>CM039683.1:6752500-9252500 GCA_022530915.1 Paspalum notatum
GCAATCTCTGTATTGTCAGACCTCTCCTTAAGCAAGACGCTGAAGCGAAGACTTAGTTTCGATGATCACGTATTTTGTAAATTCAAAAAAGAATTAATGAAATATATGGTTCTCAGATATTTGTGCCTCTATGAGCATGTTTACTAATTCTCGTCTTTAGCATTTTATATTTTTTGTTTGTTTTCACGGAAAACAGGGAGCTCGGTACACGGAGAGACAGAGTTGCAAAAGCGTGTAAGCCCTCCAATGGACAGGAGGCGGCTCCGATGGAATGCAAAAGCTAAAGGCATCTGTGGTGCTCCAACCCTAGTGCATGGCGTAAAGGCATGCGAGGGAGCTTTGGCGGCTTCGGCTCAAAACTGCCACCCAAGCTACCCAAGACTTGGCGAGTGGGCTTAAACTCATGAAGAAAGAAGATTAGGCCAAGCCCGGCACATGAAGACGGATGAATAAAGTTTTCCAGTTTCTGACTTCAAAACTGTTGGCGGGATTGGACTACTAGCCACGTGGAGCGTATCAGATGAAGGGTTGCAAGAGAAGAAGGTCAAGAATCCGTCATGGTCGTCCAATTGTATCATTTTCAATTTGGCCACTTCCAGGCATTCTAGAGTAGGGGGGTCTTAGTGTAACTCTGTGTCGCTAGGTCTGGGGTATAAATAGACTAGTGGGCTGTCTTAGATGGCTAACTTGGCTGATTATAAACCCTAGGTTTAGCACTTCCATGCAGCCAAGAGCTTGGAGAGGAAATCGGGTATTAAAGCTAGGTTTTGGGAGGTTAGTGATAGTGCAGCCCTCTCTCTTCCCCTCTCTAGTTTGGTTTTTGGTGATTTCTCAAAGACTTTTGGTACTTTGGTATGCCTACGAGATTTCTCCTTCTCTTTTGGTGTTCTTGACTTGCTATAACATGGAGATAATGTTTTAGAATATCGCAATCCTGCTGGATTGCCACGAACAAGTCGTTCTTGAGTTTTCCCCTTTCTTGCCCTAGTATTCACCTCTTCACGAGATCTGAAATTCCCGCTAATCCCGCGATCATTTTCGATTGATCTTTTGGGAATAGCTTTGGAATAGTGCTAGAATAGTCTGTGCCAAATTTCGTGAAGTTTAGAGAAGATTTGGTTAAGTTTTGGATTTGAGAACTCAAGTTCCTGGTTGCCACCGGACTATCCGGTTCAACCATCGGACTATCCGGTCTCACCGGATAGTCTGGTGGAGTGCACCGGACAGTCCGGTATCGGTCTTGTCTCGGCTCCCTTACTGGACAGTCTGGCATGTCCCACCGGGCTCTCCGGTTCCACCGGACAATCCGGTCCATGGCACCAGACTATCCGGCAGGGCCAGGGCAGCCAGCTTTTCTTTGAGTCTCTTGCTTCCGTGTGTTTGCTCCAACCTTGCTTTGGTGTTTTCACTGCTTGCCCATACTCTTTGCTTGCTGTTTTTCCAGTGAGATGCATTTAGGTGCGGAGTGGCTGGTGGATCACCTTTGCAAGTGTTGAAGCTAGTTCTTGGGTGGATCACCTTTGCAAGTGTTGAAGCTCGTTCTTAGCTTGCGGTCTTTGTGATCGTTGAGTTGAGTGCTTTCGCTCACTCGGTGTATTTCCGTTCAGTGGACGGCACCAAGCGCTTGCTAGACACATATCTGTTCAGTGGACGGTGTCTAGCCCGGTCTTTTCGTTTGCTTCCGTTTGGGGGTTGAGTTTGAGTTTGTAAGTGCTCCTATTCGTCCTCCCTCTGGTCGCAATCTATGGTCCTACAACAACTTTATTGATTGATTGGTAAATCTCATGTGTAAGTCTTGCACAGGATTGTATATCCAATTTGTTCATTCATCCTAAAGAGATGTTTCAACTCTGCTGCGGTTACAAAAAAGAATTGGCGACAAATTGTTAACCCAAACATACTACAGATGTTTGTGATATGGTTATGTTAATTTGTAGCTTACAAAATCCATTAGCTTTACCAAAATTACAGTAGCTACCATTCCTTGTTACAAAATCTCCAAATGGTTACTATCAAGCGATGGTAAATGCCACCACAAGTTTTCGTTACACGCATGCATCATAAATATGAGTTTAGGATGTCATAAATCAGCACAAACATGATAGCAAATTTATGTGGCTGTTGAATAAGTTTTTATTATTCTAGTCAACTCAGTAAGAACAAATTCTGCCACACCATTGTGTTGAGTTGGACATCTTGTTGCTAGCCTCATCTCTCTCAATCGCTCCAAACATGCTTCAGCTCCATTGCTATACTGCCTCGTAGTATTGCTGACGATCGACAATGGTGAATCCAATCCTTGCACGCTCACCATTCAAGCACAGCCAGTTTAATCAAACTAAATATCAGCTAGGTCGATAGTGTACATCAAACTGGAAACAAATGAAAAAGATCTCTGTTTAGTAAATACAAACTGAACTGGGCAGAACTGTGGATGTCGATCGATACCTGCAGCATAATTATTCCTGGAGCTCGCTATATTAGCAGCACTGCCGGTCCATCTACAGCACCACGAACTTTCCACACTGCTTGACCTTCTCCATCTCAGCCCGGTACTGAGCTGATGAGGAGTCGTCATCGGAGCCAGACAACAGGTCGGCCAGCTCCTGGTGGCACCTGTACACCCGCAGGATCCTTGGCTTCAGGCCTCTCAGGTATTCCGGCAACGTCGGCATATCTTGGTCGTACAGCTCCACGGTGTCGAGCGCCGGACCGGCTTCAAGCACCTCGAGGGCCGGGCAGGACTCAATGTAGACGCTCTGCATCCTGGGGAAGCCGCGGATCCTCTTGAGACTTGGGCAGCTGCGCACGTCGAGCATCACCACCGAAGGGAAGTTCTCCACAGCTGCTATCTTGGCGATGTCTTCAAGGAACAGCTCCTTGAGAGCAAGCCTCCTTCCACTGGCGAGCCCGGCAGGGAGGCAAATGAGCTTGCTTCCCGTGATGCCAAATGTGTGCAGAGAAGGCATGGCGATGCTGTCATGGTCTTCCTCCTCCCATTCCCACTCCTCGCAGTTGGGCAGGCGATTGAGCATGAAGGACTGCAGCCGAGGGAATGACATCCTTGCTGCCAGGCTGTCGTTGCTGCTGCCGCCTGTCGTCTGCAGCCGCTGGAATTCTGCCCCAACGCACCTCACGGCTGGAGCAAAGTTGATGAAAAGGGTCTCCAAGCTGGGGAGCCGGCATAACCCGTTGGGGAGTTCGCTGCAGAAAGGCAGGTGTGACAGCACCAGGTTTGTCAAGCTGTTGAAGTCCATGGACGATGATACCCCAGGGTCTGGTGTACACATCCAGCGTGGCAGCCGGCGCCCGATGTAGCCATGGATGTACAGTTCCTGTAGTTGAGGTGGTGGGCACAGCTCATTGAATACCTCCTCCACCTGTTGGAAGTCCTCCTTAGTCACCTCATCAATGTTGGGTGCTTCATCATCAGACATGTTGCACCTCAAAGCTAGGCTGCGGAGCTGCTCCTTGTCACGGATCTTGGCCATTGCAGCCAATGAGGAGGAAGACACAACTTCCAAGTTCACTAGCTCAAGTGTCCTAAGTAGGGAAAGAGACCCTACCTCTTGCAGGCTACACCACTCCTCACCTATCTGTACTGGAAAGTCCCTGAGCATCCTCAGACTCGTCAGCCCACTGAACCCCTTAGGTACAGTAAAGTTTGTGTCTTGTATAATGCTGAGATAACTTAGACGCTCTAGCTTTAGCATGCTGCTAGGAACCTGACCGTCAAAGTTACCACATTGCTGAATATGAATATGTTCTAGGAACCTCATCTTACCTATTTCATCCGGTAGCCTGGATACATCCGTCCTCCACAAGAGAAGGAATCTGAGGTGCTTCAGCTTTCCAAGAGACCATAGGAGTCTATCCGACTCTACCTCAAACAAGAATATTACTCGTAGGCTAGGAAACCTACTCAAGGAACAATCACTAGTATTTGGTTCAAATTTCATCCGGTCACATATAATAAGACTTCTTAGAAACTCTTGTTTCTCAAAAATGCTACTCCAATCTGGCAATATCGCTGCCTCTGAATTTGACTCCCACTCTGTTCCCTCTATGCATAGGCGCCGCAATTTTGGTGATGAAACAAGGGAACTTATTTGACCTGACCCAATGACCAATGCTTCTTCTTTGGCCATGTAACGAGCAAAAGAGCAGATAATATCATGCATCGCACACGACAGTCCTTGTCCATAGTCTTCGCCCTCTGGTTCAATAAGATTCCTTGTGGTTAGATCCTGGTAGTAAGAAGTTCCTATGTCTTCCACTTCTTTCCATCTCCCTTCTATGCTAGGTGACATTTCAAGAAAACCTTCAGCATTCCACATCCCAATAACATCACCACGAGCCATATAGAAACCTTTAGGGATAAGGGAGAAATACAGGAAGCACTGTTTCACTGCAGGAGACAAATCCTCATAGCTTAAGCGTAGTGCAGAGTTTAGATCAGTATGTGTAATATCTGTTATCCATGACGGATCATTCAAAACAGCCCTCCACTCAAGCTCAGTTGCTCTCTTCATTCTTAGGAGCCCTCCTATAGCTTTAATGGCAAGTGGTAGACCATCACAATTTCTAATAATCTCAATACCAATGTCTTTTAGCCGATCAAGAGCACTCTCACCGCCTACATCCTGACAACACAAGACGACTAACAATTAGGACGTGATGTGCTGTTTATAATTAATAATGATATGGTTGATTTGTACAACATTTGGATACATCATCTTACTATCACTAATTTGGGGCTCGTATGTGGCCTACTATCAACACTCGCAAGGAAGACAATAAAATAGGGAGTAAAACATAAGTTCTAAGAAAAATAAAATATCAAGACATTAATTCATTATACTTTAATCCATATTCGAAATGATAGCCGTAGGATCAACTATGTGTTAGAAACAATTACCTACATTGTGATACCCTGTGTTTGCCCCATTTTTTGATTCACTCAAAATTTGAGATTTTAAAATTTTATAAAAAATTAAATTTGACAAGCTTGAATTGTGGGCAAACACCTATTTCTGAAAACTTGCATCAAATATAGCACCATGTGCAAACACCATTCAATCTCCGATTGAACCGATCCCGTTAAATAGTTTTTAGATTTTTCCTTTCTCCATTCCCTGTTGGACCCAACACTCTGAGCTCCCATTTTTTAGGCCTAATTAGGCCCAGGATACCTGCCACTAGTTTCCCTTTTCCCCCTCATTCCTCTCCTCTCGGTCATGGACTGCTGCCCTGCCCCTACAGCTTTGGCACAATATCAGACAAATCCATTCTGTATGCACGCTGCGCTAAGAGCCCAAGCCTATTCACGTGGCTCACCAAAACAATGAGCCGGCTTGCCCCAAGGCAGCTCATTAATGTGAAAACCCTAGACAACATGTGCTTTTCCAAATGCCTATAGGTTCCAGGTAGCCACCGATTCACCCACCTATAGCTGCCTCCAACCATTATCGATCCCAATGCCACTCCCTCCCTTCCCCACCCATCCATCACTAGCCATCACCAGAGTTGAGGCAGGGAGATGGAATCAGACTAGGGCAAGCTCTATATATATATAGGTGGCATGTTGTGGGAGATGACATAGAATAATACCTTCTCTGCCTATGGCAGATTACCTAGGCCGTTGTCTCATGTGTGATATGCTCACCGGGCTCTCCTAAGGGCACCAACAATCAATCCCCAAAGGATTAGAGCCACCGCCATTGAGCATCAGTAATCGGTCTTTGTTCGCTAGGCCACGGGCTGGCACTGAGCTGAGCCGAGAACATTTCCTAAGACCATCTCTAGAAGCTCGTCTATCCACCTTGCCTATTTCAAACTTCACTCTGTCTATAATGTCGTTACAGTTTCGTTTTGTACATAGACAATCATTTTACATGGTCTGCTGGAGACAACCTAAGCTTACCAAAAGGTTGAGCTGAACTTGGCCAGGCTTGGCTTGGCACGTTTCCAACCCTTGCTTGTGTTCTCATTTGCTCGTATCCTTTATTCCATTATCTACCTCATCATCTTGTCATATCTAGGTGCGACAGCAACACACGGGTTTCAAGTCAGACGAGTCATGTGTTTCAATCAACACTTCATCTGCAAACATATGTCGCCTTATGCCGGCAAAAAATTTACTTGGCCTAGGGATAATATCTAACACCATCTATATATATATACATGTATAGATTAATGTTTAAACATATATTTCTAGCTTACTTTTGTCTATTTATAGTGATAGAAATAGGTAATATAGATAATAGTGGATGTGGAGATTTAGATGCAGGTTTAGATGGTTACTTTGGATTGTATTTCATAATAAAATACTACTATTATTAATTGAAGAATAATTTCAAAGCCTCAACGTTAATTCTCATAAGACGTGCTAGAAAAAATAAATTCCAAAAATTCTCACAAAATGAGAAATATCCGGCCATCAAATCAGCGGCTTTAGCAATAATACCCATTGGATTGATAGCCTAAAGCAAACCCCAGTAGTTGCTTCAAATTACCCACCAATGCCATTAATTAATTAATCAAGTTGTATCCTTAGGTCCCTAGGTTACTTGAGTCTGTCTCACGATGTATCTGAACCAGATTGTCCCGGCCTCCTTCAGCCGCCTCACACAATCGCCGTGGTAGCCGTGGCCTTGCTCTAGCCGGCTGCCCACCCCAAATCACGCCAAGTCGAACGATAGTAGTAGCACCACGCCGACGGCTATGTGCACGACTGCACGGTGAGCACGAATGCATCCGCTGGTGCCGTACAGCATCGAACCCCACCACACGCGTCCCTCTTGCAGGGCATGCAGCTGGATGATGGAAGTGGCCAGCACGCAGCACACTGATCAACATTGGCTTCGGCGGTATACGCGGTGCATAACGCACATCTATCGCTGCTGGTTGATATTAGACCAAGCCCAGCAGAATTGACACGATAGCTATAGAGTGGAGTTTGAATAAATGTAATGGGATAGACGATCTGCTGAAGTCAGCCTCACAATATCTAATGCAGTTCGTAGGCAAAAGGACGTGCACGGATGGCTTCGCAACTAATAAGGAAACATAGTAATCATTGGCCAATGGTAGACATATATTTTGGTTCAAATGAATTGTATAGTTTCGGGTTCAATTTTGAATTGTGGGTCAATTTATATAATCGTTTCATTACTGATCACACATTAAATTCTTGCTCATAATAGTATAGAACGTCAATTATTAAGAGAAAAGAAAGGTCAGTGTAGAAAAAAAAACAAGGAAATACTCTCTCCGTTCCAATTTATAGGTCGTTTGACTTTTTTGACATCAAGTTTGATCGGCTCGTCTTATTCAAAAAGTTTCACAATTATCATTTATTTTCATTGTGATCTAGTTTTGCATATAATATATTTTAAATATGAATTGAAATTTTCTACATTTGCACAAAAAATTTGAATAAGACGAGCCGGTCAAACTTGGTGCCAAAAAATTCAAACGATCTGTAAATTGAAACGGAGGGAGTAATTTGGCCCCTTTCTAATTAGTGTTTTGAATAGTGGTATATTTAATTTTTTTATTACTTACAATGCACTAATTAGAAACCCCTTTTGGACCATCCATGTTAATCCTCATGACGAGTCACAGAAATCAAAGATAAATCTTAGAGATTCTCAGTATAGTCAAAAGCATCTAGCGGTCAATTAGGTACACCGAAATCTTACCACATTTGCTATTACAAGAATGACATAAAATGATTGTTTAAATGTGTGTCTAAATTATCTACATCTTCTATTATGAAATATAAAATGAATCAGTCTTCTAAATTTGTATCTAAATTATACAGTTTTTGTTATGATAGATAATATGAAATAACCACCTAGATTTATATCAAAGTTATCAACCTTTTAACACATATATCTCCCAAGCAACATATAGATAGAAAAAATTTTTGCCTTTCTCTAGGTATGTTACTATTACTAGCTATTTGCAGATGAAATAATCTAAAAAAATAAAATCCTACAAATTCTCATAAAAAGGAAACATATTTGGCATCTGTCTGAGAAACTATATAACAAGAATAGACACATAATCTAATATGTTTTAAAATAATTATTCAGCTTGCCATTATTAAATATCATTAAAAGCAACTGTCAAAAATTGTATTTAAATTGCCTCTCTATAAGCCATTATCAGAGATGATTTAAAATAGCCCGTAAATTTGGATTAGATTAAAAACTTATAACATTATCGAAGATATTTTAATTTCTTTATCCACTAAATTTAAATCTAAATTACCTTCATTTGCTATTATAATATTCAATCTATGTAGCCTTAAGATTGTACGTAAATTACTGACCTTCGTCATTACTAAGAGTAAACTGTGATGTTGCTATGAGTGATATAGAAACATATGTACGAGGGCGTAGGGGACCATAACCTTCAAACCCTGAGTAACTATGCACGCAGGTGGCCTCACAACAGCTGGTTAGTTGTCTTTAATCATTGATTTTCTTATCATAGTCATGTATAACAAAGTTGTGAGTAAATTTGTCTTTTAATTCCAAGAGAGCTATGGACATGAGATGGCTAGAAGGCACTGGGAGGAGTATGATTAGCGAAAGGAACCTATCGATCCTATGGCTATGCATGCTAGCGGTGGAGGAAAAGCCCATGGATCGTAAGATACCGTAACTTTTTACATTTTGTTGACGCATTCAATAAGTTTTGATGGCGTCACCCAGTCAGTAATTCTTAAGGTACTCCAAGTTCACTGGCGTAATCGACTCAAGAAAGGTGCAAGCTCAGCACGGATCTTCCACACAGAGTTTAGGTAGCCGTGGCCACCATACAAACTAGGATATTGAGCTTGACATACACTCGGCAGCAACAAGAGTACACTCGACAGCAAGAAGAGTACTACACCACTTACAACTTTCAATAGCAGTAGGCGATTTACGTCAGCGCTAAACGTCTACTACTAACATCCTCGTCAATACATATAACTAACGGATCATCTTTTAAAACAATGTTCTAGCAGCAGGGATAGACAATTGTTTTTCCACCATGGCAGCCGCTGCCGCCCCCACCCCCAACCCCACAATGGGGCATGGCCTCCGTCAGCTTCTCTTCTGCCTCTGTTTAGCCAAACTATCTAAACTTGATCTGCGGTAGATGAATTGCGTCAATCTATCTAAACATTCTCAATCGTTGATGAATTTGATCAATTATAGCCACGCTTGTTAATTCTACTCAACCTATTGCCACACTTCATATATTTCATATGAAAAAGGTGAATCTAGCTAAACATGCTCAATTTTAGCCAAATTCAGTCTATTGTAGTTAAACTTAATCAATTTTAGCCAAATTTAGTCTACTGTAGCCAAATTCAACATATTGCAAATGAAATGTGTGAATTGTAGCCGCATGCTTAGTTTATAGTAGCCAACCTGATGTATACTATCTAAATTAAGTCTATTGTAGCTTCACTAGCAAAACTTGGTCAATTCTAGCCAAATTTGATATATTGTAGATGAAATAGGTGAACCTAGCCAAGCATGCTGAAATTTGGTTGAATTCGATCTATTGATATACACTTGCAATATTCTAGCTAAAATTTGTTCACTCTGTCTAATTTAGCAAAACTTGTGTCTTATAAGGTTCGGGGATTGATGCACCGAACGTTTACCAGACCCCGCCTCCGGTGATTTCATCACCAAGACCAAAGGTGCTTTATTACTCTTTGCCTAGTTTTTTACTGCTGATGTTTGTGCTTCTAATCCTTTGTTTTCTTCTGCATTAAAATCTAAATTCAGCTGAGGAATTCATTAATGGGATTTTTGCTTTTCCAGCTGAGGAATTCATCAATGGGATTTTTGCTTTTCGAGGTAGCGGGCACAACTTGAATGAATTACCACTTGGCATGTGAAGAAAAGTGCGAGAATGAGATGTGTGTGAGGATGAGAGCTTGTGATGAGTATTGGACCTTGTTTATGTTGATTATGTATGCTTGGTGGATGTTGCACTTGAGATGGACAACTAGAATGCTTAACTTGGACATGTTGATGATTTTGGCTTATTATGTGTGTTTTGTGGATTATATGAACGTGGAATTGTTCTGTGCATGAATGTGATGTTCATTGTGATATTTGAATGTAAATGTGTAATAATATTTGATGACTGTGATGTTTGTTAGTGTGTAAAAATCTAGATGTAAATAATATTTGGGGATCATTTACCTCTGGAAATTATTAATTTTCAGCGGCCACCAATTAACCTCCGAAAATAAGTTAATATAATTTTCAGCTATTTTCCTTATTTTCGGCAGCTATGTGAAGCTGCCGAATATAACTCTTTAAATTTTTGGCCGCTTACAAAAGCCGCTGAAAATAAGATTTGGTAAGTGGTAAAAAATAAATAATAGGGTTTGTGTGGCTGCTGAAAATAACTCTCACCCTTATAATTTTCGGCGGCCGCTTAACTGCCAAAACTGTTTTGCACCAAGCTTGCGACGGACAGCAACCACCGGGGGGGAGGGGGCCTTCGCTTCCACCTAGGTGGACGGAGGCAGCCCGTCCACCCACCCTGCCGCTCCTCCACCCACCCAAATGGGCTGAATCTACCACAACCCGCACTCCTCCTTCGTCTTCCTCCATCTACCACCATCATCGTCTTCCTCTCCGCCGCCGGCGCCACCGCACCCCCGCCCCGCCCCCGCCACCCGGAGGCCGCCGGCGCATCGGCACCCTCGTCGCAGCCTCCCCGCCCGCTGGCCGCCGCCCCTCTCCATGCCGACCCTACCCACGACCTCCGCCGCTACCTCCCTCGCGCTGTCGTCGCCCCCGCCCCACCCCAGCCCAACCGCCGTCCTACCCTGCCTGGCCGACGGCGCCCTCGCCGCTGGACTCAGCCCCCGCCTCCCCGCCACCACCTCCGGGCCTGCCTTCCCCAGCCCTCCCTCTAAGGCCAGAGGTGGAGGAGAGCAGGGCGGTTGCGGCGGCGACGGCGAACCCCCAACCCCGAATCCCCGAACCCTGAACCCCAAAGGCGAAGGGCATGGCGTGGCGGCGGCGTGTGGAGGAAGCCAGCATCGGAGTAGGAAGGAGGCGGTGGCGGTTGGGAGTGAAGCGCGTCGGGGGAAGAGGGGAGGAAGAAAGGTGAATTTGGGCTGAATTGGGGTAAAAAAATATAAAGGGGGAGGGGTGGGTGGACGAGGTGCTCCGGTCGAAAATAGGGGCTTTTGACTGCCGAAAATTAGAGTGATGCCTATAGTGTGGTGAGTAAAGGCTTTACTATATGCCATACATTTTTAGCTCAAAACGTAGCACACAGACTAGGAGTGTCAAAAGATAGCACAACCATGTTGATAATTTTGCTGCAAAAGAAGGGTTTCGAGTCCTGAGGTCGTATAAACACTCAGGTAAAAGGATATTAAGATTATGTATGTATATACGTATGTATACACTTAAAATATATAGTATATGATAATGGTTTAGCCGTGCAAATTTGTGTGGGTCACTTGCTAGTTATAACAAGGAAAAGAGGTATATATAGTACCTGCACCGGTAGTTGTTTCTTGAGCAAGGACCATGCATCTTCATCGCACAATGGTTGGATATGGCGCAGGCAGTAGGCGGCTTCCATGCCCTGGACGAGATGTTGGTTCCTAGTGGTGATGATGACTCGGCTCCCCGACTGTCTATGTCCAGCCTCGAGGACTGGGCTTTGAAGAACGTCAGCCCATGCCATGTTACTCCAGACATCGTCCATCACCAGCAGAAACTTGCCTGCAGATAGAGTGTCGACGAGGATGTTAGTGAGGACCTGCTGGTCCCCATGGGGATCTTTTTCTCCTCCGGCCGCCTGGGTGATGGCCGAGCTCAACAGCTCCCTAGCGTTGTATTTCTGGGTGACGCTCAGCCAGATCTTGTTCCTGAACTCTTCCTGGATTTCCTTGTCCCTCAAGATCTTCTTGGCGAGCGTGGTTTTTCCCATACCCCCCGGGCCTGCGATAGATACCACCTTTATTGCTGGCTCGTCGTCCAACAGCTCCTGCACCACGGCCTTTGTTTCTACCTCGATGGCGTCGCCCACGACAGCCGACTCGTCGAGCAACGACGTCGTCGTTCGGCTGTGGGGGGTGGCGTCGCTGCGTGGCGTCCGCAGATTGTAGGCATCTAGCTTTAGGAACTCGAAGTCGGCCATCTCCTCGCGGATGCCGTCGAGGCTCGCATTCAGCTTCTTTATGCGGTCACCCAAGCCATGGGCGACTGACGGGTTTCGCAGGCAGAAGAGTAGAGGCAGGAGACAGCTCGGCGTCTTCTTCTCCATGGTCGCCCAGCAGCTGCCTTGTGCCTCCTTGGTGTCCAGCTGGCACAGCTCCAGCACGTCGGTGGCCTCGTATAGGGCGCTCTTGAGCTTGCTCACCCATCTCTGCACCCTCACATCGTTCACGCGCCTCCTCTCGGCGTCAGCCATGTAGGCCTCCATGTTCGCCGTCTTGCCCCCAAGCTCGTTGATCTCCGCGGAGACACCCAGTAGCATGGACACTTCTTCTTCTACCATGTCCACGATGAGTTTCTTCACGTAGGGTGCCAAAGCATCCAGGACGGCCGCCATTGCTCAAGCGTAAAACCTGCTTCGATCTGCTAGCAAGTAGTAAATCATCTATAAGCAAAGATTATTAGTAACCCAGGAGTTTCATCGTATCGCTGTAACTGGACGCACCTCACAAGCAAAGTACGTGGCAGCCAACCAGGCACTGTGCACCGGCGGCTAGCTCCGGCGGCGTCAGCAGCCGGCAGGGGCTGCTGGGATGATGATCGAGGAGCCCCGGTCGTCAATGGCGTGCCGAGTGGGGAGACGATCCGATTCTCTTATCTTCTACTTTTGCCGACTGGGATACAGCATGCGGCTGCCTCAATATATAATTCATCACTAGCAAGAGGCCACAGCCACTAGGAAGTTGGATGTGGATCGCCCACCAACCATGGCAAACTTAAACCGAACTAAACTAGTAGTATGAAGCTCCAAAGAGGTCAAAACTATCCGACTCAGCACTTGATTAGACAAGTGTGCACACATGTTTGCACAATTGGTCACATCTTAATATTACTAATTGGAGCCTCCACATTAATTCTCACCAGATGCGCTAAGAAAAAAGATAAATCCTAGAAATTCTCGCAAAAATCAGAAACATCCGGTCGTCCATCATGTAGCTCTAATAATAGTAGTCATTAAATCTATTATATTATATTTTTCAAAAAGTACCCACCATGCCATTACGAAAAATGAAATAAAATAACCCACTAAATTTATATAAAAATTACCCACCATGCCATTATAAAAGATGAAATAAAATAGTCCTCTAAATTTATATAAAAATTACCCACTATGCGCCATTATAAAATATGAAATAAAATAATCCACTAAATTATGGATTAAATAACCCCCTAAATTTGTATATAAATTACTCACCATGTCATACTTTAATAGAGCGTTTAGACACCAAACTTGTTTTTAGGGTTTCTATAACATGAGGCACCTCTAGAAATCAGAGGCACTGGACCTCATAGCACCAAATGGCTGTAAGAATATGGGAAGAGTAATAGCCCGAGAGGAAAGAAGGTATCAACTTTCAGTTTGATGCTATATATAAGTGGAATTATAGAAGCCTGATTTATAAGCGGAATTATATAAGCCTGTTTTGTTACGCGGTTTGGGCGTGTAGACTTGAAGGCCTGAAATTAGCATGGTAAAATTTCATTCGGTGATTGAAACTTATAAACGATAATTAATTAGAGGAGAAGGGAACCATTGAATCGTAAAAACAATAGTTAGTTAAGAGATAGCAGAACAACACGAAAGATTAATTAACCTTAATTTGGTATAGAGTGAGCATAACTGAAATGCATGCTTTTTAAAGTTTTTTTCATATGTATCTACGATGGGGGACGGGCTTAGCTAAGCATTAATGCGTACCTATCTCAGCATGTAGTGGCTCCTGGACGTGCAAAGTTGCCAAAAGATACTAACAAAGTAAACGACGACTGCGGTCGCGTTAGTTTGGTGCCTCAGCTCGTACGTAGCGCATCCAATATGTGTATTCTATATATTGAAAAAAATATACAATTCCATTGTCGTACGAGACTTGTCAGATTCCAACCGGAGGAAAGGACAACCTCTGCTAGTTGATGCCTCATCTCATGCAGAGCCCTTCCCCCGATCCAACACAACTTGCATGCAGATGCGTGACACCGATCGAGGCTGATACTTATTCTTTTTGATCCTATCAATACATAGTACGAAAATATACCTCTCTCTTAATGCACCTCTCACATAGTTCATGCCGCAATGTGCACACATTCCAAATTGCACCACCTGTGTGCATTTTAATTTGTTCTCAACTAATGGTGTGCGCATCCACAGAAATGATTTGTTTTTACACCCCATTTGTGTCCAAGGACAGACCAAAAGTAAAAAATGGATTCATCATGGGACTTGATTTGTAGTTGTATGCAGGCTGCACTACTTATTGCATCGGTAAGATGGGCCACCTCAAGAAATCCTAAGCTGCTCATATTACTGCTGCATGTGTTTAGAAATAGGGTAGTCTTTTTGTGCAGGGTCAATATGTCCTACGTACGAATCTATTTTTTTAGAATGGTCCATGTTCTTTGGAAACCAAACTTGTTTTTATGTTTTCTATAACATGAGGCACCTCTAGAAATCAGAGGCCCTAGACCTCATAGCACCAAATGGCTGTAGGAATATGGCAGGACTAGTAGCCCGCGAGGAAAGAAGGTATCAACTTTCAGTTTGATGCTATAGATAAGTAGAATTATAGAAGCCTGATTTATAAGCGGAATTATATAAGCCTGTTTTGCTACGTGGTTTGGGCATAGACTTGATGGCCTGAAATTAGCATGGTAAAATTTCCTTCGGTGATTGAACCTTATGAACGATAATTAATTAGAGGAGAAGGGAAGCATTGAATCTTAAAAACAATTGTCAGATTCCGACTGGAGGAAAGGACAAGCTATGCTAGTTGATGCCTCAGCTCATGCACAGCCCTTCCCTCGATCCAACACAACTTGCATGCAGATGTGTGACACCGATCGAGGCTGCTACTTATTGTTTTTGATCCTATCAATCCATAGTACGAAAATTTCTCTCTCTCTTAATGCACCTCTCACATAGTTCATGCTGCATTGTGCACAAATGCCAAATTGCACCGCTTGTGTGCATTTAATTTGTTCTCAACTAACGGTGTGCCCATCCACAGAAATGATTTGTTTTTACACCCCATTTGTTTACAAGGATGGACCAAAAGAAGAAAATGGACTCCTCATGGGAATTGATTTGTAGATGCACGTAGGCTGCACTACTTCTTGCATCGGTAATATGGTCCTCCTCTAGAAATCATAAGCTGCTCATACTACTGCTGCATGCGTCTTGAAATAGGGTAGTTTTTTTGTGCAGGGGCAATATGTCCTACATACGAATCTATTTTTTAGAATGGTCCATGTTTATTGGAAACCAAACTTGTTTTTAGGTTTTCAATAACATGAGGCGCCTCTAGAAATCAGAGGCCATAGACCTCGTAGCACCAAATGGCTGTAGGAATATGGGAAGAGTAGTAGCCCGAGAGGAAAAAGGTATCAACTTTCAGCTTGATGCTATATATAAGTGGAATTATAGAAGCCTGATTTATAAGCGGAATTATATAAGCCTGTTTTGTTATGTGGTTTGGGCACAGACTTCATGGCGTGAAATTAGCATGGCAAAATTTCCTTCGGTTATTGAACCTTATAAACGATAATTAATTAGAGGAGAAGGGAACCATTGAATCTTAAAAACAATAGTTAGTTATGAGATGGCAGAACAACAGGAATGATTAATTAACCTTATTAGTACGTACTTATCTCAGCATGTAGTCACTCCTGGACCTGCAAAGTTGCCAAAAACTACTAAAAAAGTAAACGACGACTGCGGCCATGTTAGTTTGGTGCCTCAGCTCCTACGTAGCGCATCCAAAATGTGTATTCTATATATTGAGAAAACATGCAATTCCATTGTCGTGCGAGACTTGTCAGATTCCGACCAGAGGAAAGGACAAGCTCTGCTAGTTGTTGCCTCAGCTCATGCACAGCCCTTCCCTCGATCCAATACAACTTGCATGCATATGCGTGACACCGATCGAGGCAGCTACTTATTCTTTTTGATCCTATCAAACAATAGTACGAAAATATATGTCTCTCTTAATGCACCTCTCACATAGTTCATGCTGCAATGTGCACACATGCCAAATTGCACCCCTTGTGTGCATTTTAATTTGTTCTCAACTAACAGTCACTATGCCAGAGATAGTCATTAGATCTATTATATTATGTTTTCTAAAAAAATACCCACCGTGCCATTAAAAAAGATGAAATAAAATAACCCATTAAATTTATGTAAAAATTACCCACCATGCCATTATGAAAGATGAAATAAAATAGTCCTCTAAATTTATATAAAAATTACCCACCATGCGCCATTATGAAATATGAAATAAAATAATCCACTAAATTATGGATTAAATAACCCCCTAAATTTGTATATAAATTACTCACCATGTCATACTTTTAATAGTGCGTTTAGACACACACACACACATAATCTTTTTGCCCATCTATCTATAACACACTCTAGGTAATTAATATTTATCTTTTTAATGGCATAGGTGTCATTCATATGCAAATTTATGGGTTACTATAAGTTATTTTTCACAATAACACAATAGGTAGGGATACATTTAATTTATTTTTAATAATGATAATTTTTGTTCAAGTCTAAGTGCTATTTTAATTCATCTTTCACAATTACATGGTAAGTAATTTATAATCAAAATTTTGGAGTTACTTTAATTCATCTCATAATGGCTTGGTGTATAATTTATATGTAAATTTATGGGTTATTTTAATTGATATTTCATAATGTTACGGTGGGAAATTTATATGCATATTTTGGGGTTACTTTAATGGTATTTCATAATGGCATGATGGGTAATTTTTTAGACAATATAATAGATCCAATGGCTAGTATTATTTGATACTACTTGATAGATGGTCATACATTCCTGATTTTTGTGGTAATTTCTTCTATTTATCTTTTTCGTTCGCTTTGTAATCCATTCATTTTTAACCTCTAATTAGTAAGAGTAAGATAGGAATAGCTAAAATATTATGTATAGTAGGACAAATTTAGAATCCTAAAATAGCAGTGATCGTTGGATGGAGTATGTTTTAGAAAGGTGTGAGTTGTGAAAAGCAAGAGATCATGTTGATTATCATGAGAATATGGTTTTACTCCGATACCACGAGGCACTTGCACATGTTGGACGGCATGGCCGGGATGCTGACCACACAAGAGGCATGGCTGGGAAGTAGTAAGATCACCACGTGCAATTGGTATCACAACCTAAAGGACAAAACAAGTTATTACTTTTCCTTGCTGTTTCAATTTAATGAACATTCTAATTTGCGTTCACTGGTCCATCAATCTGTGTTCTCACACGAGTTAGAGTTTTAGAAGATATAGATTTAATCCGTAGAAATATTAGCACATGGGTTAGAGTTTTAGGAGACATAGATTTAATCCTTAATAATTTTAGAGATAATTATTTTAATTAATCTTTTTAGTGGCATTTTGGGTGATTTCAATGCTAGTTTAGAAATTATTTTAATTTATCTTTCATTATGGCATATTGGGTAATCTATATGCAGATTTAGGACTTATTTTAATTCATTTTTATAATGGCATGGTGAGTAATTTATATGAAAATTTAGGGAGAATTTAATTCATAATTTATAATGGCATGGCAGGTAAATTATATGTAAATTTAGGGGGTTATTTTAATTTGTATTTATAATGGCATGGTGGGCAATTTTTATATAAATTTAGGGGGTTATTTTACCTCATCTTTCGTAATGGCATGGTAGGTAAACTTTTAAAAACATATAATAGATATAATGGCTATTATTATTTTAGCTACGTGATGGACGGCCGAATGTTTCTGATTTCTATGAGAATTTTTAGAATTTATTATTTTTTTTCTATCGCTTCTGAAGATTAACGTAGAGGCTGTTTGCAGTGACGTAAGAGTGAACATACCAAGGACTCGTAACTTCATGCTTGTTTTCAGATTAAAACTTAGCATGAAAGCCAAGATTGATCACCACTCAGCGGAAACCAACACACCGATAAGGTCCTTATGGATCAAAACATGAATTAGAGGTTGACGAAGAAGTCCTTTGTGGGAAATAACATGCACAACCAAACATGGTGATGATGGTGATCGCCACGGCAGCCTTGGTTCCCAAACTGTTCATCTCAGCAAAACACTCGTAGGTCCATAGGGCATAGTTACAACATGAAAAGCGACAATAGGCTAATATTTGGAGGCTCCTTATGGACTATCATAATCTAAAGTGTATGGATTACAACAGGTAAACAATAGGCTAATATTTCTGCTTGCTACTAAGATTATGTAAGACAGATTATATTATCTGAGAGAAACAAAAATGGTATAAACAACAATGTATCTAAAGACGTGATGGATAAATAATATTAATGTATACAAAATAATTTTTTGACATGCATGCCAAAAAGAGGGGAAATGAGACATGATGGATGTAACAAATGTTCAATAATAAAAATAATAAAATAGACTTCACAATTTTATATTAATTAAGTTGAACAGGATCCAACGACAAATTAAACAACAATATTCTTACATTTTTTTTCCATCTGAGCATAAATCTGTAGCTTCCGTGTGCTTTACGCACCTCAGCTGTCCACAAACCACAGCCAACCTCAAAGTCTGCCTCCATGCCATGAGCTCGGCATTCCCACCTCGTTGCTGCTGCTGAGTCCGCATCTCTGGTGCTCGTGCTGACCGCAGAACGCATCGGCGTCGATGCACATGTCCGACGATGTTCGGCTGTCCCACGACTACCGCTATATGATCTGCCGCAGCCCTGTCAGCAGACAGCTCGATATGCAGCTGAGGGCGCAAAGCGAGTCAATTGTACTAATGGTTGATGCAGATAGAAACCCTGCCGGCCCTTAGCTAGCTGATCGATAGGAAGACTAGATGTACGATGATCACGTAAAGAATGATGGACTTGTGCTTACCAACTCGCTCATTGCGGCCGTAGTCTTACTGGAGAGAAATCTGCTCTACTACTATCCGAATTAACTCAAGATATGCATATGGCTGCAGGCGATGTCCTAGTTTTGGGGGGCGAGCTCGAGCCATGACGTCACCAAGGCGATCTGCTAGCGGCGAATAAAGGGCTCACGATGAGATGGATTCCGTAGAGGTGAGATCCTAGTAAAATAGATTTTAGATTAATAATACTAGCCCATCAGTCCGTGCATTGTACGGGTTTATAGGATATTCATATTGATAGTGAATTGTATTTTTGACATTTTGGTCTTACAATTTAGAGGGACAAATTCGATATGAATTGTATAATAGAGATGTGCATATCTATAGGACTATGACTGGAGCTTGCAAAGGAATCATATTGATCACGACTATTTATTTTATGAACATCTGATAGAAACAATTGATGGTTGACTCTTTTCTTCTCCTTGTCTCAGTCTATATCCATTAGATCTGGGTGGAAGTCTGAAGGACATGGTACAACATATGCGTACATTGGAGTCTTCTCTTTTGGATTTGAACAGTGTAGCTAACAACAAATGGAATAGTTAAATGCTAAGTGTTCCTCCATAGTCCTATAATATAAGGTGCTAGCCAAAACCCATGCACGTATTAAGTGCCTAATGCTACATGCAGCCAATACCCATGCAAAAAATAATTGTTTTCTTGATCTGAAGGTGGTTGAGCCTTGATTATAGGGCCGATGGAGTAGTTCAGTTGCAAATGCATTATTGTAACATAAATGAATATTGGACATCTACAATTGTTTTCCCAGGTAGTAGAATTCCCCTTAATTTGGCTCAGCTTAGTCAAAAACTCTACACCAATGATATCATGCGTGTCCATTGATGATTTCGGGCAAAATGTTTTATTAATGGGGCAACGAAATGACATGAACACATGCATCTTGTGCCTATAGCCTCTTGGTAGTTCCTTGCAGCTCTTATATTGGTCCATCTTATATGGTTATCGATCTATGCACTGTTCTCTTCTTGTATTCTGATGATGCTTTACCTATAAATATTAATTTATCTATCAAATGTATTGTAATAAATTAAATATTTTGCATTATAATTGACTTACTTGTAGTACCAATAATTTATATGAACTAATTTGCTATAGACATAAGTTATGCAGATATTCTAAACTTAGGGTGGTACTCAATATCAAGTAAGTTAATGTGGATGATTAGAATTATACTTGATCCTTTCGAGTAAGGAAACATTAATGTATACTGATTAATTATTAATGGCTTTCATGTGGTAACTCTATTGTGTTGTATGCAACATGGTTTGGAAAAAATATGTATTGAAATTTATGTTGTATAATTACACCATTTTTTTTTTAGAAAGGAGGATATCGACATACCTAGTTGACTTGAGAATATCGATGTACCTACAGAAAGGAAAGGTTGCATCTACTGAATCCAACATGTGTGTTTTATTTGTTATTAAGATAAAATTAAGTAATGTAGAGACATATACACATGTAATTTGTATTGACCAAACATTTTATTATGATAGCCAATGCTAAATGTAATCTAGATGTAGATTTGATGGGACATTTTTATTTATTTTTGACAGATGTCGATGAGAGCAAATGCTAGTGATTTAGATTTAAACAATTTGGTACAATAAACTAAATCATCTTATATAATTTTATAGGATTGTAATTTAAATCCAAATTTAGGGAATTATTCTAAATCGACTTTGATAATGGCAGAGTAGTAGTGCAAATTTAGGGGTTATCTTAAATCAACTATAATAATGATAGAGTGAGCGATTTTAAATGCAACTTTAATTAGCAGGTACTTTAAATCATCCTCAATAATGCTAGAGTAGGCTACTTAAATGCACTTTAATTAGATATTACTTTGAATCACCTTTAGCAATGCCAAAATTGGTAATTTCTGAAATATAAGAGACTCATAGGAGGCAGAAGAAGAGACACATGTATAATGATATTGTCCAAGTTGCTGTACTAGATGCTACAGAAAGCATGGTTGCCGATATAATGATGATGTGTACATGAAATGCTTGTAAAGAAGCAAGATGCTTACCTTTGTTAATTATACTATATGCAGTAACTTGTGTACTTCCGTCGTGCTCTGTTGCCAAAGATGATACTGAAAAAGATATAGGAAGCAAGATGTTTACCTTTGTTG
The DNA here is from genome assembly GCA_022530915.1 of Paspalum notatum. Taxonomy (NCBI): domain Eukaryota; kingdom Viridiplantae; phylum Streptophyta; class Magnoliopsida; order Poales; family Poaceae; genus Paspalum; species Paspalum notatum. The sequence continues at coordinate 6,773,854 of CM039683.1, forward strand.
ATTGGGATATTACCGATGATGTATCTGGCTTAAAAAGATTTCATAAGTAAATATGCTCACCCTTTTTTAATTGTGATATCAACAGGTATGTACGTCCGTCGTGCTTGGGTGCACGTCTGCATGCAGAACTCTCTGTTTTGATATGGAGAATAACAAATTAGCACCCTACTGAACAGTGAATGCATATAAATATATCTGGTCTTAATCTGGTAGTGGGGAAAGAAAGGGCTGGTGCAGTGGTCCCTCAGCACTCTTGGAATTCCACACGCCTTGCAGTCTCCGTCGTCCTGGATCCAAGGATTTTGGTCCTGCTTGCTACACGCTACGATGGCCATCCGTGCCGGTGGCCGAATACCGACAGCACGTCAATGCCGCAAGCCCCTCACGCAGTAGGGGCGGGGTTGGTGATTACATCGATAGATCACGGTTCTTTCTCGGAGAGGTAGGGCACAATTTAAAGTTTTAGATTGATGGCATAGGTGGATAATTTTAGACTCATTATTGGGGGGTTTAATTTAGGATCTATATCCAATGGCTATAGTGGTTATAGGAACTAAATCGAAGGCAGGACTTTTTTTTTTTTGTAAGAAGTTCTAGGATTTATTTTTTTCTAGCGCCTCTGGTGAGGATTAACCTGAAGGTTTCAAAAGAATCCTCTAATTAGTAGTAGTAAGATTGATGGCGCAGGTGGGTAATTTTCAGTGTCAACGATTGAGGGTAACTTTAGGCTTTGTATCTAATGGTTATTATCATTGTTGATATCATAGGACACCAAATTGATGGCCAGATGTTTAACTTTTTCGTGAGAATTTCTAGGAATTCTCTTTTTTTTTTTACATTCTTTAAAAGTAGCGTTTCTTTTATATCTTGTAATTAGTGGTAGTAAGATTGCTTAAGTAGAGCAAAATACTGTTCCCCGACTCCTAGCATTACGCCACAAAGAGATGTGTGGTGTAATCTTGCATGTCCAACGTAATGTTGTTTTTTTTAGTTCTTAATTCTGTGTACCGAATGCCCCTTTGAAACACAGGATTTTCACAGTAATTTCGTAGGAAAAACAAAGGATTTGGAAAAAAAATTTCCCATATCCCAAAGGAGGTCTGAATGTTAATCAATCCTATAGTTTGCTGTTGCTTCATTGTACGAGTATAGAAGAGTAACACCCTTGCACTTTAGCTAAAAATTAACTGTCCATATGATTTGAAGAGCAGAGGACATTTTCAACATATTCATTTCAGTCGACCCCTATTTGCACTTAATTTAGCAGACTGAAGACGACCTTGAAGTCTACGCCCAGCCATGTGACGTTAAACGGGATTATCTAATTCCACGACTAGCAGTAAAAACTGAAACTTGATACACTGAGCCACAAAGAGCATCTGTATAACTATGATGGGGGATGGGGTTAGCTAACGATTAGTAGTTATCTCAGCAAGTAGTTGCTCCTGGATGTGCAAAGTTGCCAAAAGGTACTTACAAAATAAACGACGACTGCGGTCACGTCAGTTTGGTGCCTCAGCTCGTACGTAGCGCTTTTCCCCGCATGCCCATGCATGTTGTAATCCCAACTAATAGTAGGCGTGCCAAAAAGTGTAATCTATATATTGAGTAAATATATAATTCCATCATCGTACAAGAAAGGACAAGCTCTGCTAGTACCTCAGCAGGTGCATAGCGCTTCCCTGGATCCAACACAACAGGCATGCAGATGCGTGACACATGCTGCTACTTATTCTTTCCTTTTGATCCTATCAATCCATAGTACGAAAATATATCTCTCTTAATTCACCTCTGACATAGTTAATGCCGCAATGTGCCCACATGCCAAATTTTCCCACTTGTGTGCATTTTAATTTGTTCTCAACTAACGGTATGCACATCCAAAATGATTTTTTTTTACGCCCCGATTTGTTTCCAAGGACGAACCAAAAGTAGAAAATGGATTGCTCATGGGAATTGATTTGTAGATGTACGTAGCCTGCACTACTTATTGCATCGGTAATATTGGCCACCTCTAGAAATCCTAAGATGCTCATATTACTACCACATGCCTCTAGAAATAGTTTAGTTTTTTTTGTGCAGGGTCAATATGTCCTACGTACAAATCTATTTTTTAGAATGGTCAATGTTTTTTGGAAACCAAACTTGTTTTTAGGGTTTCTATAACATGAGGCACCTCTAGAAATCAGAGGCACTGGACCTCGTAGCACCAAATGGCTGTAAGAATATGGGAAGAGTAATAGCCCGAGAGGAAAGAAGGTATCAACTTTCAGTTTGATGCTATATATAAGTGGAATTATAGAAGCCTGATTTATAAGCGGAATTATATAAACCTGTTTTGTTACGTGGTTTGGGCGTGTAGACTTGAAGGCCTGAAATTAGCATGGTAAAATTTCATTCGGTGATTGAAACTTTTAAACAATAATTCATTAGAGGAGAAGGGAACCATTGAATCGTAAAAACAATAGTTAGTTACGAGATAGCAGAACAATACGAAAGATTAATTAACCTTAATTTGGTATAGAGTGAGCATAACTGAAATGCATGCTTTTTAAAGTTTTTTTTCATATGTATCTACGATGGGGGACGGGCTTAGCTAAGCATTAATGCGTACCTATCTCCGCATGTAGTGGCTCCTGGACGTGCAAAGTTGCCAAAAGATACTAACAAAGTAAACGACGACTGCGGTCGCGTTAGTTTGGTGCCTTAGCTCGTACATAGCGCATCCAATATGTGTATTCTATATATTGAAAAAATATACAATTCCATCGTCGTACGAGACTTGTCAGATTCCAACCGGAGGAAAGGACAACCTCTGCTAGTTGGTGCCTCAGCTCATGCAGAGCCCTTCCCCCGATCCAACACAACTTGCATGCAGATGCTTGACACCGATCGAGGCTGATACTTATTCTCTTTGATCCTATCAATACATAGTACGAAAATATACCTCTATCTTAATGCACCTCTCACATAGTTCATGCCGCAATGTGCACACATTCCAAATTGCACCACCTGTGTGCATTTTAATTTGTTCTCAACTAACGGTGTGCGCATCCACAGAAATGATTTGTTTTTACACCATATTTGTGTCCAAGGACGAACCAAAAGTAGAAAATGGATTGATCATGGGACTTGATTTGTAGTTGTATGCTCGCTGCACTACTTATTGCATCGGTAAGATGGGCCACCTCTAGAAATCCTAAGCTGCTCATATTACCCCGCATGCCTCTAGAAATAGGGTAGTTTTTCTATGCAGGGTCAATATGTCCTTCGTACAAATCTATTTTTTAGAATGGTCCATCTTTTTTGGAAACCAAACTTGTTTTTAGGTTTTCTATGACATGAGGCGCCTCTAGAAATCAGAGGGTCTGGACGTCCTAGCACCAAATGGCTGTAGGTATATGGGAAGAGTAGTAGCCCCAGAGCAAAGAAGGTATCAACTTTCAGTTTGATGCTATAAATAAGTGGAATTATAGAAGCCTGATTTATAAGCGGAATTATATAAGCATGTTTGTTACGTGGTTTGGGCGTAGACTTGAAGGCCTGAAATTAACATGGTTAAATTTCCTTCGGTGATTGAACCTTATAAATGATAATTAATTAGAGGAGAAGGGAACCATTGAATCTTAAAAACAATAGTTAGTTAAGAGATGGCAGAACAATAGGAAAGATTAATTAACCTTAATTTGGTATAGAGCGAGCATAACTGAAATGCATGCTTTTTTAAGTTTTTTTTTCATATATATCTATGATGGGGGATGGGCTTAGCTAAGCATTAGTACGTACTTATCTCAGCATGTAGTGGCTCCTGCACGTGCAAAGTTGCCAAAAGGTATTAAAAATAAATGACGACTGCGGTCACGTTCGTTTGGTGCCTCAGCTTCTACGTAGCGCATCCAAAATGTGTATTCTATATATTGAGAAAACATGCAATTCCATTGTCGTACGAGACTTGTCAGATTCTGACTGGAGGAAAGGACAAGCTCTGCTAGTTGATGCCTCGGCTCATGCACAGCCCTTCCCTCGATCCAACACAACTTGCATGCAGATGTGTGACACCGATCGAGGCTGCTACTTATTGTTTTTGATCCTATCAATCCATAGTACGAAAATATATCTCTCTCTTAATGCACCTCTCACATTGTTCATGCTGCATTGTGCACAAATGCCAAATTGCACCACTTGTGTGCATTTTAATTTGTTCTCAACTAACGGTGTGCGAATCCACAGAAATGATTTGTTTTTACACCCCATTTGTTTACAAGGACGAACCAAAAGAAGAAAATGGACTCCTGATGGGAATTGATTTGTAGATGTACGTAGTCTGCACTACTTCTTGCATCGGTAATATGGGCCACCTCTAGAAATCCTAAGCTGCTCATACTACCACTGCATGCGTCTAGTTTTTTTTGCAGGGTCAATATGTCCTACATACGAATCTATTTTTTAGAATGGTCCATGTTTATTGGAAACCAAACTTGTTTTTAGGTTTTCAATAACATGAGGCGCCGCTAGAAATCAGAGGCCCTAGACCTCGTAGCACCAAATGTCTGTAGGAATATGGGAAGAGTAGTAGCCCGAGAGGAAAAAGGTATCAACTTTCAGCTTGATGCTACATATAAGTGGAATTATAGAAGCCTGATTTATAAGCGGAATTATATAAGCCTGTTTTGTTATGTGGTTTGGGCATAGACTTCATGGCGTAAAATTAGCATGGCAAAATTTCCTTCGGTTATTGAACCTTATATACGATAATTCATTAGAGGAGAAGGGAACCATTGAATCGTAAAAACAATAGTTAGTTACGAGATAGCAGAACAATACGAAAGATTAATTAACCTTAATTTGGTATAGAGTGAGCATAACTGAAATGCATGCTTTTTTAAGTTTTTTTTTTTCATATGTATCTACGATGGGGGATGGGCTTAGCTCAGCATTAGTACGTACTTAGCTCAGCATTAGTACGTACTTATCTCAGCATGTAGTGGCTCCTGGACGTGCAAAGTTGCCAAAAAGTACTAAAAAAGTAAACGACGACTGCGGCCACGTTAGATTGGTGCCTCAGCTCCTACTTAGCGCATCCAAAATGTGTATTCTATATATTGAGAAAACATGCAATTCCATTGTCGTGCGAGACTTGTCAAATTCCGACTGGAGGAAAGGACAAGCTCTGCTAGTTGTTGCCTCAGCTCATGCACAGCCCTTCCCTCGATCCAATACAACTTGCATGCAGATGCGTGACACCGATCGAGGCAGCTACTTATTCTTTTTTATCCTATCAAACAATAGTACGAAAATATGTCTCTCTTAATGCACCTCTCACATAGTTCATGCTGCAATGTGCACACATGCCAAATTGCACCACTTGTGTGCATTTTAATTTGTTCTCAACTAACGGTCACTATGCCAGAGACAGTCATCACAGACATGTCTCAAGGGTCATCACAGACGCGAAAAAAACGTGTCTGTGATGTCCGCGTCTGTGATTACCCCACATCACAGACGTGTTTTTGGAAAAAAAAGCGTCTCTGATTTAGGGTCATCACATACGCACCAAAACGCGTCTCTGATGTGAATTTTCAAAAAAAAAAAAGAATAGGGAAGCAGTGTTCCAGCTTCCATATTCTCTCTGTTTCTTATAATAGTTTCACAACAAGAATTAAGATTACATGATTCAAGACCTACACAATATATCTAAATATGCATTGAAGCTTACTGCTGAGTATTACAGCGCAATCAACAACTGAGATACATGTAAATGAAAGTTCAAGTAAAAGAAAGATCCAACAAGCATAGTACAGATCTAGAATAGCCAAAGTTAAGATCTCTAAGTAGTACACCATATACAAGCTGTGTTCAACAATCCCTGCAGTAACCCACTTCAACAATGAGAATGAATCTATAGGGGGCTATTGACTTGCAAATATTTTTTAAAAGAATGCAATGCTCTCATCTCCTAAAAACAAGATCAGACATTGATATACATTAATATGTATGAACAATCATGTAGAAAATGGTCTAGCACAGTGACTGCAACTAAGGTACTTATACAAAGGGGTAAGTAATCGCTTTGCACTAGATTTGTAAGCCACTGCCTGTTTGTCATTGTGTGATTGTAAGCCATTGTCTGACTATAATCAAATTAAGTCATTGCTAGAACGATTTTTTAGGGGCAAGAGAAGAAGACACACCTATGGTGCAAAGCTCCAATTTGATCATTCTCTTGCTGTAGGGCATTCACTGTAACATAGGGAAAACAGCAAGTTTTGAGCTTGAGCTTTAGTTAACAGATAACACATTAAGAATCCCATGAAATAAATGGTTGCACTATAGATGACAATATGTGAGAATATGGAGGACTAAATTACGTTTTGCATTAACAAAACAGAAAAAAGAAGGAACTGATGTCGTGCCCATTCAGACAGCAGTGGCTGCAAGGGAGAGAAAAAAATCAAGAGATTACCTTCCTAGTAAACAAGGAGAACTAGACAGTATAGCCTTGGCAGTGGCATGCATCCACGACCCAGGTGTCACCTCGCATGGACAGCCCTGATACTTGTGATCAGAGGAAGTAAATTTCATCAAGACAATAAGAGGCAGATCAATAGAGTAACATTCTAAAGAATATTTATTTTCCTCTCTGGTTTTTGTCAGAATATTACCTTCCCTACAGCAATCTAAAGAAGAAACAGGGTAAGCATATCAATTTGTATATATGTTACATAATGGAAAGATCTAAAAAGCAACCTAAAATGCATACCAAGCACAATCTCCAAGTAGTTTGTTTGTTATCGCATCAACTTAATGCGTGATTTAAAAACTATAGTATAGATTAGTTTGTTAACAAATTAAACATTAGACTGAAATACAGACAGAATGTAGCTGTAACTAATGGTAAGGAAGTACAATCTCCTAGTACCTTAGGTTGTACATTATCATGTCATGTGTGACTCCATAGGCATGTCAGGACCTAAGCGCATCGCTAAGAAAGCATCAATGTGTTTTTTGCATAAAATGGTTCTTCAGACTTAACTAATTAGATTGTTGTGTTTCTTGTGTTACTTATGTTGCTTCTGTTACTTGAATTATTATGGTTCATGCTAAATTAACTGTAAAGCAGAAATATAAATTTGTTTAATCCATAATTGTGACATTCGCTTACCCAGTATCTAAGTATATACTGAGTTCCCAAATCATATACGGTAACATCCATCAAACTCCACAGAACCACACTAACATAGCCACTCCCGGACTAAACAAAGGCACCCACGGACAAACCACAGTGGCGGCAAACCATACACAAATTTCTACCGAAACACTTCATGCATATGTAATAGCAGCAATAGGAGCACAAGCTCGGCCAGGAACAAACTTGCAAAAAGGTAAAATGAAAGGCCTAGAGCTTACCGAGATTGGATGACGACAACCAAGAACTGAGATTTCCTCTTGGTCACTGCAATCCCTGCATATATTGAATGTTTAAAAAATCATACAAGCCTAGTACAGCCAAGGTTAAGATCTCTAAGTAAGTAGTACACAATACAAGCTGTGCTCAACAATCCGTGCAGTAACCCACTGCAACTTAGTATATTGAATGTATAGGAGGCCAGAAATATTGACTTGCAAATATTTTCTAAAGGAATGCAGTGCCCTCCTCTCCTAAAAACAAGATCACACATTGATATCCATTAATATGTATGAATGTATAGTCTAACAATCATGGAGAAAAATGATCTAGCACAGTGACTGTAACTGAATTACTTATGCGAAGGGGTAAGTAACACCTATGGTGCAGAGCTCCAATTTGATCCTTCTCTTGGTGTACGGCATTCACTGTAACAGAGGGAAAACTGTAAGTTTTGAGCTTGAGCTATAGTTAACATTAGCAGATGAAAATGCTAGTGTCACTACATGATAACGGTATGGAAACAGATAACAAAGGCCATGATAAAATTATGGCTTTCGGCAGTCCAGAGCCATTAGGTTGATAATAGAGCTGTTTTCTTCCAACAATGACTTACCCAGTATCTAAGTATATACTGAGTTCCCAAATCAGCAGGCGTGGAATCAGATTGAAGTTCCCATATTCTACAATATGTAAACTGGAATTCGAATTAAGCCACAATGATTGCGTATTTGCTCGATCTATAAGTTAACAACACGTAGGAGTTCTTTAGATAAGACATCTCGTAGGAGTAAATATCAGCTGCAACTGAAATGTAACCAAAGCAATAACGACACCAGTAAAAAGCCTATTCAGATACCTCCCAATTATTAAAGTGAAACTGAATGTTTGTTTCTAATCCAAAGGAAGAGAAAAATTAGCCAACACATCTAGTGTGATTACAAATTATACATCCTTTGATGTTCAGTACATTAAATGATGATCAGACAGTTTAGCGATCTACTCTTGATAGGCCCGTGTGTCTAGGTGCATATAGGTATGGCAAAACCAATTTTACAGGGCTTTATCTGCCCCTTTGTCTGGTTTATGATGTGCACTCATGCATGCAGGGCTTTGCAGATAGAGTACAGTAAGTCAGACTAGTATGACTGCAAGGTAGCTAATTAATGTACTTGGTTGGCTGAATAAACTCAACCTTATGAAATACTTACCTACAAGATCAGGCAGGATTGCATGAGCCATCCGCACATCCCATGAATCCATGGATCCAATCCCTCCCCAGCACATCCCAACAAGGATTTGAGGGGCGAGGCCTCACCTAGGGTTGTAGAAGGGGCTGACCTTGTTGCCGTAAAGGGTAGAGCCGAGCAAGGCTGGAAGACGGATTGAGACACCGGAGCTATCGGCGTGCGCCGCGGCAGCCTCGTGCAGCCACCGGAGCTCCCCTTGGAGCGCGGCGGCGCAGGGCCTCCTCGTCGGTCCACGTCCGCGTCCGCGTCCGCAGCGCCGCTGCGGTTTCGTGCAGCTCCGCCGGATCTGTCCTTCCCGGGCACTGCCGGGACGCCGGCCACTCGGCGCCTCCGATCTGGATCGGATTCGATGCGTGGGGGAGCACGAAACCCTAGCCCCCGTCCCTCTCTCCGTTGACCCTCTCTCTCCTTTCCTCGCCCTCGCTGTGAGGTGTGTAGACGGGGAGACGATGGGGAAAGGCAGGGTTGCAGGGAGGAAACGAAAGAGGGAGGTCGCAGTGGAGGCGGCCGGCGGCTGAGGAGGTGCGGAACAAGTCCGAGCAGAGTAGCGGACGGGGAGCAGAGGTGGACGCGGACGCGAGATGGTCTTCGAACTTTAACTAGTCCAATGCTTTTTCCGGGTCCGCCACCGGTGTCGTCTGTAACATTAAGCAACAGTTTCACAGACGTGGCTCAACAAAACGCGTCTGTGATGTGCATTGACTCTCGTCTGATGAGGATCTGCGGGGGAGATGTATCACAGACGCGCCGAATTAATACACGTCTGTGATGAGTTATCAGAGACGCGTCCCGAAACAGTGTCTGTGATGATGGTGTCTCCTTTGATGTTTTCTGGCATAGTGGGTGTGCGCATGCACAGAAATGATTTGTTTTTAGACCCCATTTGTTTTCAAAGACGAACCAAAAGTAGAAAATGGATTGCTCATGGGAATTGATTTGTAGATGTACGTAGGCTGCACTACTTATTGCATCGGTAACATGGGCCACCTCTAGAAATCCTAAGCTGCTCATATTACTACCGCATGCCTCTAGAAATAGGGTAGTTCTTTTTTTTTTTTTTTTTTGAGCAGGGTGAATATGTCCTACGTACGAATCTATTTTTTAGAATGGTCCATGTTTTTTGGAAACCAAACATGTTTTTAGGTTTTCTATAACATGAGGGGCCTCTAGAAATTAGAGGCCCTAGACCTCGTAGCACCAAATGGCTGTAGGAATATGGGAAGAGTAGTAGCCTGAGAGGAAAGATGGTATCAACTTTCAGTTTGATGCTATATATAAGTGGAATTATAGAAACCTGATTTGTAAGCAGAATTATATAAGCCTATTTTGTTATGTGGTTTGGGCGTAGACTTGAAGGCCTGAAATTAGCATGGTAAAATTTCCTTCGGTGATTGAACCTTATAAACGATAATTAATTCATGGAGAAGGGAACCATTGAATCTTAAAAACAATAGTTAGTTAAGAGAAGGGAGAACAACAAGAAAGGTTAATTAACTTGACGCAGGTAGCCCAACGGTATCTATTCCCGGCCGGGCATATGTATGGGTTTCTAGCCGTAGAATCGAGTCACTAGGGTGTGTTGTTTTTTGGGTCATGCTGCGGTACACTGTTTACCTTCTAGTAGGTAAGAGTTCAAATAAATCATAACCATTGAATTTCTAGAGACATAAAGTAATTAATAATAGAAGAAAAAGAAATAAATATTTTTTTATTGGCGTCATCATCTCTTGCTGGTGCTCATGCAGTATATTGTGTGCATGCATTGCATGCATCGATCCACTTAGGGGTGTAATTGGATCGGACGGATATCGTTGATATCATATTTGTTTTCATATTGTTTTTTTGGATTCGGATTAGATACGGATATTGATCAAATGTGCCCGATAAGACTTGAATAGTTATCAACATCATATTTATCTAACTTTGAGTACTCAGATACGTATCGAATATTAAATGTCCGGACTCGAATACGGATCGGATGCTAACCTTTCTAAACGGATCAGAACTCGAATATGAACGGATAATATCCGTACCATTTACACCCCTAAATCCACTGTTATCATGTCTGAAATCTAGGAGATCAATTGTACTATGGGCTGTTATAACACACAGTTGCGTTAAACAATATTCATAAAATTAATTGCATCGTGCCATTAATTGTGGACCTTGTCACGTTAAAAAATATTACATTAATAAATAAGGGCAAAAGATCACATCGGTGACATTTGTAGCCATGCAACAGGTTCAGACTTGAGAGGTGTGTTGTTCGCCTCAAGATCCAGGGTAGCATATTATGCAAATATATAAAAAAAGTTACAAACAAAGAGGACGCAACAAAAAAACTGTACCACGTATGCAATTGCCACGTTATAAATTGTTGTTGAAAAGTAATTAGGCAGTTGTCACTATCAATAATTGTTACGTCAATAATACGAAATAGTTACAGTGAAATGAGGTACTATTTCTATTCCAATTTATAAGTCGTTTGACTTTTTAGACATCAAATTTGACCAGCTCACTTGTCTTATCAAAAATTTCACAATTATCATTTATTTTCATTGTGATTTAGTTTAGCATATACTATACTTTAACTATGAATTGAATTTGCAACATTTTCACAAACATTTTGAATTAGCAGGTTGGTGAGATCTGAGATCCACACGCACACATGCTTGCTAGCGGCTTTCCATCAGCTTTGAATGTAAGAATATACGTAGGTATATATACATATGTTCGTCTAGATGCTTTGAATTGCTAATTTCGTGCTCGCATGCATGTGAAATGTAAGCCTCCATATTTAAATATAAGTCGATGTTGATTTTTTGCAGAACTTTAATCGCTTGTTTTATTAAAAAATTATAATTTATTATTTATTTTGTTGTGATTTATTTTATTATTATAGAGATTTTGAGAATAACTAATTTCCTTATATGTTTACATAAATTTTTGAATAAAACGGAGGATTGAACTTAAAAAAGAAAGTCAACCATGATTTATATTTAAATACAGAGGAAGTATGTATTAATATACGCATGTATATATAGTGCCTAGACGATGGAATTGTTGCAGTAATAGTGTAGCAAGGAACAACAGTTGCAGTAAAGATCTTAATGCAAGCACGGGGCGGGGCTCATCACCCATCAGCTGGCTGCCTGGAAAAAATTGTCTCGATGTTGTATTTCATGTTTTTTTCCATGTTATATGCTACTTTTGAAAAAACTTGAATCACTTGTGCATAATACATTTTCAGGGGTGGTCCGGAAGCTATTTTAAAGAGCGGTCCAAGAACAGCCTTTGCGCGCACGTCACTGAAACTAGGCATTATCGGGGACGCAACGCCCGAACGCCCCTGAAAATCGATTTTTAGGGTGATTGGTAAGGTTCGCCACCCTCTGAAAATCCTTTTTTTTATGATGGTTGGTAAGATCCACAGCCTCTAAAAATTGATTTACAGAGACAGTTGGTAAGATACACTGCCTTAAAAAAATTTTCTAAAAATTAAAAATGTAAAATTAAAACTAAAATAAAAATAATTAAAATTACATATCGACTTGTAATATATATACTTTCTAAAAATCTAATCTGTATGAGAGCACGGGTTAATAGACATGTTAATGCATGGAGGACGTCTTGAATCTTGATGTGGCACTCCAGACATGTTTGATAAACTACCAAAGAATCTACAGCTTTAGAGCAAAGGCAATGGACGGCCCCTAATATTTCTTTGGGGCGAATAAAGCGAGAGATTTGGGCTTTGCATGCGTGGAATCGTGGCACAACAGCAGAGAAAAATAACAAAAAGAAGAAAAAGCGAACGAGCGAAGACCTGTTCCGTCGCGTCGCCGGCGACCTGTTCACGCCGCAGACCGTGGCGGTCGGCCCTTACCACCAACGCGCCGGCGGCCCTTGTCGTTTCCCATGGACGGAAGCCGAGAAGACGAAGGCTGTCCGGCACGTGGCCACACTCACAGGTGATGCTGATCTCACGAGCCTCAAGCTGTTGGTGGCTCAAATGGCGCCCCGGGTGAGGGAGTGCTACACCGATCGGCTTGATCCCACGATGGATTCGTCGGAAGCCTTCTGCCGTATGCTGCTGCTTGACGGCTGCTACGTGCTCAGCTTCTTTGTAGACTTTGCGCCGCCGCACAGCAACGGAACTACAACCGACGACAGCACCGGCGTGCGTGCTGCCATAGCTGCTGGTGGTGGTGGTGGTGAGCACATAGCAGCTAGAGAACACGTTGGTGCGGTACATCGTGTACCTCCTTGAGAAACAGATACCTCTGTTCCTCCTCACAAGAATGCTGGACCTCATCAGGGGAAGTGTCGTGGTGCCAGGACAGAAATCTGCCGTCGAATGCATAGCAGATCCTATAGGGGAGCTGCTGCACAAACAGCTCTACATCAGCCACCATGTCTATAGTAGTACCACGCTGCCGCAGATGACGGTGCCGTCGTCCACGTCCTCAGATCTTCTGCATCTTGTGCACTCCTACACCAGCGGCGCGAGCCACATGTTGGAGCCGCAGCTACTCCGCTCAGCCCTCACCTCGCTCTCTCGCGCACACACTCGCCGGCGTCCCGAGGTTGAAGATGAACGGTAGCAATTCGGCGACGAACGCCCCGGCGAGCTCACTCACCTGTATATTGGCCTTTTCTATTAACTCGACTCGGCAACTCGTTACAGAGGGGTGTGGCGCTGTTTATAGGCCGGGCGGAGCTCTCTCCATGTCCCGGTTCCTCGCCATGGCCGCGGCCGTGCGCTGTGTCGTGCCCGCGCGACGCGCTCGACGTGCCCACGCACCCAACGGCCTCGGCGACATTCCCGCCATCACTCTAACAACCACCGATCGCACCTAACCATCGCGTCCCGCACGTGCGTGACCGACTTGGTCCACCACCGCGCCGTGGCCGCAGCTCTCCTGCTCCACACGCCGGACCGTGGCGACGCACGCCTCTTGGCTGCACACGCGCGCGCGCGACATACTCAACACGTACGCACACACACATACTCATAATCATGTCAAGCTTACTACTAACACACAGCAGCAACAGAATCCGCAGCCGGCCGGGACGATGACGGTCACTCACGGGCCGGTGGCACCGAGCGACGGACTACAGCCGACACGCCGATGTGGCACGGCGGAGGACGTCGAGACCTGCTAAAGCGCGCCAAGGTGCTGGAGCACTTCCTCGGCAGCGACGACGAGGCCGCGGAGGCCTCGCTGACCTCTGCAATGGAGTCGCCTTGGACATCGACAACGTCCGCCGGAACTACCTCAAGCCCACCTGGCACCACCTCGACCGCCGATGCAGGATGCCCCTGCGCAACTTCAAGGGACTCTTCCGCCAGAAGTACTGCCGCAACGTCTTCTACCGCCTAGTGTTCTTCGCCGCCTTAGTCCTCTTCCTTTGCCAGGTCATCCAAGCCACGTATGCGGTTCTTGCATACCACATACCCCATAATAATAGGGCTTGACGATCGCCCTGTCATCGTCTTTGGTTATGGAAACTTCGGATCATATATAGCTCATGCGTCATTAGCATTTCTACCCACATCCCAGAGGGAGGAACCTTTAGATTTGAAAATTTCTGGATGGAACGAAGTGAAATCTTACAGGTTATCCAACAAAGCTGGGCAAAGCCAGTGACCGCTCAGGATAAGGTTAAAGTCATATTTGCTAAATCCAAAAATCTAAGAAAGGATTTAAAAGCCTAAAAGGCAAAATTCTCTAATCTAGCAATGGTCTTAGCAAATACTAAGGTGACTATATCTCCTGCTATGAATCAATTGAAGAGCTCAGAGATCTCTCCTTAGAAGAATGGAACTTTAAAAAAGTACTCAGTAATCATCTGATCAGTCTCCTCGAGCAGCAGAAGATCTATTGGAAGCAAAGAGGCACCATCAAATGGGTCAAAACTTGGGGACGTTGGTACAAAGTTTTTTCACACAAACGCCACAATCAGAAATAGAAGAAATAGAGAGGCTTGTTGTAGTGGTATTGTGGTGCAACACCTTGGTAGCTCTCCATGAGTAGATATGACTACACGCTGGTAGTAACCCTGCCGCAATAATAGACGGCCTGTGCCTAGCCAGACTAGTAGCAATAATACAAAAGCGATCGGTCTAGGTAACCCAATGCAATTGTAACGGCGAAGTAACAGGTAAGGGCAAGTAAGCAATTTGCCTAGGGCAAAAATTTTCGGCTGTGAATCAGAGCCAAAACAATTACGATCCGCCCCAGCAGAGTCTCCAAAAATATGTTGGTGCAGTTTTGGGCCAAATACAAACGAACCTTGGAGCATAGTGTCGGACTGTCCGGTGCAGGGCATAAAGCTCAAGAAAACCTAGCGGCACCCGAGAAAGATAACTTCTAGGGCGCGGATGTCAGAAGTGTGCCCTAGGTCGGCCAGCACGCCTAGGGCATCATCCCTAGTTATGGAGATCAGAAGACGAACAGCAGGAGAGGACAGGAGGAGAAATTAGGGTTTAGGAATAGGGCTTTCGCGTTTATACCCCCACTTTAAGGTCTAATAGTGATTTTGCCCTCACTTTTTAACTTTGGGAATTTACTCCTACGTTTTCAAATCGAAGATAGAGTTTACCGCTGTCTTGTTAGCCTTATCAATTTTGGGTACCAAAACACCATCATGCCCATACAATTTTGCCCCAAATTTTTGCAATGGGTTGTGATAATACCTCTATTTCATGCACCACCGGTGGATTGCGCCCAGGCAGCTATGTGCCGCCACCACTGGGTCTCCATGCCGCACCGCACGCAGGTCATACAGCGCCCAGGTTTTCACCAATATGACTCCAGTGGTTTGTGGGTGAAAGATAAAGGGGATTCTAGTCCATTCCACCTGTTTCGAAATGTTTTTATATTTGTTTTAAATGGTTTAATCTAGCTGCATCTAACAAGGCTAGAAATAGGGGTAAAGTGAGTCTTCATTTTGAAAACACAAGGGTAAAATCACAAACTTTTAAAAACGAGGGTAAAAACTCTATTGGAGTTACTAGTAGGGGTATAAACACCAATCTCCCTTAGAAAATAAATGCAACATTAAGTAAAGTATAATAGATTCGATTTGGTGCTAGATGTCCTCAATCGGCCGTGCCCCATTATATTAATAACGAGAGAGATCTGGACCCTCGTACAAGTCAAGATCCAACAAGATCACACACAAAACCATAGATTATACTCAGACTCGCACATATCGAACTATCCGGCATAACCCATCAGACTATCCGGCGTCACCGGACTATCCAGCCCTGCCCATCGGACAGTCCGGTGGAGGCGGCCAACCTAGCCTGCCTAATTTGGTGCTTAACATAAAGGTGCACATAAAAAAGTTGGGGGGATGTTAACACTGAATTAACTAGTTGCAGCGCCTTCCACCTTGTTGAGACAGGAAAAGAGAGGTACACTATAACCTTCTTTCACATTCAGAGTTATTGATTGGAGTCATACTAGAATATTTGGAGAAGTTATATACGTAAGCAGTAGTAGAATATAAGGCCGGTAACCCGGATGCCTGCACCGTCCAAATTAAACCGGGCTGCCATCTTGTTGCTCCGACTCAGGACCCACGAGTGTGAGGGGGTCTTCCTCTTCTTCCTCCGAGTCTAGTTTTTCTTCCCTGTCAAGACTCGGGACCCCATTCCTCGTCTCCCGGGCCTCATTGTCAGTTCCTTCTTGATGGAAGCTAATTTTTGACTGTTTGAAGTATTCCACTAGAATTGCAGCGACTGTGATGAGCTCGCCGCCATTGCTGAGCTGCTTGGCATGAGAACGTGGGCCGCATTGCTGGCTCGCGTAGCACAGCGTCTCCACCCAAACCTGGGTGATCAGATCCAGCGTGGCCGCCTCGTCTTGCACCTCCTTGCTGACGAGCTTTGCGCCAAGCTCACATCCTTTATCTAAAATCGACTCGAGATGACGCTGTGTTGAATGATCGAATGATAGCATCGTGTAACGTCTACTCTTCTCTTCTTCGCCGTACCTCTGCAGGAAGCTGGCCAGATCCTCAGCGGAGCTGAACTGCTGATCTGTAGGACCACAAGTGATGAGGCCATAGCACACCGAGACGTAAGTATCGCGTCCGGCAGTGGGACCCGGGAGCATGTAGGGGCATGAGGCGAGGAGGTACAGCATGTAGCTGGAGAGCACGTCGGCCGCCTCGGCAAGATGATCCGCTCGCTCCCGCTCCTGCATCGCCATCGCCTCCTCCTCGTCGGCAATGGCAAGATGATCCTGCTGCTTTTTGTGCCAACTGCTCGTGTAGATGTTAGTGGCGATGTGCCAGACAAGGATCTTCTCTTCCACGCTCCAGGACAAGCCGTCGTACAATCCCCAATTCGTGAGCTCCTCTTGACCCCGTGAATCAAAATGAGAAGATACCATGCCGTCGCGGTTGTTCCGTGCTTCAAGGTCACGCCCCTTACGCACGATGTGGTCCACCACCAGCCTCCGGATGAACGCCGAGACAGGGGTGGACGTCGAGTAGGCCCGCGTATTCCATGCGTCCTCTAGACCCATCCACCTGGCCACCTTGCTTTTCTTGCTGGCCCTGCAGCGAGAGGCCAGCTGAAGCAAGTTGTGTTGCCCCATGGAGCCCGACCAGTAGCTTCCCCAGTCCGCCGCGCGGACGCGCCGACGGAGGGACAGAACGGCACGGCCAAGCGAGCTGCCGATGGAAGAAGAATGCTTCAGGAGGAGCACGCATGCCCAACTCGAGAATATGCCCCTCAACGCCGACACGGCCTCCAGGGCGAGGGCCCCAACCAGCAAGACATAGGTGACTGCAACGTCTACCCGGCTGTAGCCGTCCAGCCCACGGTGATGGTGGTCCAGCACAAGGAACAGCAGCAGCGCGGCGGCGGTGAACACCGGCGAGAGCATGTGGATGCAGAGGCCATACCAAGAGTGCATGACCTCAGCCTTGGTGTACAAGACGTCGTGCATCAGGGAAAGCTGCATCTCAGCCACCTCGTACAGGAGATCCTTCTCCATAAGATCAATGGCTTCAGGGTGATCAACTTCGTAGAGTTGCCCCTGCAGCAGTAATTCCTTGGGAACCCCCAGCATCTGGTGAGCCATCAGCAGGCAGTCCTCAGTGTCCCAGCTGGAAGCTGCATCGACATTCTTTGGCCCACCTCCTCCACCTGCACAAGGAGCGTCTGCAGGTGCCGTAGCCACAGCTGGTTGTCCTCGATGGCGTAGGCGGTGATGTTGTCCTGCCCGCCCAAATGGAGAAGCAGAAACGGCGCCCAGAACGCCGCGAGCTCATGTTCCGCAGACCTGCTGACCACGGCCATATAGCCTAGCACGTAGATGGCCGTGCTGTCGGCCAGGATGTACGCCGACCAAGAGAAGAACTTGAGCGCGCCGGAGTTCACCCTCCGCCGGAATTCCGCCAGTACGAGCAGCAGCACCTGGAGCGTGAAGCTCAGCAGTACCAGCGCTTGGATACCCCATTCGTGCCATGCTTTCAATGCACCCGGTAGTACAATCACTGCTCCTGCCATCGATGCCTCTACCTTGATTGCTCCTGAAATGAAATGAATTCAACGGTCCAGATCAAGTAGCTTGAATTTTATCCTTATCTTTACATAATAATACCCCACCCTACTTTCTTCATTCGTCCGTCAAAGAAAAATCTACCGTGAGTTGCTCCCAAGTTTCCGTTATTGTCCGAGGCTCCAGACTTTCCCCTGAGTCCTCCCAAGGGCCATAGACATCGCTCGCTTGCTGGAGCTGCCACACGCGCGCCATGGAATGTTTCTTGCCGCGTGGGTGTGCAGCCACAGGCTTGTCTGCAGAAGCCATCTACAATGAGGTGAGGAGATGGGGAAGCAGGGGGCAGGGGACATCCGATGGCTGCGCGTGTGACTGTGAAAGCGTGAAGGAGGGATGTCAAGATATCTTATTTTACTGTTGCTAGCAAAATGCACGTGCATTATAACAGGAGAAAAAAAACTTTATCAATACATATAAGAATAGGCCTTGCAAATAAGTTTAACGTCGTATTGTTTTGACTTTTTCCATTGGCTGCGAGCGAAATTTAGGTTACTGTCAGTTGGGTTAGAAAGATTATCTTTTCTTTTTAGCTTTCTTGCCATATATATAATGTCTAAAACGAAGTCCTTATGTGATCTGGGCGTCCGTTTTCACATGGACCGCTCCTGCAGTCCGAATCGGGCTCGCAAATAAATTCCACATCATATTGTTTCGATGATTTTTGTTGACATCGAGTGAATTTTAGGGAGTCATCGATTGGGTTCTAACTGGTCCTTGGTTTCCCAGTCCGTCGTGACAGGTGGACCCGGCTGGTTAGCCCCTTCCCGTTCTGTATCCGATAATCCGAATTGCAGCTGCAATACGAATCAGATTCGGACGGTAGAAAGAGCTCACGCGAAAACGGACGCCCCAGTCGCATACAGATTCCATTTTCGATGTTCTATGTATCAATGGAAAGCTAAAATAATAACCTTTCCAACCCAACTGAAACCACTTTAAAATTCGGTCTCAGTCAATGGAAATCTTTGAAACAATATGACGTGGAATTTATTCGCGAGCCCGGAGTGCAGGAGCAGCCCACGCGAAAACGGACACACAGATCGTATACAGATTCCGTTTTTTACATTCTATATATCGATGGAAAGTTAAAATAACAATCTTTCCAACCCAATTGACATCACTCTAAAATTCACTTGCAATTAACAGAAATCATCAAGACAATATGGCCTACAATTTATTCGGAAACCCGATTCAGACAGTAGGAGCAGCCTACTTGAAAACGGATACCCATGTATTATATAGACTCAATTTTTGATGTTCTATATATTGTCGGAAAGCAAAAAAAAAATAAAATTTCTTACCAAACTGACACCACCTAAATTCCGGCTACATGCAAGAACAAAATTCAAAAGAATGGGATATGGAATTTATTTGTGAGGCTATTCTTATATATGTTGATCTAGAGGTACTTAAGGATTTATTTTGCTCCCGTTGCAACGCACGGGTATTTTGCTAGTCAATACATGTAAGAATAGGCCTTGCAAATAAGTTTAACGTCGTATTGTTTTGACTATTTCCATTGGCTGCGAGCGAAATTTAGGTTACTGTCAGTTGGGTTAGAAAGATTATCTTTTCTTTTTAGCTTTCTTGCCATATATAGAATGTTGAAAACGAAGTCCTTATGTGATATGGGCGTCCGTTTTCACATGGACCACTCCTGCAGTCCAAATCAGGCTCGCAAATAAATTCCACATCATATTGTTTCGACGATTTCTGTTGACATCGAGTGAATTTTAGGGAGTCATCGGATGGGTTCTAAATGTTATCATTTTGGCTTTGCATCGATATGCAGAACGTCAAAAACAAAGTCCGTATGCGACTAGGGCATCCGTTTTCGCTTGGGCTCCTCCGGCAGTCCGAATCAGGCTCGCCAATAAATTCTACATCATATTGTTTTGACAATTCCTGTTTACTGCTAGCAAATTTTAAAGTGATGTCACTTAGTTTGGAAAGATTATCATTTTGTCTTTCCATTGATATATAGAACGTAAAAAACAGAGTCCGTATGCGACCAGAGCGTCCATTTTCACGTCGGCTGGTCTTGCCGTTTGAATTGTGGTCACAAATAAAGAAATTTCAGACGAACAACGCCCACATGTATGGTATGTGAGGTTGGAAGAGGTGGTTCATGATGACTTTGATTCAGATTCTTCTCTTGGTAGCCCAATTTGTGCTGAGTCAAATGATAGCAGCTTTGCTTCAGAGGATGAAGGTGATGGTGAGTTTCAATTGGCATAAGTAACTTGTAATACAATTTTGTTCCTTCAAATTTTGTTTTGCCGTATATAGGTGATGATGGTAACGATCGAGATGGATCTAGTGGTGGAATTTTAAGTGAATTAGCCAAAGGAGTTGGTGAGTTTAAGACATCTAAGAACAACACAATTATTCTCCATACCTATGTTTCAGTTTTGGGTTCTGCTACGGTACAAAAGTTATCTCACAGTAGAAGGTAAGACTTCAAACAGATCTGAGCTATAGAATTAAGAGAAGATAAAGTAAATATGAAATCATTAAATAGGGAAAGAATAATCAAAAAATGAAAAATGCCCGTTCCCTCTCCCACTCCGCCGCCTGTTTCACTACCAGAACTGCAGGAGCGACCACGCAAGGCCGCAGGAGCTACGGATGACCAGGAGCCGATCCGTCACGTTTCCATGGGAAGCCATGGCAGCGTTGGCGATCTATCTGGCGACGACGCTGCTGGCCCTGGGCTGCTCGACGGTGCCGGTTGCTGGGTACAAACTCGAGGACCTAAGCGGCTACATGGAGGCGATCTACGACATGCACGAGAACAAGTTCATGTGGCCAGGTTGCGACCGGATGATGACGGACTGGGAGATCAGTACGCAGCTCCCCTATTCCTTGCCTCCACCGCTGATGCTGGTCGGAAGATAACGATCACGTCCCCGTCCGTCCATGCCGGCCACGTCCGTTAGTTTAGGTTAATTATTGATCATTATCCTAGCCATTTTATATAATAAATATTTTTTATTATTTTTAGGTATTACTTCCTAGGCGATAATACCTCATTTTAATCACTTAGATCTAACAAAATAGATGGTTCACAACTATTTTGGTGTATCATGGCAATTGCCTCCAGTTTTTATGAAAAATAAGATTTTCCATACCAATGTTCCTGTTTCTATGAAAATATGATTTGCCATAGATGACGGGGGTAGTGGCAGTTAGAGCTTCTATGTATTCAGCTCGACGTTCAAGTGTTAGGAATGCGAAACCAAGTACTATTCGTCCAAGACCGACTAGGAAGAAGAAACCAACTCTCAAGAATATCAACAACTCTAAAAGGAAAGGTGATGAACCTCTCCTAACTGTTGCATTGCTCAGATTTTAGTTGCTGCGTATGCAAAATGTGTACTGGTTTCACTAGAGAATATGTCAATTTCAGTCAAAACTTGTTGCTGCCACATTCTTTTTTGTAGAACATCATTGCTGCCATATGGAATAACATGTGGAACTATGATATTTGCAGCATATGGATGCTCTGTTGTTAGTGATCCAAGCCACAAGGAAAATCTATAGTGGCAGTGTGGTGCATGTGCTTGCCTCAATATTTTCTTGATTTCCAGTCATTTGGCATCTATTAGTTGAAGTCCTTAAAACATGTAATAGTTGGACTATTTATTATTGGTTGATCTAATGGACTTGTAATATGTGGGACTCTATTATATCTAGTATATGCTAATATATTATAACTTGTTATTTTTTTTGCATTATTGATTAATTGTTATATAGAATTATGATGTGTAATTGACTAGAGATACTTTCTAGCATGATTGTGCCATTTTTTTTTTTGAAAATTTTTGAATTTGATCTGATTTTTCCGAATATTCGGAATATTCGCTATTACCGGTGAGGACTGAAATTTTTTCCCCAAATAAAAAAAAACCCTGGGTCATGATCCCTCTGTACAATTAACTCGCTGCACTGTGGCTTTGGTCTCCTGTCCGCAATTATTAACCTCTACGACGGGGATCAACTCTACGACGTCTACGGACGGGTTGGAAAGGAAGCCAATCACCACCTTCAGTATCTTCTCGAAGATAATGGAGTAGTAGATGGCGGAGGTTGTTATCGTTGGCGGAGAAGCGGCTGCACAGGAGGACAAGGACGACGATGTTACCGGAAAGAGAAATTGTTAGCCCCGTCACCGTGGTTCCATCTCCCCTAGCTACTAGCTCCATGCGTCCCCCCGACAAAGGTTGGCCATGAGGGGTAGTGAAGAAGGTTCTTACCAGACGCGATGCGCAGATCGAGTGGCAGCGTCCGTGAGGAAGATGGAGAGCTGAAGCAGCTCAGGAGAGATGGAAATGGAGTGGCTGCGTGCTTCATTAACACGTCGCTGCCCTAGCCCTTCCTGCTTATATAGCTAGGGAACCTGACCCTAGGGTTATATATTTCACTCAGGGCCAATTTCTCATCTCCAAGGGGCCAGCGCAGGATGTGGAGCCAGGCTCGACTAGTGTCAACTGTCAAGTGGTTTTGTTTTGATTTATTACTGGGTCGTTCTTGGGCCCCTCGCTACTCTCTTTGGCGGTAGAGAACAGAGAGCAGCAACAATAATTGCCGCAATTTTGTTCTTTCTTGATACACTCCTTTATATATATAAATATAAATACACAGAGAGAGAGAGAGAGAGACAACCCCACTGGGAAATGGTGCTTTCAATTATCTGGCTGCATACGATTGCTTACTATCTAGTGCAGAACAGAACTGAACGCAAACTTCGCAAGGATTTGTCGTTCGAATGTAGTACCTAATAAAGTTAAATTTTTCATTTTGCCTGGCTATTCTTTTGGTCCAATTTTTTCCTCAAACATGCATGTGTTGGACACAGGGAAGACTTCGCTCGCTGCGGTGCTGCTTCTGAGTCTCCGCAACACCTCTTATATTAGTACCGGTTGGTCTAATATCTCAACAACACCACACCACTAAGCCAACCGGGATTTCAAAAGTAAAATAACTATTCTTCTTCGTGCCCAACTTTGCTTAGTTAAAATTAGATTAGACTAGTCCATCAACCCGTGCCACTCCGGGTTAGAGTTTTAGTTAGTATATCTATTAAAAATTGATAGATAACTTTATAGTAGTTGATAATTTAGAAAAACACACATGTGTTTTGTTATTTAATTTTTTATAGCAACATTAAGTTTAGATAATATTTTATTTTATATTTAGTAATATTAATGGTGATTATTTTAATAGATTTCATAATGGTATGGTGAGTAATTTATATGCAAATTTAGAGGGTTATTTTAATTCATATTTCATAATGGCATGGTGGGTAATTTATATGCAAATATAGGGGGTTATTTAATTTATCTTTCATAATGTCGGGTAATTGTTTTTAAAATATAATATTCTAATGGCTACTATTATTAGAGCTATCTGATGACCGGCCAGATGTTTCTAAATTTTGTGAGAATTTAGCACATCTGTTGATTGGAGTTTCCAAAAATAATCTCCTATTAGTAATAGGAAGAAACCTGTACGAATTGTGTGGTTTCGTACATTATTTTTCTAAATGGGTGCCATTCATCTGTAGAATTATGGATTAATTTAGGCTATTTTTAATGAAAAGATGATTAACTTAGATGTAGATTTAAGAGAATACTTTAATTAGATTATTCATATATTGGCTTGTATGTGTAACCTAGACGCAAATTAGATATAATATTTTTGGGTGACAACAATTAAACCTGAAAGATCAATGATCGAATGCTTCATTTTCATGGGAATTTTTAATTTTTATTGTGAGGAGCAACGTCAAGGCTCCAAAAAGAGTGCCACATCCGAAGAACGCGTTTATATAAGTTAATCATGGTAACATTCTCTTTTCAGTGAAAAAAAAACCATTCTTCTTCGTGCCCAACTTTGCTTAGTTAAAATTAGACGAGCACATGTTATGATCACCTGTGATGTTACATCCTATGGCGCGCAACCCGGTCCGTGGCTCGAGGCCTGGCCCACGTTATCTTTCCAATATCGGCCCTAAGGCTATCTGCAGTGGGGGACTCCAAACGCGACTGCAGTTGCATATAGGGTAGAAATCGACAGCACCGTCCCCAAGATGCTCCATGACTCCAAATGTGGAGTCCTTGCAGTCCTACTCCACCGTCTCTCTCCTCCTCCACGTGGGCAACGGCCTTCGGCTCGCGCGCATTGCTGGACGACGAACGGAGGAGGATGCAGGAGGACGAGATGGTTCGGCGGAGGCACCGACAGCCCACCATGACCGGCGTGCGGAGGTGGCAGGAGCTCCGGCATGGAGGCAGACTCGGCGCGAGGCGGAGACGGCGCGCAGGCGGTCCGTGGAGGAGGTGGGGCCAGCGAGGCGCGACCGGCGGCGGCCATGCCGAATCTGGCCCGGGGACGCCCGGATCCGGTCTCGACGTGAGAGGTGGCTCAGACCGGCAGAAGGGAAGGCGCCGCCAGGTGCGCACTGCCGAGCGTGGAGAAGGAGACGTCGGTGGGAGGAGGGGGAGGCTGGGAGGATGTTGCGGTAGCGGGAGAAGCGGAGGCGGAGAAGAGGCAGATGCGAGTGGGTGATGGGCGGGCGGGTGGATGGATAAGAGGAGAAAATAATTAAATAAGTGGTTGTTAGTATAGGGTTGAAGTATAAAGTTGATATGACCGCGGAAGATTGGCAACTGTATTTTAAAAACCTGATGAGTAGAATGAAATATCCCTTTTAGAGTTAGAATTTAGAGTTGAATGAGCGTGGATAGCCTGAACGTCACTAAATATTCCAGTGATGAACCCTTCCTGTTTTTTTTTTTAAAAAAATAGTCCGTACCTAAAAGAAAGATATGTATAATCAATGACAGCAGGGCAGATGGAATATAATAAATGGGTGCAGGCGCTCGTGAAGAACAAAGTCAAGTCAAGTCAAGTCAAGTCCTTGATCTACCTACTGGCGCGCCCATAATACTATTATAACTTGCCGTGCGTTCTAGCCAAACTAAAGCAAGTCTCGCAGCTGAAAAATACTAAGTACTGTCTTTTGGACAAGTATTCGTCAAGAGTCAAGACACATAACTAAAGTTACTTTTTTTTTTTTTGGGGAACGGGGGGTAGTATAACGTATGCATGATGATACTACATGCTTGAAGAAAAGGCGAGTACAGTACATTAGCATATGCCTATTAAAGCGTCCTCCACATGGAATCATGGATCGTTCACATGGGGGATGCTTGTAGTCACACGACCACATAAGGTATGGCCACTCGCAGGATCGATGTGCGCAGGCAACTGAGAACTAATTAAATTGAACCGATCACGCACGCTAACCACGACTCCCTAGTTATCGCCGCCTCGTCGTCCTAGCTATAAGGGTCGAGTGGGTAGTAGGTTGCACTTGCACTTTCCTGCCGAAATGCTCGACATGGCACACAGATTCGGGATGATGACGGAGACTCTGATCTTAGGTCGGTCGCCACCATCAGCAGCAGCTGTGTCGTCTGTCTGAACCTGCACGCAGTAGTAGGTATAGTGCTATATCCACTATAATCTTACTTAGTGACAGTTCTTTTTTGTGCGTAGTTTGTTATGATTTTTGTGATTTTACTTATGCTTAGACTACATCGCACTTACATCAAATTTTATATAAGAGTTTAGTTATCCATAGCTACAATATTCTTTTTTCCTATCTGAATTACTTAATGCTGTTTATTTTTGCCATTCTTATGTTTATATTTTGTTATGGTTTTTGTAATCTGAATAATGCTTAGACTACATCTTATTTACAGCAAATTTTAAGTTTATTCAAACATAGATATAATTTTTCTATGGGTGGCTAAATTTTGCCCTTCATCCAAATGGTATTTTGAGCATGGCCCAATTTTGGCTTAGCTACTTAGGGCCTAAACCAAACTTGCCCCTAGTGATCCGTGCAAGCTGTAGAGCCCTGCTAGATCAGCCCCTGACCCATACTGGGAGCGGGGCAAAAATCTGAGGACTTGAGGAGAATTTTTTTTTTTGGGCAAGCAGAAAATTAGGAATGAAAGGGTACTTGCCTGCTTATGACCCAGAGATAGAGCATATAATTCAGAAAAATTCCCGAGAAAACACGGAATTGGCCCTGTTAGTCGGTTGTCTAGGAGAGCTAGTGCCTTAAGACAGGTGAGGTTGCTAAGCACTGCTGGGATAGAGCCAGTGAGGTTATTTTCTCCCAAGGCAAATTCGGTGAGACGTGGCAGCTGAGCTAACCATGTTGGAATGACACCAACAAAAAAATTTATTGACAGTATGAGAATTTCTAAGTATTGGCATGCTGCAAACCCTATTGGAATCTGATTAGCAAAGCTGTTCCTAAAGAGAGAAACTCTGGTTTGTTGGGTAATCGCAGGCCCAACAACTTGATTGGAAAAGGCCCACGGGTTCCAATCTAAGCCCAATGATTAGCTTCTTTAATCGGCGGCAAACCTAAGTCAATTAGGCATGGCCTCGGACCTGCGGAGCCTATTTATTAGAGGGGTAAACCCCTACTCAAGAATTAACCTAATCTACGACATATCGCCGTAGCTATTCGCAAGTTCCTCCTATATCCGATCTGTTGAGGGCTCTGAAGGGTTCTGGAAACACGTGTCTACGTTCTTCTCTTCCTCCCACAGGTACAGATTGAGTTTTTCACCAACCAAGAGCGTTTCGCCCCTGATCCGGTGAAGATTAAGGCTACTTCATCGACATCAACATTAAGATCATCTACAGAGGCACAGATTGATCCTACACCTAATGGTTAGTATCTTAAGATGAGTTTCAAGTTCAGGCTAAGATGTTCCTGGCATGGTTAGATTAGTTTATCTAACCCTAAGTTTATTCTAACAATCGGTATCATGAGCCTGCTTAGTTCTGTCTTGATTCTAATCAAAAGATGGATGAGTTTCCATGCCTCTGTATGATAATTTCAGATCTGTTTTAAACATGCATGAGGTCGAATTTCGATCTGTTAAGTTTTGTGCCTCTATTTATGTGAATCAGGCTAATTCATGCACTTTTTTACCTAAGATAGATATGTTTTTCAATGACTTTCATCCGAAACAGATTTGTTTTGCCATGAATTTTCGAAATTTGATATGCTTTATATATGGCAAAAGACTCAAAACAGATCTGTTTCCATGAGAATAAGTTTTGAATTGATCTGTTAAGCAAGATAAATACATAAGAATGAATTATTTGCCGAATTAGATTGATTTCCACAAGATCAGTATCATATTAGATCAATCTAAGGTATATGGAATAATTCAAGGCCATTATTCTTGATCTGGTCATTGCAATCAATGGTGTTTTATGTGCAATCAATGGTGTTTTATGCAATCACTACAGTCAACTATACGCAGTACACGGGAAGAGCGGATACTTCGGGAGGAAGATATCCACACACCATGACAGGTGGGTCCAGCAGCAAGCATGGAGGAGGAAAGGGCCCACAAGACAGCCTCAGTAGGAGTGGAAAGAGAGGAGAGTACTTCATATAGGAGCAGCCACCCTTGGAGATATAAAAGGGGATGCTCAGTGCATGAGAGGGTGGTTCGATTACACACTTAGAGGCAGGCTCGCAACGCTGAGGCTAGACACATTCCTCACTTAAGCTCATAGGAAGAAGCACATCCACGAGCATGAGGGATAGGGGGACTCCTCGCTGAGGTCCAGGGGAGCTCAACGAGGAGTTCATGCTAGAGGTGATAATCTCCAACCTCCGGCCATCCATGTACTACACTAATACATCACTATAGCCACACTAGAGAGGACGAAGAGTGTTACGCTCCGGAGGCCCGAACCTCTATAAATCCGTCAGCTCCTTCGATACAGGCGACCCTCGCACGACTCACGTGATCTCTTTCATGTGATCACCCTACTGTCCCAAAAAGATCCTCTTGGAGGTCCCCAAGTCGGAAAACCTTATCTGTTGAAACCTTAACCACTACAATCTTAGTATATAATGTGCCTCCACCTGAGATCGTTCAAAGAGTATAAATTTCGACTTCTTAAAAAAAAGAATATTTAAGCACGTTCACAAACTTCAGGTCACATCAATCTGAGTCAGCATATATGTAAGGACGAACTTGCCCCTCCTTTTTCCTCCTACTGTACACAAATAAAATAATAGATAATAATATCGTACCCACTTGATCTGCATGACTACTCTTATCATTTCTTAATCTAACTACGATAGCATCCGGCCCTTTCGCTGAGCGAAACCATGCAAAAATATATACTAGTACTTCAAACCCCCTAAGATGTCGTACCAATCCGACTCGGCAACCAGTCTCGTGGATAAGTGTGATACAGTGTGTCTGTCTGTAGTTATAAAGACTAAATAGCTCTATTATATATAGGCAAACCTCCACAAGAAAAAAATTTCTTAGAGCAGCTCCAACAAAAAAAAAAAAAAAGGACGAGTGTCCATGGCATGCCTTGTCAAATTGATGTTATCTAAGTAACTATAGCCTACAAAGGACTACATATAATTGTGCTACAAAATAAACTCGATTTCTATGTCTCGTCTGTCTACCAATCATCTTCCTTCCCACTCTGTTACCAAGCCCATATTCATCCCAGTAAATTTCATCATGCAGTTTCTTTAGCATTATTTTTTGTGAAGGAAATAATTTCTTTGCACGAGACCCATTTTCTTTTCTTTCATATTCATCTCCTTCCTCTGATGACACATTAGCAAAATGCTTAAATGCAGACTAATAAGTTTTATGGAAACTATTCTGCTCCCTCCATTATGCAATAAGAGCATTTCTGGTGTTCAACCATGCCAACAGGCATCTATTAGGCATGAAGGAAAGGATCTTACCTATCATTTCATCATTTTGTATGTTAGTGGTGATGATTGGACAAAGAACTCTCAACTAGGATAATTAATTAAACAGTGGACCATCTGTACGTAATTAAACTAGGACGAAGAACTCGCAATCAAGGCTGAAACTAGTGAAGTCGTCCTTCATGCAGTAATAATATGAGTTGTCGTTTTTTTTTTTTTTTTGACTCGGCTCGTGGAACATGTGCTGCTTGACGCCGATCAACAATATTACAGTGTAGGACGAAAAATATGTTGCAGCACACAAGAAGAGAAGATCGAGACACATCATCCGATGCAAAACTCTAGAGGACCTAGCTAGGTACGTATAACACAGATAACACCATGACAGATAGAGGTAAAGCAGCAGGTGGCGCACCACCAACAGCGTCGACCGTTGTATCCTCCAAGAGCCTGGTGTGGCAGCTTCCGGCGGGCGTGGTGCTGGCGTTCCAGACGCTGGCGGCGACCTTCACCAACCAGGGCAACTGCTTGCCGTTCAACCGGTGGCTCACCGTGGGTCTGGTGACCTTCCTCAGCGCCACCTGCGTCTTCTTCTCCTTCACCGACAGCGTCAGGAACAGCCGCAGCGGCAAGGTCCACCGCGGCGTGGCCCTCCCCGGCCGCCTCCACATCATCAACATCAGCAGGATGGAGCGGAAGGCCATGTCGGCGGAGCTCAAGACCGTGGACTGGGTCCACGCCGTGCTCAGCCTCGTCGTCTTCCTCACCATCGCCGGCAACGACGTCGGCCTCCAGAACTGCTTCTTCCCTTCCGCCACCGACGACACCCGCCAGCTCTTCAAGAACCTGCCGCTGAGGATGGCCGTCATGTCCAGCTTCCTCTTCATGATCTTCCCCACCTCCAGGAAGGGCATCAGATTCGACACCGTATCCTCAAGCCGCTGCCCCTGCCTCCTCCGACGACGACTCAGGAACAAGAACAAGGATCTGACGACAAACACACCACCGCCGAGACGACGACTGCTGCGATGAACCCTACTACTACTGCTAACAAAGCCGGCGAGGCTACGGACAGGGTGCTCACGTACTCAGTGGACCTGCTGCAGCTGCTACCCACGGGCCCCGTGCTGGCGTTCCAGACGCTGTCCCCGTCCTTCACCAACCTGGGCAAATGCTACCACTCCAACCTTGTGCTCTCTGTGGGGATCGTCACCTTCCTCACCGCAACCTGCATCTTCTGCGCCTTCACCGACAGCGTCACGGACCGCCACGGCAAGGTGCACCGGGGCGTGGCGCTGCCGGGCCGCCTCCACGTCCTCAACGTCCCGAGGAAGGACCTGGAGGCCATGGCCATGTCCTCCGAGCTCAGGGCGCGCGGGCTCAGGCCCGTCGACTGGGTGCACGCCTTCTTCACGGCCGTCGTCTTCCTC
This sequence comes from Paspalum notatum, assembly GCA_022530915.1. Classification (NCBI taxonomy): domain Eukaryota; kingdom Viridiplantae; phylum Streptophyta; class Magnoliopsida; order Poales; family Poaceae; genus Paspalum; species Paspalum notatum. Next base: position 6,804,312 of record CM039683.1, read on the forward strand.
ACCATCGCCGGCAGCGACGTCGGCCTGCAGAACTGCTTCTTCCCCGACGCCAGCGACGACACCAAGCAGCTCCTCAAGAACTTGCCGCTGGGGATGGCCGTCATGTCCAGCTTCGTCTTCATCATCTTCCCGCCTACTAGGAAGGGCATCAGCTTCGACGACAGCGAATACACTGTTATTACCACGGCGTCTGCTGCGTCATCTGGGGATGATGATGATCTGGAGAATAATCCCGACACGAGTCGAAACGTCTCTTCATCATCACAGCCTGCGTCGTCATCTTCTCGTTGACCAAGCAGTAATGTAGGAGTATGTCTCAAGGCACATATTTAAATAATAAACGTACATATACACTCCACCCATTCACAAATGTACGGTGCGGGTTGATTTTTTTTCACAACTTCGACTACTTGGTTTATTCAAAAAAAATTAAAATTTATCATTTATTTTGTTGTCATTATTTGTTTTTATTACTTAATAATAAAGTTTGAGCATGAGTTATGTTTTTACAAGTTTGAATATTTTTTTTATAAAATAAGTGATGAGAGTTGTGAAAAAAAGTCAACCGTATTATACATTTGTGAATGGAGGTATTAGTCGGCAATAAAAACATATATATGTGAACGGAGGTAGACAGGTAGTAGTCTCCAATAGGGACATATATATAAATAATAAATATATATATCGTTGGTACATTGTACTTGCATGCATGGCATGACTGCAACCCATTTATTTATTTAAGCATGCACGAGCGGCATGGATGGATGTATCTTCGATCGCTAGCCAGTACTCCTTCCGTATTTAAATATAAGTCACGGTTGATTTTTTTTTCTAAAATTTCAATCAATCGTCTTATTCAAAAAATTTATAATTTGTAATTTACTTCGATGTGATTTCTTTTATTATTGTAGAGACTTTGAGTATGACTAGTTTTCTTATATGTTTATGCAAAGTTTTTGAATAAAACGAATAATCGAAGTTTTGAAAAAAAATCAACTGCGATTTATATAAAAACTAGAAAGATGGCTCGCGCAAATAGTGTGGGTAGCTAGTCGTTTTAATACATTCTTTTGATAAGAGATTTTAATACAAACCACTGTGTATTTACAGAAACCAAAACTTTGGTGTTTTGTTTTTAGGAAAAAGTATACATAACCCCCCAACCTTTGGGCAGTGGTCTACTTCACCCCCTGAACTTCAAAACCGGATATTTAACCCCCTAAACTTTGCAAAACCGGATAAAACACCTCCTAAGGCGGTTTTGAGGGTGGTTTTGCTACATTGGCACCGGAAAAAGTATACATAACCCCCCAACTTTTGGGTAGTGGTCTACTTCATCCCTAGAACTTCAAAACTGAATATTTAACCCCTTTAAAGTTCGCAAAACCAGATAAAGAAATATGTTTGTATGCTATTAATGTTATTAATGTTCCCAAAGAAATATGTTATTAACTAGCAAGATGGCCCGCGCAAATAGCGCGGGTAGCTAGTTTTTTTTAAAACATTTTAGTTTTTCTTCAAATTAATCTTGTATGATTATTTTTATTTAGCATTTTTTTGTTGTTTCTCCTCCGTGTTCCTGAACAATACATATTGTTTTCTTGAATTTCATTTTATTATATTATTTTTACAACATGTTTTTAATGCATTATGATTTGGTACTTGAAAAAGTTTATATACTTGTTCTGTTTATAATATAATTTTTATAACTTTGGTTGTACTTTATTTTTTTTGTAAAGGGCGCCAACATCTATAATAACAAATATATTTATTACTTCTAACATAAAATATGTTATGATAGTGCATTTGCTTTTATATCGAAGATATTAACTTTTTTTTAAAAAAAATGGTTTAGGACAAAACCAAAGTTTATTATAATTTGAAATGAAGGGATTATTGAACAACTTAGAAAATTAAATGGTAGGACCATTTAGACCATATTTGTTTCCTTGAGGTTTTGGTGGGTCAATAACTCGAAAAGTATTATATAGTATAGAAAAAGTCTAAAAAATGAGCTGAAATAAGCATTATTTGGGCTGTTTAGGTATCTTATATGTTATATATCTAATTAGCTAGCCTCCACTGTCTAATTCTCTAGAGATGCATGAAGCCACATCATCTTAGGCTAAGTCTAAAGGCTCTTCTATCCCTCCATCACCTATCACTATTCTAACTACCCCACTCAGATCTACAGTACGTAATAGTGCCGTAACAGTGTGTGAACCCCTATTTTGGAGGCACCGCTGGACTTAGCCTTAGGAGTTCACTAAGTCATATGCCACGTCACCCTCCACTAAGACATTTATTTATATCCTTCGTCGATTTTCTGTAGCTTCTTGCATGCGGTTCTTTTCTACACGCGCGCCCATGTTGAAATTAAAGACGCCATGCAATAAGACAAAGTGTTTGTTAACCACCCAAGATTATATTAGCTGAATTATATACTCTAATAGATAAACAAACATGCCCATTAAAGATTGTAATATTATAGTAAATATAACCATGCATGCGATGCAATGGGAGAAAAAGAGTTTGTACATCCCTATAGTTCTCTATAAATGTGGTCTAAAACAACGTAGGCTTCATGCGCTCTAGTTTAGCAACATTTCAAAAGATAAATAGATAAAATAATATTATGTTTTTCTACATGTATCTTCTTTTAATTTCCAGCAATTTATGATAAATAAATATTCCCACATATAACTACGGTCTCCTATATTAATTATTTATTATTTTCACTGATTAACATGACGATTTTGAACCCTCGATGTAAAATATAGTGCTTCTATAATCAAATGGTGGAGTTTTTCCTTTTTGTTTTCAAAATCCTACATTTATATTATTTATATTTGATAAAAAATAGTTGGATATAATCCAAATTATTGGATAATCATAACAACCAAAGGTGTAACTATTTTTTCTTTTAGTTGTATTTGATATAATATCTTTCAGTTAGTGTAGACAATTAGATGTTCATAAAATCTAATATTTGCTTAAGTGGTAATTTCTAGGCCCTCTTAGTGAATATGGTGGATATAATAGATGGTTGAGATCTTTATATTTTTATAAAATAAAAAAACTAATTTGTATTTGATACAAAAAAATTAGAGTAATTGTTGGATGATTTGTAACAACCAATAGTGTAGACCTTTCTCTATATTCGTTAGTGGTATTTGGTACAAATCTTTTATTCAGTATATATGGTTATATGTTTATAGAATCTGATGGTGTAGTTTTTTTCTTTTTTGTTGTTATCGTAATTTCTAGATGCCATCGTGGTGGCTTATTTAATACCTCATTATTGATATAATAGGAAGATAATGGAGAGATTCATATCTCTCTATAGAAAAAATGGCTTTTCAATTAGTAGTGTATTGGTATAAATTATTTGGATCAATCTACATCACTTAGACTTGTTCAAGCGTTGGGTCGGGCCAGGTCAAGGTCTAGTCGCAGGTTGTATAGGACAGCTCGTACCTGATCCACGCCTAATGTGTGGTCAAGTTGGCCCACGTACTCTCTATGGACGTGTCACTTGGGTTTTTTCAAATTGGATCGGGGTTTTTTTTTATCTTCGGACAAGTTTTTTGGGTTAGGTTGGGCTTTGAGTCAAAAATCATGGCCCGCACCCCAGTCCATCGATGTTACGGGTCAAAAAATAACAATAAGCTGTGTGGATCTTTCCTTTTTTAGTTTAATTGATATATGATTTAATGTATGGATTGGTAGATGTTTATAAAAAATATTTGTTAGGTATTTTTTATTAACACAGTAATTTCTAGACTATGTCGATGAATATGGGGCTTCTTTTAACACTCTTATATAGAAAGAGATGGCAGAGAGCTTTATCCCTCCCGTCTTTCTTTTTACAAAATCTAGCTCTTTTGTCAAACTTAGCCAAAGTAGAAGAAGTAAACTCTCTGTTTCAAATTATGTACTTTGGCTTTATACTAATTTAATTTGTTTATATTATGGTTGTATTTAATATAGATCGCTCAATGATTATAACAACCATGTAAAAAAATCCATTTTTTTCATTTGTATTAATTGATTTAATATAAAACAATAGACAACGATTGGTTGTTTTGTTAGTTGTATTTAGTACAATATATTTAGAATAATGTAAACTATTGGATGATCATATTTTGCAATTGTGCACTTTTTTAGTTGCATTTGATATATGATTTAACATAGACTATTAAATGTACTTAAAACCCAACTTTATTGGTTCTTTTCATTTGACATGCGTATGAATGATGCTTTTTAACAGTGGGTGGGGTCTTCGATGTGTTTGCACTGGACTGTTGCCGGCCTGGAGATTAATGTAAACTATTGGATGATCATAATATTTAACTATTCACACTTTTTAGTTGCATTTGACATATGATTTAACGTAGACCGTTAATTGTGCTTAAAATCCAACTTTATTTATTGGTTCTTTTGCGGTTGACATGCGTATGAATGATGCTTTTTTAACAGTGGGTATAAAGGATCCAGGGGTTCTGCGATGTGTTTGCACTAATGCACTGGACTGTTGCATGGAGTACAGCTACGTATCGGATTATTGACGTGAGTCCGATCCTAATCGATGACCTGATCTTACCTTGGAGGTGTCCAGCTAACGTATATGAGTACTGATCTAATTCCTAATAATCGTAGGATTCAGTAACAATGGAAAGGAAAAAATAGCGGATAGAAATACCTGTATTTATCCTTTTAGACTATATATATACTAATAATCTATATATACTAATAATCTAAACCGTTGGATGATCATAATATCTAATGGCGTAGATCTTTTTCTTTTTCAGTAATATTTAATATATTATTTAATAATACAGACCGTTAGATGTTCATAAAATCAAACGGTGGAGGGCTTTTCTTTTTTCCGATTAACGTGGGAATTTCGTGGCCCTCTCGGCGAACGTGGTGGCTTCTTTTAACACTCTCTTATTAATATAATAGATGTTGTATATAATGTTCTAACTCATTACCCATAATATTTTCCCCTGATATACATATTTTTAAATTTGTTTCTTATGATGTATCTTTCTTCTTGATATAAAGTAATTTAGTTACATCAAGTTGTGAATTTACACATAATTGCCATTTTAAAAAAGTGGTTAAAATACAAAGTTATGTATGTTTGTATGCTGCATTCTTGTATTTGGATTTTTTTTTTCAGGATAATTTGTTCTACCAATTTTAGGAAGAAACTATAGCTCAAATTCGCAATCATGTACAGTATTGTGAAAAAACCACAATCAAAGCTTGTCAATAAAAAAAATGTAACAGATGACATTTTGGAACTTGAAATAAAGTGTTACTAGTGAAAAGTGTGACTAGTGAAGCATCCATACTTGTTGAACTGCTTAGGACATTTTACTAAGACCTTTTTGAATAAATTAACTTCAAATTGCGTGTGTTTATCTCTCTCAGTAATTTGATGAAATTAGCAACCTGGAATATCAACAGGATGAAACTTGCAAGTGTTAACATGTCCTAAGCAAAGCAACTATACTTATAACAGGATGTAAAAGGCCTCACCAATGATTCTGCAACGCAGAAATCTGATCCCAAAGAGTCAAAATAGTTAATTTCCCTATGGACAAAGTTTATACATGCAAGCTGCCAATGATGGCCATCCAGAATCGGGAGCATAATCTGCATCAAATTAATAAAAAAACACAAGCACGTGTACCAGATCAAATTAACACAAGCACATGTACCAGATCAAATTAATCAAGTCTATAACACAAAAAACATGTACCATATCTCTTTTCTGGGCTTTCCTAAGCATCTCCTGTAATTTTTTTAACTTTAAAGGAGCAACCCTTTTTAATTTTATCCTGTTTTTCAAACACAGCAAAAACACTGTTAAATACCTATGAATATATGAAACAGAAAGAAAGGAGAGAAAGCATTTTTCCCATCTTACCACAAAGTAAGGACAGTTAGCATATTTAGAAATGGGACGGGCTCCAGAAACAGTGTCAAAGAGGGCCCCAGAAATAGTGTTGAAGTATCTGATGATAACACTTATCAATGTGTTACTCATCTCACCAGTACTATGCAGTGATGTCAAGAATCCTTGGTAGTCAATCTGAGCATCTTCAATTTGCACAAGCAGATAGTCCTTACATCTGCATTTTAGAAAAATTATCAGCAAAGAAAATCTTTGAGAGTGATTTAACATCTGAGAAAAAAATGCTTACACAGGCATTAGGTGATTCAGATATTTGCTTGATAATTGTTCCAAAGCAACCTTGTTGCCTATGAATTTGTTGTATGTTTGCTTTTCATCTTTCGTACAAGCCAAATCTATGCACCTTTTAGAATACATTGACCTTTTTTACCTGTTTTTTCTCTTAAAAGTGTTTGGATTTTTTTGTTCATGGCCACCTTCACGACTGCCACCTTCACAAAAGGGAGTAGAATTTGAAGAGCCTTTACAAACTGAAGCAGAACTTGGATTGATGTGTGTATCCATGGTTGTGTGAGCTTCGTTCTCTGTTAGTTCATCCTCTGGCTGAATTTCATCCTCTGCATCCAAGGTCGTTGGCTGAAGTTCATTATAATAATCCAGGAACTCTTTGCACTTCACATTGATATCTGACAATATCATGGCCTCATCTGTTACCGTCTCCTGGTTGTAGTCTGCTTCCGTTTTCTCCTGGGCCCATTTGATAATATCAACCTGCCAAAAGAAGAGATTGTGTTGAGTAATAAACAAATTATACTTAATTGTGTTGAGTAATAAGGAAACTATGGTGTCAATAAAAGCAACTAATAACTGGTATGGAAATACTTACGGCTCTTGAAAGAAGATGGTCTCTGTCGGTCATTCTGGGATCCGTAGGAATGAAAGCCACACGTAAACGTGAACATTCCCTAAACCAATTCAGGCACTCCCTGAATGCATCATCATCGTGTACCCTTTCCTCCTTAAGTACATTTGTTGGCTCCCTTTCTGGCCATGCAGCACCTTCTTGCTGATCCTCTGCTGCAATGAACAATTGCCCTTGGTATAAACCAAACTGCCCCATCACCCGCTCTACCGGGTGCTTCTGGACAGTGTTGTTGAAGATGAGGGCATCCTTGGTTTTCCAATATTCTTTGTCACAAGAGCACAACAATGAGAGACCCTCTGGTGCAACAGTTTCAATACATTTGCTGGTGTATGGGTTCCAGACAAAATCTCTGTCTTTAATATTATCTAAAATCACGGTGAATGTTTCACCTACCTTCTTAGGATCCTTGCCAGCCCAACTCAACTGCAAAAATTGCACCATCATAACCAATTAAAGTGAAATTAGATTCAATATTGACAAGAATTCTTGACAGGAATTATAGTTGGATTAAGATTCTTGTTATGTACCTCACTTCAGCACCACCGTGAACCCATAGTGTCCCCATCCACGTTGTGCGGAGTCGAATAAATTAATTCATTTTTTAATCGAGGACGCAATGGAATGAACCTCTCATACACAAAGAGGTTGAGAAGCAATGGGCATCCTGTAAGTGTGCGTACCTTGGGCATTGAATCTCCTGTTGTTATGCAAATCTTGGAAAGCCCTTCATATGTTGCTGCTAGTACTGCTGACCCCCAACTATAATTGCAATCTCTGTTATTCATGTCAGCTAAAAGCTTAGCATATGGTATGAAGAACTTATCTGCAACGTTGCCCTGCGTGTTGCAAAACATAACATATCCAAAAAGCCAAAGCAGATATGCTTCCAAGTAAAGAGATATTGTGGCCTCATCAGCATCATCAGGCATGTATTTAGACTGCATCAAAGAAGTATTGCGTTGATACTAGGAAAATACTGTGTTCACAAACAGTCTTTAAGACTGTGATTGCAAAGGTATGGGAGGCCGGGAGACACACACGGGGTGGGGAAGCGGGGCGGGATCTAGCCGCGGCAGGCCCGACGGGCGGGATGGAGGAGGAGGAGGCGGGCCAGTACGGATTCGGCCGCGGCCAGCGCGACGGGGGCGGTTCGGTGGGATTCGACCGCGGATGCTGCCAAGACGGCGATGGGGTCAGGAGGAGGAGGCGAGAGCGCCGGTGTGGATCCGGCCGCGGCTGGTGTGACGGGGCAGGAGGAGCAAGCGGCGGCTGGCCGGTCGATGGGGAGAGGCCGGGCGGCGGTGGAGGAGAAGCGAGGAGCTGAGGAGCAGGAGTGGCGGGGCGGAATGAGAGGAGGGGAGCTAGGGTTCCATGTTTTGTCCTGTGGCGTGAGGTAGGGAGCCGTCCGATTGAATCGGGCGGTGGGCAAGTGGCGGGTGAATGGGCTGGGCCGGTGGTGGCCCAACTCAGTCTAAAATGATGGGCTGGCTTTTATCCTTTTCTTTTTTTATGAATTTAATTGCATTTTTTTATTATTTACCATAGGAAAAATTAAAAATACAAAAATAGCCTCAGAAATTTATGATATTTGGCGTAGGGGCAACATATGTCCATGTACCGTTCTCGAGAAAGTTTGGAAAAGAAACTTCATAAGGTGTTAGCGTTTCTTTCATATAGGTTGCACCCGTTGTGTGAGTTACGCGTGAAGTCGCCTTCATCATCTAAGTTTGAACATGACCAATAGTTCAATTCATAATTTTCAACATATGTGAACTTAGCATCCTCAAAAAAAGTTTGGACAAGAACTTCCATAAGATGCTGAAGAGAATACCTGGTTCTCACATTCAAACTTGAGAGGTTCGGGAGATTTTATCGTGAAGATAAGCCATGAACCGATGCTATATGAAAGAAACTTTAGCCTACGATGTAGTATCATACTCAAACTTTTTTAGGGTGACTATATGGATATGTATTGGTCCCTACCAAATTTCATGAATTTTAGAGAATATTTAGGTATAATTATTTTTTAACTAGAATATAACTGAGACTACAATTACATTCTAAAAATAATAGAGGATAGTATGAAAATTTTACCAATGTTACCAAAGTCAATTTATATGTTAAAGTAATAGTACATGTTTGTTTACACATGAAAATGATGAGAATACTTGGTGGTCACATTCAAACTCGAGAGGTTCGGGTGACTTTATTGTTAACATAAGCCACGAGCCGATGCTATATGAAAGAAATGTTAGTCTATGGTGTAGTATCATACTCAAACTTTTTCAGGGTGACTATATGGAAATGTATTGGTCCCCTACCAAATCTCATGAATTTTGGAGAATATTTAGATATTATTGTTTTTTAACTAGAAAATAATGGAGACTACAATTAAATTCTAAAAATGATATAGGACAGTCCGAAGAGTGTCCAATGTTACCAAAGTTAATTTATTATATGTTAAAGTAAGGGTACCTCTTTGTTTACACATGAAAACGATGAGAATATATATACCTAGTGGTCACCGACAATTTCCCTGTGGGTGCCAATAACACCGACAAGGTAATCGTAAAACCGACAGGAAAACTAAAATTTCCCTTTGGGTATACAACACCGACAGGGAAAATGTAATTTCCTTGTGGGTATACAACACTGACAGGGAAAAAGGTATTTTTCCTGTCGGTATTCTAATTTTCTTGTCGGTGTCTTGAAACCGACAAAATAAATACTAATTTCCCTGTCGGTTCTGGAAAATACCGTCAAAAAAATTAAACACCGACAGGGAGTAGTTTTTTTCTTTGGCAGTTAAATAATGATAGGCTGCAAACTGCCTCGGTCTTAGGTAGAAAAGGTTGGAAAGGTGGGTCTGATTGTGCTTTGTGTGGAGATGAAGAGACACCTGATCATATTTTCTTTGGGTGTGTCATGGCTTGTTTCATGTGGTGTTTCATGAGGGGCATTTTTGGTTGGGATTCTTTTCGTACTCACTTCAAGGGCAGATTTGTGGGGATTTGTACTTTAACAGAAAGGCAGAATGACGAGTTTGAGTGTCTTTGTCTTTGTAGGTTTAATTTGGCGTGTGATCTGCTTTGTGGAAAACAATATGTGGATGAGCCAGCGGAAACGATTTCCACTGGAATTGGATTTCTGCAGAAATGGAGCATCCTCCTCAAGACAAAAGAGCAACAGAGGAGCTGGAGAAATGGAGTTGCAAGGCAGCTCCGTGAATGGAAGATGAACAGCAAGTCGAGCACCACTTCTAGCTCTGACGTGACAGAGACTTGAGTACATGTTTCATACGAGGTTTTGCTTGCGTTGCTTCTTTTGAGGGGTGCCTGCTTCTGCTTATGTTATTGGCGGATGTTTGTTTTCCGAGCTCTTGATCTCTTTTAATTTAGAACTTGTGTATCCCCACTATGCAAACTCTGTTATTGCTTTCTATTAAAAAAAAGTACGGATGTTCTCGTTCAAAAAAAAAAAAAAGGTCGCTAGCAAATAATCGATTTATACAGCTTGCTGAAGAGATATACACTGTTCGTAGAAACAAATGTGTTGTGCCCCTTTTACTGATGTGTAACCGGAAGTAAGATGCAAAATAAAACGAAACCTATATATGAATCAGGACTGCTGAATTGCTGTCTGTCAATGCGCGACATATATCATTCTATATACGGATGCAGATCTGGTTGCACTTCAAATTTACGCGTGGAGGCTCAACGTGCTTCTAGTCTCTAAACAAACTAAAGTCGACAGAATTTAAAACTGAAAGTCAAACACGTACACGCTGGAGCCTTAATGTGCATGCATCATGTGCAACTTCGTATCAGACACATGCACGTGCATGCAGTTCAACGTACGTGCAGGCCGGCAGTTTGATTGGTAGAAATTGCATGCATCCGTTTACTTAGCTTGGAGGAAAGGAAAAATAGGTAGATGTCAAACGAGACCGACTGATCGAAGAGTTGAGATGCTACCCGATCCGATCCATAAATAAAAGCCTGCAGCACACATGATATAATACAGGATTAGTTGTGGAATTTAATTTGACGACGACCTACTAGTACTTTGGATCTAACAGGAAGCACCCCATCATGCAAGACAGCGGATATATATCGCTAGATAGTGTTCCTGCTGGTCTCCGTTAATCATTTTTATTTGTTAAGTTGTATTTAAGTTCAAAAGAAAAACAAACTAGCATATGAAAAATATTTGAGAATGGAGTTTGGGGAACAAATGAATATTTTCACATATATACCAGGCAGGCATTCGTGCAACATGTATGTATGCCTTGTACATGACCTACTTGTCAGTCGCTCGCAGCCGAGAGAGCTATTTTTGTACTTGTACCTGTGGCATTATTATTCACAGCAAGTCAAAGCTTGGATCCTTCCAATTTATAGCAGACAACTTGGATCATAGATTCACCACACTAGCTATAAGAATAGGCACACGCATATACTGATGATGCAAACTAACCAGCTAGGCCGCCGGGTCGGATCGAGCTACAATGGGTGAGGGAGCTCCCTAAATCGATTCTTATCTCCTTTGAATTTGCACTTTAGCTAGTTCCTTATATATATGCTGGTTTCTTCCTCTACTATAGAACCAGTGGATCTATCTTCGTCGAAGAAGAAGAAAGTTATTGTCCAACTGCGGCCGCCGCAACCTGGCTGCAAGGAAAGAGAGAAAGTTATCAGTGGTACGTCTAAGCTCGTACAGGTTTGACACAGTATATTTATGCATCCACAAGGAAAATGCAGTGTGTGAGGTTGAGAGGATTAGTATTGCAGGGGTTAACATAACGTTAAAAGAGTGAACATTATTTTCTATATAGTGCGTAGTATATACTAGCTATTACTAGCACTTGACATGCCTACCAGATGTGCTCTTGACAAACCTTTCCAAAGAAAATGCTCGAATATTGCTTCCGGTTGCTTCTTTCTACTTCTTCCTTTGTTCACAGATCTGGCTCTCGCTGTCTAGCCGTTGACTACCTGATGTTTCTCGCGATATTGTTGACACAAACGCAGTGCATACAATATCCAACAACACTACACTTGTGAGGAAGATGATAACGGTTACAAATCACTACACTACTATTGAATTGCTATCTCCGTCTCAGATTATAGTTTACTCTCCATTTGTCCTAAGTCATACTCGCGTACTTTGAGAAATTGTTATAGAAAAACACAAAAATATCTCCAATTATATATCTACTATGAAATATGCATTAACAGTGAGTTTATATGGTGTTACACATATATTAACATCTTTCCTAAAAGTTTGGCAAACTTTATGAAAGTTTTAACTTATCTCAAAACCAATATGATTTGGACTGGAGGGAGTAGCTTCTATGATGGGCCGGTTCGTAACATCTTCGCAACAGAATTTTGAGCTGCTCCTAGTTTTTGTCACCCACCAGTTTTTAAAACTGCTTTCACAGCCTTAATTTGTTTGTTGCTGAGTAGTGATCAGCCTTAATTAGTTCCTACAAATATATACTATGAAATATGTAGGACCGAAGACTGCGACTAGAGGGGGTGAATAGCAGTTAAAAACTCAAACTCAAACCCCCACGGTGCACTCTCACGAAAACACGCAAACCCGGTACCGTCCGCTGAACAGATACATACCGGATGGCTAGCGGAAGCACTCGAATCAACGCTCAAAAGAACGGACGCAAAACGAGCAACAAACAGCGCCGAAAAACCACCCACCAGACGGTTTGGATACCCACCAGATGGTATAGGCAAGAACCACCGGACGATATAGCTCAGACAAAAATAGCACCAAAATAGCGCCGAAACACCTGTTGTACCACCGGACAGTCCTGTGGTGAACCACCAGACGGTCATGTGGTGAACCATCGGATGATATAGCTCAGACAAAAATAGCAACCTGAAACTCGAGCTTTCGAAGCCAAAACTTGAACAAACCTTCACCAATCTTCACGAAATTTAGCACACACTATCCTAGCTCCATTCCAAAGCTATTCCCAAAAGATCTATTGAAAAAAATCAAGGGATCAACGGAAATTTCAGATCTCGTGAAGAGGGAACCTTTGGGCAAGAAAAGGGGAAAACTTAAGAACAACCTGCTCGTGGCACTCCTTCAGGATTGAGATGTTCTAAGAGATAATCTCACGTCCTTGCAAGTCCAAAACACTAGCAAAAGAAGGGATTCAACCTCGGCCAAAGCAAACACCCGAAAAGCCAAGAATTGAAGCAAAAAACCAAAGAGAAAGGGGGAAACAAAGCACACAAGCTTGCAGCCGAAATCACTTCGATTAGAAGCCTCAAAAGAGGTCTTAAATCAGATTTCAACGAAGGATTTCGTCCCAACCAACCACCCACACCTTCCCTCTTGATTTGGAGGCTAGATCTCACCCAAACCCTCCTATTAGCTCTTAGCTTATGGACGAAAATCACACACAAGACACAAACCCTAGCAGCCAAGAGAGTTTCTAATGACCCCTCTTAGCCTATTTATACCTAGACTCAGTTTTAGTAGTTTTACATAAAGACCCCTAACACTAGAAATGCCCTCAGGGGCTAAACCGAAGAGATCAAGATATTTCGGAACAGACGACCACGATGAAGTCTTGATCTTCGTAAGTTCCATGCAATCCTCAGATGTTCTCCACGTGGCCAGTAGTCCAATCTGCGATCCGCCCCTAGTTTTGAAGTTAGAAACCGGGAAACTTTAGGAAGTCTCCATCTGGGCCGGATTTGGCCCATCTTCTCTATCTTGGCGAGTCGTGGCCCAACTCACCAAGGCTTGGGTAGCTTGGGTAGCGGTTTTGAGCCGAAGCCACCAAAGCCTCCCTCGTACGCCTTCGCGCCATGCACTCGGGTTGGAGCACCACGCTGGCACCCGGCTTCTCCAGTCCATCGGAGCCGCCTCACAGTCCATCGGAGGACTTACACCACCATTGTCGAACCTCCCCTCCGTGTACCGAGCTTCCATGGCCGACCGACACCGAGACTTGCCTTCGGTCCATTGGAAGACTTTTGCCCGTGTCCATCCGGGTCTTCATCATCATCTACCTCTAGTCCATCGAAGGACTTGTACCATTGAAAATCACTCATCACACAAGGAGAGCAATGAAGCCGGTCCATTGGCTCTCAATCTCCCCTTTGATAAGTGCATTGTCAACACCTTCAACCTGTAACTTGAAATAAAACAAAAACACAAGAAAAGCGTAAAACCGAAAAAGAAAGAAGAAAATAAGAAAGTTGCTCAAAAATGCCCAAAAGCCAAATACAAACAAAAAAACAGGGCATATTGAGGCAACAAAAGAAAACAAAGTATCGGCTTCTCAAGACAAAGGCAAAAGGCTCAACGCACTGATGCAAGAGCATGCTAAAAGCTCAACTCCCCATGAAATGCATCCTCACAAATGGAATATGAATGCAAAGTCCCCCTCAACTAGATCTCTTCCGAGTCTTCCCCTTTTGTCCACAATTTCTCCCCCTTGTTGACAATGGACACATCAAGAGTTCATAGGACTCCCCCTGAACTAGACAACACCCCCTCAAAATATGCCAAGAGATGCAGAGAGTGTAACTGAAAGAGCTCAGAAGGGATGGAAAGCTAGTAATCACATGTTCTAGCATACAGAGCAAGTGAGGGCAAGGAAGCATGCAACAAGCTCAAATGAATCTATCTTACACAAATCAAGAGCAAGCTTGTTTTCAGGGTAGTTTAAAAGAAAGCATCACATGAATAGCATCTAGCAAGGTAGGCATGAACAGCAAGATGCTAGCAATGCATACAAGGTATGCTACTCTCAACCAAAGCATATACAACTAGCCATAAGCATTTTGGAGACTTGCATATTTTGAGTTTAAAACTCTTGTATTATATTAGCAGGTCACATATTGTGCCAGGGGTTATTTGCTTGTCTTTTGCCACTTCTTACCAACCAATGCCAAGCCTAGGTTCAAATAACTATCAGAAGCTTAAGACAAGGTTTTGATCATACACAGCCTAGTCCAAGTTCATGCCAAAGTGCAAAGGCAAGCTGTCTCGCACTAGATCAGTGTAACAAGCAAATCCACCTAGATCTTTCTCAATTTAGCACATAAGACACCACTTGTAAATACTTCAATTCAGATTTCAATTTAAGCAAGGTGTCGTAAAAGCTTAGGCATTAACTTAGCAAAGGCATTCAACTAGCATATCCAAGTATGAAAAGATAGCATAGCATTCAACATTCCTATACAAGCTAGGTAGCCAAATCAAGTGGTGATCATGTTTTTGATTTTCATGAAATAAAAATGACTTAGCTCACAATTAGGATTCAACAGATTCAAGAGAGCTTAGCCAACCATGATCAATCAAGTATCTGTAGCACAAGCAAGTACTAACTCAACATTCCATAAGAGATCTAGTGCTAGTGAAGTGAAAATGCATATGATGCAATGCAATGCATGATATGATATAAAATGCAAAGGAAGCGAGAAAGAAACAAAAACAAAAGCAAATAAAAAGAAAAACCTAGACTACTAAAGTTATCCCTGACTAAAAGGGATAACACACTCCAAGCTCACCTCTCAAGCGCGCAAAAGCGCTGGACTCTAGGGGCTTGGTAAAGATATCGGTCAACTGTTTTTGAGTTACTACATGGACCAAGTCTATATCACCCTTCTCATAGTGATCTCTCAAAAAGTGCAACTTCACATCTATTTGTTTGGTTCTAAAGTACAAGATGGGGTTCTTAGCTACAGATATAGCAGAAGTAGAGTCCACTAGAAGAGGGATCGTCCTAAACCTAAGGCCAAAATCACTAAGGGTAGCTTTCATCCATAAAAGCTGGGAGCAACAGCTAGCAGCAGCTATATATTCTGCTTCTGCGGTAGACATGGATACACTAGATTGCTTGCGAGAGGACCAAGAGACAAGAGAGGTTCCTAAGAACTAGCACGTACCGAAAGTTGATTTGCATTCAACCCGGCAACCAGCAAAGTCAGCATCTGAAATCCCTCTAAGAGAAAGAGAAGAACCCGAGGAGTACCAAAGACCAAACTCAGGAGTGAATTTTAGATACATGAAGATGCGCTTCACTACTTGATGGTGTGATGTCCTTGGAGAAGCCTGGTAGCGCGCACAAAGGCAGACCACAAACTGAATGTCCGGTCTGGTTGCCATCAGGTACAGAAGTGAGCTGATCATCCCTCGAAATTCCCTTTGGTCCACTGCCTCCCCATCTCCATCTTCATAAAGCGCTATCTTTGTATCCGTTGGAGTAGCCATGGGCTTTGAATTATCTATGGCAAACTTCTTGAGGATGTCTCTCGTGTACTTGGCTTGATGGGCGAAGGTACCCTCAGGGCCTTGCTTGATCTGCAGCCCGAGGAAGAACTAGAGCTCACCCATAAGGCTCATCTCAAACTCCCTGCTCATCTGTTCAGCAAAACTAGACACCACGACGTGAGATGAACCACCAAAGATTATGTCATCAACATATATCTGAACTATCAGGGCGTCACCACCACGACTCAACAAAAACAAGGTCTTGTCTACTAAACACATAACAAACCCAGACTTGAGAAGAAAACTCTTCAACCTAGCATACCAAACTCTTGGAGCTTGCTTCAGACCATAAAGGGCTTTTCTCAACTTATACACCCGGTCTAGAAACTTGGCACTCTCAAAGCCAGGAGGTTGTCTCACATATAGTTCCTCCTCTATGTAACTGTTTAGGAAGGCTGACTTGACATCTATCTGCTGCAGTTTGAAGCCTTTAGAGGCCGCAAAGGCAAGCAGAATTCTAATGGCTTCTAAACGAGCTACAGGGGCAAAGGTCTTCTCACAATCTATCCCCTCCTTCTGACAGAAACCCTAGGCTACCAATTTTGCTTTGTTCCACACAACCATCCCATTCTCACCCTTTTTGTTCTTGAAAACCTACTTGGTACCTATAGGGCGGCAGTTGACATGGTTTCTCTCAAAGTTCTCCAACTCCTCATGCATGGCATTCCCAAGTTAGGATCAGACAATGCATGTGACACATCCCGGGGTTCAAAAGAGGCAACAAATGCAGAGTGCGAGGAAAAGGCAAGAGAGTTAACTGACGATCGAGTGACTCGCTGGTGAAGATCACTGATTATCCTCTGTGGAGGGTGATCCCGCTGGACCTGCCGAGCATAAGGTACTGGCTCGGAGGTCACCTCCCCTGCGTCCTCAGCAGGGCCACCATCTGCTTGAGCTTGGGCTTGGGGTAGCGAAGAGGAAGCCATAGGCATCAGTCCATCCTCATCATATGAGCTCGTAGCAGAGGGGGCAGGAGCTGCAGCTGGTGCAGAGGCTCTCGCATCACCTGCACCATCCACATCATCTTCATCTTCAAAGATGGGGGTGCCTTCTTCATCATCACCTAAAAGCTCAAAAGCAGGGGTTGTGCAAGGCATAGATTCATCAAAGGAAACCTCACAAGTCTCAATTACGTAATGGTCTCTATGATCCACACTTGAAAAGCCCTAGAGCTCGAGGCGTACCCTAGAAAGACACCATCCAGGCAACGAGACTCAAGCTTATCCAAACACCCCGCCTTCTTAAGCACAAAGGACCTGTACCTAAACGGTCCCAAGTGCATGACGTTGAGCTGCCTACCAAACTGAAGTTCATATGAGGTCTTTCCTAGGAAAGCTCGCAAGAAAATCCGGTATGCAATGTAACAGGCCGTATTCACTGCCTCAGCACAAAAGCGCCTAGGAGTCCTGTGCTCATCGAGCATCGTTCGTACCATCTCAACGAGTGTGTAGTTCTTGCATTCCACAACACCATTCTGTGGTGGGGTATAAGGAGAAGAGAACTGGTGCTTAAGACCAAGGTCACGACAAAAAGTTTCAAAACGAGAGTTTCTGAATTCACCGCCATTATCACTACGGATCGCCCTCATGGCCCTCTGACTCTCATTCCTCAACTTCAAGACCAGGTCTCAAACAAAACCAAATGCCTCATCTTTAAACTCCATGAAAAACACCCATGAGAACCGAGAGAAGTCATCCACAACGACAAGCACGTACCACTTCCCACTAATCGACGCTACCCGAGCGGGGCCTACTATATCCATATGGAGTAGTTTGCCTGGATATGAGGTCATCACCTGAGATACAGGAGCGTGAGAAGCGGCAATAATCTTGCCATGACGACAAGGGTGGCAAACTAAGTCCTTCTCAACTTTCAATTTGGGCAATCCTCGGATTAGGCCCATTGAACTCAACCTGACTAGCAGATCAAAGCTCAAGTGACCAAGTCTCCTATGCCACTTCCATATATCAGCAAAGGGACTAGCAACCAAACAGCGTGCAGGGCCAGAAACAGATGTGAGGTCGACCCTAAACGCCTGACCAAAAGGCAGCAAAGAACAAACAAGGGTCTCCTCAGCATCAAGAACGTGGCACGCACCCTTCTTTAAACAAACCTCAAATCCTTCATCGAGAAGTTACGAAACAGAGACCAAATTGAACCCCAGATTCCGGACAAAAGCAACTTCTCTCAGGGAAAGCTTAGCAGAGAGCGAGACAGAACCAACACCCAACACTTTACCTTAACGATTGTCCCCGAATGTGATGTACTCCTTGGTGCACATGAGGTTGAGGCTAGAGAACCATTTGCGGTGCCCTGTCATGTGCCTAGAGCAGTCAGAGTCCATGATTCACACGCCCTCCATGCCTCCATCTTGCAAAGGCAAGTAAAGCGACGGTAAGCAAACGGTCCAGCACTGGGGTTAGTACCAAAACCGTTGTACCAGTGCTGAGCCATCTGCTCAAAAATGGGGTAAGCACAGTCAAAGAAATCACCACGACGATCAAGGAAACCACGACCTCCAAAGCATGAACCCTCGAAAGCTCTCTCAAAGCCTCGATTGTGAGGTCCATAGCCGGCTGAAAACGGCTATGAGCTCGGCCAGCAGTGCATCTCTCACCACTAGAAGTACAGACCTGAAAGTCGTCTGCTCTCTCACCACTAGCAAAGCGGTCTCTCATCTCACCGCGGTGGGGAGGATCTTGCCTACCGCCTTGGTAGAACTGGTCCTGGTTCCCCCAAGCTTTCTCCTGCCTCTCAACCCGCTTCCTCCTGAAGCAAAACTCCTCCAAATGGCCATTCTGCTAGCAAAAGTCACAGTGGTAGACAGGCCTCTTGGGTAAAGGGTTAGGCTAGGACTTGGGCTTAGGTGGTGTTGGTGTGGCCTTGGGTGGAACAGGCTGGTGGGCTTTTGCCTTTCCTGAAGGCTTAAGCAGTTCTTCCACTAACTTGTCCAACTCAGCCTGTGGTGGCTTGGGTGTCCAGTACGACTTCCTCTTGGAAGCCTTGGGAGGCTCTTGGTAAACTCCACCAACAGTCGGAACATGCTGGGGAGAGGCAGTCTTAAGTTTGATTGGGGCACTCATCTTACCCAAGGTACTGCACTCTCCTGTACCAATACCACTCTTATCACCCTCCTCATGCTTCGTTCCTTCTATGATCATTCTAAGCTGAGGCTCCTTGGCATACATCCAACTCAGCACCTCTCTCAACCTACAATTGTCCTCTTCAAAGATCAACTTTTCCTCTCTCAGATCCTCCAGAACTAAAGTCTGGGCTGCACAGGTGTCACAGTCTAGAGAGAGAATCAGGGGAGTAGACTTCTCCAACTTCTTAATGGTGGCATCCATATCCACTAACTGCATCCTAAGAGTCAAGCAGTTCTCACAAGTGTTAGCAGGTGCTGAAAGCACCTCAAAATCAGCTCTCAACTGCTCTAGCTCACTCCTCAAAGTAGGACAGACCATACACGCACCCAAAAGCACATTTCTAGCCCTAAGCTCCTCAAGCTCCTTGAGCTACCCCTCAAACTTCTGTTTCAGCACAGCTAACTCACTAGCCAAACATGGCAAGACTCACACTCAAGAACATCACTCATAATAGGCTCATCCAGTTTCAACTTGAGCTTGCCTAACTCACCCTTCAGCCTGTCCATCTCCTCTACCTGACGAGTATACTTGTCCCTCTGATCACTAAGCTCAATCATGTAGGACTCACAGGTAGGGCACTCAATCTCAATAGGCTGGGGTCTCTCACTCCTCAACTTCCCATTCTCCTCTAAGGCTTCAGCAAGTTTGGCTTTAAGCTTTTTTAGCTTCTTGCCAGCCTTCTCTAGCATCTTATCCTAAGCTTTCAATGCCTTGCTATTCTACTCTAGTGTCTCCAAGACTTCAGCTTCCTCAGGAGTTACCTCATCATCAGAGGAAGAGTCGTTGCTGTCATCCTAGTCATCTCCCACCAGCGCCATGGAGCATACTTGGCTCCTCTTCTTCTTGATCTTGCGCTTGGAGTTGGTGGAGACGAAGCACAAGCCAGCTGGGCCTCCTTGATCGTTCCTTTTGTCCCTCTTGTACAAGATCTCCTCATTACTTGAGCTTGATGAGGACAAAGAGGAAGACGACCCGCTGCTGCAGAGCCCGATCTCGGCGAAGAACGCCTTGTCCCGCTTTTGGGTGTTATTCTGTTAGCTCTTGAAAGCCTTCCGGAAGTTCTTCTTGCTGAAGTGATGCTTGCCAGAGCTATTCTTGCTGCAGTGAGGCTTGTCGTAGCTGGGCTTGCCGAAATGCAACTTGTCGGAGTTGCGGGAGTAGTTCTTGCCCTTCTTGTAGTAGTCGTTGTTCTTGTTGAGGCACTCGGCGATGAAGTGGCCGACCTCTCCGCACACAAAGCACTGGGGCCTTTCGCCCCTCTTCTTGCTCATCCATTTCTCATAGGCACGCTGAAAGCAACTAGACACTAGGAAAAACTCTTCATCCCCAAGAGTCGCCAACTACTCCTCTGTCGCAGACATCAAAGCAGAAAACGAGAAGTTGTGAATCGAGGGGTTAGTAGCACCCTCACGGGAGGGAGTGGCCGTGGCCAGGGTCTTGGAGCCAGTATCATCAAGAGACTCTGTCATCCGGTAATCAACCTCGGTGGCCTTGAGCTTGCTATATAGCTCTTCCACTCCGATTGTGTCATATCCTGCTGACTCTATGATAGAGCTTTTCTTGATCTCCCACACTTCCCTGTCCAAAGCATACAGCAGCTTGACAGCCTGCTGATGGTCAGTGTATGGGAGCTCAACAGGTGTAGAATTGGCCCGAAGCTTGTTAATGATCGATTGAAACCGAGCAAACAAGGCATCCACAGATTCACCCGGCTTTTGCATGAAATTTTCATATTCGCGCCGGTAGGTCTCAATGAGACGGGCCTTGATCATAGTTGTACCCTCATGGTGTGCACTGAGCAGGGACCATATCTCTCTCGCTGTTTTGAGGTGGCTCACCTTCTCATAATCAACGGGACCAAGCCCTGAGAAGTGAAAGTTAACAGCCTTGGCATTCGCCTTATGCTGAGCCACAATCTCAGGCATCATACGCTGAGCAACTGAAAGCACCGAGAAAGTTGCACTCTGAGTAGCATCCCATATGTCCTGGCTCTGGCTAAGCAAGAAAGCCTCCATCCTACCCTTCCAGTAGGGATAGCCATTCGAGCCGAGAACTAGAACCTTCCCAGAGTGAGTCATCGTCTCTACGGTTTCGTTATCAGTTAAGGTACAGAGAAACCTAACCGGCTCTTATACCACTTGTACGACCGAAGACTGCGAATAGAGAGAGGTGAGTAGGAGTAGTTAAAAACTCAAACTCAACCCCCCACAGTGCACTCTCGCGAAAACATGCAAATCTGGTACCATCCACTGAACAGATACGTACCGGATGGCTAGCGGAAACACTCGAATCAACGCCCAAAAGAACAGATGCAAAACGAGCAAAAAAACAGCTCCAAAAAACCACCCACCGAACGGTTTGGATACCCACCCAATGGTATAGGCAAGAGCCACCGGACGATATAGGTAACCACCGACAAAAACCTATGGCAGCCTATATTGTCTTGTGGTGCGACCGGACGATCCTGTGGAGCCACCAGACGATATAGACCGAGAAAGAAAGAGAAAAACCTACAACCGGCTATATCGTCCTGTGGTACTATCGGAAGGTCCTGTGATGAACCACCGGACAATATAGACCGAGAGAAAGAGAAAAACCTACAACAGGCTATATCGTCTTGTGGTACCACCAGACAGTCCAGTGGTGAACCACCGGACGATAAAGCTCAGACAAAAACAGCAACTCGAAACTCGAGCTTTCAAAGCCAAAACTTGACCAAACCTTCACCAATCTTCACAAAATTTAGCACACACTATCCTAACTCCATTCCAAAGCTATTCCCAAAAGATCTATCGAAAAAGATCAAGGGATTATCAGGAATTTCAGATCTCGTGAAGAGAGAACCTTTGGGCGAGAAAAGGAGAAAACTCAAGAACAACTTGCTCGTGACAATCCTTCAGGATTAAGATGTTCTAAGACATAATCTCCACGTCCTTGCAACTCCAAAACACTAGCAAAAGAAGGGATTCAACCTCAGCCAAAGCAAACACCCGAAATGCCATGAATTGAAGCCAAAGACCAAAAGAGAAAGGGAGGAAACAAGGTACACAAGCTTGCAGCCGAAATCACTTCGATTAGAGGCCTCAAAAGAGGTCTTAAATCAGATTAGATCGAAGGATTTCATCCCAAGCAACCACCCTCACCTTTTCTCTTGATTTGGAGGCTAGATCTCACCCTAACCCTCCTAAACTTTTAGCTCTTAGCTTAGGGACGAAAATCACACACAAGACACAAACCCTAGCAGTCAAGAGTGTTTCTAATGACCCCATATTAGCCTATTTATACCTAAATTCAGTTTTGACATTTTTACATAAAGACCCCTAACACTAGAAATGCCCTGAGGGGCTAAACCGAAGAGACACAAGATATTTCGGGACGGATGACCACAATGAAGTCTTGATCTTTGTAAGTTCTATGCAATCCTCGGATGTTCTCCACGTGGCTAGTAGTCTAATCCGCGATCCGCCCCCAGTTTTGGAGTCAGAAACCGAAAAACTTTAGGAAGTCTCCATCTGGACCGGATTTGGCCCATCTTCTCTATCTTGGCGAGTCGTGGCCCAATTCACCAAGGCTTGGGTAGCTTGGGTGGCGGTTTTGAGCCGAAGCCACCAAAGCCTTCCTCGTACGCCTTTGCGCCATGCACTCGGGTTGGAGCACCATAGTGGCACCCGGCTTCTCCAGTCCATCGAAGCCACCTCACAGTCCATCAAAGGACTTACACCGCCGTTGCCGAACCACCCCTCCATCTACCGAGCTTCCATGGCTGACCGACGCCGAGACTTGCCTCCGGTCCATTGGAGGACTTTTGCCCATGTCCATCCGGGTCTTCAACATCCTCTACCTCCAGTCCATCGGAGGGCTGCCAGTCCATCGGAGGACTTGTATCATTGACAATCACTCATCACACCAGGAGAGCAATGAGGCCGGTCCATTGGCTCTCAAAATATGCATTAGCAGTACATTTATTTGGTGTTATACATATATTAATATTTTCACTTAGCTCAAAACCAATGTAATTTGGACAGGAGGGAGTAGCTTCCACAATGAGCCAGCTCATTCGTAACCACCTCATAACCGGATTTTGAGCTGGGTGTATGAATGCTTGAGTGAAAGATCAGATTACTCCAAGTTTTTGTAAACCCACTAGTTTTCAAAACTGCTTTCACAAACTTTATTTATTGCTGAATAGGAATCAGTCTCTTTGTACCCTGATTTCCTACAAATTTTTTTGCTTTCTGATGCACCAAGTCATTTTGAAAAACTATATATGCAGTTTGGCGAGCTCTAGACAGACTGGAGATCTTGCGGCAACAAATTTATATGTGGAAACCCCATCTTTGGTGGCAAGCTGGAAATGATTTAAAAAACATAATTTCAATCACTCGAAAAATTAAGGAATTTGGCACATCCATACTGCATCTATACATGTGCTTTGATTTGCATACAAATATCAAAGGAGCGCTTGTGCAATTTTTTTTTGAGGGAAAGCGCTTGTGCAATTGATCTAGAAATTTGTAATTTTATTCTAATTTTAAGATATTACGGAGCCATTGAAGAACTATGGACATGATTATGTAGCTCATCCACATAAACACATCTATATCTTTCACATGCATCAATCAAACATAAGTTCATACCATATAAATAATTTTGTACATATTTGAACAGTTTCACTGCACGTTACATGCACATAAGGGACTTCAATTAAGCATGATATTAGTACAGTAAAACTCAAAATCTTATAATACTAGCATAGAGGTACGTGCTACATACACGTGATAAATCTAAGGCATCGAAGAAAAAGAAGAAACTAACCGACCGACAATCAAAAAAAGGAAAAAAGAAATAAGGAATTAAAAAGAGACCCGCTAGATTGGTGTCCTTCTTTTTTCATTAATTTCTAAATAAGGAAATTATTTTGTGGGTATGGGTACAAAACAAGGTGAGAAAATAAAAGACCAAATGGTGAAAACATTTTCCTTCTATCAGTTTTAGCCACTTTCAAACCTTTTCCATCCTTTCCAATGGGACCAGTGTGAGGGGTCTAGATGTTTTTGTTGGGTGAAAAATTGTATTGCAAAAACTCGCCCTTTTATAGTGCAATTGAGCCGACATCATGTATAGCTAGTTGGTCTTCTAACTTGTCTAGTTTCATATAAATCTTCTTCAGCAGATCGTCAAAAGATTGGATCTAGGATACTACTTTCTGGACCCACCAAGAGTTGAATTCAATTTAATATCATGTTGGATCTGACATCATTTATGGATTACTATGTATACAACCAGTTTATGATTCGAATTTTTTGTTGGAAAACCTTAACTGTCATCTAATTATAAAGTCTTCCTTCATATCCCCTCGGGTCATTTAAACATGACACTTCATTCATACCAATTTTTTTGGCCTACAAGCAGTTGCTTTGAGCTGTCTGAAACATGACTCAGTACGTAGTATATATGATGTATGAATGTATGTTGGTCGGAAAAACAACAAATAACTCTGAACTTGTGATAATCGTCGTACTTTCAAAGCAGAACCCTACGAATTATTTTTGAACTTATTAATTAGTTGGTCAAGCAAAAGATCACATACAATGTGTTTTACTTACATGCTTATATGCGACCTCTGGTATTTAGCATGTCATCCTATTATATATGAAGATAACTCAATTTATATCATCGGACTTGTGTGCATGCAGATATTAAAGAACGTATAAAACCACGTCTTGAAGATTGTAGAGGACAACTAACGAAGCTCCTGGAGGATTTAGCTAAAAGCTCTAGCGATGGAGCAGCCTGCTTGGAAGGATTTGCGATATCATTGGTTGCAACTTTTGTCAAGGGCCCCACTGAATCTGCCAAGGTGAACTTCATCCCCGTGCATCAGGAGTTTATGTTTATCATAGGGACGGCAGCAAGGCGGGTTTAAACCAGAGACACACGGGTTCCGCCCACGGGTCTCAGGTTTGGAGCCCCGAAGCAGGGCGAGGGCGAGGGTGGGGGCAGGTTTTTAGTTTGCCCCGCGGAGATTTATGGGTCCGAAATTCAAAGGTTGTGTCAATTTCAGCCCAACAAATGAAGCCCATCCCAACAAATACTCCTCCAATCCATTCCCCCAACCTTATCACCCAAGCAGCACTAGTTAAGGTTTCGCTTATGCTCCACTCGGTTCCGCTTATGCTCCCCTCCCATTCTCGCTCCGTTGCTCGGTGGTTGGCACTCGATCCCCATGATGGCGCGCCCCTCAGGCCGCAAGGTCCTTCCCATCCGGCCATCACAAGGTCCCCTGCTCGGGAGCGCTCCATGGCTTCCTGAGTTGGCGGGATGCACTTTCTTGAATCCCCAAGTCAACGAGGCTCCTCGCTCTACTCGTCAACCATACCCATGGCTCCAGGAGTCGAGGCATTACCACGTGACCCTGATTTACCAAGCAGCAAGGCAAAAGATTCATCCTTAAATCACACAAGAGTCCGCCCTGTCCTCCTACTCCGTGCCTCCTAGCATCTGCTCGATCTCAACATCTCCCGCGTCCTCGCGTAAGCAATCGATCTATCCTTTCTTGTTGTCAATTCGACTATTGAACAGCGACCTAGATTAATTGGTATAGGATACAGACCTGAATGAATTGCGGTGGCATACAACTACTTGCATATGTTTTGTGAGCCTCGGGAGTCGTTCTTGGGTTTCAGGGGCAATGCTCCACCCACCCCGAACCCGCTGTGTTGCCATCCAATGTGAATGTTTTAACTTGAGATGGCTTGATGTGGGACCTATATTAGAAGAGAGGGATATATTTTTTTATCAAATGGAGACGGAGACATTGCATGCTATGTTTTTTTACTTTAGAAATGGAATTCTTTATTAATTTTAAGAGATGTTCTTAAAATTGTTTTCAACTTCTGATTAGCTTGAAGCACACATCTTACAAAACAGTAGCATGACACTCTAGCGGCTAGCAATCTGAAGACTAGACCGCCACCGTTGGCAGGTGTTGCGTAGCCTCCACCAAAATAGCCCACAGCTCTACCTTCTGCAGCACAGCCCATATATATAGGCAGTGAGTAATAGCAAAGATAACATGCAAAGCCTGCATTTTTTAGGCATAAGAGGAGCTAAAATACTGAGGGTTTTACATAATGGTAGTTGCAAACACCATCAGCCATGCTTTCTTGACAGCTACATCTTCAAACACTGCATGATTTATGCCTAACTATAGAGGCCAGCTTGTGGCCATTGCAATACCGAGGAGGACGAGATTTTTCAAGATTTTATCACAACCACCTAACCATGTTCCAAACCTACTAGAGAAACTCAGGTGGGTCTCAGTCCCATCTCCATCGATGCGGCGTCTATCACCTTCTTAGATAGACCTTTAGTAAACTGATCTGCCAGATTCTTAGCTGTATTGACATACCGAACAGCTATCACTTCGGAGTTTCTCAATTTTCTGACAGATTTTAGCCGTCGTTTCACATGTCTTGAGGACTTGAGATTTTCCTTTGCATTTGACACCTTTGTAATAGCCGTTTGGTTATCACAATTCATAAGGATAGCTGGAATAGGTTTTTCCACTATCGGCAAGTCCATCAAGAGCTCTCTAAGCCATTCGGCTTTGACGGTAGCTGTGTCTAATGCGGTAACCTCTGCCTCAAAAGTTGACCTCGTCAATATGGTCTGTTTGCACGACCTCCATGAGACAACAGCTCCTCCATGAGTAAAGACATAACCACTCGTTGCCTTTATCTCATCTGCATCAGAAATCCAATTGGCATCACTATATCCCTTGTGTACTTTGGGGTACCCAATGTAGTGAAGTCCATAACTCATTGTACCTCTTAAAAGTGCATCACTCTCTCAAGCGCGCTCCAATGATAATCTCCTAGATTAGCAGTAAACCGGCTCAACTGGCTAACCGCAAAGGAGATATCAGGTCGAGTAGCACCAGCTAGGTACATGAGTGAACCATTTATCTGAGAATATCTCAGTTGGTCTCTTCCTGGCCCCTTATTCTTTCGAATAATCTTGCCAAGATCATATGGCGTTGGAGAAGGAATACTATCAATATAGACAAATCGGCTCAATATCTTCTCGACATAGTGAGATTGCATAAGAGTAATGTCATCCACACTTTTGATCAACTTGATGTAAAGAATAACATCAGCCTCACCCAAGTCTTTCATATCAAAATTTTGGGACAGAAAAGACTTCACTTCATTGATTACCTCAATGTTAGTTGCGAAAATTAATATGCCGTCAACATACAAGCACATGATTACACCTCTGCCCCCCCACCATAGTGGTAGTACACGCACTTATCAGCTTCATTAACAGCAAAGCCTGCCTGTGTCAAAGTATTATTTTGGTGCTTGTTTCAGCCCATACAAAGACTTCAATAACCTGCACACCTTGCCCTCTTGTCCAAGTACTACGAACCTTTCAAGTTGATCCATATAGATTTCCTCATCTAGCTCTCCAGTAAGGAAAGCCATCTTTACGTCCATCTGATGGACTAAAAGACCATACGAGGCAGCCAACGATAGGAGTACTCAGATAGTAGTTAATCTAGTAACATGTGAGTAAGTATCAAAGAAGTCTTCGCATTCTTTCTGCATATAGCTACAAGCCTGGCCTTGTACTTGTCAATAGTACCATCCGACCTAAGCTTCTTCTTGACCACCCACTTGCATCCCACCGGTTTGCAACCGAAAGGACGATCAACGATTTCCCAAGTTTCGTTAGCCATGATGGAATCCATCTCGCTACGAACAACCTCTTTCCAATCGTCTGCATCAAAACACGCGAATGCCTCCGAAATAGATTTGGGCCTATTGTCCACAAGATATACAGTGAAATCATCACCAAAGGACTTTGGAATCCTTTGTCTCTTGCTCTTGCAAGGAGCTATTTCATTGTCATCTTCCTCGAGTGGTTGTTCTAGATAATTAGCAGGAGTAGATTGTTCATGTGGTACAATAGTATCATGACTAGGAATATAATGTGCATCTTTCATGGGAAAATATTCTCAAAACATGTAGCATCTTGCGATTCAATAATAGTATCAACAGGAACATCAGGCGAATTAGATTTAACCCCTAAAAATCTATCAGCCTTGCTATTAATAGCATAACCAATAAAAACACCATCAACAATTTTTGGTCTAAGTTTGCACTTCTTCACTATTGGTATGCTGACTTTCGGTAAACATCCCCACGTGCGCAGATATGAAAGAGTTGGCTTTCTCCCTTTTCGGCCTACATACGGAGTTTTCTCACTATTATTAGTGCTAACTCTATTCAATACATGATTCGCCGTTAGAAAAGCCTTGCCCCACCATGCCTTAGATAAACCCGCAGTATCCAACATAGCATTCACTAAGTCTGTGATAGTGTGGTTCTTCCTTTCGGCAACCCCATTTGATTGGGGCGAACAGGGGGTGTCTTCTCATGTATGATTCCGTTTTCGGCACAAAATTGGTTAAACTCATTCGAGAAATATTCGCCACCTCTATCTGACCTTAACCGTTTGATAGTCTTATCTAATTGGTTCTCAACTTCGGCCTTATATACTTTAAAGTAATCTAATGCTTCATCTTTCATTTTCAGCAAATACACATAACAGAATCTAGTCACATCATCGATGAGAGTCATCATGTATTTCTTACCCCCTTTAGTCAACACACCATTCATCTCGTAAAGATCAGAATGAATGAGTTCTAAAAATGTCGAGTTTCTTTCTTCAACCGTAGGATGAGGTTTCCTCGGTTGCTTAGCTTGCACACAAGCTTGACACTTAGAACCTTTGACTATAGGTAACTTAGGAATTAAACACAAGGTAGATAGCTGAGAGATGCTACCAAAATTAATATGACACAAACGTGAATGCCAAACATTAACCTCATCATTATTAACCAAAACACTAACATGATTCACAACCGAACTGCAAACATCCATAAGAGATAAGCGGAACAAGCCTCCGCTATCCTAGCCTTTACCAATAAATTGTCCAAAACGAGACACGACTAATTTATTAGACTCAAACACCAACTTATAACCATCACGAAGCAACAACGACCCGCTGACGAGGTTCTTATTTATCGATGGCGCATGCTGCACGTTCTTCAGCCACACGATCTTTCCAGAAGTAAGCTTCAGATCGACCGTACCAGCACCATGAACAGAATCTAGCGACCCGTTCCCCATCAAGAGGGCTGCACCGCGTGAGACCTGGTATGAAGGAAACAAAAATTTATCAGCACATACATGAATGTTAGCCCTTGTATCAACCCACCAATCGATAGATTGACATGCTGAAAGAACAATATATGCTTTACCATACCCTGCTGCAGCGGCCTTGCTCACAACCATGTTGGCAGTCTTTTTCCGCCTGTGCTGAACCTTCTTGCCTTTTCTGTCGTGACACTTCTTGGCGATGTGTCCCATCTTGCCACAGACAACTTGCCACAGACAAAGCACTTGATGTCATCCATGTTCTTCTTCTTCTTCTTGAAGCTGGTTGTCTGCTCGACCTTTGGTTGCTGCCTCTTCTTCTTGTTTCCACTGCGTCGTGACATTAGCGCTGGCATGGCGTGGTACTCACTTCACTTGGCAGCGTTGTCTTTTGCTCGAGCCTTCTCTTCAACATCAAGAGAAGCCAGCAGATCTGCAACAGACATGCTAACTCACCTATTTTTCAGAGCTGCGGCGAAATCCCTCTAGGATGGAGGCAATTTGGCAATAATGCCACCCGCCACAAATTGATCCGGCAAAACACTCCCAAGCTGCTGGAGCTCTCCGGCAATGCACTGTATTTCATGAGCCTGCTCAACCACACCGTGGTTGTCTGCCATCTTGTAATCATGGTAACGCTCAATGACATACAGTTCATGTCCAGCATCACAGGTACCGTACCTATGTTCGATGGCCCCCCAAAGCTCCCTAGCATTCTGGTGATTCATGCATACATCACAGAGCTTGTCACACAGCACACTTAAGATGCAACCCACTGCTATCACATTAGCCTTCTCAATCTCTGCCTGCCTTTCAGCAGTCAACGGCAGAGGTTCATCAATAGGCTTCATGATCCAGACCAGATCCATAGCATGGAACCAAAACTCAAGTTTCTTTGCAAACCTTGTAAGTTCTCACCATCGAACTTCTTAGGTTTCAGTGAATCAGCTAGGCTATTAACCATCTTAAAGTGCCTATCAGGTTTTTGGATTGTTAGAAATAAGCGCAACTTTAAGATCAGATTTATTCCTAAACAGCAAGCATGATGAACTAGGAATAAACCACACAAAGCATGAAGCATATTCATGTAACAGATTGAATCTATCACAAACAAGGAACTCATCGTTTTACTTACAGCGCGGAACGGTCCAGTGTAGCTAATGATGAGATTGGACTCGAGAGCTTGATGAAGACCGTAGAACGTCTCCGTGCAAATCAGCCGATGAAGAGATGAACTCGAGCGAGCAGTCGCATGATCGCTGCCCAAAAACCTAATTCGCCACAACCCATGCAGGTTCTTCAATGGAGCGAGGATTCGGAGACACTACTCTCCCCGCCGCCGTTGACACGCCGGTGGAAGGGATGGAGGCGCCTGAGTAGCCGCACAGCACCGAAGACAGAGAGCTCTCTCGCCAAAACCCTATGTGGATTTCTCGTGTTGTAATTGGTACGTACCACGGGATGGCGCCCGCTATATATAGGCCAGAGAACTCGGGTGACTTCGCGTAAAAGAAAGGAAACAAACCTCTGGAAAGATCTCATGATAGGATCAAATTAGGTTCCAAACTTAACGCCCAAGTCATAGTCAGATTAGGGTAGAAAACGGCAAAAATTGAGACGGAATTAATTCTCCCAAGTCAAAAGTCACGAGATTATTCACGTGAAAAATGCACGAATAAGCGCGCGGATGTGGCTTCCTCTCTCTCATTCTTCCATTAATGGAAGGGCAAGAGGCTAGCTATATAACTTGGACTTCATCCATCTCAACTCACCATGTGGGATTAAACCCCCACCACTTCTACCATTCATGAGTGGGCCTTTGAGATTTTCCCTAGAATTTATTGGACACATATTGGGCTAGGGCTATATAAATTCCAACAGTCCCCATATCATAGGCGTGGAACGGTAGTCAAAGTACCGGTGCTTAATTGTCTATAATTCATGACAAAAACACCATGTTTTGTTTCCCTGACAGTTACGCTTTGCGAAAGAGTCTTTAGTTAGAATGAATCCTATCCGATCCTAAGGTACCCCAAGAACACCTTGATCCTTAATGGGAATTTTTAATTTCCTTCCATATCCATTTGTTTAAATTTGGGATATCCCTTTTAATCAATGCTTGGTAATGAGATATCATGGAGAATTGTCTAGTTTGTCACAGAGTCGAACAAAATTCATCATCATATCAGCTCGTGTTAGATAGATGTTGGTGGTGCAGGAAAGCAATTGATTCCATGCCACCAACTTTGGTCCAATTAGCAACCTTTGAGATCATCTTGCTATTACTAATTGAAGGTTTAAAAAAATCGCCAATTTCAAAGCGCGCTAGAAAAAAAGATAAATCTTAGAAATTCTCAAAAAAAGCGAAACATCTAACCGTCTATCTAATACATCTAACAATATTATCCATTAGATCTATTCATTTTTTAAAAAAAATTACTCATCATGCCATTATAAATGATGAATTAAAATACCCCCCTACCTTTGCATGAGAATTACCTCATTATGCCATTACGAGAAAACGTCTCTACCCATTATTAATCGTACCTCCAAAAGTGGTCTGTTTGTGCAACATCTCACGTTAATCAGAAAATAAAAAATATTTTATAAAGAACGTTTGTTTGATTTATCGTTTGGTTAAGATACCACGAGTGCCAAATATTACAGCTAACAAACACTGGAGTTTTAAAGGGCTCAGAAACTTGTCACATCAGATAAGAGATAACATAGATGCGAAATAATACGATTCTGGCAGCGAGAGGTCATGTGTGAACTGGTACTACACATATGCATGAGAGTCAAATATCTGTTTAATATAACAAACAACACGTATCAATGCTCTCACACAGTTCAATTACAAAAAAGAAGACTCCCACATGACCAGCTATTACAGTCAGATTATTAAAAAATATAGCTAATGCGCCAACCTATCACAATAGTACCACCAATGCCACTTCAAACACAAGTGTTTCCTTATTTTTGCTATTGCCACATACTTTCATCCATATTAAAGCATTAGCTGAATGTACTCTCAGTCTTTACTACTTGTATAGCTCGTGCGTTGGCACGGGTTGATTGGCCAGTAATACAGTAATTAGTTCATTCAATGTTGATTATACAAGGAAAAACTACAGTGTGATGTGTATGTGCAGGAAGTCGTAGACTACCAACAGTTGGTCCTTACTTGTGGTAACGACTACCATGCTGATAATGATCAGGAGCAACAGAAGGTCCCCCCCACCCCCTCTTTCTTCTGTGTGTGGCAATGACGGAGCGTAGTTTTCTTTCCTTCATGTCGATAATTTTCTTCTTGCTGCAGCGTGTCCTCAATGATATGTTGTCTGGCACAAAGTGGAGGATAATTAAGGACACCACAGTGCAAAATGTTGGGGTCAACGAGGGAATGGACAAGCAGAAAGGTGGGAAGGAAAAGAACCATACTAACAAGGCTTCCTCCTCTTCGTAAGTAACCAAGAGAAAGACATAATATGTCAAGAATAATCGTCCATCGTCACGTCCCAAGAGGCGTTTGTGTCCCCGATTCATTACCATTACCATTACAGTCTTTTCCTTTACCGTCGTCCTATCATGTCCTGCCTCCGATCCTTTTTTTTTACCATCGTCGTATCATGCTCTGCCTTCCGATCCTTCGAGACAGTTCAGTTCATGTAGGATATCGTTGGGACCTTCAGCATTTGATATCAGTTGCTCAACTTTTGTATTCCATGTCGTATACTGTATCCCAATTTGACACAAGTGTGTGAGAATAATTTCTGAAACTTTTCTAAGCATTCATGCATCATTGTCCTTAAATTCCCTTCAGTTTAAAAATGATTTATTAAGCTAGGTTGCTTTGATTTAATGGCGTATGACATTAATAAATTTTCTTAGATTAAATTAATATGTTTCCATGTATTCATGCTGGTGCATTGACAGAGTGTTTGAATTCAAATTTATTTATTATATTAATAAGGGAGTGTTAAAAGATGCCACCATTAATCGGAAAAAAGAAAAACCCTTCACCATTGGATTTTATGAAGATCCAACGGTGTATATTGAAAGGATATATTTAATACATCAAAAAAAGACAAATATCTATGCAAATTTAATTATTATAAATTGTTATCCAACGATCCATATTAATCCATGACCAATTTATATCTGTGGAGCCAACCTAGAGCAGTTGAGATCGAAGATGATTGGACACCTCTTTGTTCTTTTTTCTTTCCTGATATGAAACATGGCTCACGGATGATAATGAGATACTCCCGATAAATAGAAAAAGGAAATAAAATTAGAGTCCTCCTCCTTTTTCGATTCTGTGTTGTGCTCAATGTTGAACTGCACGGTTCGTAAATCCTACAAAAACTCAGGCATGCTACCTAGAGTCCATATTCGTACTCCAGCTAAATAAAAAAAGAAAATAAAATTAGAGGTATATTTCTCCTATTCTACTCCATCCATTCACAAATGTATGGCATGGTTATTCAGAACACGTTGAAATTTGTTAGACATAACTTAATATGTCAATCATATAGCCAAGCCAAGCCAACCCTAGAAAAACATTGCGTTCACACCTTAAAATGTTATTTGAAACCCATTGAAATTTGTTAGAGATAATTCAATATACGTCAATCATCTACTTTGTGCAGATTATCGTAGCTCCTGTCAATGCGTGGACCCTGTGTCAAAATCGGACCCTAGAACTAAAACCTCATGTTTTCAACTTTGTCAAACATGACTCAATATACCAATCAACTACTTTGTGCTGATTATTGTGACTTTATCAATATATAGGCCTTACATCAAAAGATGGACCATAGAACTAGGAAAACCCCCATGTTCACGGATAGAGGCATGAAGGCGCTATCGATTCCAATAGCATGGAAGGGTTATATACAAATAAAAAAGGGGTAAAATGGTCTTTTGCAGTATCAACTAACAGTGTTAGCCTCCACAGTCGCAATGGCAAAAGGGATTAAGAAACTAACTCAATGGCATTGAAAGGGAGCTATAATTTTTATGGCAATTGAAGCAAATGATATAGATTCTAATGCGTTAAAAGAAATTGCTCTAATATCTATTTATTTTCAGCTACTGTATTATGATTGGCTCTCCTAATTCTTTCCACTTTTTTTGAAATAAGTGCGAAAGCTGCTCATACATGTGGATTTTTCATTAGGACCATGGCCCTACGCTATGGCTGTCAAGTGTTGTTGTTCCCGGTACACAGCCATCCTACCATCAAAATCATGACACTCCATGGTTGCACTGCCGGAGTTTGGTGTGCACCGGTGTTATGCCAACTAAGCGTGATCTTTGTTGACATGTTTAAGTGGTCACATCAGTATATTGTTTTGTAATCGTTGGGCAAAAAATCGTAGGACTTGTAACTCAT
This sequence comes from Paspalum notatum, assembly GCA_022530915.1. Taxonomy (NCBI): domain Eukaryota; kingdom Viridiplantae; phylum Streptophyta; class Magnoliopsida; order Poales; family Poaceae; genus Paspalum; species Paspalum notatum. Next base: position 6,839,245 of record CM039683.1, read on the forward strand.
GAGTCCATGGAATAAAAGTGAATTCATAGAGGGCAGAAGGGCAACAACGACCTCCATGAATTTTGGATTAAAAGTGAACCCCCACCCACACATACACAAAACTATAAATATGATACCATAGTAATAAAAGTCGAGACAATAGGTATTACATAATTATTGTCACATTTCTAGCACAACATCTTCACGGTATATACTGGTTGAATAACTTCAATACTAACACCATGCATATTTGGGCCTATTTGGAAGCACTATGCAGAATAAATCTTTGGAGCTCGCTAAACAACACTTTAGTAGAGAATCGTTCACAAAGTAAATCCCATATAGTGATTCTCTAAAATGAACTTAAGTCTTAAGGTTAGGAGCTAAAAAGTAGCATGCTTCCCCTTATTCACGAAAGTCCCGACATGGTAGCAGTTGTCTATGAAATTTATCATATTGAATCATGTATCTCTATTTGGTTGGTGGATCAGGAAGAATAGGATGTAGCGGCTCTGTCCTAGCTATGATTTGATTGGAGAACGGTGGAATGGAGTGGCTCCCAAAGGGGAATATTCCCTTAGATCATAGGATGAGCGAGTCCCAAAAAGAAAAAGGAGTCCGGCAGTCGCATGACACCGGTGGGTGCTGATGCGAGTGGCGAGCATTGGCGTATGCTAGCAGTGGGCGGTAGACAACGGCGAACGGTAGGGGCGGCTGAGAGAGAGGAAGATGGTTGATATTTAGCTGACACGCAAGGCCCATAATAATGATGACTGATGGAAGCCATCGTCTCACCTATCATATCCCTCCAACTAAAAGAAGAATGGAACCATTACATCCCTAAACAAATGCATACCATGGAACCATTCCATCCTTTGAAACTAGGAAGCATCCACCCCATCCTAAGTTGCTTACCAACGAAACAGACACTAATAGAATTGCTTTTCATAGAGAATCAGAATCGGAAAGAACTCTACCAATGCAAACAAGACCTTATTTTACATATATGCATCTGCATGTGCGTGTGTCTCCAAGGGCTTCTTTGGTTAATTATTTTGTCTTTTTTCTCTATGTTTTTACTCATTTCTTTGTTTCTAATTCCTCTTCAAGAGAGGCCATAAAAGTGGGATTTATAAAACAGACCATTACATTAGAACAAGTAATTGTTTAACTTTTTAAATGAGTTTACCATATGTCTTCCTGAGTTGTTCAATACTTTATCTATTCCACATTGCAATTCAATTTGTCTTTATCATACATCAAAATATTAGCATCTATAATATGAAATGAATATACTAGGAAAACATTTTTCAAAGTGAAATTAATGGAATTAATTTGATGCATATAGATGTTACACACTTTTATGAAAATTTGGTCAGTGTCATAGAAGTTTAACTAACAATAAAACTAAAGTGAAATATTAGAATGGATGAAATATGTTAAAAATTTCAAAGACCAAATCACACTACTTCAGTCGTTAATTATAACATTATGATCTAGGTCGTATTTAGATATCATACAAATTCTAACGATCTAGAATATAGAAGCTAGAATCTTGAATATAAATTAAAAATAGCAATGATATTGGATTCTATTCATACGTCCAGATACCTTCATATTTCTATTTATAAAAACATGTTCACAAAATAATATAACAAAAGCATGCAGAAAATAAAGGTATATTATTCAAGACCAATAGGGAAAAAACAAACCTAAGGCTAAGCAAAAGTATTAAATTGAAGCTAAGCTAAAATGTCAGAATAAAAACTAGCTATCCGCGCTATTTGCGCGGGCCATCTTGCTAGTTAACATATAAGTGCCTATTTGATAGCAAAGTTTTCAAAAACTATGATTTTTGGATACTATGGTTTTCAGTTGTCTATGGCACAAATACTTTGGTTTTGCATTACCACAGAAAATTTGCAGTATTCCTCAAAAATGTAACTTGTTTGTTGGCAAAGTATTAGTCACCAGCAAAACCTCCATACTCCCACTCCCTTCCTCTCTCCTCTTGGCCTGCACCACATCACCTCATCGTATCGTCCATGCCTGCCCGCCCTGTTCAATCTTCGCTCGCCGGCGCCTCTGGCGACCGCCACTTGCGTGGATCCGATGCCGGAGCAGGCCGCGGCGGAGGAGCAGCGTGCGGGCGCAGCGAGTGGGGCCATGGCGGCGGCTCCCCACTAGGCGGCCGCGCGAGGCAAGGCCAGCGAGGCGGGCAGCAAGCGGCCACGTGAGGCCGGGGCGGCGGGACTGACAGCGGGCGGTCACGCGAGGCCGGGGCGGCGCTACTACAAAAACTTGCTAAATGAGCGGTGGAGACACCCCTATAGGATCGGTTTTAGGAAACGTTCCTACTCGTGGGTTCCTGCAGTGGCACCCGCTGTAGATGCGGCTCGGAGACTGTTCCTGTAAGTGGACTAGTAGGAGCGGTGGACGTTTAGCAGGAGCGGTTCAAAACGTCCACCGCTCCTGCTAGTCGATTAAAAAACAAAAAAATGCTGCGAGCCCCCACGACGCGCTGCCGCTGGGGCCGCCCACCGCCGCCGCTGCCCTGCGGCTGCCCCCACCGCTGCGCCATTGGAGCCGGCTGCAGCCGCGATGCGCGCGCCCGCAGGGAAGGGAAGGGAGAGGGGCGTGTGGGATCGGGGGTGCTGCCACGCCGGGCCGCCATCGCAGTCTCGCGGCTCCATGGCGGGGAGGGGCCACGTAGCTCCGCGGCGGCGAGGGGCAGTAGCGAGGCAGTGGGGAAGGCGGTTCCATGGCGTGGAAGTGGCTCCAGCAACAAATCCATGGCGGCGAGGCGGCTCCATGGTGTCGGGGAAGGCGAGGAGGCGGCCGGCATTGCTGCGGTGACAGAGGAGACGGCGTGTGGTGTCCTTCCCCTTGGCAGCCATGGCCAGATCCACACAGAGCTTGAGAGCAGGAGGCAGCTCGGTGAGGCCGGCGGAGTCGGAGTCAGCAGTGGGGTTAGTGGCAGAGATGGCGAGGCGAGGTCGAGCGAGCGCGAGACAAAGGCATCGATGGAGGCCACGCGGCGGTGGAGCGCGTCGAGCACGCGGTCGGTGGCACGTCGGAGGCCCTGTGGCGGGCGCGCAGCGCATCGGATCGCCGGGATGGGGTTGGGGCCGGCGGCGCGGCGTCGGTGTCAAGGAAGGCGAGGCACAGCGTTAAGCTTGAGCGGTGTCGGTGCGGTGCGGCGGGCGTGCGGCTCGAGGAAGACGAGTGGAGAGTGGAGAACTGGAGAAAATAAGAGGGAGTAAATAGGAGATAGGGATCCATGTTTTGATTTTCGCACCTGCATCGGTTGAAAATTTTGCCTAGCTCTGCAGGAAAGATTTATGGTGTGTGCCGCTCCCGTAAACAAAATAGCAGGAGCGGATGGTTTCGTGCACCGCTCCTGCTAAAAGCCAGTCAGCAGGAATGGTGTATGGCACCAACCATTCCTGCTAATTGCCCTCAGCAAGAGAGGTGTATGCCACCAACCGCTCCTATTATTTGTAGGAATGGTTGGTTTGTTGCACCGCTCCTGCTGCTTTGTGGGGTCCGCCCTGAGAACAATAAGAGTGGCTCGTTATTGGAGCCGCTCCTATTGTGAATCAGGGGGTGTTCCTATAGTAGACTTTTGTAGTAATGGGGCCTAGCAGCGGGCGGCTGTGGCAGCGGGGCGGCCGGAGGCAGAGCAACATCTAGCAGCGGAGAGGCCGCATAAGGGAGACGTTGCGGCCGATAGGGCGGGAGGGGGGGGGGACCGGCTGGGTCAGCGGCCGGAGGCAGGGCTAGCGTAGGGAGTGGGGCGGCTATGGGAAGGGGGACGGCATGGCCGTGGGGAAGTGGGGTAGGCGTGGGAGTAGGAGCCATCACGGGTGGTTGGTGGTGCTTGGGTCAGCTGCGGGAGGCGTGGGCGGCAGGTGACTGGGTCGCCGCAGGAGGGGCGGGCGGCTCTATGCAGGTCCAGCGCGAGGGAAGTGGAGGCGGGAGGACAAGACACATGCACTTAGAAGAAAACCAAGGAAAACTGAAATCCATACCTCAACATTTAAAACTCTAAAAATCCACAGTTATAGGTAAACCATAGTATCTAAAACCGTGTTTTGCTAGCTAGTACCAACCAAACTCCTTTTGGTTTCTAAAACCACAGTATCACCAAATACCACTACTACAAAAGTCCGCTACGGTAACACCACCCAAATAACATTAGGAACGGCTTCAATTTAGAGCCATTCCTGCTGTTCCTAGGGTGGGTCCCACATGGTGCACCGCTCACCAACCGCTCCTACTAATAACAGAAGCGGTTGGTAAGGTGCACCGCTCCTGCAGAACTCATTCAGCAAGAGCGGGCCACCTTACCACCCGCTCCTACTGTGCTCCCTACAGCAGGAGCGGTGGACCTGTCCACCCGCTTCTGCTAAAGCAACAGCAGGAGCGGTGCATCTTATTGACCGTTCCTGCTGTAGGAAGGAAATGTTCGTGTCTCGCGCCGTATCAGCTCAAAATCCCCGATCAACTCTCTCCTGTTCCTTCTCTCTCGTTCCAACTCTCTCTCTCACCGAGCACCGAGCACCGAGCTCAACTCCCCTCCTCCCTCCCCCGTCGCTCTCTTCCCTTGGCTTGACGGCGCGCGGCCGGCGACGCGGCGGCGGAGCTAGCGCACGGCGGCGGCGAAGCGTGACACAGCAGCGGGGCGGCAGCGGAGCCAGCGCGCGGCGGGGGGTCGAGCGCGCGACGAGGCGGCGGCAACGCGCGACGCGGCAGCGGGGCGGCAGCGGAGCCAGCGCGCGGCGGCGGCGGGGCCAGTGCGGCTGCGGCGGGGCCAGCGCGTGGCGCGGGCCGCGCGGGGGCTGCGGGGCCAGCACGTGGCGCGGGCCGCGCGGAGGCTGCGGGGCCAGCGCGCGTCGGCGAGGCGGCAGGCGTGCGGCGTCGGCGTGACGGCATGGCGGGGCGGGACGACAGCTGGGGCGCGGCAGGCCGGAGCGCGTCGGCGGCGGCAGTGGCAGCTCTTTTTTTTATTTTTTTTATTCTGCTGCAGGAGCGGTGGATGGCTTTATCCGCTCCTGCTAAAAAGTTAGTAGGAATGGTGGGTTTTTGAGCCATTCCTGCTAAGACCTCAGTAATAGCGGTTTTAGAACCGTTTTTACAGCGGGTTCCACTACAGGAACCCACGAACAGGAACACTTCCAAAAACCGCTCCTACAGGGGTGTAGGACCGTTCCTGTTGTTGCATGTTTGTGTAGTAGTGTACCATGGTATTGGTTCAGAATTGCAAAAAATATTTTGCTTTCAAACGTGGCCGAATCGTAAAGGCCAGAATTTCCATTACGTACACTTAACTTTACCGGTCTGGTGTCAAGAATTTATGGGACCGTACGCACCTGTCAGCCGATTGAAGAAGTTGAACTCAGCCGTAAACTTCTGAAAATGGTCGCTACAATTCCCTGTTTATAATGGAATTTTACATGGGTGCATACCTACTAGTAATGTCATACAGAGTTTAACTTTGCAAGTTCACTGTAAATCGACCGCTCTCGATCGGCGCACTACCAATCACGTGCCCGAGAGCAACACTCCCAAAAAGACGACAAACTTGGACAGCGAAACAAACAAGATTGACAGCTGTTGTTTACTACGTACCACACTTTTTTTGCCGCGCGCCCCTAGAGGAACATGGTGGAACGTGCATGCCTATCCTTTGCACATGAGTGATCGCGTGTACTCCCGTAGTTTACACAAACTAGACCTGAGCAACTGCACCACCGTATATACATAGAGACAAAAGGACCTGAGCATGCATCCATGCATGTATAGGAATTAATTAACGTAGTTGCAGCTTGACTGGGAGAGCAAGACGTCCTTCCGTGAACTAGTTACGGTGGATGAGCCACAGGATGCCGAGACACGAACTCCGATGCACACCATCCAACTCCACTGCTGAGACCAGGACCCCATGATTTAGATACTAGCGGGTCGTACAGTTCAGATCCACTTTGGCAACTATCGTCGAGAGAACCTGAGGAATCAGAGCGTCTTTAAATCCATGATAAATTAAAAGTTACTTCAATTCCTCCCAATCCAGTTCAATACAAGACTTGTCAAACTAGATCCGATATAAACCCATATAGACCTGCAACTCTAGTTTAACCTAATATATTCTTAACGCATGGTAACAAACGTTTAGGACATTCACCCCTGTGTCAATTCACATTGTTATCACAATTTTCGACGGTTCACGTTAATAATATTAGATACCCACTAGAGCTTTTTTCATAATGTACGCATGCATGTTTATTAGAATTTGTTAACTAGTTCATCAACTTGTGCGAGAGTTTTAAGAGGTATATGTATTTAAAATGGGCTGTGCTATGGTACACAAATTACCTCTTAGAAGGTAAGATTTCAAATAAATTTGTACCATTGAATTAAATAAAATAAAATAATTAATATAATATATTAAATGGGAAAAGAATTAAAAAAGAAAAAAAAACGTTTTTATCGTTCGCACGTCTCCGGCCTCCGCTCCGTCCGTTGCGCTCCCCCGCGCTGACGGAGCCCACGCCTGATGTGATTTGATTAAATACAAAATATTTGATTAAATCGATCGGGCAATGAGAACTACTACTATATTAACCTAAAGATTTGATCGAATATAGCAGCCCCTATCCAGTTCAAACAGAGGCGCAAGTTCACAAAAAAATTTTACTTCCTCTAGCTAATCACCAGGCTTCAGTCACATTGCCCACCGATCTCATCACTGTCGCAATCATTGCCCATCAGTCTCATTCACTGCCTTGTAGGTAACTGCACAACATCTGAACAACCAAACCTTTGGGAATCAGAGGAGCAACTTCTGGCTTAGCAATTTCAGACCTGAAACTGAGACGAAAGAGAGCATACCTTGGTGACCTCTTCCTCATGCATGTGGTGTATTTAAAAATCATCCATAAATGCTAGTACTATGAAACCAATATTACCCATCACATCCTGCATCAAATGAATTTAAAGGTGAAATCGTAATGGCACGTTCATAGTAAAAAGTGCAGTTATCACGACAAAACGGCCCACACGTCCACAGATCGGTCACGTACTCAGTGTCTCCACTCGATTGGTCACGTCACCATCGGAAGACATAAATCACGTCTCCTCCCGTGCATGCCGGGCACGTCAGTTAGTTTAGGTTAATTATGGATCATTATCCTATTAATAAATAAATTTTTAATTATTTTTAGGTATTACTTCTTAGGAGGTAATACCACATTTTAACCACTTAGATCTAGCCGAATGGACGGTCCACAGTTATTTCAATGTACTGTAGCAATTGCAATTTAAAATTGACTAGTCCATCAACCCGTGCTCTCGCACGGATTAGAGTTTATGAGATATATATTTAATCCTTAATAATATAAGAGCTAATTGTTTTAATTCATCTTTCGTAATGCAAATTCAGAAAATTATTTTAATTTATATTGACGATGGAATATTGGGTAATTTATATGCTGATTTAGAGGTTACTTTAATTCATCTTGTACAATGGTATGGTGAGTAATTTATATGCAAATATATGGGTTATTTTAATTCATATTTCATAATGGTATGGTGGGTAATTTTATATAAATTCAGTGGATTATTTTATTTCATTTTTCATAATGGCATGGTGGTTGATTTTATATAATTTAGTGGGTTATTTATCTCATCTTTTATAATGGCATTATGGGTAATTTTTTAGAAAAATACCATAGATGTAATAGCTATTATTGTCAGAACAACGTGATGGACGGTCGGATGTTTCTGATTTTTGTGCTAGAATTTATATTTTTCCATAGTGCATCTGGTGAGGATTGACGTGAAGGCTCCAAAAGGAGCCTCCACTTAGTAATACTAAGATAGACAAATTTAACGGTAGCTTAGTTGATAATTTAAAAATATATATAGGTCCATTTTTGTAATTTGTTTTTTATAGTTTTGATGCTATTTTACTTTCTACTTAGTAACAATAGATGTGATTTTTAATTTATCTTTGATAATTGCGTGCTGGGTAATTTATATGCAAATTTAGGTGATATTTTAATTCATCTTTTATAATTAAATGATTAATAATTGTCGTGGAACGACATATAGGGTCACCCTTTGTGGCCCCTTCGTGAGTACGAGGGGTCTACATGTGGCCGGTGGCGATAGAGATCTAGACGGCCCGAGCTCTATGAGACAATCATTTAAAGAGGTTCGGGCCACCAGACCATAATACCCTACGTTCTCTGTGTCTAAGATGAGCAGGCTTGTTGAGGTTTACACGGGGCTAGCTCTCCATTTTCTAAGAGAGAACTTCACTGATGGGAGCGCCAGCCAGAGCACCGTATTGCAAAAAAGTCCCATCTACCCCTGCCTGCATGGGGTGGAGTTACGGTGTTTTACTCATACGGTACCTATGGCGTTATACAAAAGTTGGTTTTGACTTGTGTAGTAAATGATGTGACATTCCCTGTTAGTCCATGTTTGAGGGCTTCCCATCCACTAGTTATGCACCATGTCTTGCTGTGTCTTGTTTCGTGCTCGGTCGCGTCGGGTATTAGGCACATTAAATGTGCCCTACCTCAACATTGGACCACCTCACACCGGCCTGAGCGGTGAAGATCCCTCCACACAATCACGTATCCTAGCATTGAATGCAGGTCTTTTCTTTATGTGCACTCTTGGGTGCGCTCAGGGCGGCGATGTGGCTCACATGCACCGGCACCGCCCCGCCGGACCAAACCCCTTCAAAGATTCGGAAGGGTCTGGGCAGCTTGTGGGGCCTAGCAGTAGATTGGCCTCGTCTTGTGCTGGGTAGGACCGGACTTGACACGCCACGTGTCGGTCCCGAAGACCACTCTAGGAGGTGTACCCTGGGTTGTGCTGGGCGGGAACAGACCGGCCCGCCATGTGCCAGTCCCGGAGCCCTCGGAGCGTCCCTCCGGAACCTTAGACCATCCCCAACCCCATTGCCTAAAACGGTTGTCTATCCACTGTTCAACCACTATTCCAACTACCCTTCTCTCTGTCTACAGTAGGGGACTCCTATTCTTGCTCGCATCGTCCCCTTCTTCTTCACCTACACACCGTCGCCGGATATGCTGCTGCATGCCAGGCCGCGGCCGCACACCGCCGCTCTCTTTCTAGTCGCACAGTTGCACTTTTCCGCCACTGGCCATTCCCATGACTGCCAATATATGCTTTTAGTTAGAACGTCTTGTAGCCCACGTGTCATGATACCATAACTCTAGATTTGAGATGTTGATCTAATTAATCGATTCATTTTCTTTTTTATCTACGCAAACAGCTTTCTGTCTTGTTGGCATATACATCATAAGTCGTATACTGCTATAGTCATTTCCGTAGCACCATAAAATTTAGCTGTGTAGGGCATTAGAATTCAGGTGTCCCTCTAGCATTAAAATTTTGAATTCTACAGTCTAGTCTTGAATCTCGTGGTTCCCAGGACAGACTGGACGAATAAAACACTGAAGAAACACTTCATAAATATTTCTTTTATTTGTGACATTTTTTAAAAGCGCGCCTCGAGATTGACGAAGCCACACTACAAGTGCTGTATACTACTGAAAAAACAAAGCTATTAAATCATGCGAACACCGACGTTGTCAATGATTTGAACCCAGGTGGACAGGTTCTACCACGAGAAACCTAACCAATTTGCTTTTATTTGTGTCATTTGGAATCATTTGTACCAATTGTTCTCCTTATCTAATATAATAGATATTTCATAAACAATAAGTCATCAACATGCATCGGTGTGTTTAAATTAAAAAAACTAGGACCGTCTGGATCTAGTCTCGGTTCTAAACAATGTTTCTTTACAGAACCAGTTGGGGAAGATGCCAGATTGCTACATCGTTAGACGGTTTCCAACAGACTGAGTAAAAAGATTGTCTATCATTATTTCAATTATCTTTCTCTATGTCTGCAGTAGCGCTATAGTGTCGCTACACTACCGATTTGTACTATAGACAATTCATTTAGACATTTCACTGGAAACGGTCTTAATCTTGTACCATTAGTTTGTCTCCATTTGCACACAGCAGCAGCTCACTCATCCACTCGTATATTTTGCACAGCTGACATCTCGTTTTGTGTGCGCTCTCACAGTATGCATTCGCACAATTGGCTGGACTGTCTAATCAACTGTCCAAAATACAGATACACAACTATTTATTACATGATCTGCTGAACTTGGTATTAGCGCCTAGGCTACTGTGTCCGACAGTGAGAGACGACTAATAAAAAAGGTGTGCTAGCTAGCTCGGAAGACCGGCGGCAGCAGCTTGCGTATAGACGTTCTGTGTTTCAAGCTCTTATCTTCGTATAGATTGCATCTACATTTTTTTAACCAGTGTCTGCTGCACCTACCAAGGCTAAGAGCGAGATGAAGTGTGTACGTGTTCCTATATAGAGCCGAGCGTACGTTGCGACGACGAGGACGAGAAAAAAGGTAGCTGATACGAGGGACTGGGCATCCAGCTATACCTTTGAAGCGTCGGGTATAATGGCGCGAGGTAAGCCACATGACTGAATATATATATACATATACAACTTCCTTATATTTGTTTCTTTGTGTTTGAAAAGATGATTTGCTGTCGTCCGATCAACCCTGTCGTAAGGTCTACTGTGGACCAGGCAGGCAAGAGTATATGCTGGCTTTGCCATAAATTTTAATTCGGCAAAACTCTACGTTTCATTTCAATTTCCATCAACAAATCTTAGCTAAATTATCAGAAACAATACGTTGTGTGTTATGCACTAATGGAGTACCTCTAATTCTGGCTTGCAGGATTCCCACATAATTGGGACTATGAGTTGGACACCTGTAGCAAAATGGTCACCATCAGAGTCGATTCGTCTGTGCTTTCTCACCATGCATCAGGTTAATCAAGCAAGTCTCTCCCAGATGGAGTTCATGCATCTACACGTAACGTAACCATCGCCGGAGGCCATGCATGCTACTAATTCATACTAGTATGACAGTCCAAGCCACTGAAAAAAAAAAGGAAGAAGAAGAAGAGAGAAAGTACATAATGGCTTTGTTAAGTTTTTCCCATATGGCCTCAACACCCATTTTGCTTCATCTTGCTGATTCTCCTCTAGCCTGTTCATGTGCATTTTCCGGGTGCGCTAACAACGAAACTAGTACGAAAGATAAACACACACACGCACATTTATAAAATAAGCCTATCGAGTTGTCAACTTAGCTACCAAATTAAAGACCATTGCCAAGTTTGTAGTGCATGCGTGGTCGGAAATGTTATCTGTCGGACCAATGCAATGACCCTTTTTTTCCATGCAGATGCTCACTCCCACATCGACATGGATGCAGTGAAACAGTTAGCTCTAGCCCAAAAAACGGAGACGACGACGCCAAGGTGCATGCCGAGCAGATGTGTCACGGCCTCCATCTCCATAGTCCGTCCGCAGCTCCGGTGCACCGACGACGACGACGGCATCTACGCGCCACACTACGTGCCGATCGGACCCTACCACCTCAGCCGTTCGTCTCCAGGCATCGACAAGGAGAAGACGCGCTGCGCCGGCCTCCTGCAGAGCCTGTGCGAGGAACACACCAAGGCTGGGCTCACGGGTCTCATGGAGGAGCTGGAGCCGCTCGCGAGGGCGTGCTACGCCGACGGCGCCCAGCACATGACGGCGGAGCAGTTCGCGAGCATGCTGCTGCACGACGGGTGCTACCTGCTCCACTTCTTCCTGGACTACGTGTCCACCACCGACTGCTGCGCTGCTGGTCCTGGCGACGACGGTAGCGAGCGGCGGCCGACGACGGCGGCGGTGCCAGTCGCCAGCCGCAACACGTTGGTGCGCGACGTCGTCTTCCTCATCGAGAACCAGATACCGTTGTTCGTGCTCGAGAGGCTCCACCAGCGCGTCGTCGGAGGAGGTGGAGGCGCCGGCAGCAGCTCCGTCCTCGACTGCATTGCAGGGCCTGTGCAGGAGCTGCTGCAGATACTGCTCCTCATCGGCAGGAAGCCACGGCCAGCGCCGCCGCCGTCGACGTGCCCTCATCTGCTGCACCTTGTGCACGCCTACTTGCAACCCACTCTTGTACCTGTCCCGGCCGCGGGTGGTTGTAATTGTAACACGGCGAGTCGGCGCCGCCATCGTCGTCTGATGACTGGCCGGTGGCGCCGCGCGACGGAGTACGAGAGGTACGCCAACGTGCGGTTCAAGGCCCGGGAACTGGTGGCGGACGACGACGCGGCGTGCTCCTCCGTCCTCGACGTGCAGCTCGTCGGAGGAGGAAGCACGCTGTGGATCCCTCGCCTGCGCGTCGACAGCAACACCTGGACGATCCTGCGCAACCTGATGGCGCTGGAGGACCAGCAGCAGGCGCACCGGAGGAGGAGGAAGCCCGTCACGGCGTACTGCGTCTTCATGTCGCAGGTGGCGTGCACGGCGGAGGACGTGGAGCTCCTGCGCCGGGCGGGGGTCGTCGACCACTTCCTCGGCAACGACGAGCAGGCCGCCCGAGGCTTCGCTGGCCTGTGCAGAGGGGTGGTCTTGGACGTCGACGACCTCGACGCCAACTACCTGAAGCCACTGTGGCACGAGCTGGAACAGCGCTCCCACAGCCGTGCGCAGCGACTCATGGGGTGGTTCCGCCATGGACACAACGTGGGGCTCGCCGCCGTGCTGCTTCCGGCTCTCATCCTCGTCGCCTGTCAGGTCATGCAATCGTTCTATGCAGCTGCTGCTGGCCCTGGCCGTCGACATTAGAGAGCTTCACCCACTCGCAAGTTGCTGCTTGCTCGAGTCCCCGACGCATCTGACTGACCCCGTCCTTGTTGGAGCGCCGCCTGACGCCGCGACGACGTCGACCAGAGCTCCGACGGGGGGTCGAGGGTGAAGTCACCCCTCCGGCAATCTGCAGCTACGAACTTGGCGCGCAGCAGACACACCTTCTCACCCTCAAGCTCACATGCCCAACCACTTCACGAATCAGCTACCACACAGTGCGAATTTGGGGAGGCGAGAGGAAGAAGATGAACAGTAACACGGGGACAATTTGCGCTCTAACGCACGGCGCCGGACGCCGCTCCTCAATTGCTCACACAAATATTACAACCGGGGTACAAGGAGGCTATATAGCCGAGCTGACACGCCCACGATTCCACGTGCTGCTCCTACATCGCCGTCGTGATCCGCCTGCTCCGCCATGACGCGCTCGATGCGCGCGACGCGGTCCAACAGATGCCGTGCTCGAGGCGGAGCTTCTAACAGACTTAACGGCCCTCTACCACAGCTGCGCCACGCTCCAACGTGCACACTGCTGCTGCCCGACCTCCCCGGCGATCGCCACACGATGCCGGACATGAACCCAGCGACTGCGCGCACGCACACGCCACCACACACGACGTCCGCGCGTGCACACACGCGACACGGGACGCACCACGCACACCCCAGCCGCGCCCAACACACGCGCGCTGGGTTTATTCCCAACAATCTCCCCCTAAACCCAGCGCCACCGACGCCGGCCTTCACAGGAGAGTCGCTTCCTCCTCGACGTCCGCCGTGGCCGCCATGATGACCTCCTTCTTCGGCTTGCGGCAATCCCGGGCAAAATGACCCCGGAGCCCGCAATTGAAGCACTTGCCGATGCCGGACTTCGCCTTCTGTCGGTCCTGCCGCTCCTTCTTGTCCGCGTCCGCGAGCAGAAGCTTGTCGCCACCGGCTTGACCACCGTTCGGCACTTGTCCGCCGAGGAGCTGCGCGCGCCGCCGTGCCCGCTCGTCGAACGTCTTCAGGCGCCCGAGTGCCTCCTCGAACGCCATCGTGTTGACGTCGCAAAACTGCTCGATCCCCGCCACCGCCGGGTACAGATGATCGGGCACCGTGTCGAGGAGCTTCTTCACCATGGCGACGTCGTCGAGCGTGGAGCCGAGGCCGACAAATTTCGCAGCCATGCCGCTGATCCTGCCGCCGTAGGTGTCCAGCGCTTCCCCATCCGCCATGCACATCTTGTCGAACTCCCCCTTGAGCGTGGCGAGGCGCGCCGTCTTGACCCGGTTCTCGCCGACGAAACGCGTCTTGAGGCTCTCCCAAACCTCCTTTGCCGTCTTCTTCGTGGACACCTGCATCAAGATGTCCTCGGGCAGAGCTTGGAGAAGCTGCGCCCGCGCCGTCTTGTTCTTCTGCGCGTCCACCTCGGCATCGCCCGACGGAGACACGGCCTCCCAGAGACCTTGCGCGTCGAGGATCGCCTCCACCTTGATCGCCCACGCCGTGTAGCCCGCCGGCGACAGCACCGGATACGACATCGACACCGTGCTCCCTCCGGCGCCATGCGGGACCACCGACATCTCTTCTTGGTCGAGGAAGTAGCGCAAGATCTTGGGCAGGAACCGTTATGGCTCTGATGCCACGTGTTGGAGCGCCGCCTGACGCCGCGACGACGTCGACCAGAGCTCCGACGGGGGGTCGAGGGTGAAGTCACCCCTCCGGCAATCTGCAGCTACGAACTTGGCGCGCAGCAGACACACCTTCTCACCCTCAAGCTCACATGCCCAACCACTTCACGAATCAGCTACCACACAGTGCGAATTTGGGGAGGCGAGAGGAAGAAGATGAACAGTAACACGGGGACAATTTGCGCTCTAACGCACGGCGCCGGACGCCGCTCCTCAATTGCTCACACAAATATTACAACCGGGGTACAAGGAGGCTATATAGCCGAGCTGACACGCCCACGATTCCACGTGCTGCTCCTACATCGCCGTCGTGATCCGCCTGCTCCGCCATGACGCGCTCGATGCGCGCGACGCGGTCCAACAGATGCCGCGCTCGAGGCGGAGCTTCTAACAGACTTAACGGCCCTCTACCACAGCTGCGCCACGCTCCAACGTGCACACTGCTGCTGCCCGACCTCCCCGGCGATCGCCACACGATGCCGGACATGAACCCAGCGACTGCGCGCACGCACACGCCACCACACACGACGTCCGCGCGTGCACACACGCGACACGGGACGCACCACGCACACCCCAGCCGCGCCCAACACACGCGCGCTGGGTTTATTCCCAACAGTCCTATGGTGCAGTCTTCCTCGGCTCCTATCCTGGCAGCTGCGCTGGTCCTCTGACTCCTGTCGACTTCGCCATTCCTGGAAGTCTGGTCAGCTCCATCCCACTTGCGTCCCCCTGGCCCGTACGTGCAGCCGACGGTAACATCATTATCTGAGAAAAGTGCAGTGGTACGGTAGAGACATGGGTTTAGGCCCTCTTTGGAACGCGAGATTTTTTTTTCTTTTTCCCTGCGTTTTCTTTGTCAAAGTGACCTTTTTTTTTTTTTGAAATTCTTACACAAATCCTGTAGAATTCCTGTGTTCCGTTGGGGGCCTTAGAATCTCCATTTCTCAAGGGGCAAGAGTTTGTAATCTATCTCAATTGTCAAATGCATAGACAAGCAGCCAGTGCCGTTTATTTTGACTCGTCGTCTTTGCAGCTAATTGCCTAAAACATGTACTCTGAAATCCCCCTACTATTTCTTGTATCTCCAATAAAGCACAGCAGAATCGATCGACAGCCATGGCGTGTAGGAGATCTGGAGATGAACCTCCAACCATGTCTTCTAGCCTGTATGCCGGGTTAGAACAGCTCTAACTATACCAGCCATTGGATCTATTATATTTTTAAAACATTGCCCACCAAGAAACCATAGATGAATTAAAGTATCCTTCTATTATTAATTGGAGGACAAAAAACACTACTTACGAGACACATTATTCACACAAAAATGAGAAACATTTTGCCATCTACGAGGTAGCCTCTAATAATACTAGCCATTAGATCTACTGCTCTGTCCCACGAAGAGTGCAAATCTAGCATTATAAAATTTTCTCACAAAGGTGCCAATCTAACTACTTATATTTGTTTTATACCACCCAAACATAATTGTTTTATCTTATCCAACTATGTTAACTATTTAACACTTATATTTTATTTGGGCATGGTGGTGATTTATATGCAAATTTAGGAGCGTGCTCTAGATTATCTTTCACATATTGACACTCTAGGTAATTTAGATGTAAATTTATGAGATACTTTAATTCATAAATGCACATGCGTCCCGCACGTGACTAATAAAAAGTATTATTAAATTTTATTAATTCAAATGTTCATTTAAGTAAAAAAAACAAAAGTCTAATGTAAGAAAGAATTGTGCAGATTATGCACGCATGACATGCGCATATTTACCGGAGCTAGAAATATCGCTACAATTTATAAATTTTGTTTCTTGAAATATTTATTTCTAAATATACAAATCAAATTTTTAATTGAATAATAGCTATGTGTGTAAATTTGTTTACATAAGAATATCAAATGCTACTCCTTTGCTCCAAATTGTAATCTATTTTAGGTTTGCATAAATTCATGCGATTTGAAAATAAAAAAAATCATATAAACATGTACAAATAATATAAGGGCAAACACCCCCTACAATTTGAAACAGAGAGGTCCATCTTTGTGTATTTTTTATTTTTGTGATTGTGACTTTGTTTTTAAAGCAAAGACAGTAATTATACTAAAATATAATATTTGAAAGCAAAGATTCACATAATATTTCAACGTCATCATAGTATTTCTAAAGCATGCTTAAAACAACTTAAAATTCATTTAAGCACATAGAAATTAAATTGAAATTAACCTTTGTTAAATCAGCTAGATATAGCCGATGATGACAGGGACGGCGCCGAGGCCATGCTTCTCGAGCGCGTTAATAAACATATCATATAGCTAGCATTGAAGATGTTGGTGACATGGTGTATAGCACGTTGCCATACATACTACATGAACGGCACGCTAGCTAGGGGATTGGAATAAGCTCAGTCCATGGGTCTAGGTGCTCATTGATGGTGTGGACGCCGCCAGAAAGCAGGCGAGGCTGCGCACGAGCCATCGAGGGGCTCGTAGAGATCGGCGCTGAAAAGGACAATGACGCTAACCTGCTTAGCGAGTCCCGCCTTGACGAGCACGGACTGCAAGTTCCAGACGGCGGGCAGCGAGGCGGCCTCCAACTTGCCATTGAGTCCATGCGAGACATGCAAGACCAAATAGAATAAGATAGGGTATATGTTGCTTAGGTGGGAAAAAAAAGTTATAAAAGGAGGCAGGAACGCAAAGGTGGTGAAAACAAGACGTGCATCTGAACATCAAAACTCCTATCAAACCATATAAATATTTATGTTTAACACATGGTGGGTCCAAAAGCCTTCATCTAACCGATTGATCATAGGGTTGGGTATACTATTGGGTAGGAGTATGTTATAATTTAAGTGCAAAATATTTTTCTTTAAACTCGCTTTTTTATAGAGTAGATTTTGTAATGGCATGATACGTAATACATATATGTGCAAATTTAGGGGCTGTTCTAATTCATCTTACATAATGGCAATATGGTAGATAATTTATATGTAAATTCAGGTGGTTATATTAATTTATATTTCATAATTTTATGGTGGATAATTTTATAACAAAATTTGGGGGTCATTTTAATTTATTGTTCGTATGGTGGGTAACTTTTTTATTAAATTAATCGATCCAATGGCTAGGATGCTAAATGAATAATAGTTGTCCATATGTTTTTTATTCATTTTTGGAAATTTTAGGATTTATCTTTAAGTCTCTGATTAGTAACAGTAACATTAAATACAATAAGGTACTGTTGAAACGCTTGACAGTACACTTCGCTGTAGTTAATGTGCATGCATGGGCTTGGGTCGTTCGCAAAAGAGAACAGAACAAAGGAAAAAAAGAGAACAGAACAGTACGGTTCATTGCTAGGTACGTAGCTTTTGCGTTATATTATCTACTCCCATTGCATTCCTCAACACTTTTTTCCCCCCGCAGGAGTGACTTGATGGGCGATCAACTGTTACCATCATTCCTAAATTAACAGATCTAGCTGTTTGGTGTTTGAGCGCCTTCTAATTTACAGGGTACTACTAGATTTTCTATCTCTACTGCGCACAAGTATATTCTTTCCCTGTGCTGTAATAACATGGCAGGGTAGTGGCTTCGTCCCCTAAATTGAGATGTCAAAGAATCAGTCCACAACTATTACAAACGCAAAGAATTAATCTTTCACAATGGCATGGTGAAAAAATTATATGCAAATTTAGAGGTTACTTTAATTGATATTTTATAATAGCATGTGGGTAACTATTTAGAAAATATAATAGATCTAAATGCTCGTATTATTAGAGGCTACTTAACTGACGGCATAGATGTTTCAAATTTTTTGGAAATTTCTTTGATTTATATTTTTACGGGCGCGTTTCTTGAGTAGTGCTGTTTTGTTATTTGTAACTTTCATTTAGTATTAGCAAGAAGATAAGATTATATCATTCAAATAATACGGCAGTACTTTTCATTACATACCCCCCCCCCCCCCCCCACTCTCTTAGTATGTGTTTGGTTGAGAGACAACGTGGGATGGAATGATTTTGTCCTTGTTCCTCCGATATATTACCCTCTGCCCACACAGCTCACCAGGGCTCCGCTAAAGCTCCCGCGCTGCCCTCCGCTACCACCCTTACTCTCTATGCCTCACATTGCCTCTCCGCCTCAGTACAGCGTGGCCGCTCCTCATTGTCGTGGCTCCTCGTTCCTCTGTGGCCGGCGTGGTGGCTCCTCGCATCAAGGCCGGCGCCACTCCACGTCCTGTCGCCATAGACGCAGCCGCCGCTCCATATCCTGGCATCGCTCCGCTCACAGAGAAAGTCGGAGGCCAATGGGGCACTACAGGAATCGAGTTAACTTTCAGCCGAGGCGGGTGTGGGCGCGAGACGGCGGCGGCAAGGCACGCTCGGGGCTCGGTGAGCGGCCGCAGGGAGAGAGCGGGAAAGTGTGCATGCATGCGTGTGGGGTGGGGGTCGACCTGTTGGGGCCGGATAATGTAGGCCAGCTCACTTTCGGCGGAGGCCAGGAGAAGCCGCTCGGCGGGCTGGCTATATGCAGAAAATAAGTACTTGTTTTCCGCCAAAATAAGTGGTTTAGTTTCAGCGTCTACTTGCGGCCGCCGAAAATAAGCTCTTTATTTTCACGGTTCTTATAGTGGGGGGCATCCCCGTCCGCCCAATTTAAGGGGTGGGGAGATTCCTCATTTTAAGCAAATATTCTTTCTGGAGATGGTTCCTTTACCGGTATTGAAAAAAAACCGGAGGTAATCGAGAAACGTGATTATCGGATTTCTCAGAAAATTTCGGTTTTCTCAAAAAAATTTCGGACAAAATTTAGAACAAAATTTGGTTATTTTCTTCATTTAGTCATATAGATAACTTTTGAACAATTTAACATCAAAAAATAGATCGAGAAACACAACAAAAAAAAATGAATCATGACAAACTATATGTGCGTCCTGTGTACCGGCATGGGGCGGTGGTTCAATAAAGGAGCAAGATAGAAGTAGAAAATGTTATTTTTGGCTATCTATGAGATATTAACGGCCCATTTTGCAACCTTAGTCTACTAGGGCCATTTTTGACAATTAAATTTAAAATGAACGAAAATTTTGACCGATAATATAAAAAACCGGTCCCGACCGAGAAACGTGAAAATCGGATTTCTCATTTTTTTTCTCGGCGAGAAATTTTTCCCATCTCACTCCTAAGGAAACACCATCGAAAGAAGGACCATCCATCCCTTCCCCGGAACCAAATCCTGGAACCAAACACATTTTTATTGCATGTAGGACTTGTCTTGAGTCTTGGCGTGGTACTCCGGACATGTTCGATAAATTACCAAGGAATCTGCAGCTTTAGGGCAAAGGTAATGGACGGCGCCTAATATTTTTTTAGGGCCGAATAAAGCGAGGGTAGGGGCGGCTTTGCACAAGAGCAGAGAAAACTAACAAAAAGAAGAAAAAAGCGAGCAGAGAAAAGTACTACTGTGTTATCTGCTAGAGTCTTGTTCGTCTCGGTATTCTGTTAGCTTGCGGCTTTCCGTCAGCTTTTTCTCCCGTGCTGGCACATGCATGGAATGTAAGTGCGCATATATATGCCTGGGCGAGAGAATTTTAGCAGCAGCACTCCAGAAGTCTACCACCAAGGAACAACACTTGCACGTAAGCACGTCTATATAGTGCCTGGAGGAGAGAATTTTAGCAGCAGCAGTGTACTCGCAGTAATGATATCAATGCAACCACTGGGGCGAGGATCACCCACCTGGATGCCAGGTATAAATAGGACTTATTGTCTCGATGATGATGTTAATTCCATGCATGTTAGTTAATTAATTATATGCGGAGTACTACTTTAGATCAAATGTTAGGCCCTTTGGAATGCGGAGATTTTTCTTGTGAAATTTGTATACAATTTGTGCTTGTGCGTTCCAAAAGAGGCCTTAACGATGGATATCCGTGGTAATAATGGACGTGTACTGTGCCATGCATGCAGATCAAGATGGTCACGAGGACCTGGAGGCCGGGATGATGCCCCAACAAGTACAGGCGGTGGACGATGCAGGTGATGCAGCAGCGGGTGCTGCAGTTCCGGATCACGACGATGGTGGCGGCTCCGATCCTCCGCAGAGCGACGTGGAGTCCGGGAATGCGGAGGAGCCGGCGGTGGCGGTGGCGGCGAACGACGCAGATCATGCAGCAGCAGGTACAGGTGCTGCTGCTCCGCATCACGGCGACGGTGGTGGCTCCGAATCCGATCCTCCCCGGAGCGACGTGGACTCCGGCGGGCCTGCGGAGGAGCCGGCGGTGGTGGCGATCCCCAAGGTCCGCGAGGGGCTCCGTCGCGTCGCCGGCGACCTGTTCACGCCGCAGACCGTGGCGATCGGCCCTTACCACCAGCAACACGCCGGCGGCACTTGTCCTTTCCCGTGGACGGAAGCCGAGAAGACGAAGGTTGTCCGGCACGTAGCAAGACTCGTAGGTGATGCTGATCTCACGCATCTCAAGCGGTTGGTGGCCGATATGGAGGACCAAGTGAGGGAGTACTACACCCCTCCGCTGCATGACATGATAAATTCGTCGGAAGCCTTCTGCCGTATGCTGCTGCGTGACGGCTGCTACGTGCTCAGCTTCTTTGTAGACTTTGGGCCGCCGCAGAGCAACGGAGCTACAACCAACAGCAACGACGACGTCATAGCAACGACGACAGACAACACGAAGGTGCGGGACATCGTGTACCTCCTCGAAAACCAGATACCTCTGCGCCTCCTCACCCGGATGCTGGACAACATCAGGGTACCAGAACAGGAATCTGCCCTCGAGTGCATAGCAGAGCATGTAAGGGAGCTCTTGCAAATACAGCTCTACATCAGCAACCATTGTAGTCCTACGCCGTCGTCATCCACGCCATCAGATCTTCTGCATCTGGTGCACTCCTACTTCCGGCGCGGTCCGCCACCACAGGAGGACCCACAGCAGCTGGAACTGGGAGCATGGGGACGCTCACTCACAGGCCGGTGGCGCCGAGCGACGGACTACAGCCGGCACGCCGACGTGCGGTTCAGGCCCCCGGTATTGGGCCCCGACGAGCAGTGGACCATCCTCGACATCGGCCACGACGGAGGCACGCTCTACATCCCTTTCCTCCGGGTGGGCGCCAGCACCCTGACGATGCTGCGCAACCTGATGGCGCTGGAGGAGCGGCTCGAGGACAGGCCCGTCACGGCCTACTGCGTCTTCCTCTCCCAGCTGGCCTGCACGGCGGAGGACGTCGACCTGCTGCAGCGCTCCGAGGTGCTGGAGCACTTCCTCGGCAGCGACGACGAGGCCGCCGGAGGCCTCGCCGACCTCTGCAATGGCGTCGTCTTGGACATCGACAACGTCCGCCGGAACTACCTCAAGCCCACCTGGCACCACCTCGACCGCCGATGCAGGATGCCCCTGCACAACTTCAAGGGCCTCTTCCGCGACAAGTACTGCCGCAGCGTCTTCTACCGCCTCGTGTTCTTCGTCGCCTTAGTCCTCTTCCTCTGCCAGGTCATCCAGGTCACGTATGCGGTTCTTGCATATCACAGACCCCCAAAATAATAGGGCTTGACGATCGACCGACCCCTCCGTCGATCGAGAAGGCTTCACACAAGTCATAGAAATCTTGTTTAATGATAGGACAACATCTCTTCATAATGTCCATGTTAAAACCATCCGGTCTAGGTGATTCATACGAGGGTAAATTTTTAACCACCATCTTCTTTGGATTTGGAGAAGGGGGATTCCAAAGGAGAGAGAAAGAGGTCCACATTCAGTTGGAAGAGTTCACCAAGCTCAAAGCTAATAGCTCTATTTGGATATTTTTTTAGGTCACTTGTTTCTATTTCCAATGTTCTATTTGGAGCAGTAAATTAATATGTGTAGGAATATATAAATTATAAATATCTTCAAATAGAGAATATATGGATAGTTTATATTTTTAGAAAGAATTTTGTACAAGTTACATATTTTTCTGATATAACAGAAATCATTGTGATCTTTTAGAAATGAAAATAATATTTTATTATTTTAAAATAGAGTACAAGTTGTCTTACTTGACAACTTTGAACTACGAAACCGAGCAGTCCAGGTCATCAAACTATCAAAACTGGACAACAAACAACCCTAAGGCTGGTTTTGTGGAGGTTTTCTATTTTTTAGAAATAATAAAAAATCCTTTTTAATATCTAACTTGTACCATATTTTTTCAAAACATAATATTTGGGACTTATTTATTCTGACACCTATTATTTTATTACTCCAAATGAAACATTAGAAATAGGTACAAAAAAATTTCACACAACTCAAAATATAGCACTAGTGGATAGATATTTTTTTTAAAATTATTTGCTACATATTTCATATTTTTTGTTTTAAAATGAATTTATCATTAATGTTTGAGATTAAACAATATCTAAAAATAGAAAACCACCCTCAGCGGTGTATGTTGTCGATTTTGAAACCACTTACACAATCCAACATTGTAGAATGGACTTTTCCCAAATAGAAAAACACCCATCAATACCCAGTTTCGTATTTCAGCGTTGAAAATTGGACAACTGTGATAGTTTAGTAAGGTTATAAAATAGATTTCTCCCTTTTTGAAACAGAGAAGAAGTTTCACTTGTTTTGGTACAAGAACACATGTAGGGTATAGCTCAGGTTAGATGGTTACATATGCATAGGGTATGGCTCATGTTAGAGATCAACAAGTTTTGTATCGCGGTTGGACCAAGCGAACTATATCAATGATCGATTTTGCTGTCCAAGAGAGAGAATACATAAAAGCTGTGGAGAAAATTGAAGTTGGGAAAATAGAAGAAGTATAAAAGACAGCTGCATCTGACGCAGTGCTCCTTTGGCCGTTTTGGCACAAATTGGATGTGTACGTTGGCCGTCGATCACTGTGTAGCAGTGACCGCTGCTGTTAAATCGAGGTGGTGTAGTGCGTTTTAATCTTCTTCAACGTCACCACTGCGTCACACATTGACATCCTTTTGCAAGGTGAGTCATTTGAGCAGAGCAAACAACCTCAAATACTAACTGAAGAAAATCATAAAGGCAACAGAGAGATGAAGCATCTTGTAGTAGCTGGTCGTCCATGACAGAAATAAGGTCAGTCGGAAATGCATGATGAACCCACTGCCGAATGCTCAGTTCTCTGATGAACATAGGATCTGTTGGTCGCTTTCTAGTGAAGACTTCAAGGAGCATAATTCCGAAGCTAAACACATCACTCTTACACGATGTCATTCCAAGTGTTCCATACTTTGCTCAAGATATCAGAATAATGTTTTTAAGCAAAGGAATCTAGATATGATATGGTTCATTCCTATGTATTGTCTTATAGAAATTAAATGGAAGAATACTACATAGATATCATTTTTACCTGGTGCCATGTAACCAAGTGTTCCTGGCATGCTTGACATGATCTTTGAGTTGTCATCACGCATTAACAACTTTGCGATGCCGAAGTCTGCAACATGCACTGTCATTTCTTCGTCAAACAACACATTGCTAGGCTTCAAGTCACAGTGTAGAACAACCTCACAATGCTCATGGTGCAGATACTCCATTGCCATGGACACATCTAGCATGATATCTAGCCTCTTCAGGAACCCCAAATGTGCTCCATGTTGGAGCAGGTGTTTAGTATCCATATTAGGTTCCTGTGCTGAGCCATGCGTAGTACACGACATTCGGCATCAAAGCTTCTAATGACTTCTTCCAGTTGCATGTCAAGAACTTTTATGGCAACCACATGTCAAGAACTTTTATGGCAACCACCAAACCGGTGCTCAAGACACCCTTGAACACTTTTCCAAAGCTCCCAATCCCCAATAGGTTGCTCTAACTAAAATTATTAGTGGCGCTACAGAGCTCATGGTAGGAAATTAGCCTATGGCTCATGGCATTGCCTGGAGGGTGGCTCAAAGCCTCTATGGTGTTCCTATGTTTCCTTCTGATCAATAGGAAAATGCAAACAGCAGTAGTATGTAATGATACGATTATAGCTGGAATTAGGAATTTTAGGAAATGTGTATTATTTGTGGGTTGAGGGGCCCTTGGAGGGGCACTTCCGGTAGCGACAGAGCGGTGACA
Organism: Paspalum notatum; assembly: GCA_022530915.1. Classification (NCBI taxonomy): domain Eukaryota; kingdom Viridiplantae; phylum Streptophyta; class Magnoliopsida; order Poales; family Poaceae; genus Paspalum; species Paspalum notatum. Next base: position 6,863,800 of record CM039683.1, read on the forward strand.
CACTGCTGGCAGTGGCTGCACGAGACTCCAACCCATCGACAGAAGGAAACATTGATTGTCCAGCTGCTGGCAAGGATTCCAAGAGGATCAGAGAGCTCGCCTTTGAAAGCCAGCAGGGCAGCAAGGTCGGTGTCGCTGCCGTTGACACTGGTGGCAATCGGGCTTGTTGGGGACGAAGAAACAGCTGCAGCAGGCAGTAGCTCTGGGAGGAAGACGGCAAATATGAACACGAGAGCAACCGGCCGGTAGCTTGGTGGATCGGCTCCCATTGTGGCAGTGTGGATGTGCTTCTCTGGATGGTTCAGTTCTACTGAATGTATGTCTTGTGATGATGCACGTGACTACGTGAGTATATTTGTGGACAGATATGTCGTCGTTGTCACTGGCAGTAGCAATTAGTGTTGTCTTTGACCGTCAAGCTCGTTGGATACTTATTGGGTGATGGAAACCGGCAGGGTCTTTGGTCGTCGATCGCCCTGCTTCTGCCCGCCCAGCTACGAACACCAAATCAAGCGTGTACATGTCAGTCGGCAAACGTGCGTACATCCACCAGATCGATGGAGGCAGCATGGATGGATGCATGATGGATCCCATTCTCTTCCCAGGTCACAAGTCGATCTGTGTCGCGTACGAGTTGCGATTTCAGACTGAAATTCTAGAAATTCCCAGGGCAATAATATTTTCACACAACCATGTCTTAAACAGAGCAACCACCAAATACAAAACAATAATGCCAAGTCTTCTTCCTGCACACCAATATTCGCATTCGTGAGCAAGCAAGAGAAGCTGATAAAAAAGATGGTCATGCGAATGTGCAGTCGTCCATGAATTAGTAAGAGTGGAGCATTACTTTATGGGAGAGTGGCTTGTGAGCATCTCCATTCATTATGCATTATTAGCAAGAAAATAGTGTCTGATAGGTATAACGTTGCATTCTAGACATGGATATTCCCTATGCAGTAGCTTCCAACTTGCAAAACACGTACGTTTCTTTGAGCATTGAAGGGATGCACTACAGCTAGCTCTCTAAGAACCTAGTGACAATCGCAATTGTGCAGCAGTGAACAAAGTCATTAGTCATAAAGTAATGTGTATATATACCAGGAATCATGTTTTGTACAAAAATCAACTCATCACAGATTGCAACATCCACTAGACTACGTGGAAATGTTTGTGTGATATTTCTTTATTGGGATCATCCATCATTCATACCCAAGTTTGGCCTTCCTCCAGTGGTCTTCCAAGCTCGAAGCCATGTTCAAAACCCTTCTTATTAACCGCCAAAAACCAAATCCGAGAAGACCATCACACTGAACCAAAGCTGAACCATATGCATCTAATATATTGCTGGAGGTCAACAAAATTGAATAGATAAAGAGATAGAATAGAAGAATATCTAGCCACAATAAGAAAAAAAGAAACTATTGGGCTGGTCAATTCCCTCATTGCCACCGAAAATTTTACTCATCCCCTCACTGCCATCAGATTTTTTCAGTTTCCTTGACTGTCACTATTTTAATTTTTTGTTCCCACGAATGCCACTTCCATCCATACTCAATCACCTACCATTAAGTTAGTATAGAAAGCGGGCGAACACAGTTGGGAGGACCGTGCGGGGGCGGGGGGGGGGGGATGCGTACCAGTGCTGGGGAGCCGCGTGCCGCCGCTGGGCCACGTGACCACGTCGGGGAGGGGGATCCCATGTTGGGGAGGACCGCGCGCGGGGGAAGTGCACTCACCATGGCAGCCGCACCTGCCGGGCAGCTCGCCCTCATCATGGAATGCTGCACCCACCAAGTGGGGAATTTGCGTTGGGGAGCCGCGGCGGGTCGGGGGAGGGGGGGGGGGGGAGCCTGCTCTAGGGAACTGCGCCCACCGGGCCGCATGCCTGCTTTGGGGAGGGGGAGCCCATGCTGGGGAGGACCGCGCTCGGGAGCCCGCGCCGGGAGAGGTGCCCCCGCCTGGAAGAGCCGTGCCCGCCAAGCAGCGCACCCTCGCCGAGGAAGGCTCGGTCTATAACTTTCCTCCACTATCTCATTCTTCTGTTAGTTATTTGAATTGCTCTTGTTTAAAATTTTATTTATTTTGTTCCTGTTTGGAATGGAGAAAAATTTTCTATTCCTGCGTTTTCCCTATGAAATTGAACTGTTTCTTGAATAATTCCTGCGTTCGGGTCTTAACTTTATATTTAACAATTCTCCTAACTCACACGCTGCCAGTTGATGAGACCAAGGACATGGTCTTCGATATATGAAGCGCGACAATGTATTCATGTGCCTGCGTGGAGCTTTATATGTTTGATGCATCCATGTGTGTTGTGGCATTCTTGGAGTACATGATCAACTAACGGGGAACGACTGGCGTGCAAACAGCCTTGCCGTGCCCACGTGCAAACAGCAAATCTGGGGCGCTCGATTGCCATCTAATAAAGGTGCCTTGCCTTTTTGAACATAAATCCCCCTCTCACCCACGTCAAATGTGCTGCCAAATTGTCGTCAAGCTCCAGAAAGAACGAACACTTGGCATGGGCGCGTGGCATGTCCTTTGGCTTCTCCAACCTCCAGGCCTCCAGGGCCTCCGCCCTCTCTTCCCAACCGGCCGCAGCGACACCATGAAGACTTCGGCGTGCTACTGGCTAGCCTGGCCACCAGATCCTCCGTGCATAGGGCCATCCACAATCTGCAATCGATCTGTACCCCGCCGGGTGCTAGCTGCAAAGATTACTTGGGGAATTTGAGCACCACACCGCAACCCCTCCAGGCCCGCATATCCTCCATCATCTCCATTGTACGAGCCTATCCAACCAAGAATCTAACACAAGGAACGGCTCTAGACACCCCTATAGTAATGGTTTTGGCAAGTGTTCCCGCTCGTGGGTTCCTGTAGTGGCACATGCAGTAGGAGCGGGCCTGAACCGCTCCTGCTGTGACCACTGCAGGAGCGGGCCACGACAGCACCGCTCCTGCAAAGGTTTTAGTAGGAACGGCTAAAGCCGTCCACCGCTCTTGCTAAACTTTTAGCAGGAGCGGTTAAAGCCATCCACCGCTCCTGCAGTGGATTAAAAAAAAAACACTGCTCCACCTGCTCCCCACCCTCTCCCGCCGCCGCCACTCTAGCTGCCCCGCTCCCCCGCCGCCGTGGCCCGGCCGGCCGCGCCCCACCACGCCGACATTGCTCCCCACCGCTGTGTGCCCGCCGCGACCCCACCACGCCGACGCCGCATGCCCGCGCCCCGTCGCGCCCTGCTGGCAAGAGAGGAGGGAGGGAGCAGAGGACCGGCAGCGTCGCGGATCCATGGCGAGCGACGCCGGCGGAGCTCGGTGGGGGCGCATCAATGGGAAGCTGGTGCGCCGGTGGTGCCTGGAGGAGCAGAGGCTCGGCCGGCCGCGCCCCACCGCCGCGCTCCGGCCGCCGCCGCGCTGACACTGCTCCTCGTCTGCTCTCGACATCCGCCGCCGGGGCCGGCCGCCGCGCCCGCCACCGGGGCCTGGCCTCCGCGCCCTCCGCGCGGGCCGCGGGGGCCGGCCACCGCGCCCTCCGCGCGGGCCGCCGGGGCCGGCCGCCTCGCCCTCCGCACCGGCCGCCGCGCCCGCCGCCGCACCCGCCGCCGGGCTCGGCCTCCGCGTCCTCCGCGCCAGCCGCTGGAGCCGGCGGCTGCGCCCGCCGCCGCCGCTGTGAGGAAGAGAAAGAGAGGGAGATGAGAGGATGGACAAGATACGTTCTATTTGGTGGTGCATGGTGTACTTCAAGTACCGCGAGGGAAAAAACAACAGGAGCGGTGGACTTTCTTCCACCGCTCCTGTAGTTTGAAGATATGATTTTAAAAGGAGAGCAGCATTTTGATTTTCGCGCCATGAGTAAAAATTTCGAGGAAAGCTAACAGAAACGGTGGACGCCATCAACCGCTCTTGCTGTTTTATTTACATGAGCGGTTGGTTACATGCACCGCTCCTGTAAACAAAGTAGTAGGAACGGTTGGTACAGTGGTCCGTTCCTACTAAAGGGAGTACAGCAGGAGCGGTTGGTACAGTGGTCTGCTCCTGCTGAATGACCACTGTATCTGCTACTGTTGCAGTAGGAGCGGTGCACAAGGTGGGACCTACCCTGGCCACAATAAGAACGGTTCTAAATTGGAGCCGCTCCTAATGTTATTTGGGTCGTGTTCCTATAGCGGACTTTTGTAGTAGTGTAAACAATCATGGCAGATTAAACTCATGTGCGTTTCTTGCCAATCTTCTCACCTGACATCAATGGTCGATGGTGATGAACATAGTAGATGGTTCCTCAATAGCATCATCAACCATCTAGGGAGATTACGAAGGGGTGAGACTTGCGGCCCTGTGCAATGAGGACCAACCACCGTTGTCCGCCACCCAGGTGCACTCGTCCTCCGTGCTTGAAGTCCGGCCAGAGAGAGTTGATCCATCGACAGGCGAGAATGCGCGGCGCAGGACGCAGTGCACGAACAGCGGAACAAGAACAAGCGCTCCACGGCGACATCTTTGCCGAGGATAATATGACGTAGGAGGTTTTCTGCAAAATGATCATGACATGATCTGTTGGCATGGGAGGGCTTTTTTACAAAATATGCATCCTCCGTTGGATGGAAATCAGACGGACCATGTGCGTTGTTTGCACGCTTGCACAGGTGCAGCGATTGCACCCCAGTCGTTGCCCCATACCAGACCGCACCGGTAACCTTACCCTGCTAGAATACTTCGATTTGTCTGATAACCAGTTGAGTTCGTCAATTCCGTCAAGTCTTTTTCACCTTGATAAACTTATTTACCTAAATCTGTCTCAAAATTCATTTGCGGGTTCCCTCCCAGATGATATTAGTGGACTGAAACAAGCAAATGCAATTGACTTCTCTTCCAACTTTTTGTTTGGAAGTATCCCACAACTCTTTGGACAAATTAGGATGCTGGGGTACCTAAATCTATCGGACAACACATTTGATAACTCAATCCCAAACTCATTCCAATATCTTACTAACTTAGCAACTTTGGACCTGTCCTCGAATAATCTCTCGGGTACTATTCCCAAATTCCTTGCCAATTTCACCTACTTGACAACCTTGAATCTCTCTTTCATTTGTTTACAAGGCAATATACAAGAGGGAGGTGTTTTCTCAAACATCACGTTACAGTCTTTGATAGGGAATGCTGCACTTTGTGGCGCTCCACGTCTTGGGTTTTTGCCATGCCATCAAAAATCTCACTCAAATAATACACATTTCCTAAAATTCCTAATCCCAGCTATCACAGTATCAGTCAGTACTGCTGCTGTTTGCATTTTCATATTGGTCAGAATGAAACAGAGGAACACCATAGAGGGTTCAAGCCACAATCCAGGCAATGCCGTGAGCCATAGGCTAATTTCCTACCAGGACCTTAGTTGTGCCACAAATAATTTTAGTGACAGCAACCTACTCGGGACTGGAAGCTCGGGAAAGGCGTTCAAGGGCCTCTTAAGCCCAGGTTTGGTGGTTGCTATAAAAGTTCTAGACATGCACATAGAAGGGACCATTAGAAGCTTTGATGCCGAATATCGTGTACTCCGCATGGCTCGGCACAGGAATCTAATTAGGGTACTAAAAAGCAGCTCCAATGTGGACTTCAGAGCATTGGTGCTCCAATACATGCCCAATGGCAACTTAGACATGCTCCTTCACTCTGAAGGCGGCAGAAGTAATTTGGGGTTCCTGAAGAGACTAGATATCATGCTAGATGTGTCAATGGCAATGCAATATCTGCACCATGATCATTACGAGGTTGTCCTACACTGTGACTTGAAGCCTAGCAATGTGCTATTTGATGAGGAAATGACAGCGCATGTGGCAGATTTCGGCATCGCAAAGTTGATACGGCGTGATGAAAATTCAAAGATCACAGCAAGCATGGCTGGAATACTTGGTTACATGGCAGCAGGTACAGATAATATATGTTGTATTATTTTGTTTAATTTCCACAAAACAATGCATATGAATGAAACATATCATAGCTAGATCACTTATGCTTAGAAATTTATTCTGAATTTCTTGAGCAGAGTATGTAACACTTGGAATGGCATCATGTAAGAGTGATGTGTTTAGCTTTGGAATCATGCTCCTTGAAGTCTTCACTGGAAAGCGACCCATAGATCCTATGTTTATTGGAGAACTGAGCATTAGGCAGTGGGTTCAAAGTGCATTTCTAGCGGATCTTGTTTCTGTCATGGACGACCAGCTACTACACATGCTTCACCTGTCTGTTACCTTAACGCCTTTCTTCGCTCAATATTTGAGCTTGCTTTGCTATGCTCTAGTGACTCACCTTGCAAAAGGATATCAATGAGTGACGTAGTGGTGACGTTGAAGAAGATTAAAAAGGACTACACCGACTCAATGTTAACAATAGGGGTCGTTGCTAAAGAGTGATCGACGACCCACATATACATCAAATATGGATTGATCAGTTTGTGAAAAACAAGTTTAACTATACATGTTTATGATCTGTTAGACTACATGAGTGAAAATGATACTTGAAGTATCCATTTCTAGCTGCTTTGCTCGATGGAAATGGCCATTGTGAAATTTGTTGAACATTTATTTTGGCAAAGGTTTGTGGACAGAGTGTAATGGTGTCCATATTGCAGAACCCAAGTCGAAGTCCCCAACATGGGTCCACTAATGGGGCAATCTACAAGCCATGTTAACCATCTAGCCTGAGCCATATACTCGAGGTGTTCTTGTACCTAGACTAGTGTTTAGTCACCACCATATGTTAAGCCTATAGCATTTTGTTTAATTCTGTTTCCAAGAACTTGACATGACTTTTTTTTCTAGAACAAAGCAACCAGATGTGCTCAAAAGACTTTGTTTAATTGATATTGTTCCCATGGATAAGAACAATGAATGAATATTATTGGCGTGCAACAAGAAAAAAAAAGAATAAGAATAAGAATATTATGTGCGTATGATCGAATTATATCAACCATAGCAATCAATTACAAGGTGTAAATGGTTGTGGGAGCTCAAAATAATGTTTTCTGCACCCCCCAAACACACAAAGATTAAATCAATTTAATTTTCCTGTTCGGGACAAAACACAGTAAACACTGATTGACATGGGTTTTGTATAAAATAAATTCGACAAAATTATGCAACAAATCGAGCTTGATTTATATCATCCAGACCTCTAGACATAGAGATATAAAACAAAGAAGATGGAAATTAGTGATATTATTAAGCAACAAAAAAAATAGAACAAGCCGCTCAATTCAGTCTAATAAAAACGCCGAATTTTGAATCGCCCAAACCTCGAGCAGGGACTCGCCAAGAATATCCTGTTCGGGCCCTCACAGCAGCCTGCCATGCCATGCTCCAGCTCCTGGGCCGCTTGCATATCTGGGCCCGGCCGCTAGCTGGGCCTCACACCCGAGTCCGATGTAAGAATCCTGCTCGGCCACACACACTAGCTTATCATGCGCCAGTAGTTCATGGGCCGCTAGCTTCCCCAAGTAGGCACACCAGCACCATACAACGTTAGTTGGGCAACGACTGGGGTGCAATCGCTGCACCTGTGCAAGCGTGCAAACAACGCACCTGGTCCGCCCGATTTCCATCCAACGGAGGCTGCGTATTTTGTAAAAAAGCCCTCCCACGCCAACAGATCGTGTCATGATCATTTTGTAGAAAACCTCCTACGTCATATTATCCTCAGCAAAGATGTCGCCGCTGAGCGCTTGTTCTTGTTCCGCTGTTCGTGCGCTGCGTCCTGCGCCGCGCATTCTCGCCTGTCAGTGGATCAACTCTCTCTGGCCGGACCTCAAGCGCGGAGGACGAGTGCACCTAGGCGGCAGATGGTATGGAGCCAAAGAGCTAGTTCCCATCGAGCTGCAACCGTTGTAATGTCCTGAGTATACAAATCTGTGTTGGAATAGGGCCTGACAGGTCATTATTGCTGCCGTCAAGCCACGTGAGATTATGCATCCCTGTGATAGACTCTGGGATTTCCCCAGTCAATAGGTTGCCACCAAGACCAAGGTATTCAAGGTTGCTTAAGTTTAAAAATGTTGATGGAATCCTACCTGTTAACTTGTTATAGCCTCTACCAAACCAAAGTAACTCTGTCGACAAATTTCCTTTATGATCTGGGAACTCCCCGGTGAAAATATTAGTAGACAGCTCAAGGACCTGTAGTTTTCTACACTTGGAAAGCGAGAATGTGAAGCCAAGATTCCCGTCTAATTTATTTGATTGCAGAGAGTGAATGGTCAGAGATGGAATGTTCCCAAGGGTTGGTGGTACTAAGCCAGATAATTGATTATGACCCAGAGATAGACCATATAATTCAGAAGAGTTCCCAAGAAAAGATGGAATTGGCCCTATTAGCTGGTTGTCTAGGAGAGCTAGTGCACTGCTGGAATCAAGCCAGTGAGGTTATTTTCTCCCAAGGCAAGTTCGGTGAGACGTGGCAGCTGAGCTAACCATGTTGGAATGTCACCCACAAAATAATTTATTGACAGTATGAGAATTTCTAAGTATTGGCATGTTGCAAGCCCTGTTGGAATCTGATTAGCGAAGCTGTTCCTAAAGAGAGAGAAAACCTGCAGTTGTGGAAGGCTAAAACTTTGATTGTTTGGAAAAGGTCCAGTAAAACTGTTACCATCAAGCGACATGAGTTGTAGCCTAGACATGTTATAGATGGCAGCTGGTACTATACCCGAGAGGTTATTATATGCCAGAGTTAGTTGTACTAGCTTGGTTAAGGAACCTATAGCGTATGGCATTGGTCCAGATAGGCCGTTGTTTCCCAAGTTGATATACTGCGGGGAAGCTGTGTTATTGAATAGATATGGCGGTATGTGGCCACTCAACTCATTCCTTGCTAGATAAAACTTCTGAAGGTTGTGTATATTAAGAAGCAACCCCGCCGGAATCTCCCCTGACAGGCTATTGCGGCTTAGGCGAAGAATCTGGAGACTTGTGAGGTTTCCTATTGTGCTAGGAATGGGACCGGAGAGGGTGTTACCCCAAAAAAGAAAGAACCCTAAGTCGACGTAGCCTTCCAAGCTCTACATGGATGGAGCCAGAGAGACCTGTTCTTGTGAGATTGAGCAGGCAGAGGAAGGAAATGTTACCGAGATGTCGGTTGAGGGATCCTTGGAGGGGCACGTCCGGCAGTGACAGAGCCGTGACGCGCTGCCGGCGCCGGCTGCACGAGACTCCAACCCACCGACAGAATGAAACATTGGTTGTCCAGCTAATGGCAAGGATTCCAAGAGGATTGGAGAGCTCGGCTTTGAAAGCCAGTAGTGCAGCAAGGTCATTGTCGCTGCCATTGACACTGGCGGCAACCGGGCTTGTTGGGGATGAAGAAACGTCTGCTGCAAGCAGTAGCGTTGGCAGGAAGGAGGCCAAGCACACAAGAGCAACCCGGTAGCTTGGGGCAGTGGCCACCATTGGAGTAGTGTGGCTATGGCGCTGTGCGCTTCTCCAGTTCAACTCTACTGAATGTCTCGTACATGATGCATGAAAGTATATTTATGGACAGATTAATAATGCTACCTTGACTTTGTGACACTGAAGCGCGCACTGTGGTGCAAAAATCAACAAAAATCGCTCTCGTCCAGCCCCTGTGTGACAGTAGTCAAAGCTGTTTGGAAACTTCGGACGACGATGTACTGATGGAGATGGACTAGCGATGAAGATGGACTTGGTCGTCCTGCTCCTTCCCGCCCAGCAAACAGGAGATCGATCGGCCGTGTGCCTGATCGAGTCAGCAAACGTACGTCGATCTACTAAGTACCAGAGCCAGATCGATCGAGCTAGGCTAGGTGGCATGCATGGATGATGGACCCATTCAATTTGCCAGGTCACAAGTCTGTATCGTGTGGTTGCAGGGTTGCCCATACCAAAGCCACTACTTGTTCTTACTTTCTTTTTTGCTTGCGAAGACTACTTGTTCTTATTAGTGGACGCAAAAATAACCGGAATTTATTGAAGCTATTAACACATATTTTTGTTGGTCAAGAAATATAAATGATGACATTTTCGGAAGCGTATGTACGTCTAAAAGATTTATTTCAAAAACAATTAACTAAAGTACCCAAGAGTGGAATGCCTTTATAGATTTAGGCGTTGTTGTTTTGATTCCGTGCCTAAAAGAGATTTATACCGCGGGTTGATTTCTAACAAACAGCATTGACTATTTTGCAAACGAAATCCCGCTGAGGAAGAATGTGGCCAGGTTGCAATGCGTGGGAACCTTTGGATCTGAAACGGCTGGCTCAGATTTGATCTGAGAGAGAAAAGGACTGACGGTGGGGCAAGGCGGCACAACCTGAGGGCGGTGCGGAGGATTGCCATAGTTGTGCCATCTCGTGGCTCCAGGATCTTTTAGGATAGCGTGTTGGTCCTGGAGCAAGGGTGTGAGTCAGCAAACAACATGATGTAGATATGGATGGCGGCACACCAACGGCAGTGATGAGCACGACGTAGAGCAGAGACGATACTCCAGCGAGAAATTGCTGCAGTTCTAGGGCACTAGAACAGTCAGGATCTAACCGACAAGGATCATCACCATGCGGCGAAGCCCCTGGTGGTGATCTGGTTGGTGACAAATGACGAAGATGATTTAGAATGACAGTGTGAACTCCTATACAAGCTGGCGGCAAGGATGAGCGCCATGGAATATACAGATTAGTACCTCGCTAGCTGGTTGTCTTGTGGATTACCCTGCAGTCAGCTTATCACACCTCATAAACAATGTAATCCCTTCGACTAAACAAAACTTCATTTAGAAAAATTTTCCGCGACAGGCAAGCAGCATTTATCTAGTGGAGGTACCGGCTGCGCAAGTTGCACCAATCACGTATCGCGCCAGTTTAATTTATCATCACCACTTGCAAGAAGATGTACTCTCTCTAGTTCTAAACACATTTTTTAATAATAGATGAAGTCCGGCCAACTATATCCGGCCAAGATGATTACACTATGTTTAGACTACGCCGTCGGGCTCGTGGTCACCGCAGACTCAGCATGCTTGGCCGTCCGCCGCCGGATCTGGACTGGGTAGGGCGATCTGCAAGTGTGTCCGCTCTATGGCGTTCATCAGATAGCAAGGTGACTTGTATATGCTCTTTGCAACAGTGTCTTCGTAGCTAGTATTGTTCATAGATACTTTGTGATTTAGATCATCTTAGTAGCTATTGATGGCATTGCTTACTCAGACGATGCATCTCATCTTTAGATGGACTCTACGAACTTGATTATTGTGTGCCTTTTGGCATGTTCACAAATCAGTCATCGTAAAATTGCATATCTAAGGATTGGTTGTCTGTTGTAGAGTTTGTGGTCGTTGTGATGGGCAAAGACTAAGTGGTATGACAACACTAGTTCAGTTGAGAGTGGCGGCAGCATTTGGGATCTTCGATATGGCGGTACTGTGTGTCCCAATTTCTTTGATTTTAGGGAGAAATCCCTGTCTGACGTTAGTTGGTTATACCTGGCAAAGGTCTTTGTTAGAATTCGAGGATATATTCTCTACGGTGAAAACCTAGGGTCTGGCCTTAATTGGTTCGATCGTCACAACGGTGGTGCGTGGCTATATTGTGTTCTCCTTGGAGGCGTTGTTGCTAGAGAATCTTTTTGGGATCCAAGTGTTTGCTTTGTTGGTGGTGAGTTTTGAATGCTAAGTTGTGTAGGGTAGTTTTCTGTGACTTGATATCTGTTGTCATCTCTTTTTTTTTTTCTTTTTTTCCCTTTGTTTTGGTTGTGTACACCTTGGTTGTGTAGAGCACGGAAGTCTTCTTATGTAATTGTATCAAGTTGATAGAATTTACTAAGATTAATAAAGCTTTCTTTCCTGAAAAGACTCTAAGTCTCAACAACTGAGGATAAAAGAATTAGAAGGAAATCTAGAAAACTAGGAAAGGAAATCAAAAGACGACTAAACTTCAATACCCTTACAAATTCTTGCTTCGATTTGAACCTTGCAGTTACATCATCTGCATCATTCGTCTATGCTGAAATAATTTATGCCTAGATTGTCCTGCTAGAACACCACCCTTGCACTGAATGGCCATATCCAACTATATAGAGAACGTTATACTCTTTACATCAACCTTTTTGAATCTTACTCCATCCCATAAAACAAGGTGCATAAGTTTCTGAATTTTTTTCCCACAAAACAAGGCGTGTGGTGGTTTTCTAGCCAATGTGGACGCATGTGCCCTTGCGCTACATAGGATTAGAAGTTAATAAGGACAAGGGAAGAGTTTATGGTGCATAATTGCTTGGTTGTCACCTTGAGTAGAATTTGTTCCTTCCATGCATGGCGTTGTATGCTTCCATCCATGCAACATCTCCACAATTCTCTCCTGCACGATTCTCTCTCGCCCATAATTCTCTGCATGCAGGGGCAGCTGGTGGAAAACACCACGGCACGCTAATTTTCGTGCTCAGGCCTTATGCGCCCTTTTATGGATGGAGGGAGTATATTAGATATTTGAGTGCCGAAATGGCCTTGGATGTAAATATACTTAACCAGAATATTTTTGATCTCACTAATGACTACAATTCTAGTATATAATGTTCCTCCATCCGAGATCTTTCAAAGATTATAAATTTTAATTTTTGAAAATGAATATTTATGCACGTTCACAAGCTTCTATTGCAAACAAGGTTACATCATTCTGAGTCAAAATAATAGATAATATTGTACGCACACTGAAGAGGTTGGGGTTGGTTTAAATCCGCAATCTTATCTTACTATTACCAATTGAATGTTCTAAAAGAAGCACTAATTTCAAAGCACGCTAGAAAAAAAGATAAATCCTAGAAATTCTCACAATAATCAGAAACATCCGACCATCAATTAATAGATTGGAATATTAATAGCCATTAGATCTATTTTTCCACCACTACCATTATGAAAGGTCTTGAGTTCAACTATCAACGAAAGCAAATATCCTCTTTTTTTTCATTAGATCTATTTTCTAAGAAATTACCCACCTCTTTCATTACGAAAGGTTTTGAGTTCAATTCTCGATGAAAGCAAATATCTTCGTTTTTTAGATTTTTCCTTTTCAAATTTACCTTCAGTTTTTATCATTTTTTCCATTAAAGATGTTAGAAACTTTTCAATGAAACAGATATTTTGTAGACTATTTCTCAAGTTTCCATGTCAGTCCTCACAAGATGCGCTAGAAAAAAATAAAATCATAGAAATTCTCATAATAGTCAAAAACTTCTGATCGATCGTCAATTGACAGGTTGAAATCTTAATAGCCATTAGATCTGTTTTCTAAGTAATCACCCACCTTTGCCATTATCAAAACAATATTAAATAACCCATAAAACTGCATATTAATTACCTACTCTGTCAATATAAAAAAATATAAAATAACATTTATACCTAATTGCTCACATTTGCTATTTTGATGGATAATACCAAATAACTCCTCTAATTTATATTTAATTGTTCACCTTAGTTATCATGACCGATAATATAATAAAAATAACCCCTCAAAATTTTATTAAAATCACCTACTTATGCAATCGATCAAAGATTATGTAAATCAATTAAGCATACATATAAATTAGCAAGATATGCTATTATTAAAAAAACTAAGTATAAAAATAAATCTATATATGTTGTACGGTAACGCATAATACATTAAAACTCTAACCCGTGCGAAAGCACGGGTTGATGGACTAGTACATTAAATCCCTCTCAAACACTCCCAATCTGCCTCAACCCCTTCAATCCAAGAGCTGCCAAACTAGGTTTAAGATGACTAGTCAATCAACCCGTGCGAGACTAGGTTTAAGATGACTAGTCAATCAACCCGTGCTCTCGCACAGGTTAGGGTCTTACATGTATTATGGTATTATGTGTTACAATACAACATATATAGTTCTATTTTTATACTTCGATTTTTATAATAGCATATCTTGCTACTTTAACTTTAGGTGTATGCTTGATTATTATGTAATCTTTGATGTGACTGCAAAAGTAGGTAATTTTAATATAAATTTGAGGGTTTATTTTTATTATACTAACGGTCATAATAGTCAAAGTGAACAATTTCGATATAAATTAGAGGAATTATTTGGTATGATCCATCATAATAGAAAATATGAACAATTAGGTATACATTTAGGGTGTTATTTCATATTTTCTTTCATAATGGCAAAGTGGGTAACTAATATATAGTTTTGGGTGTTACTTAGTATTATATTCATAATGGCAAAGGTGGGTAATTACATAGAAAATAGATCTAACAATGACTATTAAGATTCCAATATGTCCATTGATGAATGGATGTTTCTGATTATTATGAGAATTTCTATAATTTTATCTTTTTTAGCGCATCTTGTGAGGATTAATATGGAAAGGAGTCTCCAATTAGTAATAGTAAAATTAGGCACAATATATCTGTTTTATACAAAGGTTTCTAGCATCTTTATCAAAAAAAAGTTATGGAATCATTTAGTAGGGTAGATTTGTAAATGACAAAAAATCTTTAAAAAAAGAAAAATTTTCTTTCGGTGAGAATTGAACTCAAAACCTTTCATAATGGCAGAGGTAGGTAATTAAATTGAAAACAGATCTAATTGCTTGAAAATGGGAAAAATCTGCAAAAAGAAAAAAATTGCTTTCGGTGAGAATTGAACTTAAAACCTTTCATAATGGCAGAAGTGGGTAATTAATCTGAAAACCGATCCAATGACTATTAATATTTCAACCTGCCAATTGATGGTTGGATGTTTCTGATTATTATGAGAATTTTTAGGATTTCTCTTTTTTTTAGCGTGCTTTGAAAGTAGTGCTGTTTTTAGAACATCTAATTAGTAATAGTAAGATGCCATACCAATCTAACTTGGCAGTTAGTCTGGTGGATGAATGTGATACTGTATGGTGAGTTAGTGCCCGTGGTTTTTTCCGTTCACATCGAGGCGTTTTTCACGTTAAATCTCTGTGTTTTTGTGATTTGTTTGATCTCCTTTGTATTCGTTCTTTGCATGTCGATCTCTAACATAGGTTATCTTTGACATTAGGTGCCTAACCTAAAATCTTGGGAAAGCTACAGGTTCCCATCTTGAGCCAAAATGATCAAAGAGCACGATGGATGGGAAAGGGCTAGTATCCTCATGATTGAGTTTATTTTAATTCATATTTTATAATGGTTTGATGGGTAACTTATATGCGAATTTGGGTTATTTTAGTTTATCATTCATAATGGCATGGTGGTTAATTTATATACAAATTTAGGGTGTAATCTTTCAGAATGGCATGATGGGTATTTTGTTAGAAAATCTAATAGATCTAATGGCCATCATCGTTAGAACTACATGATTGACAGCCATATATTTCTGATTTTTGGTTTTTTATGATTTATCTTTTTTCTCTAGTGCATTAGGTGAGAATTAATGTAGGTGCACCAAATAGTAATAGTAAGATGAGATGAGTATGAACTAAAACTGACACAGATAGTTTATAAGGAAAAAAAAAAGAAAACATGTCGATACATGTAGACCCACTGAATGCCGACGTACACAGCTGACATGAAAAGTTGCGACAGACAAGGTGGAACGAGCTGATCTTCTCAGTGAGGTAACAGGATGTCTTGCACTCTTCGTTAATTACACTCCGAGGTCAGTCTGCTCCGTCCTCTGCAGCCTCTCCGCCAAGGACTCCATTCCCATGTAGGACAGAAGCAGCCAGACATGGGAGAGGTACTCCCCGCCCTTGCAAGGCTTTTGGCATGGAGGTACCCTCTGCACCTGCCGGCAGAGAAGCACAACATTTCCACCCACACTCCTTGGATTATCCTCCACGTCGCATCTGCCTCCATGCGCCTAAGTGCATCAGCCAGTCTTAATGCATTCCCAATTAGACCTTCACCTGGTGGGATTTCCTGCATCTTTTGGAGTATCCTTGCTGTGACAGCATGTTCATTGATCTCTTGCTCTTCTATGGCATTTAGTTGGACCATGTGCTTGAGGTTGCTATAGGTGGTCTTGATTAGACTACTCCTTGTGCCCGTCATGAGCATCTCTGGATTCACGAACAACAGATACACCAGGTAGTTAGATATCTGCCTGCTGGATCTAGACATCTCCCTGATCTCATCAGGGATGCCCATGGTATGAAAGCAAAAATCTGTAGCGAGGTGCCACACAAGGACAGTCTCATCGAAGGGGCCACTGATAATGTGCTCCAGCAGCTCCAGGTGTCCCTCGCGCTCGAGGGTCTGCTGGCCTCTGCTGTCGCTGAAGGTGATGTAGGTAGCCGTGTCCATAATGTCTTCTGTCCACCCTCGCCTGACATGGTCATATACAAGGCTGCTGATGTGTCTGGATGACATGCATGGCTCCATGGACCAGAGCTGATCGAGGGTTTTCTTGCAAAATAGCATGGCAGCGAGCTTCCTCAGCCACCTGTGCCTCCTGTTGCGTACCATGTATCCTATGAGGTTATACTGGGCCACTTGGTTTGGCCACCATAGCTCGAACTCACTGTTTCTCCACCACTCAAGGAATGGCTTTACATTACCTATGAGGTACTCCAAAGCAGTCGTACCCCATACCAAAATATTTGTGACCATGACATCGCTGTGATCATAACCCTTATAGTCGCCTGTGTAGAAGATATTGATGGCTTGGACTGATAGGTATGCCACTAGATACCGAACCACAGTACCAAGCCGGCCGTGTGAGTTGGGTCTATATCTGAACACTCTTTTCTTTGTGTAGAGCCTATCAAACGATGAGGAGAGTGATGATTGCACCAGGCTATATGCTTGGCCTCCGTGACGCAACATGTAGCTCAGGTTCCTAAGACGATCATCATATGAATATACAATATCGACGAATAGGGTATATGGTTTACGATCAAGATCATTAAGTGGTAGCTGGGCATTTGGCAGAAAAAATTGTCTTGCAGCTTCCACGTATGCCTCCAACGAGTTAATAGCAATGTTTTCGACTAAATCAGTCATGGTAGTCAGGCTTGTGATGCTACCATTTTTGAGAGCCCATGGCTTTGCAAAGCATTTTAAAATTCCAGGGACAAAAAACAAAATTATTGCTTTCCACAATATTTCTTCATTTGGCCAGGTCCATGATTTCCAAAACACATATATGGCAACTGTGACCTGAAATATGTAGGTCCAACATATGAGTGTTGCATCCAATAAAAAACAAAATGCAGTAATCAGCAGTCCATGCCCGTGGGCTTGTACTTGTTTCAAAAAACAAAATCAGGTATCAGGAAATTTATATAATTTTATGAAAATAAAAAATGCTTTCCTCATACAAATGTTTTTTAAAATAATGTGGCCTTATATTCATATGTATGTGTGTATAGCATTATTTGACCTATTTATATCTAGCGCAGTACTCATATATGCCCTTAGATGAGATTTGAATTTACGCCTATGCTGCAAGTGCCTGAAGACAGCGATCTTTTTAATGAATACAAGTTTTATGGTGGTTGGAAAAAAAATATGAGCCGCCCATCAAAAGAGACCTAACGGTTTAAAAATATGTGGTACCATGGTACCGGCACCCATATTTTTAATTTTTTGATTACACAAAGGACATTAAAAATAAAAAGAACGGTACAGCGTGGTACCAGTAGGTACCTTTCCAACCACTCTAAAACCTCTCCTACTTCAAACCTGATAAGGCTGAATGTAGCGGTATTGGCATTTTGAGGATTCTAGCAGTGTTTGGCATTATTCTTACACTGTATACAGAGTGAAGTTTGAAATGAAGGATGAGGGATGAGAAAACTATTGGAGACAGCCTAAATTGGTTCTTTCTCAATGATTTTTGGTCGCACACGCAGCAGAGTTGGCTATCTTTTACATAGAAAAACAAGGAAAAAAGGAAGAGCATCACAAATAGCGCTCTTGACCAGGTTGGGCATCAAATTGGGTTCGAAGAAACCACCTGATAAGCAAGTGACGAAACATGACTAGAAGCAACCTAGTCAGGCTACCCTACTAGACTGCCACCCATAGTATAGCCAAACTCTTGTGGTTTTCATGTTCCCGCTAGGCAGTTAAGTCTTCTCTCCCTCAGAGAATTTTTGGGCACCTATTGAAACGACCCGGATTCCGCGATGCCGAAATCCAAGCCTTTACTCATTGCGATAGTCCCAGGATACACATAAGCTATCGCAATTCATATGTTTCAATCGGTATCACATCTACAGCTTCGAATTTCATTACATTTATACATTAATGGCCTAAGCCGGTACGAGTCCAATAGGACTGAATCAAGCAAAAATCGTAATCTAGCAGCGAAAAGTAAGTCTTCGGGTCCATCTCCACAGGCATCCTTGAGCGAAGCACCGTGATTCTCAGTTGTTCCGTCCTTCACGGGAATGATCGTCGTCCATCTCATCGCCTTCCGTCGTAGAAGACGTCGTCATCCAGCTTATCTCCAAAACCTGCGCGCCAGTAGCGCAGGCCACCCTGAGACACTCCCCTAAGCGGCAGCATAATAATAAAAGGGACTGGCACAAGTGGAAGGCTCTAGGCTTTCTATACAAGCAAGTATATAAATAATATTATCCAGTTTATCATATCATTGTTCCATTCAGGAAAGTCGATCACACGATCGGTTCCCCTACTCATCACTCAACCCAACACATACACACCTCACCACCATACACCTCTTCCATATCATCCACACTCATCATACTACATCTGCGGCATGACAGCTCCCACCCGCCCATGCCTCAACGGCCACAGCCGGTTTCCAAACACTCGAGAGAGAAGAGAAGAAATCCCATGCTAGATGAAGTGACTCCGCTCTTGGATCGTCCTTTGACCGGGGACGGCGGCTATACGTATAGATCATACACTCTCGAGAGGATGTTGTACATCTGTACCCACACGAGATGGGACGGAGGCAGTAGCGATCTGCCCCGGACCCACCACACCGATAGATAACCCTCCCTTTCTGGCACCTTTCCTGCTTTCCTAAGCTAGAAACTGTGCGAATACAAACCCACCGCACTCTCAGAACTGTGAGCTCGACTGATCCAGGGCCCCACGGGTCGAGTATATCGGGGACGAGAGATTACCCCAGCAACCGTCATCGCCCCCTAACACTATCGCCTTACGCCAACAGTTCCAGTGCCATTGGGGAAAGTCAAGAACCGGGCCTGAGGTCATGTGGTATGCACGAGTCATAGTCCAAGACACTGTCACCCCTACTCGGTCCTTAATCGGCGAGAGCAAGCCTTCCAAAGGTCGGTTGCCACCCTCAGCGGTGGGCCGCGCACCACCACACACCTCTCTCCACTCTGAAGAGAGTTCTAGTCTCTCCCATGTTTCCGGTGCCGACTCTCGCCACCCATCTCACACACCATCTCTCGCTCAAATCCACCCACTTCACACACGCCAAGAGTTATCACATCCCACCAACATATCACCCAATCTCACATCATGTTCATTTTATTTAGTTATAGTAGTATAATGGTGGTGAAGTAGCAAGCAAGGTAATAGTGGCTACATGGAAAAAGACTCCCTATCTTTAGGTTAACAGCAAGCATAAATATTAAAAGTAGCAGTAGCAAGTTGCGTGTCTATAGGTTATGAAGCGAGGGAAGTGTCTGAATGGTGACCTCGGTAGAGCTGGCTGCTCTAAAACTCCGGTGTAGTTGAAGTAGTTGTACTCATCAGGGTCCTCCGAGAGATCCTCCGGACCTATACGCGAAAGACCGAATAAATCGAATGCACACAAACTCCAAATAAGATGCATAAAGAACCAACATCACTCAAACAATAGCTCTAACTCATAGAGCTTGATTTTAGATGAATTTAGGATCTGGTTACATAATTTTCTGAGTTGGAACGGATTTATAATGAATTTCCTAAGTTTAAAACATGGTGTAAATATTGTGAGGTCAAAACAGGGCAGGGCTGGTCAAAGGGCCGAATTTGGCCCACTCAGGCTCACTCTCAGGCGTGGCCCGCCTCCTAACTCTCTTCTTCCCACGCAGGCCGCCCACTAGGCCCACGCCCTCTCTCCTTCTCTACTCACTCATCCGGCCTGCGGCTTTTGGCGAGCACCAGCCCGCAGCCTGCCTCTCGCTCCGCCAGCCCGAGACGCCCTTGGGCCTTGACGCAGGCTCTCACTCCCACTTTCTCTTACTCGGCCCGCGAGGCGGCCTGCTCCTCCGATCCTCTTTTCCCGGTCGGCCTGCGTAGCGCATAGGCCGAGACGCAGCTCATCTCGGGTTGGAGCCCGATTTCCCCTCCTATCTCATCCCTGCCTTCCACCCCGCTCGCTAGGTGTTCGATGAAAAGACTCCAAGCTCCTCCGTGCCGGCGGCGCTCGCAGCGGCACTGGCCTACATACCGCGCGACAACACCTCCCTGCTCACACTTGGCTCGAAGGCCCGCTCTCCCGGGTCCAAGGGTTTCGCGGCGGCGTCACTCAGAGCCGCGCTGGGCTGCGCACGCGACGGCGACGACTCGTCTTGGCACAAAGCCGGCTTGGGGGTGACCAAGGCTCGGGGTCGCGGGGTCGGGGAAAGGTCCTGGCCGCGACGAAGACTACTTCCAGAGTGGTAGCTCGCACGGTGGTAGGTTCACCCGGCCGCAGATACGGGGACAGAGGCAACGGGCAAGGCGGCTAGGTTGCGCGCCATGGCGTTCACGCCAGCGCGCGCACGGTGGCGACAAATCGGAACATGGTGGCCAGGGCGGTTATGCTCAGCGGTGCGGGCACGCACGCGTGCTCGGAACAACTCCCGGACGCGGCGTTAGCTCAGAGCTCCCCTCGGTTTGCGACCGATTGCGGAACGAGGCCGGCGCAAGGTCATGCAGACATGGGTGATCCCGGCCGTGGCGACGGCTCCACAACGCGATGGCACGCACACGCGACGGCTACAGTACAACGGCGATTAAGACGGCGACCATCGGCGCGAGTCACGGCACGAAGGCCGGCTCCAGGATGCCACGGCGGCGACGCACGTGGAACAGAGAGGATCCCGTAGGGGTCCGGTCCGCGGCGAGGGTTGGTCTAGGGGACTGGGGGTGCTCACCGAGCTTGGCCTGTCGATGAGAAGATGATCACGTGTTGTGGACGTGGAAGCAGAGGATGCAGAGACGACGATGAATGGCGGCGCGGAGATGGGGTACGGCGTCGTCTTGGTGTTGAGGTACGGCGGTGTCCACGCGCGGTCGTGGCGCTGCCTGTTCCGGGCTCGCGGCCTCCTCCTTGGCTCGGCGGTGACTCCTCCTCCCTTGGCGCGGACAGCACTGGCGCCGGCGTCCTCTTCGTCTCCTCCGTCTTCCGCTCTGATCCTGGCCTCCTCAATCCCTCTCCCACGGCTCCGGTCCCTCTTCCTCACCAGTCCCTCGGCGGCGGCGGCGCGGGTGGAAAGGGGTAAAGCCCCGTGCTCGGTTAGGGTTCCAAGGGCACGCGCTCTCAGCTTTATAGGCTGAGGAGGCTAGGGGAGGCGGATTTGCCTCGGCTGAAGGCGGATTCGGCCAGTGGCCTCGGCGTCTCCGCCCCGACGGCGCGACAAGGTCACGCAAAGCGCGTGACACGGGCCCTACTGGGGCGAAGCGGTTGAGCGGCTTCAGTTGGCGCTCCAATCCTCACCCACTCCGGCTTGGCGCGCAAGAGAACCAAGGGCAGGCGCAAGCGGGCGGTCGGTCGCGGTGCGAGAGCAGAGACCGAGCGGATTGGTTTGGCAAGGGGAAGAGGAAAGCCGACAAGCGGGTCCCACCCGACAGCGACTGGGCGCGGTCTCGCCCTAAGCTGGGCCGGCTTGGCTGCGCGGCGGCCCAAACGCGAAAAGGGCAAGGGCCGGCTGGGTTGGCTGGCTTGGGTGTTTGGGCCGAAAGGCCTTCTTATTTCCTTTCCTTTCCTTTTCTTTTCTTTTCTGATTTTGCTTTCCATTTAGGTTTGTTTTCATTTGAAATTGGATTTGAACAAGCACTCAATCAAAGATCCAAAATAAGAGCCAAATAGATGATGCACAAGTTTAGACACAAGATGTAACATAAATAAAGTTATTTATCTAATTTATTAAGGGTTGTTTAATCATTTTAATGGTTTATCCTATTTTCTAGGTTATATGCAATGCAACAAACATAATTTGGAAAAGAAATTTTTAAGTAGTGATTTTTGGTTTACAAAATTTAGGGATGTTACACCTATGATGGGAGGTGTAGATCCATCAAAAACATATTTGTTCCTCGAGATCCAAAGAGTTTAGGCACCCAGTAGAACCAAACTCTTAAACCTTTTCCGCTTGTTTTTTTCAATCCTACAACCTTCCTTTCTCCACCAATCTGCAAAACTCACTTCTTGGAGGTGGAGAGCAACTCTTTCTAGACCATACATACTGTGCTATTAAACCCTTTTGTCAAAGATTCTATCTCGATTCATAATTGTACTAATGTTTTTCTGTTGTTTATTTTCATGGCACTCAATCTTGAGATCATGGTAGGGCACAATTCCTGACAACATGATGTTTAAATATGCTTTTGACATACATATGCTTTTTTCCTCAGTGTTCCTCCCCTGTGTAAGAGACGGCTAGCTATTTTGTTCCCTCAACTCTCCACTCATTTCAACAATACATAAATTTCTAACTTTTATTTTATTTTATCAGTTTAGGAAATATCTTACTCGCTTTATAATTCATAATATATCTACGTTTAGAGTTTAGAATTTGTCAATTTCCCAAGCTGATAATTGAATGGAAGAATCTTACTATTACTAATTAGCCTCCACATTAATCGTCACCAGATGTGCTAGGAAAAAAGATAAATCCTAGAAATTCTCACAAAAAACTGAAATATTCGGCTGTCCCTCGTGTAGATCTAATTATAAAAACCATTAGATTTATTAGATATTAAAAAATTACCTACCATGCCATTATAAAAATATAGTTACCCATCATGCCATTATAAAATATGAATATTCCCTGAATTTGTATAAAAATTACACACCATGCCCTTATAAAATACAAATTAAATAACTCTGTAAAATTTGCATATAAATTACAACCATGCCATTATAAAATATGAATTAAAATAAGCCCTAAATCTGCATATAAATTAATAAATATGCTATCATAAAAGATAAAAATAATTAATAACTTCACATATAAATAACCCATGATGCGATTACGAAAGAAGAATTAAAATAATTATCTCTAATATTACTAAGGATTAAACTCTAACCCGTGTGCATTTGGGGAGGAGTGTGCTAGGCCTCTTACTACTCACTTATTAATCTATTAGAAAAGGGCAAGCATGACCAAATAGATGAACCACCCGAGTACTATTTTCCTTAAATATTGTGTTTGGGCTTTGCCTCACTGATTATTCCATAGTGCTACGAGCCTACGACTGGCAGTATAATTGAAGTTGAAACAAACATTTTTTGTGCAGAGACTGCGGTTTCTTTCTATCAATACACGAACCATCGTTGCTAAAATATACTTTATCGACTCTTTCCTTTTGCAATCAACCAAGTAAAAGAATTTAATATCAACTAATGCGGTGTACTTTAAATTTGAGCACCATTTGAACGTTGGTTGTATCATATTAGAATTTGAATAAACTAAATTTCTTCAAGTACGTTGTGTTTAAGTTTCCCAAATGTTAATTGCAACACTCTAAAGTGGCTACTCAAGAATGAGAGTAACAATATTATCGAAACAGCTGATGCGAAACTATGATTGTTGGACTAACCTGAGATAATGCAGTGAGGACATGTCGCATCCACAGCTCATTATCCTTGATGTTATATGCAGTTATGCCATCCTGACCACCAAGGTGCATCAAGAGCATGGGTGCCCAAAGCACCTCAATGCTTGAGCTATTCTTCAAAACGCATGTCCATTTTTGAGTGTACTGATTTATTTGGGTGGCACAGCCCTGCTTGGGACGATTGAAGAGGGTGGCAAGGGCATATATGGCAATGGCATCACCACCTATGTAGGCGAGCCATGTAAAGAACCTTAACCAAGGTGGGATATTGCACTTGCGTAAGAAGGCAGCGATGAATAGGAAGTACTGGAGAAAGAGGCTACACAGGACGAGGAAATGCAGCTGGGACTCTTCCCACCATCCTACTGTTTGTGACCAGTTGTCCATCCTGACTGTCACTACCCTGTACTGTATATGGATCGAAGAACCTGAATGTGTCTCCTTAAATACTACACTACTTGACATAGTTGTTAACTGCGCTAGTTGTGAGCACGTCTATTTTTTTTTTTCTTCTGCACATAATGTTATTCTTGAGTTCCAGCCATAGTCACATGAACCGCGCAAATAATTTTGTAGTTTAATCATACCCTCACATTTTCTACTGGCATCATCGACCTTCCCGTTTGTTGGAGCTTATTAATTGATCAATTGACTGATAGCCAACCTCGTATTATACTGAATATAGTATTTGCCAGCGGATTTGTATAGCTATGAAATACTATGGTTTGTTTTATGTGCCAGAGTTGACCGAAACAATTTTTGTTCCGTGACTGCCGCTAGTTTGTTATAGTTTGTATATGCTACCATGATCAACCTCCGGTCTTCCTAGAAAAAAAAAACTGACTCCAGATGCAACCAGGTCAACAATAATGTTCAGGCCCGTATTCCTAGGAAGACTCCAGATGCAACGGGGAGACACCCAATTATATAAGGTCTGTATTTTATGTGTTCTATATGTTTCTCAATAAGTTATGCTCGGTTGTTGATGGTGTCCTAATCACTGATGCTACGAGTAAATGTAAAGTAGCATCCACAGTTGCAATAGTTGCTAATGAGATGGGTAGCGGTCATAGACTCATAGCTCTTGCAATAGCGGCGATAAGGTCCTCAAGAAGAAGTACCGGAGCGAGTTCGACAAGTCAAAAATCAATTGCCACAACTATGGTGAATTCAGACACTTGACTAATGAGTACGATGCAGTAAAGACAATGTTGAAGAATGTGGCTCAATTCGCTGTGTTCAAATGATGACAACGATATTATTAGTGATCAGTGATTGTTGCATTTAATCTAATTGTTTTTAAGTAGTTTTGTGAGTTGCAGTGCATTGTCGGGAGCAGATCAGTAGTTTGGTATCTTCATGTAAGTGATTTTGTGTAGCGAAGTTGTCCGTGCACGTGCACATCGGTGGAATGTGTGCGAGTGGGCTCATGGTGCGAGTCGATTAGCTAGTTGCCACCATGTGTCGTGTGTTGATGGTGCTAGCATGCAGTGGATTCATATGGGTTTGTTTGGTTGCAAAAGTATTAGACGGGATTGAAGTGGGTTGAATTCCTCCATATTCAAATTTTACCAGTAAAAAATCGAATCCCTTTTAATTCTCCTCAATACTCTTGCAACCAACGTATGGAGATGTTTACTCGTCAAGCTACTTGAGTGACTGGCCTGTGTGCGTTGTCAAACGTGGCCAGGTGTGCACGCTATTTAACTATGTAAATCTTGTGGCGTGTCGTATGTGTGAAAGGGAAGAGAAGCACCTGGAGTGATGATTGTATTTTCATCCGCCGAGAGAAGCCATCAAGAAGTGCTTGCACAGTAAGACAACATTTATTTTGTTGAGATTTATATTATCATTGAGGGTAATTTAGGGTTATGCTACGGTACACATATTACTCCTTAGGAGGTAAGACCACAATTTAATCTGAGCCACTGAATTACATCTACCCTATAAAAATTCCAGTTAAAAAAATCACCATTTACCCACCTGATTTCTACCCACCCTGTTTGTTCACCCTTAGATCTAAATATCGGCCCCACCTCATGTTTAATCGAGCAGTCCGCTTCCATGGCCAACTCACGTCTTACGCGTGTGCGGCATCGGCAGAAACAGCCGTTTCTGCCATGCAAATCTCACGCAGGCGTAACTTTGGTCCTGTTTTTTTATCACCGAAAAATTTTATACCTGCCACAACAGATCATCGCTCCAATCAAATCTTGAAGAAAAGATTCTCAAAAGTACACCGGACAATCCACCCACGCACCGAAGCCCCTTCCCAGATCCACCATGTGCTCAGATCTTGTCCGTCATCAAGCAAATAGAGTGAAAATTCAGCCCATTTAGATCACACCACAGCCCAACAATGAACGAATAAACGAGTCCATTGTATACATACACATACATACACAACTTAATTTTGTTCCCAAATCGCAAATCCAAAAATAGAGAATCATGTACATAATCATTGCTCATGTTTTCATTATCGTCAAGGAACCACATGCACACGAACATAGCAGAAATTGCTCACCTCCGGCCTGGCCGCCGCAGGGGAGGCCCTGAACAGGAGGAGAGGGCGCGGCGGGCCGGTTGCGGCGGATCCGGACAAGGGAGGAGGCACCGGCCGGCGCAAGATGGCGGCGCGACCCGAATCCATCCAGGTATCCGGCCCCGCCGGGCGGGGGAGACAGCACCGGGGCGGGAGGAGCCGGCGGCTCCGTGGCCTTAAGCCGTCGCGAGCTGCTGGCCGGACAGAGGTGGCGGCCGGCGAGAGGCCGCGAGGCAACCGAGCATGTTATTTTTTTTTTCTAACATGTGTGTTGAAGATTGGGGAGATCGAGAAGGCTCCAGGGGGATCTTTAGACTCCAGCGGTCCGCTCGTTCAACATTACCTGCAGCAAATAAAGCCCTGAGAAGCCCACATGAAAATGAATGTGCAAGTCACACATATATTATGTTTTCAACGATCTTTTATATTGATAGAAATTACAAGGATAATTTTCCAACCCAACTAACATCACCTCAAAATGCGCTCGTAGTGAACGGGAATCATTGAAACAATATAATGTTAAATTTATTTGTAAGCTCAATTCAGACTATAGGAGCAACCCACGTGAAAACGGTCCGATTAATCGGACTGCAGGAGCATCCCACTCGAAAACAGATGCATGGGTTGTATACGGTCTCTATTTTCGATGGTCTGTATATCGACCAAAAAGTAAAGAGATAACTTTTGTCAACCCAACCGACATCAAGAATTCTCGAAGTCTATATGAATCGCAAAAACAACATACATGAACAATTTGTTATGTGATGTTAGATATGCCATAAAAAAGATGAGCGTTCAAGTTCATATTACCTCTGTGTGAACGCTCTACATATCGTTGGAAAGACAAAAAAAAAACTTTATAACTTAACTTACATCACCACAAAATTCACTATGAGTAGATCGAATACGTACTTGATATTATTAAAAAATTATTAAAATATGGAAAAATCCAAGTCATAGCTAAGGTATATTATATGCTATACTAAATCATAATAAAAATATAATGATAATTATTAATTTTTTAATATGACGAGAAATTCAAATTTGGTGTTAAAAAAGTCAAACGGATCCACAAATTAGGACGCAAGAGTAAGATTTTTTTACTTAAATTAATCAAAAAAAGTATTTAACTTAAATTAATCCAACTTGCATATATACACTATAATAAAGTATATTTCTATATACACTAGATCATATATAAGTTTAGGTTCTCACGTTTTCTTCCGTTGCAACGCATGGGCATTTTTGCTAGTTAAGTAAAAAACATTAAGGATAAAATATTTTAGTACTGGTCCAACCTCCACTTAGTACTGGTTCCACATTCATTTGGCACTGGTCTTTAATACTTTATAGTTTTTAAGCCATTAGATCTTAATGAATTGAATGCTCACATTAATGACAATCATCGTTAAACTTCTCTTATTTGAATGTGATTCCGTTTACCTTATAATATACTTTAAGAAGGAGTTGAGTTTTTTTTTTATTGTTTGACCAATTTTTTTGAATAATACGATTGATCAAAGTTAATGTTTAAAATGACAAATGGCTTACAATTTGGGACGGAGTGATTATCGAGAATCTCATCTCATCTTCTGATGTCAACGGAACGCAAATCAATATATTCCTTGTAGTGTTGTTGGGTCTCGACTCTTGACTATTTCAAAATAAGAAAAATACTCTTTCCAACAAAGTAGCATTTGGCACTTCTGACCTTTAGGCTGGCAAACCATAGCTTCATAGGAATCCAGAAGTAAAAAACTAAAAGGATCGATCGATGTAACTATAATAAACTAGCAGTAGTCTGGGCACCAAAAAAAAAAAATCGTCAACTCTGCCACTTAAAACAAACCATATATGTCATAGCCATACAGGACAGACAAATACTCTGCCGCCACATAAAACAAACCATATATGTCAACTCTGCCACATAAAACAAACCATATATGCATACGTGGTCGGCTGTCAGTCTCAACTGATCAACGGAATAAGCTCCACCGAACGGGAAGGTCGATGAAGCTGGAAGATGTGAAGAAGACATATGATTGAACTACAACAAAAGTACTCGTGGACGTCGTGCGACTTTGGAACTGAGACTAACATGCACAGATGAAGGAAAAAAATAGACGTACTGACAACTCGCGCAGTTAACAACGAACTGTGTGGCATGTAGTATTTATGGAGACGTCTAGGAGCTTCGTACGTTTCCATAGAGTACAAGGTAGTACAGGCCTGATGGATTACTTCTCGCAAATAGTGGGGTGGTGGGAGGAATCGCAGCTACGTTTCCTCGTCCTGTCTAGCCTCTTTCTCCAGTACTTCCTATTCATAGCTGCATTCTTGCGCAAGTGCAATATCCCATCCTGGTTAAGGTTCCTTACATGGCTCGCCTACATAGGCAGCGATGCCATTGCCATATACGCCCTTGCCACCCTCTTCAATCGTCATAGGCAGGGCTGTGCCTCCCAGATAAATCAGTACACTCAAAAATGGACATGTGGTTACAAGAATACCTCCATGATTGAGGTGATTTGGGTGCCCATCCTCTTGATGCACCTTGGGGGGTACGACCGCATGACTGAATACAACATCGAGGACAATGAGTTATGGAGGCGACATGTTCTAACTGCATTGTCTCAGGTCAGTTCAAGAATTGTGGTTCATAATTTCTGTAGATTCCACCATATTATTACTTAATTTTGTTCATAAATAGCCGTGCTTAGCTAGAGAGTTGTATCCAATGTTTTGGAAATTTAAACATGAATGCATTTATGTTTGTGAGAGAAGATATAGTTCTAGAGCCATGTTACAATGATTGGAAAGTACTATTAGTACTTTTAGCATAATCAGTAAGTACCATTAGTACTTTTAGGGTATTTTATTTTGAAATTCTGATAATTAAATAAATATTATCAAGGGCAACATGGTAACAGGCTACGGTGAAATCGGATCGCAATTTCTACGCGGCTGGCCACAACTTCCCGTGTCCTCATCGGCGGCAATCTGGACGTGGGAGACCTAGGTGCGGAGCACGGTGAAGCTGGGGTTGGCGGCGGAGGCATGCCGCCAGCATGGCGGCACTCGGCGGGAGCTCATAGGCGAGGTCGAGGTGGGCGCCCGCGGGCCACGCGACGGAGCGTCCAACGCGGCGGCGACGCCTGCGCACCATGACAGGAGGCAGGCGGACGACGGGATCGAGCCCCCTACTAGCGCGACCACAGACACCGTGCCATGGCTCAGGATAGGGCGACGGACGACGAGGGCTCTCCGGCGTCGCCGCGCGCACGCAAGAGGGCGAGCTGCTGTGGAGCAGTGCGGCGCGGCGAACTATTGCCGCGAGCGGATGCAGGGCGGTGGCGCGTCGCGACGCAATCTCACGGCGAGCAGCTGCACAGGCCGTCATGAAGCGGAGGGCGGGGGCCGGGGAGGGTGGCACAGCGGGCTTACGGGGGTGCCCGCGGGAGGGACGGGAGGCGCGGGCGGGCTGCGGCTGCGCCGGCCGGCGGAGCCACGGTGGAACCAGGACCCGGCCACCAGGTCCAGCAGGGTCGGGGATCCGGACTCCGGAGCGCGGCACCGGCGGCTGGCCTCCGAGCAGCTGCGGGGAGAGGTGGTGGCACGCGGCGGCTGCGGGGGGTGTCGGGGAGGCGGTGTTCGGAGTTCGGACTGACAGGATCGACTAATGGGAAATTCCCTTTCTACCCTTATATTTTGAGAAAACCAAAAAATATTTTGATACTGGTTCCACCTCCAATTGGTACTGGTCCCACCTTGAATTAGTACTGGTCCCATCTTTTTTCGTACTTTTCCACTAATTAGTATTTTTGGATTAGTACTTTCTATTTTTTAAGCCATTAGATCTTGTTAAATGGAAGACTCACATTAATGCCAATCATTGTAAAACTTGTAATAGTTCTAACAAGATGCCTTGGAAGCATAATAGAAAGACTCAGAGAGTGGCTTCCTCTATTTTTTCGTTGTAGATCAGAATGTTGTTTTTTCCGCCACAGGATTATTTTCTTTTATTTTTATATCTTGAATTTATTAAAAATTTGTTTAATCTGGACCGTTATCATTTGGACCACAAAATAGATCGTTTATATTGCCATATGTTATTTATTATGGTTAAAGTGTGATTTTAGGAAGTATGTGTTTCTTATACTGATAGCTAGATAGATAGATGTATCCTTTGTTACCATGCATGTATCTTACCATTACTCATTGAAAGTAGTAAAAGAAGCACTACTTTCAAAGCACACTAGAAAAAAAGATAAATCTTAGAGATTCTCGTAATAATCAGAAACATCCGACCATCAATTGGCGGATTGGAATACTGATAGCCATTAGATCTATTTTCTAAGTAATTACCCACCTCTGCCATTACGAAAAGTCTTAAGTTCAACTCTCAATGAAAGCAAATATCTTCTTCTTATTTTTTAAGGTTTTTCCCATTTCCAAATTTGCCTTCAGTTTTTGTCTTTTTTCCCATTAAAATGCTAAAAACTCTTCTATTAAATAGATATTTTGTGCGTAATCTTACTATTACTAATTGTAGACACCTTTTAAAGTTTTCACGTCAATCCTCACAGGATGCGCTAGAAAAAAAAATAAAATCATCTCATAATAATAAAAAACATCCGATCATCAATTGACATGTTGAAATCTCAATAGCCATTAGATCTGTTTTTTTAAAGAATCACTCACCTTTGTCATTATAAAAACAATATTAAATAACCCCTAAAACTACATATTAATTACCCACTCTGCTGTTTATGTAATAAAATATGAAATAATACCCTAAATTTATACCTAATGCTCACATTATTTGCTATTGTGATGGATAATACCAAATAGTCCCTCTAATTTATATTTAAATTGTTCACCTTAGTTATTATGATTGATAGTATAATGAAAATAACCTCTCAAATTTATACTAAAATCACCTACTTTTGCAAGCGACCAAATATTATCTAAATCAATTAAGCATACATATAAAGTAGCAACATAAAAATAGATCTATATATGTTGTACATTAGGCCTTTAACCCGTGCGAAAGTACGGGTTGATAGACTAGTGCTTTACTAATAGTTAGATGACCTCATCATTTAATCGGTGCATAAGTGGATGTCATTAAATATAAAATATTTGAAATGGTGACATATGCACATATGAATCCGTGTTGATGAGGATGTTACAACACTGAAAAGGCCTATATACACAGAAAGCACGGTACCTTTTCCTAGTACCTCCAAGTTCTAAACCATTAATTAGATTTCACTTGATGTATATTTTTTCCATGCACCGTAAAACTTGTGCAAGCTATAGATATTGCAAGCTAGTTGATGTACATTTTCTATAGAAAAAAGTATAATCCCAGAGGTGGACCGCTTGGTACTGTATTTCATTCTACAAGATGCAATACATACTCACATGCGCTCACCTATAAATTTCAGGTCACAGTTGTCCTCTACGTGTTTTGGAAATTTTGGACCCGGCCAACTGAAGAAATATTTTGGAAAGCAACACTTTTGGCTTTTGTCCCTGGGATTTTAAAATGCTTCGAGAAGCCATGGGCTCTCAAAAACGCCAGCATCACCAGCCTGACTACCATGACATGTTTAGATGAAAATGGCGAGGTTAATACATTGGGGGCATACGTAGAAGATGCTAGACAGTATTTTCTGGTAAATGCACAGCCATTACCGCTTAATGATATTGACCGCAAGCCTTATAAACTCTTCGTCGATATTGTATACTCCTTTGATGATCGTCTTAGGAATCTGAGCTACATGTCGCTTTATGGAGACGAAGCGTATGGTGTGGTTAAATCAGCTCTCGCATCATCGTTTGATAGGCTGTACACCAAGGAAAGAGTGAGCAGATTTACCAATGCACGTGAGTGGCACTGGTGGCCTCCGAGAATTGTAGTGAACCGTGCTCGGATTGGTTCTATGCTACGGTATATAGTGTATTACCTATTTTTGCAAGCCATCCGTACCTTCAACAACGATGACAATAGTGGTTATAACCACAGCGATTTGGTGGTCACGAATATCTTGTTGTGGGGTACAATTGTTCTAGAGCTTGGACTATTAGCTTTTGTGATGGGATTTCTGATGGGCACTGACTTTACGCTAACGTGGCCAAACCAAGTGGCCCAGTATAACCTGATAGGATTCATGGTCCGCAACAGGAGGCACAGGTGGCTGAGGAAGCTTGCCGACTGGCTACGTTGCAAGGACACACTGGACCAGCTCTGGTCCATGGAGTCATGCAGGTCTTCCAGACACATCTGCAGCCTTGTCTACGACCATGTCAGCCAAGGTTGGAGAGAATACATTATGGACACGCCTAGCTACATCACCTTCAACGACAGCCGAGGCCAGCGGACTCTCGAGCGCGAGGGACATCTGGAGCTGCTAGTGCACATTATCAATGGACCCTTCGATGAGACTGTCCTCGTGAGGCACCTCGCCACAGATTTTTGTTTTTATTCCATGGACATCACTGATGATGAGATCACGGAGATATCAAGATCAAGCAGGCAGATATCCAACTACCTGGTGTACCTGCTGTTCGTGAATACAGAGATGCTCATGAATGGCACCAGAAGCAGTCTATTCAAGACCGCCTATGCTAACCTGAAGCACATGATCCAACCGGATGCTGCTGAAGAGCCTGGGCTCGACGGACGTCGGATTACGACAATGGTAGCCGAGCAGATGCGGGCAATGGCACCAGGTGGAGGAGGTCTAATTGGGAGTGCCTTTAGACTGTCCCGTGCTCTCACCAATGGTGGCATGGAGGCAGATGCAATGTGGAGGATAATCCAAGGAGTATGGGTGGAAATGTTGTGCTTCTCAGCCGGCAGGTGCAGAGGGTACCTGCATGCCAAAAGCCTTGGCAAGGGCGGGGAGTACCTCTCCCATGTCTGGTTGCTTCTGTCCTACATGGGGATGGAAACCTTAGCAGAGAGGCTGCAGAGGACAGAGCGAGGGGGGCAATGACGAGGAGCGTAATAACGTGTGAATGCCAAATGTTTTTGTTACTCTGATGTGTTGTCTGTTGCACAACCTTTAATTATGTTCTTCGACCCTCACTATCTGTTTATTATTACTTGTATGGGATTTTTTTATTTTTAATTTAATTATTGGAGTTGACGGTATTCATCTCATATAAAATAATAATAAAAGCTCGGCACCCTTGTTAAATTTTGTAGAGCCAATATTTTTTTTCATTTGTCTTAGAGTTATCTTGATGAAAAGAAGACGCCGGCACGCCGACTTGCGGTTCAGGCGCCGGGTGTTCGGCCGCGGCGAGGAGTGGACCGTCTTCGACGTCCGCCACGACGAGGCACGCTCGCTCCACGTCCTTTTCCTCCGGGTCGGCGCCAGCACCTTGACGATGCTGCGCAACCCGATGGCGCTTGAGGAGAAACCCGTCACGGCCTAGCTACGGCGTCTTCGTCTCCCAGCTGGCCTGCACGGCGGAGGACGTACGTACGTGGACCTGCTGCAGCGCGACAAGGTGCTGGAGCACTTCCTCGGCAGACGGCCGACCTCTGCAACGGCGTCGCCTTGGACATCGACCGCCGATGCAGGATGCCCCTGCACAACTTCAAGGGCCTCTTGCGCGACAAGTACTGCCGCAACGTCTTCTACCGCCTGGTGTTCTTCGTCGCCTTAGTCCTCTTCCTCTGCAAGGTCATCCAGGTCACGTATGCAGTTCTTGCGTACCACAGGCCCCCAAAATAATAGGGCTTGACGATGGATCGACCGAGATGAGTCGCCGTACATCTAACTTTCCGTCGACCGAGAAGGCTTCACACAATTCATAGAAATCTTGTTTCATGATAGGCCAACATCTCTTTATAATGTCTGTGTTAAAACCATCCAGGTCTAGGTGATATAGACTGGACCGAGCGAACTATATGAGGGAGCATAATTCCGAAGTGTATAAGGCTATATCAAGAATAATCCCGAACTATATCAAGAAGTATAAGGCTCATCGTGTAAGGTCTACAATTATTCTAGATAAGAACTGTAGAGAAAATTAAGTATGGGAAAATAAAAGAAGTACAAGAGACAGCTGCATTTGACGTTGTGCACCTTTGGCCGTAATGGCCGTCGATCACTGTGCAGAAGTGACCGCTGCTGTTAACATCGAGTGGGTGTAGTCCCTTTTAATCTTCGTCAACGTCACCACCACGTCACTCATTGACATCCTTTTGCAAGGTGAGTCGCTTGAGCAGAGCAAACCAACCTCAAATACTGACCGAAGACGGTCATAAAGGTAACAGACGAATGAAGCATCTTGCAGTAGCTGGTCATCCATGACGGAAACAAGGTCAGTCGGAAATGCACAATGAACCCACTGCCTAATGCACAGTGAAGACTTCAAGGAGCATGATTCCGAAGCTAAACACATCACTCTTACACGATGCCATTCCAAGTGTTCCATACTCTGCTCAAGATATTAAGAATAATTAAGCAAAAATGATCTAGATACGATATGGTTCATTCATATGCTTGGTTTTATAGAAATTAAATGCAAGATTACCACATAGATGTCATTTGTACCTGGTGCCATGTAACCAAGTGTTCCTGGCATGCTTGCCGTGATCTTTGAATTGTCATCACGCAGTAACAACTTTGCGATGCCGAAGTCTGCCACATGTGCCGTCATTTCCTCATCAAATAGCACATTGCTAGGCTTCAAGTCACAGTGTAGGACAACCTGATAATGCTCATGGTGGAGATATTCCATTGCCATTGACACATCTAGCATGATATCTAGCCTCTTGAGAAACCCCAAATGACTACTGCCTTCAGAATGCAGGAGGTTGTCTAAGCTGCCATTTGGCATGTATTGGAGCACCAGTGCTCTGAAATCCAGGTTGGAGCATGTGTTTAATATCCGTATTAGGTTCCTGTGCCGAGCCATGCGTAGTACACGACATTCGGCATCAAAGCTTCTAATGGCTTCTTCCAGTTGCATGTCTAGAACTTTTATGGCAACCACTAAACCGGTGCTCAAGGCACCCTTGAACACTTTTCCAAAGCTCCCAATCCCCAATAGATTGCTCTCACTAAAATTATTAGTGGCGCTACTGAGCTCATGGTAGGAAATTAGCCTACGGCTCATAGCATTGCCTGGAGCGTGTCTCAAAGGCTTTGTGGTGTTCCTATGTTTCCTTATGAACAATAGGAAAATGCAAACGGCAGCAGTACTGAATGATACGGTGATAGCTGGGATTAGGAATTTTAGGAAATGTGTATTGTTTGAGTGAGACTTTTGATGGCATGGAGGAAATCCAAAACGTGGAGCACCACAGAGTGCAGCATTCCCTATCAAGGACTGCAACGTGATGTTTGAGAAAACACCTCCCTCTGGTATATTGCCTTGTAAACTATTGAACGAGAGATTCAAGGATGTCAATAAGGGAAATTGGCAAGGAATTTGGGAATGGTACCAGAGAGATTATTCGAGGAGAGGTCCAATGTTGCTAAGTTAGTAAGATATTTGAATGAGTCTGGTATTGAGTTTTCAAACATGTTGTGTGATAGATTTAGGTAGCCCAGCATCGTAATTTGTGCAAAGGATTCTGGGATAGTTCCAAACAAAAAGTTGGAAGAGAAGTCAATTACATTTGCTTGTTTCAGTCCACTAATATCTGCTGGTAGGGAACCCACAAAGAAATTGTGAGAGAGATTTGGGTGAATAAGTTTAGCTAGGTGAAAAAGGCTTGCTGGAAGTGACGAACTCAACTGGTTATCAAACAAATCGATGTATTCTAGCAAGGTAAGGTTGTCGATGCTGTCTGGTATGGAGCCAGAGAGTTTGTTCCCATTGAGAAACAACCGTTGTAAGCTCCTGAGCATACCAATCTGTGTCAGAATAGGGCCTGACAATTCATCGTCGCTGACATCAAGGAACGTGAGATTATGCATCCCTGTGATAGACTCTGGGATTTCTCCAGTCAATAGGTTGCTACCAAGACCAAGGAATTCAAGGTTAGTTAAGTTTGTAAATGTCGATGGAAGCCTACCTATTAACTTGTTCTGACTGATATCAAACCAAAGTAACTCTCCTGAAAAATTTCCTATATGATCTGGGAACTCCCCGGTGAAAGAATTATTATACGGGGAAATAACCTGTAGTTTTCTACACTTGGAAAGCGAGAATAAGAAGCCAAGGTCCCCATCTAAATCATTTGACAACAGAGAGAGATAGTTCAGAGATGGAATGTTCCCAAGTGCTAGTGGTACTGATCCAGAAAATTGATTATAGCCTAGAGAAAGCATAGTTAATTCTGAAAAATTCCGGAGAAAAGATGGAATTGGCCCTGTTAGCTGGTTGTATAGGGGAGCTAGCCCAGTAAGACAGGTGAGATTCGTAAGCACCGCTGGGATAGAGGCAACGAGGTTATTTGCTCCCAAGTCAAGTGCGATGAGATGTGGCAGTTGTGCCAACCATGTTGGAACAGCGTCCACAAAACAATTTATTGAGAAAACGAGGTATTCTAGATATTGGCATGCTGCAAGCCCTGTTGGAACCCGACCTGCAAACTTATTTTCAAAGAGAGAAAAATCCTGCAGCTGCTGAAGGCTAAAACTTTGATTATTTGGAATTGGTCTAGTTAGACTATTACTTCCAAGCCATATTACTTGTAGCCTGGACATGTTATATATGGGTGGGGGTACTGTACCCGAGAGGTTATTATATTTCAGAGTCAGTTGTACTAGCATGGGTAGCGAACCTATACCATAAGGTATTGGTCCTGATACGCTGTTGTTTCCCAAGTAGATGTACTGTAGGGAAGCCGTGTTATTGAATAGATATGGTGGTATGTGGCCACTCAGCTCATTCCTTTCAATTGAAAACTTCTGAAGGTTGTGCATATTCTGCAGCAACCCCTCCGGAATCTCCCCTGACAGGCTATTGAAGCCTAGGCTAAGCACCTGGAGACTTTGAGGTTTCCCATGGCACTAGGAATGGGACCTAAGAGGCTGTTACCAAAAAAAGAAACAACGCTAAGCCGACGTAGCCTTCCAAGATCTGCAGGGATAGAGCCAAAGAGACCTGTGCTTGAGAGGTTCAGCAGGGAGAGGAAGGAAAGATTACCAAGGTGTGGGCTGAGGGATCCTTGGAGGGGCACGTCTGCCAACGCCAGAGCCGTGACGCGCTGCCGGCGCTGGCTGCACGAGACTCCAACCCATCGACAGAAGGAAACATTGGTTGTCCAGCTGCTGGCAAGGACTCCAAAGAGGATCAGAGAGCTCGCCTTTGAAAGCCAGCAGGGCAGCAAGGTCGGTGTAGCTGCCGTTATCGCTGGCTACAATCAGGCTTGTTGGGGCGGCCCAAGAAACAGCTGCAGCAGTAGGCAGTAGCTCCTGGAGGAAGACGGTCAATAAGAACACAAGAGCAACCGGCCAGTAGCTTGGTGCATCGGGCGCCATTGCAGCTACCAGTGTGGCTGTAGGTGCTTCTCAGGTCAGTTCAGTTCTACTGAATGTATGCTTTGTGATGATGCATGCACGCGACTACATGAGTATATTTATGGATAGATATGTCGTGATTGTCACTGGTAGTAGCAATTAGTGCTGTCTTTGGCCGTCAAGCTCATTGGAAACTTGGACTAGCAATAGAGTGATGGAAACCGGGTCTTTGGTCGTCATCTCGTCGATCTTCCTGCTTCTGCCCGCCCAGCTAACACCACATCGAGCGTGTGTCAGTCGGCAAATGTACGTACATCCACCAGGTTGATCGAGGCGGCATGGATGGATGCATGATGGATCCCATTCAATTCCCAGGTCACAAGTCTGTGTCGCGGAGGGGTCGCAATTTCGGTCTGAAATTCTAGAAATTTTACATTCTAGAAACTCCATGGGCAATAATATTTTCGCTCAAGCAACCACCAAATGTAAAACAATAATGCCTAATCTTCTTCCTGCACACCAATATTCACATTCGTGAGCAAGCAAGAGAAGCTGATAAAAAAGCGGTCACGAATGTGCAGTGGTATATGACTTAGCAAGAGCGGAGCATTACTTTATGGGAGAGTTACTTGTGTGCATCTCCATCCATTACGCATTATTAGCAAGAAAATAGTGTCTGATAGGTAACGTTGCGTTCTAGACATGGATATTCTCTATGCAGTAGCTTCCAACTTGCAAAACACGTCTCTTTCAGCACTGAAGGGACGCACTACAGCTAGCTCTCTAAGAGAACCTAGTGACAATCACAATTGTGCAGCCATATAAGTCATTAAGTAATGTGTATATATTCCAGGAATCATGTTTTGTACAAAAATCAACTCAGCACAGATTGCAACATCCACTACACACTTTGTGGAAAAATTAATGTGATACCCAAATTTGGCCTTCCTCCACTGGCCTTCCAAGCTCGAGATCATGTTGAAAACAATTCTTATTAACCGCCAAAAAACCATGCAAATCCAAGAAGACCATTACACTGAACCAAAACTGAACCATATGCATCTAATATATTGCTGGAGGACATCAAAATTGAATAGATGGGCCCACCACGCTCCCTCTCCCCTTGTCGCCGCCGGAGGGGGCCGCCGGCCGCCGCTCCTCTCCTTAGCCGTTGCTCTATAGCGGTCGTTGGAGGAAGGGGGCCACCGATGTGCCATTGGGGTCGCCTTTGGAACTCGTTGGTGGCCGGACGGCGGCCGCTGCCCTCGCTTGCCTCCACTGCGTCTCCTCCTTTCCTGGGACGACGGCAAGGTGGGGGAGCAGTGCCTTCGGTGCAGTGCAGCGGCCACTTGTGTGTTATGCAGCGTCCGGCGAACGGTGGCAGCATCCTGTTCTTCGTGGTGGAGAGGTTGATGCCGCTTTGCAGTGGTTTCTTTGCGCTGCCATTCGTGAGTTCATTGTGCATTGGTGCGGCTACTTCTCACAAAAAAATTTTCACATTTGCTAGTACTATGCATATAATGCATAGACATGTGTCATCTTGGAATCGGTTTGCAGTTTCGTTTACTCGTGCAACGCATCCAATTTTTAGATGTATCCATCGGACTATGTTCGTGTACTTATTGGCTAGCTCACGACTCATCTTTGTTGGAGTGAACATCTAGAGATTGTTTGTTTGCCGCAGGGTTCTCGATTGCAGGCTGTTGGCCAAGGCTCGGTGATATGCTAGTGCTGGCATGGTAAGAAGGTGGAAGCAACATCAATGACCTTTGATTTAGGTGTTATCTATAGGTGCCATTTTCTTCAACTTTGAAGAGAAATCTTAAAGCCTGGCCTTAATTGGTTGTGCTTGGCAATGACCTTGCTGAAGGCATTGTTTGGAGGAGGAGGAATTTAGTCTCTATGGTGAAAACGTTTGGTCTGACTTTTGCTAGTTGGATATTTGCAACGACGGCGTGTATTTGCGTCGTTTGCTTTCTGAAGACGTTTTTAGAGAGCCTTCATCTTGGTCTAGGTGTTGCTTGATTAGTGGGAGTTTTGAAGATTGTGTTGTGTGTGGTAGCTCGCTATGTATGGTTTTTTATGTAGTTTTTCTGTGTTTTAGGCTGCGTACACCTTAGCTGTGTAGAGGCCAGAAGGTTTCTTAGTACCTTGTATCACTTGATATTTTTACTAAGATCAATAAAACTTTCTTTTCTAAAAAAAATCAAAATTGAATAGATAAAGAGATAGAATAGAAGATTATCTAGCGACAACAAGAGATTTCCTAACTGACATACGATGCCAGTTGAGGAGACCAAGGACATGGTCTTCGATATATGAAGCGCGGCAATGTATTATTCATGTGTTGAGCTATGTTTGGTGCATTCGATCATGTGTGTTGTGGCATTCTTGGAGTACATGATCAACTAACGTTGCATGGCAGGCTTGTGTGGGTGGCCGAGCAAGATACATCGGACTCGGGCGTGACTGCGTGATGCCCAGCTAGCGGCCGGGTAGTAGTTAGTGCAAGTGGCCCAGGAGCCGGAGCATGCCATGGTAGGCTGCTGTGGGAGGCCCAACAGGATATGATCGGCGATGCCCTGCAGGAGGTTTGGCCGCTTAACTAGATGAACTAGGCAAGGAGCCTCGCTAACGCCGCGCCCGTGTTGGACCTCGCGTAGCTGGTTCATTGGTTTTGGTTTTCTATTTCAAAATTGGCATTTCTTGATGGCTCCAAATCACCCTGGCACCAATAGCAGAAGTGACGTATGCCGGAGTCCATGATTGTTCAAGTAAATTTCAATGTCACAGTAAATGGAGAAAAAAGGGAACGACATCATAGTTAACCATACATGAGAAAAAGGAAATGGAAAACTACTAAGGATCAGCTTAGGTGCATCCATACTTCTATATGTATATTGTGTAGCTTGTAGGAAAGCATGAATTCCTGTTGACCTGTCGGAAAAATTGGAAGAAAATGAGCATGGTGTAGCTAAACAAAACACATGTGCTTATTAAAGTACTTATGATGTCACAAATTGCAAAGCAATAACATCATACGAACTATATAATCTAGTAAATGTCGCATTAAGATGAAAGTTAAGTGGGGCAAAATTAACAATAATGACCAATGAAACATAAACACCTTATTCCTTAAGTTTTTGTGTCCGAGAGAAACCAAAGCACTGGGGACTGTTAAGAACCAGTATTTTAAAAGTTATTCCCTTCACGTTGACCAAATTAGTACCCTAAGGAAGCCAAGGCACATATATGCACATCAACCACAATAGGCAGCGTCCATTTTGTGGCTGGGAAGGAACTAAATTCAAGCAAAGAGTAACATTTAACAAACCTATTCTAATGTGGATGAAGCGGAGTAGGAAAATCATAAAATGGTACACTGATTTTCACTTCAGAGAAAGGAACTGATGTTCCGAGTGCCAAACTTTTTCATAAGAGATGATTATTTGTCCTTGGAAAAGAAATAGAAACCCATCGAAACAGTGCATGAAAAAAGAGTCAATTAATATAGTTTGTATATAATTCTCATTGCAACCTTTTGTTGATAGAAAACTGTTAAGAGTATCAATATATATCAGACTTGTAGTCTTAGCCATTTTTGCAAGGTTAAACTGGAAGCAAACAACATAACTTTGTATCAACGGTCATTTATATAGTCTCTGTAGTATTTTGATTTATTCCAAAACTAAAATAATTGATTAGATAGAATTTATAATCAGGCAAGTATATAAACAGGTTGACCCATATGCCAAAAACTAAACTACATTGGCAGAGCACACCATATGTCAGGCGGCAGCACCACCACCAGCAAGCCTAATAAGAAATTAAACAACTCATGTATGGCTAACATGCATAGTGTTAGAACAACCTGATTGATCCATATGCGAAAAAATAAACTACGTTTATTATTCAACAGAAGCATGTTATATTGGAAATTTACTTCAAGGTACCAACACCACAGCACCACCAGTAGATCTACAACCGAAGCATGCTATGTGGAGGATCCCTTAGGTTATCAGTAAACGTCAGGCAACACTGCATTAGTAGATCTACAAAGAAACAGATCATATATTGATAACATGTTTTATTGTTCAGAACTGTGCAGCGGACTGGTACAACAGGAAATCATGTTCAACTGATAGCCATGAATGAAAGAGGTGTACAGAAGAACTTACCCTATTTTTATAAACTGATGCTCAAATTCACCTTCCCCAAGTGGGACTGAAGTTGAACTTCATCAGGAACACAAATGCATGTCG
The DNA here is from genome assembly GCA_022530915.1 of Paspalum notatum. NCBI lineage: Eukaryota > Viridiplantae > Streptophyta > Magnoliopsida > Poales > Poaceae > Paspalum > Paspalum notatum. The sequence goes on from CM039683.1 coordinate 6,905,778, forward strand.
AAAATAGAACCACACAAAAAAGTTAGCAAGGAAAAAGGTCACCGGAGAGCCTAATATCAACCATACAGGTGGTAAACAATTGCTAAGTCACTACTTAAACATATTTGGAAAAAAATAATGGGACAAACGAAACTGCAGTGTGGTATGAATTTCTAAAGCAGCAAGGGTGCAAGGCCTGGCATCTGCCAAGAGACGGTACCATACAAATTGAAGGAAAGAGGTATGGCATCAAGTTAATTTTGTATTTGTAATATTGGATTGGGCTTCATCTATATATGTCATTGTGCAAATATTAGTTGCAAGTATCTCAAAAGGAAGTCATTTAAGATGTACAGTGTCAATCGATCGCGTATTGTGCAGGGAGGCTGCAAATAAAATTCATGTTTTTGTAATGGGTTTAATCAATCACAATATCGGACCATACAACATGCAACTGGATTTTCTGCGAGGACACTGAGAATTAGGACGGGGACGCACATCATGAGATCTACATCAAATCTATTAATAGCAGCATGCAATGCTCCTAGTAAAACATGCCAATATATATGCACTAAGATCATCAATAATGGCATATGAGAAGCATCGTATTTTTTGACATGGCAACTTTGTTGCTATAAAAAAGCTACCATACGTGAAATAATAAATATGGATAAACAAAGATTAAATTTATAGATAATGATACATAGTCATAGTAATATACCAAAGTGCTATAGGTCACGGATGAAACATTGAGTTAATATATGGTAGTCTAAATATATGAGTTGAAGCAACCAATCAGGCCCAAACTTGGTCTTAATACTTCATGTCCCTTTTTTCGACAAATAAGTAGCACCAAACTCAGAACAAATCGGCCAGGACACAACTACTTCTCATAGAGTGAGCATTAAAACTAAACTTGAAGTTGTAGTTTTTTTTTAAAAAAAAAGTATCCATGTTAATCTGGGGATCTACAGAAATACCATGAGTTATCGTTTTTTATTTACTGCAAGATCGCTCAAATGAATACTATATAAAACTAAAGAAAGGTTAATGTGGTTGCATTAAGCTAGGCAACTGGTTACCAAAATAAAAATTACCAACCCTTAAAAGCAGTCTAGTATCAGAAACTAATTAGAAGAATGATACGCCCTTCCTTCCACGATAGTGAGCACAATTTAACTATTAAGTATTAACAATGCACTTGATCTGGAAGTAGTTCAGAACATTTTGCATTTACATCTATATTGATAAGCAAATAAACAATTAGCATCTCACATCTCTGTTACTCCACCTCCAAACATCTAAACAAATGGGTCCGATTCCTGTAAATATGTACATGCAAGCATTGAAAGAACTGACTCTAGTGCATGCTTATCAAGGAATTCCAGTGTAAAAGGACAACTAATTACCTTCATGAGTGTGAGCACTCCAGGTGCAGACCTTGAGGAAGCAGATGGAGCTGATAGGGTCAGTCCTGCTTGAGTTGATGCTAGGAAAATTGGATGCCGTTCATGTGCAGAACAGAGAAGTCAGATAGGCATCTGTTGTGTCCTAGAAGCAAACATTCCAGGCTATTACAAAATAGATCCAACATTGGGGAAAAAAAATTCATACATGAAGCCACACTGGTTGCTTATCTATGGCAAACATTATGAGACACAAATGGGCTTGGGCTGAATATGGGAGATCTCCCTGACAATGGACTGAATAGACTGAAACATAGACAAATTATCGCTCCTGACCATTTGGCATTGTATAGAACACATCAGTACACGGGGAGCAGTAGAATTTCTGCAACTACACCTAACAATCCTAGACATTCTTTTTCAGTGTCGTCGCCACTACAATAGCAGGCAGAAAGGGAGCAAAAGACATACCCAACGTGAAAGGTTGGGATACTAAAGTGCTAGAAGATTGGTATTCAACGCAATTAGGAATTAGGCCGAGAAAACCTGAAGGAGTGAGGAACAACAGTCATGTCCCAAACCCTAAGGTACGAATCAAATTAATTTGAGGACATGATTATAGAAAAATAAGTTAGGAAATCGACCTGGTAGGTTTCAGTTCAGGAGGAGCTGAGGCAGATCCGATTGGAGGAGGAGGCACCCATGTGGAGGTCTGGCGCAGGGGCGGACAGAGAGGAGTCCGTGACCGGAACAAAGGTAGGAGGAAGAAGAGGAGGCACCATGACGCCTGTATGGAGCAGGCGCGGGGGAGAAGAAAGGATGGCGTAGGGGGAAGGCAAGGATGAGACGGCAAACGCGTCGTCTCTGGCCGGGGTCGCAGATGCAGAGTCGGCGTAGCACACACGCGAGGAAGACCATGGACTGAGGTGGACCCAGAGAAGCGCCGGAGCAGTACCCCACCAGGAGCCGCGCAGAGGGAAAAAAGCGCAAGGACGGGCCATTGCCGCGTGGAGCAGTACCCCGCCCGGCAATGGCCGCGGCGGGCGTGCCAGAGCCCGCGAAGGAGCTCGGCTTGGGCCTACGGTCGCTCTTGCGGGAGGGCCCGGCGGAGGCGGAGACGCGGTCGCGGAGGAGGAGTCAACCCTAGCACGGAGCCATGCGGGGGGGGGGGGGGGGAGAGGAGGGGACCGGCGCAGTGGAGAAGGAGAAGTAGTGCACGGAGCAGGAGGAGAGACGGCCGGTATGGCGGAGGAGGCGTGCGGAGGAGGCGGCAAGGGCAAGGTCAGATGGCGCGGGGCGACAGAGAGATGGAAGATGGCAAAGAAAATTACCGCGTCATGTGTACACACCTGGGCAGAGAAGGGGGAAAGAAATGACTGCATCGTCTGCACGCATCCGGGCAGCGCAGGGTCCCACCATGGGCCAGCGCGGGGAGGCTTCCAGTCACCCAACCGTAGGCACCCGCGGGGAGGGGCTCTAGGAAGACGCCATTCCTCCCACGCATATAGGTTTAACTATTCCCTATGGTGGAAATTTAAATGTTACTCCGTAAATATGCTATTAATAGTATTGAATGCATATAACTATAGAAAATCAATGGAAGCTATAAATAGATGGTCTAGTGGACTCCTTTGACGATGTGACTTCGTGTGTCTAGAGAAATCATTTAGTGGGATGCACCTATTTATAGATAGAAGATTGGTTGGATACTGAGTGTGCACCACAACGGCTTGTTTGGGGTCAGGTTTTGGACAATCTTACTATTACTAATTAGAGGCTACAAAAGAAGCACGAATTGCGAAACGTGCTAGAAATTCTCACAAAAATCAGAAACATCCAACCATCAATTGGCATATTGGAATACTGATAACCATTAGATTTGTTTTCTAAGTAATTACCCACATCTGCCATTACGAAAAGTTTTGAATTCAACTCTCAACAAAAACAAATTTCTTCTTTTTTTAGAAGATTTTTCATTTTCAATTTATTTTCTAACTAATCACTCACATCTGCCATTATGAAAGGTTTTGAGTTCAACTCTCAACGAGTAATTTTCTTTTTTTTGGCAGATATTTTCATTTTCAATTTATTTTCCAACTAATTACCCACCTCTGCCATTATGAAAGGTTTTCAGTTCAACTCTCAACGAAAGTAAATTTCTTCTTTTTTTGGCAGATTTTTCCATTTTCAAATTTACTCTTATTTTTTGTCAGATTTTTCACATTTATAAATTTACACTACTAAATGATCCGGTAACTTTTTTTCATAAATATGTTAGAAATCTTCTATGAAACAAATATTTAATGCCTAATCGTGCTATTACTGATTGGAGACTGCTTTTGGAGCCTCCTTATTAATCCTCAGAAGATGTGCTACATACAAAAATTAAATCATAGAAATTCTCACAATATTCAGAAATATTATATTATTGGTTACATATTGAAATCTTAAATGCCACTAGATCTTTTTTCTATATAATTAACATCCCGTCATTGATCATGTAGCTCTATTAATAGATCTGTTTTCTAAGAAAAAACAAATTCAAAAAATTCTCACAAAAATTAGAAACATCCCGTTATACATCATGTAGCTCTAATAATAATAGTCATTAGATATATTATAGTTTCTAAAAAATTACCCACCATGACATTATGAAAGATGAAATAAAATAATCCCCTAATTTTGTAAAAAAATTGTCCATCATGCCATTATGAAATATGAATTAAATAACCCCTTAAATTTTCATAAAATTACCGATCATGCCACTATGAAATACGATTTAAAATAACCCTTTAAATTTGGATATAAATTACTCAACATGCCATTATAAAAGATGAATTAAAATAAGCCCTAAATCTGTATATAAATTACCCAATATGCCATCATAAAATATAAATTAAAATAATTTCTAAATTTGCATATACATTACCCACAATGACATTACAAAAGATGAATTAAAACAATCAAGTCTAATATTATTACGGTTAAATCTATATCTCCTAAAATTCTAACATGTGCGAGAGCACGGGTTGACGGACTAGTAAGTAATAATAATACACTTCACTAAGTAGAAAGTCGCTGCTATAATCTGTCACCTGCCCTGTCCCTTGCAGACAGTTCACGGATGGTTAAGGAACTAGTATTCCGCTTTCATAAGAAATACCTAAGAAATAACCCTAAGAAGGCATACAGTTATATTTAAAACCAAACAGAGTCCAAATTGTAGTTCACACAAGAGATCGAGAAGAAAAGGAAGGAGCAGCATCAGCTGTGGTGGAAGCTTAGTAACCAAAATCAGAATCTTAGTTTCCATGATCGATGTGCAATGGGGCTCCTTTACTCTGTTGCTTTGCGATATGTTGGCTTTACCTCACAATTTTACTATTGCAAATTAAAGACCTTTTTTAGCATACACGTTAATCCAGTTGAAAAGCCCTAGAAAAGGTGATAAGCCCTAGAAATTATCTAAACACCCAGAAATAACTCGTCACTGATTTGATAAACTATAATCATCATTGATAATAATAGCCAAATAGTTTATATTCTATTTTATAGTTAAATTGGTACATTAGCTATTACGAGGCAGTGTAAAGAGTAATAAATTTATATCTAAATTGGCTATTTATGACATTATGAACAAAATATAAAGCAAACACTTGATTTTTTAATATAAACTGACTGTCATTAACAGAAGTAATTTAATCCTCTACCAAGTCCTAAACTTACCACTTGTGCAATATTTATTACTCTCACCATTCTCAAATATTCGTCGGGTTTCCACAATTTTAATTATTCATCTTGTTCAGAAATTTTATGCAAGCATTAAACACTCAATTTTCCGATCATTAAATGCAAATTTACATGCTATAAGGCCATTCATAGGCGTTTAATTGCACATTTAACAAAATTGGACATATAATATATGCCATGTTATTAAACATGTTGATGTGTCATACTACCTTGTTTCATTAATATATGATGTTTTTTAGTTCAAAATTGAACAGAAATCCATTATATATTTATGATCGGAGGTGTAGTAGTATCTTATAAGAATAAAACGCAAATAAAATCCATTAGGAATAGCCAAATGGGTCAGAGGCTCATCTATAACACCGGCGCCGTGCGTAAACAAAGGTCGAAGAGCTGTGGCACTGTTGCCGCCAGGGAAGCAGTCAAGCAGCACTACTGGCACAAGTGAAGCAATGTCGATGGAAAAGGACGGCGTAGTGGAAACATGGATGGCCATGCTTTAATCGAGAAGGGATTGGTGCCATCAGTGCAGGACAAGGCGCGCAACAACAAGCGACGTTGGCAGTTGCAGAAAAAGGCCAACCAGCAGGGTGAAACTAACCAATGTGAATGAAGAAACAAACAACGATCGGTGAGCCGCCTTAATCAGAACTGCCTATATGCATGCAGTGTGTCCCACCTTAATTACTGATCGATAATTTAAGTGTATACTTATCTGCACTGATTATGCAGTTGTGATAACAAAGTGGTGAAAGCTGCTTATTCCATACATTAAAACATGCCATGGAACATTTATCCATTGCAAGCATTTAATGCTTGCTCACACGTTTTACTAATGCAGCTACATACATAGCAATTGACCATTGCAATATATATGGACCCCATGTTTGGTCCCGTACGCGTAGTAAGTATGCCATATATAATGCATTACAGTGCTAAAGGGGTAAGGTACTCGTCATGTACCCAGGGAGATGTTCGGCCTGTTCGTTCTACGGGCAATTAGGGTTCCTGCCGGGTCCCCCGTAGAAGATGTAAGTACCCCAGTTGCTATCGACATAATTCTGCACGTCATAGCAGTTGAGCTGCTCAACCGTGCTCACAGCACTTGGCGATTGGAGATAGTTCGACGGATTCACCACTTGGATGTTTCTTATGTAGCTAGCCTTGCCGAACCATTCCACAGGGAAGTGTCCACTGCCCATCTGCGTCGCGGATTGGCCGGCGTTAGGATTGGAGTACACCTCGCCACCCCAGTCGACACGGGTTGCACTGTCTGCCAAGTATGTGAATAGGGATGATGGCCAGTACCCCAAAACATAGCCTCCCACTTGCAGCCACCAATTGCCACCCTGTTGGTCCTGCAAGCCGGAAACATACATGTGAAGAATTCATGAGAAAATTAATTAGTTTATGCTGAGGAAGTACACATGTAGGTCGATCCCTGGCGTAGAATTGAAAATCAATCTTTTTCTATTTTCAGCCAAGTAGTTTATGTTCGTTATGCAAGGCAAAAGCGAGATATATAACTGCAGATCTTGCAGAATTTTACCAAATATATGGCATGGATTCATAATACTATTTCCAGGCAGAAGCTGATGATAAAATTCCTTTGACCTAATCTTAATTTAATGGTAAATACATCATCTGTAACAATTTTATTTATTTCCATTTTTTGTTTAAGAAATTAACTAAACAAAATTATCAGAGGGTTTGTGTCATAACTGTTGCCATAACATAATGCATCGACCTAGATCGGTAATCATATACTCCATCTAGTTCCTAAGTACTCGTCGTTTTGGACAATGACAAGTTCTCCAAAACATACGGCCTGATCGGCTACAAGGTTTTGCGCTGTAGGCAGCTTTCACGAACAGTGCTGCCCTGACTGCAAGAGTTCGTATATAATTCAGATGTTTTAACTCTTGTCTTGTTACATGTGTGATTATCGTTTTGGATAATTCAAAAGCAGGGTGATTATCGTTGGCTACCGACAATCAGAGTTTGTGGCTTTACAAGTGTCTGTGTCCTTTGGTTGGCCCTATGTGACTAGGATTTCATTTCCTGCTCGATGAGACTTTGTTAGACACAAAAGGATAATGTCACATGGGTTGTAATAAGCATGGTTTGATTCTCTCTTGGTGGAAGATGAAGCCGGAGATCTCTATGGACTAAGAGGGAGACATGGAGTACCTTGAGCCCTTATTCAAAGCACTGATTAACTATGTAGCATTTTCAGACAAATCTGTAACATGCATGTGACAACTTTAACTGCATGAGCCACACTTGTAGACTCGACATATGTCCGAAAGTATGAACAAGAAGCAGGTGGTACATATATACATTCCCTGTGCACATTGATAAAATTGATTTTGTATGCCCAGGATATGAAGGCTGTATTTTACCTTCCAGATTAAAATACTGAATTCATATTGTGAGCCACCATAGGTAGACACAGGGGAGAGGCTGCCACCGATGGCGATCTGATTATTTGTCTGGACAAACCCTGAGCATAGGTTGTAGCATCCTGTGTGGTTATATGCATCACGCTACAATTTTCAATATATATAATGGAAAATTAATTAGTACCTTTATGTCAATCATTTCTAATGAACGTAAAAGGGAATGTGATATTTATCTTACGGTCCAATAGATGAATAATCTAGGATTTCTATCACCATACAGCCCTGGGTAAACCTGCAATTTTATAGCACATGCAATTAACCAGAATGAAATAGATTGCCCGGCATATTACAGGATCATTACAGTATGCTTAGCTGCTTCGTAATAAACACTGCTGCAAGGACAATTCACCGAAGAAAAAAAAGTTTTTGCATGAATTTAGAGAACCTAGCTCGACTCCTACTTATGCTTTGTTTCTTTCAGCATATATATCATGGTAGCTGATAATAAAAGGCAGAGTTAAATACAACAGCTATGGTGGGATCAGTGTTCCGATGCCTATAGCTTGTCTGTATATGACAAAAGCATCTCCAATCCATAGGAATTGAGGGATTATTTAGGGGGATATTTTGATTTCTCCCTCGATAATTATGGATTGAGTTTATCCATACAAGTTCTTGTGGTGTCAAGATATCACCTGCCATCCTGCTTCAATGGTGTTGAGGTCGTTGCCGCTGTATGATCCCTTAGAGATCCAGAGCTGGGTCAAGCTGAAGTCCCCGGACCTTTCAAGATTTGGTTGCCATAAATTGAATGAAGCTTTGGTTCCATAATACCTGTCTGCACTTGAAGATGCTATGGCCCACTGAACGATTGACAAGTGGGCAAAACGAAGTTAATTAAATTCGAAAATATTGAGGTATTGACAATAATCCACGTGAAAGATCAGTAAAAGTTTCATGATATCCTCCGTTGATTTACGTTTATTTTGTACCTGATGGCCACTGGTCACACTTTGCTCAAAGGAATTGTGGTTTGGGATGCTCCCAGGCCTCTTCTTGCCAAACATGCTGATGGAGCTAGCCCTTAGGACATCCTCTTCCTTGGTCCTTCGGATGGGTATGGTGTTCTCAGGGCACCGGCCATTCTGGTGCCAAGTTTGGGTGATTGGCTGGGGTGCGATGTTGGAGCCATTGTGGAGGTCTCTTGGGTAGGAGAACGGCCGCATCTGAATAAAGGTAGCGACAGAGACATGATGCGCGATGATACAGTATAGTATAGTATGTGAGTATGTGTGACTGATGGTGTGTGGCACTGCATCTAGCCTATATCTGCAGCCAACAGTAAAACTGAAAAGGGAAGTAGTGCATGGTGCTGAGGATAGGAACCTGGATAGTATGGTTCTTGAGCAAAGGATGATCGAATGCTGGCTGTTTGGAGATGTGCACACAGTCGATGATATCTCCATCCGGGCTCTGTTAATTTTTTTCCCAAAATTACTGCTTGCAACAAGGTAGAAAAATTAATTTGAACTCACTGGAAAGTGATAGATATATATTTCGTTCTTACATTGTACCTGTCGAGGTATATGCAATTAGTAATGTAGAAGAGAATAACTGCGATTTTATTAGCTTCAATTAGGTGTGCCGTGGCCTTCTATTATCTGTGGGGCGCCCTGGCCTTTGGCGTTAGCGATCTTAATATTACTAATTGGAGACTCCTTCTGAGGCCTCCACGTTGATTCTCACGAGAGGCTTAGAAAAATAGAGAAATCTTATAAATTCTCACAAAAAAGCAAAACATCCGGCCATCCATTTATAATGTGTAATCATCGTAACCATTGGATACTAATCTACACAGCCCTACATGAGCTAGCCGCCGCCGCGCCCTACCGTACATAAGCTGTAAGCACTAGCCTCTTCCCGACGTGGCTACCTACACACGACAGCCTGGAGAGCCTGCTGCGGCGCTAGGAAGGCCATCGCCCGTCCAAGTTCCGCAAGCTGCGCGACTACATCTCCGCCCACCGCCACACCACGTACGACCGCGCGTCGGACGCCGGGATGTTCCCCTCGTTGCGGGACTGCTACGCGTGCGGGCAAAAGGCCATGTGGCCGGAGAGAGCAGCCGACAAGTGCCAGATCAATTGGATGCTCCTGCTCCTGGGCCGCCGCCAAGTGCCAGATGAACTGGATGTTCCTGCTCCCGGGCAAGATGCTCGGCTGCTGCACGCTGGACCAGCTCAAGTTCTTCTACATGAACACCGGTAGGCACCGCACCGTCGGCAAGGACAGGGTGCGCATACGTTGAGATGTGCAACCAGCTTCAGCCATTTGATTGAATGGTGACAGGATAGCTGGTATTTTTTTTCACGTCATGCATGATCTCGGCAGTGGCAATGTCAGATTGTATTCTCATGGCAACTGCAGATAGTATTCTCTGCTCGGGTCGTGGGGCATGGAATCAAAGGACCTGCATGCGCGCGTGCGTGTAGGGTGCCACCGGATCAAGGCACAAGGCAGGTACTGCATCAAGTTACAAGCAGATGGCGGCGTCCGATGAAGGTCCAGATTGAGGCTAGCGATCGAGGCAAGTACTACCACCAGACCACCAAGGTCCAGGCTGACCAGGTCGATCCGCAGGCATCACATATTCACATCATCTACTATATGCCCCAGATTTTTACCCTACGTGCAGTGGGGAAGCTGCTACGACCTGATGACATGCATGGAGGTGCCTACGGTGGTGCGACACGCAGCCCGGCAACTCTGTCATGCATCGTACAGGTTCTAGGAGGTTAAGCGTGGCCACCATGAGCACGCCAAAATACAGGTGCATCACCCACCCGGTGGGAAGGAGGTCGTACACAAAGACGAAAGCTGCAAGCACATCAATTTAGCTGCCCAATTAAAGGTAAACACCCTAACTAATCACTAGCTAAAAGTATATATGGATCGTGTTTCAAAAGAAATTAATGTATGTACTACCATAGCCAAACATAAGAATGTAGATCTATAAAGAATATATTTACAAATATGAATTGATAAATTGTTCCTCTATATATCAATGTTCACGGTCATGTCAAAATTATTGTAGAAACATACTACCATCGATTTGGTAAATTCTAATCACGGTTCACAATACTAGCCATTAATTGGATCTGATCTATATCTAAAAACGGTACCCACATCGGTCATTATGAAAAAAATAAAATAAACTTTAAATCTATATCTTAATTAACAACACTTTGGCATCTTGGAAAAATAAGTTAATATACACCCAGTATTCATTTCAATTAGTCCTCTATGCCATCATAAAAAAAGTTCTACGGACACGCACATAAATTATAATCTTAAAATAACATTGGCTGAAATACATACGCCTCTCTTCTACATGTTCAAGAAAAAAAATCACCTATACTGTTATTAAAATAATCTAGATATAGTACACACTATATCCCTAAGCCTAAACTATTCACCTATGTTATTATGAAAAAATAATCTACCCCTTGACTTTATAGATTATTGTATTAAATATGAAAAATATAATAAATTGATATAATCAATTGGAGCCTTTATGTTAATTCCCACAAGGCACTAGAAAAATATAAGTTCTAGAAATTATTACGACAATAAATTAACTACCTCTGTAGTATAATAGATAATTAAAAAACTTTTAAATTTATATCTAAGTTATGATTGATATTATAGAATAATAGCTTAAATTTATATCTAAATTACCTGTCTTTGACTTTTGCTAAAGGTAAATTATACCTAAAATAAGCCATAAATGTGCATATAAATTAACCAATATACCATAATAAAAGATAAATTAAAATATTTTCTAAATTTTCATATAAATTACCCGCAATACTATTACAAAAGATGAATTAAAATAATCACATCTAATATCACTAAGATCTATATCTCCTAAAACATTAACCCGTGCTCGACTAGTGAAGATTAATTCGCTAATAAGTTCACTAATATAACTGATGTGTAGTATATGCATCCAAATAAAAGCATTACGATTGGCGGGCCGTCGTCGTACGTACGTAGCCGGGCCGTGCTTTGGTGGGCGCATGCATGCCTTGTCGAGTCGTGTAGTAGTACTGTCACGTGTTTGGCCATATCTAAGGATGATGGTCTGACCGGCTGGCCCATTATATATATGGAGACGCATGTCTAGATCAGTTTACTTTATTTAATTAACCCACGATGGGTTCTCAAAAAAAAAAAAATTTAACCCACAATGGAATCAACAATGTATATATATGGACGAACGAAGCATATGCATTCTGCATGTAGTCGCCCACCTTTTTATTTTATTTATACCAGCCTGCAAAGCACCAACTGGGCGGTTATATATATGTTCCCTCTCTGCATGCATGCATGCATAACAAGCTATCCATTGTATGGACGTTATGTTTTACTACTATCTAATTTGTAAACTGGCGGCCGGCATATATATACGTAGGTAGCTTGGCCTACATGTGTTCGCACGCACGCACGCACATACGTACCTGAATGGTTGCGACAGGAGGCTTGTTCAAACGCCTGAGGAGGCTTTGCACCTGCTGCCGCTGTTGCTGCGTCATCGACGGCGGCCTGGCTGCCGCTGCACCACCCTCCAACAAGCTGGCAAACACCACCGGAGCTATGACGAGACCGAGGATGAACCACGCTCGCGCCGCCATAGTGCTAACACTTTATTATTCGCTACCTTAATTGATCATTAGCTGTGTCGTCGTGTGTTGCATATATATATACGTATATTTGGTGCGTAGAGGAGCGCAGCGTCCTGGAGTTTTTATAGGCCGGGCTCAATAGTGCTCCAGTGTGGAGACGTCCACGTACGACCACGCACGACCAGTCTCTGGCACAGCGGTAGTCATATATCCTTTAATTTATCCTGTGGAAATAAAATCCATTCTACTCTAACATGTTAATGATAACGGGTATATATGCATATGTAAAGAAATTAGAAAAAAAAACCTACACGGGATCATCTAGCCGCTGGCTAATTACGGATAAGTACCACGTACTTTTTTTTTTCGCTCTACGCACAACCTAGCTATAGTGTTGTAACAGATATTTTGGCCGGCACAAAAGAAAATATAAAATGTAAATATTCTTGTCAACTACAAAGTTTGAGTTCATGTCAACATTCGGGATATTTTTTGATATAAAGTTTGTCTCTGTCCATCTTTATATTAAAATCTTTATGAATTTCTTTGCGCTCTAACTATTCTACATATGGTATGGTTCTAACCACAAACAAACAAATTTGTGTCTCCATCGGCATAATCCCACAGCGATACTTCACATCCTCACTGCGGGGCTGTGTACCATTACAATTTTTGTGGTTTGGAGAAGTACAGATTTATTAAAAACTTGTCATTGCGCTTCTTTCTCTCTAGTAAACATGCCACTTCGTATGTATCCAATGCCTTTGGGCCTATGTGCACGCCACTGTATTTTTGTATGGACAAAAATGAAGCTGATGATTATTCTCTTGCTCTCCGGTCTCTTATGTGTGGGATCAGCATGCCACCTCCGCGCCGTCCCCCTCCGATGCACAACTTCATCTCCACGCCTATTGTCATGGGCCCTCCCTGCCTCCAGCCACATGCCATTATCCTCGACGTCTCCACGCCCCCCCCCCCCACCTCAAGATGCACGCTGCCACCTTACCCGCTCCTCTACATGACCACTGTGCCAAGGATCCAACCTCCTAAACTGTGGTATTGACCTCCGGTAATGGCCTTGGTGGCGAGCTCCATCTTTACTCCAATTTAGCCCTTGATAATGGAGGACACCACTGTCGAAGCTGGTGATGGGATAAGGCAGGTGTGAGTGAACAACGACAAGGTCTACCAATAGACACGGCGGAGACAACTTTGTCAAGTTAGCTCCTCTAGCTCCCACCATCAAGTAGGTTCTTTCCCCGTTCCACAGGAGGTCTCACGAACGGGCTTAGTCTAGGTGATCATGGGAGGGAGACAATGGTGGATCGTGTACTCGAGCTTGGTGGAAGGTCCTGAGATGGATGGGTAGGGCGGAGGCAATGTTATCGTGAACTTATGCCACAACCCTAGTGGGCTCATCAATGATGGCATGTGACTGTCCATAGTTCTACGGAAGGGCAGAGGTTGGAATGGACCGAGAGAAATAGGAGAAATCGATAGCCTATGTGATGATGGGGCAACGACACTGGGCTCGGAGCTCTATCTTGGAGTGCATGTAAGACGACGGCGATAGTGCTCAGCGGCTCACCAAGGGATTCCACAAATGGGCAGGTTGGCCATATAGAAGTGCTATATTTCAGAATATTAATTGCACATTTACTGTATCTTGAATAGTAGCGGTGAATCTCAAAACTGAGATAGATGTAACGGCATGGATCCAAATTAAATAACCCACGGAACATCATATATATCACCACTTTGTGCCACCTGCCGTGATTGATGTGCAGTAGCACTGCGTTTTTTAATGTAAAAATAATTTTATCGCTTCAAAATATATTACCATTCATCTATTGTCACACCGGTTCTCGTATAACTACAGAGCTATCCAGTTCTGTAGCCGTGTATATTAGATTAACAAAGAACAATGGCGTACATTTTCAGCGTCTAAGTATTTCCCTATTACAAATTTTACAGTGGTTGGAAAAAATAAGAGCCGTCCATCAGATGATATCTAACATTTTAAAAATAGACGGTACTATGGTACCGGTACCAGACGATGCCAAATAGGAGGGTCCAGAACCAAAAATAGACGGTACCGGACGGTACGACTATTTTTTCAATTTTTAAAGGCCTTTTATACACTTTGTGAAATTAAAAAATAAAAATTATGGGTACCAGTACCACTATTTTTGGTTCTGGACCCTCCTATTTGACACCGTCTGGTACCGGTAGCATGGTACCATTTATTTTTAAACCGTTAGATATCATTGATGGATGGCTTCTATTTTTACTTGAGAAAGTGCGACCAAATGAATTATTAAAGGTGTCAGGACTCAGGAACTTGGTGGAGCCTTGTGCATCGTTGAACCGGCAGGGGTGACAAGTTGCCCAAGGCGATGTGCAGCGATAACAAATTGATAATTACATAAATAAAGCGATACACTCTATCTACGACAATATCTCGACATCAGCATTACAAGGATGACACATGGCTTAAGAAAAAAAATTATAATGGTATGAAAACGACGTGACATCATATATCATGTCCAAGCAAAACTACGGCACACACACGACTGCTTCCTGCCCACCAATATCCGCATTCGTGGGCATGCGAGAGGAGCTGATAAGAAGATATGGTCACGAATGGTACGTGAATTAGCAATGGTGGAGCATTACTTTATGGGAGAAAGCGACTTGTGAGCATCTCCATTCATTATACACTAGCAAGAAAATAGTGTCTCATAAATAACATTGCATTCTAGACAAGGATGTTCTCTATGTAGTATTCCAACTTGCAAAACACGTTCTTTCTGCACTGAAGGGATGCAGTACTGCTCTCTTAGAACCAAGTGACAATCAAAATTGTGCAGCAGTACGTGTGGACAAACTCGTAATTCGATGTAATGTGTATATGCCGAGCAATACACTCAGCAATCATGTTTTGTACAAAAATCTATTTAGCAAAGATTGCAACATCCACCACACTCTGTGGAAAAACGAATGGTATATTCCTTTAAGATCATTATTCATATCCAAGTTTGACCTTCCTCCACTAGTCATAGTGAATACCCTTCTTAACCCCTAAAAACCTAATCCCTGAAGACCATGACACTGCATCTGAACCATATGGATCTAATAATATCACTGGAGGTAATCAAAATTGAAGAAAAAAAAGAGACATAAATTGAAGAATATAGAGTCATGAGGAAAAAAAGAAATACTTGGATTAAATGAATACATTTTTGGCACGGGGGTTATTCTATTGCCATTATAGTGTCCTTATCTTAACTGCTTTGATTTTCTGGTTCATCCTTTAACCTAGAGTTGTTCCTAATTTCATGATAGTATCTTTATTACTACTCACAAAGTACAATCAAATTACTTACTCATACGAAAGGATATATATATATATATATATATATATATATATATATATATATATATATATATATATATATATATATATATCTGGAAATTTACGGTAAACATTTGTAATTCTTAATGCACAATTAGAAATATGATGTTTATCACACTCAACAATGTACACAATTATCTATAATTGTGGCATGTAAGAATATTATCCAAATACTATATCATTTCTGATTCTTAAAAGATGGGAGGTTTGAGAACTAATTTGGCATAAATGCAAAAGGACAATACGACTCTATATCTTGAAATATAAAGGTTTGAAGTATTCAAAATTTGTCCTCAAACATAAACTATTCTAGATACATTTAAACACAACTCATTTTGATGTTGGTTGGCGTGGTGTACAAAATTCAAGACCAAGTAGTGTGATGTAGCTTGTAAGAGACGTGTGGATGATGTCGTGTCTTTTTTTTATTTTTTTTCATAAATGCTATGGCAGTCGCTAAACAAGGAACATTGTTGTGTTGTGTTCATCCCGGTCCCTCCTTGGTAGAGAAGCTCCATAGTGCATGTTGGTACCATTGTGACCGAGATAGATATGATGGTTATGGTAACCTTGCACAGGTTTCTTAGTGGCACTCTGCCTTCGCTTGCTAAAATGCGTTAGTGGCATGCAACAGTGATCGGAAGAGATTTAGTGCTTGCCTTATATCATGCATGGGATTAAACATGAATTAGGGTTAGCTACTAATACCGCAGGATAAATCATTGTGTCATCAGAGGAGTTTGCATCCCCTCCCCCTTTGAATTGTCTTACTATATTTACATTTCCACATTAAGTTTGACCTTGCGCCGCTACCTTCTAGAGTAGTTGATAAACATAGATTTGATATCAAGAATATATGACTCCTTTTTAAGTAGAAATTGCATTATATTAACCTTAAACTTAACTATGTGTATGATGCGCTAACTTTATCTTGAGTAAAAGAAAAGCCATATACTTATTAACTAGTATATACAGGCGCACGTGTGTGTAAGCATCACATGCAAATAAACGTCAAAGCTTCTTCCTCTACGGTGAATAAGAAGAATAGACGAATCGGCACATGCACTAGAAATACTAGAGCATTACATTAATGGAATCCATGAGCGCGGAAGCCGGACTTGTTCCTTTATCTAAAAAACAACTTGTGTGGGCTTACCTGTTCGTTGCATTATAGCCAGAAAATCGATGTGTGTATATAGCCTCTACGTAGTCTTCCAACTTGCAAGTTGCAATGCACGTGCCTTTCTTGCTACCAACCTAGTGACAATCCCAATAGTGCAGCACTGAACAAACAAAAAAAAAAAAAAAGATATTCTAATATAACGAGGAACCACTCATGAAAAAAAAAACAATCAATTTAGTACAAAGTGCAACATCCACCAGATGTGGAAAATGAACGTTATTTCTTTCAGGATAATTCTCAAAATCTTGGCTCTTTACCTGGTATGGTGCTTGGTGTCAACAGGCGCACAAATCAAAATCATGGAAATTAAGCACATACATAGGATTGTCAACATCATGATTGATACTTGCGGTAGCAAGAATGGAGCATTTGTTTTTTTTTTGGAAAGCGACCTGTGGGTTAGCTCTACATTATGTATTCCAGACAAGGATGTCACATATTCACTGTGCAACTTCCTTCTACCTCATTCTTTTATAAGTTATTTGAGTTGCTCTCTTCGTTTCAAAATTATTTAACCTTTGGTTTACCATAAGTCAAATTTCTCCAACTTTGATAAATTTATAACATCTTTGACAATGCATTTCTGATATCGTAGATGTTAATATATTTTCGTAAAAAATCATTTAATAGTTGGACAACTTTGACTTAATTCAAAAACCTACGATGAACTAAAACTTGGAATGGGAGGGGAACCCCAAATATGTTCATGCAACTAACAAGGTATGTTATAGTGCTTGGGAGGAACCTGGAGTCCCAACCCTCTAAAATAATATAGACCTTTGATCCCAGCGAGTGGTGATTTACTATAAACAGGGATAGAATCGCAATTGTCCCGTGGATTATTTATCCCTAGCACTGACGAGTGCCTCGATCAATCCATTCAGCAAATAGAGGCTAAGTAATCAATTGAAAGTCAACACATTTCAGGTTCTCAGTATACCAGACCAATTACCGGCGGCAACGGGTCAAGCTACCTCGGGTCCTCAGCCGATGAGCGAGGGGCGCGAGCTAGGGGACCATGTAGCGAATGCCGCCGAACAGAAGAGCACGGGCACCCCTGTGGGTTACCGTCCTGATCCAGGAGGCGAACTGAGTAGCTCGTTCCGGGTCGAGCAGTCAGTATGTACCACAGTTCGGACTTGGGCGAGTAAACAACGACACTGGTGGTGTTCAAAGGCAACAAGAAGAGGACGGGGCAACGCCGGCAGGGAGGCGGCGTGTGTGGTGGCGATCTGGTCATAACACCGGCGGGCACCGACATTGGAAAGGTGATGAGGGGCGTCATGAGCCAACGCGAGGCGAGCTGATTGTGGCTTTGGCATCGGCGTAGAGAAGAGGCCGGACGGGAGTGAGCGAGGCGATCGTGGCTCCAGGGTCATAGTAGGGAGAGGGGATTGAGCAGCACCGGCGTCAGTCATCTGATATGAAAATACAACTGTACCCCTAGATAAAACCTTAGAATTAGTTGTTGGCCCAACTGATTTTAAGTTCTGGCCCATAACTTAAGTTCCTTCTCATAGGTTGTTTTTATGTTTTCACCATTAGATATAGAATAACATGATGGTTATTATTAACTCCAAGCACTGTAAAATTTCTCGCAACTAATATGAAATTATTAGTCGTATGTTTTAGAACTTTACTTTCAGTAGTTTAATTTTGATATGGGTAAAGATAAACTAACCAGTATTTGACTATTTGTTCACCTCGTAAACACCTAACCAATACTCGTGGGGTGACGTGACTAGTTGTGCCCTGCAGGAGGGAGAGGCAGGTGGGGCGACCGGAGGAGCTATGTGAGGCGGCATGGAGAATGGTGACCGAGGACCGCCGGTCCAAAACCAAGGAGACACATGAAAGTACCAATTTTCCCTAATGATTTAAAAAAAATATTAGTACCGGGCCCATATAAATTTGGTACAAACCCCACATGTTTAAATTTCATACTTGGTACTTGCTATTTTTAAGCGAGTGAATTGTATGCCAGGTCGTGCTACCATCCAGATCCATGATCTTCCAAAATGATCATTTAGATTCTTTAACTTTTCAAAGTGATCATCAAGGTCCATCAACTTTTCATTCTTCATTCACTTGAAGTCCAATTCACGGATCAAGATTTACATTGAAATGATCCACTTGAAAAGTTGAAGGACTTAGATTATCACTTTAAAAGATCATGGATCTAGATGGTACCACGGAATACGTTTAAGGATCTGGCTTGCAATTCACTCTTTTGAAGCAATTAGATCACTTCAAATGAATGGCTCACATTAATGCCAGTCATTGTAAAATTTGTAGGCGTGTTTTTTTAATTTGCTAAAAAAGTCCTTATTCTTAGTAACGGCGAGTACAAATTTAGTACAAGTTATACGGTGTTTGAAAAACATGAGATTCATTCATTGAGTGTGTTTAAAATAAATTAAGTGGCACCAAGATAAAGATATCAGACGCCCGATACAAAAAAAGTGGGACCAACACCCATATCAATTTCTCTTTTATTCACTAAGGTCCTTTTTTATAAAAGCTGATAAAAATTCAATATGAGAGTACCTCCTGCTACCAGTGCGTACTTTCCAACCACCGTTGTTAGCGTACTAAGATCTGCCAATTGATGACAAAAAATCTGCCAAAAAAAGAAAAAATTTGCTTTCGGCGAGAATTGAACTCAAAACCTTTCATAATGGTAGAGGTGGGTAATTACATTGAAAACAGATCTAATTGCTTGAAAATGGGAAAAATCTGTTAAAAAAAGAAAAATTTGCTTTCGGTGAGAATTGAACTTAAAACCTTTCATAATGGCAGAGGTGGGTAATTAATCTGAAAACAGATCTAATAGCTACTAATATTCCAACCTGCCAATTGATGGTCGGATGTTTTCGATTATTGTGAGAATTTTTAGAATTTCTTTTTTTTTTCTAGCGTGCTTTGAAAGTAGTGCTGTTTTTAGAATCTCTAATTAGTAATATTAGGATAGGATAGGATTGGACAGTCAAGCGAAGCTACAGGTGCAACGCCTCCATTCCCTGGAATGAGATCGCTGCCATAGTGGTGTCTGTCGTTGGGGCCCACACTCCGTTAGCTGGCCCCACGTGTCAGCAACCCAACGGTAGCCAGCAGTATTATTGCAGCTGAACCTCTTCCCTGTTCCCTTCTCTGAATACAGCAGATCTAGGAACAGAATGGATTATTATGGGCTAAGCCTAGGCTGGTACTAGGCTGTATTAGTACATATCACTGGAAGCAAAACGCTTTTTCCAAGTAAAATTGCGCAATTGTCATTGTATTATTCAATCAAATTGCGGCACACGACATGCATTGGTTCCCACATGGGCCCAAACATTTATTACATGAAAGGAAGGTCACACCGATCCCAAGGAGCATTAGACATAACCATACATGCTGAAGAACATGGATCGATACAGAAGAATAAACCGCCACCCACAAACAGGCGGTAAATAACCTCACACAGACAAACTAAGGCACACCTGCAGAGCGGTGAGAGGACAAACATAATACAAATTAGCAAATGTACATAAATAGCCTCGGCTTCAGAAGATAGGGGCATTGATTGAGGCAGCATCGGTAGCAGCAGTAGCATCCATCAGCCTCTCACGGCTTGAAGATTGGGAGGTTTGGATTCTCCTTGAGGTCATGTTTAATCTTACTCAGGTAACTTTCCTCGCAGTTGCCACTGACATGAACCTCTTTTAGATTTAGAAGCTTTTGGATACCAGACAGAGTCACTTTCTTACCTGTAAAACAGCAATCAATCTTCTTGAGACTAGGAGCAGCATTGGTAGCAAACTCCATGTCAGATATCGTAGAGTCCTCAATGGCAAGAAGCTCTAGTTTTCTGAATGTTCCCGCGTTGAAAATCAGCTTGTTTCCAGAACACGACTGATGCCAGAGCCTGACGCAGCGCAAGTTGGCAAGCTCACCCAATCTGTATATATCTTTTCTACTGAGGTTGGTATGGCATAAGGTTACCTTGGAAAGTCGATGAAGCTGTCTGATCCAAATAGGCAGCTCGCTCATCTTGCCCTTGATGTTGAGGCTTTCAAGAGATCTGGGTATGTCGACTGTGTTGAGAAGCTTGAGATCAAGGGCAACATGGCCACCATCACCCTCTCCTTCCTTAGAGTGAGCTTTAGCTTTACCCTCATCCTGTACTGGTTCAAAACGGACTGACAGTGAGCGTAGGCTTTCATGCAGCATTGCCACTAGCCGAAGCAAAACGCTGGGAGGATGCTCGCCGTGGATAACCACACCCAGTTTCCTCAAGTGCAGCTTCTGTCCAACCCTTTTCAACTCCTCGCTGTTTCTTTCGGAGACTTGGACATGGGATAGCACCTGCAAGTTTGTCGAGCTCTCAATGTTCTAGGGAGGCGCACGGTGGAGAATTATGTGCCAGAGGAGCAAATGGCATCTGAGCTCTCAGCAGGATCTGTGCGACCAGCAAGGAGATGCATCAGCTTCGGGAGGGCGATGGTGTCTGCAGGGAATGACTTTTATCTTGGTTTGCCTCATGTCCAGTGTCTCCAAGTACCGGAGCTTGCTGATTTCCTTGGGCAGCTCGGCAGCGTCCGTGTTCCTTAGGCTCAGGTACTTGAGCTGGAAAATCTTGTTGCAGATCTTCTTGAGGCGCCGCTTCGTCAACCCCTTGCAGCCTTCTAGGTCCAGCAATTTGACCAATCCAAGCTGATCAGAAGATGCAGGCAGCGCGATGAGGAAAGTGATAGCCACTTCCTCTTGCGACGAGTGTGTCCCTCCTGATGAACCCGCGGCACGGCGGCGGCGGCTGGTGGTGGTTATTCCCCTTCCCCAGCAGGTGTTGGAAGAGCTTCTCGCAGCTGCAGCCTGGCTTTGCAGCAGCAGTTGAGTGACCTCGCTGTGTGTGGAGAGGCGGTGAGCCAGTTCAGGTGGAAGGCCTGTGCTGTCGGCGACGGTGGCGTCGCTGGTCGCCATCTTCTTGATGAAGGACAGGACATGGCGATGCAGGGTGCAGCTCTTGACTTTGCCCGCGGGGCCGATGGTGTCGGGTTCAAGGAGGCCCCGAGCGACAAGGGCGTCGAAGCAGCGGTCTGCTTCGTCCGCCGCCGTCAGCCCATCTCTGGCGCTGACGAAGCTCTCGGCTGCCCACCGCCTGACTAAGCTTGCCCTCTTCAGCTTTCGGCCTTCCGGAAACATGGAGAGGCATAGGAGGCACCTCTGGTACTGCCTGGGCAGGTCGTCGTAGCAGAACATCACCATGCGCCTGGCATTACTGCCCACGGCGCTGGAGGAGCTGAGGCCCAGCATCAACCTCTCCAGCTCTGCGTCGCTTCTGCGGGGGTTAGCGTACAGTGCATGGTGGAATATCTTGGTGGCGAAGGGGTCCCAGAGGCACCTCATGAGGACTCCACTGATGCTGCTCGGAATCTGATCGCCGCCGACCAACTCGGCCGCCGCCTTGCGGAGGCCAACAATGTTGGAGCAGAAGTGCACACGGTAGCGGGAGGAGACGAAGAGGAAGAACCAGCTGGCCGTGTACCATTCTCCTTCCTTTGCGGCGCCGCCGCTTGCTTCTCGGCATGGCCTACGAACTTCGCCAGTGCCTCTCTCAGGGCCTTGAACAGCTCCTTCAAGTCACTCACAAGGTGAGTCACAGTCAAACTCTCAGCATCTTTTATGAACTTGTCCAGTGGACCTCTCAGCGCCTTGACCGTGTCCAACAGCTCTTGTCCAACTCCAACCTTGCTATGCTCGGCCGCCGATGCCGACGAACCACCACCATCATCATCCGCCTCCTGCGGCGGCGGCATGTCGGCACGGCCTAGCAGCTTGTCCAGCACCCAGCTCCCTATGACCATCACCTCCTGTTTGCCCACCTCCAGCATGGCCTCCCTCAGGTAGCCCGCCGCCTCCACCACGTTCTCCGGGTTGTCATCGTCGTACATCCCCCGGAACAGCTTGATCAACTCCATGGAGAGATCCTCGCGGTCGTGGGGCCCGCTGCCGCCGGTCACCAGCTTCTTCAGCAGCTAGCCGGCGGTCACCAGCTCGTTCCGCCGGTACCTGCCAGGTGGCACCGGCGGCGGCTTCCCCATCAGCCACGCCACCAGCTCCTTGGCGCGCCTATCGACGTCGAACAGCGCGTCGGCGGTATCCAGCGCGTGGCGCCTCCGCGCGTCATCCGCCTCTGGGCTGGCGGCGATGGCAGCGCGCCGAGATGCCAGGGTCCCGGCCGCAGCTACCCGGCGCGTCGCCGGCGGCGCCATGACGACGCCGTACCTCTGCCGCCGTTCGGCCACCTCCACGGCGCGGGCCTTGAGCCCACGGATCTCCGACGCGATGCGGTGGCGGTTGGGCAGCGTCCGCGCCAGCTCCGGCACCCGGCGGACGGAGGCGAGCAGCCCCGCCCCCGCCATGGGTCGGCTGGCGCCGAAGGTCTGCACGTAGCGGTCGACGCAGCTCTGGGAGTCGTAGGCCAGCTCGTGGACCTGCCTCCTCCACGCCCGGACCTGGTTGCTGTTGCCGTGGATGCCGTCCTCGTCCGCCGCGTCCAGGAGGAAGCCGTTCATGCTCTCCATCTCCCGCTTGATGAAGTCGACGTCGCCGTGCACGCTGCGCAGCAGCTGTGCCTCCTCCACGAACACCGTCGAGAGGCGGCCGAGGAGCGAGTCCACGGCGCTCTGGGCGCTGCTGCCCACCAGGTCCATCGACGACCTAGCTACTAGCACAAAGGACAGCGGAGCGGACGGCGGGTACGGTGCCAACCAACGGGAATTACCAGCACTGCACTGCAGGTGTGTGTATAGTATGTCTTGTCCACAAGGGCTTGTGTGTGTGCGTGTCTATATATACAATTGGTAAGGGTTATTATTATAGGCAAGTTTGTTGGAGAAAAAAAAAAAAAACTTAAGCTGTGACCTGTAGGTGTAGGGACTATATTGCAGGAAGGAACCAAGAACTGGATCCCAACTCAAAAGGAGGCCGACGCACACATGCACGTATTGTATATGTTTTGCTGATTAAACCAGCAAAGCGGAATTCAGAGAAAAGCTAGGGCTGCTTAAAGCATGCATGCACGCACACGTATTGTATATGCTTTTCTCACCACCCACCTGTCTGCCAGTGGAGATCAGCGTAGATCAAGATTCATTGCCAAGAGAAGCAGCAGCTGCCTGCTGGTCATTTGTAGTGGAGGATCCAGAAAAAAAATAGCAGAGGGGGCCGGGCTGAGGCTGCGCTCAGTTGCTGGAGGACGGAGCCGCGCGGCGCGGGCTGTTCACTGTGCGAGACTTGCGATGTGACCTACAGTACTGTTGAAAACCGCACCGAGACACGTCTAGACGCGGAAGCGAGCACTCTCTGAATATATACAACTAGGAAGATGGCCCGAGCAAATAGCGCGGGTAGCTAGGTATTTTTAACATTTTATTTTTAAAATTAATATTGTTCAATTATTTTAATTTAGCTTTTTTATTTTTCTCAATCGATCTTGAATAGTACATAGTGTTTTCTTAGACTTTTTTAGCGTATTACTTTTACAATATGTTTTTATGAATTAATCTATAAGTTTTATATGCATATTATCTAATTAAAATATTTTTATATTAGTGTGCGGTGTTCAAATAATATTGCTATTTTTAATTTAAAATTTGGATTTTAGTTTCTATCTTGATTAAATTGTGTAATTATTAAAGTATTGTGATTTGGTACTTGAAAACTTTTTATATACTTCTTGTGTTTCAAATATAACTTCTATAACTTTGTCTAAACCGAATTGAAAAGGAGATCAACATCAATAATATCAAATTAGCTATATTAAATCTAATATAAAAAAATGTTTTTTGCTTCTATTAAATAAAGAAGATGTTAGCATTTATTTGACAATTTCGGCTTAGGACAAAAGCAAAGTCATTATAATTTAGAATGGAGGGAGTATTTAACAACGTAGAAAATCGTATCATAGGCCAATTAGACTCTATTTGTTTCCCTTAGATTTTGCTGGATAAATAACTTGAAATTCAATGTATAGTAAAAGTATACAAAGTAGCTAAAATAAGCATCATTTGACTTGTTTATGTGTATTATAATATATAACCCCCATCTATAATTAAACAAGGTACATGAAAGACTTGGAGTGTTTGTTGCCCACCCAAGATTATAGAAGCTATAATCATAAGAGGTAGATAGATATGCCTTCCAAACATTAAAATATCATAGCCAATATGTACATGCATTGTAATGAAAGGAAAAGATTTTGTGCATTTCCTGTCCTCAATGAATATGGTTTGAAATTGCATAGGTTTCACGCACTCTAGTTTTGCAAGGCATCTCACGTATACTACCACTTCTCACTGCCATCACCAACAACACCTATAGTTGTATGGCTATTATCATGACACGTCCCAACATGATGAGTCAAATATTATCAACATCGATTTCATATGTATTACCCCCTAATGTTCAATTTCCAACACATTTTTTTTATGTCGAGATACAACAATACCAAAAACATGTACAATTTTTTTTCTTTGCTAGCAACTTATAATAAATAAATCTCCCCACGTAAGCTCAACATATCGCAAGTGATCAAATAATTCTCTTTTTTTATTGGTTAGTTGGTTTTTTTTAATCCTTCACGAAGAACATGGCCTTTTTAATCAGGTGGTGGATTTTTTTGCAAATCCATCCATTTATATTTTTTGTATTTAATTTAAAATAATTGCATTAATCCATATTGTGTAATTATTTCCCCCTTTTTGCTGGTTGTATTTGATATAATATCTTTGGGTTAATGTAGACCATTAGATATTCATAAGATATAATGTTTTAGGTGTTTTTTCTTCCCAATTAATATAGTAGTTTATGTGACATCTAGGTTATTTGGTGGCTTATTATAACAATTTTGGTTAAGATAATAGACAACAGATATTTTGTGTCTTTTTATGAAATTTAAAAAAAATGTATTTAATTTAGATTTTTACGACAAATAATAGTGTTTATCCTTCTCTTCTTTGTTTTATTACTTTATATAAATATTTGATTTAATTTTAATGGTTAGATGTTTATAGAATTTTATGGTATATTTTTTATTGTACCATAATTTTTGAACTCCATCAACGATATGTGGTACCTTATTTGAACACTTCCTTATTAAGATAACAAATAGATGGTGGGAAGATTCATAGCTCTTTATAAAATTTAGCTTTTAAATAGTTGTATAGGTACATAATATTAAATTAACCGTAACAACAATTTGTGTGAATCTTTATCATTTTTACTTATATTTGAAATTAAATTTGATATAGATCATTATATGTTCTTAAAACCCAACTATTTAGGGTTTTTTTTATTAATATGATAATTTCTAGATTTGCTCAGTGAATATGGTGGTTTTTTTTTGTCAAACTCTATCAAAGTAAGAGAAGTATACCCTCTATTCCAAATTATACATTATAGGTTTATATTAAATTTCTTTGTTTTATTACGATCAAGTCTGTAGGGAAGGCACTAACAAAACACCAAATTAGTTCTACTAATAATAAAACCTATTATGAAATTGTTTTAATAATAATTTTATTTGATATTGTAGATGTTAATATAGTTTTCTAAAGTTATGGCCAAAGCTAGATAAGTTTGTGTTATAACATGTTATAACAAAACTAAAATAAATTGGCCTTTAAATTTAAACGGAAGGAGTGCAACTTAGATAGGACAAACATAAAGTATAGAATAATTTAGACTATGGATAAAGTACTAAAATTAAACCAATATAGGTAAGTTGGGCCATATAGCTCTAGTTATTTCACTACTTGTGCTTTCACTGGAAGATCAGACAGAAGTTGCCGAAAAAGAAAGAATATTTCAAGTAGTGAAACAGTCATCAAGACACTATTTTTAATCATGAACTAAATGTAGTACTATTTTTAAAAATTACACCAAGTGTGTATATTTTAAAATATTGAAGACAAATCAAGCCATACTATATTAAAATTTTGAATTGAAATATTTGTAGAGATATTGATAGCCAAAACTAAAATATATTGACTGCATGTTAAGTCAAAACGTCAATTACTTAGAGACCAGAAATAACATATTTTCTGAAAGCATATCATAAGTGTGACCAGCTAATTATGAATGCAAATGTGAACGTATATGAGGATTGATCACTTCATACCTGTTTCATGTTTACATAGCGAAACCAGCGAAAAAGCCAAGATTGATCTTTACTTAACCGATGAAAACACCATGCCTGAACACTTATGTCATGGATACGGCGCCCGGAACATGAATGTGTAGCGATGAAGTCCTTTGAGGGAGGCAAGACGCGCCCAAACAAACATGGCTACGGCGGCTGTTGCCGCGGCGGCCTCGGTGCCCTCCCTGTTCACCTCAGGCAGTGTTCCCTTCTGAGGCGCGGCGTGTAAACGCTCAGCCGCATAGTATCCCACGTACTTCTGGCCGTTTCTTTTTTTTATCCAACCATCTGGACCCTTCCACGACAGCAGCACGGATGGATTCCGCCGCGGCGCGTAAACTCTCCGCCGGATGAAACACTGCCTCAAAAACACTCATGGGCTTGTGGGGCACAATTGTGATAAAAAAGGGACTCCTACAGTTTCCAACTCGCTGATGTCGGTGTGCGCGGGATCAAACAACACGATCAGCCTGAGGTCTCACGACATATATCTCTCACCGCCTGAATTTGCACACACGGGGACCAAGGCAATCGTAGTTCTAGAGCTCTCAAGGAGTGTTGGGTCGAACGCTTCTGCATCAGATCGGTTTGGCAGGCCGCCCCTGATAGACGTACACATCGTATACATGCATGGAGAAGGTCGTCGGTGACTCGGTGCTCGCTGCCAAAGCGCCTAGCTAGCCTGTAGAGGAGCCTGATCAGGGCCTTGCAGCTAGGGCCTCGGGTGGCTAGCGATGTACTGATTGCTGCCTTGCTGGTGCTCTACATGAACAGCACTCGGCACGTTGATTGGCCTGGGTGGAGGGCGTGAGCAAGGCGCGTCAAAACTTGCGCTCCGAGGCACCCCGCACCTTAATAGCGTGAGTTTGATAAAGAGTTGGATTTGTAATAACATACAAACTCAAGATTACATACCTATTTATCGTATGCAGTTCTTACTCCTATCAAACAACATATGGAACGCATGTATTATACCATAAACTGTTAGATAAATTTAGACCGTCGGATTTTCGTAAAATCCGACGGTGCAGAGTTTTTCTTTTTTCTGATTAACATGGTAATTTGGAGATCCTCTCGGCGAACGTAGTGGCTTCTTTTAACACTCCCTTATTAATATAATAATAGATTATCTTTAGTCTTGGGCCGCATTTGAAGTGCTCTGATAGCAGAAAAATCTAGCTAGGGCTGCAGGCTCCAAAGGCTCGGCAAAGATAGCGCGCCCACCTGTAAATCCGTTCCTGCTTGTGTGTTTTGTTTTTTCTAGCATCAGATGGCCGGCCCAAAGACGAATAGCGGTTTTTGTTGTGCCTTACCGGAAAGCAAAGTGAAGAAAAAAGATAGGAAGAAAAGAAGCTTCTTTCCCTGCTTGTTGTAGGATGACTTGATACCAGTCTTTGTTTTGCTATAAATCTAGGAACAAATTCTCCCACCTCCCGCAGAACAGAACTTTTTTTTTATTCCACGACACTTGTAAAATTAAAGTACATCTGCAGAAGGATTGGTTGTTGGGATGCCTTTTGCTTGCCATCAGGATATTCTTTCGTCGGTATTATATATAGGTGATTTTTACTGCCACATTCCTTTTTTACGCAGGGACGAACCAAAAAATGGAGCCATCTCTGCTTGAATTGGGCGAGTGGGCCCATGCATTCCACCGGCCATGTAAATGGTTTACCAGAGTCAATCTATGCTATGCGAGTCGTAAGCCAGCTCGTGGACCTACCTCCTCCACACCCGGACCTGGTTGCTGTTGCTGTGGGCGATGCCGTCCTCGTCGGCCGCCGCGTCCAGGAGGAAGCCGTTCATGCTCTCCATCTCCTGGTTGATGAACTCGACGTCGCCGTGCACGTTGCGCAGCAGCTGCGCTTCCTCCACGAACACTGACGAGAGGCGGCCGAGGAGCGAGTCCACGGCGCTCTGGGCGCTGCCGCCCACCAGGTCCATCGACCACCTATCACGGACAGCGGACGTACGGCGGATACGGTGCGGTGCCAACGAGAAGCAGCAGGTGTTGTGTATAGTAGTCGCGCTGAGGCAAACAGCAAGATGATGTCTTGTCCACAAGGGCCTGTGTGTGCGTGTGTATATATACACAATTGGTAAGGGTTATTATTACAACCTTGTTGGAAAAAAAAAACGTAACATGATTGTTTTTCAATAAGCTGCGACCTGTGGGGACTATATTGCAGGAACCAAAGAACTGGATTCCAACTGAAAGGAGGTCGTCGCACACATGCACGTACTGTATATATGTTTTGCTGATTAAACAAGCAAAGCGGAATTCTGAGAAATGGGACGATGCATGAAGCATGCAATGCACACGTATTGTATATGCTTACCTAAAAATATCCTGCTGTTTTACGTTTCATTTATGTATTCCATTTGTTCACCTCTTAATAAACACCTATCTTGACATGACAATATATCGTATAAATTGCAGTGCCTGAAGAACGTTAACGCACGCAACGCATATGAAATTTAAGCACTGCTACCTGGACGCGTCGTAGGTTGTGACGCCACGGATGTTCAGAAGGTCTTTCTGACAGGCCACAAGAGAGGAGAAGAGGGTGAGGGGGGAAGGGGGATGGGGGGCGCAAAACAATTTATCCATGAAGAGTTATTAAAAAGAGAAGATACTTGATCTATAAATCCAAAAATTGAATTCAAATCTCAAATTTGTTAAATCAGACCAAACTAAAAAAATACCGCAATATGCATGCATCACTCATTTTTGTTCTATGATTATTTTTAATTACTTAACAAAAATAGATTAAAATAATTACAATGTCGCACATAAATAACACAAACTTCTGCAGATTAATTTTAAATGAAAGGAAATTGTGTCTAAAAAAATCAGGGTTTCACACTTCATCATGCGTGTGTTCATATAACTGTCATATTGGCCCCACCCGACGTTTCAGAATTTAGTGCCAAGAGGAGGATGACGTTATAACTCACAATAGCGGTAGCACACGTTGTCCTATATGCATGGGTGGTACCACATCGATGTGACCGCGATAGATTTGAAATTCTATCGCGAATATCACATGGCAGTAAAACTATTTGTTATATTTATTAAGTCTATGATATCTTTTAGGGTAAGTATGGCTGATTGACGAAAAAAATGGTTGTGACTAAATTCGTGATTGAATATTATTTTAGTGTCGAATAACACTACACACAATCTCACTACAAGAGCGGTGGAAGAGGCATCTAGCTACAGGATTGGGTATGGGAAACGTTGCTACTTGTGGGTTTTTAGATATCAACATCCTTAGAAGTGGTTGATGGACACCTCATGTAAATGCCTAAGTAGGAGTGGGAGCGGTTTATAGCGTGCACCGCTCCTGCCGACCAACTAAAAAAACCAAAAAAAGCTGCCCCAACCTGGCCATGCTGTCCCGCCCCCTGGCCGCGCTGCCATAGCTCTAGGCCGACTTTGCAAGCAGGGCCGCTGCACCTGCAGCTCCATAGGCGATGTCGCACGCTCCTGGCCGCCTTCACTCGCAGCGCCGTGCGCAGGGTCACCGCTGCGCCGGCCTCTGCGCACAGGATCGCCGTGCGCAGGGCCGCCGCCTCCACCCTGTGGCCGCCTCGCCCTTCTCCACACCCATGTCCTCCTCCACCCCCCGCACCCGCCTCCCCTAGTGGAGGCTCGGGCGACCAAATATCCCTTGATCACATGGAGGAAGCGGACGAGGTGCGGCGGCCGGGTCTGGCAAGGTGGAGTGGGTGAGCCCAACAATGCGTTGCCGCCGAGGGCTGCCCGCGTCGGCCGCCGCCGCCGCCCTAGGGGCCACTGTGCCGATCACAGCTGCCTGCCATTTACCTTTGCGCTGAGAAGAGATAGAGTCGAGAGAGAGTTGAAATGAGATAGAGGAGCGGTAGGCGATTATTTTGAACTTCGCACCATATATCGAAAAGTTTCCTTTGCCACAAGCACGATCGGTTGGTGAATAGCAGGAGTGGTGGATGTCATCCACCACTTCTGCTAGTTCCAGTCAGTACGAGCGGTGTGTGGCATGATCTGGTCTTAAAAATAGCATCAACAATTCATTCTATCCACCGATCCTGCTATTTTCAGTTAACACGGGTTGTTCTTGGCATCTACAACTCCCAAAAATAGCAGAAATGATTCGTGCCTTCCACCGCTCCTGCCAACTGAAAAAAAACGGGAGCAGTGGATGGCATGAACCGCTCCTGCTATTTTTAGGAGCAGTGCATTCCATCCATCGATGCTGCTTTATCATTTGTATGAGCAATGGATATTGTGTGGCCTGCTCTGATAACAGTAGAGGCGGCTCCACTTTTGAGCCGCTCCTACTGTCTATGACAGATTGGTTTGCTATAGGTATTTTATGGAAATATTGACACCTTTCCGTTGGTAGAGTTGTATTTTTTCCCTAATTTCTCCAACGCAAAAGATAAGGTAAACAAAATGCTCATAATGATCAAGGCCAAACTTAATTATAATAGCTACCCCATGTGATATAAAAATAATATAGTGTTATTTAGAAATTTTTAGGGCTCTAGAAGTATCTTTAATGACACAAATAAGTGCAATATAAACTAGAGCATTTTCGTTAGCTAGGACAATTTTCGTCCGTCAGGGGAAAGCAGACGAAAATTAACCAGTTTCTGTGG
Organism: Paspalum notatum; assembly: GCA_022530915.1. Classification (NCBI taxonomy): domain Eukaryota; kingdom Viridiplantae; phylum Streptophyta; class Magnoliopsida; order Poales; family Poaceae; genus Paspalum; species Paspalum notatum. The sequence continues at coordinate 6,937,425 of CM039683.1, forward strand.
GCCTTAAACTGACGAAAACTTATTAATTTTCATTAGGCATGTTGCTGTAGCAGACGACAATTAACTGATTTTCTTCAGCCCTATCTATAGCTGACGAAAGTTGCCCACCCCTAAGGTTTTGTACTTCAATACCTAATATTAGAGCAAATAACGTTTTTTGATCCCTAGTTTTCCGGTCCGTTATGATAGGTGGGACTAAATAAAGGTTTCCGATCCTGATATCCGCTTGTCAATAATAATAGGATTCGTCCAGATCGACAACCGGCCGAGTTCTCTTACTCCTAATCAACCTCTAATTATTGGCTGCAATGGCTCAAGCTTGGCCCAATAACCCACGAGAAAATACATGGGAGAAATGTCATGTTATAATAATACCACATCGCCTCATTATCTCTAAATATACATACCTATAATCAATCAACATACACGTCCAAACGAACTGCACGGTTAAGGCACAAGACGGATGCGAGAGTCAGGAATAGCCTTATGGGGAAGGGAAGATCAAGAATGAGTAATCAGATCAAATTAAAGGGGGGAAAACAGGACCAAATCCTCTGGCAAAGAAGCGCACGCGCTAACTGAAATCAGATCAAAAGAAGAAAAAAGCCAAGACGGAATTACAGATCTCAACTTAGCGCCGCGGGGGCAAGGCTGCGGCCGGCGCTTGGGTGGAGGAGGCAGCGGCCAAGCGCGCGTGCTTGAGGATGGGCATGCGAGCGGGGAGGTCCTTGTCCATGGCCATGTAGGCGCTCGGCTGGAGCGGCAGCCGTGGGCGCGGGCGAAGCGATGGCGAGTAAGGGAGAGGCGCCCTCAGGTGAAGCAGCGGCCCGGCGCGCAGTTCAAGTGGCACCCGCGGAGTGGGCGGAGGAGGGCATGCGCAGGACAAAGCGTGCATGGAGTTGTGGACAGCGCAGTTTGACGCTGTTCTAGGAATTGTAACGGCGATGGCGTTGAGGGGAACGAAAATATCCATTCAGGTTATAATTTTTAATGGCATTTAGATGATCTTTAGCTGGAGTGACTCTCTTTAAAGTATATTTTTTAGAACATGAAAAAGAATGGCTCATAGGGGACAGAGCACTGATAATGGATAGAAAAACCAGTAAAAGAGTACCAAGTGTATTCATAAACTGTAGAGAAGTGTAATTCTTATAAATATATTATATTTAAAAATATTGACAAATTATTCATCCATCGTGTCTAATCGTAATAAGTGATATTCACACGATTATATTTAACTACAAATTCACTCAACGATCGTATATTTTTAATATATGTATATTATATATTTTGATTTGTATTCAAAAGTATTGTACTATGGTGATAATTTTACATCTGCTGATAGCATATCTTAAAAAATTTAATGGTCAATGTTTCACTTTAAAGTTTGTGTCAAAAATTTATGTCCTATACACATTTGATCAGGAAATAAGTTTTTGATCATGGTAGGACATAGAAATTTGACAACCCGTTGCAACACACGGACATTATTGCTAGTATTATATATTTTTGTTGGCCCTCGGTATAGCCGACGAAAACTATAGAGTCCAGGAAATTAATGTGAGTGAGCAATAAGGCCCACTAGGAATAACGACACTCTGTATTTGTCTATTCGCATGCGCGCTCTCTGTCGTGCTTCCCGCCCAAGCCGCCCATGGCCTGCCCTCCGTAAAACCCTGCAATTTCTTGTTGGCCTACAATCTAATTTTCAGGGCTTGGCTATACCAACGAAAATTAGCCACATTAATTTTTGTTGGCGGCAGCCCAGGCTGACAAAAATTAGGCATGCTACTTTGGTTGGCCAACATGCCCTAGAAACCCCAGTAGCTCATTAACTTTTGACAGCCATTGTCAGTAAATGAAAATTAGGAGTCCGACAAAAATAACCTAGTTTTCATCGTTTTCATTTCATCAGCCAATAACGGGTGATAATTACAGTTTTGTCAATGTTTTGATGGTCTTTTGCGTAGTTATCGTGGGCCGCACTTAGGCCACGAGTAGTGATGAAACTAGGACGGATCTTTCCCGACTATCCGTCCATCTTGAAGGGTTCAGAAACTAAACCGGACGCCCAATATCTGAGCCTGAACAATTATATCTAACCTGTATCCATATCCGGAGATCCAAAGTTGGCCATTGGTATGGCGATAGGATGTATATTAATGTCCGGAGTATTTTAACATCATCCATATCTGAATCTGCTCTGATTTTTTTGTTATCTATTTTCGAATCTGCATATATCCGTCCATATCCGATTAGGTTAATGCCTAGCCACGAATGAGCCAGTTTCCTATAGTGGATGTTATCTCACCAATGACTTCAAATTGAAAATTAATAGCACTCCATTAGGCATGAGGGTAAGTTTTTGATGGGCCCATAGTCCTCATGTAGCTTTCCGCTGGGCCAGCAGCCACTTCGGCCCGGTTCTTCTTATCTCCATTGAAGTCATTTTTAATTCCCGCAAACTATTGACATAGTCTATGTTTCCTAAGCATGCTTCCATCAAACGTAAAAATATTTAAATTTTTGGTATCATTAATTTCGCATTTTATCTGTACTATTCATACCACATGCAAATTTTGAAGGAAAATTTGTATTTTTACTGGCCACACCGACGTGGGCAACGACACTCCATTGTTTAGCACCACACTGCTAGGTAAGGAGCGAGAACTCGGTGCCCTTGAAAAACTAGAGTAAATGACGACCTTGCAGGTTGCGGAGGTCTGCTAGCTGTGTTCTTTAATTTTGATTGAGGTTCACTGTGCATTGTATCTACGCAAATTGGTAGAACCTCCCCGATATATAATTCTACAGTTCCAAGGCAGGTAAATCTTCTAGTCCACTGCCACTATACTGTATGTACTGTATGTACTAGCTTTTTTTTTTTGAACCAACTGGTATTAATAACCAGGCAAGTGTGGAGGGACGAGTTAATACTTTCTTAACCATTATGTTGCACTCCCATCTAGTAATCAATTATTAATGGTTCCTTTCCATGATGGTTGTTTGTACCCACTACTGATACCGACTATCTTGTTTCCAAGCACACCAAAGGGACTGAGATCAACGCAAGACGTGTTAAGATATTCTTTACATCAAAATTAACAGATGTATGAATCAGTTAGTCATAGTTGTTAATTATTATCATGATGTCATCGACGCATGCATACCTTACTGTCATCGTTCCTTTCTGCAAGTACTTTCCAGCGGAACTCACTAGTCTGATTATTGACCAAATTTCAGTGGAATGAAGATGAAGCAGTAGTAGTCGTTCATGGGTCCCAAACGTTCGAGACAATGGTTTTACAAGTGTTCTTTTTTGCATTCTAATAGAACTTTACTAAACTCTTAGGCCCCCATTTCTCGGCCTTGTCCACCAGACTCAGTATAGCATTGTGGAAGCAATTCCTATACCGGCTTCTACAGCGATGCTCTCCAAGGAAGCAGTACTGGTCATGCTTCTCCCTCCATGGGTGAAATGCCCTCAGCTTCAACAGAAGTCCTGATCATCTTCAGGGAAACACAAGCTTTTCAAAGAAGGCATAGTGGACACGTAGGTCTGTATCTGGGCCTGTCACACCCAGTTTTAGAAACAAAACCAAGTGCTAACCATGTATGTGCCAGGATCAGTTTAACCACATACATAGCGATAAACAAAAGTAATAACACAACCAGTACTTTAACTTAAGAGTAATAACCAATATTACAGACCATAAATGTCTTTAACGAAACCGAGTATCTGAACGAAAACGAGTTAACTAAACGACAGCGGAAGACGACCATGATCCACAGGCAACTGACGGATGGCACACCAGCCTAGAACTCATCGTAGTCCTGGAACTCCTGGTTAGGATCACCACAACTTCCTTCTGGATCTGAGCAGCGGTTGCAATGGATGCAACGGGTATAAAACAAGCAAGAATGAGTACATAACGCACTCAGCAAGTATTCCGTTTAGGATAAAACTGGACTGGCTTTATAGTGGACAGGCATAGCAATTGCTTTTAGTTAGTCAAGTTTTAGTTACTAGTAATGATTAGCATAACCCATCCCTTTATTGTAAAGACAGAAAAACATATTAAAAAGGTAAGCATGAACCATAACCATATCCATCTTCTTTACCATGATCACCGTGAGCCATTCACTTTGAAGCCGAAACTCTAATCTGTGAGGGTCCAGGCCGCTCTTAACCGTGAGCACGGCTGATATATCAGTTTTAAACACTCTCGAGAGGTTGTACATCTTTACCCACAAGTCATGATTCCCATTGTGCCCAAGGTTTGCAAAGCCCCATTTATTCATACCTTAGATGAATCGGCAGGGTTTCATTACGAGACCTTTACAAAGAATTCCTAGAGTCGTGGCCCACTCGTTACAGGTTACTCCAGTTAACTAAAGATATGAGAGTTCCGTTCCAAAGGGTGACAGATCAAACTGCACCTCATTGGCAAAGGGCAAAGTCCCATATCCCGCAGACCCCTCATACGCCATGTTTCAGGAAAGTAAGCCAAAACTCTAGTTCATCTAATTAATCAGTCAAGCCCAGTGCCCATGTGAGTCTTGTGGTTGTACTGTTTTCCTGGGTGGTCGCTCGGCGAACCGATCCTTAGGGCGAAGCACTTGAGCAAAACCAACAAAACATGCCCAAGTCTCCATGTTGCTAAAACCAAATTTTTATTATCAAGTCCATCATTAATTAAACAAGATTAGCAACATGAATATAAAGATGTTGAGCGATAGCATTAATCTACACATCACAGCCCATCCCAAGTTTCATAATCATATAAAGACATATGAGGCTAGTCATCCTTAATAGGAGCAATCAAATTGGGCTCTAGATTGTGTAAATAATGTAAATAGGACTTAGGTCAAAGAATACTTGCCTTCCTCAGCAAAAACTTGCTCAGGAACTTCCCAAGATGGATTCTCGACAAACTCGGACGGAACGTCGGCTACACGTTACACACATACAAGTAATGAGCATTAACTGACTAAAACAGTACATCAAACATCATGAACAGAGGTTAAAAAGGTTTTAGAATTAATCTACACATTGTCACGATCCCGTTGGTTCGAGAATCGCTCAAAACGGAGTTAAAACGCAAAAGATATGCATAAACTAATGAAAAAGGTTTAAAATAAAAGAGATTTGAAACTCCAAGGGCTAAACCGTAAAAACCTGGACCTATCCGTAAATAATTGGACCGCGGGTTGATTCAGAAGAAGCACAGGGTCTCTTTTGCAAAACTCCGCGCTGACCGGGATTGACCAGGACCGCGGGTTGATTAACAAAAAGATCGGGGGCTCTTTTGCAAAACTGCCACGCTGACCGGTTTTGACCCCGGGTCGCGGGCGCCTGGGCCGTTGGATCTTGATCCAACGATCCGGATTAGATTGGAGGGTTTGGTGGCAGCTTGACCAGCGGCGCCGCCCGCGGGACACGGCGGAGGAGCGCCGGAGTTGCGCGTAGCCGCGGCTCCGGTGAGCTAGAGCGAGCGAGGAAGGGCTTGCGAGGGAGCGGAGGTGACGGCGAAGCAGGTGAGGTGGTTCGGGCGGCGACGCATCGGCCGAAGACGGCGCGCGACGGGGCGGCGCAGAGGCTCACTCCGGCGAGCAATTGCCGTTGAGGCGGGATACGATTGAGGGCAGGGATTTGTCGGACAGCTTCCTCACCTCGATGCGAAACCTTCGGTGCAAGCGTGGTCGTCGGCGAAGTGGCGACGGCGTATAGCGACGACGGCGGTGTCCGCGGGCTCGGCGGCGGGCAACAAGGGCGAGCTAGGGCACAAGCGGCTCGGGCTAGGGTTTGTTGGGGCTACGAACGTCGAGGGCGGCCGCTTATAAAGGGGTGGCGTCCGAGGCTTGCGGAAGGAGGCAAGGAAAGCACGGCGCGAGGTAGAGTCCCGCTCGGACTCTGCGTCCGGCGCGCGCGGGGAAAGGAAAGGGGAAAGACGCGGGCAAGGAAGGAAAGGGGAAAGCGGAATGAGTAACATGGACGCGAGGAGGAGTCCAGGCTTGGGCGGAGAGGGAAGGAAGGCGCGGAGCAAGAGTCCCGCTCGGACTCTCGTCCGGCGGTCGCTCGGCGCGGCGAGAAAGGATAGGGGAGGAAGATGACAGGTGGGTCCCACCTGTCGGCGACGGGAAGGGAGGGCGCGGCTGGGCTGCTCCCGCGAGCTGGGCTGAGGAGAGGCGCAGGGCGAGTTGGGCCGAGGCGGTGTGTTGGGCCGGCGGAGAAAAGAAGAAAAGATGGGCTGCTTCAGGAACTTGGGCCGAAAGAGAGGAAAAGAAGGGAAGGAGGAAAAAGGAATTTTTCCTGGGTTGTTTGGGGTTTGAGAAATTTTGGAGAGATGCAAATGGTTTTGAATTCAAACTTTGAACACTGCAAATCATCCAATAAAATATGCAAGGGCATGAATGCTCACACATGTGGTTCCTAGGTTTTATTTTAGTTGATTAATATTTGAAATAAACAAAGCACTATAGTGTCATGCATAAATAAATCAAACCCTAGCAAAATTAACTTAGTTTTGGAAAAGATTTTCATATAGCAAAAATTAGGGTGTTACAAACCTACCCCCCTTAAAGAAATCTCGCCCCGAGATTTTAGGATTGGCTAGCAAAGAGTTCCGGGTAATCTGCTCTGAGGTCATCCTCTCTTTCCCAGGTGGCCTCCTCTGCCGTATGGTGGCTCCACTTAACTTTGCACATCTTTATTACCCTGTTTCTGGTAGTTCTCTCTGCCGTTTCCAAAATTTGAACTGGATACTCGGTATAGGTCAAATCATCCTGCACATTAAGTTCATCTTCCTGCAACTGCTCTTCAGGTACTCGCAAACACTTCTTCAATTGGGATATATGGAACACATTGTGTACCCCTGATAATCTGTCAGGCAATTCCAGTTGATATGCAACTTCTCCCTTACGGTCAATTATTTTAAAAGGCCCAATATATCGTGGTGCTAATTTCCCTTTCACTTTGAATCGACGTAGACCACGAATAGGTGATACTTTCAAGTACACATAATCTCCTACTGCAAATTCCAAATCCCTTCGACGGTTATCCGCATAACTCTTCTGCCTGGTTTGAGCAATCCTCAAATTCTCCCGAATCATCCGTACCTGACGCTCGGCGTCTTCTATGATTCCAGGACCAAACAACTGCTCCTCCCCAGGTTGATCCCAATGCAAGGGAGTCCTGCACCGTCTACCATACAAAGCTTGGAAAGGCGACATCTTGATACTAGCCTGATAACTGTTGTTGTAAGAAAATTCGGCATACGGCAAACTTTTATCCCAACTAGTACCATATTGTATTGCGCAAGCTCTCAACATATCTTCTAATATCTGGTTGGTTCTTTCTGTCTGCCCATCGGTCTGTGGATGATATGCTGAACTAAAATTTAATTTACTGCCCATTGACTCATGCAAACGCTTCCAAAAATGAGATGTAAACTGAGTTCCACGATCAGACACAATCTTCTTTGGTACCCCATGCAAACACACAATTCTGGACATATACAATTCAGCTAACTTGGCTCCCGAATAAGTGGTCTTGACAGGAATAAAGTGAGCAACTTTGGTTAATCTGTCCACTACTACCCATATAGAGTCAAAACCACTCTGTGTACGTGGTAGGCCGACAATAAAATCCATACCAATTTCCTCCCACTTCCACTCTGGAATCTTGAGCGGCTGTAACAATCCAGCGGGCTTTTGATGCTCAGCTTTCACCCTCTGACAAACGTCACACAAAGCTACATATTCTGCTACTTCACGTTTCATACCGTACCACCAAAATTTCTGCTTCAGATCTTGATACATCTTTTCACTTCCAGGATGGATAGAGTAAGCTGTCTCATGTGCTTCCTTCAGAATTAAATCCCGTATAGGCTTTATGTTCGGAACGCAAATCCTATCCCCATACCATACCGTGCCGTCGGCATCCACTCGAAATCCCGGTGCCTTGTCTAACTTGATCAACTCTTTTACTTCCTTGATCTTCTCATCATTAAGTTGTCCCTTTCTGATTTCTTGTTCCAACGTAGGTTCAAACTCCATGGAGACGGTGCCTTCCGTATTATTAAGAAAACCCAAACTTAGTCGGTCGAATTCTATGGCTAACTCATCCGGCAACTCTCTTGCCCACAACAAACTGATCTGACTCTTCCTGCTCAAAGCATCTGCTACTACATTTGCCTTGCCAGGATGGTAATGTATCTCCAGATCATAATCCTTGATTAATTCTAACCATCGTCTTTGCCGCATATTCAACTCAGTCTGGGTAAATATATACTTTAAGCTTTTGTGATCAGTATAAAAATCACACTTCTGCCCGAACAGATAATGCCTCCATGCTTTTAATGCATGCACCACTGCGGCTAATTCCAAATCATGAGTTGGGTAATTCTTCTCATGATCCCTCAATTGTCTAAAGGCATAGGCAATAACCTTGCCTTCCTGCATAAGAACACATCCTAAACCTAGCCATGAAGCATCACAATATACTTAAAAAGGCTTATGCATATCTGGAAAAGTTAGCACTGGCGCTGTGGTTAACCTCTTTTTCAACTCCTCGAAGGCTTTCTGACAAGCTGACGTCCACTGAAATTTAATATTCTTCTCTAACAAAGCTGTCATTGGCTTAGCAATCTTGGAAAACCCCTCAATGAAACGCCGATAGTAACCAGCTAATCCGAGAAAACTCCTGATGCCTTTCACATCCTCTGGGATCTTCCAGTTCTGCACTTCAGATACCTTACTTTGATCAACGGCAATTCCTCCATTGGATATGACATGACCTAGAAACTTAACCTCCTCAATCCAGAAATCACACTTGCTAAACTTCGCATAAAGTTTATGCTCTCTAAGCTTCTGCAACACTAATCTTAGATGCTCCTCGTGTTCCTCTTCAGTTTTGGAATAAATCAGAATGTCATCGATAAATATCACAACAAACTTATCAAGATATTCCATAAACACACTATTCATCATGTACATAAAGAAGGCTGGGGCATTAGTCAAACCAAAGGACATAACTGTATATTCATATAACCCATAACGACTAATGAACGCCGTCTTTGGTATATCTGAAGGTCTGATTCTTAGTTGATGATATCCAGATCGTAAGTCAATTTTGGAGAATACACAGGCACCTTTGAGCTGATCAAATAAATCTTCAATCCGGGGCAGTGGATATTTATTCTTTACTGTAACGGCATTGAGACCTCTATAATCGACACACATTCGCAAGGTTCCATCTTTCTTTTCGGTAAGCAAAACTGGTGAGGCCCAAGGTGTAGTACTTTTGCGGATAAACCCTTTCTCCAGTAGTTCATCTATTTGTTTCTTAACTTCAAGCAATTCGACACCGGATATTCTATATGCTTTCTTATAGATAGGTGCAGTTCCAGGTACTAATTTAATAGAAAATTCAATGTCACGTTCAGGCGGCATACCTGGCAACGAATCTGGGAAGACATCCGGAAATTCTGACACTACTCTGATGTTCTCCAAGGCTGTGGCATCAATAGCATTAACTCCTGCTTGAGGCGGGTCTATCAGAACTTCCATGTTTTCCCCGGCTGGCGTAGTCAAGGTCACTTTCCTCTCGGCACATGAGATTACCCCGTTGTATCTTTGCAGCCAATTCATTCCCAGGATAACATCTACTCCTTGTGCTTTCATAACTATTAATGATGCTGGAAAATCTACCCCCCTTATTTTAATGGATGCATCATCACAAGCGAACTCGGATCGCATGTTTCCCCTAGGTGAACTAACTAGCATTGTTTTTACCATCTTTATCATAGGCAAATTATACCTCTCTACATGCTGAGCAGTAACGAAGGAATGCGTAGCACCAGTATCGAATAGTACTAAGGCGGGTTGGGAATTGACCAGGAACGTACCTACGACAGCATTTGGACCTTCCTGGGCAGCCTCCGCGGTGACATGGTTGATCTTGGCGTGGCTGGAAGCTTGGTTGGGAGTGCCCGCCTTCGAACTCGGTTGCGGTGTCTGTTGCGGCGTCCCTCTATATGGGCATTGCTTAGACCAGTGACCTGTTCCTCCGCATTTGAAGCAATTTGCACTTCCCGGTGGTACTGGCGTGCCTGTCTTCACTGGGGTACTGGTAGGAGTTGGTTGGCGGGGAGCTTGATTGTTTGAGCGCTGCATTTGGGGATTGTTCTGCTGAGACTGATAGTTCGGGCGCTGATAGTTGCCATTATTGTTGTAGCGCTGGAACTGGGGCTGCTGCTGTCCGGAGTTCTGTGTAGGACGGTTCTGAAGGTTCTGTGACCCAGAAAACCGCGGGCGGGTGTTGCTGCTAGATTGTTGTGCCTTCTGTTTGCGCTTCTTTTCCTCCATCTCGCGACGAGTATTCTCCGTCACGATAGCTCGGTCTATCAGATGCTGGCAGTTAGGAAAGGTATGGTTCATAAGCTGGTACCTGAGTGGGTCGACCAAGCCTTTAAGGAAACGGTACTGCTTCTTGGGGTCGGTGTTAACCTCCTCTGGACAGTAGCGGGACAGTTGTAGGAACTTGTCTCGATACTCACTGACGGTCATGGTGCCCTGGGTGAGTGCCAGGAACTCTTCTTTCTTCAGTGACATCACACCAGCTGGGACATGATGCGCTCTGAACCTCTCGGTGAACTCCTGCCAGGTAATGGTGTTGGGGTTGTTATGAGCCAAGCGGTACGATTCCCACCATTATTGAGCGGCACCCCGTAACTGGTGAGGGCTGTAGAGGACTTTCTCCTGGTCGGTGCACTGAGCGACGTCCAGCTCCCGTTCTATTGCGCGGAGCCAGTCTTCTGCATCCATAGGATCGGCAGAGTGAGTGAACACAGGTGGGTGTCCCTTCATAAATTCTGCGCGTCTGTCTCGCGGTTGAGGCGGTGGTGGCGGGGGTGGTTGCTGCTGCGCCTGGTGCATGGCTGCCACTGCTTGACCAAGAGCTTGTATCACTTGGGTCTGGTTCATGATCAGTTGTTCCATAGTCATTGGTGGCGGTGGATTTGGGAGTCCTCCGTCTCCGCGACCTCCTCTACCTCCACGGCCACGACCACGTTCACGTCCTGTACTCATCTGATGGACCAAACATACCATTAGTACTTATTTCCGGCCATACGTCTCATTCAACATTAGTAACCAAGACAGTTGAGATAAAGATCTGAACGTATATATGGGTAGAGCAAGGCTTTCCCAAACTAACTAACTTTATTAAACTTATTAAGCATCCAACCAAAAGACTAAGTTGTGGACATCACTCCACAACTTAAGCACTCATTACAAAGAACCAAATCATCCATAAAACACAATCATAAGCAAACGAGCACACTGTTGATCGTTCTAAGCCTAACCGAACTAACTAATCGATACTAATAGAACCTATTACAAAAGGGATAACATCCTAGTCCTCATGATGCCGTATATAGGTCCTAGCTTTTGGATCATTGTAGCGGGCCTTCTTCCTGCGCGGAGCATCAGCAGGGTCTTCTACAGGTTCTTCTTCCGCGGGCTCAACGCCATGTGCAACCCATGCTCGAAGCTTCCGGTTCTCGTACCTCACCATGTCCAACTCGTCCAAGGCGGCGTTGTAGTCGGTGTTGAGGGTAGCAAGGTACTCAATAGTAGACTCCAGGCGTGGGTTCTGTTCTGCCTCCGGATTGGCGATCCATGCATCAAGTCTTTCAACCGAACGGCAGGGGTAGTACCGGCGTGAAGTGATGACCATATCTTCACGGTGTGCGTGGCACAACGTCGTCAAGACCTCTCTGGCAGCATCACTGATGGCGGCTTCATGGCTGTTGCGGCAAGTAGGTGCGTGCCTGACGTGGATGTTCCGGCGGGATCCGAACTCATCCGGGATGCTGATCTCCACTGTCATGTCCCAATCATCATGTAGGACGGGATGGCGATAGCGAGTCCCCACATAGGTGATCCAGAACTGATCGTAGTGGAGCATCTCCAGCGTTTCTCTCAGCATCCGAGGAACAGGCAGTGGGTAGTCGAACCAGCAGTGGGTAGTGGTAACCACGGGTCCAGCTTCATCGTCGTCCTCATCATCGTCCGATGGGGGCGCGTTACCATCATCTGGATCTTGTTCTGGGTCTTCAGGGTCAACAGCTGGATCTCCTGGCTCCTCCTGGGGTTGCTCCTGCGGCGGCGCCGAAGGGGGTACTGGTGGCTGCATCTCCAAGGGTTCGTCCTGCGGCTCCTCTCCCGGTTCATCTTCGGACAGCTCAGGGACAAGCTCCTCTGGGTCCTCCTCCTCGGACTCAGTCAGGTCTACCCATTCTTGTGGCGGTGGAGAAGGTGGGGTTGGGGTAGGCAATCTGATCCTGTTGGGTCCGCCATAGCCTCGTCCACCAACACGCATGCGGGCAGTGCGCTTGAAAGTCGACATCTGCAGGCCCACATCGTAAGCAAACATGAGAAACAGTTCTATTATGGGATAGATAAGTAGATATAGAAGATCTTAATTGAAATAGACAAGTATGGATGTCAAAATAGCACATATGGCAAGTATTTGAATGGAGAAAGCAAGAAAAGGTAAGCAAAATCCTTAATCACGACCAGTTCTACTCTAGGCTTGCGTCCTACGGTCAGCACGGCTCTGATACCACTTTTGTCACACCCAGTTTTAGAAACAAAACCAAGTGCTAACCATGTATGTGCCAGGATCAGTTTAACCACATACATAGCGATAAACAAAAGTAATAACACAACCAGTACTTTAACTTAAGAGTAATAACCAATATTACAGACCATAAATGTCTTTAACGAAACCGAGTATCTGAACGAAAACGAGTTAACTAAACGACAGCGGAAGACGACCATGATCCACAGGCAACTGACGGATGGCACACCAGCCTAGAACTCGTCGTAGTCCTGGAACTCCTGGTTAGGATCACCACAACTTCCTTCTGGATCTGAGCAGCGGTTGCAATGGATGCAACGGGTATAAAACAAGCAAGAATGAGTACATAACGCACTCAGCAAGTATTCCGTTTAGGATAAAACTGGACTGGCTTTATAGTGGACAGGCATAGCAATTGCTTTTAGTTAGTCAAGTTTTAGTTACTAGCAATGATTAGCATAACCCATCCCTTTATTGTAAAGACAGAAAAACATATTAAAAAGGTAAGCATGAACCATAACCATATCCATCTTCTTTACCATGATCACCGTGAGCCATTCACTTTGAAGCCGAAACTCTAATCTGTGAGGGTCCAGGCCGCTCTTAACCGTGAGCACGGCTGATATATCAGTTTTAAACACTCTCGAGAGGTTGTACATCTTTACCCACAAGTCATGATTCCCATTGTGCCCGAGGTTTGCAAAGCCCCATTTATTCATACCTTAGATGAATCGGCAGGGTTTCATTACGAGACCTTTACAAAGAATTCCTAGAGTCGTGGCCCACTCGTTACAGGTTACTCCAGTTAACTAAAGATATGAGAGTTCCGTTCCAAAGGGTGACAGATCAAACTGCACCTCATTGGCAAAGGGCAAAGTCCCATATCCCCCAGACCCCTCATACGCCATGTTTCAGGAAAGTAAGCCAAAACTCTAGTTCATCTAATTAATCAGTCAAGCCCAGTGCCCATGTGAGTCTTGTGGTTGTACTGTTTTCCTGGGTGGTCGCTCGGCGAACCGATCCTTAGGGCGAAGCACTTGAGCAAAACCAACAAAACATGCCCAAGTCTCCATGTTGCTAAAACCAAATTTTTATTATCAAGTCCATCATTAATTAAACAAGATTAGCAACATGGATATAAAGATGTCGAGCGATAGCATTAATCTACACATCACAGCCCATCCCAAGTTTCATAATCATATAAAGACATATGAGGCTAGTCATCCTTAATAGGAGCAATCAAATTGGGCTCTAGATTGTGTAAATAATGTAAATAGGACTTAGGTCAAAGAATACTTGCCTTCCTCAGCAAAAACTTGCTCAGGAACTTCCCAAGATGGATTCTCGACAAACTCGGACGGAACGTCGGCTACACGTTACACACATACAAGTAATGAGCATTAACTGACTAAAACAGTACATCAAACATCATGAACAGAGGTTAAAAAGGTTTTAGAATTAATCTACACATTGTCACGATCCCGTTGGTTCGAGAATCGCTCAAAACGGAGTTAAAACGCAAAAGATATGCATAAACTAATGAAAAGGGTTTAAAATAAAAGAGATTTGAAACTCCAAGGGCTAAACCGTAAAAACCTGGACCTATCCGTAAATAATTGGACCGCGGGTTGATTCAGAAGAAGCACAGGGTCTCTTTTGCAAAACTCCGCGCTGACCGGGATTGACCAGGACCGCGGGTTGATTAACAAAAAGATCGGGGGCTCTTTTGCAAAACTGCCACGCTGACCGGTTTTGACCCCGGGTCGCGGGCGCCTGGGCCGTTGGATCTTGATCCAACGATCCGGATTAGATCGGAGGGTTCGGTGGCAGCTTGACCAGCGGCGCCGCCCGCGGGACGCGGCGGAGGAGCGCCGGAGTTGCGCGTAGCCGCGGCTCCGGTGAGCTAGAGCGAGCGAGGAAGGGCTTGCGAGGGAGCGGAGGTGACGGCGAAGCAGGTGAGGTGGTTCGGGCGGCGACGCATCGGCCGAAGACGGCGCGCGACGGGGCGGCGCAGAGGCTCACTCCGGCGAGCAATTGCCGTTGAGGCGGGATACGATTGAGGGCGGGGATTAGTCGGACAGCTTCCTCACCTCGATGCGAAACCTTCGGTGCAAGCGTGGTCGTCGGCGAAGTGGCGACGGCGTATAGCGACGACGGCGGTGTCCGCGGGCTCGGCGGCGGGCAACAAGGGCGAGCTAGGGCACAAGCGGCTCGGGCTAGGGTTTGTTGGGGCTACGAACGTCGAGGGCGGCCGCTTATAAAGGGGTGGCGTCCGAGGCTTGCGGAAGGAGGCAAGGAAAGCACGGCGCGAGGTAGAGTCCCGCTCGGACTCTGCGTCCGGCGCGCGCGGGGAAAGGAAAGGGGAAAGACGCGGGCAAGGAAGGAAAGGGGAAAGCGGAACGAGTAACATGGACGCGAGGAGGAGTCCAGGCTTGGGCGGAGAGGGAAGGAAGGCGCGGAGCAAGAGTCCCGCTCGGACTCTCGTCCGGCGGTCGCTCGGCGCGGCGAGAAAGGAAAGGGGAGGAAGATGACAGGTGGGTCCCACCTGTCGGCGACGGGAAGGGAGGGCGCGGCTGGGCTGCTCCCGCGAGCTGGGCTGAGGAGAGGCGCAGGGCGAGTTGGGCCGAGGCGGTGTGTTGGGCCGGCGGAGAAAAGAAGAAAAGATGGGCTGCTTCAGGAACTTGGGCCGAAAGAGAGGAAAAGAAGGGAAGGAGGAAAAAGGAATTTTTCCTGGGTTGTTTGGGGTTTGAGAAATTTTGGAGAGATGCAAATGGTTTTGAATTCAAACTTTGAACACTGCAAATCATCCAATAAAATATGCAAGGGCATGAATGCTCACACATGTGGTTCCTAGGTTTTATTTTAGTTGATTAATATTTGAAATAAACAAAGCACTATAGTGTCATGCATAAATAAATCAAACCCTAGCAAAATTAACTTAGTTTTGGAAAAGATTTTCATATAGCAAAAATTAGGGTGTTACAGGGCCACCTTGAACCATCCTATTTCTATTTATGGTTGCATAGGAACCGGCATCCACATATTTACTAGTTATTAGATGGCTATGGGGTGTTCAAATTAGTGACATGTACGATTATATCGTATGGACATGGGTGAAAACCTTATCACGTGAGAGGATTGGTACGATGACTAATGGTGTGATGCTACGCTCAAGGGTGTGCATGTGGAGACCATCATGATGTTAATGCTGACACTCTGATGATTGTCTGATTTTTCATATTTGCGCTACATACATATCCTCAGAGGCTAATTCCGGCCTGTGAGCTGAATATATCGTCAAATAAGGCATACACGCGGGATATTATGCTTAATGTTATAAGTATTGATGTTATATCATATGAAATTGTGCTATGCAATAGCTTATGTGTCCTAGGACTATCCCATGACATAATAATTCTTTAACTCCGGCTATCCCGGCGTGAACAATCGAGCCTCTCCTAAGCCTCTGTTACAATTTGTGGACATGGAAGATGAAGGAAGAAGAAGAAAATAGAGGTAGAAAAAGAGAAATGGAAAATATGAAGAAAAATGGAAAGAGAATGAAGTAGCCATGCCGGCTGTAGTGTTGGTGCTAGATCCGTCACTCTGAAATTTAGGAATAAAAAATTGTAAACTTTGCTCTCTTATTGGCCATAGGCATGGGCAACGTTCCGATGTTTAGCACCACAATGCTTGGTAATTAATAAGCCAGAATTCGTTGTCACTGAAAAATATAGTAAATGACGACCTTGCAGGTTGCGGAGGACGGCTGTCTTCTTTAATCTTGATTGAGATTCATTGTGCACTGTCTCTACGCAAGTTGACAGCACATCACACGATAATTCCACCACTACAGAAAATAGAATCGATCTTTGGGAGCGCCCCTTCTACTACACGATACTTCCACTACTACAGTTCTGCTATGCCCACCGCCAGTATAATATACATATATATATAATTTAATTTAATTTGAACCAACTGGTATTAACCTTGCATGTGTGGACGGACGAACTAATACTTTCTTAACCATTATATTGCACATCCCCATGTACTAATAAATTATTAATGGCTCTTCCATCACGATGCTTGTATGCACTACCGATCCTACCTTGTTTCCAAGCATACCGAAGGGACTGAGATCAACGTAGAGACGTGTTAAGATATTTTTTTACATCTAAACCAAGAGATGTAAATCAGTAATCAGACTTGTTATCTTGATGTCATGGACGCATGCATATACCCATGGTGTCATCAAAACATCACTAGTACGTGTCCACTCCCTGTCGTTGGGGAAAGTTGTTCTACAATCAGCAAGCAATCTTGAACATCTTCAGACCCCATTAAAATGAAGAAAGAACAGTAATGGCTTATAAGATATTAAGGAAAAGAGATGAAAAATATATAAAAGGCAACAAGACGAAGATTGTTTTTTGATTGATTGAATATTCTTAGCCAACTGCGGCCGATCATTTTTTTTTTTTTGCGAATTACACAGTACAGATGCAGACGCTCACAAACACACCTACAATCACCCCTATGAACGCACGTACACACATCCTACTCCTATGAGCACCTCAGAGAGACTGAGCCGGCATATCTCGAGATTGACGAAGTCACCACATGCGCCTTGTTGCCGACTTGAACCCGGGTGGGAAGGTTCCACCACAAGGACTGCAACCAGCTGAGCTAGGCTCAGTTCGTGGCCCAACATTTATAAATGTGAGGACATCTAGCCTTGTGGATCGGAGTGCCCAAAACATCACTATACATCCTTAATGTAAACAGATCCATGCTTTCCTGCAAAAACTGGACACTCCTTTCCCAGGAACCAGATCTTATAAATGTGGATGGACCACACAACCTATTATCCTAGGCCAGTATAGGTGTGCAAAACAGTATAAATGTACAGTCATTGACAAAATTGTTGCCCTTGGAAACCAGTGGGCGGTGTGGTCCTGGGACAGGGCACATGGGAGTCGGGGATCGCGTTGCTGCTGCACTCGTCTCCCTATCGTGCGGCTACGATCGGCTCTAAGTGAAGCTGATCAACAGTTACAGTGGTGATGCGGGCGTGCCACCTGGCTTGACCTTGCAGCCAGGAAGGTGATGTGGATGCGGCGGTTGGCTCTAGTTCTTCCTATAAAGCGTACACAACAGATTCAAACATTAAATTCTTGCGTGATTGCTTGGATCGACAACATGAGGATTCATGTACTCCAGTCGTCCGATGTGACGGCGTTAGATGGTTCATAAGATGCATATAAATAAAACTTATAATAATCAAAACCACATCCAGATAGAATGAATGAAAACATATCTAAAAGCATGATATAAAAGATCTGCATAATTAAATCGGCTTTGAACAGGACCTCCAAAGAAGTCCATCTAACTAAATAGATACATCTTAAGACATGTATAGATAGGGTGCTTGAAGTACGCTGATCTATCGGCATGTCGTGTGCACGCGCTGCAGCGACATGTCGTGGATTGTAAAAACCGATTAGGTAATGTGCAATGAGCTACATGAGAACTGATCTACTACATGAAGCACATAGGTATAAACAGATTGATAAAAATGCGAGATAAATGATGGATCTCGGATCAAGCGACTCATTAGGATAGTCGTTGGATCTCGACGCGAGGTTCATTGGGATAACTAGCAAACCATGGAATCAAAACGCTTCGGTACACTGTTTGCTATGTGGCTTACGCCCTAATGCCCAAATGAATCTAACAAACATTAGAGCAGCATACCCATTAGCTTGAAAACCCTAATGGCTCAGAGTAGCGATGGGCTTAGAAAAGTTGGAAACAATCCGCCATGAAGGAACGTATGTCGTTAGTTTATTACGTAGAACATAGGTACATATTTATAGTCCGTAGACTTAGACGCCAAGTCCGACTCTTTCTATAACTAAACCCTATTTTAACTAGGCTTTTCCTAATTCGACTCGAACTAAATAAGATACATGGCCCATTGGACCTTAGAATCGCCTCTTCCTTGGACGATACTGTAAGGAAAATGGGCTCTAAGCCTTTTGCTTAGTTCTATAATGTGCTTTTGGTGGTTGAAGTGACAACACGTGCCATGGGACTAATATATATGTATAAGTGTTTTTGTCTAAGTCCCAAGGTGCAAAATGGTGGACTTGGGGTACAAACACCTCAAATAAGGATCTAAAAGACACAAGAAAAGACCCCAAGACGCTATCAACTTGCAAGCAAGGGTTCTAACACGGCGGTCCCGCTAACCGGTCCACAATCGAGAAGTCTAGAGGAAAGACCCCAAGCCGCTATCAAGTTGTAAGGAAGGGTCCCGCTGACAGATTTTTGGGGCATCAATAAGTCTAGAGAAGCCCCATCGAGTGCACCGGCAAGAAGAAAAAGCCATAGATTGAAGATACAGGTCCGAGTGCAAAACGCCACCATCGGATGGTCCAATGGTCCATCGGACGGGCTGGGCAGCGAGGAAGGAGAAGACCAAGTCCCGACGTTTCAAGCATCGAATGGTCCATCGGACAAGTTGGACAGAAGACCCAATAAAAGCAAAATCGCGGTGTTCCAACCAGCGGACGGTCCGATGGTCCAACCATCGGACGGTCCAATGGTCTCAACGGTCGACTGAAGCTCCAATGGTCGGCTCCAACGGCTAGTTGGGTGCCACCATCGACGCTCCGCTAGTCCCACCATCGAACGGTCCGATGGTCACGCAGAGAAGAGAAAAAAGCTCCCAACGGCTAGTTTTGAGGCTTGGCCTATATATACCCCCATGGCCGGTCTCCACAATGTGGTTGGAGTATCCTGAGCTAATACTAGTGTTGAAGCACCCATTTGATCCATCCCAAGAGCTTCCTACACACATTTGAGAGCCCAACCACCACAAGAGCAAAACTAGACATATCTGGCATAGCTAGTGCTTAGTGGATCTTCGCTTAGGCCACCTTGTCTATTACCTATTCCTGCATGCATGTTTACCCTTGTGTGTGTGCGGTTGTAAGTCTTGCGAGACCCTCCGGAGTGTGGAGTGGCCGCCACCACCTTATGAGAGGAAGGAAGGCCCTCAGCGTTTTGTCAAAAGATTCTAATAGTGGAGACGGTGGGGTACCTCCGCGAGAAGGACTCAGAAGACACCAACAACCCCAACAATTTTCTACCATTGCGTGGGCAAGGTCATAGTCCAAGACTACGCGAGAGAAGGGGTTGTGTGGGTGTGTACCGAGGATATCCGAAGACCCGACCGGGGTTACTTGACTTTCTCGGAAGTCACTTTGCCATCCTCCACCCTTGTGAGGGCGAGGCCGCACTCCTTTGAGGATTGCGCGAGAGCAAAGCCTGCCGGGGCACCTAACGAGGACGTAGGGGGTGAGAGGGCACGTTGGCCTCCCCAAACCTCGGAAAAAATATCGTCTTGTCTTTGAAGCGCCCCACTTTCCATAATGGGACTAAAATGTGCTTTATTACCATCCCAGGGTTTGGTAATCACATTATTACATCAGAGTGATACAGATCCGCCCTAACGGGTCGGACAACAAAGGGGCGCAGCCCTTGAAGACTAAGCAGCGGAAAATAAACGTAGGCCCAAGTTTTTTTTTCCACGTCACGGTTGGGAAGTAGGTCGTAGCCCTTATTCACTGCCGTATACGGTGCTCTCATCGTCTCCACTGAAAAAAGATCAACAAAGCAAGGGTGAGTATAGATGTACTCCGCAAGCCCACCTTCCTCCGTAAGGAGTGGGGGTATAGCTACATCTACATGCAGGATATATCTGGAGCTTAGGGAGGTTTTGCATAAAAACACTTTGTATGCAGAGTTCGAGATAGTCTAACAAGTTTTATCCATACAGAAAATAGGGTTTTTCTCAAAAAGGGGTGCCACTGGACTTGCTGGTCCACATGGCCAATAACTTTTCAGCCATCACACCTTCCACACCGCTACGGGATCCTACCCCCGTAACATAGCTTCCACCCAAAGACCATTCCACAACCAAAACCAAACCTTTTCCCACAATTTTAGTTTATGAAAAGTGCTAATTGAAGAACTAAACCGTAACTCGTCCATACCAGTGGACTCGGACTATTCGAATAGGTTTTACTCTGATCAGAGGTTGTACTAATTCTCACAAGTTGGACTCAGCGACACTTACCGCTAAATAAGCGTCCGAATTCCAAACCAAGCCGTTGCCTTTGTTTCATCACCTAGCAGTACTTTAGAGGTTCGGGCCACCTAGCCACTCCAGTACCCCGCGGTACTCCCGTGGCTCCTCACCCCTTCCCTAGCCCCTTGTGTGCCAGCATAGAAGCTACTAGGCTATCCACTCCGGCTCGGGCCTAGCCAATGCCTCATACAGAGCGAGTGGTTTTACTAAAAGAGTTAGGCAAGATGAAAATCAGCGCGGTCCTTACAGAGCGCAGGTAGAACCATTCCCACTTTCCACTGCTCGACACCGCGAGCATCCACCTTCCCGGTTATCTCCATGACTCCCGGGACTTGGGTAACCGCGGGTTGCTAAGTTACCGTTCATACCCTGCCCTTTAAATGGCGTATCCCAACCCGTGGGTCGTTTGCCGGGGTTCTTCCCCATTTTATTTTAAAAACACACACCCTTATTCTCATCCAAATCCCATCAAGTTCAACAACCATAATCCCAACTTAACATCAAGATTATGATAGATATAATTAAGTGAGCTATCCCACCTGTGCGCACTACATCTAAAATAGGCTTAGGTGGCGGTATATTTGTGGGGTTACCTTAGCAAGCAAAACATGCAAGTTTTATAGTGATTATCAGGCCAAGGGTTGTTTGTAAAACATAGGAATTTTATGCATCAAGTGGGGATTCCAGTGGACTTGCCGTGGTGTTTTGCGTTGATGCCTCAGCGGCGGAGGTCGTGGGTTCAGCATCTGCCGAATACGCTGTCGCACCATTCTCTCTCGAGCACGCTCACGTACTAGCTGCTGGGCACGATGGTGTGCCATCCAAAGTGCATGTTCATACAACATCCTTTGCAAGCGTCGGTTACTTTCCTCGAGCATCACAAAGGATTTTGCGAGGGGTGTACCGATCAGAATATCTGGTATAACCTACGCGCACAAACAGGAAAAACACACATATCGAGGTATAAACATGAGCTCAACATTAATCTTGGGTATGTGGGAGTTTGGTGTTTATTTGGATGGCTGGATCTTACCAGAGGTGTTGGTTCTGGAAAATGGTGGAGGGGAGCTCGTGGTGGTTCGGGTTGTTGGCTTGGCTGTCGGGCAAGGTGGCGGTTATGGATGTATTGCCACGGCAGCGGGTTGGGGCGATTAGAGCGATGGCAGAAATGGCGGGAGGGTGGTCGCATGGTGGCGTTGGAGGGGAGAAGATCTTTGGTGGAGTGTATGGATAGGTAGAGCTTGATTTTAGGTGAATTTAGGCGCGAAAATCACCCAAATCGGAGTTCAAACGAAGGAGATATGGAGTATATAGTGTCTAAGGGGGTAGATGTGACTTTTCTGGAAAGTTCAGTGGGGTAGAAATGGACTTTTCTTGGGTTTTGGCTGCGGGGGAATTCAACCTGGGCCGGGGCGGGATTCGGCCTGCGTGCGGCGCGGCCCGGCTGGCTGGGCCGACCCACTACGGCGGGGGCGCGGGGCGACGGCGCGGCGACGCCGTCCGCATGCGGCCCGCGTGGTAGTGGTTGGAGGGAGTGATGGCGTCAGGGGGGCAAGTGGCGGTTGGTTTGGCTGAGTCGGTCTGACGCGGGGCGGACCGCTGACGGCGGGCGGCGGCTCTTTTCCGCTGTCCGGCCGGTTCCGGCGACGACGGCTCCTGCGCGAGCACCAGGGGGAGGGGGCGAACCCGGTGAGGGTACTGTGGAGGTGGATAAGTGGTCGGAGGATGGGTCTCGACGGCGGTGGTGTGGGGTGCGCACTGGCGGCAAGGCAGAGCTCGCGCGGTGGCTCTAGGGGTGGTGGGGAGGCGACAGTGAGTGGCTAGAGCGGTAGAGGGAGGCGAGGCGGAGCCCGGGACGGGGTTAATCGAGCTCCGGTGCCGAGGAAGGGGTGGATTTTGGGCGGCGAGCTCGCGGCAGTGGCTTGCGGTGGTGAGGGAGATGATGACGATCGGTGCCCATTTATAGGCGCGGGGTCGAGGTGGCGATGGAGGTGAGGCCGGTGGAGAAGGGGCCGGGGTGATGCGCGGTGTGGCGGGGATTGGGCGTGGCTGGGGTCCGGGGTAAAGGCGATGGTGGGGGACGGCCGCGGCGCGGCGCGGCGCGTGGCGAGGAAGCGAGCAGGGACCGGCGCGGGGAGGCAGGACCTGGGCGTGTCGCGGCGCGTGGCGCGCGCGGCGAAGCCTAGCGCGGTGCGGAGCTGACCGGGGTCGGGGCGCGGCCGGGGAGGGTACCACGGCGGTGACAGGGAAGCCGAGTGCGGCTAGGGCCGGGGGGCGTGGCACGCGGGCCCGGGCGCGGCGGGGACCGGCGCGGAGCCATGGCGGCGCGGCGGAGGGCGGAGCCGAGGTGGGGGGTTCCGGCGCGACTCCGCAGGGACGGCCGTGGCACGGCGGGGCCAAGGTCGTCATGGCGCGCGTCGCGCGGCTGGACAAAGGAGGGAGAAGCTGACGGGCGGGGCCCGCTTGTCAATGAGAGAGGGGAGGAGGTGGGCTGGGGTGGCGAGTTGGGCCGTGGCGGTGATGGGCCTGCTCGCCCAGGGTGGCAGGCCGAGGGGAAGAGGATTTGGGCCGGGGGAAGGAGTTTTGGCCTAAGGGGTTTTTTCCATTTTTCATTTAGGTTTTTGGATTGGAATTTGGAAGGGATTTTGAGAGGGATTTTTGGAAGTACTTCTGCGGAGGATTTTCGGTGGTTATGATCTCGGAATATTTGGAGATTTTAGTTGAGCCCATATTACCACACTCAAACAAACAAACAATCAGGGTTTCGAAAAGTGATTTTGAATTAGGGAGAGGTTTAGAAGAAAAATCCCGACGCTAATTTTCGGGGTGTTACAGTCTTCCTTGTGTGCCATCGCCTTCATCTTCATCTGGAGTTTGCATATCTCTTCTCATCCCTTTAGCTTCCGCATTTACATTCTTGCAATTGTGTGCTTACATTCCTAGACTAGCTTGATAGGTTAGTTTCTAGGTAGAATTAGGTTGCAAGACTTGGCCACGGTAGTAGTAGCAACACTTAGTAAAACCATAGTGCACATAGTTAGATTTATTTGCATAGGTTTTGCTTAGTAGCTGTAGTTTTTAGTGAGTCTTAGGCTTTAGAAATCCTAATTCACCCCCCTCTTAGGCATTGGTCTAACCTTCAATTGTTATCAGAGCCGAGCCGGTCAATCTAGTCCATTTTATTGTCTTTAGAGCTCACAACTCAAATTTGGACTTTTGGCTTCGCCGCCGGATTGAGTAGTTGAGACGTCTTAGAGTGGGAGGATGAGTACCAGTTGCGCTTCTCACTTTGACGGCAGGAACTATCCCTATTGGCGTGTTAGAATGGCTAGTTATCTAGAGGCCATAGGGTTGGATGTTTGGAGAGTGACGAATGAAGAAACGAAACCCCTCTCTCGGCGGTCAAAACTGATTAAAGCCAATGAGAAAGAAATACAATTCAATGCCATTCCTCATGACATTTTGTTCGGATCTGTGAGCATTGTTGTATTTAGTAGAGTATGTAGCCTCTCAAGTGCTCATGAGATTTGGGAATCACTTCAGGCACTCCATGGCGGCACAAGTGACGTCAAGGAGCAAAAGATTGGCTTAGTTAAGCGTGCTTTAAATTCTTTTACTATGCTTCCTAATGAATTGGCTAATGACATATACTCACGCCTAAATGTTATTGTCAATGAGTTCAATTCAATAGGTGAAACCAAGCTAAAAGATGCCGATATTGCAAGGAAGATCATCGAAGTGCTTCCAAAGGACAAATACACAAGTATCATCACCTATCTTCTCCACCAAGACATGAGCACCATGACGCCCACCAAGGTCCTTGGCAAGATTATTGCATTTGAGCACTACAACGGGATTGGCCAAGATACCTCTTCATCCAAGTCACATGCACTCACCATTCATTGTGAAAAGAAAAAGATGAAGAAGGGCAAGAGCAAGAAAGAAGCAAACTAGAGCTCAAGTGAAGAAGAAGAGGAAGAAGAAGAAGAAGAAGATAGTGATGAAGATGATCAAGCCCAATGCTCCTCCTCCGATGATGAAGAAGAAATTGCAATGTTGATCAAGAGGATAGAGAAGGCATTAAAGAAGCTCAACTACAAGGGCATCCCCATCACCATTGAGGAAATTGAGCACAACTGTCAAAGGAAGAAGGAAAGAAAAGATGGTTGCTTTGGATGTGGTGAGAAGGGACATTTCATGGATTCATGTCCTATCATTGCCAAGGAGGAAAAGAAAAAGAGGCGCAAGCTTAAGAAGGAAAAAGAACAAAGAGAGAGGCATAAGGCGCTCATGAGCACCTGCAAGTGGGTAGATGTGTCAAGTGATGAAGATCATCATAAGAAGCACTCCCACAAGCCTACTTCGCGCAAATCATCCTCTACATCGCACAAGTGCCTCATGACTAAAGGTAAAAATAAAAGTGATGTAAGTGATGACGATGCCCCCTCATATGATGTGTTTCTCTTGTTCGTGAGCAACAAGTAGCCATAGTTGATTTACAATGCAAAAACAAGAGTCTTGAAGCTCAATTGGCTAGCTCATCAACCAATCATAAAGAATTAGAATTGGTGCTTAAGTTTGATATGATCCTAGACCATAATGATAAGCTGACAAAGAAAATTGAGGCTCTTGAACTAAAAGCTACTTGCAGTGATGCATCCTCATCTTCTTTTGAAAAATCTAAACTGGATGCTACTACGTCTTGTTTGGATTTATTTACATAGTTAGATTTACTTGCATAGGTTTTGCTTAGTAGCTGTAGTTTTTAGTAAGCCTTAGTTTAATTTTTAGAAATCATAATTCACCCCGCTTCTTAGGCGTTGGTCCAACCTTCAGATACAACATAGCCCATCAACCGATCTAACATGTTTACCAATCGGCTAAACCAGCCCACTTAGCCAATCTGAACCAAATACCAATCGGGTAGATTTTGGCGATAACAAAAGTAAAGTTTGAAATATAGGTTGTAGTATGGATAGCATAACGAGCTCAGCCATCCCAGCTATCCTTTCCTTGATCAGAACCCAGCTAGCTGCCCTACTCCCAAAGAGCTTTAGCACTGCCGTACAAATCAATTCGCCATCAGGCCCACTGAATGCTACCCTAGCACAAATAAAATATCTTATTAATATTACTGATTGAAATTTTTAAATAAAAACTACATTTAAGAGATGGAAGAAAAAAGATAAAATTTAGAAATTCCCATAAAATCAGAAACAACTAGGTGTGTATCAAATAATCTCCAATAATACTAGCTCTATTATATTTTCAAAACTACATGCCATTATGGAAATATCAATTACTCATAGTGATATTATAAAATACTAATTATAAATATGCTTATAAATTAGCCTCCCTGCTGAAGGTAGGACTAACGCCTAAGAGGGGGGTTGAATTAGGATTTCTAAAAACTAAGGCTCTCTAAAAACTACAGCTACTAAGCAAAACCTATGCAAGATAAAACTAGCTATGTGCACTAAGGTTTTGCTAAGTATTGCTAACTCTACCGTGGCCAAGTCTTGCAACCTTTTTCCACCTAGAAACTAACTTATCAAGCTAGTCTAGGAATGTAAGTACACAATTGCATGAATGTAAATGTGGAAGCTAAAGAGATATGATAGAGTATGCAAACACCCGGTGACGAAGTCGACGATGGCACACGATGTTGACACGGAGATTTTTGCCCAAGTTTCGGGGAGACTCGCGGTATCTACTCCCTAGTCCTCGTTGGTGCTCCTCGACGGGCTTTGAAAGGGTGGAGGATGTCAAAGTGACTTTCGTGGAAGTCAAGCCACCACGGTCGGGTCTCCGAATATTCCTAGTACCCGCCCACCCGAGCCTTTCTCATGCGTAGTCCTTCATGGACTATGGCCTCGCTCCACGCAGGAGTTGGAGGATGGACAAGGCCGTTGGGGTCTTCCGAGTCCTTCTTGTGGAGCTCTCCCACCGTCTTCACTATGGGAAGCTTTTGGCCAAAACGACAAGAGGGTCTCTCAGACTTATAGCCGCACACACACACAAGGGCAAACATGCACGCAGGCACGGGATAGACAACAAGGCCTAAGCAAAGATGCAACTAAGCTCTAGCTTGTCAGGATATGTCTAGTTTTGCTCTAGTGATGGTTGGGCCCACAAATGTGTGTATGAGGCTCTTGGGATGCATCAATGGGTGCCCAACACTTGTGTTAGCTTATGATACTCTAACCACAAAGTCGAGGTCGGGCAAGGTGGTATTTATAGCCCAAGCCTCAAAACTAGCCGTTGAGAGCTTCCTCCCCTTTCCTGCGTCACCACTGGACCGTCCGGTGGTCACACCACCGGACCGTCCGGTGCGTGTAACTGGCTAGCCATTGAGTCAACCGTTTGGCTGAGAATACGACCATTGGAACCATCAGACCGTCCGGTTCTGCACCACCGGACCGTCCGATGCGTGTTAAAGCCTACGATCTTGATTTGCATCTTGCTTTGTCCAGAACATCTGGTGGACCACCGAACCGTCCGGTGGTAGCACCACCGGACCGTCCGGTGCGTGAAAGGGCCGGGACGTGGTTGAGTCTTCATCCACTATCTATATCGTCCGGTGCAACCACCGGACCGTCCGGTGCGTGTAAAACCCCATCGGGTCTTGAGTCTTCAACTTCATCCTTTTCTTCTCTCTGGATCATTCGACGGGGCTTTAGCTTGATGGCGGCATGGGTGTTTTCTTGTGTCTTTTAGGTCCTTCTTTAAGGTGTTTGTACCCCAAGTCCACCTATTTCACCCTGTGACTTAAACATAAAAACACTTGTGCAAATATTAGTCCCATGGCACGTGTTGTCACTTTAACCATCAAAATCACATAAGGGAACTAAGCACAAGGCTTAGGGCCCCATTTTCCACACATGCTATTATAAAAGATGAATTATAGTAACTTCTAAATTTATATATAAACCACAGTGACAAAAGATGAATTGAAATAAATCTCTAAATTTGCATACAAATTACCGACCATGCAATTGTGAAATGTCAATTAAAGTAACTCCAAAATTTGCACATAAATTACTCACTATCTTTCTATAAAATATGAATTGAAGTAGTCCACAAAATTCACTATTAAATTAGCGTTATCACTATAAAATGCAATTGTTAATTTGCTAAAGACTGTTATAGTAGATAAACAAAAAAAATATGTATATAGATGCGCTATTAAAGTATGACCATATGACTGAATGAGACACAAATTAAATAATAGTATTTAATATATAAATTGCCAACATTTATGTATTATAGTAGTCCGTGATTTTCAAGATTGGAGTACTAGTATGAAATAATCTATATTCTAGCCTATGAATGTCGTGGTTTTTTTTACCACGGCAACAGATTTATTGTAGGCTTGTAGGGCTTCGAGGACTGCCGTCCCGATGGCCAAGCCTGGGAGGCTCAAGAAGCAACCTATGCAAAGGGGATGCACGGATTCAGAGTGGTTTGGGATGAATCCCTGCGTCTACAAAGGTGTGTTGTTCTTGTATTGCTTGTTCTTGGTGTTACATGATGGAAGCTGAGGGCTCCTCATGCATGTGTGCTAGATGAAACGATCCATCCCCTTCATGGTGGCCCTCTCCTCCTTGTATATCCGAGGAGGGCGCCCATGGGTAGTTTACACAGGGAGAATAAAAGATGAGAAAAAGGGTACTTCATTACAAGGGAATGACGGGTGGCCCCCTTGCCACAAAGGGGGTTAGCTCCTGACCGACCTTGAGGGGTACAACCTGACTCGGTCGGAGGTCGTAGTAGGGTCCTCGTCGCCCTTCGAACGACCTCGGGGAGCGCTACGGTCGTCGTGTCCTGTCGCCTGAACCGCCAAGGTGATAGGGACGTGATGTGGAAGTGACTGGTCGCCACCGCCTGCTGCAGGCTGTCATTAGGGCTACTTGGCGTGCGACAACGCGTTCGGCCTTTGGTGCAGAGGCGACGCGTGTCCGCCATGCGGATAGGGTGGGAGAGGCACGCGCCCGCTACCCCCTTTTGCTTCCTTTCGAAGGGGTCTAGAACGATTGAGGGCATGGAGAGGGAGCGCTCAACACTCGACAGTCGGTGTGTCCCCTTCTATTGCTCTGCGTTTCTGTGGATCATCCGACCTCAAACCGTTCATTGGGCGGCGGTCGGGCACTACAGGAAAACCTACCCTGTAGGTACGCTTTATTATGTAATAGACACGTTTTATTTCGTATCTACATCAATGTTGACACGTTTCTTAAAGCGTGCTAGGAGCGTCTTCGCAAGCACTGTAACAAAGATTGTAGAGACGGATTACTATAGCGTATCTATAGTTGAGACGTTTCATAGAAACGTTATATGCATGTTTATGCATTTTGATACACTTTTATAAATACATTTATACAATGTGTCTATGGACGTTGTTATATTTTGTAAAAACGCTTTAATATGTGCTTAAAAATAGTAAAAAATATATACTACAGGATATGATTTTCGTGCAATGCAATCACTAAGAATTGAACTCGTGACCTCATACCTCACATAATGCCTCCCCACCACTAGACCACTGTATCACATGTGAATAGTTAAGTAATGAACTGTTTTTATATTTACAATTAATGAATTTCAACTTCTCAATACCGTGTCAAATAACGTCTTTATGTACCTATAGACACGCTTGTGTGATACGCTTTTTGTGTGTCTCTATGCTATTGACGGTTGAAAATGTGTCTTAATTCGTGTTATTTTAAGATACTTTTAAATTGTATCAAAAAACATATTTACATGCATATGCACGTTTGTTTGACACGTTTGATGTCATGTCTAGATGCTACTGATGGTTAATAGCGTAGCTAACTATATGTCATGTTGAGATGATTTAAATAACATAACAACAAGTGTCACTTCATGTCTTTCGACACTCTAATCGTGTCTAACATCTTGTCAATTTGAGACATTCCAGAAAACGTGTCAAAAAGTATGTTTACGCCTTTTGTGTAGTGACGCTTTAGGCATCGTTACTTTCAAAACGTATCTAGAAGGCCTTTTTCCTGTAGTGGGGGGCGTGAGGGTTAGCGCTAGCCTCCAAGGCCTGTGGCTTTGGGCCTTTTGGACAGCTGAGGTTGGCACGCTCCGACAATGTGGGACGTTGAGGGCTGGTACAGGTACACGTCAATGAGCATGCATGGGTTGGAAACTATTATAGTTCATCTTTCCTAACTTTTCTCTTCAACCTGTTTTGGACATTCCTAACTTACCTTTAGCCTTCATTGGAAACAAATTAACAATATACTTGTAGAAACAAATACATACGTCTGTGTCCCAATATGCATGAAAATTCATCCAGTAAGTATTTCGGCAGAACGAGGATTTATGATGAGTTCGTGGGGTTCGAACAAAATTTCGGCAGCATAACCCTATTGTTCTTCAATTGCATGCCCAAATGTGGTGCAATGGAGAGCAACGGGATT
Organism: Paspalum notatum; assembly: GCA_022530915.1. Taxonomy (NCBI): domain Eukaryota; kingdom Viridiplantae; phylum Streptophyta; class Magnoliopsida; order Poales; family Poaceae; genus Paspalum; species Paspalum notatum. The sequence goes on from CM039683.1 coordinate 6,967,672, forward strand.
ATGCCGCCGAAACCTCACTCAAACCTCGTGGCTCATCATAAATACCATGCTCTATCAGTCACTCTAGGACTATCAAATAAAAAGACAATTTTGGACCAGCCACATCTCACGTGCCCAACGCACGTGGACATGCCGGTCCGAAATGGGTGACGCATAGGTTTCGTGACACTAGCAGCGTTATGTGGAAGTTTAAATAGTAAAATAATCATAATATAAGAAAGCATGTTATATGCATGACAAAGCCCATGTGTTAAAGCATATAATAACATAACAAAGCATATTCTAACCCAAACAACTCAATACATTGCATGATGATACCCTTATATGTATGCATAGCAACATCACATGTCAAAGCATATGTAATATTTAAAATTGATAAGACATAGTAAAAAGCACCAACATATAACTAAGCATGTTAAAGCTTAGCAAATCATACTAGATGATCCAATTATAATATCTAACTATTCGACATAATCAATTAGCACTTGATCAAAGAAATTAATACAAATTGCATTTCTAATCATAACTTTCATCAAACGCAGAAAGCCGCTGAAAATTAACTACAAACACTATAAACGAATAAGGCCCTCACTTCAAACGGAGTTCGGCGGATTGCGTCGAGGCTGTTGGGGTGACAGTTAAGGCGGCGTTGGTGGCCTCACGCAGGCCGCCGGGACAACCAGAGACTGGCCGGCACGCGGAGCTGAGCAGGAGGCATTCTGGGGTCTGCGGGGCCGAGACGGGCCAGTGCGCAGGGCCGATAGGGACGAGATGGCGCACTTCGGGCGCCGTAGCCTCGAGACACACCAGTGCGCAGGGCTGGCGGCTGGTGCTCTGGCCGGTAGGACGGCAGCCATGCGGAGCCTGCCGGGATGGTGCATGGGGCCGCGCGGCAGTGCGGTTAGCGGTCGATGGGGCCAGGGCTGGTGCACGGGGCCGCGTGGCAGGCAGCGGTGACAGCGGGGTGTACGAGCGTCGGCATGTGTGCGCGCATGCGTCGGGTGGGCTGGGCTGGGGAATTTACCCCCTTAACTTTCGGTTGCTCCACTATGCTGCTGAAAATAAGCACCCTATTTTCGCGATGGGTGGAAGCTGCCAAAATTATGGCTCAATTTTCCGTGGCCGTTGTGGCCGCCAAAAGTAGTTGTTTAAGTTTTGGCGGTATGCTCCAGCTGCCGAAAATAAGGACATTATTTTTGACAACCGTCTGTGGCCGCCGATAATACCTCGGGCAGCCGAAAGCTTTCGGTTTTCCTATAGCGATTTTCGTACTTTAATAGAACATCCCAAATTTGTTTCTTGCGCCCCGCGCTCTCTTTTTATTCTCTATTTTCGTAATTTAATAGAGCATCCCAAATTTGTTTCTTGCGCCCTGCGCTCTCTCCCTTTCATTCTTTAATTTCGTACTTTAATAGAGCATCCCAAATTTGTTTCTTGCGCCCTGCGGTCTCTCCCTTTCACACTCTATGGTGAGTATTATCTAGTTCATTTGCTGCTCTCGTGGATGGACATTTGCGAACAGGAAGACTAGAGACTTCCAAGTCGTCGATCGTTTATATTATCTGAGCTGCGCTTTCCTACATGCACATTTGCGACTAGTAGGAAGACTAATTCCAAGTCGTCGCTTATATCGTGAAAGAAGCGCTCACTTGCAGATTTTTTTGTTCGATCTGTACTGCAGTGTTACCTACTTAATTAAAAATAGTTATAGATGCCAAGTGGAAACTCCAAAGAATACAAATTACTCACCAGCTCTCAATCAGCAGATTTATATATTTGTAGGTAAAATAGTACTATGAAATAATTTAATACAATTCCCTATAAAATCTAACTTATCAAAGTTTTCATTATAGTAGCTAAGCTATATAATCATTTAAATTTGCATGTAAAATACACACCATTGTTATTATAGAAAGTAAAAAAAAATATGTCCGCTCAAATATACATCTCTATTACATTATATATTATTATAGAAAATAATATAAATATAAAATATTCTTATATTGTCCATAAATTATTCGCTTATGCCCCTAATAGAATACACTTATATTGTTTCTAAATTACTCACTCAAGACACTAATAATGTAGAGTAGAAAACTAACTCAAAGTAATAAATTTTAACTATGGTCAATCTAGAAGGATAAAGTTGAAAATTATTTGTATAGTTATTCTTTTGGGGTAAGAAACAAAATAGATAGTGAACAATTGCAATTTTGATTAGTTGTGGTTTTTTATGTCAACTAACAATAATAGTCCTAGCTAAGTAGCTTTGCTTTTAATCCTAAAATAGAATGGATATATACTACGATTTTCTAATACTAGGACCATAATTTCCTAAATATACTAAAAATAATTTTAACTTTACTAAACTAGAAACTCTTTCTAAAGCCCTCACATTAATCCTCGCTACACATGCTAGAAACATAGATAAACCACAGAAATTGTCACAAAGATCGGAAAGATCCATCCAAGTGTGAGCTCATGTACACCCCATTGGGTAAGTTTTGTGGATTGAATGACAAAATGATTGTAACTCTAGTGAGATTGTTAAGTGTATGAAATCATTAATATAATAGTTAATACTTTTGCTCATTGTATGGCCATTTGGTTTCCCTAATTTGGCACTCATTCAAAAGTGGATGTTTCTCTCAAGCTAGTAGGGCGTCTTGAAGATTGGATCTTAGGTTCTTTCAAGAGTAAGGACCTCTCTTGCCTGGCTGTCATGAGGAGGAAGAACGACACTTGAGAAGATAGGCTAGCTCTTCTAGTTTGTAGAGTCTGCACTATCAAAAGGGTGTTTTGAGAGCTATTTTGCTTAATCATGAGCTTATTAATCACCTATTTAATTTGGAAACACACATAAGTTAAGTCTATTAAAAAATCAGATGCATCAAGCAACCAAAGCTCAAGCAAAGAATATGGAAAAAGTTTCATTTCTAATGAGTGAATTGTTTGACTTGAGGGGATCATTTTCCCAACATCGGATTATTCGATGCAGCCATCATCAATTCATCTTCAGTTGAAGCAGTAACTTAGATCTAAAAAGATCTTGCTTGTCAGCTTGACCGATGCCCTAAAAATTGTTGTCGCCAGTCAGTCAAGCTGGAGTCTAGTTTTTGTCAAAAAAAAATCCTTCCCATCTGATCAATGAATGACCTTCACCGGTATGTCCTTCAGTCGATGCAAACAGTTCCTATTTCCAAGGACTAGGGGGTTTTCTGCTCACCGATCGTCTGATGCAATTAATGAGTGAATAGTTTGACTTGAGGGGATCATTTTCCCAACATCGGATTATCCGATGCAGCCATCATCAATTCATCTTCAACAGAAGCAGTAACTTAGATCTAAAAGATCTTGGTCGTCTGTTTGACCGACGCCCTAAAAATTGTAGTCGTCAGTCAGTCGAGCTGGGGTCTAAGTTTTGTCAAAGAAAATCCTTCCCATCTGATCAACGAATGACCTGCACCGGTATGTCCTTCAGTCGATGCAAACAGTTCGTATTTCCAAGGACTAGGGGGTTTTCTACTCATCGGATCATCCAATGCAAGCATCAGCAGATACATCAGTTTATTAAGCATAAAAACAGCCTGAAAATTGGGAACATTGGTTCATTTTATGATTGCACTTTTTAATTCCTGGCCACATTTTTACCAACTGCTCTATTTGCCATGTGGCCTATAATATTCATCCTCCCACTGTTCAATTGCTGCTTCTTGACTTCATACAACATATCTCACGTCTTCATAAGTCCAGAGCTTGAGCTATACACATTGTCCATCTTTGAGAGAGAAACTTGATCATTAATAACAAAACTAAGGACTTGATTAGAGTGACAATTTTGTACATCCTTTCTTTGAGATTCGGTTCATATTCAAGTGAAGACTCTTGGTCTCTTACTCTCAGTGATTGCCGCCACCTAGACAAACTTGGTGATTGGGGTGTACTTCACAGCTTGCCAAAAGGATTGTGGAAATCTGAACAGCTTAGTGATTGTATGAGGCTTGTGAGCTCCACTTCGCCAATAGTGAATAGAGACTCTTAGACCATGCTCACTAGAAAGCCCAAAGGGAGCCCCAAAACACTGTTTTACATTGTACACATACTGTAGAATAAAAATAATTTGAAATATGGACAGTTGAATGAGATCTCTAGTGAGGATAGCCTTAGAGAGCGCCCTTATCTATCTGACATGGGAGGTGGCTGGCAATTCACTTTGGTATGTTCCACAACATGTAGGGTGGATGCCAAACCACCAATACCACATCATCTCTTTGTTCTTCTCATGCCCTGTGGTATGCATGTGGGAGAAAAGATAATCGGCACAGTTGTCGTTACAACCATTGATCATGGAAAGGTGGCTTTATTAATTGATTAAAAATGAGCGCCACAATGGAAAAGACACAATTAGCTCCTCCCACATACGCAAGCGGTTAATTCTGCTAGTTGGTTCAAGCGCAAAATAGCTGGCTGGCAGTGGACTTCGAGATTGATAGGTCTTACAAAAGTAGAATTATCTTGGTTTGCTGTCAACTTCCGTAGATACAATGTATATATAATTTTTTTCATAAAAAAGAAAAGACGGCCGGTAATCCTCCGCAACTTGCAACCAACGACGTGGGGGTTCCAAAAGTCAAACAAATGCTCTAGAAAAAATCACTTGGAGTATCCTCTCCAGTACTTGCATGTTGCAAGAAAATTTAATAAAAGTGGAATAAATATACTTTTGTACCGGGTATGTTCCTGAATACTGACGACAACGGACTAAACTTATGTGTACTGGAGGACCAAGTGTGGCTTCAAATTCAAAAATAGAACCGAGCGTTTGTCAGGCTCCAGGCAACATTAGTTGTCCATTAGTTGGGTCTTCTTTTCTGTATATATAGGAAACTATAACGTGGTGTACTAAAATAAATTACACTTGATTATTTTGTTTATTATTTCATGAAACCGCAATTTTTAATAATGAACCATACGATATGATACTGCACTGGTAACCTACTTCAACTTATCTTACTATTACTAATTGGAAACTCCTTTAAGGGCCTCCACGTTAATTCCCATGAGACGCGCTAAGAAAAAAAGATAAAATCTTAGAAATTCTCACAATAATTAGAGACATCCCATCATCAATTGCCATATTGGAATCTTAATAGTCATTAGATCTGTTTTCTTTGTAATTACCAACCTCTTATGTAACACCCAAAACTACATATTAATTACCCACTATGCCACTGTGTAAGAAAATATGAAATAACACCCTAAATTTATACCTAATCGTTCACATGTGCTATTATGATGGATAATACCAAATAACCCTTCTAATTTATATCTAAATTGTTCGCCTTTTGCTATTACAACCGATAGTATAATAAAAATAAATCCTCAAATTTATATTTAAATTACTTACTTTTGCAATTGTATCAAAGATTACATAATAATCAAGCATATAACTAAAGTAGGTAGATATGTTATTATAAAAATCTAAGTACAAAAATAAATCTATATATGTCGTACTGTAACACATAATACATCTAAGACTCTAACCCGTGTTAGAGCACGGGTTGATCGACTAGTTTTGCTAATTGGATATTTGATATCATGTATAGCATTAATTTACCGATATTTTTTCTCAAGCAAACTATTTATCTTTTATGGTTTTTCTAACATATTTATATTTTTAACAAAAAATTGTATTTTCATCGCCTAAAAGACGATGAACATATGTAAATAACTAGTGTTAATTTCAAAAAGTAACAACAAATTGGTTGTGCACTACTAACTTTGTTGATTTATTCATGGCAATAAAAATAGTAGCTGCCATTAACATCTAAAAAACTTGATGTTTTTTCATCAACCTATAATTTTCGAGCGCAAACCGAGGAAAATTAACTAAAAACAATGAAAACATATATCAATTTTGATTTTGGGCATCAATTTGTTAGTTTTTCTTTGACGAAAAATCAGGGATACCCTGTTATTACGCATTATTACTGCATTTGTCCAGAAGATTTGATGCTTTACGATGTTTTGAATGTGAGAACTAAGTAATTTTGAATTTTTTTGAATCAAAGTACAAACATCATGAAATGTGGCGAATGCATGGTTTCCGAGCATCCAGCTAGATCCAGCTTCAGTTCGAATATATACGCCCACCATCTATCGCATGGTGGCCTCACAGTTATACTACTCCCCGTTAGTGGTGGATTGTCCTCAAACAAGCATGTTTGTTTGGGGATTTTAATTACAGATAGCTATCGTTAAACAAGCTGGTATATGTGATACTTCTTAAACGGCATCAACATGAGGAAACTAAAGCTTCTTCAAGCATACAAATGTAGTTTTAAGCTTAAAGAAACAAGTTTTCAGTGCCAGTGATGCAGTTGTGTGCCCTTCAAAATGTAGAGTCAATATAATTCTCTTATTGCCGTCAGAAATTCATGGATTCCTAGAGTGACATCAAAATTTTTTAATTTCTCTTTCTGCCACTGTTTGAAATTTGTGTTTCTCTATGTGCCACTTCTGTTAGATGTTGTGAAGCTTTAGTCACTACTATAAAAGTCCGCTACAGCAACGCCACTTAAATAACATTAGGAGCGGCTCCAATTTAGAACCGTTCTTTTTTGCCAAAGGTGGGTCCCACCTGGTGTACCGTTTTTGCTGCAACACTAGCAGGAGCGGTCCACCTTACCAACCGCTCCTGCTATTTGTAGGAGCGGTTGGTAAGGTGCACCGCTCCTCCAGGGGACATTCCGTAGGAGCAGCCCTCCTTACCAACCGCTCCTGCTGTACGCCCTTCAGCAGGAGCGATTGTCCTTTCCAACCGCTCCCCCTAATCCTGCACTTTCGAAGCGCCACCCAAAATTTTCAACCTTGGCGCGAAAATCAAAATATTCTTTCTCTTTCCAAATCTGGTGTTTGCAGGAGCGGTGCCTGCTTCAACTAGTAGTAGAAGCGGTGCTCTCACCCACAGATCCTGTACTCTCTCATCAGTCCCATCAACTCTCTACCTGATGAGAACATGCCCATTACACATAGGACCAAGACCCAAGCCAAGAAGCAGTCACACACCCAATCTGAGTTAAAGCCCAATTTATTCTCGTCACCGGTTCGGACTGCAGGATCACGCCTTAGTAAAACGGACGCCCAGGCCACGTACGGGCTCCGTTTGGGGTGTTCTACATATCAACAGAAAGCTAAGGAGATAAGCTTTCCAACCCAACTGGTCCTACATCAAAATCCTCTAGGAGTCGACGGGAATTGTCGAAACAAGATGACGTCCAAAATCTACCGAAGTGCTGCTAGACCAGTTTTTGGGCCCGTTGGCCTTGTACTTCCTAGGGTTGCTCAGCCACCCTCTTGGCTGCCCTCTAGATGTCTCCTTTGTATATATTCAGTAGCCATCATTAGATTAGATGGGTTTTGCTTAAGAGTATTCTGTCAAGAACAGTTCGCCGTCATATATGGTTTCTGAAACCCCACCTTATGCAATATTGAGATTGCATTCTTCGTGTTCTTGCTTTGTGCTCTCGATTGCACTTGCAAGGATAAGCCTTCTTGGCGAGGTCAATCGCATGCGTCACATGGTTGATAACCAATGGAGTGGTGGTGTAGTGATTGCAGGGTTCGAATCGTGTTGATTAGAAGCCGGATCGTCGACGTCGAGTCTCCACCAAATCGAATTATCTATACCTCGCGAAAGATCGGGACCCCAATTTCCCATCAGTACCATCCAGTGCTTCTCAGCTCCTTTCTATCTTCTCTCAGTACTTGTTCCTATCTTCTTCACATCAAGGCCATGACGGGCAATGGCGGTGAGGAGCGATGGCTTTGGTGGCGGCAGCGGGAGGGCGAGTGGCGCACCAGCGCGGCGGTGTGTCGGCGGCGTGTCGGCAGCGGCTAGAGCGGTGGCTGCGACAGCAGCTGGAGCGGTGGTCGGCGGCCAGGCGGTGCGCAGCGCGGCTGTCGGTGTCTAGGCGCTCAAGGCGGTTGGGGGCCAGGCTGCGTTCGGCGACGGCGGCCAATGGCGCGCAGGCGGCACGCTGTGATGGCGGCCTGGCGGCGCTCGGCGTCGGCGGCCAGGAGCGCAGCCAGCAGCGGCAGCAAGGCTCGCCCGGTGCGGTGGTCGGCGTCTTGGCGCGCGCGGCGGTCGGTGGTCAGGCGCGCGCGGCGGTTGGTGCTCAAGCGGCGCGCGGCGGGCAGGCGGCGCACGGCGATGGGGGCCAAGCGGCGCGCGGCAACGGGGGCCAAGCGGCGCACGGCGACGGCGGCCAGCGGCGCGGCCAGCGCCGGTAGCGTCCTGGCACCAGCCGAGCAGCTTTTTTTATTTTTTAATCACTCAGTAGGATCAGTGCATCCGAAGAACCGCTCCGGCTAAAAAACTCGGTAGGGGCGGTGCACGTTTAGAACAGTTCCTATAAAATCCTCAGGACAGCTCCTGCTGAGACTACTGTAGGAGCATTTATTGGCCTGTTCCTACAGCGGGTTGCACTACAGAAACCCACGAGCAGGAATATGGCCAAACCACTCCTGTAGGGGGTCCAGAGCCGTTCCTGTTGCAAGTTAGTTATTATAGTAGTGGTCCTGAGAGCCTAGGCCCACCAACCACCCCACCGTTATCCTCGTAGGCGGCCTTGCTCCACGTCGTCGCACGCCTCGCGCCCTCTCGCTGGCTCTCTTGCTCGCCGCCGGGCACCGCGTGCCATGCCCCTCGTTCTGCGCCACCGCGCACCCTTGGCCCACTGGCCTTACGCCGCGCCACCAACCTCATCCCTCGAACGTGTGCTCATGGAGGATGTCGCGCCCGGCCGACACGACGAGGACCGGCGGGAAGGCCACGGTCTCCACTGCAGAGCTCTCGTGAGGGAGCGAGGGGCGCGGCGAGGGGCCGAGGTGGCTTGGAGCGAGGGGGCGCTGCCGGATGGCGTCGTGCTGTCAGTCCCCGCCGCGGACGAGCCGATGGCGAGGCAACCACCAGCGGCTGTGCCGTGGAGGCCGCGTGAGCCGTCAGCTGGGCGGCCGATGTCTGGCGCTTCATGGGGGAAAAAAAGGCAGGAGGAAGATGGTTAGGCAAGAGGTGGAGGCAGCCGCGCGCCGCGTGGGTCTCCCAAGAAATTGTAAAATATGTTTCCAACTCAAGGAACCACGTACCACCATATGGTCATCAACCATGCATTTCACAAGGATATGTAGTTCCATAAAACAGTTAAAACACCGACTTTGTTCTGGGATAGAATATTCTAAGTAAAATCCAAACATGTGAACCATACTGAAACTATATTTAATGATAATGAAAAATAATAACAAAATAAATACTAACTTATCAAAATTTCTAAATAAAATGAACGATCAAAGTTTTGAACAAAAAAAGGTCAACTACGGTGTATAACTAGGGGTGGATTATAATATGGAGGAGCAGGCAGTCATATGTCATCCAGTCTGTTTCGTGGGATGTTCTCGCCAGGACTAGATAGTCGACATGTGGACTAGGACGAAGGACCATGGATCAAAGGACTGAATTTGAGTGGTCTACGTTCTACCCAGCGATGCTAGCTTTTCTATATAAACACATGCGGCCTCTCCAACTGAGTACGTACTAGCTCCCTTGACTGATCGAGCTACTGTGGTAGTACAGAGAGTAAAGAACTTAGCCACACAGCTAGTGCGCAACCCTAGCTTAGCAGAAATGGATTGGGCACCCAGCCCTCTTCCCCAAGAATCATCAGATTGCCCTGGTACCCAAGATTATACATATACAGTAGAAGGTTTCGTCATCAGCATCACCAAAGTTGTTGTGGCCCAACTTACATGCCCTCCTCTTCTGCCACTTGAGCCCACGCATCGGCATCAGGCCAAGGTACAAAACCAGCGCAGCATGACTCAGTTTGCCTAGACTGAAGAGGGCGAAAATTAAACTTTTTCCTAATCCGAAAACTTGTACACGCTAGTAAGTAAGAGCCAATGAATATAATGCTTTTCCATATATGTAGGCCGATGGGAGAAACTTAATTCAATACCAGTTTTGATCCATCCACTGTTGTTAACATATCAATTTTTTTGGGACTCGGAAACAAAGGTTATTGGACTTGTTGGTATGATGAATGAGGAAACCACACCATAGGAACGAAACCTCAAAAATATGCATCACCAAAGTTGTTTTGGCCCAACTTACATGCCCTCCTCTTCCGCCACCTGAGCCCACGCTTCGGCATCAAGCCAAGATACAAAACCAGCGCAGCATGACTCAGTTTGCCTAGACTGAAAAGGGCGAAAATTAAACTTTTTCCTAATCCAAAAACTTGTACACGCTTGTAAGTAAGAACCAATGAATATAATGCTTTTCCATATATGTAGGCCCATGGGAGAAACTTAATTCAACACAAGTTTTGTTCCATCCACTGTTGTTAATATATCATTTGTTGTGGTACTCGGAATCGAGGGTTGTTGGACTTGTTGGTATGATGAATGAGGAAACCACACCATAGGAAAGAAACCCAAAAAATATGCATAACCAAAGTTGTTTTGGCCCAACTTACATGCCCTCATCTTCTGCCACTTGAGCCCACGCTTCGGCATTAGGACGAGATACAAAACCAACGCAGCATGACTCAGTTTGCCTAGACTGAAGAGGGCGAAAATTAAACTTTTTCGTAATCCGAAAACTTGTACACGCTAGTAAGCAAGAACCAATGAATATAATGCTTTTCCATATATGTAGGCCGATGGGAGAAACTTAATTCAATACCAGTTTTGATCCATCAACTGTTGTTGACATATCAATTGTTGTGGGACTGGGAAATGAGGGTTGTTGGACTTGTTGGTATGATGAGTCCACACCATAGGAAAGAAACCTCAAAAATATGTATCACCAAAGTTGTTTTCGTCCAACTTACATCGCTCCTCTTCTGCCACGTGAGCCCACGCTTCGGCATCAGTCCGAGATACAAAACCAACGCAGCATGACTCAGTTTGCCTAGACTGAAGAGGGAGAAAACCACACCATAGGAAAGAAACCTCAAAAATATGCATCACCAAAGTTGTTTTGTCCCAACTTACTTGTCCTCATCTTCTGCCACTTGAGCCCACGCTTCGGCATCAGGACGAGATACAAAACCAGCGCAGCATGACTCACTTTGCCTAGACTGGAGAGGGGGAAAAGTAAACTTTTTCCTAATCCGAAAACTTGTACACGCTAGTAAGTAAGAACCAATAAATATAATGCTTTTCCATATATGTAGGCCGATGGCAGAAACTTAATTCAATTCCTGTTTTGATCCATCCACTGTTGTTAATATATCAATTGTTATGGAACTCGGAATCGAGGGTTGTTGGACTTGTTGGTATGATGAATGAGGAAACCACACCATAGGAACGAAATCTCAAAAATATGCATCACTAAAGTTGTTTTGGACCAACTTACATGCCCTCCTCTTCTGCCACTTGAGCCCATGCTTTGGCATCAGGCCAAGATACAAAACCAGCGCAGCATGACTCAGTTTGCCTAGACCGAATTGGGAGAAAATTAAACTTTTTCCTAATCCAAAAACTTGTACACGCTAGTAAGTAAGAACCAATGAATATAATGCTTTTCCATTTATGTAGGCTGATGGGAGAAACTTAATTCAACAAATGTTTTGATCCATCCATTGTTGTTAACATATCAATTGTTGTGGGACTCGGAATCGAGGGTTGTTGGACTTGTTGGTATGTTGAATGAGGAAACCACACCACAGGAACGAAACCTCAAAAATATGCATCACCAAAGTTGTTTTGGTCCAACTTACATGCCCTCCTCTTCTGCCACGTGAGCCCATGCTTCGGCATCAGTCCGAGACACAAAACCAACGTAGCATGACTCAGTTTGCCTAGACTGAAGAGGGCGAAAATTAAACTTTTTCCTAATCCGAAAACTTGTACACGCTAGTAAGTAAGAGCCAATGAATATAATGCTTTTCCATATATGTAGGCCGATGGGAGAAACTTAATTCAATACCAGTTTTGATCCATCCACTGTTATTAACTTATCAATTGTTGTGGGACTCAGAATCGAGGGTTTTTGGACTTATTGGTATGATGAATGAGGAAACCACACCAAAGGAACGAAACCTCAAAAATATGCAACACCAAAGTTGTTTTGGCCCAACTTACTTGCCTTCATCTTCTGCCACTTGAGCCCACGCTTCGGCATCAGGCCTAGATACAAAACCAGCGCGGCATGACTCTGTTTGCTTAGACTGAAGAGGGCGAAAATTAAACATTTTTCAAGTCCAAAAACTTGTACACGCTAGTAAGTAAGCAACAATGAACATAATGCTTTTCCATATATGTAGGCCGTTGGGACAAACTTAATTCAATACAGGTTTTGTTCCATCCACTGTTGATAACATATCATTTATTGTGGGACTCGGAATCGAGTGTTGTTGGACTTGTTGGGAATATGAATGAGGAAACCACACCATAGGAATGAAACCTAAAGATATGCATCACCAAAGTTGTTTTGTCCCAACTTACATGCCCTCATCTTCTGCCACTTGAGCCCACGCATCAGCATCAGGCCAAGATACAAAACCAGCACAGCATGACTCAGTTTGCCTAGACTGAAGAGGGCGAAACTTAAACTTTTCCTAATCCGAAAACTTGTACATGCTAGTAAGTAGGAACCAATGAACATAATGCTTTTCCATATATGTAGGCTGATGGGAGAAACTTAATTCAATACAGGTTTTGATCCATCCACTGTTGTTAACATATCAGTTGTTGTGGGACTAGGAATCGAGGGTTGTTGGACTTGTTGGAAAGATGAATGAGGAAACCACACCATAGGAAAGAAACCTCAAAAATTTGCATCACTAAAGTTGTTTTGGTCCAACTTACATGCCCTCCTCTTCTGCCACGTGAGCCCACGCTTCGGCATCAGTCCGAGACACAAAACCAACGTAGCATGACTCAGTTTGCCAAGACTGAAGAGGGCAAAAATTAAACTTTTTCCTAATCTGAAAACTTGTACACGCTAGTAAGTAAGAACCAATGAATATAATGCTTTTCCATATATGTAGGCCGATGGGAGAAACTTAATTCAACGCATGTTTTGATCCATCCGCTGTTGTTAACATATCAATTGTTGTGGGACACAGAATTGAGGGTTGTTGGACTTGTAGGGAATATGAATGAGGAAACCATACCATAGGAACGAAACCTCAAAAATATGCATCAACAAAGTTGTTTTGGCCCAACTTACATGCCCTCCACTTCTACCACTTGAGCCCAAGCTTCGGCATCAGGACAAGGTACTATAACTTATCAATTGTTGTGGGACACGGAATTGAGGGTTGTTGGACTTGTAGGGAATATGAATGAGGAAACCATACCATTGGAACGAAACCACAAATATATGCATCACCAAAGTTGTTTGGCAGAACTTACGTGCCCTCCTCTTCTGCCACTTGATCCCACCCTTCGGCATCAGTCCGAGATACAAAACCAACGCAGCATGACTTAGTTTGCCAAGACTGAAGAGGGCGAAAATTAAACTTTTTCCTAATCCCAAAACTTGTACACGCTAGTAAGTAGGAACCATTGAATATAACGATTTTACATATATGTAGGCCGAAGGGAGAAACTTTATTCAATACAGGTTTTGATCCATCCACTGTTGTTAACATATCAATTGTTGTGGGACACGGAATCGAGGGTTGTTGGACTTGTTGGTATGATGAATGAGGAAACCACACCATAGGAAAGAAACCCCAAGAATATGCATCACCAAAGTTGTTTTGGCCCAACTTACATGCCCTGCTCATCTGTCACTTGAGCCCACGCTTCGGCATCAGGCCAAGATACAAAACCAGCACAGCATGACTCAGTTTGCCTTGACTGAAGAGGGCGAAAATTAAACTTTTTCCTAACCCAAAAACTTGTACACGCTAGTAAGTAAGAACCAATGAATATAATGCTTTTCCATATATGTAGGCCAATGGGAGAAACTTAATTCAATGCCAGTTTTGATCCATCCACTATTGTTAACATATCAATTGTTTTGGGACTCGGAAACGAGGGTTGTTGGACTTGTTGGTATGTTGAATGAGGAAACCACACCACAGGAACGAAACCTCAAAAATATGCATCACCAAAGTTGTTTTGGTCCAACTTACATGCCCTCCTCTTCTGCCACGTGAGCCCATGCTTCGGCATCAGTCCGAGACACAAAACCAACGTAGCATGACTCAGTTTGCCTAGACTGAAGAGGGCGAAAATTAAACTTTTTCCTAATCCGAAAACTTGTACACGCTAGTAAGTAAGAGCCAATGAATATAATGCTTTTCCATATATGTAGGCCGATGGGAGAAACTTAATTCAATACCAGTTTTGATCCATCCACTGTTGTTAACTTATCAATTGTTGTGGGACTCAGAATCGAGGGTTTTTGGACTTATTGGTATGATGAATGAGGAAACCACACCAAAGGAACGAAACCTCAAAAATATGCAACACCAAAGTTGTTTTGGCCCAACTTACTTGCCTTCATCTTCTGCCACTTGAGCCCACGCTTCGGCATCAGGCCTAGATACAAGACCAGCGTGGCATGACTCTGTTTGCTTAGACTGAAGAGGGCGAAAATTAAACATTTTTCAAGTCCAAAAACTTGTACACGCTAGTAAGTAAGCAACAATGAACATAATGCTTTTCCATATATGTAGGCCGTTGGGACAAACTTAATTCAATACAGGTTTTGTTCCATCCACTGTTGATAACATATCATTTATTGTGGGACTCGGAATCGAGGGTTGTTGGACTTGTTGGGAAGATGAATGAGGAAACCACACCATAGGAACGAAACCTCAAAAATATGCATCACCAAAGTTGTTTTGGCCCAACTTACATGCCCTCCACTTCTGCCACTTGAGCCCACGCTTCGGCATCAGGACGAGGTACTAAACCAGCGTAACGTGACTCAGTTTGCCTAGACTGAAGAGGGCGGAAATTAAACTTTTTCCTAAACCGAAAAGTTGTACATGCTAGTAAGTAGGAACCAATAAATATAATCCTTTTCCATATATGTATGCCGATGGGAGAAACTTAATTCAATACAGGTTTTGATCCATCCACTATTGTTAACATATCAATTATTGTGGGACACGGAATTGAGGGTTGTTGGACTTGTTGGGAATATGTATGAGGAAACCATACCATTGGAACGAAACCTCAAAAATATGCGTCACCAAAGTTGTTATGGCCCAACTTACGTGCCCTCCTCTTCTGCCACTTGAGCCCACGCTTTGGCATCAGGCCAAGATACAAAACCAGCGCAGCATGACTCAGTTTGCCTAGACTGAAGAGGGCGAAACTTAAACTTTTCCTAATCCGAAAACTTGTACATGCTAGTAAGTAGGAACCAATGAACATAATGCTTTTCCATATATGTAGGCCGATGGGAGAAACTTAATTCAATACAGGTTTTGATCCATCCACTGTTGTTAACATATCAATTGTTGTGGTACTCGGAATCGAGGGTTGTTGGACTTATTGGTATGATGAATGAGGAAACCACACCATAGGAAAGAAATCTCAAAAATATGCATCACCAAAGTTGTTTTGTCCCAACTTACATGCCCTCATCTTCTGCCACTTGAGCCCACGCATCAGCATCAGGCCAAGATACAAAACCAGCGCAGCATGACTCAGTTTGCCTAGACTGAAGAGGGCGAAACTTAAACTTTTCCTAATCCGAAAACTTGTACATGCTAGTAAGTAGGAACCAATGAACATAATGCTTTTCCATATATGTAGGCTGATGGGAGAAACTTAATTCAATACAGGTTTTGATTCATCCACTGTTGTTAACATATCAGTTGTTGTGGGACTAGGAATCGAGGGTTGTTGGACTTGTTGGGAAGATGAATGAGGAAACCACACCATAGGAAAGAAACCTCAAAAATATGCATCACTAAAGTTGTTTTGGTCCAACTTACATGCCCACCTCTTCTGCCATGTGAGCCCACACTTCGGCATCAGTCCGAGACACAATACCAACGTAGCATGACTCAGTTTGCCAAGACTGAAGAGGGCAAAAATTAAACTTTTTCCTAATCTGAAAACTTGTACACGCTAGTAAGTAAGAACCAATGAATATAATGCTTTTCCATATATGTAGGCCGATGGGAGAAACTTAATTCAACACATGTTTTGATCCATCCGCAGTTGTTAACATATCAATTGTTGTGGGACACAGAATTGAGGGTTGTTGGACTTGTAGGGAATATGAATGAGGAAACCATACCATAGGAACGAAACCTCAAAAATATGCATCAACAAAGTTGTTTTGGCCCAACTTACATGCCCTCCACTTCTACCACTTGAGCCCAAGCTTCGGCATCAGGACAAGGTACTATAACTTATCAATTGTTGTGGGACACGGAATTGAGGGTTGTTGGACTTGTAGGGAATATGAATGAGGAAACCATACCATTGGAACGAAACCACAAATATATGCATCACCAAAGTTGTTTGGCAGAACTTATGTGCCCTCCTCTTCTGCCACTTGATCCCACCCTTCGGCATCAGTCCGAGATACAAAACCAACGCAGCATGACTTAGTTTGCCAAGACTGAAGAGGGCGAAAATTAAACTTTTTCCTAATCCCAAAACTTGTACACGCTAGTAAGTAGGAACCATTGAATATAACGATTTTGCATATATGTAGGCCGAAGGGAGAAACTTAATTCAATACAGGTTTTGATCCATCCACTGTTGTTAACATATCAATTGTTGTGGGACACGGAATCGAGGGTTGTTGGACTTGTTGGTATGATGAATGAGGAAACCACACCATAGGAAAGAAACCCCAAGAATATGCATCACCAAAGTTGTTTTGGCCCAACTTACATGCCCTGCTCATCTGTCACTTGAGCCCACGCTTCGGCATCAGGCCAAGATACAAAACCAGCACAGCATGACTCAGTTTGCCTTGACTGAAGAGGGCGAAAATTAAACTTTTTCCTAACCCAAAAACTTGTACACGCTAGTAAGTAAGAACCAATGAATATAATGCTTTTCCATATATGTAGGCCAATGGGAGAAACTTAATTCAATGCCAGTTTTGATCCATCCACTATTGTTAACATATCAATTGTTTTGGGACTCGGAAACGAGGGTTGTTGGACTTGTTGGTATGTTGAATGAGGAAACCACACCACAGGAACGAAACCTCAAAAATATGCATCACCAAAGTTGTTTTGGTCCAACTTACATGCCCTCCTCTTCTGCCACGTGAGCCCATGCTTCGGCATCAGTCCGAGACACAAAACCAACGTAGCATGACTCAGTTTGCCTAGACTGAAGAGGGCGAAAATTAAACTTTTTCCTAATCCGAAAACTTGTACACGCTAGTAAGTAAGAGCCAATGAATATAATGCTTTTCCATATATGTAGGCCGATGGGAGAAACTTAATTCAATACCAGTTTTGATCCATCCACTGTTGTTAACTTATCAATTGTTGTGGGACTCAGAATCGAGGGTTTTTGGACTTATTGGTATGATGAATGAGGAAACCACACCAAAGGAACGAAACCTCAAAAATATGCAACACCAAAGTTGTTTTGGCCCAACTTACTTGCCTTCATCTTCTGCCACTTGAGCCCACGCTTCGGCATCAGGCCTAGATACAAAACCAGCGTGGCATGACTCTGTTTGCTTAGACTGAAGAGGGCGAAAATTAAACATTTTTCAAGTCCAAAAACTTGTACACGCTAGTAAGTAAGCAACAATGAACATAATGCTTTTCCATATATGTAGGCCGTTGGGACAAACTTAATTCAATACAGGTTTTGTTCCATCCACTGTTGATAACATATCATTTATTGTGGGACTCGGAATCGAGGGTTGTTGGACTTGTTGGGAAGATGAATGAGGAAACCACACCATAGGAACGAAACCTCAAAAATATGCATCACCAAAGTTGTTTTGGCCCAACTTACATGCCCTCCACTTCTGCCACTTGAGCCCACGCTTCGGCATCAGGACGAGGTACTAAACCAGCGTAACGTGACTCAGTTTGCCTAGACTGAAGAGGGCGGAAAGTAAACTTTTTCCTAAACCGAAAAGTTGTACATGCTAGTAAGTAGGAACCAATAAATATAATGCTTTTCCATATATGTATGCCGATGGGAGAAACTTAATTCAATACAGGTTTTGATCCATCCACTATTGTTAACATATCAATTATTGTGGGACACGGAATTGAGGGTTGTTGGACTTGTTGGGAATATGTATGAGGAAACCATACCATTGGAACGAAACCTCAAAAATATGCGTCACCAAAGTTGTTATGGCCCAACTTACGTGCCCTCCTCTTCTGCCACTTGAGCCCACGCTTTGGCATCAGGCCAAGATACAAAACCAGCGCAGCATGACTCAGTTTGCCTAGACTGAAGAGGGCGAAACTTAAACTTTTCCTAATCCGAAAACTTGTACATGCTAGTAAGTAGGAACCAATGAACATAATGCTTTTCCATATATGTAGGCCGATGGGAGAAACTTAATTCAATACAGGTTTTGATCCATCCACTGTTGTTAACATATCAATTGTTGTGGTACTCAGAATCGAGGGTTGTTGGACTTATTGGTATGATGAATGAGGAAACCACACCATAGGAAAGAAATCTCAAAAATATGCATCACCAAAGTTGTTTTGTCCCAACTTACATGCCCTCATCTTCTGCCACTTGAGCCCACGCATCAGCATCAGGCCAAGATACAAAACCAGCGCAGCATGACTCAGTTTGCCTAGACTGAAGAGGGCGAAACTTAAACTTTTCCTAATCCGAAAACTTGTACATGCTAGTAAGTAGGAACCAATGAACATAATGGTTTTCCATATATGTAGGCTGATGGGAGAAACTTAATTCAATACAGGTTTTGATTCATCCACTGTTGTTAACATATCAGTTGTTGTGGGACTAGGAATCGAGGGTTGTTGGACTTGTTGGGAAGATGAATGAGGAAACCACACCATAGGAAAGAAACCTCAAAAATATGCATCACTAAAGTTGTTTTGGTCCAACTTACATGCCCTCCTCTTCTGCCATGTGAGCCCACACTTCGGCATCAGTCCGAGACACAATACCAACGTAGCATGACTCAGTTTGCCAAGACTGAAGAGGGCAAAAATTAAACTTTTTCCTAATCTGAAAACTTGTACACGCTAGTAAGTAAGA
The DNA here is from genome assembly GCA_022530915.1 of Paspalum notatum. NCBI lineage: Eukaryota > Viridiplantae > Streptophyta > Magnoliopsida > Poales > Poaceae > Paspalum > Paspalum notatum. The sequence continues at coordinate 6,986,881 of CM039683.1, forward strand.
ACCAATGAATATAATGCTTTTCCATATATGTAGGCCGATGGGAGAAACTTAATTCAACACATGTTTTGATCCATCCGCAGTTGTTAACATATCAATTGTTGTGGGACACAGAATTGAGGGTTGTTGGACTTGTAGGGAATATGAATGAGGAAACCATACCATAGGAACGAAACCTCAAAAATATGCATCAACAAAGTTGTTTTGGCCCAACTTACATGCCCTCCACTTCTACCACTTGAGCCCAAGCTTCGGCATCAGGACAAGGTACTATAACTTATCAATTGTTGTGGGACACGGAATTGAGGGTTGTTGGACTTGTAGGGAATATGAATGAGGAAACCATACCATTGGAACGAAACCACAAATATATGCATCACCAAAGTTGTTTGGCAGAACTTACATGCCCTCCTCTTCTGCCACTTGATCCCACCCTTCGGCATCAGTCCGAGATACAAAACCAACGCAGCATGACTTAGTTTGCCTAGACTGAAGAGGGCGAAAATTAAACTTTTTCCTAATCCCAAAACTTGTACACGCTAGTAAGTAGGAACCATTGAATATAACGATTTTACATATATGTAGGCCGAAGGGAGAAACTTAATTCAATACAGGTTTTGATCCATCCACTGTTGTTAACATATCAATTGTTGTGGGACACGGAATCGAGGGTTGTTGGACTTGTTGGTATGATGAATGAGGAAACCACACCATAGGAAAGAAACCCCAAAAATATGCATCACCAAAGTTGTTTTGGCCCAACTTACATGCCCTGCTCATCTGTCACTTGAGCCCACGCTTCGGCATCAGGCCAAGATACAAAACCAGCACAGCTTGACTCAGTTTGCCTTGACTGAAGAGGGCGAAAATTAAACTTTTTCCTAACCCAAAAACTTGTACACGCTAGTAAGTAAGAACCAATGAATATAATGCTTTTCCATATATGTAGGCCAATGGGAGAAACTTAATTCAATGCCAGTTTTGATCCATCCACTATTGTTAACATATCAATTGTTTTGGGACTCGGAAACGAAGGTTGTTGGACTTGTTGGTATGATGAATGAGGAAACCACACCATAGGAACGAAACCTCAAAAATATTCATCACCAAAGTTGTTTTGGCCCGACTTACATGCCCTCATCTTCTGCCGCTAGAGCCCACGCTTCGGCATCAGGACGAGATACAAAACCAGCGCAGCATGACTCAGTTTGCCTAGACTGAAGAGGGCGAAAATTAAACTCTTTCCTAATCCGAAAACTTGTACACGCTAGTAAGTAAGAACCAATGAATATAATGCTTTTCCATATTTGTAGGCCGATGGTAGAAACTCAATTCAAAACCAGTTTTGACCCTTCCACTGTTGTTAACATATCAATTGTTGTGGGACTCGAAAATGAGGGTTGTTGGACTTGTTGGTATGATGAATGAGGAAACCAGACCATAGGAACGAAACCTCAGAAACATGCATCACCAAAGTTGCTTTGGCCCAACTTACATGCGCTCCTCTTCTGCCAGTTGAGCCCACGCTTCGGCATCAGGCCAAGATACAAAACTAGCGCAGCATGACTCAGTTTGCATAGACTGAAGAGGGCGAAAATTAAACTTTTTCCTAATCCAAAAACTTGTACACGCTAGTAAGTAAGAACCAACGAATATAACGCTTTTCCAGATATGTAGGCCAGTGGGAGAAACTTAATTCAATACAGGTTTTGATCCATCCACTGTTGTTAACATATCAATTGTTGTGGGACTCGGAATCGAGGGTTGTTGGACATGTTGGTATGATGAATGAGGAAACCACACCATAGGAAAGAAACCTCAAAAATATGCATCACCAAAGTTGTTTTGGCCCAACTTACATGCCCTCCTCTTCTGGCACTTGAGCCCACGCTTCGGCATCAGGACGAGATACAGAACCAGCGCAGCATGACTCAGTTTGCCTAGACTGAAGCGGGCAAAAATTAAACTTTTTCCTAATCCGAAAACTTGTACACGCTAGTAAGTAAGAATCAATGAATATAATGCTTTTCCATATATGTAGGCCGATGGGATATACTTAATTCAATACCAGTTTTGATCCATCCACTGTTGTTAACATATCAATTGTTGTGGGACTGGGAAATGAGGGTTGTTGGACTTGTTGGTATGTTGAAACCACACCATAGGAAAGAAATCTCAACAATATGCATCACCAAAGTTGTTTTGGCCCAACTTACATGCCCTCCTCTTCCGCCACGTGAGCCCACGCTTCGGCATCAGTCCGAGATACAAAACCAACGCAGCATGACTTAGTTTGCCTAGACTGAAGAGGGCGAAAATTAAACTTTTTCCTAATCCCAAAACTTGTACACGCTAGTAAGTAGGAACCATTGAATATGACGATTTTACATATATGTAGGCCGAAGGGAGAAACTTAATTCAATACAGGTTTTGATCCATCCACTGTTGTTAACATATCAATTGTTGTGGGACACGGAATCGAGGGTTGTTGGACTTGTTGGTATGATGAATGAGGAAACCACACCATAGGAAAGAAACCCCAAAAATATGCATCACCAAAGTTGTTTTGGCCCAACTTACATGCCCTGCTCATCTATCACTTGAGCCCACACTTCGGCATCAGGCCAAGATACAAAACCAGCACAGCATGACTCTGTTTGCCTTGACTGAAGAGGGCGAAAATTAAACTTTTTCCTAACCCAAAAACTTGTACACGCTAGTAAGTAAGAACCAATGAATATAATGCTTTTCCATATATGTAGGCCAATGGGACAAACTTAATTCAATGCCAGTTTTGATCCATCCACTATTGTTAACATATCAATTGTTTTGGGACTCGGAAACGAAGGTTGTTGGACTTGTTGGTATGATGAATGAGGAAACCACACCATAGGAACGAAACCTCAAAAATATGCATCACCAAAGTTGTAATGGCCCAACTTACGTGCCCTCCTCTTCTGCCACTTGAGCCCACGCTTTGGCATCAGGCCAAGACACAAAACCAGCGCAGCATGACTCAGTTTGCCTAGACTGAAGAGGGCGAAACTTAAACTTTTCCTAATCCGAAAACTTGTACACGCTAGTAATTAGGAACTAATGAACATAATGCTTTTCCATATATGTAGGCCGATGGGAGAAACTTAATTCAATACAGGTTTGGATCCATCCACAGTTGTTAACATATCAATTGTTGTGGTACTCAGAATCGACGGTTGTTGGACTTATTGGTATGATGAATGAGGAAACCACACCATAGGAAAGAAACCTCAAAAATATGCATCACCAAAGTTGTTTTGGCCCAACTTACATGCCCTCATCTTCTGCCACTTGAGCCCACGCTTCAGCATCAGGCCAAGATACAAAACCAGCGCAGCATAACTCAGTTTGCCTAGACTGAAAAGGGCGAAACTTAAACTTTTCCTAATCCGAAAACTTATACACGCTAGTAAGTAGGAACCAATGAACATAATGCTTTTCCATATATGTAGGCCGATGGGAGAAACTTAATTCAATACAGGTTTTTATCCATCCACTATTGTTAACATATCAATTGTTGTGGGACTAGGAATCGAGGGTTGTTGGACATGTTGGGAAGATGAATGAGGAAACCACACCATAGGAAAGAAACCTCAAAAATATGCATCACCAAAGTTGTTTTGGTCCAACTTACATGCCCTCCTCTTCTGCCACGTGAGCCCACGCTTCGGCATCAGTCCGAGACACAAAACCAACGTACATGACTCAGTTTGCCAAGACTGAAGAGGGCAAAAATTAAACTTTTTCCTAATCTGAAAACTTGTACATGCTAGTAAGTAAGAACCAATGCATTTAATGCTTTTCCATATATGTAGGCCGATGGGAAAAACTTACTTCAACACATGTTTTGATACATCCGCTGTTGTTAACATATCAATTGTTGTGGGACACGGAATTGAGGGTTGTTGGACTTGTAGGGAATATGAATGAGGAAACCTTACCATTGGAATGAAACCTCAAAAATATGCATCACCAAAGTTGTTTTGGCCCAACTTACATGCCCTCCTCTTCTGCCACTTGAGCCTACGCTTCAGCATCAGCCCAAGATACAAAACCAGCGTAGCATGACTCAGTTTGCCTAGACTGAAGAGGGCGAAAATTAAACTTTTTCCTAATCCAAAAACATGTACACGCTAGTAAGTAAGAACCAATGAATATGATGCATTTCCATATATGTAGGCCGATGGGAGAAACTTATTTCAATACATGTTTTGTTCCATCCACTGTTGTTAACATATCATTTGTTGTGGGACTCGGAATCGAGGGTTGTTGGACTTGTTGGAAGATGAATGAGGAAACCACACCATTGGAACGAAACCTCAAAATTATGCATCAGCAAAGTTGTTTTGGCCCAACTTACATGCCCTCCACTTCTACCACTTGAGTCCACGCTTCAGCATCAGGACGAGGTACTATAACTTATCAATTGTTGTGGGACACGGAATTGAGGGTTGTTGGACTTGTTGGGAATATGAATGAGGAAACCATACCATTGGAACGAAACCACAAATATATGCATCACAAAGTTGTTTGGCTGAACTTACATGCCCTCCTCTTCTGCCACTTGATCCCACCCTTCGGCATCAGTCCGAGATACAAAACCAACGCAGCATGACTTAGTTTGCCTAGACTGAAGAGGGCAAAATTTAAACTTTTTCCTAATCCGAAATCTTGTACACGCTAGTAAGTAGGAACCAATGAACATAATGCTTTTCCATATAAGTAGGCCGATGGGAGAAACTTAATTCAATACAGGTTTTGATCCATCCACTGTTGTTAACATATCAATTGTTGTGGGATTCGGAATCGAGGGTTGTTGGACTTGTTGGGAAGATGAATGAGGAAACCACACCATAGGAAAGAAACATAAAAAATATGCATCACCAAGGTTGTTTTGGTCCAACTTACATGCCCTCCTCTTCTGCCACGTGAGCCCACGCTTCGGCATCAGTCCGAGACACAAAACCAACGTAGCATGACTCAATTTTCCAAGACTGAAGAGGGCAAAAATTAAACTTTTTCCTAATCCGAAAACTTGTAAAAGGTAGTAAGTAAGAACCAATGAATATAATGCTTTTCCATATATGTAGGCCGATGGGAGAAACTTAATTCAACACATGGTTTGATCCATCCGCTGTTGTTAACATATCAATTGTTGTGGGACACGGAATTGAGGGTTGTTGGACTTGTAGGGAATATGAATGAGGAAACCACAACATAGGAACGAAACCTCAAAAATATGCATCACCAAAGTTGTTTTGGCCCAACTTACAAGCCCTCCTTTTCTGCCACTTGAGCCCACGCTTCGGCATCAGGCCAAGATACAAAACCAGCGCAGCATGACTCAGTTTGCCTAGACTGAAGAAGGCAAAAATTAAACTTTTTCCTAATCCAAAAAGTTGTACACGCTAGTATGGTAGAACCAATGAATATAATGCACTTCCATATATGTAGGCCGATGGGAGAAACTTATTTCAATACATGTTTTGTTCCATCCACTGTTGTTAACATATCATTTGTTGTGGGACTCAGAATCGAGGGTTGTTGGACTTGTTGCGAAGATGAATGAGGAAACCACACCATAGGAAAGAAACCTCAAAAATATGCATCACCAAAGTTGTTTTGGTCCAACTTACATGCCCTCCTCTTCTGCCACTTGAGCCTACGCTTCGGCATCAGGCCAAGATACAAAACCAGCGCAGCTTGACTCAGTTTGCCTAGACTGAAGACGGCAAAAATTAAACTTTTTCCTAAAACAAAAACTTGTACGCGCTAGTAAGTAAGAACCAATCAATATGATGCATTTCCATATATGTAGGCCGATAGGAGAAACTTATTTCAATACATGTTTTGTTCCATCCACTGTTGTTAACATATCATTTGTTGTGGGACTCGGAATCGAGGGTTGTTGGACTTGTTGGGAAGATGAATGAGGAAACCACACCATAGGAACGAAACCTCAAAAATATGCATCACCAAAGTTCTTTTGGCCCAACTTACATGCCCTCCACTTCTACCACTTGAGCCCACGCTTCGGCATCAGGACGAGGTGCTATAACTTTTCAATTGTTGTGGGACACGGAATTGAGGGTTGTTGGACTTGCAGGGAATATGAATGAGGAAACCATACCATTGGAACGAAACCACAAATATATGCATCACCAAAGTTGTTTGGCTGAACTTACATGCCCTCCTCTTCTGCCACTTGATCCCACCCTTCGGCATCAGTCCGAGATACAAAACCAACGCAGCATGACTTAGTTTACCTAGACTGAAGAGGGCAAAAATTAAAATTTTTCCTAATCCGAAATCTTGTACAAGCTAGTAAGTAGGAACCAATGAACATAATGCTTTTCCATATATGTAGGCCGATGGGAGAAACTTAATTCAATAAAGGTTTTGATCCATCCACTGTTGTTAACATATCAATTGTTGTGGGATTCGGAATCGAGGGTTGTTGGACTTGTTGGGAAGATGAATGAGGAAACCACACCATAGGAAAGAAACATAAAAAATATGCATCACCAAGGTTGTTTTGGTCCAACTTACATGCCCTCCTCTTCTGCCACGTGAGCCCACGCTTCGGCATCAGTCCAAGACACAAAACCAATGTAGCATGACTCAATTTCCCAAGAGTGAAGAAGGCAAAAATTAAACTTTTTCCAAATCCGAAAACTTGTACAAGCTAGTAAGTAAGAACCAATGAATATAATGCTTTTCCATATTTGTACGCCGATGGGAGAAACTTAATTCAACACATGTTTTGATCCATCCACTGTTGTTAACATATCAATTGTTGTGGGACACGGAATTGAGGGTTGTTGGACTTGTAGGGAATATGAATGAGGAAACGACACCATAGGAACGAAACCTCAAAAATATGCATTACCAAAGTTGTTTTGGCCCAACTTGCATGCCCTCCTTTTCTGCCACTTGAGCCCACGCTTCGGCATCAGGCCAAGATACAAAACCAGCGCAGCATGACTCAGTTTGCCTAGACTGAAGAAGGCAAAAATTAAACTTTTTCCTAATCCAAAAAGTTGTACACGCTAGTAAGGTAGAACCAATGAATATAATGCATTTCCATATATGTAGGCCGATGGGAGAAACTTATTTCAATACATGTTTTGTTCCATCCACTGTTGTTAACATATCATTTGTTGTGGGACTCAGAATCGAGGGTTGTTGGACTTGTTGCGAAGATGAATGAGGAAACCACACCATAGGAAAGAAACCTCAAAAATATGCATCACCAAAGTTGTTTTGGTCCAACTTACATGCCCTCCTCTTCTGCCACTTGAGCCTACGCTTCGGCATCAGGCCAAGATACAAAACTAGCTCAGCATGACTCAGTTTGCCTAGACTGAAGACGGCAAAAATTAAACTTTTTCCTAAAACAAAAACTTGTACACGCTAGTAAGTAAGAACCAATCAATATGATGCATTTCCATATATGTAGGCCGATGGGAGAAACTTATTTCACTACATGTTTTGTTCCATCCACTGTTGTTAACATATCATTTGTTGTGGGACTCGGAATCGAGGGTTGTTGGACTTGTTGGGAAGATGTATGAGGAAACCACACCATAGGAACGAAACCTCAAAAATATGCATCACCAAAGTTGTTTTGGCCCAACTTGCATGCCCTCCTTTTCTGCCACTTGAGCCCACGCTTTGGCATCAGGCCAAGATACAAAACCAGCGCAGCATGACTCAGTTTGCCTAGACTGAAGAAGGCGAAAATTAAACTTTTTCCTAATCCAAAAAGTTGTACACGCTAGTAAGGTAGAACCAATGAATATAATGCATTTCCGTATATGTAGGCCGATGGGAGAAACTTATTTCAATACATATTTTGTTCCATCCACTGTTGTTAACATATCATTTGTTGTGGGACTCAGAATCGAGGGTTGTTGGACTTGTTGGGAAGATGAATGAGGAAACCACACCATAGGAACGAAACCTCAAAAATATGCATCAACAAAGTTGTTTTGGCCCAACTTACATGCCCTCTTCTTCTGCCACATGGGCCCACGCTTTGGCATCAGTCTGAGACGTAAAACCAACGTAGCATGACTCAGTTTGCCTAGAATGAAGAGGGCGAAAATTAAACATTTTCCTAATCCGAAAACTGGTACACGCTAGTAAGTAAAACCAATGAATATAATGCTTTTCCATATATGTAGGCCGATGGGAGAAACTTAATTCAATACCAGTTTTGATCCATCCGCTGTTGTTAACATATCAATTGTTGTGGGACTCGGAATCAAGGGTTGCTGGACTTGTTGTTATGATGAATGAGGAAACCACACCATAGGAACGAAACCTCAAAAATATGCATCACCAAAGTTGTTTTGGCCCAACTTACATGCCCTCCACTTCTACCACTTGAGCCCACGCTTCGGCATCAGGACGAGGTACTAAACCAGCGCAACATGACTCAGTTTGCCTAGACTAAAGAGGGCGGAAATTAAACTTTTTCCTAAACCAAAAAGTTGTACACGCTAGTAAGTAGGAACCAATGAATATAATGCTTTTCCATATATGTAGGCCGATGGGAGAAACTTAATTCAATACGGGTTTTCATCCATCCACTGTTGTTAACATATCAATTGTTGTGGGACCTGGAATTGAGGGTTGTTGGACTTGTAGGGAATATGAATGAGGAAACCATACCATTGGAACGAAACCTCAAATATATGCATCACCAAAATTGTTTTGGCCCAACTTACATACCCTCCTCTTCTGCCACTTGATCCCACCCTTCGGCATCTGTCCGAGATACAAAACCAACGCAGCATGACTCAGTTTGCCTAGACTGAAGAGGGCGAAAATTAAACTTTTTCCTAATCCGAAAACTTGTACACACTAGTAAGTAGGAACCAATGAACATAATGCTTTTCCATATATGTAGGCCAATGGGAGAAACTTAATTCAATACAGGTTTTGATCCATCCACTGTTGTTAACATATCAATTGTTGTGGGACTCGGAATCGAGGGTTGTTGGACTTGTTGGGAAGATGAATGGGGAAACTACACCATAGGAAAGAAACCTCAAAAATATGCATCACCAAAGTTGTTTTGGTCCAACTTACATGCCCTCCTCTTCTGCTACGTGAGCCCACGCTTCGGCATCAGTCCGAGACACGAAACCAACGTAGGATGACTCAGTTTCCCAAGACTGAAGAGGGCAAAAATTAAACTCTTTCCTAATCCGAAAACTTGTACACGCTAGTAAGTAAGAACCAATGAGTATAATGCTTTTCCATATATGTAGGCCGATGGGACAAACTTAATTCAATACCAGTTTTGATCCATCCGCTATTGTAAACATACCAATTGTTGTGGTACTCGGAATCGAGGGTTGTTGGACTTGTTGTTATGATGAATGAGGAAACCGCACCATAGGAACGAAACCTCAAAAATATGCTTCACCAAAGTTGTTTTGGCCCAACTTACATGCCCTCCTCTTCTGCCACTTGATCCCACGCTTCGACATCAGTCCGAGATACAAAACCAACGCAGCATGACTCAGTTTGCCTTGACGGAAGAGGGCGACAATTAAAGTTTTCCTAATCCGAAAACTTGTACACGCTAGTAAGTAGGAACCAATGAATATAGTGCTTTTCCACATATGTAGGCCGATGGGAGAAACTTAATTCGATACAGGTCTTTTCCATCCACTGTTGCTAACATATCAGTTGTTGTGGGACTCGGATGTTTGTTTTGTTGGTATGATGATTGAGGAAACCACACCATCGGAACGAAACCTCAAAAATATGCATGACCAAAGTTGTTTGGGCCCAACTTACATGACCTCCTCTTCTGCCACTTGAGCCCACGCTTCGGCATCAGTCCGAGATACAAAACCAACGCAGCAAGACTCAGTTTGCCTAGACTGAACTGGGCAAAAATTAAACTTTTCCAAATCCAAAAACTTGTACACTCTAGTAAGTAGGAACCAAGGAATATAATGCTTTTCAATATATGTAGGCCGATGGGAGAAACTTAATTCAACACAGGTTTTGGTCCATCCACTGTTGTTAACATATCATTTGTTGTGGGACTCAGAATCGAGGGTTGTTGGACTTGTTGGGAAGATAAATGAGGAAACCACACCATTGGAACGAAACCTCAAAAATATGCGTCACAAAAGTTCTTTTGGCCCAACTTACATGCCCTCCTCTTGTGCCACATGAGCCCTCGCTTCGGCATCAGTCCGAAACAGAAAACCAACGTAGCATGACTCAGTTTGCTTAGACTGAAGAGGGCGAAAATTAAACTTTTCCTAATCCGAAAACGTGTACACGCTAGTAAGTAGGAATCAATGAATATAATGCTTTTCCATATATGTAGGACGATGGGAGAAGCTTAATTCAATACTAGTTTTGATCCATCCACTGTTGTTAACATATCAATTGTTGTGGGACTCGGAATTGAGGGTAGTTGGACTTGTTGGGAAGATGAATGAGGAAACCACATCATAGGAACGAAATCTCAAAAATATGCGTCACCAAAGTTGTTTTGGCCCAACTTACATGCCCTCCTCTTCTGCCACTTGAGCCCACGCTTCGGCATCAGTCTAAGATACAAGACCAGCGCAGCATGACTTAGTTTGCCTAGACAGAAGAGGAAAGTCAGGCTTTGAGGAAAAGGTGCATCGGCCCACCAACATTGTCCACGCAGCGGTCACGCGTGGATGCCACATTAGGTGGTAATGTATGAGCATGCATTCTTCTGCAGGTACACTAACCACGTGCGAATCTAAGAACGACTAGAGAACGACTAGTTGCAGTAAGAAGAGACGTGCATATATGTCACCGAATTATCGCTAGCTATATATATAATACATAGGATGTGTGATGTGAGACCGGATAGGACGAATCATGCATCATGTATCTTTTGCTATCATTTTTGGGGTTATTACTAAAAGACAAAGGGAATAAATCATGATTTAAGCCAACTTTCTGCACGTTTCACTAATGGAAACATTAGGTTCTAGGAACCTGTTTCACCTTGATAAAATTAAAGCCTTAAGAAGAGACCCTTAGGATTGAATTGAAGCTTGGTTCCGGTTTGCAACCTGAAGTCATGTACACCTGCAACTAGTAAATCGACCTTACGGCGTAGTCCCAGTCAGATTGATGGGAGTGTTGTCCTATGTCCAACACAACGCACAAGTTTTCCAATAGCATAAACGATTGTCCGAACCTACAAGATGAGGGCTAACACTTTTGCGCAATCAAGTTGTTTTGTTCACTTACATGCTTTCATGCATTCAGAACGTAATTATGGTGCTATGATCTTTTTGTCACCGCATTGGTTGCATCAAAGTTGTTGGACTAATCACAATTGGCCTCCTTCATGTAGATGGTTACTCCACCGGAGACGTCTGCACAAGGGGCTGCCCATGGGGCACAGTTTCCTCATGAGTTGGCTGCTCTGGTCGCTCAGCAAGGTCAAATCATCAACATGCTCATTCAAGAGCAACAACGGCGCAACCCGCAAGAGATCAGATACACTGAATTTGCGGCACTCCAACCGCCAATCTTCACCGCTGCCACGGATCCCCTGGATGCTGATGACTGGCTTCGGATCATTGAGTCCAAGTTCAATCTACTGCCCCAACTCATTGAGCAACAGAAGGCTTGCTTCGCGGCACAGTGTCTACATGGTCCCTCGGGGGCCTGGTGTGCTTCATTCCTGGCAATGCAACCAGCCGGGCACCAGGTCACGTGGGATGAGTTCCGTGCGGCTTTTCGGGCACACTATCTCCCGCCTAGCCTCATCGAGCTCAAGCAACGAGAGTTCCGCGCACTTCGACAAGGGAACATGTCGATACTTGACTACGTGCAAGCTTTCATCTGCCTATCGTAGTACTCCCCTGAAGACGTCGACACCGACCCACATAGGGCTACCCGTCTGTTGGATGGATTTGACCCCACTCTGCTGACTCACTTGGGGCGCAGCTACGACAACTTCACCCAGTTGGTAGATGCCGCCATCGACATGGAGAATCGCCTCAGTCGGGCCCACGAGGATCAGCAGAGGAAAAGACTCGCAAGCACACTTCAGTCGGGTTCATCTCAACGACAACGGGTTGTGCATCGCGCACCGCCGCATATGTATTACATCGACATGCCCCAACAGCCAGAGCAACAGTTGGGTACCCAACAACACCCATCATCCTGCAGTGCACCGCCTCATCCACCTGCTTCAGTGCCACCTGCCAAACCAAGTGCCAAATACCCCTGCTACAAGTGCGGAAAGGTTGGCCATTTCAACAAGAATTGTCTTGTCCATCGGCAAAGCCAAGCACCATTGTTGATTGAAGACAACCCACGCCAGAATAAGAAGAAGGGACCCAAGCGAGATTTAGCCCCAACGGAAGGTCGTGTGCACTATACCCACATAGATCAGATTCCAGAGGGTCAACCAGTGTTAGCAAGCATATTTCTTGTCAGTAAGCACCCTTCAGTGGTTTTGTTTGACTCCGGAGCAACATACACATTCATCAGCAGGTCATATGCAACCAAACATGGTTATCACATTGATAATATGAAGGCCAAATACCATATCACAGCTCCGGGATCACCAATTGACACGAGTCAGATTGTGAGGCACTTACGCTTATGCATAGGCACAGAAGAATTCTATGTTGATCCTATGGTACTTCCTAACCAGGGGATCGACATTATCTTAGGGATGGATTGAATGAAAGAGCACAATGTCTTGTTAGATATTACTAGCAGGACAGTTCAAATGAAGTCGAGCAAGAGTGGGAAAGTTATGCTCCTTCACCTGCCGAGTCACAAGCATTGGCCACCCACAGTAAATGCCACAGAAGCCCAGTTGATCAAGAAGATACCGGTGGTTTCTGATTTTCCAGGTGTGTTTCCGGAAGAGCTTCCCGGACTTCCATCGGACAGAGATGTTGAGTTTGATATAGAGCTTGTACCTGGCACGGTACCCGTCTCCCGGAGACCATACCGAATGGCACCGGATGAATTGAAAGAGCTGAAAGTGCAGTTGCAAGAACGGCTAGATAAAGGGTTTATTCGACCTAGCTCATCGCCTTGGGGTTGCCCAGCCCTCTTTGTTGAAAAGAAGGACCAAGGGGGTAAAAGGCTATGTGTTGATTACCGGCCTTTGAATGCTATCACCATCAAAAATAAATACCCGCTACCACACATTGACATTTTGTTTGATCAGTTAGCTGGAGCTAAGGTCTTTTCAAAAATCGATCTGAGGTCTGGCTACTACCAAATAAAGATCCGAGGAGAAGATATACCCAAGACAGCTTTTTCGACCAGATATGGCTTGTATGAGTATTTGGTCATGTCCTTTGGGTTAACCAATGCACCGGCTTTCTTCATGTACATGATGAATTCGGTGTTCATGAATGAACTGGATAAGTTTGTAGTAGTGTTCATTGATGACATATTAATCTACTCTAAAAGCGAGGAAGAACACAAGGAGCACTTGAGGATAGTACTCAATCGGCTTAGAGAGCACAAGCTTTATGCCAAGTTCAGTAAGTGTGCATTTTGGCTGAAGGAAGTGAGTTTCATAGGTCACATTCTGTCAGAGAAGTGGGTAGCAGTTGACCCTAGCAAGGTAAAGGATGTTCTGAACTGGAAGCAACCCGAGACAGTGACAGAGATTCGGAGTTTCCTTAGTTTAGTGGGCTACTACCGCCGCTTCATTAAGGACTTCTCCAAAACTGCGAAGCCAATGACCTCACTAACAAAAAAAGAATGCGAAGTGTGTATGGAGTTCGAATTGTGAGGAAGCCTTTCAAACCCTGAAGAAGTTGCTAACATCTGCACCAGTGCTGGCTCAATCGGACGTCACTAAGCCATTTGACGTGTATTGTGATGCCTCCGGCAATGGGCTGGGCTGTGTCCTGATGCAAGAAGGGAGAGTAATCGCTTACGCCTCGCGCCAACTGAGAAAACATGAAGCAAACTACCGAACACATGATCTTGAGCTTGCAGCAGTTGTTCACGCTTTGAAGATATGGAGACACTATCTGCTAGGCAATACGTGTCACATCTACACTGACCACAAGAGCCTCAAGTATATCCTCACACAACCCGAGTTAAATATGAGGCAACGACGGTGGTTAGAGCTGATAAAAGATTATGATCTAGAGATTCACTACCATCCGGCAAGGCCAATGTTGTAGCTGATGCATCAAGCCGTAAGGCTCATTGCAATGTGATTGAAGTCCGCCCGACAGTGAGAGTTATATGTTGTGAGATGGATGAGATCGAAATGCCTACAGAGCAGCACGCTGAACTATATAGCCTCATCATTGAACCTACAATAAAGGATCAAATCATCGTTGCACAAAAGCAAGATAAGAGTATGGCACATATTCGCGAAGGATTAGATGGGAAGAAAAGAGCATGCTTCACACTTGATGACCAGGGAGTCTTATGGTTTAAAAATCGCTTAGTGGTACCTAAGGACATGGAGTTGAGAAAGAAGATACTTGACGAAGCCCACACTTCCATGTTCACCATGCACCCGGGCAGCAAGAAAATGTACCAAGACTTGAAACAAAAATTTTGGTGGACCCGTATGAAATGGGAGATCGCCAAGTATGTGTCTGAATGCGACGTGTGTCAGCGAGTCAAAGCCGACCACCTAAAGCCTGCTGGTATGCTTTAGCCATTAGCAATTCCAGCCTGGAAATGGGAAGATGTACACATGGACTTCATAGTGGGTTTGCCTCGCACCCAAAAGTGCTATGACTCTATTTGGGTCATTATCGATCGTCTTACCAAATCCGCTCACTTCTTGCCTATCAAAAGTCATTACACTGCGGCTACTTATGCTGAGCTCTACATATCACGGATTGTATCCTTGCATGGTGTGCCACATACCATCACTTCCGATCGAGGATCGCTGTTTGTGTCTCGCTTCTAGGAGCAACTTCAAACTACTCTTGGAACCAAATTGATTCGGAGTTCAGCATACCACCCTCAAACAAGCGGCCAAGTAGAAAGAGTGAATCAAATCATAGAGGACATGTTGAGGGCCTGTGCTTTGACCTATTCCACCAAGTGGGATGAGTGTCTTCCCTTAGCGGAGTTCGCATACAACAATAGCTATCAGAAGAGCTTAGAAATGGCACCTTTTGAGGCCCTATATGGTAGACGATGTAGGACACCACTCAACTGGTCTGAACCAGGAGAACGTGTCACATTTGGTCCAGAATTGGTAACACAAGCTGAAGAGCAAGTAAAGTTCATACACAGCAACCTGAAAAGAGCACAATCTAGGCAGAAAAGCTATTCAGATAAGAGGCGAAGACCCTTAGCCTTTGAAGAAGGCGATCATGTGTATCTTCGGGTGTCACCAATGAAAGGAGTACACCGGTTTGGAGTAAAAGGCAAGCTAGCACCAAGATATGTTGGTCCATTCAAGATCACAGAGAGATGTGGATCAGTAGCTTACCGGTTAGAATTACTACCACACCTTGCTGCGGTTCATGATGTGTTTCACGTCTCGCAACTCAAGAAGTGCTTACGAGTGCCAAAGGAAGTAATTGATACATCTCAAATTCAGATTGAACCGGACCTCACTTATGAAGAGCACCACATAAAGATCCTCGACCAAAAGCAAAGGTCAACACGGAAAAGAACTATTAACTTCTACAAAGTGCAGTGGAATAATCACTCCGAAGAAGAGGCAACTTGGGAGCAAGAAGAATTCTTGCGAACAAGATATCCTGATTTTGTTCCTTCTACTTCAAATTGAGTACGTCACCGCAGTTTCAAAGTTTCAAATTCAACACAGTGCACTTTCTTCTCATTTAACTTATCCACCCACATCACATCAAAATCTCGGGACGAGATTTCTTTAAGGGGGTGGGTTGTGATGCTCCGGCATCTCAAGTGCATAATCATTCATCATATATGCAACATTCATCATAATGCATCATACAATGACATGCATTTGAGCCCTAATTCAAACCTGGTTGAAATGCCACTTATAGAAACCTGTTTTCCGCTGATATGTCTTTGTGATTGTGCCTATAACTTTGATTCTATTTGGATTTGGGTGAAACTAATATTGACAAACCTGTAGACAATTTAATGATGAACAACTTTGGTAATTTGTGCTTTGACATGCATGAAGGTTTGCATAGAGTTTTGGGGCTTTTTCTGTCAGCATGTGAATTCTGTCCAAACATGACCTGTTTAGTAATTTTAAATTTCCTTGATCTTAAAGCCAAAATCTTGCAATGCTTGTACTGAAAAAGTTGTAGATCACGAAATTGTTAACAACATTGGTATAAAACTCCTTTTGTGAAAGTTCCTAGAAAATAGACATTTAGAATTTCTAAACTGGAGGGTTCTATTGGTCAAACCTTGGTCAGCAGCTTAAATTCAAATTTGCACCAGATTTTTGAATAGAACACCGTATACAAGTTTATAAGGGAAATGTAGAGGAATAAATTTAGAACACTTCCCCCAATTGGGGTATTTTTAGATTCGGCCTCTAACCGGTTCAAAAACGTGATCTTCAAACAAGTGTATCTGCAGTCAAACTCCATTTTTCCATTTTCGGGATTTTCCCTCTCTTTTCCTCTCACTGACCGGCGGGCCCCACCGAGTAGTCCACCGGATTCCCGCCCGCGTCGGACAAACATCCGGTCCAGTGGGTCCCACCATTTCCGCATCTCCACTCACTCGGTCTATAGATCCTCTCTTTCTCTTCCCACCCCGGTCCCACATGTCAGTGACACCCGGTCCATGGACCGAGTCCACATCGCGCCCCACCGTTCCCTTTCCCTCTCCCCCGCGCCCACGCGGCGGGCGCGCTCTACGCACCCCTCCCATGGCCGCCAGCGCACTGGCCGCGCCGCGCCCTCACCTAAAGGGTGAAGACCCCGCGCCCCTCATGAACCTGGACGCACCCCCGGCTCCCTTCGCACTCGGCGCTCCACTACTCGCTCTCTTGCGCGCCTCTGCCTCCTTTCCCCAAGCGCGGAGCGCCGACCCGCCATTGCCGCAAGCTCGGAGTCCGAGCTGCGCCGGCCGCTCCGCTGCTCCCCGAGCCTCCCGACCGCCGCCATTACAACCGCCTTCCCCTCCCGCGCCCAACGCGCTAGGCCTAGTCGTCTCCCTCCGCCTCCCCTTCCCAAGCGCAGAGTGCCCGCCGCCATCGCCGCCGCGGCGAGCTCACGGCACCCGTCGCCTCGAGCCGCCTCCCACCCCGCCGACGCGTGCCTCGCACGGCCCGCGCCTCCCTCCATCTTCCACGCACGGTCTCGCCGCTTGCCCTCGCCTCTATCACCCTTCCCTGCGAGCGCACCCCACGGCCGCCATTGCCACCGGCCCTTCACCGTGGACAACCCTCCTCTGGCCCTCCCCTCGCCTCCACGATACCGCCATCGGGACCGTCGCGCCGCCGTGCAACTCGCAAGCCTAGCGGCGACCCCTCCCGTGCCATACCCCACCGGAATCGAGCCGCGTCGCCGCGCCCCGCCGCGCCGTCACCTTCTCGGTTCGCCGCCGCCGCTCGCCTCTACTCTTCACCGCCGGCGACGACGTCTAGCCCACGGTGTCCACCGTAGTGCCGGCCACCTCCTCGACCCGACTCGGCTCCAAGTTTCCCCCTCCACGCTCCGGCGCGAGCGCGCGAACGCCGGCCGCCGCGCGAGGATTTTCCCCGGCCGAAGGTAGAAGAAGAACGCGCGTTTTGCAGAAACCCCCTTCGCGTATTACTTATTGCATCACTGTTTACTGTGTCTTGAATAATTTGTGAAAACACCTCTGGATCTATTAGAGTTTTGTACTTTAACCCGAGCCCTGGTATTTTGCAGATCTAACCTCGGGTTTTAGGAGATTCTCATGCACTGTGCACTGAGTCAGGATAATCTTCTGATCTAGCACCTAAGGTATACGGTTAATTACGTTCAAGCCCTCGGTCTATGAGTTTTTCCATTTAAATTCATTTATATTGAGCTGTGAACTTTGAAAAATCATAACAATTCAAAGAAAAATCCAAAATGGACAAACTCAGTGGCTATGGACTCCTCTTGAGTAGATCTACATGATAGGTAAGGTGTGAAAAGTTTGTTTTGCCCCTGGTTTAGTGCATGCATGGTGTAGGTAAATAAATGGTAAAAATAGACCAAATGAACTCCAAAAATTATGAAACTTGGACAGTAGCTTTGTTATGGCATCTAGGTACTGTGTGATTTTTGGTAGCCCTAGCATTGACTGTTTAATTACTGTTTTGCCCTATGCATGTAGTTTGTGTATTTATTTGACCTGGAAAATGAAGGCTACATAAAGTGTGCTCAAATGTGACCTCTGGTATTTTCCATGTGCTTTATACAGTATGGATAGCTTGCGGGCAAAGTTTGAAGCCTTGCATGTTGAGTCTAAATGGTGATTTGAAAATAACAAAATGACACCTGCTTAACTAAATAAAATGAGAAAGTGGTTCTAGGATGCATAGTTAATTCTATGAAAAATCTGGTGTGCTACTAGTGTGATAGGGAGTCCAGAAAGTATTTTTGGAAGGTTCATTAACACTGTTTATAAGTACATCTTAATTTGCATAAGATAAATATATGGAAAATAGGTGTCATATTAAACTATGGATTTTGTGCTTGCTGATTTTTGTATATGATGTTCATGCCATGAAATGCTTGCTGTAGAAATTTCAAGTCCAGAAACCATTCCGATAAATTATGAAAAATCTGAGAAGTTATAGGGCTGGTAACTTGCTGGAATTTTAATAAATTAATTATAAATTGGTGGTAGCTGAAATTTTGGCAGTAGCACTATGAAGTATGTGTCTACATGTGGTAAAAATTTGAGAGCAATTTGAGTTGTCTAACTACATGACCTCACGAGTGCATTATATTCATAAAGGCGCTTTCAAGTGACAACTTCATTTCTTTTGATAGGGACTGTGTACACATATAACACACTAACTTCTGATAACTTCAAAGATAAAATATGGTGATGGTTTGTACGATTTCTTAGTGATGGGCTGTATGATTTCTTAGCAAAGTCGTTAATTTTTCTCATTATGGGAGGTATTTAACTAAGAGTAACCGAACCCATTCTTCATAAACTGCTTGATCATGCATCATATACCATTGACACCTCCTACATACATTTGCAACTCGTTGTACTCTTGTTTGCACTATGTCATGCATATAACACTGTATCATATACATGCATTTGCGTTCTCTTGCACTCACAAGCATTTTATCATGCATATAGACCCGCGTGCAAGAAGCTATCAACTCAGGAGAAACCAGTGATCAAGGAACCGGATGACAGGCTATATCTGAAGCAAGAAGACGAAGGGTCGCTGATTAAATCCGTCCCTGCTTCAAGGGGTTGCCTGGGGCAAAGCCTCACGACCCGGCAAACTAATTAGTTTGTTGGTAGGCAGGACCATGATTTCTCCCAGCTAATACAAATCTTGTTGATGTTTACGCATATGCATTAGGAGTTGATTGAAACCAACTGCATTAGACTTCCTGGCCTCCCTGGCCCTAGCACCTATACGTAAAGTTCGTAAGACGAGTGCCTAGATTTCTAGGTGCGAGTAGACACGAGTGATTATACTCGTCTCGTAGGTACGACTTTACAAGGTGACAGAAATCTCACTTGTGGAAGTTATTATACTTGCTTATGTTTTAAATGGAGACCGGAGATTTTATGAGTTATTTATTGTTCATGGTATCGTGCACTGGACTCCGCCCGAGTCGCATAAGGCCCGTCCGCCGTTCGTCTGCTGATTGGCATAACATTGCTAGAGTGCTTATCCAGGACATGGGCCTGGTGAAAGTCTTACTTGTGCCATCCGAAGAACAGAGACAGACTCCTACTGTGACACTTTGGGGAGCTTGTAGTCGAGGGAGGGCTGACCCGACGTTACCGTGGTATCGCTCCTAAGGCGGCACAACCTGGGAACAACAGAAGGATTGAATCGAACTTGGGATGGGACAAGTGGAGATGGGGAATATATGTGTGGAACGCGATGGCTAGTAAGCATATACCCCTGGCATTTCTAGTTATTCCCGGGAATATAAAAATCGATTCGAATCGCTGATGCTCATCAGGTATGAGAATGCCAAATATCACTGTCGGACAACATAATAATAACTGTAACATGCTGTTTATTAAGTCACGTTTTTGTATATAACCATGATTGGATGTGTGTGTTTCGTCCCTCTATTCATGGTGTTTCCCATCCACTGCTAGGAGGTCGATGGACTTGGGAGATGCTTTGAGGTCGAGGGAGGGCTGACCCGACGTACTGTGGTATCGCTCCTGAGACGGCTACTCCCAAGGGATTGGATGGAAGCGCTATGAATCTTGGGACGGAACATGTGTTCATGTTTACTTTTCTACAAGTATTTACTTTATGATATAAATGATCTTTATGATTAATGGATAGCAGCTGTCAAATCCTGCTATCTTATGTCCACATGACTTTATTTAAGAATCAACAGCTAAGGATCCACATGATTAGTAAGTATGCTTTGCGTCAGCCGTAAGCCCCGTCCATTAAGTCCTACTGAGTAATTAGTACTCAGGGTTTGCCCCCACTTTTGGATTACAGGTACTGGCAACATCTGGATAGCTGTGCTAGAGGTGGTAGTACTGGTGGGCTCGGTGCTACTCGCCTTGTTCATCTCTTCGTGAAGGCTACTTAAGTATATTGTTTCCGCTGCGAGATATTTTGAAAACGCTTCCGCTATATGTACACTCTGAAATCGCTTCCGCTATTTTATGAAATGTATTTGACTTCTTATATTTGTAATCCGGTCTACTATTCTCTATTTCAACTGCCCGTGATGATGTAACTGTTGTGACTCTTTCGAGAGTCAGATGTGTTTGATGTCGGTTCCTCTGGGAATGGTGTTATCGAGAGCCGAAGTACTCTCGACGGACTACCGGGTTTAGTCTGGCCTAAGTGCACTGCGAGCCAAAGGTGGCAGGTGTTCTTAGTCTGGATTAAGCAGGGCGGTTCCGCCACACTTAATTCAATACAGGTTTTAGTCCATCCACTATTGTTAACATATCAATTGTTGTGGGTCTCGGAATCGAGGTTTGTTGGATTTGTTGGTAAGATGAATGAGGAAACCACACCAAAGGAACGAAACCTCAAAAATATGCATCACCAAAGTTGTTTTGGCTCAACTTACATGCCCTCCTCTTCTGCCACTTGAGCCCACGCTTCGGCATCGGGACGAGATACAAAACCAGCGCATAATGACTCAGTTTGCCTAGACTGAAGAGGGCGAAAATTAACCTTTTTCCTAATTCAAAACCTTGTACATGCTAGTAAGTAGGAACCAATTAATATAATGCTTTTTCATATATGTAGGCCAATGGGAGAAACTTAATTCAATACAGGTTTTGGTCCATCCACTATTGTTAACATATCATTTGTTGTGGGACTCGAAATCGAGGGTTGTTGGACTTGTTGGGAAGATGAATAAAGAAACCACACCATAGGATCAAAACTTCAAAAATATGCATCACCAAAGTTGTTTTGGCTCATCTTACATGCCCTCCTCTTCTGCCACTTGAGCCGACGCTTCGGCGTCAGGCTGAGATACAAAACCAGCGCAGCATGACTTAGTTTTCATAGACTGAAGAGGGCGAAGATTAAACTTTTTCCTAATCCGAAAACTTGTACACGCTAGTAAGTAGGAACCAATGAATATAATGCTTTTCCATATATGTAGGCCGATGGGAGAAACTTAATTCAATATAGGTTTTGGTCCATCCACTATTGTTAGCATATCAATTGTTGTGGGACTTGGAATCGAGGGTTGTTGGACTTGTTGGCATGATGAATGAGAAAACCACACCATAGGACAGAAACCTCAGAAATATGCATCACCAAAGTTGTTCTGGCCCAATTTACATGCCCAACTCTTCTGCCACTGGAGCCCATGCTTCAGCATCAATCCGAGATACAAAACCAGCGCAGCATGACTCAATTTGCCTAGACAGACTTAGGCGAAAATTAAACTTTTTCGTAATCCGAAAACTTGTACACGCTTGTAAGTAGGAACCAATGAATATAATGCTTTTCCATATATGTAGGCCGATGGGAGAAACATAATTCAATACTGGTTTTGATCCATCCACTATTGTTAACATATCAATTGTTGTGGGCCTCGGAATCGAGGTTTGTTGGACTTGTTGGTAAGATGAACGAGGAAACAATATGCATCACCAAAGTTGTTTTGGCTCAACTTACATGCCCTCCTCTTCTGCTACTTGAGCCCACGCTTCGGCATCAGTCCGAGATACAAAACCAGCACAGCATGACACAGTTCGCCTAGACTTAAGAGGGCGAAAATTAAAGTTTTTCCAAATCCGAAAACTGTACACGCTAGTAAGTAAGAACCAATGAATATAATGCTTTTCCATATATGTAGGCCGATGGGGAAACTTAATTCAATACTAGTTTTGATCCATCCACTGTTGTTAAAATATCAATTGTTGTGGGACTCGGAATCGAGGGTTGTTGGACTTGTTGGTATGATGAATGAGGAAACCACACCATAGGAATGAAACCTCAAAAATATGCATCACCAAAGTTGTTTTGGCCCAACTTACATGCCCTCCTCTTCTGCCACTTGAGCCCATGCTTCGGCATCAGGATGAGATACAAAACCAGCGCAGCATGACTCAGTTTGCCTGGACTGAAGAGGGAGAAAATTAAACTTTTTCCTAATCCGAAAACTTGTACACGCTAGTAAGTAAAAACGAATGAATATAATGCTTTTCCATATATGTACGCCGATGGGAGAAACTTAATTCAATACAGGTTTTGTTCCATCCATTTCGTTAACATATCATTTGTTGTGGGACTCGGAATCGAGGGTTGTTGGACTTGTTGGGAAGATAAATGAGGAAAGCACACCATAGGAACGAAACCTCAAAAATATGCATCACCAAATTTGTTTTGGCCTAACTTACATGCCCTCCTCTTCTGCCACTTGAGCCCATGCTTTGGGATCAGTCTGAGGTACAAAACAAACGCAGCATGACTCAGTTTGCCTAGACTAAAGAGGGCAAAAATTAAACTTTTTCCTAATCTAAAAACTTGTACACGCTAGTAAGTAGGAACCAATGAATGTAATGCTTTTCCATACATGTAGGCCGATGGGAGAAACTTAATTCAATACAGGTTTTGATCCATCCGCTGTTGTCAACATATCATTGTTTGTGGGACTCGGAATTGAGGGATGTTGGACTTGTTGGAATGATGAATGATGAAACCACACCATAGGAACGAAACCTCAAAAATATGCATCACCAAAGTTGTTTTGGCCCAACTTACATGCCCTCCTCTTCTGCCACCTGAGCCCACGCTTCGGCATCAGTCCGAGATACAAAACCAACGTAGCATGACTTAGTTTACCCAGACTAAAGACGGCGAAAATTAAACTTTTCCTAATCCGAAATTTGTACACGCTAGTAAGTAGGAACCAATGAATATAATGCTTTTCCATATATGTTGGCCGATGGGAGAAACTAAAATGAATACCAGTTTAAACCATTCACTTTGGTTAACATATCAAATATTGTGGGACTCGGAATCAAGGGTTGTTGGACATGTTGGTATGATGAATTAGGAAACCAGACCATAGGAACGAAACCTCAAAAATATGCATCACCAAAGTTGTTTTGGCCCAACTTAAATCCATCCTCTTCTGCCACTTGAGCCCAAGCTTTGGCATCAGGCTGAGATACAAAACCAGCGCAGCATGACTCAGATTGCCTAGACTGAAGAGGGCAAAAATTAAACTTTTTCCTAATCCGAAAACTGTACACGCTAGTAAGTAAGAACCAATGAATATGATGCTTTTCCATATATGTAGTCCGATGGGAGAAACTTAATTCAATACCAGTCTTGATCCACCCTCTGTTAACGTATCAATTGTTGTGGGACTCAGAATCAAGGGTTGTTGGACTTGTTGGTATGATGAATGAGGAAACCACACCATAGGAACGAAACCTCAAAAATATGCATCGCCAAAGTTGTTTTGGCCCAACTTACATGCCCTCCTCTTCGGCCACTTGAGCCCACGCTTCGGCATCAGTCTGAGATAGAAAACCAACGCAGCATGACTCAATTTGCCTAGACTGAAGAGGGTGAAAATTAACTTTTCCTAATCCGAAAACCTGTACACGCTAGTAAGTAGGAACCATCGAATTTAATGCTTTTCCATATATGTAGGCCGATGGGAGAAGCTTAATTCAGTACAGGTTTTGATCCATCCGCTGTTGTTAACATATCAATTGTTGTGGGACTCGAAATCGGGGGTTGTTGGACTTGTTGGTATGATGAATGAGGAAACCACACCATAGGAAAGAAACCCCAAAAATATGCATCACCAAAGTTGTTTTGGCCCAACATACATGCCCTCATCTTCTGCCACTTGAGCCCACGCTTCGGCATTAGTCCGAGATACAAATCCAACGCAGCATGACTCAGTTTGCCTAGACTGAAGAGGGAGAAAATTAAACTTTTTCCTAATCCGAAAACTTGTACACGCTTGTAGGAACCAATGGCCGTGGGAGAAACTTAATTCAATACAGGTTTTGATCCATCCACTATTGTTAACATATCAATTGTTGTGGGACTCGGAATCGAGGGTTGTTGGACTTGTTGGGAAGAAGAATGAGGAAACCACACCATAGGAACGAAACCTCAAAAATATGCATCACCAAAGTAGTTTTGGCCCAACTTACATGCCCTCCTCTTCTGCCACTTGAGCCCACGCTTCGGCATCAGTACGAGATAAAAAATCAACGTAGCATGACTCAGTTTGCCTAGACTGAAGAGGGCGAAAATTAAACTTTTTCCTAATCCGAAAACTTGTACACGCTAGTAAGTAGGAACCTATGAATATAATGGTTTTCCATATATGTGGGCCGATGGAAGAAACGTAATTCAATACAAGTTTTGATCCATCCACTGTTGTTAACATATAAATTGTTGTGGGACTCGGAATCGAGGGTTGTTGGACTTGCTGGTATGATGAATGAACAAACCACGCCATACGAACGAAACCTCAAAAATACGCATCAGCAAAGTTGTTTTGACCCAACTTACATGTCCTCCTCTTTTGCCACATAAGACCACGCTTCAGCATCAGGCCGAGATACAAAACCAGCGCAGCATGACACAGTTTGCTTAGACTGAAGAGGGCGAGAATTAAACTTTTTCTTAATCCAAAAACTTGTACACGCAAGTAAGAACCAATGAATATAATGCATTTCCATATATGTAGGCCGATGGGAGAAACTTAGTTCAATACAGGTTTTGATCCATCCACTTTTGGTCACATATCAATTGTAGTGGGACTCAAAAATGAGGGTTGTTGGACTTGTTGGTATGATGAATGAGGAAACCACACCATAGGAACGAAACCTCAAAAATATGCATCACCAAAGTTGTTTTGGCCCAACTTACATGCCCTCCTCTTCTGCCACTTGAGCCCACGCTTCGGCATCAGGCCAAAATACAAAACCAGCGCAGCATGACTCAGTTTGCCTAGAGTGAAAAGGGCGAAAATTAAACTTTTTCCTAATCCGAAAACTTGTACACGCAAGTAATTAAGAACCAATGAATATAATGCTTTTCCATAAAATAGGCCGATGGGAGAAACTTAATTCAATACCAGTTTTGATCCATCCATTGTTGTTAACATATCAATTGTTGTGGGACTCGGAATCGAGGGTTGTTGGACTTGTTGGTATGGTGAATGAGGAAACCACAGCATAGCAACGAAACCTCAAAAATATGCATCACCAAATTTGTTTTGGCCCAACTTACATGCACTCCTCTTCTGCCACTTGAGCCCACGCTTCGGCATCAGTCCGAGATACAAAACCAGCGCAGCATGACTCAGTTTACCTAGACTGAAGAGGGCAAAAATTAAACTTTTTCCTAATCCGAAAACTTGTACACGCTAGTAAGTACGAACCAATGAATATAATGCTTTTTCATATATGTAGGCCGATGGGATAAACTTAATTCAATACCAGTTTTGATCCATCCATTGTTGTTAACATATCAATTGTTGTGGGACTCGGAATCGAGGGTTGTTGGACTTGTTGGTATGATGAATGAGGAAACCACACCATAGGAACGAAACCTCAAAAATATGCATCATCAAAGTTGTTTTGGCCCAACGTACATGCCCTCCTCTTCCGCCACTTGAGCCCACACTTCGGCATCCGGCCGAGATACAAAACCAGCGCGGTATGGCTCAGTTTGCCTAGACTGAAGAGGGCGAAAATTAAACTCTTTCCTAATCCGAAACTTGTACACGCTAGTAAGTAAGAATCAATGAATATAATGCTTTTGCTTATATGTAGGCCAATGGGAGAAACTTAATTTAATACAGGTTTTGTTCCATCCACGGTTGTTAACAAATCAATTGTTGTGGGACTCGGAATCGAGGGTTGTTGGACTTGTTGGTATGGTGAATGAGGAAACCACACCATAGCAACGAAACCTCAAAAATATGCATCACCAAAGTTGTTTTGGCTTAACTTACGTGCCCTCCTCTTCTGCCACTTGATCCCACGCTTCGGTATCAGGCCGAGATACAAAACCAGCGCAGCATGAGTCAGTTTGGCTAGACTGAAGAGGGCGAAAATTAAACTTTTTCCTAATCCGAAAACTTGTACACGCTAGTAATTAAGAACCAATGAATATAATGCATTTCCATATATATAGCCCGATGGGAGAAACTTAATTCAATACAGGTTTTGATCCATCCACAGTTGTTAACATATCAATTGTTGTGGGACTCGAAATCGAGAGTTGTTGGACTTGTTAGTATGATGAATGAGGAAACCACACCATTGGAACGAAACCCTAAAAATATGCATCACCAAAGTTGTTTTGCCCCAATTTACATGCTCTCCTCTTCTGCCACTTGAGCCCATGCTTCAGCATCTGTCCGAGATACAAATCCAGTGCAGCATGACTCAGTTTGCCTAGACAGAAGAGGGCGAAAATTAAACTTTTTCCTAATCCGAAAACTTCTACACGCTAGAAAGCAGTAACCAATGAATATAATGTTTTTCCATATATGTAGCCCGATGGGAGAAACTTAATTCAATACAGGTTTTGATCCATCCACTATTGTTAACATATCAATTGTTGTGGGACTCAGAATCGAGGGTTGTTGGACTTGTTAGGAAGATGAATGAGAAAACCACAACATAGGAACGAAACCTCAAAAATATGCATTGCCAAAGTTGTTTTGGCCCAACTTACATGCCCTCCTCTTCTGCCACGTGAGCCCACGCTTCGACATCAGGCCGAGATACAAAACCAGCAGCATGACTCAGTTCGCCTAGACTGAAGAGGGCGAAAATTATACTTTTTCCTAACCCGAAAACTTGTACACGCTAGTAAGTAAGAACCAATGAATATAATGCTTTTCCATATATGTAGGCCGATGGGAGAAACTTAATTCAATACCAGTTTTGATCCATGCACCGTTGTTAACATATCAATTGTTGTTGGACTCGGAATTGAGGGTTGTTGGACTTGTTGGTATCATGAATGAGGAAACCACACCATAGGAAAAGAACCTCAAAAATATGCATCACCAAAGTTGTTTTGGCCCAACTTACATGCCCCCCTCTTCTGCCACGTGAGCCCACGCTTCGGCATCAGTCCGAGATACAACACCAACACAGCAAGACTCAGTTTGCCTAGACTGAAGAGGGCGAAAATTAAACTTTTTCCTAATCCGAAAACTTGTACACGCTAGTAAGTAAGAACCAATGAATATATTGCTTTTCCATATATATAGGCCGATGGGAGAAACTTAATTCAATACCAGTTTTGATCCATCCATTGTTGTTAACATATCGATTGTTGTGGGACTCGGAATCGAGGGTTGTTGGACTTGTTGGTATGGTGAATGAGGAAACCACACCATAGGAAGAAACCTCAAAAATATGCATCACCAAAGTTGTTTTGGCCCAACTAACATGCCTTCATCTTCTGCCACTTGAGCCCATGCCTCGGCATCAGTCCGAGATACAAAACCAGCACAGCATGACTTAGTTTGTCTACATTGAAGAGGGCGAAAATTAAACTTTTTCCTAATCCGAAAACTTGTACACGCTAGTAAGTAAGAACCAATGAATATAATGCTTTTCTATATATGTAGGCCAATGGGAGAAACTTAATTCAATACATGTTTTGTTCCATCCACTGTTGTTAACATATCATTTGTTATGGGACTCGGAATCAAGGGTTGTTGGACTTGTTGGGAAGATGAATGAGGAAACCACACCATAGGAACCAAACCTCAAAAATATGCATCACCAAAGTTGTTTTGGCCCAATTTACATGCCCTCCTCTTCTGCCACTTGAGCCCACGCTTCAGCATCAGTCCGAGATACAAAACCAGCGCAGCATGACTTAGTTTTCCTAGACTGAAGAGGGCGAAAATTAAACTTTTTCCTAATCCGAAAACTTGTACACGCTGGTAAGTAAGAACCAATGAATTTAATGCTTTTCTATATATGTAGGCCGATGGGAGAAACTTAATTCAATACATATTTTGTTCCATCCACCGTTGTTAACATATCATTTGTTGTGGGACTCAGAATCAAGGGTTGTTGGACTTGTTGGGAAGATGAATGAGGAAACCACACCATAGGAACCAAACCTCAAAAATATGCATCACCAAAGTTGTTTTGGCACAATTTACATGCCCTCCTCTTCTGCCACTTGAGCCCACGCTTCGGCATCTGTCCGAGATACAAAACCAGTGCAGCATGACTCAGTTTGCCTAGACAGAAGAGGGCGAAAATTAAACTTTTTCCTAATCCGAAAACTTCTACACGCTAGAAAGTAGGAACCAATGAATATAATGCTTTTCCATATATGTAGCCCGATGGGAGAAACTTAATTCAATACAGGTTTTGATCCATCCACTGTTGTTAACATATCAATTGTTGTGGGACACGGAATTAAGGGTTGTTGGATTTGTTGGGAATATGTATGAGGAAACCATACCATTGAACGAAACCTCAAAAATATGCGTCACCAAAGTTGTTATGGCCCAACTTACGTGCCCTCCTCTTCTGCCACTTGAGCTGATGCTTCGGCATCTGTCCGAGATACAAAACCAGTGCAGCATGACTTAGTTTGCCTAGACAGAAGAGGGCTAAAATTAAACTTTTTCCTAATCCGAAAACTTCTACACGCTAGAAAGTAGGAACCAATGAATATAATGCTTTTCCATATATGTAGGCCTATGGGAGAAACTTAATTCAATACAGGTTTTGATCCATCCATTGTTGTTAACATATCAATTGTTGTGGGACTCGAAATCGAGGGTTGTTGGACTTGTTAGTATGGTGAATGTGGAAACCACACCATTGGAACGAAACCCTAAAAATATGCATCACCAAAGTTGTTTTGCCCCAATTTACATGCTCTCCTCTTCTGCCACTTGAGCCCATGCTTCGGCATCTGTCCGAGATACAAAACCAGTGCAGCATGACTCAGTTTGCCTAGACAGAAGAGGGCAAAAATTAAACTTTTTCCTAATCCGAAAACTTCTACACGCTAGAAAGCAGTAACCAATGAATATAATGTTTTTCCATATATGTAGCCCGATGGGAGAAACTTAATTCAATACAGGTTTTGATCCATCCACTATTGTTAACATATCAATTGTTGTGGGACTCAGAATCGAGGGTTGTTGGACTTGTTAGGAAGATGAATGAGAAAACCACACCATAGGAACGAAACCTCAAAATTATGCATTGCCAAAGTTGTTTTGTCCCAACTTACATGCCCTCCTCTTCTGCCACGTGAGCCCACGCTTCGACATCAGGCCGAGATACAAAACCAGCAGCATGACTCAGTTCGCCTAGACTGAAGAGGGCGAAAATTATACTTTTTCCTAACCCGAAAACTTGTACACGCTAGTAAGTAAGAACCAATGAATATAATGCTTTTCCATATATGTAGGCCGATGGGAGAAACTTAATTCAATACCAGTTTTGATCCATGCACCGTTGTTAACGTATCAATTGTTGTGGGACTCGGAATCGAGGGTTGTTGGACTTGTTGGTATCATGAATGAGGAAACCACACCATAGGAAAAAAACCTCAAGAATATGCATCACCAAAGTTGTTATGGCCCAACTTATATGCCCCCCTCTTCTGCCACGTGAGCCCACGCTTCGGCATCAGTCCGAGATACAAAACCAACACAGCAAGACTCAGTTTGCCTAGGCTGAAGAGGGCGAAAATTAAACTTCTTCCTAATCCGAAAACTTGTACACGCTAGTAAGTAAGAACCAATGAATATATTGCTTTTCCATATATATAGGCCGATGGGAGAAACTTAATTCAATACCAGTTTTGATCCATCCATTGTTGTTAACATATCGATTGTTGTGGGACTCGGAATCGAGGGTTGTTGGACTTGTTGGTATGGTGAATGAGGAAACCACACCATAGGAAGAAACCTCAAAAATATGCATCACCAAAGTTGTTTTGGCCCAACTAACATGCCTTCCTCTTCTGCCACTTGAGCCCACGCTTCGGCATCAGTCCGAGATATAAAACCAACGCAGCATGACTCAGTTTGCCTAGACTGAAGAGGGCGAAAATTAAACTTTTTCCTAATCCGAAAACTTGTACACGCTAGTAATTAAGAACCAATGAATATAATGCTTTTCCATATATATAGCCCGATGGGAGAAACTTAATTCAATACCAGTTTTGATCCATCCACTGTTGTTAACATATCGATTGTTGTGGGACTCGGAATCGAGGGTTGTTGGACTTGTTGCTTTGATGATTGAGAAAACCACACCATAGGAACAAAACCTCAAAAATATGCATCACCAAAGTTGTTTTGGCCCAACTTACATGTCATCATCTTCTGCCACTTGAGCCCACGCCTCGGCATCAGTCCGAGATACAAAACCAGCACAGCATGACTTAGTTTGCCTACACTGAAGAGGGCGAAAATTAAACTTTTTCCTAATCCGAAAACTTGTACACGCTAGTAAGTAAGAACCAATGAATATAATGCTTTTCTATATATGTAGGCCAATGGGAGAAACTTAATTCAATACATGTTTTGTTCCATCCACTGTTGTTAACATATCATTTGTTATGGGACTCGGAATCAAGGGTTGTTGGACTTGTTGGGAAGATGAATGAGGAACCCACACCATAGGAACCAAACCTCAAAAATATGCATCACCAAAGTTGTTTTGGCCCAATTTACATGCCCTCCTCTTCTGCCACTTGAGCCCACGCTTCAGCATCAGTCCGAGATACAAAACCAGTGCAGCATGACTCAGTTTGCCTAGACAGAAGAGGGCGAAAATTAAACTTTTTCCTAATCCGAAAACTTCTACACGCTAGAAAGTAGGAACCAATGAATATAATGCTTTTCCATATATGTAGCCCGATGGGAGAAACTTAATTCAATACAGGTTTTGATCCATCCACTGTTGTTCACATATCAATTGTTGTGGGACTCGGAATCGAGGGTTGTTGGACTTGTTAGTATGGTGAATGTGGAAACCACACCATTGGAACGAAACCCTAAAAATATGCATCACCAAAGTTGTTTTGCCCCAATTTACATGCTCTCCTCTTCTGCCACTTGAGCCCATGCATCGGCATCTGTCCGAGATACAAAACCAGCGCAGCATGACTTAGTTTGCCCAGACTAAAGAGGGTGAAAATAAAACTTTTTCCTAATCCGAAAACTTGTACACGCTAGTAGGTAAGAACCAATGAATATAATGCTTTTCTATATATGTAGGCCGATGGGAGAAACTTAACTCAATACATGTTTTGTTCCACCCACTATTGTTAACATATCAATTATTGTGGGACACAGAATTGAGGGTTGTTGGACTTGTTAGGAAGATGAATGAGAAAACCACACCATAGTAACGAAACCTGAAAAATATGCATCGCCAAAGTTGTTTTGGCCCAACTTACATGCCCTCCTCTTCTGCCACGCGAGCCCACGCTTCGAGAACAGGCCGAGATACAAAACCAGCGCAGCATGACTCAGTTCGCCTAGACTGAAGAGGGCGAAAATTAAACTTTTTCCTAATCCGAAAACTTGTACACGCTGGTAATTAAGAACCAATGAATATAATGCTTTTCCATATATATAGCCCGATGGGAGAAACTTAATTCAATACAGGTTTTGATCCATCCACTGTTGTTAACATATCGATTGTTGTGGGACTCGGAATCGAGGGTTGTTGGACTTGTTAGTATGATGAATGAGGAAACCACACCATTGGAACGAAACCCTAAAAATATGCATCACCAAAGTTGTTTTGCCCCAATTTACATGCTCTCCTCTTCTGCCACTTGAGCCCATGCTTCGGCATCTGTCCGAGATACAAAACCAGTGCAGCATGACTCAGTTTGCCTAGACAGAAGAGGGCGAAAATTAAACTTTTTCCTAATCCGAAAACTTCTACACGCTAGAAAGCAGTAACCAATGAACATAATGTTTTTCCATATATGTAGCCCGATTGGAGAAACTTAATTCAATACAGGTTTTGATCCATCCACTGTTGTTAGCATATCAATTGTTGTGGGACTCAGAATCGAGGGTTGTTGGACCTGTTGGTATGATGAATGAGGAAACCACACCATAGGAACAAAACCACAAAAATATGCATCACCAAAGTTGTTTTGGCCCAACTTACATGTCCTCATCTTCTGCCACTTGAGCCCACGCTTCGGCATCAGTCCAAGATACAAAACCAGCACAGCATGACTTAGTTTGCCCAGACTAAAGAGGGTGAAAATAAAACTTTTTCCTAATCCGAAAACTTGTACACGCTAGTAGGTAAGAACCAATGAATATAATGCTTTTCTATATATGTAGGCCGATGGGAGAAACTTAATTCAATACATGTTTTGTTCCACAAACTATTGTTAACATATCATTTGTTATGGGACTCAGAATCAAGGGTTGTTGGACTTGTTAGGAAGATGAATGAGGAAACCACAGCACAGGAACCAAACCTCAAAAATATGCATCACCAAAGTTGTTTTGGCCCAATTTACATGCCCTCCTCTTCTGGCACTTGAGCCCACGCTTCGGCATCAATCCGAGATACAAAACCAGCGCAGCATGACTTAGTTTGCCCAGACAAAAGAGGGTGAAAATAAAACTTTTTCCTAATCCGAAAACTTGTACATGCTAGTAAGTAAGTACCAATGAATATAATGCTTTTCTATATATTTAGGCCGATGGGAGAAACTTAATTCAATACATGTTTTGTTCTACCCACTATTGTTAACATATCACTTGTTTTGGGACTCGAAATCAAGGGTTGTTGGACTTGTTGGGAAGATGAATGAGGAAACCACAGCATAGGAACCAAACCTCAAAAATATGCATCACCAAAGTTGTTTTGGCCCAATTTACATGCCCTCCTCTTCTGCCACTTGAGCCCACGCTTCAGCATCTGTCCGAGATACAAAACCTGTGCAGCATGACTGAGTTTTTCTAGACAGAAGAGGGCGAAAATTAAACTTTTTCCTGATCCGAAAACTTCTACACGCTAGAAAGTAGGAACCAATGAATATAATGCTTTTCCATATATGTAGCCCGATGGGAGAAACTTAATTCAATACAGGTTTTGATCCATCCACTGTTGTTAACATATCAATTATTGTGGCACTCAGAATCGAGGGTTGTTGGACTTGTTAGGAAGATGAATGAGAAAACCACACCATAGTAACGAAACCTGAAAAATATGCATCGCCAAAGTTGTTTTGGCCCAACTTACATGCCCTCCTCCTCTGCCACGTGAGCCCACGCTTCTACATCATGCCGAGATACAAAACCAGCGCAGCATGACTCAGTTCGCCTAGACTGAAGAGGGCGAAAATTAAACTTTTTCCTAATCCAAAAACTTGTACACGCTAGTAAGTAAGAACCAATGAATATAATGCTTTTCCATATATATAGCCCGATGGGAGAAACTTAATTCAATACCAGTTTTGATCCATCCACTGTTGTTAACATATCAATTGTTGTGGGACCCAGAATCGAGGGTTGTTGGACTTGTTGGTATGATGAATGAGGAAACCACACCACAGGAACCAAACCTCAAAAATATGCATCACCAAAGTTGTTTTGGCCCAATTTACATGCCCTCATCTTCTGCCACTTGAGCCCACGCTTCGGCATCAGTCCGAGATACAAAACCAGCGCAGCATGACTTAGTTTGCCCAGACTAAAGAGGGTGAAAATAAAACTTTTTCCTAATCCGAAAACTTGTACACGCTAGTAAGTAAGTACCAATGAATATAATGCTTTCCTATATATGTAGGCCGATGGGAGAAACTTAATTCAATACATGTTTTGTTCTACCCACTATTGTTAACATATCATTTGTTTTGGGACTCGAAATCAAGGGTTGTTGGACTTGTTGGGAAGATGAATGAGGAAACCACATCATAGGAACCATGAGAGCCAATGGATCGGCCTCATTGCTCTCCTGGTGTGATGAGTGATTGTCAGCGGTACAAGTCCTCCGATGGACTGGAGGCCCTCCGATGGACTGGAGGTAGAGGAGATGAAGACCTCGATGGACTGAGGCAAAAGCCCTCCAAAGGACCGGAGGCAAGTCTCGGCGTCGGTCGGCCATGGGAGCTCGGTACACGGAGGGGCGGTTCGGCAACGGTGATGTAAGCCCTCCGATGGACCGCGAGGCGACTCCGATGGACTGGAGAAGCCGGGTGTCACTGTGGTGCTCCAACCCGAGTGCATGGCGCGAAGGCGTGCGAGGGAGGCTTTGGCGGCTTCGGCTCAAAACCGCCACCCAAGTTCAGATGACTTGGTGGGTTGGGCTCCGACTCACCAAGATTGAAGATTGGGCCAAGACCCGGCCCAGGAAGCCCGCAGAATAACGTTTCCCGGTTTCTGACTTCAAAACCGGGGGAAGCTTCCGGACTACTGGCTACGTGACGCACATCCAAGCGAGGCGGAGAAACCGAAGATGATCAAGACGTCATTGTAGTCGTCCGATTGTATCTTTTCGTTTTGGCCCCTCCAGGCATTTTTAGAGTAGGGGTCTTAATGTAATTGTGTCGTTTAGGGCCTAGGGTATAAATAGACTTGAGAGGCTCCCTTGGAGCTCATCTTGGCAGCCACAAACCCTAGGTTTTCCCTAACCCTAGCAGCCATGGTCCAAAGAGAGAAAAGAGAGGAGATTAGCTAGGAGATGAGTGCCTAGTTTAGTCTAATCTTGTCATTAGTGGGAGGATGAAGGGAGGTAGGCTCTAGGGAACTTTTGTAATCTGATTTTATGAATTAATCCAAGGTTTCTTGTTGAGAAATTCCATGTCCTAGAGCAGCAATTTCGTCCCTCCCTCTTTGCCCCCTTTCTAGTCTCGTTTTTTGTCCCGTTTCTTGGATTTTGGCTCGTTTTGTGTTGTCCAAGGATGAGACCTTTCTTTTGCTTGTATTTTGCCTTGCTAGGATGTGGTGCATCTCACTAGCCAAGTGCTAGAATCATCCAACCACGAGCAAGGGCCGTTCTTGACGGTTTTCGGTTTTTCGGAGTCAACTCACCTACCTCACGAGATTTGCAATTCCCGTTCATCCATTGATCTTTTGGAGCTGATCTTTTGGGGTTTGCTAGGGAAGGTCCTTAGGATTGTCCATGCAAATTTTTGTGAAGTTTCGTTGAGATTTGATCCCGTTTTGATCGTTTTTCGTTGAGGTGTCGAGTTGTTTTCTGCGCGCAGTTTTTCGGAGAACTGACAGTACTAATCGTTTGTCCTTAGGTTTGTCCGAACCCTATACTTCGGATTGTCCGATCCCCTTTCCTCGGATTGTCCGGTCTATAGGTTTTTAGGGCTGTTTCAGCCCCTTTCTTTGGGTTTGTCCGGTCAGTTCTTTTGGTTGAGACAGTATTGTCCGGTCTAGTGTATTTAGGGCTGTTTTTGCGTGTTCTTTGCTCCGCTTGCTTTAGGGTTTGTTTTTCTTGGTTTCTTTGTCCGAGTTGTGTCCGATTTGAAGAATCGGATTGTCCGGTCTCCCTCCTTCTTTCTCTATCTCTCTCCCTCGCTTTGTGATTGTCCGGTCCCTTCTTTTACCCAAGACCGGACTGTCCGGTCCCTTGTTTCTCTTTTGTGTTTTGCGTGTTATGTTGTTTGGCCCGCAGGTTTGTCCAGTCTAGGGTTGTGTTGTCTAGTTTCTTTAGTTTTTGGAGTGTTGTTGTTTGCTTCAAACTTGCTTTGTGTCAACCATTGCATGCCCATACTCTTCACTCACTTTTCTAAGTGAGGCACACTTCGGTGTGTTGAGTGGCTAGTTTGCGATACTTGCAAGCTTTGTAGCTTGTTTCATTTTGTCTGTGCTTTGTTGTGTTTGTCTAGGTGGTGTGTGCTTCCGCTTTGCACCCGATACGTATCTGTTCAGTGGATGGTATTGGTTGTGCGTGTGCTTTTGTGAGAGCGCCCATTGGGGTTTGAATTTGAGTTTTTCAAGTGCTCCTATTCACCCCCCCTCTAGTCGCACGTCTCGGTCCTACAAGTGGTATCAGAGCCGGTTAGGTTTCCTATACCTTAACCGGTGACGAAACCGTAGTGACGATGACTTACTCCGGGAAAATTCCCGTCCTTGGCTCCGATGGTTATCCCTACTGGAAAGGTAGGATGGAGGCGTTCCTTGTTAGCCAGAGTCAGGACATATGGGATGCTACTCAGAGTACGACTTTTGTGGTGCTTCCGGTCGCTGAGCGTACTACGCAGGATATCGTGGCTCAGCATGAGGCGAATGCCAAGGCTGTTAACTTTCTCTTCTCCGGGCTTGGTCCCATGGATTATGAGAGAGTGAGTCACCTTAAGACTGCGCGTGAGATATGGTCACTGCTTAGTGCACACCATGAGGGTACTGCGACAATTAAGGCTAGACTTGTGGAGACTTACCGGCGCGAATATGAGAATTTCGTCCAGAAGCCGGGAGAGTCAGTAGACGACTTGTTTGGTCGTTTTCAGTCGATCATCAACAAGTTGCGTGTTAACTCTGCCCCCGCTGCCCTCCCATATACCGATCATCAGCAGGCTGTCAAGTTGTTGTATGCCTTAGACAGAAAAATATGGGAGATCAAGGTGAACTCAATCATTGAGTCGGCAGGGTATGATACGATTGGAGTAGAGGCGCTCTATAGTAAGCTCAAGGCCACCGAGGTAGATTACAAGATGAGGGATTCCCTCGCTTGTACAGGTTCTAAGAGTCTGGCCTTGGCTACCCCCTCTAGTGAGTCTGTCACTAACCCCGTGTTACACAACTTCTCATTTTCTGCTTTGATGTCTGTTACAGAGGAGCAGCTAGCGACACTTGGGGATGACGAGTTGTGTCTGGTGTCTAGTCGCTTTCAGCGTGCCTATGACAACCGGATGAGCAAGAAGAGGGGCGAGCGGCCCAAGTGCTTTGAGTGCGGAGAGGTCGGCCACTTCATCGCCGAATGCCCCAACAAGAACGACTACTACAAGAAGGGCAAGAGCTACTCCCGCGACTCCGACAAGTACCACTCCGGCAAGCCAAGCTTTGACAAGCACCACTCCAGCAAGCATGGCTCCGGCAAGCGCTCCTTCGGCAAGAAGAACTTCCGGAAGGCTTTCAAGAGCTACCAGAAGGACAACCGGAAGCGGGACAAGGCCTTCTTCGCCGAGATCGGGTTCTGCAGCAGCGGATCTTCTTCCTCTTCGTCCTCGTCGAGCTCAAGCGATGAGGAGATCACGTACAGGAAGGACAAGAGGAACGATCAAGGCGGTCCAGCTGGCTTATGCTTCGTCTCCACCAAGTCCAGGCGAAAGAACAAGGACAAGAGGAGCTCGGTTTGCTCCATGGCGCTTGAGGACAAGGAGAACAAGGATGACGGCAGCAACTCTTCTTCCGATGATGAGGTAACTCCTGAGCAAGCCGAAATCCTTGAGATGCTAGAGCAGAACAGCCGGGAACTTAAGGCCCAGGATAAGATGCTGGAGAAGGCAGCTAAGAAGCTGCAGAAGTTGAAAGCCTAACTTGCTGAGGCTTTAGAGGAGAATGAGAGGTTGAGGAGTGTGAGACCCCAACCCAGTGAGATTGAGTGCCCTACCTGCGAGTCTTTCATGACGGGGCTTGGTGACCAGAGAGATAGGTATGCCAAGCGGGTAGAGGAGATAGATGAGCTGAAGGCTGAGCTGGGCAAACTCCAGTCCACACTGGATGAGCCTACTTTGAGTGGAGAGCTTGAGTGTGAGTCTTGCCCCTGTCTAGCTAGAGAGCTAGCTATTCTGAAGGAGAAGTTTGAGGGGCAGCTCATGGAGCTTGAGGAGCTTAGGGCTAGACCTACGCTTTTGGGTGAATGTATGGTCTGTCCTACTTTGAGAGGTGAGTTAGAGCAGTTGAGAGCTGACTTAGAGGTGCTTTCAGCACCTAGTGATACTTGTGAGAACTGCCTAACTCTTAGGATGCAGCTTGTAGATAGGGATGCCACCATTAGGAAGTTGGAGAAAGCTGTTGTTGTTCCCTCCCTAGACTGTGATACCTGTGCTGCCCAGACTGTGATTCTGGAGGATCTGAGGAAGGAGATGTTGTCTTTGCAAGATAACAACAACAGGTTGAGAGAGGTGCTCAGTTGGGTATATGCGAGGCAACCTCAACTAGAGATGATCATAGAGAGCGCCAAAAGAGCTGAGGGTTAGACAAGTGGTGTTGGGTTTGGAGAGTGCAGCATTTCGGGTGAGAAGAGTGCCCCAATTAAGGTCAAGACTGCACCTACCCAGCCAGGAGAGACTGTTGATGGGGTTTACCATGAGCCACCCAAGGCTGCCCCAAAGAAGCAGTATTGGACACCCAAACCTTCTAAGGCTAAGCTGGACAAGATTGTTGAGGAAGAGCTTAAGCCCAAGGGCAAGAAGCCAGTCCAGCAGCCTGAGCCACCCAAGGCCACACCACCTAAGTCCAAGTCCCAGCCTAACCCCGTTCCTAGGAGGCCTGTCTACCACTGTGAGTTTTGCCAGCGGAATGGCCACCTAGAGGAGTTTTGCTTCAGGAGGAAGCGGGTTGAGAGGCAGGAGAGAGCTTGGGGGAACCAGGATCAGTTCTACCAGGGTGGTAGGCAAGATCCTCCCCACCGCGGTGAGATGAGAGACCGCTTTGCCGGTGGTGAGAGAGGAGGCGGCTTTCAGGCTCGTGCTCCTGGTGGTGAGAGACGCTTTACCAGCTGAGCTTCTAGTCGTTTTCAGCGCGGCTATGGACCTCGTGACCGAGGCTTTGAGAGAGCTTTCGAGGGTTCACACTTTGGAGATCGTGGTTACCCTGATCGTCGTGATGATTTCTTTGATTGTGCTTACCCCACTTTTGAGCAGATGGCTCGGCACTAGTACAGCAGTTTTGGGACTAACCCCAGTGCCGGACCGTTTGCTCACCGTCGCTTTACTTGACTTTGCAGGATCGAGGTATGGAGGACGTGTGGATCATGGACTCCGGTTGCTCTAGGCACATGACAGGGCACCGCAAGTGGTTCTCCAGCCTCAACCCTGTAAGCACCAAGGAGTACATCACATTCGGGGATAATGGTCAAGGTAAAGTGATGGGTGTTGGTTCTGTTTCGCTCTCCGCCAAGCTTTCCCTGAGAGAAGTTGCCTTTGTCCGGAATTTGGGGTTCAATTTGGTTTCTGTTTCGCAACTTCTCGATGAAGGATTTGAGGTTCGTTTTAAGAAAGGTGCGTGCTGCGTTCTTGATGCTGAGGAGACCCTTGTTTGCTCTTTGCTACCTTTTGGTCAGGTTTTTAGGGTCGACCTCACATCTGTTTCTGGCCCTGCGCGCTGTTTGGTTGCTAGTCCTTCTGCTGATATATGGAAGTGGCATAGGAGACTTTGATCTGCTAGTCAGGTTAAGTTCAATGGGCCTAATCCGAGGATTGCCCAAATTGAGAGCTGAGAAGGACTAAGTTTGCCACCCCTGTCGTCATGGCAAGATGGTTGCCGCCTCTCACATTCCTGTGTCTCAGGTTATGACCTCCTATCCGGGTGAGCTAC
Source organism: Paspalum notatum (assembly GCA_022530915.1). Classification (NCBI taxonomy): domain Eukaryota; kingdom Viridiplantae; phylum Streptophyta; class Magnoliopsida; order Poales; family Poaceae; genus Paspalum; species Paspalum notatum. The sequence goes on from CM039683.1 coordinate 7,027,017, forward strand.
TCCATATGGATACAGTAGGTCCCGCTCGGGTAGCGTCAATCAGTGGGAAGTGGTACGTGGTTGTCGTTGTGGACGATTTTTCGCGGTTCTCGTGGGTATTTTTCAAGGGGGAGATTGAGAGCCAATGGATCGGCCTCATTGCTCTCCTGGTGTGATGAGTGATTGTCAACGGTACAAGTCCTCCGATGGACTGGAGGTCCTCCGATGGACTGGAGGTAGAGGAGATGAAGACCTCGATGGACTGAGGCAAAAGCCCTCCAAAGGACCGGAGGCAAGTCTCGGCGTCGGTCGGCCATGGGAGCTCGGTACACGGAGGGGCGGTTCGGCAACGATGATGTAAGCCCTCCGATGGACCGCGAGGCGACTCCGATGGACTGGAGAAGCCGGGTGCCACTGTGGTGCTCCAACCCGAGTGCATGGCGCGAAGGCGTGCGAGGGAGGCTTTGGCGGCTTCGGCTCAAAACCGCCACCCAAGTTCAGATGACTTGGTGGGTTGGGCTCCGACTCACCAAGATTGAAGATTGGGCCAAGACCCGGCCCAGGAAGCCCGCAGAATAAAGTTTCCCGGTTTCTGACTTCAAAACCGGGGGAAGCTTCCGGACTACTGGCTACGTGACGCACATCCAAGCGAGGCGGAGAAACCGAAGATGATCAAGACGTCATTGTAGTCGTCCGATTGTATCTTTTCGTTTTGGCCCCTCCGGGCATTTTTAGAGTAGGGGTCTTAATGTAATTGTGTCGTTTAGGGCCTAGGGTATAAATAGACTTGAGAGGCTCCCTTGGAGCTCATCTTGGCAGCCACAAACCCTAGGTTTTCCCTAACCCTAGCAGCCATGGTCCAAAGAGAGAAAAGAGAGGAGATTAGCTAGGAGATGAGTGCCTAGTTTAGTCTAATCTTGTCATTAGTGGGAGGATGAAGGGAGGTAGGCTCTAGGGAACTTTTGTAATCTGATTTCATGAATTAATCCAAGGTTTCTTGTTGAGAAATTCCATGTCCTAGAGCAGCAATTTCGTCCCTCCCTCTTTGCCCCCTTTCTAGTCTCGTTTTTTGTCCCGTTTCTTGGATTTTGGCTCGTTTTGTGTTGTCCAAGGATGAGACCTTTCTTTTGCTTGTATTTTGCCTTGCTAGGACGTGGTGCATCTCACTAGCCAAGTGCTAGAATCATCCAACCACGAGCAAGGGCCGTTCTTGACGGTTTTCGGTTTTTCGGAGTCAACTCACCTACCTCACGAGATTTGCAATTCCTGTGCATCCCTTGATCTTTTGGAGCTGATCTTTTGGGGTTTGCTAGGGAAGGTCCTTAGGATTGTCCATGCAAATTTTTGTGAAGTTTCGTTGAGATTTGATCCCGTTTTGATCGTTTTTCGTTGAGGTGTCGGGCTGTTTTCTGCGCGCAGTTTTTCGGAGAACTGACAGTACTAATCGTTTGTCCTTAGGTTTGTCCGAACCCTATACTTCGGATTGTCCGATCCCCTTTCCTCGGATTGTCCGGTCTATAGGTTTTTAGGGCTGTTTCAGCCCCTTTCTTTGGGTTTGTCCGGTCAGTTCTTTTGGTTGAGACAGTATTGTCCGGTCTAGTGTATTTAGGGCTGTTTTTGCGTGTTCTTTGCTCCGCTTGCTTTAGGGTTTGTTTTTCTTGGTTTCTTTGTCCGAGTTGTGTCCGATTTGAAGAATCGGATTGTCCGGTCTCCCTCCTTCTTTCGCTATCTCTCTCCCTCGCTCTGTGATTGTCCGGTCCCTTCTTTTACCCAAGACCGGACTGTCCGGTCCCTTGTTTCTCTTTTGTGTTTTGCGTGTTATGTTGTTTGGCCCGCAGGTTTGTCCAGTCTAGGGTTGTGTTGTCTAGTTTCTTTAGTTTTTGGAGTGTTGTTGTTTGCTTCAAACTTGCTTTGTGTCAACCATTGCATGCCCATACTCTTCACTCACTTTTCAAAGTGAGGCACACTTCGGTGTGTTGAGTGGCTAGTTTGCGATACTTGCAAGCTTTGTAGCTTGTTTCATTTTGTCTGTGCTTTGTTGTGTTTGTCTAGGTGGTGTGTGCTTCCGCTTTGCACCCGATACGTATCTGTTCAGTGGATGGTATTGGTTGTGCGTGTGCTTTTGTGAGAGCGCCCTTTGGGGTTTGAATTTGAGTTTTTCAAGTGCTCCTATTCACCCCCCTCTGGTCGCACGTCTCGGTCCTACAAACCAAACCTCAAAAATATGCATCACCAAAGTTGTTTTGGCCCAATTTACATGCCCTCCTCTTCTGCCACTTGAGCCCACGCTTCGGCATCTGTCCGAGATACAAAACCTGTGCAGCATGACTGAGTTTGTCTAGACAGAAGAGGGCGAAAATTAAACTTTTTCCTGATCCGAAAACTTCTACACGCTAGAAAGTAGGAACCAATGAATATAATGCTTTTCCATATATGTAGCCCGATGGGAGAAACTTAATTCAATACAGGTTTTGATCCATCCACTGTTGTTAACATATCAATTATTGTGGGACTCAGAATCGAGGGTTGTTGGACTTGTTAGTAAGATGAATGAGAAAACCACACCATAGTAACGAAACCTGAAAAATATGCATCGCCAAAGTTGTTTTGGCCCAACTTACATGCCCTCCTCCTCTGCCACGTGAGCCCACGCTTCGACATCAGGCCGAGATACAAAACCAGCGCAGCATGACTCAGTTCGCCTAGACTGAAGAGGGCAAAAATTAAACTTTTTCCTAATCCAAAAACTTGTACACGCTGGTAAGTAAGAACCAATGAATATAATGCTTTTCCATATATATAGCCCGATGGGAGAAACTTAATTCAATACCAGTTTTGATCCATCCACTGTTGTTAACATATCAATTGTTGTGGGACCCAGAATCGAGGGTTGTTGGACTTGTTGGTATGATGAATGAGGAAACCACACCATAGGAACGGAACCTCAAAAATATGCATCACCAAAGTTGTTTTGGCCCAACTTACATGCCCTCATCTTCTGCCACTTGAGCCCACGCTTCGGCATCAGTCCGAGATACAAAACCAGCGCAGCATGACTTAGTTTGCCCAGACTAAAGAGGGTGAAAATAAAACTTTTTCCTAATCCGAAAGCTTGTACACGCTAGTAAGTAAGTACCAATGAATATAATGCTTTCCTATATATGTAGGCCGATGGGAGAAACTTAATTCAATACATGTTTTGTTCTACCCACTATTGTTAACATATCATTTGTTTTGGGACTCGAAATCAAGGGTTGTTGGACTTGTTGGGAAGATGAATGAGGAAACCACAGCATAGGAACCAAACCTCAAAAATATGCATCACCAAAGTTGTTTTGGTCCAATTTACATGCCCTCCTCTTCTGCCACTTGAGCCCACGCTTCGGCATCTGTCCGAGATACAAAACCTGTGCAGCATGACTGAGTTTGTCTAGACAGAAGAGGGCGAAAATTAAACTTTTTCCTGATCCGAAAACTTCTACACGCTAGAAAGTAGGAACCAATGAATATAATGCTTTTCCATATATGTAGCCCGATGGGAGAAACTTAATTCAATACAGGTTTTGATCCATCCACTGTTGTTAACATATCAATTATTGTGGGACTCAGAATCGAGGGTTGTTGGACTTGTTAGGAAGATGAATGAGAAAACCACACCATAGTAACGAAACCTGAAAAATATGCATCGCCAAAGTTGTTTTGGCCCAACTTACATGCCCTCCTCCTCTGCCACGTGAGCCCACGCTTTGACATCAGGCCGAGATACAAAACCAGTGCAGCATGACTCAGTTCGCCTAGACTGAAGAGGGCGAAAATTAAACTTTTTCCTAATCCAAAAACTTGTACACGCTGGTAAGTAAGAACCAATGAATATAATGCTTTTCCATATATATAGCCCGATGGGAGAAACTTAATTCAATACCAGTTTTGATCCATCCACTGTTGTTAACATATCAATTGTTGTGGGACCCAGAATCGAGGGTTGTTGGACTTGTTGGTATGATGAATGAGGAAACCACACCATAGGAACGGAACCTCAAAAATATGCATCACCAAAGTTATTTTGGCCCAACTTACATGCCCTCATCTTCTGCCACTTGAGCCCACGCTTCGGCATCAGTCCGAGATACAAAACCAGCGCAGCATGACTTAGTTTGCCCAGACTAAAGAGGGTGAAAATAAAACTTTTTTCTAATCCGAAAACTTGTACACGCTAGTAAGTAAGTACCAATGAATATAATGCGTTCCTATATATGTAGGCCGATGGGAGAAACTTAATTCAATACATGTTTTGTTCTACCCACTATTGTTAACATATCATTTGTTTTGGGACTCGAAATCAAGGGTTGTTGGACTTGTTGGGAAGATGAATGAGGAAACCACAGCATAGGAACCAAACCTCAAAAATATGCATCACCAAAGTTGTTTTGGTCCAATTTACATGCCCTCCTCTTCTGCCACTTGAGCCCACGCTTCGGCATCTGTCCGAGATACAAAACCTGTGCAGCATGACTGAGTTTGTCTAGACAGAAGAGGGCGAAAATTAAACTTTTTCCTGATCCGAAAACTTCTACACGCTAGAAAGTAGGAACCAATGAATATAATGCTTTTCCATATATGTAGCCCGATGGGAGAAACTTAATTCAATACAGGTTTTGATCCATCCACTGTTGTTAACATATCAATTATTGTGGGACTCAGAATCGAGGGTTGTTGGACTTGTTAGGAAGATGAATGAGAAAACCACACCATAGTAACGAAACCTGAAAAATATGCATCGCCAAAGTTGTTTTGGCCCAACTTACATGCCCTCCTCCTCTGCCACGTGAGCCCACGCTTCGACATCAGGCCGAGATACAAAACCAGCGCAGCATGACTCAGTTCGCCTAGACTGAAGAGGGCGAAAATTAAACTTTTTCCTAATCCAAAAACTTGTACACGCTGGTAAGTAAGAACCAATGAATATAATGCTTTTCCATATATATAGCCCGATGGGAGAAACTTAATTCAATACCAGTTTTGATCCATCCACTGTTGTTAACATATCAATTGTTGTGGGACCCAGAATCGAGGGTTGTTGGACTTGTTGGTATGATGAATGAGGAAACCACACCATAGGAACGGAACCTCAAAAATATGCATCACCAAAGTTATTTTGGCCCAACTTACATGCCCTCATCTTCTGCCACTTGAGCCCACGCTTCGGCATCAGTCCGAGATACAAAACCAGCGCAGCATGACTTAGTTTGCCCAGACTAAAGAGGGTGAAAATAAAACTTTTTTCTAATCCGAAAACTTGTACACGCTAGTAAGTAAGTACCAATGAATATAATGCGTTCCTATATATGTAGGCCGATGGGAGAAACTTAATTCAATACATGTTTTGTTCTACCCACTATTGTTAACATATCATTTGTTTTGGGACTCGAAATCAAGGGTTGTTGGACTTGTTGGGAAGATGAATGAGGAAACCACAGCATAGGAACCAAACCTCAAAAATATGCATCACCAAAGTTGTTTTGGTCCAATTTACCTGCCCTCCTCTTCTGCCACTTGAGCCCCCGCTTTGGCATCTGTCCGAGATACAAAACCTGTGCAGCATGACTGAGTTTGTCTAGACAGAAGAGGGCGAAAATTAAACTTTTTCCTGATCCGAAAACTTCTACACGCTAGAAAGTAGGAACCAATGAATATAATGCATTTCCATATATGTAGCCCGATGGGAGAAACTTAATTCAATACAGGTTTTGATCCATCCACTGTTGTTAACATATCAATTATTGTGGGACTCAGAATCGAGGGTTGTTGGACTTGTTAGGAAGATGAATGAGAAAACCACACCATAGTAACGAAACCTGAAAAATATGCATTGCCAAAGTTGTTTTGGCCCAACTTACATGCCCTCCTCCTCTGCCACGTGAGCCCACGCTTCGACATCAGGCCGAGATACAAAACCAGCGCAGCATGACTCAGTTCGCCTAGACTGAAGAGGGCGAAAATTAAACTTTTTCCTAATCCAAAAACTTGTACACGCTGGTAAGTAAGAACCAATGAATATAATGCTTTTCCATATATATAGCCCGATGGGAGAAACTTAATTCAATACCAGTTTTGATCCATCCACTGTTGTTAACATATCAATTGTTGTGGGACCCAGAATCGAGGGTTATTGGACTTGTTGGTATGATGAATGAGGAAACCACACCATAGGAACGGAACCTCAAAAATATGCATCACCAAAGTTGTTTTGGCCCAACTTACATGCCCTCATCTTCTGCCACTTGAGCCCACGCTTCGGCATCAGTCCGAGATACAAAACCAGCGCAGCATGACTTAGTTTGCCCAGACTAAAGAGGGTGAAAATAAAACTTTTTTCTAATCCGAAAACTTGTACACGCTAGTAAGTAAGTACCAATGAATATAATGCTTTCCTATATATGTAGGCCGATGGGAGAAACTTAATTCAATACATGTTTTGTTCTACCCACTATTGTTAACATATCATTTGTTTTGGGACTCGAAATCAAGGGTTGTTGGACTTGTTGGGAAGATGAATGAGGAAACCACAGCATAGGAACCAAACGTCAAAAATATGCATCACCAAAGTTGTTTTGGTCCAATTTACATGCCCTCCTCTTCTGCCACTTGAGCCCACGCTTCGGCATCTGTCCGAGATACAAAACCTGTGCAGCATGACTGAGTTTGTCTAGACAGAAGAGGGCGAAAATTAAACTCTTTCCTGATCCGAAAACTTCTACACGCTAGAAAGTAGGAACCAATGAATATAATGCTTTTCCATATATGTAGCCCGATGGGAGAAACTTAATTCAATACAGGTTTTGATCCATCCACTGTTGTTAACATATCAATTATTGTGGGACTCAGAATCGAGGGTTGTTGGACTTGTTAGGAAGATGAATGAGAAAACCACACCATAGTAACGAAACCTGAAAAATATGCATCGCCAAAGTTGTTTTGGCCCAACTTACATGCCCTCCTCCTCTGCCACGTGAGCCCACGCTTCGACATCAGGCCGAGATACAAAACCAGCGTAGCATGACTCAGTTCGCCTAGACTGAAGAGGGCAAAAATTAAACTTTTTTCTATTCCGAAAACTTGTACACGCTAGTAAATAAGAACCAATGAATATAATGCTTTTCCATATATGTAGGCCGATGGGAGAAACTTAATTCAATACCAGTTTTGATCCATCCACTGTTGTTAACATATTAATTGTTGTGGGACTCGGAATTGAGGGTTGTTGGACTTGTTGGTATCATGAATGAGGAAACCACAACATAGGAAAAAAACCTCAAAAATATGCATCACCAAATTGTTTTGGCCCAAGTTACATGCCCTCCTCTTCTGCCACATGAGCCCACGCTGTGGCATCAGTCCGAGATACAAAACCAACGCAGCTTTACTCAGTTTGCCCAGACTGAAGAGGGCAAAAACTAAACTTTTCCTAATCCGAAAACTTGTATACGCTACTAAGTAAGAACAAATGAATATAAGGCTTTTCCACGTATATAGGCCAATGGGAGGAACTTAATTCAACACCAGTTTTGATCCATCCATTGTTGTTAACATATCGATTGTTGTGGGACCCAGAATCGAGGGTTGTTGGACTTGTTGGTATGATGAATGTGGAAACCACACCATAGGAACGGAACCTCAAAAATATGCATCACCAAAGTTGCTTTGGCCCAACTTACATGCCCTCACCTTCTGCCACTTGAGCCCATGCTTCGGCATCAGTCCGAGGTACAAAACCAGCGCAGCATGACTTAGTTTGCCCAGACTAAAGAGGGTGAAAATAAAACTTCTTCCTAATCCGAAAACTTGTACACGCTAGTAAGTACCAATGAATATAATGCTTTTCTATATATGTAGCCGATGGGAGAAACCTAATTCAATACATGTTTTGTTCTACCCACAATTGTTAACATATCATTTGTTTTGGGACTCGAAATCAAGGGTTGTTGGACTTGTTGGGAAGATGAATGAGGAAACCACAGCATAGGAACCAAACCTAAAAAATATGCATCACCAAAGTTGTTTTGGCCCAATTTACATGCCCTCCTCTTCTGCCACTTGAGCCCACGCTTCGGCATCTTTCCGAGATACAAAACCAGTGCAGGATGACTCAGTTTGTCTAGACAGAAGAGGGCGAAAATTAAACTTTTTCCTGATCCGAAAACTTCTACACGCTAGAAAGTAGGAACCAATGAATATAATGCTTTTCCATATATGTAGCCCGATGGGAGAAACTTAATTCAATACAGGTTTTGATCCATCCACTGTTGTTAACATATCAATTATTGTGGGACTCAGAATCGAGGGTTGTTGGACTTGTTAGGAAGATGAATGAGAAACCACACCATAGTAACGAAACCTGAAAAATATGCATCGCCAAAGTTGTTTTGGCCCAACTTACATGCCCTCCTCCTCTGCCACGTGAGCCCACGCTTCGACATCAGGCCAAGATACAAAACCAGCGTAGCATGACTCAGTTCGCCTAGACTGAAGAGGGCAAAAATTAAACTTTTTTCTATTCCGAAAACTTGTGCACGCTAGTAAATAAGAACCAATGAATATAATGCTTTTCCATATATGTAGGCCGATGGGAGAAACTTAATTCAATACCAGTTTTGATCCATCCACTGTTGTTAACATATTAATTGTTGTGGGACTCGGAATTGAGGGTTGTTGGACTTGTTGGTATCATGAATGAGGAAACCACAACATAGGAAAAAAACCTCAAAAATATGCATCACCAAAGTTGTTTTGGCCCAAGTTACATGCCCTCCTCTTCTGCCACATGAGCCCACGCTGTGGCATCAGTCTGAGATACAAAACCAACGCAGCTTTACTCTGTTTGCCCAGACTGAAGAGGGCAAAAACTAAACTTTTCCTAATCCGAAAACTTGTATACGCTAGTAAGTAAGAACCAATGAATATAAGGCTTTTCCACGTATATAGGCCAATGGGAGGAACTTAATTCAACACCAGTTTTGATCCATCCATTGTTGTTAACATATCGATTGTTGTGGGACCCAGAATCGAGGGTTGTTGGACTTGTTGGTATGATGAATGTGGAAACCACACCATAGGAACGGAACCTCAAAAATATGCATCACCAAAGTTGTTTTGGCTCAACTTACATGCCCTCACCTTCTGCCACTTGAGCCCATGCTTCGGCATCAGTCCGAGGTACAAAACCAGCGCAGCATGACTTAGTTTGCCCAGACTAAAGAGGGTGAAAATAAAACTTTTTCCTAATCCGAAAACTTGTACACGCTAGTAAGTACCAATGAATATAATGCTTTTCTATATATGTAGCCGATGGGAGAAACTTAATTCAATACATGTTTTGTTCTACCCACTATTGTTAACATATCATTTGTTTTGGGACTCAAAATCAAGGGTTGTTGGACTTGTTGGGAAGATAAATGAGGAAACCACAGCATAGGAACCAAACCTCAAAAATATGCATCACCAAAGTTGTTTTGGCCCAATTTACATGCCCTCCTCTTCTGCCACTTGAGCCCACGCTTCGGCATCTTTCCGAGATACAAAACCAGTGCAGGATGACTCAGTTTGTCTAGACAGAAGAGGGCGAAAATTAAACTTTTTCCTGATCCGAAAACATCTACACGCTAGAAAGTAGGAACCAATGAATATAATGCTTTTCCATATATATAGCCCGATGGGAGAAACTTAATGCAATACAAGTTTTGATCCATCCACTGTTGTTAACATATCAATTATTGTGGGACTCAGAATCGAGGGTTGTTGGACTTGTTAGGAAGATGAATGAGAAAACCACACCATAGTAACAAAACCTGAAAAATATGCATCGCCAAAGTTGTTTTGGCCCAAGTTACATGCCCTCCTTTTCTGCCACGTGAGCCCACGCTTCGACATCAGGCCGAGATACAAAACCAGCGTAGCATGACTCAGTTCGCCTAGACTGAAGAGGGCAAAAATTAAACTTTTTTCTATTCTGAAAACTTGTACACGCTAGTAAATAAGAACCAATGAATATAATGCTTTTCCATATATGTAGGCCGATGGGAGAAACTTAATTCAATACCAGTTTTGATCCATCCACTGTTGTTAACATATTAATTGTTGTGGGACTCGGAATTGAGGGTTGTTGGACTTGTTGGTATCATGAATGAGGAAACCACAACATAGGAAAAAAACCTCAAAAATATGCATCACCAAAGTTGTTTTGGCCCAAGTTACATGCCCTCCTCTTCTGCCACATCAGTCCGAGATACAAAACCAACGCAGCTTTACTCAGTTTGCCCAGACTGAAGAGGGCAATAACTAAACTTTTCCTAATCCAAAAACTTGTACACGCTAGTAAGTAAGAACCAATGAATATAAGGCTTTTCCACGTATATAGGCCAATGGGAGGAACTTAATTCAACACCAGTTTTGATCCATCCATTGTTGTTAACATATCGATTGTTTTGGGACTCGGAATCGAGGGTTGTTGGACTTGTTGGTATGGTGAATGACGAAACCACACCATAGGATTGAAACCTCAAAAATATGCATCACCAAAGTTGTTTTGGCCCAACTAACATGCCTTCCTCTTCTGCCACTTGAGCGCACGCTTCGGCATCTGTCCGAGATACAAAACCAGCGCAGCATGACTCAGTTTGCCTAGACTGAAGAGGGCGAAAATTAAACTTTTTCCTAATCCGAAAACTTGTACACGCTAGTAAGTAAGAACCAATGAATATAATGCATTTCCATATATATAGCCCGATGGGAGAAACTTAATTCAATACCAGTTTTGATCCATCCACTGTTGTTAATATTTCAATTGTTGTGGGACTCAGAATCGAGGGTTGTTGGACTTGTTGGTATGATGAATGAGGAAACCACAACATAGGAACGAAACCTCAAAAATATGCATCACCAAAGTTGTTTTGGCCCAACTTACATGCCCTCATCTTCTGCCACTTGAGCCCACGCTTCGGCATCAGTCCGAGATACAAAACCAGCGCAGCATGACTTAGTTTGCTCAGACTGAAGAGGGCGAAAATAAAACTTTTTCTAATCCGAAAACTTGTACACGCTAGTAAGTAAGAACCAATGAATATAATGCTTTTCTATATATGTAGGCCGATGGGAGAAACTTAATTCAATACATGTTTTGTTCCATCCACTGTTGTTAACATATCATTTGTTGTGGGACTCGGAATCAAGGGTTGTTGGACTTGTTGGGAAGTTGAATGAGGAAACCACACCATAGGAACTAAACCTCAAAAATATGCATCACCAAAATTGTTTTGGCCCAAGTTACATGCCCTCCTCTTCTGCCACATGAGCCCACGCTGTGGCATCAGTCCGAGATACAAAACCAACGCAGCTTTACTCAGTTTGCCCAGACTGAAGAGGGCAAAAACTAAACTTTTCCTAATCCGAAAACTTGTACACGCTAGTAAGTAAGAACCAATGAATATAAGGCTTTTCCACGTATATAGGCCAATGGGAGGAACTTAATTCAACACCAGTTTTGATCCATCCATTGTTGTTAACATATCGATTGTTTTGGGACTCGGAATCGAGGGTTGTTGGACTTGTTGGTATGGTGAATGACGAAACCACACCATAGGAATGAAACCTCAAAAATATGCATAACCAAAGTTGTTTTGGCCCAACTAACATGCCTTCCTCTTCTGCCACTTGAGCGCACGCTTCGGCATCTGTCCGAGATACAAAACCAGCGCAGCATGACTCAGTTTGCCTAGACTGAAGAGGGCGAAAATTAAACTTTTTCCTAATCCGAAAACTTGTACACGCTAGTAAGTAAGAACCAATGAATATAATGCATTTCCATATATATAGCCCGATGGGAGAAACTTAATTCAATACCAGTTTTGATCCATCCACTGTTGTTAACATTTCAATTGTTGTGGGACTCAGAATCGAGGGTTGTTGGACTTGTTGGTATGATGAATGAGGAAACCACACCATAGGAACGAAACCTCAAAAATATGCATCACCAAAGTTGTTTTGGCCCAACTTACATGCCCTCATCTTCTGCCACTTGAGCCCACGCTTTGGCATCAGTCCGAGATAGAAAACCAGCGCAGGATGACTTAGTTTGCTCAGACTGAAGAGGGCGAAAATAAAATTTTTTCCTAATCCGAAAACTTGTACACGCTTGTAAGTAAGAACCAATGAATATAATGCTTTTCTATATATGTAGGCCGATGGGAGAAACTTAATTCAATACATGTTTTGTTCCATCCACTGTTGTTAACATATCATTTGTTGTGGGACTCGGAATCAAGGGTTGTTGGACTTGTTGGGAAGATGAATGAGGAAACCACACCATAGGAACTAAACCTCAAAAATATGCATCACCAAAATTGTTTTGGCCCAATTTACATGCCCTCCTCTTCTGCCACTTGAGCCCACGCTTGGGCATCTGTCCGAGATACAAAACCAGTGCAGCATGACTCAGTTTGCCTAGATAGAAGATGGCGAAAATTAAACTTTTTCCTAATTCGAAAACTTCTACACGCTAGAAAGTAGGAACCAATGAATATAATGCTTTTCCATATACATAGCCCGATGGGAGAAACTTAATTCAATACAGGTTTTGATCCACCCACTGTTGTTAACATATCAATTGTCGTGGGACTCAGAATCGAGGGTTGTTGGACTTGTTGGCATGATGAATGAGGAAACCACACCATTGGAACGAAACCTCAAAAATATGCATCACCAAAGTTGTTTTGGACCAACTTACATGCCCTCCTCTTCTGCCACTTCAGCCCACACTTTGGCATTAGGCCAAGATACAAAACCAGCACAGCATGACTGAGTTTGCCTAGACTGAAGAGGGTGAAAATTAAACTTTTTTCCTAATCCAAAAACTTGTACACGATAGTAAGTAAGAACCAATGAATATAATGCTTTTAAATATATGTTGGCCGATGGGAGAAATTCAATACAGGTTTTGTTCCATCCACTGTTGTTAACATATCAATTGTTGTGGGACTCGGAATCGAGGGTTGTTGGACTTGTTGGGAAGATGAATGAGAAAACTACACCACAGGAACGAAACCTCAAAAATATGCATCACCAAAGTTGTTTTGGCCCAACTTAAATGCCCTCCACTTCTACCACATGAGCCCACGCTTCGGCATCAGTCTGAGATACAAAACCAGCGCAGCATGACTCAGTTTGCCTAGACTGAAGAGGGCGAAAATTAAAAATTTTCCAAATCCGAAAACTTGTACACGCAAGTAAGTGAGAACCAATGAATATAATGCTTTTCCATATATGTAGGCCGATGGAAGAAACTTAATTCAATACAGGTTTTATTCCATCCACTGTTGTTTACATATCATTTGTTGTGGGACTCGTAATCGATGGTTGTTGGACTTGTTAGGAAGATGAATGAGGAAACCATACTATAGGAATGAAACCTCAAAAATATGCATCACCAAAGTTGTTTTGGCCCAACTTACATGCCCTCCTCTTCTACCACGTGAGCCCATGCTTCGGCATCAGCCCGAGATACAAAACCGACGCAGCATGACTCAGTTTGCCTAGACTGAAGTGGGCGAATGTCACACTCAGTTTTAGGAACAAAACCAAGTACTAACCATGTATGTCCCAGGATCAGTTTAACCACATACACAGCAGAAACAAAAGTAATAACACAACCAGTACTTTAACTTAAGAGTAATAACCAATATTACAGACCATAAATGTCTTTAACGAAACCGAGTATCTGAACGAAAACGAGTTAACTAAACGACAGCGGAAGACGACCGTGATCCACAGGCAACTGACGGATGGCACACCAGCCTAGAACTCGTCGTAGTCCTGGAACTCCTGGTTAGGATCACCACAACTTCCTTCTGGATCTGAGTAGCGGTTGCAATGGATGCAACGGGTATAAAACGAGCAAGAATGAGTACATGACGCACTCAGCAAGTATTCCGTTTAGGATAAAAGTGGACTGGCTTTATAGTGGACAGGCATAGCAATTGCTTTTAGTTATTCAAGTTTTAATTACTAGCAATGATTAGCATAACCCATCCCTTTATTGCAAAGACAGTAAAACACATTAAAAAGATAAGCATGAACCATAACCATATCCATCTTCATTACCATGATCACCATGAGCCATTCACCTTGAAGCTGAAACTCTAATCTGTGAGGGTCCAGGCCGCTCTTAACCGTGAGCACGGCTGATATATCAGTTTTAAACACTCTCGAGAGGTTGTACAACTTTACCCACAAGTCATGATTCCCATTGTGCCCGAGGTTTGCAAAGCCCCATTTATTCATACCTTAGATGAATCGGCAGGGTTTCATTACGAGACCTTTACAAAGAATTCCTAGAGTTGTGGCCCACTCGTTACAGGTTACTCCAGTTAACTAAAGATATGAGAGTTCCGTTCCAAAGGGTGACAGATCAAACTGCACCTCATTGGCAAAGGGCAAAGTCCCATATCCCCCAGACCCCTCATACGCCATGTTTCAGGAAAGTAAGCCAAAACTCTAGTTCATCTAATTAATCAGTCAAGCCCAGTGCCCATGTGAGTCTTGTGGTTGTACTGTTTTCCTGGGTGGTCGCTCAGCGAACCGATCCTTATGGTGAAGCACTTGAGCAAAACCAAAAAAAACATGCCCAAGTCTCCATGTTGTTAAAACCAAACTTTTATCATCAGGTTCATCATTACTTGATCAATATTAGCAACATAAGTAAAGTGAGTTGAGCGGAAGCAATTAATTTACAACATCACAGCCCTCCCAGGTTATGAAACTTGTAAAGGTATATGAGGCTAGTCATCCTTATTAGGAGCATGCAAAATTAGGCTCTAGATCATGTGATTAAAGTAAATAGGACATAGGTCAAAGAATACTTGCCTTCCTCAGCAAAAACTTGCTCAGGAACTTCCCAAGATGGATTCTCCACAAACTCGGACGGAACGTCGGCTACACGTTACACACATACAAGCAATGAGCATTAACTGACTAAAATAGGACATCAAACATCATGAACAGAGGTTAAAAAGGTTTTAGAATTAATCTACACATTACTACGATTCCGTAGGTTCAAGAACCGTTCAAATCGGAGTTAAAACGCAAAAGTTATGCATAAAATAATGAAAAGAGTTTAAAATAAAAGAGATTTGAAACTCAAGGGGCTAAACTGCGAAAACCAGGGACCTAACCGTGAAAATCTGGACTGCGGGTTAATTCTCAGAAAACTCAGGGACTCTTTAGCAAAAGTGCCCGCGCTGACCGGTATTGACTCCGGGTCGCGCGGCCTGGGCCGTTGGATCTGGATCGAACGGTCGGGATTAATTCGGGCAGTGGGAGAAGGAACCCGGCGGCGGGTTGACCGGCGACGGTCACCGCGCGCGGCGGAGGCTCGCCGGAGGGACTCGATTCCGCGGCTCCGGTGGGCTAGAGCTAGCGGGGCGAGGTGCGTGAGCGAGCGGGCGGCCGCGCGAAGCGGGCGAAACGGTCCGAGCGGCAGCGCATCAGCCGTAGGCGGCGGACGGCGGAGCGGGGCGAAGGCGGGGCTCCGACGAGCAATTCCCGCCGGTGTAGAGTGGGATTGAGGACGAGAGTAGGCTAGGAAGCTTCCTCACCTCACGGTGAAGCTCCGGATGTAGATGTAGTCGACGGAGAGGCGGCGACGGTGGACGGCGACGTGCGGCGGCGACTGCGTGAACCGAGGACGTCACGGTGAGTTCGATCCGGCGAATCGAGGCACTAGAACGGTTGGGATTAGGCGTTTAGGTTCGTTACCTCACTGTGATGGTCGTGGGCTAGACCTAGTTGGCGATGAGGGCGTGTAGAGGCGAAACCCGATGGTGAACTTGTTGAACGGCGCGGCGCGTCGGTGCAAGCTATGGCGCTAGGCTCTGGGCTAGGGCTCGGTTTTTGGTGCTTCTAGCGGACGGGGTCGGCGGATTTTATAGGGCGGAGGCCGAGGCTTGCGCGAGGGGCAAGGGAAGGCGGCGCGTGATGGAGTCCACCTCGAGTTGGATTCGGTGTCCGCGTGGCCCGGCGCGCGCGTGAGCAGGGAAAGGAAGGCGCGGGCGCGGAGAGGAAGGACAAGGTGCGGCGCGGGGATCTTGGAGATTGAGCTGCGCAGCTGGGAAGGTGAGGATGGGGTCGGGGCGCGGTGCAGGGGGGAAGGTCCGGCTTCGGCCGGACATCGTGGCTGCGTCGGCCTCCATCCGCGCTCAAGGAAGGAAAGAGGAAGGGATGACAGGCGGGACCGCCCTGTCAGTGAGAGGGAAAGGGAGAAGGCGGCCTGCTGGGCCTGTCCGGCCACTGGGCCGCGGGATCGCGTAGTGGGCCGGCGCCCAGAGGGAAAAAAGGGAGGGGAGTGGAGGCTTGGGCCGGCGGTGGGTTTGGGCCGAAAGAGAGGAAGAGAAAGGAAGGAGGAAAAAGGAACTTTTCCCGGGTTGTTTGGAGTTTGGGAGATTTTGGAGAGATGCAAAAGGTTTTGAATTCAAACTTTGAACACTGCAAAATCACCCAATAAAATATGCAAGGGCATGAATGCTCACACACGTGGTTCCTATGATTCTTTTTAATTAATTATTTTGAAATCACATAAAATAAATAGGTGTCATGTATGATCAAGCAATGTGAATAAATTAAATTGGTTCCAAAAGATTTTATTTGTGGCAAAATTTAGGGTGTTACAAACCTACCCCCCTTAAAGAAATCTCGCCCCGAGATTTTAGGATTGGCTAGGAAAGAGTTCCGGGTAATCTGTTCTGAGGTCATCCTCTCTTTCCCAGGTGGCCTCCTCTGCCGTATGGTGGCTCCACTTAACTTTGCACATCTTTATTACCCTGTTTCTGGTAGTCCTCTCTGCCATTTCCAAAATTTGGACTGGATATTCTGTATATGTCAAATCATCCTGCACATTAAGTTCATCCTCCTGCAACTGCTCTTCAGGTACTCGCAAACACTTCTTCAATTGGGATATATGGAACACATTGTGTACCCCTGATAATCTGTCAGGCAATTCCAGTTGATATGCAACTTCTCCCTTACGGTCAATTATTTTAAAAGGCCCAATATATCGTGGTGCTAATTTCCCTTTCACTTTGAATCGGCGTAGACCACGAATAGGTGATACTTTCAAGTACACATAATCTCCTACTGCAAATTCCAAATCCCTTCGACGGTTATCCGCATAACTCTTCTGCCTGGTTTGAGCAATCCTCAAATTCTCCCGAATCATTCGTACTTGTCGTTCGGCGTCTTCTATGATTCCAGGACCAAACAACTGCTTCTCCCCAGGTTGATCCCAATGCAAGGGAGTCCTGCACCGTCTACCATACAAGGCCTGAAAAGGTGACATCTTGATACTAGCCTGAAAACTATTGTTATAAGAAAATTCGGCATACGGCAAACTTTTATCCCAACTAGTACCATATTGTATCGCGCAAGCTCTCAACATATCTTCTAATATCTGGTTGGTTCTTTTTGTCTGCCCATCGGTCTGTGGATGATATGCCGAACTGAAATTTAATTTAGTGCCCATTGACTCATGCAACCGCTTCCAAAAGTGAGATGTAAACTGAGTTCCACGATCAGACACAATCTTCTTTGGTACTCCATGCAAACACACAATTCTGGACATATACAATTCAGCTAACTTTGCTCCCGAATAAGTGGTCTTGACAGGAATAAAGTGAGCAACTTTGGTTAATCTGTCCACTACTACCCATATAGAATCAAAACCACTTTGTGTACGCGGTAGGCCGACAATAAAATCCATACCAATTTCCTCCCACTTCCACTCTGGAATCTTGAGCGGCTGTAACAATCCAGCGGGCTTCTGATGCTCAGCTTTCACCCTCTGACAAACGTCACACAAAGCTACGTATTCTGCTACTTCACGTTTCATGCCGTACCACCAAAATTTCTGCTTCAGATCTTGGTACATCTTTTCACTTCCAGGATGGATAGAGTAAGCTGTCTCATGTGCTTCCTTCAGAATTAAATCCCGTATAGACTTTATGTTCGGAACGCAAATCCTATCCCCATGCCATACTGTGCCGTCGGCATCCACTCGGAATCCCGGTGCCTTGTCTAACTTGATTAACTCTTTTATTTCCTTAATCTTCTCATCATTAAGTTGTCCCTTCCTGATTTCTTGTTCCAACGTAGGTTCAAACTCCATGGAGACGGTGCCTTCCGTATTATTAAGAAAACCCAAACTTAGTCGGTCGAACTCTATGGCTAACTCATCCGGCAACTCTCTTGCCCACAACAAACTGATCTGACTCTTCCTGCTCAAAGCATCCGCTACTACATTTGCCTTGCCAGGATGGTAATGTATCTCCAGATCATAATCCTTGATTAATTCTAACCATCGTCTTTGCCGCATATTCAACTCAGTCTGGGTAAATATATACTTTAAGCTTTTGTGATCAGTATAAATATCACACTTCTGCCCGAACAGATAATGCCTCCATACCTTTAATGCATGCACCACTACGGCTAATTCTAAATCATGAGTTGGGTAATTCTTCTCATGATCCCTCAGTTGTCTAGAGGCATAGGCAACAACCTTGCCTTCCTGCATAAGAACACATCCCAAACCTAGCCGTGAAGCATCGCAATATACTGAAAAAGGCTTATGCATATCTGGAAAAGTTAGCACTGGCGCTGTGGTTAACCTCTTTTTCAACTCCTCGAAGGCTTTCTGACAAGCTGACGTCCACTGAAATTTAATATTCTTCTCTAACAAAGCTGTCATTGGTTTAGCAATCCTAGAAAACCACTCAATGAAACGCCGATAGTAACCAGCTAATTCGAGAAAACTCCTGATGCCTTTCACATCCTCTGGGATCTTCCAGTTCTGCACTTCAGATACCTTACTTTGATCAACGGCAATTCCTCCATTGGATATGACGTGACCTAAAAATTTCACCTCCTCTATCCAGAAATCACACTTGCTGAACTTCGCATAAAGTTTATGCTCTCTAAGCTTCTGCAACACTAATCTTAGATGCTCCTCGTGTTCCTCTTCAGTTTTGGAATAAATCAGAATGTCATCGATAAATATCACAACAAACCTATCCAGGTATTCCATGAACACACTATTCATCATGTACATAAAGAAGGCTGGGGCATTAGTCAAACCAAAGGACATAACTATATATTCATATAACCCATAACTACTAATGAACGCCGTCTTTGGTATATCTGAAGGTCTAATTCTTAGTTGATGATATCCAGATCGTAAGTCAATTTTGGAGAATACACAGGCACCTTTGAGCTGATCAAATAAATCTTCAATCCGGGGCAGTGGATATTTATTCTTTACTGTAACGGCATTGAGACCCCTGTAATCGACACACATTCGCAAGGTCCCATCTTTCTTTTCGGTGAGCAAAACTGGCGAGGCCCAAGGTGAAGTACTTTTGCGAATAAACCCTTTCTCTAATAGTTCATCTATTTGTTTCTTAACTTCAAGTAATTCGACACCAGATATTCTGTATGCTTTCTTATAGATAGGTGCAGTTCCAGGTACTAATTCAATAGAAAATTCAATGTCACGTTCAGGTGGCATACCTGGCAACGAATCTGGGAAGACATCCGGAAATTCTGACACTACTCTGATGTTCTCCAAGGCTGTGGCATCAATAGCATTAACTCCTGCTTGAGGCGGGTCTATCAGAACTTCCATGTTCTCCCCGGCTGGCGTAGTCAAAGTCACTTTCCTCTCAGCACATGAGATTACCCCGTTGTATCTTTGCAGCCAATTCATACCCAGGATAACATCTACTCCTTGTGCTTTCATAACTATTAATGATGCTGGAAAATCTACCCCCCTTACTTTAATGGATGCATCATCACAAGCGAACTCGGATCGCATGTTTCCCCCAGGTGAACTAACTAGCATTGTTTTTACCATCTTTATCATAGGCAAATTATACCTCTCTACATACTGAGTAGTAACGAAGGAATGCGTAGCACCAGTATCGAATAGTACTAAGGCGGGTTGGGAGTTGACCAGGAACGTACCTACGACAGCATTTGGACCTTCCTGGGCAGCCTCCGCGGTGATGTGGTTGATCTTGGCGTGGCTGGAAGCTTGGTTGGGGGTGCCTGCCTTCGAACTCGGTTGCGGTGTCTGTTGCGGCGTCCCTCTATATGGGCATTGCTTAGACCAGTGACCTGTTCCTCCGCATTTGAAGCAATTTGCACTTCCCGGTGGTACTGGCGTGCCTGTCTTCACTGGGGTACTGGTAGGAGTTGGTTGGTGGGGACCTTGATTGTTTGAGCGCTGCATTTGGGGATTGTTCTGCTGAGACTGATAGTTCGGGCGCTGATAGTTGCCATTATTGTTGTAGCGCTAGAACTGGGGCTGCTGCTGTCCGGAGTTCTGTGTAGGACGGTTCTGAAAATTCTGTGACCTAGAAAACCGTGGGCGGGTGTTGCTGCTAGATTGCTATGCCTTCTGTTTGCGCTTCTTTTCCTCCATCTCGCGACGAGTATTCTCTGTCACGATAGCTCGGTCTATCAGATGCTGGCAGTTAGGAAAGGTATGGTTCATAAGCTGGTACCTGAGTGGATCGACCAAGCCTTTGAGGAAACGGTACTGCTTCTTGGGGTCGGTGTTAACCTCCTCTGGACAGTAGCGGGACAGCTGTAGGAACTTGTCTCGATACTCACTGACGGTCATGGTGCCCTGGGTGAGTGCCAGGAACTCTTCTTTCTTCAGTGACATCACACCAGCTGGAACATGATGCGCTCTGAACCTCTCGGTGAACTCCTGCCAGGTAATGGTGTTGGGGTTGTTATGAGCCAAACGGTACGATTCCCACCATTGTTGAGCGGCACCCCGTAACTGGTGAGGGCCGTAGAGGACTTTCTCCTGGTCGGTGCACTGAGCGACGTCCAGCTCCCGTTCTATTGCGCGGAGCCCGTCTTCTGCATCCATAGGATCGGCAGAGTGAGTGAACACAGGTGGGTGTCCCTTCATAAATTCTGCGCGTCTGTCTCGCGGTTGAGGTGGTGGTGGCGGGGGTGGTTGCTGCTGCGCCTGGTGCATGGCTGCCACTGCTTGACCAAGAGCTTGTATCACTTGGGTCTGGTTCATGATCAGTTGTTCCATAGTCATTGGTGGCGGTGGATCTGGGAGTCCCCCGTCTCCACGACCTCCTCTACCTCCGCGGCCACGACCACGTCCACGTCCTGTACTCATCTGATGGACCAAATATACCATTAGTACTTATTTCCGGCCATATATCTCATTCAACATTAGTAACCAAGACAGATGAGATAAAGATCTGAACGCATATATGGATAGAGCAAGGCTTTCCCAAACTAACTAACTTTATTAAACTTATTAAGCATCCAACCAAAAGACTAAGTTGTGGACATCACCCCACAACTTAAGCACTCATTACAAAGAACCAAATCATCCATAAAACACAATCATAAGCAAACGAGCACACTGTTGATCGTTCTAAGCCTAACCGAACTAACTAATCGATACTAATAGAACCTATTACAAAAGGGATAACATCCTAGTCCTCATGATGCCGTATATAGGTCCTAGCTTCTGGATCATTGTAGCGGGCCTTCTTCCTGCGCGGAGCATCAGCAGGGTCTTCTACAGGTTCTTCTTCCGCGGGCTCAACGCCATGTGCAACCCATGCTCGAAGCTTTCGGTTCTCGTACCTCACCATGTCCAACTCGTCCAAGGCGGCGTTGTAGTCGGTGTTGAGGGTAGCGAGGTACTCAATAGTGGGTTCCAAGCGTAGGTTCTGTTCTGCCTCCGGGTTGGCGATCCAGGCGTCAAGTCTTTCGACCGAACCGCAAGGGTAGTACCGGCGTGAAGTGATGGCCATATCTTCATGGTGGGCGTGGCACAACGTCGTCAAGGCCTCCCTAGCAGCATCACTGATGGCGGCTTCATGGCTGTTGCGACGAGTAGGTACGTGCCTAACGTGGATGTTCCGGCGGGATCCGAACTCATCCGGGATGCTGATCTCCACTGTCATGTCCCAATCATCATGTAGGACGGGATGGCGGTAGCGAGTCCCCACATAGGTGACCCAGAACTGATCGTAGTGGAGCATCTCCAGCGTCTCTCTCAGCATCCGAGGAACAGGCAGCGGGTAGTCGAACCAGTGGTGGGTAGTGGTGACCACGGGTCCAGCTTCATCGTCGTCCTCATCATCGTCCGATGGGGGCGCGTTACCAGCATCTGGATCTTGTTCTGGGCCTTCAGGGTCAACAGCTGGATCTTCTGGCTCCTCCTGGGGTTGCTCCTGTGGCGGCGCCGAAGGGGGTACTGGTGGCTGCACCTCCAAGGGTTCTTCCTGCGGTTCCTCTCCTGGTTCATCTTCGGATAGCTCAGGGACAAGTTCTTCTGGGTCCTCCTCCTCGGACTCAGTCAGGTCTACCCACTCTTGTGGCGGTGGAGAAGGTGGGGTTGGGGTAGGCAATCTGATCCTGTTGGGTCCGCCATAACCTCATCCACCAACACGCATGCGGGCAGTGCGCTTGAAAGTCGACATCTGCAGGCCCACATCGTAAGCAAACATGAGAAACAGTTCTATTATTGGATAGATAAGTAGATATAGAAGATCTTAATTGAAATAGACAAGTATGGATATCAAAATAGCATATATTGCAAGTATTTGAATGGAGAAAGCAAGAAAAGGTAAGCAAAATCCTTAATCACGACCAGTTCTATTCTAGGCTTGCGTCCTACGGTCAACACGGCTCTGATACCACTTTTGTCACACTCAGTTTTAGAAGCAAAACCAAGTACTAACCATGTATGTGCTAGGATTAGTTTAACCACATACACAGCATAAACAAAAGTAATAACACAACCAGTACTTTAACTTAAGAGTAATAACCAATATTACAGACCATAAATGTCTTTAACGAAACCGAGTATCTGAACGAAAACGAGTTAACTAAACGACAGCGGAAGACGACCGTGATCCACAGGCAACTGACGGATGGCACACCAGCCTAGAACTCGTCGTAGTCCTGGAACTCCTGGTTAGGATCACCACAACTTCCTTCTGGATCTGAGCAGCGGTTGCAATGGATGCAACGGGTATAAAACGAGCAAGAATGAGTACATGACGCACTCAGCAAGTATTCCGTTTAGGATAAAAGTGGACTGGCTTTATAGTGGACAGGCATAGCAATTGCTTTTAGTTATTCAAGTTTTAATTACTAGCAATGATTAGCATAACACATCCCTTTATTGCAAAGACAGTAAAACACATTAAAAAGATAAGCATGAACCATAACCATATCCATCTTCATTACCATGATCACCATGAGCCATTCACCTTGAAGCTGAAACTCTAATCTGTGAGGGTCCAGGCCGCTCTTAACCGTGAGCACGGCTGATATATCAGTTTTAAACACTCTCGAGAGGTTGTACAACTTTACCCACAAGTCATGATTCCCATTGTGCCCGAGGTTTGCAAAGCCCCATTTATTCATACCTTAGATGAATCGGCAGGGTTTCATTACGAGACCTTTACAAAGAATTCCTAGAGTTGTGGCCCACTCGTTACAGGTTACTCCAGTTAACTAAAGATATGAGAGTTCCGTTCCAAAGGGTGACAGATCAAACTGCACCTCATTGGCAAAGGGCAAAGTCCCATATCCCCCAGACCCCTCATACGCCATGTTTCAGGAAAGTAAGCCAAAACTCTAGTTCATCTAATTAATCAGTCAAGCCCAGTGCCCATGTGAGTCTTGTGGTTGTACTGTTTTCCTGGGTGGTCGCTCAGCGAACCGATCCTTATGGTGAAGCACTTGAGCAAAACCAAAAAAACATGCCCAAGTCTCCATGTTGTTAAAACCAAACTTTTATCATCAGGTTCTTCATTACTTGATCAATATTAGCAATATAAGTAAAGTGAGTTGAGCGGAAGCAATTAATTTACAACATCACAGCCCTCCCAGGTTATGAAACTTGTAAAGGTATATGAGGCTAGTCATCCTTATTAGGAGCATGCAAAATTAGGCTCTAGATCATGTGATTAAAGTAAATAGGACATAGGTCAAAGAATACTTGCCTTCCTCAGCAAAAACTTGCTCAGGAACTTCCCAAGATGGATTCTCGACAAACTCGGACGGAACGTCTGCTACACGTTACACACATACAAGCAATGAGCATTAACTGACTAAAACAGTACATCAAACATCATGAACAGAGGTTAAAAAGGTTTTAGAATTAATCTACACATTACTACGATTCCGTAGGTTCAAGAATCGTTCAAATCGGAGTTAAAACGCAAAAGTTATGCATAAAATAATGAAAAGAGTTTAAAATAAAAGAGATTTGAAACTCCAGGGGCTAAACTGCGAAAACCAGGGACCTAACCGTGAAAATCTAGACTGCGGGTTAATTCTCAGAAAACTCAGGGACTCTTTAGCAAAAGTGCCCGCACTGACCGGTATTGACTCCGGGTCGCGCGGCCTGGGCCGTTGGATCTGGATCGAACGGTCGGGATTAGTTCGGGCAGTGGGAGAAGGAACCCGGCGGCGGGTTGACCGGCGACGGTCACCGCGCGCGGCGGAGGCTCGCCGGAGGGACTCGATTCCGCGGCTCCGGTGGGCTAGAGCTAGCGGGGCGAGGTGCGTGAGCGAGCGGGCGGCCGCGCGAAGCGGGCGAAACGGTCCGAGCGGCAGCGCATCAGCCGTAGGCGGCGGACGGTGGAGCGGGGCGAAGGCGGGGCTCCGACGAGCAATTCCCGCCGGTGTAGAGTGGGATTGAGGACGAGAGTAGGCTAGGAAGCTTCCTCACCTCACGGTGAAGCTCCGGATGTAGATGTAGTCGACGGAGAGGCGGCGACGGTGGACGGCGACGTGCGGCGGCGACTGCGTGAACCGAGGACGTCACGGTGAGTTCGATCCGGCGAATCGAGGCACTAGAACGGTTGGGATTAGGCGTTTAGGTTCGTTACCTCACTGTGATGGTCGTGGGCTAGACCTAGTTGGCGATGAGGGCGTGTAGAGGCGAAACCCGATGGTGAACTTGTTGAACGGCGCGGTGCGTCGGTGCAAGCTTTGGCGCTAGGCTCTGGGCTAGGGCTCGGTTTTTGGTGCTTCTAGCGGACGGGGTCGGCGGATTTTATAGGGCGGAGGCCGAGGCTTGCGCGAGGGGCAAGGGAAGGCGGCGCGTGATGGAGTCCACCTCGAGTTGGATTCGGAGTCCGCGTCGCCCGGCGCGCGCGTGAGCAGGGAAAGGAAGGCGCGGGCGTGGAAAGGAAGGACAAGGTGCGGCGCGGGGATCTCGGAGGTGGAGCTGCGCAGCTGGGAAGGTGAGGATGGGGTTGGGGCGCGGCGCAGTGGGGAAGGTCCGGCTTCGGCCGGACATCGTGGTTGCGTCGGCCTCCATCCGCGCTCAAGGAAGGAAAGGGGAAGGGATGACAGGCGGGACCGCCCTGTCAGTGAGAGGGAAAGGGAGAAGGCGGCCTGCTGGGCCTGTCTGTCCACTGGGCCGCGGGATCGCGTAGTGGGCCGGCGCCCAGAGGGAAAAAAGGGAGGGGAGTGGAGGCCTGGGCCGGCGGTGGGTTTGGGCCGAAAGAGAGGAAGAGAAAGGAAGGAGGAAAAAGGAACTTTTCCCGGGTTGTTTGGTGTTTGGGAGATTTTGGAGAGATGCAAAAGGTTTTGAATTCAAACTTTGAACACTGCAAAATCACCCAATAAAATATGCAAGGGCATGAATGCTTACACACGTGGTTCCTGTGATTCTTTTTAATTAATTATTTTGAAATCACATAAAATAAATAGGTGTCATGTATGATCAAGCAATGTGAATAAATTAAATTGGTTCCAAAAGATTTTATTTGTGGCAAAATTTAGGGTGTTACAGCGAAAATTAACCTTTTTCCTAATCCAAAAACTTGTACACGCTAGTAAGTAGGAACCAATGAATATAATGTTTTTCCATATATGTAGGCCGATGGGAGAAACTTAATTCAATACAGTTGTGATCCGTCCACTGTTGTTAACATAGCAATTGTTGTGGGACTCAGAATCGAGGGTTGTTGGACATGTTGGTATGATGAATGAGGAAACCACACCATAGGAAAAAAACCTCAAAAATATGCATCACCAAAGTTGTTTTAGCCCAACTTACACGCCCTCCTCTTCTGCCATGTGAGCCCACGCTTCGGCATCAGTCCGAGATACAAAACCAACGCAGCATGACTCAGTTTGCCTATACTGAAGAGGGCAAAAATTAAACTTTTTCCTTATCCGAAAACTTGTACACGCTAGTAAGTAGGAACCAATGAATATAATGCTTTTCCATATATGTAGGCCGATGGGAGAAACATGATTCAATACAGGTGTTGATCCATCCACTGTTGTTAACATATCAATTGTTGTAGGACTCGGAATCGAGGGTTGTTGGACTTGTTGGTATGATGAATGAGAAAACCACACCATAGGAAAGAAACCTCAAAAATATGCATCACCAAAGTTGTTTTGGCCCAACTTAAATGCCCTCATCTTTTGCCACTTGAGCCCACACTTCGGCATCAGGACGAGATACAAAACTAGCGCAGCATGACTCAGTTTGCCTAGACTGAAGAGGGCGAAAATTAAACTTTTTCCTAATCCGAAAACTTGTACACACTAGTAAGTAAGAACCAATGAATATAATGCTTTTCCATATATGTAGGCCGGTGGAAGAAACTTAATTAAATACCAGTTTTGATCCATCCACTGTTGTTAACGTATCAATTGTTGTGGGACTCAGAATCGAGGGTTGTTGGACTTGTTGGTATGATGAATGAGGAAACCACACCATAGGAACGAAACCTCAAAAATATGCATCACCAAAGTTGTTTTGGCCCAACTTACATGCCCTCCTCTTCCGCCACTTGAGCCCACGCTTCGGCATCAGGCCAAGATACAAAACCAGTGCAGCATGACTCAGTTTGCCTAGACTGAAGAGGGCAAAAATTAAACTTTCTCCTAATCCAAAAACTGGTACACGCTAGCAAGTAGGAACCAACGAATGTAATGCTTTTCCATATATTCAGGCCGATGGGAGAAATTTAATTCAATACAGGTTTTGATCCATCCGCTATTGTTAACATATCAAATGTTGTGGGACTCGGAATCGAGGGTTGTTGGACTTGTTGGGAAGATGAATGAGAATACCGCACCATAGGAACGAAACCTCAAAAATATGCATCACCAAAGTTGTTTTGGCCCAACTTACATGCCCTCCTCTTCTGCCACGTGAGGCCACGCTTCGGCATCAGTCCGAGATACAAAACCAATGCAGCATGACTCAGTTTGCCTAGACTAAAGAGGGCGAAAATTAAACTTTTTCCTAATCCGAAAACTTGTACACGCTAGTAGGTAGGAACCAATGAATATAATGCTTTTCCATATATGTAGGCCAATGGGAGAAACTTAATTCAATACAGGTTTTGATCTGTCCACTGTTGTTTACATATCAATTGTCGTGGGACTCAAAATTGAGGGTTGTTGGACATGTTGGTATGATGAATGTGGAAACCACACCATAGGAAAGAAACCTCAAAAATATGCATCACCAAAGTTGTTTTGGCCCGACTTACATGCCCTCATCTTCTGCCACTTGAGCCCATGCTTCGGCATCAGGACGAGATACAAAACCAGCGCAGCGTGACACAGTTTGCCTAGACTGAAGAGGGCGAAAATTAAACTTTTTCCTAATCCAAAAACTTGTACACGCTGGTAAGTAAGAACCAATGAATATAATGATTTTCCATATATGTCGGCCGAAAGGAGAAACTTAATTCAGTACAGGTTTTGATCCATCCACTGTTGTTAACATATCAATTGTTGTGGGACTCAAAATCGAGGGTTGTTAGACTTGTTGCTATGATGAATGAGGAAACCACACCATAGGAACGAAACCTGAAAAATATGCACCACCAAAGTTGTTTTGGCCCAACTTACATGCCCTCCTCTTCTGCCACTTGAGCCCATGCTTCGGCATTAGGCCGAGATACAAAACCAGCTGTCACACCCCAAATTTTCCAATTTGGAATGTGACACTTTTGGCTTGAATTAATACAGTGAATTTCTTGAATATTTAAAATTTTGTCAAGCAGTTATATATTTGCATAGATATTTAGTGTAGGAAATAATTATTTTGTAAAGAGACCAAATATAATCTATGTTATAATAATATATGTGTTGCATTCATACTGGTTCACATGATGTTTTTGAGTGATAAAGATTTTCTAAATGAGTTTAAACTACAAGTAACCTTTTCTGGAAACTTTCTAGATTTTCCTAGAAGCTTTTCCTATTTTCCGTAGAGCACAATCCATTTATTGGAAGCTCTTAAAAACCTTTCCATGAGCTCCAAATATTTTATTTGGGTTGATTAGGTCCAAAACTATTTCTGAGATTTTTTTTCTAGAATTTTTTAGACCGTCGGGATATTTTTCGAACTTCAAGTATTGATCGTAGAATTATCTAGATTTATTTTAATTACGAAAATAAATAATTCTGAATTTACTTGGACTTTCTCCATTTAAATATGCTGGAATTTTAATAAACCCCGAAGGCCCATTTATGGGTTCTCTAATGGGCTTTAAATTCACTAAGCCCATTAGTGAAGTTAGGAGATGTAAATCAATTAGTACCACCTTGCTAGTTGACGCGCATCTACCGGCTCTTTTCCCTATATAATAAACCCAACCCCTACTCTAAACGGCACATAAAAATATAGACTACTCTATGGAGGCCCGGAAGCTTAGGAGCCCTAAGATATTCTATAGCTTTTCTCCGAATCGAGGGTTTTGATCCATCCGCTGTTTTTAACATATCAAATGTTGTGGGACTCGGAATCGAGGGTTGTTGGACTTGTTGGGAAGATGAATGAGAAAACCACACCATAGGAACGAAACCTCAAAAATTTGCATCACCAAAGTTGTTTTGGCCCAACTTACAAGCCCTCCTCTTCTGCCACGTGAGCCCATGCTTCGGCACCAATCCGAAATACAAAACCAACGTAGCATGACTCAATTTGCCTAGACTGAAGAGGGCGAAAATTAAACTTTTTCCTAATCCGAAAACTTGTACACGCTAGTAAGTAGGAACCAATGAATATAATGCTTTTCTATATATGTTGGCCGATGGGAGAAACTTAATTCAATACAGGTTTTGATCTGTCCACTGTTGTTAACATATCAATTCTTGAGGGGCTTAGAATCGAGGGGTTTTGGACATGTTGGAATGATGAATGAGGAAACCACACCATAGGAAAGAAACCTCAAAAATATGCATCGCCAAAGTTGTTTTGGCCCAACTTACATGCCCTCTTCTTCTGCCACTTCAGCCCGCGCTTCGGCATCAGGATGAGATACAAAACCAGCATAGCATGACTCAGTTTGGCTAGACTGAAGAGGGCGAAAATTAAACTTTTTCCTAATCCGAAAACTTGTACACGCTAGTAAGTAAGAACCAATGAATATAATGCTTTTCCACATATGTAGGCCGATGGGAGAAACTCAATTCAACACCAGTTTTGACCCATCCACTGTTGTTAACATATCAATTGTTGTGGGACTCGGAATCGAGTGTTGTTGGACTTGTTGGGAAGATGAATGAGGAAACCACACCATAGGAACGAAACCTCAAAAATATGCATCACCAAAGTTGTTTTGGCCAAATTTACATGCCCTCCTCTTCTGCTACTTGAGCCCACGCTTCAGCAACAGTCCGAGACACAAAACCAGAGTAGCATGACTCCGTTTGCCTAGACTGAAGAGGGCGAAAATTAAACTTTTTCCTAATCCGAAAACTTGTACACGCTAGTAAGTAAGAACCAATGGATATAATGCTTTTCCATATATGTAGGCCGATGGGAGAAACTTAATTCAATACAGGTTTTGTTCCATCCGCTGTTGTTAACATATCAATTGTTGTCGGACTCGGAATCGAGGGTTGTTGGACTTGTTGGTATGATGAATGAGGAAACCACACCATAGGAAAGAAACCTCAAAAATATGCATCACCAAGCTAGTTTTGGCCCGACTTACATGCCCTCATCTTTTGCCACTTGAGCCCAAGCTTCGGCATCTGGACGAGATACAAAACCAACGCAGCATGACTCAGTTTGCCTAGACTCAAGGGGGCAAAAATTAAACTTTTTCCTAATCCTAAAACTTGTACACGCTAGTAAGTAAGAACCAATGAATATAATGCTTTTCCATATATGTAGGCCGATGGGAGAAACTCAATTCAACACCAGTTTTGACCCATCCACTGTTGTTAACATATCAATTGTTGTGGGACTCGGAATCGAGGGTTGTTGGACTTGTTGGGAAGATGAATGAGGAAACCACACCATTGGAACGAAACCTCAAAAATATGCATCACCAAAGTTGTTTTGGCCATATTTACATGCCCTCCTCTTCTGCCACTTGAGCCACACTTCAGCAACAATCCGAGGCACAAAACCAGTGCAGCATGACTCCGTTTGCCTAGACTGAAGAGGGCGAAAATTAAACTTTTTCCTAATCCAAAAACTTGTACACGCTAGTAAGCAGGAACGAATGAATATAATGCTTTTCCATTTATGTAGGCCGATGGGAGAAACTTAATTCAAAACCAGTTTTGACCCATCCACTGTTGTTAACATATCAATTGTTGTGGGACGCGGAAACGAGGGTTGTTGAACTTGTTAGGAAGATGAATGAGAAAATCACACCATAGGAACGAAACCTCAAAAATATGCATCACCAAAGTTGTTTTGATCCATCCGCTGTTGTTAACGTATCAAATGTTGTGGGACTCAGAGTCGAGGGTTGTTGGACTTGTTGGGGAGATGAATGAGAAAACTACACCATAGGAACGAAACCTGAAAAATATACATCACCAAAGTTGTTTTGGCCCAATTTACATGCCCTCCTCTTCTGCCACGTGATCCCATGCTTCGGCATGAGTCCGAAATATAAAACCAACGCAGCATGACTCAGTTTGCCTAGACAGAAGAGGGCGAAAATTAAACTTTTTCCTACTCCAAAACCTTGTACACGCTAGTAAGTAGGAACCAATGAATATAATGCTTTTCCATATATGTAGGCTGACGAGAGAAACTTAATTCAATACAAGTTTCGATCTGTCCACTGTTGTTAACATATCAATTGTTGTGGGGCTCAGAATCGAGGGTTGTTGGATATGTTGGAATGAGGAATGAGGAAAACACACCATAGGAAAGAAACCTCAAAAATATGCATCACCAAAGTTGTTTTGGCCCATCTTACATGCCCACTTCTTCTGCCACTTGAGCCCGCGCTTCGGCATCAGGATGAGATACAAAACCTGCATAGCATGACTCAGTTTGCCAAGACTGAATAGGGCGAAAATTAAACTTTTCCTAATCCGAAAACTTGTACGCGCTAGTAAGTAAGAACCAATGGATATAATGGTTTTCCATATATGTAGGCCGATGGGAGAAACTTAATTCAATACAGGTTTTGGTCCATCCACTGTTGTTAACATATCAATTGTTGTGGGACTCGGAATCGAGGGTTGTTGGACATGTTGGTATGATGAATGAGAAAACCACACCATAGGAACGAAACCTCAAAAATATGCATCACCAAAGTTGTTGTGGCCCGACTTACAAGCCCTCATCTTCTGCCACTTAAGCCCACGCTTTGGCATCAGGACGAGATACAAAACCAGCGCAGCATGACTCAGTTTGCCTAGACTGAAGAGGGCAAAAATTAAACTTTTTACTAATCCGAAAACTTGTACACGCTAGTAAGTAAGAACCAATGAATATAATGCTTTTCCATATATGTAGGCCGTGCGAGAAACTCAATTCAACACCAGTTTTGACCCATCCACTGTTGTTAACATATCAATTGTTGTGGGACTCGGAATCAAGGGTTGTTGGACTTGTTGGGAAGATGAATGAGGAAAGCACACCATAGGAACGAAACCACAAAAATATGCATCACTAAAGTTGTTTTGGCAAAATTTACATGCCCTCCTCTTCTGCCACTTGAGCCCATGCTACAGCAACAATCCGTGACACATAACTAGTGCAGCATGACTCCGTTTGCCTAGACTGAAGAGGGCGAAAATTAAACTTTTTGCTAATCCAAAAACATGTACACGCTAGTAAGTAAGAACCAATGAATATTTTGCTTTTCCATATATGTAGGCCAATGGGAGAAACTTAATTCAATACAAGTTTTGTTCCATCCACTGTTGTTAAAATATCAATTGTTGTGGGACTCGGAATCGAGGGTTGTTGGACATGTTGGTATGATGAATGAGGAAACCACACCATAGGAAAGAAACCTCAAAAATATGCATCACCAAAGTTGTTTTGCCTAACTTACATGCCCTCCTTTTCTGCCTCGTGAGCCCACGCTTCGGCATCAGTCCGAGATACAAAACCAACGCAGCGTGACTCAGTTTGCCTAGACTGAGGAGGGCGAAAATTAAAGTTTTTCCTAATCCGAAAACTTGTACACGCTAGTAAGTAGGAACCAATGAATATAATGCTTTTCCATATTTGTGGGCTGATGGGAGAAACTTAATTCAATACAGGTTTTGTTCCATCCACTGTTGTTAACATATCAATTGTTGCGGGACTCGGAATCGAGGGTTGTTGGACCTGTTGGTACGATGAATGAGGAAACCACACCATGGGAAAGAAACCTCAAAAATATGCATCACCAAAGTTGTTTTGGCCCGACTTGCATGCCCTCATCTTCTGCCACTTGAGCCCAAGCTTCGGCATCAGGAAGAGATACAAAACCAGCGCAGCATGACTCAGTTTGCCTAGACTGAAGAGGGCGAAAATTAATCTTTTTCCTAATCCGAAAACTTCTACACGCTAGAAATTAAGAACCAATGAATATAATGCTATTCCATATATGTAGGCCGATGGGAGAAACTCAATTCAAAACCTGTTTTGACCCATCCACTGTTGTTAACATATCAATTGTTGTGGGACTCGGAAACGAGGGATGTTGGACTTGTTGGTATGATGAATGAGGAAACCACACCATAGTAATGAAACCTCAAAAACATGCATCACCAAAGTTGTTTTGGCCCAACTTACATGCGCTCCTCTTCTGCTAGTTGAGCCCATGCTTTGGCATCAGGCCAAGATACAAAACCAGCGCAGCATGACTCAGTTTGCCTAGACTGAAGAGGGCAAAAATTAAACTTTTTCCTTATCCAAAAACTTGTACACGGTAGTAAGTAAGAACTAACGAATATAACGCTTTTCCAGATATGTAGGCCGGTGGGAGAAACTTAATTCAATACAGGTTTTGATCCGTCCACTGTTGTTAACATATCAATTGTTGTGGGACTCAGAAACGAGGGTTGTTGGACTTGTTGGTACGATGAATGACGAAACCACACCATAGGAATGAAACCTCTAAAATATGCATCACCAAAGTTGTTTTGGCCCAACTTACATGCCCTCCTCTTCTGCCACTTGAGCCCACGCTTCGGCATGAGTCTGAGATACAAAACCAACGTAGCATGACTCAGTTTACCTAGACTGAAGAGGGCGAAAATTAAACTTTTTCCTAATCCAAAAACATGTACACGCTAGTAAGTAAGAACCAATGAATATAATGCTTTTCCATATATGTAGGCCGATGGGAGAAACTTAATTCAATACAGGTTTTGATCCATCCGCTGTTGTTAACATATCAAATGTTGTGGGACTCGGAATCAAGGGTTGTTGGACTTGTTGGGAAGATGAATGAGAAACCACACCATAGGAACGAAACCTCAAAAATATGCATCGCCAAAGTTGTTTTGGCCCAACTTACATGCCCTCCTCTTCTGCCACGTAAGCCCATGCTTCGGCATCAATCCGAAATACAAAACCAACGCAGCATGACTCAGTTTGCCTAGACTGAAGAGGGCGAAAATTAAACTTTTTCCTAATCCGAAAACTTGTACACGCTAGTAAGTAGGAACCAATGAATATAATGCTTTTCCATATATGTTGGCCGATGGGAGAAACTTAATTCAATACAGGTTTTGATCCATCCACTGTTGTTAACATATCAATTGTTGTGGGCCTCGGAATCGAGGTTTGTTGGACTTGTTGGTAAGATGAATGAGGAAACCACACCATAGGAACGAAACCTCAAAAATATGCATCACCAAAGTTGTTTTGGCCCAACTTACATGCCCTCTTCTTCTGCCCCTTGAGCCCGCGCTTCGGCATCAGGATGAGATACAAAACCAGCATAGCATGACTCAGTTTGCCTAGACTGAAGAGGGCGAAAATTAAACTTTTTCCTAATGCGAAAACTTGTACACACTAGTAAGTAAGAACCAATGGATATAATGCTTTTCCATATATGTAGGCCGATGGGAGAAACTTAATTCAATACAGGTTTTGTTCCATCCACTGTTGTTAACATATCAATTGTTGTGGGACTCGGAATCGAGGGTTGTTGGATTTGTTGGTATGATGAATGAGGAAACCACACCATAGGAAACAAACCTCAAAAATATGCATCACCAAAGTTGTTTTGGCCCGACTTACACGCCCTCATCTTCTGCCACTTGAGCCCACGCTTCGGCATCAGGACGAGATACAAAACCAGCATAGCATGAGTCCGTTTGCCTAGACTGAAGGGGGCGAAAATTAAACTTTTTCCTAATCCGAAAACTTGTACACGCTAGTAAGTAGGAACCAATGAATATAATGCTTTTCAATATATGTAGGCCGATGGGAGAAACTTAATTCAATACAGGTTTTGATCCATCCGCTGTTGTTAACATATCAAATGTTGTGGGACTCGGAATCGAGGGTTGTTGGACTTGTTGGGAAGATGAATGAGAAACCACACCATAGGAACGAAACCTCAAAAATATGCATCACCAAAGTTGTTGTGGCCCAACTTACATGCCCTCATCTTCTGCCACTTGAGCCCACGCTTTGGCATCATGACGAGATACAGAACCAGCGCAGCATGACTCAGTTTGCCTAGACCGAAGAGGGCGAAAAATTAAACTTTTCCTAAACCAAAAACTTGTACATGCTAGTAAGTAAGAACCAATGAATATAATGCTTTTCCATATATGTAGGCCGATGGGAGAAACTCAATTCAACACCAGTTTTGACCCATCCACTGTTGTTAACATATCAATTGTTGTGGGATCGAGGGTTTTTGGACTTGTCGGGAAGATGAATGAGGAAACCACACCATAGGAAAGAAACCTCAAAAATATGCATCACCAAAGTTGTTGTGGCCCGACTTACATGCCCTCATCTTCTGCCACTTGAGCCCACGCTTTGGCATCAGGACGAGATACAGAACCAGCGCAGCATGACTCAGTTTGCCTAGACTGAAGAGGGCGAAAATTAAACTTTTTCCTAATCCGAAAACTTGTACACGCTAGTAAGTAGGAATCAATGAATATAATGCTTTTCCATATATGTTGGCCGATGGGAGAAACTTAATTCAATACAGGTTTTGATCTGTCCACTGTTGTTAACATATCAATTCTTGTGGGGCTCAGAATCGAGTGTTGTTGGACATGTTGGAATGATGAATGAGGAAAACACACCATAGGAAAGAAACCTCAAAAATATGCATCACCAAAGTTGTTGTGGCACGACTTACATGCCCTCATCTTTTGCCACTTGAGCCCACGCTTTGGCATCAAGACGAGATACAAAACCAGCGCAGCATGACTCAGTTTGCCTAGACCGAAGAGGGCGAAAAATTAAACTTTTCCTAAACCAAAAACTTGTACATGCTAGTAAGTAAGAACCAATGAATATAATGCTTTTCCATATATGTAGGCCGATGGGAGAAACTCAATTCAACACCAGTTTTGACCCATCCACTGTTGTTAACATATCAATTGTTGTGGGACTCGGAATCGAGGGTTGTTGGACTTGTTGGGAAGATGAATGAGGAAACCACACCATAGGAAAGAAACCTTAAAAATATGCATCACCAAAGTTGTTGTGGCCCGACTTACATGCCCTCATTTCTGCCACTTGAGCCCACGCTTTGGCATCTGGACGAGATACAGAACCAGCGCAGCATGACTCAGTTTGCCTAGACTGAAGAGGGCGAAAATTAAACTTTTTCGTAATCCGAAAACTTGTACACGCTAGTAAGTAGGAACCAATGAATATAATGCTTTTCCATATATGTTGACTGATGGGAGAAACTTAATTCAATATAGGTTTTGATCTGTCCACTGTTGTTAACATATCAATTCTTGTGGGGCTCAGAATCGAGGGTTGTTGGACATGTTGGAATGATGAATGAGGAAAACACACCATAGGAAAGAAACCTCAAAAATATGCATCACCAAAGTTGTTGTGGCCCGACTTACATGCCCTCATCTTCTGCCACTTGAGCCCACGCTTTGGCATCAAGATGAGATACAAAACCAGCGCAGCATGACTCAGTTTGCCTAGACCGAAGAGGGCGAAAAATTAAACTTTTTCCTAAACCGAAAACTTGTACACGCTACTAAGTAAGAACCAATGAATATAATGCTTTTCCATATATGTAGGCCGATGGTAGAAACTCAATTCAACACCAGTTTTGACCCATCCACTGTTGTTAACATATCAATTGTTGTGGGACTCGGAATCGAGGGTTGTTGGACTTGTTGGGAAGATGAATGAGGAAACCACACCATAGGAACGAAACCTCAAAAATATGCATCACCAAAGTTGTTTTGGCCAAATTTACATGCCCTCCTCTTCTGCCACTTGAGCCCACGCTTCAGCAATAGTCCGAGACACAAAACCAGTGCAGCACGACTCCATTTGCCTAGACTGAAGAGGGCTAAAATTAAACTTTTTCCAAATACAAAAACTTGTACACGCTAGTAAGCAGGAACCAATTAATATAATGCTTTTCCATATATCTAGGCCGATGGGAGAAACTTAATTCAATACAGGTTTTGATCCATCCGCTGTTGTTAACATATCAAATGTTGTGGGACTCGGAATCGAGAGTTGTTGGACTTGTTGGGGAGACGAATGAGAAAACCACACCATAGGAACGAAACCTCAAAAATATACATCACTAAAGTTGTTTTGGCCCAACTTACATGCCCTCCTCTTCTGCCACGTGAGCCCACGCTTCGGCATCAGTCCGAAATAGAAAACCAACGCAGCATGACTCAGTTTGCCTAGACAGAAGAGGGCGAAAATTAAACTTTTTCCTAATCCGAAAACTTGTACACGCTAGTAAGTAGGAACCAACGAATATAATGCTTTTCCATATATGTAGGCGACGGGAGAAACTTAATTCAATACAGGTTTTGATCTGTCCACTGTTGTTAACATATAAATTGTTGTGGGGCTCAGAATCGAGGGTTGTTGGACATGTTGGAATGATGAATGAGGAAAACACACCATAGGAAAGAAACCTCAAAAATGTGCATCACCAAAGTTGTTTTGGCCCAACTTACATGTCCTCTTCTTCTGCCACTTTAGCCCGCGCTTCGGCATCAGGATGAGATACAAAACCTGCATAGCATGACTCAGTTTGCCCAGACTGAAGAGGGAGAAAATTAAACTTTCCCTAATCCAAAAACTTGTACGCGCAAGTAAGTAAGAACCAATGGATATAACGCTTTTCCATATATGTAGGCCGATGGGAGAAACTTAATTCAATACAGGTTTTGTTCCATCCACTGTTGTTAACAATCAATTGTTGTGGGACTCGGAATCGAGGGTTGTTGGACTTGTTAGGAAGATGAATGAGGAAACCACACCATAGAAACGAAACATCAAAAATATGCATTTTGGCAAAATTTACATGCCCTCCTCTTCTGCCACTTGAGCCCATGCTTCGGCATCAGTCCAAAATACAAAACCAACGCAGCATGACTCAGTTGGCCTAGACAGAAGAGGGCGAAAATTAAACTTTTTCCTAATCCGAAAACTTGTACACGCTAGTAAGTAGGAACCAATGAATATAATGCTTTTCCATATATGTAGGCCGATGGGAGAAACTTAATTCAATAGAGGTTTTGATCCATCCGCTGTTGTTAACATATCAAATGTTGTGGGACTCGGAGTCGAGGGTTGTTGGACTTGTTGGGAAGATGAATGAGAAAACCACACCATAGGAACGAAACGTCAAAAATATGAATCACCAAAGTTGTTTTGGCCCAACTTACATGACCTCCTCTTCTGCCACGTGAGCCAATGCTTCGGCATCAGTCCGAAATACAAAACCAACGCAGTATGACTCAGTTTGCCTAGACTGAAGAGGGCGAAAATTAACCTTTTTCCTAATTCGAAAACTTGTAAGATGAATGAGAAAACCACACCATAGGAACGAAACCTCAAAAATATGCATCACCAAAGTTGTTTTGGCCCAACTTACATGCCCTCCTCTTCTGCCACGTGAGCCCACGCTTCGGCATCAGTCCGAAATACAAAACCAACGCAGCATGACTCGGTTGGCCTAGACTGAAGAGGGCGAAAATTAAACTTTTTCCTAATCCGAAAACTTGTACACTTTAGTAAGTAGGAACCAATGAATATAATGCTTTTCCGTATATGTAGGCCAACGGGAGAAACTTAATTCAATACAGGTTTTGATCCATTCACTGTTGTTAACATATCAATTATTGTGGGGCTCAAAATCGAGGGTTGTTGGACATGTTGGAATGATGAATGAGGAAACCACACCATAGGAACGAAACCTCAAAAATATGCATCACCAAAGTCGTTTTGGCCCAATTTACATGCCCTCCTCTTCTGCCACTTGAGCCCACGCTTCAGCAACGGTCCGAGATACAAAACCAGCGCAGCATAACTCAGTTTGCCTAGACTGAAGAGGGCGAAAATTAAACTTTTTCCAATCCGAAAACTTGTACACGCTAGTAAGTAAGAACCAATGAATATAATGCATTTCCATATATGTAGGCTGATGGGAGAAACTTAATTCAATACAGGTTTTGATCCATCCACTGTTGTTAACATATCAAATGTTGTGGGACTCGGAATCGAGGGTTGTTGGACTTGTTGGGAAGATGAATGAGGAAACCACACCATAGGAAAGAAACCTCAAAAATATGCATCACCAAAGTTGTTTTGGCCCGACTTACATGCCCCAATCTTCTGCCACTTGAGCCCACGCTTCGGCATTTAGACGAGATACAAAACCAACGTAGCATGACTCAGTTGGCCTAGACTGAAGAGGGCGAAAATTAAACTTTTTCCTAATCCGAAAACTTCTACACTTAGTAAGTAGGAACCAATGTAGGCCGATGGGAGAAACTTAATTCAATACAGTTTTGATCCATCCATTGTTGTTAACATATCAATTGTTGTGGGGCTCAGAATCGAGGGTTGTTGGACTTGTTGAGAAGATGAATGAGGAAACCACACCATAGGAACGAAACCTCAAAAATATGCATGACCAAAGTCGTTTTGGCCCAATTTACATGCCCTCCTCTTCTGCCACTTGAGCCCACGCTTCAGCAACAGTCCGAGATACAAAACCAGCGCAGCATGACTCAGTTTGCCTAGACTTGTCGAGAAGATGAATGAGGAAGCCACACCATAGGAACGAAACCTCAAAAATATGCATCACCAAAGTTGTTTTGGCCCAACTTACATGCCCTCCTCTTCTACCACGTGAGCCCATGCTTCGGCATCAGTCCGAGATACAAAATCAACGCAGCATGACTCAGTTTGCCTAGACAGAAGAGGGCGAAAAGTAAACTTTTTCAAAATCCGAAAACTTGTACACGCTAGTAAGTAGGAACCAATGAATATAATGCGTTTCCGTATATGTAGGCCGATGGGAGAAACTTAATTCAATACAGGTTTTGATCCGTCCACTGTTATTAACATTTCAATTGTTGTGGTACTCAGAATCGAGGGTTGTTGGACATCCTGGAATGATGAATGAGGAAACTACACCATAGGAACGAAACCTAAAAAATATGCATCGCCAAAGTTGTTTTGGCCCAATTTACATGCCCTCCTCTTCTGCCACTTGAGCCCATGCTTTGGCATCAGGCCGAGATACAAAACCCGCGCAGCATGACTCAGTTTGCCTAGACTGAAGCGGGCGAAAATTAAACTTTTTCCTAATCCGAAAACTTATACATGCTACTAAGTAAGAACCAATGAATATAATGCTTTTCCATATATGTAGGCCGATGAGAGAAACTTAATTCAGTACCAGTTTTGATCCATCCACTATTGTTAACAAATAAAATTAATTGAATGTTTGATTGATTGATTGATTGTGTGTCGACTTAATTACGAACTCTATAGTTCGAGAATTAAACCATTATTCTTATAAATTTTCCCGACCCAATCTTCTTATCATCATTACTCTATATCTTCTATCGTTTATGACTTCCATGACCCCTTCACCTTCAACGTGACTCACTCGGAAACCGTAACTCTACCATTATCGATCTCCATCCATTACCAATATTTGAATCAGGGCTTTGCACGTAATCCTTAAATCATCGTATCAATCTCTGAGAATGCGGAAACCCTCTTTTGGATAATGGCTTGATCTCCAGTCTTGCCGAGTTAACTAACTTTAGTTAATTCGACATGTGAAGATGACATCATCTAATACTCACACAATTGTCAGAAGTTCACTTCCAATTGGGTTTTGTTTACTCTATACGAGAAACACGACGTTGAGTTGGATCCCTCGGATTAGACAGGACGCGGTTTAGTTTGAGCCCAAATCAATGTTGAGTTTCGATTATGGAATACTCAGTGATAAACTCCTGGGATTTGATCCGAGACAAGTTGGTGATAATACCTTCCTACTGAATTAGGCGCCTCACAATTTAATTTGATTGGAAGAATATTCACTCAGCTTGAGATAATGTCAACCAGGAGTATTCTCCCACAAGATACTCCGCCGACAGAGCAAGACCCTAAAACCAATCAAGGATAAATTATCTGGACTATTCTTTCCCTTTCAAGAAATGAGTATTCGAGGCAATGCGATGTTTCCATTCCGTCGAATTAAATTCTTTGCAATTTACTTCGCGTTCGGAATTATTACTTGTCTCCAATAAATCAAAGCACCGAATATCGCGAGGTGCTAAATCCTTGACCAAGGATTCATTTTTGGACTGAGGCGTGATTCCTTGACTGATCCGAAGATCATCGCTCAACTGAAAAGTCTCGGAATAAATTCTCAGCAACTTTATCTCACAGCTAAGTGTCTCATCTCACCCATGTGTTGGAATAAATAATTTTGACACCGATTCTCGGATCTTTGAATTGATTTCTTGGTAAATTAATTTGAACTGAAAATCAATCTAATTCATCTGTACTTTGAACTCCGGAATAAATTTTAATCTAATTTATTTCACCGTTTAATCTCAGTCCAACATCCTTGACCCAAACCTAAAGGTCCATGTAAAATCTAACCCTAACTCTCTTCCATAAATATCTAAGCCCTCTTTTCTTTTTCTCCAATTTTTCCCCTCATTTCTTTTCCCTACTCCAAGGTGCCGCCGACCACCCTCTCTGTTCATCCTCTCCCACACGCAAAGCACAAGCAAGAGGCAGCTCCTTCCTCTCTCCGTCGTGCTCCACTAGCCACCTCCCTGCCTACTCCTAGCGAAAGACAAGCAGGCCCCGACGAGCTCCTCCCACTCCACCACCAGCAACCCCTGCTGCCGTTCTCCTGCTCGCGCCCCACCAAGCAGCGCATCTCCATGGCGCCTCCAAGCAGCAGCAGCAGCAGCAAGCTAGTGCCCCTTGTGCCAAGGCGTCGTCCCCGTGCGTCCCTCGATTCAAGCTGCACCGAGGTCCCCGCCCTTGCTCCGACCGCCGGCCTCCTCTTCCCCTTGGTGAGCACCCTCTCCATCAGCGCGTCTTCAACCTGCAGGCTGCCCTCAACCTCTCTGTTTTTTCCCAAGTGCAGGCAGTAGCAGCCCCTTCCCCGTGGCGAGGTCCCTGCCTCTCGGTCCTGCTGTGCGCCTCTCGGCAGTCCGGCGTGGTGCGGCCAAGCAACAACCATGGGCGCCACCTTCTTTGGCCAGCTACCTGCCGATGAGCTTCTCCAACTCTGGCGTCCTCTCCAGCTCCACCCCAAGGCAGAAGCCCCTTCCTGTCGTCGGCCACCAGTCCACATGGCGCAGTACCTCCCAAGGGGAGCTCCTTCTGATACACACTCTCTGCATCTTCTCGATTATTCCTGACCACCATCCCAAGCTTCAGCTACTGCTCACCTCCACGTTCTTTGCTGCAACATATCACCAACGCCGTGCCCGCAAGGTGTTCGACAAAATGTCTGCACCATGTGTAGCAGCAGAGAGGCACCCCCACCATGCTTTGGTGGCTGTCCTTGACCTGATCGGCGTCGTGCCACAACGTGGGCAGTACCATGGCGAATCTCTCAGGTCTGCATAAGCTGTGCCTTTGCTGCCCACCAAGTGTTCGAGAAGTCTGCTGCATAGGTGAAACCATCGCTCCCGGTTCAATTCTGCTTCATTTGTCATGAGCAAAATCTCACACATGTTGTATCCTGAGGCGATGGTGGCCACAATGACGTCCGCTACCCCATCCCGAACCAAGAACCTGAGGGTGGTGTTGTTCTACACAGCTGTCTTTCCGTCACGGCATCAGCTCGTCTCGGCATCGAACCTCGCCCCTCCTCAAGCCCTCGGTGAGAACCTCGATTTTGCCCTCCTGTGATGTCGGCCTTCGAGCCGATGAACTAGTGCCTGTGATGTTCGGCAGTGGTCGCCGATGAGCTTCTCTTATGCACATGCCTGTTCGGCCTTCGTGCCACTATTTACTGCAGCATTCTTCTTGCGCTGACATGGTATGCCACTAGCACACGCGCCATGGACATAATCGTGTAGCACACACACACATCTAATTCATTTTCTTACGGCATGCACGAGCCGTGAGTTATTGCTCGATTCAGTCGTTATGCTACCGAAATTTCTAACTTTCCTAATACATTAGAAGCATAACCTCGACCATGATTCTCAGGCTACTACGGGCTGCACTCGTAGCATTGTCAATGCTCCGAATCTAGATAACCCACTCGTTCAGGTACAACCACGAGCCTTTACTCGTCACGACCGATGTCCATCTTCCAATCGCTTAATCACACACTCGTTCGGCAGTGTGTGGCCACGAGCTCTCGTTCGCTATGACCATTTCTCGTCGCACATTTAATCGGACACACGCACCTTCGCATGGTCTAGGGCTCTAGCTCGCATCGGTCGTAGCTATCACTCCTAATGCATTTCTAGCTTATACATGACAACATGTCCCGAGCGACTGCTTGACTTGGCTATAGCTCACATTCTTACAATCATTTTTCTGATTCTCTACATGCGACCAATGGTTCCCACTCATGGCTTCTTGTACGATGGATTTAACCTAAATGGTTTCGGTTCCTGGATCTAGATTCTATCTAGCCCTTCATGATTGATCTCGACTTGGCTATCCCTCTCATGCTTTAGTAATAAAGAGCTCTATTAGAAAATCCACATCGCTCAATCGACATACGTCTCTCATCTAATCGATGAATAATTTAATCTCTAATGATATCTCGTGGAAGGGTGATGTGAGACTTC
Organism: Paspalum notatum; assembly: GCA_022530915.1. Taxonomy (NCBI): domain Eukaryota; kingdom Viridiplantae; phylum Streptophyta; class Magnoliopsida; order Poales; family Poaceae; genus Paspalum; species Paspalum notatum. Next base: position 7,070,598 of record CM039683.1, read on the forward strand.
TCTCACATTAATTGTGGCTGGTATGCCTTATTTCGACAAGCTCATGAAATCATATCACCCACATAATTTCGGCTTAATCATCGACACCTCCTTGTTTCCAAGCACTTGGTCGAGACGACATTATTTCACTTAGAACTCTTGTCGAATGGTCCTGTAATCTCATACTAGTCCTATCTGCTCTCATTTACCATAATTCGGTCCCTTCCTTTCATTATCCTAATCCCTATTTTGCCATGTGATGTTTGCTTAGTTCTTATGTTGTGTTTCTTTCTCTGTTTTATTGTTTGTGCCGAATAGCACCGTTGGAGACTCAAGACGCACATAGGAGGGTATGAGTTCGTGAAGACGAGGACGACTACGCTAGAACTTGAGAGCGATTAGCTCTACTCCAGGTCACCATTCAGACACTTCCCTGCTTCAAATTCTATAGACACGCAAATATGCTGCTGCTGCTTTATTTATGTTCATGCTTGCTTTGATAACCAAAAATAGGGATCCTACTTCCATTTAGCCACATACCCCGATTGCTATACTACTGCTAATATTCTACTGCAACTAAATAAAATAAATAAAATGAACATGATGTGAGATTGGGTGATATGATGGGGGGATGTGATCACTCTTGGTGTGCGTGAAGTGGGTGGTTTATGAGTGCGAGATGGTGTGTGAGATGTGTGGCGGGAGTCGGCACCGGATTAATGGGAGAGACTAGAACTCTGCCCTGAGTGGAGTGAGGTGTGTGGTGGTGCGCGGCCCACCGCTGAGGGTGGCAACCGACCCCTGGAAGGCTTGCTCTCGCCAAATTAAGGACCGAGTAAGGGTGATAGGATCTTGGACTATGACTCGTGCATACCATACAACCTCAGACCCGATTCATGAACTTCCACGGAAGGCATATGACTGTAGGCGTAAGGCGATAGTGTTAGCGGACGATGGTGGGTCTGTGATGCAGCCACACGTCCCCGATAGACTCGACCCGTGGGGCCTTAGACTACTTTAGCTCATAGTCCTGAGAGTGCGGTGGATAGTATATCCGCACAGTTTTCTAGCTCAGGAAAGCAGGAAAGTGCCAGAAGGGAAGTTCATCTGTCGGTGTGGTGGACCAAGGGCAGCGGACGCACTGCCCTTATCCCGTCTCGTGTGGGTACAGATGTACAACATCCTCTGCAGAGTGTATGATCTATACGTATAGCCGCCGTCCCCGGTCAAAGGACGAACCAAGAGCGAAAACTCACCTCATCTAGCATGGGTTTTCTTCTCTTCTGCCTCGAGTGATAGAACACCGGCTGAGGCCATTTAGGATGGGCGGGTGGGAGCTTCCAATGCCACAGAATTAGTTGATGTTGAGAGGATGTATGGAAGAGGTGTTTGGTGGTGAGACGTGTATGTGTTGGCATGAGTGATGAGCAGGGGAACCGGTCGTGTGACCGAATTCCCGATTGGAACTATGATATAATAATCTAGATCCTGCTACTTTATATATTGCGCTTGCATAGGAAGCCTAGAGCCTTCCACTTGTGCCAGTCCCTTTATTTTTATGCTACCGCTTAGGGGAGTGTCTCAGGGTGGCCTGCGCTATTGGGGCGTAGGTTTTGAAAGACGAGACGGATGACGACCACTCCTACGATGGACGAAGATTAGCTGAATGACGACCACTCCTACAACGGATGGAGATGAGCTGGATGACGACCTTACCTATGACAGAAGGAACGACGAGGGTTGCTGTGCTATGCTCAAGTATGCCTGTGGAGATGGATGTGAAGACCTGCTTTCCGCAATTTATACTCTGATCTCTGTTGTAAGAATGCTTCAGTCCAGATGGACTTGTATCGGCTTTGGCCAATATTGTATAAATGTAATAATAATCGAATTTCTGGTTATGATATCGACTGATATATGAAATTCACGATAGCACAATGTATCCTGGGACTATCGTGAAAAGCAAAAGGCTTGGATTTCGGTTTCGCGAAATCCGGGTCGTTTCAAAACCACACCATAGGAATGAAACCTCAAAAGTATGCATCACCAAAGTTGTTTTGGCCCAACTTACATGCCCTCCTCTTCTGCCACTTGCGCCCATGCTTCGGCATTAGGCCGAGATACAAAACCAGCGCAGCATGACTCAGTTTGCCTAGACGGAAGAGGGTGAAAATTAAACGTTTTTCTAATCCGAAAACTTGTACACGCTAGTAAGTATTAACCAATGAATATAATGCTTTTCCATATACGTAGGCCGATAGGAGAAACTTAATTCAATATAGGTTTTGATCCATCCACTGTTGTTAACATATCAATTGTTATGGGACTCGGAATCGAGGTTTGTTGGACTTGTTGGAAAGATGAATGAGGAAAACACACCATAGGAACGAAACCTCAAAAATATGCATCACCAAAGTTGTTTTGGCCCAAGTTTCATGCCCTCCTCTTCTGCCACTTGAGCCCAAGCTTCGGCAACAGGCCGAGATACGAAACCAGCGTAGCATGACTCAGTTTGCCTAGACTGAAGAGGGCGAAAATTAACCTTTTTCCTAATTCAAAAACTTGTACACGCTAGTAAGTAGGAACCAATGAATATAATGCTTTTCCATATATGTAGGCCCATGGGAGATCCTTAATTCAATACTGGTTTTGGTCCGCCAACTGTTGTTAACATATCACTTGTTGTGGGACTTGAAATCGAGGGTTGTTGGACTTGTTGGGAAGATGAATGAGGAAACCACACCATAGGAACGAAACCTCAAAAATATGCATCACCAAAGTTGTTTTGGCCAAACTTACATGCCCTCCTCTTTTGCCACTTGAGCCCACACTTCGGCATCAGTCCGAGATACAACACTAGCACAGCATGACTCAGTTTGCCTAGACTGAAGAGGGCGAAAATTAAACTTTTTCCTAATCCAAAAACTTTTACAGGCTAGAAAGTAGGAACCAAAGAATTGTAGGCCCATGGGAGAAACTTAATTCAATACAGGTTTTGGTCCAGCCACTATTGTTAATATATCATTTGTTGTGGGATTCGAAATCGAGGGTTGTTGGACTTGTTGGGAAGATGAATGAGGAAACCACACCATAGGAACGAAACCTCAAAAATATGCATCACCAAAGTTGTTTTGGCCCAACTTACAAACTGAGCGAGCAGCAAGCATAGGCAATAGTTTCCGTAGGGGTGGGGTGCAAGCAAGCTCAGGCTCCGCTAGCTAGTGTACTCTTCTGCTACTCGAGGCCACGCTTCTGCATCAGTCCGAGATACAAAACCAGCGCAGCATGACCTAGTTTGCCACGACGGAAGAGGGCAAAAATTAAACTTTTCCTAATCCAAAAACTTGTACACGCTAGTAATTAGCAACCAATGAACATAATGCTTTTCCATATATGTAGGCTGACGGGAGAAACTTAATTCAATACAGGTTTTGATCCATTCGCTTTTGTTAACATATCATTTGTTATGGGACTAAGAATCAATGGTTGTTGGTCTTGTTGATAATATGAATGAGGAAACCACACCATAGGAACGAAACCTCAAAAATATGCATTACCAAAGTTGTTTTGGTCCAACTTACATGCCCTCCTCTTCTGCCACTTGAGCCCACGCTTCGGCATCAAGCCGACATACAAAACCAGTGCAGCATGACTCTGTTTGCCTAGATGGAAGATGGCAAAAATTAAACTTTTCCTAATCCGAAAACTTATACACGCTAGTAAGTAGGAACGAATGAATATAATGCTTTTCCATATATGTAGGCCGATGGGAGAAACCTAATTCAATATAGGTTTTGATCCATCCACTGTTGTTAACATATCAATTGTTGTGGGACTCGAAATCGAGGTTTGTTGGACTTGTTAGAAAGACGAATGAGAAAACCACACCATAGGAACGAAACCTCAAAAATATGCATCACCAAAGTTGTTTTGGCCCAACTTTTATGCCCTCCCCTTCTGCCACTTGAGCCCACGCTTCGGCATCAGGACGAGATACAAAACCAGCGCAGCATGACTCAGTTTGACTAGGCTGAAGTGGGCGAAAATTAACCTTTTTCCTAATTCAAAACTTGTACACGCTAGTAAGTCGGAACCAATGAATATAGTGCTTTTCCATATATGTAGGCTGTTGACGGTCGTTATTGCACTACCTACGACCATCAATTATCCATGAACATGAAGAAAAATACATCAAAGTGTAGAAAAACCTTTGCTTCTAACACATTTCCACAAGTTGTGTTGAGTATTTGATTGTAGGTACAAAGATAAACAGAAAACAGACAAAATTGGCTAAGTCACTGGGTCACTGGCCAGTGGGCCAGGCCGCCCGGCTCCAAGCCAGGCCGCCCAGCACCACATCAGGCCGCCTGGCCTGACTCAGGAGCCATTTCTGCGAATCTTCGACCTGCATGTGCAAAAGTGACGTGTCAACATCGTTGTGAAGTCCAAATGCCGAATGCAACGTGTCAAGTACCAGAAGGCTCCACCTCATTGATCCAAGTACTCGGATTGGTGAAGTCAGCAATCCGCGAGACTTCAATCCTATGGCTAAGGAAGAAACACAAGTGAGATCAACAGTTGAGGGAAAAGCACACTCCTAACTACCATAACCGCCATGCAACCAACTTATGAGTGGATATGAGCCACAAGATCATGTGAGGCGGTGGATCCGATGGTTCACCAGGCCGGGCGGCCCCGCCTGTAACCGCCGCCCTAACTGCCTCACCGACCTTGGGACCTATAAATACCCCCTAGATCTCACTTATGATGTGTGGAAGTTGAGTAGCTCATACTATCGTTTAGTCTAGAAGCACTAGGTAGTCCTGGGAGTTAGAGTTGAGTCTGAGTCTTTGCCTCAGAGGATTTCGGAGTTAGCTTCGAGCCTGGTAAAGCTCTTGTATCATTCTATCTTTGTAATCTTACTACTCCAGTATAATATACAAGTCTTGCTCTATCTTTTGAGTAATACTTTACTTTATTTCTTACAATTGCCTAGTGTGGTGTACCTTCTTTGCATACTAGACCAAGGCTAAGGTTTGTGTTGTCCTTAAGTTATCTGAATCTCGCTAGACTTGCCGGTGCTATAACCTTGTCTTAGGCTTTTGATCTAGGGTTAAGGTAGTTCTCACCCTCTGATCAAGGAAGAACTTTAGATTTCAAGTTCTCACTTGAACTCTAGTTTAGCGTGCCATCTTACCCACACAGATCTGGTTGGTAGCCCCTCTTGGTAACAGCATTAGGGAGCCTCTGTAATCCACCCCGTCGTTCAGTAAGCCCGTAGGCATTACTGGGTCTCCTTCAATGGTCTACTATCTACCCCTTGACCTCTCGAGGCGCCGAAATTTCGCTCGATGCAAGACCCTAGTTTTATCTAGTTAACTTAGCTCAACCGCGAATACTCGTTTGCAGCAGTTAAGGAATAGAGTTTGGATATCTTGTGTCACTTGTTGTCCTCCCAGATAGCTACCCAGGTGTTGGCTTCTTTAGTCCCTAGTTACTCTTCCCACCATACACTGTCTTTATCCTACCCCCGTAGTAAGAATAGCTGGCGTTTTATCTAAGTTATAGTACTGCTTGAAGTTTGACATATCATTCCACCAATTAGCCCTTGCTTCCCTGTGGATTTTTATGATACCTAGAATACTCTGGGTGAAAAAGCTACAGCGTATCTCTGTGCGCTTGTGGAGTAAAATCTGTTACGCTAAGAGACGTCAACAAGCTTTTTCTGGCGCCGTTGTCGGGGAAGCAATTGGCAATAGAAGTTTCATTTGTCAAACCTAGGTACTTATAACTTGATAACACATCGCTATTCTTAGCGGGCTCATTTGCCTCTGTCTACTTTATTGTTGGGAGACAGAGAGGTATATGACCGGTTTTGACCTACCGGCAAACTTTCACAACAATCCGGAGTCGCTGCTCAGAAGGAGAGTCCGTCAAAAGACAATCCACGGGCAGAGGTCTGTGCCATCAACACTGGAGTTTGGATCCACGAACACATCGTAAACGACACCACCCATGGCTGAGAAGACCATTCGTGTCTTCTCCGTTACCTCAAGGGACAACATCCATGTTGGACCTGAAGTGAGCATTGGAGACAGGTTCGAGCTCAAGCCAGGTGTTATTCACATGGTCCAAGCTAGTCTATTTTGTGGATTGGCGTCAGAGGATGCGAACAGCCATCTCCAGCAGTTCCTAGAGATATGCAGTACATTCACCATCAAGGGCGCAACAGCTGATGCTGTTCGGCTTCGCCTCTTCCCATTCTCACTGATCGGGAAGGCGAAACAGTGGTTCTATCTGAATCGCGCAAACTTGATGACTTAGAATGCATGCTCCAATGCGTTCCTTGCAAAGAACTTCCCCGGGGAAGATGAGCTCACTGAGGAACCGAATCACGAGCTTCAAGCAGTTCGCTGATGAGTCAGTGGCGGAGGCATGGGAAAGACTCCAAGAGTACATCGCCACCTGCCCCCACCACGGTATGGAACAATGGCTAATAATCCAGAACTTCTTCCATGGTCTACAAGACCACACAAGAGCATCTCGACGCAGCCGCTGGAGGATCCTTTCTGTCCTTAAGCGTTGCTGCTGCCCGCACTCTCATCGAGAAGATGGCAAGCAACCAAGGATGGAGATAGGAGAGGGCAAACAATAAGCCCCGTGGAGTCCACCATATTGACGGCACCGACTTGCTCGCTACCAAGATGGACCTCTTGCTGAAGAAGCTAGGGATGCTCCTGAAGTTGTGCCGGTCCAAGCACTGGATTCTCGCATGACTTGCGAGCATTGCGGGAATACCGGCCACACGGGGAACAGCTGCCCCGAAAATGGATCGGAGGACGTTAACTTCATCAACAACAATAGCTTCAGCAATGGGCCTCGTCCTCAACCAGGTTGGAATTCACGACCCAACTTACCTTTCACTAGTCAAGGTACGTCTTCTGGTACTTCTCAGCAGTTTAACAAAAATCATTTCGATCAAAAAGCTGTGAACGATAGCATAAGTAAGAAGTTCCATGCAAATGATAGAGTTCTTGAATCTTTGTCGCTTCAATTGGAAACTCTTAATAGCGCCATGAAGAACCAGCTGAGTTTTAACAAAATGTTGGAAACTCAAATAGCTCAGCTTGCTACCGCTTAACCTAGTCCTACTTTGGGGAAGCTTCCGGGACAGCCCGAGTCACCCCCGAAGGAACATATAAATGCTGTAACCACTAGGGGTGGGCGGTCTACACAAGACCCCCCACATCCTAGGGCTGCAGGAAAAGAACAAGGAAAGCAGGCTGTACCAGAGGTGGAAGAAGAGGAGGATCGTGAGCCACAACTGGTGAAGGAAGCACCCAAGTCAGCTCCGCATGAGTTCTATGACACCACTGTGATCCCTTTTCCTCAAAGGCAGAAGAAGGCCTCAGTCGATGACCAATTCGGCAAATTTGTTGAGATAACTAAGCAATTATATGTCAATGTTCCATTGATAGATGGCATGCAGGTGCCTATGTATGCTAATTACCTGAAGGAAATCCTCAACAATAAAAAGCCGCTGCCGTTAACCGAAGTCGTGCACCTCACAGAGGAGTGTAGCGCTGCTATACTCAACTAACTGCTAGAAAAGAAACAGGATCCTAGGAACCCCTACATCTCATGCTCTATCGGGACCCAGAACTTTGATCAAGCTCTCTGCGATCTGGGAGCAAGTGTGAGCATCATGCCCAAGGTAGTCTTTGACAAACTTACGCATGCAACACTTGCCCCCACTGCTATGTGCCTACAGCTGGCGGAACAATCGATTCGCTACCCTGTTGGGATCGCCGAAGATATCCCGGTGAAAATCCGAAACTTCGTCGTCTCGGTGGATTACATGGTGCTGGACATGGAGATCGATAGCAAGACGCCGCTCATTCTTGGGCGACCATTCTTGGGCACCGCTGAGGCCACCATTGATGTTGGAGCTGGACAAGTCCATCTCAACATTAATGGCAGACGAGAGATGTTCGCCTTCAAACCGAAGGTTGAACAGTGCCAGCATCTTGCAAAATTAAGTGTCAGGCACCCCGGGAAATGCCAAGAGAGAAGATCGAGCTCTCGCCAAGTAAGTCAAAGGTGGACTCTCTCATCCTAGCCATGGAGAAAATCTTGCTAGATGGAGAGGCCCGCAAAAGCAAAGCCAATCGCAAAGTCGAGTCACTAAGACGTGCCTCGATGGCCAAGCCGCTGACAAAGGAAGCAGGAGGCAAGACTCCTGTTGCTAAGGTCACTGTCACAACAACGAGCACATCCAAATAGTGGTGGAAGAAAGAAGAAGATAAGCCAAAAGCCAAGCTAGAAAAGAAGCAGAAAGCTAAGAAGCAAAAGGCTGTGGCAACCAAAAGGTTTGGCGAGCAAAAGTTGCAGCTCAGACGGCCGCTAAGTCTCCGTCAAGCGCTGACCCTGCACCAAAGGTATGACTTGCCCTCGCCAGGAGGTAAACTGGCATTATCCTCCGCTGCATATTTAAATTCTCGTACATTTACTTCCTTGCACCTAGTTTTTCTTTGAATTTTACCACTGCATGTTTAAATTCCAAATTTTTCTGTTAAGTTCTGCATTTAGTTAATCCTAAATTTTGAAAAAAAATTTGGAGCCGCCTGGCCCCACCTGGGTTGGCCGGCCCCGCTCTCCGCTCCCTGCCGAGCCAAGTGCGGAGGGCACTAACCCAGGCCGCCCAGCCCCTGCAAAGGGCGCCCGACCCCCCTGGTCTCCCTCTGTTTCCCTCCCGTGCGCGCACGATGCAAATGGCTAGGCCACTGGGCCGACTGGCCTCTGTGCCCGTCGCCCAGCCAGCCACCCTCCACAGTTGTCATTCCATCACCAACCGCGCACAGCCACTAGCCTACGGGCATAGGCACCAAGCCGCCCGGCCCCTGCCACCGGCCGCCCGGCCTGGCCACTGGCCGCCCGGCCTGCCTGCTGCCTCTTTGCATGCTCCTACGCTTATAAATATGCAAGCATGCCTCTTCAGCTCCTTGCATCGCTTAGCAACGTGAGCACTCTCTTCTCCCCCTAATCACTCTCTTCACTAAGCACTTGCACTTAGTCTTAATTCCCAGCACAGTTGAAATTCTGTCCAGTAAAATAAGTGCTACATCCTCGGTTTTTCAACAGTTTGTGGAGGCTCTGCCACGCAAGAACGACTAACCCCTAGACGACTGACTTTGGACTGCTAACTTCTAACGCTAAGCCTTATACTGATGTTTCCCTTGGGTATTTTCTCTTGTCTTTGGTTTTGCAAGATGTCTTCATTTTTCAGGAAAGCCAAGAGAGCCCTGAGCAACACAGGGAAGGGACTGCACCTCAAGTTTTCGTCCTCGTCAGGAGAGCACTCACGCTCTTGTTCACAGAGTGGGAGTTCTAGGACCCCTGCTGTGTCCAACAGGATGTCTATCAGCGATACCCGAAGCTAGTACCAAGACGAAGCTACATCCTCATAGCATCAACCACCACGCTGACTGCAAGCATTGAGTGATATCCAGATACAAAGTGATGAAGAGGCACAGAAGCTACAGAACCTCACCACCAAAGTCTTTGGTCGGACGAGGGTCTTCGATGCCTTCTTCCTCATCGCCATAGGTATGTTCGACCCATTTATGCAGGCATTCGACTACGTGGGATGGATAGAGTTCGCAGGTATTCAGGAAGAAGTATCCATTCTTCTCACACAAGAGTTCCTGATGACCCTTCAACTGAACAGGCGCTCTACAGGTACGACCATTCATTTTCGTTTGTTTAATCAAGAATTTTCTGTTACCCCGAGGAGGTTCACCGACCTCTTAGGCTTCCACCCCAACTACTCTCTAGCAGAGGAACCTGCCGAGTATGACATGAAAACTTTTTGGACGGAAATATGTGGGGAGTACACCAAGGGGAAACACAGCACTACCAAAATTCACAACCCTACTCTGAGGCTTCTAGCCTGATGGGTCTCTCTAGTTGTTGTTGACGGCACTTAAGCACGCCAAACCTTATACTGCAAGCGACAGTATCGTGGTAGCTTTTCCCCAGGATGAGTATCATGGGTTTTGTCAATCCAGGGAACGAACTAATTGAGAACTAACTAATAAGAGTTTAAAGTAAACTAAGGCATAGAGTATAGATCTAAAACTACCTCTAATCTATATCTAATCTGCATCTAATCTACGTTAAAGATAGAAGATAAACAACTAGAACAAGACTAGAACACTAATTAAGGGGTATTAACTAGCTTCTAATCAAGCTCTAATTGGATCCAAGACAAAGCATAATAACGGGCATCACAAATAGATAAGAACAACGAGTAACTAGTAGCTCAAGGTAAACAAGCATGATCAAGCATATTCATCATAGCATAAATAGATCTAGATCAATCAACCTAACCCCCTAGATTGGCTTAACCTTTCCCCAGCCCTACTGTCACTAGAACCAGGTAATCGACGAGAAGCTTTCAACAGGCACATGATTAAAGAATGCACCCCTAATCACTTTATATGGTCTAATAACATAATTAGCACAACTAGAACTTCTAATCACCATGATCACAAGAACTAGATATACAACTATATCATTAGTAAGCTAGATCAAAGATCAAAGAACAAGAACACTAGATGAATATAACCTTTAAAAGACATGTTCTAATCAACATGCAAACTAGATCTAAATCTAATTAGAACTAGAACAAGCATAATTAGAACAAGAACATGGTAATTAGACAAGAACAATGCTTCATTAATATACCTGTATCATACTTACAACCATGGCCATACCTACCCTTGATGATACAATTAGACCTCTGGAGCTAGGTAATTAGAGAGCCATGCAAGGCCTCTAATCACCTCTAGGAATTAGAAGAACCCTAATTCTAGCCTAGAAACTCGACCCTCAGCTCTCATCTAGTTGTTGTCCCTCTTCTCTACATCTTGTCGCCTTGATAATGAATTGGATGCCTCGACCAGGGGCTCAGCTTCGCTTTAAATACCCTGGAGAAGACGTGGCCGAAAAGTCAACCTCAACCGCCAAAGGAATCCCATAGGTCGGCCGACCAGGGGGGGTCTGGGTCGGCCGACCTGGACTCCTCCTGAGTCTCCTGGTTTCCATCTTTTTCGGGCTTCGAGATAATTCTTCTATAAAGCTTCGTGGAGTCATTTTCGGACTCTAAACCTTCCAGGTTCTTCTGTATCCCGAGATCTTGTCGAGTCTTCTAGAATTGGGCTTCATTTGATGGGTCTTTAATTGGGCTTCTTCTTCCATTATTGAATAATATTCAGAGGTCTTTTTACTCGAGGTAGACTTTGATGAATTTTGCTTAAAATTGGCCCAAAACCTGCAAAAATTACAAGTAGACAATTTCCAAGACAATATTGCAAAATCCACAATAATCTATGTTATTTGTTAGTAAAAGGCAAAGTTGACGCATAATAATAGGTAAAAACAATATAAAATGATGTATAATTTTCGTTCATAAGCCGCGTCAACAATACCCCCACTCTTAAACCTTGCTCGTCCTCGAGTAAGTAAAAACTTAAAATATAGTTAACTTATGAACTAAAATCAAATAATCAAACTAAATTCATACTCTCAATATTTTTCAGTGTTTGGATCTACAAATATAAAAATAGATAGATATTCATGTAAGCATATCCCACAATGTATGATAAATGAGATCAAACTTTATCACAAATGAATCTCCTTCTTTTCAAAAATTATTATTTCGACAAAGTTTTCAAGGATCAAGATTATATAAAGCCCAAAACTCCACTCATCTTTCTAGTCACTCAATATGTGGCTAAAAACTATCTCATAATCATATTATATATGTGTAGGCTTATATCTGGAGTTTTCGGTAAGGATCCTAATCAAAATTTAATCTCAATATATTATCAAACTAGGAAAAGGATCTGCTGGTTTTACTGAGATTTCTCAAAAAGGTCATGGAAAATAAATTGATGAAAAAGATAAAGAAAAATTATATAGAATGGTGGACATATGCAAATAAATCAATGATTTCAAGGCACAAATGAAGTCCCTGATATCGGATTGCATATGGTTGGAAAATTTTCTGGAGTATATATATTGAATAAACACCAACTCTCATATAAAAGATTTTTGAGGGGCATAAATATAATATATATTTTTATTCCTAATTCTACTGCGGCCACTTGGCCTTTTTTCTTTTCTCTCTTTTTTTTTTCAATTTTCGACCACTTGGTCTTCTTTTTTTTTTCTTTTTTTTTTATTACTTAATTACTTTGCCTCCTCAAAAACTTTATAAAAATTTTAATTTTAAAATAAGCTTTCCTCCCCCACTCTTGAATAATACTCATCCTCGAGTATTTTAACTTTTTGGAACAGGGGTCCAGCTGAAAAAAATAAATTTTAGATATACTCCAGAAAACAAATAGGTTGTGGTAAGGATAGATATATTTTTGACGATATTTTGGTTTCAGGAGGGATATCCAGCGAAATTTGTATTTTCTCCAATGTAGAGATATACAATGCATGGATAAAAAGGCTAGCAAATGAAAAGATAATCAAATATGAATGACCAGCTTTGAAATCTCAAACCCTAGATTCAAATCCTAATTCAATTCAATCAAGAATTAAATTTGATCAAACTATAGTGTATTATATAATATAAGGCTCTAAATAGGAAGGGCTTATATAAAATAATCACAAGAAAAACTTTGATCATAAAAGTTTATAAAATAAAATCATCATTTTTTTTAAAAGGAGACTCAATATGATAAATCTGAAATCAAAATATTAATATCATATGGGTCTTTATGAAATATCAAATCTATCTCATATATGCAAATCAAAATTCAAATTTAAATGCATTAAATTGAGAGCATAAACTTAGTCTAATCAAAAGACTTTAGAACACAAATTAACACAAGTTTTATTCAATTAAACAAAGGAGGTGATACATGGTTAACTCACATGACTCAAATAAAACTCAAATTAACTCGAATTAAACACTCATAATTATACAAAATATATAAAAAAAAATAAAATAAATTCGAAATTAAAATCAATAAATAAAAAAAAATCAAACCACTAAGAGCTTCACTCTTGATTGCCTTGATTGTTCTGGTCCCACAGCCTCAGGTTGAATAATTGCTCCTCAATATTCTGAGTGTTTTGCTCGTACTGCTGTAAATTTTCCCGAACATGATCAAGAATACCATAATTTCTTGCCGTCATTGTCTCAATGCCATAATAAGATCTGTGTGGCATCTGCTGAGCTGCAATGAAATCTGGATCGTAGGATCTTGCATTTCTAGGAATAAAAACTGCAGGTGGAGGAATATTCCCTGATGGCTGAAATACAGGAGTAGAGGTTGGATCATAAGAGCTAATGGGTCTGACTTGATAGACTGGCCCTTGTGATGAACCTGCTCCAAACTGACTGCTAGGAAACTGTTGATTAGGAGTAGTCCAAGCGTCCCATTCTGATGATGTTTGCTGACTTGGTTCTTCCTCAAACATAAACTTCTCCAACCAATCAGTTTTATTCTGAATAAACAGAGACAACCTTCTATCTGGGATTCTAAACTTGGTTTTAGCCACATAAAATCCAGTAGATGAATTCCCAAAAATGTATTTCCCTTTCTTAAGGGAGTTTTCATCTATACTAGCTGGTAGCACAGTGTATGCGGGGCTAGAAACCAAATTGGGTATCAGTGAGAAGGCAATCACCGTAAGATAATGTCCATATCCCAATAATCCGGTTGCTCTATTTCTCTGGACTATCCAATGATTAATCATTGCATTAATGGGATTAGTCCAAGTAGGTTGACACAGTGCAATATATAGCCATTTCAATTCAGCAATCTGCACCTTAGTGTCATCCATCCTTTCCAAAACTCTTACTGTCATGAATCTATGAATGATGCGAAGGATGGGGTTGATAATTTTCATTCTCTCCTTTGAATGTCCACTAGCAATACGCAACCAAAAATTCTCTAGTGTAGTATTATCAACTTCTATACTTTCTGGTGCATTAGTGTGGAATCCAAATAAAGCTCCAACAGTTCCAAAAGAAATATCAGTCCAGTTTTCCTTAAGTCTAAACCTTAAAGTGCTGATTCCATCAGAAGACTGAACTATATCCATAGTAGTCATAATCTCTAGTGCTAAGTCACTCTGATAACTAGCACTAATATGAATGAAAGGACCCCAGCCAAGATTAAGGAATGATTTCTCTATACTTGAATCAAAGTTTAGAACTTTCATGAAATCATGATCTAAATCAAGATTGGACCTAATCCTTTCTTTGCAACTGTTGTACCTTTGCTCTTCTATAGCTGAACGGTGAGAAAATCCTTCTGAAGAATACTTCCACTCTTCATCATCATCATCATCATCAATGTTCATCGGTTGAGGGACTTGACTTTGAGAACGAGTGCGTGGCCTCCTCACCGGCTCCATGACATCTTCTACTTCAACAGAGAAGCGAGAAGAACATCCTCTCAATCCTTGATCCCGACGGAGACTCTGCTCAGAACCGGAACTCCCCATCTCAGAGACAGAGTGTCTCCTTGATGAAAGTCTTGATGAATCGTCGTCTTGGGGTTGAGAGCTGCTCCTTGATGAAGAACCCTTGAAAGTCTTCTTGATGAAGCTTGCCGCCTTCTTCATCTTCTAAACTCTTCCTCTCAAGAACTCTTAAGAACTACTACTCTTGCTCTTCTCTCTCGAAATACTGGCTCTGGAATGGTTTCTGGGTGGTGAAGATCATCAACAAAGGTCTGGAATTTATAGGCAAGGCTGCTGCTGAAAGGGGAGGTGCATCTGGTGAAGGGTCTACTGAGGTCGGCCGACCAGGGGGGGGTGGCTCGGCCGAGCTGGCCTTGTGCTGGCTCTGCTGGGTCTCCTCCTTCTCCTGCAAGATGCCCATTGGATTCCTGATACTTTTGGATAGCTTCTACTGCAAGTTGAACGTCGTGCATGCAGCTTTGGACAGAAACTTCAATCAACTATAAGTTTGTCCCCTTGGATGTTTCTTCATCATGGCTATCCTAAAAAGTTTTAATCCTATCCTATTCCTATGTCTTGGCTGGTTGCTACAAGATCAAAAGAGGATCCAATGTTGCCTAATTAATTAATTTTTATTTGGTTGATGTTAATCTTTACTAATTCTAGTCCTTAATGCGTATAAGCAATATAAATATCCCTACTAATGTAGGTCTAATAATTTCAGCACACAAAAAGATAGAATTAATTTTCATATTAAAGATTATCCCTATTTAGCATATTGAAAATTAAACCTATGTTTAAAGTTTTTATTAAAAACAAATGTTCGGTTAATCAACCGATTTAATTTCAGAATAAAGATAGTCACTCAATTCATTAATTGAATTGAATAAACTAACTTCAATTCTTTAGCGTGGCTTAGGTTAAACGCCTAGTTTTTGAATAAAATTAGAGAGATGATTTTTGAAATTCAAACAATATAGATAAAATCTAGAAAAACATATCTACTCTAATTTTTATTTAAAAACCGAATAAAATCGAACCAAATTTAAACCGGCAAAGTCTTCGTGGTTTTCAAAATTTAGATAGCTACGTAAGTGAGAGTAGCTATCTTATCCTATTTAAATCTAAAAACTTTAAATTAAACTAACTCAAACTTTATTAATTTAACTAATGTTTAACAATAAAGTTTTGACTCAAATTAAACTAACTCAAATTAAACTAAAAACTCTAAATACCTGGGTTGCCTCCCAATAGCGCTTGAGATGAGTCCTTCAGCCCAACTTCAAATCTTTACTGTCCAATGTCTTGTGTAGACACTGCAGACAAGTCTTCTTCTTCAAGCTCCGTCCTCTTCAATTGATTGGCAAACTTCAAACTTCGGACGAAATTTGAATGAACTTGATTCACCATTGATGTTGAACTTGATTTCTCCCTTCCCCACATTAATAGTGGCTTGAGCAGTCCTTAGGAAAGGTCTTCCAAGTATCAGTGGTGATCTCGAGCTTGCTCCCATCTCCAGAATAACGAAGTCAACTGGTACAATATTATCTCCAATCTTCACTGGCACATCCTCAGCTACTCCTTCTGGATATCTCACTGAACGATCTGCTAGCTCCAGACATATGGATGTAGGCTCTGGTTTAGGCAGCTTGAGTCTATCGAACACTGACTTCGGCATCACACTAACACTTGCTCCAAGATCGCACAAAGCCTTATCAATGTTGAGTACACCAATAGAACATGGGATGGTGGGGCATCCCGGATCTGCCATCTTCTGTAAAGGGACATCCATTATGGCTGCACTACACTCAGTCGTCAGCTTGACACACTCAGATGGCATTTCCCTCTTGTTAGCTAGTATATCCTTGAAGTACTTGGCATAAGTGGGTACTTGAAGTGCATCCAATAGTGGCATGTGGATATATAGCTGCTTGATCACTTCAATGAACTTGTTGAAATGCTCATCCGTCTTGCTAGCTCGAACTCTACACTTTTCTGGTAACACTCTTGTGTCGTCTACTATCACTTCTGGTTCGTCTTCACTCTCTTTCTCTGCTTCCACTGAACTGGCAATTTTTGTAGTCAACTCTGGGTCTCTAGTCTCTCTCCCGGATCTGGTAGTAACTGCTTTGAGTGACTCTTTAGACTGTGGCTGTCCTGGCAACTTTCCTTCATTTTTGTTTGGGAGATGCTCTGCTAACTGAGATAGTTGATTTTCTAAAATCTTCATCATCCCCATGAGCTGTTGATTTGAACTTCCCACAGTAGTGATCTTGCCATCAATGCTTTCTAACACTTTGTCTACAGCCTTGAATTTTGAGTGTGTGTCCTTGTTGATTTTAGCTTGCTCTTCCATAAAGTCCTTGAGCTGAATCCGCAGAGGAATGACATTCTGAATAGCTGATCCGGCAGTGAACTGTTGTTGTCTATTTTGTCTATAATTGGACGGGGGAATCCAACCTTCCTTCCTGGCATAGTCCAAAGCCTTAGCTTCCTCCGGACACCTCTCACTTGAGTGACCATACTCTCCACACTCTTCACAAGTCATCATGTAATCTGTAGACTTCACTTCCTCTGCTCTGCCACTTTCCATCTTCTCGAACCTCCTCATTAGTGAGTCGATTTTTCCACCAAGGATCTCCATCTTGTCTACCTCCAGCACACTCTTCGCTGTTCCAGTGGAAGTATGCTGCTCCAGTGAGGTAGGCGTCACTCTATCTGTTCCCCATGCTCCATTCTCTGCAATCTTCTTGAATAAGGCTTCGGTCTCAGTGGGTGTGAGACTGAGAATTGATCCTCCGGATGATGCATCAACTTGACCTCTGCACACTGCGTTGAGTCCTCCATAGAATTTCTGAATTATGTCCCAATTCTGAAAATTGTGATGAGGGCATGCTGACACATAATCGTTGAATCTCTCATAAGCTTCACTGAATGTCTCAGTGGGGTACTGCACAAATGTTGAGATCCTGTTGCGCAAAGCTTGAGTCTTCCCTGGTGAGAAATACTTGGCGATGAATGCTTGTAGTAGACTCTGCCAGTTGCTCACTGTCTCCTCTGGTAGTGTCGCCAACCACTGGTGTGCTTTCCCAATCAGAGAGAATGGGAAAAGTCTTGCTCTGATCTGGTCGTCAGTGACTCCTTCAACGTTGAATGTGTTGCAAATCTGCAAGAACGTCTTCAAGTGGTGATTTGGGTCCTCCTTTCCACTGAATGGTTGATTCTGCACCATGTTGATCACTGAGCTCCTGATCTCAAATGCTCTGGGTGGTGGTGCCAAGTCTCTGATCTTCAAGTCTGCTGATGTTGGCACACACAGCTCCATAAGCTTCTTCTCTTGGTCTTCCATCTTCGGCAGAGTTTCCTCTTGTTTCCGAGAAAATTTGGCAGAGTTTCGGCTCTTTCTCAGCAGTTTTTCTGGATCATCCACATAATTAGATGGTTTATTGGATCGTGGTCCATCCATTCCTGCTCAGGTTAGTGGCAGAAAATATATACAAAGCAAAAATAATTCTACAAAATTTACACTAAACTAGTCCTGAATCCAAAAATTTAAAAACAAAATTTAAATTCAGAAAATAAATAAATAAAAAGAAAAATAAAATAAAAATAAAAATGGCGCAAGAACAGTAATAAATAAAATAAATAAAAAATAAATAAAAAAAAATAAAATAAAATTATTGCGCCTAAAATAAAAAGAAAATAAATCTAAATGCATAAAAGAAATAAAACTGAATTTAAATGCTAAATACATACAACAAACATAAACTCTAATCAACTAGAACCCTAATAAATAGTTCCCCGGCAACGGCGCCAGAAAAGCTTGTTGACGGCACTTAAGCACGCCAAACCTTATACTGCAAGCGACAGTATCGTGGTAGCTTTTCCCCAGGATGAGTATCATGGGTTTTGTCAATCCAGGGAACGAACTAATTGAGAACTAACTAATAAGAGTTTAAAGTAAACTAAGGCATAGAGTATAGATCTAAAACTACCTCTAATCTATATCTAATCTGCATCTAATCTACGTTAAAGATAGAAGATAAACAACTAGAACAAGACTAGAACACTAATTAAGGGGTATTAACTAGCTTCTAATCAAGCTCTAATTGGATCCAAGACAAAGCATAATAACGGGCATCACAAATAGATAAGAACAACGAGTAACTAGTAGCTCAAGGTAAACAAGCATGATCAAGCATATTCATCATAGCATAAATAGATCTAGATCAATCAACCTAACCCCCTAGATTGGCTTAACCTTTCCCCAGCCCTACTGTCACTAGAACCAGGTAATCGACGAGAAGCTTTCAACAGGCACATGATTAAAGAATGCACCCCTAATCACTTTATATGGTCTAATAACATAATTAGCACAACTAGAACTTCTAATCACCATGATCACAAGAACTAGATATACAACTATATCATTAGTAAGCTAGATCAAAGATCAAAGAACAAGAACACTAGATGAATATAACCTTTAAAAGACATGTTCTAATCAACATGCAAACTAGATCTAAATCTAATTAGAACTAGAACAAGCATAATTAGAACAAGAACATGGTAATTAGACAAGAACAATGCTTCATTAATATACCTGTATCATACTTACAACCATGGCCATACCTACCCTTGATGATACAATTAGACCTCTGGAGCTAGGTAATTAGAGAGCCATGCAAGGCCTCTAATCACCTCTAGGAATTAGAAGAACCCTAATTCTAGCCTAGAAACTCGACCCTCAGCTCTCATCTAGTTGTTGTCCCTCTTCTCTACATCTTGTCGCCTTGATAATGAATTGGATGCCTCGACCAGGGGCTCAGCTTCGCTTTAAATACCCTGGAGAAGACGTGGCCGAAAAGTCAACCTCAACCGCCAAAGGAATCCCATAGGTCGGCCGACCAGGGGGGGCCTGGGTCGGCCGACCTGGACTCCTCCTGAGTCTCCTGGTTTCCATCTTTTTCGGGCTTCGAGATAATTCTTCTATAAATCTTCGTGGAGTCATTTTCGGACTCTAAACCTTCCAGGTTCTTCTGTATCCCGAGATCTTGTCGAGTCTTCTAGAATTGGGCTTCATTTGATGGGTCTTTAATTGGGCTTCTTCTTCCATTATTGAATAATATTCAGAGGTCTTTTTACTCGAGGTAGACTTTGATGAATTTTGCTTAAAATTGGCCCAAAACCTGCAAAAATTACAAGTAGACAATTTCCAAGACAATATTGCAAAATCCACAATAATCTATGTTATTTGTTAGTAAAAGGCAAAGTTGACGCATAATAATAGGTAAAAACAATATAAAATGATGTATAATTTTCGTTCATAAGCCGCGTCAACAGTTGTCTTTCCACGTAGTGAAGTACACTGTGCACCCAAAGAGGACCTCAAGTGCCTCTATGCTATGTACAAGAAGAAGCGCTATGCCCCGGTCCTTGATCTCGTCCACCACTAGATCGAGATGCCATCGACGGCACTCCCATCAATATCACCTCACTCGTCACCAGGATTGCATCTAACCTGGGCCTCCTTGAGAATGCCCAGATTATTTACCTTCCTGATGATGACTCACACATTATTGGGGAGCAGCACTTCGTTCAGGCGCACTTCATGAAACGGGTTGGCAAAATCTTAGTCGTGACATGGTTTGGGCACAATCTCGAGCTGCCGCTTCCAGCGTCGCAGTTCGACATGTATACAGTCAGAAAACTAATCATGCAGCTCGACGTGGAAGCACCTTACCAAAGCATCGGCGGCATCATGACTAGAGCCCAACAGCGACAAGCAGAAGCACGACGACGACAAGCACAAGAAGCAGAAGTAGATGCATCATGGGCACCCCATACGGCAACTCCATCTGACTCAAAGTTATCACGACTCCAATGCTATACCCAGCTGGAGCCGTGGTACAACACCAACGAGGGTGGAAGTAGGAACCAATGAATATAATGCTTTTCCATATATGTAGGCCGATGGGAGAAACTTAATTTAATACGTTTTTTGGTCCATCCACTGTTGTTAACATATCATTTTTTGTGGGACTCAGAATCGAGGATTGTTGGACTTGTTGGGAAGATGAATGAGGAAACCACACCATAGGAACGAAACCTCAAAATTTGGTAATTGACAGTTTCTGCAAAAAGCAAGAGTTTGGTGCAGCAATCGAAGTTTTCCTTCAATATTCACAAGGATGTTTGGTTCCTGATCATTTTTTTGCCTGAATAGTTGGTTGGTAAAAGCAAAAAGATGGGAATATGTACTGACCCTGCTCCGCGCAATGCGTTCTAAAGGTCTTGTGCTAGATGTTTGCTTATTTAATTCATTGGTTAGGATGTTTTGCTGGGAGGGGCACTGTAAGCGTGAGACTTTCTATGATGTTTCTCTTATACTTGACAGTATGCTGGAGTGTTTCCAACAAACAGCACAAGTCAGCCAATGATGTAACTGTATAATCATGCAAAAATCCAGTTTGCTGTCTGATCCTCCCTAAGGTATTCAACTAGCTATCCAGTAATACTACTCAACCTTCACCAGGTCAGTTGGCACTGATGACAATAAATTGTCCTGTTTATATGCTTTATTCGCTCATATACATGACTTAAGTTCCCT
The DNA here is from genome assembly GCA_022530915.1 of Paspalum notatum. Classification (NCBI taxonomy): domain Eukaryota; kingdom Viridiplantae; phylum Streptophyta; class Magnoliopsida; order Poales; family Poaceae; genus Paspalum; species Paspalum notatum. The sequence continues at coordinate 7,091,671 of CM039683.1, forward strand.
CAAACTTTTCAGGTTAGGAGGAACTAAGCTATGGCTCCGGCCATGAACCACTTTACATGGTACAAAGATTCAAGGAGTCCAAACAAAATTATTGTGATGAGCCTAAAGGTATGCTCTTTGGCTTAAGATCTTCCCTTGTAGACAACACAGTTGTTGAATTTTAATCCATCATTAATTTTGCATTGTGCTTTTCTTTTGTGGCGGAACCTCCGACTTAACCCGGTTCAAGCACATCTGCCATCCCTTGGCTTGCAATGCACTTGAAACGGCATAAGCCCGGTCGTCCGTCGAGAGCCCCGAAGGACCCTCGATTTAACCAAAACTTTCCATGGACCGACATCATACACATGAAACTCAAGAATGAGCCACAATGATCACAACAACCCATCATTTCATACAAACATAGCTTGATTTTACAAAAACCATGGCTCAAATATTATACAACCATACTGATATAGAGTTCAAAATAGACTCGCATCAGAATATATATTACAAGTAGAAAGTAGTGCAGCAGAATTAAAGCACCGAGACATGACATTGAGCCCACCATTGTCATTCCCGATCACACAAGTACTTGAAAAAAAATATCAACAACAACGCTGAGTACGTGGGGGTACTCTGTAGGACTTACCCGTGGGTCTTATATGCCCAACACATTTTTAGTATGCAAAGCTTTATGTGGACTGGCTGACTTCTAACCCGCGTAAGCTTACTATAAGTGCGTCCTTACTTTCAAGTTTTATCTTTAAAAGCATAGGCCTAAGTAATCCAACATAATTATCATATCAAATTTGCAATTAGCAACTAGAACATTACAATGAAAACAAACATATTGCATATATGTAAAAGAAGGTATAAATTATCATCATAAATAACTTGCATATATCATAATCCATGGCAACAACTACGGTGAACGTCAGTGATACAGCATACTCGACATCTGGCGAGCCACAGCGATTCGAATCGATTTTAATTCCCAGGAATATTCCAAACCGCACGGTATATGCTTACTTGCCGTAGCTTTCGCACATATACCTACCCTTGCCAAGTCCACCCTCGAGTATGAACCGAGCTCGCCAGACTCAAGGGTCTCGCGCACGAGCACCCAAGCCAACATCCCTCCTTCCAGCCGGCAAGCAACGGTTCAACCTCGAGTTTTAGTCAAGGTAGAGCTTCAGTAATTTATGCGTCCTGGTAAAAGTAAATGCTGATCCCAGCACAAACAACGGACGGGCCTTAATCAACACAGGCGGGGCCACAAGTATCTCATCATAATCAAATACAATATTTCATCATCATATATCACAATTCTTTTGGCCCGCCCGGTCTCACATCTTTATCATTTATAGTCATAGCTCAAGTTCATGATTCAAATTCATATCTCCAAGTAAGAGTAATAAATGAGTAACACCTACTCTCGCGAGTGATTGATTTCACTCGACTTCTACCGTTACTAAGCATGGCTAAGCATAGACTTCGACCTATTCATACTAGTTGGGATCAGGGATATATGCATGCGGGTTTCAATCAACTCTTAAACGTAAATGCACATAGAAAAATAGATTGCAGGATTCTCTAAATAGGTGATATGCTTAGGAGCCTACCTTTGCGTTATTTTTTTTTTATAAGAAAGCCAACAAACTAATCTATGTAAGTTTGCCGGGTTGTGGAGCTTTGCCCCAGGCAACCCCTTGAATTCACGGACAGATTTAATCAGCGACCCACCGTCTTCATCTTGATGGAAAACCAACTCCTGCTCGAGAGATTACCGTAGTTAGCACCTTATATGCATGGATGCACATGAAATGGTTTTACATGATGCTCGTGCATGATTCAATTTAATGACACAACTCCTTATTTGGTCATACAAGCTTACTGTAAAACCTAACAACTCATAGAACTATAACACAGCCCGTAATAACCCAGGTCTAATCAACACATGAAGGCAAGATAATTAACAAATAACAATTATACGCATGTTCTGCGGCTCAGATTTTTTACTAGGGTGATGTTTAGCATTTGTAACCTACTGGAATTTTTCCTAGCACTTGTGGAGCTATGTGACAGGGCATGCACAATTTAATTGCAAGGAAAGGCATAACGTAGGCGTAGGTTTCAGTTTCACTCATCCAAATGAATTTCTATGAATGGTCATAAGTTTTACAAGCTAGGATGTAACCTCCACTTTGAAAAATCATTGACTCAAGAATTAAGCATATGCACAAAAATTAGAAAGATGCCATGACTCACAGGTGTATGAAATTACAATGTGTAACAAAATGTGACATAACAGGCTGCTTTCAGGTTCTGCTCTGTCACTCAAACATGGTTGCTTTGTACACGTGCAGTTGGAGTAATTTCAGCAAGCAAAACTAATAACATACATTAGCTGGAGCATTTTTCCGCTTATCTGCGTTTGTGCAGAAGTTGGAGTAAAACCAAATTTAAATAAGAAAGGAGACAATGTGTAGTCTGAAACTTGAGGCTTGATTGTTGGAAGCTTGGATAACTAAGTTAGTGAATATGCCACTATATATATATTCACAACAGTTTGGGTAATGCATGGATTAGTACCACAGTGTGCAATTTCTTATTAGCTTGTACTATACAACTCCTTCATCTATAGTTGTAGGAGAGAAGTGGTTTGCAGGCACTTTAGGCCAAAATGCACACCGACGATGGATGTTGGGCTGAGATATACTGCTCCTATAGGAGTAAAGATTGAATGGTGATTCATGTAATGCGATTTTTACCGACATTGTAACTTAGGATTTCAGAGCAATGTGTAGGGAAAGAAAATGATGACCAAAAACATATTTGTGTGCTCGAACAAGAGGCACTGACAGCACATTGGTGTAATCCTGCTAGAACATATTAACAAACACCATGGGGTAGTGGAGTTGCAACTTGCAAGCAGTGTCTGGTTGCAGGCCTAAATATTCAGATTGGAGCATATCACAGCACACATGGAAATAGGAGGAGAAATGGACTACCAAAATCATTGCCACCAGGGTTGGGAATCAAACAGCGAGCTGCAGGAAGGAAGCTGGTGGCATTGCTGTTGTACGCCTACTGATGCTGCTGGCTGCTGATTTTGGTGAAACAAGAGCACTGGTGCTAATCGATGGGAGCAGGAACAACTGCAGGCATGGTGGGCTGACCTGCTGATGCAGCGAAGAAAACAAGGAGAGGGTCAGCAGTGGGATTGAGCAAGAAACATGTTGCCTGATGTGAAGGAGGGGAAAAACAAAAGGAATGACCTGCAAGGAAGGGATGCTGCTTTTCTTCTGCGATGTTGCTGCTGCACGAACAGAAGAGGAGGGCAGGGAGTCGATCTGCTTCTGATATGGCGTGGGGCTGGGGAGGTGAGCGGAGAGACCGAGAGGGTGGAGCTGAAAGGGAGGCAAAAGAGCGAGAAGCTCTTGCTATCGGCCTTTTGATGAAACGGGTCGGACGACAATGGCGAGGAGGTGCCGCTCAGGCGGGCAGCGTGTGGCGCGGCCGCGACGCGCGTCGCTTGCGCGCGTGCCAGCGAGGACGGAGGAGCTGCGCGTGGCATTCGGTGGCCAAGACCATGGGCGGTGTGAGAAAACAGTGGGCGGCAGCGGAAACCATCGAGTTGCATTCAAGTTTGGAGTTGGTTCCAGTCACAAACATACACGCATATAGAAGATTTTGTTGACGATTTTCCCGTGTTTTGGTGCAGCAATGAACGAATCCTTAAATACAAAAGTTGTAGATGGTTCAAAGGTCTAAAACTTTTCTATAAATATTTAAGTCCAAAACGCAGTAGTTTGCAAGAATAGCAAGCAGAAGTTTGGTCGAATTGGTCAAATCCCGAAATCCAGAAATTTAGCGAACCTAGAGCTCGACTTTGTGCATGTTTTTCTCCCAAATTCTGATAGAAAGGATCCAAGGTGTCTATACAAAAATTAAAGGTGGTTCATAGGGCTTCAACTTTGTTATAAACATTCAGGTCAAAACATCTACGGTTTGGGAGATACAAGCAGCCAAAGTTGGGTCGATTCAACGAGTTAAGCTGACATTCCAGACTTGTAGTTTTCAGGTTGAGCTACACTTTCAGAATTGACACAGAGAAACCCGCTTGTAGTTCAGAATATAAAGAGCTACAGGCTCAGGTCCAAATATAAAAGTTTTAGGCCATAAAATTCTATAAAACTTTGGTATAAGGACTTTTCACAAATAAAGTTTATAGCAAATTGAAAATGTAAATCTTGACAAAAGGTTCAGATTACCTAGATTTTGATCCTGAACTGATTTCAGTTGTAATTCAAAAACTAAGAACCTTCAGAGGAAACATTATATAACAAAGTTGTCACACATTTCATGATCTACAAGTTCTGTATATAAAGTTTTGTCCAGTTCCTTTTAGTTTTTAAGTTATGCACCACAGCAGTATCAGATTACTGAATTTCTCTAACAAATTCAATTTTCTTCATTCAAATTGCATTCAAACACTTGAAACCAATATCAATACACTTGTGCTGGAATGATGAACATGAAATGCATGTGTTATTTGCCTTTGAGATACCGGAGGTATCACATCTTTCCAGTAGATGTTTTGTATTTAAGTACCATTGGAATTTAGTTTTCTCAGTGTCACATTTATACTGTATACCAACGTAGATTTTGGTATGTCTCCCCACTACCATCAAAACTCTAAACTGACATTAGGAGTTAAATAAATCTTGATGTCAATTGAAAGGTTTCGGAATGCCTCTTCATTGTATTGAATGACTAGAAGAGCATGTCTTCAGGACAGTGTATTTGTGAGTGTGTATTGCCCTTCAGTCACCATTAGTCAAGTATATTGCTCGGCTGATTTTTATAGCTCATTATCTTTGATGAAATAGGTGTGATAGACCTGTATTAGAAGAGGTTTTAAGGATTTTCCACTGTAGGGTTATCAATGACCCTTCCAAATCAACTGCTGGCATCAGATGAAAACAAGTTGATGCTAAATAGATGCCCTTGGTACGTGCTTACCAACTCTTCTCTATTCTCCTTCGCTTCAATAAGTTGTTTATGATGTTCTTAATGTTTTTAATCTGGCTGTTAAATTTAGGAAGAACTTAGTGATCACAGGCTTTTTTACCATCAATTATTCCTTCGGTTTATTGCTGGTATACTTTGGAATTTAAAGCTTAAAATTCTTATTCTCCACCACATGATGTTGCAATATAGGTTTGTAGTCATGGTTCTGCAACTAGTTGCTGTGTAGGTTTTTGACAATAACTCAATTGTTACAACTTCAGAAGTCAGAACTAGGTTCTGAACAGCAATTATCAAGTATTTACAGTGCAAATCAGCTTGTAATGATGAAGTAATGCTTATTATGTGTGAACTTCCAGGGTACGGTAACACCACTATTTTATGGTGCTGTAGCTATGCTGTCAGAGGTGGTATATCTATGATGGAACACTTCTCCTGTATATAGCTGTTTCGATCAGGCTATATTTACACTATGATTGGTTTCAACTAGCCTGAGATATTCAGTATGGATAATTGGTTGCCTTGCGCAGTATATATAACTCACGAAGTATCATTGTTATATGGACCTCATGAGTAGATGGTACAGTAACTTGTTAGTTGTACCTAGCACTGATGGTGCTGTACGTATATGGTGACCTATACAAAGGAATTGTATTAAGTGTAAACGACATAAAAACATATAAGTTTGGAGATTCCATAGATGTAGAGGAATTGTGATAGAGGCATGCAGAATTTTGTGACCAAATGCAACCGACAGAAAAGGACACATGCATTTTTTTTCTCCCTTTTTCTTCACTTTTTGTCCATGATTTGTCAATCTTGTATCTAGTAAATGAAATCGAGTTTGTTCTTGAAACTTTACGGTATGGATCTATATTATCATTTCATCTACATTTATAGAGTTTTTTTAGGGATATTTAAAACTTAAATTTGTCGTGCCCATCTATATCACCGCCTTGTCCTTTTGAAAAATGGAGGTGGGGTTATCCGAAAATTGTTGCTATACTTAGGCCCTGTTTAGATGTTATCGGATTTACCTCAATCCACATATGTTTGGGTGGATTGAGATGCAATTTAGTTCAAGTTTCACTACAGTCAACCCCAATACATGATGCGAATCTAACTAAATCCAAACAATAAGCACAAATCTAGAAACATATCCTAGTCCTAGGATATAGTATGGGTTTCTTCATCTTATTTTCTACATTTAGTCCATCCCTCTAGACTTCAGTGACTCCATGCTTCTACATTTAGTCCAGCCTTCTAAACTTCAATTTATATAGGATTTATAGGGTGGGTTAGGAGAGGCTCCATGCTTCGAGCGGCGGTGGGAGGGTTTAAGCCCCAGCCATCCGTTGTTGGATCCGCCCCCCACTTAAATCCATTATTAGCAGTCATGAAAACGGTACGGATATTTTCCGACCGTATTCATTACCGAATTTGTTTAGAGGGGTTTTAATCAGTCCGTATCTCAGTCCGGAAATTCAACATCCGATACCGTATCCGTTTCCAAATATTGAAATCGCATATTTATAATGCTGACATCCAACCGTATCGTATCCGGCATGGTTGACACTATCCGTATTCGAATCCGAATCCGAACAAAAATATGAAAACCAATGTGGTATCGGCGATATCCGTTTGTATCCGATCCGTTTTCACTGGAATGATTAGGCAGCAACTTTTTTTTCCCAGACCATATTGAAGTCATCTTCTCCCTGACAGCACATGCGTCCTCCCATCTCCCAACATCAGGCATTCAGGCGTGACTTGGACTTGAGAGTTGAGAGATTCCATGCCCCCCCCCCCCCCCCCGCCGGCGTCCACTTCTCTGTGAAAAAAAAACCTCTCCAGCCTCCTCCGACGCCGGCAACTCCTCTGAGGCTCTGCTCCTCACAGCTTGTAGACGACAGTGGCTTTGTTCGTCGCGCACTACCCAGTGCCCAGCACTACACACCCAACAGGCCAGGGGCCAGCACAAGGCAACGCCCACGATCAGGCCCCCGCGGCGGAGACCGAAGCCGTGGATTGCCCCGCCTCGCGCCGAGGTCTGCGCATGCCGAAAGCATGCTAGCGAGTGTCAGCGCGTTCGGGCGCCACGTCCTGTCCGGGACTCCGGGCGAAAGCCGAGATTTGGGCTTTGTCCACGACACCGTGTCCCCGTGGCCCGCGGGGACAGATCAGTCATCCCAAATTCCCATCACGATTCACGATCACTAAACCAAGTTCGGTTTCATTAGTAGAGAAGAAATACTGTGCGGAGGTGATATGTATCGCGGGGTCATCATAGCCAGCCGAATACCGTGAAAAATCTGTCGCAAAAAAAAAAAAACAGGCACGTCTAAAAACACTCTGTTCACTTTTTTCTTTTTCTTTTTCGGTTTTCATTTCTACTGTATCTTTTGCGCTGTGGCTTGACTGACAAATTATCCAGATTTGTGGTCACTTCGCCGATTACACCACATCATGAAAACACCTCTCCTATATTAACCCTACAGGGAATCAAGTGAAAAACTCGAGCCCAGAAGAGAACATCGGCACCATATCAGGCAGCACGCTAGCTGGTGGCAGAGCAGGTGGCCCTGTTGGGCGTCCTTTTGAGGAGCACAACGCAGTCAGAGTCGTGGCGGTACGTCAGCCGGACCAGGCTCCCCACCACTCGGTACCGGGACCGCGCCCTGACCGTGATGGTGAGTTTTTTTTTAGAATAAAAGGGCAGTGCCCCCGTCCATTAAAAAGCATAACGGACCATATACAGTTTACAGCGCTTAACAGGTGGTATGACCATCTGCGAACAGTGAGAGAGTTCTTAAACCAGAGGCTACAGCTACCTAGCTATGAGCCAAAGACTACAACTTCAAAACTTATTACAGGACGGCAACGCCATGACTCGATACAGTAATAAACTGGGACATATCAGAAGGAAAACTCTAGCTTCAGGCTTGTCTCCAAGTTGCTTGGCAACTCCCAGCTGGACTCCATCATGTACTGGGGAGCCAGAGGACCTGAGCCGCCTCCTTCTTGATCCGCATCGCCATTGTTCTCAATTCCTCCTTCTTCTCCGATGGGCACAGGAGCTCCCAATTTAGAATCATCGCAGCTGTTTTGTGGAAAAGTATAGTCATACTTTGCCACATTGTTCTCTGAAAACAGATATCATTCCTAAGTTTCCATATACTCCAAAAAACAGCTGAAGTACAAATATTAAATATACCATACGTTTATTGCTTAGCCAATATTTCCCTACATCCTCTAGAGAGTCCAAACTTTGTGTATGAAAGATATTAGCCAACACAGACCATAACTGTTTAACAACTACACAATCAAAAAAAAGGTGGTGCACGGTCTCCTGTTCTTCACAGAAGAGACAGGTGAGGTCCTCCACTTTCTTTCTCTTATTCAGATTATCACGGGTTAATAGCCTATTTTTACTCATAAGCCAAAGATGATATTGTACTCTAGGAGGAATTTTGAGGTCCCAGATGGCACAGACAAAAACAATCTGAACTCCTCTAAAATTTACCACTTTATATAAGGACTGCACACTATATATCCCTTTTGAGGTAAAGGTCCAAACTAATGCATCATCTTCCTCATTAAAACTAATTGTGGATGCAAGTTGACAGATTTCCTCCTAGAGCACCATTAGGTTAACGTCACCCATTCTCCTAAAAGTACATTTCAAATTAACACCATCCCACAAGTCAGCTACAGACTGATTTTTCTCATTGACATATCTATATAAGCTCCAATACTGGATTGCTAGACTTGAGGAGCCCAGCCAATTATCTTCCCAAAACCTAACTCTTTTTCCATTTCCAATAATCCATCTGTATCCCATTTTGGTTGCATGTACAGCACTCATAAAACCTTTGAAGAACACCGAGCTACCTACACTATTGTCTTGGAAAATGTTAGGCTTATTTGTCTTATATTTGTAGTCAATAAGCTCTCTCCAGAGTTTATTTTTGTCTTTCTCATATATTTTCAACCAGGAAGCTAGTAGACAAATATTCAAATCCCTCAAATTAGGGAGCCCTAGACCACCATAATCTTTGTGGAGGGAAACTAACTCCCAGTTTGCCAAATGGTATTTGTGAGCACCTTCTATATCATTCCAGAGATAATTGCTCATATGAGTATTAAGGGTTTCAATGGCCCATTTAGGGAACTTAATTAAAGAGAGTAAATAAGAAGGAATGCTAGCTAAACATCTTTTGATCAGCAAGGCTCTAGCAGCTAAAGATAAGAGTTTCCCTCTGCAACCTTGAATCCTATGGAGAAGTTTGTCTACTAAAGGCTGAAGCTCTTCTCTAGTAAGTTTCTCAAAATGTAAAGGTGCACCCAAATACTTTAACGGAAAGGGCCCAGCAAGGCAGTTGAAAATACTACAGATCTCCTTAGATTCCTCTTCCTCCAAATTCATAGTTAGAATCTCACTCTTGTGGAAATTTACTCTCATGCCAGATAGCTGTTCAAACCACATGATGGAGTGTTTCAGGCTCCACAGATGAGATTTATCAACACTAGAGAATAATATTGTGTCATCAGCATACTGAAGGGAGAGGATCCCTCCAGGTCTAAACTCTTGCAAAACGCCTTGTACTAGACACTAGTTAGCCGCCCTGTCTAAAATCCTTGTGAAAGCATCCCCAACTAAGTTAAAGAGGAGAGGAGACAAAGGATCACCTTGTCTCAGACCCTTACTAGGTTTAAAGTATGGGGTTTCCTCACCATTCACTAAGATTCCTACAGAACCACCTACTACTAAGCATTTAATCCAATGTATCCAATTGGGGGAAAAGCCTCTAGTGCTTAGAACTTCAAATAGGAATTCCCAGCTAACCCTATCGTATGCCTTCTCATAGTCTAGCTTAATAATAACTCTTTTTTCCTTATTCCTATGCAGACTATGAACTATCTCAGTAGCCACAACAACACTCTCTAAAATGTATCTCCCTTTTATAAAGGCACTCTGGTTAGTAGCCACTAACCTTTGTGCTACTTTGCCTAATCTATTAGTTAAGAGCTTTGAAAACATTTTTAAGCTGCAATTTATTAAACTAATTGGCCTAAACTGTTTCATATTACAAGCCTCACTCACTTTAGGAACCAAGGTTACTAGAGCAAAATTTAGTCTTTGGATATCTAAAGTACCTTGATAAAAATCTGTAAACATGGCCATGATATCACTTTTGATTATCTCCCAAAACTTTTGGTAAAAAAGAAAAGATAGCCCATCAGGTCCCGGGGCACCCTCTGGATAGCAGCTAAAGATAGCTTCCTTAATCTCAGCTTCTGAGAAAGGAGCATCTAACATATTATTTTCTTCCTCTGTTACTTTCTGGGAGGCTTCCCAAAAATCTTCACTAAGATTAATATTACCCTCTCTTCTTTCGCAAAAAGTTGTTTTTGTAGAAATCTAGAGCTATGTCCATCATCCGTTTTGATCTGATATGTGCCCTGCAGAGCTCTCTAAAAATCTATTCTTTTCTTTCTACTTCTATAATTAGCCACCGCATGAAAATATGTTGTGTTTCTATCTCCTTCTAGAATCTCTCTTTCCCTGGACCTCTGTCTAATCCTAATCTCCTCCATCCTCCAGCATTTATCTAGTTCTTTTTCTATATGTTTATATCTACTCCACTCATCTGCATCTAAGTCTCTTTCTTCTAAAGCCTGATCTAGTTTACCATATTCCTGGGATAACATAGTTTTGTTGTTGCTTAGCAAGGCCACCTGGTTAGCTGCCCACCCCCTTACCAGTCTACGAAAAGACCTAACTCTGAACTGCCAAACATCAATGCTCCTATTTTCAGAACATGGTAGTGTCCATGCCTTCTTCACAACTTCTGTGAAAGACTCTTCTAGTAACCACCATTTTTTAAACCTAAACCTCTTCTTCCCATAAAAAGCGTTATCTCCTAGTTGAACTAGGAGTGGGTTGTGATCACTAGGGGTTCTATCTAAAGCTTTCATCTTAGCTAGAGGGAAAGCCAATTCAAACTCAGTAGAAACAAAAATTTTGTCAATCCTAGCCATAATCAGATTTTCTTAATTATTGGTCCAAGTATATTTTGTGTTCTTCAACTCTAATTCTATCAGACCCCATTTTCCTATCCAATCATTAAAAGAATCAGCCCATTTGAAATTGATAATGCCATTACTTTTCTCATGACTATATCTAACTAGATTAAAATCTCCCCCAAGAATAATGGGGCATTGCCAAGAGCCCATTATCTTGTGCAGTTCATCCAAAAAGACTAGCTTACCATCCTCATATGGTGAGCCATAAATAACTACCAGTTTAAAAGCAAAACCAGAGGATTTGTTGGTTAACATAACACTAACAGAGAAGTCTAAAATATCTCCTACAGTAACTGTAAATATGTTAGAGTTGGCTCCTACTACAATACCTCCATCAGTACCTCTTGCTCTTAGGGAGCACCAATCAAACTTCGTATTACCAGTCAGAGATCTAAGTAAACGTACAGAAAACTCACTTTTCTTAGTCTCAACAATGCTTACAAAATCAGCATGGTTTTCTCTAATTCTATTTGCAAAAGCTGGAATTCTACCTTGTTGGCCTATGCCTCTGATATTCCAAAAAAGACCTATCGTTTTCTATTCTTTTTATATCTCCTAATGCCTCTACTTTTAGGTTTACCCCTACCTTTCCTCTCAGCATAAACAGATTGGTCATCAGACTCTATTTCAATGTATGTAAAGTTATCTGGGTAGCCACCCACTATACTACTGGGATCATTATGAACATCACCTTCATCTATAGAACTAGAATCTGTAGTATTTACCTCTTTAACACTCTTTTTCTCAGCACATATATTCTTATAATTCTCAGCTCTACTCTTATCTAAGCTAACCATGTTATCAAACTTGTTAATATCTAAGGGATAACCATCCCTAGAACAAATACCTAAATCTGCAGCAATCGGAGGATAAATGACCAGGACTAGTGTGTATGGTGGGTAAGTTAGATTTACCTTTCATGAGTTGGAGATTCTGCTTTTCCTTGAGATCTTGAGCTTTTTGGAGCATTGTTCTCCCATCATCAGAAACTCTCACGCTTTTCTTCATGGCCAGGATAGGCCCCCACTTCTGATTGGTGACTCTTTTATGTTGGTCATGAGGTTCTCTTTGGTTGATCATCCTCTGTAAATCTTCAGTAGTTGGCTGAGAGCCAATTGCATCTCCAATTTCCTTCTCCACCCCTGTAGGCATGTTATCACTATGAAATACTAGTCCATTACCCTCTCTTAGGTTGGTTAAGTGATCAATCCATTCCAAAGGCAAGTTTAGTTGACCCTCCTCAAGCTGAACATCCTCCCCCTTATCAGTTATATCTTCTATCTCTTCTACCTCAGTTCCATCAATCTCCATGGCCTCTAGTAAGTACGCACAGCCATATTGTTCCAGAGAATGCTCTTGGTTTACTCCAAAGATTCCAGCGATCTTCTAACACTCCTACTTTCCCCCTGACTTGTAGAGGTTTGTCCACTTTTACCTTGATTTGATTTTTCTCCAGTCTGATTAACACTTCTCTTATCACCATTCTTTGTCCCCTTTTCTTTGTCCTGTCCCTCTTGCTCTCTAACCTCATCATCTAGTAAGTCATCATCCTCAAGATCTTCTTCATCATTATCCTTACCATCCTTCCTGTTCTTGTCTTCATGAGAATCACCATCATTTCCATCTCCATCATGGTCATCTCCCCCATCTTTAGGCTCTCCCAATTGCATCACTCCTTCAGTTTTGAAGTGAATGAGGAAGCAACTTCCACCAAGCTCATATATCCTCTCAAAAGGAATTCTGGCTGGATTTTTGCATTTGATTCTGATCCTTGCCATTGAAAAAAAAAACTTTGAACAATTTAGTCCAATCTACCTCTAGAAGTAGTCCTAGGCTTAAGGCAATATCCTTAATGGTCCACCAATCAACCCACTTAGGTGGAATGCCCTTGACTTGTACCCAAACCTCTTTCAGTCTGATGATTGGTTCCACATCTCCATTCCAAGGTTTCAAAGAGGCCACAACATTTGTTCCCTCTAGCTCAAATAGTGTAGCCTTCCCAATGATCAGATTCTCCACTCTGGGGTGGAAATCTGGTGATGTGACCTTAGCACCTTGGTCACCACAATGGCATGATTGAGCTAAGATCCATTGCTTAGCTGATGTCAAACACCTAGGGTGTTACACTTCGCTTAAAAGGATTAACCCGGGAATGGTGGGATGGACTCTAGAAGCCTTATATATTCTAGGTGTTTGACACCCTAGGTTAATCCATTCCCAGGTTAATCCTTTTAAGCGAAGTGTAACACCCTAGGTGTTTGACATCAGCTAAGCAATGGATCTTAGCTCAATCATGCCATTGTGGTGACCAAGGTGCTAAGGTCAATTCCCTAGAGATGAACCTTGACTTAAACTTGGATGATATCCCTTTGCTTATATGTTGACCTTTTCAACTATATGCCAAGGTAATGTTGAAGGAGATCATTTCATGTGCTTCACACTCATTTCCATCTATTTGGAAGGGTGGAAACGTTCCATGAAATTTAGAGTTAAAAGGTTACATGAAATGACGAGACATACACTTTTAATTTGCTTTATGAAGTGGATGAGATCTTATGTCATCAACCAAGTCATGTAATCTTGCCCAAACAACTCTATTTTAGCTCATGAACAAAAGTCATGAAGGGTTCATGTTGAGCAAATGTCAAGACGATGCTCTTATTGGCCTAAAACCTATAATTAAAGAGTTATCATGAGGCTGCCTAAACGTAAGTGAAACTTCATCTTCTGTGCTAGTTATGAAGTTTGGCCCTCAACAAAGAGTGAAGTCCAAGTCATGAGGAACAAACTTGGCTTAATGACCCAAGTCTAATTCTCTCTCTAAACCTGTCAAATCGAGGCATGGAAATCGAATCAGCTGCTAACTTTCAGACTTAGAAATAATTCTAAGTATTGGAATTATAGTGCCGATTTTGATTGACGTCTCGTGTTCTCCAATTTTTGTTAAGCAACTTGAGTTTGTCCATAAACAAAGATTGAAGTTAACCTATTGGACGACAACATATCAAAAGTTGCGATCAATTTGAACTGAGTTGACAAGGTTTCGACGTTCGTTTCCAATTAACAATTAATCATTGACAATGCTGTTTAGGGAGCTCATTATCTCTTAATTCGAGAGCCTAATGAACATACACCCTTAATAGAATTTGTAGAGTGATCAGAGCTTGACAATCTTTGTTCTTGGCCCATGAGCTAAATCGGCCAGCAAGCGGATCAAAATCGAGCTTGAATCGGCCCACATCGATGCATGCCAGCCGTTCGGTGGAATGCCCCTATGGGCGACGCGTGCCCTCGCGCGTCTGCCTCCCAGAGCGCGAGCAAGCCATTGCCGACAGCTGCCCCTCCACTGTGGCGGAACCGCCCTGCTTAATCTAGACTAAGCACACCTGCCACCTCTGGCTCGCAGTGCACTTAGGCCAGACTAAACCCGGTAGTCCGTCGAGAGTACTACAGCTCTCGATAATACCAAATCCCAGAGGAACCGACATCAAACACATCCGACCCTCGAAGGAGCCATAACAATTACATCATCACAGGCAGTTGAAATAGAGAGTTATAGAATTAATTTACAACTCAATTGTATGAAATCAAATACATGTTCCAATATAGCGGAAGCGAATTCAGAGTATATAAATATAGTGGAAGCGTTTTCAAAACATCTCGCAGCGGAATAATATACTTAAGTAGTCTTCAGGAAGAGATGACAAGGCGAATAGCACCGAGCCCACCGATACTACCACCTCCAACACAGTTGTCCAGCTATCGTCGGTACCTGTAATCCAAAAGTGGGGGCAAACCCTGAGTACTAATTGCGCAGTAGGACTTAATGGACAGGGCTTACGGCTGACGCAAAGCATGCTTACTAATCATGTGGATCCTTAGCTGTTGATTCTTAAACAAGGTCATGTTGATATCAGATAGCAGGATTTTGACAGCTGCTATCCATTAATCATGAGAATCAGTTATATCATAAAATAAACATTTGCATGTAAAGTAAAGTAATGAACACATGTCTCGTCCCAAGATTCACAGCGCCTCCATCCAACCCCTTGGGAGTAGCCGTCTCAGGAGCGATACCACGGTACGTCGGGTCAGCCCTCTCTCGACCTCAAAGCATCTCCCAAGCCCATCGACCTCCAACCGGTGGATGGGCAACACCCTGAATAGTGGGACAGATCATACACATCCAAGCATGTTGTATTAAAAGCGTGACTTTGTAAACAGTATGTTCCAATTATTACTACGTTGCCCGTGTGCGATATTGGCATTCTCACACCTGGTGAGCATCAGCGATTCGAATCGATTTGTTAATTCCCGGGAACAACTAACAATGCCAGGGGTATATGCTTACTAGCCCTCGCGTTCCCACATATAGCCCCCATCTCCACTTGTCCCATCCCAAGTTCGATTTCCAACCCGCCATTCCCTAGGTTTAGCCCCCGTGGAGCGTTACCTCGGCCGCACCGGGTCCAGCCCTCCACGAGTCTACACCCCAAGCGCCCCTGGGAACGATGGTAGGACCAAGTCTCTGTTCTTCGGATGGCACAAGTAAGACTTTCACCGGTCCATTATCCCGGATAAGCACCTTAGCAATGTTATGCCGATCAGCAGGCGAACAGCGAACGGGCCTTATGCGACTCGGGCAGAGTCCAGTGCACAATATCATAAACCATGAGTAACTCATAAAATCTCCGCCCGGTCTCCATTTAAATCAGAAGCATATATAACAAGTTACCTCAGTGAGATTTCTGTAAGTTTTTGAAATCACCTACGCGACGAGTGACTCCATTCACCCGTGTCTACTCGTACCTAGCATTACTAGGCACTCGTCCTACGAACTCTAGGTGTAGGTTCTAGGGCCAGGGCGGCCAGGATATCTAATGCAGTTGGTTCCAAACAACTCCTGATGCATATGCCTAATCATCAAGACATAAGATGTTTGCTGGGTATAGTATGGTCCTGCCTACCTTTGCTTGATCTTAAGAAAACCAACAAACTAAACTAGGTTAGTTTGCCGGGTTGTGAGGCTTTGCCCCAGGCAACCCCTTGAAGCAGGGACGGATTTAATCAGCGACCCTCCGTCTTCTTGCTCCGGATATAGCCTGTCGTCCGTTTCCTTGATCACTGGTCTCTCCTGTGTTGGTAGCTCCTTGCACGCGGGGTCTATATGCATGATAAAATGCAAGTGAGTGCAAGGGAATGCAAATGCATGTCTACGATACAGTGTTATAAACATGGCACATTGCAAACTTGAGTACAATGAATGGCAGATGTATGCATGAGGTGTCAATGAAATATAAGGCATGATCAAGCAGCTTGTGAAGAATGGGTTCGGGTATTCTTAGTTTAAACACATCCCATAACAAGAAAACTTAACGACTTTGCTAAGAAATCATACAGCCCATCACTAAGAAATTGTACAAACCCTCACTACATTTTATCCTTGGAGTCATTAGGAGTTAGTGTCTTATATGTGTACCCAGTCCCCATCAAATGAAATGAAGTTGTCTCTTGAAGTTAAACATATATATGCAAATTAAGGAACACGCTACCTTTATGAATAGAACGCACTCATAAGCTCATGTAGTTAGAAATTTTTTAGCACATGCTGAAACATACTTCATAGCGCTACTGTCAAAATTTCAGCAACAACCAAGTTATAATTAATTTATTAAATTTCCAGCAAGTTATCAGCCCTATAGCTTCTCGGATTTTTCATAATTTATAGGAGTGAGTTCTGGACTTGAAATTCCTACAACAAGTATTTCATGGCATGAAAATCATATACAAAAATCATCAAGCCCAAAATCCAAAGTTAATAGGACTTCTATTTTTCCATATTTTATTTCACCATGAAAATCATATAAGTCAAAACAGCAGTAATAAGGTGCAAAAAAAATCACTTTCTGGAATCAAGACATCACTAGTAGGCTACTAGATTTTTCCCAAAATTTTCCTAGCAGTTTAAATACCCTTTTTCCTATTATTTAGTTAAACATGTGACACTTTGTCATTTTCAAATCACCACTCAAACTTAACATACAAGGCTTCAAACCTTACCACCAAGCTATATGCAGCATAATGAGTGTCCTAAAAATCTAGTATAACATTTGGAGCGATTTGCATAAGACTAAGTACTTCCCATACATTTCTATTATAAAAACGTAGGCCTAGGGGTAGATCGGTCATTTAACAACAAGTGCTACTGCCATAAAATTTCACACAGTGCCTAATTACCATAACAAAGCTACTTTCCAAGTTTCATAATTTTTGGAGTTCATTTGGCCCATTTTTACTATTTATTAACCTACACCATGCATGCATTAAACCAGGGGCAAAACAGACTTTTCACACATCTACATCATATCTATCCTGTAGAGCTACTCAAGAGGAGTCCATAGCCACTGAGTTTGTCCATTTTGGATTTTTAATTGAATTGTTATGATTTTCTAAAGTTTCAGCCGATTTATTAATGAAACAAACGAAAATCTATTAGATCAAAGACCTGTACGCAATTAACCATAGACCTCAGGGGCTAGCTCGAAAGAACTACATGACTCAATGCACAGCGCTCGGATTAAAACAGAAAATGGATGAAGCTCGGGGGCCAGGATGCAAAATCCTCACCCCTTCTTCTACCTTCGGCCGGGGGAGCGAACGCGCGGCGGCGGCTCGCGTTCCCGCGTACTGAGCGGCGCGTCGGGACGGGGTCTTGGAGCCGAGGTAGGCCGGGGTTGTGCCTCCCGCGACGGCGAACTTGACCCTCTAGGTCTCGTCGCCGGCGGTGCAGAGGAGAGGCAGGCGCAGGTGGTGAACCGGCGGCCGCGGTGGCGTGCACCGACGGCGGCGCGGGCGCGGATCCGGCGGCTCCGGTGAGGGGAAGGGCCACGGGGTGGCGCCTCGGCTGCGCGAGGACGCAGGGATCGCGTCGGTGGTGAAGTGGAGGCAAGGGAATGGCCGGAGGGTAGCCGTCCACAGCGACGTCGAGCTCGGACCTCGAGCAATGGCAACGGCGCGCGGGGAAAGGTGCTAGGGGTGCCGGCGGTGGACGAGATCTACCCCGGAGGGTGGAGGGAGGCGAGGGGTGTGCGGGCGCGCGTCGGACGGGGAGGAGGCGGCCCGAGGCGGCGGGTGCCGTGACCGCGCCGCGGCGGCGATGGCGGCGAGCACTCTGCGCTTGGGACGGAGAGGCGAAGGGAGACGACGAGGCTTAGCTCGTTGGACGCGGAAGGTGGAGGCGGTTGTAATGGCGGGGTCTGGAGGTGCGGAGACGCCCGGAGCGGCGGGCGGGAGCTCGAGCCCGAGCTTCCGTCAATGGCGGGCAGTTTCGGTGCGCAGAGGGAGAGCAGAGAGCGAGGGAGTGAGGGCAGAGAGGGAGTGTCCTCCGCGGCTTAAGGCCGAAGGAGAGGTGGCCCTGGCCGGGAATCGGTCTAGGTGCGAGCGGGGCGCGGGACGCGGCTTCGGCCGGCGTCGTCGGCCACGCGCGGCGCAGGCAGAGCGCGTCCGCCGCGTGGGCGCGCTGGAGCGGGGAAGGAGGACGGCGAGGAGATGGTAGGCGCGGTCTATAGACCCATAGAGGCCGATAGGTGGGACCGGGGCAGGGTGGAGAGAGAGGCGTCCAGTGGACCGGGTGCGTGGAGTGGACGAAACATGTGGGGCCCACCGGCTCGGTTTTGTCTGGCGCGGGCGGGAATCCGGCGGGCGGGGCCCACTGTCAGTGACTCCGGTTTTGGAAAAACCAAGGGAAAAAGAAAAAAACCCAGTTTGACTGGTTGGACCTCTATTTGAAATCTCAGTTTTTGATTGACCTAGAGGCCGAATCTAGGAAAACTCCAATTGGATTAAATGTTCTAAATTTGTTCCTCTACATTTACCTTATAAACTTGTATACCATGTTCTATTCAAAATTTTGGTGTAAATTTGAATTTAAACTGCTGACTAAGGTTTGACCAACAGAACCTTCCTAGTTTAAAATTCTAAAAGTCCATTTTCTAGCCACTTTCACAAAAGGAGTTTTATACCAATGTTGTTTAGAATTTCATGATCTACAACTTTCTCAATGCAAGCATTACAAGATTTTGTCTATAAGATCAAGGAAATTTAAAATTACTAAACAGGTCAGTTTTGGACAGATTTCACATGCTGACAGAAAAAGCCCCAAAACCCTATGCAAACCTTTATGCATGTCAAAGCACCAATTACCAAAGTTGTTCACAACAAAATTTTCTACAAGTTTGTCAATATAAGTTTCACCCAAATCTAAATAGAATCAAAGTTATGGGCTCAAACACAGAGACATATATGCAGAAAACAGGTTTTTAACAAGTGGCATTTCAACCAAATTTGAATTAGGGTTCAAGTGCATGTCATTGCATGATGTATTATGATGAATGTTGCATGTATGATGGATGATTAAGCATTTAAGATGCCGGAGCATCACATCCACCTCACCTCGTCCCTGCCTCTCCACTCGATGGGGAAACAGCAGGAGGCGAGGCGCATCACCTCTCCTCTCTCATCCACTCGGCCCTGTCACATCCTCGCTCGCCTCCGTGCGCCGCGCATAGTGCCATGGCCGGGCTCGCCATGCTGCTGCCGTGTTCTGCTGCGGCTGTTGCTCCGCACTGCGTGCAAACGCACTTCGCGCGGGCGTGCCGTCGTCGGTGAGCCCTCTACCTGCGCGCGTGGCCCTGCGCCGCCGGACCGCCGATGCCTCCGCGGCCGCCCGCCCTCGGTCGCGTGACCGCGGGATAGCTTTGGGACGAGCCGAGGCCAGGTGCGGAGGAAGCCCGATGGTGCCCTGCCTGGACGGTCCGCCCTGCAGGCCGCTGGTCTCCCTGCCGGTCCCAGGCCGCGTCCCGACGAGCCGATCCCGACGCCCCTTCC
The DNA here is from genome assembly GCA_022530915.1 of Paspalum notatum. Classification (NCBI taxonomy): domain Eukaryota; kingdom Viridiplantae; phylum Streptophyta; class Magnoliopsida; order Poales; family Poaceae; genus Paspalum; species Paspalum notatum. The sequence goes on from CM039683.1 coordinate 7,111,657, forward strand.
CGTCCCTGCTCTGTGTATGGGATGAGGAAGAAGAAAGGGGTAAGAATGAATTAGAAACTCTTTTCTGGTTTCTGATGTAAAAATGCCAAGGCACATAGATTTACATTTATGGGCTTGATTAATTTGCTAGGAAGTCCAGGGGTCCTGATGCAAAGTGATTTTTGTTTTTCTTTTACGCATTAATCGGCTGACACTTTGGAAATTCATAGTAATTCGTAGAAAAATCGTAAAATAGCAAATAAGGACTTTTTGGAATCCTTGTGAATAGATCTATGCAGTGGAGTGATAATATGATAGTGTTTTGTAGAAATTTTGTGCTGTTTATATTTATGTTTGATAAATAGGGATAAATTCATATCTCAAGTTATAGTGTTATAATTGCTGTGAAATTTTTATGAGGGCCTATGTATGCTGTGAGTGTGCTATGGTTAAATTTTTATGCATTTTGATTGATGGATGAAGGAGTTATGATTTTCCTTGCTTTGCATGTAAGGAAACTTTAGAAAATTCTAGTAGATTATTTATAAGTGTTGTAACTGTGATTTTTGGGGATCTCCCTTATCTTGCCATGAGAAGCCCCAGAAAAAGTTTTGAGCTGCATAGGGTGTCTCTAAATGGGTTTTCCTATTTATGCTCCCTTGCATCATGTGTTTTGTTATTTTTGATATCTCCAAAAGCACTTGGTCAAATGCTATGAAATTTGTACAGTAGTCTCCTGGGAGCATATTCTAGCTGCTGTAATTTTTTGTAGAATTTATGGTGCACTTTAGATGCATGATCATATATATGTGCCTATTTGCCTTTTTTTTCAAAATAAATTAAGAAATAGGGTACATAAATTTTGTTTGGAGGTAAATGTTGCTTATTTTGTTGTTCACATATCATATGTAAACTGTTGGTATGCTTGCCGTGGCTTGGATATGCTTTTCAAATAATTATAGATGTCTATAATTCATTTTTAGGCAATCTGGACAGTTTTGGGGAGATTGCTAAATACTCCCCCTAGACTATGTTTTCTGTGGTTGAGTTGAATACAAAAAGTGTTCATAAATTGTTGATCTAGCTACTGACCAATTGTGATGGCCATTGCCTTAATATTCTAGGACTTATGGCTGTTTTGGTTAAAGTTCAGAAATATGCCTTCGTGCAGTCTCACTGGCAGTTTCTGTTCTTCTGCTATTTCGACCATTTTACTTTGGGAATCTTGCTGTGATGCCTGAAAATGACTTATGGAGAATTTCCTAAGCTTTCCATAGAGTCTAAGTTTGATAATTTTCGATGTCTGTAGCTCCAGTTATGAATTTTCTTGTAACTGGGTTGTGTGCAGTTCAAAATCTGGAAAGTTCTTGTGTTGAAGTTGTTTGCATGACTTATGTTATGATTTATATACATGTCTTTGCTCGCATTCATACATATGCATTGTGCATTTCATTTAGGTACGCTAGGAGAATCGCGAGAAGGACATGGATGATGTAATGTTGGAGCCAATCCTAAGGATGGTGTTTAGTGGTCCAACCCGAAGAAGCAAGAACTAAGATGGGAGATGCTCATCAAGACGGTGCGGCTAACTTGATTGACTTGAGTCCAATTCTAGGCAAGCCCCGGAGCATTCTCAACTTCCTATGTTTTACAAATTAAATTATGTTGAGTATTTTATGATGTTTTATGCATTAAGTGATAGGAGTTGTTTGAAAACCCTTGTTGCACATATATTCCTCTCCTTGTCCATCAAATAAATCCCGGAAATCCTATGTTTTAGTGTAGGATTGACTAGTTGCTTAGTTATGCAAATAAATGGTAGAAGTCAGGTGAAGTTTTCACCTGCGAGAGATAGGTGGATACCTGAAACAAATGGAATATGGTGTGTCATGGGTGTACCCGATATTTTTTGTAAAACAAAATTAGGGAGACCGGGCAGGAAAGTGGAGGCTACAGGACGAGGAGGTCCTGGGAGTCGGTAGTCCTGTCTGAGTCGATTAAGGACTTGATCTTTGGAGCACTTCCTAATCGTTGAACGCAGCCTATCACTTAGCTGGCCGGCCTGAGGTTGCCGACCGCGAAGCCGAGTAGTTCTATTCAAGCCGAAAACCCGGTGAGTACAAAGTGCGGCTCGGAAGGGAGTCGTCGCATAGTCGATGGGCAAGGTGTTTAAAAGCCCTTCGCTGTTCCGGTGAGGCAATATCCCCGAGAGTGCGGCGCTTGCTGGGACCGCGATACATGTATGAGTCCAAAGGTAACCCAATGATCCCCGACGGGGGAAAACAGGGGTGAGTGTTAGGAATAATTCCCCAGCTGGGTAGTAATCGATTCGAATCGCCATCTCTCCTGGATAGTGAGAACTTGACGGAACGGTTTCAGTGTAGCAAACTAAAAATAAATAATGATATGATGATGGGTTAATGAAAATGATGGTGTTGATCACCCTGACGGTGATGTTTGGACATGATCCAATCGCATAGGGATGCTTGTTTATTTTTATACTTGTTTTAGCATAGATGCAAATCTAGTTTATAATTGAAGGTTTTAATTTGATGCAAGTTACACTTATAATTCCCTACAAATGCCTTTATGCAAATTTTGTCAAGCCAGCTCCACTTATAAAGCCTTGCATGATCCTTGGTGTCTTTTAATTTAATTTATGACGGGTAAGTCTAGCTGAGTACATTCTCGTACTCAGGGTTTATTCCCAAATTGTTGTAGGTTGTGATGTATCATGGTTACTGCAAGAAGTTGGATGGCTCCTACCATAGCGAAGGAGTGAGATCATGGGCATGATCATTCTTATTTACCTTATCTGTTATGCTTTTGTGGAATATGACTAAGAGCTGGCATGGTAATAAAAGGTTTCTATTTTGTTTTAAAGCTATGTTGCTTCCGCTACTTTATATTTGGTTTATAATACTAAATTGATCTCCGATGAATGGTAAGGTGTTTCATATTACATTGAAATCTGTGATGGCAAACGATGTGGTGCACCGAATCAGTACGATCTTGGTACGTTGCGATGTTGGTTTGGAATCCTTCGAGATTTCAGTAACTTCAGGATTATACGAGTGTGAGTTCGATACTTAGCCACTGCGGTGATTACTTATCGAATTTTTGCTCTTATAATTTTGGGTCTGTGACACGAAGCGAGGATGAAAGCTTAAGTGGGATGGTGGTAGGTGTGGTTCGCTCAGCATGCAGAGTGGATTTGAGCCGTTTGGACTCTGGGGCGTTACAAGATCCAAGCAATCAGTTCGGTTGCCCTGTTCGGCTGGTAGATAAGCCGACAGAATTCGGCTGTGAGAGCAAACAAGCCGAAATATGCCAGCTTGTGACCAGCCGAACAGGCCCACATGTGTATGTGCGCTCAGGTGGCAACCGCAACACCGTCCATTTCCTTCCTTTTCCAAAGAAAAGGCGGTTGATCAAGGAGCATGAAGCTAGACGTCGAATTAAGCCGAAATATGCCAGCTTGTGACCAGCCGAACAGGCCCGCTCAGGTGGCAACTGCAACACCATCGATTTCCTTCCTTTTCCAAACAAAAGGCGGTTGATCAAGGTGCATGAAGCTAGATACCGGCATGTGCATAAATAAAAAAGGCTGAGCCGTTCCAGCTAGCTAGAATCATTGGCATGAAGCTTCAAACATTGCCTTTTTCTCCCACATAAACCGATCATGGTTTAACGCTACACTACAAGGCAATCCGCGGCAACCAATCGGCAAGTGAGATGCGCGCGCAACTTCGACACAAAGACGTCATCATGGCACCTACGGCCAATGGGCGCGGACGACAATGAGCTTCCACTCTTCCACCTGTCGCCGTGTGCGCACTACTACGTGCAGAGCCCCTCCGCGGCGTCGCACACGCTCAGCCACCCAGCGTCCGACTCCATGGTGCTCATCCTCTTCCCCTTCCCGACCCTCCACCACGACGTGGACGCCCGCCGCGAACACGACCACGACCACGAGGATCCAACAGCTCCTTCCTGGTCAGCAGCGACAAGAAGCCCGGCAGGTGCTGCGCGTGGTGTCGGGGCGGTCATCAGGCCACCACGATGACGGCGACGGCAACGACGCGGACGGCGATGAGGCGGCCCAGAGGAGCGGGGCGTGGAGGTACGTGAAGCTGGACCCGGAGGCCCCATGCTGCTGCATCGCGTTCCAGGTGGCGGCCAGCACGGCGTTCGCGCTGCTCGTCTTCGTCCTGGCCACCAGGCCACGGCACCCCCAGGTGTCCTTCAGCGTCGGCAAGGTCCAGCGGTTCGCACTGGGCGAAGGGCTAGACGGCTCGGGCGTGGAGACCAGCTTCCTCAACTGCAACTCCTCCGTCGATATGGTCATCGACAACTACTCCAAGGTCTTCACGCTGCGCATTAGCCCGCCGCAGCTCCAGATGTCCTTCGGCCGATTCGTCTTGGCCATCTCACAGGCCAGCACGTCGATCGATCTCGTTCTCTCTCTCGTCTCTATTCATAACCGACCAGCTGTTGAGCTAAGCTGTTCCGTGTGTGGTCTTGCATTGCTATGCTGGTGCTGCAGGGAGACGGCGTCGGTCCACGTGGCACTTGGATGGTGAGGCTGTTCGTGGCAGCGCAGGACAAGCCCATGTACGCGGCGGGGCGCGGCATGCAGGACCTGCTGGACTCTAGCCACTCACCATCACCATTCCAGGGGCCGAGGCCTAGAGGTGGTGGCAGACAGAGTGCAGGGAGAGGAAGGGCACCGATGGACAGACAACAAGTCAGACCAGATCAAGAGCATGGAAGAAATGGTGGCAAGCTAGGTCAGGATAACAACCAAACCACAGATATGGAGGTGGAAGAGAAGAGAGAAGCTGTCCCAGAGGCTAAGGAAAAATTCATGGATGTAGCGTGCTTCAACTGTGGAGATATTGGTCATTTCAGTACTGCCTGTACCAAACCTAGGTGTTGCTTCATATGCAAAAAGGAGGATCATGTGGTGGAGAATTGTCCTGAGTGGAAGAAAGAACAATCAGTGGCCTAGTACTATGGGAGTGCTTGCAAGGGGTTAGGCTTTTATCACATTGATGTGGAACCTAGGGAACACAGATTTAGTCACTGGATAGGGCTGGACAATTTTGGTATTATAACAATAGAGCAAGGTGACATCAACGAGGTTGAGTTAATACCTCATTTGAGGAGGCTGTTTGATGAAACCTGGGGCTAGAAACTGAGGTCTGAAGAGGAATACACATACATCACCAGATTTCCACTCCACAAGAGAGTGGAGAATCTGGTCATTGGGAAGGCTACACTATTTGAGCTAGAGGCAACAAATGTTGTGGCCTCTTTGAAACCTTGGAATGGAGATGTGGAACCGATCAGCAGACTGAAAGAGGTTTGGGTATAGGTCAAGGGCATTCCACCTAAGTGGGTTGATTGGTGGACCATTAAGGATATTGCCTTAAGCCTAGGACTGCTTCTGAAGGTAGATTGGACTGAATTGTTCAAAGTTTTTTTTTCAATGGCAGATCAGAATCAAATGCAAAAATCCAGCCAGAATTCCTTTTGAGAGGATATATGAGCTTGGTGGAAGTTGCTTCCTCATTCACTTCAAAACTGAAGGAGTGATGCAATTGGGAGAGCCTAAAGATGGGGGAGATGACCATGATGGAGATGGAAATGATGGTGATTCTCGTGAAGACAAGAACAGGAAGGATGGTAAGGATAATGATGAAGAAGATCTTGAGGATGATGACTTACTAGATGATGAGCTTAGAGAGCAGGAGGGACAGGACAAAGAAAAGGGGACAAAGAATGGTGATAAGAGAAGTGTTAATCAGACTGGAGAAAAATCAAATCAAGGTAAAAGTGGACAAACCTCTACAAGTCAGGGGGGAAGTAGGAGTGTTAGAAGATCGCTGGAATTCTTTGTAGTAAACCAAGAGCATTCTCTAGAACAATATGGCTGTGCGTACTTACTAAAGGCCATGGAGATTGATGGAACTGAGGTAGAAGAGATAGAAGATATAACTGATAAGGGAGAGGATGTTCAGCTTGAGGAGGGTCAACTAAACTTGCCTTTGGAATGGATTGATCACTTAACCAACCTAAGAGAGGGTAATGGACTAGTATTTCATAGTGATAACATGCCTACAGGGGTGGAGAAGGAAATTGGAGATGCAATTGGCTCTCAGCCAACTACTGAAGATTTACAGAGGATGATCAACCAAAGAGAACCTCATGACCAACATAAAAGAGTCACCAATCAGAAGTGGGGGCCTATCCTGGCCATGAAGAAAAGCGTGAGAGTTTCTGATGATGGGAGAACAATGCTCCAAAAAGCTCAAGATCTCAAGGAAAAGCAGAATCTCCAACTCATGAAAGGTAAATCTAACTTACCCACTGTACACACTAGTCCTGGTCATTTATCCTCCGATTGCTACAGATTTAGGTATTTCTTCTAGGGATGGTTATCCCCTAGATATTAACATGTTGGATAACATGGTTAGCTTAGATAAGAGTAGAGCTGAGAATTATAAGAATATATGTGCTGAGAAAAAGAGTGTTAAAGAGGTAAATACTGCAGATTCTAGTTCTATAGATGAAGGTGATGTTCATAATGATCCCAGTAGTATAGTGGGTGGCTACCCAGATAACTTTACATACATTGAAATAGAGTCTGATGACCAATCTGTTTATGCTGAGAGGAAAGGTAGGGGTAAACCTAAGAGTAGAGGCATTAGGAGATATAAAAAGAATAAAAAACGATAGGTCTTTTTTGGAATATCAGAGGCATGGGCCAACAAGGTAGAATTCCAGCTTTAGCAAATAGAATTAGAGAAAACCATGCTGATTTTGTAGGCATTGTTGAGGCTAAGAAAAGTGAGTTTTCTGTAGGTTTACTTAGATCTCTGACTGGTAATACGAAGTTTGATTGGTGCTCCCTAAGAGCAAGAGGTACTGATGGAGGTATTCTAGTAGGAGCCAACTCTGACATATTTACAGTTACTGTAGGAGATAATTTAGACTTCTCTGTTAGTGTTATGTTAACCTACAAATCCTTTGGTTTTGTTTTTAAACTGGTAGTTATTTATGGCTCACCATATGAGGATGGTAAGCTAGTCTTTTTGGATGAACTGCACAAGATAATGGGCTCCTGCCAAGGCCCCATTATTCTTGGGGAAGATTTTAATCTAGTTAGATATAGTCATGAGAAAAGTAGTGGCATTATCAATTTCAAATGGGCTGATTCTTTTAATGATTGGATAGGAAAATGGGGTCTGATAGAATTAGAGTTGAAGAACAGAAAATATACTTGGACCAATAATTAAAAAAATCTAATTATGGCTAGGATTGACAAAATTTTTGTTTCTACTGAGTTTGAATTGGCTTTCCCTCTAGCTAAGATGAAAGCTTTAGATAGAAACCCTAGTGATCACAACCCACTCCTAGTTCAACTAGGAGATAACGCTTTTTATGGGAAGAAGAGGTTTAGGTTTGAAAAATGGTGGTTACTAGAAGAGTCTTTCACAGAAGTTGTGAAGAAGGCATGGACACTACCATCATCTGAAAATAGGAGCATTGATGTTTGGCAGTTCAGAGTTAGGTCTTTTCGTAGACTTGGTAAGGGGGTGGGCAGCTAACCAGGTGGCCTTGCTAAGCAACAACAAAACTATGTTATCCCAGGAATATGGTAAACTAGATCAGGCTTTAGAAGAAAGAGACTTAGATGCAGATGAGTGGAGTAGATATAAACATATAGAAAAAGAACTAGATAAATTCTGGAGGATGGAGGAGATTAGGATTAGACAGAGGTCCAGGGAAAGAGAGATTCTAGAAGGAGATAGAAACACAACATATTTTCATGCGGTGGCTAATTACAGAAGTAGAAAGAAAAGAATAGATTTTTTAGAGAGCGCTGCAGGGCACATATCAGATCAAAACGGATGATGGACATAGCTCTAGATTTCTACAAAAAAAACTTTTTGCGAAAGAAGAGAGGGGTAATATTAATCTTAGTGAAGATTTTTGGGAAGCCTCCCAGAAAGTAATAGAGGAAGAAAATAATATGTTAGATGCTCCTTTCTCAGAAGCTGAGATTAAGGAAGCTATCTTTAGCTGCTATCCAGAGGGTGCCCCGGGACCTGATGGGCTATCTTTTCTTTTTTACCAAAAGTTTTGGGAGATAATCAAAAGTGATATCATGGCCATGTTTACAGATTTTTATCAAGGTACTTTAGATATCCAAAGACTAAATTTTGCTCTAGTAACCTTGGTTCCTAAAGTGAGTGAGGCTTGTAATATGAAACAGTTTAGGCCAATTAGTTTAATAAATTGCAGTTTAAAAATGTTTTCAAAGCTCTTAACTAATAGATTAGGCAAAGTAGCACAAAGGTTAGTGGCTACTAACCAGAGTGCCTTTATAAAAAGGAGATACATTTTAGAGAGTGTTGTTGTGGCTAATGAGATAGTTCATAGTCTGCATAGGAATAAGAAAAAAAAGAGTTAATATTAAGCTAGACTATGAGAAGGCATACGATAGGGTTAGCTGGGAATTCCTATTTGAAGTTCTAAGCACTAGAGGCTTTTCTCCCAATTGGATACATTGGATTAAATGCTTAGTAGTAGGTGGTTCTGTAGGAATCTTAGTGAATGGTGAGGAAACCCCATACTTTAAACCGAGTAAGGGTCTGAGACAAGGTGATCCTTTGTCTCCTCTCCTCTTTAACTTAGTTGGGGATGCTTTCACAAGGATTTTAGACAGGGCTGCTAACTAGTGTCTAGTACAAGGCGTTTTGCAAGAGTTTAGACCTGGAGGGATCCTCTCCCTTCAGTATGCTGATGACACAATATTATTTTCTAGTGTTGATAAATCTCATCTGTGGAACCTGAAACACTCCATCATGTGGTTTGAACAGCTATCTGGCATGAGAGTAAATTTCCACAAGAGTGAGATTCTAACTATGAATTTGGAGGAAGAGGAATCTAAGGAGATCTGTAGTATTTTCAACTGCCCTGCTGGGTCCTTTCCATTAAAGTATTTGGGTGCACCTTTACATTTTGAGAAACTTACTAGAGAAGAGCTTCAGCCTTTAGTAGACAAACTTCTCCATAGGATTCAAGGTTGGAGGGGGAAACTCTTATCTTTAGCTGCAAGAGCCTTGCTGATCAAAACATGTTTAGCTAGCATTCCTACTTATTTACTCTCTTTCATTAAGTTCCCTAAATGGGCCATTGAAACCCTAAATACTGATATGAGCAATTATCTCTAGAATGATATAAAAGGTGCTCACAAATACCATTTGGCAAACTGGGAGTTAGTTTCCTTCCATAAAGATTATGGTGTTCTAGGGCTCCCTAATTTGAAGGATTTGAATATTTGTCTACTAGCTTCCTGGTTGAAAAGATATGAGAAAGATAAAAATAAAGTCTGGAGAGAGCTTATTGACTACAAATATAAGACAAATAAGCCTAACATTTTCCAAGCCAATAGTGAAGGTAGCTCGGTGTTCTTCAAAGGTTTTATGAGTGCTGTACATGCAACCAAAATGGGATACAGATGGATTATTGGAAATGGAAAAAGAGTTAGGTTTTGGGAAGATAATTGGCTGGGCTCCTCAAGTCTAGCAATCCAGTATTGGAGCTTATATAGATATGTCAATGAGAAAAATCAGTCTGTAGCTGACTTGTGGGATGGTGTTAATTTGAAATGTACTTTTAGGAGAATGGGTGATGCTAACCTGATGGTGCTCTAGGAGGAAATCTGTCAACTTGCATCCACAATTAGTTTTAATGAGGAAGATGATGCATTAGTTTGGACCTTTACCTCAAAAGGGATATATAGTGTGCAGCCTTATATAAAGTGGTAAATTTTAGAGGAGTTCAGATTGTTTTTGTCTGTGCCATCTGGGACCTCAAAATTCCTCCAAGAGTACAATATCATCTTTGGCTTATGAGTAAAAATAGGCTATTAACCAGTGATAATCTGAATAAGAGAAAGAAAGTGGAGGACCTCACCTGTCTCTTCTGTGAAGAATAGGAGACCGTGCACCACCTTTTTTTTGATTGTGTAGTTGTTAAACAGTGTGTTGGCTAATATCTTTCATACACAAAGTTTGGACTCTCTAGAGGATGTAGGGAAATATTGGCTAAGCAATAAACGTAATGGTATATTTAATATTTGTACTTCAGCTGTTTTTTGGAGTATATGGAAACTTAGGAATGATATCTGTTTTCAGAGAACAATGTGGCAAAGTATGACTATACTTTTCCACAAAACAGCTGCGATGATTCTAAATTGGGAGCTCTTGTGCCCATCGGAGAAGAAGGAGGAATTGAGAACAATGGCGATGCGGATCAAGAAGGAGGCGGCTCAGGTCCTCTGGCTCCCCAGTACATGATGGAGTCCAGCTGGGAGTTGCCAAGCAACTTGGAGACAAGCCTGAAGCAAGAGTTTTCCTTCTGATATGTCCCAGTTTATTACTGTATCGCGTCATGGCGTTGCCGTCCTGTAATAAGTTTTGAAGTTGTAGTCTTTGGCTCATAGCTAGGTAGCTGTAGCCTCTGGTTTAAGAACTCTCTCACTGTTCGCAGATGGTCATACCACCTGTTAAGCGCTGTAAACTGTATATTGTCCGTTATGCTTTTTAATGGACGGGGGCACTGCCCTTTTATTCTAAGAAAAAAAACTCACCATCACGGTCAGGGCGCGGTCCCGGTACCGAGTGGTGGGGAGCCTGGTCCGGCTGACGTACCGCCACGACTCCGACTGCATCATGCTCCTCAAAAGGACGCCCAACAGGGCCACCTGCTCTGCCGCAAGCTAGCGTGCTGCTTGATATGGTGCCGATGTTCTCTTCTGGGCTCGAGTTTTTCACTTGATTCCCTGCAGGGTTAATATAGGAGAGGTGTTTTCATGATGTGGTGTAATCGGCGAAGTGACCACAAATCTGGAGAATTTGTCAGTCAAGCCACAGCGCAGAAGATACAGAAGAAATGAAAACCGAAAAAGAAAAATAAGTGAACAGAGTGTTTTTAGACGTGCCTGTTTTTTTTTTTTTGCGATCGATTTTTCACGGTATTCGGCTGGCGATGATGACCCCGCGGTACATATCACCTCCGCACAGTATTTCTTCTCTACTAATGAAACCGAACTTCGTTTAGTGATCGTGAATCGTGATGGGAATTTGGGATGAATGATCTGTCCCCGCGGGCCACGGGGACACGGTGTCGTCGACGAAGCCCAAATCTCGGCTTTCGCCCGGAGCCCCGGACGGGACGTGGCGCCCGAACGCGCTGACACTCGCTAGCGTGCTTTCGGCATGCGCAGACCTCGGTGCGAGGCGGGGCAATCCACGGCTTCGGTCTCCGCAGCGGGGGCTTGATCGTGGGCGTTGCCTTGTGCTGGCCCCTGGCCTGTTGGGTGTGTAGTGCTGGGCACTGGGTAGTGTGCGACGAACAAAGCCACCGTCGTCTACAAGCTGTGAGGAGCAGAGCCTCAGAGGAGTTGCCGGCGTCGGAGGAGGCTGGAGAGGTTTTTTTTTTTCACAGAGAAGTGGACGCCGGCGGGGGGGGGCTGGGGGCACGGAATCTCTCAACTCTCCAGTCCAAGTCACGCCTAAATGCCTGATGTTGGGAGATGGGAGGACGCATGTGCTGTCAGGGAGAAGATGACTGCAATATGGTCTGGGAAAAAAAAAGTTGTTGCCTAATCATTCCCGGTGAAAACGGATCGGATACAAACGGATATTGCCGATAGCACATTGGTTTTCATATTTTTGTTCGGATTCGGATTCGAATACGGATAGCGTCAACCATGCCGGATACGATACGGTTGGATGTCAGCAATATAAATATGCGATTTCAATATTTGGAAACGGATACGGTATCGGATGTTGAATTTCCAGACTGAGATACGGACTGATTAAAACCCCTCTAAACGAATTCGGTAATGAATACGGTCGGAAAATATCCGTACCGTTTTCATGACTGCTAATAATGGATTTAAGTGGGGGGCGGATCCAACAACGGGTGGCTGGGCTTAAACCCTCCCACCGCCTCTCGAAGCATGGAGCCTCTCCTAACCCACCCTATAAATCCTATATAAATTGAAGTTTAGAAGGCTGGACTAAATGTAGAAGCATGGAGTCACTGAAGTCTAGAGGGATGGACTAAATGTAGAAAATAAGATGAAGAAACCCATACTATATCCTAGGACTAGGATATGTTTCTAGATTTGTGCTTATTGTTTGGATTTAGTTAGATTCGCATCATGTATTGGGGTTGACTGTAGTGAAACTTGAACTAAATTGCATCTCAATCCACCCAAACATATGTGGATTGAGGTAAATCCGATAACATCTAAACAAGGCCTAAGTATAGCAACAATTTTTGGATAACCCCACCTCCATTTTTCAAAAGGACAAGGCGGTGATATAGATGGGCACGACAAATTTAAGTTTTAAATATCCCTAAAAAAAACTCTATAAATGTAGATGAAATGATAATATAGATGCATACCGTAAAGTTTCAAGAACAAACTCGATTTCATTTACTAGATACAAGATTGACAAATCATGGACAAAAAGTGAAGAAAAAGGAAGAAAAAAATGCATCTGTCCTTTTCTGTCGGTTGCATTTGGTCACAAAATTCTACATGCCTCTTTCACAATTCCTCTACATCTATGGAATCTCCAAACTTATATGTTTTTATGTCATTTACACTTAATACAATTCCTTCGTATAGGTCACCATATATGTACAGCACCATCAGTGCTAGGTACAACTAACAAGTTACTGTACCATCTACTCATGAGGTCCATATAACAATGATACTTCGTGAGTTATATATACTGCGCAAGGCAACCAATTATCCATACTGAATATCTTAGGCTAGTCGAAACCAATCATAGTGTAAATATAGCCTGATCGAAACAGCTATATACAGGAGAAGTGTTCCATCATAGATATACCACCTCTGACAGCATAGCTACAGCACCATAAAATAGTGGTGTTACCGTACCCTGGAAGTTTACACATAATAAGCATTACTTCATCATTACAAGCTGATTTGCACTGTAAATACTTGATAATTGCTATTCAGAACCTAGTTTTGACTTCTGAAGTTGTAACAATTGAGTTATTGTCAAAAACCTACACAGCAACTAGTTGCAGAACCATGACTACAAACCTATATTGCAACATCATGTGGTGGAGAATAAGAATTTTAAGCTTTAAATTCCAAAGTATACCAGCAATAAACCGAAGGAATAATTGATGGTAAAAAAGCCTGTGATCACTAAGTTCTTCCTAAATTTAACAGCCAGATTAAAAACATTAAGAACATCATAAACAACTTATTGAAGAGAAGGAGAATAGAGAAGAGTTGGTAAGCACGTACCAAGGGCATCTATTTAGCACCAACTTGTTTTCATCTGATGCCAGCAGTTGATTTAGAAGGGTCATTGATAATCCTACAGTGGAAAATCCTTGAAACCTCTTCTAATACAGGTCCATCACACCTATTTCATCAAAGATAACGAGCTATAAAAATCAGCCGAGCAATATACTTGACTAATGGTGACTGAAGGGCAATACACACTCACAAACACACTGTCCTACATACATGCTCTTCTAGTCATTCAATACAATGAAGAGGCATCCCGAAACCTTTCAATTGACATCAAGATTTATTTAACTCCTAATGTCAGTTTAGAGTTTTGATGGTAGTGGGGAGACATACCAAAATCTACGTTGGTATACAGTATAAATGTGACACTGAGAAAACTAAATTCCAATGGTACTTAACATACAAAAAATCTACTGGAAAGATGTGATACCTCCGGTATCTCAAAGGCAAATAACACATGCATTTCATGTTCATCATTCTAGCACAAGTGTATTGACATTGGTTTCAAGTGTTTGAATGCAATTTGAATGAAGAAAATTGAATTTGTTAGAGAAATTCAGTAACCTGATAGTGCTGTGGTGCATAACTTAAAAACTAAAAGGAACTGGACAAAACTTTATATACAGAACTTGTAGATCATGAAATGTGTGACAACTTTGTTATATAATGTTTCCTCTGAAGGTTCTTAGTTTTTGAATTACAACTGAAATCAGTTCAGGATCAAAATCTGGGTAATCTGAACCTTTTGTCAAGATTTACATTTTCAATTTGCTATAAACTTTATTTGTGAAAAGTCCTTATACCAAAGTTTTATAGAATTTTATGGCCTAAAACTTTTATATTTGGACCTGAGCCTGTAGCTCTTTATATTCTGAACTACAAGCGGGTTTCTCTGTGTCAATTCTGAAAGTGTAGCTCAACCTGAAAACTGCAAGTCTGGAATGTCAGCTTAACTCGTTGAATCGACCCAACTTTGACTGCTTGTATCTCCCAAACCGTAGATGTTTTGACCTGAATGTTTATAACAAAGTTGAAGCCCTATGAACCACCTTTAATTTTTGTATAGACACCTTGGATCCTTTCTATCAGAATTTGGGAGAAAAACATGCACAAAGTCGAGCTCTAGGTTCGCTAAATTTCTGGATTTCGGGATTTGACCAATTCGACCAAACTTCTGCTTGCTATGTCTTGCAAACTACTGCGTTTTGGACTTAAATATTTATAGAAAAGGTTTAGACCTTTGAACCATCTACAACTTTTGTATTTAAGGATTCGTTCATTGCTGCACCAAAACACGGGAAAATCGTCAACAAAATCTTCTATACGCGTGTATGTTTGTGACTGGAACCAACTCCAAACTTGAATGCAACTCGGTGGTTTCCGCTGCCGCCCACTGTTTTCTCACACCGCCCATGGTCTTCGTCACCGAATGCCACGCGCAGCTCCTCCGTCCTCGCTGGCACGCACGCAAGCGACGCGCGTTGCGGCCGCGCCACACGCTGCCCGCCTGAGCGGCACCTCCTCGCCATTGCCATCCGACCCATTTCATTCAAAGGCCGATAGCGAGAGCTTCTCGCTCTTTTGCCTCCCTTTCAGCTCCACCCTCTCGGTCTCTGCGCTCACCTCCCCAGCCCCACGCCATATCAGCTGCAGATCAACTCCCTGCCCTCCTCTTCTGTTCGTGCAGCAGCAACATCGCAGAAGAAAAGCAGCATCCCTTCCTTGCAGGTCATTCCTTTTGTTTTTCCCCTCCTTCACATCAGGCAACATGTTTCTTGCTCAATCCCACTGCTGACCCTCTCCTTGTTTTCTTCGCTGCATCAGCAGGTCAGCCCACCATGCCTGCAGTTGTTCCTGCTCCCATCGATTAGCACCAGTGCTCTTCTTTCACCAAAATCAGCAGCCAGCAGCATCAGTAGGCGTACAACAGCAATGCCGCCAGCTTCCTTCCTGCAGCTCGCTGTTTGATTCCCTACCCTGGCGGCAATGATTTTGGTAGTCCATTTCTCCTCCTATTTCCATGTGTGCTGTGATATGCTCCAATCTGAATATTTAGGCCTGCAACCAGACACTGCTTGCAAGTTGCAACTCCACTACCCCATGGTGTTTGTTAATATGTTCTAGCAGGATTACACCAATGCGCTGTCAGTGCCTCTTGTTCGAGCACACAAATATGTTTTTGGTCATCATTTTCTTTCCCTACACATTGCTCTGAAATCCTAAGTTACAATGTCGGTAAAAATTGCATTACATGAATCACCATTCAATCTTTACTCCTATAGGAGCAGTATATCTCAGCCCAACATCCATCATCGGTGTGCATTTTGGCCTAAAGTGCCTGCAAACCACTTCTCTCCTACAACTATAGATGGAGGAGTTGTATAGTACAAGCTAATAAGAAATTGCACACTGTGGTACTAATCCATGCATTAACCAAACTGTTGTGAATATATATATAGTGGCATATTCACTAACTTAGTTATCCAAGCTTCCAACAATCAAGCCTCAAGTTTCAGACTACACATTGTCTCCTTTCTTATTTAAATTTGGTTTTACTCCAACTTCTGCACAAACACAGATAAGCGGAAAAATGCTCCAGCTAATGTATGTTATTAGTTTTGCTTGCTGAAATTACTCCAACTGCACGTGTACAAAGCAACCATGTTTGAGTGACAGAGCAGAACCTGAAAGCAGCCTGTTATGTCACATTTTGTAACACATCGTAATTTCATACACCTGTGAGTCATGGCATCTTTCTAATTTTTGTGCATATGCTTAATTCTTGAGTCAATGATTTTTCAAAGTGGAGGTTACATCCTAGCTTGTAAAACTTATGACCATTCATAGAAATTCATTTGGATGAGTGAAACTGAAACCTACGCCTACGTTATGCCTTTGCTTGCAATTAAATTGTGCATGCCCTGTCACTTTGCTCCACAAGTGCTAGGAAAAATTCCAGTAGGTTACAAATGCTAAACATCACCCTAGTAAAAAATCTGAGCCGCAGAACATGCGTATAATTGTTATTTGTTAATTATCTTGCCTTCATGTGTTGATTAGACCTGGGTTATTACGGGCTGTGTTATAGTTCTATGAGTTGTCAGGTTTTACAGTAAGCTTGTATGACCAAATAAGGAGTAGTGTCATTAAATTGAATCATGCACGAGCATCATGTAAAACCATTTCATGTGCATCCATGCATATAAGGTGCTAACTACGGTAATCTCTCGAGCAGGAGTTGGTTTTCCATCAAGATGAAGACGGTGGGTCGCTGATTAAATCTGTCCGTGAATTCAAGGGGTTGCCTGGGGCAAAGCTCCACAACCCGGCAAACTTACATAGATTAGTTTGTTGGCTTTCTTATAAAAAAAATAACGCAAAGGTAGGCTCCTAAGCATATCACCTATTTAGAGAATCCTACAATCTATTTTTCTATGTGCATTTACGTTTAAGAGTTGATTGAAACCCGCATGCATATATCCCTGATCCCAACTAGCATGAATAGGTCGAAGTCTATGCTTAGCCATGCTTAGTAACGGTAGAAGTCGAGTGAAATCAATCACTCGCGAGAGTAGGTTTACTCATTTATTACTATTACTTGGAGATATGAATTTGAATCATGAACTTGAGCTATGACTATAAATGATAAAGATGTGAGAACGGGCGGGGCAAAAAAATTGTGATATATGATGATGAAATATTGTACTTGATTATGATGAGATACTTGTGGCCCCACCTGTGTTGATTAAGGCCCGTCCGTTGTTCGCGCTGGGATCAGCATTTACTTTTACCAGGACGCATAAATTACTGAAGCTCTACCTTGACTAAAACTCGAGGTTGAACCGTTGCTTGTCGGCTGGAAGGAGGGATGTTGGCTTGGGTGCTCGTGCGCGAGACCCTTGAGTCTGGCGATCTCGGTTCATACTCGAGGGTGGACTTGGCAAGGGTAGGTATATGTGCGAAAGCTACGGCAAGTAAGCATATACCATGCGGTTTGGAATATTCCCGGGAATTAAAATCGATTCGAATCGATGTGGCTCGCCAGATGTCGAGTATGCTGTATCACTGACGTTCACCGTAGTTGTTGCCATGGATTATGATATATGCAAGTTATTTATGATGATAATTTATACCTTCTTTTACATATATGCAATATGTTTGTTTTCATTGTAATGTTCTAGTTGCTAATTGCAAATTTGATATGATAATTATGTTGGATTACTTAGGCCTATGCTTTTAAAGATAAAACTTGAAAGTAAGGACACACTTATAGTAAGCTTACGCGGGTTAGAAGTCAGCCAGTCCACATAAAGCTTTGCATACTAAAAATGTGTTGGGCATATAAGACCCACGGGTAAGTCCTACCGAGTACCCCACGTACTCAGCGTTGTTGTTGATATTTTTTTCAGGTACTTGTGTGATTGAGAATGACAATGGTGGGCTCAATGTCATGTCTCGGTGCTTTAATTCTGCTGCACTACTTTCTACTTGTAATATATATTCTGATGCGAGTCTATTTTGAACTCTATATCAGTATGGTTGTATAATATTTGAGCCATGGTTTTTGTAAAATCAAGCTATGTTTGTATGAAATGATGGGTTGTTGTAATCATTGTGGCTCATTCTTGAGTTTGATGTGTATGATGTCGGTCCGTGGAAAGTTTTGGTTAAATCGAGGGTCCTTCGGGGCACTCGACGGACGACCGGGCTTATGTCGTTTCAAGTGCATTGCAAGCCAAGGGATGGCAGATGTGCTTGAACCGGGTTAAGTCGGAGGTTCCGCCACAAAAGAAAAGCACAATGCAAAATTAATGATGGATTAAAATTCAACAACTGTGTTGTCTACAAGGGAAGATCTTAAGCCAAAGAGCATACCTTTAGGCTCATCACAATAATTTTGTTTGGACTCCTTGAATCTTTGTACCATGTAAAGTGGTTCATGGCCAGAGCCATAGCTTAGTTCCTCCTAACCTGAAAAGTTTGAGGGAACTTAAGTCATGTATATGAGCGAATAAAGCATATAAACAGGACAATTTATTGTCATCAGTGCCAACTGACCTGGTGAAGGTTGAGTAGTATTACTGGATAGCTAGTTGAATACCTTAGGGAGGATCAGACAGCAAACTGGATTTTTGCATGATTATACAATTACATCACTAGCTAACTTGTGCTGTTTGTTGGAAACACTCTAGCATACTGTCAAGTATAAGAGAAACTTCATAGAAAGCCTCACGCTTACAGTGCCCCTCCCAGCAAAACATCCTAACCAATGAATTAAATAAGCAAACATCTAGCACAAGACCTTTAGAACGCATTGCGCGGAGGAGGGTCAGTACATAATCCCATCCTTTTGCTTTTACCAACCAACTATTCAGGCGAAAAAAATGATCAGGAACCAAACATCCTTGTGAATATTGAAGGAAAACTTCGATTGCTGCACCAAACTCTTGCTTTTTGCAGAAACTGTCAATTACCAAATTTTGAGGTTTCGTTCCTATGGTGTGGTTTCCTCATTCATCTTCCCAACAAGTCCAACAATCCTCGATTCCGAGTCCCACAAAAAATGATATGTTAACAACAGTGGATGGACCAAAAAATGTATTAAATTAAGTTTCTCCCATCGGCCTACATATATGGAAAAGCATTATATTCATTGGTTCCTACTTCCACCCTCGCTGGTGTTGTACCACGGCTCCGGTTGGGTATAGCATTGGAGTCGTGACAACTCCGAGTCAGATGGAGTTGCCGTATGGGGTGCCCATGATGCATCTGCTTCTGCTTCTTGTGCTTGTCGTCGTCGTGCTTCTGCTTGTCGCTGTTGGGCTCTAGTCATGATGCTGCCGATGCTTTGGCGAGGTGCTTCCACGTCGAGCTGCATGATTAGTTTTCTGACTGTATACATGTCGAACTGTGGCGCTGGAAGCGGCAGCTCGAGATTGTGCGCAAACCATGTCACGACTAAGATTTCGCCAACCCGTTTCATGAAGTGCACCTGAACGAAGTGCTGCTCCCCAATAATGTGTGAGTCATCATTTGGAAGGTAAATAATCTGGGCATTCTCAAGGAGGCCCAGGTTAGATGGAATCCTGGTGACGAGTGAGGTGATATTGATGGGAGTGCCGTCGATGGCATCTCGATCTAGTGGTGGACGAGATCAAGGACCGAGGCATAGCGCTTCTTCTTGTACATAGCATAGAGGCACTTGAGGTCCTCTTTGGGTGCACAGTGTACTTCACTACGTGGAAAGACAACTAGAGAGACCCATCGGGCTAGAAGCCTCAGAGTAGGGTTGTGAATTTTGGTAGTGCTGTGTTTCCCCTTGGTGTACTCCCCACATATTTCCGTCCAAAAAGTTTTCATGTCATAGTCGGCAGGTTCCTCTGCTAGAGAGTAGTTGGGGTGGAAGCCTAAGAGGTCGGCGAACCTCCTCGGGGTAACAGAAAATTCTTGATTAAACAAATGAAATTGAATGGTCGTACCTGTAGAGCGCCTGTTCAGTTGAAGGGTCATCAGGAACTCTTGTGTGAGAAGAATGGATCCTTCTTCCTGAATATCTGCGAACTCCATCCATCCCACGTAGTCGAATGCCTGCATAAATGGGTCGAACATACCTATGGCGATAAGGAAGAAGGCATCGAAGACCCTCGTCCGACCAAAGACTTTGGTGGTGAGGTTCTGTAGCTTCTGTGCCTCTTCATCACTTTGTATCTGGATATCACTCAATGCTTGCCCGTCAAGCTTCGTCTCTTTCCCTTCTCTCTTATTGGGAAAGCAAAACAGTGGTTCTACCTCAACCGAGCAACACTCACAACTTGGAACGCATGTTCCGATGCTTTTCTGGCGAAGTATTTCCCACTAGGGAAAACTAACGCATTGAGGAACAAGATCTCCAGCTTCCAACAGCTCGCAGATGAAACCGTGGCTGAAGCTTGGGAACGACTGCAAGAATACATTGCAGCCTGCCCCCACCATGGAATGCAAGAGTGGCTAATCATTCAGAGTTTCTTTCATGGGCTCAACCACCCAGCTCAAGAACATTTGGATGCAGCCGCTGGAGGATCCTTCCTCTCGTTGAGTATTTCGGCGGCCAAGAGTCTCATTGAGAAGATGGCCACCAACCAAGGATGGAGAGAAGAGAGGTCTAGTACCCGTTCCTGTGGCGTCCATCAGATTGAGAGCACTGACATGCTTGCTGCAAAGATGGACTTGCTGCTGAAGAAGCTAAACGACACTCCAGAAGCCGCTCCGGTGCACGCCCTCAACTCTCACATGACTTGTGAAGTCTGTGGGAATACAGGACACTCAGGGAACAGCTGCCCTGAGACGCAACCCGAAGATGCGAACTTCATCGGTAACAGTACCAATGGCTTCAACGGGAATCGTCCTCAGCCAGGATGGAATTCACGACCAAGTCTCCCTTTCTCTGGGCAAGGTAACTCTTCCAATTCACAGCAATTTTCTAAGAGTAATTATAGTTTTGATCAAGAAGCTGTGAATGATAGCATTAGTAAAAAGTTCCATTCTAATGATAGGTTGTTTGAATCTATATCTTTGCAAATGGAAACTTTGAATAGTGCTATGAAAAACCAACTTAGCTTCAATAAAATGCTGGAAACTCAGATAGCTCAGTTGGCTGCTGCTCTACCTAATGCAAATCTGGGTAAGCTGCCTGGGCAACCTGAAGCTCCTCCCAAGGAGCACATAAATGCAGTAACCACTAGGGGTGGAAAGTCCATGCAGGACCCCCCATCTCCTAGTCATGCAGGTAAAGCACAGGAGAAGATTGCCGAGTCAGAAGACAAGGTTGGAGATGATGATACACCTGGCAAGGAGGAAAAACCAGGATCGAAACATCTACCACATGAGTTCTACGACACAACGGTGCTACTATTTCCTCTGAGAAACAAGAAGGCTGCCGCTGACGAACAATATAGTAGGTTCGTTGAGGTAATTAAAAAGTTATATGTCAACATACCCTTGCTAGATGCTATGCAGGTACCGACATATGCCAAGTACTTAAAGGACATCCTCAACAACAAGAAACCCCTACCGTCAACGGAAATTGTGCACTTAACGGAAGAGTGTAGCGCAGCTATACTCAAGAAAAAGGACCCTAGAAGCCCTACCATCTCATGCTCGATTGGTACCCAGCACTTTGATCATGCATTGTGCGACCTTGGAGCCAGTGTCAGTGTAATGCCGAAGGTCATCTTCGACAAGCTAAATCATGACGCACTTGCTCCCACAGCTATGTGTTTACAGCTTGCGGATCAATCCGTCCGTTATCCCGAAGGAGTGGCAGAGAACGTTGCGGTGAGAATCCAGAATCTTCTCATTCCAGTGGACTTCGTGGTGCTGGATATGGAGATTGACTCAAAAACCCCACTCATCCTTGGGCGACCGTTTTTGAGCACCGCCGATGCAACAATCGACGTCGGAGCAGGAAAGGTTCACCTGAACATTAACGGAAAGAAGGAAACATTTGCCTTCAAACCAAAAGTGGAACAATGCAACAAGGTGAAGACTTTCAAGTGCCAGGCCAAGAAGGATAAACCCAAGGCCAATACCGGGACCAATCCATCAAATTCCAAAGAAGACAGTCTCGTGACATTTATGCTGAAGAAATTGAAAATCGAGGCTGAAATTCAACAAAAGGAGTATGAGAGGGCAATGCAAAGAAGAAGATTGAGAAGCCAAGAGACGAGGTGCAGAGTAAAATCTATTACGCTAAGAGACGTCAACAGTACTGCGCCATGTGGACTGGTGGCCGACGACAGGAAGGGGCTTCTGCCTTGGGGTGGAGCTGGAGAGGACGCCAGAGTTGGAGAAGCTCATCGGCAGGTAACTGGCCAAAGAAGGTGGCGCCCATGGTTGTTGCTTGGCCGCACCACACCGGACTGCCGAGAGGCGCACAGCAGGACCGAGAGGACCTCGCCACGAGGAAGGGGCTGCTACTGCCTGCGCTTGGGAAAAAAAACAGAGAGGTTGAGGGCAGCCTGCAGGTTGAAGACGCGCTGATGGAGAGGGTGCTCACCAAGGGGAAGAGGAGGCCGGCGGTCAGAGCAAGGGCGGGGACCTCGGTGCAGCTTGAATCGAGGGACGCACGGGGACGACGCCTTGGCACAAGGGGCACCAGCTTGCTGTTGATGCTGCTTGGAGGCGCCCTGGAGATGCGCCGCTCGGTGGGGCGCGAGCAGGAGAACGGCAGCAGGGGTTGCTGGTGGTGGAGTGGGAGGAGCTCGTCGGGGCCTGCTTGTCTTGCGCAAGGAGTAGGCAGGGAGGTGGCTAGTGGAGCACGACGGAGAGAGAAAGGAGGCTGCCTGCTTGCTTGTGCTTTGCATGTGGGAGAGGATGAACAGAGAGGGTGGCCGGCGGCACCTTGGAGTAGGGAAAAGAAATGAGGGGAAAAATTGGAGAAAAAGAAAAGAGGGCTTAGATATTTATGGAAGAGAGTTAGGGTTAGATTTTACATGGACCTTTAGGTTTGGGTCTAGGATGTTGGACTGAGATTAAACGGTGAAATAAATTAGATTAAAATTTATTCCGGAGTGCAAAGTACAGATGAATTAGATTGATTTTCAGTTCGAATTAATTTACCATGAAATCAATTCAAAGATCCGAGAATCGGCGTCGAAATTATTTATTCCAACACATGGGTGAGATGAGACACTTAGCTGTGAGATAAAGTTGCTGAGAATTTATTCCGAGACTTTTCAGTTGAGCGATGATCTTCGGATTAGTCGAGGAATCACGCCGCAGTCCGAAAATGAATCCTTGGTCAAGGATATAGCACCTCGCGATATTCGGTGCTTTGATTTATTGGAGACAAGTAATAATTCCGAACGCGAAGTAAATTGCAAAGAATTTAATTCGACGGAATGGAAACATCACATTGCCTCGAATTCTCATTTCTTGAAAGGGAATGAATAGTCCAGATAATTTATCCATGATTGGTTTTAGGGTCTTGCTCTGTCGGCGGAGTATCTTGTGGGAGAATACTCCTGGCTGACATTATCTCAAGCTGAGTGAATATTCTTCCAATCAAATTAAATTGTGAGGCGCCTAATTCAGTAGGAAGGAATTATCACCAACTCGTCTCGGATCAAATCCCAGGAGGTTTATCACCGAGTATTCCATAATCGAAACTCAACGTTGATTTGGGCTCAAACTAAACCGCGTCCTGTCTAATCCGAGGGATCCAACTCAACGTCATGTTTCTCGTATAGAGTAAACAAAACCCAATTGGAAGTGAACTTCTGACAATTGTGTGAGTATTAGATGATGTCATCTTCACATGTCGAATTAACTAAAGTTAGTTAACTCGGCAAGACTGGAGATCAAGCCATTATCCAAAAGAGGGTTTCCGCATTCTCAGAGATTGATATGATGATTTAAGGATTACGGGCAAAGCCATGATTCAAATATTGGTAATGGATGGAGATCGATAATGGTAGAGTTACGGTTTCCGAGTGAGTCACGTTGAAGGTGAAGGGGTCAAGGAAGTCATAAACGATAGAAGATATAGAGTAATGATGATAAGAAGATTGGGTCGGGAAAATTTATAGGAATAATGGTTTAATTCTCGAACTATAGAGTTCGTAATTAAGTCGACACACAATCAATCAATCAAACATTCAATTAGTTTTATTTGTTAACAACAGTGGATGGATCAAAACTGGTATTGAATTAAGTTTCTCCCATCGGCCTACATATATGGAAAAGCATTATATTCATTGGTTCTTACTTTGTAGCATGTATAAGTTTTCGGATTAGGAAAAAGTTTAATTTTCGCCCGCTTCAGTCTTGGCAAACTAAGTCATGCCGCGCGGGTTTTGTATCTCGGCCTGATGCCAAAGCGTGGGCTCAAGTGGCAGAAGAGGAGGGCATGTAAATTGGGCCAAAACAACTTTGGTGATGCATATTTTTGAGGTTTCGTTCCTATGGTGTGGTTTCCTCATTCATCGTTCCAACAAGTCCAACAACCCTCGAATCCGAGTCCGACAACAATTGATATGTTAACAACAGCGGATGGATCAAAACCTGTATTGAATTAAGGTTCTCCCATCGGCCTACATATATGGAAAAGCATTATATTCATTGGCTCCTACTTACTAGCGTGTACAAGTTTTCGGATTAGGAAAAAGTTTAATTTTCGCCCTCTTCAGTCTAGGCAAACTGAGTCATGCCGCGCTGGTTTTGTATCTCGGACTGATGCCGAAGCGTGGGCTCAAGTGGCTGAAGAGGAGGGCATGTAAGTTGGGCCAAAATAACTTTGGTGTTGCATATTTTTAAGGTTTCGTTCGTACTGTGTGGTTTCATCATTCATCTTCCCAACAAGTCCAACAACCCTCGATCCCGAGTCCCACAACAATTGATATATTAACAATAGTGGATGGATCAAAACCTGTATTGAATTAAGTTTCTCCCATCGGCCTACATATATGGAAAAGCATTATATTCATCGGTTCCTACTTAGTAGCGTGTACAAGTTTTCGGATAAGGAAAGAGTTTAATTTTCGCCCTCTTCAGTCTAGGCAAACTAAGTCATGCTGCGCTGGTCTTGTATCTTAGACTGATGCCGAATCATGGGCTCAAGTGGCGGAAGAGGAGGGCATGTAAGTTGGGCCAAAACAACTTTGGTGACGCATATTTTTGAGGTTTCGTTCCTATGATGTGGTTTCCTCATTCATCTTCCCAACAAGTCCAACTACCCTCAATTCTGAGTCCCACAACAATTGATATGTTAACAACAGTGGATGGATCAAAACTGGTATTGAATTAAGCTTCTCCCATCGTCCTACATATATGGAAAAGCATTATATTCATTGGTTCCTACTTACTAGCGTGTACAAGTTTTTGGATTAGGAAAAGTTTAATTTTCGCCCTCTTCAGTCTAAGCAAACTGAGTCATGCTACGTTGGTTTTGTGTCTTGGACTTATGCCGAAGCGTGGGCTCATGTGGCAGAAGAGGAGGGCATCTAAGTTGGGACAAAACAACTTTGGTGACGCATATTTTTGAGGTTTCGTTCCAATGGTGTGGTTTCCTCATTTATCTTCCCAACAAGTCCAACAACCCTCGATTCTGAGTCCCACAACAAATGATATGTTAACAATAGTGGATGGACCAAAACCTGTATTGAATTAAGATTCTCCCATCAGCCAACATATATGGAAAAGCATTATATTCCTTGGTTCCTACTTACTAGAGTGTACAAGTTTTTGGATTTGGAAAAGTTTAATTTTTGCCCTCTTCAGTCTAGGCAAACTGAGTCATGCTACGTTGGTTTTGTATCTCGGACTGATGCCGAAGCGTGGGCTCAAGTGGCAGAAGAGGAGGGCATGTAAGTTGGGCCAAAACAACTTTGGCGATGCATATTTTTGAGGTTTCATACCTATGGTGTGGTTTCCTCATTCATCATACCAACAAACCTCCGAGTACCACAACAATTGATATGATAGCAACAGTGGATGGATCAAGACCTGTATCGAATTAAGTTTCTCCCATCGGCCTACATATATGGAAAAGCATTATATTCCTTGGTTCCTACTTACTAGAGTGTACAAGTTTTTGGATTTGGAAAAGTTTAATTTTTGCCCTCTTCAGTCTACGCAAACTGAGTCATGCTGCGTTGGTTTTGTATCTCGGACTGATGTCAAAGCGTGGGATCAAGTGGCAGAAGAGGAGGGCATGTAAGTTGGGCCAAAACAACTTTGGTGATGCATATTTTTGAGCTTTCGTTCCAATGGTATGGTTTCCTCATTCATATTGCCAACAAGTCCAACAACCCTGAATTCCATGTCCCACAACAATTGATATGTTAACAACAGTGGATGGATCAAAACCTGTATTGAATCAAGTTTCTCCCATCGGCCTACATATATGGAAAAGCATTATATTCATTGGTTCCTACTTGCTAGCGTGTACAAGTTTTCGGATTAGAAAAAAGTTTAATTTTTGCCCTCTTCAGTCTAGGCAAACTGAGTCATGCTACGTTGGTTTTGTGTCTCGGACTAATGCCGAAGCGTGGGCTCACGTGGCAGAAGAGGAGGGCATGTAAGTTGGGCCAAAACAACTTTGGTGATGCATATTTTTGAGGTTTCGTTCCTATGGTGCGGTTTCCTCATTCATCATAACAACAAGTACAACAACCCTCGATTCCGAGTCCCACAACAATTGATATGTTTACAATAGCGGATGGATCAAAACTGGTATTGAATTAAGTTTGTCCCATCGGACTACATATATGGAAAAGCATTATATTCATTGGTTCTTACTTACTAGCGTGTAGAAGTTCTCGGATTAGGAAAAAGTTTAATTTTTGCCCTCTTCAGTCTTGGGAAACAGAGTCATGCTACGTTGGTTTCGTGTCTCGGACTGATGTCGAAGCGTGGGCTCACGTGGCAAAAGAGGAGGGCATGTAAGTTGGACCAAAACAACTTTGGTGATGCATATTTTTGAGGTTTCTTTCCTATGGTGTGGTTTCCTCATTCATCTTCCCAACAAGTCTAACAACCCTCGATTTCGAGTCCCAAAACAATTGATATGTTAACAACAGTGGATGGATCAACACCTGTATTGAATTAAGTTTCTCCCATCGGCCTACATATATGGAGAAGCATTATGTTCATTGGTTCCTACTTACTAGCGTGTACAAGTTTTCGGATTAGGAAAAAGTTTACATTGGCCATAACTATCGCTATAAGACTCAAAATTGCGTGGGCTCGATCTTGTTGGAAAGATAATTGCAAATCCCACACCATATGAACGAAGAACGAAAGTTTTGGTTATACTAAATACTTAAAAAATAATAAAAACAAAAAAATTGACGACACCCGAAGCAGTCTTCCCGCTCGTGCCTCACATATACCCAGCGGTAAGAACCATGTCGCATCTGGCGTTCGTACCCTGTGAGGAACCGTGCCGCTAGCCCATCCACCATGCCTCTAATGACCGTAAGTCCCTCCAAAGACGCGCCGCCAATTTTGTGGGTTAGCGGGAGTGGCACGGTTTCCCATTGCCAAGACGCAAAGTGCCCCGTATATTGGCCATAACTATCGCTATAAGAGTCAGAATTGCGCGGGCTCGGTCTTGTTGGAAAGATAACTGCAAATCCAACACCATAGAAATGAAAAATGGAAGTTTTGATCGTACTAACTACTCCTAAGATAACTAAAACAAAAAATTGACGACACCCGAAGGAGTCTTTCCGCTCATGCCTCACATATACCCACCGTCGGGAATCATGTCGCATCTGGCGTTCGTACCCTGTGAGGAACCATGCCGCTAGCCCATCCACCATTCCTCTAATGACCGTATGTCCCTCCTAAGCCGCGCCACCAATTTTGTAGGTTAGCGGGAGTGGCACGGTTTCCCATTGCCAAGACGCAAGGTGCCCCGTATATTGGCCATAACTATCGCTATAACACTCAGAATTGCGTGGGCTCGGTCTTGTTGGAAAGATAACTGCAAATCCCACACCATATGAACGAAGAACGGAAGTTTTCGTTATACTAAATACTTAAAAAATAATAAAAACAAAAAAATTGACGACACCCGAAGCAGTCTTCCCGCTCGTGCCTCACATATACCCAGCGGTAAGAACCATGTCGCATCTGGCGTTCGTACCCTGTGAGGAACCGTGCCGCTAACCCATCCACCATGCCACTAATGACTGTATGTCTCTCCTAAGACGCGCTGCCAATTTTGGGGGTTAGCGGGAGTGGCACGGGTTCCCACTGCCAAGACGCAAAGTGCCCCGTATATTGGCCATAACTATCGCTATAACAGTCAGAATTGCGCGGGCTCGGTCCTGTTGGAAAGATAACTGCAAATCCAACACCATAGAAACGAAAAACGGAAGTCTTGATCGTACTAACTACTCCTAAGATAACTAAAACAAAAAATTGACGACACCCGAAGGAGTCTTTCCGCTCGTGCCTCACATATACCCACCGTCGGGAACCATGTCGCATCTGGCGTTCGTATCCTGTGAGGAACCGTGCCGCTAGCCCATCCACCATGCCTCTAATGACCGTATGTCCCACGTAAGCCGCGCCGCCAATTTTGTAGGTTAGCGGGAGTGGCACGGTTTCCCATTGCCAAGACGCAAGGTGCCCCGTATATTGGCCATAACTATCGCTATAACACTCAGAATTGCGTGGGCTCGGTCTTGTTGGAAAGATAACTGCAAATCCCACACCATATGAACGAAGAACGGAAGTTTTCGTTATACTAAATACTTAAAAAATAATAAAAACATAAAAATTGACGACACCCGAAGCAGTCTTCCCGCTCGTGCCTCACATATACCCAGCGGTAAGAACCATGTCGCATCTGGCGTTCGTACCCTGCGAGGAACCGCACCGCTACCCATCCACTATGCCTCTAATGACCGTATGTCCCTCCTAAGATGTGCCGCCAATTTTGTAGGTTAGCGGGAGTGGCACGGTTTCCCATTGCCAAGACGCAAGGTGCCCCGTATATTGGCCATAACTATCGCTATAACACTCAGAATTGCGTGGGCTCGGTCTTGTTGGAAAGATAACTGCAAATCCCACACCATATGAACGAAGAACGGAAGTTTTCGTTATACTAAATACTTAAAAAATAATAAAAACATAAAAATTGACGACACCCGAAGCAGTCTTCCCGCTCGTGCCTCACATATACCCAGCGGTAAGAACCATGTCGCATCTGGCGTTCGTACCCTATGAGGAACCGTGCCGCTAGCCCATCCACCATGCCTCTAATGACCGTATGTCCCTCCTAAGACGCGCCGACAATTTTGTGGGTTAGCGGGAGTGGCACGGTTTCCCATTGCCAAGACGCAAGGTGCCCCGTATATTGGCCATAACTATCGCAATAAGTCTCAGAATTGCGTGGGCTCGGTCTTGTTGGAAAGATAACTGCAAATCCCACACCATATGAACGAAAAACAGAAGTTTTGGCCATACTAAATACTTAAAAAATAATAAAGACAAAAAAATTGACGACACCCGAAGCATTCTTCCCGCTCGTGCCTCACATATACCCAGCGTCGGGAACCATGTCGCATCTCGCGTTCGTACTTTCTGAGCAACCGTGCCGCTAAACTATCCACCATGCCTCTAATGGCCGTATGTCCCTCCTAAGACGCACCGCCAATTTTGGAGGTTAGCGGGAGTGGCACGGGTTCGCATTGCCCAGATGCAAGGTGCCCCGTATATTGGCCATAACTATCGCTATAAGACTCAAAATTGCGTGGGCTTGGTCTTGTTGGAAAGATAACTGTAAATCCCACACCATCGGAATGAAAAACGGAAGTTTTGGTCATAGTAAATACTTCTAAAATAACAAAAATAGAAAATTGACGACACCCGAAGGAGTCTTCTCGCTCGTGCCTCACATATACCCACCGTCGGGAACCATGTTGCATCTGGCGTTCGTACCCTATGAGGAACCGTGCCGCTAACCCAACCACCGTGCCTCTAATGACCATATGTCCCTCCTAAGATGAGCCACCAATTTTGGGGTTTAGCGGGAGTGGCACGGGTTGCCAATGCAAAGACGCAAGGTGCCCCATATATTGGCCATAACTATCGCTATAAGACTCAGAATTGCGCGGGTTCGGTCTTGTTGGAAAGATAACTGCAAATCCCACACCATATGAACGAAGAACGGAAGTTTTCGTTATACTAAATACTTAAAACATAATAAAAACAAAAAAATTGACGACACCCGAAGCAGTCTTCCCGCTCGTGCCTCACATATACCCAGCGGTAAGAACCATGTCTCATCTAGCGTTCGTACCCTGTGAGGAACCGCGCTGCTAACCCATCCACCTTGCCTCTAATGACCGTATGTCTCTCCTAAGACGCGCTGCCAATTTTGGGGGTTAGCGGGAGTGGCACGGGTTCCCACTGCCAAGACGCAAAGTGCCCCGTATATTGGCCATAACTATCGCTATGAGAGTAAGAATTGCACGGGCTCGGTCTCGTTGGAAAGATAACTGCAAATCCCACACCATAGGAACGAAAAACGGAAGTTTTGGTCATAATAAATACTTCAACAATAATAAAAACAAAAAAAATTGATGACACCCAAAACAGTCTTCTCGCTCATGCCTCACATATACCCAGCGGTAAGAACCATGTCGCATCTGGCGTTTGTACCCTGTGAGGAACCGTGCCGCTAACCCATCCACCATGCCTCTAACGACCGTATGTCCCTCCTAAGACGTGGCGCCAATTTTGTAGGTTAGCGGGAGTGGCACGGTTTCCCATTGCCAAGACGCAAGGTGCCCCGTATATTGGCCATAACTATCGCTATAACACTCAGAATTGCGTGGGCTCGGTCTTGTTGGAAAGATAACTACAAATCCCGCACCATATGAATGAAAAACGGAAGTTTTGGTTATACTAAATACTTAAAAAATAATAAAAACAGAAAAATTGACGACACCCGAAGCAGTCTTCCCGCTCGTGCCTCACATATACCCAGCGGTAAGAACCATGTCGCATCTGGCGTTCGTACCCTGCGAGGAACCGTGCCGCTAGCCCATCCACCATGCCTCTAATGACCGTATGTCCCTCCTAAGACGTGGCGCCAATTTTGTAGGTTAGCGGGAGTGGCACGGTTTCCCATTGCCAAGACGCAAGGTGCCCCGTATATTGGCCATAACTATCGCTATAACACTCAGAATTGCGTGGGCTCGGTCTTGTTGGAAAGATAACTGCAAATCCCACACCATATGAACGAAGAACGGAAGTTTTCGTTATACTTAATACTTAAAACATAATAAAAACAAAAAAATTGACGACACCCGAAGCAGTCTTCCCGCTCGTGCCTCACATATACCCAGCGGTAAGAACCATGTCGCATCTAGCGTTCGTACCCTATGAGGAACCGTGCCGCTAACCCATCCAGCATGCCTCTAATGACCGTATGTCCCTCCTAAAACGCGCCGCCAATTTTGGGGGTTAGCGGGAGTGGCACGGGTTCCCATTGCCAAGACGCAAAGTGCCCCGTATATTGGCCATAACTATCGCTATAACACTCAGAATTGCGTGGGCTCGGTCTTGTTGGAAAGATAACTGCAAATCCCACACCATATGAACGAAGAACGGAAGTTTTCGTTATACTAAATACTTAAAAAATAATAAAAACATAAAAATTGACGACACCCGAAGCAGTCTTCCCGCTCGTGCCTCACATATACCCAGCGGTAAGAACCATGTCGCATCTGGCGTTCGTACCCTGTGAGGAACCGTGCCGCTAGCCCATCCACCATGCCTCTAATGACCGTATGTCCCTCCTAAGATGCGCCGACAATTTTGAGGGTTAGCGGGAGTGGCACGGTTTCCCATTGCCAAGACGCAAGGTGCCCCGTATATTGGCCATAACTATCGCAATAAGTCTCAGAATTGCGTGGGCTCGGTCTTGTTGGAAAGATAACTGCAAATCCCACACCATATGAACGAAAAACGGAAGTTTTGGCCATACTAAATACTTAAAAAATAATAAAGACAAAAAAATTGACGACACCCGAAGCATTCTTCCCGCTCGTGCCTCACATATACCCAGCGTCGGGAACCATGTCGCATCTCGCGTTCGTACTTTCTGAGCAACCGTGCCGCTAAACTATCCACCATGCCTCTAATGGCCGTATGTCCCTCCTAAGACGCACTGCCAATTTTGGAGGTTAGCGGGAGTGGCACGGGTTCGCATTGCCCAGACGCAAGGTGCCCCGTATATTGGCCATAACTATCGCTATAAGACTCAAAATTGCGTGGGCTTGGTCTTGTTGGAAAGATAACTGTAAATCCCACACCATCGGAATGAAAAACGGAAGTTTTGGTCATAGTAAATACTTCTAAAATAATAAAAATAGAAAATTGACGACACCCGAAGGAGTCTTCTCGCTCGTGCCTCACATATACCCACCGTCGGGAACCATGTCGCATCTGGCGTTCGTACCCTATGAGGAAGCGTGCCGCTAACCCAACCACCGTGCCTCTAATGACCATATGTCCCTCCTAAGATGAGCCACCAATTTTGGGGTTTAGCGGGAGTGGCACGGGTTGCCAATGCAAAGACGCAAGGTGCCCCATATATTGGCCATAACTATCGCTATAAGACTCAGAATTGCGCGGGTTCGGTCTTGTTGGAAAGATAACTGCAAATCCCACACCATAGGAACGAAAAACGGAAGTTTTGGTCATAATAAATACTTCAACAATAATAAAAACAAAAAAAATTGATGACAGCCAAAGCAGTCTTCTCGCTCGTGCCTCACATATACCCAGCGGTAAGAACCATGTCGCATCTGGCGTTCGTACCCTGTGAGGAACCGTGCCGCTAACCCATCCACCATGCCTCTAATGACTGTATGTCCCTCCTAAAACGTGCCGCCAATTTTGGGGGTAAGCGGGAGTGGCACGGGTTCCCATTACCAAGACGCAAAGTGACCCGTATATTGGCCATAACTATCGCTATAAGAGTCAGAATTGCGCGGGCTCGGTCTTGTTGGAAAGATAACTGCAAATCCAACACCATAGAAATGAAAAACGGAAGTTTTGATCGTACTAACTACTCCTAAGATAACTAAAACAAAAAATTGACGACACCCGAAGGAGTCTTCCCGCTCGTGCCTCACATATACCCACCGTCGGGAACCATGTCGCATCTGGCGTTCGTACCCTGTGGGGAACCGTGCCGCTAGCCCATCCACCATGCCTCTAATAACCGTTTGTCCCTCCTAAGACGCGCCGCCAATTTTGTGGGTTAGCGGGAGTGGCACGGTTTCCCATTGCCAAGACGCAAGGTGCCCCGTATATTGGCCATAACTATCGCTATAAGACTCATAATTGCATGGGCTCGGTCTTGTTGGAAAGATAACTACAAATCCCGCACCATATGAATGAAAAATGGAAGTTTTGGTTATACTAACTACTTAAAAAATAATAAAAACAAAAAAATTGACGACACCCGAAGCAGTCTTCCCGCTCGTGCCTCACATATACCCACCGTCGGGAACCATGTCGCATCTGGCGTTCGTACCCTGTGAGGAACCGTGCCGCTAGCCCATCCACCATGCCTCTAATGACCGTATGTCCCTCCTAAGACGCGCCGCCAATTTTGTAGGTTAGCGGGAGCGGCACGGTTTCCAATTGGCAAGACGCAAAGTGCCCCGTATATTGGCCATAACTATCGCTATAAGACTCAGAATTGCGCGGGCTCGGACTTGTTGGAAAGATAACTGCAAATCAAACACCATAGAAACGAAAAACGGAAGTTTTGATCATACTAACTACTCCTAAGATAACTAAAACAAAAAATTGACGACACCCGAAGGAGTCTTTCCGCTCGTGCCTCACATATACCCACCGTCGGGAACCATGTCGCATCTGGCGTTCGTACCCTGTGAGGAACCATGCCGCTAGCCCATCCACCATGCCTCTAATGACCGTATGTCTCTGCTAAGACGTGCCGCCAATTTTGGAGGTTAGCGGGAGTGGCATGCGTTCCCATTGCCAAGACGCAAAGTGCCCCGTATATTGGCCATAACTATCGCTATAAGAGTCAGAATTGCACGGGCTCGGTCTTGTTGGAAAGATAACTGCAAATCGAACACCATAGAAATGAAAAACAGAAGTTTTGATCATACTAACTACTCCTAAGATAACTAAAACAAAAAATTGACGACAATCGAAGGAGTCTTCCCGCTCGTGCCTCACATATACCCACCATCGGGAACCATGTCGCATCTGGCGTTCGTACCCTGTGAGGAACCGTGCCGCTAGCCCATCCACCATGCCTCTAATGACCGTATGTCCCTCCTAAGACGCGTCGCCAATTTTGTAGGTTAGCGGGAGTGGCACGGTTTCCCATTGCCAAGACGCAAGGTGCCCCGTATATTGGCCATACCTATCGCAATAAGACTCAGAATTGCGTGGGCTCGGTCTTGTTGGAAAGATAACTGCAAATCCCACACCATATGAACGAAAAACGAAAGTTTTGGCCATACTAAATACATAAAAAATAATAAAAACAAAAAAATTGACGACACCCGAAGCAGTTTTCCCGCTCGTGCCTCACATATACCCAGCGGTAAGAAACATGTCGCATCTGGCGTTCGTACCCTGTGAGGAACCATGCCGCTAACCCATCCACCGTGCCTCTAATGACCGTATGTCTCTCCTAAGACGCGCCGCCAATTTTGGGGGTTAGCGGGAGTGGCACGGGTTCCCATTGCCAAGACGCAAAGTGCCCCGTATATTGGCCATAACTATTGCTATAAGAGTCAGAATTGCGCGGGCTCGGTCTTGTTGGAAAGATAACTGCAAAACCAACACCAAAGAAACGAAAAACAGATGTTTTGATCATACTAACTACTCCTAAGATAACTAAAACAAAAAATTGACGACACCCGAAGGAGTCTTCCCGCTCGTGCCTCACATATACCCACCGTCGGGAACCATGTCGCATCTGGCGTTCGTACCTTGTGAGGAACCGTGCCGCTAGCCCATCCACCATGCCTCTAATGACCATATGTCCCTCCTAAGACGCGCCACCAATTTTGTAGGTTAGTGGGAGTGGCACGGTTTCCCATTGCCAAGACGGAAGGTGCCCCGTCTATTGGCCATAACTGTCGCTATAAGATTCAGAATTGCGCGGGCTCGGTCTTGTTGGAAAGATAACTGCAAATCCAACACCATAGAAATGAAAAACAGAAGTTTTGATCGTACTAACTACTTCTAAAATAATAAAAATAAAAAATTGACGACATCCGAAGGCGTCTTCCCGCTCGTGCCTCACATATACCCACCTTCGGGAACCATGTCGCATCTGGCGTTCGTACCCTGTGAGGAACCGTGCCGCTAGCCCATCCACCGTGCCTCTAATGACCGTATGTCCCTCCTAAGACTCGCCGCCAATTTTGTGGGTTAGCGGGAGTGGCACGGTTTCCCATTGCCCAGACGCAAGGTGCCCCGTATATTGGCCATAACTATCGCTATAAGACTCAAAATTGCGTGGGCTTGGTCATGTTTGAAAGATAACTGTAAATCCCACACCATCGGAATGAAAAACGGAAGTTTTCGTCATACTAAATACTTCTAAAATAATAAAAATAGAAAATTGACGACACCCGAAGGAGTCTTCCCGCTCGTCCCATGACAATTGATATGTTAACAACAGTGGAAGGACCAAAACCAATATTGAATTAAGTTTCTCCCATCGGCCTACATATATGGAAAAGCATTATATTCATTTTTTCCTACTTACTAGCGTGTACAAGTTTTCGGATTAGGAAAAGTTTAATTTTCGCCCACTTCCGTCTAGGCGAACTGAGTCATGATGCGCTGGTTTTGTATGTCGGCTTGATGCCGAAGCGTGGACTCAAGTGGCAGAAGAGGAGGGCATGTAAGTTGGACCAAAACAACTTTGGTGATGCATATTTTTGAGGTTTCGTTCCTATGGTGTGGTTTCCTCATTCGTCTTTCCAACAAGTCCCACAAACCTCGATTTCGAGTCCCACAACGATTGATATGTTAACAACAGTGGATGGATCAAAACCTATATTGAATTAGGTTTCTCCCATCGGCCTACATATATGGAAAAGCATTATATTCATTCGTTCCTACTTACTAGCGTGTACAAGTTTTCGGATTAGCAAAAAGTTTAATTTTTGCCATCTTCCGTCTAGGCAAACAGAGTCATGCTACACTGGTTTTGTATCTCGAACTGATGCTGAAGCGTGGGCTCAAGTGGCAAAAGAGGAGGGCATGTAAGTTGGTCCAAAACAACTTTGGTGATGCATATTTTTGAGGATTCATTCCTATGGTGTGGTTTCCTCATTTATCTTCCCAACGAGTCCAACAACCCTCAATTCCGGGTCCCATAACAAATGATATGTTAACAACAGTGGATGGACCAAAACCAATATTGAATTAAGTTTCTCCCATCGGCCTACATATATGGAAAAGCTTTATATTCATTGGTTCCTACTTACTAGCGTGTACAAGTTTTCGGATTAGGAAAAGTTTAATTTTCGCCCACTTCCGTCTAGGCGAACTGAGTCATGCTGCGCTGGTTTTGTATGTTGGCTTGATGACGAAGCATGGGCTCAAGTGGCAGAAGAGGAGGGCATGTAAGTTGGACCAAAACAACTTTGGTAATGCATATTTTTGAGGTTTCGTTCCTATGGTGTGGTTTCCTCATTCATATTATCAACAAGACCAACAACCATCGATTCTGAGTCCCACAACAATTGATATGTTAACAAAAGTGAATGGATCAAAACCTGTATTGAATTAAGTTTCTCCCATCAGCCTACATATATGGAAAAGCATTATGTTCATTGGTTGCTACTTACTAGCGTGTACAACTTTTTGGATTAGGAAAAGTTTAATTTTCGCCCTCTTTCGTCGTGGCAAACTAGGTCATGCTGCGCTGGTTTTGTATCTTGGACTGATGCAGAAGCGTGGCCTTGAGTGGCAGAAGAGTACGCTAGCTAGCGGAGCCTGAGCTTGCTTGGACCCCACCCCTACGGAAACTATTGCCTATGCTTGCTGCTCGCTCAGTTTGTAAGTTGGGCCAAAACAACTTTGGTGATGCATATTTTTGAGGTTTCGTTCCTATGGTGTGGTTTCCTCATTCATCTTCCCAACAAGTCCAACAACCCTCGATTCTGAATCCCACAACAAATGATATATTAACAATAGTGGATGGACCAAAACCTGTATTGAATTAAGTTTCTCCCATGGGCCTACATATACGGAAAAGCATTATATTCGTTGGTTCCTACTTACTAGCGTTTACATGTTTTTGAATTAGGAAAAAGGTTAATTTTCACCCTCTTTAGTGTAGGCAAACTTAGTCATGCTACGCTGGTTTCGTATCTCAGCCTGATGCTGAAGCGTGGGCTCAAGTGGCAGAAGAGGAGGCCATGATTGTTGGGCCAAAACCACTTTCGTGATGCATATTTTTGAGGTTTCGTTGCTATGGTGTGTTTTCCACATTCGTCTTTCCAACAAGTCCAACAAACCTCGATTCCGAGTCCCAAAACAATTGATATGTTAACAACAGTGGATGGATCAAAACCTATATTGAATTAAGTTTCTCCCATCGGCCTACATATATGGAAAAGCATTATATTCAATGGTTCCTACTTACTAGCGTGTACAAGTTTTTGGATTAGGAAAAAGTTTAATTTTCGCCCTCTTCCGTCTCAGCAAACTGAGTCATGCTACGCTGGTTTTGTATCTCGGCATGATGCCGAAGCGTGGGCTCAAGTGGCAGAAGAGGAGGGCATGTAAGTTGGACCAAAACAACTTTGGTGATGCATATTTTTGATAAGTTAACAACAGTGGATAGATCAAAGCAGGTATTGAATTAAGTTTCTCCCATCGGCCTACATATATGAAAAGCATTATATTCATTAGTTCCTACTTTCTAGCCTGTAAAAGTTTTCGGATTAGGAAAAAGTTTAATTTTCGCCCTCTTCAGTCTAGGCAAACTAAGTCATGGTGCGCTGGTGTTGTATCTCGGACTGATGCCGAAGTGTGGGCTCAAGTGGCTGAAGAGCATGGCATGTAAGTTGGGCTAAAACAACTGTGGTCATGCATATTTTTGAGGTTTCGTTCCTATGGTGTCGTTTCCTCATTCATCTTCCCAATAAGTCCAACAACCCTCGATTCCGAGTCCCACAACAAATGATATGTTAACAACCATGGATGGACCAAAACCTGCATTGAATTAAGTTTCTCCCATGGGCCTACATATATGGAAAAGCATTATATTCATTGGTTCCTAATTACTAGCGTGTACAAGTTTTTGAATTAGGAAAAAGGTTAATTTTCGCCCTCTTCTGTCTAGGCAAACTAAGTCATGCTACGCTGGTTTTGTATCTTGGCCGGATGCCAAAGTGTGGGCTCAAGTGGCAGAAGATCAGGGCATGATAGTTGGGCCAAAATAACTTTGGTGATGCATATTTTTGAGGTTTCGTTCCTATGGTGTGTTTTCCTCATTCGTCTTCCCAACAAGTCCAACAAACCTCGATTCCGAGTCCACAACAATTGAAATGTTAACAACAGTGGATGGATCAAAACCTATATTGAATTAAGTTTCTCCAATCGGCCTACATATATGGAAAAGCATTATATTCATTGGTTCCTACTTCCTAGCGTGTACAAGTTTTCGGATTAGGAAAAAGTTTAATTTTCGCCCTCTTCCATCTAGGCAAACTGAGTCATGCTGCGCTGGTTATGTATCTCGGCCTGATGCCAAAGCGTGGGCTCAAGTGGCAGAAGAGGAAGGCATGTAAGTTGGGCCAAAACAACTTTGGTGATGCATATTTTTGAGGTTTCATTCCTATTGTGTGGTTTCCTCATTCATTTTACCAACAAGCCCAACAACCCTCGATTCTGAGTCCCACAACAATTGATATGTTAACAACAGTGGATGGATCAAAACAGGTATTGAATTAAGTTTCTCCCATCGGCCTACATATATGGAAAAGCATTATATTCATTGGTTCCTACTTTCTAGCCTGTAAAAGTTTTCGGATTAGGAAAAAGTTTAATTTTCGCCCTCTTCAGTCTAGGCAAACTGAGTCATGGTGCGCTGGTGTTGTATGACGGACTGATGCCGAAGTGTGCACCCAAGTGGCAGAAGAGCATGGCATGTAAGTTGGGCTAAAACAACTTTGGTGATGCATATTTTTGAGGTTTCGTTTCTATGGTGTGTTTTCCTCATTCGTCTTCCCAACAAGTCCAACAAACCTCGATTCCGAGTCCACAACAATTGAAATGTTAACAACGGTGGATGGATCAAAACCTATATTGAATTAAGTTTATCCAATCGGCCTACATATATGGAAAAGCATTATATTCATTGGTTCCTTCTTCCTAGCGTGTACAAGTTTTCGGATTAGGAAAAAGTTTAATTTTTGCCCTCTTCCGTCTAGGCAAACTGAGTCATGCTGCGCTAGTTATGTATCTCGGCCTGATGCCAAAGCGTGGGCTCAAGTGGCAGAAGAGGAAGGCATGATAGTTGGGCCAAAATAACTTTGGTGATGCATATTTTTGAGGTTTCATTCCTATGGTGTGTTTTCCTCGTTCATCTACCCAACAAGTCCAACAATCCTCGATTCCGAGTCCCACAACAATTGAAATGTTAACAACAGTGGATGGATCAAAACCTATATTGAATTAAGTTTCACCTATCGGCCTAAGTATATGGAAAAGCATTATATTCGTTGGTTCCTACTTACTAGCGTGTACAAGTTTTCGGATTAGAAAAAAGTTTAATTTTCACCCTCTTCCGTCTAGGCAAACTGAGTCATGCTGTGCTGGTTTTGTATCTCGGCCTGATGCCGAAGCGTAGGCGCAAGTGGCAGAAGAGGAGGGCATGTAAGTGGGGCCAAAACAACTTTGGTGATGCATATTTTTGAGGTTTCGTTCCTATTGTGTGGTTTCCTCATTCATCTTACCAACAAGCCCAACAACCCTCGATTCCGAGTCCCACAACAATTGATATGTTAACAACAGTGGATGGATCAAAACAGGTATTGAATTAAGTTTCTTCCATCGGCCTACATATATGGAAAAGCATTATATTCTTTGGTTCCTACTTTCTAGCCTGTAAAAGTTTTCGGATTAGGAAAAAGTTTAGATTTTGCCCTCTTCAGTCTAGGCAAACGGAGTCATGCTGCGCTGGTGTTGTATCTTGGACTGATGCCGAAGTGTGGGCTCAAGTGGCAAAAGAGGAGGGCATGTAAGTTAGGCCAAAACAATTTTGGTGATGCATATTTTTGAGGTTTCGTTCCTATGGTGTGGTTTCCTCATTCATCTTCCCAACAAGTCCAACAACCCTCGATTTCGAGTCCCACAACAAATGATATGTTAACAACAGTTGATGGACCAAAACCAGTATTGAATTAAGGATCTCCCATGGGCCTACAAATATGGAAAAGCATTATATTCATTGGTTCCTACTTACTAGCGTGTACAAGCTTTTGAATTAGGAAAAAGGTTAATTTTCGCCCTCTTCAGTCTAGGCAAACTGAGTCACGCTACGCTGGTTTCGTATCTCGGCCTGTTGCTAAAGCGTGGGCTCAAGTGGCAGAAGAGGAGGGCATGAAACTTGGGCCAAAACAACTTTGGTGATGCATATTTTTGAGGTTTCGTTCCTATGGTGTGTTTTCCTCATTCATCTTTCCAACAAGTCCAACAAATCTTGATTCCGAGTCCCATAACAATTGATATGTTAACAACAGTGGATGGATCAAAACCTATATTGAATTAAGTTTCTCCTATCGGCCTACGTATATGGAAAAGCGTTATATTCATTGGTTAATACTTACTAGCATGTACAAGTTTTCGGATTAGAAAAACGTTTAATTTTCGCCCTCTTCCGTCTAGGCAAACTGAGTCATGCTGCGCTGGTTTTGTATCTCGGCCTGATGCCGAAGTGTGGGCGCAAGTGGCAGAAGAGGAGGGCATGTAAGTTGGGCCAAAACAACTTTGGTGATGCATACTTTTGAGGTTTGATTCCTATGGTGTGGTTTTGAAACGACCCGAATTTCGCGAAACCGAAATCCAAGCCTATTGCTTTTCACGATAGTCCCAGGATATATAGTGCTATCGTGAATTTCATATATCAGTCGATATCATAACTAGAAATTCAATTATTATTACATTTATACAATATTGGCCAAAGCCGATACAAGTCTATCTGGACTGAAGCATTCCTACAACGGAGATCAGAGTATAAATTGCGGAAAGCAGGTCTTCACATCCATCTCCACAGGCATACTTGAGCGTAGCACAGCAACCCTCGTCGTTCCGTCTGTCATAGGTAAGGTCGTCATCCAGCTCATCTCCATCCGTCGTAGGAGTGGTCGTCATTCAGCTCATCTTCGTCCGTTGTAGGAGTGGTAGTCATCCGTCTCGTCTTCCAAAACCTGCGCCCCAATAGCGCAGGCCACCCTGAGACACTCCCCTAAGCGGCAGCATAAAAATAAAGGGACTGGCACAAGTGGATGGCTCTAGGCTTCCTATGCAAGCGCAATATATAAAGTAGCAGGATCTAGATTATTATATCATAGTTCCATTCGGGAATTCAGTCACACGACCGGTTCCCCTGCTCATCACTCATGCCAACACATACACGTCTCACCACCAAACACCTCTTCCATACACCCTCTCAACATCAACTAATTCTGCGGCATTGGAAGCTCCCACCCGCCCATCCTAAACGGCCTCAGCCGGTGTTCTATCACTCGAGGGAGAAGAGAAGAAAACCCATGCTAAATGAGGTGAGTTTTCGCCCTTGGTTCGTCCTTTGACCGGGGACGGCGGCTATACGTATAGATCATACACTCTGCAGAGGATGTTGTACATCTGTACCTACACGAGACGGGATAAGGGCAGTGCGTCCGCTGCCCTTGGCCCACCACACCGACAGATGAACTTCCCTTCTGGCACTTTCCTGCTTTCCTAAGCTAGAAAACTGTGCGGATATACTATCCACCGCACTCTCAGGACTATGAGCTCAAGTAGTCCGAGGCCCCACGGGTCGAGTCTATCGGGGACGTGTGGCTGCATCACAGACCCACCATCGTCCGCTAACACTATCGCCTTACGCCTATAGTCATATGCCTTCCATGGAAGTTCATGAATCGGGTCTGAGGTCATATGGTATGCACGAGTCATAGTCCAAGATGCTATCACCCCTACTCGGTCCTTAATTTTGCGAGAGCAAGCCTTCCAGGGGTCGGTTGCCACCCTCAGCGGTGGGCCGCACACCACCACACACCTCACTCTACTCAGGGCAGAGTTCTAGTCTCTCCCATTAATCCGGTGCCGACTCCCGCCACACATCTCACACACCATCTCGCACTCATAAACCACCCACTTCACGCACGCCAAGAGT
Source organism: Paspalum notatum (assembly GCA_022530915.1). Lineage (NCBI taxonomy): Eukaryota > Viridiplantae > Streptophyta > Magnoliopsida > Poales > Poaceae > Paspalum > Paspalum notatum. The sequence goes on from CM039683.1 coordinate 7,153,929, forward strand.
GATCACATCCCCCCATCATATCAACCAATCTCACATCATGTTCATTTTATTTATTTTATTTAGTTGCAGTAGAATATTAGCAGTAGTATAGCAATCGGGGTATGTGGCTAAATGGAAGTAGGCTCCCTATTTTTGGTTATCAAAGCAAGCATGAACATAAATAAAGCAGCAGCAGCATATTTGCGTGTCTATAGAATTTGAAGCAGGGAAGTGTCTGAATGGTGACCTGGAGTAGAGCTAATCGCTCTCAAGTTCCAGCGTAGTCGTCCTCATCTTCACGAACTCATACCCTCCTATGTGCGTCTTGAGTCTCCAACAGTGCTATTCGGCACAAACAATAAAACAGAGAAAGAAACACAACATAAGAACTAAGCAAACATCACATGGCAAAATAGGGATTAGGATAATGAAAGGAAGGGACCGAATTATGGTGAATGAGAGCAGATAGGACTAGTATGAGATTACAGGACCATTCGACAAGAGTTGTAAGTGAGATAATGTCGTCTCGACCAAGTGCTTGGAAACAAGGAGGTGTCGATGATTAAGCCGAAATTATGTGGGTGATATGATTTCATGAGCTTGTCGAAATAAGGCATACCAGCCACAAGTAATGTGAGAGAAGTCTCACATCACCCTTCCACGAGATATCATTAGAGATTAAATTATTCATCGATTAGATGAGAGACATATGTCGATCGAGCGATGTGGATTTTCTGATAGAGCTCATTATTACTAAAGCATGAGAGGGATAGCCAAGTCGAGATCAATCATGAAGGGCTAGATAGAATCCAGATCCAGGGACCGAAACCATTCAGGTTAAATCCATCATACAAGAAGCCATGAGTGGGAACCATTGGTCGCATGTAGAGAATCAGAAAAATGATTGTAAGAATGTGAGCTATGGCCAAGTCAAGCAGTCGCTCGGGCCATGTTGTCATGTATAAGCTAGAAATGCATTAGGAGTGATAGCTACGACCGATGCGAGCTAGAGCCCTAGACCATGCGAAGGTGCGTGTGTCCGATTAAATGTGCGACGAGAAATGGTCATGGAGAACGAGAGCTCGTGGCCACACACCGCCGAACGAGTGTGTGATTAAGCGATTGGAAGATGGACATCGGTCGTGACGAGTAAAGGCTTGTGGTCGTACATGAACGAGTGGGTTATCTAGATTCGGAGCATTGACAATGCTACGAGTGCAGCCCGTAGTAGCCTGAGAATCATGGTCGAGGTTATGCTTCTAGTGTATTAGGAAAGTTAGAAATTTCGGCAGCATAACGACTGAACCGAGCAATAACTCACGGCTCGTGCATGCCGTAAGAGAATGAATTAGATGTGTGTGTGTGCTACACGATTATGTCCACGGCATGTGTGCTAGTGGCATACCATGTCAGCGCAAGAAGAATGCTGCAGTAAATAGCGGCACGAAGGCCGAACAGGCATGTGCATAAGAGAAGCTCATCGGCGACCACTGCCGAACATCACAGGCACTAGTTCATCGGCTCGAAGGCCGACATCACAGGAGGGCAAGATCGAGGTTCTCACTGAGGGCTTGAGGAGGGGCGAGGTTCGATGCCGGGACGAGCTGATGCCGTGACAGAAAGACAGCTGTGTAGAACAACACCACCCTCAGGTTCTTGGTTCGGGATGGGGTAGCGGACGTCATTGTGGCCACCATCGCCTTAGGATACAACATGTGTGAGATTTCGCTCATGACAAATGAAGCAAACCGGGAGCGATGGTTTCACCTATGCAGTAGACTTCTCGAACACTTGGTGGGCAGCAAAGGCACAGCTTATGCAGACCTGAGAGATTCGCCATGGTACTGCCCACGTTGTGGCACGATGCCGGTCAGGTCAAGGACAGCCACCAAAGCATGGTGGGGGTGCCTCTCTCCTGCTACACATGGTGCAGACATTTTGTCGAACACCTTGCGGGCACGGCGTTGGTGATCTGTTGCAGCAAAGAACGTGGAGGTGAGTAGTAGCTGAAGCTTGGGATGGTGGTCAGGAATAATCGAGAAGGTGCAGAGAGTGTGTATCAGAAGGAGCTCCCCTTGGGAGGTACTTGTTGACGGTCGTTATTTCACGATATCAACCGTCAATTATCCACTAAATGAAGCTAAACAAGTGAAATATATGGACTAATCCTTGCCACTAATGAGTTCCACAAGATGTACATGAATATTTGGATGCAGGTATCAAAATACACATAAAATGGTTGCAAACATGTCACATGTCGAAGATGAGCAGAAATGGTAAAAGTGAGGTGGCCGCCCGACCACTTACCATGGCCGCCCGGCCATGGGTGGTGGCCGCCCGACCACCCTCCAACAGGGTTTTGGACCCCTGACAACGTGGAATGATCCCTTGACCACTTCATGTGCCATGTCATCGATCCGATGTGAAAACAAACACAAAAAGGTGAAGATCCAACCATACAAAAGAGCATCCAATATATCCAAGGGTCACAATGTACCGGGACAAGGATTGATGATGTCAAGGATCCGAGGGGAACAACATGCAACGAATTGGAGCAAAACACGTGGCCGCCCGACCATTTAGGGTGGTCGGCCGACCACCCCTCGGCGGCATTTTTCACGTGCACCAACTGATTCAACCGCCAACCGACATGAGGGAGTGAGATCAACCGTCGGATGCTCAAGGTCGGTGAATCGGGTGGCCGCCCGACCACCTCCTATGGTCGGCCGGCCACTGACTTTGGCCGCCCGGCAACCGCCTCGGCCCCTTTACCGACCTAGTGCACATATAAATACCCCCCTCACTTCCTAGGCTATAAATAGACCCCGAGAGCTCATTTGCAAGGTGTGGAGTGAAGGAGAGTTGAGAGTCTTCCTAAGAGTGCTTCACTCTTTCCTTAGTAGTTAGGATAGTCTTGGGAGTTAGAGTTGAGTCGATCTTTGCCTCGGAGTCTCCGGAGTTATCTTCGAGTCTGTGGTAAATCTCTTGTATCTTTTGGATTCAGATTATCTTCAATATAATTCAGTTATATTTTACTTTATTTCTATCTCCTGCAAGTGTGGTGTACCTTTATTTTGCACACTTGTTAGGCTTAGATTGTGTTTTGCTTAGTTATTCAAGTCTTGTTATTCTTGCAGGTGCTATTACTCAACCCTAGACTTAGACGCTAGGCTCTGGCTAGATCCTCTCCTCTGATCAAGGATGATCTATCGTTGTTCAAGCTTCGCTTGAACACATTTATAGCTTGCCATCCTTTCCACGCAGCTTTGCTTAGTAGCCCCACTCGGTGACAGCTTGTGGTGTGCCTGTGTAGTCCAGGCCCGTCGTTCGGGAGGCCCGTAGGTGTTAGCCAGACTCTCTTTCGGGACCTACTATCTACCCCCTGGTACCCTCGAGACTCTGGAATTTCGCTCGATGCAAGACCCTGGCTTGTTTACTTGAATAGCTTAGTTAGACACGGATAATCTTTGCAGCCGATTAGAAATAGAGTTTGGTGACTTCATTTCACTCATTGTCCTCCCAGGCAACTATACCTTTCTACAGATAGCTTAGATAGATATCCTCCTCCACCATACACCTATCTTTATCACGTTTACCCCTGTTCAACTACTAGTTGGTATAATTTATCCAAGTTTACAGTTCATTCGATTTGAGTTTATTCAATTACACTCTTAAGCCTACCGCTTCCCTGTGGATTTTACGATACTCGGAATACTCTGAGTGAAAAAGCTACAGCGAATCTCCGTGCGCTTGCGGAGTAAAATTTGTTACGCTAAGAGACGTCAACAAGTTTTTTCTGGCGCCGTTGCCGGGGAAGCAATTGGCCAAGAGATAATTAATATCTCATTTCGAACCTGTATACTTGATAGATTTTACCGCTAGGTGTTAACAGGCTCACTTTGCTCTGTTGTATCTTGTTGTGGTTGCAACAGAGAGGTGTATGACCGGTTTCGACCTGCCGGTAAATTTCCACGACAACCCAGAGTCACTGCTCCGGAGAGTCCGATCAAAGACTATCCACGGACAGAGACCTGTACCCAGGGAGCTAGAACCAAGTACTTCGTCCAGTACTCCACGTTTCACCATCATGGCCGAAAAGACTATCCGCGAGTTCTCCATCCCCTCGAGCAGCAACATCCCCAAGGGACCTGATGTTCAAGTGGGAGAGGATTTTGAGCTCAAACCGGGGGTGATTCACATGGTTCAAGCTATCCCTTTCTGCGGACTGGCTACGGAAGATGCCAATAATCATCTGTAGCAATTCTTGGAGATCTGCAGTACATTCAACATGAAAGGAGCATCACCGGATGCCGTCAAGCTTCGTCTCTTTCCCTTCTCTCTTATTGGGAAAGCAAAACAGTGGTTCTACCTCAACCGAGCAACACTCACAACTTGGAATGCATGTTCCGATGCTTTTCTGGCGAAGTATTTCCCGCTAGGGAAAACTAATGCATTGAGGAACAAGATCTCGAGCTTCCAACAGCTCGCAGATGAAACCGTGGCTGAAGCTTGGGAACGACTGCAAGAATACATTGCAGCCTGCCCCCACCATGGAATGCAAGAGTGGCTAATCATTCAGAGTTTCTTTCATGGGCTCAACCGCCCAGCTCAAGAACATTTGGATGCAGCCGCTGGAGGATCCTTCCTCTCGTTGAGTATTTCGGCGGCCAAGAGTCTCATTGAGAAGATGGCCACCAATCAAGGATGGAGAGAAGAGAGGTCTAGTACCCGTTCCCGTGGCATCCATCAGATCGAGAGCACTGACATGCTCGCTGCAAAGATGGACTTGCTGCTGAAGAAGCTAAACAACACTCCAGAAGCCGCTCTGGTGCACGCCCTCGACTCTCAGATGACTTGCGAAGTCTTTGGGAATACAGGACACTCAGGGAACAGCTGCCCTGAGACACAACCCGAAGATGCGAACTTCATCGGTAACAGTACCAATGGCTTCAACGGGAATCGTCCTCAGCCAGGATGGAATTCACGACCAAGTCTCCCTTTCTCTGGGCAAGGTAACTCTTCCAATTCACAGCAATTTTCTAAGAGTAATTATAGTTTTGATCAAAAAGCTGTGAATGATAGCATTAGTAAAAAGTTCCATGCTAATGATAGGTTGTTTGAATCTATATCTTTGCAAATGGAAACTTTGAATAGTGCTATGAAAAACCAACTTAGCTTCAATAAAATGCTGGAAACTCAGATAGCTCAGTTGGCTGCTGCTCTACCTAACGCAAATCTGGGTAAGCTGCCTGGGCAACCTGAAGCTCCTCCCAAGGAGCACATAAATGCAGTAACCACTAGGGGTGGAAAGTCCACGCAGGACCTCCCATCTCCTAGTCATGCAGGTAAAGCACAGGAGAAGATTGCCGAGTCAGAAGACAAGGTTGGAGATGAAGATACACCTGGCAAGGAGGAAAAACCAGCATCGAAACATCTACCACATGAGTTCTACGACACAACGGTGCTACCATTTCCTCCGAGAAACAAGAAGGCTGCCGCTGACGAACAATATAGTAAGTTCGTTGAGGTCATTAAAAAGTTATATGTCAACATACCATTGCTAGATGCTATGCAGGTACCGACATATGCCAAGTACTTAAAGGACATCCTCAACAACAAGAAACCCCTACCGTCAACGGAAATTGTGCACTTAACGGAAGAGTGTAGCGCAGCTATACTCATGAAAAAGGACCCTGGAAGCCCTACCATCTCATGCTCGATTGGTACCCAGCACTTTGATCATGCATTGTGCGACCTTGGAGCCAGTGTCAGTGTAATGCCGAAGGTCATCTTCGACAAGCTGAATCATGACGCACTTGCTCCCACAGCTATGTGTTTACAGCTTGCGGATCAATCCGTCCGTTATCCCGAAAGAGTGGCAGAGAACGTTCCGGTGAGAATCCAGAATTTTCTCATTCCAGTGGACTTCGTGGTGCTGGATATGGAGATTGACTCAAAAACCCCACTCATCCTTGGGCGACCGTTTTTGAGCACCGCCGATGCAACAATCGACGTTAGAGCAGGAAAGGTTCACCTGAACATTAACGGAAAGAAGGAAACATTTGCCTTCAAACCAAAAGTGCAACAATGCAACAAGGTGAAGACTTTCAAGTGCCAGGCCAAGAAGGATAAACCCAAGGCCAATACCGGGACCAATCCATCAAATTCCAAAGAAGACAGTCTCGTGACATTTATGCTGAAGAAATTGAAAATCGAGGCTGAAATTCAACAAAAGGAGTATGAGAGGGCAATGCAAAGAAGAAGATTGAGAAGCCAAGAGACGAGGTGCCACAGGCCCAGAACTGCACCAGGAGGCAAAGCTCCTGAGAAAAGACATGGTGCTGAAAGCAAATTGACTACGCCAAAGTGGCCGACTGAACCAGCACCCGAGAACAAGGTCGACGCCGAGGGCAAATTGACATCAGTGCGGCGTAGAAGAAATAGAATACAGTGGAAGGCAGCCCCCAGCTATAGTTTCTATGAAACTCCGAAGGGCAAGACATGGGCTCCCCGCACCAACCGGTAAGTTGGAAGTTATTATTCGACGGCATATTTAATTCCCGCCAAAACTTTATTTTTTCGCAATCCATTGCATGTTTAAATCTTTGCACTTAATTTTCAGTTGCATTAGTTTAATTTCTGCATTTTGGAAAAAAAAGAGGGTGGCCGGCCGGCCACCACCACTGGCCGGCCGACTAGGCCAAGTGGCCGCCCGGCCACACCCCTCTGCACTCTCTTTCTTCTCCCTTTTTGCTAATCACTCTCCTCTCTTTCCTTTTGCTAATCACCTCCCTTTTTCTTCTCTTTTGCTAAACACACCGGCCACTTGATCACGACTCGTTCACTTTCGGTGCATGCATGCATCCCTGCTCCACCCACTCACTTGAGTGTTCATTCATGCAAAAGCCTGGTGTGCTAGCACCATAGTGGTGGCCGCCCGGCCTATGGTAGTGGCCGCCCGGCCCCTCCTTGTTAATACTCTCGGCATGGCTGCACCCTTGGTCTCTCCTTTGCATAATCACGCTTGACACCATGCGCACCATGCACTCGGTAGCGGCCGGCCGGCCTAGGCCTATGGCTGCCCAGACACATGCCCGCTCTCCTTTCGGCGCACACCACCTCCATGTCCCCTGCACCAAAGGTTAAGTGCGCATGCAACCTTGGAGTGGCCGGCCGACCGGGCATCATGGCCGCCCGGCCACCAACACTGGCCGCCCGGCCACCTTGCATGGCCACCCGGCCCTCTGCTCCTTCTCCTTCTCCTATAAATGCTGCCCCCTGCTTCCTCACTCGATGCACCAAGCAGCAAGCTGCATTTTTTCTATTCTCCCTCTCTAATCCCTCGCTTAGTGCTTAATTAAGCCCTCTAGCTTAGTTAAGATAATGCCCGAATAAGATTTGGTTAGCCAAATAAAATTCCGGCATCTCTCTCTTTTGTGATGCAGGACAAGAACGTTTGTGGAGGCTTTGCCCCGCAAGGACGCTGTTTCTAGACGACTAACCCGCTAACGCTAACTTTTGTTGTCATCTATCCTTCGGGTATCGTACAATTGTTGTGTGCCTTGCAGGATGAAAAACGCGTTTAAGAAGGCAAAGAAGGCCGTTAGCAAGGCAGGACAACATATCCGCTGGTCATCCTCGGAGGGTGGTTCCGGCCCAGCAAGCCGGCATGCTGCCTCCGAGAGGATGTCCATCAGTACGGAGGAGCCTGAAGAGTTCCAGACGTCGTCCACCCACCGGCCGATACTCATCCTCGATACGCAACTCGTGCCGCGTAGTCAAGATGAGGCCAAGGCATTAAGGTCTTTGAACCAAAAGACTTATGCCTTGACCAAATGCTTCGACGAGGACTTCCTCGTTGACACCGGCATGCGGGAGGAGTTCAACGACGTGTTCCAGGCCATTGGGTGGAGCGACTTTGCAGAAATCCCAGAGGGAGGAATCATCCTCCTCACCAAAGAATTCCTCATGACTCTCCGCACCGACACCCGAAGGGATGGTACGTACATCTGGTTTCGCCTTTTCAATACTGATTATGAGCTTACTCTGCGCCAATTTAGCAACTTGCTTGATTTCTCGCCTCAATGCACTTTGAGTGAGGATCTAGCGGGATTTAGTTCAGCAGAGTTTTGGAAAGAGTTGGTAGGACTAGATGCTCCCAGGAAAAAGAGCATCGCTCACATTAGGCACCCACTTTGCGGTTTTTAGCCCGCTGGCTCACCATGGTTGTTTTCCCGCGGGATGATACCCGCTGTGTCACAGTAGAGGATGTTAGATGTCTCTATGCCATGTGGAAGAAAATAAAGTTTGCTCCTACACTTAGCATGGTTCACCACTGGCAAGGACTAGCTCAGAGTGGTCATATCATCTCAACCACGTCATTCGTGACAAGGATCGCCAATGGCTTGGGAATGCTAGCAAATGCTACCGTTTCCTTCATGCCAAATGACCCTACACGAGTAGTCAAAGAGTCGCACTTCATCCACGCACACTTTTTGAGGAAGGACACAAACGGGAATTACATCATGACTTTTCGAGGCTCTGACTTTGAGCTGCCGCTCCCAGCACCACAGTACAAATTATACTCTGTGAGGATACTAACCATGCAGCTAGAGCCCGAGATAGAACTAGGAAGAAACAGTGTCTCTGGAGTCATGACTCGCGCCCAACGATGACGATCAGAGGAACAAATCCGCAAGGCCAACGAGGATGCACAACAGCCAGGAGCCGCACCTGCATGGGCTCATCCAAGCACACCTGCTTGGGAAGCCAACCCACAGGGTTCCTGGCACAGCTCGTGGAACTCCGTTGTGCCCTCCGCTGACCCGACACCGTCACATCACAGCGGAGGTGAGTACTTCTATGGTCAAGGTGCAGGTCCGTCCCATTCTGCCCGCTACACCGGTGATGAACTCGATGGGAACTTCACCGCCCTCTTCGGGGCGTTAGATCTCTAAGAGCATTGCACCTTGGGGATGATGGACAGCCTCGCCGACATTCAGCAGCAACAAGGAGTCGACCACAACTTGATCCTGGAGACAAGAGCGACTGTAGACCGCATGCAAGAGCAGAACGTGATGTACTACAACTGGAGAGGATTCTTTCCCGAGTGAGCTTCATTGAAGCTTGGGGGAGAACCAACAGCTAAGGTATGTGTGTTCCAGCATCGCCTTGTTCATCCCTGTACCTTCGTGTCTAGTTCTATCTGTTTTACCCGTGAGAGAAATGTTCGTTGTATCTTTTAATTCCAGTAGTTAAAAAAAAATATTTATGTATCCTAATAAATAACTCCCATGCTTAATTGTTAAATTCACTTGCTAGCTTCATTTTGGAAATGATGAATAGTTGCTCTATCAAGTGAATGATTTAATTCTTGCATGACAACTTATGCTTAGCTTAGTCCTATGTTGGTGAATAAAGATTAGTAAACCAAAAGTCTTGCCTTGTGGATGCCATTTGTGATAACAAGCCTAAGTTGTTGTGAGATCATGATATGACTTAAATGTGGGATGATCTTTCAAGTTCCTAGTAAGATGAATGTCTTAGGTTTTTATCTTTGAAAATAACAAAATAAAGCTCCCCATGGTTAAAAAGTCCTACCAGAGCCATATATGCTTTACATGTTCATAACCAGCTACAAAGAGCTACTTAGATATGTTTTGAGCTTTGTCAAATTTTGAGTCTCATTGAGTAGAAATATCATCTTCTGTTGATAGCTGGAGTATAAAAATCAAATGCAAGTGATCCATTCCGGACTTTGCATCCACCAAATGTCTCCAAATACTTCTCATAATCCCCTAGCCTTCAAATTTCAAGGAGTAAGGGTATGGAGCCAAAAAAGAAAAGCATGCAAAAGCATGGCAAAAAGAAAGAAAAAAAATGCGTGCAAAAGCACGGCAAAATGAAAATCATGCGAGTTCAAGCATGGCAAAAAAAAAAGCTCCATACCCACTCCAAATCTATAAAGCCTAAAGGGATGAAAATCTAGAGAAGGAGACAACTTTGTTCCACCACTCAATACTCCAGTGATCAAACAGAAGAAATGATAGAGTACACTCTTTGGTCCAATCTTTGGCTTAGCAAAATAAACATTCTAAGTGTGCCACAGTCTCCCCCACCTAAAGCTCCACAAAAGCCTTAGTGTAGGAAAATGTTGGCCAAAATCATGGCCCTTGGTGAGGAAACACTTTTGAGCGATCGAGAGTACCAAGGGAAAGCTTATGTTTGTTTTAAAAATCTTGAAAACACCTGAGAAGGACATCCAAAAAGAATGAGTTAGAATCAATCCTGCAAACAAGTTGTTCGGTCTCTCAACCGCCCAAGGCAAGGTAAGCAAAAAGATGCACCATAGGTATGACCGAGGTGAGCTTTGATTATTTCACTACTTGGGGCGAAAGTTTGAGTTTTGAGTTGCATATAAGAATTCTCCTTCACTTGGATATTGTAGCAACTCCTGATCCACTTTCAGTCTTAGCTTTGCTCGAGGACGAGCAAAGGTCTAAGCTTGGGGGGGTGTTGACGGTCGTTATTTCACGATATCAACCGTCAATTATCCACCAAATGAAGATAAACAAGTGAAATATATGGACTAACCCTTGCTACTAATGAGTTCCACAAGATGTAAATGAATATTTGGATGCAGGTATCAAAATACACATAAAATGGTTGCAAACATGTCACATGTCGAAGATGAGCAGAAATGGCAAAAGTGAGGTGGCCGCCTGACCACTTACCATGGCCACCCGGCCATGGGTGGTGGCCGCCCGGCCACCCTCCAATAGGGTTTTGGACCCCTGACAATGTGGAATGATCCCTTGACCACTTCATGTGCCATGTCATCGATCCGATGTGAAAACAAACAAAAAAAGGTGAAGATCCAACCATACAAAAGAGCATCCAATATATCCAAGGGTCACAATGTACCGGGACAAGGATTGATGATGTCAAGGATCCGAGGGGAACAACATGCAATGAATTGGAGCAAAACACGTGGCCACCCGACCATTTAGGTTGGTCGGCCGACCACCCCTCGGCGTCATTTTTCACGTGCACCAACTGACTCAACCGCCAACCGACATGAGGGAGTGAGATCAACCGTCGGATGCTCAAGGTCGGTGAATCGGGTGGCCGCCCGACCACCCCCTATGGTCGACCGGCCACCGACTTTGGCCGCCCGGCAACCGCCTCGGCCCCTTTACCGACCTAGTGCACATATAAATACCCCTCTCACTTCCTAGGCTATAAATAGACCCCGGGAGCTCATTTGCAAGGTGTGGAGTGAAGGAGAGTTGAGAGTCTACCTAAGAGTGCTTCACTCTTTCCTTAGTAGTTAGGATAGTCCTGGGAGTTAGAGTTGAGTCGAGCTTTGCCTCGGAGTCTCCGGAGTTATCTTCGAGTCTGTGGTAAATCTCTTGTATCTTTTGGATTCAGATTATCTTCAATATAATTCAGTTATATTTTACTTTATTTCTATCTCCTGCAAGTGTGGTGTACCTTTATTTTGCACACTTGCTACGCTTAGATTGTGTTTTGCTTAGTTATTCAAGTCTTGTTATTCTTGCGGGTGCTATAACTCAACCCTAGACTTAGACGCTAGGCTCTGGCTAGATCCTCTCCTCTGATCAAGGACGATCTATCATTGTTCAAGCTTCGCTTGAACACGTTTATAGCTTGCCATCCTCTCCACGCAGCTTTGCTTGGTAGCCCCACTCGGTGACAGCTTGTGGTGTGCCTGTGTAGTCCAGGCCCGTCGTTCGGGAGGCCCGTAGGTGTTAGCCAGACTCTCTTTCGGGACCTACTATCTACCCCCTGGTACCCTCGAGACTCTAGAATTTCGCTCGATGCAAGACCCTGGCTTGTTTACTTGAATAGCTTAGTTAGACACGGATAATCTTTGCAGCCGATTAGAAATAGAGTTTGGTGACTTTATCTCACTCGTTGTTCTCCCAGGCAACTATACCTTTCTACAGATAGCTTAGATAGATATCCTCCTCCACCATACACCTATCTTTATCACGTTTACCCCTGTTCAACTACTAGTTGGTATAATTTATCCAAGTTTACAGTTCATTCGATTTGAGTTTATTCAATTACACTCTTGAGCCTACCGCTTCCCTATGGATTTTACGATACTCGGAATACTCTGAGTGAAAAAGCTACAGTGAATCTCCGTGCGCTTGCGGAGTAAAATCTGTTACGCTAAGAGACGTCAACAGTACTGCGCCATGTGGACTGGTGGCCGATGACAGGAAGGGCCTTCTGCCTTGGGGTGGAGCTAGAGATGACCCCAGAGTTGGAGAAGCTCATCGGCAGGTAGGTGGTGCCCATGGTTGTTGCTTGGCCGCACCACACCGGACTGCCGAGAGGCACACAGCAGGACTGAGAGGCAGGGACCTCGCCACGGGGAAGGGGCTGCTACTGCCTGCGCTTGGGAAAAAACAGAGAGGTTGAGGGCGGCCTGCAGGTTGAAGACGCACTGGTGGAGAGGGTGCTCACCAAGGGGAAGAGGAGGCCAGCGGTCGGAGCAAGGGTGGGGACCTCGGTGCAGCTTGAATCGAGGGACGCACGGGGACGACGCCTTGGCACAAGGGGCACCAGCTTGCTGCTCCTGCTGCTTGGAGGCGCCATGGAGATGCGCTGCTCGGTGGGGCGCGAGCAGGAGAACGGCAGCAGGGGTTGCTGGTGGTGGAGTGGGAGGAGCTCGTTGGGGCCTGCTTGTCTTGCACTAGGAGTAGGCAGGGAGGTGGCTAGTGGAGCACGGCGGAGAGAGGAAGGAGGCTGCCTGCTTAGATATTTGTGGAAGAGAGTTAGGGTGGCCGGTGGCACCTTGGAGTAGGGAAAAGAAATGAGGGGAAAAATTGGAGAAAAAGAAAAGAGGGCTTAGATATTTGTGGAAGAGAGTTAGGGTTAGATTTTACATGGACCTTTAGGTTTGGGTCTAGGATGTTGGACTGAGATTAAACGGTGAAATAAATTAGATTAAAATTTATTCCGGAGTTCAAAGTACAAATGAATTAGATTGATTTTCAGTTCGAATTAATTTACCATGAAATCAATTCACAGATCCGAGAATCGGCGTCGAAATTATTTTATTCCAACACATGGGTGAGATGAGACACTTAGCTATGAGATAAAGTTGCAAAGAATTTATTCCGAGACTTTTCAGTTGAGCGATGATCTTTGGATTAGTCGAGGAATCACGCCGCAGTCCGAAAATGAATCCTTGGTCAAGGATTTAGCACCTCGCGATATTCGGTGCTTTCATTTATTGGAGACAAGTATTAATTCCGAACGCGAAGTAAATTGCAAAGAATTTAATTCGACGGAATGGAAACATCACATTGCCTCGAATACTCATTTCTTGAAAGGGAATGAATAGTCCAGATAATTTATCCTTGATTGGTTTTAGGGTCTTGCTCTGTCTGCGGAGTATCTTGTGGGAGAATACTCTTGGCTGACATTATCTCAAGCTGAGTGAATATTCTTCCAATCAAATTAAATTGTGAGGCGCCTAATTCAGTAGGAAGGAATTATCACCAACTCGTCTCAGATCAAATCCCAGGAGGCTTATCACCGAGTATTCCATAATCGAAACTCAACGTTGATTTGGGCTGAAACTAAACCGCGTCCTGTCTAATCCGAGGGATCCAACTCAACGTCGTGTTTCTCGTATAGAGTAAACAAAACCCAATTGGAAGTGAACTTCTGACAATTGTGTGAGTATTAGATGATGTCATCTTCACATGTCGAATTAACTAAAGTTAGTTAACTCGGCAAGACTGGAGATCAAGCCATTATCCAAAATAGGGTTTCCGCATTCTCAGAGATTGATACGATGATTTAAGGATTACGGGCAAAGCCCTGATTCAAATATTGGTAATGGATGGAGATGGATAATGGTAGAGTTACGGTTTCCGAGTGAGTCACGTTGAAGGTGAAGGGGTCAAGGAAGTCATAAACGATAGAAGATATAGAGTAATGATGATAAGAAGATTGGGTCGGGAAAATTTATAGGAATAATGGTTTAATTCTCGAACTATAGAGTTCGTAATTAAGTCGACACACAATCAATCAATCAATCAATCAAACATTCAATTAATTTTATTTATTAACAACAGTGGATGGATCAAAACTGGTATTGAATTAAGTTTCTCCCATCGGCCTACATATATGGAAAAGCATTATATTCATTGGTTCTTACTTAGTAGCATGTATAAGTTTTCGGATTAGGAAAAGTTTAATTTTCGCCCGCTTCAGTCTAGGCAAACTGAGTCATGCTGCGCGGGTTTTATATCTCGGCCTGATGCCAAAGCGTCGGCTCAAGTGGCAGAAGAGGAGGGCATGTAAATTGGGCCAAAACAACTTCGGCGATGCGTATTTTTGAGGTTTCGTTCCAATGGTGTGGTTTACTCATTCATCATACCAACAAGTCCAACAACCCTCGAATCCGAGTCCCACAACAATTGATATGTTAACAACAGCGGATGGATCAAAACCTGTATCGAATTAAGGTTCTCCCATCGGCCTACATATATGGAAAAGCATTATTTTCATTGGCACCTACTTACTAGCGTGTACAAGTTTTCGGATTAGGAAAAAGTTTAATTTTCGCCCTCTTCAATCTAGGCAAACTGAGTCATGCTGCGCTGGTTTTGTATCTCAGACTAATGCCGAAGCATGGGCTCAAGTGGCAGAAGAGCAGGGCATGTAAGTTGGGCCAAAACAACTTTGGTGAAGCATATTTTTGAGGTTTCGTTCCTATGATGTGGTTTCCTCATTCATCTTCCCAACAAGTCCAACTACCCTCAATTCCGAGTTCCACAACAATTGATATGTTAACAACAGTGGATGGATCAAAACTGGTATTGAATTAAGCTTCTCCCATCGTCCTACATATATGGAAAAGCATTACATTCATTGGTTCCTACTTACTAGCGTGTACAAGTTTTCGGATTAGGAAAAGTTTAATTTTCGCCCTCTTCAGTCTAAGCAAACTGAGTCATGCTACGTTGGTTTTGTGTCTCAGACTGATGCCGAAGCGTGGGCTCATGTGGCAGAAGAGGAGGGCATGTAAGTTGTGCCAAAACAACTTTGGTGACGCATATTTTTGAGGTTTCGTTCCAATGGTGTGGTTTCCTCTTTTATCTTCCCAACAAGTCCAACAACCCTCGATTCTAAGTCCCACAACAAATGATATGTTGACAACAGTGGATGGACCAAAACCTGTAATGAAATAAGTTTCTCCCATCGGCCTACATATATGGAAAAGCATTATATTCCTTGGTTCCTACTTACTAGAGTGTACAAGTTTTTGGATTTGGAAAAGTTTAATTTTTGCCCTCTTCAGTCTAGGCAAACTGAGTAATGCTGCGTTGGTTTTGTATCTTGGACTGATGCCGAAGCATGGGCTCAAGTGGTAGAAGAGGAGGGCATGTAAGTTGGGCCAAAACAACATTGGTGATGCATATTTTTGAGGTTTCGTTCCTATGGTGTGGTTTCCTCATTCATCATACCAACAAACCTCCGAGTCCCACAACAATTGATATGTTAGCAACAGTGGATGGATCAAGACTTGTATCGAATTAAGCTTCTAGCATCGGCCTACATATATGGAAAAGCACTATATTCATTGGTTCCTACTTACTAGCGTGTACAAGTTTTCGGATTAGGAAAACATTAATTGTCGCCCTCTTCTGTCAAGGCAAACTGAGTCATGCTGCGTTGGTTTTGTATCTCGGACTGATGGCGAAGCGTGGGATCAAGTGGCAGAAGAGGAGGGCATGTAAGTTGGGCCAAAACAACTTTGGTGATGCATATTTTTGAGCTTTCGTTCCAATGGTATGGTTTCCTCATTCATATTGCCAACAAGTCCAACAACCCTGAATTCCATGTCCCACAACAATTGATATGTTAACAACAGTGGATGGATCAAAACCTGTATTGAATCAAGTTTCTCCCATCGGCGTACATATATGGAAAAGCATTATATTCATTGGTTCCTACCTGCTAGCGTGTACAAGTTTTCGGATTAGGAAAAACCTTAATTTTCGCCCTCTTCAGTCTAGGCAAAATGAGTCATGCTACGTTGGGTTTGTGTCTCGGACTAATGCCGAAGCGTGGGCTCACGTGGCAGAAGAGGAGGGCATGTAAGTTGGACCATAATAACTTTCGTGATGCATATTTTTGAGGTTTCGTTCCTATGGTGCGGTTTCCTCATTCATCATAACAACAAGCCCAACAACCCTCGATTCCGAGTCCCACAACAATTGATATGTTTACAATAGCGGATGGATCAAAACTGATATTGAATTAAGTTTGTCCCATCGGACTACATATATGGAAAAGCATTATATTCATTGGTTCTGACTTACTAGCGTGTACAAGTTTTCGGATTAGGAAAAAGTTTAATTTTTGCCCTCTTCAGTCTTGGGAAACTGAGTCATGCTACATTGGTTTCATGTCTCGGACTGATGCCGAAGCGTGGGCTCACGTGGCAGAAGAGGAGGGCATGTAAGTTGGACCAAAACAACGTTGGTGATGCATATTTTTGAGGTTTCTTTCCTATGGTGTGGTTTCCTCATTCATCTTCCCAACAAGTCCAACAACCCTCGATTCCGAGTCCCACAACAATTGATATGTTAACAACAGTGCATGGATCAAAACCTATATTGAATTAAGTTTCTCCCATCGGCCTACATATATGGAAAAGCATTATGTTCATTGGTTCCTACTTACTAGTGTGTACAAGTTTTCGGATTAGGAAAAAATTTAATTTTTGCCCTCTTCAGTCTAGGCAAACTGAGTCATGCTGTGTTGGTTTCGTATCTCGGACCGATGCCGAAGGGTGGGATCAAGTGACAGAAGAGGAGGGTATGTAAGTTGGGCCCAAACAACTTTGGTGATGCATATATTTGAGGTTTCGTTCCAATGGTATGGTTTCCTCATTCATATTCCCTACAAGCCCAACAACCCTCAATTCCATGTCCCACAACAATTGATATGTTAACAACGGTGGATGGATGAAAACCTGTATTGAATTAAGTTTCTCCCATCGGCCTACATATATGGAAAATCATTATATTCATTAGTTCCTACTTACTAGCGTGTACAACTATTTGGTTTAGGAAAAAGTTTAATTTCCGCCCTCTTCAGTCTAGGCAAACTGAGTCATGTTGCGCTGGTTTAATATCTCATCCTGATGCCGAAGCGTGGGCTCAAGTGGTAGAAGTGGAGGGTATGTAAGTTGGGCCAAAACAACATTGGTGATGCATATTTTTGAGGTTTCGTTCCTATGGTGTGGTTTCCTCATTCATCGTAACAAGTCCAGCAACCCTTGATTCCGAGTCCCACAACAATTGATATGTTAACAACAGCGGATGGATCAAAACTGGTATTGAATTAAGTTTCTCCCATCGGCCTACATATATGGAAAAGCATTATATTCATTGGTTTTTACTTACTAGCGTGTACAAGTTTTCGGATTAGGAAAATGTTTAATTTTCGCCCTCTTCTGTATAGGCAAACTGAGTCATGCTACGTTGGTTTTGCGTCTCAGACTGATGCCAAAGCGTGGGCTCACGTGGCAGAAGAGGAGGGCATGTAAGTTGGGCCAAAACAACTTTGATGATACATATATTTGAGGTTTCGTTCCTATGGTGTGGTTTGCTCATTCATCTTCCCAACAAGTCCAACAACCCTCGATTCCGAGTCCCACAACAAATGATATGTTAACAACAGTGGATGGAACAAAACATGTATTGAAATAAGTTTCTCCCATCGGCCTACATATATGGAAATGCATTATATTCATTGGTTCTTACTTACTAGCGTGTACAACTTTTTGGATTAGGAAAAAGTTTAATTTTCGCCTTCTTCAGTCTAGGCAAACTGAGTCATGCTGCGCTGGTTTTGTATCTTGGCCTGATGCCGAAGCGTGGGCTCAAGTGGCAGAAGAGGTGGGCATGTAAGTTCGGCCAAACAACTTTGGTGATGCATATATTTGAGGTTTCGTTCCTATGGTGTGGTTTCCTCATTCATCTTCCCAACAAGTCCAGTAACCCTCAATTCCGTGTCCCACAACAATTGATATGTTAACAACAGCGAATGGATCAAAACATGTGTTCAATTAAGTTTCTCCCATCGGCCTACATATATGGAAAAGCATTATATTCATTAGTTATTACTTACTAGCTTGTACAAGTTTTCGGATTAGGAAAAAGTTTAATTTTTGCCCTCTTCAGTCTTGGGAAACTGAGTCATGCTACGTTGGTTTTGTGTCTCGGACTAATGCCGAAGCTTGGGCTCACGTGGCAGAAGAGGAGGGCATGTAAGTTGGACCAAAATAACTTTGGTGATGCATATTTTTTATGTTTCTTTCCTATGGTGTGGTTTCCTCATTCATCTTCCCAACAAGTCCAACAACCCTCGATTCCGAATCCCACAACAGTTGATATGTTAACAACAGTGGATGGATCAAAACCTGTATTGAATTAAGTTTCTCCCATCGGCCTACATATATGGAAAAGCATTATGTTCATTGGTTCTTACTTACTAGCGTGTACAACTTTTTGGAATAGGAAAAAGTTTAATTTTCGCCTTCTTCAGTCTAGGCAAACTGAGTCATGCTGCGCTGGTTTTGTATCTTGGCCTGATGCCGAAGCGTGGGCTCAAGTGGCAGAAGAGGATGGCAAGTAAGTTGGGCCAAAACAACTTTGGTGTTGCATATTTTTGAGGTTTCGTTCCTTTGGTGTGGTTTCCTCATTCATCATACCAACAAGTCCAACAACCCTCGATTCTGAGTCCCACAGCACTTGATATGTTAACAACAGTGGATGGATCAAAACTGGTATTGAATTAAGTTTCTCCCATCGGCCTACATATATGGAAAAGCATTATATTCATTGGCTCTTACTTAGTAGCGTGTACAAGTTTTCGGGTTAGGAAAAAGTTTAATTTTCGCCCTCTTCAGTCTAGGCAAACTGAGTCATGCTACGTTGGTTTTGTGTCTCGGACTGATGCCGAAGCGTGTGCTCACGTGGCAGAAGAGGAGGGCATGTAAGTTGGACCAAAACAACTTTGGTGATGCATATTTTTGAGGTTTCGTTCCTATGGTGTGGTTTCCTCATTCATCATACCAACAAGTCCAACAACCCTCGATTCCGAGTCCCACAACAATTGATATGTTAACAACAATGGATGGATCAAAACATTTGTTTAGTTAAGTTTCTCCCATCAGCCTACATATATGGAAAACCATTATATGCATTGGTTCTTACTTACTCGCGTGTACAAATTTTTGGATTAGGAAAAAGTTAAATTTTCGCCTTCTTCAGTCTAGGCAAACTGAGTCATGCTGCGCTGGTTTTGTATCTCGTCCTGATGCCGAAGCGTGGGCTCAAGTGGCAGAAGTGTCGGGCCAAAACAACTTTGGTGATGCAAAGTTTTGAGGTTTCTTTCCTATGGTGTGGTTTCCTCATTCATCATACCAACAAGTCCAACAACTGTGATGCTCCGGCATCTCAAGTGCATAATCATTCATCGTATATGCAACATTCATCATAATACATCATGCAATGACATGCATTTGAGCCCTAGTTCAAATTTGGTTGAGGTGCAAATTGTTGAAACCTGTTTTCTGCGGATATGTCTCTGTGATTGTGCTCATAACTTTGATTCTATTTAGATTTGGGTGAAACTTATATTGACAAACTTGTATACAATTTCATGGAGAACAACTTTGGTAATTGGTGCTTTGACATGCATGAAGGTTTGCATAGAGATTTGGGACTTTTTCTGTCAGCATGTAAATTCTGTCCAAACCTGACCTGTTTAGTAATTTTAAATTTTCTTGATCTTAGAGCCAAAATCTTACAATGCTAATATTAAGGAAATTGTAGATCATGAAATTCTAAACAACATTGGTATAAAACTCCTTTTGTGAAAGTGCCTAGAAAGTAGACTTTTAGGATTCCCAAGCTGGAAGGTTCTGTTGGTCAAACCTGGGTCAGCAGATAAATTTCAAATTTACACCAAATTTTTGAACATAACATGATATACAAGTTTATAAGGGAAATATAGAGGAACAAATTTAGAACACTTCATCCAATTGGGGTTTTGTCAAATTCGGCTCCTAGGCTGGTCAAATAGGCGAAGTTCAGAAACCTATTCCCTGGTCAAACCCCATTTTTCCATTTTCGGGATTTTCCCTCCTTTCTTCTCTCCCTGACCGGCGGGCCCCACACACCAGTCCGTGCCGGATTCCCGCCCACGGGATTGGAACGCGCCGGCTGTGGGTCCCACCTTTCCCACGCGTCCGCGCACCCGGTCCGTGGACCACCTCCTCTCTCCACCTCACCCTGGCCCCACCCGCCAGTGGAACGGTCCATTGGACCGTGTCCGCACACCCACCACCGCCCTCTCTCCTCCTCTCCCTCGCGCGCACGCGGCGCTCGCGTCCTGCCCGCGCCGTGCGTGGCCGACGCCGGCCGACGCCGAGGCCGTGCCGCGCCCTCGCCTCCGCACCTGGACGGGCTCACGGCCATAAGGCCTTGCCCCGGAGCAACCGGCCGCCTCAACCCCGCCTCCCCCTCTCACTCGTCCCCGACGCCTCACTCGCCTGTTCCTCCCGCTCAGAGCGCCCGCCCGCCATTGACGGAGCTCGGAGTCGAGCTCACGTCGGCCGCTCCGCCGCTCCCCGAGCTCCCAGATCACCACCATCACCTCCGTCTCCACTTCCCGCGTCCACCTAGCTAGGCCTCATCGCCTCCCTCCGCCTCTCCCTCCCGAGCGCGGTGTGCCCGCCACCGTTGCCGCCGCGGCGAGCTCACGGCACCCGCCGCCTCGAGCCGCCTCTCACCCCGCCGAGGAGCGCCTCGCGCTCGCCTCGCCGTCCTCCACCTTTCCCCCAAACCCTCGTCCACCGCCGGAGCCTCTAGCACTCTTCCCCGCGCGCCGTCACCATTGCCGCTCGGCCGAGCTTGGGGTCGACGCGGACGACTACCCTCCGGCCATCCCCCTGCCCCCACTTCAACCCCAGCGGCTTCCCCATCTCCCCGCGCAACCGGCGCGCCACCCCGTCGCCCTTCCCCTCACCAGAGCCGGCGGATTGAGCCGCTGCCGCCGCACTCCGTCGCGCCGTGGCCTCTTCGGTTCACCACCCCGCACCTCTCAACCACGCCACCCCGAGCATCGAGATCTTAGGGGACGGAGTCCCCGAGACCTCGCCCACGTTGCGACCTCACCTCGGCTCCAAGTCCCCGCCTCTACGCGCCGCACCGCGCCCGGGGACGCCGCCGTCGCCGCGCCATCGTTTCTGGCCCGAGGTAGAAGACAGAGCCGTCATGTTTGCAGAAAAACCCTCCCTCACTTTTCTATTTTTGCCACTGTTTATTGTGTCTTGTGAATCTTACGCATAACCCCCTAGATCTATTAGGGTTTCGTCTTTTAACCAGAGCCGTTGCATTTTTGCAGATCTAACCCCAGGCTTAGGGGTATTCTCATGCACTATTCACTGAGTCTAAGCAATCTTTCTCGCAGGCCCCTGGAATCTATGGTGAATTATGTTCTAGCCCCCAGATTCAAATGTTTTCCATTTAAATGCATTTAATTTAGCTGTGAACTTTAGAAATTCATAACAATTCATAGAAAAATCCAAAATGGACAAACTCAGTGGCTATGGACTCCTCTTGAGTAGCTCTACAGGATAGGTATGATGTGGATGTGTAAAAAGACTGTTTTGCCCCTGGTTTAGTGCGTGCATGGTGTAGGTAAATAAATGGAAAAAAATGGACCAAATGAACTCCAAAAATCATGAAACTTAGACAGTAGCTTTGTTATGGCATCTAGGTACTGTGTGATTTTTGGTAGCCCTAGCATTGACTGGTTAATTACTGTTTTGTCCTTATGCATGTGATTTGTGTGTTTAATTAACTTGGAAAATGAAGGCTATATAAAAGATGCTCAAATATGACCTCTAGTATTTTTCATGTACTTTATATAGTATGGGTAGCTTGCGGGTAAAGTTTGAGACGTTGCATGTAAAGTTTGAATGGTGTTTGGAAAATAATAAAGTGTCACATGTTTAACTAAATAATAGGAAAAGGTGAATTTAAACTGCTAGGAAAATTTTGGGAAAAATCTAGTAGCGTTATGGAGTATGTTGCTGCATGTGGTAAAGATTTGAGATCGATTGGAGTTTTCTAACTACATGAACTTATGAGTACATTTTATTCATAAAGGTAGCGTGTCCATTAAATTGCATGTATATGTTTAACTTTAAGGGACAACTTCATTTCATTTGATAGGGACTGTGTACACATATAGAACAATTATTCCTAATAACTTCAAAGATAAAATGTGGCGATGGTTTGCACGATTTCTTAGCAATGGGCTGTATGATTTCTTAGGAAAGTTGTTAAGTTTTCTTATTATGGAATGTGTTTAAGTTGAGAGTAACCGAATAAATTCGTCACAAGCTACTTGGCATGCATTATGTATCATTGCACCTCGTATATACAATTGCATTCGTAGCACTCGTTATCGCACTATGTCATGCATATAACCTGTATCCTATGCATGTATTTGCATTCTCTTGCACTCACTTGCATTTTATCATGCATATAGACCCCGCGTGCAAGGAGCTACCAACACAGGAGAAACCAGTGATCAAGAAGACGGACAACAGGCTATATCTGGAGCCAGAAGATGAAGGGTCGCTGATTAAATCCGTCCCTGCTTCAAGGGGTTGCCTGGGGCAAAGCCTCACAACCCGGCAAACTAACTTAGTTTAGTTTGTTGGTTTTCTTGAGAGTAATCAAAGGTAGGCAGGACCATGCTTTACCCAGCAAATATATTTGATGAATGCTTACGCATCTGCATTAGGAGTTGTTTGGAACCAACTGCATTAGACTTCCTGGCCGCCCCGGCCCTAGCACCTAAAATAGAGTACGTAGGACGAGTATGCCTAGTAATGCTAGGTACGAGTAGACACGAGTGAATGGAGTCACTCGTCCCGTAGGGATTGCTTTTCATAAAAGAAATCTCACTATTATGAATCTTACTTTGATTATGGCATGTTTTAAATGGAGACCGGGCGGAGATATGGGTATATAAGAAAAATGATAATGATGAGATGGATGGTTTGGTGGACTCCGCCCGAGTCGTATAAGGCCCGTCCGTTGTTCGCCTATTGGTCGGCATAACATTGCTAAGGTGCTTATCCGGGATAATGGACCGGTGAAAGTCTTACTTGTGCCATCCGAAGAACAGAGACTTGTTCCTACCATGGAACTGAGGGCGCTTATCTCATGGGAGGGCTGGACCCGACGAACCGAGGTAACGCTCCATGGGGGCTAAACTCAGGGAAGTGGCGGGTTGGAATCGAACTTGGGATGGGACAAGTGGAGATGGGGGCTATATGTGGGAACGCGATGGCTAGTAAGCATATACCCCTGGCATTTTTAGTTGTTCCCGGGAATTAACAAATCGATTCGAATCGCTGATGCTCACCAGGTGTGAGAATGCCAATGCCTTTGACGTCCCAACGTAGTAATAATTCAAATACTTTATGTTTATAATCATGTTTCTTTATTACAACATGCTTGGATGTATATGATCCGTTCCCTTGTTCCTGGTGCTGCCCGTCCACTAGTAGGAGGTCGATGGACTTGGGAGATGCTTTGGAGTCGAGGGAGGGCTGACCCGATGTACCGTGGTATCGCTCCTGAGACGGCTACTCCCAGGGGTGTGATGGAAGTGCTATGAATCTTGGAACGGGACATGTGTTTGTGTTTTACTTACTGCAAGTATTTACTTTATGATATAAATGATCTTCTTGATTTATGAATAGCAGCTGTCAAATCCTGCTATCTTATGTCAACATGACTTGGTTTAAAAATCAACAGCTAAGGATCCACATGATTAGTAAGCATGCTTTGCGTCAGCCGTAAGCCCCGTCCATTAAGTCCTACTGAGTAATTAGTACTCAGGGTTTGCCCCCACTTTTGGATTACAGGTGCTGACGACATCCGGACAACTGTGTTGGAGGTGGTAGTACCGGTGGGCTCGGTGCTACTCGCCTTGTTTATCTCTACTTGAAGACTAGTTGAGTTTTATTTCCGCTGTGAGATGTTTTGAACGCTTCCGCTATATGTATCTATACATGTATATTTTGACTTCGCTTCCGCTATATTTGAACATGTATTTGACTATTTATCTTCGGTTTGTAAACTAAGTCTACTTATTCTCTACCTCAACTGTTTGTGATGATGTAATCTGTTGTGGCTCTTTCGAGAGCTGAATGTGTGTGATGTCGGTATCCTCGGGATGGTTACATCGAGTGCCCTTTGGGTAGCTCGACGGACTACCGGGTTTAGTCCGGCCTAAGTGCACTGTGAGCCAGAGGTGGCAGGTGTGCTTAGTCTGGATTAAGCAAGGCGGTTCCGCCACAGCTGGTATCAGAGCCGATCATACACAGACAACAGTTATATCATCAAGTTTTGTTTCACAAACATATTTTTGAAAACCCATCTTCAAGTAATTCAAAAATGAGAGTATACGCTATGCCTGTATAAGGATGTTAGTGTTATCCAGGTGACATCACTGACATTCTGACCTAGATAGAACTCATATGCATATTCGACACTTTGGGAAGCAACTTTTGGCCATAGCTGTCCCCAGTACTGGTGGAAGCTATTGGGATTTGCGAATAGTTGTAAGCCCTGCATTCATGCCCCGTAGTAAAAGCTCTTTAAGGGTGGTGGGCATGCTTTGGATGCTTTCATACCCACCACACTTACATTTGGTTTTGGGATCCACCTTTTTCTCGACAATCCCCAGTACTGGTGGAAAAGTCAGGCTTTGACAAAAAGGTGCATCGGCCCACCAACGTTGTCCACGCAGCGGTCACGCGTGGATGCCACACTAGGTGGTAATGTATGAGCATGCATTCTTCTGCAGGTACACTAACCACGTGCGAAACTAGGAACGACTAGGGAACGGCTAGTTGCATTAAGGAGAGACGTGCATATATGTCACCGAATTATCGCTAGCTATATATATAATATATAGGATGTGTGATGTGAGACCGAATAGGACGGATCATGCATCATGTATCTTCTGTTATCATTCTGGGGGTATTACTAAAAGACAAATGGAATAAATCGTGAGTTAAGCCAACTTTTGCACGTTTCACTAATGGGAAACATCAAATTCTAGGAACCTATTTCACCCTGATAAATTAAAAGCCTTAAGGAGAGACCCTTAGGGTTGAATTGAAGCTTTGGTTTCGGCTTGCGACCTGAAGTCATGAATACTGCAGCTAGTAAATAGACCTTGCACCGTTGTCCCAGTCAGATGGATTGGAGTGTGGTCCTATATCCAAAAACAACGCATACATTATCCCTTAGCAATGACGATTTTCAAAACCTACAAGAGGATGGCTAACACTTTATGTGCAATCAAGTTGTCTGATTCGTTTACATGCTTTCATGTATTCAGAACGTAATTATGGTGCCATGATCTTTTTATCACCGCATTGGTTGCATTAAAAGTTGTTGAACTAATCACTTTTGGCCTCATTCATGTAGATGGTTACTCCACCGGAGACGTCTACACAAGGGGCTGCCCATGGGGCACAATTTCCTCCTGAGTTGGCTGCTCTGGTCGCTCAGCAAGGTCAAATCATCAACCTGCTCGTTCAAGAGCAACAACGGCGCAACCCGCAAGAGATCAGTTACACTGAATTTGCGGCGCTCCAACCGCCAATCTTCACCACTGCCACGGATCCCTTGGATGCTGATGACTGGCTTCGGATCATTGAGTCCAAGTTTAGTCTACTGCCCCAACTCACTGAGCAACAGAAAGCTCGCTTCGCAGCACAGTGTCTACATGGTCCCTCGGGGGCCTGGTGTGCTTCATTCCTGGCAATGCAACCAGCCGGGCACCAGGTCACGTGGGATGAATTCCGTGTGGCTTTTCGGGCTCACTATCTCCCGCCTAGCCTCATCGAGCTCAAGCAACGGGAGTTCCGTGCACTCCGTCAAGGTGACATGTCGGTACTCGAATACGTGGAAGCTTTCATCCGCCTGTCGCAGTACTCCCCTGGAGACGTCGACACTGACCCACGTAGGGCTACCCGTCTGCTGGATGGATTCGACCCCACTCTGCTGACTCATTTGGGGCGCAGCTACGACAGCTTCACCCAGCTGGTAGATGCCGCCATCGATATGGAGGATCGCCTTAGGCGGGCCCACGAGGATCAGCGGAAGAAGAGAATTGCAAGCACACCTCCATCGGGTTCATCTCAGCGGCAGCGGGTCATACATCGCCCACCGCCGCACATATACTATATTGACATGCCCCAGCAGCAAGAGCAACCCAGTGGGACTCCACAGCAACCGTCACCCTACGATGTACCACTGCATCCACCTACTTCAGTGCCGCCTGCAACTCGAGGCATCGGCTACCCATGCACCAAGTGTGGGAAAGCCGGACATGCTAGTCGAACTTGCCGCACACCACAAAAGACTCAGGGAGCAGTACCTCTGAGCGAAGGGAAGAAACCAACCCCGAAGATGGGCCAATTGCAGTACAGCCAGCTGGAGCAAGTTCCAGAAAGTGAGCCTGTCCTGGCAGGCACCTTTCTGGTCAACACTAACCCTACGGTTGTGTTGTTTGATTCGGGAGCATCCTTCACTTTTATCAGCGAAGCATATGCACTGAAACAGGGGTATGACATTATTGAGTTGAAGCAGGACTACCACATTACAGCTGCAGGGTCAGCTATAATCACCAATCACATGGTAAGAGACTTATGTTTGCAAGTAGGAAGGGAGAAGTTGTTCATCAATTCTCTGGTACTCCCACAGCTAGGGATTGATATTATTCTTGGGATGAATTGGCTGAAACAACACAATGCGAAAATAGATGTGGGAAGTAGATCAGTTCAGTTATGCTCAAGCAGCGGCACAGACGTAGTCATTCACGTGCCACTTCATAAAAATATGCTTCACACGGTAAATGTCGTAGATGCTCAAGGAGACGCACAAGCACTTGCAAAGATCCCAGTAGTCTGCGACTATCCAGATGTGTTTCCGGAGGAACTTCCAGGACTTCCCCCAGATAGAGATGTTGAATTCAAGATAGACCTAGTCCCAGGCACAGCACCTGTCTCTAGGAGACCATACAGAATGGCGCCTGATGAATTAAGAGAATTGAAAGTACAACTGCAGGAACAGCTGGACAAAGGGTTTATTCGCCCGAGCTCTTCACCTTGGGGTTGCCCAGCCCTCTTTGTTGAAAAGAAGGACCAAGGTGGTAAAAGGCTATGTGTTGATTACCGGCCCTTGAATGCTGTCACCATCAAGAACAAATACCCTTTGCCACACATTGACATTTTGTTTGATCAGTTAGCTGGAGCTAAAGTCTTTTCAAAAATTGATCTAAGGTCTGGCTACTATCAAATAAAGATCAGAGAAGAAGACATACCCAAGACAGCTTTCTCGACCAGATATGGTTTATACGAGTATTTGGTCATGTCTTTTGGGTTAACCAATGCACCGGCTTTCTTCATGTACATGATGAATTCAGTGTTCATGAATGAACTTGACAAGTTTGTGGTAGTATTCATCGATGACATACTAATTTATTCCCAGAGTGAAAAAGAACACGAAGAGCACTTGAAGATTGTACTCACGCGGCTTAGAGAGCACAAGCTCTATGCCAAATTCAGCAAGTGTGCTTTTTGGCTGAAAGAAGTGAGTTTCTTGGGTCACATTCTGTCTGAGAAGGGGGTAGCAGTTGATCCTAGCAAGGTAAAAGATGTTCTAAATTGGAAGCAACCCGAGACGGTGACTGAGATTCGGAGTTTCCTTGGTTTAGCGGGCTACTACCGCCGCTTCATTAAGGACTTCTCCAAAACTGCAAAGCCAATGACCTCGCTAACGAAGAAAAATGCCAAATACCTATGGAGCTCAAATTGTGAAGAAGCCTTTCAAACTTTGAAGAAACTGTTAACATCAGCACCAGTACTAGCACAACCGGACGTTACTAAACCATTTGATGTGTATTGTGATGCCTCTGGCAATGGGCTGGGCTGTGTGTTGATGCAGGAAGGTAGAGTAATTGCCTACGCCTCACGCCAACTAAGAAAACATGAAGCCAACTACCCAACACATGATCTTGAGCTAGCAGCAGTTGTGCACGCATTGAAGATCTGGAGACACTACCTGCTAGGCAACACTTGCCACATATACACTGACCACAAGAGCCTCAAATATATCCTCACGCAACCAGAATTGAATATGAGGCAACGACGGTGGTTGGAGTTAATAAAGGATTACGACTTAGAGATTCATTACCATCCCGGCAAAGCAAATGTAGTAGCAGACGCGTTAAGCCGCAAGGCTCATTGCAACTTCATTGAGGCACGTCCAACAGTGAGAGTACTATGCTGTGAAATAGACGAGATTGAAATGCCTACAGAGCAGCATGCTGAGCTCTATAGCCTCATCATTGAACCAACAATAAAAGATCTAGTCATTGCAGCACAAAAGCAAGACAAGGGCATGGCACATATCCGTGAGGGCATAAGTGATAAGCAGAAAGCCTGTTTCACACTTGATGAGCAGGGTGTCCTTTGGTTTAAGAATCGCTTAGTTGTACCTAAGGACATGGAATTAAGAAAGAAGATACTCGATGAAGCCCACACATCCCTGTTCACTATGCACCCAGGCAGTAATAAGATGTACCAAGACCTGAAACAGAAGTTTTGGTGGACTCGCATGAAACGGGAGATCGCCAAATATGTGTCCGAGTGCGACATATGTCAGAGAGTTAAAGCCGATCACCTAAAGCCTGCTGGTATGCTCCAGCCACTCGCAGTCCCAGCATGGAAGTGGGAAGATATACATATGGATTTCATTGTAGGTCTACCTCGCACACAGAAGGGGTATGATTCCATATGGGTGATTATTGACCGATTCACAAAGTCAGCTCACTTCATTCCGGTAAAAACAATTTATCATGCCAAGACCTATGCTGAACTTTACATAGCAAGAATTGTCTCCTTACACGGTGTTCCACTGACCATCACCTCGGACAGAGGCTCGTTGTTTGTATCTCGCTTCTGGGAGCAACTACAACATGCTCTTGGAACCAAATTGATTCGTAGTTCGGCATACCACCCTCAAACCAGTGGCCAAGTAGAAAGGGTGAATCAGATACTAGAGGATATGCTGAGAGCTTGCGCTATGACCTATTCCACCAAGTGGGACGAGTGCCTTCCCTTGGCGGAATTTGCTTACAACAACAGCTATCAAAAGAGCTTAGATATGGCTCCTTTCGAAGCCTTATATGGCAAAAGATGTAGAACTCCACTCAATTGGTCTGAACCTGGAGAGCGTATCACTTTTGGCCCGGATTTGGTAACACGAGCTGAAGCACAAGTAAAGATGATACACAGCAATTTGAAGAGAGCCCAGTCACGGCAGAAAAGTTACTCTGATAAGAGGAGAAGACCCTTAGTTTTTGAAGAGGGCGATCACGTGTACCTTCGGGTGTCACCGATGAAAGGCGTACATCGGTTTGGGGTAAAAGGAAAGTTAGCACCAAGGTACGTTGGACCATTCAAGATCGCCGAACGATGTGGATCAGTTGCTTATCGGTTAGAGCTACCTCCACACCTTGCTGCGGTCCATGATGTGTTCCATGTCTCGCAACTAAAGAAGTGCTTACGAGTTCCAGAAGACGAAATTGATACATCTCAAATTCAGATTGAACCGGACCTCACTTATGAAGAGCACCCCACAAAGATCCTCGACCAAAAGCAAAGAGCAACGCGGCGAAGAGCTATTAACTTCTACAAAGTGCAATGGAGTAATCACTCCGAAGAAGAGGCAACGTGGGAACAAGAAGAATTTTTGCAAACTAGATACCCCGGATTTCTTCCATCTACTACGAATTGAGTACGTCACCGCAGTTTAAAAATTTCAAATTCACACACGATGCACTTCCTTCTCGTATAACTTATCCACCCACAGCACATCAAAAAATCTCGGCACGAGATTTCTTTAAGGGGGGTGGGTTGTGATGCTCCGGCATCTCAAGTGCATAATCATTCATCGTATATGCAACATTCATCATAATACATCATGCAATGACATGCATTTGAGCCCTAGTTCAAATTTGGTTGAGGTGCAAATTGTTGAAACCTGTTTTCTGCGGATATGTCTCTGTGATTGTGCTCATAACTTTGATTCTATTTAGATTTGGGTGAAACTTATATTGACAAACTTGTATACAATTTCATGGAGAACAACTTTGGTAATTGGTGCTTTGACATGCATGAAGGTTTGCATAGAGATTTGGGACTTTTTCTGTCAGCATGTAAATTCTGTCCAAACCTGACCTGTTTAGTAATTTTAAATTTTCTTGATCTTAGAGCCAAAATCTTACAATGCTAATATTAAGGAAATTGTAGATCATGAAATTCTAAACAACATTGGTATAAAACTCCTTTTGTGAAAGTGCCTAGAAAGTAGACTTTTAGGATTCCCAAGCTGGAAGGTTCTGTTGGTCAAACCTGGGTCAGCAGATAAATTTCAAATTTACACCAAATTTTTGAACATAACATGATATACAAGTTTATAAGGGAAATATAGAGGAACAAATTTAGAACACTTCATCCAATTGGGGTTTTGTCAAATTCGGCTCCTAGGCTGGTCAAATAGGCGAAGTTCAGAAACCTATTCCCTGGTCAAACCCCATTTTTCCATTTTCGGGATTTTCCCTCCTTTCTTCTCTCCCTGACCGGCGGGCCCCACACACCAGTCCGCGCCGGATTCCCGCCCACGGGATTGGAACGCGCCGGCTGTGGGTCCCACCTTTCCCACGCGTCCGCGCACCCGGTCCGTGGACCACCTCCTCTCTCCACCTCACCCTGGCCCCACCCGCCAGTGGAACGGTCCATTGGACCGTGTCCGCACACCCACCACCGCCCTCTCTCCTCCTCTCCCTCGCGCGCACGCGGCGCTCGCGTCCTGCCCGCGCCGCGCGTGGCCGACGCCGGCCGACGCCGAGGCCGTGCCGCGCCCTCGCCTCCGCACCTGGACGGGCTCACGGCCATAAGGCCTTGCCCCGGAGCAACCGGCCGCCTCAACCCCGCCTCCCCCTCTCACTCGTCCCCGACGCCTCACTCGCCTGTTCCTCCCGCTCAGAGCGCCCGCCCGCCATTGACGGAGCTCGGAGTCGAGCTCACGTCGGCCGCTCCGCCGCTCCCCGAGCTCCCAGATCACCACCATCACCTCCGTCTCCACTTCCCGCGTCCACCTAGCTAGGCCTCATCGCCTCCCTCCGCCTCTCCCTCCCGAGCGCGGTGTGCCCGCCACCGTTGCCGCCGCGGCGAGCTCACGGCACCAGCCGCCTCGAGCCGCCTCTCACCCCGCCGAGGAGCGCCTCGCGCTCGCCTCGCCGTCCTCCACCTTTCCCCCAAACCCTCGTCCACCGCCGGAGCCTCTAGCACTCTTCCCCGCGCGCCGTCACCATTGCCGCTCGGCCGAGCTTGGGGTCGACGCGGACGACTACCCTCCGGCCATCCCCCTGCCCCCACTTCAACCCCAGCGGCTTCCCCATCTCCCCGCGCAACCGGCGCGCCACCCCGTCGCCCTTCCCCTCACCGGAGCCGGCGGATTGAGCCGCGGCCGCCGCACTCCGTCGCGCCGTGGCCTCTTCGGTTCACCACCCCGCACCTCTCAACCACGCCACCCCGAGCATCGAGATCTTAGGGGACGGAGTCCCCGAGACCTCGCCCACGTCGCGACCTCACCTCGGCTCCAAGTCCCCGCCTCTACGCGCCGCACCGCGCCCGGGGACGCCGCCGTCGCCGCGCCATCATTTCTGGCCCAAGGTAGAAGACAGAGCCGTCATGTTTGCAGAAAAACCCTCCCTCACTTTTCTATTTTTGCCACTGTTTATTGTGTCTTGTGAATCTTACGCATAACCCCCTAGATCTATTAGGGTTTCGTCTTTTAACCCGAGCCGTTGCATTTTTGCAGATCTAACCCCAGGCTTAGGGGTATTCTCATGCACTATTCACTGAGTCTAAGCAATCTTTCTCGCAGGCCCCTGGAATCTATGGTGAATTATGTTCTAGCCCCCAGATTCAAATGTTTTCCATTTAAATGCATTTAATTTAGCTGTGAACTTTAGAAATTCATAACAATTCATAGAAAAATCCAAAATGGACAAACTCAGTGGCTATGGACTCCTCTTGAGTAGCTCTACAGGATAGGTATGATGTGGATGTGTAAAAAGACTGTTTTGCCCCTGGTTTAGTGCGTGCATGGTGTAGGTAAATAAATGGAAAAAAATGGACCAAATGAACTCCAAAAATCATGAAACTTAGACAGTAGCTTTGTTATGGCATCTAGGTACTGTGTGATTTTTGGTAGCCCTAGCATTGACTGGTTAATTACTGTTTTGTCCTTATGCATGTGATTTGTGTGTTTAATTAACTTGGAAAATGAAGGCTATATAAAAGATGCTCAAATATGACCTCTAGTATTTTTCATGTACTTTATATAGTATGGGTAGCTTGCGGGTAAAGTTTGAGACGTTGCATGTAAAGTTTGAATGGTGTTTGGAAAATAATAAAGTGTCACATGTTTAACTAAATAATAGGAAAAGGTGAATTTAAACTGCTAGGAAAATTTTGGGAAAAATCTAGTAGCGTTATGGAGTATGTTGCTGCATGTGGTAAAGATTTGAGATCGATTGGAGTTTTCTAACTACATGAACTTATGAGTACATTTTATTCATAAAGGTAGCGTGTCCATTAAATTGCATGTATATGTTTAACTTTAAGGGACAACTTCATTTCATTTGATAGGGACTGTGTACACATATAGAACAATTATTCCTAATAACTTCAAAGATAAAATGTGGCGATGGTTTGCACGATTTCTTAGCAATGGGCTGTATGATTTCTTAGGAAAGTTGTTAAGTTTTCTTATTATGGAATGTGTTTAAGTTGAGAGTAACCGAATAAATTCGTCACAAGCTACTTGGCATGCATTATGTATCATTGCACCTCGTATATACAATTGCATTCGTAGCACTCGTTATCGCACTATGTCATGCATATAACCTGTATCCTATGCATGTATTTGCATTCTCTTGCACTCACTTGCATTTTATCATGCATATAGACCCCGCGTGCAAGGAGCTACCAACACAGGAGAAACCAGTGATCAAGAAGACGGACAACAGGCTATATCTGGAGCCAGAAGACGAAGGGTCGCTGATTAAATCCGTCCCTGCTTCAAGGGGTTGCCTGGGGCAAAGCCTCACAACCCGGCAAACTAACTTAGTTTAGTTTGTTGGTTTTCTTGAGAGTAATCAAAGGTAGGCAGGACCATGCTTTACCCAGCAAATATATTTGATGAATGCTTACGCATCTGCATTAGGAGTTGTTTGGAACCAACTGCATTAGACTTCCTGGCCGCCCCGGCCCTAGCACCTAAAATAGAGTACGTAGGACGAGTATGCCTAGTAATGCTAGGTACGAGTAGACACGAGTGAATGGAGTCACTCGTCCCGTAGGGATTGCTTTTCATAAAAGAAATCTCACTATTATGAATCTTACTTTGATTATGGCATGTTTTAAATGGAGACCGGGCGGAGATATGGGTATATAAGAAAAATGATAATGATGAGATGGATGGTTTGGTGGACTCCGCCCGAGTCGTATAAGGCCCGTCCGTTGTTCGCCTATTGGTCGGCATAACATTGCTAAGGTGCTTATCCGGGATAATGGACCGGTGAAAGTCTTACTTGTGCCATCCGAAGAACAGAGACTTGTTCCTACCATGGAACTGAGGGCGCTTATCTCATGGGAGGGCTGGACCCGACGAACCGAGGTAACGCTCCATGGGGGCTAAACTCAGGGAAGTGGCGGGTTGGAATCGAACTTGGGATGGGACAAGTGGAGATGGGGGCTATATGTGGGAACGCGATGGCTAGTAAGCATATACCCCTGGCATTTTTAGTTGTTCCCGGGAATTAACAAATCGATTCGAATCGCTGATGCTCACCAGGTGTGAGAATGCCAATGCCTTTGACGTCCCAACGTAGTAATAATTCAAATACTTTATGTTTATAATCATGTTTCTTTATTACAACATGCTTGGATGTATATGATCCGTTCCCTTGTTCCTGGTGCTGCCCGTCCACTAGTAGGAGGTCGATGGACTTGGGAGATGCTTTGGAGTCGAGGGAGGGCTGACCCGACGTACCGTGGTATCGCTCCTGAGACGGCTACTCCCAGGGGTGTGATGGAAGTGCTATGAATCTTGGAACGGGACATGTGTTTGTGTTTTACTTACTGCAAGTATTTACTTTATGATATAAATGATCTTCTTGATTTATGAATAGCAGCTGTCAAATCCTGCTATCTTATGTCAACATGACTTGGTTTAAAAATCAACAGCTAAGGATCCACATGATTAGTAAGCATGCTTTGCGTCAGCCGTAAGCCCCGTCCATTAAGTCCTACTGAGTAATTAGTACTCAGGGTTTGCCCCCACTTTTGGATTACAGGTGCTGACGACATCCGGACAACTGTGTTGGAGGTGGTAGTACCGGTGGGCTCGGTGCTACTCGCCTTGTTTATCTCTACTTGAAGACTAGTTGAGTTTTATTTCCGCTGTGAGATGTTTTGAACGCTTCCGCTATATGTATCTATACATGTATATTTTGACTTCGCTTCCGCTATATTTGAACATGTATTTGACTATTTATCTTCGGTTTGTAAACTAAGTCTACTTATTCTCTACCTCAACTGTTTGTGATGATGTAATCTGTTGTGGCTCTTTCGAGAGCTGAATGTGTGTGATGTCGGTATCCTCGGGATGGTTACATCGAGTGCCCTTTGGGTAGCTCGACGGACTACCGGGTTTAGTCCGGCCTAAGTGCACTGTGAGCCAGAGGTGGCAGGTGTTCTTAGTCTGGATTAAGCAGGGCGGTTCCGCCACAACAACCCTCGATTCTGTGTCCCACAACAATTGATATGTTAACAAAAGTGGACGGATCAAAACCTGCATTGAATTAAGTTTCTCCCATCGGACTACATAAATGGAAAAGCATTATATTCATTGGTTCCTACATACTAGTGTGTACAAGTTATCGGATTAGGACAAAGTTTAATTTTCGCCCTCTTCAGTCTTGGCAAACTGAGTCATGCAGTGTTGGTTTTGTATCTTGGACTGATGCCGATGCATGGGCTCACGTGGCAGAAGAGGAGGGCATGTAAGTTGTCCAAAACAACTTTGGTGATGCATATTTTTGAGGTTTCATTCCTATGGTGTGGCTTTCTCATTCATCTTCCCAACAAGTCCAACAACCCTCGATTCCGAGTCCCGCAACATTTGATATGTTAACAACAGCGGATGGATCAAAACCTGTATTGAATTAAGTTTCTCCCATCGGCCTACATATATGGAAAAGCATTATATTCATTGGTTCCTACTTACTAGCGTGTACAAGTTTTTGGATTAGGAAAAAGTTTAATTTTCGCCCTCTTCAGTCTAGGCAAACTGAGTCATGCTATGCTGGTTTTGTATCTCGTCCTGATGCCGAAGCGTGGGCTCAAGTGGCAGAAGATGAGGGCATGTAATTCGGGCCAAAACAACTTTGGTGATGCATATTTTTGAGGTTTCTTTCCTATGGTGTGGTTTCCTCATTCATCATACCAACATGTCCAACAACCCTCGATTCTGTGTCCCACAACAATTGATATGTTAACAAAAGTGGACGGATCAAAACCTGCATTGAATTAAGTTTCTCCCATCGGCCTACATATATGGAAAAGCATTATATTCATTGGTTTCTACATACTAGTGTGTACAAGTTATCGGATTAGGTGAAAGTTTAATTTTCGCCCTCTTCAGTCTTGGCAAACTGAGTCATGCTGTGTTGGTTTTGTATCTTGGACTGATGCCGAAGCATGGGCTCACGTGGCAGAAGAGGAGGGCATGTAAGTTGTCCAAAACAACTTTGGTGATGCATATTTTTGAGGTTTCGTTCCTATGGTGTGGCTTTCTCATTCATCTTCCCAACAAGTCCAACAACCCTCGATTCCGAGTCCCGCAACATTTGATATGTTAACAACAGCGGATGGATCAAAACCTTTATTGAATTAAGTTTCTCCCATCGGCCTACATATATGGAAAAGCATTATATTCATTGGTTCTTACTTACTAGCATGTACAAGTTTTCGGATTAGGAAAAAATTTAATTTTTGCCCTCTTCAGTCTTGGCAAACTGAGTCATGCTACGTTGGTTTTGTGTCTTGGACTGATGCCGAAGCGCGGGCTGAAGTGGCAGAAGATGAGGGCATGTAAGTCGGGCCAAAACAACTTTGGTGATGCATATTTTTGAGGTTTCTTTCCTATGGTGTGGTTTCCTCATTCATCTTACTAACATGTCCAACCACCCTCGATTCCGAGTCCCACAACAATTGATATGTTAACAACAATGGACGGATCAAAACCTGTATTGAATTAAGTTTCTCCCATCGGCCTACATATATGGAAAAGCATTATATTCATTGGTTCTTACTTGCTAGCGTGTACAAGTTTTCGGATTAGGAAAAAGTTTAATTTTCGCCCTCGTCAGTCTAGGCAAACTAAGTCATGCTGCGTTGGTTTTGTATCTCGGACTGATGCCGAAGCGTGGGCTCACGTGGCAGAAGAGGAGAGCATGTAAGTTGGGCCAAAACAACTTTGGTGATGCATATTTTTGAGGTTTCTTTCCTATGGTGTGGTTTCCTCATTCATCATACCAACATGTCCAACAACCCTCGATTCCGAGTCCCACAACAATTGATATGTTAACAACAGTGGAAGGATCAAAACCTGTATTGAATTATGTTTCTCCCATCGTCCTACATATATGGAAAAGCATTATATTATTTGGTTCTTACTTACTAGCGTGTACAAGTTTTCGGATTAGGAAAATGTTTAATTTTCTCCCTCTTCAGTCTAGGCAAACTGAGTCATGCTGCGCTGGATTTGTACCTTGGCCTGATGCCAAAGCATGGGCTCAAGTGGTAGAAGAGGAGGGCATGTAAGTTGGTCCAAAACAACTTTAGTGATGCATATTTTTGAGATTTCGTTCCTATGGTGTGGTTTCCTCATTCATCATACCAACAAGTCCAGCAACCCTCGATTCCGAGTCCCACAACAATTGATATGTTAACAAAGTGGATGGATCAAAACTGGTATTGAATTAAGTTTTTGCCATCGGCCTACATATATGAAAAAGCATTATATTTATTGGTTCTTACTTACTAGCGTGTACAAGTTTTCGATTAGGAAAAAGTTTAATTTTCTCCCTCTTCAGTCTAGGCAAACTGAGTCATGCTGCGTTGGTTTTGTATCTCGGACTGATGCCGAAGCGTGGGCTCACGTGGTAGAAGAGGAGGGCGTGTAAGTTGGGCCAAAACAACTTTGGTGATGCATAGTTTTGAGGTTTCTTTCCTATGGTGTGGTTTTCTCATTCATCTTCCCAACAAGTCCAACAACCCTCAATTCCGAGTCCCACAACATTTGATATGTAACAACAGCGGATGGATCAAAACCTGTATTGAATTAAGTTTCTCCCATCGGCCTACATATATGGAAAAGCATTATATTCATTGGTTCCTCCTTACTAGCGTGTACAACTTTTGGATTCTTAAAAAGTTTAATTTTTGCCCTCTTCAGTCTAGGCAAACGGAGTCATGCTGCACTGGTTTTGTGTTTCGGACTGTTGCTGAAGTGTGGGCACAAGTGGCAGAAGAGGAGGGCATGTAAATTGGGCCAAAACAACTTTGCTGATGCATATTTTTAGGTTTCGTTCCTATGGAGTGGTTTCCTCATTCATATTCCCAACAAGTCCAACAACCCTTGATTCTGAGTCCCACAACAAATGATATGTTAACTACAGTGGATGGAACAAAACCTATGTTGAATTAAGTTTCTCCCATCGGCCTACATAAATGGAAAAGCATTATATTCATTGGTTCTTACTTACAAGCGTGTAAATGTTTTTGGATTAGAAAAAAGTATAATTTTCGCCCTCTTCAGTCTAGGCAAACTGAGCCATGCTACACTGGTTTTGTATCTTGGCCTGATGCCGAAGCGTGGGCTCAAGTGGCGGAAGAGGAAGGCATGTAAGTTGGGGGAAAACAACTTTGGTGATGCATATTTTTGAGGTTTCGTTCCTATGGTGTGGTTTCCTCATTCATCATACCAACAAGTCCAACAACCTTAATTTTTGAGTCCCACAACAATTGATATGTTAACAACAGTGGATGGATCAAAACAGGAATTGAATTAAGTTTCTCCCATTGGCCTACATATATGGAAAAGTATTATATTCATTGGCTCTTACTTACTAGCGTGTACAAGTTGTCGGATTAGGAAAAAGTTTAATTTTCGCCCTCTTCAGTCTAGGAAACTGAGTCATGCTGCACTGGTTTTGTATCTCATCCTGATGCCGAAGCGTCGGCTCAAGTGGCAGAAGATGAGGGCATGTAAGTTGGGCTAAAACAACTTTGGTGATGCATATTTTTGGGGTTTCTTTCCTATGGTGTGGTTTCCTCATTCATCATACCAACAAGTCCAACAACCCTCGATTCTGAGTCCCACAACAATTGATATGTTAACAACAGGGGTAGGATCAAAACCTGTATTGAATTAAGTTTTTCCCTTCGGCCTACATATATGGAAAATCGTTATATTCAACGGTTCCTACGTACTAGCGTGTACAAGTTTTGGGATTAGGAAAAGCTTAATTTTTGCCCTCTTCAGTCTAGGCAAACTGAGTCATGCTGTGCTGGTTTTGTATATCATCCTGATGCCAAAGCACGGGCTCAAGTTGCAGAAGAAGAGGGCATGTAAGTTGGGCCAAAACAACTTTGGTGATGCATATTTTTGAGGTTTGTTTCCTATGGTGTGTTTTCCTCATTCATCATTCCAACATGTCCAACAACCCTCGATTCTGAGCCCCACAACAATTGATGTGTTAACAATAGTGGTTGGATCAAAACCTGTATTGAATTAAGTTTCTCCCATCGGCCTACATATATGGAAAAGCATTATATTCATTGGTTCCTACTTACTAAAGTGTACAAGTTTTCGGATTAGGAAAAAGTTTAATTTTCGCCCTCTTCAGTCTAGGCCAACTGAGTCATGCTGCGTTGGTTTTGTATTTCGGACTGATGACGAAGCGTGGGCTCACGTGGCAAAAGAGGAGGGCAAGTAAGTTGGGCCAAAACAACTTTGGTGATGCATATTTTTGAGGTTTCGTTCCTATGGTGTGGTTTTCTCATTCATCGTACAAGTTTTCGAATTAGGAAAAAGTTTAATTTTCGCCCTCTTCAGTCTAGGCAAACTGAATCATGCTGTGTTGTTTTTGTATTTCGGACTGATGCCGAAGCATGGGCTCACGTGGCAGAAGAGGAGGTGGGCCAAAACAACTTTGGTGATGCATATTTTTGAGGTTTCGTTCCTATGGTGTGGTTTTCTCATTCATCTTCCAAACAAGTCCAACAACCCTCGATTCTGAGTCCCACAACATTTAATATGTTAATAACAGCGGATGGATCAAAACCTGTATTGAATTAAGTTCCCCCATCGGCCTACATATATGGAAAAGCATTATATTCATTGCTTTTTACTTACTAGCGTGTACAAGTTTTCGGATTAGGAAAAAGTTTAATTTTCTCCCTCTTCAGTCCAGGCAAACTGAGTCATGCTGCGCTGGTTTTGTATCTCATCCTGATGCCGAAGCATGGGCTCAAGTGGCAGAAGAGGAGGGCATGTA
Source organism: Paspalum notatum (assembly GCA_022530915.1). Taxonomy (NCBI): domain Eukaryota; kingdom Viridiplantae; phylum Streptophyta; class Magnoliopsida; order Poales; family Poaceae; genus Paspalum; species Paspalum notatum. The sequence goes on from CM039683.1 coordinate 7,193,766, forward strand.
AGTTGGGCCAAAACAACTTTGGTGATGCATATTTTTGAGGTTTCATTCCTATGGTGTGGTTTCCTCATTCATCATACCAACAAGTCCAACAACCCTCGATTCTGAGTCCCACAACAATTGATATGTTAACAACAGTGGATGGATCAAAACTGGTATTGAATTAAGTTTCTACCATCGGCCTACATATATGGAAAAGCATTATATTCATTGGTTCTTACTTACTAGCGTGTACAGTTTTCGGATTTGGAAAAAGTTTAATTTTCGCCCTCTTCAGTCTAGGCAATCTGAGTCATGCTGCGTTGGTTTTGTATCTCGGGCTGATGCCAAAGCTTGGGCTCAAGTGGGAGAAGAGGAAGGCATGTAAGTTGGGCGAAAACAACTTTGGCGATGCATATTTTTGAGGTTTCGTTCCTACGGTTTGGTTTCCTAATTCATCATACCAACATGTCCAACAACCCTCGATTCCGAGTCCCACAAAAATTGATATGTTAACAAAAGTGGATGGTTTAAACTGGTATTGAATTAAGTTTCTCCCATCGGCCTACATATATGGAAAAGCATTATATTCATTGGTTCCTACTTACTAGCGTGTACAAGTTTTCGAACCAGGAAAAAGTTTAATTTTCGCCCTCTTAAGTCTAGGCAAACTGAGTCATGCTGCGTTGGTTTTATATTTCGGACTGATGTCGAAGCATGGGCTCACGTAGCAGAAGAGGAGGTCATGTAAGTTGGGCCAAAACAACTTTGGTGATGCATATTTTTGAGGTTTCGTTCATATGGTGTGGTTTTCTCATTCATCTTCCCAACAAGTCCAACAACCCTCGATTCTGAGTCCCACAACATTTAATGTGTTAACAACAGCGGATGGATCAAAACCTGTATTGAATTAAGTTTCTCCCATCGGCCTACATATATGGAAAAGCATTATATTCATTGGTTCCTGCTTACTAGCGTGTACAAGTTTTTGGATTAGGAAAAAGTTTAATTTTTGCCCTCTTCAGTCTAGGCAAACGGAGCCATGCTGCACTGGTTTTGTATCTCGGACTGTTGCTGAAGCGTGGGCTCAAGTGGCAGAAGAGGAGGGCTTGTAAATTGGGCCAAAACCACTTTGGTGATGCATATTTTTTTGGTTTCGTTCCTATGGTGTGGTTTCCTCATTCATCTTCTCAACAGGTCCAACAACCCTCGATTCTGAGTCCCACAACAATTGATGTGTTAACAACAGTGGATGGGTCAAAACTGGTGTTGAATTGAGTTTCTCCCATCGGCCTACATATATGGAAAAGCATTATTTTCATTGGTTTTTACTTACTAGCGTGTACAAGTTTTTGGATTAGGAAAAAGTTTAATTTTCGCCCTCTTCAGTCTAGGCAAACTGAGTCATGCTGCGCTGCTTTTGTATCTCGTCCTGATGCCGAAGCGTGGGCTCAAGTGGCAGAAGATGAGGGCATGTAAGTCGGGCCAAAACAACTTTGGTGATGCATATTTTGGAGGTTTTTTCCTATGGTGTGGTTTCCTCACTCATCATACCAACAAGTCCAACAACCCTCGATTCCGAGTCCCACAACAATTGATACGTCAACAACAGTGGATGGAACAAAACCTGTATTCAATTAAGTTTCTCCCATCGGCCTACATATATGGAAAAGCATTATATCCATTGGTTTTTAGTTACTAGCCTGTACAAGTTTTCGGATTAGGAAATAGTTTAATTTTCGCCCTCTTCAGTTTAGGCAAACTGAGTCATGCTATGCTGGTGTTGTATCTCATCCTGATGCCGAAGCGCGGGCTCAAGTGGCAGGAGAAGAGGGCATGTAAGTTCGGCCAAAACAACTTTGGTGATGCATATTTTTGAGGTTTCTTTTCAATGGTGTGTTTTCCTCATTCATCATTCCAACATGTCCAACAACCCTCGATTCTGAGCCCCACAACAATTGATATGTGAACAACAGTGGACAGATCAAAACCTGTATTGAATTAAGTTTCTCCCATCGGCCAACATATATGGAAAAGCATTATATTCATTGGTTCCTACTTACTAGCGTGTACAAGTTTTTGGATTAGGAAAAAGTTTAATTTTCGCCCTCTTCGGTCTAGGCAAACTGAGTAATGCTGCGCTGGTTTTGTATCTTGGCCTGATGCCGAAGCATGGGCTCAAGTGACAGAAGAGGAGGGCATGTAAGTTGGGCCAAAACAACTTTGGTGATGCATATTTTTGAGGTTTCGTTCCTATGGTGTGGTTTTCTCATTCATCTTCCCAACAAGTCCAACAACCCTCGATTCCGAGTCCCACAACATTTGATATGTTAACAACAGTGGATGGATCAAAACCTCTATTGAATTAAGTTTCTCCCATCGGCCTACATATATGGAAAAGCATTATATTCATTGGTTTCTGCTTACTAGCGTGTCCAAGTTTTTGGATTAGGAAAAAGTTTAATTTTCGCCCTCTTCAGTCTAGGCAAACGGAGTCATGCTGCACTGGTTTTGTGTCTCAGACTGTTGTTAAAGCGTGGGCTCAAGTGGCAGAAGAGGAGGGCACGTAAATTTGGCCAAAACAACTTTGGTGATGCATATTTTTGAGGTTTCGGTCCTATGGTGTGGTTTCCTCATTCATCATACCAACAAGTCCAACAACCTTCGATTCCGAGTCCCACAACAATTGATATGTTAACAGAGGGTGGATCAAGGCTGGTATTGAATTAAGTTTCTCCCATCGGCCTACATATATGGAAAAGCATTATATTCATTGGTTCTTACTTACTAGCGTGTACAGTTTTCGGATTAGGAAAAAGTTTAATTTTTGCCCTCTTCAGTCTAGGCAATCTGAGTCATGCTGTGCTGGTTTTGTATCTCAGCCTGATGCCAAAGCTTGGGCTCAAGTGGCAGAAGAGGATGGAATGTAAGTTGGGCCAAAATAACTTTGGTGATGCATATTTTTGAGGTTTCTTTTCAATGGTGTGTTTTCCTCATTCATCATTCCAACATGTCCAACAACCCTCGATTCTGAGCCCCACAACAATTGATATGTGAACAACAGTGGATAGATCAAAACCTGTATTGAATTAAGTTTCTCCCATCGGCCAACAAATATGGAAAAGCATTATATTCATTGGTTCCTACTTACTAGCGTGTACAAGTTTTTGGATTAGGAAAAAGTTTAATTTTCACCCTCTTCGGTCTAGGCAAACTGAGTAATGCTGCGCTGGTGTTGTATCTTGGCCTGATGCCCAAGCATGGGCTCAAGTGACAGAAGAGGAGGGCATGTAAGTTGGGCCAAAACAACTTTGGTGATGCATATATTTGAGGTTTCGTTCCTATGGTGTGGTTTTCTCATTCATCTTCCCAACAAGTCCAACAACCCTCGATTCCGAGTCCCACAACATTTGATATGTTAACAACAGCGGATGGATCAAAACCTCTATTGAATTAAGTTTCTCCCATCGGCCTACATATATGGAAAAGCATTATATTCATTGGTTCCTGCTTACTAGCGTGTACAAGTATTTGGATTAGGAAAAAGTTTAATTTTCGCCCTCTTCAGTCTAGGCAAACGGAGTCATGCTGCACTGGTTTTGTGTCTCAGACTGTTGCTAAAGCGTGGGCTCAAGTGGCAGAAGAGGAGGGCACGTAAATTTGGCCAAAACAACTTTGGTGATGCATATTTTTGAGGTTTCGGTCCTATGGTGTGGTTTCCTCATTCATCATACCAACAAGTCCAACAACCCTCGATTCCGAGTCCCACAACAATTGATATGTTAACAGAGGGTGGATCAAGGCTGGTATTGAATTAAGTTTCTCCCATCGGCCTACATATATGGAAAAGCATTATATTCATTGGTTCTTACTTACTAGCGTGTACAGTTTTCGGATTAGGAAAAAGTTTAATTTTTGCCCTCTTCAGTCTAGGCAATCTGAGTCATGCTGCGCTGGTTTTGTATCTCAGCCTGATGCCAAAGCTGGGGCTCAAGTGGCAGAAGAGGATGGAATGTAAGTTGGGCCAAAATAACTTTGGTGATGCATATTTTTGAGGTTTCGTTCCAATGGTCTGGTTTCCTAATTCATCATACCAACATGTCCAACAACCCTTGATTCCGAGTCCCACAATATTTGATATGTTAACCAAAGTGGATGGTTTAAACTGGTATTGAATTTAGTTTCTCCCATCGGCCAACATATATGGAAAAGCATTATATTCATTGGTTCCTACTTCCTAGCGTGTACAAATTTCGGATTAGGAAAAGTTTAATTTTCGCCCTCTTTAGTCTCGGCAAACTAAGTCATGCTACGTTGGTTTTGTATCTCGGACTGATGCCGAAGCGTGGGCTCAAGTGGCAGAAGAGGAGGGCATGTAAGTTGGGCCAAAACAACTTTGGTGATGCATATTTTTGAGGTTTCGTTCCTATGGTGTGGTTTCATCATTCACCATACCAACAAGTCCAACATCCCTCGATTCCGGGTCCCACAACAAATGATATGTTGACAACAGCGGATGGATCAAAACCTGTATTGAATTAAGTTTCTCCCATCGGCCTACATATATGGAAAACCATTATATTCATTGGTTACTACTTACTAGCTTGTACAAGTTTTTGGATTAGGAAAAAGTTTAACTTTCGCCCTCTTTAGTCTAGGCAAACTGAGTCATGCTGTGTTGGTTTTGTATCTCGGACTGATGCCAAAGCGTGGGCTCAAGTGGCAGAAGAGGAGGGCATGTAAGTTGGGCCAAAACAAATTTGGTGATGCATATTTTTGAGGTTTCGTTCCTATGGTGTACTTTCCTCATTTATCTTCCCAACAAGTCAAACAACCCTCGATTCCGAGTCCCACAACAAATGATATGTTAACAACAGTGGATGGAACAAAACCTGTATTGAATCAACTTTCTCCCATCGGCGTACATATATGGAAAAGCATTATATTCATTGCTTTTTACTAACTAGCGTGTACAACTTTTCGGATTAGGAAAAAGTTTAATTTTCTCCCTCTTCCGTCCAGGCAAACTGAGTCATGCTGCGCTGGTTTTGTATCTCATCCTGATGCCGAAGCATGGGCTCAAGTGGTAGAAGAGGAGGGCATGTAAGTTGGGCCAATACAACTTTGGTGATGCATATTTTTGAGGTTTCATTCCTCTGGTGTGGTTTCCTCATTCATCATACCAACAAGTCCAACAACCCTCGATTCTGAGTCCCACAACAATTGATATGTTAACAACAGTGGATGGATCAAAACTGGTATTGAATTAAGTTTCTACCATTGGCCTACATATATGGAAAAGCATTATATTCATTGGTTCTTACTTACTAGCGTGTACAGTTTTCGGATTTGGAAAAAGTTTAATTTTCGCCCTCTTCAGTCTAGGCAATCTGAGTCATGCTGCGTTGGTTTAGTATCTCGGGCTGATGCCAAAGCTTGGGCTCAAGTGGGAGAAGAGGAAGGCATGTAAGGTGGGCGAAAACAACTTTAGCGATGCATATTTTTGAGGTTTCGTTCCTACGGTTTGGTTTCCTAATTCATCATACCAACATGTCCAACAACCCTCGATTCCGAGTCCCACAACAATTGATATGTTAACAAAAGTGGATGGTTTAAACTGGTATTGAATTAAATTTCTCCCATCGGCCTACATATATGGAAAAGCATTATATTCATTGGTTCGTACTTACTAGCGTGTACAAATTTTCAGATTAGGAAAAAGTTTAATTTTCGCCCTCTTCAGTCGGGGCAAACTAAGTCATGCTACGTTGGTTTTGTATCTTGGACTGATGCCGAAGCGTGGGATCAAGTGGCAGAAGAGGAGGGCATGTAAGTTGAGCCAAAACAACTTTGGTGATGCATATTGTTTCCTCGTTCATCTTACCAACAAGTCCAACAAACCTCGATTTCGAGGCCCACAACAATTGATATGTTAACAATAGTGGATGGATCAAAACCTGTATTGAATTACGTTTCTCCCATCGGCCTACATATATGGAAAAGCATTATATTCATTGGTTCCTACTTACAAGCGTGTATAAGTTTTTGGATTAGGAAAATGTTTAATTTTCGCCCAAGTCTGTCTAGGCAAATTGAGTCATGCTGCGCTGGTTTTGTATCCCCGATTGATGCTGAAGCGTGGGCTTAAGTGGCAGAAGAGTTGGGCATGTAAGTTGGGCCAAAACAACTTTGGTGATGCATATTTTTGAGGTTTCTGTTCTATGGTGTGGTTTTCTCATTCATCATGCCAACAAGTCCAACAACCCTCGATTCCGAGTCCCACAACAATTGATATGTTAACAATAGTGGATAGACCAAAACCTGTATTGAATTAAGTTTCTCCCATCGGCCTACATATATGGAAAAGCATTATATTCATTGGTTCCTACTTACTAGCGTGTACAAGTTTTCGGATTAGGAAAAAGTTTAATCTTCGCCCTCTTCAGTTTATGAAAACTGAGTCATGCTGCGCTGGTTGTGTATCTCAGCCTGACGTCGAAGTGTCGGCTCAAGTGGCAGAGAGGAGGGCATGTAAGATGGGCCAAAACAACTTTGGTGATGCATATTTTTGTAGTTTTGTTCCTATGGTGTGGTTTCTTTATTCATCTTCCCAACAAGTCCAATAACCCTCGGTTTCGAGTCCCACAACAAATGATATGTTAACAATAGTGGATGGACCAAAACCTGTATTGAATTAAGTTTCTCCCATTGGGCTACATATATGGAAAAGCATTGTATTAAATGGTTCCTACTTACTAGCGTGTACAAGATTTTGAATTAGGAAAAATGTTAATTTTCGCCCTCTTCAGTCTAGGCAAACTGAGTCATTCTGCGCTGGTTTTGTATCTCGTCCCGATGCCGAAGCGTGGGCTCAAGTGGCAGAAGAGGGGGGCATGTAAGTTGAGCCAAAACAACTTTGGTGATGCATATTTTGGAGGTTTCGTTCCTTTGGTGTGGTTTCCTCATTCATCTTACCAACAAATCCAACAAACCTCGATTCCGAGTCCCACAACAATTGATATGTTAACAATAGTGGATGGACTAAAACCTGTATTGAATTAAGTGTGGCGGAACCGCCCTGCTTAATCTAGACTACGCACACCTGCTAGCTCTGGCTCGCAGTGCACTTAGGACAGACTAAACCCGGTAGTCCATCGAGAGTACTTCGGCTCTCGATAACACCATTCCCAGAGGAACCGACATCAAACACATCCGACTCTCGAAAGAGCCACAACAATTACATCATCACGGGCAGTTGAAATAGAGAATAGTAGACCGGATTTACAAATATAAGAAGTCAAATACATTTCAGCGGAATCGATTTCAGAGTGTACATATAGCGGAAGCGTTTTCAAAATATCTCACAGCGGAAACAATACACTTAAGTAGCCTTCACGAAGAGATGAACAAGGCGAGTAGCACCGAGCCCACCGGTACTACCACCTCCAACACAGCTATCCAGATGTCGCCAGTACCTGTAATCCAAAAGTGGGGGCAAACCCTGAGTACTAATTACTCAGTAGGACTTAATGGACGGGGCTTACGGCTGACGCAAAGCATGTTTACTAATCATGTGGATCCTTAGCTATTGATTCTTAAATAAAGTCATGTGGACATAAGATAGCAGGATTTGACAGCTATTATCCATTAATCATGAAGATCATTTATATCATAAAGTAAATACTTGCAGAAAAGTAAACATGAACACATGTCCCATCCCAAGATTCATAGCGCTTCCATCCAACCCCTTGGGAGTAGCCGTCTCAGGAGCGATACCACAGTACGTCGGGTCAGCCCTCCCTCGACCTCAAAGCATCTCCCAAGTCCATCGACCTCCTAGCAGTGGATGGAAAACACCATGAATAGAGGGACGAAACACACACATCCAATCATGGTTATATACAAAAACGTGACTTAATAAACAGCATGTTATAGTTAATACTATGTTGCCCGACAGTGATATTTGGCATTCTCACACCTGGTGAGCATCAGCGATTCGAATCGATTTTTATATTCCTGGGAATAACTAGAAATGCCAGGGGTATATGCTTACTAGCCATCGCGTTCCACACATATATTTCCCATCTCCACTTGTCCCATCCCAAGTTCGATTCAATCCTTCTGTTGTTCCCAGGTTGTGCCGCCTTAGGAGCGATACCACGGTAATGTCGGGTCAGCTCTCCCTCGACTACAAGCTCCCCAAGGTGTCACAGTAGGAGTCTGTCTCTGTTCTTCGGATGGCACAAGTAAGACTTTCACCAGGCCCATGTCCTAGATAAGCACTCTAGCAATGTTATGCCAATCAGCAAACGAACAGCGGAGGGCCTTATGCGACTCTGGCGGAGTCCAGTGCACGATACCATGAACAATAAATAACTCATAAAATCTCCGCCCGGTCTCCATTTAAAACATGAGCAAGTATAATAACTTCCATAAGTGAGATTTCTGTCACCTTGTAAAGTCATACCTACGAGACGAGTATAATCACTCATGTCTACTCGCACCTAGAAATCTTGGCACTCGTCTTACGAACTTTACGTATAGGTGCTAGGGCCTGGGCGGCCAGGAAGTCTAATGGAGTTGGTTTCAATCAACTCCTAATGCATATGCGTAAACATCAACAAGATTTGTATTAGCTGGGAGAAATCATGGTCCTGCCTACCTTTAATTGTTCTTAAGAAAACCAACAAACTAAACTATGTTAGTTTGCCGGGTCGTGAGGCTTTGCCCCAGGCAACCCCTTGATCACTGGTTTCTCCTGAGTTGATAGCTTCTTGCACGCGGGTCTATATGCATGACAAAATCCTAGTGAGTGCAAGAGAACGAAAATGCATGTATATGATACAGTGTTATATGCCTGACATAGTGCAAACAAGAGTACAACGAGTTGCAAATGTATGTAGGAGGTGTCAATGGTATATGATGCATGATCAAGCAGTTTATGAAGAATGGGTTTGGGTACTCTTAAATACCTCCCATAATGAGAAAACTTAACGACTTTGCTAAGAAATCATACAGCCCATCACTAAGAAAACGTACAAACCATCACTATATTTTATCTTTGAAGTTATCAGAAGTTAGTGTGTTATATGTGTACACAGTCCCTATCAAATGAAATGAAGTTGTCACTTGAAAGTGCCTTTATGAATATAATGCACTCGTGAGTTCATGTAGTTAGACAACTCAAATTGCTCTCAAATTTTTACCACATGTAGACACATACTTCATAGTGCTACTGCCAAAATTTCAGCTACAACCAATTTATAATTAATTTATTAAAATTCTAGCAAGTTACCAGCCCTATAGCTTCTCAGATTTTTCATAATTTATCGGAATGGTTTCTGGACTTGAAATTTCTACAACAAGCATTTCAGGGCGTGAATATCATATACAAAAATCAGCAAGCACAAAATCCATAGTTTAATATGACACCTATTTTCCATATATTTATCTTATGCAAATTAAGATGCACATATAAACAGTGTTAATGAACCTTCCAAAAATACTTTCTGGACTCCCTATCACACTAGTAGCACACCAGATTTTTCATAGAATTAACTATGCATCCTAGAACCACTTTCTCATTTTATTTAGTTAACCAGGTGTCATTTTGTCATTTTCAAATCACCATTTAAACTCAACATGCAAGGCTTCAAACTTTACCCGCAAGCTATCCATACTGTATAAAGCACATGAAAAATACCGGAGGTCACATTTGAGCACACTTTATGTAGCCTTCATTTTCCAGGTCAAATAAATACACAAACTACATGCATAGGGCAAAACAGTAATTAAACAGTCAATGCTAGGGATACCAAAAATCACACAGTACCTAGATGCCATAACAAAGCTACTGTCCAAGTTTCATAATTTTTGGAGTTCATTTGGTCTATTTTTACCATTTATTTACCTACACCATGCATGCACTAAACCAGGGGCAAAACAGACTTTTCACACCATACCTATCTTGTAGATCTACTCAAGAGGAGTCCATAGCCACCGAGTTTGTCCATTTTAGATTTTTCTTTGAATTGTTATGATTTTTCAAAGTTCACAGCTCAATATAAATGAATTTAAATGGAAAAACTCATAGACCGAGGGCTTGAACGTAATTAACCGTATACCTCAGGGGCTAGATCAGAAGATTATCCTGACTCAGTGCACAGTGCATCAGAAGATTAACCGTATACCGCGGCGGCGATGGCGGCGGGCACTCTGCGCTTGGGAGGGGGAGGCGGAGGGAGACGACTAGGCCTAGCGCGTTGGGCGCGGGAGGGGGAGGCGGTTGTAATGGCGGCGGTCGGGAGGCTCGGGGAACAGCGGAGCGGCCGGTGCAGCTTGGACTCCGAGCTTGCGGCAATGGCGGGTCGGCGCTCCGCGCTTGGGGAAAGGAGGCAGAGGCGCGCGAGAGAGCGAGCAGTGGAGCGCCGAGTGCGAAGGGAGCCGGGGGTGCGTCCAGGTTCATGAGGGGCGCGGGGGCTTCACCCTTTAGGCGAGGGCGCGGCGCGGCCAGTGCGCGGGCGGCCATGGGCGGGGTGCACAGAGCGCGCCCGCCGTGTGGGCGCGGGGGAGAGGGAAAGAGAACGGTGGGGCGCGATGTGGACTCGGTCCATGGACTGGGTGTCACTGACATGTGGGACGGGGTGGGAAGAGAAAGGGAAGGTCTATAGACCGAGTGCGTAGAGACGCGGAAATGGTGGGACCTACTGGACCGGATGTTTGTCCGACGCGGGCGGGAATCCGGTGGACTGCTCGGTGGGGCCCGCCGGTCAGTGAGAGGAAAAGAGAGGGAAAATTCCGAAAATGGAAAAATGGAGTTTGACTGCAGATACCCTTGTTTGAAGATCATGTTTTTGAACCGGTTAGAGGCCGAATCTAAAAATACCCCAAATTGGAGGAAGTGTTCTAAATTTGTTTCTCTACATTTCCCTTATAAACTTGTATACTGTGTTCTATTCAAAAATCTGGAGCAAATTTGAATTTAAGCTGCTGACCAAGGTTTGACCAATAGAACCCTCCAGTTTAGAAATTCTAAAAGTCTATTTTCTAGGAACTTTCACAATAGGAGTTTTATACCAATGTTGTTCACAATTTCGTGATCTACAACTTTCTCAATACAAGCATTGCAAGATTTTGGCTTTAAGATCAAGGAAATTTAAAATTACTAAACAGGTCATGTTTGGACAGAATTCACATGCTGATAGAAAAAGCCCCAAAACTCTATGCAAACCTTCATGCATGTCAAAGCACAAATTACCAAAGTTGTTCATCATTAAATTGTCTACAGGTTTGTCAATATGAGTTTCACCCAAATCCAAATAGAATCAAAGTTATAGGCACAATCACAAAGACATATCAGCAGAAAACAGGTTTCGATAAGTGGCATTTCAACCAAGTTTGAGTTAGGGCTCAAATGCATGTCATTGTATGATGCATTATGATGAATGTTGCATGTATGATGAATAATTATGCACTTGAGATGCCGGAGCATCACAACCCACCCCCTTAAAGAAATCTTGTCCCGAGATTCTGATGTGATGTGGGTGGATAAGTGAAACGAGAAGAAAGTGCACTGTGTATGAATTTGAAACTTTGAAACTGCGGTGACGTACTCAATTTGAAGTGGATGGAAGAAAATCAGGATATCTTGTTCGCAAGAATTCTTCTTGCTCCCAAGTTGCCTCTTCTTCGGAGTGATTATTCCACTGCACTTTGTAGAAGTTAATAGTTCTTCTCCATGTTGACCTTTGCTTTTGGTCGAGGATCTTTATGGGGTGCTCTTCATATGTGAGGTCCGGTTCAATCTGAATTTGAGATGTATCAATTGCTTCCTTTGGCACTCGTAAGCACTTCTTGAGTTGTGAGACGTGAAACACATCATGAACCGCAGCAAGGTGTGGTAGTAATTCTAACCGGTAAGCTACTGATCCACATCTCTCTGTGATCTTGAATGGACCAACATATCTTGGTGCTAGCTTGCCTTTTACTCCAAACCGGTGTACTCCTTTCATTGGTGACACCCGAAGATACACATGATCGCCTTCTTCAAAGGCTAAGGGTCTTCGCCTCTTATCTGAATAGCTTTTCTGCCTAGATTGTGCTCTTTTCAGGTTGCTGTGTATGAACTTTACTTGCTCTTCAGCTTGTGTTACCAATTCTGGACCAAAGGTGACGCGTTCTCCTGGTTCAGACCAATTGAGTGGTGTCCTACATCGTCTACCATATAGGGCCTCAAAAGGTGCCATTTCTAAGCTCTTCTGATAGCTGTTGTTGTATGCGAACTCCGCTAAGGGAAGACACTCATCCCACTTAGTGGAATAGGTCAAAGCACAGGCCCTCAACATGTCCTCTAAGATCTAATTCACTCTTTCTACTTGGCCGCTTGTTTGAGGGTGGTATGCTGAACTCCGAATCAATTTGGTTCCAAGAGTAGTTTGCAGTTGCTCCCAGAAGCGAGACACAAACAGGGATCCTCGATCGGAAGTGATGGTCTGTGGCACACCATGCAAGGATACAATCCGTGATATGTAGAGCTCAGCATAAGTAGCCGCAGTGTAATGAGTTTTGACAGGCAAGAAGTGAGCGGATTTGGTAAGACGATCGATAATGACCCAAATAGAGTCATAGCCCTTTTGGGTGCGAGGCAAACCCACTATGAAGTCCATGTGTACATCTTCCCATTTCTAGGCTGGAATTGCTAATGGCTGAAGCATACCAGTAGGCTTTAGGTGGTCGGCTTTGACTCGCTGACACACGTCGCATTCAGACACATACTTGGCGATCTCCCATTTCATATGGGTCCACCAAAATTTTTGTTTCAAGTCTTGGTACATTTTATTGCTGCCCGGGTGCATGGTGAACATGGAAGTGTGGGCTTCGTCAAATATCTTCTTTCTCAACTCCATGTCCTTAGGTACCACTAAGCGATTTTTAAACCATAAGACTCCGTGGTCATCAAGTGTGAAGCATGCTCTTTTCTTCTCATCTAATCCTTCGCGAATATGTGCCATACTCTTATCTTGCTTTTGTGCAACGATGATTTGATCCTTTATTGTAGGTTCAATGATGAGGCTATATAGTTCAGCGTGCTGCTCTGTAGGCATTTCGATCTCATCCATCTCACAACATATAACTCTCACTGTCGGGCGGGCTTCAATCACATTGCAATGAGCCTTACGGCTTGATGCATCAGCTACAACATTGGCCTTGCCAGGATGGTAGTGAATCTCTAGATCATAATCTTTTATCAGCTCTAACCACCGTCGTTGCCTCATATTTAACTCGGGTTGTGTGAGGATATACTTGAGGCTCTTGTGGTCAGTGTAGATGTGACACGTATTGCCTAGCAGATAGTGTCTCCATATCTTCAAAGCGTGAACAACTGCTGCAAGCTCAAGATCATGTGTTCGGTAGTTTGCTTCATGTTTTCTCAGTTGGCGTGAGGCGTAAGCGATTACTCTCCCTTCTTGCATCAGGACACAGCCCAGCCCATTGCCGGAGGCATCACAATGCATGTCAAATGGCTTAGTGACGTCTGGTTGAGCCAGCACTGGTGCGGATGTTAGCAACTTCTTCAGGGTTTGAAAAGGCTTCCTCACAATTCAAACTCCATACATACTTCGCATTCTTTTTTCGTTAGTGAGGTCATTGGCTTCGCAGTTTTGGAGAAGTCCTTAATGAAGCGGCAGTAGTAGCCCACTAAACCAAGGAAACTCCGAATCTCTGTCACTGTCTCGGGTTGCTTCCTGTTCAGAACATCCTTTACCTTGCTAGGGTCAACTGCTACCCCCTTCTCCGACAGAATGTGACCTAAGAAACTCACTTCCTTCAGGCAAAATGCACACTTACTGAACTTGGCATAAAGCTTGTGCTCTCTAAGCCGATTGAGTACTGTCCTCAAGTGCTCCTTGTGTTCTTCCTCGCTTTTAGAGTAGATTAATATGTCATCAATGAACACTACTACAAACTTATCCAGTTCATTCATGAACACCGAATTCATCATGTACATGAAGAAAGCCGGTGCATTGGTTAACCCAAAGGACATGACCAAATACTCATACAAGCCATATCTAGTCGAAAAAGCTGTCTTGGGTATATCTTCTCCTCGGATCTTTATTTGGTAGTAGCCAGACCTCAGATCGATTTTTGAAAAGACCTTAGCTCCAGCTAACTGATCAAACAAAATGTCAATGTGTGGTAGCGGGTATTTATTTTTGATGGTGACAGCATTCAAAGGCCGGTAATCAACACATAGCCTTTTACCCCCTTGGTCCTTCTTTTCAACAAAGAGGGCTGGGCAACCCCAAGGCGATGAGCTAGGTCGAATAAACCCTTTATCTAGCTGTTCTTGCAACTGCACTTTCAGCTCCTTCAATTCATCCGGTGCCATTCGGTATGGTCTCCGGGAGACGGGTGCCGTGCCAGGTACAAGCTCTATGGCAAACTCAACATCTCTGTCCGGTGGAAGTCCGGGAAGCTCTTCCGGAAACACATCTGGAAAATCAGAAACCACCGGTATCTTCTTGATCAACTGGGCTTCTGTGGCATTTACTGTGGGTGGCGAATGCTTGTGACTCGGTAGGTGAAGGAGCATAACTTTCCCACTCTTGCTCGACTTCATTTCAACTGTCCTGCTAGTAATATCTAACAAGACATTGTGCTCTTTCATTCAATCCATCCCTAAGATAATGTCGATCCCGTGATTAGGAAGTACCACAGGATCAACATAGAATTCTTCTGCGCCTATGCATAAGCGTAAGTGCCTCACAATCCGACTCGTGTCAATTGGTGATCCCAGAGCTGTGATATGGTATTTGGCCTTCATATTATCAATGTGATAACCTTGTTTGGTTGCATATGACTGCTGATGAAAGTGTGTGTTGCTCCGGAGTCAAACAAAACCACTGTAGGGTGCTTGTTGACAAGAAATATGCTTGCTAACACTAGTTGACCCTCTGGAATCTGATCTACGTGGGTATAGTGCACACAACCTTCCGTTGGGGCTAAATCTCGCTTGGGTCCCTTCTTCTTATTCTGGCGTGGGTTGTCTTCAATCAACAATGGTGCCTGGCTTAGCCGGTGGGCAAGACAATTCTTGCTGAAATGGCCGACCTTTCCGCACTTGTAGCAGGGGTATTTGGCACTTGGTTTGGCAGGTGGCACTGAAGCAGGTGGATGAGGCGGTGCACTGCAGGATGATGGGTGTTGTTGGGTACCCAACTGTTGCTCTGGCTGTTGGGGCATGTCGATGTAATACATGTGCAGCGGTGTGCGATGCACAACCCGTTGTCGTTGAGATGAACCCCACTGAAGTGTGCTTGCGAGTCTTTTCCTCTGCTGATCCTCGTGGGCCCGACTGAGGCGATTCTCCATGTCGATGGCGGCATCTACAAACTGGGTGAAGTTGTCGTAGCTGCGCCCCAAGTGAGTCAGTAGAGTGGGGTCGAATCCATCCAACAGACGGGTAGCCCTATGTGGGTCGATGTCGACGTCTTCAGGGGAGTACTGCGATAGGTGGATGAAAGCTTGCACGTAGTCGAGTACCGACATGTTCCCTTGTCGAAGTGCGCGGAACTCTCGTTGCTTGAGCTCGATGAGGCTAGGCGGGAGATAGTGAGTCCGAAAAGCCGCACGGAACTCATACCACGTGACCTGGTGCCCGGCTGGTTGCATTGCCAGGAATGAAGCACACCAGGCCCCCGAGGGACCATGTAGACACTGTGCCGCGAAGCAAGCCTTCTGTTGCTCGCCAGTCATCAGCATCCAGGGGATCCGTGGCAGCGGTGAAGATTGGCGGTTGGAGTGCCGCAAATTCAGTGTAACTGATCTCTTGCGGGTTGCGCCGTTGTTGCTCTTGAACGAGCATGTTGATGATTTGACCTTGCTGAGTGACCAGAGCAGCCAACTCATGAGGAAACTGTGCCCCATGGGCAGCCCCTTGTGCAGACGTCTCCGGTGGAGTAACCATCTACATGAAGGAGGCCAATTGTGATTAGTCCAACAACTTTGATGCAACCAATGCGGTGACAAAAAGATCATAGCACCATAATTACGTTCTGAATGCATGAAAGCATGTAAGTGAACAGAACAACTTGATTGCGCAAAAGTGTTAGCCCTCATCTTTTACGTTCAGACAATTGTTTATGCTATTGGAAAACTTGTGCGTTGTGTTGGACACGGGACAACACTCCCATCAATCTGACTGGGACTACGCCGTAAGGTCGATTTACTAGCTGCAGGTGTACATGACTTCAGGTTGCACACCGGAACCAAGCTTCAATTCAATCCTAAGGGTCTCTTCTTAAGGCTTTAATTTTAGCAAGGTGAAACAGGTTCCTAGAACCTAATGTTTCCATTAGTGAAACGTGCAGAAAGTTGGCTTAAATCATGATTTATTCCCTTTGTCTTTTAGTAATAACCCCAAAAATGATAGCAAAAGATACATGATGCATGATTCGTCCTATGCGGTCTCACATCACACATCCTATGTATTATATATATAGCTAGCGATAATTCGGTGACATATATGCACGTCTCTTCTTACTACAACTAGTCGTTCTCTAGTCGTTCTTAGATTCGCATGTGGTTAGTGTACCTGCAGAAGAATGCATGCTCATATATTACCACCTAATGTGGCATCCACGCGTGACCGCTGCGTGGACAATGTTGGTGGGCCGATGCACCTTTTCCTCAAAGCCTGACTGTCCTCCAGTACTGGGGACTGTCGAGAAAAAGGTGGATCCCAAAACCGAATGTAAGTGTGGCGGGTATGAAAGCCCGAAGCATGCCCACCACCCTTAAAGTGCTTTTACTACGGGGCATGAATGCAGAGCTTACAACCGTTCGCAAAACCCAATAGCTTCCACCAGTACTGGGGACAGCTATGGCCGAAAAGTTGTTTCTCAAAGCGCCGAATATGCATATGAGTTCTAACTAGGTCAGAATGTCAGTGATGTCACCTGTATAACACTAACATCCTTATATGGGCATAGCGTATACTCTCGCTTTGAATTACTTAAAAAGGGCTTTCGAAAATAAGTTTGTAAAACAAAACTTGATGATATAACTGTTGTCTGTGTTTCATCGGCTCTGATACCAGCTGTGGCGGAACCGCCCTGCTTAATCTAGCCTAAGCACACCTGCCACCTCTGGCTCGCAGTGCACTTAGGCTAGACTAAACCCGGTAGTCCGTCGAGAGTACTTCGGCTCTCGATAACACCATTCCCAGAGGAACCGACATCAAACACATCCGACACTCAAAGGAGCCACAACAATTACATCATCACAGGCAGTTGAAATAGAGAATAGTAGACCGGATTTACAAATATAAGAAGTTAAATACATTTCATAAAATAGCGGAATCGATTTCAGAGTGTACATATAGCGGAAGCGTTTTCAAAATATCTCGCAGCGGAAACAATATACTTAAGTAGCCTTCACGAAGAGATGAACAAGGTGAGTAGCACCGAGCCCACCGGTACTACCACCTCCAACACAGCTATCCAGATGTCGCCAGTACCTGTAATCCAAAAGTGGGGGCAAACCCTGAGTACTAATTACTCAGTAGGACTTAATGGACGGGGCTTACGGCTGACGCAAAGCATGCTTACTAATCATGTGGATCCTTAGCTGTTGATTCTTAAATAAAGTCATGTGGACATAAGATAGCAGGATTTGACAGCTGCTATCCATTAATCATGAAGATCATTTATATCACAAAGTAAATACTTGCAGAAAAGTAAACATGAACACATGTCCCGTCCCAAGATTCATAGCGCTTCCATCCAACCCCTTGGGAGTAGCCGTCTCAGGAGCGATACCACAGTACGCCAGGTCAGCCCTCCCTCGACCTCAAAGCATCTCCCAAGTCCATCGACCTCCTAGCAGTGGATGGGAAACACCATGAATAGAGGGACGAAACACACACATCCAATCATGGTTATATACAAAAACGTGACTTAATAAACAGCATGTTACAGTTATTACTATGTTGCCCGACAGTGATATTTGGCATTCTCACACCTGGTGAGCATCAGCGATTCGAATCGATTTTTATATTCCCGGGAATAACTAGAAATGCCAGGGGTATATGCTTACTAGCCATCGCGTTCCACACATATATTCCCCATCTCCACTTGTCCCATCCCAAGTTCGATTCAATCCTTCTGTTGTTCCCAGGTTGTGCCGCCTTAGGAGCGATACCACGGTAACGTCGGGTCAGCCCTCCCTCGACTACAAGCTCCCCAAGGTGTCACAGTAGGAGTCTGTCTCTGTTCTTTGGATGGCACAAGTAAGACTTTCACCAGGCCCACGTCCTGGATAAGCACTCTAGCAATGTTATGCCAATCAGCAGACGAACAGCGGACGGGCCTTATGCGACTCGGGCGGAGTCCAGTGCACGATACCATAAACAATAAATAACTCATAAAATCTCCGCCCGGTCTCCATTTAAAACATAAGCAAGTATAATAACTTCCATAAGTGAGATTTCTGTCACCTTGTAAAGTCGTACCTACGAGACGAGTACAATCACTCGTGTCTACTCGCACCTAGAAATCTAGGCACTCGTCTTACAAACTTTACGTATAGGTGCTAGGGCCAGGGCGGCCAGGAAGTCTAATGCAGTTGGTTTCAATCAACTCCTAATGCATATGCGTAAACATCAACAAGATTTGTATTAGCCGGGAGAAATCATGGTCCTGCCTACCTTTAATTGTTCTTAAGAAAACCAACAAACTAAACTATGTTAGTTTGCCGGGTCGTGAGGCTTTGCCCCAGGCAACCCCTTGAAGCAGGGACGGATTTATCAGCGACCCTTCGTCTTCTTGCTTCGGATATAGCCTGTCGTCCAGTTCCTTGATCACTGGTTTTTCCTGAGTTGATAGCTTCTTGCACGCGGGTCTATATGCATGATAAAATGCTAGTGAGTGCAAGAGAACGCAAATGCATGTATATGATACAGTGTTATATGCATGACATAGTGCAAACAAGAGTACAACGAGTTGCAAATGTATGTAGGAGGTGTCAATGGTATATGATGCATGATCAAGCAGTTTATGAAGAATGGGTTCGGGTACTCTTAGTTAAATACCTCCCGTAATGAGAAAACATAACGACTTTGCTAAGAAATCATACAGCCCATCAAAGAAATCGTACAAACCATCACCATATTTTATCTTTGAAGTTATCAGAAGTTAGTGCCTTATATGTGTACACTGTCCCTATCAAATGAAATGTTGTCACTTGAAAGCGCCTTTATGAATATAATGCACTCATGAGTTCATGTAGTTAGACAACTCAAATTGCTCTCAAATTTTTACCACATGTAGACACATACTTCATAGTGCTATTGCCAAAAATTTCAGCTACAACCAAGTTATAATTAATTTATTAAAATTCCAGCAATTTACCAGCCCTATAGCTTCTCAGATTTTTCATAATTTATCGGAATGGTTTCTGAACTTGAAATTTCTACAGCAAGCATTTCATGGCATGAAAATCATATACAAAAATCAGCAAGCACAAAATCCATAGTTTAATATGACACCTATTTTCCATATATTTATCTTATGCAAATTAAGATGCACTTATAAACAGTGTTAATGAACCTTCCAAAAATACTTTCTGGACTCTCTATCACACTAGTAGCACACCAGATTTTTCATAGAATTAACTATGCATCCTAGAACCACTTTCTCATTTTATTTAGTTAACCAGGTGTCATTTTGTCATTTTCAAATCACCATTTAAACTCAACATGCAAGGCATCAAACTTTACCCGCAAGCTATCCATACTATATAAAGCACATGAAAAATACCAAAGGTCACATTTGAGCACACTTTATGTAGCCTTCATTTTCCAGGTCAAATAAATACACAAACCACATGCATAGGGCAAAACAGTAATTAAACAGTCAATGCTAGGGCTACCAAAAATCACACAGCACCTTTATGCCATAACAAAGCTACTATCCAAGTTTCATAATTTTTGGAGTCCATTTGGTCTATTTTTACCATTTATTTACCAACACCATGCATGCACTAAACTAGGGGCAAAACAGACTTTTCACACGTCCACATCTTACCTATCATGTAGATCTACTCAAGAGGAGTCCATAGCCACTGAGTTTGTCCATTTTGGATTTCTCTTTGAATTGTTATGATTTTTCAAATTTCATTAGCTCAATATAAATGAATTTAAATGGAAAAACTCATAGACCGAGGGCTTGAACGTAATTAACCGTATACCTCAGGGGCTAGATCAGAAGATTATCCTGACTCAGTGCACAGTGCATGAGAAGAGTAGAGGCGAGCGGTGGCAGCGAACTGAGAAGGCGACGGCGCGGCGGGGCGTGGCGACGCGGCTCGATTCTAGCGGGGTATGGCACGGTAGGGGTCGCCGCAAGGCTTGGGAGTTGCACGGCGGCGTGACGGTCCCGATGGCGGTATCGTGGAGGCGAGGGGAGGGCCGGAGGAGGGTTGTCCACGGAGAGGGGCCGGTGGCAATGGCGGCCGTGGGGTGCACTCGCGGGGAAGGGTGATAGAGGCGAGGGCGAGCGGCGAGACCGTGCGTGGAAGATGGAGGGAGGCGCGGGCCGTGCGAGGCGCGCGTCGGCGGGGTGGGAGGCGGCTCGAGGCGGCGGGTGCCGTGAGCTCGCCGCGGCGGCGATGGCGGCAGGCACTCTGCGCTTGGGAGGGGGAGGCGGAGGGAGACGACTAGGCCTAGCGCGTTGGGCGCGGGAGGGGGAGGCGGTTGTAATGGCGGTGGTCGGGAGGCTCGGGGAGCAGCGGAGCGGCCGGCGCAGCTCGGACTCCAAGCTTCCAGCAATGGTGGGTCAGCGCTCTGCGCTTGGGGAAAGGAGGCAGAGGCGCGCGAGAGAGCGAGCAGTGGAGCGGCAAGTGCGAAGGGAGCCGGGGGTGCGTCCAGGTTCATGAGGGGCGCGGGGTCTTCACCATTTAGGCGAGGGCGCGGCGCGGCCAGTGTGCTGGCGGCCATGGGCGGGGTGCGCACAGCGCGCCCGCCGCGTGGGCGCGGGGAAGAGGGAGAGGGAACGGTGGGGCGCGATTTGGACTCGGTCCATGGACCGGGTGTCACTGACATGTGGGACCGGGGTGGGAAGAGGGAGGGAGGGTCTATAGACCGAGTGCGTGGAGACGCAGAAATGGTGGGACCCACAGGACCGGATGTTTGTCCAACGCGGGCGGGAATCCGGTGGACTGCTCGGTGGAGCCCGCCGGTCAGTGAGAGGAAAAGAGAGGGAAAATCCCGAAAATGGAAAAATGAAGTTTGACTGCAGATACACTTGTTTGAAGATCACATTTTTGAACTAGTTAGAGGCCGAATCTTAAAATACCCCAATTGGAGGAAGTGTTCTAACTTTGTTCCTCTACATTTCCCTTATAAACTTGTATACCGTGTTCTATTCAAAAATCTGGTGCAAATTTGAATTTAAGCTGCTGACCAAGGTTTGACCAATAGAACCCTCCAGTTTAGAAATTCTAAAAGTCTATTTTCTAGGAACTTTCACAATAGGAGTTTTATACCATTGTTGTTCACAATTTTGTGATCTACAACTTTCTCAATACAAGCATTGCAAGATTTTGTCTTTAAGATCAAGGAAATTTAAAATTACTAAACAGGTCATGTTTGGACAGAATTCACATGCTGATAGAAAAAGCCCCAAAACTCTATGCAAACCTTCATGCATGTCAAAGCACAAATTACCAAAGTTGTTCATCATTAAATTGTCTACAGGTTTGTCAATATGAGTTTCACCCAAATCCAAATAGAATCAAAGTTATAGGCACAATCACAAAGACATATCAGCAGAAAACAGGTTTCGATAAGTGGCATTTCAACCAAGTTTGAGTTAGGGCTCAAATGCATGTCATTGTATGATGCATTATGATGAATGTTGCATGTATGATGAATGATTATGCACTTTAGATGCCGGAGCATCACATTAAGTTTCTCCCATTGGCCTACATATATGGAAAAGCATTATATTAATTGGTTCCTACTTACTAGTGTGCACAAGTTTTTGAATTAGGAAAAAGGTTAATTTTTGCCCTCTTCAGTCTAGGCAAACTGAGTCATTATGCGCTAGTTTTGTATCCCGGCCCAATGACGAAGCGTGGGCTCAAGTGGCAGAAGAGGAGGGCATGTAAGTTGAGCCAAAACAACTTTGGTGATGCATATTTTTGAGGTTTCGTTCCTATGGTGTGGTTTCCTCATTCATCTCACCAACAAGTCCAACAAACCTCGATTCCGAGTCCCACAACAATTGATATGTTAACAATAGTGGATGGATCAAAACCTGTATTGAATTATGTTTCTACCATCGGCATACATATATGGAAAAGCAATATATTCATTGGCTCCCACTTACTAGCGTGTACAAGTTTTTGGATTAGGAAAAAGTTTAATTTTCGCACTCTTCAGTCTAGGCAAACTGAGTCATGCTGCGTTGGTTTTGTATCTCGAACTGATTCCAAAGCATGGGCTCAAGTGGCAGAAGGGGAGGGCATGTAAGTTGGGCCAAAACATCTTTGGTGATGCATATTTTTGAAGTTTCATTCCTATGGTGTGGTTTCCTTATTCATCTTCCCAACAAGTCCAACAACCCTCGATTCCGAGTCCCACAACAACTGATATGTTAACAACAGTGGATGCATCAAAACTTGTATTGAATTAAGTTTCTCCCATCGGCCTACATATATGGAAAAGCATTATATTCATTGGTTCCTACTTACTAGTGTGTACAAGTTTTTGGATTAGGAGAAAGTTTAATTTTCGCCAAAGTCAATCTAGGCAAATTGAGTCATGCTGCGCTGGTTTTGTATCTCGGACTGATGCTGAAGCGTGGGCTCCAGTGGCAGAAGAGTTGGGCATGTAAGTTGGGCCAAAACAACTTTGGTGATGCATATTTTTGAGGTTTCATTCCTATGGTGTGGTTTTCAGATTAGTCATACCAACAAGTCCAACAACCCTCGATTCCAAGTCCCACAACAACTGATATGTTAACAACAGTGGATGCATCAAAACCTGTATTGAATTAAGTTTCTCCCATCGGCCAACATATATGGAAAAGCATTATATTCATTGGTTCCTACTTACTAGCGTGTACAAGTTTTCGGATTAGGAAAAAGTTTAATTTTTGCCCTCTTCAGTCTAGGCAAATTGAGTCATGCTGCACTGGTTCTGTATCTTGGCCTGAGGCCGATGCGTGGGCTCAAGTGGCAGAAGCGGAGGGCATGTAAGTTGGGCCAAAACAACTTTGGTGATGCATATTTTTGAAGTTTCGTTCCTGTGGTGTGGTTTCTTTATTCATCTTCCCAACAAGTCCAACAACCCTCGATTTCGAGTCCCACATCAAATGATATGTTAACAATAGTGGATGGACCAAAACCTGTATTGAATTAAGTTTCTCCCATTGGCCTACATATATGGAAAAGCATTATATTGTCATACCCGGTTTTAGAAACAAAACCAGATGACACCGTATGTGTGCCCAGGATCTATTTTCCACACATACAGCCGACTTCATCTGTGAAAATCAATAGACAGTGCATTATATAAGCGTATAAAACTTACATTTGACACAAAAGTCAATATATCATAGTATAGCGGAACTTCTATCTCGTAGCGGAACTCCATCTTCACAGGAAGGTTGACTGGGGGCATGTACGCCTAAACACATTGTAAACTTCTGGATCCACTCCGTCTTCATATCATCATCAACTTCTATAGAGAAGAACTATAGGTTTGGGATAGCAATGGTGAGTACATGGCGCACTCAGCAAGTATTCCGTTTAGGATAAAAGTGGACTAGCTTTACAGTGGACAAGCATAGCGGTTGCTTTCAGTTGGTCAAGTTTTATTACTAGCAATGATTAGCACAACCCATCCCATAACTGAAATATTATAAGTAAATAAAATAATTGAGTATCAACCATTGTCGTAACTGCCACCATTATAATCATCACCACTGTCATCATCACTGTCATCACCATTATCATCATGAACCATTTTCTTTGAAAACTCTAATCTGTGAGGGTCCAGGCCGCTCTTAATCGTGAGCACGGCTGATATATCAGTTTTAAACACTCTCGAGAGGTTGTACATCTTTACCCACAAGTCATGATTCCCATATGCCAAGAGGTGGCCAAACCCCATATATTCACTATCCTTTGATGAATCGGCAGGGTTTCATTGCGAGACCTTTACAAAGAATTCCTAGAGTTATGGCCCACTCATTACAGGTTACTCCAGTTAACTAAAGATATGAGAGTTCCGTTCCAAAGGGTGACAGTCAAACTGCACCATATTGGCAAAGGGCAAAGTCCCATATCCCCCAGACCTCTCATACGCCATGTTTCAGGAAAGTAAGCCAAAACTCTAGTTCATCTAATTAATTAGTCAAGCCCAGTGCCCATGTGAGTCTTGTGGTTGTACTGTTTTCCTGGGTGGTCGCTCGGCGAACCGATCCTTATGGTGAAGCACTTGAGCAAAACCAACAAAACATGCCCAAGTCTCCATGTTGCTAAAACCAAACTTTTATCATCAAGTTCATCATTAATTAAACAAGATTAGCAACGTGAATATAAAGATGTTGAGCGATAGCATTAATCTACACATCACAGCCCATCCCAAGTTTCATAGGCATATAAAGACATATGAGGCTAGTCATCCTTAATGTAAATAGGACATAGGTCCAAGAATACTTGCCTTATTCCCAACTATATAGCTGCTCAAATAATCTTCACTTATAGGTCTTGAAAAGCTTGATCTTCACTCTCACGTACCATACTCGTTCTATACGTGACAACACAAACGACATACAAGACAGACAATCATACATGCATAAAAAACAATACACCGATCAAAAGAAAAGCTTTATAAAACATGTTAAAAGAGAGGGCTCGTTGCTACAGTTAGGAGAGCGCAAGAAACGCTGAAAACGGAGCTACCGTTGGAAAGATACAACTAACGGAAGATTTTCTTATTAAACACGTAAAGACCTATATGTTGGGTTTATTTTAATTAATAAATAACATATGCAAGATATTTTGGAGAAACATCTCTGTTGGAATTAATTCAGATTAGATTTGGATTAAAAACCGTATTTAAAGCTAGTCACATTTTATTCAAGATATTTCATACAGATTAAACCGGTTAAATATTTAGTTACAAAAGATAGCATGTAAGCATCTAATCGGAGCATGACATGTGTCAGGTTTATACTAAACAAGTTATTAAACAAAGCACATTAAAGTTGATATTATTCACTTTAATGTTTAATAACAAAAAGCCAGAGGTTAAACCCTAAATTGATTTTATTTATACAAGAATAATGAGAATAGCATTAACCCAATTAATATTTATATTTAAAAACAGAAACACATAAGTAAGATAAACATGAAAACTAAAGTATAGGTATCATTGTTACGGGACTAACGCAGCATGAATGGCATAAAATAGAGTTAAAGCGAATTGGATACAGAAGATTAAGGATCGATGCGCGTGGACATGATTAACAGTATTCCTTAGGAGCTGAAGCAGATCAAGATTCATGGGGTTCAAAGAACAGTACTCATGAATTGGCCAAAGTTTGGGATTCGATCCGCTGAAAGGTATGAATTAGATCAGACTAAAGGAATCAAAAGGATTTGCTGTGTTGAGATGCAAGGTTGTCATAACTCGTAGGATATATATACGGATGATTACCATCTGGTTTCGCGACCCCTCTTCTTCACCAGATGCATCTCCGTGTCTGGTTCTGACCTGCTGATGTTGCATGCAGCAGGGGCTTTGATCTTGTGTTGGTCCGATCCTACAGCTTGCACGTACGGGAACTCATCTGGTAGCTAGCTTCTCTGGAGTCCAAGTCGCAGGAGTCTTCCTCGCCGGCTAGCTTGAACGTTCATGTGTGCTGGAAGGAGCTCGAGTACATGGCCTGGATGGAGGATCGAGCAAGGCACTGGGCAGGCCAGAACAGCAGGCAGCAGCAGGGCGTTGGGGCTTCAGGAGACCACGCGCACGACAGCAAGTGGTGGACAGGCCAGGGATGGAGTCGACGGGGCAGGGCAGGGCAACGCGATGTTAGAGACGTGAGACTTCCGGTGGATGGCCGGCCAGCGCAGCACATGTACATCGTGCATGGAGTCCTGTGGTGCCTAGTAGGACAGGAACAGGACGATGATGAGCTGCCCTGGTTCGAGACGGCGGCACAACACAGATGAGAGAAATATAAAGAAAGAAGAAAGGTATAAAAACTTTACCAGCAATGAAGACACTCGTCGGAGTCGGAGAAAAGCTACAGACTATCTTAGGGCTCCCAAACTTCCGGACCTCCATAGAGTAGTCTATATTTTTATGTGCCGTTTAGAGGAAGGGTTGGGTTTATTATATAGGGAGAAGAGCCGGTAAATGCGCGTCAACTAGCAAGGTGGTACTAATTGATTTACACCTCCCAACTTCACTAATGGGCTTAATGAGCTTAAAGCCCTTTAGAAAACCCATAAATGGGCTTTTGGGGTTTATTAAAATTCCGGCATATTTAAATGGAGAAAGCCCAAGTAAATTCGGAATTATTTATTTTCGGAATTAAAATAATTATAGATAAGTCTAGAATCAATACTTGAAGTCCGAAAAATATGCAGACGGTCTCAAAAATTTTAGGAAAAAATCTCAGAAATAGTTTTGGACATAATGAACCCAAATAAAATATTTGGAGCTCATGGAAAGGTTCTTAAGAGCTTCCAATAAATGGGATGTGCTCTACGGAAAACAGGAAAAGCTTCTAGGAAAATCTAGAAAGTTCCTAGAAAAGGTTACTTGTAGTTTAAACTCATTTAGAAAATCTTTATCACTCAAAAACATCATGTGAACCAGCATGAATGCAACACATATATTATTATAACATAGATTATATTTGTTCTCTTTACAAAATAATTATTTCCTACACTAAATATCTATGTAAATATATAACTGCTTCACAAAATTTTAAATATTCAAGAAATTCACTGTATTAATTCAAGCCAAAAGTGTCACATTCCAAATTGAAAAATTTGGGGTGTGACATATATCAATTGGTTCCTACTTACTAACGTGTACAAGTTTTTGAATTAGGAAAAAGGTTAATTTTCGCCCTCTTCAGTCTAGGCAAACTGAGTCATCATGCGCTGGTTTTGTATCCCGGCCCGATGCCGAAGCGTGGGCTCAAGTGGCAGAAGAGGAGGGCATGTAAGTTGGCCCAAAACAAATTTGGTGATGCATGTTTTTGAGGTTTCGTTCCTATGGTGTGGTTTCCTCATTCATCATACCAACAAGCCCAACAACCCTCGATTCCGAGTCCCACAACAATTGATACGTTAACAACAGTGGATGGAACAAAACCTGTATTAAATTAAGTTTCTCCTATCGGCCAACATATATGGAAAACCATTATATTCATAGTTTCCTACTTACTAGCGTGTACAAGTTTTCGGATTAGGAAAAAGTTTAATTTTCGCCCTCTTCAGTCTAGGCGAACTGAGTCAAGCTACGTTGATTTTATATCTCGTACTGATGCCGAAGTGTGGGTGTTGACAGCACTTAAGCATGGCAAACCTTATACTGCAAGCGACAGTATCGTGTGTAGCTTTTCCCTATGATGAGTATCGTAGGTTTATGTCAATCCAAGGAACGAACTAATCGTGATCTAATTAACAAGAGTTTATGCGAAAACTAGGGTAAAAAGGATATCTAATCTACTTCTAAACCAATCCTTAAACTAAACCAATCCTTAGCCTAATCTAGTAAAAGAGATAAACTAAACTATATATATATAAGATAAACAATTAGAAACATAATTAGAACTCTAATCAAAGGGTATTAACTAGGTTCTAATCAAGCTCTAATCGGATCCAAAGCATACGATAGATAAAGTTTCACAACGAGATTAGAGCAGCGAGATAACTAGTAGATCAAGGCAAATAAGCATGTTCAAGCACATCTATCATAGCATAATTAAATCATGATCAATCAATCTAATCCCCTAGATCGGCTCAACCTTTCCCCGGGCTCCACTGTCACTGGTAACCAGGTAATCGACGAAGAACTTTCAACAGGCACGTAATTAGAGAATGCACTTCCAATTACTTTTATTTGGTCTAATAACATAATTAGAGCAACTAGCACTTCTAATCACCATGATCACAAGAACTAGACCCAAAACTATATTACTAGTAAACTAGATCAAAGATCAAGAACGCTAGATAAACATCACCCTTAATGACATGTTCTAATCAAGATGCATCTAGACATAAACTTAATTACAGCTAGATCAACCATAATTAGAACAAGAATATGATAATTAGACAAGAACAATACTTCATTAATTAACTGTATCATAATTACAACCATGATCATACCTTCCCTTGATGATACAATTAGACCTCCGGATCTAGACAATTAGAGAGCCGTGCAAGGCCTCTAATCACCTCTAGAGATTAGAAGAAGATCTAAACCTAGACTAGAAACTCGACCCTCTGCTCTCCTCTAGTTGTGTTCCTCAAGTCGTCGTCTTGTCGCCTTGATAATGAATTGGATGCCTCGACCAGGGGCTCAGCTTCGCTTTAAATACCCTGGAGAAGACGTGGCCGAAAAGTCAACCTCAACCGCCAAAGGAATCCCATAGGTCGGCCGACCAGGGGGGGTCTGGGTCGGCCGACCTGGACTCCTCCTGAGTCTCCTGGTTTCCATCTTTTTCGGGCTTCGAGATAATTCTTCTATAAATCTTCTTGGAGTCCTTTTCGGACTCTAAACCTTCCAGGTTCTTCTGTATCCCGAGATCTTGTCGAGTCTTCTAGAATTGGGCTTCATTTGATGGGTCTTTAATTTGGCTTTTTCTTCCATTATTGAATAATATTCAGAGGTCTTTTTACTCGAGGTAGACTTTGATGAATTTTGCTTAAAATTGGCCCAAAACCTGCAAAAATTACAAGTAGACAATTTCCAAGACAATATTGCAAAATCCACAATAATCTATGTTATTTGTTAGTAAAAGGCAAAGTTGACGCATAATAATAGGTAAAAACAATATAAAATGATGTATAAATTTCGTTCATAAGCCGCGTCAACAATACCCCCACTCTTAAACCTTGCTCGTCCTCGAGTAAGTAAAAACTTAAAATATGGTTAACTTATGAACTAAAATCAAATAATCAAACTAAATTCATACTCTCAATATTTTTCAATGTTTGGATCTACAAATATAAAAATAGATAGATATTCATGTAAGCATATCCCACAATGTATGATAAATGAGATCAAACTTTATCACAAATAAATCTCCTTCTTTTCAAAAATTATTATTTCGACAAAGTTTTCAAGGATCAAGATTATATAAAGCCCAAAACTCCACTCATCTTTCTAGTCACTCAATATGTGGCTAAAAACTATCTCATAATCATATTATATATGTGTAGGCTTATATCTGGAGTTTTCGGTAAGGATCCTAATCAAAATTTAATCTCAATATATTATCAAACTAGGAAAAGGATCTGCTGGATTTACTGAGATTTCTCAAAAAGGTCATGGAAAATAAATTGATGAAAAAGATAAAGAAAAATTATATAGAATGGTGGACATATGCAAATAAATCAATGATTTCAAGGCACAAATGAAGTCCCTGATATCGGATTGCATATGGTTGGAAAATTTTCTGGAGTATATATATTGAATAAACACCAACTCTCATATAAAAGATTTTTGAGGGGCATAAATATAATATATATTTTTATTCCTAATTCTACTGCGGCCACTTGGCCTTTTTTCCTTTTCTCTCTCTTCTTCTTTTTTTTTTTTTCAATTTTCGACCACTTGGTCTTCTTCTTTTTTTTTTTTTTTTTTTTTTTCTTTGCCTCCTCAAAAACTTTATAAAAATTTTAATTTTAAAATAAGCTTTCCTCCCCCACTCTTGAATAATACTCATCCTCGAGTATTTTAACTTTTTGGAACAGGGGTCCAGCTGAAAAAAATAAATTTAAGATATACTCCAGAAAACAAATAGGTTGTGGTAAGGATAGATATATTTTTGACGATATTTTGGTTTCAGGAGGGATATCCAGCGAAATTTGTATTTTCTCCAATGTAGAGATATACAATGCATGGATAAAAGGCTAGCAAATGAAAAGATAATCAAATATGAATGACCAGCTTTGAAATCTCAAACCCTAGATTCAAATCCTAATTCAATTCAATCAAGAATTAAATTTGATCAAACTATAGTGTATTATATAATATAAGGCTCTAAATAGGAAGGGCTTATATAAAATAATCACAAGAAAAACTTTGATCATAAAAGTTTATAAAATAAAATCATCATTTTTTTTTTAAAAGGAGACTCAATATGATAAATCTGAAATCAAAATATTAATATCATATGGGTCTTTATGAAATATCAAATCTATCTCATATATGCAAATCAAAATTCAAATTTAAGTGCATTAAATTGAGAGCATAAACTTAGTCTAATCAAAAGACTTTTAGAACACAAATTAACACAAGTTTTATTCAATTAAACAAAGGAGGTGATACATGGTTAACTCACATGACTCAAATAAAACTCAAATTAACTCGAATTAAACACTCATAATTATACAAAATATATAAAAAATAAATAAAATAAATTCGAAATTAAAATAAATAAATAAATAAAAATCAAACCACTAAGAGCTTCACTCTTGATTGCCTTGATTGTTCTGGTCCCACAGCCTCAGGTTGAATAATTGCTCCTCAATATTCTGAGTGTTTTGCTCGTACTGCTGTAAATTTTCCCGAACATGATCAAGAATACTATAATTTCTTGCCGTCATTGTCTCAATGCCATAATAAGATCTGTGTGGCATCTGCTGAGCTGCAATGAAATCTGGATCGTAGGATCTTGCATTTCTAGGAATAAAAACTGCAGGTGGAGGAATATTCCCTGATGGCTGAAATACAGGAGTAGAGGTTGGATCATAAGAGCTAATGGGTCTGACTTGATAGACTGGCCCTTGTGATGAACCTGCTCCAAACTGACTGCTAGGAAACTGTTGATTAGGAGTAGTCCAAGCGTCCCATTCTGATGATGTTTGCTGACTTGGTTCTTCCTCAAACATAAACTTCTCCAACCAATCAGTTTTATTCTGAATAAACAGAGACAACCTTCTATCTGGGATTCTAAACTTGGTTTTAGCCACATAAAATCCAGTAGATGAATTCCCAAAAATGTATTTCCCTTTCTTAAGGGAGTTTTCATCTATACTAGCTGGTAGCACAGTGTATGCGGGGCTAGAAACCAAATTGGGTATCAGTGAGAAGGCAATCACCGTAAGATAATGTCCATATCCCAATAATCCGGTTGCTCTATTTCTCTGGGCTATCCAATGATTAATCATTGCATTAATGGGATTAGTCCAAGTAGGCTGACACAGTGCAATATATAGCCATTTCAATTCAGCAATCTGCACCTTAGTGTCATCCATCCTTTCCAAAACTCTTACTGTCATGAATCTATGAATGATGCGAAGGATGGGGTTGATAATTTTCATTCTCTCCTTTGAATGTCCACTAGCAATACGCAACCAAAAATTCTCTAGTGTAGTATTATCAACTTCTATACTTTCTGGTGCATTAGTGTGGAATCCAAATAAAGCTCCAACAGTTCCAAAAGAAATATCAGTCCAGTTTTCCTTAAGTCTAAACCTTAAAGTGCTGATTCCATCAGAAGACTGAACTATATCCATAGTAGTCATAATCTCTAGTGCTAAGTCACTCTGATAACTAGCACTAATATGAATGAAAGGACCCCAGCCAAGATTAAGGAATGATTTCTCTATACTTGAATCAAAGTTTAGAACTTTCATGAAATCATGATCTAAATCAAGATTGGGCCTAATCCTTTCTTTGCAACTGTTGTACCTTTGCTCTTCTATAGCTGAACGGAGAGAAAATCCTTCTGAAGAATACTTCCACTCTTCATCATCATCATCATCATCAATGTTCATCGGTTGAGGGACTTGACTTTGAGAACGAGTGCGTGGCCTCCTCACCGGCTCCATGACATCTTCTACTTCAACAGAGAAGCGAGAAGAACATCCTCTCAATCCTTGATCCCGACGGAGACTCTGCTCAGAACCGGAACTCCCCATCTCAGAGACAGAGTGTCTCCTTGATGAAAGTCTTGATGAATCGTCGTCTTGGGGTTGAGAGCTGCTCCTTGATGAAGAACCCTTGAAAGTCTTCTTGATGAAGCTTGCCGCCTTCTTCATCTTCTAAACTCTTCCTCTCAAGAACTCTTAAGAACTACTACTCTTGCTCTTCTCTCTCGAAATACTGGCTCTAGAATGGTTTATGGGTGGTGAAGATCATCAACAAAGGTCTGGAATTTATAGGCAAGGCTTCTGCTGAAAGGGGAGGTGCATATGGTGAAGGACCTACTGGGGTCGGCCGACCAGGGGGGGGGTGGCTCGGCCGAGCTGGCCTTGTGCTGGCTCTGCTGGGTCTCTTCCTTCTCACGCAAGATGCCCATTGGATTCCTGATACTTTTGGATAGCTTCTACTGCAAGTTGAACGTCGTGCATGCAGCTTTGGACAGAAACTTCAATCAACCATAAGTTTGTCCCCTTGGATGTTTCTTCATCATGGCTATCCTAAAAAGTTTTAATCCTATCCTATTCCTATGTCTTGGCTGGTTGCTACAAGATTAAAAGAGGATCCAATGTCGCCTAATTAATTAATTTTTATTTGGTTGATGTTTAATCTTCACTAATTCTAGTCCTTAATGCGTATAAGCAATATAAATATCCCTACTAATGTAGGTTTAATAATTTCAGCACACAAAAAGATAGAATTAATTTTCATATTAAAGATTATCCCTATTTAGCATATTGAAAATTAAACCTATGTTTAAAGTTTTTATTAAAAACAAATGTTCGGTTAATCAACCGATTTAATTTCAGAATAAAGATAGTCACTCAATTCATTAATTGAATTGAATAAACTAACTTCAATTCTTTAGCGTGGCTTAGGTTAAACGCCTAGTTTTTGAATAAAATTAGAGAGATGATTTTTGAAATTCAAACAATATAGATAAAATCTAGAAAAACATATCTACTTTTTATTTAAAAACCGAATAAAATCGAACCAAATTTAAACCGGCAAAGTCTTCGTGGTTTTCAAAATTTAGATAGCTACGTAAGTGAGAGTAGCTATCTTATCCTATTTAAATCTAAAAACTTTAAATTAAACTAACTCAAACTTTATTAATTTAACTAATGTTTAACAATAAAGTTTTGACTCAAATTAAACTAACTCAAATTAAACTAAAAACTCTAAATACCTGGGTTGCCTCCCAATAGCGCTTGAGATGAGTCCTTCAGCCCAACTTCAAATCTTTACTGTCCAATGTCTTGTGTAGACACTGCAGACGAGTCTTCTTCTTCAAGCTCCGTCCTCTTCAATTGATTGGCAAACTTCAAACTTCGGACGAAATTTGAATGAACTTGATTCACCATTGATGTTGAACTTGATTTCTCCCTTCCCCACATTAATAGTGGCTTGAGCAGTCCTTAGGAAAGGTCTTCCAAGTATCAGTGGTGATCTCGAGCTTGCTCCCATCTCCAGAATAACGAAGTCAACTGGTACAATATTATCTCCAATCTTCACTGGCACATCCTCAGCTACTCCTTCTGGATATCTCACTGAACGATCTGCTAGCTCCAGACACATGGATGTAGGCTCTGGTTTAGGCAGCTTGAGTCTATCGAACACTGACTTCGGCATCACACTAACACTTGCTCCAAGATCGCACAAAGCCTTATCAATGTTGAGTACACCAATAGAACATGGGATGGTGGGGCATCCCGGATCTGCCATCTTCTGTAAAGGGACATCCATTATGGCTGCACTACACTCAGTCGTCAGCTTGACACACTCAGATGGCATTTCCCTCTTGTTAGCTAGTATATCCTTGAAGTACTTGGCATAAGTGGGTACTTGAAGTGCATCCAATAGTGGCATGTGGATATATAGCTGCTTGATCACTTCAATGAACTTGTTGAAATGCTCATCCGTCTTGCTAGCTCGAACTCTACACTTTTCTGGTAACACTCTTGTGTCGTCTACTATCACTTCTGGTTCGTCTTCACTCTCTTTCTCTGCTTCCACTGAACTGGCAATTTTTGTAGTCAACTCTGGGTCTCTAGTCTCTCTCCCGGATCTGGTAGTAACTGCTTTGAGTGACTCTTTAGACTGTGGCTGTCCTGGCAACTTTCCTTCATTTTTGTTTGGGAGATGCTCTGCTAACTGAGATAGTTGATTTTCTAAAATCTTCATCATCCCCATGAGCTGTTGATTTGAACTTCCCACAGTAGTGATCTTGCCATCAATGCTTTCTAACACTTTGTCTACAGCCTTGAATTTTGAGTGTGTGTCCTTGTTGATTTTAGCTTGCTCTTCCATAAAGTCCTTGAGCTGAATCCTCAGAGGAATGACATTCTGAATAGCTGATCCGGCAGTGAACTGTTGTTGTCTATTTTGTCTATAATTGGACGGGGGAATCCAACCTTCCTTCCTGGCATAGTCCAAAGCCTTAGCTTCCTCCGGACACCTCTCACTTGAGTGACCATACTCTCCACACTCTTCACAAGTCATCATGTAATCTGTAGACTTCACTTCCTCTGCTCTGCCACTTTCCATCTTCTCGAACCTCCTCATTAGTGAGTCGATTTTTCCACCAAGGATCTCCATCTTGTCTACCTCCAGCACACTCTTCGCTGTTCCAGTGGAAGTATGCTGCTCCAGTGAGGTAGGCGTCACTCTATCTGCTCCCCATGCTCCATTCTCTGCAATCTTCTTGAATAAGGCTTCGGTCTCAGTGGGTGTGAGACTGAGAATTGATCCTCCGGATGATGCATCAACTTGACCTCTGCACACTGCGTTGAGTCCTCCATAGAATTTCTGAATTATGTCCCAATTCTGAAAATTGTGATGAGGGCATGCTGACACATAATCGTTGAATCTCTCATAAGCTTCACTGAATGTCTCAGTGGGGTACTGCACAAATGTTGAGATCCTGTTGCGCAAAGCTTGAGTCTTCCCTGGTGAGAAATACTTGGCGATGAATGCTTGTAGTAGACTCTGCCAGTTGCTCACTGTCTCCTCTGGTAGTGTCGCCAACCACTGGTGTGCTTTCCCAATCAGAGAGAATGGGAAAAGTCTTGCTCTGATCTGGTCGTCAGTGACTCCTTCAACGTTGAATGTGTTGCAAATCTGCAAGAACGTCTTCAAGTGGTGATTTGGGTCCTCCTTTCCACTGAATGGTTGATTCTGCACCATGTTGATCACTGAGCTCCTGATCTCAAATGCTCTGGGTGGTGGTGCCAAGTCTCTGATCTTCAAGTCTGCTGATGTTGGCACACACAGCTCCATAAGCTTCTTCTCTTGGTCTTCCATCTTCGGCAGAGTTTCCTCTTGTTTCCGAGAAAATTTGGCAGAGTTTCGGCTCTTTCTCAGCAGTTTTTCTGGATCATCCACATAATTAGATGGTTTATTGGATCGTGGTCCATCCATTCCTGCTCAGGTTAGTGGCAGAAAATATATACAAAGCAAAAATAATTCTTCAAAATTTACACTAAACTAGTCCTGAATCCAAAAATTTAAAAACAAAATTTAAATTCAGAAAATAAATAAATAAAAAGAAAAATAAAATAAAAATAAAAATGGCGCAAGAACAGTAATAAATAAAATAAATAAAAAATAAATAAAAAAAAAATAAAATAAAATTATTGCGCCTAAAATAAAAAGAAAATAAATCTAAATGCATAAAAGAAATAAAACTGAATTTAAATGCTAAATACATACAACAAACATAAACTCTAATCAACTAGAACCCTAATAATTAGTTCCCCGGCAACGGCGCCAGAAAAGCTTGTTGACAGCACTTAAGCATGGCAAACCTTATACTGCAAGCGACAGTATCGTGTGTAGCTTTTCCCTATGATGAGTATCGTAGGTTTATGTCAATCCAAGGAACGAACTAATCGTGATCTAATTAACAAGAGTTTATGCGAAAACTAGGGTAAAAAGGATATCTAATCTACTTCTAAACCAATCCTTAAACTAAACCAATCCTTAGCCTAATCTAGTAAAAGAGATAAACTAAACTATATATATATAAGATAAACAATTAGAAACATAATTAGAACTCTAATCAAAGGGTATTAACTAGGTTCTAATCAAGCTCTAATCGGATCCAAAGCATACGATAGATAAAGTTTCACAACGAGATTAGAGCAGCGAGATAACTAGTAGATCAAGGCAAATAAGCATGTTCAAGCACATCTATCATAGCATAATTAAATCATGATCAATCAATCTAATCCCCTAGATCGGCTCAACCTTTCCCCGGGCTCCACTGTCACTGGTAACCAGGTAATCGACGAAGAACTTTCAACAGGCACGTAATTAGAGAATGCACTTCCAATTACTTTTATTTGGTCTAATAACATAATTAGAGCAACTAGCACTTCTAATCACCATGATCACAAGAACTAGACCCAAAACTATATTACTAGTAAACTAGATCAAAGATCAAGAACGCTAGATAAACATCACCCTTAATGACATGTTCTAATCAAGATGCATCTAGACATAAACTTAATTACAGCTAGATCAACCATAATTAGAACAAGAATATGATAATTAGACAAGAACAATACTTCATTAATTAACTGTATCATAATTACAACCATGATCATACCTTCCCTTGATGATACAATTAGACCTCCGGATCTAGACAATTAGAGAGCCGTGCAAGGCCTCTAATCACCTCTAGAGATTAGAAGAAGATCTAAACCTAGACTAGAAACTCGACCCTCTGCTCTCCTCTAGTTGTGTTCCTCAAGTCGTCGTCTTGTCGCCTTGATAATGAATTGGATGCCTCGACCAGGGGCTCAGCTTCGCTTTAAATACCCTGGAGAAGACGTGGCCGAAAAGTCAACCTCAACCGCCAAAGGAATCCCATAGGTCGGCCGACCAGGGGGGGTCTGGGTCGGCCGACCTGGACTCCTCCTGAGTCTCCTGGTTTCCATCTTTTTCGGGCTTCGAGATAATTCTTCTATAAATCTTCTTGGAGTCCTTTTCGGACTCTAAACCTTCCAGGTTCTTCTGTATCCCGAGATCTTGTCGAGTCTTCTAGAATTGGGCTTCATTTGATGGGTCTTTAATTTGGCTTTTTCTTCCATTATTGAATAATATTCAGAGGTCTTTTTACTCGAGGTAGACTTTGATGAATTTTGCTTAAAATTGGCCCAAAACCTGCAAAAATTACAAGTAGACAATTTCCAAGACAATATTGCAAAATCCACAATAATCTATGTTATTTGTTAGTAAAAGGCAAAGTTGACGCATAATAATAGGTAAAAACAATATAAAATGATGTATAAATTTCGTTCATAAGCCGCGTCAACAGTGGGCTCAAGTGGCAGAAGAGGAGGGCATGTGAGTTGGGCCAAAACTACTTTGGTGATGCATATTTTTGAGGTTTCGTTCCTATGGTGTGGTTTCCTCATTCATCTTCCTAACAAGTCCAACAACCCTCGATTCCGAGTCCCACAACAATTGATATGTTAACAATAGTGGATGGGTCAAAACCAGTATTGAATTAAGTTTCTCCATTGACCATTGGTTCCTACAGGCGTGTACAAGTTTTCGGATTAGGAAAAAGTTTAATTTTCGCCCTCTTCAGTCTAGGCAAACTAAGTCATGCTGCGCTGGATTTGTATCTCGGACTAATGCCAAAGCGTGGGCTCGAGTGGCAAAAGAGGAGGGCATGTAAGTTGGGCCAAAACTACTTTGGCGATGCATATTTTTGAGGTTTCGTTCCTATGGTGTGGTTTCCTCATTCATCATACCAACAAGTCCAACAACCCCCGATTCTGAGTCCCACAACAATTGATATGTTAACAACAATGGATGGATCAAAACTGGTATTGAATTAAGTTTCTCCTATCGGCCTACATATATGGAAAAGCATTATATTCATTGGTTCTTACTTACTGGCGTGTACAGTTTTCGGATTGGGAAAAAATTTAATTTTTGCCCTCTTCAGTTTAGGCAATCTAGGTCATGCTGCGTTGGTTTTGTATCTCAGCCTGATGCCAAAGCTTGGGCTCAAGTGGCAGAAGAGGAAGGCATAAAAGTTGGGCCAAAACAACTTTGGTGATGCATATTTTTAAGGTTTCGTTCCTATGGTCTGGTTTCCTAGTTCATCATACCAACATGTCCAACAACCCTCAATTCTGAGTCCCACAATAATTGATATATTAGCCAAAGTGGATGGACTAAAACCTGTATTGAATTAAGTTTCTCCCAACGGCCAACATAGATGGAAAAGCATTATATTCATTGGTTCCTACTTACAAGCGTGTACAAATTTTTAGATTAGGAAAAGTTTAATTTTCGCCCTCTTTAGTCTGGGCAAACTAAGTCATGCTACGTTGGTTTTGTATCTCGGACTGATGCCAAAGCGTGGGCTCAAGTGGTAGAAGAGGAGGGCATGTAAGTTGGGCCAAAACAACTTTGGTGACGCATATTTTTGAGGTTTCATTCCTATGGTGTGGTTTCATCATTCAGGATATCAACAAGTCCAACATCCCTCGATTCCGAGTCCCACAACAAATGATACGTTGACAACAGCGGATGGATCAAAACCTATATTGAATTAAGTTTCTCCCATCGGCCTACATAAATGGAAAAGCATTATATTCATTGGTTCTTACTTACTAGCGTGTACAAGTTTTTAGATTAGGAAAAAGTTTAATTTTCGCCCTCTTCAGTCAAGGCAAACTGAGTCATGCTGCGTTGGTTTTGTATGTCGGACTGATGCCAAAGCGTCGGCTGAAGTGGCAGAAGAGAAGGGCATGTAAATTGGGCCAAAACAAATTTGGTGATGCATATTTTTGAGGTTTCGTTCCTATGGTGTGCTTTCCTCATTTATCTTCCCAACAAGTCCAACAACCCTCGATTCTGAGTCCCACAACAAATGATATGTTAACAACAGTGGATGGAACAAAACCTGTATTGAATTAAGTTTCTCCCATCGGCGTACACATATGGAAAAGCATTATATTCATTGGTTTTTACTTACTAGCGTGTACAAGTTTTCGGATTAGGAAAAAGTTTAATTTTCTCCCTCTTCAGTCCAGGCAAACTGAGTCATGCTGCGGTGGTTTTGTATCTCATCCTGATGCCGAAGCATGGGCTCAAGTGGCAGAAGAGGAGGGCACGTAAGTTGGGCCAAAACAACTTTGGTGATGCATATTTTTGAGGTTTTGTTCCTATGGCTTGGTTTCCTCATTCATCATACCAACAAGTCCAACAACCCCCAATTCTGAGTCCCACAGCAATTGATATGTTAACAACAGTGGATGGATTAAAACCTGTACTGAATTAAGTTTCTCCCATCAGCCTTCATATATGGAAAAGGATTAAATTCGATGGTTCCTACTTACTAGCGTGTTCAAGTTTTCGGATTAGGAAAAAGTTTAATTTTTGCCCTCTTCAGTCTAGGTAAACTGAGTCATGCTGCGTTGGTTTTGTATCTCGGACTGATGCCGAAGCGTGGGCTCAAGTGGCAGAAGAGGAGGGATGTAAGTTGGGCCAAAACTACTTTGGAGATGCATATTTTTGAGGTTTCATTCCTATGGTGTGGTTTCCTCATTCATCATACCAACAAGTCAAACAACCCTCGATTCTGAGTCCCACAACAATTGATATGTTAACAATAGTGGGTGGATCAAAACTGGTATTGAATTAAGTTTCTCCCATCGGCCTACCTATATGGAAAAGCATTATATTCATTATTTCTTACTTACTAGCGTGTACAGTTTTCGGATTAGGAAAAAGTTTAATTTTTGCCCTCTTCAGTCTAGGCAATCTGGGTCATGCTGCGCTGGTTTTGTATCTCAGCCAGATGCCAAAGCTTGGGCTCAAGTGGTAGAAGAGGAAGGCATGTAAGTTGGGCCAAACCAGCTTTGGTGATGCATATTTTTGAGGTTTCGCTCCTATGGTATGGTTTCCTAATTCATCATACCAACATGTCCAACAACCCTCGATTCCGAGTCCCACAATAATTGATATGTTAACCAAAGTGGATGGTTTAAATTGGTATTGAATTTTTTTTCTCCCATCGGCCAACATATATGGAAAAGCATTATATTCATTGGTTCCTACTTACTAGCGTGTACAAATTTTTAGATTAGGAAAAGTTTAATTTTCGCCCTCTTTAGTCTGCGCTAACTAAGTCATGCTACGTTGGTTTTG
The DNA here is from genome assembly GCA_022530915.1 of Paspalum notatum. Lineage (NCBI taxonomy): Eukaryota > Viridiplantae > Streptophyta > Magnoliopsida > Poales > Poaceae > Paspalum > Paspalum notatum. The sequence continues at coordinate 7,234,090 of CM039683.1, forward strand.
TATCTCGGACTAATGCCGAAGCATGGGCTCAAGTGGCAGAAGAGGAGGGCATGTAAGTTGGGCCAAAACAACTTTGGTGATGCATATTTTTGAGGTTTCATTCCTATGGTGTGGTTTCATCATTCATCATACCAACAAGTCCAACATCCCTCGATTCCGAGTCCCACAACAAATGATATGTTGACAACAGCGGATGGATCAAAACCTGTATTGAATTAAGTTTCTCCCATCGGCCTACATATATGGAAAAGCATTATATTCATTGGTTCCTACTTACTAGCGTGTACAAGTTTTTAGATTAGGAAAAAGTTTAATTTTCGCCCTCTTCAGTCTAGGCAAACTAAGTCATGCTTCGTTGGTTTTGTATCTCGTACTGATGCCAAAGCGTGGGCTGAAGTGGCAGAAGAGGAGGGCATGTAAATTGGGCCAAAACAAATTTGGTGTTGCATATTTTTGAGGTTTCATTCCTATGGTGTGCTTTCCTCATTTATCTTCGCGACAAGTCCAACAACCCTCGATTCCGAGTCCCACAACAAATAATATGTTAACAACAGTGGATGGAACAAAACCTGTATTGAATTAAGTTTCTCCCATCGGCGTACATATATGGAAAAGCAATATATTCATTGCTTTTACTTACTAGCGTGTACAAGTTTTCGGATTAGGAAATGTTTAATTTTCTCCCTCCAGGCAAACTGAGTCATGCTGCGCTGGTGTTGTATCTCATCCTGATGCCGAAGCATGGGCTCAAGTGGCAGAAGAGGAGGGCATGTAAGTTGGGCCAAAACAACTTTGGTGATGCATATTTTTGAGGTTTCATTCCTATGGTGTGGTTTCCTCAATCATCATATCAACAAGTCCAACAACCCTCGATTCTAAGTCCCACAACAATTGATATGTGAACAACAGTGGATGGATCAAAACTGGTATTGAATTAAGTTTCTCCCATCGGCCTACATATATGGAAAAGCATTATATTCATGGGTTCTTACTTACTAGCGTGTACAGTTTTCGGATTAGGAAAAAGTTTAATTTTCGCCCTCTTCGGTCTAGGTAATCTGAGTCATGCTGCGTTGGTTTTGTATCTCAGCCAGATGCCAAAGCTTGGGCTCAAGTGGCAGAAGAGGAAGGCACGTAAGTTGGGCCAAAACAACTTTGGTGATGCATATTTTTGAGGTTTCGTTCCTATGGTCTGGTTTCCTAATTCATCATACCAACATGTCCAACAACCCTCGATTCTGAGTCCCACAATAATTGATATGTTAACGAAAGTGGATGGTTTAAACTGATATTGAATTAAGTTTCTCCCATCGGCCTACATATATGGAAAAGCATTATATTCATTGGTTCCTACTTACTAGCGTGTACAAATTTTCAGATTAGGAAAAAGTTTAATTTTCGCCCTCTTCAGTCGGGGCAAACTAAGTCATGCTGCTTTGGTTTTGTATCTCGGACTGATGCCGAAGCGTGGGCTCAAGTGGCAGAAGAGAAGGGCATGTAGGTTGAGCCAAAACAACTTTGGTGATGCATATTTTTGAGGTTTCGTTCCTATGGTGTGGTTTCCTCATTCATCTTACCAACAAGTCCAACAAACCTCGATTCCGAGGCCCACAACAATTGATATGTTAACAACAGTGGATGGATCAAAACCTGTATTGAATGAAGTTTCTTCCATCGGCCAACATATATGGAAAAGCATTGTATTCATTGGTTCCTACTTATAAGCGTGTACAAGTTTTTGGATGAGGAAAAAGTTTAATTTTCGCCCAAGTCTGTCTAGGCAAATTGAGTCATGTAGCACTGGTTTTGTATCTCGGATTGATGCTGAAGCGTGGGCTCCAGTTGCATGTAAGTTGGGCCAAAACAACTTTGGTGATGCACATTTTTGAGGTTTCTGTCCTATGGTATGGTTTTCTCATTCATCATACCAACAAGTCCAACAACCCTTGATTCCGAGTCCCAGAACAATTGATATGTTAACAATAGTGGATGGACTAAAACCTGTATTGAATTAAGTTTCTCCCATCGGCCTACTTATATGGAACAGCATTAAATTCATTGGTTCCTACTTACTAGCGTGTACAAGTTTTCGATTAGGAAAATGTTTAATCTTCGCCCTCTTCAGTCTATGAAAACTGAGTCATGTTGCGCTGGTTTTGTATCTCGTCCTAACGCCGAAGCGTCGGCTCAAGTGGCAGAAGAGGAGGGCATGTAAGTTGGGCCAAAACAACTTTGGTGATGCATATTTTTGAAGTTTTGTTCCTTTGGTGTGGTTTCTTTATTCATCTTCCCAACATGTCCAACAACCCTCGATTTCGAGTCCCACAACAAATGATATGTTAACAATAGTGGATGGACCAAAACCTGTATTGAATTAAGTTTCTCCCATTGGCCTACATATATGGAAAAGCATTATATTAATTGGTTCCTACTTTCTAGCGTGTACAAGGTTTTGAATTAGGAAAAAGGTAAATTTTCACCCTCTTCAGTCTAGGCAAACTGAGTCATTATGCGCTGGTTTTGTATCTCGTCTCGATGCCGAAGCGTGGGCTCAAGTGGCAGAAGAGGAGGGCATATAAGTTGAGCCAAAACAACTTTGGTGATGCATATTTTTGAGGTTTCGTTCCTATGGTGTGGTTTCCTCATTCATCTTAACAACAAATCCAACAAACCTCGATTCCGAGTCCCACAACAATTGATATGTTAACAACAGTGGATGGATCAAAACCTGTATTGAATTAAGTTTCTCCCATCGGCGTACATGTGTGGAAATCCAATATATTCATTGGTTCCTACTTGCTAGCGTGTACAAGTTTTTGAACTAGGAAAATGGTTAATTTTCGCCCTCTTCAGTCTAGGCAAACTGAGTCATGCTGTGCTGGTTTTGTATCTCGGACTGATGCAGAAGCGTGGGCCCTAGTGGTAGAAGAGTTGAGCATGTAAGTTGGGCCAAAACAACTTTGGTGATGCATATTTTTGAGGTTTAATTCCTATGGTGTGGTTTTCTCATTCGTCATACCAACAAGTCCAAAAACCCTCGATTCCGAGTCCCACAACAATTGATATGTTAACAATAGTGGATGGATCAAAACCTGTATTGAATTAAGTTTCTCCCATCGGCCTACATATATGGAAAAGCATTATATTCATTGGTTCCTACTTACTAGCGTGTACAAGTTTTTGGATAAGGAAAAAGTTTAATTTTCGCCCTCTTCAGTCTAGGCAAACTGAGTCATGCTGCGCTGGTTCTATATCTCGGCCTGACACCGAAGCGTGGGCTCAAGTGGCAGAAGAGGAGGGCATGTAAGTTGGGCCAAAACAACTTTGGTGATGCATATTTTTGAAGTTTCGTTCCTATGGTGTGGTTTCTTTATTCATCTTCCCAACAAGTCCAACAACCCTCGATTTTGAGTCCCACATCAAATGATATGTTAACAATAGTGGATGGACCAAAACCGGTATTGAATTAAGTTTCTCCCATTGGCCTACATATATGGAAAAGCATTATATTAATTGGTTCCTACTTACTAGCGTGTACAAGTTTTTGAATTAGGAAAAAGGTTAATTTTCGCCCTCTTCAGTCTAGGCAAACTGAGTCATTATTCGCTGGTTTTGTATCTCGTCTCGATGCCGAAGCGTGGGCTCAAGTGGCAGAAGAGGAGGGCATATAAGTTGAGCCAAAACAACTTTGGTGATGCATATTTTTGAGGTTTCGTTCCTATGGTGTGGTTTCCTCATTCATCTTAACAACAAATCCAACAAACCTCGATTCCGAGTCCCACAACAATTGATATGTTAACAACAGTGGATGGATCAAAACCTGTATTGAATTAAGTTTCTCCCATCGGCGTACATGTGTGGAAATCCAATATATTCATTGGTTCCTACATGCTAGCGTGTACAAGTTTTTGAACTAGGAAAATGGTTAATTTTCGCCCTCTTCAGTCTAGGCAAACTGAGTCATGCTGTGCTGGTTTTGTATCTCGAACTGATGCAGAAGCGTGGGCCCTAGTGGTAGAAGAGTTGAGCATGTAAGTTGGGCCAAAACAACTTTGGTGATGCATATTTTTGAGGTTTAATTCCTATGGTGTGGTTTTCTCATTCGTCATACCAACAAGTCCAAAAACCCTCGATTCCGAGTCCCACAACAATTGATATGTTAACAATAGTGGATGGATCAAAACCTGTATTGAATTAAGTTTCTCCCATCGGCCTACATATATGGAAAAGCATTATATTCATTGGTTCCTACTTACTAGCGTGTACAAGTTTTTGGATAAGGAAAAAGTTTAATTTTCGCCCTCTTCAGTCTAGGCAAACAGAGTCATGCTGCGCTGGTTCTATATCTCGGCCTGACACCGAAGCGTGGGCTCAAGTGGCAGAAGAGGAGGGCATGTAAGTTGGGCCAAAACAACTTTGGTGATGCATATTTTTGAAGTTTCGTTCCTATGGTGTGGTTTCTTTATTCATCTTCCCAACAAGTCCAACAACCCTCGATTTCGAGTCCCACATCAAATGATATGTTAACAATAGTGGATGGACCAAAACCGGTATTGAATTAAGTTTCTCCCATTGGCCTACATATATGGAAAAGCATTATATTAATTGGTTCCTACTTACTAGCGTGTACAAGTTTTTGAATTAGGAAAAAGTTTAATTTTCGCCCTCTTCAGTCTAGGCAAACTGAGTCATTATTCGCTGGTTTTGTATCTCGTCTCGATGCCGAAGCGTGGGCTCAAGTGGCAGAAGAGGAGGGCATATAAGTTGAGCCAAAACAACTTTGGTGATGCATATTTTTGAGGTTTCGTTCCTATGGTGTGGTTTCCTCATTCATCTTAACAACAAATCCAACAAACCTCGATTCCGAGTCCCACAACAATTGATATGTTAACAACAGTGGATGGATCAAAATCTGTATTGAATTAAGTTTCTCCCATCGGCGTACATGTGTGGAAATCCAATATATTCATTGGTTCCTACTTGCTAGCGTGTACAAGTTTTTGAACTAGGAAAATGGTTAATTTTCGCCCTCTTCAGTCTAGGCAAACTGAGTCATGCTGTGCTGGTTTTGTATCTCGGACTGATGCAGAAGCGTGGGCCCTAGTGGTAGAAGAGTTGAGCATGTAAGTTGGGCCAAAACAACTTTGGTGATGCATATTTTTGAGGTTTAATTCGTATGGTGTGGTTTTCTCATTCGTCATACCAACAAGTCCAAAAACCCTCGATTCCGAGTCCCACAACAATTGATATGTTAACAATAGTGGATGGATCAAAACCTGTATTGAATTAAGTTTCTCCCATCGGCCTACATATATGGAAAAGCATTATATTCATTGGTTCCTACTTACTAGCGTGTACAAGTTTTTGGATAAGGAAAAAGTTTAATTTTCGCCCTCTTCAGTCTAGGCAAACAGAGTCATGCTGCGCTGGTTCTATATCTCGGCCTGACACCGAAGCGTGGGCTCAAGTGGCAGAAGAGGAGGGCATGTAAGTTGGGCCAAAACAACTTTGGTGATGCATATTTTTGAAGTTTCGTTCCTATGGTGTGGTTTCTTTATTCATCTTCCCAACAAGTCCAACAACCCTCGATTTCGAGTCCCACATCAAATGATATGTTAACAATAGTGGATGGACCAAAACCGGTATTGAATTAAGTTTCTCCCATTGGCCTACATATATGGAAAAGCATTATATTAATTGGTTCCTACTTACTAGCGTGTACAAGTTTTTGAATTAGGAAAAAGGTTAATTTTCGCCCTCTTCAGTCTAGGCAAACTGAGTCATTATTCGCTGGTTTTGTATCTCGGCCCGATGCCGAAGCGTGGGCTCAAGTGGCAGAAGAGGAGGGCATGTAAGTTGAGCCAAAACAACTTTGGTGATGCATATTTTTGAGGTTTCGTTCCTATGGTGTGGTTTCCTCATTCATCTTACCAACAAGTCCAGCAAACCTCGATTCTGAGTCCCACAACAAATGATATGTCAACAACAGTGGATGGATCAAAACGTGTATCGAATTAAGTTTCTCCCATCGGCGTACATGTGTGGAAAAGCAATATATTCATTGGTTCCTACTTGCTAGCGTGTACACGTTTTTGGATTAGGAAAAGTTTAATTTTCGCCCTCTTCAGTCTAATCAAACTGAGTCATGCTGCATCGGTTTTGTATCTCGAACCGATGCCAAAGCGTGGGCTCAAGTGGCAGAATGGGAGGGCATGTAAGTTGGGCCAAAACATCCTTGGTGATGCATATTTTTGAAGTTTCATTCCTATGGTATGGTTTCCTCATTCATCTTCCCAACAAGTCCAACAACCCTCGATTCCGAGTCCCACAACAATTGATATGTTAACAATAGTGGATGGACCAAAACTTGTATTGAATTAAGTTTCTCCCATCAGCCTACATATATGGAAAAGCATTATATTCATTGGTTCCTACTTACTAGCGTGTACGAGTTTTTCGATTAGGAGAAAGTTTAATTTTCGCGCAAGTTAGTCTAGGCAAAATGAGTCATGCTGCGCTGGTTTTGTATCCCAGACTGATGCTGAAGTGTGGGCTCCAGTGGCAGAAGAGTTGGGCATGTAAGTTGGGACAAAACAACTTTGGTGATGCATATTTTTGAGGTTTCATTCCTATGGTGTGGTTTTCTCATTTGTCATACCAACAATTCCAACAACCCTTGATTCCGAGTCCCACAACAATTGATATGTTAACAACAGTGGATGGATCAAAACCTATATTGAATTTAGTTTCTCCCATCGGCCTACATATATGGAAAAGCAATAAATTCATTGGTTCCTATTTACCAGCGTGTACAAGTTTTTGGATTGGGAAAAAGTTTAATTTTCGCCCTCTTCAATCTAGGCAAACTGAGTCACGTTGCGCTGGTTTTGTATCTCAGCCTAATGCCAAAGCATGGGCTCATGTGGTAGAAGAGGAGGGCATGTAAGTTGGGCCAAAACAACTTTGGTGATGCATATTTTTGAGGTTTCGTTCCTATGGTGTGGTTTCCTCATTCATCTTACCAACAAGTCCAACATCCCTGTATTCTGAGTCCCACAACAATTGATATGTTAATAACAGTGGATGGATTAAAACTGGTATTGAATTAAATTTCTCCCATCAGCGTACATATATGGAAAAGCACTATATTCATTGGTTCTTACTTACTAGCGTTTACAAGTTTTCGAATTAGGAAAAAGGTAAATTTTCGCCCTCTTCAGTCTAGGCAAACTGAGTCATGCTGTGCTGGTTTAGCCTGATGCTGAAGCGTGGGCTCGAGTGGCAGAAGAGAAGGGCATGTAAGTTGGGCCAGAACAACTTTGGTGATGCATATTTTTAAGGTTTCGTTCCTATGGTGTGGTTTCCTCATTCATTATACCAACAAGTCCAACAACCCTCGATTCCGAGTCCCACAACAATTGATATGTTAACAATAGTGGATGGATCAAAACCTGTATTGAATTAAGTTTCTCTCATCAGCCTACATATATGGAAAAGCATTATATTCATTGGTTCTTACTACCTAGCGTGTACAAGTTTTCGGATTAGGAAAAAGTTTAATTTTCGCCCTCTTCAGTCTAGGCAAACTGAGTCATGTTGCGCTGGTTTTGTATCTCAGCCTGATACCAAAGCGTGGCTCTTGTGGCAGAAGAGGAGGGCATGTTAGTTGGGCCAAAACAACTTTGCTGATGCATATTTTTGAGGTTTCGTTCCTATCATTCATCCTACAAACCAGTCCAACAACCCTTGATTCCGAGCCCAGAACAATTGGTATGTTAACAACAGTGGATGGATCAAAACCTGTATTGAATTAAGTTTCTCCCATCGGCTTACATATATGGAAACGCATTATGTTCATTGGTTCCTACTTACTAGCGTGTACAAATTTTTGGATTAGGAAAAAGTTTAATTTTCACCCTCTTAGGCCTAGACAAACTAAGTCATGGTCCGCTGGTATCATCTCTCAGCCAAGTGCGGAAGCGCGGGCTCAAGTGGTGGAAGACGAGGGCATGTAAGTTGGGCCAAAACAACTTTGGTGATGCATATTTTTAAGGTTTCATTCCTATGGTGTGGTTTCCTCATTCATCTTACCAACAAGTCCAACAAACCCCGATTCCAAGTCCCACAACAAATGATACGATAACAATAATGGATGGACCAAAACATATATTTAATTATGTTTCTCCCATCGGCGTACATATTTGGAAATGCATTATTTTCATTGGTTCCACCTTACTAGCATGCACAAGTTTTTGGATTAGGAAAAAGGTTAATTTTCGCGCTCTTCAGTCTAGGCAAACTAAGTCATGGCGCGCTGGTTTCATATCTCGGCCTGATGCCGTAGCGCGGGCTCAAGTGGAAGAAGAGGAGGGCATGTAAGTTGGGCCAAAACAACTTTGGTGATGCATATTTTTGAGGTTTCGTTCCAATGGAGTGGTTTCCTGATTCATCCTGCAAACAAGTCCAACAACCCTCGATTCTGAGTCCCACAACAATTGATATGTTAACAACAGTGGATGGATCAAAAACTGTATTGAATTAAGTTTCTCGCATCGGCCCACATATATGGAAAAGCATTATTTTCATTGGTTCTTATTTAGCAGCGTGTACAAGTTTTCGGATTAGGAAAAAGTTCAAATTTCGCCCTCTTAGGTCTAGGCAAACTAAGTCATAGTGTGCTATTTCACCTCTCAGCCTAGTGCGGAAGCGCTAGCTGAAGTGGCAGAAGAGGAGGGCATGTAAGTAGGGCAAAAACAACTTTGGTGATGCATATTTTTAAGGTTTCGTTCTTATGGTGTGGTTTCCTCATTCATCTTACCAACAAGTCCAACAAACCTCAGTTCCGAGTCCCACAACAAATGACACGTTAACAACAATGGATAGACCAAAATCTATATTTAATTAAGTTTCTCCCATCGTCCTACATATTTGGAAAAGCGTTATATTCATTGGTTCCACCTTACTAGCATGTACAAAGTTTTTGGATTCGGAAAAAGTAAGATTTTTGCCCTCTTGAGGCTAGGCGAACTGAGTCATGGTGCATTGGTTTCGTCTCTTGGCCTGGTGCGAAAGCGCGGGCTCAAGTGGCAGAAGAGGAGGGCTTGTAAGTTAGGCCAAAACAACTTTGCTGATGCATATTTTTGAGGTTTCGTTGCTATCATTCATCTTACAAACCGGTCCAACAACCCTTGATTCCGAGCCCCAGAACAAGTGGTATGTTAACAACAGTGGATGGATCAAAACCTGTATTGAATTAAGTTTCTCCCGTCGGCTTACATATATGGAAACGCATTATATTCATTGGTTCCTACTTACTAGCGTGTACAAGTTTTTGGATTAGGAAAAAGTTTAATTTTCACCCTCTTAGGCCTAGACAAACTAACTCATGGTCCGCTGGTATCATCTCTCAGCCAAGTGCGGAAGCGCGGGCTGAAGTGGTGGAAGACGAGGGCACGTAAGTTGGGCCAAAACAACTTTGGTGATGCATATTTTTAAGGTTTCATTCCTATGGTATGGTTTCGTCATTCATCTTACCAACAAGTCCAACAAACCCTGATTCCAAGTCCCACAACAAATGATACATTAACAACAATGGATGGACCAAAACCTATATTTAATTATGTTTCTCCCATCGTCCTACATATTTGGAAATCCAGTATGTTCATTGGGTCCTCCTTACTAGCGTGTACATGTTTTTGGATTAGGAAAAAGGTTAATTTTCGCCCTCTTTAGTCTAGGCAAACTGAGTCATGCTGCGCTGGTTTAATATCTCGGCCTGGTGCGGAAGTGCGGGCTCAAGTGGCAGAAGAGGAGGGCATGTAAGTTGGGCCAAAACAACTTTGGTGATGCATATTTTTAGGTTTCGTTTGTATGGTGTGGTTTCCTCATTCATCTTACAAACAAGTCCGGCAATCCTTGATTCCGAGTCCCACAACTATTGATATGTTAACAACAGTGGATGGATCAAAACATGTATTGAATTAAGTTTCTCGCATCGGCCTACATATATGGAAAAGCATTATATTCATTGGTTCTTATTTAGCCGCGTGTACAAGTTTTCGGCTTAGGAAAAAGTTCAAATTTCTTCCTCTTAGGTCTAGGCAAACTAAGTCATAGTGTGTTGTTTAATCTCTCAACCTAGTGCAGAAGCACTAGCTGAAGTGGCAGAAGAGGAGGGCATGTAAGTTGGGCCAAAACAACTTTGGTGATGCATATTTTTAAGGTTTCGTTCTTATGGTGTGGTTTCCTCATTCATTTTACCTCATAATTAATATCCCTACATGCGAAAGTCTTGACATGGCATTTTTCCCGTTTCCTTTGTGTGCACGTACATCTCAACATTGTCACCTCTCTCGAGAACTCCTATTATTGCAAATAAAACCCTATCCACTCAGGTTCAAGATCTAAACTCACAGTACTGTTCAGCCATCGTTTTATCAATAATTATATTTCTAAGCAGAGACAATGCATACACACATGATGATTACATTCGGTGGCCAAGTATTTACTTTATACTAAGGGCCTCGGGCCTCCTTCGAGCGCAAGATTAAAAAAAACATACAGAAATTTGGCAAAATAAAAACATAGAATCAGGAAAGAATCATGTGTACCAAAGAGGGCAAGAGATTATACTTGGTGCTGAGTTAAGTGTTGCTAAATATAGGCTCTGGTGACCGGATCTCTAAAAAATAGTAGAAACAATACAACAACATAGTGTCAAGGCTCATAAAGAGGTATTTGCAACTTTGGTCTGGGGTTTTAGACGGATGGTGTCGTTGTTTTAGAAAGAGTACCCACAATACCAACTTCATCAATGTATAGAGTTTAGCTGAACCTTATTAGCAAATTTAACTAAACTCAGTGTGGCACATTCTCATGACCATATTGTCTGGTAGATCTGTCACACCTGGCTCATTTGGCCCATAGTGGCCCATGTGGTTGATATGAGATATTGTGAAGAGTTGAGTCCCACCTTGGTTGTTTAGAGTGGGATAGACCAATATATAAGGCTTCTAGAGTCCATCCCACCATTCCCGGGTTAATCCTTTTAAGCGAAGTGTAACACCCTAGGTGTTTGACATCAGCTAAGCAATGGATCTTAGCTCAATCATGCCATTGTGGTGACCAAGGTGCTAAGGTCAATTCCCTAGAGATGAACCTTGACTTAAACTTGGATGATATCCCTTTGCTTATATGTTGACCTTTTCAACTATATGCCAAGGTAATGTTGAAGGAGATCATTTCATGTGCTTCACACTCATTTCCATCTATTTGGAAGAGTGGAAACGTTCCATGAAATTTAGAGTTAAAATGTTACATGAAATGACGAGACATACACTTTTAATTTGCTTTATGAAGTGGATGAGATCTTATGTCATCAACTAAGTCATGTAATCTTGCCCAAACAACTCTATTTTAGCTCATGAACAAAAGTCATGAAGGGTTCATGTTGAGCAAATGTCAAGACGATGCCCTTATTGGCCTAAAACCTATAATTAAAGAGTTATCATGAGGCTGTCTAAACGTAAGTGAAACTTCATCTTCTGTGCTAGTTATGAAGTTTGGCCCTAAACAAAGAGTGAAGTCCAAGTCATGAGAAACAAACTTGGCTTAATGACCCAAGTCTAATTCTCTATCTAAACCTGTCAAATCGAGGCATGGAAATCGAATCAGCTGCTAACTTTCAGACTTAGAAATAATTCAAGTATTGGAATTATAGTGCCGATTCTGATTGACGTCTCGTGTTCTCCAATTTTTGTTAAGCAACTTGAGTTTGTCCATAAACAAAGATTGAAGTTAACCTATTGGACGACAACATATCAAAAGTTGCGATCAATTTGAACTGAGTTGACAAGGTTTCGATGTTCGTTTCTAATTAACAACTAGGTCTATGCCCGTGCGTTGCCACGGAAAAAAACATGGAAATCCAATACATGCAGTACCGCAAATCAAACAAAGTGCAACAGATATATATTGCAGTATCGTGGAACTGCCGTTGAAGTCATACTATTTAACACTATCATACAATTTATTGGCAACAAAATAAAACCAATGCCAACATTATTCCACACACGGAATCAAACCCATGGCATATTGCAAATTTATAACATCCTGTTACACGGGTCACAAAGCATATGATGTAACGATCTTTCCTGAATTTCGTCCATTGTTCTTCAGCTTATTGACAAAAACTGTAGGCATGGCAAATCTTGGCATAAAGAAAATTGAGCACGGCTCCAGCATGCCTCCAAAACCAAAACAATTATTCCGAGGACAATAATTGCAATGATGTAATGAGTACTAAAACTCATCATGCCATAGCTAAGATAAAACATAACAAACCCTCATTGACCAAAGACACCACATTTCCCACTACCAAATACTTCGGTCAGCCCCTCAGCACAACAACATAGACACAACAATGGTGAAGAATAGTCTCTGTATTAGGGGAGCATTTTGCCACCTGAAAACATGATGAAGAGAGACCCATCAGGCTGTGAAATACTGGAAAGAAAAAACTGAAAAGGTTTCGGTCCCATTTTTTGCTTTTAAGGGAGTGTAATACCATATATGTAGATGGGTAAAAGCTAGAAATTGCCAATGCCAATCGTGTATATATTATGGACAGACTATAATCCCTACTTCAACATCAACAGTTAATTTACAGGTTTTCTAAAAGAGAGAGAAAAGACGACTATAATCCCAGCGTTATCACATACAAAAACATATGCTCATCGTAGGTGCTCCCAATAGTCTATTCAGTCACGGCAGACAAAGCGTTCGCCTCAGCATTAAGGCAGACAAAGAGATAGTGAGAGAAAAGACTGATGTAGAGAACTCACTGTATCCTTGTCTTGTATCTGCTTCTGCCCTTCTCTTTCTTTTTGGATTGCCTATCCTTATAGTTTCTCTCTGTTAAAACAAAAACACATGCATCAAAACCAAAACCTTTAATCTAATAGGATTAAAACAAAAACATAAGCTAGTGTACATGCTGTGTTTCTAAAGCAATAGGGTATTGTATTTAATCTAATAGGATTGTTTATTTAAGGTGATATGCAGAATGTGTTTCAAAAGCAGGAGGTTAAATTGTAAGGCTCTACTATTCAAAAAAGATAAATAATTTGTTTACCAGCTATGGCGTTAGGACTTCCTTGTAGACAATATTCTTCGTGTATACTCCATCATTTACCGTGGAACTCTTTTTCTCCCTCTTCTTCTTCTTCTTCTTATTGTCCTTATTATCATCAATAGCTGGGATGGCAAGGATCTTTATGTTGGTTCGAGCTGTAGCTCTCGATAAGGCAACATATAACTGGCCATGAGAGAACACTGGTTCAGGCAAGTACACACCAACATGGGGAATAGTTTGACCCTGCGCCTTGTTAACCGTCATGGCAAAGCTTAGCCTTATAGGGAACTGCTTCCGCTTGAACTGGAAAGGGAACATCTCGTCATCGGAAGGACACAAGGGTATACGCGGGAGGAAAATTCTCTTTCCAGCATGTTGGCCTAGGACAATTTCCGCGTCGATGCTGTTTTTCTGGAAACCACGGACCACCAACCTTGTGCCATTGCAAAGTCCATTCGCAGGGTCTATGTTCCGAAGCAATATCACCGGACATCCAATCTTGAGCTTCAGAATGTGTGGAGGCAGGCCATTTGGGGTCAATGTGTTTAGGAACTCCGATGGGTAGTAGTTGTGGGGATCATCCGACGCGGAGTCAAAGCTATGGTATTCCATCTGCTTCCCTTTGAAATGACTGATCATTCTCATATTTATCATATCCACCCAATCGTTCCGCGTAGACAATATGGCTCTTGAAGTGATGTAACTCGGATTTGACATGTTTTCATCGAGCCTTGGAAAAATGTATTCTATCAACCTATCAAGATCGTTGTCGCTCCCAGTATATGGGACACAGACCTTGTCTGGGAGACAAATTTCGCCACTGCTATTCGTCTCCTCAATACCACCTCCGATCCTCAAGAGATATTCCGCGAACCATGGATCGCTCTGTGCTCTCATGTTGCGTACCAGTTTTAGGTGAGTCATGGATTCCCAGAGGTAAGATTTCCGCAACGATGCAGCCACTATCTGAGACCTTGTCCCCTTACGGACAACGGGTAGTACCTGTCTGAAATCACCACCAAACACAATAGTCTTCCCACCAAACGGCAGTCTAGGCTGGTCCATTATGTCACGTAGGCTGTTGTCGAGTGCCTCCACAGCCTGTCTCTTAGTCATTGATGCCTCGTCCCAGATAATGAGAGACACTTTCTTAAGCAACTTTGCAGTCCCACTCTGTTTTGTGAAGCTACATACAGCGCCATCGTCAATAGCGAGGGGAATCTTGAAGCGTGAATGGGCAGTTCTTCCGCCAGGCATTATCGAAGCTGCAACCCCAGATGTGGCGGTTGCCACTGCAATCTTGTCCTGACTACGTAGTGTTGCAAGCAGCGCCTTGTACAGAAAAGTTTTCCCGGTGCCACCAGGACCATCCACAAAGAACACTCCGCCTTGGTCAGTGTCAACAGTAGATAGAATCTTGTCATAGGCAGCCTTCTGCTCTTCATTGAGGGAATCTTTGAGAGCCACGTCTTGAATTGTTGGTTTGATAATCCTCTCCTCATATTCCTCCCTAACGGTTCCAATGGCATCGTCATATCTATCAATTATTTTTGGGAGAGGGTATGCATTTATGTCCTTCCCCATTGACTGTAACATGTTCCGAATATCAATCAAGACCATCTGTTGCACATGTGTTTGGTTCAGATTGCTTCGCTGATAGTCTTGTGACATAGCTTCTACGTGTTTTTGCCAAAGTCCTCCTACGTTGGTCGGCTCACAGTGCACCAGAATTGTTGCAAATAGTCGACGTAGTGCAGATGGCATTTGGTAAAGAGCAGCTTCGGTGAGACATTCTTCTTGTGTGCTATCTGATTCGAGCAGACCCCTTCTCTCGGCCGCCTCACGAAAAGTCGCAAGCAGATCACCATCTACTGTCATTAGATCCTCATAGCAGGTAGCACCGGTCACGTGGTTTAGGAGAACACGAAGATAGTAGCGCTCCCCCTCGGCTGGATGAGCAGAGACAATTCTTCCGATCTGTCCACCAATGTTTCGTTTCCTCGGTTGCCACACTTTACCCTGCTGCCAAGTGTAATGCTCAGGGAAGTCACGGTACAGGATACGCCTAGCCTCCTCGTGTTGCCTATTCGCCTCAAAATAAGCTGTCAACATTGACCTATTAGCACCAGGACGGTTGACAACTCGGTCTATATGCTGACGCTCGTGAAATGACACCATGTGCATGTTTGGAAGATGGAGTTGAAGCTGCATCACTGGTGGAGAGTTGTGGCTCAGTTCAAAGCCATATATCCTCCACAGGGCTTCTGGAGGGGTCACCCACCTCGCATCTCTATACTGCTTGATCTCATCTATGTCACCGTCTGCCTTGTTCCCTTCTGTCACAACCACAGATGCCCGATCATGCCCTTTGTATATGTACTTGAACAAATATTTAACCGCCTTGATGCTTCCACACGCCTCAACATTGATGTGGCAGTTGAAGAGCCGAAGGAGGTAAGGGTTGTAAGGGACGACCCATCTATTGTCCAGTATGGCACCTCGTACCGGCTCCTTTTTATGCACATCCTCACGTCGTCTGTAAATAGGATATGAATCCTTCCCTTGTAAGGTTGTATCACTAAAAGGCCTCGGATAATGGTTCTTACACGACGCACGACCTTTACAGCATGGACAAAGGGGGTTCAATATCCCACACGGACCATGCATCATATGCTTGATGACCATCTTGTGGAGCTGAGGGTACTTCTTCTTGTCTGGGATCTCGGCTGAGATCAGAAGATCATACTGCTCAGGGCACGTGAGCTTGTACTTCCTCTGCATGATGAGTAGAAAATGGGCATGAGGCAAACCCCTCTTTTGGAACTCCACGACATAGACGTAGGCTCGAACCTTTCCAAGAATGTCTTGTTTAAGTAACCTCTTCTTCAACTCCTCGAGCTTCGCGTGAAAGACCCTCACAATAAGGTCAGGACGATCCTGTGGTGCCTGCCCAGGGAGAAGCTCATTCTTTATCTCATCCCAATTCGGGTTGCAAGTCATGGTGAGGAAGATGTCTGGTTTTCCAAATTTGCGCACCAAGGCCATTGCGTCCATGTATCGACGTCTCATGTCGCGGGGGCCACCGATAAATGACGTCGACAGCACAGTTCTTTTTCCAACAGCATTTGCTCTACCCTCGCCAGCATGTAAGCTATCAACCAAACCCTGGTAAAGGTCCGCCCTCAACCGTTCCTGGTTATTGCGTATGTAATCTAAACGAGAGCTCTCAATCTTTATGTAAGTGTCGACCGCAAACTGTTGGAAGAGCCTCTTGCCATGCAGTACTGGATTAAATACACCTGGGCGCATCTGGAACTTATAGCAGTAATAGTCACGCACGGAGACACACAAGTGGCTAGGTGAATCTGCACATCCAAGTATTGGCGATCAGTGATGATGAAAGCATAATTAACAATGGATTATGTAAGAATTGGGAAAGAAACAACTAACCTGGCTCATCATCATTTTGATCCCGCTTTTTATGTGCCGCACGGTATGCTTCCACTTCAGCCATGGTCACGTGGGCCTTAGGAATATTTGCGTGCCATCCCAGTTCACCCCTAGGGAAGAACAGAGGATAGGATAGAGCGTCGTAGCATCCATGATATGAACGGATGCCGTGGCTTGACCTATCCTTACCGTGCAACATTACACTTTTATTGAACTGACCTCGCCGCTCACTACCCTCGACCCAAACAGCAGCCACCTCCGAAGTAAGAGGTGTGTTATATGTCTTCTGATCCAATGTTTGGTCTAGGTTCAATTCGATACGATAGTCATCAAGGTTCTCGACGTGACCCATACTCCTCAGGTGCTCAGAGTATGGGTTTCCGCGGAGTATGCGCACTAAATGTTCAATAACTTGTTTGTCTTTCTGTAGCTGCTCTTCGCGGCACCTTTGATACCGATGCTCGAGGGTAGGATCGTCATCGTAGAAGTAAAGTTCAAGATGCTTATGCTGCGCGCCAGCTTCCCTACCAAATGACCTTATGTTGTGGTACAACATGCCATGTGCCCGAAATGTGTAGATACCACAATCACTCATATTAGTTGTCATCTTGTCGAGCCAACAATATAGGGAGGTAAATGAGAAATGGCCATTGAAAAATCTAATGTTATCACGAAAGTGCCTAGCATCAGCGTCCTCACTCGACCACAGCCTCACAAGCTCGTCCAGGGTTGTGTGCGGGGATAACTTGATCTTCCCATTACGGCAACAGAACCCCGGTGGCTCATACTCAAACTTCTTCGCACTGCAGTGCACACAGTTATCAACAGGTTTCAACATGTGTGTTTCTTCAGATATGTTACTATACACCGCATCGTACTGGTCTGGGACTTCTGGGATAGCCACAAAATCATCTTGAGTTCCATCGACCTCGATTTCCTCATCAATCTCATCTTATAATTTTTTTTCCAGGATAACAATGTGAGACATGTGCACTTATAGAAGTTTAGAAAGAATATAAAAATTAGCACAAAATACCTTGCCCGGCGAATAGGTATCCCTCATCCTCATCCTCATCTTCTTCGAAGATGATACCCTCATCATCATCACCTGGGTCATGAAATATGAACCACGTAAAGACGATGGCGTTCTAGGTGGGGAAAATATGTGATGTGAATAAATATTTTCAACAATTACCATTGGAAACGAGATTTGGCATAATCTGGGTACGCTCCACCCCATTTTCATGTGCGGCAATGCATTCACTATGATTTGTTGCGACGGTAGGGCCTCGGCATGGATTCATACTTTCTATTGATTGAAAGACATGTTTAGTCAGAATGCATCTCCATCACCGACAAAACAAGATCGGATTAAAATCTATTAGTAATTATTACCATTATTGATCTCTACAATCGTATGGGGTTTGTTGAAATTGTCCGCTTCCCCAGCATCACCGATAGTATCTTCAATCGGAGCTGACACGTTCCTTGCAATGGCTTCTTCAAATTGGTGGTTTCGACGGGCTAACAGAGCTTGTCTTTCTCCAGACGGCACATGGCGATTACGTCTTAGTGGGCCAGTAGGCATCTCAGGTGAACCAGCATCCTCGGTATGTGTTGATGCTGGCATGAAAGGTGTCCCGACGATTTCAGGGATAACCCATTCACGGGCACTAAGTGGGGATCCATCGTGTTCCACTGCATCTGTTGTGGGGAATACAAGCTCAGGGGTAAATGTTGGGTCCTCCATTGCGATGGACTCTGGATTCAAAGTGTTGGCCTGTAGCTCTCTCCATCTTCTAATGTAGTCTTTCTTTGCCTCTTTACGCTTTGGTGTCTTATTATACAACCTAAGGCATTCACGCCTGGATTCCCTCTTGTCAGGAGTTTCATTTTTGTACCGATTGCTAAAGTAGGCGCCCCTTTGCCTCATATGCTTAGGTGTGTGACCAACCGTTTCACGTGCACTACCTGGAGTAAGGAAGCCAATTATGATAGCTAATATATTGTTTTCGTGATCACCAATCACATTTGAGACATAATTTAGGCATTACTATATTTGCTACAGCGACAATAATATGTAGCAGGCAGCTGACTTGGTATGACAGTAATAATATAATATTTTACTCATGACACCAACAGTTGGCATGTGTATGTTCATCCACTTGAAATCTGTTGTTCTTTTATATATTTAGTCAATTGAACAGCCACGTACCTGGTGTCATGAGGTCTCTTGTCGAAACGATGTCGTTCGGCTGATATGTCTCATTCCTATGCAGCCAATCGCTGCCATCATTTGGATCCATGTTTTCTTCTTCATCTCCATCTACAAAATAGGAACACGTTACTTCACGCATTGTAGATGAATGCATGGTCATAAGAATTTTAAAGTGATGTATTTCATCACCTCCTAACACATTCGGCGTCCCATTTTGTCCTTTCTTTCGTTGACGCACTTCACGACGCCTATTATTTAACTTATTCCTTTGTTCAGCAGACATTGCTGCACACCTTTCTCTATCCCTTTGCCTCTTGCGTTCGATAGCATTACCAATCGGTGAGATGTTTTCATCAGGACCTGGCATGATATCAACCTAGATATTAGCCAAGTCAACTGTGATATAATGGGTTGCATGGCTAGGGATGCATTCAAGTCACATAGGAAATAATACAATGGCAAAAGTTTGTTCGTTGTACCTGCACTGTTGTGTGTTTCTACATTTGTAAAATCAATAGTGCTACAGTGATCTGGAAAGACAGCAGCGGAACAGAGGAATTAGAAAATAATTCATATGAGGATAAGGTGAAATTATTTGCTAAAATGGTCATGTACCTAAACCAGGATGCACATCTCCACTTATCTCAACGTTAGCTGCCTTCTGTGCTTGGTTCATATGTAGTCGTTGAATATTCGCATCCATGTTTTCTTCATATAACAAGCATATGCGAAAAGTTACATGTCAACTAATTATAGTATACACATGTGGGTATAATCATAAGGAATTTAACTTTTCATCACCTCTTGCAGACTCAGGCACTGTCGACAGTCCTTTATTTCGTTGGCGCGCTTCACGACACTTTCTGTTTCTCTCATTCCTCTGTTCAACGGGCATTGCGGCAAATCTTTCCCGTTCCCTCTGACGCTTACGTTCCTTAGCATCAACCGTTGGTGTATGCGAGTTCGCTTCATTTTGATCACCTGAAAGCCCACTTTTATTTATTACTGTATCCCAACAATATTACAATGATTTATCTCTCCTACTTATATATCAACTTTTACCTGCAATGGTGGTGTTTGAGATGTCCGCTAATGGTGTGCGACCACCGTTACTTCCCACCTTATCCATATCATGAACAGTGCACTGGGAAACAAAACAACTTTAGCCTTTGGAGCCGGTGGCATAACAATTAAGATATGATGCGCATCTAGATGGCAAAACAATTAACAAATAGGCATGAAAAAAGTATGTATCACACCTCACTTATAACCCTACGATGGTAGATGGCATCATAGCTTGGTTGTGATAGATAATATTTCATAGTGCAAATAAAAATTCCAGATAACATAAAAATTGTAGGTAAGGCTTACTCCGGTTACAAACATGAATCATCAATAAAAATAATTCCTGATTGTATATCCAATTACTGTGCAGTGCAAATAAAAAGTCCAGATCACATAAAAATTGTAGGCAAGGCTTACTCCGGTTACAAACATGAATCATCAATAAAAATAGTTCCTGATTGTATACACGTCTATAAATAAATTAAGTAGCATAGGTTTGATGCACGGCAATAGCAAGATTAGTTATCAGAAACTGAACAGTATTTGGTTTGTACCTGTTGCTTGGGTAAGGATTTGGTCGCGACCGCGGCGCAGGTCTCCGGTGGGCAGGGTGGCAGCAGCGGATGGTGAGCTGACCGGCGGATCCCGGACGGAGGAGACGAGAACTGGCGAGCGCGGGGCTGGGAGGGTGAGAATGAGGCGTATCTGTGACGGCGGATGCACGATGACGTCTATCTGTCCTCGTCGATGAGGAGGATGCGGCCGAGGTGCGCCCGTCGTCGTTGCCGTCAGAGGAAGCCGTGTGCGGCAGCCTTGCGACTTCGGCGGCGGTGCGACGTAGGTATGGGCGTGGAGAGGAGCTCAGTCTATCCTTCTGTAGATGAGGAGGGTGCGGCCGAGGTCCATCTGTCGTCGTTGCTGGCCGAGATGTCCGCATGTCCGTCCGTCCATCCGTCCGCCAGTCATCGCTGCCGGCCGAGGTGCGCCCGTCACCGTGAGAGGGAGCCGTGCGGCAGCCACGGTGCGACGTAGGTGCGGGCCGGGCGTGGAGAGGAGCTCAGAGTCACGTACGGTTGGAGATCGGAAACTGAGCGATGATGGCCGGTGATTACGGATCTAATCGCTGATTTGCCGGTGTCGTGGAAATTACGTGAACATGTTGAGGAGAAAGAACGTTGCATGCAGCGGGACCCACAGCTGGAGATGGGAGGCAGACGCGCGAGGCCATGCAGGCGGGTGGTGCACGCCTACGCTAGTTGCATAATAGGTAGTAGGGATTAATCATTGACAATGCTGTTTAGGGAGTTCATTATCTCTTAATTCGAGAGCCTAATGAACATACACCCTTAATAGAATTTGTAGAGTGATCAGAGCTTGACAATCTTTGTTCTTGGCCCATGAGCTAAATCGGCCAGCAAGCGGCCCAAAATCGAGCTTGAATCGGCCCACATCGATGCATGCCAGCCGTTCGGTGGAATGCCCCTATGGGCGATGCGTGCCCTCGCGCGTCTGCCTCCCAGAGCGCGAGCAAGCCATTGCCGACAGCTGCCCGTCCACCTCACCTCGTCCCTGCCTCTCCACTACATGGGGAAACACCTCTCCTTTCACGTCCACTCGGCCCTGTCTCATCCTCGCTCGCCTCCGTGCGCCGCGCACAGTGCCATGGCCGGGCTCGCCATGCTGTTGCCGCGTTCTGCTGCGGCTATTGCTCCGCGCTGCGTGCAAACGCACTTCACGCGGGCGTGCCGTCGTCGGTGAGCCCTCTACCTGCACGCGTGGCCCTGCGCCGCCCGCCCTCGGTCGCGTGACCGCGGGATAGCTTTGGGACGAGCCGAGGCCAGGTGCGGAGGAAGCCCGATGGTGCCCTGCCTGGACGGTCCGCCCTGCACGCCGCTGGTCTCCCTGCCGTTCCCAGGCCGCGTCCCGACGAGCCGATCCCGACGCCCCTTCCCGTCCCTGCTCTGTGTACGGGATGAGGAAGAAGAAAGGGGTAAGAATGAATTAGAAACTCTTTTCTGGTTTCTGATGTAAAAATGCCAAGGCACATAGATTTACATTTATGGGCTCGATTAATTTGCTAGGAAGTCTAGGGGTCCTGATGCAAAGTGATTTTTGTTTTTCTTTTATGCATTAATCGGCTGACACTTTGGAAATTCATAGTAATTCGTAGAAAAATCATAAAATAGCAAATGAGGACTTTTTGGAATCCTTGTGAATAGATGATAATATGATAGTGTTTTGTAGAAATTTTGTGCTGTTTATATTTATGTTTGATAAATAGGGATAAATTCATATCTCAAATTATAGTGTTACAATTGCTGTGAAATTTTTATAAGGGCCTATGTATGCAGTGAGTGTGCTATGGTTAAATTTTTATGCATTTTGATTGATGGATGAAGGAGTTATGATTTTCCTTGCTTTGCATGTAAGGAAACTTTAGAAAATTCTAGTAGATTATTTATAAGTGTTGTAACTGTGATTTTTGGGGATCTCCCTTCTCTTGCCATGAGAAGCCCCACGAAAAAGTTTGAGCTGCATAGGACGATGGGAGAAACATAATTAAATATAGGTTTTGGTCCATCCATTGTTGTTAACGTATCATTTGTTGTGGGACTTAGAATCAGGGTTTGTTGGACTTGTTGGTAAGATGAAAGAGGAAACCATACCGTAGGAATGAAACCTTAAAAATATGCATTACCAAAGTTGTTTTGGCCCAACTTACATGCCCTCGTCTTCCACCACTTCAGCCCGCGCTTCTGCACTTGGCTGAGAGATGATACCAGCGGACCATGAGTTAGTTTGTCTAGGCCTAAGAGGGTGAAAATTAAACTTTTTCCTAATCCAAAAACTTGTACACGCTAGTAAGTAGAAACCAATGAATATAATGAGTTTCCATATATGTAAGCTGATGAGAGAAACTTAATTCAATACAGGTTTTGATCCATCCACTGTTGTTAACATACTAATTGTTCTGGGGCTCGGAATCAAGGGTTGTTGGACTGGTTTGTAAGATAAATGATAGGAACGAAACATCAAAAATATGCATCAGCAAAGTTGTTTTGGCCCAACTTACATGCCCTCCTCTTCTGCCACTTGAGCCCGCGCTTTCGCACCAGGCCGAGAGACAAAACCAATGCACCATGACTCAGTTCGCCTAGCCTCATGAGGGCAAAAATCTTACTTTTTCCGAATCCAAAAACTTGTACATGCTAGTAAGGTGGAACCAATGAATATAACGCTTTTCCAAATATGTAGGACGATGGGAGAAACTTAATTAAATATAGATTTTGGTCCATCCATTGTTGTTAACGTGTCATTTGTTGTGGGACCCGGAACCGAGGTTTGTTGGACTTGTTGGTAAGATGAATGAGGAAACCACACCATAAGAAAAAAACCTTAAAAATATGCATCACCAAAGTTGTTTTGGCCCAACTTACATGCCCTCCTCTTCTGCCACTTCAGCTAGCGCTTCCGCACTAGGCTGAGAGGTGAAACAGCACACTATGACTTAGTTTGCCTAGACCTAAGAGGGCGAGATTTGAACTTTTTCCTAATCCGAAAACTTGTACACGCTGCTAAATAAGAACCAATGAATATAATGCTTTTCCATATATGTGGGCCGATTCGAGAAACTTAATTCAATACAGGTTTTGATCCATCCACTGTTGTTAACATATCAATTGTTGTGGGACTCGGAATCGAGGGTTGTTAGACTTGTTTGCAGGATGAATCAGGAAACCACTCCATTGGAACGAAACCTCAAAAATATGCATCACCAAAGTTGTTTTGGCCCAACTTACATGCCCTCCTCTTCTTCCACTTGAGCCCGCGCTTCGGCATCACGCCGAGATACGAAACCAGCGCGCCATGACTTAGTTTGCCTAGACTGAAGAGAGCGAAAATTAACCTTTTTCCTAATCCAAAAACTTGTGCACGCTAGTAAGGTGGAACCAATGAAAATAATGCGTTTCCAAATATGTACGCCGATGGGAGAAACATAATTAAATATAGGTTTTGGTCCATCCATTGTTGTTATCGTATCATTTGTTGTGGGACTTGGAATCGGGGTTTGTTGGACTTGTTGGTAAGATGATTGAGGAAACCACACCATAGGAATGATACCTTAAAAATATGCATCACCAAAGTTGTTTTGGCCCAACTTACATGCCCTCGTCTTCCAACACTTCAGCCCGCGCTTCCGCACTTGGCTGAGTGATGATACCAGCGGACCATGACATAGTTTGTCTAGGCCTAAGAGGGTGAAAATTAAACTTTTTCCTAATCCAAAAACTTGTACACGATAGTAAGTAGGAACCAATGAACATAATGTGTTTCCATATATGTAAGCCGATGGGAGAAACTTAATTCAATACAGGTTTTGATCCATCCACTGTTGTTAACATACCAATTGTTCTGGGGCTCGGAATCAAGGGTTGTTGGACTGGTTTGTAGGATGAATGATAGGAACGAAACCTCAAAAATATGCATCAGAAAAGTTGTTTTGGCCCAACTTACATGCCCTCCTCTTCTGCCACAAGAGCCCACGCTTCGGTATCAGGCTAAGATACAAAACCAGTGCAATATGACTCAGTTTGCCTAGACTAAAGAGGGCAAAAATTAAACTTTTTCCTAATCCGAAAACTTGTACACACTAGGTAGTAAGGACCAATGAATATAATGCTTTTCCACATATGTAGGCCGATAGGACAAACTTAATTCAATACAGGTTTTGATCCATCCACGCTTCAGCATCAGGCTAAACTAGCACAGCATGACTCAGTTTGCCTAGACTGAAGAGGGCGAAAATTTACCTTTTTCCTGATTCGGAAACTTGTACACGCTAGTAAGTAAGAACCAATGAATATAATGCTTTTCCATATATGTACGCCGAAGGAAGAAATTTAATTCAATACCAGTTTTGAACCATCCACTGTTGTTAACATATCAATTGTTGTGGGACTCAGAATAGAGGGATGTTGGACTTGTTGGTAAGATGAATGAGGAAACCACACCATAGGAACGAAATCTCAAAAATATGCATCACCAAATTTGTTTTGGCCGAACTTACATGCCCTCCTCTTCTGCCACATGAGCCCCTGCTTTGGCATTAGGCTGAGATACAAAACTAGTGCAGCATGACTCAGTTTGCCTAGATTGAAGAGGGCGAAAATTAAACTTTTTCCCAATCTAAAAACTTGTAAACGCTGGTAAATAGGAACCAATGAATATATTGCTTTTCCATATATGTAGGCCGATGGGAGAAACTAAATTCAATATAGGTTTTGATCCATCCACTGTTGTTAACATATCTATTGTTGTGGGACTCGGAATCGAGGGTTGTTGGCCTTGTTGGTATGACAAATGAGAAAACCACACCATAGGAATGAAACCTCAAAAATATGCATCACCAAAGTTGTTTTGGCCCAACTTACATGCCCAACTCTTCTGCCACTGGAGCCCACGCTTTAGCATCAGTCTGGGATACAAAACCAGCGCAGCATGACTCAATTTGCCTAGACTAACTTGCGCGAAAATTAAACTTTCTCCTAATCGAAAAACTCGTACACGCTAGTAAGTAGGAACCAATGAATATAATGTTTTTCCATATATGTAGGCCGATGGGAGCAACTTAATTCAATACAAGTTTTGGTCCATCCACTATTGTTAACATATCAATTGTTGTGGGACTCGGAATCGAGGGTTCTTGGACTTGTTGTGAAGATGAATGAGGAAACCACACCATAGGAATGAAACTTCAAAAAAATGCATCACCAAAGATGTTTTGGCCCAACTTACATGCCCTCCCATTCTGCCACTTGAGCCCACGCTTTGGCATCGGTTCGAGATACAAAACCGATGCAGCATGACTTAGTTTGCCTAGACTGAAGAGGGCGAAAATTAAACTTTTCCTAATCCAAAAATGTGTACACGCTAGTAAGTAGGAACCAATGAATATATTGCTTTTCCATACATGTACGCCGATGGGAGAAACTTAATTCAATACAGGTTTTGATCCATCCACTGTTGTTAACATATCAATTGTTGTGGGACTCGGAATCGAGGTTTGTTGGACTTGTTGGTAAGATGAATGAGGAAACCACACCATAGGAACAAATCATCAAAAATATGCATCACCAAAGTTGTTTTGGCTCAACTTACATGCCCTCCTCTTCTGCCACTTGAGCCCACGCTTCGGCATCGGGCCGAGATACAAAACCAGCGCATAATGACTCAGTTTGCCTAGACTGAAGAGGGCGAAAATTAACCTTTTTCCTAATTCAAAAACTTGTACACGCTAGTAAGTAGGAACCAATTAATATAATGCTTTTCCATATATGTAGGCCAATGGGAGAAACTTAATTCAATACAGGTTTTGGTCAATCCACTATTGTTAACATATCATTTGATGTGGGACTCGAAATCAAGGGTTGTTGGACTTGTTGGGAAGATGAATAAAGAAACCACACCATAGGAACGAAACTTCAAAAATATGCATCACGAAAGTTGTTTTGGCCCAACTTACATGCCCTCCTCTTCTGCCACTTGAGCCCACGCTTCGGCGTCAGGCCCAGATACAGAACCAGCGCAGCATGACTCAGTTTGCGTAGACTAAAGAGGGCGAAAATTAAACTTTTTCCTAATCCGAAAACTTGTACAAGCTAGTAAGTAGAAACCAATGAATATAATGCTTTTCCATATATGTAGGCCGATGGGAGAAACTTAATTCAATACAGGTTTTGATTCATCCACTATTATTAACATATCAATTGTTGTGGGACTCGGAATCGAGGGTTGTTGGACTTGTTGGTATGACGAATGTGAAAACCAAACCATAGGACTGAAACCTCAAAAATATGCATCACCAAAGTTGTTTTGGCCCAACTTACATGCCCAACTCTTCTGCCACTGGACCCACGCTTCAGCATCAGTCTGAGATACAAAAGCAGCACAGCATGACTCAATTTGCTTAGACTAACTTGGGCAGAAATTAAACTTTCTCCTAATCCAAAAACTTGTACACGCTAGTAAGTAGGAACCAATGAATATAATGCTTTTCCATATATGTAGGCCGATGGGAGAAACTTAATTCAATACAAGTTTTGGTCCATCCACTATTGTTAACATATCAATTGTTGTGGGACTCGGAATCGACGGTTGTTGGACTTGTTGGGAAGATGAATGAGGAAACCACACCATAGGAATGAAACTTCAAAAATATGCATCACCAAAGATGTTCTGGCCCATCTTACAAGCCCTCCCATTCTGCCACTTGAGCCCATGCTTTGGCATCGATTCGAGATACAAAACCAATGCAACATGACTCAGTTTGCCTAGACTGAAGAGGGCGAAAATTCAACTTTTCCTAATCCAAAAACGTGTACACGCTAGTAAGTAGGAACCAATGAATATATTGCTTTTCCATACATATATGCCGATGGGAGAAACTTAATTCAATACAGGTTTTGATCCATCCACTGTTGTTAACATATCAATTGTTGTGGGACTCGGAATCGAGGTTGGCTAGACTTGTTGGTAAGATGAACGAGGAAACCACACCATAGGAACGAAACCTCAAAAATATGCATCGCCAAAGTTGTTTTGGCTCAACTTACATGCCCTCCTCTTCTGCCACTTGAGCCCACGCTTCGGCGTCAGGCCGAGATACAGAACCAGCGCATCATGACTCAGTTTGCCTAGACTGAAGAGGGCGAAAATTAAACTTTTTCTTAATCCGAAAACGTGTACACGCTAGTAAGTAGGAACCAATGAATATAATGCTTTTCCATATATGTAGGCCGATGGGAGAAACTTAATTCAATACAGGTTTTGATCCATCCACTGTTGTTAACATATCAATTGTTGTGGGAATCGGAATCGAGGTTTGTTGGACCTTTTGGTATGACGAATGCGAAAACCGCACCATAGGAATGAAACCTCAATATGCATCACCAAAGTTGTTTTGGCCCAACTTACATGCCCAACTCTTCTGCCACTGGAGCCCACGCTTCAGCATCAGTCCGAGATACAAAACCAGCGCAGCATGACTCAATTTGCCTAGACTGACTTGGGCGAAAATTAAACTTTCTCCTAATCCAAAAACTTGTACACGCTAGTAAGTAGGAACCAATGAATATAATGCTTTTCCATATATGTAGGCCGATGGGAGAAACTAAATTCAATACAAGTTTTGATCCATGCACTGTTGTTAACATATCAATTGTTGTGGGACTCAGGATCGAGGGTTGTTGGACTTGTTGGGAAGATGAATGAGGAAACCACACCATAGGGATGAAACCTCAAAAATATGTATCACCAAAGATGTTTTAGCCCAACTTACATGCCCTTCCCTTCTGCCACTTGAGCCCACGCTTTTGCATCGGTTCGAGATACAAAATCGACGCAGCATGACTCAGTTTGCCTAGACTGAAGAAGGCGAAAATTAAACTTTTCCTAATCCAAAAACGTGTACACGCTAGTAAGTAGGAACAAATGAATATATTGCTTTTCCACACATGTACACCGATGGGAGAAACTTAATTCAATACAGGTTTTGATCCATCCACTCTTGTTAACATATCAATTGTTGTGGGACTCGGAATCGAGGTTTGTTGGACTTGTTGGTAAGATGAATGAGGAAACCACACCATAGGAACAAATCATCAAAAATATGCATCACCAAAGTTGTTTTGGCTCAACTTACATGCCCTCCTCTTCTGCCACTTGAGCCCACGCTTCGGCATCGGGCCGAGATACAAAACCAGCGCATAATGACTCAGTTTGCCTAGACTGAAGAGGGCGAAAATTAACCTTTTTCCTAATTCAAAAACTTGTACACGCTAGTAAGTAGGAACCAATTAATATAATGCTTTTCCATATATGTAGGCCAATGGGAGAAACTTAATTCAATACAGGTTTTGGTCAATCCACTATTGTTAACATATCATTTGATGTGGGACTCGAAATCAAGGGTTGTTGGACTTGTTGGGAAGATGAATAAAGAAACCACACCATAGGAACGAAACTTCAAAAATATGCATCACGAAAGTTGTTTTGGCCCAACT
The DNA here is from genome assembly GCA_022530915.1 of Paspalum notatum. Taxonomy (NCBI): domain Eukaryota; kingdom Viridiplantae; phylum Streptophyta; class Magnoliopsida; order Poales; family Poaceae; genus Paspalum; species Paspalum notatum. The sequence continues at coordinate 7,263,017 of CM039683.1, forward strand.
TACATGCCCTCCTCTTCTGCCACTTGAGCCCACGCTTCGGCGTCAGGCCCAGATACAGAACCAGCGCAGCATGACTCAGTTTGCGTAGACTAAAGAGGGCGAAAATTAAACTTTTTCCTAATCCGAAAACTTGTACAAGCTAGTAAGTAGAAACCAATGAATATAATGCTTTTCCATATATGTAGGCCGATGGGAGAAACTTAATTCAATACAGGTTTTGATTCATCCACTATTATTAACATATCAATTGTTGTGGGACTCGGAATCGAGGGTTGTTGGACTTGTTGGTATGACGAATGTGAAAACCAAACCATAGGACTGAAACCTCAAAAATATGCATCACCAAAGTTGTTTTGGCCCAACTTACATGCCCAACTCTTCTGCCACTGGACCCACGCTTCAGCATCAGTCTGAGATACAAAAGCAGCACAGCATGACTCAATTTGCTTAGACTAACTTGGGCAGAAATTAAACTTTCTCCTAATCCAAAAACTTGTACACGCTAGTAAGTAGGAACCAATGAATATAATGCTTTTCCATATATGTAGGCCGATGGGAGAAACTTAATTCAATACAAGTTTTGGTCCATCCACTATTGTTAACATATCAATTGTTGTGGGACTCGGAATCGACGGTTGTTGGACTTGTTGGGAAGATGAATGAGGAAACCACACCATAGGAATGAAACTTCAAAAATATGCATCACCAAAGATGTTCTGGCCCATCTTACAAGCCCTCCCATTCTGCCACTTGAGCCCATGCTTTGGCATCGATTCGAGATACAAAACCAATGCAACATGACTCAGTTTGCCTAGACTGAAGAGGGCGAAAATTCAACTTTTCCTAATCCAAAAACGTGTACACGCTAGTAAGTAGGAACCAATGAATATATTGCTTTTCCATACATATATGCCGATGGGAGAAACTTAATTCAATACAGGTTTTGATCCATCCACTGTTGTTAACATATCAATTGTTGTGGGACTCGGAATCGAGGTTGGCTAGACTTGTTGGTAAGATGAACGAGGAAACCACACCATAGGAACGAAACCTCAAAAATATGCATCGCCAAAGTTGTTTTGGCTCAACTTACATGCCCTCCTCTTCTGCCACTTGAGCCCACGCTTCGGCGTCAGGCCGAGATACAGAACCAGCGCATCATGACTCAGTTTGCCTAGACTGAAGAGGGCGAAAATTAAACTTTTTCTTAATCCGAAAACGTGTACACGCTAGTAAGTAGGAACCAATGAATATAATGCTTTTCCATATATGTAGGCCGATGGGAGAAACTTAATTCAATACAGGTTTTGATCCATCCACTGTTGTTAACATATCAATTGTTGTGGGAATCGGAATCGAGGTTTGTTGGACCTTTTGGTATGACGAATGCGAAAACCGCACCATAGGAATGAAACCTCAATATGCATCACCAAAGTTGTTTTGGCCCAACTTACATGCCCAACTCTTCTGCCACTGGAGCCCACGCTTCAGCATCAGTCCGAGATACAAAACCAGCGCAGCATGACTCAATTTGCCTAGACTGACTTGGGCGAAAATTAAACTTTCTCCTAATCCAAAAACTTGTACACGCTAGTAAGTAGGAACCAATGAATATAATGCTTTTCCATATATGTAGGCCGATGGGAGAAACTAAATTCAATACAAGTTTTGATCCATGCACTGTTGTTAACATATCAATTGTTGTGGGACTCAGGATCGAGGGTTGTTGGACTTGTTGGGAAGATGAATGAGGAAACCACACCATAGGGATGAAACCTCAAAAATATGTATCACCAAAGATGTTTTAGCCCAACTTACATGCCCTTCCCTTCTGCCACTTGAGCCCACGCTTTTGCATCGGTTCGAGATACAAAATCGACGCAGCATGACTCAGTTTGCCTAGACTGAAGAAGGCGAAAATTAAACTTTTCCTAATCCAAAAACGTGTACACGCTAGTAAGTAGGAACAAATGAATATATTGCTTTTCCACACATGTACACCGATGGGAGAAACTTAATTCAATACAGGTTTTGATCCATCCACTCTTGTTAACATATCAATTGTTGTGGGACTCGGAATCGAGGTTTGTTGGATTTGTTGGTAAGATGAATGAGGAAACCACACCATAGGAACGAAACCTCAAAAATATGCATCACCAAAGTTGTTTTGGCTCAACTTATATGCCCTCCTCTTCTGCCACTTGAGCCCACGCTTCGGCATCGGGACGAGATACAAAACAAGCGCATAATGACACAGTTTGCCTAGACTGAAGAGGGTGAAAATTAACCTTTTTCCTAATTCAAAACCTCCTCTTCTGCCATGTGAGCCCACGCTTCGGCATCAGTTCGAGATACAAAACCAACGCAGCACGACTCAGTTTGCCTATAATGAAGAGGGCAAAAATTAAACTTTTTCCTTATCCGAACACTTGTACACGCTAGTAAGTAGGAACCAATGAATATAATGCTTTTCCATATATGTAGGCCGATGGGAGAAACTTAATTCAATACAGGTGTTGAACCATCCACTGTTGTTAACATATCAATTGTTGTGTGACTCGGAATCGAGGGTTGTTGGACTTGTTGGTATGATGAATGAGGAAACGACACCATAGGAAAGAAACCTCAAAAATATGCATCACCAAAGTTGTTTTGGCCCAACTTAAATGCCCTCATCTTCTGCCACTTGAGCCCAAGCTTCGGCACCAGGACGAGATACAAAACCAGCGCAGCATGACTCAGTTTGCCTAGACTTAAGAGGGCGAAAATTAAACATTTTCCTAATCTGAAAACTTGTACACGCTAGTAAATAAGAACCAATGAATATAATGCTTTTCCATATATGTAGGCCGGTGGAATAAACTTAATTAAATACCAGTTTTTATCCATCCACTGTTGTTAACATATCAATTGTTGTGGGACTCGGAATCGAGGGTTGTTGGACTTGTTGGTATGATGAATGAGGAAACCACACCATAGGAACGAAACCTCAAAAATATGCATCACCAAAGTTGTTTTGGCCCAACTTACATGCCCTCCTCTTCTGCCACTTGAGCCACGCTTCGGCATCAGGCCAAGATACAAAACCAGTGCAGCATGACTCAGTTTGCCTAGACTGAAGAGGGCAAAAATTAAACTTTTTCCTAATCAAAAAACTTGTACACGCTAGTAAGTAAGAACCAATGAATATAATGCTTTTCCATGTATGTAGGCCGACGAGAGAAACTAAATTCAATACAGGTTTTGCTCGATCCACAGTTTTTAACATATCATTTGTTGTGGGACTCAGAATCGAGGGTTGTTGGACTTGCTGGGAAGATGAATGAGGAAACCACACCATAGGAACGAAACCTCAAAAATATGCATCACCAAAGTTTTTTTGGCCCAATTTACATGCCCTCCTCTTCTGCCACTTGAGCCCACGCTTCGGCAACAGTCCGAGATACAAAACCAGTGCAGCATGACTCTGTTTGCCCAGACATAAGGGGGCGAAAATTAAACTTTTTCCTAATCCAAAAACTTGTACACGGTAGCAAGTAGGAACCAATGAATATAATGCTTTTTCATATATGTAGGCCGATGGGAGAAACTTAATTCAATACAGGTTTTGATCGATCCGCTGTTGTTAACCTATCAAATGTTGTGGGACTCGGAATCGAGGGTTGTTGGACTTGTTGGGAAGATGAATGAGAATACCACACCATAGGAACGAAACCTCAAAAATATGCATCACCAAAGTTGTTTTGGCCCAACTTACATGCCCTCCTCTTCTGCCACGTGAGCCCACGCTTCGGCAACAGTCCGAGATACAAAACCAATGCAGCATTACTCAGTTTGCCTAGACTGAAGAGGGCGAAAATTAAACTTTTTCCTAACCCAAAAACTTGTACTCGCTAGTAAGTAAGAACCAATGAATATAATGCCTTTCCATTTATGTAGGCCAATGGGAGAAACTTAATTCAATACAGGTATTGTTCCATCCACTGTTGTTAACATATCAATTGTTCTGGGACTCGGAATCGAGGGTTGTTGGACATGTTGGTATGATGAATGAGGAAACCACACCATAGGAAAGAAACCACAAAAATATGCATCACCAAAGTTGTTTTGCCTAACTTACATGCCCTCCTTTTTTGCCTTGTGAGCCCACGCTTCGGCATCAGTCCGAGATACAAAACCAACGCAGCGTGACTCAGTTTGCCTAGACTGAGGAGGGCGAAAATTAAAGTTTTTCCTAATCCGAAAACTTGTACACGCTAGTAAGTAAGAACCAATGAATATAATGATTTTCCATATACGTAGGCCGAAGGGAGAAACTTAATTCAATACAGGTTTTGATCCATCCACTGTTGTTAACATATCAATTGTTGCAGGACTCGGAATCGAGGGTTGTTGGACTTGTTGGTATGATGAATGAGGAAACCACACCATAGGAAAGAAACCTCAAAAATATGCATCACCAAAGTTGTTTTGGTCCGAGTTACATGCCCTCATCTTCTGCCGCTTGTGCCCACGCTTCGGCATCAGGACGAGACACAAAACCAGCGCAGCATGACTCAGTTTGCCTAGACTGAAGAGGGCAAAAATTAAACTCTTTCCTAATCCGAAAACTTGTACACGCTAGTAAGTAAGAACCAATGAATATAATGCTTTTCCATATATGTAGGCCGATGGGAGAAACTCAATTCAAAACAAGTTTTGACCCTTCCACTGTTGTTAACATATCAACTGTTGTGGGACTCGAAAACGAGGGTTGTTGGACTTGTTGGTATGATGAATGAGGAAACCACACCGTAAGAACGAAACCTCAAAAACATGCATCACCAAAGTTGCTTTGGCCCAACTTACATGCGCTTCTCTTCTGCCAGTTGAGCCCACGCTTCGGCATCAGACCAAGATACAAAACTAGCGCAGCATGACTCAGTTTGCCTAGACTGAAGAGGGCGAAAATTAAACTTTTTCCTTATCCAAAAACTTGTACACGCTAGTAAGAACCAACGAATATAACGCTTTTCCAGATATGTAGGCCGGTGGGAGAAACTTAATTCAATACAGGTTTTGATCCATCCACTGTTGTTAACATATCAATTGTTGTGGGACTCGGAATCGAGGGTTGTTGGACATGTTGGTATGATGAATGAGAAACCACACCATAGGAAAGAAACCTCAAAAATATGCATCACCAAAGTTGTTTTGGCCCAACTTACATGCCCTCCTCTTCTGCCACGTCAGCCCACGCTTCGGCATGAGTCCGAGATACTGCCGAGATACAAAACCAACGCAGCATGACTCAGTTTACCTAGACTGAAGAGGGCGAAAATTAAACTTTTTCCTAATGCAAAAACTTGTACACGCGAGTAAGTAGGAACCAATGGATATAATGATTTTCCATATATGTAGGCCGGAGGGAGAAACTTAATTCAATACCGGTTTCGATCCATCCACTGTTGTTAACATATCCATTGTTGTGGGACTCGGAATCGAGGGTTGTTGGACTTGTTGGTATGATGAATGAGGAAACCACACCATAGGAAAGAAACCTAAAAAATATGCATCACCAAAGTTGTTTTGGCCCGACTTACATGCCCTCATCTTCTGCCACTTGAGCCCACGCTTCGGCATCAGGACGAGATACCAAACCAGCGCAGCATGACTCAGTTTGCCTAGACTGAAGTGGGCAAAAATGAAACTCTTTCCTAATCCGAAAACTTGTACACGCTAGTAAGTAAGAACCAATGAATATAATGCTTTTCCATATATGTAGGCCGATGGGAGAAACTCAATTCAATACCAGTTTTCACCCATCCACTGTTGTTAACATATCAATTGTTGTCGGACTTGTTGGTATGATGAATGAGGAAACCACACCATACGAACGAAACCTCAAAAATATGCATCACCAAAGTTGTTTTGGCCCAACTTACATGCCCTCCTCTTCTGCCACGTGAGCCCACGCTTCGGCATCAGTTCGAAATACAAAACCAACGCAGCATGACTCAGTTTGCCTGGACTGAAGAGGGCGAAAATTAAACTTTTTCCAAATCCGAAAACTTGTACACGCTAGTAAGTAGGAACCAATGAATATAATGCTTTTCCGTATATGTAGGCCGATGGGAGAAATTTAATTCAATACAGGTTTTGATCCGTCCACTGTTATTAACATTTCAATTGTTGTGGGACTCAGAATCGAGGGTTGTTGGACATCTTGGAGTGATGAATGAGGAAACCACACCATAGGAAAGAAACCTCAAAAATATGCATCTCCAAAGTTGTTTTGGCCCAACTTACTTGTCCTCATCTTCTACCACTTGAGCCCATGCTTCCGCATCAGGACGAGATACAAAACCAGCGCAGCATGACTCAGTTTGCCTAGACTGAAGAGGGCAAAAATTAAACTTTTTCCTAATCCGAAAACTTGTACACGCTAGTAAGTAAGAACCAATAAATATAATGCTTTTCCACATATGTAGGCCAATGGGAGAAACTTAATTCAATACCAGTTTTGATCCATCCACTGTTGTTAAGATATCAATTGTTGTGGGACTCGGAATCGAGGGTTGTTGGACTTGTTTCTATGATGAATGAGGAAACCACACCATAGGAACGAAACCTCAAAAATATGCATCACCAAAGTTGTTTTGGACCAACTTACGTGCACTCCTCTTGTGCCACTTGAGCCCATGCTTTGGCATCAGGCCAAGATACAAAACCAGCGCAGCATGACTCAGTTTGCCTAGACTGAAGAGGGAGAAAATTAAACTTTTTCCTAATCCAGAAACTTGTACACGCTAGTAAGTAAGAACCAATGAATATAATGCTTTTCCATATATGTAGGCCGATGTGAGAAACTTAATTCAATACAGGTTTTGATCCTTCAACTGTTGTTAACATATCAATTGTTGTGGGACTCGGAATCGAGGGTTGTTCGACTTGTTGGTATGATGAATGAGGAAGCCACACCATCGGAAAGAAACCTCAAAAATATGCATCACCAAAGTTGTTTTGTTCCAACTCACATGCCCTCATCTTCTGCCACTTGAGCCCACGCTTCAAAATCAGGACGAGATACAAAACCAGTGCAGCATGACTCAATTTGCATAGACTGAAGAGGGCGAAAATTAAACTTTTTCCTAATCCGAAAACTTGTACACGCTAGTAAGTAAGAACGAATGAATATATTGCTTTTCCATATATGTAGGCCGATGGGAGAAACTTAATTCAATACCAGTTTTGATCCATCCACTGTTGTTAACATATCAATTGTTGTGGGACTCAGAATCGAGGGTTGTTGGACTTGTTGGTCTGATGAATGAGGAAACCACACCATAGGAACGAAACCTCAAAAATATGCATCACCAAAGTTGTTTTGGACCAACTTACATGCCCTCCTCTTCTGCCACTTGAGCCCATGCTTTGGCAACAGGCCAACATACAAAACCAGCGCAGCATGACTCAGTTTGCCTAGACTGAAGATGGCAAAAATTAAACTTTTTCCTGATCCGAAAACTTGTACACGCTAGTAAGTAAGAACCAATGAATATAATCCTTTTCCATATATGTAGGCCGATGGGAGAAATTCAATTCAACACCAGTTTTGACCCATCCACTGTTGTTAACATATCAATTGTTGTGGGACTCGGAATCGAGAGTTGTTGGACTTGTTGGGAAGATGAATGAGGAAACCACACCATTGGAACGAAACCTCAAAAATATGCATCACCAAAGTTGTTTTGGCCCAATTTACATGCCCTCCTCTTCTGCCACTTGAGCCCACGCTTCGGCAACAGTCCGAGATACAAAACCAGTGCAGCATGACTCTGTTTGCCTAGACAGAACAGGGCGAAAATTATACTTTTTCCTAATACAAAAACTTGTACACGCTAGTAAGTAGGAACCAATGAATATGTCACACCCGGTTTTAGAAACAAAACCAAGTGCTAACCATGTATGTGCCAGGATCAGTTTAACCACATACACAGCATAAACAAAAGTAAATAGCACAACCAGTACTTTACTTAAGAGTAATAACCATTATTACAGACCATAAATGTCTTTAACGAAACCGAGTATCTGAACGAAAACGAGTTAACTAAACGACAGCGGAAGACGACCGTGATCCACAGGCAACTGACGGATGGCACACCAGCCTAGAACTCGTCGTAGTCCTGGAACTCCTGGTTAGGATCTCCACAACTTCCTTCTGGATCTGAGCAGCGGTTGCAATGGATGCAACGGGTATAAAACAAGCAAGGATGAGTACATAACGCACTCAGCAAGTATTCCGTTTAGGATAAAAGTGGACTGGCTTTATAGTGGTTAGGCATAGCAATTGCTTTTAGTTAGTCAAGTTTTAATTACTAGCAATGATTAGCATAACCCATCCCTTTATTATAAAGACAGTAAAACATATTAAAAAGATAAGCATGAACCATAACCATATCCATCATCATTACCATGATCACCATGAGTCATTCACCTTGAAGCTGAAACTCTAATCTGTGAGGGTCCAGGCCGCTCTTGACCGTGAGCACGGCTGATATATCAGTTTTAAACACTCTCGAGAGGTTGTACAACTTTACCCACAAGTCATGATTCCCATTGTGCCCGAGGTTTGCAAAGCCCCATTTATTCATACCTTAGATGAATCGGCAGGGTTTCATTACGAGACCTTTACAAAGAATTCCTAGAGTTGTGGCCCACTCGTTACAGGTTACTCCAGTTAACTAAAGATATGAGAGTTCCGTTCCAAAGGGTGACAGATAAAACTGCACCACATTGGCAAAGGGCAAAGTCCCATATCCCCCAGACCCCTCATACGCCATGTTTCAGGAAAGTAAGCCAAAACTCTAGTTCATCTAATTAATCAGTCAAGCCCAGTGCCCATGTGAGTCTTGTGGTTGTACTGTTTTCCTGGGTGGTCGCTCGGCGAACCGATCCTTAGGGCGAAGCACTTGAGCAAAACCAACAAAACATGCTCAAGCCTCCATGATGTTAAAACCAAACTTTTATCATCAGGTTCATCATTACTCGACCATCATTAACAACATAAGTAAAGTGAGTTGAGCGGAAGCAATTAATTTACAACATCACAGCCCTCCCAGGTTATAAAACATGTAAAGGTATATGAGGCTAGTCATCCTTATTAGGAGCATGCAACATTAGGCTCTAGATCATGTGATTAAAGTAAATAGGACATAGGTCAAAGAATACTTGCCTTCCTCAGCAAAAACTTGCTCAGGAACTTCCCAAGATGGATTCTCGACAAACTCGGACGGAACGTCGGCTACACGTCGCATACAAACAAACAATGAGCATAAACTGACTAAAACAGTACACCAAACATCATAAACAGAGGTTAAAAAGGTTTTAGAATTAATCTACACTTTATTACGATTCCGTAGGTTCAAGAATCGTTCAAAACGGAGTTAAAACGCAAAAGATATGAAGAAAACAAGTTTAAAGGCTTAAAATAGAAAGAATTTGAAATTCCAGGGGCTAAACTGCGAAAACCAGGGGTTTAAAAGAAATAACTTGGACGGCGGGTTGATTCAGAAGAAGCACAGGGTCTCTTTTGCAAAACTCCGCGCTGACCGGGATTGACCAGGACCGCGGGTTGATTAACAAAAAGATCGGGGTCCAAACCGTAAAAACCAGGGACCTAACGGTGAAGATCTGGACTGCGGGTTAATTTGCGAAAAGCGGAGGGACTCTTTAGCAAGAATGCGGCCGCTGACCGGTATTGACCCGGGTCGCGTCTCACGGTGGCCGTTGGATCTGGATCGGACGGCTCTGGTTAGATCGGGGAAAAGAGAGGGGCGACGGCGACGGGTTCCACCGGCGGCGACCCTCGGGCGCGGCGGAGACCTGCCGGAGCACCGCGGAATCCGCGGTTCCGGGGCCTAGGGCTAGAGGGACCGGACGCAGGGGCGAGCATGCGGTGGTGCGAAGCGGGCGAAGGGGTTCGGGAGACGGCGCATCGACCGGAGGCGGCGGGCGACGGAGCGGAGTGGTGGAGGAGCTCCGGCGAGCGATTCCCGCCGATGTAGGGCGCGGCTAGGGACTAGAGCTAGCTCGAAAGTTTCCTCACCTCACGGCGAACCTTCGGGTAAAGAAGTGGTCGACGGTGAAGCGGCAATGGCGGTCAGCGACGTGCGGCGACGTCCGTGGGAGCTCTGCGTAGAACGACGGCGGCGCGGTGGGCAACGAAGGCGGCCTAGGGCTTGGGCGTTTGATGGCTAGGGCCTCGGGGTGGCAGCCTTTATAGCCCGGATGCCGAGGCTTGCGGAGGGGGAAAGGGAAAGCACGGCGCGGCAAGGAAGGTCCGGACTTCGGACTCTGTCCGTGTCCGCACTGCGCACGGCGCGGGCGAGGACCGGGAAAGGAAAGTGCGGGCGCGGGAAAGGAAGGCGGAGGCGGCGCGTGAACCCTCGGGCGAGGTCGGGACGCAGGCGCGGGGCGCGGAACCGAGGCCACGGCGCGGGCACTTGCCTCCGTCGGCGTCGGACCGAGAAAGGAAAGGAGAGGGAATGAAGAAGATGACCGGCGGGGCCGGGCTGTCAGCGAGAGAGAGGGAGAGAGAGCGCGCGGGGGGAGAAAGGGCGCGGCGGCCTGCTGGGCCCTTCGGCTGGCGGGCCGCGCGGGGGCGCGCCGGGCCGAGGCGACGAGAAGGAGGAGGGGGCGGAAAGCTGGGCCGGCTGGGGGAGTGGGCCGCGCGGGAGGGAAGAAGGAGGAGGGTGAGGGAGCTGGGCCGAGGGGGCGCGCTGGGCCGACTCGGGCCAAAAGAGAGAAGGAGAAGGAAAGGAGGAAAAAGAAATTTTCCTGAATTGTTTGAAATTTGAGAAATTTTGGAGAGATGCAAAAGAGTTTGAATTCAAACTTTGAACACTGCAAATCACCCAATAAAAATATGCAAAGACATGAGGGTTCAAACATGTGATTCCTATGATTCTTTTTAATTAATTATTTTGAACTCACATAAAATCAAATAGGTGTCATGTATGATCAAACAATATGAACAAATTAAATTGGTTCCAAAGATTTTATTTGTGGCAAAATTTAGGGTGTTACAAACCTACCCCCCTTAAAGAAATCTCGTCCCGAGATTTTAGGATTGGCTAGCAAAGAGTTCCGGGTAATCTGCTCTGAGGTCATCCTCTCTTTCCCAGGTGGCCTCCTCTGCCGTATGGTGGCTCCACTTAACTTTACACATCTTTATGACCCTGTTTCTGGTAGTCCTCTCTGCCGTCTCCAAAATTTGGACTGGATATTCTGTATAAGTCAAATCATCCTGCACATTAAGTTCATCCTCCTGCAACTGCTCTTCGGGTACTCGCAGACACTTCTTCAACTGAGATACATGGAACACATCGTGTACTCCCGATAATCTGTCAGGCAATTCCAGTTGATATGCAACTTCTCCCTTACGGTCAATTATTTTAAAAGGTCCAATATATCGGGGTGCTAATTTCCCTTTCACCTTGAATCGGCGTAAACCACGAATAGGTGATACTTTCAAGTACACATAGTCTCCTACTGTAAATTCCAAATCCCTTCGACGGTTATCCGCATAACTCTTCTGTCTAGTTTGAGCAATCCTCAAATTCTCTCGAATCATTCGTACTTGTCGTTCGGCGTCTTCTATGATTCCAGGACCAAACAACTGCTTCTCTCCTGGTTGATCCCAATGCAAGGGAGTCCTGCACCTTCTACCATACAAAGCCTGAAAAGGTGACATCTTGATACTAGCCTGATAACTATTGTTATAAGAAAATTCGGCATACGGCAAACTTTTGTCCCAACTAGTACCATATTGTATCGCACAAGCTCTCAACATATCTTCTAATATCTGGTTGGTTCTTTCTGTCTGCCCATCGGTCTGTGGATGATATGCTGAACTGAAATTTAACTTAGTGCCCATTGACTCATGCAAACGCTTCCAAAAATGAGATGTAAACTGAGTTCCACGATCAGACACAATCTTCTTTGGTACTCCATGCAAACACACAATTCTGGACATATACAATTCAGCTAACTTGGCTCCCGAATAAGTGGTCTTGACAGGAATAAAGTGAGCAACTTTCGTTAATCTGTCGACTACTACCCATATAGAATCAAAACCACTTTGTGTACGCGGTAGGCCGACAATAAAATCCATACCAATTTCCTCCCACTTCCACTCGGGGATCTTGAGTGGCTGTAACAATCCAGCGGGCTTTTGATGCTCAGCTTTCACCCTCTGACAAACGTCACACAAAGCTACATGTTCTGCTACTTCACGTTTCATACCGTACCACCAAAATTTCTGCTTCAGATCTTGGTACATCTTTTCACTTCCAGGATGGATAGAGTAAGCTGTCTCATGCGCTTCCTTTAGTATTAAATCTCGTATAGACTTTATGTTCGGAACGCAAATCCTATCCCCATGCCATACTGTACCGTCGGCATCCACTCGGAATCCCGGTGCCTTATCTATCTTGATTAACTCTTTTATTTCCTTGATCTTCTCATCATTAAGTTGTCCCTTCCTGATTTCTTGTTCCAACGTAGGTTCAAACTCCATAGAGACGGTGCCTTCCGTATTATTAAGAAAACCCAAATTTAGTCGGTCGAATTCTATGGCTAACTCATCCGGCAACTCTCTTGCCCACAACAAACTGATCTGACTCTTCCTGCTCAAAGCATCTGCTACTACATTTGCCTTGCCAGGATGGTAATGTATCTCCAGATCATAATCCTTGATTAATTCTAACCATCGTCTTTGCCGCATATTCAACTCAGTCTGGGTAAATATATACTTTAAGCTTTTGTGATCAGTATAAATATCACACTTCTGTCCGAATAGGTAATGCCTCCATACTTTTAATGCATGCACCACTGCGGCTAATTCCAAATCATGAGTTGGGTAATTCTTCTCATGATCCCTCAGTTGTCTAGAAGCATAGGCAATAACCTTGCCTTCTTGCATAAGAACACATCCCAAACCTAGCCGTGAAGCATCGCAATATACTGAAAAAGGCTTATGCATATCTGGAAAAGTTAACACTGGCGCTGTGGTTAACCTCTTTTTCAACTCCTCGAAGGCTTTCTGACAAGCTGACGTCCACTGAAATTTAATATTCTTTTCTACAAAGCTGTCATTGGTTTAGCAATCTTGGAAAACCCTTCAATGAAGCGCCGATAGTAACCGGCTAATCCGAGAAAACTCCTGATGCCCTTCACATCCTCCGGGATTTTCCAGTTCTGGACTTCAGATACCTTGCTTTGATCGACGGCAATCCCTCCATTGGATATGACATGACCCAGAAACTTAACCTCCTCAATCCAGAAATCACACTTGCTAAACTTCGCATAAAGTTTATGCTCTCTAAGCTTCTGCAACACTAATCTTAGATGCTCTTCGTGTTCCTCTTCAGTTTTGGAATAAATCAGAATATCATCGATAAATATCACCACAAACTTATCAAGATATTCCATAAACACACTATTCATCATGTACATAAAGAAGGCTGGGGCATTAGTCAAACCAAAGGACATAACTGTATATTCATACAACCCATAACGACTAATGAACGCCGTCTTTGGTATATCTGAAGGTCTGATTCTTAGTTGATGATACCCAGATCGTAAGTCAATTTTGGAGAATACACAGGCACCTTTGAGCTGATCAAATAAATCTTCAATCCGGGGCAGTGGATATTTATTCTTTACTGTAACGGCATTGAGACCTCTATAATCGACACACATTCGTAAGGTTCCATCTTTCTTTTCGGTAAGCAAAACTGGTGAGGCCCAAGGGGAGGTGCTCTTGCGAATAAACCCTTTCTCCAAGAGTTCATCTATTTGTTTCTTAACTTCAAGTAATTCGACACCAGATATTCTATATGCTTTCTTATAGATAGGTGCAGTTCCAGGTACTAATTCAATAGAAAATTCAATGTCACGTTCAGGTGGCATACCTGGCAACGAATCTGGGAAGACATCCGGAAATTCTGACACTACTCTGATGTTCTCCAAGGCTGTGGCATCAATAGCATTAATTCCTGCTTGAGGTGGGTCTATCAGAACTTCCATGTTCTCCCCGGCTGGCGTAGTCAAAGTCACTTTCCTCTCGGCACATGAGATTACCCCGTTGTATCTTTGCAGCCAATTCATACCCAGGATAACATCTACTCCTTGTGCTTTCATAACTATCAATGATGCTGGAAAATCTACCCCCCTTATTTTAATGGATGCATCATCGCAAGCGAACTCGGATCGCATGTTTCCCCCAGGTGAACTAACTAGCATTGATTTTACCATCTTTATCATAGGCAAATTATACTTCTCTACATGCTGAGCAGTAATGAAGGAATGCGTAGCACCAGTATCGAATAGTACTAAGGCGGGTTGGGAGTTGACCAGGAACGTACCTACGACAGCATTTGGACCTTCCTGGGCAGCCTCCGCGGTGACGTGGTTGATCTTGGCGTGGCTGGAAGCTTGGTTGGGGGTGCCCGCCTTCGAACTCGATTGCGGTGTCTGCTGCGGCGTACCTCTATATGGGCATTGCTTAGACCAGTGACCTGTTCCTCCGCATTTGAAGCAATTTGCACTTCCCGGTGGTACTGGCGTGCTTGTCTTCACTGGGGTATTGGTAGGAGTCGGTTGGCGGGGAGCTTGATTGTTTGAGCGCTGCATTTGGGTATTGTTCTGCTGAGTCTGATAGTTCGGGCGCTGATAGTTGCCATTGCTGTTGTAGCGCTGGAACTGGGGCTGCTGCTGTCCGGAGTTCTGTGTAGGACGGTTCTGAAAGTTCTGGGACCCAGAAAACCGCGGGCGGGTGTTACTGCTAGACTGTTGTGCCTTCTGTTTGCGCTTCTTTTCCTCCATCTCGCGACGAGTATTCTCCGTCACGATAGCTCGGTCTATCAGATGCTGGCAGTTAGGAAAAGTATGGTTCATAAGCTGGTACCTGAGTGGATCGACCAAGCCTTTGAGGAAACGGTACTGCTTCTTGGGGTCGGTGTTAACCTCCTCGGGACAGTAGCGGGACAGCTGTAGGAACTTGTCTCGATACTCACTGACGGTCATGGTGCCCTGGGTGAGTGCCAGGAACTCTTCTTTCTTCAGTGACATCACACCAGCTGGAACATGATGCGCTCTGAACCTCTCGGTGAACTCTTGCCAGGTAATGGTGTTGGGGTTGTTATGAGCCAAGCGGTACGATTCCCACCATTGTTGAGCGGCACCCCGTAACTGGTGAGGGCCGTAGAGGACTTTCTCCTGGTCGGTGCACTGAGCGACGTCCAGCTCCCGTTCTATTGCGCGGAGCCAGTCTTCTGCATCCATAGGATCGACAGAGTGAGTGAACACAGGTGGGTGTCCCTTCATAAATTCTGCGCGCCTGTCTCGCGGTTGAGGCGGTGGTGGCGGGGGTGGTTGCTGCTGCGCCTGGTGCATGGCTGCCACTGCTTGACCAAGAGCTTGTATTACTTGGGTCTGGTTCATGATCAGTTGTTCCATAGTCATTGGCGGTGGTGGATTTGGGAGTCCTCCGTCTCCGCGACCTCCTCTACCTCCACGGCCACGACCACGTCCACGTCCTGTACTCATCTGATGTACCAAATATACCATTAGTACTTATTTCCGGCCATACATCTCATTCAACATTAGTAACCAAGACAGATGAGATAGAGATCTGAACGTATATATGGATAGAGCAGGGCTTTCCCAAACTAACTAACTTTATTAAACTTATTAAGCATCCAACCAAAAGACTAAGTTGTGGACATCACCCCACAACTTAAGCACTCATTACAAAGAACCAAATCATCCATAAAACACAATCATAAGCAAACGAGCACACTTTTAACCGTTCTAAGCCTAACCGAACTAACTAATCGATACTAATAGAACCTATTACAAAAGAGGTAGCATCCTAGTCCTCATGATGCCGTATATAGGTCCTAGCTTCTGGATCATTGTAGCGGGCCTTCTTCCTACGCGGAGCATCAGCAGGGTCTTCTACCGGTTCTTCTTCCGCGGGCTCAACGCCATGTGCAACCCATGCTCGAAGCTTCCGGTTCTCGTTCCTCACCATGTCCAACTCGTCCAAGGCGGCATTGTAGTCGGTGTTGAGGGTAGCAAGGTACTCAATAGTGGACTCCAGGCGTGGGTTCTGTTCTGCCTCCGGGTTGGCGATCCAGGCATCAAGTCTTTCGACCGAACGGCAGGGGTAGTACCGGCGTGAAGTGATGGCCATATCTTCACGGTGTGCATGGCACAGCGTTGTCAAGGCCTCCCTGGCAGCATCACTGATGGCGGCTTCATGGCTGTTGCGGCGAGTAGGTGCGTGCCTGACGTGAATGTTCCGGCGGGATCCAAACTCATCCGGGATGCTGATCTCCACTGTCATGTCCCAATCATCAGGTAGGACGGGATGGCGGTAGCGAGTCCCCACATAGGTGATCCAGAACTGATCATAGTGGAGCATCTCCAGCGTCTCTCTCAGCATCCGAGGAACAGGCAGCGGGTAGTCGAACCAGCGGTGGGTAGTGGTGACCACGGGTTCAGCTTCATCGTCGTCCTCATCATCGTCCGATGGGGGTGCGTCTCCAGCATCTGGATCTTGTTCTGGGTCTTTAGGGTCAACAGCTGGATCTTCTGGCTCCTCCGGGGGTTGCTCCTGCGGCGGCGCCGAAGGGGGTACTGGTGGCTGTACCTCCAAGGGTTCTTCCTGCGGCTCCTCTTCGGACAGTTCAGGGACAAGCTCCTCTGGGTCCTCCTCCTCGGACTCAGTCAGGTCTACCCACTCTTGTGGCGGTGGAGAAGGTGGGGTTGGGGTAGGCAATCTGATCCTGTTGGGTCCGCCATAACCTCGTCCACCAACACGCATGCGGGCAGTGCGCTTGAAAGTCGACATCTGCAGGCCCACATCGTAAGCAAACATGAGAAACAGTTCTATTATGGGATAGGTAAGTAGATATAGAAGATCTTAATTGAAATAGACAAGTATGGATGTCAAAATAGCATATATGGCAAGTATTTGAATGGAGAAAGCAAGAAAAGGTAAGCAAAATCCTTAATCACGACCAGTTCTACTCTAGGCTTGCGTCCTACGGTCAGCACGGCTCTGATACCACTTTTGTCACACCCGGTTTTAGAAACAAAACCAAGTGCTAACCATGTATGTGCCAGGATCAGTTTAACCACATACACAGCATAAACAAAAGTAAATAGCACAACCAGTACTTTACTTAAGAGTAATAACCATTATTACAGACCATAAATGTCTTTAACGAAACCGAGTATCTGAACGAAAACGAGTTAACTAAACGACAGCGGAAGACGACCGTGATCCACAGGCAACTGACGGATGGCACACCAGCCTAGAACTCGTCGTAGTCCTGGAACTCCTGGTTAGGATCTCCACAACTTCCTTCTGGATCTGAGCAGCGGTTGCAATGGATGCAACGGGTATAAAACAAGCAAGGATGAGTACATAACGCACTCAGCAAGTATTCCGTTTAGGATAAAAGTGGACTGGCTTTATAGTGGTTAGGCATAGCAATTGCTTTTAGTTAGTCAAGTTTTAATTACTAGCAATGATTAGCATAACCCATCCCTTTATTATAAAGACAGTAAAACATATTAAAAAGATAAGCATGAACCATAACCATATCCATCATCATTACCATGATCACCATGAGTCATTCACCTTGAAGCTGAAACTCTAATCTGTGAGGGTCCAGGCCGCTCTTGACCGTGAGCACGGCTGATATATCAGTTTTAAACACTCTCGAGAGGTTGTACAACTTTACCCACAAGTCATGATTCCCATTGTGCCCGAGGTTTGCAAAGCCCCATTTATTCATACCTTAGATGAATCGGCAGGGTTTCATTACGAGACCTTTACAAAGAATTCCTAGAGTTGTGGCCCACTCGTTACAGGTTACTCCAGTTAACTAAAGATATGAGAGTTCCGTTCCAAAGGGTGACAGATAAAACTGCACCACATTGGCAAAGGGCAAAGTCCCATATCCCCCAGACCCCTCATACGCCATGTTTCAGGAAAGTAAGCCAAAACTCTAGTTCATCTAATTAATCAGTCAAGCCCAGTGCCCATGTGAGTCTTGTGGTTGTACTGTTTTCCTGGGTGGTCGCTCGGCGAACCGATCCTTAGGGCGAAGCACTTGAGCAAAACCAACAAAACATGCTCAAGCCTCCATGATGTTAAAACCAAACTTTTATCATCAGGTTCATCATTACTCGACCATCATTAACAACATAAGTAAAGTGAGTTGAGCGGAAGCAATTAATTTACAACATCACAGCCCTCCCAGGTTATAAAACATGTAAAGGTATATGAGGCTAGTCATCCTTATTAGGAGCATGCAACATTAGGCTCTAGATCATGTGATTAAAGTAAATAGGACATAGGTCAAAGAATACTTGCCTTCCTCAGCAAAAACTTGCTCAGGAACTTCCCAAGATGGATTCTCGACAAACTCGGACGGAACGTCGGCTACACGTCGCATACAAACAAACAATGAGCATAAACTGACTAAAACAGTACACCAAACATCATAAACAGAGGTTAAAAAGGTTTTAGAATTAATCTACACTTTATTACGATTCCGTAGGTTCAAGAATCATTCAAAACGGAGTTAAAACGCAAAAGATATGAAGAAAACAAGTTTAAAGGCTTAAAATAGAAAGAATTTGAAATTCCAGGGGCTAAACTGCGAAAACCAGGGGTTTAAAAGAAATAACTTGGACGGCGGGTTGATTCAGAAGAAGCACAGGGTCTCTTTTGCAAAACTCCGCGCTGACCGGGATTGACCAGGACCGCGGGTTGATTAACAAAAAGATCGGGGTCCAAACCGTAAAAACCAGGGACCTAACGGTGAAGATCTGGACTGCGGGTTAATTTGCGAAAAGCGGAGGGACTCTTTAGCAAGAATGCGGCCGCTGACCGGTATTGACCCGGGTCGCGTCTCACGGTGGCCGTTGGATCTGGATCGGACGGCTCTGGTTAGATCGGGGAAAAGAGAGGGGCGACGGCGACGGGTTCCACCGGCGGCGACCCTCGGGCGCGGCGGAGACCTGTCGGAGCACCGCGGAATCCGCGGTTCCGGGGCCTAGGGCTAGAGGGACCGGACGCAGGGGCGAGCATGCGGTGGTGCGAAGCGGGCGAAGGGGTTCGGGAGACGGCGCATCGACCGGAGGCGGCGGGCGACGGAGCGGGGTGGTGGAGGAGCTCCGGCGAGCGATTCCCGCCGATGTAGGGCGCGGCTAGGGACTAGAGCTAGCTCGAAAGTTTCCTCACCTCACGGCGAACCTTCGGGTAAAGAAGTGGTCGACGGTGAAGCGGCAATGGCGGTCAGCGACGTGCGGCGACGTCCGTGGGAGCTCTGCGTAGAACGACGGCGGCGCGGTGGGCAACGAAGGCGGCCTAGGGCTTGGGCGTTTGATGGCTAGGGCCTCGGGGTGGCAGCCTTTATAGCCCGGATGCCGAGGCTTGCGGAGGGGGAAAGGGAAAGCACGGCGCGGCAAGGAAGGTCCGGACTTCGGACTCTGTCCGTGTCCGCACTGCGCACGGCGCGGGCGAGGACCGGGAAAGGAAAGTGCGGGCGCGGGAAAGGAAGGCGGAGGCGGCGCGTGAACCCTCGGGCGAGGTCGGGACGCAGGCGCGGGGCGCGGAACCGAGGCCACGGCGCGGGCACTTGCCTCCGTCGGCGTCGGACCGAGAAAGGAAAGGAGAGGGAATGAAGAAGATGACCGGCGGGGCCGGGCTGTCAGCGAGAGAGAGGGAGAGAGAGCGCGCGGGGGGAGAAAGGGCGCGGCGGCCTGCTGGGCCCTTCGGCTGGCGGGCCGCGCGGGGGCGCGCCGGGCCGAGGCGACGAGAAGGAGGAGGGGGCGGAAAGCTGGGCCGGCTGGGGGAGTGGGCCGCGCGGGAGGGAAGAAGTAGGAGGGTGAGGGAGCTGGGCCGAGGGGGCGCGCTGGGCCGACTCGGGCCAAAAGAGAGAAGGAGAAGGAAAGGAGGAAAAAGAAATTTTCCTGAATTGTTTGAAATTTGAGAAATTTTGGAGAGATGCAAAAGAGTTTGAATTCAAACTTTGAACACTGCAAATCACCCAATAAAAATATGCAAAGACATGAGGGTTCAAACATGTGATTCCTATGATTCTTTTTAATTAATTATTTTGAACTCACATAAAATCAAATAGGTGTCATGTATGATCAAACAATATGAACAAATTAAATTGGTTCCAAAGATTTTATTTGTGGCAAAATTTAGGGTGTTACAGAATATAATGCTTTTCCATATATGTAGGCCGATGGGAGAAACATATCAATTGTTGTGGATCTCGGAATCGAGGATTGTTGGACTTGTTGGGAAGATGAATGAGAAAACCACACCATAGGAACGAAACCTCAAAAATATGCATCACCAAAGTTATTTTAGCCCAACTGACATGCGCTCCTCTTCTGCCACGTGAGCCCACGCTTCGGCATCAGTCCGAATTACAAAACCAACGCTCCATGACTCAGTTTGCCTAGACTGAAGAGGGCGAAAATTAAACTTTTTCCTAATCCGAAAACTTGTACACCGTAGTAAGTAGGAACCAATGAATATAATGCTTTTCCATATATGTATGCCGATGGGAGAAACTTAATTCAATACAGGTTTTGATCCATCCACTGTTGTTAACATATCAATTGTTGTGGGGCTCAGAATCGAGGGTTGTTGGACTTGTTGGAATGATGAATGAGGAAAACACACCATAGGAAAGAAACCTCAAAAATATGCATCACCATAGTTGTTTTGGCCCAACTTACTAGCCCTCTTCTTCTGCCACTTGAGTCCGCGCTTCGACATCAGGATGAGATACAAAACCAGCACAGCATGACTCAGTTTGCCTTGACTGAAGAGGGCGAAAATTAAACTTTTTCCTAATCCGAAAACTTGTACACGCTAGTAAGTAAGAACCAACGAATATAATGCTTTTCCATATATGTAGGCCAATGGGCAAAACTTAATTCAATACAGGTTTTGATCCGTCAACTGTTGTTAACATATCAATTGTTGTGGGACTCGGAATCGAGGGTTGTTGGACATGTTGGTATGAGGAATGAGGAAACCACACCATAGGAAAGAAACCTCAAAAATATGCATCACCAAAGTTGTTTTGGCCCAAATTACATGCCCTGCTCATCTGACACTTGAGCCCATGCTTCGGCATCAGGCCAAGATACAAAAACAGCGCAGCATGACTCAGTTTGCCTAGACTGAAGAGGGCGAAAATTAAACTTTTTCCTAACCCAAAAACTTGTACACGCTAGTAAGTAAGAACCAATGAATATAATGCTTTTCCATATATGTAGGCCAATGGGAGAAACTTAATTCAATGCCAATTTTGATCCATCCACTATTGTTAAGATATCAATTGTTTTGGGACTCGAAAATGAGGGTTGTTGGACTTGTTGGTATGATGAATGAGGAAACCAGACCATAAGAACGAAACCTCAAAAACATGCATCACCAAAGTTACTTTGGCCCAACTTACATGCGCTCCTCTTCTGCCAGTTGAGCCCACGCTTCGGCATCAGGCCAAGATACAAAACTAGCGCAGCATGACTCAGTTTGCCTAGACTGAAGAGGGCGAAAATTAAACTTTTTCCTAATCCGAAAACTTGTACACGCTAGTAAGTAAGAACTAACGAATATAACGCTTTTCCAGATATGTAGGCCAGTGGGAGAAACTTAATTCAATACAGGTTTTGATCCATCCACTGTTGTTAACATATCAATTGTTGTGGGACTCGAAATCGAGGGTTGTTGGACATGTTGGTATGATGAATGAGGAAACCACACCATAGGAAAGAAACCTCAAAAATATGCATCACCAAAGTTGTTTTGACCCAACTTACATGCCCTCCTCTTCTGCCACTTGAGCCCACGCTTCGGCATCAGGACGAGATACAAAACCAGCGCAGCATGACTCAGTTTGCCTAGACTGAAGAGGGCGAAAATTAAACTTTTTCCTAATCCGAAAACTTGTACACGCTAGTAAGTAAGAACCAATGAATATAATGCTTTTCCATATATGTAGGCCGATGGGAGAAACTTAATTCAATACCAGTTTTGATCCATCCATTGTTGTTAACATATCAATTGTTGTGGGACTGGGAAATGAGGGTTGTTGGACTTGTTGGTATGTTGAAACCACACCATAGGAAAGAAATCTCAACAATATGCATCACCAAAGTTGTTTTGGCCCAACTTAGATGCCCTCCTCTTCTGCCACGTGAGCCCACGCTTCGGCATCAGTCCGAGATACAAAACCAACGCAGCATGACTTAGTTTGCCTAGACTGAAGAGGGCGAAAATTAAACTTTTTCCTAATCCCAAAACTTGTACACGCTAGTAAGTAGGAACCATTGAATATAACGATTTTACATATATGTAGGCCGAAGGGTGAAACTTAATTCAATACAGGTTTTGATCCATCCACTGTTGTTAACATATCAATTGTTGTGGGACACGGAATCGAGGGTTGTTGGATTTGTTGGTATGATGAATGAGGAAACCACACCATAGGAAAGAAACCCCAAAAATATGCATCACCAAAGTTGTTTTGGCCCGACTTACATGCCCTCATCTTCTGCCACTTAATCCCACGCTTCAGCATCAGGAAGAGATACAAAACCAGCGCAGCATGACTCAGTTTGCCTAGACTGAAGAGGGCAAAAATTAAAATTTTTCCTAATCCGAAAACTTGTACACGCTAGTAAGTAAGAGCCAATGAATATAATGTGTTTCCATATATGTAGGCCGATGTGAGAAACTTAATTCAATACCAGTTTTGATCCATCCACTATTGTTAACATATCAATTGTTTTGGGACTTGGAAACGAAGGTTGTTGGAGTTGTTGGTATGATGAATGAGGAAACCACACCATAGGAACGAAACCTACAAAATATGCATCACCAAAGTTGTTTTGGCCCAACTTACATGCCCTCCTCTTCCGCCACTTGAGCCCACGCTTCGGCATCAGGACGAGATACAAAACCAGCGCAGCATGACTCAGTTTGCCTAGACTGAAGAGGGCGAAAATTAAACTTTTTCCTAATCCGAAAACTTGTACACGCTAGTAAGTAAGAACCAATGAATATAATGCTTTTCCATATATGTAGGCCGAAGGGAGAAACTTAATTCAATACCTGTTTTGATCCATCCACTGTTGTTAACATGTCAATTGTTGTGAGACTGGGAAATGAGGGTTGTTGGACTTGTTGGTATGTTGAAACCACACCATAGGAAAGAAATCTCAACAATATGCATCACCAAAGTTGTTTTGGCCCAACTTAGATGCCCTCCTCTTCTGCCACGTGAGCCCACGCTTCGGCATCAGTCTGAGATACAAAACCAACGCAGCATGACTTAATTTGCTTAGACTGAAGAGGGCGAAAATTAAACTTTTTCCTAATCCCAAAACTTGTACACGCTAGTAAGTAGGAACCATTGAATATAACGATTTTACATATATCTAGGCCGAAGGGAGAAACTTAATTCAATACAGGTTTTGATCCATCCACTGTTGTTAACATATCAATTGTTGTGGGACACGGAATCGAGGGTTGTTGGACATGTTGGTATGATGAATGAGGAAACCACACCATAGTAAAGAAATCCCAAAAATATGCATCACCAAAGTTGTTTTGGCCCAACTTACATGCCCTCATCTTCTGCCACTTAATCCCACGCTTCAGCATCAGGACGAGATACAAAACCAGCGCAGCATGACTCAGTTTGCCTAGACTGAAGAGGGCAAAAATTAAAATTTTTCCTAATCCGAAAACTTGTACACGCTCGTAAGTAAGAGCCAATTAATATAATGCGTTTCCATATATGTAGGCCGATGTGAGAAACTTAATTCAATACCAGTTTTGATCCATCCACTGTTGTTAACATATCAATTGTTTTGGGACTTGAAAACGAAGGTTGTTGGAGTTGTTGGTATGATGAATGTGGAAACCACACCATAGGAACGAAACCTACAAAATAAGCATCACAAAAGTTGTTTTGGCCCAACTTACATGCCCTCCTCTTCCGCCACTTGAGCCCACGCTTCGGCATCAGGCCAAGATACAAAACCAGCGCAGCATGACTCAGTTTGCCTAGACTGAAGAGGGAGAAAATTAAACTTTTTCCTAATCCAAAAACTTGTACACGCTTGTAAGTAACAACCAATGAATATAATGCTTTTCCATATATTTAGGCCGATGGGAGAAACTTAATTCAATACCAGTTTTGATCCATCCACTGTTAACATATCAATTGTTTTGGGACTCGGAAACGAAGGTTGTTGGACTTGTTGGTATGATGAATGAGGAAACCACACCATAGGAACGAAACCTACAAAATATGCATCACCAAAGTTGTTTTGGCCCAACTTACATGCCCTCCTCTTCCGCCACTTGAGCCCACGCTTCGGCATCAGGCCAAGATACAAAACCAGCGCAGCATGACTCAGTTTGCCTAGACTGAAGAGGGAGAAAATTAAACTTTTTCCTAATCCAAAAACTTGTACACGCTTGTAAGTAACAACCAATGAATATAATGCTTTTCCATATATGTAGGCCGATGGGCAAAACTTAATTCAATACAGGTTTTGATCCGTCAACTGTTGTTAACATATCAATTGTTGTGGGACTCGAAATCGAGGGTTGTTGGACATGTTGGTATGATGAATGAGGAAACCACACCATAGGAAAGAAGCCTCAAAAATATGCATCACCAAAGTTGTTTTGGTCCAACTTACATGCCCTCCTCTTTTGCCACTTGAGCCCACGCTTCGGCATCAGGACGAGATACAAAACCAGCGCAGCATGACTCAGTTTGCCTAGACTGAAGAGGGCGAAAATTAAACTTTTTCCTAATCCGAAAACTTGTACACGCTAGTAAGTAAGAACCAATGAATATAATGCTTTTCCATATATGTAGGCCGAAGGGAGAAACTTAATTCAATACCTGTTTTGATCCATCCACTGTTGTTAACATGTCAATTGTTGTGAGACTGGGAAATGAGGGTTGTTGGACTTGTTGGTATGTTGAAACCACACCATAGGAAAGAAATCTCAACAATATGCATCACCAAAGTTGTTTTGGCCCAACTTAGATGCCCTCCTCTTCTGCCACGTGAGCCCACGCTTCGGCATCAGTCCGAGATACAAAACCAACGCAGCATGACTTAATTTGCTTAGACTGAAGAGGGCGAAAATTAAACTTTTTCCTAATCCCAAAACTTGTACACGCTAGTAAGTAGGAACCATTGAATATAACGATTTTACATATATCTAGGCCGAAGGGAGAAACTTAATTCAATACAGGTTTTGATCCATCCACTGTTGTTAACATATCAATTGTTGTGGGACACGGAATCGAGGGTTGTTGGACTTGTTGGTATGATGAATGAGGAAACCACACCATAGGAAAGAAACCCCAAAAATATGCATCACCAAAGTTGTTTTGGCCCAACTTACATGCCCTCATCTTCTGCCACTTAATCCCACGCTTCAGCATCAGGACGAGATACAAAACCAGCGCAGCATGACTCAGTTTGCCTAGACTGAAGAGGGCAAAAACTAAAATTTTTCCTAATCCGAAAACTTGTACACGCTCGTAAGTAAGAGGCAATGAATATAATGCGTTTCCATATATGTAGGCCGACGTGAGAAACTTAATTCAATACCAGTTTTGATCCGTCCACTGTTGTTAACATATCAATTGTTTTAGGACTTGGAAACGAAGGTTGTTGGAGTTGTTGGTATGATGAATGTGGAAACCACACCATAGGAACGAAACCTACAAAATAAGCATCACCAAAGTTGTTTTGGCCCAACTTACATGCCCTCCTCTTCCACCACTTGAGCCCACGCTTCGGCATCAGGCCAAGATACAAAACCAGCGCAGCATGACTCAGTTTGCCTAGACTGAAGAGGGAGAAAATTAAACTTTTTCCTAATCCAAAAACTTGTACACGCTTGTAAGTAACAACCAATGAATATAATGCTTTTCCATATATTTAGGCCGATGGGAGAAACTTAATTCAATACCAGTTTTGATCCATCCACTGTTGTTAACATATCAATTGTTTTGGGACTCGGAAACGAAGGTTGTTGGACTTGTTGGTATGATGAATGAGGAAACCACACCATAGGAACGAAACCTCAAAAATACGCATCACCAAAGTTGTTTTGGCCCAACTTACATGCCCTCCTCTTCCGCCACTTGAGCCCACGCTTCGGCAACAGTCTGGGATACAAAACCAGCGCAGCATGACTCAGTTTGCCTAGACTGAAGAGGGCGAAAAATAAACTTTTTCCTAATCCAAAAACTTGTACACGCTTGTAAGTAAGAACCAATGAATATAATGCTTTTCCATATATGTAGGCCGATGGGAGAAACTTAATTCAACACAGGTTTTGTTCCATCCACTGTTGTTAACATATCATTTGTTGTGGGACTCGGAATCGAGGGTTGTTGGACTTGTTGGGAATATGAGTGAGGAAACAACACCATAGGAACGAAACCTCAAAAATATGCATCACCAAAGTGGTTTTAGCCAAATTTACATGCCCTCCTCTTCTGCCACTTGAGCCCACGCTTCAGCAACTATCCGAGACACAAAACCAGTGCAGCATGACTCCGTTTGCCTAGACTGAAGAGGGCGAAAATTAAACTTTTTCCTAATCCAAAAACTTGTACATGCTAGTATGCAGGAACCAATGAATATAATGCTTTTGCATATATGTAGGCTGATGGGAGAAACTTAATTCAATACAGGTTTTGATCCATCCACTGTTGTTAACATATCAATTGTTGGGGGGCTCAGAATCGAGGGTTGTTGGACTTGTTGGAATGATGAAAGAGGAAAACACACCATAGGAAAGAAACCTCAAAAATATGCATCACCATAGTTGTTTTGGCCCAACTTACGAGCCCTCTTCTTCTGCCACTTGAGCCCGCGCTTCGACATCAGGATGAGATACAAAACCAGCACAGCATGACTCAGTTTGCCTTGACTGAAGAGTGCGAAAATTAAACTTTTTCCTAATCCGAAAACTTGTACACGCTAGTAAGTAAGAACCAACGAATATAATGCTTTTCCATATATGTAGGCCCATGGGCAAAACTTAATTCAATACAGGTTTTGATCCGTCAACTGTTGTTAACACATCAATTGTTGTGGGACTCAGAATCGAGGGTTGTTGGACATGTTGGTATGATGAATGAGGAAACCACACAATAGGAAAGAAACCTCAAAAATATGCATCACCAAAGTTGTTTTGGCCCAACTTACATGCCCTCCTCTTCTACCACGTGAGCCCACGCTTCGGCATTAGTGCGAGATATAAAACCAATGCAGCATGACTCAGTTAGCCTAGACTGAAGAGGGCGAAAATTAAACTTTTTCCTAATCCGAAAACTTGTACACGCTAGTAAGTAAGAACCAACGAATATAACGCTTTTCCAGATATGTAGGCCAGTGGGAGAAACTTAATTCAATACAGGTTTTGATACTTCCACTGTTGTTAACATATCAATTGTTGTGGGACTCGGAATCGAGGGTTGTTGGACATGTTGGTATGATGAATGAGGAAACCACACCATAGGGAAGAAACATCAAAAATATGCATCACCAAAGTTGTTTTGGCCCAACTTACATGCCCTGCTCATCTGTCACTTGAGCCCACGATCGGCATCAGGCCAAGATACAAAACCAGCGCAGCATGACCCAGTTTGCCTAGACTGAAGAGGGCGAAAATTAAACTTTTTCCTAACCCAAAAACTTGTACACGCTAGTAAGTAAGAACTAATGAATATAATGCTTTTCCATATATGTAGGCCAATGGGAGAAACTTAATTCAATGTCAGTTTTGATCCATCCACTATTGTTAACATATCAATTGTTTTGGGACTCGGAAACAAAGGTTGTTGGACTTGTTGGTATGATGAATGAGGAAACCACACCATAGGAACGAAACCACAAAAATATGCATCACCAAAGTTGTTTTGGCCCGACTTACATGCCCTCATCTTCTGCCGCTTGAGCCCACGCTTCGGCATCAGGACGAGATACAAAACCAGCGCAGCATGACTCAGTTTGCCTAGACTGAAGAGGGCGAAAATTAAACTCTTTCCTAATCCGAAAACTTGTACACGCTAGTAAGTAAGAACCAATGAATATAATGCTTTTCCATATATGTAGGCCGATGGGAGAAACTCAATTCAAAACCAGTTTTGACCCTTCCACTGTTGTTAACAAATCAATTGTTGTGGGACTCGAAAATGAGGGTTGTTGGACTTGTTGGTATGATGAATGAGGAAACCAGACCATAAGAACGAAACCTCAAAAACATGCATCACCAAAGTTGCTTTGGCCCAACTTACATGCGCTCCCACTACCACAAACCTTGCGATTTATAACATTTCATTTACGTCACAAAAGCTTCTATTTACGTCGTACATTGCTATTTGTGACGTCCATGCGACGAAAATCATTACGTCACCAATCGCGCATCTTTAGTGATCGTTTATGACATTTTATACTTTTAACGTCATAAATTTAACGACATTCCTTGCTTCGTCACAAATCTATGACACTTGATTTTTGTCATTATTAGACTAAAAAACGTCACAGGGCACTTGAGGATGCATGAGCCACATAGGACATAAAACGTCACAAAACATGCTACTACTTAACGTGGCAGTGACGTGGCAAATCATTTACGATGTTTTGATTCGTCATAAAATATGTCAAGGCCATTAAAAAGCCCATCAAGAGAGCAGGAGATTTGTGGGCCGAGCCCAATTTCTACCATGCCAAACCCATTTAATATATAATAATTTATGGTATTATCATTGGCACAATAAAACTTTATCCATTTGTATTTATTTCTGGAATTTTTGTCGGGCCACGCCCACATAAAGCCCATCCAACATTCTGAGACGCACATACCATGCAACATTGTAATGATATCCCATGAAACACTCAGGCATAGATATAAAAAGGACTACATTAATGGATATACTAAATAACAATAGTATTATACAACAAAACATATATATACAACAAATGACATTAATAACAATATCCTAGACATAAATTTGACCATCTGTCATCTTTCTATATAAATCCTGTCGACATATCTTGTCTCCACCAAAAGTAATTGGAAGTCAAACCTGATAAATAAACTTGAAACAGCTATTGTTTCAGTAAGAAAATTAGCCAAGAACATATGCATCGTTTTCTTAATGAATGAATGCATCCATTCCATTAAGTAATTACAACAACGCTCAAGTTTTGAAACAAACACTGTTATTCTAGTTAATGTTGGCAAAAGTTTAGGATTTTAAGAGGTGGGCACTGCCATACTAGAAGAAAAATGAAAATAATTAGGAAACTATTATATCTTGCAATCATAATATCATGCTGCCCCAGTAAGGCGAAAATCTTACAATCCCAACAATCAAATTCAGAAGTGATAATTTTGCAATGTATAAGAACATAAACGGACATGCAGTGATCCTTGCATAGAGAAGCAAACCTTGTACGCACAAGCCTGAGGTGACTGCTGTAGCTATAACTCTGTAATGACAATTTCTGGTCATAAGAATCATGTGGTGATGGGGCAGGCAAACCTTAGGACAGGATATCATTTGCATGTTAAGTGAAAAAAACACAAGCTTTATTCACCATGTAATCTTATGGCAGCTTATTTTTTCCATTGCTCAAGTAGGAAGGAAATTGTTGAATCTGTCCAGGAAACAAAATTTCACACATAGAGATCTCAAGGACACATAGAAACAATGCAGAAAACAGATCCACAATTTCAGTCCACGCAATGATTTCAAGATTTGCTAGAGTTTAGTCTAGTCACCAGTGTATCAACAAGTTTATCTTTTTTATTATAGCCATGGCTTGACATGCAACATACCTGCGTTTGATTCATGAGGGAGAAATTTGGGGAAACCTATCTTATCTCCACATGGACATAAGCTTATCTTATCTCCACGATGCATAGCTAAATAGAGTACTACTACATGTTCGCAGATCACCGAATCGAGAACTCAAAAGCCAGATCAAGATCTAGTGTTACCTCTCAGTCAGCTCCGACAGCTTCAGCTCACGGAGCAAACACAAGGCCGCGTCCGCAGCAGCTCGCAGAGTAGCGCGTGGAGGCCGTGCAGCGCAGCGGGTGTATCCGGCCTCCGCGGGGCGGGCGGATCTAGCCTCCGCAAGTCGGCGGCGGGAGGACACGGAACCAGGTGTGCCGCCGGTCCGCCCCTCGGGGAGCCGGCCACGGCCAGCCAGCCAGCAGGGGAGCATGGCGCAGCCGCACAGGGCCTGCTGCGTGCCCGTGGTCCGTCCCCCGCACAGGGCCACACACACACTTCCACATCACCACGCGCGCCGCCACGCGAGCCGGGCAGCCGGCGACGCACCAGCCCCGGCGCCTGCTCGGCGCCGCTGTGTGAGAAGAGAAAGAGAGGCCGGGAGAAAGTGAAGTGAGGTAGGGTTTGGCCTTGTTACTCGTCGTATTTATGCAATGCAAGGGGAGTTCATGGCCGTCCGATCACATATCCAATGGCCACGCAGAGCTGCGTATGGTTGAAGCGGGCTAGGCCGGTACAAATGGGCCAAAATCAAGTTTTTAATTTTATTTCACTTAACACAGTTTTATCACTTATTTAGTGCATTCAGCCATATTATAAGCATTCTTTTAGACTAAGTATTATAGGTAAATTAAGCTAAAAATTATTTGTGACAACTGTTTAGTGGATTTCAACTTAAAAGTGTATTCATAGTACCTATGCTAAGGTTAAATGGTGGTGTGGGTTATGTATGAAGTCACTCTAACTATCCAACTTTCAACGTGATCAATGGTTCACTTTATCATTTTTATATGGGAACTTGAGGTTGCCTTTTATAGAATGTTTATTGGTCTAGGTCACTTATTTGCAATTTTCGGTCAACACTGGAATATTTTAT
Source organism: Paspalum notatum (assembly GCA_022530915.1). NCBI lineage: Eukaryota > Viridiplantae > Streptophyta > Magnoliopsida > Poales > Poaceae > Paspalum > Paspalum notatum. The sequence goes on from CM039683.1 coordinate 7,294,058, forward strand.
GAATTTAATTGCATTTTTATGATTTTTTGTGAAAGAAATTAATAATACACAAATAGCCTCAGAAATTCATGATATTTGGCGGGAGGGTAACATATGTCAACATAGCATACTCAAAAAGTTTTGGACAAGTTACTCTACAAGATGAAGATGTTTCTTTTATACGGTATCTGCTCATTGTTTAGGTTACTTGTGAAGTCACTCTAACAATCAAAATTTCAACATGATCAATTGTTCACTTTATCATTTTAATATGAGAACTTGAGGTTACCTTTGTATAAAAATTTTATTGGTCTAGATAACTTGTTTGCAATTTTCAGTCAACAATATAATATTTTATGAATTTAATTGCATTTTTACAATTTATTGCAGAAAGAAATTAATAATACACAAAGAGGCTAAAAAATCATGATATTTGGCGGAAGGGAAACATATGTCCACGTAGCATCCTCAAAAAAGTTTGGACATGAAACTCCACATTGAAAATGATGTCTCTTCATTTACCCATGAAAACGATGAGAATAACTAGTGGTCACTTTAAAGATGAGACATTTGTGAGACTTCATCGTAAACATGAGAAAACCTATATGCTTATTAAGACTCCTTTATAACTCAACATACTTTTTAAAACTTAGAACAAAATATTGTACATTTGATTGTTTGGAAATTATTTTCTTTTGTAAGAATAATACAAGTACATGGATGTGGTACATCAAACATAAGCATCCAATTATTGCAGTGGTAGTTAGTCTCCAGCAAGAGGTTGCAGGATCGAATCCCGCTTCTGGTGGCTTTTGTTGTTTTTGTTTTTTTCTCTTTTTTTCCCAAAATAGTGGGCCGCGGGCTAGCTGGGCCCCGCGTGGGCGATAATGGCCATGGCTCAGCCCACCTTTTCGTTCCCTGCGCATTGACAGAGCCCACGACCGCTTAGTGTGTCAGCCCAGTTTGAAGGATCAGAAATTAGTATAAGTAAAATAACATACATGGAAAACCTGAAAAATTAAATGGTATTGTGCTATGTCTCTTAGTCTTTATGTGGGAGGTCTTAGCTTCGACCTTTGCTCTTTTTAAGATTTTGTTTTTTTACCAAAAGACTGGTATGATTTATTTTATTATTATAAAGATATTGATTTTGTTTTTTTACCAAAAGACTGGTATGATTTATTTTATTATTATAGAGATATTTCGATTTTGGTTTTTCACCAGAAAACTGGTATTATTTATTTTATATTAAAGATATTTCGATAATTACATATTTGCATTTTTAATATATAGAATAATAGTTATTGTGAAATAATCAACCGCAATAAACTTGAAGGACAAAGAAAGTAATATTTAAAAAAAATTATGACACAACAATAATGTCATAAATTTGTAACGCTTGCTAGTTCTCCGCTCATGACACATTAGAATTCGTCACAAATAAGGCTTTAGTCTAGTTTATGACGATTTCAATATGATCTTTGTGACGAACATCTAAATTTCGTCACTAAGCCGTCATGTTTTTGCAAAACGTCATAAACTTAAATTAAGTAACGACGAAAAGCTCTAGTGTCATGAGGAAAATGTCGTAAATCGCAAGGTTTCTTGTAGTGTCCTCTTCTGCCAGTTGAGCCCACGCTTCGGCATCAGGCCAAGATACAAAACTAGCGCAGCATGACTCAGTTTGCCTAGACAGAAGAGGGCGAAAATTAAACTTTTTCCTAATCCAAAAACTTGGTAAGAACCAACGAATATAACGCTTTTCCAGATATGTAGGCCAGTGGGAGAAACTTAATTCAGTACAGGTTTTGATCCATCCACTGTTGTTAACATATCAATTGTTGTGGGACTCGGAATCGAGGGTTGTTGGACATGTTGGTATGATGAATGAGGAAACCACACCATAGGAAAGAAACCTCAAAAATATGCATCACCAAAGTTGTTTTGGCCCAACTTACATGCCCTCCTCTTCTGCCACTTGAGCCCACTCTTCGGCATCAGGACGAGATACAAAACCAGCGCAGCATGACTCAGTTTGCCTAGACTGAAGAGGGCGAAAATTAAACTTTTTCCTAATCCGAAAACTTGTACACGCTAGTAAGTAAGAACCAATGAATATAATGCTTTTCCATATATGTAGGCCGATGGGAGAAACTTAATTCAATACCAGTTTTGATCCATCCACTGTTGTTAACATATCAATTGTTGTGGGACTGGGAAATAAGGGTTGTTGGACTTATTGGTATGTTGAAACTACACCATAGGAAAGAAATCTCAACAATATGCATCACCAAAGTTGTTTTGGCCCAACTTACATGCCCTCCTCTTCTGCCACGTGAGCCCACGCTTCGGCATCAGTCCGAGATACAAAACCAACGCAGCATGACTTAGTTTGCCTAGACTGAAGAGGGCGAAAATTAAACTTTTTCCTAATCCCAAAACTTGTACACGCTAGTAAGTAGGAACCATTGAATATAACGATTTTACATATATGTAGGCCGAAGGGAGAAACTTAATTCAATACAGGTTTTGATCCATCCACTGTTGTTAACATATCAATTGTAGTGGGATACGGAATCAAGGGTTGTTGGACTTGTTGGTATGATGAATGAGGAAACCGCACCATAGGAAAGAAACCCCAAAAATATGCGTCACCAAAGTTGTTTTGGCCCAACTTACATGCCCTCATCTTCTGCCACTTAATCCCACGCTTCAGCATCAGGACGAGATACAAAACCAGCGCAGCATGACTCAGTTTGCCTAGACTGAAGAGGGCAAAAATTAAAATTTTTCCTAATCCGAAAACTTGTACACCCTAGTAAGTAAGAGCCAATGAATATAATGCGTTTCCATATATGTAGGCCGATGTGAGAAACTTAATTCAATACCAGTTTTGATCCATCCACTGTTGTTAACATATCAATTGTTTTGGGACTTGGAAACGAAGGTTGTTGGTATGATGAATGAGGAAACCACACCATAGGAACGAAACCTACAAAATATGCATCACCAAAGTTGTTTTGGCCCAACTTACATGCCCTCCTCTTCCGCCACTTGAGCCCACGCTTCGGCATCAGGCCAAGATACAAAACCAGCGCAGCATGACTCAGTTTGCCTAGGCTGAAGAGGGAGAAAATTAAACTTTTTCCTAATCCAAAAACTTGTACACGCTTGTAAGTAACAACCAATGAATATAATGCTTTTCCATATATGTAGGCTGATGGGAGAAACTTAATTCAATACCAGTTTTGATCCATCCACTGTTGTTAACATATCAATTGTTTTGGGACTCGGAAACGAATGTTGTTGGACTTGTTGGTATGATGAATGAGGAAACCACACCATATGAACGAAACCTCAAAAATATGCATCACCAAAGTTGTTTTGGCCCAACTTACATGCCCTCCTCTTCCGCCACTTGAGCCCACGCTTCGGCAACAGCCCGGGATACAAAACCAGCGCAGCATGACTCAGTTTGCATAGACTGAAGAGGGCGAAAATTAAACTTTGCCTAATCCAAAAACTTGTACACGCTTGTAAGTAAGAACCAATGAATATAATGCTTTTCCATATATGTAGGCCGATGAGAGAAACTTAATTCAACACAGGTTTTGTTCCATCCACTGTTGTTAACATATCATTTGTTGTGGGACTCGGAATCGAGGGTTGTTGGACTTGTTGGGAATATGAATGAGGAAACCACACCATAGGAACGAAACCTCAAAAATATGCATCACCAAAGTTGTTTTAGCCAAATTTACATGCCCTCCTCTTCTGCCACTTGAGCCTACGCTTCAGCAACAGTCCGAGACACAAAACCAGTGCAGCATGACTCCGTTTGCCTAGACTGAAGAGGGCGAAAATTAAACTTTTTCCTAATCCAAAAACTTGTACACGTTAGTATGCAGGAACCAATGAATATAATGCTTTTCCATATCTGTAGGCTGATGGGAGAAACTTAATTCAATACAGGTTTTGATCCATCCACTGTTGTTAACATATCAATTGTTGTGGAACTCGGAATCGAGTGTTGTTGGACTTGTTGGTATGGTGAATGAGGAAACTACACCATGGGAAGGAAACCCCAAAAATATGCATCACCAAAGTTGTTTTGGCCCAACTTACATGCCCTCTTCTTCTGCCACTTGAGCCCGCGCTTCGGCATCTGGATGAGATACAAAACCAGCACAACATCACTCAGTTTGCCTAGACTGAAGAGGGCAAAAATTAAACTTTTTCCTAATCCGAAAACTTGTACACGCTAGTAAGTATGAACCAATGAATATAATGCTTTTCCATATATGTAGGCCGATGGGAGAAACTTAATTCAATACCAGTTTTGATCCATCCACTGTTGTTAACATATCAATTATTGTGGGACTGGGAAATAAGGGTTGTTGGACTTGTTGGTATGATGAATGAGGAAACTACACCATAGGAAGGAAACCCCAAAAATATGCATCACCAAAGTTGTTTTGGCCCAACTTACATGCCCTCTTCTTCTGCCACTTGAGCCCGCGCTTCGGCATCAGGATGAGATACAAAACCAGCACTGCATCACTCAGTTTGCCTAGACTGAAGAGGGCGAAAATTAAACTTTTTCGTAATCCGAAAACTTGTACATGCTAGTAAGTAAGAGCCAATGAATATAATGCTTTTCCATATATGTAGGCCGATGGGAGAAACTTAATCAGTACCAGTTCTGATCCATCCACTGTTGTTAACATATCAATTGTTTTGGGACTCAGAATCGAGGATTGTTGGACTTGTTGGTATGATGAATGAGGAAACCACACCATAGGAACGAAACCTCAAAAATATGCATCACCAAAGTTGTTTTGGCCCAACTTACATGCCCAGCTCATCTGTCACTTGAGCCCACGCTTTGGCATCAGGGCAAGATACAAAACCAGCGCAGCATGACTCAGTTTGCCTAGACTAAAGAGGGCGAAAATTAAACTTTTTCCTAACCCAAAAACTTGTACACGCTAGTAAGTAAGAACCAATGAATATAATGCTTTTCCATATATGTAGGCCGATGGGAGAAATTCAATTCAACACCAGTTTTGACCCATCCACTGTTGTTAACAAATCAATTGTTGTGGGACTCGGAATCGAGGGTTGTTGGACTTGTTGGGAAGATGAATGAGGAAACCACACCATTGGAACGAAACCTCAAAAATATGCATCACCAAAGTTGTTTTAGCCCAATTTACATGCCCTCCTCTTCTCCACTTGAGCCCACGCTTCGGCAACAGTCCGAGATACAAAACCAGTGCAGCATGACTCCGTTTGCCTAGACTGAAGAGGGTGAGAATTAAACTTCTTCCTAATCCAAAAACGTGTACACGCTAGTATGCAGGAACCAATGAATATATTGCTTTTCCATATATGTAGGCCGATGGGAGAAACTTAATTCAATACAGGTTTTGATCCATCCGCTGTTATTAACATATCAAATGTTGTGGGACTCGGAATCGAGGGTTGTTGGACCTGTTGGGAAGATGAATGAGAAAACCACACCATAGGAACGAAACCTCAAAAATATGCATCAGCAAAGTTGTTTTGGCCCAACTTACATGCCCTCCTCTTCTGCCACGTGAGCCCACGCTTCGGCATCAGTCCGAAATACAAAACCAACGCAGCATGACTCAGTTTGCCTAGACTGAAGAGGGCGAAAATTAAACTTTTTCCTAATCCGAAAACTTGTACACGCTAGTAAGTAGGAACCAATGAATATAATGCTTTTCCACATATATAGGCCGATGGGAGAAACATAATTCAAGACTGGTTTTGATCCATCCACTGTTGGTAACATATCAATTGTTGTGGGGCTCAGAATCGAGGGTTGTTGGACATGTTTGAATGATGAATGTGGAAAACACACCATAGGAAACAAACCTCAAAAATATGCATCACCAAAGTTGTTTTGGCCCAACTTACATGCCCTCTTCTTCTGCCACTTGAGCCCGCGCTTCGGCATCAGGATGAGATACAAAACCAGCACAGCATGACTCAGTTTGGCTAGACTGAAGGGGGCGAAAATTATACTTTTTCCTAATACAAAAACTTGTGCACGCTAGTAAGTAGGAACCAATGAATATAATGCTTTTGCATATATGTAGGCTGATGGGAGAAACTGAATTCAATACAGGTTTTGATCCATCCGCTGTTGTTAACATATCAAATGTTGTGGGACTCGGAATCGAGGGTTGTTGGACTTGTTGGGAAGATGAATGAGAAAACCACACCATAGGAACGAAACCTCAAAAGTATGCATCACCAAAGTTATTTTGGCCCAACTAACATGCCCTCCTCTTCTGCCACGTGAGCCCACGCTTCGGCATCAGTCCGAATTACAAAACCAACGCAGCATGACTCAGTTTGCCTAGACTGAAGACGGCGAAAATTAAACTTTTTCCTAATCCGAAAACTTGTACACCGTAGTAACTAGGAACCAATCAATATAATGCTTTTCCATATATGTATGCCGATGGGAGAAACTTAATTCAATACAGGTTTTGATCCGTCCACTGTTGTTAATATATCAATTGTTGTGGGGCTCAGAATCGAGGGTTGTTGGACTTGTTGGAATGATGAAAGAGGAAAACACACCATAGGAAAGAAACCTCAAAAATATGCATCACCATAGTTGTTTTGGCCCAACTTACGAGCCCTCTTCTTCTGCCACTTGAGCCCGCGCTTCGACATCAGGATGAGATACAAAACCAGCACAGCATGACTCAGTTTGCCTTGACTGAAGAGGGCGAAAATTAAACTTTTTCCTAATCCGAAAACTTGTACACGCTAGTAAGTAAGAACCAACGAATATAATGCTTTTCCATATATGTAGGCCGATGGGAAAAACTTATTTCAATACAGGTTTTTATCCGTCAACTGTTGTTAACACATCAATTGTTGTGGGACTCAGAATCGAGGGTTGTTGGACATGTTGGTATGATGAATGAGGAAACCACACCATAGGAAAGAAACCTCAAAAATATGCATCACCAAAGTTGTTTTGGCCCAACTTACATGCCCTCCTCTTCTGCCACGTGAGCCCACGCTTCGGTATCAGTGCGAGATATAAAACCAACGCAGCATGACTCAGTTTGCCTAGACTGAAGAGGGCGAAAATTAAACTTTTTCCTAATCCGAAAACTTGTACACGCTAGTAAGTAAGAACCAACGAATATAACGCTTTTCCAGATATGTAGGCCAGTGGGAGAAACTTAATTCAATACAGGTTTTGATCCATCCACTGTTGTTAACATATCAATTGTTGTGGACTCGGAATAGAGGGTTGTTGGACATGTTGGTATGATGAATGAGGAAACCACACCATAGGAAAGAAACCTCAAAAATATGCATCACCAAAGTTGTTTTGGCCCAACTTACATGCCCTGCTCATCTGTCACTTGAGCCCACGCTTCAGCATCGGGCCAAGATACAAAACCAGCGCAGCATGACTCAGTTTGCCTAGACTGAAGAGGGCAAAAATTAAACTTTTTCCTAACCCAAAAACTTGTACACGCTAGTAAGTAAGAACCAATGAATATAATGCTTTTCCATATATGTAGGCCAATGGGAGAAACTTAATTCAATGCCAGTTTTGATCCATCCACTATTGTCAACATATCAATTGCTTTGGGAATCGGAAACGAAGGTTGTTGGACTTGTTGGTATGATGAATGAGGAAACCACACCATAGGAACGAAACCTCAAAAATATGCATCACCAAAGTTGTTTTGGCCCGACTTACATGCCCTCATCTTCTGCCGCTTGAGCCCACGCTTCGGCATCAGGACGAGATACAAAACCAGCGCAGCATGACTCAGTTTGCCTAGACTGAAGAGGGCGAAAATTAAACTCTTTCCTAATCCGAAAACTTGTACACGCTAGTAAGTAAGAGTCAATGAATATAATGCTTTTCCATATATGTAGGCCGATGGGATAAACTCAATTCAAAACCAGTTTTGACCCTTCCACTGTTGTTAACATATCAATTGTTGTGGGACTCGAAAATGAGGGTTGTTGGACTTGTTGGTATGATGAATGAGGAAACCAGACCATAAGAACGAAACCTCAAAAACATGCATCACCAAAGTTGCTTTGGCCCAACTTACATGCGCTCCTCTTCTGCCAGTTGAGCCCACGCTTCGGCATCAGGCTAAGATACAAAACTAGTGCAGCATGACTCAGTTTGCCTAGACTGAAGAGGGCGAAAATTAAACTTTTTCCTAATCCAAAAACTTGTACACGCTAGTAAGTAAGAACCAACGAATATAACGCTTTTCCAGATATGTAGGCCAGTGGGAGAAACTTAATTCAATACAGGTTTTGATCCATCCACTGTTGTTAACATATCAATTGTTGTGGGACTCGGAATCGAGGGTTCTTGGACATGTTGGTATGATGAATGAGGAAACCACACCATAGGAAAGAAACCTCAAAAATATACATCACCAAAGTTGTTTTGGCCCAACTTACATGCCCTCCTCTTCTGCCACTTGAGCCCACGCTTCGGCATCAGGACGAGATACAAAACCAGCGCAGCATGCCTCAATTTGCCTAGACTGAAGAGGGCCAAGATGCAAACTGAGTCATGCTACACTGGTTTTGTATCCCGGACTGTTGCCGAAGCGTGGGCTCAAGTGGCGGAAGAGGAGGGCATGTAAGTTGGGCCAAAACAACTTTGGTGATGCATATTTTTGAGGTTTCGTTCCTATGGTGTGGTTTCCTCATTCATCATACCAACAAGTCCAACAACCTTCGTTTCCGAGTCCCAAAACAATTGATATGTTAACAACAGTGGATGGATCAAAACTGGTATTGAATTAAGTTTCTCCCATCGGCCTACATATATGGAAAAGCATTATATTCATTGGTTGTTACTTACAAGCGTGTACAAGTTTTTGGATTAGGAAAAAGTTTAATTTTCTCCCTCTTCAGTCTAGGCAAACTGAGTCATGCTGCGCTGGTTTTGTATCTTGGCCTGATGCCGAAGCGTGGGCTCAAGTGGCGGAAGAGGAGGGCATGTAAGTTGGGCCAAAACAACTTTGGTGATGCATATTTTGTAGGTTTCGTTCCTATGGTGTGGTTTCCTCATTCATCATACCATCAACTCCAACAACCTTCGTTTCCAAGTCCCAAAACAATTGATATGTTAACAACAGTGGATGGATCAAAACTGGTATTGAATTAAGTTTCTCACATCGGCCTACATATATGGAAACGCATTATATTCATTGGCTCTTACTTACTAGCGTGTACAAGTTTTCGGATTAGGAAAAAGTTTAATTTTCGCCCTCTTCAGTCTAGGCAAACTGAGTCATGCTGCGCTGATTTTGTATCTCGTCCTGATGCCGAAGCGTGGGCTCAAGTGGCAGAAGAGGAGGGCATGTAAGTTGGGCCAAAACAACTTTGGTGATGCATATTTTTGAGGTTTCTTTCCTATGGTGTGGTTTCCTCAATCATCATACCAACATGTCCAACAACCCTCGATTCTGAGTCCCACAACAATTGATGTGTTAACAACAGTTGACGGATCAAAACCTGTATTGAATTAAGTTTTGCCCATGGGCCTACATATATGGAAAAGCATTATATTCGTTGGTTCTTACTTACTAGCGTGTACAAGTTTTCGGATTAGGAAAAAGTTTAATTTTTGCCCTCTTCAGTCATGGCAAACTGAGTCATGCTATCCTGGTTTTGTATCTCATCCTGATGTCGAAGCGCGGGCTCAAGTGGCAGAAGAAGAGGGCTCGTAAGTTGGGCCAAAACAACTATGGTGATGCATATTTTTGAGGTTTCTTTCCTATGGTGTGTTTTCCTCTTTCATCATTCCAACAAGTCCAACAACCTCGATTCTGAGCCCCACAACAATTGATATGTTAACAACAGTGGATGGATCAAAACCTGTATTGAATTAAGTTTCTCCCTTCGGCCTACATATATGTAAAATCGTTATATTCAATGGTTCCTACTTACTAGCGTGTACAAGTTTTTGGATTAGGAAAAAGTTTAATTTTCGCCCTCTTCAGTCTTGGCAAACAAAGTCATGCTACACTGGCTTTGTATCTCGTCCTGATGCCGAAGCGTGGGCTCAAGTGGCAGAAGAGGAGGGCATGTAAGTTGGGCCAAAACAACTTTGGGGATGCATATTTTTGAGGTTTCTTTCCTATGGTGTGGTTTCCTCACTCATCATGCCAACATGTCCAACAACCCTCGATTCTGAGTCCCACAACAATTGATGTGTTAACAACAGTTGACTGTAACACCCTAGTTTAAATCCCAACACTTCACAATAAACTTCGAGCAATTTATTTAATTTTCCTAAGGTTTGTATGTTTAGTTTGCATTTAACAGGTTTTATTTAAAATAAATACTAGAAGAAAATTTATCATAGGCCCAACTTTCTTGTGCATTACATGCTGGTGCATTGTCTCTTGTTTGCTTGAATTAAGGATTCAAATTCAAATTCATTTGAATTTTAGAACCATTTCTATCTCCATTCAAAGGAATTCAAAATCAGAAAAAAAAAAAGAAAGGGGAGAGAGCCAGGCCGACCAGCCGGCCCAGTCGACCGGCCAGCCCAACCCGCGCCCCCTCTCTCCCGCCTGGGCCCCGGCCCGGCCGAACCTCCGCCCCCTTCTCCCCGCTTGGGCTCGGCCCGGTCGCCTCGCGCCCCCTTCCCGCCTGGGCCGGCTTCCGGCCCACCCAGCCGCGCCGCTCCGCTCCCAGCGCACCGGCCCGCGGCGCCTTCCCCTCCCTCACGCCGCTGACCGCCCGGTCCCACCTGGCAGATCCTTCTCCCACCTCCCGCCAGAAATCTCGCGCGCCTTCCTTCCTCCGCTCGGCCATGTCAGCGCCCGAGCCTTGAAGGCCGAATCGAATCCGCGTCCCGCTCCCTCCCTTAATCGTTCCGCCATCAATCCCTAAGGTCTCACGATCCATTTACTCCCCTTCCTTCCGTGCGCCGCGGCGAGTTCAAAACGCTGGTCACCCCCTCTCGTCCGACGCCCTCGGCTCGCTAGAACCCCATAAAACCCAACCCCGAGCATCGCCCTGGGTTTCCTCCGCCACACCCCAGAGCAATTCCTCTTCCGTGCCCCGACGCGTCCGCATTTCACCGCCGGAGTTCCGCCCTGGTGAGCCACCGCAACGCCAAATTCGTCGCCGTTGCTCCCTCTCCGAGCGCTCTAACTCCTTCATCGCTTTCGCAGGTGGCTCACGGAACTTCCCCACCGGCCCTAGGCGCCCCGGAGCCGCTCTAGCCCGCCATCCCGCGACGCCGAACCTCGCCGTCCGCTTTCTCCCGTCGCCAACCCTCCTTCGGTCATCTCCCGACGAATCCAAGCCCTCGGTGAGCTTCGCCATGCCTCTCTCCCCCTCCTGAGCTTGCTCTAGGCCAGCACGGCGAGCCCTAGGCCCCGGCGTGCGCCGCGCCGGCGAGCCACCGCCGCGCGGGACGGACTCCGCCGCGGAGGGTGGTCACCGCCGGCGCCAAAACCCCCTTCCGATCTGGACCCTTGGATCCAGAGTGCACGGCCGTGATTAGAACACCGCGTACCCCTTCGCGGTCCAATCAGAACGCGCCACGTCGCCCTCTCTTAAACCCGACAGCGGGGACCCACCCGCCAGGCCCACGTGTCGCGCCACGCGCGCGCCGCGTCAGCGCCGCGTCGGCGTAGACCGGTCAGCGCGGGACTTTCGCAGAAAAGCCCCCGCGTTTCTCTGGAATCAACCCGCAGTCCATGTCCGTTGAAGAATAATTAGGTTTAGGTCCTGTTTTCTTCGGTTTGGCCCCTGGGCTTTCCGGTTTTTGAACCCGCGGTCCAGGACCCGGCGGTTTTGCCTGGAAACCCTCGGCGGCTACGGTTAATTACGTTTAAGTCCTCGGTTTTTCAAATCTAGCCCCTGGTTTCAATGTTTCTATCACAGTTATGCCCCTAGGAGCCCGTTTTATGCATAACTTTCACGTTTTAACTCCGATTTGAGTGATTCTTGCGCTCACACGACCGTAGAAACATGTAGAATGTTTTTAGTACAGTTTTATCTTCTGTTTTTATGGTATGATGTACTGTTTCTCACCTTTGAGTAATTGTTTGCATGTATGTATGCGTGGAAATGCTTGTACGTTGCCGTGAACGTGGTTAGACGGTGAGCAGTTTGTTGGTGACGAAGAGCAGCAGTTTGAGGGTGTTGAGCAGCAGACTCAAGACCAGTTTGAGCAAGGCAAGTATAACATGGACACAACCCAATAACCACTTAATCACTTCATATGCATGTGTCTAATTTTTTTTTGTATGCCAATAAGGACTGTACCTAGCTTCTTTTATCGATATGTTACCTATGGGTTGCTTGTTGGTTAAGTTTTGCTAGCTGCTACGCGAACTCATGCATCCCTGTTAATAATCTTGTTAATGGATCTATGAAATCAAATCTTGAGCTTGACCCTCTGTGGTTCATGCTCCTTTAAAAATGGCTTTTTAGCAACTTGGTTTAGGGGGCATGAGCAGGTGTTTTGCTTATGGCCACTCTCCTTAAGGACCGGTTCGCAAAGCGACAACCTGGGATAACAGTGCTACCATGAGACTGGAATGGGACGGTCTTGGCTAATTAATTAGGTTGCATTGGTTTGGGGGTAACTTACCGACGGGGCAAGAGGGGAGGTGAGCTTCTGTGGCCCTCGCGCTACTTGGGTTGAGTGCGTTTATCTCCCCTTGAGGCTTGCTCCACAGCTGCGGACCCTGAAACCTTAGCGGTTACACCTTACCAACGTGATCTTTGTAAAGGCCTCGTAGTGTGCTTGCTAGCCATCTCATCTACGGTAATGTGGTGGACCACTAGCGTAGCCCACGACTCATGGGTAAAGATGTACGACCTCTCGAGAGTGTAAAACTGACATGTCAGCCGTGCTCACGGTTATGAGCGGCCTAGATCCTTAATGCAGATTAGTGGTTCTGTTGGGTTTTGAAAGTGGTTCTTATGTTAATGTTGTTGTTTAAATCTTTTATGCTATACCTTGGGTTAATGGTTTATCAACTCACCTGTAGTAATTAGTCGCTTAATAAAACTTGACCAACTAAAAGCTCATGCTAAGTGTCAGCCAACCCTAGATGCCTCATAGTTCATGTTGTGCTTGTTGAGTATGAAATACTCACGCTTGCTTTACTTTAAACCTACTGTTGGCTGGAACCCAACCGCTGCTCAGCTCCAGAAGACTTCGAAGAGTATGTTCATGACTTCAACGAGTTCTAGGCGTACCGGTCCACCAGTCGACGTCCCTGTGGCGGCTCGTTCATCTTTGTTTACGCTTCCGCTATGACTCTGGTTTAAAGACATGTTGTCTTATTGTAATAAAGTGATGTTATACTCTATGTAAACGTTTTAATTATCGTTATGCACGTTCTGTGATGTCACTATTGTCATGATATATGTGAGACACGTTCCTGGCACATATATGTTGTTCCGGTTCCGTTGGTTGAGAACTGGGCGTGACATAGTGGTATCAGAGCCGTGTCGACTGTAGGACGGAAGCCTAGTTAGAAACGGATGTAAATAAGGACCTCATTCCCCTTTGCCCTCTTGCTGTTTTATGAAAATTTTATTTTTGCTATCAAACTATATGTTCACCCTATGTTAAATTATTACCTTTTGCTTTATTCATTCAATCATATAGAACTAATCTCCATCTTACTCCATCCTCCTTATAGGTCATGGCACGCAGCAAGCAAACCGCCCGCAAGAGTACCGGGGGCCGCCTTCGCCGTGTTGCACCACCGACCCCACGACGCACCCCAGTACCTCGTCCACCACAGCAGGTCGAGCCTCCGTCACCGGAGCTGCCCGAGCCGTTGCCACCACCACCCTTCGAGTATGCTCCCATGGACCAGGCGCCACACCCCTTTGAGGGGAATGGTCTGCTTCCGGCGGACACTGACCCTAAGGAGGAGGAGGAGGAGGAAGACCCAGTGGAGGTAGTTTACTACCTCGACTCAGACGACGATGGTGATGCGCGGGAGGATGCTCCATCGCCACGCCTGCCGACACCGACACCTCCTTCCCCGCGTGCGCCGACACCACCACCTTCTCCAGCGGCACCTGCAGCTTCACCGGCACCCCCACCGCCACCGCCTGCCGCACCCGGGTGGCCGTTCCGTGTGGCTGTCCCTTCCGACGAGGGTGGCCAGCGGGAGGTTGACGCCTGGGTCGACCTGACGCACCCACACCACGGTGCTGACCTGGAGTTCCCGGGGCTACTCCGCGACTGCCTCTACGACCTGGGTTACACTACCCATGAGGTCGTCTACCAGGTCCGGCAGCGAGCGCGCCCGGACCACACCACCCTCTGGTCCGCCGGTGCGCAGATCCTGGAGCCCAACCCCAACCATGGGGGACACACCGTGCTGCGCCGGCACTACAGCATCGTGGAGCACGAGACCATGGAGATGGCCATGGAGGATGCTGCTCAGCAGGCCCTTGGAGTCCTCTGCCAGCACTACCACACTCCGCTCTGCCAGACTCAGTACCGCTACTTTCCCCGCCGGCAGTCCGGGGATACTGAGCACGAGATCGCGTCCATCCGGGGTGAGGACAACCGACAGCTGTTGAAGCTGGTCCGGTATGTGTCAGCCCTGATCACCGCTTACGTCAGGGTGTCCGAGGAGCTCCATCACCGGAACGGTGAGGTGTTCCACCTTCAGGCACAGCTGGACCGAGTGGCAGGTCCACCACCGCAGGTGCCAGTGGTGGATCCAGCTCAGACTCCACCTCGCAGGAGGCCTGGCACGGGAGAGTTAGGTGGTGCCACCAGGATACTCCCTCGGGATGACTAGTCATCCTCATGTATCGCGTTAGCACGTTGTTTAAGTTGTCGTGTTGAGTTGGTCGGGTGAAACTTAAGTTAAAGTGTGTTGGCTGGTTGATTGTTATTTTGAACCATGTTTGATTTGGATCTTTGGTTGTGTGCTATCCAGCTGTGGGGATTTGTCCCAGCATGAGCAAGTTAATGTTATAAGTTAGTTCGTGGGGTTAACACTATATCCACTCTATTGATCTTACTACTTTATCTTTAGTCGCTATTGCTTGTGCACCCATGTGTGGCTACGTGCTTACGGTGTCTCTGTTACAAACAGATGGTTAACACAAGGCGCCACGCTGCTGGTGGCAATGCTAGCCAGGGTAACCAGGGGGGTGGCAACCCGCTGCCCAACCCTCCACCACTGACGCCGGAGCAGTTCTACAACCTCCAGATGCAGATGATGGCGACAATGACCAACGCTGTGCATGTTCTCCAGCAGGCTCAAGCTCAGCCTCCACCCCCACCACCTAGGGACCGGCGTGGAGATTTCCTGAAGGGTCATCCACCCACCTTCTCTCATGCCACAGAGCCACTACAGGCTGATGACTGGCTTCGTGCTATGGAATGCCAGTTGGATATAGCACAGTGCAATGATAGGGAAAGGGTCCTGTATGGTTCTGGTCAGTTGAGGGGTGCAGCACTGGACTGGTGGGAGTCTTACAGAGTCCAGGATAGGGAAGCTTTCACCTGGGCACAGTTCAGGGAAAACTTCCGCAACCACCATGTGCTTGCAGGGCTGATGAAGATGAAGAAAAAGGAGTTCCTTTCCCTGAAGCAGGGCAGCATGTCTGTGACTGAGTATAGGGATAAGTTCCTTCAGTTAGCCAGGTATGCCACTGCAGAGGTGGCAGAGGACAGGGAGAAGCAAGAATACTTCCTGGAGGGTTTAAATGATGAGCTCCAATACCAGTTGATGAACCATACCTTTCCTAGCTTTCATCAACTGGTAGACAGGGCGCTTTTCACTGAAAGGAAGCGCCAGGAGATCGAAGAAAGGAAGAGGAAGTACAACAACTCTTCATCAAGCAGCAACACCCGCCCCCGTTTCTCTCAGGGTCCGAGATCACAACAGCAGCGGGCTCAAGGACAGCAAGGCTACCAGTACCAGCAGCGCTACCAGGGTCAGCCAGCTCGTCCAATTTATCCAGCTCAGCGCCAAGTGCAGACCACCCCTCCCACCACAAACCAGACTACAGGTGTTGGGCCTTGCTACAAGTGTGGTGGAGCGGGCCACTATGCTAATGCTTGTCCCCGTAAGGTGCAAGGTAACCAACAGGGGCAGCAATCGGGCCAAAGGCAGAACCCTCCCCAGCCGCAGCAAGGGCGCCCCAATCAACAGGGCAAGGCGCCGTGGCAAGGGAAGGTGAATCATGTGACAGCCGAGTCTGCAGCTGAAGCCCCTAACGTCGTGCTTGGTACGTTCCTGGTCAACTCTCACCCCGCTACAGTTCTTTTTGATACCGGTGCCACGCATTCATTTATTACCAAATCATATGCTGAGCAGTACAATATTCCTATAAGGTCTACAAGTAGACCCATGGTAGTAACCACACTGGGGGGAACGTTGAGCACCAGTTTAATATGCCCTCGAGTTAGCATAAACATAAGGGGGTAGAATTCTGCACCAAGTTGATAATCATCGGTTCCGCGGGGATTGATATCATCTTGGGAATGGAAACGCTTGCTAAGTGGGATGTCAGAATTGATTGTGCCAAGCGAACCGTCCACTTAACAGCTCCTGATGATCAGAAAGTGGAAGTCAGTGCCACAGAACCTTCTGGTTGCCTGCATCAGATGGAGGCGAAGCCCACGGAGGGAATTCGAGTAGTGTGCGAGTACCTGGATGTCTTCCCAGAAGAGTTACCAGGTATGCCACCTGACCGAGAAGTTGAATTTTTAATAGAACTTTTACCTGGTACAGCCCCCATAGCAAAAAGGCAATATAGAGTGGCACCCAAAGAACAAGAGTTAATAAAGGAAAATATAGATGAGTTGTTAGGAAAAGGGTTTATACGGCCTAGTTCTTCACCTTGGGCTTTCCCAGTTCTGTTTGTTGATAAGAAGGATGGGTCAAGAAGGATGTGTGTGGATTATAGGGCTTTGAATGATGTCACCATCAAAAACAAATACCCCTTACCTCGGATAGATGATTTGTTTGATCAGTTGCAAGGTGCATGTGTGTTCTCAAAAATTGATTTGAGGTCGGGTTATCATCAAATGAAGATTCGTCCATCCGATATTCCAAAGACTGCTTTCATTACCAGATTTGGGTTATATGAATATACAGTGATGTCTTTTGGGTTGACAAATGCTCCTGCTTATTTTATGAATCTTATGAACAAAGTGTTTATGGAGTATCTTGACAAGTTTGTTGTGGTGTTCATTGATGATATATTGATCTATTCCAAGACAGAAGAAGAACATGAGGAACACTTGAGGTTAGTTTTGCAGAAGCTGAGAGACCATAAGTTGTATGCAAAGTTGAGCAAGTGTGAGTTTTGGCTTGATCAAGTGCCTTTCTTGGGACATATAGTCTCGAAAGGTGGAATCATGGTGGATCCTAGCAAGATCAGCAGTGTCATGGATTGGAAGGTGCCAGAAGTTGTGAAAGAAGTTCGTGGATTTTTGGGTCTAGCGGGATATTACAGAAGGTTTATTGAGAGTTTCTCCAGGATTGCAAAACCAATGACATCATTGCTCGAGAAGGGTGTTCCATTTAATTGGACTAAGGAGAGGCAAGCTGCATTTGATGAACTAAAGAAGAGACTCACCACAGCCCCAGTGCTTACTCTACCGGACTTAACCAAGAGTTTCACCGTGTATTGTGATGCCTCTAAGGAAGGTTTGGGTTGTGTGCTGATGCAGGAGGGAAAGGTGATTGCTTATGCTTCACGCCAGCTAAGAAAGCATGAGGTCAATTATCCCACTCATGATCTGGAGTTAGCAGCTGTTGTGCATGCTCTGAAGATCTGGAGGCATTATTTGTTCGGGAATAAATGTGAGATATACACCGACCACAAGAGTCTTAAATATATCTTCACACAGAATGAGCTGAATATGAGGCAGAGAAGATGGCTAGAGTTGATTAAAGATTATGACCTGGAGATACATTACCATCCAGGGAAAGCTAATGTGGTAGCGGATGCCTTAAGCAGAAAAAGTTATGTTAATATGGCAGTTGCTTTTCAGATGCCCTTTGAGCTGTGTGTGGAATTTGAGAGTTTGAATTTGGGATTCGTGCATCACACCACAGTAGCAACATTTGAAGCAGAGCCTACCCTGGAACAGGAGATAAGGAACCATCAGAAAACGGACGAGAAAATCCAGGAGATCCGGGAGCAGATCAAGTTGGGCAAGGCACCACACTTTCGTGAAGATGAACAAGGTACTGTATGGTACAAGAATCGGATCTGCGTGCCAGATGTGGGCAGTATCAAGAAGTTAATACTCAGTGAGGCTCACGACACTGCTTACTCAATTCACCCGGGCAGTACAAAGATGTATCATGATCTGAAGGAAAGGTTCTGGTGGTATGGAATGAAGAGAGCAGTGGCAGAATATGTCGCAGTGTGTGACACTTGTCAGCGTGTGAAGGCCGAACATCAGAGACCTGCAGGTTTGTTGCAACCTTTGAAGATCCCAGAGTGGAAATGGGAGGAAATAAGTAAGGATTTCATTGTGGGGTTACCCAGGACTCAGAAAGGTTACAACTCGATCTGGGTAGTTGTTGATCGGTTGACCAAGGTTGCTCATTTCATTCCGGTGAACACTACCTATTCGGGTGCAAGGTTAGCAGAATTGTACATCTCCAGAATCGTTTGCTTGCATGGAGTGCCTAAGCGGATCATATCTGATAGAGGTTCACAGTTCACATCTCGTTTCTGGGAGCAGTTGCATGATTCTTTGGATTCCAAGCTTCGGTTCAGTACGGCATATCACCCACAGACAGATGGTCAGACGGAAAGAACAAATCAGATTCTAGAGGACATGTTGAGGGCATGTGCGATACAATACGGAACCAGTTGGGATAAGAGTCTGCCTTATGCTGAGTTCTCCTATAACAACAGCTACCAAGCCAGTCTGAAGAAGTCACCGTTTGAGGCACTGTATGGCAGAAGGTGCAGGACACCGCTATTTTGGAACCAAACAGGAGAGAAGCAGGTGTTCGGGCCCGACCTTATCAAGGATGCTGAACAGCAGATCAAGATGGTACGTGAGAATTTGAGAGTTGCTCAGTCTAGACAGAAGAGCTATGCAGATGTGCGACGCAGGGACTTGACCTTTAAGGTTGATGACTTTGTGTATTTGAAGGTGTCACCAATGAGAGGTATCCAGAGGTTTAATATGAAAGGAAAGCTGGCACCAAGATACATCGGTCCATTCAAGATAGTGGAAAGGAAAGGCGAAGTGGCTTATAAGTTGGAGTTGCCACCAAACCTATCTGGCATACACAATGTGTTCCATGTGTCCCAACTAAAGAAGTGTTTAAGGGTGCCGGAAGAACAAGCACCACTGGAAGGTCTGGATGTGCAGGAGGATTTGACATATACCGAACACCCGGTGAAGATTCTTTAAACATCTGAAAGGGTTACCCGAAACAGGAGGGTCAAAATGTGCAGAGTGCAGTGGAAACATCACACGGAGGATGAGGCAACTTGGGAAAGAGAGGAGGAGTTGAGAGCAACTTATCCTGGTCTCTTTGCTAACCACCTATGAGAATCTCGGGGGCGAGATTCCTTTTAAGGGGGGTAGGTTTGTAACACCCTAGTTTAAATCCCAACACTTCACAATAAACTTCGAGCAATTTATTTAATTTTCCTAAGGTTTGTATGTTTAGTTTGCATTTAACAGGTTTTATTTAAAATAAATACTAGAATAAAATTTATCATAGGCCCAACTTTCTTGTGCATTACATGCTGGTGCATTGTCTCTTGTTTGCTTGAATTAAGGATTCAAATTCAAATTCATTTGAATTTTAGAACCATTTCTATCTCCATTCAAAGGAATTCAAAATCAGAAAAAAAAAGAAAGGGGAGAGAGCCAGGCCGACCAGCCGGCCCAGCCGACCGGCTAGCCCAACCCGCGCCCCCTCTCTCCTGCTTGGGCCCTGGCCCGGCCGAACCCCCGCCCCCTTCTCCCCGCTTGGGCTCGGCCCGGTCGCCTCGCGCCCCCTTCCCGCCTGGGCCGGCTTCCGGCCCACCCAGCCGCGCCGCTCCGCTCCCAGCGCACCGGCCCGCGGCGCCTTCCCCTCCCTCACGCCGCTGACCGCCCGGTCCCACCTGGCAGATCCTTCTCCCACCTCCCGCCGGAAATCTCGCGCGCCTTCCTTCCTCCGCTCGGCCATGTCAGCGCCCGAGCCTTGAAGGCCGAGTCGAATCCGCGTCCCGCTCCCTTCCTTAATCGTTCCGCCATCAATCCCTAAGGTCTCGCGACCCATTTACTCCCCTTCCTTCCGTGCGCCGCGGCGAGTTCAAAACGCTGGTCACCCCCTCTCGTCCGATGCCCTCGGCTC
Organism: Paspalum notatum; assembly: GCA_022530915.1. Taxonomy (NCBI): domain Eukaryota; kingdom Viridiplantae; phylum Streptophyta; class Magnoliopsida; order Poales; family Poaceae; genus Paspalum; species Paspalum notatum. The sequence continues at coordinate 7,314,415 of CM039683.1, forward strand.
GCTAGAACCCCATAAAACCCAACCCCGAGCATCGCCCTGGGTTTCCTCCGCCACACCCCAGAGCAATTCCTCTTCCGTGCCCCGACGCGTCCGCATTTCACCGCCGGAGTTCCGCCCTGGTGAGCCACCGCAACGCCAAATTCTTCGCCGTTGCTCCCTCTCCGAGCGCTCTAACTCCTTCATCGCTTTCGCAGGTGGCTCACGGAACTTCCCCACCGGCCCTAGGTGCCCCGGAGCCGCTCTAGCCCGCCATCCCGCGACGCCGAACCTCGCCGTCCGCTTTCTCCCGTCGCCAACCCTCCTTCGGTCATCTCCCGACGAATCCAAGCCCTCTGTGAGCTTCGCCATGCCTCTCTCCCCCTCCTGAGCTTGCTCTAGGCCAGCACGGCGAGCCCTAGGCCCCGGCGTGCGCCGCGCCGGCGAGCCACCGCCGCGCGGGACGGACTCCGCCGCGGAGGGTGGTCACCGCCGGCGCCAAAACCCCCTTCCGATCTGGACCCTTGGATCCAGAGTGCACGGCCGTGATTAGAACACCGCGTACCCCTTCGCGGTCCAATCAGAACGCACCACGTCGCCCTCTCTTAAACCCGACAGCGGGGACCCACCCGCCAGGCCCACGTGTCGCGCCACGCGCGCGCCGCGTCAGCGCCGCGTCGGCGTAGACCGGTCAGCGCGGGACTTTCGCAGAAAAGCCCCCGCGTTTCTCTGGAATCAACCCGCAGTCCATGTCCGTTGAAGAATAATTAGGTTTAGGTCCTGTTTTCTTCGGTTTGGCCCCTGGGCTTTCCGGTTTTTGAACCCGCGGTCCAGGACCCAGCGGTTTTGCCTGGAAACCCTCGGCGGCTACGGTTAATTACGTTTAAGTCCTCAGTTTTTCAAATCTAGCCCCTGGTTTCAATGTTTCTATCACAGTTATGCCCCTAGGAGCCCGTTTTGTGCATAACTTTCACGTTTTAACTCCGATTTGAGTGATTCTTGCGCTCACACGACCGTAGAAACATGTAGAATGTTTTTAGTACAGTTTTATCTTCTGTTTTTATGATATGATGTACTGTTTCTCACCTTTGAGTAATTGTTTGCATGTATGTATGCGTGGAAATGCTTGTACGTTGCCGTGAACGTGGTTAGACGGTGAGCAGTTTGTTGGTGACAAAGAGCAGCAGTTTGAGGGTGTTGAGCAGCAGACTCAAGACCAGTTTGAGCAAGGCAAGTATAACATGGACACAACCCAATAACCACTTAATCACTTCATATGCATGTGTCTAATTTTTTTTTGTATGCCAATAAGGACTGTACCTAGCTTCTTTTATCGATATGTTACCTATAGGTTGCTTGTTGGTTAAGTTTTGCTAGCTGCTGCGCGAACTCATGTATCCCTGTTAATAATCTTGTTAATGGATCTATGAAATCAAATCTTGAGCTTGACCCTCTGTGGTTCATGCTCCTTTAAAAATGGCTTTTTAGCAACTTGGTTTAGGGGGCATGAGCAGGTGTTTTGCTTATGGCCACTCTCCTTAAGGACCGGTTCGCAAAGCGACAACCTGGGATAACAGTGCTACCATGAGACTGGAATGGGACGGTCTTGGCTAATTAATTAGGTTGCATTGGTTTGGGGGTAACTTACCGACGGGGCAAGAGGGGAGGTGAGCTTCTGTGGCCCTCGCGCTACTTGGGTTGAGTGCGTTTATCTCCCCTTGAGGCTTGCTCCACAGCTGCGGACCCTGAAACCTTAGCGGTTACACCTTACCAACGTGATCTTTGTAAAGGCCTCGTAGTGTGCTTGCTAGCCATCTCATCTACGGTAATGTGGTGGACCACTAGCGTAGCCCACGACTCATGGGTAAAGATGTACGACCTCTCGAGAGTGTAAAACTGACATGTCAGCCGTGCTCACGGTTATGAGCGGCCCAGATCCTTAATGCAGATTAGTGGTTCTGTTGGGTTTTGAAAGTGGTTCTTATGTTAATGTTGTTGTTTAAATCTTTTATGCTATACCTTGGGTTAATGGTTTATCAACTCACCTGTAGTAATTAGTCGCTTAATAAAACTTGACCAACTAAAAGCTCATGCTAAGTGTCAGCCAACCCTAGATGCCTCATAATTCATGTTGTGCTTGTTGAGTATGAAATACTCACGCTTGCTTTACTTTAAACCTACTGTTGGCTGGAACCCAACCGCTGCTCAGCTCCAGAAGACTTCGAAGAGTATGTTCAGGACTTCAACGAGTTCTAGGCGTACCGGTCCACCATTCGACGTCCCTGTGGCGGCTCGTTCATCTTCGTTTACGCTTTCGCTATGACTCTGGTTTAAAGACATGTTGTCTTATTGTAATAAAGTGATGTTATACTCTATGTAAACGTTTTAATTATCGTTATGCACGTTCTGTGATGTCACTATTGTCATGATATATGTGAGACACGTTCCTGGCACATATATGTTGTTCCGGTTCCGTTGGTTGAGAACTGGGCGTGACAACTTTGTCACAGACATGCTGCCCTGCTTCAGGGAAAGGAACTCCTTTTTCTTCATCTTCATCAGCCCTGCAGGCACATGGTGGTTGCGGAAGTTTTCCCTGAACTGTGCCCAGGTGAAAGCTTCCCTATCCTGGACTCTGTAAGACTCCCACCAGTCCAGTGCTGCACCCCTCAACTGACCAGAACCATACAGGACCCTTTCCCTATCATTGCACTGTGCTATATCCAACTGGCGTTCCACAGCACGAAGCCAGTCATCAACCTGTAGTGGCTCTGTGGCATGAGAGAAGGTGGGTGGATGACCCTTCAGGAAATCTCCACGCCGGTCCCTAGGTGGTGGGGGTGGAGGCTGAGCTTGAGCCTGCTGGAGAACATGCACAGCGTTGGTCATTGTCGCCATCATCTGCATCTGGAGGTTGTAGAACTGCTCCGGCGTCAGTGGTGGAGGGTTGGGCAGCGGGTTGCCACCCCCCTGGTTACCCTGGCTAGCATTGCCACCAGCAGCGTGGCGCCTTGTGTTAACCATCTGTTTGTAACAGAGACACCGTAAGCACGTAGCCACACATGGGTGCACAAGCAATAGCGACTAAAGATAAAGTAGTAAGATCAATAGAGTGGATATAGTGTTAACCCCACGAACTAACTTATAACATTAACTTGCTCATGCTGGGACAAATCCCCACAGCTGGATAGCACACAACCAAAGATCCAAATCAAACATGGTTCAAAATAACAATCAACCAGCCAACACACTTTAACTTAAGTTTCACCCGACCAACTCAACACGACAACTTAAACAACGTGCTAACGCGATACATGAGGATGACTAGTCATCCCGAGGGAGTATCCTAGTGGCACCACCTAACTCTCCCGTGCCAGGCCTCCTGCGAGGTGGAGTCTGAGCTGGATCCACCACTGGCACCTGGGGTGGTGGACCTGCCACTCGGTCCAGCTGTGCCTGAAGGTGGAACACCTCACCGTTCCGGTGATGGAGCTCCTCGGACACCCTGACGTAAGCGGTGATCAGGGCTGACACATACCGGACCAGCTTCAACAGCTGTCGGTTGTCCTCACCCCGGATGGACGCGATCTTGTGCTCAGTATCCCCGGACTGCCGGCGGGGAAAGTAGCGGTACTGAGTCTGGCAGAGCGGAGTGTGGTAGTGCTGGCAGAGGACCCCAAGGGCCTGCTGAGCAGCATCCTCCATGGCCATCTCCATGGTCTCGTGCTCCGCGATGCTGTAGTGCCGGCGCAGCACGGTCTGTCCCCCATGGTTGGGGTTGGGCTCCAGGATCTGCGCACCGGCGGACCAGAGGGTGGTGTGGTCCGGGCGCGCTCGCTGCCGGACCTGGTAGACGACCTCATGGGTAGTGTAACCCAGGTCGTAGAGGCAGTCGCGGAGTAGCCCCGGGAACTCCAGGTCAGCACCGTGGTGTGGGTGCGTCAGGTCGACCCAGGCGTCAACCTCCCGCTGGCCACCCTCGTCGGAAGGGACAGCCACACGGAACGGCCACCCGGGTGCGGCAGGCGGTGGCGGTGGGGGTGCCGGTGAAGCTGCAGGTGCCGCTGGAGAAGGTGGTGGTGTCGGCGCACGCGGGGAAGGAGGTGTCGGTGTCGGCAGGCGTGGCGATGGAGCATCCTCCCGCGCATCACCATCGTCGTCTGAGTCGAGGTAGTAAACTACCTCCACTGGGTCCTCCTCCTCCTCCTCCTCGTCCTCAGGGTCAGTGTCCGCCGGAAGCAGACCATTCCCCTCAAAGGGGTGTGGCGCCTGGTCCATGGGAGCATACTCGAAGGGTGGTGGTGGCAACGGCTCGGGCAGCTCCGGTGACGGAGGCTCGACCTGCTGTGGTGGACGAGGTACTGGGGTGCGTCGTGGGGTCGGTGGTGCAACACGGCGAAGGCGGCCCCCGGTACTCTTGCGGGCGGTTTGCTTGCTGCGTGCCATGACCTATAAGGAGGATGGAGTAAGATGGAGATCAGTTCTATATGATTGAATAAGTAAAGCAAAAGGTAATAATTTAACATAGGGTGAACATATAGTTTGATAGCAAAAATAAAATTTTCATAAAACAGCAAGAGGGCAAAGGGGAATGAGGTCCTTATTTACATCCGTTTCTAACTAGGCTTCCGTCCTACAGTCGACACGGCTCTGATACCACTTTGTCACGCCCAGTTCTCAACCAACGGAACCGGAACAACATATATGTGCTAGGAACGTGTCTCACATATATCATGACAATAGTGACATCACAGAACGTGCATAACGATAATTAAAACGTTTACATAGAGTATAACATCACTTTATTACAATAAGACAACATGTCTTTAAACCAGAGTCATAGCGGAAGCGTAAATGAAGATGAACGAGCCGCCACAGGGACGTCGACTGGTGGACCAGTACGCCTAGAACTCGTTGAAGTCCCGAACATACTCTTCGAAGTCTTCTGGAGCTGAGCAGCGGTTGGGTTCCAGCCAACAGTAGGTTTAAAGTAAAACAAGCGTGAGTATTTCATACTCAACAAGCACAACATGAACTATGAGGCATCTAGGGTTGGCTGACACTTAGCATGAGCTTTTAGTTGGTCAAGTTTTATTAAGCGTCTAATTACTACAGGTGAGTTGATAAACCATTAACCCAAGGTATAGCATAAAAGATTTAAACAACAACATTAACATAAGAACCACTTTCAAAACCCAACAGAACCACTAATCTGCATTAAGGATCTGGGCCGCTCATAACCGTGAGCACGGCTGACATGTCAGTTTTACACTCTCGAGAGGTCGTACATCTTTACCCATGAGTCGTGGGCTACGCTAGTGGTCCACCACATTACCGTAGATGAGATGGCTAGCAAGCACACTACGAGGCCTTTACAAAGATCACGTTGGTAAGGTGTAACCGCTAAGGTTTCAGGGTCCGCAGCTGTGGAGCAAGCCTCAAGGGGAGATAAACGCACTCAACCCAAGTAGCGCGAGGGCCACAGAAGCTCACCTCCCCTCTTGCCCCGTCGGTAAGTTACCCCCAAACCAATGCAACCTAATTAATTAGCCAAGACCGTCCCATTCCAGTCTCATGGTAGCACTGTTATCCCAGGTTGTCGCTTTGCGAACCGGTCCTTAAGGAGAGTGGCCATAAGCAAAACACCTGCTCATGCCCCCTAAACCAAGTTGCTAAAAAGCCATTTTTAAAGGAGCATGAACCACAGAGGGTCAAGCTCAAGATTTGATTTCATAGATCCATTAACAAGATTATTAACAGGGATACATGAGTTCGCGCAGCAGCTAGCAAAACTTAACCAACAAGCAACCCATAGGTAACATATCGATAAAAGAAGCTAGGTACAGTCCTTATTGGCATACAAAAAAAAATTAGACACATGCATATGAAGTGATTAAGTGGTTATTGGGTTGTGTCCATGTTATACTTGCCTTGCTCAAACTGGTCTTGAGTCTGCTGCTCAACACCCTCAAACTGCTGCTCTTCGTCACCAACAAACTGCTCACCGTCTAACCACGTTCACGGCAACGTACAAGCATTTCCACGCATACATACATGCAAACAATTACTCAAAGGTGAGAAACAGTACATCATATCATAAAAACAGAAGATAAAACTGTACTAAAAACATTCTACATGTTTCTATGGTCGTGTGAGCGCAAGAATCACTCAAATCGGAGTTAAAACGTGAAAGTTATGCATAAAACGGGCTCCTAGGGGCATAACTGTGATAGAAACATTGAAACCAGGGGCTAGATTTGAAAAACTGAGGACTTAAACGTAATTAACCGTAGCCGCCGAGGGTTTCCAGGCAAAACCGCCGGGTCCTGGACCGCGGGTTCAAAAACCGGAAAGCCCAGGGGCCAAACCGAAGAAAACAGGACCTAAACCTAATTATTCTTCAACGGACATGGACTGCGGGTTGATTCCAGAGAAACGCGGGGGCTTTTCTGCGAAAGTCCCGCGCTGACCGGTCTACGCCGACGCGGCGCTGACGCGGCGCGCGCGTGGCGCGACACGTGGGCCTGGCGGGTGGGTCCCCGCTGTCGGGTTTAAGAGAGGGCGACGTGGCGCGTTCTGATTGGACCGCGAAGGGGTACGCGGTGTTCTAATCACGGCCGTGCACTCTGGATCCAAGGGTCCAGATCGGAAGGGGGTTTTGGCGCCGGCGGTGACCACCCTCCGCGGCGGAGTCCGTCCCGCGCGGCGGTGGCTCGCCGGCGCGGCGCACGCCGGGGCCTAGGGCTTGCCGTGCTGGCCTAGAGCAAGCTCAGGAGGGGGAGAGAGGCATGGCGAAGCTCACCGCGGGCTTGGATTCGTCGGGAGATGACCGAAGGAGGGTTGGCGACGGGAGAAAGCGGACGGCGAGGTTCGGCGTCGCGGGATGGCGGGCTAGAGCGGCTCCGGGGCGCCTAGGGCCGGTGGGGAAGTTCCGTGAGCCACCTGCGAAAGCGATGAAGGAGTTAGAGCGCTCGGAGAGGGAGCAACGGCGACGAATTTGGCGTTGCGGTGGCTCACCAGGGCGGAACTCCGGCGGTGAAATGCGGACGCGTCGGGGCACGGAAGAGGAATTGCTCTGGGGTGTGGCGGAGGAAACCCAGGGCGATGCTCGGGGTTGGGTTTTATGGGGTTCTAGCGAGCCGAGGGCGTCGGACGAGAGGGGGTGACCAGCGTTTTGAACTCGCCGCGGCGCACGGAAGGGAGGGGAGTAAATGGATCGCGAGACCTTAGGGATTGATGGCGGAACGATTAAGGGAGGGAGCGGGACGCGGATTCGACTCGGCCTTCAAGGCTCGGGCGCTGACATGGCCGAGCGGAGGAAGGAAGGCGCGCGAGATTTCTGGCGGGAGGTGGGAGAAGGATCTGCCAGGTGGGACCGGGCGGTCAGCGGCGTGAGGGAGGGGAAGGCGCCGCGGGCCGGTGCGCTGGGAGCGGAGCGGCGCGGCTGGGTGGGCCGGAAGCCGGCCCAGGCGGGAAGGGGGCGCGAGGCGACCGGGCCGAGCCCAAGCGGGGAGAAGGGGGCGGGGGTTCGGCCGGGCCGGGGGCCAGGCGGGAGAGAGGGGGCGCGGGTTGGGCTGGCCGGTCGGCTGGGCCGGCTGGTCGGCCTGGCTCTCTCCCCTTTCTTTTTTTTTTCTGATTTTGAATTCCTTTGAATGGAGATAGAAATGGTTCTAAAATTCAAATGAATTTGAATTTGAATCCTTAATTCAAGCAAACAAGAGACAATGCACCAGCATGTAATGCACAAGAAAGTTGGGCCTATGATAAATTTTATTCTAGTATTTATTTTAAATAAAACCTGTTAAATGCAAACTAAACATACAAACCTTAGGAAAATTAAATAAATTGCTCGAAGTTTATTGTGAAGTGTTGGGATTTAAACTAGGGTGTTACAGTCAACTGTTGTTAACACATCAATTGTTGTGAGACTCAGAATCGAGGGTTGTTGGACATGTTGGCATGATGAGTGAGGAAACCACACCATAGGAAAGAAACCTCAAAAATATGCATCCCCAAAGTTGTTTTGGCCCAACTTACATGCCCTCCTCTTCTGCCACTTGAGCCCACGCTTCGGCATCAGGACGAGATACAAAACCAGTGCAGCATGACTTTGTTTGCCAAGACTGAAGAGGGCGAAAATTAAACTTTTTCCTAATCCAAAAACTTGTACACGCTAGTAAGTAGGAACCATTGAATATAACGATTTTACATATATGTAGGCCGAAGGGAGAAACTTAATTCAATACAGGTTTTGATCCATCCACTGTTGTTAACATATCAATTGTTGTGGGGCTCAGAATCGAGGTTGTTGGACTTGTTGGAATGATGAAAGAGGAAAACACACCATAGGAAAGAAACCTCAAAAATATGCATCACCATAGTTGTTTTGGCCCAACTTACGAGCCCTCTTCTTCTGCCACTTGAGCCCGCGCTTCGACATCAGGATGAGATACAAAACCAGGACAGCATGACTCAGTTTGCCTTGACTGAAGAGGGCGAAAATTAAACTTTTTCCTAATCCGAAAACTTGTACACGCTAGTAAGTAAGAACCAATGAATATAATGCTTTTCCATATATGTAGGCCCATGGGCAAAACTTAATTCAATACAGGTTTTGATCAGTCAACTGTTGTTAAGACATCAATTGTTGTGGGACTCAGAATCGAGGGTTGTTGGACATGTTGGTATGATCAGTGAGGAAACCACACCATAGGAAAGAAACCTCAAAAATATGCATCACCAAAGTTGTTTTGGCCCAACTTACATGCCCTCCTCTTCTGCCACTTGAGCCCACGCTTCGGCATCAGGACGAGATACAAAATCAGCGCAGCATGACTCAGTTTGCCTAGACTGAAGAGGGCGAAAATTAAACTTTTTCCTAATCCGAAAACTTGTACACGCTAGTAAGTAAGAGCCAATGAATATAATGCGTTTCCATATATGTAGGCCGATGTGAGAAACTTAATTCAATACCAGTTTTGATCCATCCACTGTTGTTAACATATCAATTGTTTTGGGACTTGGAAACGAAGGTTGTTGGAGTTGATGGTATGATGAATGAGGAAACCACACCATAGGAACGAAACCTACAAAATATGCATCACCAAAGTTGTTTTGGCCCAACTTACATGCCCTCCTCTTCCGCCACTTGAGCCCACGCTTCGGCATCAGGCCAAGATACAAAACCAGCGCAGCATGACTCAGTTTGCCTAGACTGAAGAGGGAGAAAATTAAACTTTTTCCTAATCCAAAAACTTGTACACGCTTGTAAGTAACAACCAATGAATATAATGCTTTTCCATATATGTAGGCCGATGGGAGAAACTTAATTCAATACCAGTTTTGATCCATCCACTGTTGTTAACACATCAATTGTTTTGGGACTCGGAAACGAAGGTTGTTGGACTTGTTGGTATGATGAATGAGGAAACCACACCATAGGAACGAAACCTCAAAAATATGCATCACTAAAGTTGTTTTGGCCCAACTTACATGCCCTCCTCTTCCGCCACTTGAGCCCACGCTTCGGCAACAGTCCGGGATACAAAACCAGTATAGCATGACTCAGTTTGCCTAGACTGAAGAGGGCGAAAATTAAACTTTTTCCTAATCCAAAAATTTGTACACGCTTCTAAGTAAGAACCAATGAATATAATGCTTTTCCATATATGTAGGCCGATGGGAGAAACTTAATTCAACACAGGTTTTGTTCCATCCACTGTTGTTAACATATCATTTGTTGTGGGACTCGGAATCGAGGGTTGTTGGACTTGTTGGGAATATGAATGAGGAAACCACACCATAGGAATGAAACCTCAAAAATATGCATTACCAAAGTTGTTTTAGCCAAATTTACATGCCCTCCTCTTCTGTCACTTGTGCCCACGCTTCAGCAACAGTCCGAGACACAAAACCAGTGCAGCATGACTCCATTTGCCTAGACTGAAGAGGGCGAAAATTAAACTTTTTCCGAATCCAAAAACTTGTACACGCTAGTATGCAGGAACCAATGAATATAATGCTTTTCCATATATGTAGGCTGATGGGAGAAACTTAATTCAATACAGGTTTTGATCCATCCACTGTTGTTAACATATCAATTGTTGTGGGACTCGGAATCGAGGGTTGTTGGACTTGTTGGTATGATGAATGAGGAAACTACACCATAGGAAGGAAACCCCAAAAATATGCATCACCAAAGTTATTTTGGCCCAACTTAGATGCCCTCTTCTTCTGCCACTTGAGCCCGCGCTTCGGCATCAGGATGAGATACAAAACCAGCACAGCATCACTCAGTTTGCCTAGACTGAAGAGGGCGAAAATTAAACTTTTCGTAATCCGAAAACTTGTACATGCTAGTAAGTAAGAGGCAATGAATATAATGCTTTTCCATATATGTTGGCCGATGGGAGAAACTTAATTCAATACAAGTTCTGATCCATCCACTGTTGTTAACATATTGATTGTTTTGGGACTTGGAAACGAAGGTTGTTGGACTTGTTGGTATGATGAACGAGGAAACCACACCATAGGAACGAAACCTCAAAAATATGCATCACCAAAGTTGTTTTGGCCCAACTTACATGCCCTCCTCTTCCGGCACTTGAGCCCACGCTTCGGCATCAGGTCAAGATACAAAACCTGCGCAGCATGACTCAGTTTGCCTAGATTGAAGAGGGCGAAAATTAAACTTTTTCCTAATCCAAAAACTTGTACACGCTTGTAAGTAAGAACCAATGAATATAATGCTTTTCCATATATGTAGGCCGATGGGAGAAACTTAATTCAACACAAGTTTTGTTCCATCCACTGTTGTTAACATATCATTTGTTGTGGGACTCGGAATCGAGGGTTGTTGGACATGTTGGGAATATGAATGAGGAAACCACACCATAGGAACGAAACCTCAAAAATATGCATCACCAAAATTGTTTTGGCCAAATTTACATGCCCTCCTCTTCTGCCACTTGAGCCCACGCTTCAGCAACAGTCCGAGACACAAAACCAGTGTAGCATGACCCCGTTTGCCTAGACTGAAGAGGGCGAAATTAAACTTTTTCCTAATCGAAAAACTTGTACACGCTAGTAAGCAGGAACCAATGAATATAATGCTTTTCAATATATGTAGGCCGATGGGAGAAACTTAATTCAATACAGGTTTTGATCCATCCACTGTTGGTAACATATCAGTTGTTGTGGGACACGGAATCGAGGGTTGTTGGACTTGTTGGGAATATGAATGAGGAAACCACACCATAGGAAGAAAACTCCAAAAATATGCATCACCAAAGTTGTTTTGGCCCAACTTACATGCCCTCTTCTTCTGCCACTTGAGCCCGCGCTTCGGCATCAGGATGAGATAGAAAACCAGCACAGCATCACTCAGTTTGCCTAGACTGAAGAGGGCGAAAATTAAACTTTTTCGTAATCCGAAAACTTGTACACGCTAGTAAATAAGAACCAATGAATATAATGCTTTTCCATATATGTAGGCCGATGGGAGAAACTTAATTCAATACCAGTTTTGATCCATCCACTGTTGTTAACATATTAATTGTTGTGGGACTGGGAAATGAGGGTTGTTGGACTTGTTGGTATGATGAATCCACACCATAGGAAAGAAACGTCAAAAATACGCATCACCAAAGTTGTTTTGGCCCAACTTATATGCCCTCCTCTTCTGCCACGTGAGCCCACGCTTCGGCATCAGTCCGAGATACAAAACCAATGCAGCATGACTTAGTTTGCCCAGACTGAAGAGGGCGAAAATTAAACTTTTTCCTAATCCGAAAACTTGTACACACTAGTAAGTAGGAACCATTGAATATAACGATTTTCCATATATGTAGGCCGAAGGGAGAAACTTAATTCAATACAGGTTTTGATCCATCCACTGTTGTTAACATATCAATTGCTGTGGGACTCGAAATTGAGGGTTGTTGGACTTGTTGGTATGATGAATGAGGAAACCACACCATAGGAAAGAAACCCCAAAAATATGCATCACCAAAGTTGTTTTGGCCCAACTTACATGCCCTCCTCTTCTGCCACTTGAGCCCACGCTTCAGCAACAGTCCGAGACACAAAACCAGTGCAGCATGACTCCATTTGCCTAAACTGAAGAGGGTGAAAATTAAACTTTTCTTAATCCAAAATCTTGTACACGCTAGTAAGCAGGAACCAACGAATATAATGCTTTTCCATATATGTAGGCCGATGGGAGAAACTTAATTCAATACAGGTTTTGATCCATCCACTGTTGTTAACATATCAATTGCTGTGGGACTCGAAATCGAGGGTTGTTGGACTTGTTGGCATGATGAATGAGGAAACCACACCATAGGAAGGAAACCCCAAAAATATGCATCACCAAAGTTGTTTTGGCCCAACTTACATGCCCTCTTCTTCTGCCACTTGAGCCCGCACTTCGGCATCAGGATGAGATACAAAACCAGCACAGCATGACTCAGTTTGCCTAGACTGAAGAGGGCGAAAATTAAACTTTTTCCTAGTCCGAAAACTTGTACACGCTAGTAAGTAAGAGCCAATGAATATAATGCTTTTCCATATATGTAGGCCGATGGGAGAAACTTAATTCAATACCAGTTTTGATCCATCCACGGTTGTTAACATATCAATTGTTTTGGGACTCGGAAACGAAGGTTGTTGGACTTGTTGGTGTGATGAATGAGGAAACCACGCCATAAGAACGAAACCTCAAAAATATGCATCACCAAAGTTGTTTTGGCCCAACTTACATGCCCTCCTCTTCCGCCACTTGAGCCCTCGCTTCGGCATCAGGCCAAGATACAAAACCAGCGCCGCATGACTCAGTTTGCCTAGACTGAAGAGGGTGAAAATTAAACTTTTCCTAATCCAAAAACTTGTACACGCTTGTAAGTAATAACCAATGAATATAATGCTTTTCCATATATGTAGGCCGATGGGAGAAACTTAATTCAACACAAGTTTTGTTCCATCCACTGTTGTTAACATATCATTTGTTGTGGGACTCGGAATCGAGGGTTGTTGGACTTGTTGGGAATATGAATGAGGAAACCACACCATAGGAACGAAACCTCAAAAATATGTATCACCAAAGTTGTTTTGGCCAAATTTACATGCCCTCCTCTTCTGCGACTTGAGCCCACGCTTCAGCAACAGTCCGAGACACAAAACCAGTGCAGCATGACTCCGTTTGCCTAGACTGAAGAGGGCGAAAATTAAACTTTTTCCTAATCCAAAAACTTATACACGCTAGTATGCAGGAACCAATGAATATAATGCTTTTCCATATATGTAGGCCGATGGGAGAAACTTAATTCAATACAGGTTTTGACCATCCACTATTGTTAACATATCAATTGTTGTGGGAGTCGGAATCCAGGGTTGTTGGACTTGTTGGTATGATGAATGAGGAAACCACACCATAGGAAGGAAACCCCAAAAATATGCATCACCAAAGTTGTTTTGGCCCAACTTACATGCCCTCTTCTTCTGCCACTTGAGCCCGCCCTTCGGCATCAGGATGAGATACAAAACCAGCACAGCATCACTCAGTTTGCCTAGACTGAAGAGGGCGAAAATTAAACTTTTTCGTAATCCGAAAACTTGTACACGCTAGTAAATAAAAACCATTGAATATAATGCTTTTCCATATATGTAGGCCAATGGGAGAAACTTAATTAAATACCTGTTTTGATCCATCCACTGTTGTTATCATATTAATTGTTGTGGGACTTGGAAATGAGGGTTGTTGGACTTGTTGGTATGATGAATCCACACCATAGGAAAGAAACCTCAAAAATATGCATCACCAAAGTTGTTTTGGCCCAACTTATATGCCCTCCTCTTCTGCCACGTGAGCCCTCACTTCGGCATCAGTCCGAGATACAAAACCAATGCAGCATGACTTAGTTTGCCTAGACAGAAGAGGGCGAAAATTAAACTTTTTCCTAATCCGAAAACTTGTACACACTAGTAAGTAGGAACCATTGAATATAACGATTTTCCATATATGTAGGCCGAAGGGAGAAACTTAATTCAATACCGGTTTTGATCCATCCACTGTTGTTAACATATCAATTGCTGTGGGACTCAGAATCGAGGGTTGTAGGACTTGTTGGTATGATGAATGAGGAAACCACACTATAGGAAAGAAACCCCAAAAATATGCACCACCAATGTTGTTTTGGCCCAACTTACATGCCTTCATCTTCTGCCACTTGAGCCTAGGCTTCGGCATCAGGACGAGATACAAAACCATGACAGCACGACTCAGTTTGCCTAGACTGAAGAGGGCGAAAATTAAACTTTTTCCTAATCCGAAAACTTGTACACGCTAGTAAGAGCCAATGAATATAATGCTTTTCCATATATGTAGGCCGATGGGAGAAACTTAATTCAATACCAGTTTTGATCCATCCATTGTTGTTAACATATCAATTGTTTTGGGACTTGGAAACGAAGGTTGTTGGACTTGTTGGTATGATGAATGAGGAAACCACACCATAGGAACGAAACCTCAAAAATATGCATCACCAAAATTGTTTTGGCCCAACTTAGATGCCCTCCTCTTCCGGCACTTGAGCCCACGCTTCGGCATCAGGCCAAGATACAAAACCAGCGCAGCATGACTCAGTTTGCGTAGACTGAAGAGGGCGAAAATTAAACGTTTTCCTAATCCAAAAACTTGTACATGCTTGTAAGTAAGAACCAATGAATATAATGCTTTTCCATATATGTAGGCCGATGGGAGAAACTTAATTCAACACAGGTTTTGTTCCATCCACTGTTGTTAATATATCATTTGTTGTGGGACTCGGAATCGAGGGTTGTTGGACTTGTTGGGAATATGAATGAGGAAACCACACCATAGGAACGAAACCTAAAAATATTCATCACCAAAGTTGTTTTGGCCCAATTTACATGCCCTCCTCTTCTGCCACTTGAGCCCACGCTTCGGCAACAGTCCGAGATACAAAACCAGTGCAGCATGACTCCATTTGCCTAGACTGAAGAGGGCGAAAATTAAACTTTTTCCTAATCCAAAAAATTTTTACACGCTAGTTAGTAGGAACCAATGAATATAATGCTTTTCCATATATGTAGGCTAATGGGAGAAACTTAATTCGATACAGGTTTTGATCCATCCGCTGTTATTAACATGCCAAATGTGGTGGGACTCGGAATCGAGGGTTGTTGGACTTGTTGGGAAGATAAATGAGGAAACCACACCATAGGAACGAAACCTGAAAAATATGCATCACCAAAGTTGTTTAGGCCAAATTTACATGCCCTCCTCTTCCGCCACTTGAGCCCACGCTTCAGCAACAGTCCGAGATACAAAACCAGTGCAGCATGACTCCATTTGCCTAGACTGAAGAGGGCAAAAATTAAACTTTTTCCTAATCCAAAAACTTGTACACGCTAGTAAGCAGGAACCATTGAATATAATGCTTTTCCATATATGTAGGCCGATGGGAGAAACTTAATTCAATACAGGTTTTGGTCCATCCACTGTTGTTAACATATCAATTGCTGTGGGACTCAGAATCGAGGGTTGTTAGACTTGTTGGCATGATGAATAAGGAAACCACACCATAGGAAGGAAACCCCAAAAATATGCATCACCAAAGTTGTTTAGGCCCAACTTACATGCCCTCTTCTTCTACCACTTGAGCCCGCACTTCGGCATCAGGATGAGATACAAAACCAGCACAGCATGACTCAGTTTGCCTAGACTGAAGAGGGCGAAAATTAAACTTTTTCCTAATCCGAAAACTTGTACACGCTAGTAAATAGGAACCAATGAATATAATGCTTTTCCATATATGTAGGCCGATGGGAGAAACTTAATTAAATACCTGTTTTGATCCATCCACTGTTGTTATCATATTAATTGTTGTGGGACTAGGAAATGAGGGTTGTTGGACTTGTTGGTATGATGAATCCACACCATAGGAAAGAAACCTCAAAAATATGCATCACCAAAGTTGTTTTGGCCCAACTTATATGCCCTCCTCTTCTGCCACGTGAGCCCTCACTTCGGCATCAGTCCGAGATACAAAACCAATGCAGCATGACTTAGTTTGCCTAGACTGAAGAGGGCGAAAATTAAACTTTTTCCTAATCCGAAAACTTGTACACACTAGTAAGTAGGAACCATTGAATATAACGATTTTCCATATATGTAGGCCGAAGGGAGAAACTTAATTCAATACAGGTTTTGATCCATCCACTGTTGTTAACATATCAATTGTTTTGGGACTTGGAAACGAAGGTTGTTGGACTTGTTGGTATGATGAATGAGGAAACCACACCATAGGAACGAAACCTCAAAAATATGCATCACCAAAGTTGTTTTGGCCCAACTTAGATGCCCTCCTCTTCCGGCACTTGAGCCCACGCTTTGGCATCAGGCCAAGATGCAAAACCAGCGCAGCATGACTCAGTTTGCCTAGACTGAAGAGGGCAAAAATTAAACGTTTTCCTAATCCAAAAACTTGTACACTCTTGTATGTAAGAACCATTGAATATAATGCTTTTCCATATATGTAGGCCGATGGGAGAAACTTAATTCAATACCAGTTTTGATCCATCCACTGTTGTTAACATATCAATTGTTTTGGGACTTGGAAACGAAGGTTGTTGGACTTGTTGCTATGATGAATGAGGAAACCACACCATAGGAACGAAACCTCAAAAATATGCATCACCAAAGTTGTTTTGGCCCAACTTAGATGCCCTCCTCTTCCGGCACTTGAGCCCACGCTTTGGCATCAGGCCAAGATGCAAAACCAGCGCAGCATGACTCAGTTTGCCTAGACTGAAGAGGGCAAAAATTAAACGTTTTCCTAATCCAAAAACTTGTACACGCTTGTATGTAAGAACCATTGAATATAATGCTTTTCCATATATGTAGGCCGATGGGAGAAACTTAATTCAATACAGGTTTTGATTCATCCACTGTTGTTAACATATCAATTGCTGTGGGACTCAGAATCGAGGGTTGTTGGACTTGTTGGCATGATGAATGAGGAAACCACACCATAGGAAGGAAACCCCAAAAATATGCATCACCAAAGTTGTTTTGGCCCAACTTACATGCCCTCTTCTTCTGCCACTTGAGCCCGCACTTCGGCATCAGGATGAGATACAAAACCAGCACAGCATGACTCAGTTTGCCTCGACTGAAGAGGGCGAAAATTAAACTTTTCCTAATCCGAAAACTTGTACACGCTAGTAAGTAAGAGCCAATGAATATAATGCTTTTCTATATATGTAGGCCGATGGGAGAAACTTAATTCAATACCAGTTTTGATCCATCCACTATTGTTAACATATCAATTGTTTTGGGACTTGGAAACGAAGGTTGTTGGACTTGTTGGTATGATGAATGAGGAAACCACACCATAGGAACGAAACCTCAAAAATATGCATCACCAAAGTTGTTTTGGCCCAACTTACATGCCCTCCTCTCCCGACACTTGAGCCCACGCTTCGGCATCAGGCCAAGATACAAAACCAGCGCAGCATGACTCAGTTTGCCTAGACTGAAGAGGGCGAAAATTAAACTTTTTCCTAATCCAAAAACTTGTACACGCTTGTAAAAAAGAACCAATGAATATAATGCTTTTCCATATATGTAGGCCGCTGGGAGAAACTTAATTCAACACAAGTTTTGTTCCATCCACTGTTGTTAACATATCATTTGTTGTGGGACTCGGAATCGAGGGTTGTTGGACTTGTTGGGAATATGAATGAGGAAACCACACCATAGGAACGAAACCTCAAAAATATGTATCACCAAAGTTGTTTTGGCCAAATTTACATGCCCTCCTCTTCTGCGACTTGAGCCCACGCTTCAGCAACAGTCCGAGACACAAAACCAGTGCAGCATGACTCCGTTTGCCTAGACTGAAGAGGGCGAAAATTAAACTTTTTTCTAATCTAAAAACTTGTACACGCTAGTATGTAGGAACCAATGAATATAATGCTTTTCCATATATGTAGGCCGATGGGAGAAACTTAATTCAATACAGGTTTTGACCATCCACTGTTGTTAACATATCAATTGTTGTGGGACTCGGAATCGTGGGTTGTTCGACTTGTTGGTATGATGAATGAGGAAACCACACCATAGGAAGGAAACCCCAAAAATATGCATCACCAAAGTTATTTTGGCCCAACTTACATGCCCTCTTCTTCTGCCACTTGAGCCCGCACTTCGGCATCAGGATGAGATACAAAACCAGCACAGCATCACTCAGTTTGCCTAGACTGAAGAGGGCAAAAATTAAACTTTTTCGTAATCCGAAAACTTGTACACGCTAGTAAATAAGAACCAATGAATATAATGCTTTTCCATATATGTAGGCCGATGGGAGAAACTTAATTCAATACCAGTTTTGATCCATCCACTGTTGTTAACATATTAATTGTTGTGGGACTGGGAAATGAGGGTTGTTGGACTTGTTGGTATGATGAATCCACACCATAGGAAAGAAACCTCAAAAATATGCATCACCAAAGTTGTTTTGGCCCAACTTATATGCCCTCCTCTTCTGCCACGTGAGCCCTCACTTCGGCATCAGTCCGAGATACAAAACCAATGCAGTATGACTTAGTTTGCCTAGACTGAAGAGGGCGAAAATTAAACTTTTTCCTAATCCGAAAACTTGTACACACTAGTAAGTAGGAACCATTGAATATAACGATTTTCCATATATGTAGGCCGAAGGGAGAAACTTAATTCAATACAGGTTTTGATCCATCCACTGTTGTTAACATATCAATTGCTGTGGGACTCAAAATCGAGGGTTGTTGGACTTGTTGGTCTGATGAATGAGGAAACCACACCATAGGAAAGAAACCCCAAAAATATGCATCACCAAAGTTGTTTTGGCCCAACTTACATGCCCTCATCTTCTGCCACTTGAGCCCAGGCTTCGGCATCAGGACGAGATACAAAACCATCGCAGCATGACTCAGTTTGCCTAGACTGAAGAGGGCGAAAATTAAACTTTTTCCTAATCCGAAAACTTGTACACGCTAGTAAGTAAGAGCCAATGAATATAATGCTTTTCCATATATGTAGGCCGATGGGAGAAACTTAATTCAATACCAGTTTTGATCCATCCACTGTTGTTAACATATCAATTGTATTGGGACTTGGAAACGAAGGTTGTTGGACTTGTTGGTATGATGAATGAGGAAACCACACCATAGGAACGAAACCCCAAAAATATGCATCACCAAAGTTGTTTTGGCCCAACTTAGATGCCCTCCTCTTCCGGCACTTGAGCCCACGCTTTGGCATCAGGCCAAGATGCAAAACCAGCGCAGCATGACTCAGTTTGCCTAGACTGAAGAGGGCGAAAATTAAACGTTTTCCTAATCCAAAAACTTGTACACGCTTGTAAGTAAGAACCATTGAATATAATGCTTTTCAATATATGTAGGCCGATGGGAGAAACTTAATTCAATACAGGTTTTGATCCATCCACTGTTGTTAACATATCAATTGCTGTGGGACTCAGAATCGAGGGTTGTTGGACTTGTTGGCATGATGAATGAGGAAACCACACCATAGGAAGGAAACCCCAAAAATATGCATCACCAAAGTTGTTTTGGCCCAACTTACATGCCCTCTTCTTCTGCCACTTGAGCCCGCACTTCGGCATCAGGATGAGATACAAAACCAGCACAGCATGACTCAGTTTGCCTAGACTGAAGAGGGCGAAAATTAAACTTTTTCCTAATCCGAAAACTTGTACACGCTAGTAAGTAAGAGCCAATGAATATAATGCTTTTCTATATATGTAGGCCGATGGGAGAAACTTAATTCAATACCAGTTTTGATCCATCCACTGTTGTTAACATATCAATTGTTTTGGGACTTGGAAACGAAGGTTGTTGGACTTGTTGGTATGATGAATGAGGAAACCACACCATAGGAACGAAACCTCAAAAATATGCATCACCAAAGTTGTTTTGGCCCAACTTACATGCCCTCCTCTCCCGGCACTTGAGCCCACGCTTCGGCATCAGGCCAAGATACAAAACCAGCGCAGCATGACTCAGTTTGCCTAGACTGAAGAGGGCGAAAATTAAACTTTTTCCTAATCCAAAAACTTGTACACGCTTGTAAATAAGAACCAATGAATATAATGCTTTTCCATATATGTAGGCCGCTGGGAGAAACTTAATTCAACACAAGTTTTGTTCCATCCACTGTTGTTAACATATCATTTGTTGTGGGACTCGGAATCGAGGGTTGTTGGACTTGTTGGGAATATGACTGAGGAAACCACACCATAGGAACGAAACCTCAAAAATATGTATCACCAAAGTTGTTTTGGCCAAATTTACATGCCCTCCTCTTCTGCGACTTGAGCCCACGCTTCAGCAACAGTCCGAGACACAAAACCAGTGCAGCATGACTCCGTTTGCCTAGACTGAAGAGGGCAAAAATTAAACTTTTTTCTAATCCAAAAACTTGTACACGCTAGTATGCAGGAACCAATGAATATAATGCTTTTCCATATATGTGGGCCGATGGGAGAAACTTAATTCAATACAGGTTTTGACCATCCACTGTTGTTAACATATCAATTGTTGTGGGACTCGGAATCGAGGGTTGTTGGACTTGTTGGTATGATGAATGAGGAAACCACACCATAGGAAGGAAACCCCAAAAATATGCATCACCAAAGTTGTTTTGGCCCAACTTACATGCCCTCTTCTTCTGCCACTTGAGCCCGCCCTTTGGCATCAGGATGAGATACAAAACCAGCACAGCATCACTCAGTTTGCCTAGACTGAAGAGGGCAAAAATTAAACTTTTTCGTAATCCGAAAACTTGTACACGCTAGTAAATAAGAACCAATGAATATAATGCTTTTCCATATATGTAGGCCGATGGGAGAAACTTAATTCAATACCAGTTTTGATCCATCCACTGTTGTTAACATATTTATTGTTGTGGGACTGGGAAATGAGGGTTGTTGGACTTGTTGGTATGATGAATCCACACCATAGGAAAGAAACCTCAAAAATATGCATCACCAAAGTTGTTTTGGCCCAACTTATATGCCCTCCTCTTCTGCCACGTGAGCCCTTGCTTCGGCATCAGTCCGAGATACAAAACCAATGCAGCATGACTTAGTTTGCCTAGACTGAAGAGGGCGAAAATTAAACTTTTTCCTAATCCGAAAACTTGTACACACTAGTAAGTAGGAACCAATGAATATAACGATTTTCCATATATGTAGGCCGAAGGGAGAAACTTAATTCAATACAGGTTTTGATCCATCCACTGTTGTTAACATATCAATTGCTGTGGGACTCAGAATCGAGGGTTGTTGGACTTGTTGGTATGATGAATGAGGAAACCACACCATAGGAAAGAAACCCCAAAAATATGCATCACCAAAGTTGTTTTGGCCCAACTTACATGCCCTCATCTTCTGCCACTTGAGCCCAGGCTTCGGCATCAGGACGAGATACAAAACCATCGCAGCATGACTCAGTTTGCCTAGACTGAAGAGGGCGAAAATTAAACTTTTTCCTAATCCGAAAACTTGTACACGCTAGTAAGTAAGAGCCAATGAATATAATGCTTTTCCATATATGTAGGCCGATGGAAGAAACTTAATTCAATACCAGTTTTGATCCATCCACTGTTGTTAACATATCAATTGTTTTGGGACTTGGAAACGAAGGTTGTTGGACTTGTTGGTATGATGAATGAGGAAACCACACCATAGGAACGAAACCTCAAAAATATGCATCACCAAAGTTGTTTTGGCCCAACTTAGATGCCCTCCTCTTCCGGCACTTGAGCCCACGCTTCGACATCAGGCCAAGATACAAAACCAGCGCAGCGTGACTCAATTTGCCAAGACTGAAAAGGGCGAAAATTAAACGTTTTCCTAATCCAAAAACTTGTACACGCTTGTAAGTAAGAACCAATGAATATAATGCTTTTCCATATATGTCGGCCGATGGGAGAAACTTAATTCAACACAGGTTTTGTTCCATCCACTGTTGTTAACATATCATTTGTTGTGGGACTCGGAATCGAGGGTTGTTGGACTTGTTGGGAATATGAATGAGGAAACCACACCATAGGAACGAAACCTAAAAATATGCATCACCAAAGTTGTTTTGGCCCAATTTACATGCCCTCCTCTTCTGCCACTTGAGCCCACGCTTCGGCAACAGTCCGAATACAAAACCAGTGCAGCATGACTCCATTTGCCTAGACTGAAGAGGGCGAAAATTAAACATTTTCCTAATCCAAAAACTTTTACACGCTAGTTAGTAGGAACCAATGAATATAATGCTTTTCCATATATGTAGCCTGATGGGAGAAACTTAATTCAATACAGGTTTTGATCCATCCGCTGTTATTAACATACGAAATGTGGTGGGACTCGGAATCGAGGGTTGTTGGACTTGTTGGGAAGATGAATGAGGAAACCACACCATAGGAACGAAACGTGAAAAATATGCATCACGAAAGTTGTTTTGGCCAAATTTACATGCCCTCCTCTTCTGTCACTTGAGCCCACGCTTCAGCAACAGTCCGAGACACAAAACCAGTGTAGCATGACTCCGTTTGCCTAGACTGAAGAGGGCGAAAATTGAACTTTTCCTAATCCAAAAACTTGTACACGCTAGTAGGCAGGAACCAACGAATATAATGCTTTTCCATATATGTAGGCCGATGGGAGAAACTTAATTCAATACAGGTTTTGATCCATCCACTGTTGTTAACATATCAATTGCTGTGGGACTCGGAATCGAGGGTTGTTGGACTTGTTGGCAGGATGAATGAGGAAACCACACCATAGGAACGAAACCTCAAAAATATGTATCACCAAAGTTGTTTTGGCCAAATTTACGTGCCCTCCTTTTCTGCGACTTGAGCCCACGCTTCAGCAACAGTCCGAGACACAAAACCAGTGCAGCATGACTCCGTTTGCCTAGACTGAAGAGGGCGAAAATTAAACTTTTTCCTAATCCAAAAACTTGTACACGCTAGTATGCAGGAACCAATGAATATAATGCTTTTCCATATATGTAGGCCGATGGGAGAAACTTAATTCAATACAGGTTTTGACCATCCACTGTTGTTAACATATCAATTGCTGTGGGACTCGGAATCGAGGGTTGTTGGACTTGTTGGCATGATGATTGAGGAAACCACACCATAGGAAGGAAACAACAAAAATATGCATCACCAAAGTTGTTTTGGCCAAACTTACATGCCCTCATCTTCTGCCACTTGAGCCCACGCTTCGGCATCAAGACGAGATACAAAACCAGCGCAGCATGACTCAGTTTGCCTAGACTGAAGAGGGCGAAAATTAAACTTTTTCCTAATCCGAAAAGTTGTTTTGGCCAAATTTACATGCCCTCCTCTTCTGCGACTTGAGCCCACGCTTCAGCAACTGTCCGAGACACAAAACCAGTGCAGCATGACTCCGTTTGCCTAGACTAAAGAGGGTGAAAATTAAACTTTTCCTAATCCAAAAACTTGTACACGCTAGTATGCAGGAACCAATGAATATAATGCTTTTCCATATATGTAGGCCGATGGGAGAAACTTAATTCAATACCAGTTTTGATCCATCCACTATTGTTAAGACATCAATTGTTGTGGTACTCGGAATCGTGGGTTGTTGGACTTGTTGGTATGATGAATGAGGAAACCACACCATAGGAACGAAACCTAAAAATATGCATCACCAAAGTTGTTTTGGCCCAATTTACATGCCCTCCTATTCTGCCACTTGAGCCCACGCTTCGGCAACAGTCCGAATACAAAACCAGTGCAGCATGACTCCATTTGCCTAGACTGAAGAGGGCGAAAATTAAACATTTACCTAATCCAAAAACTTTTACACGCTAGTTAGTAGGAACCAATGAATATAATGATTTTCCATATATGTAGCCTGATGGGAGAAACTTAATTCAATATAGGTTTTGATCCATCCTCTGTTATTAACATACGAAATGTGATGGGACTCGGAATCGAGGGTTGTTGGACTTGTTGGGAAGATGAATGAGGAAACCACACCATAGGAACGAAACGTGAAAAATATGCATCACGAAAGTCGTTTTGGCCAAATTTACATGCCCTCCTCTTCTGTCACTTGAGCCCACGCTTCAGCAACAGTCCGAGACACAAAACCAGTGTAGCATGACTCCGTTTGCCTGGACTGAAGAGGGCGAAAATTGAACTTTTTCCTAATCCAAAAACTTGTACACGCTAGTAGGCAGGAACCAACGAATATAATGCTTTTCCATATATGTAGGCCGATGGGAGAAACTTAATTCAATACAGGTTTTGATCCATCCACTGTTGTTAACATATCAATTGTTTTGGCCAAATTTACATGCCCTCCTCTTCTGCGACTTGAGCCCACGCTTCAGCAACTGTCCGAGACACAAAACCAGTGCAGCATGACTCCGTTTGCCTAGACTAAAGAGGGTGAAAATTAAACTTTTTCCTAATCCAAAAACTTGTACACGCTAGTATGCAGGAACCAATGAATATAATGCTTTTCCATATATGTAGGCCGATGGGAGAAACTTAATTCAATACCAGTTTTGATCCATCCACTATTGTTAAGACATCAATTGTTGTGGTACTCGGAATCGTGGGTTGTTGGACTTGTTGGTATGATGAATGAGGAAACCACACCATAGGAAAGAAACCTCAAAAATATGCATCACCAAAGTTGTTTTGGCCAAACTTACATGCCCTCATCCTCTGCCACTTGAGCCCACGCTTCGGCATCAAGACGAGATACAAAACCAGCGCAGCATGACTCAGTTTGCCTAGACTGAAGAGGGCGAAAATTAAACTTTTTCCTAATCCGAAAACTTGTACACGCTAGTAAGTAAGAGCCAATGAATATAATGCTTTTCCATATATGTAGGCCGATGGGAGAAACTTAATTCAATACCAGTTTTGATCCATCCACTGTTGTTAACATTTCAATTGTTTTGGGACTCGGAAACGAAGGTTGTTGGACATGTTGGAGTGATGAATGAGGAAACCACACCATAGGAACGAAACCTCAAAAATATGCATCACCAAAGTTGTTTTGGCCCAACTTACATGCCCTCCTCTTCCGCCACTTGAGCCCAGGCTTCGGCATCAGGCCAAGATACAAAACCAGCGCCGCATGACTCAGTTTGCCTAGACTGAAGAGGGCGAAAATTAAACTTTTTCCTAATCCAAAAACTTGTACACGCTTGTAAGTAAGAACCAATGAATATAATGCTTTTCCATATATGTAGGCCGATGGGAGAAACTTAATTCAACACAGGTTTTGTTCCATCCACTGTTGTTAACATATCATTTGTTGTGGGACTCGGAATCGAGGGTTGTTGGACTTGTTGGGAATATGAATGAGGAAACCACACCATAGGAACGAAACCTCAAAAATATGTATCACCAAAGTTGTTTTGGCCAAATTTACATGCCCTCCTCTTCTGCGACTTGAGCCCACGCTT
The DNA here is from genome assembly GCA_022530915.1 of Paspalum notatum. Lineage (NCBI taxonomy): Eukaryota > Viridiplantae > Streptophyta > Magnoliopsida > Poales > Poaceae > Paspalum > Paspalum notatum. The sequence continues at coordinate 7,339,924 of CM039683.1, forward strand.
CAGCAACAGTCCAAGACACAAAACCAGTGCAGCATGACTCCGTTTGCCTAGACTGAAGAGGGCGAAAATTAAACTTTTTCCTAATAAAAAAACTTGTACACGCTAGTATGCAGGAACCAATGAATATAATGCTTTTCCATATATGTAGGCCGATGGGAGAAACTTAATTCAATACAGGTTTTGACCATCCACTGTTGTTAACATATCAATTGCTGTGGGACTCGGAATCGAGGGTTGTTGGACTTGTTGGCATGATGATTGAGGAAACCACACCATAGGAAGGAAACAACAAAAATATGCATCACCAAAGTTGTTTTGGCCCAACTTACATGCTCTCCTCTTCTGCCACGTGAGCCCACGCTTCGGCATCAGTCCGAGATACAAAACCAACGCAACATGACTTAGTTTGCCTAGACTGATGAGGGCGAAAATTAAACTTTTTCCTAATCCGAAAACTTGTACACGCTAGTAAGTAAGAACCAATGAATATAGTGCTTTTCCATATATGTAGGCCGATGGGAGAAACTTAATTCAATACAGGTTTTGATCCTTCCACTGTTATTAACATATCAATTGTTGTGGGACTCGGAATCGAGGGTTGTTGGACTTGTTGGTATGATGAATGAGGAAACGACACCATAGGAAAGAAACCTCAAAAATATGCATCACCAAAGTTGTTTTGGCCCAATTTACATGCTCTCCTCTTCTGCCATGTGAGCCCATGCTTTGGCATCAGGCCAAGATACAAAACCAGCGCAGCATGACTCAGTTTGCCTAGACTGAAGAGGGAAAAATTAAACTTTTTCCTAATCCAAAAACTTGTACACGCTAGTAAGTAAGAACCAATGAATATAAGGCTTTTCCATATATGTAGGCCGATGGGAGAAACATAATTCAATACAGGTTTTGATCCTTCGACTGTTGTTAACATATCAATTGTTGTGGGACTCGGAATCGAGGGTTGTAGGACATGTTGGTATGATGAATGAGGAAACCACACCATAGGAAAGAAACCTCAAAAATATGCACCACCAAAGTTGTTTTGGCCCAACTTACATGCTCTCCTCTTCTGCCACGTGAGCCCACGCTTCGGCATCAGTCCGAGATACAAAACCAACGCAACATGACTTAGTTTGCCTAGACTGATGAGGGCGAAAATTAAACTTTTTCCTAATCCGAAAACTTGTACACGCTAGTAAGTAAGAACCAATGAATATAGTGCTTTTCCATATATGTAGGCCGATGGGAGAAACTTAATTCAATACAGGTTTTGATCCATCCACTGTTGTTAACATATCAATTGTTGTGGGACTCAGAATTGAGGGTTGTTGGACTTGTTGGGAATATGAATGAGGAAACCACATCATAGGAACGAAACCTCAAAAATATGCATCACTAAAGTTCTTTTGGCCAAATTTACATGCCCTCCTCTTCTGCCACTTGAGCCCACGCTTCAGCAACAGTCCGAGACACAAAACCAGTGCAGCATGACTCCGTTTGCCTAGACTGAAGAGGGCGAAAATTAAACTTTTTCCTAATCCAAAAACTTGTAGACGCTAGTAAGCAAGAACCAATGAATATAATGCTTTTCCATATATGTCGGCCGATGGGAGAAACTTAATTCAATACAGGTTTTGATCCATCCACTGTTGTTAACATATCAGTTGTTGTGGGACACGGAATCGAGGGTTGTTGGACTTGTTGGGAATATGAATGAGGAAACCACACCATAGGAAGGAAACCCCAAAAATATGCATCACCAAAGTTGTTTTGGCCCAACTTACATGCCCTCTTCTTCTGCCACTTGAGCCCGCGCTTCGGCATCAGGATGAGATAGAAAACCAGCACAGCATCACTCAGTTTGCCTAGACTGAAGAGGGCGAAAATTAAACTTTTTCCTAATCCGAAAACTTGTACACGCTAGTAAGTAAGAGCCAATGAATATAATGCTTTTCCATATATGTAGGCCGATGGGAGAAACTTAATTCAATACCAGTTTTGATCCATCCACTGTTGTTAACATATCAATTGTTGTGGGACTCGGAATCGAGGGTTGTTGGACTTGTTGGTATGATGAATGAGGAAACCACACCATAGAAAGAAAACCCCAAAAATATGCATCACCAAAGTTGTTTTGGCCCAACTTACATGCCCTCTTCTTCTGCCACTTGAGCCCGCCCTTCGGCATCAGGATGAGATACAAAACTAGCACAGCATCACTCAGTTTGCCTAGACTGAAGAGGGCGAAAATTAAACTTTTTCGTAATCCGAAAACTTGTACACGCTAGTAAATAAGAACCAATCAATATAATGCTTTTCCATATATGTAGGCCGATGGGAGAAACTTAATTCAATACCAGTTTTGATCCATCCACTGTTGTTATCATATTAATTATTGTGGGACTGGGAAATGAGGGTTGTTGGACTTGTTGGTATGATGAATCCACACCATAGGAAAGAAACCTCAAAAATTTGCATCACCAAAGTTGTTTTGGCCCAACTTATATGCCCTCCTCTTCTGCCACGTGAGCCCTCACTTCGGCATCAGTCCGAGATAAAAAACCAATGCAGCATGACTTAGTTTGCCTAGACTGAAGAGGGCGAAAATTAAACTTTTTCCTAATCCGAAAACTTGTACACACCAGTAAGTAGGAACCATTGAATATAACGATTTTCCATATATGTAGGCCGAAGGGAGAAACTTAATGCAATACAGGTTTTGATCCATCCACTGTTGTTAACATATCAATTGCTGTGGGACTCAGAATCGAGGGTAGTTGGACTTGTTGGTATGATGAATGAGGAAACCACACCATAGGAAAGAAACCGCAAAAATATGCATCACCATTGTTGTTTTGGCCCAACTTACATGGCCTCATCTTCTGCCACTTGAGCCCAGGCTTCGGCATCAGGACGAGATACAAAACCATCACAGCATGACTCAGTTTGCCTAGACTAAAGAGGGCGAAAATTAAACTTTTTCCTAATCCGAAAACTTGTACACGCTAGTAAGTAAGAGCCAATGAATATAATGCTTTTCCATATATGTAGGCCGATGGGAGAAACTTAATTCAATACCAATTTTGATCCATCCACTGTTGTTAACATATCAATTGTTTTGGGACTTGGAAATGAAGGTTGTTGGACTTGTTGGTATGATGAATGAGGAAACCACACCATAGGAACGAAACCTCAAAAATATGCATCACCAAAGTTGTTTTGGCCCAACTTAGATGCCCTCCTCTTTCGGCACTTGAGCCCACGCTTCGGCATCAGGCCAAGATACAAAACCAGCGCAGCATGACTCAGTTTGCCTAGACTGAAGAGGGCGAAAATTAAATGTTATCCTAATCCAAAAACTTGTACACGCTTGTAAGTAAGAACCAATGAATATAATGCTTTTCCATATATGTAGGCCGATGGGAGAAACATAATTCAATACAGGTTTTGTTCCATCCACTGTTGTTAACATATCATTTGTTGTGGGACTCGGAATCGAGGGTTGTTGGACTTGTTGGGAATATGAATGAGGAAACCACACCATAGGAACGAAACCTAAAAATATTCATCACCAAAGTTGTTTTGGCCCAATTTACATGCCCTCCTCTTCTGCCACTTGATCCCACGCTTTGGCAATAGTCCGAGATACAAAACCAGTGCAGCATGACTCCATTTGCCTAGACTGAAGAGGGCGAAAATTAAACTTTTTCCTAATCCAAAAACTTTTACACGCTAGTTAGTAGGAACCAATGAATATAATGCTTTTCCATATATGTAGGCTGATGGGAGAAACATAATTCAATACAGGTTTTGATCCATCCGCTGTTATTAACATGCCAAATGTGGTGGGACTCGGAATCGAGGGTTGTTGGACTTGTTGGGAAGATAAATGAGGAAACCACACCATAGGAACAAAACCTGAAAAATATGCATCACCAAAGTTGTTTAGGCCAAATTTACATGCCCTCCTCTTCTGCCACTTGAGCCCACGCTTCAGCAACAGTCCGAGACACAAAACCAGTGCAGCATGACTCCATTTGCCTAGACTGAAGAGGGCGAAAATTAAACTTTTTCCTAATCCAAAAACTTGTACACGCTAGTATGCAGGAACCAATGAATATAATGCTTTTCCATATATGTAGGCCGATGGAAGAAACTTAATTCAATACAGGTTTTGACCATCCACTGTTGTTAACATATCAATTGTTGTGGGACTCGGAATCGAGGGTTGTTGGACTTGTTGGTATGATGAATGAGGAAACCACACCATAGGAAGGAAACCCCAAAAATATGCATCACCAAAGTTGTTTTGGCCCAACTTACATGCCCTCTTCTTCTGCCACTTGAGCCCGCACTTCGGCATCAGGATGAGATACAAAACCAGCACAGCATGACTCAGTTTGCCTAGACTGAAGAGGGCGAAAATTAAACATTTTCCTAATCCGAAAACTTGTACACGCTGGTAAGTAAGAGCCAATGAATATAATGCTTTTCCATATATGTAGGCCGATGGGAGAAACTTAATTCAATACCAGTTTTGATCCATCCACTGTTGTTAACATATCAATTGTTTTGGGACTTGGAAACGAAGGTTGTTGGACTTGTTGGTATGATGAATGTGGAAACCACACCATAGGAACGAAACCTCAAAAATATGCATCACCAAAGTTGTTTTGGCCCAACTTACATGCCCTTCTCTCCCGGCACTTGAGCCCACGCTTCGGCATCAAGCCAAGATACAAAACCAGCGCAGCATGACTCAGTTTGCCTAGACTAAAGAGGGCGAAAATTAAACTTTTTCCTAATCCAAAAACTTGTACACGCTTGTAAGTAAGAACCAATGAATATAATGCTTTTCCATATATGTAGGCTGATGGGAGAAACTTAATTCAACACAGGTTTTGTTCCATCCACTGTTGTTAACATATCATTTGTTGTGGGACTCGGAATCGAGGGTTGTTGGACTTGTTGGGAATATGAATGAGGAAACCACACCATAGGAACGAAACCTCAAAAATATGTATCACCAAAGTTGTTTTGGCCCAATTTACATGCCCTCCTCTTCTGCCACTTGAGCCCACGCTTCGGCAACCGTCCGAGATACAAAACCAGTGCAGCATGACTCCATTTGCCTAGACTGAAGAGGGCGAAAATTAAACTTTTTCCTAATCCAAAAACTTTTACACGCTAGTTAGTAGGAACCAATGAATATAATGCTTTTCCATATATGTAGGCTGATGGGAGAAACATAATTCAATACAGGTTTTGATCCATCCACTGTTATTAACATGCCAAATGTGGTGGGACTCGGAATCCAGGGTTGTTGGACTTGTTGGGAAGATAAATGAGGAAACCACACCATAGGAACGAAACCTGAAGAATATGCATCACCAAAGTTGTTTAGGCCAAATTTACATGCCCTCCTCTTCTGCCACTTGAGCCCACGCTTCAGCAATAGTCCGAGACACAAAACCAGTGCAGCATGACTCCGTTTGCCTAGACTGAAGAGGGCGAAAATTAAACTTTTTCCTAATCCAAAAACTTGTACACGCTAGTAAGCAGGAACCATTGAATATAATGCTTTTCCATATATGTAGGCCGATGGGAGAAACTTAATTCAATACAGGTTTTGATCCATCCACTGTTGTTAACATATCAATTGCTGTGGGACTCAGAATCGAGGGTTGTTGGACTTGTTGGCATGATGAATGAGGAAACGACACCATAGGAAGGAAACCCCAAAAATATGCATCACCAAATTTGTTTTGGCCCAACTTACATGCCCTGTTCTTCTGCCACTTGAGCCCGCACTTCGGCATCAGGATGAGATACAAAACCAGCACAGCATGACTCAGTTCGCTTAGACTGAAGAGGGCGCAAATTAAACTTTTTCCTAATCCGAAAACTTGTACACGCTAGTAAGTAAGAGCCAATGAATATATTGCTTTTCCATATATGTAGGCCGATGGGAGAAACTTAATTCAATACCAGTTTTGATCCATCCACTGTTGTTAACATATCAATTGTTTTGGGACTTGGAAACGAAGGTTGTTGGACTTGTTGGTATGATGAATGAGGAAACCACACCATAGGAACGAAACCTCAAAAATATGCATCACCAAAGTTGTTTTGGCCCAACTTACATGCTCTCCTCTCCCGGCACTTGAGCCCACGCTTCGCCATCAGGCCAAGATACAAAACCAGCGCAGCATCACTCAGTTTGCCTAGACTGAAGAGGGCGAAAATTAAACTTTTTCCTAATCCAAAAACTTGTACACGCTTGTAAGTAAGAACGAATGAATATAATGCTTTTCCATATATGTAGGCCGATGGGAGAAACTTAATTCAATACAGGTTTTGATCCATCCACTGTTGTTAACATATCAATTGCTGTGGGACTCAGAATCGAGGGTTGTTGGACTTGTTGGCATGATGAATGAGGAAACCACACCATAGGAAGGAAACCCCAAAAATATGCATCACCAAAGTTGTTTTGGCCCAACTTACATGCCCTCTTCTTTCGCCACTTGAGCCCGCACTTCGGCATCAGGATGAGATACAAAACCAGCATAGCATGACTCAGTTTGCCTAGACTGAAGAGGGCGAAAATTAAACTTTTTCCTAATCCGAAAACTTGTACACGTTAGTAAGTAAGAGCCAATGTATATAATGCTTTTCCATATATGTAGGCCGATGGGAGAAACTTAATTCAATACCAGTTTTGATCCATCCACTGTTGTTAACATATCAATTGTTTTGGGACTTGGAAACGAAGGTTGTTGGACTTGTTGGTATGATGAATGAGGAAACCACACCATAGGAACGAAACCTCAAAAATATGCATCACCAAAGTTGTTTTGGCCCAACTTACATGCCCTCCTCTCCCGGCACTTGAGCCCATGCTTCGGCATCAGACCAAGATACAAAACCAGCGCAGCATGACTCAGTTTGCCTAGACTCAAGAGGGCAAAAATTAAACTTTTTCCTAATCCAAAAACTTGTACACGCTTGTAAGTAAGAACCAATGAATATAATGCTTTTCCATATATGTAGGCCGATGGGAGAAACTTAATTCAACACAAGTTTTGTTCGATCCACTGTTGTTAACATATCATTTGTTGTGGGACTCGGAATCGAGGGTTGTTGGACTTGTTGGGAATATGAATGAGGAAACCACACCATAGGAACGAAACCTAAAAATATGCATCACCAAAGTAGTTTTGGCCCAATTTACATGCCCTCCTCTTCTGCCACTTGAGCCCACGCTTCGGCAACAGTCCGAGATACAAAACTAGTGCAGCATGACTCCATTTGCCTAACTGAAGAGGGCGAAAATTAAACTTTTTCCTAATCCAAAAACTTTTACACACTAGTTAGTAGGAACCAATGAATATAATGCTTTTACATATATGTAGGCTGATGGGAGAAACTTAATTCAATACAGGTTTTGATCCATCCGCTGTTATTAACATACGATATGTGGTGGGACTCGGAATCGAGGGTTGTTGGACTTGTTGGGAAGATGAATGAGGAAACCACACCATTGGAACGAAACTTGAAAAATATGCATCACCAAAGTTGTTTTGGCCAAATTTACATGCCCTCTCTTCTGTCACTTGAGCCCACGCTTCAGCAACAGTTCGAGACACAAAACCAGTGCAGCATGACTCCGTTTGCCTAGACTGAAGAGGGCGAAAATTAAACTTTTTCCTAATCCAAAAACTTGTACACGCTAGTAAGCAGGAACCAACGAATATAATGCATTTCCATATATGTAGGCCGATAGGAGAAACTTAATTCAATACAGGTTTTGATCCATCCACTGTTGTTAACATGTCAATTGCTGTGGGACTCAGAATCGAGGGTTGTTGGACTTGTTGGCATGATGAATCAGGAAACCACACCATAGGAAGGATACCCCAAAAATATGCATCACCAAAGTTGTTTTGGCCCAACTTACATGCCCTCTTCTTCTGCCACTTGAGCCCGCACTTCGGCATCAGGATGAGATACAAAACCAGCACAGCATGACTCAGTTTGCCTAGACTGAAGAGGGCGAAAATTAAACTTTTTCCTAATCCGAAAACTTGTACACGCTAGTAAGTAAGAGCCAATGAATATAATGCTTTTCCATATATGTAGGCCGATGGGAGAAACTTAATTCAATGCCAGTTTTAATCCATCCGCTGTTGTTAACATATCAATTGTTTTGGGACTCGGAAACGAAGGTTGTTGGACTTGTTGGTGTGATGAATGAGGAAACCACAACATAGGAACGAAACCTCAAAAATATGCATCACCAAAGTTGTTTTGGCCCAACTTACATCCCTCCTCTTCCGCCACTTGAGACCACGCTTCGGCATCAGGCCAAGATACAAAACCAGCGCCGCATGACTCAGTTTGCCTAGACTGAAGAGGGCGAAAATTAAACTTTTTCCTAATCCAAAAACTTGTACACGCTTGTAAGTAAGAACCAATGAATATAATACTTTTCCATATATGTAGGCCGATGGGAGAAACTTAATTCAACATAGGTTTTCTTCCATCCTCTGTTGTTAACATATCATTTGTTGTGGGACTCGGAATCGAGGGTTGTTGGACTTGTTGGGAATATGAATGAGGAAACCACACCATAGGAACGGAACCTCAAAAATATGTATCACCAAAGTTGTTTTGGCCAAATTTACATGCCCTCCTCTTCTGCGACTTGAGCCCACGCTTCAACAACAGTCCGAGACACAAAACCAGTGCAGCATGACTCCGTTTGCCTAGACTGAAGAGGGCAAAAATTAAACTTTTTCCTAATCCAAAAACTTGTACACGCTAGTATGCAAGAACCAATGAATATAATGATTTTCCATATATGTAGGCCGATGGGAGAAACTTAATTCAATACAGGTTTTGACCATCCACTGTCGTTAACATATCAATTGTTGTGGGACTCGGAATCGAGGGTTGTTGGACTTGTTGGTATGATGAATGAGGAAACCACACCATAGGAATGAAACCCCAAAAATATGCATCACCAAAGTTGTTTTGGCCCAACTTACATGCCCTCTTCTTCTGCCACTTGAGCCTGCCCTTCGGCATCAGGATGAGATACAAAACCAGCACAGCATCACTCAGTTTGCCTAGACTGAAGAGGGCGAAAATTAAACTTTTTCGTAATCCGAAAACTTGTACACGCTAGTAAATAAGAACCAATGAATATAATGCTTTTCCATATATGTAGGCCGATGGGAGAAACTTAATTCAATACCAGTTTTGATCCATCCACTGTTGTTAACATATTAATTGTTGTGGGACTGGGAAATGAGGGTTGTTGGACTTGTTGGTATGATGAATCCACACCATAGGAAAGAAACCTCAAAAATATGCATCACCAAAGTTGTTTTGGCCCAACTTATATGCCCTCCTCTTCTGCCACGTGAGCCCTCGCTTCGGCATCAGTCCGAGATACAAAACCAATGCAGCATGACTTAGTTTGCCTAGACCGAAGAGGGCGAAAATTAAACTTTTTCCTAATCCGAAAACTTGTACACACTAGTAAGTAGGAACCATTGAATATAACGATTTTCCATATATGTAGGCCGAAGGGAGAAACTTAATTCAATACAGGTTTTGATCCATCCACTGTTGTTAACATATCAATTGCTGTGGGACTCAGAATCGAGGGTTGTTGGACTTGTTGGTATGATGAATGAGGAAACCACACCATAGGAAAGAAACCCAAAAAATATGCATCACCAAAGTTGTTTTGGCCCAACTTACATGCCCTCATCTTCTGCCACTTGAGCCCAGGCTTCGGCATCAGGACGAGATACAAAACCATCGCAGCATGACTCAGTTTGCCTGGACTGAAGAGGGCGAAAATTAAACTTTTTACTAATCCGAAAACTTGTACACGCTAGTAAGTAAGAGCCAATGAATATAATGCTTTTCCATATATGTAGGCCGATGGGAGAAACTTAATTCAATACTAGTTTTGATCCATCCACTGTTGTTAACATATCAATTGTTTTGGGACTTGGAAACGAAGGTTGTTGGACTTCTTGGAATGATGAATGAGGAAACCACACCATAGGAACGAAACCACAAAAATATGCATCACCAAAGTTGTTTTGGCCCAACTTAGATGCCCTCCTCTTCCGGCACTTGAGCCCACTCTTCGGCATCAGGCCAAGATACAAAACCAGCGCAGCATGACTCAGTTTGCCTAGACTGAAGAGGGCGAAAATTAAACGTTTTCCTAATCCAAAAACTTGTACACGCTTGTAAGTAAGAACCAATGAATATAATGTTTTTCCATATATGTAGGACGATGGGAGAAACTTAATTCAACATAGGTTTTGTTCCATCCACTGTTGTTAACATATCATTTGTTGTGGGACTCGGAATCGAGGGTTGTTGGACTTGTTGGGAATATGAATGAGGAAACCACACCATAGGAACGAAACCTAAAAATATGCATCACCAAAGTTGTTTTGGCCCAATTTACATGCCCTCCTCTTCTGCCACTTGAGCCCACGCTTCGGCAACAGTCCGAGATACAAAACCAGTGCAGCATGACTCCATTTGCCTAGACTGAAGAGGGCGAAAATTAAACTTTTTCCTAATCCAAAAACTTTTACACGCTAGTTAGTAAGAACCAATGAATATAATGCTTTTCCATATATGTAGGCTGATGGGAGAAACTTAATTCAATACAGGTTTTGATCCATCTGCTGTTATTAACATGCCAAATGTGGTGGGACTCGGAATCGAGGGTTGTTGGACTTGTTGGGAAGATAAATGAGGAAACCACACCATAGGAATGAAACCTGAAAAATATGCATCACCAAAGTTGTTTTGGCCAAATTTACATGCCCTCCTCTTCTGCCACTTCAGCCCACGCTTCAGCAACAGTCCGAGACACAAAACCAGTGCAGCATGACTCCGTTTGCCTAGACTGAAGAGGGCGAAAATTAAACTTTTTCCTTATCCAAAAACTTGTACACGCTAGTAAGCAGGAACCAATGAATATAATGCTTTTCCATATATGTAGGCCGATGGGAGAAACTTAATTCAATACAGGTTTTGATCCATCCACTGTTATTAACATATCAATTGCTGTGGTACTCAGAATCGAGGGTTCTTAGACTTGTTCGCATGATGAATAAGGAAACCACACCATAGGAAGGAAACCCCAAAAATATGCATCACCAAAGTTGTTTTGGCCCAACTTACATGCCCTCTTCTTCTGCCACTTGAGCCCGCACTTCGGCATCAGGATGAGATACAAAACCAGCACAGCATGACTCAGTTTGCCTAGACTGAAGAGGGCGAAAATTAAACTTTTTCCTAATCCGAAAACTTGTACACGCTAGTAAGTAAGAGCCAATGAATATAATGCTTTTCCATATATGTAGGCCGATGGGAGAAACTAAATTCAATACCAATTTTGATCCATCCACTGTTGTTAACATATCAATTGTGTTGGGACTTGGAAACGAAGGTTGTTGGACATGTTGGTATGATGAATGAGGAAACCACACCATAGGAACGAAACCTCAAAAATATGCATCACCAAAGATGTTTTGGCCCAACTTACATGCCCTCCTCTCCCGGCACTTGAGCCCACGCTTCAGCATCAGGCCAAGATACAAAACCAGCGCAGCATGTCTCAGTTTGCATAGACTGAAGAGGGCGAAAATTAAACTTTTTCCTAATCCAAAAACTTGTACACGCTTGTAAGTAAGAACCAATGAATATAATGCTTTTCCATATATGTAGGCCGATGGGAGAAACTTAATTCAACACAAGTTTTGTTCCATCCACTATTGTTAACATATCATTTGTTGTGGGACTCGGAATCGAGGGTTGTTGGACTTGTTGGGAATATGAATGAGGAAACCATACCATAGGAACGAAACCTAAAAATATGCATCACCAAAGTTGTTTTGGCCCAATTTACATGCCCTCCTCTTCTGCCACTTGAGCCCACGCTTCGGCAACAGTCCGAGATACAAAACTAGTGCAGCATGACTCCATTAACCTAGACTGAAGCGGGCGAAATTTAAACTTTTTCCTAATCCAAAAACTTTTACACGCTAGTTAGTAGGAACCAATGAATATAATGCTTCTCCATATATATAGGCTGATGGGAGAAACTTAATTCAATACAGGTTTTGATCCATCCGCTGTTGTTAACCTATCAAATGTTGTGGGACTCGGAATCGAGGGTTGTTGGACTTGTTGGGAAGATGAATGAGGAAACCACACCATAGGAACGAAACCTGAAAAATATGCATCACCAAAGTTGTTTTGGCCCAATTTACATGCCCTCCTCTTCTGCCACTTGAGCCCACGCATCGGCAACAGTCCGAGATACGAAACCAGTGCAGCAGGACTCCATTTTCCTAGACTGAAGAGGGCGAAAATTAAACTTTTCCTAATCCAAAAACTTTTACACGCTAGTTAGTAGGAACCAATGAATATAATGCTTTTCCATATATGTAGGCTGATGGGAGAAACTTAATTCAATACAGATTTTGATCCATCCGCTGTTATTAACATGCCAAATGTGGTGGGACTCGGAATCGAGGGTTGTTGGACTTGTTGGGAAGATAAATGAGGAAACCACACCATAGGAACGAAACCTGAAAAATATGCATCACCAAAGTTGTTTTGGCCAAATTTACATGCCCTCCTCTTCTGCCACTTCAGCCCACGCTTCAGCAACAGTCCGAGACAAAACCAGTGCAGCATGACTCCGTATGCCTAGACTGAAGAGGGCGAAAATTAAACTTTTTCCTAATCCAAAAACTTGTACACGCTAGTAAGCAGGATCCAACGAATATAATGCTTTTCCATATATGTAGGCCGATGGGAGAAACTTAATTCAATACAGGTTTTGATCCATCCACTGTTGTTAACATATCAATTGCTGTGGGACTCGGAATCGAGGGTTGTTGGACTTGTTGGCATGATGAATGAGGAAACCACACCATAGGAAGGAAACCCCAAAAATATGCATCACCAAAGTTGTTTTGGCCCAACTTACATGCGCTCTTCTTCTGCCACTTGAGCCCGCACTTCGGCATCAGGATGAGATACAAAACCAGCACAGCATGACTCAGTTTGCCTAGACTGAAGAGGGCGAAAATTAAACTTTTTCCTAATCCGAAAACTTGTACACGCTAGTAAGTAAGAGCCAATGAATATAATGCTTTTCCATATATGTAGGCCGATGGGAGAAACTTATTCAATACCAGTTTTGATCCATCCACTGTTGTTAACATATCAATTGTTTTGGGACTTGGAAACGAAGGTTGTTGGACATGTTGGTATGATGAATGAGGAAACCACACCATAGGAACGAAACCTCAAAAATATGCATCACCAAAGTTGTTTTGGCCCAACTTACATGACCTCCTCTCCCGGCACTTGAGCCCACGCTTCAGCATCAGGCCAAGATACAAAACCAGCGCAGCATGTCTCAGTTTGCCTAGACTGAAGAGGGCGAAAATTAAACTTTTTCCTAATCCAAAAACTTGTACACGCTTGTAAGTAAGAACCAATGAATATAATCCTTTTCCATATATGTAGGCCGATGGGAGAAACTTAATTCAACACAAGTTTTGTTCCATCCACTATTGTTAACATATCATTTGTTGTGGGACTCGGAATCGAGGGTTGTTGGACTTGTTGGGAATATGAATGAGGAAACCACACAATAGGAACGAAACCACAAAAATATGTATCACCAAAGTTGTTTTGGCCAAATTTACATGCCCTCCTCTTCTGTGACTTGAGCCCACGCTTCAGCAACAGTCCGAGACACAAAACCAGTGTAGCATGACTCCGTTTGCCTAGACTGAAGAGGGCGAAAATTAAACTTTTTCCTAATCCAAAAACTTGTACATGCTAGTAAGTAAGAGCCAATGAATATAATGCTTTTCCATATATGTAGGCCGATGGGAGAAACTTAATTCAATACTAGTTTTGATCCATCCACTGTTGTTAACATATCAATTGTTTTGGGACTCGGAAACGAAGGTTGTTGGACTTGTTGGTGTGATGAATGAGGAAACCGCACCATAGGAACGAAACCTCAAAAATATGCATCACCAAAGTTGTTTTGGCCCAACTTACATGCCCTCCTCTTCCGCCACTTGAGCCCACGCACCCACGCTTCGGCATCGGGCCAAGATACAAAACCAGCGCCGCATGACTCAGTTTGCCTAGACTGAAGAGGGCGAAAATTAAACTTTTTCCTAATCCAAAAACTTGTACACGCTAGTATGCAGGAACCAATGAATATAATGCTTTTCCATATATGTAGGCCGATGGGAGAAACTTAATTCAATACAGGTTTTGACCATCCACTGTTGTTAACATATCATTTGTTGTGGGACTCGAAATCGAGGGTTGTTGGACTTGTTGGGAATATGAATGAGGAAACCACACCATAGGAACGAAACCTAAAAATATGCATCACGAAAGTTGTTTTGGCCCAATTTACATGCCCTCCTCTTCTGCCACTTGAGCCCACGCTTCGGCAACAGTCCGAGATACAAAACTAGTGCAGCATGACTCCATTTGCCTAGACTGAAGAGGGCGAAAATTAAACTTTTTCCTAATCCAAAAACTTTTACACGCTAGTTAGTAGGAACCAATGAATATAATGCTTTTCCATATATGTAGGCTGATGGGAGAAACTTAATTCAATACAGGTTTTGATCCATCCGCTGTTATTAACATACGAAATGTGGTGGGACTCGGAATCGAGGGTTGTTGGACTTGTTGGGAAGATGAATGGGGAAACCACACTATAGGAACGAAACCTGAAAAATATGCATCACCAAAGTTGTTTTGGCCCAATTTACATGCCCTCCTCTTCTGCCACTTGAGCCCACGCTTCAGCAACAGTCCGAGACACAAAACCAGTGCAGCATGACTCCGTTTGCCTAGACTGAAGAGGGCGAAAATTAAACTTTTTCTTAATCCAAAAACTTGTACACGCTAGTAAGCAGGAACCAATGAATATGATGCTTTTCCATATATGTAGGCCGATGGGAGAAACTTAATTCAATATAGGTTTTGATCCATCCACTGTTGTTAACATATCAATTGTTGTGGGACTCGGAATCGAGGGTTGTTGGACTTGTTGGTATGATGAATGAGGAAACCACACCATAGGAAAGAAACCTCAAAAATACGCATCACCAAAGTTGTTGCGGTCCAACTTACATGCCCTCATCTTCTGCCACTTGAGCCCACGCTTCGACATCAGGACGAGATACAAAACCAGCGCAGCATGACTCAGTTTGCCTGGACTGAAGAGGGCGAAAATTAAACTTTTTTCTAATCCGAAAACTTGTACACGCTAGTAAGTAAGAACCAATAAATATAATGCTTTTCCATATATGTAGGCCGATGGCAGAAACTTAATTCAATACCAGTTTTAATCCATCCACTGTTGTTAACATATGAATTGTTGTGGGACTCAGAATCGAGGGTTGTTGGACTTGTTGGGATGATGAATGAGGAAACCACACCATAGGAACGAAATCTCAAAAATATGCATCAGTAAAGTTGTTTTGGACCAACTTACATGCCCTCCTCTTCTGCCACTTGAGCCCATGCTTTGGTATCAGGCCAAGATACAAAACCAGCTCAGCATGACTCAGTTTGCCTAGACTGAAGAGGGACAAAATTAGACTTTTTCCTAATCCAAAAATTTGTACACGCTAGTAAGCAAGAACCAATGAATATAATGCCTTTCCATATATGTTGGCCGATGGGAGAAACATAATTCAATACAAATTTCGATCCTTCCACTGTTGTTAACATATCAATTGTTGTGGGACTCGGAATCGAGGGTTGTTGGACGTCTTGGTATGATGAATGAGGAAACCACACCATATGAACGAAACCTCAAAAATATGCATCACCAAAGTTGTTTTGGCCAAATTTACATGCCCTCCTCTTTTGCCACTTGAGCCCACGCTTCAGCAACAGGACGAGACACAAAACCAGTGCAGCATGACTCCGTTTGCCTAGACTAAAGAGGGCGAAAATTAAACTTTTTCCCAATCCAAAAACTTGTACACGCTAGTAATCCGGAACTAATGAATATAATGCTTTTCCATATATGTAGGCCGATGGGAGAAACTTAATTCAATACAGGTTTTGATCCATCCACTGTTGTTAACATATCAATTGTTGTGGGACTCGGAATCGAGGGTTGTTGGACTTGTTCGCATGATGAATGAGAAAACCACACCATAGGAAGGAAACCCCAAAAATATGCATCACCAAAGTTGTTTTGGCCCAACTTACAAGCCCTCTTCTTCTGCCACTTGAGCCCGCGCTTCGGCATCAGGATGATATACAAAACCAGCACAGCATGACTCAGTTTGCCTAGACTGAAGAGGGCGAAAATAAAACTTTTTCGTAATCCGAAAACTTGTACACGCTAGTAAGTAAGAACCAATGAATATAATGCTTTTCCATATATGTAGGCCGATGGGAGAAACTTAATTCAATAACAGTTTTGATCCAACCACTGTTGTTAACACATCAATTGTTGTGATACTCGGAATCGTGGGTTGTTGGACTTGTTGGTATGATGAATGAGGAAACCAGACCATAGGAAAGAAACCTCAAAAATATGCTTCACCAAAGTTGTTTTGGCCCAACTTACATGCCCTCATCTTTTGCCACTTGAGCCCACGCTTCGGCATCAGGACGAGATACAAAACCAGTGCAGCATGACTCAATTTGCCTAGACTGAAGAGGGCGAAAATTAAACTTTTTCCTAATCCGAAAACTTGTACACGCTAGTAAGTAAGAACCAATGAATATAATGATTTTCCATATATGTAGGCCGATGGGAGAAACTTAATTAAATACCAATTTTGATCCATCCACTGTTGTTAACATATCAATTGTTGTGGAACTGGGAAATGAGGGTTGTTGGACTTGTTGGTATGATGAATCCACACCATAGGAAAGAAACCTCAAAAATATGCATCACCAAAGTTGTTTTGGCCCAACTTACATGCCCTCCTCTTCTGCCACGTGAGCCCACGCTTCGGCATCTGTCCGAGATACAAAACCAACACAGCATGACTCAGTTTGCCTAGACTGAAGAGGGAGAAAACCACACCATAGGATAGAAACCTCAAAAATATGCATCACCAAAGTTGTTTAGGCCCAACTTACTTGTCCTCATCTTCTGCCACTTGAGCCCACGCTTCGGCATCAGGACGAGATACAAAACCAGCGCAGCATGACTCTGTTTGCCAAGACTGAAGAGGGCGAAAATTAAACTTTTTCCTAATCCGAAAACTTGTACACGCTAGTAAGTAAGAACTAATGAATATAATGCTTTTCCATATATGTAGGCCGATGGGAGAAACTTAATTCAATACCAGTTTTGATCCATCCACTATTGTTAAGACATCAATTATTGTGGTACTCGGAATCATGGGTTGTTGGACTTGTTGGTATGATGAATGAGGAAACCACACCATAGGAAAGAAACCTCAAAAATATGCATCACCAAAGTTGTTTTGGCCAAATTTACATGCCCTCATCTTCTGCCACTTGAGCCCACGCTTCGGCATCAAGACGAGATACAAAACCAGCGCAGCATGACTCAGTTTGCCTAGACTGAAGAGGGCGAAAATGAAACTTTTTCCTAATCCGGAAACTTGTACACGCTAGTAGGTAAGAACCAATGAATGTAATGCTTTTCCATATATGTAGGCCGATGGCAGAAACTTAATTCAATACCAGTTTTGATCCATCCACTGTTGTTAACATATCAATTGTTGTGGGACTCGGAATAGAGGGTTGTTGGACTTGTTGGTATGATGAATGAGGAAACCACACCATAGGAACGAAATCTCAAAAATATGCATCACTAAAGTTGTCTTGCACCAACTTACATGCCCTCCTCTTCTGCCACTTGAGCCCATGCTTTGGCATCAGGCCAAGATACAAAACCAGCGCAGCATGACTCAGTTTGCCTAGACTGAAGAGCGAAAAATTAAACTTTTTCCTAATCCAAAAACTTGTACACGCTAGTAAGTAAGAACCAATGAATATAATGCTTTTCCATATATGTAGGCCGATGGGAGAAACATAATTCAATACAGGTTTTGATCCTTCCACTGTTGTTAACATATCAATTGTTGTGGGACTCGGAATCGAGGGTTGTTGGACATGTTGGTATGATGAATGAGGAAACCACACCATAGGAAAGAAACCTCAAAAATATGCATCACCAAAGTTGTTTTGGCCCGACTTACATTCAAAAATTAAACTTTTTCCTAATCCAAAAACTTGTACACGCTAGTAAGTAAAAACCAATGAATATAATGCTTTTCCATATATGTAGGCCGATGGGAGAAACTTAATTCAATACAGATTTTGTTCCATCCACTGTTGTTAACATATCATTTGTTGTGGGACTCGGAATCAAGGGTTGTTGGACTTGTTGGGAAGATGAATGAGGAAACCACACCATAGGAAGGAAACCTCAAAAATATGCAACACCAAAGTTGTTTTGCCCAATTTACATGCCCTCCTCTTCTGCCACTTGAGCCCACTCTTCGGCAACAGTCCGAGATACAAAACCAGGGCAGCATGACTCCGTTTGCCTAGACTGAAGAGGGCAAAAATTAAACTTTTTCCTAATCCAAAAACTTGTACACGCTAGTAAGTAGGAACCAATGAATATAATGCTTTTCCATATATGTAGGCCGATGGGAGAAACTTAATTCAATACAGGTTTTGATCCATCCGTTGTTGTTAACATATCAAATGTTGTGGGACTCGGAATTGAGGGTTGTTGGACTTGTTGGGAAGATGAATGAGATAGCCACACCATAGGAACGAAACCTCAAAAATACGCATCACCAAAGTTGTTTTGGACCAACTTACATGCCCTCCTCTTCTGCCACGTGAGCCCATGCTTCGGCATCAGTCCAAGATACAAAACCAACACAGCATGACTCAGTTTGCCTAGACTGAAGAGGGCGAAAATTAAACTTTGTCCTAATCCGAAAACTTGTACACGCTAGTATGTAGGAACCAATGAATATATTGCTTTTCCATATATGTAGGCCGATGGGAGAAACTTAATTCAATACAGGTTTTGATCCGTCCACTGTTGTTAACATATCAATTGTTGTGGGACTCAGAATCGAGGGTTGTTGGACATGTTGGTATGATGAATGAGGAAACCACACCATAGGAAAGAAACCTCAAAACTATGCATCACCAAAGTTGTTTTGGCCCGACTTACATGCCCTCATCTTCCGCCACATGAGCCCACACTTCGGCATCAGGACGAGATACAAAACCAGCGCAACATGACTCAGTTTGCCTAGACTAAAGAGGGCGAAAATTAAACTTTTCCTAATCCAAAAATTTGTACACGCGAGTAAGTAAGAACCAATGCATATAATGCTTTTCCATATATGCAGGCTGATGGGAGAAACTTAATTCAACAAATCTTTTGATCCATCCATTGTTGTTAACATATCAATTGTTGTGGGACTCAGAATCGAGGGTTGTTGGACATGTTGGTACGATGAATGAGGAAACCACACCATAGGAACGAAACCTCAAAAATATGGATCACCAAAGTTGTTTGGGTCCAACTTACATGCCCTCCTTTTCTGCCACGTGAGCCCACGCTTCGGCATCAGTCCGAGACACAAAACCAACGTAGCAAGACTCAGTTTCCCAAGAATGAAGAGGGAAAACTTAAACTTTTTCCTAATCCGAAAACTTGTACAAGCTAGTAAGTAAGAACCAATGAATATAATGCTTTTCCATATATGTAGGCCGATGGGAGAAACTTAATTCAACACATGTTTCGATCCATCCGCTGTTGTTAACATATCAATTGTTGTGGGACACGGAATTGAGGGTTGTTGGACTTGTAGGGAATATGAATGAGGAAACCACACCATAGGAACGAAACCTCAAAAATATGCATCACCAAAGTTGATTTGTCCCAACTTACATGTCCCCCTCTTCTGCCACTTGAGCCCACGCTTCGGCATCAGGCCAAGATACAAGACCAGCGCGGCATGACTCAGTTTGCCTAGACTGAAGAGGGTGAAAATTAAACTCTTTCCTAATCCGAAAACTTGTACACGCTAGGAAGTAGGAACCGATGAATATAATGCTTTTCCATATATGTAGGCCGATGGGAGAAACTTAATTCAATACAGGTTTTGATCCATCCACTATTGTTAATATATCAATTGTTGTGGGACTCGGAATCAATGGTTGTTGGACTTGTTGGGAAGATGAATGATGAAACCACACAGTACGAACGAAACCTTAAAAATATGCAACACCAAAGTTATTTTGGCCCAACTTACATGCCCTCCCCTTCAGCCACTTGAGCCCACGCTTCGGCATCAGTCCGAGATACAAAACCAGCGCAGCATGACTCAGTTTGCCTAGACTGAAGAAGGCGAAAATTAAACTTTTTCCTAATCGAAAAAGTTGTACACGCTAGTAAGTAAGAACCAATGAATATAACGCATTTCCATATATGTAGGCCAATGGGAGAAACTTATTTCAATACATGTTTTGTTCCATCCACTATTGTTAACATAGCATTTGTTGTGGGACTCGGAATCGAGGGTTGTTGCATTTGTTGGGAAGATGAATGAGGAAACCACACCATAGGAACGAAACCTCAAAAATATGCATCACCAAAGTTGTTTTGGCCCAACTTACATGCCCTCCACTTCTGCCACGTGAGCCCACGCTTTGGCATCAGTCTGAGATGCAAAACCAACGTAGCATGACTCAGTATGCCTAGACTGAACAGGGCGAAAATTAAACATTTTCCTAATCCGAAAACTTGTACACGCTAGTAAGTAAAAACCAATGAATATAATGGTTTTCCATATATGTAGGCCGATGGGAGAAACTTAATTCAATACCAGTTTTGATCCATCCGCTATTGTTAACATATCAATTGTTGTGGGACTCGGAATCAAGGGTTGCTGGACTTGTTGTTATGATGAATGAGGAAACCACACCATAGGAACGAACCTCAAAAATATGCATCACCAAAGTTGTTTTGGCTCAACTTACATGCCCTCCACTTCTAAAACTTGAGCCCATGCTTCGGCATCAGGACGTGGTACTAAACCAGCGCAACATGACTCAGTTTGCCTAGACTGAAGAGGGTGGAAATTAAACTTTTTCCTAATCCGAAAACTTGTACACGCTAGTAAGTAGGAACCAATGAACATAATGCTTTTCCATATATGTAGGCCGATGGGAGAAACTTAATTCAATACAGGTTTTGATCCATCCACTGTTGTTAACATATCAATTGTTGTGGGACTCGGAATCGAGGGTTGTTGGACTTGTTGTTATGATGAATGAGGAAACCGCAACATAGGAACGAAACCTCAAAAATATGCATCACCAAAGTTGTTTTGGCCCAACTTACATGCCTTCCTCTTCTGCCACGTGAGCCCACGCTTCGGCATTAGTCCGAGACACAAAACCAACGTTGCATGACTTAGTTTGCCTAGAATGAAGAGGGCGAAAATTAAACTTTTTCCTATTCCGAAAACTTGTACACACTAGCAAGTAGGAACCAATGAATATAATGCTTTTTCATATATGTAGGCCGATGGGAGAAACTTGATTCAATACAGGTTTTGATCCATCCACTGTTGTTAACATATCAATTGTTGTGGGACATGGAATTCAGGGTTGTTGGACTTGTTGGCAATATGAATGAGGAAACCATACCATTGGAACGAAAGCTCAAAAATATGCATCACCAAAGTTTTTTTGGCCCAACTTACATGCCCTCCTCTTCTGCCACTTGATCCCACGCTTCGACATCAGTCCGAGATACAAAACCAACGCAGCATGACTTAGTTTGCCTTGACGGAAGAGGGCGACAATTAAAGTTTTCCTAATCCGAAAACTTGTACACGCTAGTAAGTAGGAACCAATGAATATAGTGCTTTTCCATATATGTAGGCCGATGGGAGAAACTTAATTCGATACAGGTCTTGATCCATCCACTGTTGCTAACATATCAATTGTTGTGGGACTCGGAGGTTTGTTAGTATGATGAATGAGGAAACCACACCATAGGAACGAAACCTCAAAAATATGCATCACCAAAGTTGTTTTGCCCAACTTACATGCCCTCCTCTTCTGCCACTTGAGCCCACGCTTCGGCATCAGTCCGAGATACAAAACCAACGCAGCATGACTCAGTTTGCCTAGACTGAAGCGAGCAAAAATTAAACTTTTCCAAATCCAAAAACTTGTACACTCTAGTAAGTGCGGGTTTTGTATCTCGGCCTGATGCCAAAGCGTGGGCTCAAGTGGCAGAAGAGGAGGGCATGTAAATTGGGGCAAAACAACTTTGGCGATGCATATTTTTTAGGTTTCGTTCCTATGGTGTGGTTACCTCATTCATTCCAGGATGTCCAACAACCCTCGATTCTGAGTACCACAACAATTGAAATGTTAATAATAGTGGACGGATCAAAACCTGTATTGAATTAAGTTTCTCCCATCGGCCTACATATACGGAAACACATTATATTCATTGGTTCCTACTTACTAGCATGTACAAGTTTTCGGATTTGGAAAAAGTTTACTTTTCGCCCTCTTCTGTCTAGGCAAACTGAGTCATGCTGCGTTGATTTTGTATCTCGGAGTGATGCCGAAGCATGGGCTCACGTGGTAGAAGAGGAGGGCATGTAAGTTCGGCCAAAACAACTTTGGTGATGCATATTTTTGAGATTTCGTTCCTATGGTGTGGTTTCCTCATTCATCTTCTCAACAAGTCTAGGCAAACTGAGTCATGCTGAGCTGGTTTTGTATCTCGGACTATTGCTGAGCGTGGGCTCAAGTGGCAGAAGAGGAGGGCATGTAAATTGGGCCAAAACGACTTTGGTGATGCATATTTTTGAGGTTTCGTTCCTATGGTGTGGTTTCCTCATTCATCTTCTCAACAAGTCCAACAACCCTCGATTCTGAGCCCCACAACAATTGATATGTTAACAACAGTGGATGGATCAAAACCTGTATTGAATTATGTTTCTCCCATCGGCCTACATTGGTTCCTACTTACTATGTGTAGAAGTTTTCGGATTAGGGAAAAGTTTAATTTTCACCCTCTTCAGTCTAGGCCAACTGAGTCATGTTGCGTTGGTTTTGTATCTCGTCCTGATGCCGAAGCGTGGGCTCAAGTGGCAGGAGAGCATGTAAGTCGGGCCAAAACAACTTTGGTGATGCATATTTTTGAGGTTTCTTTCCTATGTTGTGGTTTCCTCATTCATCTTCCCAATAAGTCCAACAACCCTCGATTCTGAGTCCCACAACATTTGAGATGTTAACAACAGTGGATGGATCAAAACCTGTATTGAATTAAGTTTCTCCCATCAGCCTACATATATGGAAAAGCATTATATTCATTGGTTCTTACTTACTAGCGTGTACAAGTTTTCGGATTAGGAAAAAGTTTAATTTTCGCCCTCTTCAGTCTAAGCAAACTGAGTTATGCTGCGCTGGTTTTGTATCTCGGACTGTTGCTGAAGCGTGGGCTCAAGTGGCAGAAGAGGAGGGCATGTAAATTGGGCCAAAACGACTTTGGTGATGCATATTTTTGAGGTTTCGTTCCTATGGTGTGGTTTCCTCATTCATCTTCTCAACAAGTCTAGGCAAACTGAGTCATGCTGTGCTAGTTTTGTATCTCATCCTGATGCCAAAGCGCGGGCTCAAGTGGCAGAAGAAGAGGGCATGTAAGCTGGGCCAAAACAACTTTGGTGATGCATATTTTTGAGGTTTCTTTCCTCTGGTGTGTTTTCCTCATTCATCATTCCAACATGTCCAACAACCCTCGATTCTGAGCCCCACAACAATTGATATGTTAACAACAGTGAATGGATCAAAACCTGTATTGAATTAAGTTTCTCCCATTGGCCTACATATACGGAAAAGCATTATATTCATTGGTTCCTACTTACTAAAGTGTACAAGTTTTCGGATTAGGAAAAAGTTTAATTTTCGCCCTCTTCAGTCTAGGCCAACCGAGTCATGCTGCGTTGGTTTTGTATTTCGGACTGATGCCGAAGCGTGGGCTCACGTGGCAGAAGAGGAGGGCATGTAAGTTGGGCCAAAACAACTTTGGTGATGCATATTTTTGAGGTTTCGTTCCTATGGTGTGGTTTTCTCATTCATCGTACAAGTTTTCGAATTAGGAATAAGGTTAATTTTTGCCCTCTTCAGTCTAGGCAAACTGAGTCATACTGCGTTGGTTTTGTATTTCGGACTAATGCCGAAGCATGGGCTCACGTGGCAGAAGAGGAGGTCATGTAAGTTGGGCCAAAACAACTTTCGTGATGCATATTTTTGAGGTTTCGTTCCTATGGTGTGGTTTTCTCATTCATCTTCCCAACAAGTCCAACAACCCTCGTTTCCGAGTCCCACAACATTTGATATGTTAACAACAGTGGATGGATCAAAGCCTCTATTGAATTAAGTTTCTCCCATCGGCCTACATATATGGAAAAGCATTATATTCATTGGTTCCTACTTACTAGCGTGTACAAGTTTTCGGATTAGGAAAAAGTTTAATTTTCGCCCTCTTCTGTCTAGGCAAACTGTGTCATGCTGCGTTGGTTTTGTATTTCGGACTGATGCCGAAGCATGGGCTCAAGTGGCAGAAGAGGAGGGCATGTAAATTTTGCCAAAACAACTTTGTTGATGCATATTTTTGAGGCTTCGTTCGTATGGTGTGGTTTCCTCATTCATCTTCCCAACAACTCCAACAACCCTCGATTCCGAGTCCCACAACAATTGATATGTTAACAACAGTGGATGGAACAAAACATGTATTGAATTAAGTTTCTCGCATCGGCCTACATATATGGAAAAACGTTATATCCATTGGTTCTTACTTAATTGCGTGTACAAGTTTTTGGATTTGGAAAAGTTTAATTTTCTCCCTCCTCAGTCTGGGCAAACTGAGTCATGCTATGCAGGTTTTGTATCTCATCCTGATGCCGAAGCGCGGGCTCAAGTGGCAGAAGAAGAGGGCATGTAAGTTGGGCCAAAACAACTTTGGTGATGCATATTTTTGAGGTTTCTTTCCTATGGTGTGTTTTCCTCATTCATCATTCCAACATGTCCAACAATCCTCGATTATGAGCCCCACAACAATTGATATGTTAACAACAGTGGACAGATCAAAACCTGTATTGAATTAAGTTTCTCCCGTCAGCCTACATATATGGAAAAGCATTATATTCATTGGTTCCTACTTACTAGCGTGTACAAGTTTTCGGATTAGGAAAAAGTTTAATTTTCGCCCTCTTCTGTCTAGGCAAACTGAGTCATGCTGCGTTGGTTTTGTATTTCGGACTGATGCCGAAGCATGGGCTCACGTGGCAGAAGAGGAGGGCATGTAAGTTGGGCCAAAACAACTTTGGTGATGTATATTTTTGAGGTTTCGTTCCTATGGTGTGGTTTTCTCATTCATCTCCCCAACAAGTCCAACAACTCTCGATTCCGAGTCCCACAACATTTGATATGTTAACTACAGCGGATGGATCAAAACCTGTATTGAATTAAGTTTCTCCCATCGGCCTACATATATGGAAAAGCATTATATTCATTGGTTCCTGCTTACTAGCGTGTACAAGTTTTTGGATTAGGAAAAAGTTTAATTTTCGCCCTCTTCAGTCTAGTCAAACGGAGTCATGCTGCACTGGTTTTGTGTCTCGGACTATTCCTGAAGCGTGGGCTCAAGTGGCAGAAGAGGAGGGCATGTAAATTTGGCCAAAACAACTTTGGTGATGCATATTTTTTAGGTTTCGTTCGTATGGTGTGGTTTCCTCATTGATCTTCCCAACAAGTCCAACAACCCTCGATTCCGAGTCCCACAACAATTGATATGTTAACAACAGTGGATGGGTCAAAACTGGTGTTGAATTGAGTTTCTCCCATCGGCCTACATATATGGAAAAGCATTATATTCATAGGTTCTCACTTACTAGCGTGTACAAGTTTTCGGTTTAGGAAAAAGTTTAATTTTTCGCCCTCTTCGGTCTAGGAAAACTGAGACATGCTGCGCTGGTTTTGTATCTCGTCTTGATGACAAAGCGTGGGCTCAAGTGGCAGAAGATGAGGGCATGTAAGTCGGGCCACAACAACTTTGGTGATGCATATTTTTGAGGTTTCTTTCCTATGGTGTGTTTTCCTCATTCATCATTCCAACATGTCCAACAACCCTCGATTCCGAGTCCCACAACAATTGATATGTTAACAACAGTGGACGGATCAAAACCTGTATTGAATTAAGTTTCTCCCATCGGCCTACATATCTGGAAAAGCGTTAAATTCGTTAGTTCTTACTTACTAGCGTGTACAAGTTTTTGGATTAGGAAAAAGTTTAATTTTCGCCCTCTTCAGTCTGGGCCTGATGCCGAAGCGTGGGCTCAACTGGCAGAAGAGGAGCGCATGTAAGTTGGGCCAAAGCAACTTTGGTGATGCATGTTTTTGAGGTTTCGTTCTTATGGTGTGGTTTCCTCATTCATCATACCAACAAGTCCAACAACCCTCGTTTTCGAGTCCCACAACAATTGATATGTTAACAACAGTGGATGGGTCAAAACTGGTTTTGAATTGAGTTTCTCCCATCGGCCTACATATATGGAAAAGCATTATATTCATTGGTTCTTACTTACTAGCGTGTACAAGTTTTCGGATTAGGAAAAGCATTACTCAGTTTGTTGGATGACATAAGAAGAGCATACTCTATATCTTCTATTGGTTAAGTTTCTCTATATCTTATGGTTTGTTGGACGGATCAAAACCTGTATTGAATTAAGTTTCTACCATCGGCATACATATATGGAAAAGCAATATATTCATTGGTTCCCACTTACTAGCGTGTACAAGTTTTTGGATTAGGAAAAAGTTTAATTTTCGCCCTCTTCAGTCTAGGCAAACTGAGTCATTCTGCGTTGGTTTTGTACCTCGAACTGATTCCAAAGCATGGGCTCAAGTGGCAGAAGGGGAGGGCATGTAAGTTGGGCCAAAACATCTTTGGTGATGCATATTTTTGAAGTTTCATTCCTATGGTGTGGTTTCCTCATTCATCTTTCCAACAAGTCCAACAACCCTCGATTCCGAGTCCCACATTCCGAGTCCCACAACAACTGATATGTTAACAACAGTGGATGCATCAAAACTTGTATTGAATTAAGTTTCTCCCATCGGCCTACATATATGGAAAATCAATATATTCATTGGTTCCTACTTACTAGCGTGTACAAGTTTTTGGATTAGGAGAAAGTTTAATTTTCTCCCAAGTCAATCTAGGCAAATTGAGTCATGCTGCGCTGGTTTTGTATCTCGGACTGATGCTGAAGCGTGGGCTCTAGTGGCAGAAGAGTTGGGCATGTAAGTTGGGCCAAAACAACTTTGGTGATGCATATTTTTGTGGTTTCATTCCTATGGTGTGGTTTTCACATTAGTCATACCAACAAGTCCAACAACCCTCGATTCCAAGCCCCACAACAACTGATATGTTAACAATAGTGGATGCATCAAAACCTGTATTGAATTAAGTTTCCCCCATCGGCCTACATATATGGAAAAGCATTATATTCATTGGTTCCTACTTACTAGCGTGTACAAGTTTTCGGATTAGGAAAAAGTTTAATTTTTGCCCTCTTCAGTCTAGGCAAATTGAGTCATGCTGCGCTGGTTCTGTATCTCGGCCTGATGCCGATGCGTGGGCTCAAGTGGCAGAAGAGGAGGGCATGTAAGTTGGGCCAAAACAACTTTGGGGATGCATATTTTTCAAGTTTCGTTCCTATGGTGTGGTCTCGTTATTCATCTTCCCAACAAGTCCAACAACCCTCGATTTCGAGTCCCACATCAAATGATATGTTAACAATAGTGGATGGACCAAAACCTATATTGAATTAAGTTTCTCTCATTGGCCTGCATATATGGAAAAGCATTATATTAATTGGTTCCTACTTACTAGCGTGTACAAGTTTTTGAATTAGGAAAAAGGTTAATTTTCGCCCTCTTCAGTCTGGGCAAACTGAGTCATTATGCGTTGGTTTTGTATCTCGGCCCGATGCCAAAGCGTGGGCTCAAGTGGCAGAAGAGGAGGGCATGTAAGTTGAGCCAAAACAACTTTGGTGATGCATATTTTTGAGGTTTCGTTCCTATGGTGTGGTTTTTTCATTCATCTTACCAATAAGTCCAACAAACCTCGATTCCGTGTCCCACAACAATTGGTATGTTAACAACAGTGGACGGATCAAAACTGGTATTGAATTAAGTTTCTCCCATCGGCCTACATATATGGAAAAGCATTATATTCATTGGTTCGTACTTACTAGCGTGTACAAGTTTTCGGATTAGGAAAAGTTTAATTTTTGCCCTCTTCAATCTAGGCGAACTGAGTCATGCTGCGCTGGTTTTATATCTCGGACTGATGCTGAAGCGTGGGCTCAACTGGCAGAAGAGGAGGGCATGTAAGTTGGGCCAAAACAACTTTGTGATGCATATTTTTGAGGTTTCGTTTCTATGGTGTGGTTTCCTCATTCATCATACCAACAAGTCCAACAACCCTCGATTTCGAGTCCCACATCAAATGATATGTTAACAATAGTGGATGGACCAAAACCTATATTGAATTAAGTTTCTCCCAATGGCCTACATATATGGAAAAGCATTATATTAATTGGTTCCTACTTACTAGCGTGTACAAGTTTTTGAATTAGGAAAAAGGTTAATTTTCGCCCTCTTCAGTCTGGGCAAACTGAGTCATTATGCGTTGGTTTTGTATCTCGGCCCGATGCCAAAGCGTGGGCTCAAGTGGCAGAAGAGGAGGGCATGTAAGTTGAGCCAAAACAACTTTGGTGATGCATATTTTTGAGGTTTCGTTCCTATGGTGTGGTTTTTTCATTCATCTTACCAATAAGTCCAACAAACCTCGATTCCGTGTCCCACAACAATTGGTATGTTAACAACAGTGGACGGATCAAAACTGGTATTGAATTAAGTTTCTCCCATCGGCCTACATATATGGAAAAGCATTATATTCATTGGTTCGTACTTACTAGCGTGTACAAGTTTTCAGATTAGGAAAAGTTTAATTTTTGCCCTCTTCAATCTAGGCGAACTGAGTCATGCTGCGCTGGTTTTATATCTCGGACTGATGCTGAAGCGTGGGCTCAACTGGCAGAAGAGGAGGGCATGTAAGTTGGGCCAAAACAACTTTGTGATGCATATTTTTGAGGTTTCGTTTCTATGGTGTGGTTTCCTCATTCATCATACCAACAAGTCCAACAACCCATGATTTCGAGTCCCATATCAAATGATATGTTAACAATAGTGGATGGACCAAAACCTGTCTTGAATTAAGTTTCTCCCTTTGGCCTACATATATGGAAAAGCATTATATTAATTGGTTCCTACTTACTAGCGTGTACAAGTTTTTGAATGAGGAAAAAGGTTAATTTTCGCCCTCTTCAGTCTAGGCAAACTAAGTCATTATGCGCTGGTTTTGTATCTCGGCCAGATGTCGAAGCGTGGGCTCAAGTGGTAGAAGAGGAGGGCATGTAAGTTGAGCCAAAACAACTTTGGTAATGCATATTTTTGCGGTTTCGTTCCTATGGTGTGGTTTCCTCGTTCATCTTACCAACAAGTCTGGCCAACCTCGATTCCGAGTCCCACAACAATTGATATGTTAACAACAGTGGATGGATCAAAACCTGTATTGAATTAAGTTTCTCCCATCGGCGTACATGTATGGAGAAGCAATATATTCATTGGTTCCTACTTACTAGCGTGTACACGTTTTTGGATTAGGAAAAGTTTAATTTTCGCCCTCTTCAGTCTACGCAAACTGAGTCATGTTGCATCGGTTTTGTATCTCGAACCGATGCAAAAGCGTGGGCTCAAGTGGCAGAATGGGAGGGCATGTAAGATGGGCCAAAACATCTTTGGTGATGCATATTTTTGAAGTTTCATTCCTATGGTGTGGTTTCCTCATTCATCTTCCCATCAAGTCCAACAACCCTCGATTCTGAGTCCCACAACAATTGATATGTTAACAATAGTGGATGGACCAAAACTTGTATTGAATTAAGTTTCTCCCATCGGCCTAGATATATGGAAAAGCATTATATTCATTGGTTCCTACTTACTAGCGTGTACAAGTTTTTGGATTAGGAGAAAGTTTAATTTCTGCCCAAGTCAGTCTAGGCAAATTGAGTCATGCTGCACTACTTTTGTATCTCGGACTGATGATGAACCGTGGGCTCCAGTGGTGAAGAGTTGGGCATGTAAGTTGGGCCAAAACAACTTTGGTGATGCATATTTTTGAATTAGGAAAAAGGTTAATTTTCGCCCCCTTCAGTCTTGGCAAACTGAGTCATTATTCGCTGGTTTTGTATCTCGGCCCGATGCCGAAGCTTGGGCTCAAGTGGCAGAAGAGGAGGGCATGTAAGTTGAGCCAAAACAACTTTAGTGATGCATATTTTTGAGGTTTCGTTCCTATGGTGTGGTTTCCTCATTCATCTTACCAACAAGTCCAACAAACCTTGATTTCGAGTCCCACAACAATTGATATGTTAACAACAGTGGATGGATCAAAACCTGTATTGAATTAAGTTTCTCCCATCGGCGTACATGTATGGAAAAGCATTATATTCGTTGGTTCCTGCTTACTAGCGTGTACACGTTTTTGGATTAGAAAAAGTTTAATTTTTTTCCCTCTTCAGTCTAGGCAAACTGAGTCATGCTGCATCGGTTTTGTATCTCGAACCGATGCCAAAGCGTGGGCTCAAGTGGCAGAATGGGAGGGCATGTAAGTTGGGCCAAAACTTCTTTGGTGATGCATATTTTTGAAGTTTCATTCCTATGGTGTGGTTTCCTCATTCATCTTCCCAACAAGTCCAACTACCCTCCATTCCGAGTCCGACAACAATTGATATGTGAACAATAGTGGATGGACCAAAACTTGTATTGAATTAAGTTTCTCCTATCGGCCTACATATATGGAAAAGCATTATATTCATTGATTCCTACTTATTAGCGTGTACGAGTTTTTCGATTAGGAGAAAGTTTAATTTTCGCGCAAGTTAGTCTAGGAAAATTGAGTCATGCTGCACTGGTTTTGTATCCCAGACAGATGCTGAAGCGTGGGCTCCAGTGGCAGAAGAGTTGGGCATGTAAGTTGGGCCAAAACAATTTTGGTGATGCATATTTTTGAGGTTTCATTCCTATGGCGTCGTTTTCTCATTTGTCAAACCAACAAGTCCAACAACCCTCGATTCCGAGTCCCACAACAATTGATATGTTAACAACAGTGGATGGATCAAAACCTATATTGAATTTAGTTTCTCCCATCGGCCTACATATATGGAAAAGCAATATATTCATTGGTTCCTATTTACCAGTGTGTACAAGTTTTTGGATTGGGAAAAAGTTTAATTTTCGCCCTCTTCAATCTAGGCAAACTGAGTCATGCTGCGCTGGTTTTGTATCTCAGCCTAATGCCAAAGCATGGGCTCATGTGGCAGAAGAGGAGGGCATGTAAGTTGGGCCCAAACAACTTTGGTGATGCATATTTTTGAGGTTTCGTTCCTATGGTGAGGTTTCCTCATTCATCTTACCCACAAGTCCAACATCCCTCTATTCTGAGTCCCACAACAATTGATATGTTAACAACAGTGGATGGATCAAAACTGGTATTGAATTAAATTTCTCCCTTCGGTGTACATATATGGAAAAGCATTATATTCATTGGTTCTTACTTACTAGGGTGTACGAGTTTTTGAATTAGGAAAAAGGTAAATTTTTGCCCTCTTCAGTCTAGGCAAACTGAGTCATGCTGTGCTGGTTTAGCCTGATGCCGAAGCGTGGGCTCGAGTGGCAGAAGAGGAAGGCATGTAAGTTGGGCCAGAACAACTTTGGTGATGCATATTTTTGAGGTTTCGTTCCTATGGTGTGGTTTCCTCATTCATTATACCAACAAGTCCAACAACCCTCGATTCCGAGTCCCACAACAATTGATATGTTAACAATAGTGGATGGATCAAAACCTGTATTGAATTAAGTTTCTCTCATCGGCCTACATATATGGAAAAGCATTATATTCATTGGTTCTTACTACCTAGCGTGTACAAGTTTTCGGATTAGGAAAAAGTTTAATTTTCGCCCTCTTCAGTCTAGGCAAACTGAGTCATGTTGCCCTGGTTTTGTATCTCAGCCTGATACCGAAGCTTGGGCTCTTGTGGCAGAAGAGGAGGGCATGTAAGTTGGGCCAAAACAACTTTGGTGATGCATATTTTTGAGGTTTCGTTCCTATCATTCATCCTACAAACCAGTCCAACAACCCTTGATTCCGAGCCCCAGAACAATTGGTATGTTAACAACAGTGGATGGATCAAAACCTGTATTGAATTAAGTTTCTCCCATCGGCTTACATATATGGAAACGCATTATGTTCATTGGTTCCTACTTACTAGCGTGTACAAGTTTTTGGATTAGGAAAAAGTTTAATTTTCACCCTCTTAGGCCTAGACAAACTAAGTCATGGTCCGCTGGTATCATCTCTCAGCCAAGTGCGGAAGCGCGGGCTGAAGTGGTGGAAGACGAGGGCATGTAAGTTGGGCCAAAACAACTTTGGTGATGCATATTTTTAAGGTTTCATTCCTATGGTGTGGTTTCCTCATTCATCTTACCAACAAGTCCAACAAACCCCGATTCCAAGTCCCACAACAAATGATACGATAACAACAATGGATGGACCAAAACCTATATTTAATTATGTTTCTCCCATCGGCGTACATATTTGGAAATGCATTATTTTCATTGGTTCCACCTTACTAGCGTGCACAAGTTTTTGGATTAGGAAAAGGGTTAATTTTCGCGCTCTTCAGTCTAGGCAAACTAAGTCATGGCGCGCTGGTTTCGTATCTCGGCCTGATGCCGAAGCGCGGGCTCAAGTGGAAGAAGAGGAGGGCATGTAAGTAGGGCCAAAACAACTTTGATGATGATTATTTTTGAGGTTTCGTTCCAATGGAGTGGTTTCCTGATTCATCCTGCAAACAAGTCCAACAACCATCGATTCCGAGTCCCACAACAATTGATATGTTAACAACAGTGGATGGATCAAAACCTGTATTGAATTAAGCTTCTTGCATCGGCCCACATATATGGAAAAGCATTATATTCATTGGTTCTTATTTAGCAGCGTGTACAACTTTTCGGATTAGGAAAAAGTTCAAATTTCGCCCTCTTAGGTCTAGGCAAACTAAGTCATAGTGTGCTATTTCACCTCTCAGCCTAGTGCGGAAGCGCTAGCTGAAGTGGCAGAAGAGGAGGGCATGTAAGTTAGGCCAAAACAACTTTGGTGATGCATATTTTTAAGGTTTTGTTCTTATGGTGTGGTTTCCTCATTCGTCTTACCTCATAATTAATATCCCTACATGCAAAAGTCTTGCCATGGCATTTTTCCCATTTCCTTTGTGTGCACGTACATCTCAACATTGTCACCTCTCTCGAGAACTCCTATTATTGCAAATAAAACCCTATCCACTCAGGTTCAAGATCTAAACTCACAGTACCGTTCAGCCATCGTTTTATCAATAATTTTATTTCTGAGCAGAGACAATGCATACACACATGATGATTACATTCGGTGGCCAAGTATTTATTTTATACTAAGGGCCTCGGGCCTCCTTCGAGCGCAAGATTAAAAAAACATACAGAAATTTGGCAGAATAAAAACATAGAATCAGGAAAGAATCATGTGTACCAAAGAGGGCAAGAGATTATACTTGGTGCTGAGTTAAGTGTAGCTTAATATAGGCTCTGGTGACCAGATCTCTAAAAAATAGTAGAAACAATACAACAACATAGTGTCAAGGCTCATAAAGAGGTATTTGCAACTTTGGTTTGTTGTTTTAGACGGATGGTGTCGTGGTTTTAGGAAGAGTACCCACAATAGCAACTTCATCAATGTATAGGGTTTAGCTGAACCTTATTAGCAAATTTAACTAAACTCAGTGTGGCACATTCTCATGACCATATTGTCTGGTAGATCTGTCACACCCGGCTCATTTGGCCCATAGTGGCCCATGTGGTTGATATGAGATATTGTGAAGAGTTGAGTCCCACCTTGGTTGTTTAGAGTGGGATAGACCAATATATAAGGCTTCTAGAGTCCATCCCACCATTCCCGTGTTAATCCTTTTAAGCGAAGTGTAACACCCTAGGTGTTTGACATCAGCTAAGCAATGGATCTTAGCTCAATCATGCCATTGTGGTGACCAAGGTGCTAAGGTCAATTCCCTAGAGATGAACCTTGACTTAAACTTGGATGATATCCCTTTGCTTATATGTTGACCTTTTCAACTATTTGCCAAGGTAATGTTGAAGGAGATCATTTCATGTGCTTCACACTCATTTCCATCTATTTGGAAGAGTGGAAACGTTCCATGAAATTTAGAGTTAAAAGGTTACATGAAATGACGAGACATACACTTTTAATTTGCTTTATGAAGTGGATGAGATCTTATGTCATCAACCAAGTCATCTAATCTTGCCCAAACAACTCTATTTTATCTCATGAACAAAAGTCATGAAGGGTTCATGTTGAGCAAATGTCAAGACGATGCCCTTATTGGCCTAAAACCTATAATTAAAGAGTTATCATGAGGCTGCCTAAACGTAAGTGAAACTTCATCTTCTGTGCTAGTTATGAAGTTTAGCCCTAAACAAAGAGTGAAGTCCAAGTCATGAGGAACAAACTTGGCTTAATGACCCAAGTCTAATTCTCTCTCTAAACCTGTCAAATCGAGGCATGGAAATTGAATCAGCTGCTAACTTTCAGACTTAGAAATAATTCTAAGTATTGGAATTATAGTGCCGATTCTGATTGACGTCTCGTGTTCTCCAATTTTTGTTAAGCAATTTGAGTTTGTCCATAAGCAAAGATTGAAGTTAACCTATTGGACGACAACATATCAAAAGTTGCGATCAATTTGAACTGAGTTGACAAGGTTTCGACGTTCGTTTCCAATTAACAATTAATCATTGACAATGCTGTTTAGGGAGTTCATTATCTCTTAATTCGAGAGCCTAATGAACATACACCCTTAATAGAATTTGTAGAGTGATGAGAGCTTGACAATCTTTGTTCTTGGCCCATGAGCTAAATCGGCCAGCAAGCGGCCCAAAATCGAGCTTGAATCGGCCCACATCGATGCATGCCAGCCGTTCGGTGGAATGCCCCTATGGGCGACGCGTGCCCTCGCGTGTCTGCCTCCCAAAGCGCGAGCAAGCCATTGCCGACAGCTGCCCCTCCACCTCACCTCGTCCCTGCCTCTCCACTCGATGGGGAAACAGCAGGAGGCGAGGCGCATCACCTCTCCTCTCTCGTCCACTCGGCCCTGTCTCATCCTCGCTCGCCTCCGTGCGCCGCACACAGTGCTATGGCCGGGCTCGCCATGCTGTTGCCGCGTTCTGCTGCAGCTGTTGCTCCGCACTGCGTGCAAACGCACTTCGCGCGGGCGTGCCGTCGTCGGTGAGCCCTCTACCTGCGCGCGTGGCCCTACGCCGCCGGACCGCCGACGCCTCCGCGGTCGCCCGCCCTCGGTCGCGTGACCGCGGGATAGCTTTGGGACGAGCCGAGGCCAGGTGCGGAGGAAGCCCGATGGTGCCCTGCCTGGATGGTCCGCCCTGCAGGCCGCTGGTCTCCCTGCCGGTCCTAGGCCGCGTCCCGATGAGCCGATCCCGACGCCCCTTCCCGTCCCTGCTCTGTGTACGGGATGAGGAAGAAGAAAGGGGTAAGAATGAATTAGAAACTCTTTTCTAGTTTTTGATGTAAAAATGCCAAGGCACATAGATTTACATTTATGGGCTCGATTAATTTGCTAGGAAGTCCAGGGGTCCTGATGCAAAGTGATTTTTGTTTTTCTTTTATGCATTAATCGGCTGACACTTTGGAAATTCATAGTAATTCGTAAAAAAATCGTAAAATAGCAAATGAGGACTTTTTGGAATCCTTGCGAATAGATCTATGCAGTGGAGTGATAATATGATAGTGTTTTGTAGAAATTTTGTGCTGTTTATATTTATGTTTGATAAATAGGGATAAATTCATATCTCAAGTTATAGTGTTACAATTGCTGTGAAATTTTTATGAGGGCCTATGTATGCTGTGAGTGTGCTATGGTTAAATTTTTATGCATTTTGATTGATGGATGAAGGAGTTATGATTTTCCTTGCTTTGCATGTAAGGAAACTTTAGAAAATTCTAGTAGATTATTTATAAGTGTTGTAACTGTGATTTTTGGGGATCTCCCTTCTCTTGCCATGAGAAGCCCCACGAAAAAGTTTGAGCTGCATAGGGTGTCTCTAAATGGGTTTTCCTATTTATGCTCCCTTGCATCATGTGTTTTGTTATTTTCGATATCTCCAAAAGCACTTGGTCAAATGCTATGAAATTTGTACAGTAGTCTCCTGGGAGCATATTCTAGCTGCTGTAATTTTTTGTAGAATTTATGGTGCACTTTAGGTGCATGATCTTATATATGTGCCTATTTGCCTTTTTTTTCAAAATAAATTAAGAAATAGGGTACATAAATTTTGTTTGGGGGTAAATGTTGCTTATTTTGGTGTTCACATATCATATGTAAACTGTTGGTATGCTTGCCGTGGCTTAGATATGCTTTTCAAATAATTATAGATGTCTATAATTCATTTTTAGGCAATCTGGACAGTTTTGGGGAGATTGCTAAATACTGCCCTAGACTATGTTTTCTGTGGTTGAGTTGAATACAAAAAGTGTTCATAACTTGTTGATCTAGCTACTGACCAATTGTGATGGCCATTGCCTTAATATTCTAGGAGTTATGGCTGTTTTGGTTAAAGTTGAGAAATCTGCCTTCGTGCAGTCTCACTGGACAGTTTCTGTTGTTCTGCTATTTCGACCGTTTTACTTTGGGAATCTTGCTGTGATGCCTGAAAATGATTTATGGAGAATTTCCTAAGCTTTCCATAGAGTCTAAGTTTTATAATTTTCGATGTCTGTAGCTCCAGTTATGAATTTCTTGTAACTGGGTTGTGTGCAGTTCAAAATCTGGAAAGTGCTTGTGTTGAAGTTGTTTGCATGACTTATGTTATGATTTATATACATGTCTTTCCTCGCATTCATACATATGCATTGTGCATTTCATTTAGGTACGCTAGGTGAATCGCGAGAAGGACATGGATGATGTAATGTTGGAGCCAATCCTGAGGATGGTGTTTAGTGGTCCAACCCGAAGAAGCAAGAACTAAGATGGGAGATGCTCGTCAAGACGGTGCGGCTAACTTGATTGACTTGAGTCCAATTCCAGGCAAGCCCCGGAGCATTCTCAACTTCCTATGTTTTACAAATTAAATTATGTTGAGTATTTTATGATGTTTTATGCATTAAGTGATAGGAGTTGTTTAAAAACCCTTGTTGCACATATATTCCTCTCCTTGTCCACCAAATAAATCCCGGAAATCCTATGTTTAAGTGTAGGATCAACTAGTTGCTTAGTTATGCAAATAAACGGTAGAAGTCAGGTGAAGTTTTCACCTGCGAGAAATAGGTGGATACCTGAAACAAATGGAATATGGTGTGTCATGGGTGTACCCGATATTTTTTGTAAAACAAAATTAGGGAGACCGGGCAGGAAAGTGGAGGCTACAGGACGAGGAGGTCCTGGGAGTCGGTAGTCCTGTCTGAGTCGATTAAGGACTTGATCTTTGGAGCACCTCCTAATCGTTGAACGCAGCCTATCACTTAGCTGGCCGGCCTGAGGTTGCCGACCGCGAAGCCAAGTAGTTCTATTCAAGCCGGAAACCCGGTGAGTATAAAGTGCGGCTCGGAAGGGAGTCGTCGCATAGTCGATGGGCAAGGTGTTTAAAAGTCCTTCGCTGTTCCGGCGAGGCGATATCCCCGAGAGTGCGGCGCTTGCTGGGACCGCGATACTTGAATGTGTCCAAAGGTAACCCAATGATCCCCGACGGGGGAAAACAGGGGTGAGTGTTAGGAATAATTCCCCAGCTGGGTAGTAATCGATTCGAATCGCCATCTCTCCTGGATAGTGAGAACTTGACGGAACGGTTTCAATGTAGCAAACTAAAAATAAATAATGATATGATGATGGGTTAATGATGATGATGGTGTTGATCACCCTAACGGTGATGTTTGGACATGATCCAATCGCATAGGGATGCTTGTTTATTTTTATACTTGTTTTAGCATAGATGCAAATCTAGTTTATAATTGAAGGTTTTAATTTGATGCAAGTTACACTTATAATTCCCTACAAATGCCTTTATGCAAATTTTGTCAAGCCAGCTCCACTTATAAAGCCTTGCATGATCCTTGGTGTCTTTTAATTTAATTTATGACGAGTAAGTCTAGCTGAGTACATTCTCGTACTCAGGGTTTATTCCCAAATTGTTGCAGG
This sequence comes from Paspalum notatum, assembly GCA_022530915.1. Classification (NCBI taxonomy): domain Eukaryota; kingdom Viridiplantae; phylum Streptophyta; class Magnoliopsida; order Poales; family Poaceae; genus Paspalum; species Paspalum notatum. Next base: position 7,378,467 of record CM039683.1, read on the forward strand.
TTGTGATGTATCATGGTTACTACAAGAAGTTGGATGGCTCCTGCCATAGCGGAGGAGTGAGATCATGTGCATGATCATTCTTATTTACCTTATCTGTTATGCTTTTGTGGAATATGACTAAGAGCTGGCATTGTAATAAAAGGTTTCTATTTTGTTTTAAAGCTATGTTGCTTCCGCTACTTTATATTTGGTTTATAATAATAAATTGATCTCCGATGAATGGTAAGGTGTTTCATATTACATTGAAATCTGTGATGGCAAACGATGTGGTGCACCGAATCAGTACGATCTTGGTACGTTGCGATGTTGGTTTGGAATCCTTCGAGATTTCAGTAACTTCAGGATTATACGAGTGTGAGTTCGATACTTAGCCACTTCGGTGATTACTTATCGAATTTTTGCTCTTATAATTTTGGGTCTGTGACACGAAGCGAGGATGAAAGCTTAAGTGGGATGGTGGTAGGTGTGGTTCGCTCAGCATGTAGAGTGGATTTGAGCCGTTTGGACTCTAGGGCGTTACAAGATCCAAGCAATCACTTTGGTTGCCCTGTTCGGCTGGTAGATAAGCCGACAGAATTCGGCTGTGAGAGCAAACAAGCCGAAATATGCCGGCTTGTGACCAGCCGAACAAGCCCACATGTGTATGTGCGCTCAGGTAGCAACCGCAACACCGTCCATTTCCTTCCTTTTCCAAAGAAAAGGCGGTTGATCAAGGAGCATGAAGCTAGACGTCGAATTAAGCCGAAATATGCCGGTTTGTGACCAGCCGAACAGGCCCGCTCAGGTGGCAACTGCAACACCGTCCATTTCCTTCCTTTTCCAAAGAAAAGGCGGTTGATCAAGGTGCATGAAGCTAGACACCGGCATGTGCATAAATAAAAAAGGCTGAGCCGTTCCAGCCAGCTAGAATCATTGGCATGAAGCTTCAAACATTGCCTTTTTCTCCTACATAAACCGATCATGGTTTAACGCTACACACCAAGGCAATCCGCGGCTACCAATCGGCAAGTGAGACGCGTGCGCAACTTCGACACAAAGACGTCGTCATGGCACCTGCGGCCAATGGGCGCGGACGACAATGAGCTTCCACTCTTCCACTGTCGCCGTGCGCGCACTACTACGTGCAGAGCCCCTCCGCGGTGTCGCACACGCTCAGCCACCCAGCGTCCGACTCCATGGCGCTCATCCTCTTCCCCTTCCCGACCCTCCACCACGACGTGGACGCCCGCCGCGAACACGACCACGAGGATCCAACAGCTCCTTCCTGGTCAGCGGCGACAAGAAGCCCAGCAGGTGCTGCGTGTGGTGTCGGGGCGGTCATCAGGCCACCACGATGACGGCGACGGCGACGACGCTGACGACGATGAGGCGGCCCAGAGGAGCGGGGCGTCGAGGTACGTGAAGCTGGACCCGGAGGCCCCATGCTGCTGCGTCGCGTTCCAGGTGGCGGCCAGCGCGGCGTTCGCGCTACTCGTCTTCGTCCTGGCCACCAGGCCACGGCACCCCTAGGTGTCCTACTCGTCAGCGTCGGCAAGGTCTAGCGGTTCGCACTTGGCGAAGGGCTGGACGGCTCGGGCGTGGAGACCAGCTTCCTCAACTGCAACTCCTCCGTCGATGTGGTCATCGACAACTACTCCAAGGTCTGCACGCTGTGCATTGGCCCGCCGCAGCTCCAGATGTCCTTCAACCGATTCGTCTTGGCCATCTCACAGGCCAGCACGTTGATCAATCTCGTGCTCTCTCTCGTCTCTATTCATAACTGACCAGCTGCTGAGCTAAGCTGTTCCGTGTGTGGTCTTGCATTGCTATGCTGGTGCTGCAGGGAGACGGCGTCGGTCCACGCGGCACTTGGACGGTGAGGCTATTCGTGGCAGCGCAGGACAAGCCCATGTACGCGGCGGGGCGCGGCATGCAGGACCTGCTGGACTCCAGCCACTCATCCTCACCATTCCAGGGGCCGAGGCCTAGAGGTGGTGGCAGACAGAGTGCAAGGAGAGGAAGGGCGCCGATGGGCAGACAGCAAGTTAGACCAGATCAAGAGCATGGAAGAAATGGTGACAAGCCAGGTCAGGATAACAACCAAACCACAGATATGGAGGTGGAAGAGAAGAGAGAAGCTGTCCCAGAGGCTAAGGAAAAATTCATGGATGTAGTGTGCTTCAACTGTGGAGATATTCGTCATTTCAGTACTGCCTATACCAAACCTAGGTGTTGCTTCATATGTAGAAAGGAGGATCATGTGGTGGATAATTGTCCTGAGTGGAAGAAAGAACAATGAGTGGCCTAGTACTATGGGAGTGCTTGCAAGGGGTTAGGCTTTTATCACATTGATGTGGAACCTAGGGAACACAGATTTAGTCACTGGATAGGGCTGGACAGTTTTGGTATTATAACAATAGAGCAAGGTGACATCAACGAGGTTGAGTTAATACCTCATTTGAGGAGGCTGTTTGATGAAACTGGGACTGGAAACTGAGGTCTGAAGAGGAATACACATACATCACCAGATTTCCACCCCACAAGAGAGTGGAGAATCTGGTCATTGGGAAGGCTACACTATTTGAGCTAGAGGGATAGGACAAAGAAAAGGGGACAAAGAATGGTGATAAGAGAAGTGTTAATCAGACTGGAAAAAAATCAAATCAAGGTAAAAGTGGACAAACCTCTACAAGTCAGGGGGAAAGTAGGAGTGTTAGAAGATCGCTGGAATTCTTTGGAGTAAACCAAGAGCATTCTCTGGAACAATATGGCTGTGTGTACTTACTAAAGGCCATGGAGATTGATGGAACTGAGGTAGAAGAGATAGAAGACATAACTGATAAGGGAGAGGATGTTCAGCTTGAGGAGGGTCAACTAAACTTGCCTTTGGAATGGATTGATCACTTAACCAACCTAAGAGAGGGTAATGGACTAGTATTTCATAGTGATAACATGCCTACAGGGGAAGAGAAGGAAATTGGAGATGCAATTGGCTCTCAGCCAACTACTGAAGATTTACACAGGATGATCAACCAAAGAGAACCTCATGACCAACATAAAAGAGTCACCAATCAGAAGTGGGGGCCTATCCTGTCCATGAAGAAAAGCGTGAGAGTTTCTGATGATGGGAGAACAATGCTCCAAAAAGCTCAAGATCTCAAGGACAAGCAGAATCTCCAACTCATGAAAGGTAAATCTAACATACCCACTATACACACTAGTCCTGGTCATTTATCCTCCGATTGCTGTAGATTTAGGTATTTCTTCTAGGGATGGTTATCCCTTAGATATTAACATGTTGGATAACATGGTTAGCTTAGATAAGAGTAGAGCTGAGAATTATAAGAATATATGTGCTGAGAAAAAGAGTGTTAAAGAGGTAAATACTGCAGATTCTAGTTCTATAGATGAAGGTGATGTTCATAATGATCCCAGTAGTATAGTGGGTGGCTACCCAGATAACTTTACATACATTGGAATAGAGTCTGATGACCAATCTGTTTATGCTGAGAGGAAAGGTAGGGGTAAACCTAAGAGTAGAGGCATTAGGAGATATAAAAAGAATAGAAAACGATAGGTCTTTTTTGGAATATCAGAGGCATGGGCCAACAAGGTAGAATTCCAGCTTTAGCAAATAGAATTTGAGAAAACCATGCTGATTTTGTAGGCATTGTTGAGACTAAGAAAAGTGAGTTTTCTGTAGGTTTACTTAGATCTCTGACTGGTAATACGAAGTTTGATTGGTGCTCCCTAAGAGCAAGAGGTACTGATGGAGGTATTCTAGTAGGAGCCAACTCTGACATATTTACAGTTACTGTAGGAGATATTTTAGACTTCTCTGTTAGTGTTATGTAAACCAACAAATCCTCTGGTTTTGCTTTTAAACTGGTAGTTATTTATGGCTCACCATATGAGGATGGTAAGCTAGTCTTTTTGGATGAACTGCACAAGATAATGGGCTCCTGGCAAGGCCCCATTATTCTTGGGGGAGATTTTAATCTAGTTAGATATAGTCATGAGAAAAGTAATGGCATTATCAATTTCAAATGGGCTGATTCTTTTAATGATTGGATAGGAAAATGGGGTCAGATAGAATTAGAGTTGAAGAACAGAAAATATACTTGGACCAATAATTAAGAAAATCTGATTATGGCTAGGATTGACAAAATTTTTGTTTCTACTGAGTTTGAATTGGCTTTCCCTCTAGCTAAGATGAAAGCTTTAGATAGAACCCCTAGTGATCACAACCCACTCCTAGTTCAACTAGGAGATAACGCTTTTTATGGGAAGAAGAGGTTTAGGTTTGAAAAATGGTGGTTACTAGAAGAGTCTTTCACAGAAGTTGTGAAGAAGGCATGGACACTACCATGTTCTGAAAATAGGAGCATTGATGTTTGGCAGTTCAGAGTTAGGTCTTTTCGTAGACTGGTAAGGGGGTGGGCAGCTAACCAAGTGGCCTTGCTAAGCAACAACAAAACTATATTATCCCAGGAATATGGTAAACTAGATCAGGCTTTAGAAGAAGGAGACTTAGATGCAGATGAGTGGAGTAGATATAAACATATAGAAAAAGAACTAGATAAATTCTGGAGGATGGATGAGATTAGGATTAGAAAGAGGTCCAGGGAAAGAGAGATTCTAGAAGGAGATAGAAACACAACATATTTTCATGTGGTGGCTAATTACAGAAGTAGAAAGGAAAGAATAGATTTTTTAGAGAGCTCTGCAGGGCACATATCAGATCAAAAAGGGATGATGGACATAGCTCTAGAATTCTACAAAAAAACTTTTTGTGAAAGAAGAGAGGGGTAATATTAATCTTAGTGAAGATTTTTGGGAAGCCTCCCAGAAAGTAACAGAGGAAGAAAGTAATATGTTAGATGCTCCTTCCTCAGAAGTTGAGATTAAGGAAGCTATCTTTAGCTGCTATCCAGAGGGTGCCCCGGGACCTGATGGGCTATCTTTTCTTTTTTACCAAAAGTTTTGGGAGATAATCAAAAGTGATATCATGGCCATGTTTACAGATTTTTCTCAAGGACTAAATTTTGCTCTAGTAACCTTGGTTCCTAAAGTGAGTAAGGCTTGTAATATGAAACAGTTTAGGCCAATTAGTTTAATAAATTGCAGTTTAAAAATGTTTTCAAAGCTCTTAACCAATAGATTAGGCAAAGTAGCACAAAGGTTAGTGGCTACTAACCAGAGTGCCTTTATAAAAGGGAGATACATTTTAGAGAGTGTTTTGGCTAATGAGATAGTTCGAAAAAGGAGTTATTATTAAGCTAGACTATGAGAAGGCATACGATAGGGTTAGCTGGGAATTCCTATTTGAAGTTCTAAACACTAGAGGCTTTTCCCCCAATTGGATACATTGGATTAAATGCTTAGTAGTAGGTGGTTCTGTAGGAATCTTAGTGAATGGTGAGGAAACCCCATACTTTAAACCTAGTAAGGGTCTGAGACAAGGTGATCCTTTGTCTCCTCTCCTCTTTAACTTAGTTGGGGATGCTTTCACAAGGATTTTAGACAGGGCTGCTAACAAGTGTCTAGTACAAGGCGTTTTGCAAGATTTTAGACCTGGAGGGATCCTCTCCCTTTAGTATGCTGATGACACAATATTATTCTCTAGTGTTGATAAATCTCATCTGTGGAACCTGAAACACTCCATCATGTGGTTTGAACAGCTATCTGGCATGAGAGTAAATTTCCACAAGAGTGAGATTCTAACTATGAATTTGGAGGAAGAGGAATCTAAGGAGATCTGTAGTATTTTCAACTGCCCTGCTGGGTCCTTTCCGTTAAAGTATTTGGGTGCACATTTACATTTTGAGAAACTTACTAGAGAAGAGCTTCAGTCTTTAGTAGACAAACTTCTCCATAGGATTCAAGGTTGGAGGGGGAAACTCTTATCTTTAGCTGCTAGAGCCTTGCTGATCAAAACATGTTTAGCTAGCATTCCTACTTATTTACTCTCTTTCATTAAGTTCCCTAAATGGGCCATTGAAACCCTAAATACTCATATGAGCAATTATCTCTGGAATGATATAGAATGTGCTCACAAATACCATTTGGCAAACCGGGAGTTAGTTTCCCACCACAAAGATTATGGTGGTCTAGGGCTCCCTAATTTGAGGGATTTGAATATTTGTCTACTAGCTTCCTGGTTGAAAAGATATGAGAAAGACAAAAATAAACTTTGGAGAGAGCTTTTTGACTACAAATATAAGACAAATAAGCCTAACATTTTCCAAGCCAATAGTGTAGGTAGCTCGGTGTTCTTCAAAGGTTTTATGAGTGCTGTGCATGCAACCAAAATGGGATACAGATGGATTATTGGAAATGGAAAAAGAGTTAGGTTTTGGAAAGATAATTGGCTGGGCTCCTCAAGTCTAGCAATCCAGTATTGGAGCTTATATAGATATGTCAATGAGAAAAATCAGTCTGTAGCTGACTTGTGGGATGGTGTTCATTTGAAATGTACTTTTAGGAGAATGGGTGATGTTAACCTGATGGTGCTCTAGGAGGAAATGTGTCAACTTGCATCCACAATTAGTTTTAATGAGGAAGATGATGCATTAGTTTGGACCTTTACCTCAAAAGGGATATATAGTGTGCAGTCCTTATATAAAGTGGTAAATTTTAGAGGAGTTCAGATTGTTTTTGTCTGTGCCATCTGGGACCTCAAAATTCCTCATAGAGTACAATATCATCTTTGGCTTATGAGTAAAAATAGGCTATTAACCCGTGATAATCTGAATAAGAGAAAGAAAGTGGAGGACCTCACCTGTCTCTTCTGTGAAGAACAGGAGACCGTGCACCACCTTTTTTTGATTGTGTAGTTGTTAAACAGTTTTGGTCTATGTTGGCTAATATCTTTCATACACAAAGTTTGGACTCTCTAGAGGATGTAGGGAAATATTGGCTAAGCAATAAACGTAATGGTATATTTAATATTTGTACTTCAGCTGTTTTTTGGAGTATATGGAAAATTAGGAATGATATCTGTTTTTAGAGAACAATGTGGCAAAGTATGACTATACTTTTTCACAAAACAGCTGCAATGATTCTAAATTGGGAGCTCTTGTGCCCATCGGAGAAGGAGGAATTGAGAACAATGGCGATGCGGATCAAGAAGGAGGCGGCTCAGGTCCTCTGGCTCCCCAGTACATGATGGAGTCCAGCTGGGAGTTGCCAAGCAACTTGGAGACAAGCCTGAAGCAAGAGTTTTCCTTCTGATATGTCCTAGTTTATTACTGTATCGCGTCATGGCGTTGCCGTCCTGTAATAAGTTTTGAAGTTGTAGTCTTTGGCTCATAGCTAGGTAGCTGTAGCCTCTGGTTTAAGAACTCTCTCACTGTTCACAGATGGTCATACCACCTGTTAAGCGCTGTAAACTGTATATGGTCCGTTATGCTTTTTAATGGACGGGGGCACTGCCCTTTTATTCTAAAAAAAAACTCACCATCACGGTCAGGGCGCGGTCCCGGTACCAAGTGGTGGGGAGCCTGGTCCGGCCGACGTACCGCCACGACTCCGACTGCGTCCTGCTCCTCAAAAGGATGCCCAACAGGGCCACCTGCTCTGCCGCAAGCTAGCGTGCTGCCTGATATGGTGCCGATGTTCTCTTCTGGGCTCGAGTTTTTCACTTGATTCCCTGCAGGGTTAATATAGGAGAGGTGTTGTCATGATGTGGTGTAATCGGCGAAGTGACCACAAATCTGGAGAATTTGTCAGTCAAGCCACAGCGCAAAAGATACAGTAGAAATGAAAACCGAAAAAGAAAGAGAAAAAAGTGAACAGAGTGTTTTTAGACGTGCCTGTTTTTTTTTCTTTTGCGACCGGTTTTTCACGGTATTCGGCTGGCTATGATGACCCCGCGATACATATCACCTCCGCACAGTATTTCTTCTCTACTAATGAAACCAAACTTGGTTTAGTGATCGTGAATCGTGATGGGAATTTGGGATGAATGATCTGTCCCCGCGGGCCACGGGACACGGTGTCGTGGATGAAGCCCAAATCTCTGCTTTCGCCCGGAGCCCCGGACGGGACGTGGCGCCCGAATGCGCTGACACTCGCTAGCGTGCTTTCGGCATGCGCAGACCTCAGCGCGAGTCGGGGCAATCCACGGCTTCGGTCTCCGCCACGAGGGCCTGATCGTGGGCGTTGTCTTGTGCAGGCCCCTGGCCTGTTGGGTGTGTAGTGCTGGGCACTGGGTAGTGCGTGACGAACAAAGCCACTGTCGTCTACAAGCTGTGAGGAGCAAAGCCTTAGAGGAGTTTCCGGCGTCGGAGGAGGCTGGAGAGGTTTTTTTTTCACAGAGAAGTGGACGCCGGCGGGGGAGGGGGGGCGAGGGGCACGGAATCTCTCAACTCTCAAGTCCAAGTCACGCCTGAATACCTGATGTTGGGAGATGGGAGGACGCATGTGCTGTCAGGGAGAAGATGACTGCAATATGGTCTGGGAAAAAAAAAGTTGCTGCCTAATCATTCCCGGTGAAAACGGATCGGATACAAACGGATATCGCCGATACCACATTGGTTTTCATATTTTTGTTCGGATTCGGATTCGAATACGAATAGTGTCAACCATGCCGGATACGATACGGTTGGATGTCAGCATTATAAATATGCGATTTCAATATTTGGAAACGGATACGGTATCGGATGTTGAATTTCTGGACTGAGATACGGACTGATTAAAACCCCTCTAAACGAATTCGGTAATGAATAGGTCGGAAAATATCCGTACCGTTTTCATGACTGCTAATAATGGATTTAAGTGGGGGGCGGATCCAACAACGGGTGACTAGGGCTTAAACCCTCCCACCGCCGCTCGAAGCATGGAGCCCCTCCTAACCCACCCTATAAATCCTATATAAATTGAAGTTTAGAAGGCTGGACTAAATGTAGAAGCATGGAGTCACTGAAGTCTAGAGGGATGGACTAAATGTAGAAAATAAGATGAAGAAACCCATACTATTTCCTAGGACTAGGATATGTTTCTAGATTTGTGCTTATTCTTTGGTTTTAGTTAGATTCGCATCATGTATTGGGGTTGACTGTAGTGAAACTTGAACTAAATTGCATCTCAATCCACCCAAACATATGTGGATTGAGGTAAATCCGATAACATCTAAACAAGGCCTAAGTATAGCAACAATTTTCGGATAACCCCACCTCCATTTTTCAAAAGGACAAGGCGGTGATATAGATGGGCACGACAAATTTAAGTTTTAAATATCCCTAAAAAAACTCTATAAATGTAGATGAAATGATAATATAGAGGCATACCGTAAAGTTTCAAGAACAAACTCGATTTCATTTACTAGATACAAGATTGACAAATCAGGGACAAAAAGTGAAGAAAAAAGGGAGAAAAAAATGCATGTGTCCTTTTCTATCGGTTGCATTTGGTCACAAAATTCTACATGCCTCTGTCACAATTCCTCTACATCTATGGAATCTTCAAACTTATATGTTTTTATGTCGTTTACACTTAATACAATTCCTTCGTATAGGTCACCATATACGTACAGCACCATCAGTGCTAGGTACAACTAACAAGTTACTGTACCATCTACTCATGAGGTCCATATAACAATGATACTTCGTGAGTTATATATACTGCGCAAGGCAACCAATTATCCATACTGAATATCTCAGGCTAGTCGAAACCAATCATAGTGTAAATATAGCCTGATCGAAACAGCTATATACAGGAGAAGTGTTCCATCATAGATATACCACCTCTGACAGCATAGCTACAGCACCATAAAATAGTGGTGTTACCGTACCCTGGAAGTTCACACATAATAAGCATTACTTCATCATTACAAGCTGATTTGCACTGTAAATACTTGATAATTGCTGTTCAGAACCTAGTTCTGACTTCTGAAGTTGTAACAATTGAGTTATTGTCAAAAACCTACATAGCAACTAGTTGCAGAACCATGACTACAAACCTATATTGCAACATCATGTGGTGGAGAATAAGAATTTTAAGCTTTAAATTCCAAAGTATACCAGCAATAAATCGAAGGAATAATTGATGGTAAAAAAGCCTGTGATCACTAAGTTCTTCCTAAATTTAACCGCCAGATTAAAAACATTAAGAACATCATAAACAACTTATTGAAGTGAAGGAGAATAGAGAAGAGTTTGTAAGCACGTACCAAGGGCATCTATTTAGCACTAACTTGTTTTCATCTGATGCCAGCAGTTGATTTAGAAGGGTCATTGATAACCCTACAGTGGAAAATCCTTGAAACCTCTTCTAATACAGGTCCATCACACCTATTTCATCAAAGATAACGAGCTATAAAAATCAGCCGAGCAATATACTTGACTAATGGTGACTGAAGGGCAATACACACTCACAAACACACTGTCCTACATACATGCTCTTCTAGTCATTCAATACAATGAAGAGGCATCCCGAAACCTTTCAATTGGCATCAAGATTTATTTAACTCCTAATGTCAGTTTAGAGTTTTGATGGTAGTGGGGAGACATACCAAAATCTACGTTGGTATACAATATAAATGTGACACTGAGAAAACTAAATTCCAATGGTACTTAACATACAAAAAATCTACTGGAAAGATGTGATACCTCCGGTATCTCAAAGGCAAATAACACATGCATTTCATGTTCATCATTCCAGCACAAGTGTATTGATATTGGTTTCAAGTGTTTGAATGCAATTTGAATGAAGAAAATTGAATTTGTTAGAGAAATTCAGTAATCTGATACTGCTGTGGTGCATAACTTAAAAACTAAAAGGAACTGGACAAAACTTTATATACAGAACTTGTAGATCATGAAATGTGTGACAACTTTGTTATATAATGTTTCCTCTGATGGTTCTTAGTTTTTGAATTACAACTGAAATCAGTTCAGGATCAAAATCTGGGTAATCTGAACCTTTTGTCAAGATTTACATTTTCAATTTGCTATAAACTTTACTGTACCATCTACTCATGAGGTCCATAACTTGTTAGTTGTACCTAGCACTGATGGTGCTGTATGTATATGGTGACCTATATGAAGGAATTGTATTAAGTGTAAACGACATAAAAAGATATAAGTTTGGAGATTCCATAGATGTAGAGGAATTGTGACACAGGCATGTAGAATTTTGTGACCAAATGCAACCGACAGAAAAGGACACATGCATTTTTTTTCTCCCTTTTTCTTCACTTTTTGTCCATGATTTGTCAATCTTGTATCTAGTAAATGAAATCGAGTTTGTTCTTGAAACTTTACGGTATGCATCTATATTATCATTTCATCTACATTTATAGAGTTTTTTTAGGGATATTTAAAACTTAAATTTGTCGTGCCCATCTATATCACCGCCTTGTCCTTTGGAAAAATGGAGGTGGGGTTATCCAAAAATTGTTGCTATACTTAGGCCTTGTTTAGATGTTATCGGATTTACCACAATCCACATATGTTTGGGTGGATTGAGATGCAATTTAGTTCAAGTTTCACTACAGTCAACCCCAATACATGATGGGAATCTAACTAAATCCAAACAATAAGCACAAATCTAGAAACATATCCTAGTCCTAGGATATAGTATGGGTTTCTTCATCTTATTTTCTACATTTAGTCCATCCCTCTAGACTTCAGTGACTCCATGCTTCTACATTTAGTCCAGCCTTCTAAACTTCAATTTATATAGGATTTATAGGGTGGGTTAGGAGAGGCTCCATGCTTCGAGCGGCGGTGGGAGGGTTTAAGCCCCAGCCACCCGTTGTTGGATCCGCCACCCACTTAAATCCATTATTAGCAGTCATGAAAACGGTACGGATATTTTCCGACCTATTCATTACCGAATTCGTTTAGAGGGGTTTTAAGCAGTCCGTATCTCAGTCCAGAAATTCAACATCCGATACCGTATCCGTTTCCAAATATTGAAATCGCATATTTATAATGCTGACATCCGACCGTATCGTATCCAGCATGGTTGACACTATCCGTATTCGAATCCGAATCCGAATCCGAACAAAAATATGAAAACCAATGTGGTATCGGCGATATTCGTTTGTATCCGATCCGTTTTCACCGGGAATGATTAGGCAGCAACTTTTTTTTTCCCAGACCATATTGCAGTCACCTTCTCCCTGACAGCACATGCGTCCTCCCATCTCCCAACATCAGGCATTCGGGCGTGACTTGGACTTGAGAGTTGAGAGATTCCGTGCCCCCCGCCTCCCCCCCCCCCCGCCGGCGTCCACTTCTCTGTGAAAAAAAAAACCTCTCCAGCCTCCTCTGACGCTGGCAACTCCTCTGAGGCTCTGCTCCTCACAGCTTGTAGACGACAGTGGCTTTGTTCGTCGCGCACTACCCTGTGCCCAGCACTACACACCCAACAGGCCAGGGCCAGCACAAGGCAACGCCCACGATCAGGCCCCCGCGGCGGAGACCGAAGCCGTGGATTGCCCCGCCTCGCGCCGAGGTCTGCGCATGCCGAAAGCACGCTAGCGAGTGTCAGCGCGTTCGGGCGCCACGTCCCGTCTGGGGCTCCGGGCGAAAGCCGAGATTTGGGCTTCGTCCACGACACCGTGTCCCCGTGGCCCGCGGGGACGGATCATTCATCCCAAATTCCCATCACGATTCACGATCACTAAACCAAGTTCGGTTGCATTAGTAGAGAAGAAATACTGTGCAGAGGTGATATGTATCGCGGGGTCATCATAGCTAGCCGAATACCTTGAAAAATCGGTCGCAAAAAAAAAAAAAAAATAGGCACGTCTAAAAACACACTGTTCACTTTTTTCTTTTTCTTTTTCGGTTTTCATTTCTACTGTATCTTTTGCGCTGTGGCTTGACTGACAAATTCTCCAGATTTGTGGTCACTTCGCGGATTACACCACATCATGAAAACACCTCTCCTATATTAACCCTGCAGGGAATCAAGTGAAAAACTCGAGCCCAGAAGAGAACATCGGCACCATATCAGGCAGCACGCTAGCTTGCGGCAGAGCAGGTGGCCCTGTTGGGCGTCCTTTTGAGGAGCACGACGCAGTCGGAGTCATGGCGGTACGTCAGCCGGACCAGGCTCCCCACCACTCGGTACCGAGACCGCGCCCTGACCGTGATGGTGAGTTTTTTTTTAGAATAAAAGGGCAGTGCCCCCGTCCATTAAAAAGCATAACGGACCATATACAGTTTACAGCGCTTAACAGGTGGTATGACCATCTGCGAACAGTGAGAGAGTTCTTAAACCAGAGGCTACAGCTACCTAGCTATGAGCCAAAGACTACAACTTCAAAACTTATTACAGGACGACAACGCCATGACGCGATACAGTAATAAACTGGGACATATCAGAAGGAAAACTCTTGCTTCAGGCTTGTCTCCAAGTTGCTTGGCAACTCCCAGCTGGACTCCATCATGTATTGGGGAGCCAGAGGACCTGAGCCGCCTCCTTCTTGATCCGCATCGCCATTGTTCTCAATTCCTCCTTCTTCTCCGATGGGCACAAGAGCTCCCAATTTATAATCATTGCAGCTGTTTTGTGGAAAAGTATAGTCATACTTTGCCACATTGTTCTCTGAAAAAAGATATCATTCCTAAGTTTCCATATACTCCAAAAAACAGCTGAAGTACAAATATTAAAAATACCATTACGTTTATTGCTTAGCCAATATTTCCCTACATCCTCTAGAGAGTCCAAACTTTGTGTATGAAAGATATTAGCCAACACAGACCATAACTGTTTAACAACTACACAATCAAAAAAAAGGTGGTGCACGGTCTCCTGTTCTTCACAGAGGAGACAGGTGAGGTCCTCCACTTTCTTTCTCTTATTCAGACTATCACGGGTTAATAGCCTATTTTTACTCATAAGCCAAAGATGATATTGTACTCTAGGAGGAATTTTGAGGTCCCAGATGGCACAGACAAAAACAATCTGAACTCCTCTAAAATTTACCACTTTATATAAGGACTGCACACTATATATCCCTTTTGAGGTAAAGGTCCAAACTAATGCATCATCTTCCTCATTAAAACTAATTGTGGATGCAAGTTGACAGATTTCCTCCTAGAGCACCATCAGGTTAACATCACCCATTCTCCTAAAAGTACATTTCAAATGAACACCATCCCACAAGTCAGCTACAGACTGATTTTTCTCATTGACATATCTATATAAGCTCCAATACTGGATTGCTAGACTTGAGGAGCCCAGCCAATTATCTTTCCAAAACCTAACTCTTTTTCCATTTCCAATAATCCATCTGTATCCCATTTTGGTTGCATGCACAGCACTCATAAAACCTTTGAAGAACACCGAGCTACCTACACTATTGGCTTGGAAAATGTTAGGCTTATTTGTCTTATATTTGTAGTCAAAAAGCTCTCTCCAAAGTTTATTTTTGTCTTTCTCATATCTTTTCAACCAGGAAGCTAGTAGACAAATATTCAAATCCCTCAAATTAGGGAGCCCTAGACCACCATAATCTTTGTGGAGGGAAACTAACTCCCGGTTTGCCAAATGGTATTTGTGAGCACATTCTATATCATTCCAGAGATAATTGCTCATATGAGTATTTAGGGTTTCAATGGCCCATTTAGGGAACTTAATGAAAGAGAGTAAATAAGTAGGAATGCTAGCTAAACATGTTTTGATCAGCAAGGCTCTAGCAGCTAAAGATAAGAGTTTCCCCCTCCAACCTTGAATCCTATGGAGAAGTTTGTCTACTAAAGACTGAAGCTCTTCTCTAGTAAGTTTCTCAAAATGTAAATGTGCACCCAAATACTTTAACGGAAAGGACCCAGCAGGGCAGTTGAAAATACTACAGATCTCCTTAGATTCCTCTTCCTCCAAATTCATAGTTAGAATCTCACTCTTGTGGAAATTTACTCTCATGCCAGATAGCTGTTCAAACCACATGATGGAGTGTTTCAGGTTCCACAGATGAGATTTATCAACAGTAGAGAATAATATTGTGTCATCAGCATACTAAAGGGAGAGGATCCCTCCAGGTCTAAAATCTTGCAAAACGCCTTGTACTAGACACTTGTTAGCAGCCCTGTCTAAAATCCTTATGAAAGCATCCACAACTAAGTTAAAGAGGAGAGGAGACAAAGGATCACCTTGTCTCAGACCCTTACTAGGTTTAAAGTATGGGGTTTCCTCACCATTCACTAAGATTCCTACAGAACCACCTACTACTAAGCATTTAATCCAATGTATCCAATTGGGGGAAAAGTCTCTAGTGTTTAGAACTTCAAATAGGAATTCCCAGCTAACCCTATCGTATGCCTTCTCATAGTCTAGCTTAATAATAACTCCTTTTTCCTTTTTCCTATGCAGACTATGAACTATCTCATTAGCCACAACAACACTCTCTAAAATGTATCTCCCATTTATAAAGGCACTTTGGTTAGTAGCCACTAACCTTTGTGCTACTTTGCCTAATCTATTAGCTAAGAGCTTTGAAAACATTTTTAAACTTCAATTTATTAAACTAATTGGCCTAAACTGTTTCATATTACAAGCCTCACTCACTTTAGGAACCAAGGTTACTAGAGCAAAATTTAGTCTTTGGATATCTAAAGTACCTTGACAAAAATCTGTAAACACGGCCATGATATCACTTTTGATTATCTCCCAAAACTTTTGGTAAAAAAGAAAAGATAGCCCATCAGGTCCCGGGGCACCCTCTGGATAGCAGCTAAAGATAGCTTCCTTAATCTCAGCTTCTGAGAAAGGAGCATCTAACATATTATTTTCTTCCTCTGTTACTTTCTAGGAGGCTTCCCAAAAATCTTCACTAAGATTAATATTACCCCTCTCTTCTTTCGCAAAAAGTTTTTTTTGTAGAAATCTAGAGCTATGTCCATCATCCCTTTTTGATCTAATATGTGCCCTGCAGAGCTCTCTAAAAAATCTATTCTTTTCTTTCTACTTCTGTAATTAGCCACCGCATGAAAATATGTTGTGTTTCTATCTCCTTCTAGAATCTCTCTTTCCTTGGACCTCTATCTAATCGTAATCTCCTCCATCCTCCAGAATTTATCTAGTTCTTTTTCTATATGTTTATATCTACTCCACTCATCTGCATCTAAGTCTCTTTCTTCTAAAGCCTGATCTAGTTTACCATATTCCTGGGATAACATAGTTTTGTTGTTGCTTAGCAAGGCCACCTGGTTAGCTGCCCACCCCCATACCAGTCTACGAAAAGACCTAACTCTGAACTGCCAAACATCAATGCTCCTATTTTCAGAACATGGTAGTGTCCATGCCTTCTTCACAACTTCTATGAAAGACTCTTCTAGTAACCACCATTTTTCAAACCTAAACCTCTTCTTCCCATAAAAAGCGTTATCTCCTAGTTGAACTAGGAGTGGGTTGTGATCACTAGGGGTTCTATCTAAAGCTTTCATCTTAGCTAGAGGGAAAGCCAATTCAAACTCAGTAGAAACAAAAATTTTGTCAATCCTAGCCATAATCAGATTTTCTTAATTATTGGTCCAAGTATATTTTCTGTTCTACAACTCTAATTCTATCAGACCACATTTTCCTATCCAATCATTAAAAGAATCAGCCCATTTGAAATTGATAATGCCATTACTTTTCTCATGACTATATCTAACTAGATTAAAATCTCCCCCAAGAATAATGGGGCCTTGCCAGGAGCCCATTATCTTGTGCAGTTCATCCAAAAAGACTAGCTTACCATCCTCATATGGTGAGCCATAAATAACTACCAGTTTAAAAGCAAAACCAGAGGATTTGTTGGTTAACATAACACTAACAGAGAAGTCTAAAATATCTCCTACAGTAAGTGTAAATATGTCAGAGTTGGCTCCTACTAGAATACCTCCATCAGTACCTCTTGCTCTTAGGGAGCACCAATCAAACTTCGTATTACCAGTCAGAGATCTAAGTAAACCTACAGAAAACTCACTTTTCTTAGTCTCAACAATGCCTACAAAATCAGCATGGTTTTCTCTAATTCTATTTGCTAAAGCTAGAATTCTACCTTGTTGGCCCATGCCTCTGATATTCCAAAAAAGACCTATCGTTTTCTATTCTTTTTATATCTCCTAATGCCTCTACTCTTAGGTTTACCCCTACCTTTCCTCTCAGCATAAACAGATAGGTCATCAGACTCTATTTCAATGTATGTAAAGTTATCTAGGTAGCCACCCACTATACTACTGGGATCATTATGAACATCACCTTCATCTATAGAACTAGAATCTGCAGTATTTACCTCTTTAACACTCTTTTTCTCAGCACATATATTCTTATAATTCTCAGCTCTACTCTTATCTAAGCTAACCATGTTATCCAACATGTTAATATCTAAGGGATAACCATCCCTAGAAGAATTACCTAAATCTGCAGCAATCGGAGGATAAATGACCAGGACTAGTGTGTACAGTGGGTAAGTTAGATTTACCTTTCATGAGTTGGAGATTCTGCTTTTCCTTGAGATCTTGAGCTTTTTGGAGCATTGTTCTCCCATCATCAGAAACTCTCACGCTTTTCTTCATGGCCAGGATAGGCCCCCACTTCTGATTGGTGACTCTTTTATGTTGGTCATGAGGTTCTCTTTGGTTGATCATCCTCTGTAAATCTTCAGTAGTTGGCTGAGAGCCAATTGCATCTCCAATTTCCTTCTCCTCCCCTGTAGGCATGTTATCACTATGAAATACTAGTCCATTACCCTCTCTCAGGTTGGTTAAGTGATCAATCCATTCCAAAGGCAAGTTTAGTTGACCCTCCTCAAGCTGAACATCCTCTCCCTTATCAGTTATATCTTCTATCTCTTCTACCTTAGTTCCATCAATCTCCATGGCGTTTAGTAAGTACACACAGCCATATTGTTCTAGAGAATGCTCTTGGTTTACTCCAAAGAATTCCAGCGATCTTCTAACACTCCTACTTCCCCCCTGACTTGTAGAGGTTTGTCCACTTTTACCTTGATTTGATTTTTCTCCAGTCTGATTAACACTTCTCTTATCACCATTCTTTGTCCCCTTTTCTTTGTCCTGTCCCTCCTGCTCTCTAAGCTCATCATCTAGTAAGTCATCATCCTCAAGATCTTCTTCACCGTTATCCTTACCATCCTTCCTGTTCTTGTCTTCATGAGAATCACCATCATTTCCATCTCCATCATGGTCATCTCCCCCATCTTTAGGCTCTCCCAATTGCATCACTCCTTCAGTTTTGAAGTGAATGAGGAAGCAACTTCCACCAAGCTCATATATCCTCTCAAAAGGAATTCTGGCTGGATTTTTGCATTTGATTCTGATCCTTGCCTTTGAAAAAAAAACTTTGAACAATTCAGTCCAATCTACCTCCAGAAGCAGTCCTAGGCTTAAGGCAATATCCTTAATGGTCCACCAATCAACCCACTTAGGTGGAATGCCCTTGACTTGTACCCAAACCTCTTTCAGTCTGCTGATTGGTTCCATATCTCCATTCCAAGGTTTCAAAGAGGCCACAACATTTGTTCCCTCTAGCTCAAATAGTGTAGCCTTCCCAATGACCAGATTCTCCACTCTCTTGTGGGGTGGAAATCTGGTGATGTATGTGTATTCCTCTTCAGACCTCAGTTTCCAGTCCCAGGTTTCATCAAACAGCCTCCTCAAATGAGGTATTAACTCAACCTCGTTGATGTCACCTTGCTCTATTATTATAATACCAAAACTGTCCAGCCCTATCTAGTGACTAAATCTGTGTTCCCTAGGTTCCACATCAATGTGATAAAAACCTAACCCCTTGCAAGCACTCCCATAGTACTAGGCCACTGATTGTTCTTTCTTCCACTCAGGACAATTCTCCACCACATGATCCTCCTTTCTACATATGAAGCAACACCTAGGTTTGGTATAGGCAGTACTGAAATGACCAATATCTCCACAGTTGAAGCACACTACATCCATGAATTTTTCCTTAGCCTCTGGGACAGCTTCTCTCTTCTCTTCCACCTCCATATCTGTGGTTTGGTTGTTATCCTAACCTGGCTTGCCACCATTTCTTCCATGCTCTTGATCTGGTCTGACTTGCTGTCTGCCCATCGGCGTCCTTCCTCTCCCTGCACTCTGTCTACCACCACCTCTAGGCCTCGGCCCCTAGAATGGTGATGGTGAGTGGCTGGAGTCCAGTAGGTCCTGCATGCCGCGCCCCGCCGCATACATGGGCTTGTCCTGCGCTGCCACGAATAGCCTCACCGTCCAAGTGCCGCGTGGACCGACGCCGTCTCCCTGCAGCACCAGCATAGCAATGCAAGACCACACACGGAACAGCTTAGCTCAGCAGCTGGTCAGTTATGAATAGACACGAGAGAGAGCACGAGATCGATTGACGTGCTGGCCTGTGAGATGGCCAAGACGAATCGGCCGAAGGACATTTGGAGCTGCGGTGGGCCAACGCGCAGCGTGAAGACCTTGGAGTAGTTGTCGATGACCATATCGACGGAGGAGTTGCAGTTGAGGAAGCTGGTCTCCACGTAGCCCTTCGCCCAGTGCGAACCGCTGGACCTTGCCGACGCTGAAGGACACCTGGGGGTGCCGTGGCCTGGTGGCCAGGACGAAGACGAGCAGCGCGAACGCCGCGCTGGCCGCCACCTGGAACGCGATGCAGCAGCATGGGGCCTCCGGGTCCAGCTTCACGTACCTCCACGCCCCGCTCCTCTAGGCCGCCTCATCGCCGTCCGCGTCATCGCCGTCGCCGTTGTCGTGGTGGCCTGATGACCGCCCCGACACCACGCGTAGCACCTGCCGGGCTTCTTGTCGCCGCTGACCAGGAAGGAGCTGTTGGATCCTCGTGGTCATGGTCGTGTTCGCGGCGGGCGTCCACGTCGTGGTGGAGGGTCGGGAAGGGGAAGAGGATGAGCGCCATGGAGTCGGACGCCGGGTGGCTGAGCGTGTGCGACGCCGCGGAGGAGCTCTGCACGTAGTAGTGTGCGCACGGCGATAGGTGGAAGAGTGTATGCTCATTGTCGTCCACGCCCATTGGCCGCAGGTGCCATGACGACGTCTTTGTGTCGAAGTTGCGCGCGCGTCTCACTTGCCGATTGGTTGCCGCGGATTGCCTTGGTGTGTAGCGTTAAACCATGATCAGTTTATGTAGGAGAAAAAGGCAATGTTTGAAGCTTCATGCCAATGATTCTAGCTGGCTGGAACGGCTCAGCCTTTTTTATTTATGCACATGCCGGTGTCTAGCTTCATGCACCTTGATCAACCGCCTTTTCTTTGGAAAAGGAAGGAAATGGACGGTGTTGCAGTTGCCACCTGAGCGGGCCTGTTCGGCTGGTCACAAGCCGGCATATTTCGGCTTAATTCGACGTCTAGCTTCATGCTCCTTGATCAACCGCCTTTTCTTTGGAAAAGGAAGGAAATGGACGGTGTTGAGGTTGCTACCTGAGCGCACATACACATGTGGGCCTATTCGGCTGGTCACAAGCCGGCATATTTCGGCTTGTTTGCTCTCACAACCGAATTCTGTCGGCTTATCTACCAGTGAACAGGGCAACCGAAGTGATTGCTTTGATCTTGTAACGCCCCAGAGTCCAAACGGCTCAAATCCACTCTGCATGCTGAGCGAACCACACCTACCACCATCCCACTTAAGCTTTCGTCCTCGCTTCGTGTCACAGACCCAAAATTATAAGAGCAAAAATTCGATAAGTAATCACCGAAGTGGCTAAGTATCAAACTCACACTCGTATAATCCTGAAGTTACTGAAATCTCGAAGGATTCCAAACCAACATCGCAACGTACCAAGATCGTACTGATTCAGTGCACCACATCGTTTGCCATCACAGATTTCAATGTAATATGAAACACCTTACCATTCATCGGAGATCAATTTAGTATTATAAACCAAATATAAAGTAGCGGAAGCAACATAGCTTTAAAACAAAATAGAAACCTTTTATTACAATGCCACCTCTTAGTCATATTCCACAAAAGCATAACAGATAAGGTAAATAAGAATGATCATGCCCATGATCTCACTCCTCCGCTATGGCAGGAGCCATCCAACTACTTGCAGTAACCATGATACATCACAACCTGCAACAATTTGGGAATAAACCATGAGTACGAGAATGTACTCAGCTAGACTTACCCGTCATAAATTAAATTAAAAGACACCAAGGATCATGCAAGGCTTTATAAGTGGAGCTGGCTTGACAAAATTTGCATAAAGGCATTTGTAGGGAATTATAAGTGTAACTTGCATCAAATTAAAACCTTCAATTATAAACTAGATTTGCATTTATGCTAAAACAAGTATAAAAATAAACAAGCATCCCTATGCGATTGGATCATGTCCAAACATCACCGTCAGGGTGATCAACACCATCATCATCATTAACCCATCATCATATCATTATTTATTTTTAGTTTGCTACATTGAAACCGTTCCATCAAGTTCTCACTATCCAGGAGAGATGGCGATTCGAATCGATTACTACCCAGCTGGGGAATTATTCCTAACACTCACCCCTGTTTTCCCCCACCGGGGATCATTGGGTTACCTTTGGACTCATTCAAGTATCGCTGTCCCAGCAAGCGCCGCACTCTCGGGGATATCGCCTCGCCGGAACAGCGAAGGACTTTTAAACACCTTGCCCATCGACTATGCGACGACTCCCTTCCGAGCAGCACTTTATACTCACCGGGTTTCCGGCTTGAATAGAACTACTCGGCTTCGCGGTCGGCAACCTCAGGCCGGCCAGCTAAGTGATAGGCTGCGTTCAATGATTAGGAAGTGCTCCAAAGATCAAGTCCTTAATCGACTCAGACAGGACTACCGACTCCCAGGACCTCCTCGTCCTGTAGCCTCCACTTTCCTGCCCGGTCTCCCTAATTTTGTTTTACAAAAAATATCGGGTACACCCATGACACACCATATTCCATTTGTTTCAGGTATCCACCTATCTCTCGTAGGTGAAAACTTCACCTGACTTCTACCGTTTATTTGCATAACTAAGCAACTAGTTGATCCTACACTTAAACATAGGGTTTCCGGGATTTATTTGGTGGACAAGGAGAGGAATATATGTGCAACAAGGGTTTTCAAACAACTCCTATCACTTAATGCATAAAACATCATAAAATACTCAACATAATTTAATTTGTAAAACATAGGAAGTTGAGAATGCTCCGGGGCTTGCCTGGAATTGGACTCAAGTCAATCAAGTTAGCCGCACCGTCTTGATGAGCATCTCCCATCTTAGTTCTTGCTTCTTCGGGTTGGACCACTAAACACCATCCTCAGGATTGGCTCCAACATTACATCATCCATGTCCTTCTCGCGATTCACCTAGCGTACCTAAATGAAATGCACAATGCATATGTATGAATGCGAAGAAAGACATGTATATAAATCATAACATAAATCATGCAAACAACTTCAAGACAAGCACTTTCCAGATTTTGAACTGCACACAACCCAGTTACAAGAAAATTCATAACTGGAGCTACAGACATCGAAAATTATCAAACTTAGACTCTATGGAAAGCTTAGAAAATTCTCCATAAATCATTTTCAGGCATCACTGCAAGATTCCCAAAGTAAAATGGTCGAAATAGCAGAAGAACAGAAACTGTCCAGTGAGACTGCACGAAGGCAGATTTCTGAACTTTAACCAAAACAGCCATACCTCCTAGAATATTAAGGCAATGGCCATCACAATTGGTCAGTAGCTAGGTCAACAAGTTATGAACACTTTTTGTATTCAACTCAACTACATAAAACATAGTCTAGGGGGAGTATTTAGCAATCTCCCCAAAACTGTCCAGATTGCCTAAAAATGAATTATAGACATCTATAATTATTTGAAAAGCATATCCAAGCCACGGCAAGCATACCAACAGTTTACATATGATATGTGAACACCAAAATAAGCAACATTTATCCCCAAACAAAATTTATGTACCCTATTTCTTAATTTATTTTGAAAAAAAGGCAAATAGGCACATATATAAGATCATGCATCTAAAGTGCACCATAAATTCTACAAAAAATTACACCAGCTAGAATATGCTCCCAGGAGACTACTGTACAAATTTCATAGCATTTGACCAAGTGCTTTTGGAGATATCAAAAATAACAAAACACATGATGCAAGGGAGCATAAATAGGAAAACCCATTTAGAGACACCCTATGCACCTCAAACTTTTTCGTGGGGCTTCTCATGGCAAGAGAAGGGAAATCCCCAAAAATCACAGTTACAACACTTATAAATAATCTACTAGAATTTTCTAAAGTTTCCTTACATGCAAAGCAAGGAAAATCATAACTCCTTCATCCATCAATCAAAATGCATAAAAATTTAACCATAGCACACTCACAGCATACATAGGCCCTCATAAAAATTTCACAGCAATTGTAACACTATAACTTGAGATATGAATTTATCCCTATTTATCAAACATAAATATAAACAGCACAAAATTTCTACAAAACACTATCATATTATCTTCTATTCACAAGGATTCCAAAAAGTCCTCATTTGCTATTTTACGATTTTTCTACGAATTACTATAAATTTCCAAAGTGCCAGCCGATTAATGCATAAAAGAAAAACAAAAATCACTTTGCATCAGGACCCCTGGACTTCCTAGCAAATTAATCGAGCCCATAAATGTAAATCTATGTGCCTTGGCATTTTTACATCAGAAACCAGAAAAGAGTTTCTAATTCATTCTTGCCCCTTTCTTCTTTCTCATCCCGTACACAGAGCAGGGACGGGAAGGGACGTCGGGATCGGCTCGTCGGGACGCGGCCTGGGACCGGCAGGGAGACCAGCGGACTGCAGGGCGGACCCTCCAGGCAGGGCACCATCGGGCTTCCTCCGCACCTGTCCTCGGCTCGTCCCAAAGTTATCCCGCGGTCACGCGACCGAGGGCGGGCGGCCGCGGAGGCATCGGCGGTCCGGCGGTGCAGGGCCACGCGCGCAGGTAGAGGGCTCACCGACGACGGCACGCCCTCGCGAAGTGCGTTTGCACGCAGCGCGGAGCAACAGCCGCAGCAGAACGCGGCAGCAGCATGGCGAGCCCGGCCATGGCACTGTGCGCGGCGCACGGAGGCGAGCGAGGATGAGACAGGGCCGAGTGGACGAGAGAGGAGAGGTGATGCGCCTCGGCTCCTGCTGTTTCCCCATCGAGTGGAGAGGCAGGGATGAGGTGAGGTGGAGGGGCAGCTGTCGGCAATGGCTTGCTCGCGCTTTGGGAGGCAGACGCGCGAGGGCACGCGTCGCCCATAGGGGCATTCCACCGAACGGCTGGCATGCATCGATGTGGGCCGATTCAAGCTCGATTTTGGGCCGCTTGCTGGCCGATTTAGCTCATGGGCCAAGAACAAAGATTGTCAAACTCTGATCACTCTACAAATTCTATTAAGGGTGTATGTTCATTAGGCTCTCGAATTAAGAGATAATGAACTCCCTAAACAGCATTGTCAATGATTAATTGTTAATTGGAAACGAACGTCGAAACCTTGTCAACTCAGTTCAAATTGATCGCAACTTTTGATATGTTGTCGTCCAATAGGTTAACTTCAATCTTTGTTTATGGACAAACTCAAGTTGCTTAACAAAAATTGGAGAACACGAGACATCAATCAGAATCGGTACTATAATTCCAATACTTAGAATTATTTCTAAGTCTGAAAGTTAGCAGCTGATTCGATTTCCATGCCTCGATTTGACAGGTTTCGAGAGAGAATTAGACTTGGGTCATTAATCCAAGTTTGTTCCTCATGACTTGGACTTCAATCTTTGTTTAGGGCCAAACTTCATAACTAGCACAGAAGATGAAGTTTCACTTACGTTTAGGCGCCTCATGATAACTCTTTAATTATAGGTTTTAGGCCATTAAGGGCATCGTCTTGACATTTGCTCAACATGAACCCTTCATGACTTTTGTTCATGAGCTAAAATAGAGTTGTTTGGGCAAGATTACAAGACTTGGTTGATGACATAAGATCTCATTCACTTCATAAAGCAAATTAAAAGTGTATGTCTCGTCATTTCATGTAACCTTTTAACTCTAAATTTCATGGAACGTTTCCACTCTTCCAAATAGATGGAAATGAGTGTGAAGCACATGAAATGATATCCTTCAACATTACCTTGGCATATAGTTGAAAAGTTCAACATATAAGCAAAGGGATATCATCCAAGTTTAAGTCAAGGTTCATCTCTAGGGAATTGACCTTAGCACCTTGGTCACCACAATGGCATGATTGAGCTAAGATCCATTGCTTAGCTGATGTCAAACACCTAGGGTGTTACACTTCGCTTAAAAGGATTAACCCGGGAATGGTGGGATGGACTCTAGAAGCCTTATATATTGGTCTATCCCACTCTAAACAACCAAGGTGGGACTCAACTCTTCACAATATCTCATATCAACCACATGGGCCACTATGGGCCAAATGAGCCGGGTGTGACAGATCTACCAGACAATATGGTCATGAGAATGTGCCACATTGAGTTTAGTTAAATTTGCTAATAAGGTTCAGCTAAACCCTATACATTGATGAAGTTGGTATTGTGGGTACTCTTCCTAAAACCACGACACCATCCGTCTAAAACCCCAGACCAAAGTTGCAAATACCTCTTTATGAGCCTTGACACTATGTTGTTGTATTGTTTCTACTATTTTCTAGAGATCCGGTCACCAGAGCCTATATTTAGCTACACTTAACTCAGCACCAAGTATAATCTCTTGCCCTCTTTGGTACACATGATTCTTTCCTGATTCTATGTTTTTATTCTGCCAAATTTCTGTATGTTTTTTTTAATCTTGCGCTCGAAGGAGGCCCGAGGCCCTTAGTATAAAATAAATACTTGGCCACCGAATGTAATCATCATGTGTGTATGCATTGTCTCTGCTCAGAAATATAATTATTGATAAAACGATGGCTGAACGGTACCGTGAGTTTAGATCTTGAACCTGAGTGGATAGGGTTTTATTTGGAATAATAGGAGTTCTCGAGAGAGGTGACAATGTTGAGATGTACGTGCACACAAAGGAAACAGGAAAAATGCCATGGCAAGACTTTTGCATGTAGGGATATTAATTATGAGGTAAGATGAATGAGGAAATCACACCATAAGAACGAAACCTTAAAAATATGCATCACCAAAGTTGTTTTGGCCCAACTTACATGCCCTCCTCTTCTGCCACTTCAGCTAGCGCTTCCGCACTAGGTTGAGAGATGAAACAGCACAATATGACTTAGTTTGCCTAGACCTAAGAGGAAGAAATTTGAACTTTTTCCTAAGCCGAAAACTTGTACACGCGGCTAAATAAGGACCAATGAATAAAATGCTTTTCCATATATGTATGCCGATGCAAGAAACTTAATTCAATACATGTTTTGATCCATCCACTGTTGTTAACATATCAATAGTTGTGGGACTCGGAATCAAGGATTGCCGGACTTGTTTGTAAGATGAATGAGGAAACCACACCATACAAACGAAACCTAAAACTATGCATCACCAAAGTTGTTTTGGCCAACTTACATGCCCTCCTCTTCTGCCACTTGAGCCCGCACTTCCGCACCAGGCCGAGATATTAAACCAGCGCAGCATGACTCAGTTTGCCTAGACTAAAGAGGGCAAAAATTAACCTTTTTCCTAATCCAAAAACATGTACACGCTAGTAAGGAGGACCCAATGAACATACTGCATTTCCAAATATGTAGGACGATGGGAGAAACATAATTAAATATAGGTTTTGGTCCATCCATTGTTGTTAACGTATCATTTGTTGTGGGACTTGGAATCAGGGTTTGTTGGACATGTTGGTAAGATGAATGAGGAAACCATACCATAGGAATGAAACCTTAAAAATATGCATCACCAAAGTTGTTTTGGCCCAACTTACATGCCCTCGTCTTCCACCACTTCAGCCCGCGCTTCCGCGGTTGGTTGAGAGATGATACCAGCGGACCATGAGTTAGTTTGTCTAGGCCTAAGAGGGTGAAAATTAAACTTTTTCCTAATCCAAAAACTTGTACACTCTAGTAAGTAGGAACCAATGAATATAATGCGTTTCCATATATGTAAGCCGATGGGAGAAACTTAATTCAATACAGGTTTTGATCCATCCACTGTTGTTAACATACCAATTGTTCTGGGGCTCGGAATCAAGGGTTGTTGGACTGGTTTGTAAGATGAATGATAGGAATGAAACCTCAAAAATATGCATCAGCAAAGTTGTTTTGGCCCAACTTACATGCCCTCCTCTTCTGCCACTTGAGCCCGCGCTTTCGCACCTGGCTGAGAGACGAAACCAATGCACCATGACTCAGTTCGCCTAGCCTCAAGAGGGCAAAAATCTTACTTTTTCTGAATCCAAAAACTTGTACATGCTAGTAAGGTGGAACCAATAAATATAACGCTTTTCCAAATGTGTAGGACGATGGGAGAAACTTAATTAAATATAGATTTTGGTCCATCCATTGTTGTTAACGTGTCATTTGTTGTGGGACTCGGAACCGAGGTTTGTTGGACTTATTGGTAAGATGAATGAGGAAACCACACCATAAGAACGAAACCTTAAAAATATGCATCACCAAAGTTGTTTTGGTCCAACTTACATGCCCTCCTCTTCTGCCACTTCAGCTAGCGCTTCCGCACTAGGCTGAGAGGTGAAACATCACACTATGACTTAGTTTGCCTAGACCTAAGAGGGCGAAAGTTGAACTTTTTCCTAATCCGAAAACTTGTACATGCTGCTAAATAAGAACCAATGAATATAATGCTTTTCCATATATGTGGGCCGATGCGAGAAACTTAATTCAATACAGGTTTTGATCCATCCACTATTGTTAACATATCAATTGTTGTGGGACTCGGAATCGAGGGTTGTTGGACTTGTTTGCAGGATGAATCAGGAAACCACTCCATTGGAACGAAACCTCAAAAATATGCATCACGAATGTTGTTTTGGCCCAACTTACATGCCCTCCTCTTCTTCCACTTGAGCCCACGCTACGGCATCAGGCCGTGATACGAAACCAGCGCCCCATGACTTAGTTTGCCTAGACTGAAGAGCGCCAAAATTAACCTTTTTCCTAATCCAAAAACTTGTGCACGCTAGTAAGGTGGAACCAATGAAAATAATGCATTTCCAAAAATGTACGCCGATGGGAGAAACATAATTAAATTTAGGTTTTGGTCCATCCATTGTTGTTATCGTATCATTTGTTGTGGGACTTGGAATCGGGGTTTGTTGAACATGTTGGTAAGATGAATGAGGAAACCACACCATAGGAATGAAACCTTAAAAATATGCATCACCAAAGTTGTTTTGGCCCAACTTACATGCCCTCGTCTTCCACCACTTCAGCCCGCGCTTCCGCACTTGGCTGAGAGATGATACCAGCGGACCATGACTTAGTTTGTCTAGGCCTAAGAGGGTGAAAATTAAACTTTTTCCTAATCCAAAAACTTGTACACGCTAGTAAATAGGAACCAATGAATATAATGCGTTTCCATATATGTAAGCCGATGGGAGAAACTTAATTCAATACAGGTTTTGATCCATCCACTGTTGTTAACATACCAATTGTTCTGGGGCTCGGAATCAAGGGTTGTTGGACTGGTTTGTAAGATGAATGATAGGAATGAAACCTCAAAAATATGCATCAGCAAAGTTGTTTTGGCCCAACTTACATGCCCTCCTCTTCTGCCACTTGAGCCCGCGCTTTCGCACCTGGCTGAGAGACGAAACCAATGCACCATGACTCAGTTCGCCTAGCCTCAAGAGGGCAAAAATCTTACTTTTTCTGAATCCAAAAACTTGTACATGCTAGTAAGGTGGAACCAATAAATATAACGCTTTTCCAAATGTGTAGGACGATGGGAGAAACTTAATTAAATATAGATTTTGGTCCATCCATTGTTGTTAACGTGTCATTTGTTGTGGGACTCGGAACCGAGGTTTGTTGGACTTATTGGTAAGATGAATGAGGAAACCACACCATAAGAACGAAACCTTAAAAATATGCATCACCAAAGTTGTTTTGGTCCAACTTACATGCCCTCCTCTTCTGCCACTTCAGCTAGCGCTTCCGCACTAGGCTGAGAGGTGAAACATCACACTATGACTTAGTTTGCCTAGACCTAAGAGGGCGAAAGTTGAACTTTTTCCTAATCCGAAAACTTGTACATGCTGCTAAATAAGAACCAATGAATATAATGCTTTTCCATATATGTGGGCCGATGCGAGAAACTTAATTCAATACAGGTTTTGATCCATCCACTATTGTTAACATATCAATTGTTGTGGGACTCGGAATCGAGGGTTGTTGGACTTGTTTGCAGGATGAATCAGGAAACCACTCCATTGGAACGAAACCTCAAAAATATGCATCACGAATGTTGTTTTGGCCCAACTTACATGCCCTCCTCTTCTTCCACTTGAGCCCACGCTACGGCATCAGGCCGTGATACGAAACCAGCGCCCCATGACTTAGTTTGCCTAGACTGAAGAGCGCCAAAATTAACCTTTTTCCTAATCCAAAAACTTGTGCACGCTAGTAAGGTGGAACCAATGAAAATAATGCATTTCCAAAAATGTACGCCGATGGGAGAAACATAATTAAATTTAGGTTTTGGTCCATCCATTGTTGTTATCGTATCATTTGTTGTGGGACTTGGAATCGGGGTTTGTTGAACATGTTGGTAAGATGAATGAGGAAACCACACCATAGGAATGAAACCTTAAAAATATGCATCACCAAAGTTGTTTTGGCCCAACTTACATGCCCTCGTCTTCCACCACTTCAGCCCGCGCTTCCGCACTTGGCTGAGAGATGATACCAGCGGACCATGACTTAGTTTGTCTAGGCCTAAGAGGGTGAAAATTAAACTTTTTCCTAATCCAAAAACTTGTACACGCTAGTAAATAGGAACCAATGAATATAATGCGTTTCCATATATGTAAGCCGATGGGAGAAACTTAATTCAATACAGGTTTTGATCCATCCACTGTTGTTAACATACCAATTGTTCTGGGGCTCGGAATCAAGGGTTGTTGGACTGGTTTGTAGGATGAATGATAGGAACGAAACCTCAAAACTATGCATCACCAAAGTTGTTTTGGCCCAACTTACATGCCCTCCTCTTCTGCCACTTGAGCCCGCACTTCCGCACCAGGCCGAGATATTAAACCAGCGCAGCATGACTCAGTTTGCCTAGACTAAAGAGGGCAAAAATTAACCTTTTTCCTAATCCAAAAACATGTACACGCTAGTAAGGAGGACCCAATGAACATACTGCATTTCCAAATATGTAGGACGATGGGAGAAACATAATTAAATATAGGTTTTGGTCCATCCATTGTTGTTAACGTATAATTTGTTGTGGGACTTGGAATCAGGGTTTGTTGGACATGTTGGTAAGATGAATGAGGAAACCATACCATAGGAATGAAACCTTAAAAATATGCATCACCAAAGTTGTTTTGGCCCAACTTACATGCCCTCGTCTTCCACCACTTCAGCCCGCGCTTCCGCAGTTGGCTGAGAGATGATACCAGCGGACCATGAGTTAGTTTGTCTAGGCCTAAGAGGGTGAAAATTAAACTTTTTCCTAATCCAAAAACTTGTACACTCTAGTAAGTAGGAACCAATGAATATAATGCGTTTCCATATATGTAAGCCGATGGGAGAAACTTAATTCAATACAGGTTTTGATCCATCCACTGTTGTTAACATACCAATTGTTCTGGGGCTTGGAATCAAGGGTTGTTGGACTGGTTTGTAAGATGAATGATAGGAATGAAACCTCAAAAATATGCATCAGCAAAGTTGTTTTGGCCCAACTTACATGCCCTCCTCTTCTGCCACTTGAGCCCGCGCTTTCGCACCTGGCCGAGAGACGAAACCAATGCACCATGACTCAGTTCGCCTAGCCTCAAGAGGGCAAAAATCTTACTTTTTCTGAATCCAAAAACTTGTACATGCTAGTAAGGTGGAACCAATAAATATAACGCTTTTCCAAATGTGTAGGACGATGGGAGAAACTTAATTAAATATAGATTTTGGTCCATCCATTGTTGTTAACGTGTCATTTGTTGTGGGACTCGGAACCGAGGTTTGTTGGACTTGTTGGTAAGATGAATGAGGAAACCACACCATAAGAATGAAACCTTAAAAATATGCATCACCAAAGTTGTTTTGGTCCAACTTACATGCCCTCCTCTTCTGCCACTTCAGCTAGCGCTTCCGCACTAGGCTGAGAGGTGAAACATCACACTATGACTTAGTTTGCCTAGACCTAAGAGGGCGAAAGTTGAACTTTTTCCTAATCCGAAAACTTGTACATGCTGCTAAATAAGAACCAATGAATATAATGCTTTTCCATATATGTGGGCCGATGCGAGAAACTTAATTCAATACAGGTTTTGATCCATCCACTGTTGTTAACATATCAATTGTTGTGGGACTCGGAATCGAGGGTTGTTGGACTTGTTTGCAGGATGAATCAGGAAACCACTCCATTGGAACGAAACCTCAAAAATATGCATCACCAAAGTTGTTTTGGCCCAACTTACATGCCCTCCTCTTCTTCCACTTGAGCCCACGCTACGGCATCAGGCCGTGATACGAAACCAGCGCCCCATGACTTAGTTTGCCTAGACTGAAGAGCGCCAAAATTAACCTTTTTCCTAATCCAAAAACTTGTGCACGCTAGTAAGGTGGAACCAATGAAAATAATGCATTTCCAAAAATGTACGCCGATGGGAGAAACATAATTAAATTTAGGTTTTGGTCCATCCATTGTTGTTATCGTATCATTTGTTGTGGGACTTGGAATCGGGGTTTGTTGAACATGTTGGTAAGATGAATGAGGAAACCACACCATAGGAATGAAACCTTAAAAATATGCATCACCAAAGTTGTTTTGGCCCAACTTACATGCCCTCGTCTTCCACCACTTCAGCCCGCGCTTCCGCACTTGGCTGAGAGATGATACCAGCGGACCATGACTTAGTTTGTCTAGGCCTAAGAGGGTGAAAATTAAACTTTTTCCTAATCCAAAAACTTGTACATGCTAGTAAATAGGAACCAATGAATATAATGCGTTTCCATATATGTAAGCCGATGGGAGAAACTTAATTTAATACAGGTTTTGATCCATCCATGTCACACCCAGTTTTAGAAACAAAACCAAGTGCTAACCATGTATGGGCCAGGATCAGTTTAACCACATACACAGCATAAACAAAAGTAATAACACAACCAGTACTTTAACTTAAGAGTAATAACCAATATTACAGACCATAAATGTCTTTAACGAAACCGAGTATCTTAACGAAAATGAGTTAACTAAACGACAGCGGAAGACGACCATGATCCACAGGCAACTGACGGATGGCACACCAGCCTAGAACTCGTCGTAGTCCTGGAACTCCTGGTTAGGATCACCACAACTTCCTTCTGGATCTGAGCAGCGGTTGCAATGGATGCAACGGGTATAAAACAAGCAAGAATGAGTACATAACGCACTCAGCAAGTATTCCGTTTAGGATAAAAGTGGACTGGCTTTATAGTGGACAGGCATAGCAATTGCTTTTAGTTAGTCAAGTTTTAGTTACTAGCAATGATTAGCATAACCCATCCCTTTATTGTAAAGACAGTAAAACATATTAGAAAGATAAGCATGAACCATAACCATATCCATCATCATTACCATAATCACCATGAGCCATTCACTTTGAAGCTGAAACTCTAATCTGTGAGGGTCCAGGCCGCTCTTAACCGTGAGCACGGCTGATATATCAGTTTTAAACACTCTCGAGAGGTTGTACAACTTTACCCACAAGTCATGATTCCCATTGTGCCCGAGGTTTGCAAAGCCCCATTTATTCATACCTTAGATGAATCGGCAGGGTTTCATTACGAGACCTTTACAAAGAATTCCTAGAGTTATGGCCCACTCGTTACAGGTTACTCCAGTTAACTAAAGATATGAGAGTTCCGTTCCAAAGGGTGACAGATCAAACTGCACCTCATTGGCAAAGGGCAAAGTCCCATATCCCCTAGACCCCTCATACGCCATGTTTCAGGAAAGTAAGCCAAAACTCTAGTTCATCTAATTAATCAGTCAAGGGCGTCCCATTCCACCCCTTGTGGTTGTACTGTTTTCCTGGGTGGTCGCTCGGCGAACCGATCCTTAGGGTGAAGCACTCGAGCAAACTAACAAAAACATGCTCAAGTCACCATGTTGCAAGTAACCAAGCTTTTATCATTAATTACATCATTAATTAATCAAGATTTGCAACAGGAGTAACATTTGTTGAGCGATAGCATTAAATTAAACATCACAGCCCTCCCATAGGATGAAAATATTGACAGGAAAAATAAGTGGCTAGTCATCCTTAGGTTGAGCATTCAAATTAGGCTCTAGATCATGTGATTAAA
Source organism: Paspalum notatum (assembly GCA_022530915.1). Taxonomy (NCBI): domain Eukaryota; kingdom Viridiplantae; phylum Streptophyta; class Magnoliopsida; order Poales; family Poaceae; genus Paspalum; species Paspalum notatum. The sequence continues at coordinate 7,411,871 of CM039683.1, forward strand.
GTAAATAGGACATAGGTCAAAGAATACTTGCCTTCCTCAGCAAAAACTTGCTCAGAAACTTCCCAAGGTGGATTCTCGACAAACTCGGACGGAACGTCGGCTACACGTTACACACATACAAGTAATGAGCATTAACTGACTAAAACAGTACATCAAACATCATGAACAGAGGTTAAAAAGGTTTTAGAATTAATCTACACATTGTCACGATCCCGTTGGTTCGAGAATCGCTCAAAACGGAGTTAAAACGCAAAAGATATGCATAAACTAATGAAAAGGGTTTAAAATAAAAGAGATTTGAAACTCCAAGGGCTAAACCGTAAAAACCTGGACCTATCTGTAAGAAAAGTGGACGCGGGTTGATTAATGGAAAGCTTAGGGGCTCTTTTGCAAACCTCCGCGCTGACCGGTATTGACCGGACCGCAGACCGCTCTGGACCGTTGGATCTGGATCTAACGGCAGGGAATAGATCGGAGAGGGGACGGGTCAACTCCGGCGACGGCTCAGGCGGCGCCGCTCGCGGGACGCGGCGGAGGAGCGCCGAAGTGGCGCGGACTCGCGGCTCCGGGAGCTAGAGTGAGCGGGAAAAGGGCGCACGAGCAAGAGGACAAAGCGGCGAAGCAGAGGAGGCAGCTCGGGTGACGGCGCGCGACGGGGCGGCACAGAGACTCAACTCCGGCGAGCAATCGTCGGGGCTCTGGGGCGTGGCTAGGGCCTAAGGTAGGCTAGATCAACTCTTTACCTCGGTGCGGAGCTCGTAGCGTAGACGGGAACGACGGCGAGGCGGCGTTGGCGCGCAGTGGCTTGCGGCGGCGTCTGCAGATTGCCGCGGCGTTACGCGAGCTCGGGCTAGGCCTAGGGCTAGGGCTTGTTGGGGCTACGGACGTCGAGGACGGCGGTTTATATAGGGATGGAGTCCTGGGCTTGCAGAAGAGGGAAGGAAGGCGCGGAGCAAGAGTCCCGCTCGGACTCTCGTCCGGCGGTCGCTCGGCGCGGCGAGAAAGGAAAGGGGAGGAAGATGACAGGTGGGCCCAGGACGTCGGCGAGAGAGGAAAGGGCGGTGTGTTGGGCTGCTCCCGGTTGGGCCGAGGCGAGGCGCTAGGCCTGTTCGGTGCGGGTGGGCCGATGCAACGGAGAGAGAGAGGTTGGGCCAACGCAGCGAGTTGGGCCGGCGGGGAAAGGAAAAAGGGAGTGGGCCGGTTTGGCGATTCGGGCCAAATCCGAAGAGAAAAAGAAAAAGGAAAAAGGAAACTTTTCCATTTGGGGTTTTGTAGAAAAATAAATATTGGAAAGGTTTAAATGAATTTGGATTCAAATTCAAACACTGCAAATCACCCAATAAAAATATGCAACGGCATGTAGGCTCAAACAAGTTGTTCCTATGTTTTATTTTAGTTGGTTAATTTGAAAACAAAATAAAATCATGATGTCATGCACATGAACAAATGAATTTAATTATTTGTTTTGCAATAGATTTTCATGTAGCAAAAAATTAGGGTGTTACAATCCACTGTTGTTAACATACCAATTGTTCTGGGGCTCGGAATCAAGGGTTGTTGGACTGGTTTGTAGGATGAATGATAGGAACGAAACCTCAAAAATATGCATCAGCAAAGTTGTTTTGGCCCAACTTACATGCCCTCCTCTTCTGCCACAAGAGCCCACGCTTCGGTATCACGCTGAGATACAAAACCAGCGCAACATGACTCAGTTTGCCTAGACTGAAGAGGGCGAAAATTAAACTTTTTCCAAATCCAAAAACTTGTACATGCTAGGTAGTAAGAACCAATGAATATAATGCTTTTCCATATATGTAGGCCGATGAGAGAAAGGTTAATTCAATACCAGTTTTCATCCATCCACTGTTGTTAACATATCAATTGTTGTGGGACTCGGAATCGAGGGATGTTGGACTTGTTGGCATGATGAATGAGAAACCCACACCATAGGACAGAAACCTCAAAAATATGCATCACCAAAGTTGTTTTGGCCCAACTCACATGCCCAACTCTTCTGCCACTGGAGCCCACGCTTCAGCATCAATCCGAGATACAAAACCAGCGCAGCATGACTCAATTTGCCTAGACAAACTTGGGCGAAAATTAAACTTTTTCCTAATCCAAAAACCTGTACACGCTTGTAAGTAGGAACCAATGAATATAATGCTTTTCCATATATGTAGGCCGATGGGAGAAACTTAATTCAATACAGGTTTTGATTCATCCACTGTTATTAACATATCAATTGTTGTGGGACTCCGAATCGAGGGTTGTTGGACTTGTTGGTATGACGAATGTGAAAACCACACCATAGGACCGAAACCTCAAAAATATGCATCACCAAAGTTGTTTTGGCCCAAATTACATGCCCAACTCTTCAGCCACTGGAGCCCACGCTTTAGCATCAGTCCGAGATACAATAGCAGCGCAGCATGACTCAATTTTGCCTAGACTGACTTGGGCAGAAATTAAACTTTCTCCTAATCCAAAAACTTGTACACGCTAGTAAGTAGGAACCAATGAATATAATGCTTTTCCATATATGTAGGCCGATGGGAGAAACTTAATTCAACACAAGTTTTGGTCCATCCACTATTGTTAACATATCAATTGTTGTGGGATTCGGAATCGAGGGTTGTTGGACTTGTTGGGAAGATGAATAAAGAAACCACACCATAAGAACGAAACTTCAAAAATATGCATCACCAAAGTTGTTTTGGCCCAACTTACATGCCCTCCTCTTCTGCCACTTGAGCCCACGCTTCGCCGTCAGGCCGAGATACAGAACCAGCGCAGCATGACTCAGTTTGCCTAGACTGAAGAGGGCGAAAATTAAACTTTTTCCTAATCCGAAAACTTGTACAAGCTAGTAAGTAGGAACCAATGAATATAATGCTTTTCCATATATGTAGGCCGATGGGAGAAACTTAATTCAATACAGGTTTTGATTCATCCACTGTTATTAACATATCAATTGTTGTGGGACTCAGAATCGAGGGTTGTTGGACTTGTTGGTATGACGAATGTGAAAACCACACCATAAGAATGAAACCTCAAAAATATGCATCACCAAAGTTGTTTTGGCCCAACTTACATGCCCAACTCTTTTGCCACTGGAGCCCATGCTTCAGCATCAGTGTGAGATACAAAACCAGCGCAGCATGACTCAATTTGCCTAGACTGACTTGGGCGAAAATTAAACTTTCTCCTAATTCAAAAACTTGTACACGCTAGTAAGTAGGAACCAATGAATATAATGCTTTTCCATATATGTAGGCCGATGGAAGAAACTAAATTCAACACAAGTTTTTGTCCATCCACTGTTGTTAACATATCAATTGTTGTGGGATTCGGAATCGAGGGTTGTTGGACTTGTTGGTATGATGAATGAGGAAACCACACCATAGGAATGAAACCTCAAAAATATGCATCACCAAAGATGTTTTGGCCCAACTTACATGCCCTCCCCTTCTGCCACTTGAGCCCACGCTTTGGCATCGGTTCGAGATACAAAACCGACGCAGCATGACTCAGTTTGCCTAGACTGAAGAGGGTGAAAATTAAACTTTTCCTAATCCAAAAACGTGTACACGCTAGTAAGTAGGAACCGATGAATATAATTCTTTTCCATATATGTTGGCCGATGGGAGAAACAAAATTCAATACCAATTTAAACCATCCACTTTGGTTAACATATCAATTATTGTGGGACTCGGAATCGAGGGTTATTGGACATGTTGGTATGATGAATTAGGAAACCATACCATAGGAGCGAAACCTCAAAAATATGCATCACCAAAGTTGTTTTGGCCCAACTTACATGCCTTCCTCTTCTGCCACTTGAGCCCAAGCTTTGGCATCAGGCTGAGATACAAAACCAGCACAGCATGACTCAGATTGCCTAGACTGAAGAGGGCGAAAATTAAACTTTTTCGTAATCCGAAAACTGTACACGCTAGTAAGTAAGAAATAATGAATATAATGCTTTTCCATATATGTAGGCCGATGGGAGAAACTTAATTCAATACCAGTTTTGATCCACCCACTGTTGTTAACATATCAATTGTTGTGGCACTCAGAATCGAGGGTTGTTGGACTTGTTGGTATGATGAATGAGGAAACCACACCATAGGAGCGAAACCTCAAAAATATGCATCGCTAAAGTAGTTTTGGCCCAACTTACATGCCCTCCTCTTTTGCTACTCGAGCCCACGCTTCGGCATCAGTTCGAGATACAAATCCAGCGCAGCATGACTCAGTTTGCCTAGACTGAAGAGGGCGAAAATTAAACTTTTTCCTAATCCGAAAACTTGTACACGCTAGTAACCAATGGCCGTGGGAGAAACTTAATTCAATACTGGTTTTGACCCATCCACTATTGTTAACATATTAATTGTTGTGGGACTCGGAATCGAGGGTTGTTGGACTTGTTGGGAAGATGAATGATGAAACCACACCATAGGAACGAAACCTCAAAAATATGCATCACCAAAGTAGTTTTGGCCCAACTCACATGCCCTCCTCTTCTGCCACTTGAGCCCACGCTTCGGCATCAGTACGAGATATAAAATCAACGTAGCTAGACTCAGTTCGCCTAGACTGAAGAGGGCGAAAATTAAACTTTTTCCTAATCCGAAATCTTGTACACGCTTGTAAGTAGGAATCTATGAATATAATGGTTTTCCATATATGTAGGCCGATAGGAGAAACTTAATTTAATACAGGTTTTGTTCCATCCACTGTTGTTAATGTATCAATTATTGTGGGACTCGGAATCGAGGGTTGTTGGACTTGTTGGTATGATGAATGAGAAAACCACACCATAGGAACGAAACCTCAAAAACATGCATCACCAAAGTTGTTTTGGGCCAACTTACATGCCCTCCTCTTCTGCCACTTGTGCCCACGCTTCGGCATCAGTTTGAGATACAGAACTAGCGCAGCATGACTCAGTTTGCCTAGACTGAAGAGGGCGAAAATTAAACTTTTTCCTAATCCAAAACTTGTACACGCTAGTAAGTACGAACCAATGAATATAATGCTTTTCCATATATGTAGGCCCTTGGGAGAAACTTAATTCAATACCAGTTTTGATCCATCCACTGTTGTTAACATATCAATTGTTGTGGGACTTGGAATCGATGTTTGTTGGACTTTTTGGTAAGATGAATGAGGAAACCACACCATAGGAACGAAACCTCAAAAATATGCATCACCAAAGTTGTTTTGGCTCAACTTACATGCCCTCCTCTTCTGCCACTTGAGCCCACGCTTTGGCATCGGGCCGAGATACAAAACCAGCGCATGATGACTCAGTTTGCCTGGACTGAAGAGGGCGAAAATTAACCTTTTTCCTAATTCAAAAACTTGTACACGCTAGTAAGTAGGAACCAATTGATATAATGCTTTTCCATATATGTAGGCCAATGGGAGAAACTTAATTCAATACAGGTTTTGGTCCATCCACTATTGTTAACATATCATTTGATGTGGGACTCGAAATCGAGGGTTGTTGGACTTGTTGGGAAGATGAATAAAGAAACCACACCATAGGAACGAAACTTCAAAAATATGCATCACCAAAGTTGTTTTGGCCCAACTTACGTGCCCTCCTCTTCTGGCACTTGAGCCCACGCATCGGTGTCAGGCCGAGATACAGAACCAGCGCAGCATGACTCTGTTTGCCTAGACTGAAGAGGGCGAAAATTAAACTTTTTCCTAATCCGAAAACTTGTACACGCTAGTAAGTAGGAAACAATGAATATAATGCTTTTCCATATATGTAGGCCGATGGGAGAAACTTAATTCAATACAGGTTTTCATCCATCCACTGTTATTAACATATCAGTTGTTGTGGGACTCGGAATCGAGGGTTGTTGGACTTGTTGGTATGATGAATAAGGAAACCAAACCATAGGAACGAAACCTCAAAAATAAGCATCACCAAAGTTGTTTTGGCTCAACTTACATGCCCTCCTCTTCTGCCACTTGAGCCCACGCTTCGGCATCGGTTCGAGATACAAAACCAATGAAGCATGACTCAGTTCGCCTAGAATGAAGAGGGCGAAAATTAAACTTTTTCCTAATCTGAAAACTTGTACACGCTAGTAAGTACGAACCAATGAATATAATGCTTTTCCATATATGTGGGCCGATGAGAGAAACTTAATTCAATACATGTTTTGATCCATCCACTGTTGTTAACATATCAATTGTTGTGGGACTCGGAATCGAGGTTTGTTGGACTTATTGGTAATATGAATGAGGAAACCACACCATAGGAACGAAACCTCAAAAATATGCATCACCAAAGTTGTTTTGGCTCAACTTACATGCCCTCCTCTTCTGCCACTTGAGCCCACGCTTTGGCATCGGGCCGAGATACAAAACCAGCGCATAATGACTCAGTTTGCCTAGACTGAAGAGGGCGAAAATTAACCTTTTTCCTAATTCAAAAACTTGTACACGCTAGTAAGTGGGAACCAATTAATATAATGCTTTTCCATATATGTAGGCCAATGGGAGAAACTTAATGTGATGCTCCGGCATCTCAAGTGCATAATCATTCATCATATATGCAACATTCATCATAATGCATCCAACAATGACATGCATTTGAGCCCTAATTCAATCTTGGTTGAAATGCCACTTATCGAAACCTGCTTTCTGCTGATATGTCTTTGTGATTGTGCCTATAACTTTGATTCTATGTGGATTTGGGTGAAACTCATATTGACAAACCTATATACAATTTAATGATGAACAACTTTGGTAACTTGTGCTTTGACATGCATGAAGGTTTGCATAGAGTTTTGGGGCTTTTTCTGTCAGCATGTGAATTCTGTCCAAACATGACCTGTTTAGTAATTTTAAATTTCGTTGATCTTAAAACCAAAATCTTGCAATGCTTGTATTGAGAAAGTTGTAGATCACGAAATTGTAAACAACATTGGTATAAAACTCCTTTTGTGAAAGTGCCTACAAAATAGACTTTTAGAATTTCTATTCTGGAGGGTTCTATTGGTCAAACCTTGGTCAGCAGCTTAAATTCAAATTTGCACCAGATTTTTGAATAGAACACGGTATACAAGTTTATAAGGGAAATGTAGAGGAACAAATTTAGAACACTTCCTCCAATTGGGGTATTTTAAGATTCGGCCTCTAACCAGTTCAAAAACATGATCTTCAAACAAGTGTATCTGCAGTCAAACTCCATTTTCCCATTTTCAGGATTTTCCCTATCTTTTCCTCTCACTGACCGGCGGGCCCCACCGAGCAGTCCACCGGATTCCCACCCGCGTCGGACAAACATCCGGTCCAGTGGGTCCCACCATTTCCGCGTCTCCACGCACTCGGTCTATAGACCCTCCCTCTCTCTTCCCACCCCGATCCCACATGTCAGTGACACCCGGTCCATGGACCGAGTCCAAATCGCGCCCCACCGTTCCCTTTCCCTCTTCCCCGTGCCCATACGGCGGGCGCGCTCTGCGCACCCCGCCCATGGCCGCCAGTGCACTGGCCGCGCCGCGCCCTCGCCTAAAGGGTGAAGACCCCGCGCCCCTCATGAACCTGGACGCACCCCCGGCTCCCTTCGCACTCGCCGCTCCACTGCTCGCTCTCTCGCGCGCCTCTGCCTCCTTTCCCCAAGCGCGGAGCGCCGACCCGCCATTGCCGCAAGCTCGGAGTCCGAGCTGCACCGGCCGCTCCGCTGCTGCCCGAGCCTCCCGACCGCCGCCATTACAACCGCCTCCCCCTCCCGCGCCCAAAGCGCTAGGCCTAGTCGTCTCCCTCCGCCTCCCCCTCCCAAGCGCAGAGTGCCCGCCGCCATCGCCGCCGCGGCGAGCTCACGGCACCCGCCGCCTCGAGCCGCCTCCCACCCCGCCGACGCGCGCCTCGCACGGCCCGCGCCTCCCTCCATCTTCCACGCACGGTCTCGCCGCTCGCCCTCGCCTCTATCACCCTTCCCCGCAAGCGCACCCCACGGCCGCCATTGCCACCGGCCCCTCTCCGTGGACAACCCTCCTCCGGCCCTCCCCTCGCCTCCACGATACCGCCATCGGGACCGTCACGCCGCCGCGCAACTCCCAAGCCTAGCGGCGACCCCTACTGTGCCATACCCCGCCAGAATCGAGCCGCGTCGCCGCGCCCCGCCACGCTGTCGCCTTCTCAGTTCGCCGCCACCGCTCGCCTCTACTCTTCACCGCCGGCGACGACGTCTAGCCCACGGTGTCCATCGTCGCGCCGGCCACCTCCTCGACCCGACTCGGCTCCAAGTTTCCCCTCCACGCTCCGGCGCGAGCGCGCGAACGCCGGCCGCCGCGCGAGGATTTTCCCCGACCGAAGGTAGAAGAAGAACGCGTGTTTTGCAGAAAACCCCCTTCGCGTATTACTTATTGCATCACTGTTTATTGTGTCTTGAATAATTTGTGAAAACACCTCTAGATCTATTAGAGTTTTGTACTTTAACCCGAGCCCTGGTATTTTGCAGATCTAACCTTAGGTTTTAGGAGATTCTTATGCACTGTGCACTGAGTCAGGATAATCTTCTGATCTAGCCCCTGAGGTATACGGTTAATTACGTTCAAGCCCTCGGTCTATGAGTTTTTCCATTTAAATTCATTTATATTGAGTTGTGAACTTTGAAAAATCATAACAATTCAAAGAGAAATCTAAAATGGACAAACTCAGTGGCTATGGACTCCTCTTGAGTAGATCTACATGATAGGTAAGATGTGGACATGTGAAAAGTCTGTTTTGCCCCTGGTTTAGTGCATGCATGGTGTAGGTAAATAAATGGTAAAAATAGACCAAATGGACTCCAAAAATTATGAAACTTGGACAATAGCTTTGTTATGGCATCTAGGTACTGTGTGATTTTTGGTAGCCCTAGCATTGACTGTTTAATTACTATTTTGCCCTATGCATGTAGTTTGTGTATTTATTTGACCTGGAAAATGAAGGCTACATAAAGTGTGCTCAAATGTGACCTCTGGTATTTTTCATGTGCTTTATATAGTATGGATAGCTTGCGGGTAAAGTTTGATGCCTTGCATGTTGAGTTTAAATGGTGATTTGAAAATGACAAAATGACACCTGGTTAACTAAATAAAATGAGAAAGTGGTTCTAGGATGCATAGTTAATTCTATAAAAAATCTGGTGTGCTACTAGTGTGATAGAGAGTCCAGAAAGTATTTTTGGAAGATTCATTAACACTGTTTATAAGTGCATCTTAATTTGCATAAGATAAATATATGGAAAATAGGTGTCATATTAAACTATGGATTTTGTGCTTGCTGATTTTTGTATATGATTTTCATGCCATGAAATGCTTGCTGTAGAAATTTTAAGTTCAGAAACCATTCCGATAAATTATGAAAAATATGAGAAGCCATAGGGCTGGTAACTTGCTAGAATTTTAATAAATTAATTATAACTTGGTTGTAGCTGAAATTTTTGGCAGTAGCACTATGAAGTATGTGTCTACATGTGGTAAAAATTTGAAAGCAATTTGAGTTATCTAACTACATGAACTCACGAGTGCATTATATTCATAAAGGCGCTTTCAAGTGACAACTTCATTTCATTTGATAGGGACTGTGTACACATATAAGACACTAACTTCTGATAACTTCAAAGATAAAATATGGTGATGGTTTGTACGATTTCATAGTGACGAGCTGTATGATTTCTTAGCAAAGTCGTTAAGTTTTCTCATTACGGGAGGTATTTAACTAAGAGTACCCGAACCCATTCTTCATAAACTACTTGATCATGCATCATATACCATTGACACCTCCTACATACATTTGCAAGTCGTTGTACTCTTGTTTGCACTATGTCATGCATATAACACTATATCATATACATGCATTTGCGTTCTCTTGCACTCACTAGCATTTTATCATGCATATAGACCCACGTGCAAGAAGCTATCAACTCAGAAAAAACCAGTGATCAAGAAACCGGACGACAGGCTATATCCGAAGCAAGAAGACGAAGGGTCGCTGATTAAATCCGTCCCTGCTTCAAGGGGTTGCCTGGGGCAAAGCCTCACGACCCGGCAAACTAACATAGTTTAGTTTGTTGGTTCTCTTAAGAATAATTAAAGGTAGGCAGGACCATGATTTCTCCCAGCTAATACAAATCTTGTTGATGTTTACGCATATGCATTAGGAGTTGATTGAAACCAACTGCATTAGACTTCCTGGCCGCCCTGGCCCTAGCACCTATACGTAAAGTTTGTAAGACGAGTGCCTAGATTTCTTAGTGCGACTTTACAAGGTGACAGAAATCTCACTTATGGAAGTTATTATACTTGCTTATGTTTTAAATGAAGATGGGCGGAGATTTTATGAGTTATTTATTGTTTATGGTATCGTGCACTGGACTCTGCTCGAGTCGCATAAGGCCCGTCCGCTGTTCGTTTGCTGATTGGCATAACATTGCTAGAGTGCTTATCCAGGACGTGGGCCTGGTGAAAGTCTTACTTGTGCCATCCGAAGAACATAGACAGACTCCTACCGTGACACCTTGGGGAGCTTGTAGTTGAGCGAGGGCTGACCCGACGTTACCGTGGTATCGCTCCTAAGGCGGCACAACCTGGGAACAACAAAAGGATTGAATCGAACCCGGGATGGGACAAGTGGAGATGGGGAATATATGTGTGGAACGCAATGGCTAGTAAGCATAAACCCCTGGCATTTCTAGTTATTCCCAGGAATATAAAAATCGATTCGAATCGCTGATGCTCACCAGGTGTGAGAATGCCAAATATCACTGTCGGGCAACATAGTAATAACTGTAACATGCTGTTTATTAAGTCACGTTTTTGTATATAACCATGATTGGATGTGTGTGTTTCGTCCCTCTATTCATGGTGTTTCCCATCCACTGCTAGGAGGTCGATGGACTTGGGAGATGCTTTGAGGTCGAGGGAGGGTTGACCCGACGTACTGTGGTATCGCTCCTGAGACGACTACTCCCAAGGGGTTGGATGGAAGCGCTATGAATCTTGGGACGGGACATGTGTTCATGTTTACTTTTCTGCAAGTATTTACTTTATGATATAAATGATCTTCATGATTAATGGATAGCAGCTGTCAAATCATGCTATCTTATGTCCACATGACTTTATTTAAGAATCAACAGCTAAGGATCCACATGATTAGTAAGCATGCTTTGTGTCAGCCGTAAGCCCCGTCCATTAAGTCCTACTGAGTAATTAGTACTCAGGGTTTGCCCCCACTTTTGGATTACAGGTACTGGCGACATCTGGATAGCTATGTTGGAGGTGGTAGTACCGGTGGGCTCGGTGCTACTCGCCTTGTTCATCTCTTCGTGAAGGCTACTTAAGTATATTGTTTCCGCTGCGAGATATTTTGAAAACACTTCCGCTATATGTACACTCTGAAATCGATTCCGCTATTTTATGAAATGTATTTGACTTCTTATATTTGTAAATCTGGTCTACTATTCTCTATTTCAACTGCCTGTGATGATGTAATTGTTGTGGCTCCTTCGAGGGTCGGATGTGTTTGATGTCGGTTCCTCTGGGAATGGTGTTATCGAGAGCCGAAGTACTCTCGACGGACTACCGGGTTTAGTCTGGCCTAAGTGCACTGCGAGCCAGAGGTGGCAGGTGTGCTTAGTCTGGATTAAGCAGGGCGGTTCCGCCACAGCTGGTATTAGAGCCGATGAAACACAGACAACAGTTATATCATCAAGTTTTGTTTTACATACTTATTTTCGAAAGCCCTTTTTAAGTAATTCAAAACGAGAGTATACGCTATGCCCATATAAGGATGTTAGTGTTATACAGGTGACATCACTGACATTCTGACCTAGTTAGAACTCATATGCATATTCAGCGCTTTGAGAAACAACTTTTCGGCCATAGCTGTCCCCAGTACTGGTGGAAGCTATTGGGTTGTGCGAACGGTTGTAAGCTCTGCATTCATGCCCCGTAGTAAAAGCACTTTAAGGGTGGTGGGCATGCTTCGGGCTTTCATACCCACCACACTTACATTCGGTTTTGGGATCCACCTTTTTCTCGACAATCCCCAGTACTGGAGGAAAGTCAGGCTTTGAGGAAAAGGTGCATCGGCCCACCAACATTGTCCATGCAGCAGTCACGCGTGGATGCCACATTAGGTGGTAATGTATGAGAATGCATTCTTCTGCAGGTACACTAACCACGTGTGAATCTAAGAACGACTAGAGAATGACTAGTTGCAGTAAGAAGAGACGTGCATATATGTCACCGAATTATCGCTAGCTATATATATAATACATAGGATGTGTGATGTGAGACCGGATAGGACGAATCATGCATCATGTATCTTTTGCTATCATTTTTGGGGTTATTACTAAAAGACAAAGGGAATAAATCATGATTTAAGCCAACTTTCTGCACGTTTCACTAATGGAAACATTAGGTTCTAGGAACCTGTTTCACCTTGCTAAAATTAAAGCCTTAAGAAGAGACCCTTAGGATTGAATTGAAGCTTGGTTCCGGTTTGCAACCTGAAGTCATGTACACCTGCAGCTAGTAAATCGACCTTACGGCGTAGTCCCAGTCAGATTGATGGGAGTGTTGTCCCGTGTCCAACACAACGCACAAGTTTTCCAATAGCATAAACGATTGTCCGAACCTACAAGATGAGGGCTAACACTTTTGCGCAATCAAGTTGTTCTGTTCACTTACATGCTTTCATGCATTCAGAACGTAATTATGGTGCTATGATCTTTTTGTCACCGCATTGGTTGCATCAAAGTTGTTGGACTAATCACAATTGGCCTCCTTCATGTAGATGGTTACTCCACCGGAGACGTCTGCACAAGGTGCTGCCCATGGGGCACAGTTTCCTCATGAGTTGGCTGCTCTGGTCGCTCAGCAAGGTCAAATCATCAACATGCTCGTTCAAGAGCAACAATGGCGCAACCCGCAAGAGATCAGTTACACTGAATTTGCGGCACTCCAACCGCCAATCTTCACCGCTGCCACGGATCCCCTGGCTGCTGATGACTGGCTTCAGATCATTGAGTCCAAGTTCAATCTACTGCCCCAACTCATTGAGCAACAGAAGGCTTGCTTCACGGCACAATGTCTGCATGGTCCCTCGGGGGCCTGGTGTGCTTCATTCCTGACAATGCAACCAGCCGGGCACCAGATCACGTGGGATGAGTTCCGTGTGGCTTTTCGGGCTCACTATCTCCCGCCTAGCCTCATCGAGCTCAAGCAACGAGAGTTCCGCGCACTTCGACAAGGGAACATGTCAGTACTCGACTACGTGCAAGCTTTCATCCGCCTATCGCAGTACTCACCTGAAGACGTCGACACCGACCCACATAGGGCTACCCGTCTGTTGGATGGATTCGACCCCACTCTGCTGACTCACTTGGGGCGCAGCTATGACAACTTCACCCAGTTGGTAGATGCCGCCATCGACATGGAGAATCGCCTCAGTCGGGCCCACGAGGATCAGTAGAGGAAATGACTCGCAAGCAAACTTCAGTCAGGTTCATCTCAACGACAATGGGTTGTGCATCGTGCACCGCCGCACATGTATTACATCGACATGCCCCAACAGCCAGAGCAACAGTTGGGTACCCAACAACACCCATCATCCTACAGTGCACCGCCTCATCCACCTGCTTCAGTGCCACCTGCCAAACCAAGTGCCAAATACCCCTGCTACAAGTGCGGAAAGGTCGGCCATTTCAGCAAGAATTGTCTTGCCCATCGGCGAAGCCGGGCACCATTGTTGATTGAAGACAACCCACGCCAGAATAAGAAGAAGGGACCCAAGCGAGATTTAGCCCCAACGGAAGGTCGTGTGCACTATACCCACGTAGATCAGATTCCAGAGGGTCAACCAGTGTTAGCAAGCATATTTCTTGTCAACAAGCACCCTACAGTGGTTTTGTTTGACTCCGGAGCAACACACACTTTCATCAGCAGGTCATATGCAACCAAACATGGTTATCACATTGATAATATGAAGGCCAAATACCATATCACAGCTCCGGGATCACCAATTGACACGAGTTAGATTGTGAGGCGCTTACGCTTATGCATAGGCACAGAAGAATTCTATGTTGATCCTGTGGTACTTCCTAACCAGGGGATCGACATTATCTTAGGGATGGATTGAATGAAAGAGCACAATGTCTTGTTAGATATTACTAGCAGGACAGTTCAAATGAAGTCGAGCAAGAGTGGGAAAGTTATGCTCCTTCACCTGCCGAGTCACAAGCATTCGCCACCCACAGTAAATGCCACAGAAGCCCAGTTGATCAAGAAGATACCGGTGGTTTCTGATTTTCCTGATGTGTTTCCGGAAGAGCTTCCCGGACTTCCACCGGACAGAGATGTTGAGTTTGCCATAGAGCTTGTACCTGGCACGGCACCCGTCTCCCGGAGACCATACCAAATGGCACCGGATGAATTGAAAGAGCTGAAAGTGCAGTTGCAAAAACAGCTAGATAAAGGGATTATTCGAGCTAGCTCATCGCCTTGGGGTTGCCCAGCCCTCTTTGTTGAAAAGAAGGACTAAGGGGGTAAAAGGCTATGTGTTGATTACCGGCCTTTGAATGCTGTCACCATCAAAAATAAATACCCGCTACCACACATTGACATTTTGTTTGATCAGTTAGCTGGAGCTAAGGTCTTTTCAAAAATCGATCTGAGGTCTGGCTACTACCAAATAAAGATCCGAGGAGAAGATATACCCAAGACAGCTTTTTCGACCAGATATGGCTTGTATGAGTATTTGGTCATGTCCTTTGGGTTAACCAATGCACCGGCTTTCTTCATGTACATGATGAATTCGGTGTTCATGAATAAACTGGATAAGTTTGTAGTAGTGTTCATTGTTGACATATTAATCTACTCTAAAAGCGAGGAAGAACACAAGGAGCACTTAAGGATAGTACTCAATCGGCTTAGAGAGCACAAGCTTTATGCCAAGTTCAGTAAGTGTGCATTTTGGCTGAAGGAAGTGAGTTTCTTAGGTCACATTCTATCGGAGAAGGGGGTAGCAGTTGACCATAGCAAGGTAAAGGATGTTCTGAACTGGAAGCAACCCAAGACAGTGACAGAGATTCGGAGTTTCCTTGGTTTAGTGGGCTACTACCGCCGCTTCATTAAGGACTTCTCCAAAACTGCGAAGCCAATGACATCACTAACAAAAAAAGAATGCGAAGTATGTATGGAGTTCGAATTGTGAGGAAGCCTTTCAAACCCTGAAGAAGTTGCTAACATCCACACCAGTGCTGGCTCAACCGGACGTCACTAAGCCATTTGACGTGTATTGTGATGCCTCCGGCCATGGGCTGGGCTGTGTCCTGATGCAAGAAGGGAGAGTAATCGCTTACGCCTCGCGGCAACTGAGAAAACATGATGGAAACTACCGAACACATGATCTTGAGCTTGCAGCAGTTGATCACGCTTTGAAGATATGGAGACACTATCTGCTAGGCAATACGTGTCACATCTACACTGACCACAAGAGCCTCAAGTATATCCTCACACAACCTGAGTTAAATATGAGGCATCGACGGTGGTTAGAGCTGATAAAAGATTATGATCTAGAGATTCACTACCATCCTGGCAAGGCCAATGTTGTAGCTGATGCATCAAGCCGTAAGGCTCATTGCAATGTGATTGAAGCCCGCCCGACAGTGAGAGTTATATGTTGTGAGATGGATGAGATCGAAATGCCTACAGAGCAACACACTGAACTATATAGCCTCATCATTGAACCTACAATAAAGGATCAAATCATCATTGCACAAAAGCAAGATAAGAGTATGGCACCTATTCACGAAGGATTAGATGAGAAGAAAAGAGCATGCTTCACACTTGATGACCAGGGAATCTTATGGTTTAAAAATTGCTTAGTGGTACCTAAGGACATGGAGTTGAGAAAGAAGATACTTGACGAAGCCCACACTTCCATGTTCACCATGCACCCGGGCAGCAATAAAATGTACCAAGACTTGAAACAAAAATTTTGGTGGACCCGTATGAAACGGGAGATCGCCAAGTATGTGTCTGAATGCGACGTGTGTCAGCGAGTCAAAGCCGACCACCTAAAGCCTGCTGGTATGCTTCAGCCATTAGCAATTCCAGCCTGGAAATGGGAAGATGTACACATGGACTTCATAGTGGGTTTGCCTCGCACCCAAAAGGGCTATGACTCTATTTGGGTCATTATCGATCGTCTTACCAAATCCGCTCACTTCTTGCCTGTCAAAACTCATTACACTGCGGCTACTTATGCTGAGCTCTACATATCACGGATTGTATCCTTGCATGGTGTGCCACAGACCATCACTTCCGATCGAGGATCGCTGTTTGTGTCTCGCTTTTGGGAGCAACTGCAAACTACTCTTGGAACCAAATTGATTCGGAGTTCAGCATACCACCCTCAAACAAGCGGCCAAGTAGAAAGAGTGAATCAGATCTTAGAGGACATGTTGAGGGCCTGTGCTTTGACCTATTCCACCAAGTGGGATGAGTGTCTTCCCTTAGCGGAGTTCGCATACAACAACAGCTATCAGAAGAGCTTAGAAATGGCACCTTTTGAGGCCCTATATGGTAGACGATGTAGGACACCACTCAACTGGTCTGAACCAGGAGAACGCGTCACCTTTGGTCCAGAATTGGTAACACAAGCTGAAGAGCAAGTAAAGTTCATACACAGCAACCTGAAAAGAGCACAATCTAGGCAGAAAAGCTATTCAGATAAGAGGCGAAGACCCTTAGCCTTTGAAGAAGGCGATCATGTGTATCTTCGGGTGTCACCAATGAAAGGAGTACACCGGTTTGGAGTAAAAGGCAAGCTAGCACCAAGATATGTTGGTCCATTCAAGATCACAGAGAGATGTGGATCAGTAGCTTACCGGCTAGAATTACTACCACACCTTGCTGCGGTTCATGATGTGTTTCACGTCTCGCAACTCAAGAAGTGCTTACGAGTGCCAAAGGTAATTGATACATCTCAAATTCAGATTGAACTGGACCTCACTTATGAAGAGCACCGCATAAAGATCCTCGACCAAAAGCAAAGGTCAACACGGAGAAGAACTATTAACTTCTACAAAGTGCAGTGGAATAATCACTCCAAAGAAGAGGCAACTTGGGAGCAAGAAGAATTCTTGCGAACAAGATATCCTTATTTTCTTCCATCCACTTCAAATTGAGTACGTCACCGCAGTTTCAAAGTTTCAAATTCATACACAGTGCACTTTCTTCTCGTTTAACTTATCGACCCACATCACATCAGAATCTCGGGACGAGATTTCTTTAAGGGGGGTGGGTTGTGATGCTCCAGCATCTCAAGTGCATAATCATTCATCATACATGCAACATTCATCATAATGCATCATACAATGACATGCATTTGAGCCCTAATTCAAACTTGGTTGAAATGCCACTTATCGAAACCTGTTTTCTGCTGATATGTCTTTGTGATTGTGCCTATAACTTTGATCATATTTGGATTTGGGTGAAACTCATATTGACAAACCTGTAGACAATTTAATGATGAACAACTTTGGTAATTTGTGCTTTGACATGCATGAAGGTTTGCATAGAGTTTTGGGGCTTTTTCTGTCAGCATGTGAATTCTGTCCAAACATGACCTGTTTAGTAATTTTAAATTTCCTTGATCTTAAAGCCAAAATCTTGCAATGCTTGTATTGATAAAGTTGTAGATCACGAAATTATGAACAACATTGGTATAAAACTCCTTTTGTGAAAGTTCCTAGAAAATAGACTTTTAGAATTTCTAAACTGGAGAGTTCTATTGGTCAAACCTTGGTCAGCAGCTTAAATTCAAATTTGCCCCAGATTTTTGAATAGAACACGGTATACAAGTTTATAAGGGAAATGTAGAGGAACAAATTTAGAACACTTCCTCCAATTGGGGTATTTTTAGATTCGGCCTCTAACCGGTTCAAAAACGTGATCTTCAAACAAGTGGATCTGCAGTCAAACTCCATTTTTCCATTTTCGGGATTTTCCCTCTCTTTTCCTCTCACTGACCGGCGGGCCCCACCGAGCAGTCCACCGGATTCCCGCCCGCGTCAGACAAACATCCGGTCCAGTGGGTCCCACCATTTCCGTGTCTCCACGCACTCGGTCTATAGATCCTCCCTTTCTCTTCCCACCCTGGTCCCACATGTCAGTGACACCCGGTCCATGGACCGAGTCCACATCGCGCCCCACCGTTCCCTTTCCCTCTGCCCCGCGCCCACGCGGCGGGCGCGCTCTGCGCACCCCGCCCATGGCCGCCAGTGCACTGGCCGCGCCGCGCCCTCGCCTAAAGGGTGAAGACCCCGCGCCCATCATGAACCTGGACGCACCCCCGGCTCCCTTCGTACTCGCCGCTCCACTCCTCGCTCTCTCGCGCGCCTCTGCCTCCTTTCCCCAAGCGCGGAGCGCCGACCCGCCATTGCCGCAAGCTCGGAGTCCGAGCTGCGCCGGCCGCTCCGCTACTCCCCGAGCCTCCCGACCGCCGCCATTACAACCGCCTCCCCATCCCGCGCCCAACGCGCTAGGCCTAGTCGTCGCCCTCCGCCTCCCCCTCCCAAGCGCAGAGTGCCCACCGCCATCGCCGCCGCGGTATACGGTTAATCTTTTGATGCACTGTGCACTAAGTCAGGATAATCTTCTGATCTAGCCCCTGAGGTATATGGTTAATTACGTTCAAGCCCTCGGTCTATGAGTTTTTCCATTTAAATTCATTTATATTGAGCTGTGAACTTTGAAAAATCATAACAATTCAAAGAAAAATCCAAACTGGACAAACTCAGTGGCTATGGACTCCTCTTGAGTAGATCTACATGATAGGTAAGGTGTGAAAAGTCTGTTTTGCCCCTGGTTTAGTGCATGCATGGTGTAGGTAAATAAATGGTAAAAATAGACCAAATGAACTCCAAAAATTATGAAACTTGGACAGTAGCTTTGTTATGGCATCTAGGTACTGTGTGATTTTTGATAGCCCTAGCATTGACTGTTTAATTACTGTTTTGCCCTATGCATGTAGTTTGTGCATTTATTTGACTTGGAAAATGAAGGCTACATAAAGTGTGCTCAAATGTGACCTCTGGTATTTTTCATGTGCTTTATACAGTATGGATAGCATGCGGGTAAAGTTTGAAGCCTTGCATGTTGAGTTTAAATGGTGATTTGAAAATGACAATATGACACCTACTTAACTAAATAAAATGAGAAAGTGGTTTTAGGATGCATAGTTAAATCTATGAAAAATCTGGTGTGCTACTAGTGTGATAGGGAGTCCAGAAAGTATTTTTGGAAGGTTCATTAACACTGTTTATAAGTGCACCTTAATTTGCATAAGATAAATATATGAAAAATAGGTGTCATATTAAACTATGGATTTTGTGCTTGCTGATTTTTGTATATGATGTTCATGCCATGAAATGCTTGCTGTAGAAATTTCAAGTCCAGAAACCATTCCGATAAATTATGAAAAATCTGAGAAGCTATAGGGCTGGTAACTTGTTGGAATTTTGGCAGTAGCACTATGAAGTATGTGTCTACATGTGGTAAAAATTTGAGAGCAATTTGAATTGTCTAACTACATGAACTCACGAGTGCATTATATTCATAAAGGCGCTTTCAAGTGACAACTTCATTTCATTTGATAGGGACTGTGTACACATATAACACACTAACTTCTGATAACTTCAAAGATAAAATATGGTGATGGTTTGTACGATTTCTTAGTGATGGGCTGTATGATTTCTTAGCAAAGTCGTTAAGTTTTCTCATTATGGGAGGTATTTAACTAAGAGTACCCGAACCCATTCTTCATAAACTGCTTGATCATGCATCATATACCATTGACACCTCCTACATACATTTGCAACTCGTTGTACTCTTGTTTGCACTATGTCATGCATATAACACTATATCATATACATGCATTTGCGTTCTCTTGCACTCACTAGCATTTTATCATGCATATAGACCCACGTGCAAGAAGCTATCAATTCAGGAGAAACCAGTGATCAAGGAACCGGACGACAGGTTATATCCGAAGCAAGAAGACGAAGGGTCGCTGATTAAATCCGTCCCTGCTTCAAGGGGTTGCCCGGGGCAAAGCCTCACGACCCGGCAAACTAACATAGTTTAGTTTGTTGGTTTTCTTAAGAACAATTAACGGTAGGCAGGACCATGATTTCTCCCAGCTAATACAAATCTTGTTGATGTTTACGCATATGCATTAGGAGTTGATTGAAACCAACTGCATTAGACATCCTGGCCGCCCTGGCCCTAGCACCTATACGTAAAGTTCGTAAGACGAGTGCCTAGATTTCTTGGTGCGAGTAGACACGAGTGATTATACTCGTCTCGTAGGTACGACTTTACAAGGTGACAGAAATCTCACTTATGGAAGTTATTATACTTGCTCATGTTTTAAATGGAGACCGGACGGAGATTTTATGAGTTATTTATTGTTCATGGTATCGTGCACTGGACTCCGCCCGAGTCGCATAAGGCCCGTCCGCTGTTCGTCTGCTGATTGGCATAACATTGCTAGAGTGCTTATCCAGGACATGGGCCTGGTGAAAGTCTTACTTGTGCCATCCGAAGAACAGAGTCAGACTCCTACTGTGACACCTTGGGGAGCTTGTAGTCGAGGGAGGACTGACCCGACGTTACCGTGGTATCGCTCCTAAGGCGGCACAACCTGGGAACAACAGAAGGGTTGAATCAAACTTGGGATGGGACAAGTGGAGATGGGGAATATATGTGTGGAACGCGATGGCTAGTAAGCATATACCCCTGGCATTTCTAGTTACTCCCGAGAATATAAAAATCGATTCGAATCGCTGATGCTCACCAGGTGTGAGAATGCCAAATATCACTGTCGGGCAACATAGTAATGACTGTAACATGCTGTTTATTAAGTCATGTTTTTGTATATAACCATGATTGGATGTGTGTGTTTCATCCCTCTATTCATGATGTTTCCCATCCACTACTAGAAGGTCGATGGACTTGGAAGATGCTTTGAGGTCGAGGGAGGGCTGACCCGACGTACTGTGGTATCGCTCCTGAGACGGCTACTCCCAAGGGGTTGGATGGAAGCGCTATGAATCTTGGGACGGGACTTCATGATTAATGGATAGCAGCTATCAAATCCTGCTATCTTATGTCCACATGACTTTATTTAAGAATCAACAGCTAAGGATCCACATGATTAGTAAGCATGCTTTGCGTCAGCCGTAAGCCCCGTCCATTAAGTCCTACTGAGTAATTAGTACTCAGGGTTTGCCCCCACTTTTGGATTACAGGTACTGGCGACATCTGGATAGCTGTGTTGGAGGTGGTAGTACCGGTGGGCTTGGTGCTACTCTCCTTGTTCATCTCTTCGTGAAGGCTAAGTATATTGTTTTCGCTGCGAGATATTTTGAAAACGCTTCCGCGATATGTACACACTGAAATTGCTTCCGCTATTTTATGAAATGTATTTGACTTCTTATATTTGTAAATCCGGTCTACAATTCTCTATTTCAACTGCCCGTGATGATGTAATTGTTGTGGCTCTTTCGAGAGTCGGATGTGTTTGATGTCGGTTCCTTTGGGAATGGTGTTATCGAGAGCCGAAGTACTCTCGACGGACTACCGGGTTTAGTCTGGCCTAAGTGCACTACGAGCCAGAGGTGGCAGGTGTGCTTAGTCTGGATTAAGCCGGGCGGTTCCACCACACTTAATTCAATACAGGTTTTAGTCCATCCACTATTGTTAACATATCAATTGTTGTGGGACTCGGAATCGAGGTTTGTTGGATTTGTTGGTAAGATGAATGAGGAAACCACACCAAAGGAACGAAACCTCAAAAATATGCATCACCAAAGTTGTTTTGGCTCAACTTACATGCCCTCCTCTTCTGCCACTTCAGCCCACGCTTCGGCATCGGGACGAGATACAAAACCAGCGCATAATGACTCAGTTTGCCTAGACTGAAGAGGGCAAAAATTAACCTTTTTCCTAATTCAAAACATTGTACACGCTAGTAAGTAGGAACCAATTAATATAATGCTTTTCCATATATGTAGGCCAATGTGAAAAACTTAATTCAATACAGGTTTTGGTCCATCCACTATTGTTAACATATCATTTGTTGTGGGACTCGAAATCGAGGGTTGTTGGACTTGTTGGGAAGATGAATAAAGAAACCACACCATAGGAACAAAAGTTCGAAAATATGCATCACCAAAGTTGTTTTGGCCCATCTTACATGCCCTCCTCTTCTGCCACTTGAGCCGACGCTTCGGCGTCGGGCTGAGATACAAAACCAGCGCAGCATGACTCAGTTTTCATAGACTGAAGAGGGCGAAGATTAAACTTTTTCCTTATCCGAAAACTTGTACACGCTAGTAAGTAGGAACCAATGAATATAATGCTTTTCCATATATGTAGGCCGATGGGAGAAACTTAATTTAATACAGGTTTTGGTCCATCCACTATTGTTAACATATCAATTGTTGTGGGACTCAGAATCGAGGGTTGTTGGACTTGTTGGCATGATGAATGAGAAACCCACACCATAGGACAGAAACCTCAAAAATATGCATCACCAAAGTTGTTTTGGCCCAACTTACATGCCCAACTCTTCTGCCACTGGAGCCCACGCTTCAGCATCAATCCGAGATACAAAACCAGCGCAGCATGACTCAATTTGCCTAGACAGACTTGGGCGAAAATTAAACTTTTTCCTAATACAAAAACCTGTACACGCTTGTAAGTAGGAACCAATGAATATAATGCTTTTCCATATATGTAGGCCGATGGGAGAAACGTAATTCAATACAGGTTTTGATCCATCCACTATTGTTAACATATCAATTGTTGTGGGCCTCGAAATCGAGGTTTGTTGGACTTGTTGGTAAGATGAACGAGGAAACAATATGCATCACCAAAGTTGTTTTGGCTCAACTTACATGCCCTCCTCTTCTGCCACTTGAGCCCACACTTCGGCATCAGTCCGAGATATAAAACCAACGCAGCATGACTTAGTTTGCCCCGACTGAAGAGGGCGAAAATTAAACTTTTTCCTAATCTGAAAATTTGTACACGCTAGTAAGTAGGAACCAATGAATATAATACTTTTCCATATATGTAGGCCGATGGGAAAAACTTAATTCAATACCAGTTAAACCATCCACTTTTGTTAACATATCAATTGTTGTGGGACTCGGAATCGAGGGTTGTTGGACATGTTGGTATGATGAATTAGGAAACCAAACCGTAGGAACGAAACCTCAAAAATATGCATCGCCAAAGTTGTTTTGGCCCAACTTACATGCCTTCCTCTTCTCCCACTTGAGCCCAAGCTTTGGCATCAGCCCGAGATACAAAACCAACGCAGCATGACTCAGATTGCCTCGACTGAAGAGGGCAAAAATTAAACTTTTTCCATATCCGAAAACTGTACACGCCAGTAAGTAAGAACCAATGAATATAATGCTTTTCCATATATGTAGGCCGATGGTAGAAACTTAATTCAATACCAGTTTTGATCCATCCACTATTGTTAACATATCAATTGTTGTGGGACTCGGAATCGAGGGTTGTTGGACTTGTTGGTATGATGAAAGATGAAACCACACCATAGGAACGAAACCTCAAAAATATGCATCACCAAAGTTGTTTTGGCCCAACTTACATGCCCTCCTCTTCTGCCACTTGAGCCCACGCTTCGGCATGAGTCCGAGATACAAAACCAACGTAGCATGACTTAGTTTGCCCAGACTAAAGAGGGCGAAAATTAAACTTTTCCTAATCTGAGATTTGTACACGCTAGTATGTAGGAACCAATGAATATAATGCTTTTCCATATATGTTGTAGGAACCAATGAATATAATGCTTTTCCATATATGTTGGCCGATGGGAGAAACTAAATTCAATACCAGTTTAAACCATCCACTTTGGTTAACATATCAAATATTGTGGGACTCGGAATCAAGGGTTGTTGGACATGTTGGTACGATGAATTAGGAAACCAGACCATAGGAACAAAACCTCAAAAATATGCAGCACCAAAGTTGTTTTGGCCCAACTTACATTCCATCCTCTTCTGCCACTTGAGCCCAAGCTTTGGCATCAGGCAGAGATACAAAACCAGCGCAGCATGACTCAGATTGCCTAGACTGAAGAGGGCAAAAATTAAACTTTTTCCTAATCCGAAAACTGTACACGCTAGTAAGTAAGAACCAATGAATATAATGCTTTTCCATATATGTAGGACGATGGGAGAAACATAATTCAATACCAGTCTTGATCCACCCTTTGTTAACATATCAATTGTTGTGGGACTCGGAATCGAGGGTTGTTGGACTTGTTGGTATGATGAATGAGGAAACCACACCATAGGAACGAAACCTCAAAAATATGCATCGCCAAAGTAGTTTTGGCCCAACTTACATCCCTCCTCTTCTGCCACTTGAGCCCACGCTTCGGCATCAGTCCGAGATACAAAACCAACGCAGCATGACTCAGTTTGCCTAGACTGAAGAGGGCGAAAATTAACTTTTTCCTATTCCGAAAACTTGTACACGCTAGTAAGTAGGAACCATCGAATTTAATGCTTTTCCATATATGTAGGCCGATGGGAGAAACTTAATTCAGTACAGGTTTTGATCCATCCGCTGTTGTTAACATATCAATTGTTGTGGGACTCGAAATCCGGGGTTGTTGGACTTGTTGGTATGATAAAAGAGGAAACCACACCATAGGAAAGAAACCCCAAAAATATGCATCACCAAAGTTGTTTTGGCCCAACTTACATGCCCTCATCTTCTGCCACTTGAGCCCACGCTTCGGCATTAGTCCGAGATACAAATGCAATGCAGCATGACTCAGTTTGCCTAGACTGAAGAGGGAGAAAATTAAACTTTTTCCTAATCCGAAAACTTGCACACGCTTGTAGGAACCAATGGCCGTGGGAGAAACTTAATTCAATGCAGGTTTTGATCCATCCACTATTGTTAACATATCAATTGTTGTGGGACTCGGAATCGAGGGTTGTTGGACTTGTTGGGAAGAAGAAAGAGGAAACCACACCATAGGAACGAAACCTCAAAAATATGCATCACCAAAGTAGTTTTGGCCCAACTTACATGCCCTCCTTTTCTGGCACTTGAGCCCACGCTTCGGCATCAGTACGAGATATAAAATCAACGTAGCATGACTCAGTTTGCCTAGACTGAAGAGGGCGAAAATTAAACTTTTTCCTAATCCGAAAACATGTACACGCTAGTAAGTAGGAACCTATGAATATAATGGTTTTCCATATATGTAGGCCGATGAAAGAAACGTAATTCAATACAGGTTTTGATCCATCCACTGTTGTTAACATATAAATTGTTGTGGGACTCGGAATCGAGGGTTGTTGGACTTGTTGGTATGATGAATGAGCAAACCACACCATAGGAACGAAACCTCAAAAACATGCATCAGCAAAGTTGTTTTGACCCAACTTACATGCCCTCCTCTTTTGCCCCATGAGACCAATCTTCAGCATCAGGCTGAGATACAAAACCAGTGCAGCATGACTCAGTTTGCCTAGACTGAAGAGGGCGAAAATTAAACTTTTTCTTAATCCAAAAACTTGTACACGCAAGTAAGTAAGAACCAATGAATATAATGCTTTTCCATATATGTAGGCCGATGGGAGAAACTTAGTTCAATACAGGTTTTGATCCATCCACTTTTGGTAACATATCAATTGTAGTGGGACTCGAAAATGAGGGTTGTTGGACTTGTTGGTATGATGAATGAGGAAACCACACCATAGGAACGAAACCTCAAAAATATGCATCACCAAAGTTGTTTTGGCCCAACTTACATGCCCTCCTCTTCTGCCACTTGAGCTCACGCTTCGGCATCAGACCAAGATACAAAACCAGCGCAACATGACTTAGTTTGCCTAGACTGAAGAGGGCAAAAATTAAACTTTTTCCTAATCCGAAAACTTGTACACGCTAGTAAGTAGGAACCTATGAATATAATGGTTTTCCATATATGTAGGCCGATGGAAGAAACGTAATTCAATACAGGTTTTGATCCATCCACTGTTGTTAACATATAAATTGTTGTGGGACTCGGAATCGAGGGTTGTTGGACTTGTTGGTATGATGAATGAGCAAACCACACCATAGGAACGAAACCTCAAAAATATGCACCAGCAATGTTGATTTGACCCAACTTACATGCCCTCCTCTTTTGCCACATGAGACCAATCTTTAGCATCAGGCCGAGATACAAAACCAGCGCAGCATGACTCAGTTTCCCTAGACTGAAGAGGGCGAAAATTAAACTTTTTCCTAATCCGAAAACTTGTACACGCTAATAAGTACGAACCAATGAATATAATGCTTTTCCATTTATGTTGGCCGATGGGAGAAACTAAATTCAATACCAGTTTAAACCATCCACTTTGGTTAACATATCAAATATTGTGGGACTCGAAATCAAGGGTTGTTGGATATGTTGGTATGCTGAATTAGGAAACCAGACCATAGGAACGAAACCTCGAAATATGCATCACCAAAGTTGTTTTGGCCCAACTTACATTCCATCCACTTCTGCCACTTGAGCCCAAGCTTTGGCATCAGGCTGAGATACAAAACCAGCGTAGCATAACTCAGATTGCCTAGACTGAAGAGGGCAAAAATTAAACTTTTTCCTAATCCGAAAACTATACACGCTAGCAAGTAAGAACCAATGAATATAATGCTTTTCCATATATGTAGGCCGATGGGAGAAACTTAATTCAATACCAGTCTTGATCCACCCTCTGTTAACATATCAATTGTTGTGGGACTCTGAATCGAGGGTTGTTGGACTTGTTGGTATGATGAATGAGGAAACCACACCATAGGAACGAAACCTCAAAAATATGCATGGCCAAAGTAATTTTGGCCCAACTTACATCCCTCCTCTTCTGCCACTTGAGCCCACGCTTCGGCATCAGTCTGAGATACAAAACCAACGCAGCACGACTCAGTTTGCTTAGACTGAAGAGGGCGAAAATTAACTTTTTCCTAATTCGAAAACTTGTACACGCTAGTAAGTAGGAGCCATCGAATTTAATGCTTTTCCATATATGTTGGCCGATGGGAGAAACTTAATTCAGTACTGGTTTTGATCCATCCGCTGTTGTTAACATATCAATTATTGTGGGACTCGAAATCGGGGGTTGTTGGACTTGTTGGTATGATGAATGAGGAAACCACACCATAGGAAAGAAACCCCAAAAATATGCATCACCAAAGTTGTTTTGGCCCAACTTACATGCCCTCATCTTCTGCCACTTGAGCCCATGCTTCGGCATTAGTTCGAGATACAAATCCAACGCAGCATGACTCAGTTTGCCTAGACTGAAGAGGGAGATAATTAAACTTTTTCCTAATCCGAAAACTTGTACACGCTTGTAGGAACCAATGGCCGTGGGAGAAACTTAATTCAATACTGGTTTTGATCCATCCACTATTGTTAACATATCAATTGTTGTGGGACTCGGAATCGAGGGTTGTTGGACTTGTTGGGAAGAAGAATGAGGAAACCACACCATAGAAACGAAACCTAAAAAATATGCATCACCAAAGTAGTTTTGGCCCAACTTACATGCCCTCCTCTTCTGCCACTTGAGCCCACGCTTCGGCATTAGTACGAGATATAAAATCAACGCAGCATGATTCAGTTTGCCTAGACTGAAGAGGGCGATAATTAAACTTTTTCCTAATCCAAAAACTTGTACACGCTAGTAAGTAAGAACTAATGAATATAATGCTTTTCCATATATATAGGCCGATGGGAGAAACTTAATTCAATACCAGTTTTGATCCATCCATTGTTGTTAACATATCGATTGTTGTGGAACTCTGAATCGAGGGTTGTTGGACTTGTTGGTATGGTGAATGAGGAAACCACACCATGGGAACGAAAGCTCAAAAATATGCATCACCAAAGTTGTTTTGGCCCAACTAACATGCCTTCCTCTTCTGCCACTTGAGCCCACGCTTCGGTATCAGTCCGAGATACAAAACCAACGCAGCATGACTCAGTTTGCCTAGACTGAAGAGGGCAAAAATTAAATTTTTTCCTAATCCAAAAACTTGTACACGCTAGTAAGTAAGAACCAATGAATATAATGCTTTTCCATATATATAGCCTGATGGGAGAAACTTAATTCAATACCAGTTTTAATCCATCCACCGTTGTTAACATATCAGTTATTTTGGGACTCGGAATCGAGGGTTGTTGGACTTGTTCGTATGATGAATGAGGAAACCACACCATAGGAACGAAATCTCAAAAATATGCATCACCATAGTTGGTTTGGCCGAACTTACATGCCCTCATCTTCTGCCACTTGAGCCCCCGCATCGGCACCAGTCCGAGATACAAAACCTGCGCAGCATGACTTAGTTTGCCTAGACTGAAGAGGCCGAAAATTAAACTTTTTCCTAATCCGAAAACTTGTACACGCTAGTAAGTAGGAACCAATGAATATAATGCTTTTCCATATATGTGGGCCGATGGGAGAAACTTAATTCAATACAGGTTTTGATCCATCCACTATTGTTAACATATCAATTATTGTGGAACTCGGAATCGAGGGTTGTTGGACTTGTTGGGAAGATGAATGAGGAAACCACACCATAGGAACGAAACCTCAAAAATATGCATCACCAAAGTTGTTTTGGCCCAACTTACGTGCCCTCCTCTTCTGCCACGTGACCCCACGCTTTGGCACCAGTCCGAGATACAAAACCAACGCAGCATGATTCAGTTTGCCTAGACTGAAGAGGGCGAAAATTAAGCTTTTTCCTAAACTGAAAACTTCTACACGCTAGAAAGTAGGAACCAATGAATATAATGCCTTTCCATATATGTAGCCCGATGGGATAAACTTAATTCAATACAGGTTTTGAACCATCCACTGTTGTTAACATATCAATTGTTGTGGGACTCGAAATCGAGGGTTGTTGGACTTGTTGGTATGATGAATGAGGAAACCACACCATTGGAACGAAACCCTAAAAATATGCATCATCAAAGTTGTTTTGCCCCAATTTACATGCCCTCCTCTTCTGCCACTTGAGCCGATGCTTCGGCATCTGTCCGAGATACAAAACCAGCGCAGCATGACTCAGTTTGCCTAGACAGAAGAGGGCTAAAATTAAACTTTTTCCTAATCCGAAAACTTCTGCACACTAGAAAGTAGGAACAAATGAATATAATGCTTTTCCATATATGTATCCCGTTGGGAGAAACTTAATTCAATACAGGTTTTGATCCATCCACTATTGTTAACATATCGATTGTTGTGGGACTCAGAATCGAGGGTTGTTGGACTTGTTAGGAAGATGAATGAGAAAAACACACCATAGGAACGAAACCTCAAAAATATGCATCGCTGTCACACCCCAAAATTTCTAATTTTGGGATGTGAATAGATAACAATGAATAAAATGAAGGATTTCTAAATTTTCTAAAATTTTCGAACTTGTAAGTTTTGCTGGATTGAAAGAAGCGTATGCTTTTGAAAAGTTTTTCCAATGAGAACTCATTTGTTTGTTGCATTCATGCCGAATTGCATAGTGTTTATGTGTGTAAAATGAGGTTTCAAAATATTTCAAAACCTGCTAGGTTTAAAGTCCATCTCAATTCATATCTCTAAAATCCTACTCCTTTGCTTCCTTGCCAACTCGAGTTGTATCTCTAAAGTTTCACCGATTCAAAACTATAAACCAATCTTGTTGACCATCCTCTACACTAAGTCACGTCTTTCAATTTATCTAAGTCATTCTTAAAACCTTTGATGATATCACCCGACCTCACTCTTTTTGCCTCTTTTGAAATCAACATTTCGATATCCTGTTTCCATGTTTACCTTTTCATCATTTCTTTCCATTGACATCATTTGGTAAAACTTAGTGTCATTCTTAGGCTCATGTCCAAATGATGTTCTCTTCTATCTCTCATTCCATAGAACCCAGAAATTCCTAATTCGGTTCTAGTTGATGCCGTCAAATTTTCTCCCTTATCATTTTCTCTCTTGTGCATGACAAACTCAAGACTCAATCAATGGGTCAAGGCCCAAAGTTTCCACTCATTTTGACCTTGGATCAAGGCCCGAAATCCTTTCTTTTATTTCCCACTTCTGTCCATAGCTTGGGCCAGCCCTAAACAGGCCCAAAACAGCCCAAACTAACCCTAATCTTTCTCTCCCTAGCTGCCCCTCCCCTCCTGGTCGCCCCTCCCCTCTCCTGGCCGCCCCTCCCCTTCCTCCTCATGAGAAAACAGAAGGAGGGAGCAGCCATGGCCGCCCCTCTCCCCCATGGCTGCCCTCTCTCATCCCTACACTCCCCCCCACCACCGAAACATGAAAACGGAGTGCTCTTATCACAAGGAAGATGATCCCCTGCTGCGTTCTTCGATCCACGCCCTCAAGGATGCCATGGAGGTTGCCTCCTTGCTGCTGCCCCTGCTGTCCATGGGTGTGGAGACCATGGAGAGCACCCCCGACGATCCCCGACGCCGAGGCAAGGCTGCAGCCCTATGGGATCGTGTGCGCAGCGGCATCACCGCCTTGATGTCGCCCATGTCATCTCTTCCACCATCAAACCCTAGGTGATGATGCCCCTCATATGTTCCTCTATGTTTCCTTATTTCCCGCTGCAAATCATGTTGCATAGATCGAATCCCATCAAGTTCCGGCAAGGTTTACCCATTCGACGTCTCGCTGCAGTCATGGACAGCCACGTTGCCCTAGTGGGCACGGTTGTTTTCCGCTATTCCAGTGACCTGATGGTCATGCCCTTCAACCAAATCTTGTATCTTGTCCTTGAGCACATACCCATAAAACGGTTTGGCCATCGGAGCCATGGAGAACAGCTTTTCATTGGTTGATGTGTCCGCTATTGCTGCTGTCCATGACAGCCGTGTGGCTGCCTTTGGTTCATGTTTTGCCGGTGATCCGGTAGTTTAATGGCCCAGCCCTTAGTCTGAGATGTACCTAATACCCTTGTACACACCTCCATAAAATGGTTTGTCCATAAGTTTAGCGGTGCAAGAGTAACGGCCGTCGCCGTGCTCGCTGTCATTGCAGTCCAGACAGCAGCAGTGCTGCCATTTTGGCGCATGTTTTCTCAATGATCCGGAGGTCCAATCAGCGAGCCCTTCGACCGAGATGTGTATTATATCCTCAATCATGCCCCTATAAATTGGTTCTGCCATAGGAGGCACAGGTCCGGAGATTTTAGCGTTACCGTGAACACATATCTGCAGCCTGGACAGCCGAGCTTCTACCAAATGCAAGGGTCTTTTCTATTAATCATCTTCTCCAATCATCGAATCCTTTTGTCACATCATGTATATCATAGTACCACACATTTCTGTAAATTTTGGCAGCCTTTGGATCAGTTTAGGCCAGGTATTGGATGGTCTTTTCGATCGGTGCACTTGCTGTCCCTCCTGCAGAAAAGTAGCTACATATGTCTGTCTCGCGTCTTGTTTTGCCATTGACCCATTGATCAAATATCAGCACCCTTTGGTCAGACTCTAGTCCACATATCCCTTATCAATTCCACAAATAATATCCTTAAATGGCGTGGCATGGAAAGAGTTCTAGTGCCCACATTACTGCTGTCCTATCACGCGCAGTTTCAGCACAAACACCACTGCAAGATCAACTGTATTCCTCTCTCAATTGCACCCTGGTTCCTTCTCAACCCCTCATATTCTCCACCACAATAATATCTCTATGCAAACCATGCCCTGGCAACATCTTTCACCTTTTCATGTTTATATCTCTTAACACCTAGCCCTACCATAATGAGTTCCTACCTTCATATCCTTCATCATGAGTTTATTCTTTTCTAGCCACCTTTATATCCTTGTTAAACATTGTTCCAGTTGTTGCGCTCCCATGTTATTAGTAACGACCAGTGTTCTTTTTATATTCTTTATAAAATCATTTATTCGTATGGTGTATTGTTCTTAGTTCCCCTTTGTTTGTTGTTTCAGTTGTTTGCGCTGAGGATCAACGTGTGTGAGCAGCAGCAAAAGTACTTTTTGAGGAAGGCAAGTATAACATGGACACAACCCAATAACCACTTAATCACTTCATATGCATGTGTCTAATTTTGTATGCCAATAAGGACTGTACCTAGCCTCTGTTATCGCAATGTTTACCTATGGGGATGCATGTGGGTTAAGTTTTGCTAGTTGCTGCTCAAACTCATGTATCTTCTGTTAATAATTTTGATTAATGGATCTATGCAATCAAATCTTGAGCTTGACCCGCTGTGGTTCATGTTCCTTTAAAAATGGCTTTTTAGCAACTTGGTTTAGGGGGCATGAGCATATGTTTTGCTCATAGCCACTCTCCTTAAGGACCGGTTCGCAAAGCGACAACCTGGGACAACAGTGCTACCATGAGACTGGAATGGGACGGTCTTGGCTAATTAATTGGGTTGCATTGGTTTGGGAGTAACTTACCGACGGGGCAAGAGGGGAGATGAGCTTCTGTGGCCCTCGCGCTACTTGGGTTGAGTGGGTTTATCTCCCCTTGAGGCTTGCTCCACAGTTGCGGATCCTGAAACCTTAGCGGTTGCGCCTTACCAACGTGATCTTTGTAAAGGCCTCGTAGTGTGCTTGCTAGCCATCTCATCTAAGGTAATGTGGTGGACCACTAGCGTAGCCCACGACTCATGGGTAAAGATGTACAACCTCTCGAGAGTGTAAAACTGACATGTCAGCCGTGCTCACGGTTATGAGCGGCCCAGATCCTTTATGCAGATTAGTGGTTCTGTTGGGTTTGAAAGTGGTTCTTATGTTAATATTGTTGACTAATGTTCACAAGCAATATCTTGGGTTTAATGGTTTATCTACCAACTTGTAGTAACTAGTTGTTTAATAAAACTTGACCAACTAAAAGCTCATGCAACGTGTCAGCCAACCTTAGAGCCTCATAGTTCATGTTATACTTGTGGAGTACGAGTTGAAGTACTCACGCTTGTTTCTTTTATTTCAACCTACTGTTGGCTGGAACCCAACCGCTGCTCAGAAGATGAAGGCTTAAAGGAGTACAAATGAAGGATCATGGAGTTCTAGGCGAGCGACCCCCAGTTGGCTTCCCTGTGGATGGCCTGGTGTTTTAGTTATGCTTCCGCTACTCTGTGTTAAAGACTTGATGTCTTTATGTAATTCTTGTTTAAACGATATGTAATAAAGCATTGTCTATGATATCACTGTTAATTGTCTCTATATGTGTGAGATTAGATCCTAGCACACATATAGATTTGCTCTGATTTTTCTTTTGAAAACCAGGGTGTGACAAAGTGGTATCAGAGCCGTGCTGACTGTAGGACGCAAGCCTAGGTAGCAATGGTCGTCACTAAGGTTATATTTTCTCTATATTTTGAAAAACTTTCAACTATGTGACCTTTGCCTATCTCTTGTTGCTCAAAACTCATCTTCTGCTATCTATTGATAAAATAGTCACCCTCTCTTATCTTTGTTTAAAATCTTTAGTCTTTGGCCAATACGATATACAAGGCAAGTGAAGATGTTCGTGAAGTTTGAGCTCAACATATCATCATCAACTTATGGACACCTAATGTGAAGTTGAAGAGCACATGGCATGCAGTGTCTTCCCCAACTTTCAAGTTTGCAAGAACGTATACCCACTCGCTAGTTTAGTGCTTTGAGTTATATAAGTTTCACCTAAGCCTTTTATATCGCTAGACAAACGATGTTAAGGTTTGAGTGCTAGTGTGGTTTCATAAGGACATAATCATGTTAGTGTGCTCCTATGTTGTTTGCTTTGTTATTGTGATATATGTTTGATTTGGTTCTTTGTAGTGATTGTTGATGTGCTGTTGACCTTTCTGGTTTACAATGGCATCGATAGATAGATGGGTTTCTTCTATCCATGTCCTTGCTTTGTTCTCTCCCTTGTGCCTTCTGTCTGTTATCTCATTGGTATGGTGAACGCTAGAGAAGAATGCTTGAGACAAATGGCAACAAGTCAACATTCTAATCTCACCCCCTTTCTTCAAGTGTGAAGACGAACTACACAAGATTGCTGCAAGTATCATTCTGTTAAGGGGGGTAGATCCCAATTACCAGCAAGAATCACTGAATGGTAGGAGAATAAGAAATAAGTTGGGACTGTGGTTGAAAAACAAGAATAAATGTTGGAAGAATGGAAAACACCTCAGGATGTGAAGGACATCAGAAGCTTCCTTAATATGGCATGGTATTATTGGAGGTTCATTAAGGATTCTCAAAGATTTTAGAGCAACTGATAACCTTGTGCGAGAGAAATGCTAAGTTTCTACGGACTTTAGGTCACCGAGATACATCCGAATTGTTGAAGAGAAGGTTGACTACCACACCAGTTTTATCTTAGCCAAATGTCCACAAGAGATCTCAGTGTATGGGGATGCACCATGATAAGGTCAAAGATGTGTTTTTGATACGAGTCATAGTTCTTGCATCTGAAGGAACATGAAGGGAATGACTGAACTCATAATCTGGAGTAGCAGGTGTTGTTCATGCTTTAGAGATTTGTAAAGTTACATCAATATAGCTTTGAGTTTCAGATGCCTTTGGAGTAACATGTGGAGCTGAAAGATTCAGTTTTGGATTCTTGAATACAACCAAGGAAGTTACCATGGAGGTAGAACCTATTTTGAAGCATGTGACTAGAAAAGGTTAGTCAAAGGGTAAGAAGATCAATGGGATCAAGGAACAGTTAGAAGAAGGTAAAGCATCAGTCGAGGCATTATAGGGTAGAAAGCGCAGAACACCATTACACTCGAGCACCAGCTTGGAGAGGAACATTTGCTTGGGCCAAGAGTTATAAACTATAAAAGAACAAGAAGTTCAAACCATCCAAGAGAACCCAAGAGTAACTCGCTCGAGCAGATAATTTGAAGGGCAACTATGTCCATTTAAAGGTGTCACCTATCAGAGGTCTCCGCAAATTCAAGGTTAAGAAGAGTTATCACTCAAATACTTTGGACTACTCAAGATCCTTGCAAGAAGAAGTGAAGTTGTTTATCAGCTTGAGTCACCAGCTAGATTGTCAGACGTGCATAATGTGTTTCATATCTATTAGTTGAAGAAGTGCATCAAGGTACTAGAAGAACAAATACCATTTATGAGCTCAGTGTGCAAGGTGACCTTAGCTATGCAGAACATACAACTCAGATCAGATACATAAAGTTGCAGAAGAGTTACAAGAAACAAGGTGATCAAAATGTGCAAAGTTAAATGAAGCCACCCGAAGCAAGAAGAGTTGAAAGTACTTTTCCCTTATCCTCTTTGCTAGCCAACGCTGAATCTCGGGTCGAGATTCTTGTTAAGGGGGGTAGGTTGTCACACCCCAAAATTTCTAATTTTGGGATGTGAATAGATAACAATGAATAAAATGAAGGATTTCTAAATTTTCTAAAATTTTCGAACTTGTAAGTTTTGCTGGATTGAAAGAAGCGTATGCTTTTGAAAAGTTTTTCCAATGAGAACTCATTTGTTTGTTGCATTCATGCCGAATTGCATAGTGTTTATGTGTGTAAAATGAGGTTTCAAAATATTTCAAAACCGGCTAGGTTTCAAGTCCATCTCAATTCATATCTCTAAAATCCTAGTCCTTTGCTTCCTTGCCAACTCGAGTTGTATCTCTAAAGTTTCACCGATTCAAAACTATAAACCAATCTTGTTGACCATCCTCTACACTAAGTCACGTCTTTCAATTTATCTAAGTCATTCTTAAAACCTTTGATGATATCACCCGACCTCACTCTTTTTGCCTCTTTTGAAATCAACATTTCGATATCCTGTTTCCATGTTTACCTTTTCATCATTTCTTTCCATTGACATCATTTGGTAAAACTTAGTGTCATTCTTAGGCTCATGTCCAAATGATGTTCTCTTCTATCTCTCATTCCATAGAACCCAGAAATTCCTAATTCGGTTCTAGTTGATGCCGTCAAATTTTCCCCTTATCATTTTCTCTCTCGTGCATGACAAACTCAAGACTCAATCAATGGGTCAAGGCCCAAAGTTTCCACTCATTTTGACCTTGGATCAAGGCCCGAAATCCTTTCTTTTATTTCCCACTTCTGTCCATAGCTTGGGCCAGCCCTAAACAGGCCCAAAACAGCCCAAACTAACCCTAATCTTTCTCTCCCTAGCTGCCCCTCCCCTCCTGGCCGCCCCTCCCCTCTCCTGGCCGCCCCTCCCCTTCCTCCTCATGAGAAAACAGAAGGAGGGAGCAGCCATGGCCGCCCCTCTCCCCCATGGCTGCCCTCTCTCATCCCTACACTCCCCCCCACCACCGAAACATGAAAACGGAGTGCTCTTATCACAAGGAAGATGATCCCCTACTGCGTTCTTCGATCCATGCCCTCAAGGATGCCATGGAGGTTGCCTCCTTGCTGCTGCCCCTGCTGTCCATGGGTGTGGAGACCATGGAGAGCACCCCCGACGATCCCCGACGCCGAGGCAAGGCTGCAGCCCTATGGGATCGTGTGCGCAGCGGCATCACTGCCTTGATGTCGCCCATGTCATCTCTTCCACCATCAAACCCTAGGTGATGATGCCCCTCATATGTTCCTCTATGTTTCCTTATTTCCCGCTGCAAATCATGTTGCATAGATCGAATCCCATCAAGTTCCGGCAAGGTTTACCCATTCGACGTCTCGCTGCAGTCATGGACAGCCACGTTGCCCTAGTGGGCACGGTTGTTTTCCGCTATTCCAGTGACCTGATGGTCATGCCCTTCAACCAAATCTTGTATCTTGTCCTTGAGCACATACCCATCAAACGGTTTGGCCATCGGAGCCATGGAGAACAGCTTTTCATTGGTTGATGTGTCCGCTATTGCTGCTGTCCATGACAGCCGTGTGGCTGCCTTTGGTTCATGTTTTGCCGGTGATCCGGTAGTTTAATGGCCCAGCCCTTAGTCTGAGATGTACCTAATACCCTTGTACACACCTCCATAAAATGGTTTGTCCATAAGTTTAGCGGTGCAAGAGTAACGGCCGTCGCCGTGCTCGCTGTCATTGCAGTCCAGACAGCAGCAGTGCTGCCATTTTGGCGCATGTTTTCTCAATGATCCGGAGGTCCAATCAGCGAGCCCTTCGACCGAGATGTGTATTATATCCTCAATCATGCCCCTATAAATTGGTTCTGCCATAGGAGGCACAGGTCCGGAGATTTTAGCGTTACTGTGAACACATATCTGCAGCCTGGACAGCCGAGCTTCTACCAAATGCAAGGGTCTTTTCTATTAATCATCTTCTCCAATCATCGAATCCTTTTGTCACATCATGTATATCATAGTACCACACATTTCTGTAAATTTTGGCAGCCTTTGGATCAGTTTAGGCCAGGTATTGGATGGTCTTTCCGATCGGTGCACTTGCTGTCCCTCCTGCAGAAAAGTAGCTACATATGTCTGTCTCGCGTCTTGTTTTGCCATTGACCCATTGATCAAATATCAGCACCCTTTGGTCAGACTCTAGTCCACATATCCCTTATCAATTCCACAAATAATATCCTTAAATGGCGTGGCATGGAAAGAGTTCTAGTGCCCACATTACTGCTGTCCTATCACGCGCAGTTTCAGCACAAACACCACTGCAAGATCAACTGTATTCCTCTCTCAATTGCACCCTGGTTCCTTCTCAACCCCTCATATTCTCCACCACAATAATATCTCTATGCAAACCATGCCCTGGCAACATCTTTCACCTTTTCATGTTTATATCTCTTAACACCTAGCCCTACCATAATGAGTTCCTACCTTCATATCCTTCATCATGAGTTTATTCTTCTCTAGCCACCTTTATATCCTTGTTAAACATTGTTCCAGTTGTTGCGCTCCCATGTTATTAGTAACGACCAGTGTTCTTTTTATATTCTTTATAAAATCATTTATTCGTATGGTGTATTGTTCTTAGTTCCCCTTTGTTTGTTGTTTCAGTTGTTTGCGCTGAGGATCAACGTGTGTGAGCAGCAGCAAAAGTACTTTTTGAGGAAGGCAAGTATAACATGGACACAACCCAATAACCACTTAATCACTTCATATGCATGTGTCTAATTTTGTATGCCAATAAGGACTGTACCTAGCCTCTGTTATCGCAATGTTTACCTATGGGGATGCATGTGGGTTAAGTTTTGCTAGTTGCTGCTCAAACTCATGTATCTTCTGTTAATAATTTTGATTAATGGATCTATGCAATCAAATCTTAAGCTTGACCCGCTGTGGTTCATGTTCCTTTAAAAATGGCTTTTTAGCAACTTGGTTTAGGGGGCATGAGCATGTGTTTTGCTCATAGCCACTCTCCTTAAGGACCGGTTCGCAAAGCGACAACCTGGGACAACAGTGCTACCATGAGACTGGAATGGGACGGACTTGGCTAATTAATTGGGTTGCATTGGTTTGGGAGTAACTTACCGACGGGGCAAGAGGGGAGGTGAGCTTCTGTGGCCCTCGCGCTACTTGGGTTGAGTGGGTTTATCTCCCCTTGAGGCTTGCTCCACAGTTGCGGATCCTGAAACCTTAGCGGTTACGCCTTACCAACGTGATCTTTGTAAAGGCCTCGTAGTGTGCTTGCTAGCCATCTCATCTAAGGTAATGTGGTGGACCACTAGCGTAGCCCACGACTCATGGGTAAAGATGTACAACCTCTCGAGAGTGTAAAACTGACATGTCAGCCGTGCTCACGGTTATGAGCGGCCCAGATCCTTTATGCAGATTAGTGGTTCTGTTGGGTTTGAAAGTGGTTCTTATGTTAATATTGTTGACTAATGTTCACAAGCAATATCTTGGGTTTAATGGTTTATCTACCAACTTGTAGTAACTAGTTGTTTAATAAAACTTGACCAACTAAAAGCTCATGCAACGTGTCAGCCAACCTTAGAGCCTCATAGTTCATGTTATACTTGTGGAGTACGAGTTGAAGTACTCACGCTTGTTTCTTTTATTTCAACCTACTGTTGGCTGGAACCCAACCGCTGCTCAGAAGATGAAGGCTTAAAGGAGTACAAATGAAGGATCATGGAGTTCTAGGCGAGCGACCCCCAGTTGGCTTCCCTGTGGATGGCCTGGTGTTTTAGTTATGCTTCCGCTACTCTGTGTTAAAGACTTGATGTCTTTATGTAATTCTTGTTTAAACGATATGTAATAAAGCATTGTCTATGATATCACTGTTAATTGTCTCTATATGTGTGAGATTAGATCCTGGCACACATATAGATTTGCTCTGGTTTTTCTTTTGAAAACCAGGGTGTGACAATCGCCAAAGTTGTTTTGGCCCAACTTACATGCCCTCCTCTTCTGCCACGTGAGCCCACGCTTCGACATCAGGCCGAGATACAAAACCAGCACAGCATGACTCAGTTCGCCTAGACTGAAGAGGGTGAAAATTAAACTTTTTCCAAACCCGAAAACTTGTACACGCTAGTAAGTAAGAACCAATGAATATAATGCTTTTCCATGTATGTAGGCCGATGGGAGACACTTAATTCAATACCAATTTTGATCCATGCACTGTTGTTAACATATCAATTGTTGTGGGACTCGGAATCGATGGTTGTTGGACTTGTTGGTATCATGAATGAGAAAACCACAGAATAGTAAAAAAACCTCAAAAATATGCATCACCAAATTTGTTTTGGCCCAATTTAAATGCCCTCCTCTTCTGCCACTTGAGCCCACGCTTCGACATCTGTCCGAGATACAAAACCAGTGCAGCATGACTCAGTTTGCCTAGACAGAAGAGGTCGAAAATTAAACTTTTCATAATCCGAAAACTTCTACACGCTAGAAAGTAGGAACCAATGAATATAATGCTTTTCCATATATGTAGCCTGATGGGAGAAACTTAATTCAATACAGGTTTTGATCCATCCACTGTTGTTAACATATCAATTGTTGTGGGACTCCAAATCGAGGGTTGTTGGACTTGTTGGTATGATGAATGAGGAAACCGCACCATAGGAACGAAACCTCAAAAATATGCATCACCAAAGTTGTCTTGGCCCAACTAACATGCCTTCCTCTTCTGCCACTTGATCCCACGCTTCGGCATCAGTCCGAGATACAAAGCCAGCGCAGCATAACTCAGTTTGCCTAGACTGAAGAGGGCGAAAATTAAAATTTTTCCTAATCCGAAAACTTGTACACGGTAGTAAGTAAGAACCAATGAATATAATGCTTTTCCATATATATAGCCCGATGGGAGAAACTTAATTCAATACCAGTTTTGATCCATCCACTGTTGTTAACATATCAATTGTTGTGGGACTCGGAATCGAGGGTTGTTGGACTTGTTGGTATGATGAATGAGGAAACCACACCATAGGAACGAAACCTCAAAAATATGCATCACCAAAGTTGTTTTGGCCCAACTTACATGCCCTCATCTTCTGCCACTTGAGCCCACGCTTCGGCATCAATCCGAGATACAAAACCAGCGCAGCATGACTTAGTTTGCCCAGACTGAAGAGGGTGAATATAAAACTTTTTCCTAATCTAAAAACTTGTACACGCTAGTAAGTAATAACCAATGAATATAATGCTTTTCTATATATGTAGGCCGATGGGAGAAACTTAATTCAATATATGCTTTGTTCCATCCACTGTTGTTAACATATCATTTGTTGTGGGACTCGGAATCAAGGGTTGTTGGACTTGTTGGGAAGATGAATGAGGAAACCACACCATAGGAACCAAACCTCAAAAATATGCATCACCAAAGTTGTTTTGGCCCAACTTACATGCCCTCCTCTTCTGGCACGTGACCCCACGCTTTGGCACCAGTCTGAGATACAAAACCAACGCAGCATGATTCAGTTTGCCTAGACTGAAGAGGGCGAAAATTAAGCTTTTTCCTAAACCGAAAACTTCTACACGCTAAAAAGTAGGAACCAATGAATATAATGCTTTTCCATATATGTAGCCCGATGGGAGAAACTTAATTCAATACAGGTTTTGATCCATCCACTGTTGTTAACATATCAATTGTTGTGGGACTCGAAATCGAGGGTTGTTGGACTTGTTGGTATGATGAATGAGGAAACCACACCATTGGAACGAAACCCTAAAAATATGCATCACCAAAGTTGTTTTGCCCCAATTTACATGCCCTCCTCTTCTGCCACTTGAGCTGATGCTTCGGCATCTGTGCGAGATACAAAACCAGCGTAGCATGACTCAGTTTGCCTGGACAGAAGAGGGCTAAAATTAAACTTTTTCCTAATCCGAAAACTTCTACACACTAGAAAGTAGGAACAAATGAATATAATGCTTTTCCATATATGTATCCCGTTGGGAGAAACTTAATTCAATACAGGTTTTGATCCATCCACCATTGTTAACATATCGATTGTTGTGGGACTCAGATCGAGGGTTGTTGGACTTGTTAGGAAGATGAATGAGAAAAACACACCATAGGAACGAAACCTCAAAAATATGCATCGCCAAAGTTGTTTTGGCCCAACTTACATGCCCTCCTCTTCTGCCACGTGAGCCCACGTTTTGACATCAGGCCGAGATACAAAACCAGCACAGCATGACTCAGTTCGCCTAGACTGAAGAGGGTGAAAATTAAACTTTTTCCAAACCTGAGAACTTGTACACGCTAGTAAGTAAGAACCAATGAATATAATGCTTTTCCATGTATGTAGGCTGATGGGAGAAACTTAATTCAATACCAATTTTGATCCATGCACTGTTGTTAACATATCAATTGTTGTGGGACTCGGAATCGATGGTTGCTGGACTTGTTGGGATCATGAATGAGGAAACCACAGAATAGTAAAAAAACCTCAAAAATATGCATCACCAAATTTGTTTTGGCCCAATTTACATGCCCTCCTCTTCTGCCACTTGAGCCCACGCTTCGACATCTGTCCGAGATACAAAACCAGTGCAGCATGACTCAGTTTGCCTAGACAGAAGAGGGCGAAAATTAAATTTTTCATAATCCGAAAACTTCTACACGCTAGAAAGTAGGAACTAATGAATATAATGCTATTTCATATATGTAGCCTGATGGGAGAAACTTAATTCAATACAGATTTTGATCCATCCACTGTTGTTAACATATCAATTGTTGTGGGACTCGAAATCGAGGGTTGTTGGACTTGTTGGTATGATGAATGAGGAAACCGCACCATAGGAACGAAACCTCAAAAATATGCATCACCAAAGTTGTTTTGGCCCATATTACATGCCCTCATCTTCTGCCACTTGAGCCCACACTTCAGCATCAATCCGAGATACAAAACCAGCGCAGCATGACTTAGTTTGCCCAGACTGAAGAGGGTGAATATAAAACTTTTTCCTAATACAAAAACTTGTACACCCTAGTAAGTAAGAACCAATGAATATAATGCTTTTCTATATATGTAGGCCGATGGGAGAAACTTAATTCAATATATGCTTTGTTCCATCCACTGTTGTTAACATATCATTTGTTGTGGGACTCGGAATCAAGGGTTGTTGGACTTGTTGGGAAGATGAATGAGGAAACCACAGCATAGGAACCAAACCTCAAAAATATGCATCACCATAGTTGTTTTGGCCCAACTTACATGCCCTCCTCTTCTGCCACGTGACCCCACGCTTTGGCACCAGTCTGAGATACAAAACCAACGCAGCATGATTCAGTTTGCCTAGACTGAAGAGGGCGAAAATTAAGCTTTCTCCCAAACCGAAAACTTCTACACGCTAGAAAGTAGGAACCAATGAATATAATGCTTTTCCATATATGTAGCCCGATGGGAGAAACATAATTCAATACAGGTTTTGATCCATCCACTGTTGTTAACATGTCAATTGTTGTGGGACTCGAAATCGAGGGTTGTTGGACTTGTTGGTATGATGAATGAGGAAACCACACCATTGGAACGAAACCCTAAAAATATGCATCACCAAAGTTATTTTGCCCCAATTTACATGCCCTCCTCTTCTGCCACTTGAGCTGATGCTTCGGCATCTGTTCGAGATACAAAACCAGCGTAGCATGACTCAGTTTGCCTAGACAGAAGAGGGCTAAAATTAAACTTTTTCCTAATCCGAAAACTTCTACACACTAGAAAGTAGGAACAAATGAATATAATGCTTTTCCATATATGTATCCCATTGGGAGAAACTTAATTCAATACAGGTTTTGATCCATCCACCATTGTTAACATATCGATTGTTGTGGGACTCAGAATCGAGGGTTGTTGGACTTGTTAGGAAGATGAATGAGAAAAACACACCATAGGAACGAAACCTCAAAAATATGCATCGCCAAAGTTGTTTTGGCCCAACTTACATGCCCTCCTCTTCTGCCACGTGAGCCCACGTTTCGACATCAGGCCGAGATACAAAACCAGCACAGCATGACTCAGTTCGCCTAGACTGAAGAGGGTGAAAATTAAACTTTTTCCAAACCCGAAAACTTGTACACGCTAGTAAGTAAGAACCAATGAATATAATGCTTTTCCATGTATGTAGGCCGATGGGAGAAACTTAATTCAATACCAATTTTGATCCATGCACTGTTGTTAACATATCAATTGTTGTGGGACTCGGAATCGATG
Source organism: Paspalum notatum (assembly GCA_022530915.1). Classification (NCBI taxonomy): domain Eukaryota; kingdom Viridiplantae; phylum Streptophyta; class Magnoliopsida; order Poales; family Poaceae; genus Paspalum; species Paspalum notatum. Next base: position 7,455,527 of record CM039683.1, read on the forward strand.
GTTGTTGGACTTGTTGGTATCATGAATGAGGAAACCACAGAATAGTAAAAAAACCTCAAAAATATGCATCACCAAATTTGTTTTGGCCCAATTTACATGCCCTCCTCTTCTGCCACTTGAGCCCACGCTTCGACATCTGTCCAAGATACAAAACCAGTGCAGCATGACTCAGTTTGCCTAGACAGAAGAGGGCGAAAATTAAACTTTTCATAATCCGAAAACTTCTACACGCTAGAAAGTAGGAACCAATGAATATAATGCTTTTCCATATATGTAGCCTGATGGGAGAAACTTAATTCAATACAGGTTTTGATCCATCCACTGTTGTTAACATATCAATTGTTGTGGGACTCGAAATCGAGGGTTGTTGGACTTGTTGGTATGATGAATGAGGAAACCGCACCATAGGAACGAAACCTTAAAAATATGCATCACCAAAGTTGTTTTGGCCCAACTAACATGCCTTCCTCTTCTGCCACTTGATCCCACGCTTCGGCATCAGTCCGAGATACAAAACCAGCGCAGCATGACTTAGTTTGCCCAGACTGAAGAGGGTGAATATAAAACTTTTTCCTAATCCAAAAACTTGTACACGCTAGTAAGTAAGAACCAATGAATATAATGCTTTTCTATATATGTAGGCCGATGGGAGAAACTTAATTCAATACATGTTTTGTTCCATCCACTGTTGTTAACATATCATTTGTTGTGGGACTCGGAATCAAGGGTTGTTGGACTTGTTGGGAAGATGAATGAGGAAACCACACCATAGGAACCAAACCTCAAAAATATGCATCACCAAAATTGTTTTGGCCCTATTTACATGCCCTCCTCTTCTGCCACTTGAGCCCACGCTTCGGCATCTGTCCGAGATACAAAATCAGTGCAGCATGACTCAGTTTGCCTAGACAGAAGAGGGCGAAAATTAAACTTTTTCCTGATCCAAAAACTTCTACACGCTAGAAAGTAGGAACCATCGAATATAATGCTTTTCCATATATGTAGCCCGATGGGAGAAACTTAATTCAATACAGGTTTTGATCCATCCACTGTTGTTAACATATCATTTATTGTGGGACTCAGAATCGAGGGTTGTTGGACTTGTTAGGAAGATGAATGAGAAAACCACACCATAGTAAAAAAACGTGAAAAATATGCATCACCAAAGTTGTTTTGGCCCAACTTACATGCCCTCCTCTTCTGCCACGTGAGCCCACGCTTCGACATCAGGCCGAGATACAAAACCAGCGCAGCATGACTCAGTTCGCCTAGACTGAAGAGGGTGAAAATTAAACTTTTTTCTAATCCGAAAACTTGTACACGCTAGTAAATATGAACCAATGAATATAATGCTTTTCCATATATATCGGCCGGTGGGAGAAACTTAATTCAATACAAGTTTTGATCCATCCACTGTTGTTAACATATCAATTATTGTGGGACTCGGAATCGAGGGTTGTTGGACTTGTGGGGAAGATGAATGAGGAAACCACACCATAGGAACGAAACCTCAAAAATATGCATCACCAAAGTTGTTTTGGCCCAACTTACATGCCCTCATCTTCTGCCACTTCAGCCCACGCTTCTGCATCAGGACAAGATATAAAACCAGCGCAGCATGACTCAGTTTGCCTAGACTGAAGAGGGCGAAAATTAAACTTTTTCCTAATCCGAAAACTTGTACACGCTAGTAAGTAAGAACCAATGAATATAATGCTTTTCCATATATGTAGGCCGGTGAAAGAAACTTAATTAAATACCAGTTTTGATCCATCCACTGTTGTTAACATATCAATTGTTGTGGGACTCGGAATCGAGAGTTGTTGGACATGTTGGTATGATGAATGAGGAAACCACACCATAGGAACGAAACCTCAAAAATATGCATCTCCAAAGTTGTTTTGGCCCAACTTACATGCCCTCCTCTTCTGCCACTTGAGCCCACGCTTCGGCATCAGGCCAAGATACAAAACCAGTGCAGCATGACTCAGTTTGCCTAGACTGAAGAGGGCAAAAATTAAACTTTTTCCTAATCCAAAAACTTGTACACGCTAGTACGTAAGAACCAATGAATATAATGCTTTTCCATGTATGTAGGCCGACGAGAGAAACTAAATTCAATACAGGTTTTGTTCGATCCACTGTTTTTAACATATCATTTGTTGTGGGACTCAGAATGGGTTGTTGGACTTGTTGGGAAGATGAATGAGAAAACCACACCATAGGAACGAAACCTCAAAAATATGCATCACCAAAGTTGTTTTGGCCCAATTTACATGCCCTCCTCTTCTGCCACTTGAGCCCACGCTTCTGCATCAGTCCGAGATACAAAACCAGTGCAGCATGACTCCGTTTGCCTAGACATAAGAGGGCGAAAATTAAACTTTTTCCTAATCCAAAAACTGGTACACGCTAGCAAGTAGGAACCAATGAATATAATGCTTTTCCATATATGTAGGCCGATGGGAGAAACTTAATTCAATACAGGTTTTGATCCATCCGCTGTTGTTAACATATCAATTGTTGTGCGACTCGGAATCGAGGGTTGTTGGACTTGTTGGGAAGTTGAATGAGAATACCGCACCATAGGAACGAAACCTCAAAAATATGGATCGCCAAAGTTGTTTTGGCCCAACTTACATGCCCTCCTCTTCTGCCATGTGAGCCCACGCTTCGACATCAGGCCGAGATACAAAACCAGCGCAGCATGACTCAGTTCGCCTAGACTGAAGAGGGCAAAAATTAAACTTTATTCTATTCCAAAAACTTGTACACGCTAGTAAATAAGAACCAATGAATATAATGCTTTTCTATATATATAGCCCGATGGGAGAAACTTAATTCAATACCAGTTTTGATCCATGCACTGTTGTTAACATATCAATTGTTGTGGGACTCAGAATCGAGGGTTGTTGGACCTGTTGGTATGATGAATGAGGAAACCACACCATAGGAACGAAACCACAAAAATATGCATCACCAAAGTTGTTTTGGCCCAACTTACATGCCCTCCTCATCTGCCATGTGAGCCCATGCTTCAGCATCAGTCCGGGATACAAAACCAACGCAGCATGACTCAGTTTGCCTATACTGAAGAGGGCAAAAATTAAACTTTTTCCTAATCCGAAAACTTATACACGCTAGTAAGTAAGAACCAATGAATATAATGCTTTTCCATATATGTAGGCCGGTGAAAGAAACTTAATTATCCATCCACTGTTGTTAACATATCAATTGTTGTGGGACTCGGAATCGAGAGTTGTTGGACTTGTTGGTATGATGAATGAGAAAACCGCACCATAGGAACGAAACCTCAAAAATATGCATCACCAAAGTTGTTTTGGCCTAACTTACATGCCCTCCTCTTCTGCCACTTGAGCCCATGCTTCGGCATCAGGCCAAGATACAAAACCAGTGCAGCATGACTTAGTTTGCCTAGACTGAAGAGGGCAAAAATTAAACTTTTTCCTAATCCAAAAACTTGTACACGCTAGTACGTAAGAACCAATGAATATAATGCTTTTCCATGTATGTAGGCCGACGAGAGAAACTAAATTCTCGGAATGGGTTGTTGGACTTGTTGGGAATATGAATGAGGAAACCACACCATAGGAACGAAACCTCAAAAATATGCATCACCAAAGTTGTTTTGGCCCAATTTACATGCCCTCCTCTTCTGCCTCTTGAGCCCATGCTTCGGCATCAGTCCGAGATACAAAACCAGTGCAGCATGACTCCGTTTGCCTATACATAAGAGGTCAAAAATTAAACTTTTTCATAATCCAAAAACTGGTACACGCTAGCAAGTAGGAACCAATGAATATAATGATTTTCCATATATGTAGGCCGATGGAAGAAACTTAATTCAATACAGGTTTTGATCCATCCGCTGTTGTTAACATATCAATTGTTGTGGGACTCGGAATCGAGGGTTGTTGGACCTGTTGGGAAGATGAATGAGAATACCGCACCATAGGAACGAAACCTCAAAAATATGGATCGCCAAAGTTGTTTTGGCCCAACTTACATACCCTCCTCTTCTGCCACGTGAGCCCATGCTTCGGCATCAGGCCGAGATACAAAACCAGCGCAGCATGACTCAGTTCGCCTAGACTGAAGAACGCAAAAATTAAACTTTTTTTATTCCGAAAACTTGTACACGCTAGTAAATAAGAACCAATGAATATAATGCTTTTCCATATATGTAGGCCGATGAGAGAAACTTAATTCAATATCAGTTTTGATCCATGCACTGTTGTTAACATATCAATTGTTGTGGGACTCAGAATCGAGGGTTGTTGGACCTGTTGCTATGATGAATGTGGAAACCACACCATAGGAACGAAACCACAAAAATATGCATCACCAAAGTTGTTTTGACCCAACTTACATGCCCTCCTCATCTGCCATGTGAGCCCACGCTTCGGCATTAGGACGAGATACAAAACCAACGCAGCATGACTCAGTTTGCCTATACTGAAGAGGGCAAAAATTAAACTTTTTCCTTATCCGAAAACTTGTACACGCTGGTAAGTAAGAACAAATGAATATAATGCTTTTCCATATATGTACGCCAGTGGAAGAAACTTAATCAAATACCAGTTTTGATCCATCCACTGTTGTTAACATATCAATTGTTGTGGGACTCGGAATCGAGGGTTGTTGGACTTGTTGGTATGATGAATGAGGAAAGCACACCATAGGAACGAAACCTAAAGAATATGCATCACCAAAGTTGTTTTGGCCCAACTTACATGCTCTCCTCTTCTGCCACTTGAGCCCACGCTTCGGCATCAGGCCAAGATACAAAATCAGCGCAGCATGACTCAGTTTGCCTAGACTGAGAGGGCGAAAATTAAACTTTTTCCTAATCCGAAAACTTGTACACGCTAGTAAGTAAGAACCAATTAATATAATGCTTTTCCATGTATGTAGGCCGACGAGAGAAACTAAATTCAATACAGGTTTTGTTCGATCCACTGTTTTTAACATATCATTTGTAGTGGGACTCGGAATGAGTTGTTGGACTTGTTGGGAATATGAATGAGGAAACCAAACCATAGGAAGGAAACCTCAAAAATATGCATCACCAAAGTTATTTTGGCCCAATTTACATGCCCTCCTCTTCTGTCACTTGAGCCCACGCTTCGGCATCAGTCCGAGATACAAAACCAGTGCAGCATGACTCCGTTGGCCTAGACATAAGAGGGTGAAAATTAAACTTTTTCCTAATCCAAAAACTGGTACACGCTAGCAAGTAGGAACCAAGGAATATAATGCTTTTCCATATATGTAGGCCGATGGGAGAAACTTAATTCAATACAGGTTTTGATCCATCCGCTGTTGTTAACATATCAAATGTTGTGGGACTCGGAATCGAGGGTTGTTGGACTTGTTGGGAAGATGAATGAGAATACCGCACCATAGGAACGAAATCTCAAAAATATGCATCACTAAAGTTGTTTTGGCCCAACTTACATGCCCTCCTCTTCTGCCACGTGAGCCCACGCTTCGGCATCAGTCCGAGATACAAAACCAAAGCAGCATGACTCAGTTTGCCTAGATTGAAGAGGGCAAAAATTAAACTTTTTCCTAATCCGAAAACTTGTACACGCTGGTAGGTAGGAACCAATGAATATAATGCTTTTCCATATATGTAGGCCGATGGGAGAAACTTAATTCAATACAGGTTTCGATCTATCCACTGTTGTTAACATATCAATTGTCGTGGGACTCGGAATCGAGGGTTGTTGGACATGTTGGTATGATGAATGTGGAAACCACACCATAGGAAAGAAACCTCATCAATATGCATCACCAAAGTTGTTTTGGCCCGACTTACATGCCCTCATCTTCTGCCACTTGAGCCCACGCTTCGGCATCAGGACGAGATACAAAACCAGCGCAGCATGACACAGTTTGCCTAGACTGAAGAGGGCGAAAATTAAACTTTTTGCTAATCCAAAAACTTGTACACGCTAGTAAGTAAGAAACAATGAATATAATGCTTCTCCATATATGTAGGCCGATGGGAGAAACTTAATTCAATACCAGTTTTGATCCATCCACTGTTAACATATCAATTGTTGTGGGACTCAAAATCGAGGGTTGTTGGACTTGTTGCTATGATGAATGAGGAAACCACACCATAGGAACGAAACCTCAAAAATATGCATCACCAAAGTTGTTTTGACCCAACTTACATGCCCTCCTCTTCTGCCACTTGAGCCCATGCTTCGGCATTAGGCCGAGATACAAAACCAGCTGTCACACCCCAAATTTTCCAATTTGGAATGTGACACTTTTGGCTTGAATTAATACATTGAATTTCTTGAATATTTAAAATTTTGTCAAGCAGTTATATATTTGCATAGATATTTAGTGTAGGAAATAATTATTTTGTAAAGAGACCAAATATAATCTATGTTATAATAATATATGTGTTGCATTCATGCTGGTTCACATGATGTTTTTGAGTGATAAAGATTTTCTAAATGAGTTTAAACTACAAGTAACCTTTTCTGGAAACTTTCTAAATTTTCCTAGAAGCTTTTCCTGTTTTCCGTAGAACACAATCCATTTATTGGAAGCTCTTAAGAACCTTTCCATGAGCTCCAAATATTTTATTTGGGTTCATTAGGTCCAAAACTATTTCTGGGATTTTTTTCTAGAATTTTTTAGACCGTCGGGATATTTTTCGAACTTCAAGTATTGATCGTAGAATTATCTAGATTTATTTTAATTCCGAAAATAAATAATTCTGAATTTACTTGGGCTTTCTCCATTTAAATATGCTGGAATTTTAATAAACCCCGAAGTCCCATTTATGGGTTCTCTAATGGGCTTTAAACTCACTAAGCCCATTAGTGAAGTTAGGAGATGTAAATCAATTAGTACCACCTTGCTAGTTGACGCGCATCTACCGGCTCTTCTCCCTATATAATAAACCCAACCCCTCCTCTAAATGGCACATAAAAATATAGACTACTCTATGGAGGCCCGGAAGCTTGGGAGCCCTAAGATAGTCTATAGCTTTTCTCCGACTCCGATGGGTGTCTCTATTGCCGGTAAATTTCCTCTCCTCTAAATATTCAAGCAAAGTCTATTTCTCCCCCCTTCTTTCTTTCTTTTCCCTTTTGGCCTAAGAGCGAGTAGTGCAATGGCCTGCTCTTTCCTCTTTGTAGGCATGGCCTAAGCTGGGAAGCAGCCCCTGCTCTCTCTCCAGCTTTGCATCGGCAGCAGTAGCAAGCTAGCATAGCAGCTCTTCCTCTCGTTTTGGCCTTGACCCAGAACAGCAGCAGCATCCCAGGTCTCTTTCTCGCATTGCATTGGCAGCCGCAGCAGTCCACCAGAGCAGATCACTGAAGCTCCGGCGATTGCTCACCGGAGTTGTGCTGCCGCCCCGCTCCATCATCGTCCGCCCTCGGCCGATGCGCCGCCGCGCAGACCTCCTCGCCCGCTTCACCGTACCGCGCCGTTGCTCCCGCGCCTCCTCCCGCCAGCATAAGGCCGCCGGAGCCACAAGTTCGTGGATCACCGGCGATCCTCCGCCGCCGCGACGGCCAAACCCATCGCCATCGTCGTCTCCCCCTCCACATATATTCCAGGCCATCCGATCTAGATCCAACGGCCCGGAAGTGCCCGCGAGTCCGGTCAAACCAGTCAGCGTGGCAATGTTGCTAAAGAGCCCTTAATGTTTCCATAAATTAGCCCACAATCCAAATCCGTTACGTCTGGGTCCAAGTTTTCACGGTTTAGCCCTGGAGTTTTCAAATATACTTCAAAATAGCCCTTTCATCTTGATTTATTCATATCTTTTGCGTTTTAGATACGTTTTGGTCCATTCAAGTTGCGTTAGATTCGTAATAATGAATACTATGCTTTTGTGTTCATGTTAACCATATTATGTGTTTCTAATGTTAAACATAAACATTAATTGGATTAATGTTACTTCCATTACTTTTCCAAATAAAGACAACGTAAGGTTTAATCTTGGTCTTTCTTAAACTCTTGTTAATTTGGATAAATTATTCTATGATGCTTTCCAACTAAAAGACATTTAGGTTTAAACCTCGGTTTTTAATGGTTTTATTAAAATGTATGTTAACTTGATTAATTATTTTGTGTTTTAGTTATGACCTGTTTAGATCAAAACACGTTGTGTGTTAAAAGCCGAATAGGTGATGACGTACTTGTTTTTCTAAACTTAATTATTTTATGAACATAATTTATATGAGATATTTATTAAATAATTAAGTATGACTAGTTTCAACCATGGTTTTCATTACAATATGAATTAATGTTAACTTGGTTATTTCCCAAAAATATCCATCTACCTTATTTTGTAAACTAAAAATAAAATGTAGCTTATAGTCTTCTCTGTTGACAAACAATGCAAATCTTCCGTTAGTTGTCTTTTCTCTACCCTAGCCTTATTTTCAGTGTCTCTTTCGTTAATGTGACCATAGCAACGAGCCCTCTCTTTTAACATGTTTTATAAAACTTTTCTTCTGAATGGTGTATTGTTTCTTATGCATATATGTTTCTTTGCTTTGTATGTTGTATGTGTTGTCGCGTAAAGAATGAGTGTTGCACATGATGTTTCAAGATCAACACAAGAGTTATAGTGGTCGTGGTTTGTGAAGAACAAGTTCTCTAAGTTCTACAGTTGGTTCTTTGAGCAGCTATATATTTGGGAATAAAGGCAAGTATTCTCTGACCTATGTCCTATTTACTTTAATCATATGATCTAGAGCCTAAATTTGCATGTTCCTATTAAGGATGACTAGCTTGATATTCCTTTACATGTCTATAAACCTGGGAGGGCTGTAATGTTGTAAATTAATTGCTACCGCTCAACTTATTATTACTCATGTTGCTAATTTTGATTAAATAATGATGCAATAATGATAAAAGCTTGGTTACTTTGCAACATGGGGACTTGAGCATGTTTTGTTGGTTTGCTCAAGTGCTTCGCCCTAAGGATCGGTTCGCCGAGCGACCACCCAGGAAAACAGTGCAACCACAAGAGATGGAATGGGACATCCTCGACTGATTAATTAGATGAACTGGAGTTTTGGCCTGCTTCCCTGAAACATGGCGTATGAGGGGTCTAGGGGATATGGGACTTTGCCCTTTGCCATCGTGGTTAATCACCCTTTGGAACGGAACTCCCATATCTTTAGTTAACTGGAGTAACCTGTAACGGGCATGCCACGACTCTAGGAATTCTTTGTAAAAGTCTCGTAATGAAACCCTGCCGATTCATCAAAGGATAGTGAATATATGAGGTTTGGCCACCTCTTGGCATATGGGAATCATGGCTTGTGGGTAAAGATGTACAACCTCTCGAGAGTGTTTAAAACTGATATATCAGCCGTGCTCACGGTTATGAGCGGCCTGGACCCTCACAGATTAGAGTTTTCAAAGAAAATGGCTCAGGATGATAATGGTGATGACAATGATGATGACAGTGGTGATGATGGTAATGGTTGCAGTTACGACAATGGTTGATACTCAATTATTTTATTTACTTATAATATTTCAGTTATGGGATGGGTTATGCTAATCATTGCTAGTAATAAAACTTGACCAACTAAAAGCAACCGCTGTGCCTGTCCACTATAAAGCTAGTCTACTTTTATCCTAAACGGAATACTTGCTGAGTGCGCCATGTACTCACCCTTGCTATCCCAAACCTATAGTTCTTCTCTATACAAGTTGATGATGATATGAAGACGGAGTGGATCCAGAAGTTTACAATGTGTTTAGGCATACGTGCCCCCAGTCAACTTTCCTGTGAAGATGTAGTTCCTCTACGAGATAGGCCATGTACTCTCTATTGATATTCACTAATGAAGTCGGATGTATGTGCGGGAAATAGATCCTGGGCACACATATAGTGTCATCTGGTTTTGTTTATAAAACCGGGTCTGACACCAGCGCAGCATGACTCAGTTTGCCTAGACTAAAGAGGGCGAAAATTAAACTTTTTCCAAATCCAAAAACTTGTACACGCTAGTAAGTAAGAACTAATGAATATAATGCTTTTCCATATATGTAGGCCTATGGGAGAAACTTAATTCAATACAGGTTTTGATCCATCCACTGTTGTTAACATATCAAATGTTGCACGACTCGGAATTGAATGTTGTTGGACTTGTTGGGAAGATGAATGAGAATACCACACCATAGGAACGAAACCTCAAAAATATGCATCACTAAAGTTGTTTTGGCCCAACTTACATGCCCTCCTCTTCTGCCATGTGAGCCCACGCTTCGGCATCAGTCCGAGATACAAAACCAATGCAGCATGACTCAGTTTGCCTAGACTGAAGAGGGCGAAAATAAAACTTTTTCCTAATCTGAAAACTTGTACACGCTAGTAGGTAGGAACCAATGAATATAATGCTTTTCCATATATGTAGGCCGATGGGAGAAACTTAATTCAATACAGGTTTTGATCTGTCTACTGTTGTTAACATATCAATTGTTGTGGGACTTGGAATCGAGGGCTGTTGGACATGTTGGTATGATGAATGTGGAAACCACACCATAGGAAAGAAACCTAAAAAATATGCATCACCAAAGTTGTTTTGGCCAGACTTACATGCCCTCATCTTCTGCCACTTGAGCCCACGCTTCGGCATCAGGACGAGATACAAAACCAGCGCAGCATGACACAGTTTGCCTAGACTGAAGAGGTCGAAAATTAAACTTTTTCCTAATCCAAAAACTTGTACACGCTAGTAAGTAAGAACTAATGAATATAATGCTTCTCCATATGTGTAGGCCGATGGGAGAAACTTAATTCAATATCAGTTTGATCCATCCACTGTTGTTAACATATCAATTGTCGTGGGACTCGGAATCGAGGGTTGTTGGACAAGTTGGTATGATGAATGTGGAAACCACACCATAGGAACGAAACCTCAAAAATATGCATCACCAAAGTTGTTTTGGCCCAACTAACATGCCTTCATCTTCTGCCACGTGAGCCCACGCTTCGGCATCAGGCCAAGATACAAAACCAGCGCAGCATGACTCAGTTTGCCCAGACTGAAGAGGGCGAAAATTAAACTTTTTCCTAATCCGAAAACTTGTACACGCTAGTAAGTAAGAACCAATGAATATAATGCTTTTTCATATATGTAGGCCGATGGGAGAAACTTAATTCAATGCCAGTTTTCATCCATCCAATGTTGTTAACATATCAATTGTTGTGGGACTCGGAATCGAGGGTTGTTGGACTTGTTGGTATAATGAATGAGGAAAGCACACCATAGGAACGAAACCTCAAAAGTATGCATCACCAAAGTTGTTTTGGACAAACTTGCATGCCCTTCTCTTCTGCCACTTGAGCCCACGCTTTGGCATCAGGACAAGATACAAAACCAGCGCAGCATGACTCAGTTTGCCTAGACTGAAGAGGGCGAAAATTAAACTTTTTCCTAATCCGAAAACTTGTACACGCTAGTAAGTAGGAACCAATGAATATAATGCTTTTCCATATATGTGGGCCGATGGGAGAAACTTAATTCAATAAATGTTTTGATCCATCCACTATTGTTAACATATCAATTGTTGTGGGACTCAGAATCGAGGATTGTTGGACAAGTTGGAATGATGAATGTGGAAACCGCACCATAGGAAAGAAACCTCAAAAATATGAATCACCAAAGTTGTTTTGGCCCAACTTACATGCCCTCATCTTCTGCCACTTGAGCCCATGCTTCGGTATCAGGACGAGATACAAAACCAGTGCAGCATGATTCGGTATGAGGACGAGATACAAAACCAGCGCAGCATGACTCAGTTTGCCCAGACTAAAGAGGGCGAAAATTAAACTTTTTCCTAATCCGAAAACTTGTACACGCTAGTAAGTAGGAACCAAAGAATATAATGCTTTTCCATATATGTAGGCCGACGAGAGAAACTTAATTCAATACAGGTTTTGTTCCATCCACTGTTGTTAACATATCAATTGTTGTGGGACTCGGAATCGAGGGTTGTTGGACTTGTTGCTATGCTGAATGAGGGAACCACACCATAGGAGAGAAACCTCAAAAATATGCATCACCAAAGTTGTTATGGCCCGACTTAGATGCCCTCATCTTCTGCAACTTGAGCCCAAGGTTCGGCATCAGGACGAGATACAAAACCAGCGCAGCATGACTCAGTTTGCCTAGACTGAAGAGGGCGAAAATTAAACTTTTTCGTAATCCAAAAACTTGTACACGCTAGTAAGTAAGAACCAACGAATATAATGCTTTTCCATATATGTAGGCCGATGGGCAAAACTTAATTCAATACAGGTTTTGATCCGTCCACTGTTGTTAACATATCAATTGTTGTGGGACTCGGAATCGAGGGTTGTTGGACATGTTGGTATGATGAATGAGGAAACCACACCATAGGAAAGAAACCTCAAAAATATGCATCACCAAAGTTGTTTTGGCCCAACTTACATGCCCTCCTCTTCTGCCACGTGTGCCCACGCTTCGGCATCAGTCCGAGATACAAAACCAACGCAGCATGACCTAGTTTGCCTAGACTGAAGAGGGAGAAAATTAAACTTTTTCCTAATCTGAAAACTTGTACACACTAGTAAGTAGGAACCAATGAATATAATGATTTTCCATATATGTAGGCCGAAGGTAGAAACTTAATTCAATACAGGTTTTGATCCATCCACTGTTGTTAACATATCAATTGTTGTGGGACTCGGAATCGAGGGTTGTTGGAGTTGTTGGTATGGTGAATGAGGAAACCACACCATAGGAACGAAACCTCAAAAATATGCATCACCAAAGTCGTTTGGGCCCCACTTACATGCCCTCCTCTTCTGCCACTTGAGCCCACGCTTCGGCATCAGGCCAAGATACAAAACCAGCGCAGCATGACTCAGTTTGCCCAGACTGAAGAGGGCGAAAATTAAACTTTTTCCTAATCCGAAAACTTGTACACGCTAGTAAGTAAGAACCAATGAATATAATGCTTTTCCATATATGTAGGCCGATGGGAGAAACTTAATTCAATGCCAGTTTTCATCCATCCATTGTTGTTAACATATCAATTGTTGTGGGACTCGGAATCGAGGGTTGTTGGACTTGTTGGTATAATGAATGAGGAAAGCACACCATAGGAACGAAACCTCAAAAGTATGCATCACCAAAGTTGTTTTGGACAAACTTACATGCCCTTCTCTTCTGCCACTTGAGCCCACGCTTCGGCATCAGGACAAGATACAAAACCAGCGCAGCATGACTCAGTTTGCCTAGACTGAAGAGGGCGAAAATTAACCTTTTTCCTAATCCGAAAACTTGTACACGCTAGTAAGTAGGAACCAATGAATATAATGCTTTTCCATATATGTGGGCCGATGGGAGAAACTTAATTCAATAAAGGTTTTGATCCATCCACTGTTGTTAACATATCAATTGTTGTGGGACTCAGAATCGAGGATTGTTGGACATGTTGGAATGATGAATGAGGAAACCGCACCATAGGAAAGAAACCTCAAAAATATGAATCACCAAAGTTGTTTTGGCCCGACTTGCATGCCCTGATCTTCTGCCACTTGAGCCCACACTTCGGCATCAGGACGAGATACAAAACCAGCACAGCATGACTCGGTTTGCCTAGACTGAGGAGGGCGAAAATTAATCTTTTTTCTAATCCGAAAACTAGTACACGCTAGTAAGTAAGAACCAATGAATATAATGCTTTTCCATATAAGTAGGCCGATGGGAGAAACTCAATTCAAAACCAGTTTTGACCCATCCACTATTGTTAACATATCAATTGTTGTGGGACTCGGAAACGAGGGATGTTGGACTTGTTGGTATGATGAACGAGGAAACCACACCATAGGAACGAAACCTCAAAAACATGCATCACCAAAGTTGTTTTCGCCCAACTTACATGCGCTCCTCTTCTGCTAGTTGAGCCCATGCTTCGGCATCAGGCCAAGATACAAAACCAGCGCAGCATGACTCAGTTTGCCTAGACTGATGAGGGCGAAAATTAAACTTTTTCCTAATCCAAAAACTTGTACACGCTAGTAAGTAAGAACCAACGAATATAACGCTTTTCCATATATGTAGGCCGATGGGTGAAACTTAATTCAATACAGGTTTTGATCCGTCCACTGTTGTTAACATATCAATTGTTGTGGGACTCGGAATCAAGGGTTGTTGGACATGTTGGTATGATGAATGAGGAAACCACACCATAGGAAAGAAACCTCAAAAATATGCATCACAAAAGTTGTTTTGGCCCAACTTACATGCCCTCCTCTTCTGTCACGTGAGCCCATGCTTCGGCATCAGTCCGAGATATAAAACCAACGCAGCATGACTCAGTTTGCCTAGACTGAAGTGGGCGAAAATAAAACTTTTTCCTAATCCGAAAACTTGTACACGCTAGTAAGTAAGAACCAATGAATATAATGCTTTTCCATATATGTAGGCCGATGGGAGAAACTTAATTCAATGCCAGTTTTCATCCATCCATTGTTGTTAACATATCAATTGTTGTGGGACTCGGAATCGAGGGTTGTTGGACTTGTTGGTATAATGAATGAGGAAAGCACACCATAGGAACGAAACCTCAAAAGTATGCATCACCAAAGTTGTTTTGGACAAACTTGCATGCCCTTCTCTTCTGCCACTTGAGCCCACGCTTTGGCATCAGGACAAGATACAAAACCAGCGCAGCATGACTCAGTTTGCCTAGACTGAAGAGGGCGAAAATTAAACTTTTTCCTAATCCGAAAACTTGTACACGCTAGTAAGTAGGAACCAATGAATATAATGCTTTTCCATATATGTGGGCCGATGGGAGAAACTTAATTCAATAAAGGTTTTGATCCATCCACTGTTGTTAACATATCAATTGTTGTGGGACTCAGAATCGAGGATTGTTGGACAAGTTGGAATGATGAATGAGGAAACCGCACCATAGGAAAGAAACCTCAAAAATATGAATCACCAAAGTTGTTTTGGCCCAAGTTACATGCCCTCATCTTCTGCCACTTGAGCCCATGCTTCGGTATCAGGACGAGATACAAAACCAGTGCAGCATGATTCGGTATCAGGACGAGATACAAAACCAGCGCAGCATGACTCAGTTTGCCCAGACTAAAGAGGGCGAAAATTAAACTTTTTCCTAATCCGAAAACTTGTACACGCTAGTAAGTAAGAACCAATGAATATAATGCTTTTCCATATATGTAGGCCGATGGGAGAAACTTAATTCAATACCAGTTTTGATCCATCCATTGTTGTTAACATATCAATTGTTGTGGGACTCGGAATCGAGGGTTGTTGGACTTGTTGGTTTGATGAATGAGGAAACCACACCATAGGAACGAAACCTCAAAAATATGCATCACCAAAGTTGTTTTGGCCCAACTTACATGCCCTCCTCTTCTGTCACTTGAGCCCACGCTTCGGCATCAGGCCAAGATACAAAACCAGCGCAGCATGACTCAGTTTGCCTAGACCGAAGAGGGCGAAAATTAAACTTTTTCCTAATCCAAAAACTTGTACACGCTAGTAAGTAGGAACCAAAGAATATAATGCTTTTCCATATATGTAGGCCGACGAGAGAAACTTAATTCAATACAGGTTTTGTTCCATCCACTGTTGTTAACATATCAATTGTTGTGGGACTCGGAATCGAGGGTTGTTGGACTTGTTGCTATGCTGAATGAGGGAACCACACCATAGGAGAGAAACCTCAAAAATATGCATCACCAAAGTTGTAATGGCCCGACTTACATGCCCTCATCTTCTGCAACTTGAGCCCAAGGTTCGGCATCAGGACGAGATACAAAACCAGCGCAGCATGACTCAGTTTGCCTAGACTGAAGAGGGCGAAAATTAAACTTTTTCGTAATCCAAAAACTTGTACACGCTAGTAAGTAAGAACCAACGAATATAATGCTTTTCCATATATGTAGGCCGATGGGCAATACTTAATTCAATACAGGTTTTGATCCGTCCACTGTTGTTAACATATCAATTGTTGTGGGACTCGGAATCGAGGGTTGTTGGACATGTTGGTATGATGAATGAGGAAACCACACCATAGGAAAGAAACCTCAAAAATATGCATCACCAAAGTTGTTTTGGCCCAACTTACATGCCCTCCTCTTCTGCCACGTGAGCCCACGCTTCGGCATCAGTCCGAGAAACAAAACCAACGCAGCATGACCTAGTTTGCCTAGACTGAAGAGGGCGAAAATTAAACTTTTTCCTAATCTGAAAACTTGTACACACTAGTAAGTAGGAACCAATGAATATAATGATTTTCCATATATGTAGGCCGAAGGTAGAAACTTAATTCAATACAGGTTTTGATCCATCCACTGTTGTTAACATATCAATTGTTGTGGCACTCGGAATCGAGGGTTGTTGGAGTTGTTGGTATGGTGAATGAGGAAACCACACCATAGGAACGAAACCTCAAAAATATGCATCACCAAAGTCGTTTGGGCCCCACTTACATGCCCTCCTCTTCTACCACTTGAGCCCACGCTTTGGCATCAGGCCAAGATACAAAACCAGCGCAGCATGACTCAGTTTGCCCAGACTGAAGAGGGCGAAAATTAAACTTTTTCCTAATCCGAAAACTTGTACACGCTAGTAAGTAAGAACCAATGAATATAATGCTTTTCCATATATGTAGGCCGATGGGAGAAACTTAATTCAATGCCAGTTTTCATCCATCCATTGTTGTTAACATATCAATTGTTGTGGGACTCGGAATCGAGGGTTGTTGGACTTGTTGGTATAATGAATGAGGAAAGCACACCATAGGAACGAAACCTCAAAAGTATGCATCACCAAAGTTGTTTTGGACAAACTTACATGCCCTTCTCTTCTGCCACTTGAGCCCACGCTTCGGCATCAGGACAAGATACAAAACCAGCGCAGCATGACTCAGTTTGCCTAGACTGAAGAGGGCGAAAATTAAACTTTTTCCTAATCCGAAAACTTGTACACGCTAGTAAGTAGGAACCAATGAATATAATGCTTTTCCATATATGTGGGCCGATGGGAGAAACTTAATTCAATAAAGGTTTTGATCCATCCACTGTTGTTAACATATCAATTGTTGTGGGACTCAGAATCGAGGATTGTTGGACATGTTGGAATGATGAATGAGGAAACCGCACCATAGGAAAGAAACCTCAAAAATATGAATCACCGAAGTTGTTTTGGCCCGACTTGCATGCCCTGATCTTCTGCCACTTGAGCCCACACTTCGGCATCAGGACGAGATACAAAACCAGCACAGCATGACTCGGTTTGCCTAGACTGAGGAGGGCGAAAATTAATCTTTTTTCTAATCCGAAAACTAGTACACGCTAGTAAGTAAGAACCAATGAATATAATGCTTTTCCATATAAGTAGGCCGATGGGAGAAACTCAATTCAAAACCAGTTTTGACCCATCCACTATTGTTAACATATCAATTGTTGTGGGACTCGGAAACGAGGGATGTTGGACTTGTTGGTATGATGAACGAGGAAACCACACCATAGGAACGAAACCTCAAAAACATGCATCACCAAAGTTGTTTTCGCCCAACTTACATGCGCTCCTCTTCTGCTAGTTGAGCCCATGCTTCGGCATCAGGCCAAGATACAAAACCAGCGCAGCATGACTCAGTTTGCCTAGACTGATGAGGGCGAAAATTAAACTTTTTCCTAATCCAAAAACTTGTACACGGTAGTAAGTAAGAACCAACGAATATAACGCTTTTCCATATATGTAGGCCGATGGGTGAAACTTAATTCAATACAGGTTTTGATCCGTCCACTGTTGTTAACATATCAATTGTTGTGGGACTCGGAATCAAGGGTTGTTGGACATGTTGGTATGATGAATGAGGAAACCACACCATAGGAAAGAAACCTCAAAAATATGCATCACCAAAGTTGTTTTGGCCCAACTTACATGCCCTCCTCTTCTGTCATGTGAGCCCATGCTTCGGCATCAGTCCGAGATATAAAACCAACGCAGCATGACTCAGTTTGCCTAGACTGAAGTGGGCGAAAATAAAACTTTTCCTAATCTAAAAACTTGTACACGCTAGTAAGTAGGAACCAACGAATATAATGATTTTCCATATATGTAGGCCGAAGGGAGAAACTTAATTCAATACAGGTTTTGATCCATCCACTGTTGTTAACATATCAATTGTTGTGGGACTCAGAATCGAGGGTTGTTGGACTTGTTGGTATGATGAATGAGGAAACCGCACCATAGGAAAGAAACCTCAGAAATATGCATCACCAAAGTTGTTTTGGCCCGACTTACATGCCCTCATCTTCTGCCACTTGAGCCCACGCTTCGGCATCTGGACGAGATACAAAACTAGCGCAGCATTACTCAGTTTGCCTAGACTGAAGAGGGAGAAAATTAAACTCTTTCCCAATCCGAAAACTTGTACACGCTTGTATGTAAGAACCAATGAATATAATGCTTTTCCATATATGTAGGCCGATGGGAGAAACTCAATTCAAAACCAGTTTTGACCCATCCACTGTTGTTAACATATCAATTGTTGTGGGACTCGGAAACGAGGGTTGTTGGACTTGTTGGTATGATGAATGAGGAAGCCACACCATAAGAACGAAACCTCAAAAACATGCATCACCAAAGTTGATTTGGCCCAACTTACATGCGCTCCTCTTCTGCCAGTTGAGCCCACGCTTCGGCATCAGGCCAAGATACAAAACCAGCGTAGTATGACTCAGTTTGCCTAGACTGAAGAGGGCGAAAATTAAACTTTTTCCTAATCCAAAAACTTGTACACGCTAGTAAGTAAGAACCAACGAATATAACGCTTTTCTAGATATGTCGGCCGGTGGGAGAAACTTAATTCAATACAGGTTTTGATCCGTCCACTGTTGTTAACATATCAATTGTTGTGGGACTCGGAATCGATGGTTGTTGGACATGTGTGGCAGAACCGCCCTGCTTAATCTAGACTAAGCACACCTGCCACCTCTGGCTCGCAGCGCACTTAGACTAGACTAAACCCACTGTTGTTAACATATCAATTGTTGTGGGACTCGGAATCGATGGTTGTTGGACATGTGTGGCGGAACCGCCCTGCTTAATCTAGACTAAGCACACCTGCCACCTCTGGCTCGCAGCGCACTTAGACTAGACTAAACCCGGTAGTTCGTCGAGAGTCCTTCGGGCTCTCGATGTCACCATTTCCTGGAGGAACCGATGTCATACACATCCGACTCTCGATGGAGCCACAACAGTTACAACATCACAGGCAGTTGAATATATATTACATAGACTTTAGTTACAAACCAAGTTCGAAATTAAATAGAGTTCAACATAGTGTCATACACAACATAGTTCGAATAGTCTCTCGCAGCGGAAATTTGATAGTTCATGTTTCACGGTAACCAAAAGACTTGCATAATAGAATGAGCATCGAGCCCACTAATGCCGCTCCTTGCCAGATCACGACTCTTCTTAATCCTGGTGAGGACACGACCCTCCACCAACACAGGCACAGAAGAGGAACTCCGTACCTGTAAGCCAAAAGTGGGGGCAAACCCTGACTACTAATTACTCAGTAGGACTTAATGGATGGGGCTTACGGCTGACGCAAAGCTTACTTACTAGCATCTGAGTCCTTAGCCATTGATTTTATACAGGATCAAATTAAACATTGGAAGCAGGATTTGACAGCTGCTTAAATTATTTCACCCGAGCAGGATTTAACAGCTGTTCGGGTCATCACGATTTTTGGACCATATTGAGAAATGGCTTAGCATGGCATGAAAGTAAGACAATAAGACATCAAAAGTGTGACTAGTATTGCATAAAATATCTCAAGCATATCCAAGCATGTAATTGTCAAAAACCATGAATTCATAATACAGCAATAGTCATTTGATTACTACTTTGCTCGTCAGTGGTATTGGCATTCTCACACCTGGTGAGCATCAGCGATTCAAATCGATTTTTACATTCCCGGAAATAACTAGAAGCACCAGGATGGCATATGCTTACTAACTCCCAGCGTTCCACATATGCTTCCCGCATCTCGACCTGTCCTGTCTCAAGTTTGATGACCACTCCCGCCTGGCTCTCGGAGCGCGTTGTCGCAGGAGCGGTACCTCGGTTACGTTGGGTTCTGCCCTCCTTTGACACCCGCCTCCGCGGCCACCTTCCTCTCAACCAGTGGGTAGGAACGTGCCCCTTGCTTGAGACATCACAAGTAAGACTTTCACCGGCCCCAAGATTCCGGATAAGCACTCTAGCAATGTTATGCCGACCAATAGGCGAACAACGACCGGCCTTACGCGACTCGGGCGGAGTCCACCACACAGTATCTCAATTCTCAACATTCATACCCATATCTTCGCCCGGTCTCCATTTAAAACATAACATAATCATGGCATGATAATAATAGCTTTCATAGTGAGACTTTTTCTTTTTGAAAAGTAACACCTACGCGACGAGTGACCTTTATTCACTCGTGTCTACTCGTACTTAGCCATTCTAAGCACTCGTTCTACGAACTCTAGGTATAGGTGCTAGGGCTAGGGCGGCCAGGGGATCTAATGCAATTGGTTCGATTCAACACCTAATGTATATGCGTAATCAACAGATATTGTATTTGCTAGGAATTGCATGATCCTGCCTACCTTCTTCCTCGCTAGGGTTAGTCTCTTCGGCGGTGGCGTCAGCGGTCGGCTGTGAGTCCTCCTGCTCCTCTTCGGGTTCCTCGACCAGGGGTTGCTCCTGCACTGTCTCTCCTTCGATCGCGGGGTCTATATGCATGAAAGGTGCAGATATGAGTGCAATACGAATGCAGATGTATGCACTTGTTGTAGATGAAATGCGATTGTTAGTATGCAGCATATACTTCATGGAAAATGTCATGTGCGTAGTAGTTAAATCAACCTTCATGCACATATTTAGTGTAAACCATGTATATTTGTGAATTAAAACATGCATCTGAGTAGGGTATTGAGTCACCAGAAATTACCATAGTATCAAAACACCCTAAGAAGGCTACTGACCAAGTCTCACCACTTTTGGATTCCAACTAGACCTTGTTTCCTATTTTTCATTGGATAATCATGCATGCACAATAGCAAGGGCAAAACCATACATGCACATCTCCACATCATACCTACTGTGTAGATCTATTTACCAGGAGTACAACGCAACTAAGTTTTCCTTTTTACGATTTCTATTTGATTTTATATGAATTTCCAAAGTTTCAGCCGATTTATAGGAAAAAGAAAAGAAAAATTACAGATCCAGGGGCTAGATCCTGATTAAACCTAACTATCGGGGGCTAGCTTGCAAGTTTTCTGAAACTCAATAAACAGCGACGAATAACACTACTTGAAACGCAAAAATCCCAGGGGTTAATTTGCAAAAATCCCCGGGTTATCTTCCTCCTCCCGCCGCGCGCGACAGCGCGGCGGCGCGCGCCGGCGAGCTCGGGCTTGCCGGAACCGCAACGCGACGCGCGTCGGGTGCGCGCGAGCGAGGCGAATGCAATGGTGGCGGTCTAGGGGCGTGGGGTGGACGGATACGGCCGGCGCGAGCTCGAACCGAGCTTCGCCGGAAATGGCGGCCCGCGTCGGTCGTTTCCCGATCTGGCGATAGGGAGTGAGGGAGGCGACGAGGGTAGGAGCAGGGGGTGCAGGGTGGAGTGGAGAGTGTAGTGGTGTAGTTACCTTGGCTCGGGGAGGACGGGGTTGCGCAGCGCGAGCTCGAGCTTCGGCTCGGGTCAGCAATGGCGGCGCGGCGATGGCAAGCGAGAGGGAGACGAGGAAAGGCTCGGGAGAGGCAGAGAGTGCGCGGAGGTGAAAGAGAGGGGAGAGGCACGTCGGCCTCGGGTTAGAGGCGCGGCCGAGGGGGCGATCCGTGGGCGCGCGGGCGCGTCAGTGACCCCGGGGAGGGAAAATCCTAGGAAAAGGAAAATGTGTTTCTTTACTCTCTGTAATCCGCCATTTTGACCTATTTAGGAGCCGAATTTGGAAAAATAGTAATTGGACGAAATGTTCCATTCTTTGAACTGTATAACTTTGTCAAAAGGCTCAACCCCCAAAACAGTTTGGAAATATGAATTTTACTTGAATTTGTGTATCAGCCCCAAATTGGACAGGGACCCTTTTATGCTTAGAAATTCAGAAAGTCCTATTTATGTGCATTCTTTGCCAATGTGCCTTTTGACAAGTTTGTTTAGAATTTCAGAATCTACAACTTCTCTAATTTGAGCTTTGCATGAAAGTGGCTGTAGGTTAGAGTAAATTAGAAGTTTGAAATCAGCCCCAAATTGGACTGGTTTTCTGTACTGAGAATAATTGACCCTAATCACTTTGCAAACCTCATTATATGACAAGACCCCAATTAGGAAAGTTATTTATATCATGTTGACCTACAGTTTTGTCAATATGGACTTCACCCAGATCTCAACAGAATAAAAGATATGATCATGAACATAGCACCACACATGAAATGACAGTGTTTTTCACTATGCAATATAAACCAAAGTTGTTTCCAATGCACCAACATATGTTATGCCATGATGCTCATGAATGTATGCCTCATGTTTGATGAGTGATTATGCAATAGAGATGCCGGAGCATCACAACCCACCTGTGGCGGAACCGCCCTGCTTAATCCAGACTAAGCACACCTGCCACCTCTGGCTCACAGTGCACTTAGGCCGGACTAAACCCGGTAGTCCGTCGAGCTACCCAAAGGGCACTCGATGTAACCATCGCCCGAGGATACCGACATCACACACATTCAGCTCTCGAAAGAGCCACAACAGATTACATCATCACAAACAGTTGAAGTAGAGAATAAGCAGACTTAGTTTACAAACCGAAGATAAATAGTCAAATACATGTTCAAATACAGCGGAAGCGAAGTCAAAATATACATGTATAGATACATATAGCGGAAGCGTTCAAAACATCTCACAGCGGAAATAAAACTCAACTAGTCTTCAAGTAGAGATAAACAAGGCGAGTAGCACCGAGCCCACCGGTACTACCACCTCCAACACAGTTGTCCGGATGTCGTCAGCACCTGTAATCCAAAAGTGGGGGCAAACCCTGAGTACTAATTACTCAGTAGGACTTAATGGACGGGGCTTACGGCTGACGCAAAGCTTGCTTACTAAGAATTTGATCCTTAGCTATTGATTTTAAACAGGATCGAATTGACAGGTGGGAGCAGGATTGACAGCTACTTGATTATCATGTAGAAGTAGGATTTGGCAGCTACTATTCATTAACCATGAAGATCATGTATATCATAAAGTAAATACTTGCAGAAAGTAACACAAACACATGTCCCGTTCCAGGATTCATAGCACTTCCATCACACCCCTGGGAGTAGCCGTCTCAGGAGCGATACCACGGTGCGTCGGGTCAGCCCTCCCTTGACTCCAAAGCATCTCCCAAGTCCATCGACCTCCTACTAGTGGACGGGCAGCACCAGGAATAAGGGAACGGATCATATACATCCAAGCATGTTGTAATAGAAAAACATGATTATAAGCATAAAGTGTTTGAATTATTACTACGTTCGGACGTCAAAGGTATTGGCATTCTCACACCTGGTGAGCATCAGCGATTCGAATCGATTTTTATATTCCCGGGAATAACTAGAAGCACCAGGATGGCATATGCTTACTAACTCCCAGCGTTCCACATATGCTTCCCCCATCTCCACCTGTCCCGTCTCAAGTTCGATGACCACTCCCGCCTGACTCCCAGAGCGCGTTGTCGCAGGAGCGGTACCTCGGTTACGTCGGGTTCTGCCCTCCTTTGACACCCGCCTCCGCGGCCACCTTCCTCTCAACCAGTGGGTAGGAACGTGCCCCTTGCTTGAGACGTCACAAGTAAGACTTTCACCGGCCCATAGATTCCGGATAAGCACCCTAGCAATGTTATGCCGACCAATAGGCGAACAACGACCGGCCTTATGCGACTCGGGCGGAGTCCACCATACCATCCACATCATCATCATCATCATTTTTCTTATATAACCCTATCTCCGCCCGGTCTTTGAGTTACATCCAAGAGCATCCTCATAGCTTTCATCATAATAATATTCTTGTGTCTTTTGAAATGATCACCTACGTGACGAGTGACTCCATTCACTCGCATTTACTCGTACCTAGCATTACTAGGCATACTCGTCCTACGCACTCTATTGTAGGTGCTAGGGCCAGGGCGGCCAAGGAGTCTAATGCAAATGGTTTCCAAACAACTCCTAATGCAGATGCGTAAGCATTCAACAAAAACATTTGCTAGGTAAAGCATGGTCCTGCCTACCTTTGTTTTATTTTAAGAAAACCAACAAACTAAGCTAAGGTTAGTTTGCCGGGTTGTGAGGCTTTGCCCCAGGCAACCCCTTGATCCCTTGGACAACTCCTCCTTCCAGACACGACTGATGGGCCCTCCAGGTCGTGAATGGGTCTTAGTTGGTCTTTTGGATCACCGTTGGTTGAAGTAGTTCCACGCGCTAATTTCTCGATCGCGTATCTGCAAATAGCATCACTATATGAATGATATGCAGGATGCAATGATCGAGATGCATGCATATTAACCACACACATGAATAACCATTTCATGGACGTACCGGAAAGGTGATTGGTAGAGTATTTAAACGTAGAGCATTCTTATGGACCTTAAGCAAGTACACAATCATTCGGCCACACATATAAAAGTTACTAATCATATTCATCTTGACAACATGGTAATGCGATGACTCGATGAGATCATGCAATAGCTACCTGGATCGCTAAGATACATTTAGCAAGACAAACATATCGGACGGAGTACTTAAAAGAAACACGTGTTAGTTCTTTAGACTGAGAGCACTTTTTATTATACCTATTGTATACAAGCATATTAATGAACTAGTTATAAATAACTACCTTATCCTAGGTCATTGTTAGTTACACTAAGGATTTGCAACCTAGGCATATGAGGATGAAACATGCATGTGGAATATATAGCCATCTAGCTTACAAGGTTTCATTTTTGGCACAGCAAGTTAAATATAGCAATTGGAGTTTACAAGAGCAGATATGAGTACATTACATCCCCCTTTTTATTTCCTTCACATTTGATCCTATTTAAGCGACCATTTATGAATCCTTCATGAAACAACGACCACGATACACGGATGATTCACATAAGCATACTTACAGGGTAACATAGCTACATGAACTTTTGGTGGAATTCTTAAAGCATGGTGAATAGCACTTTTCTCTTTTTGATTAAATCATCGTAACACTTGTCATTTTTATAACAGCAGCTAAAACATGCATGCACGACCTCACACTTTACCAGTGAACTACTCATACTATATAAAGTACATGAAAATACTAGATGTCACATTTGAGCATATTTCATGTAGCCCCCATTTTACAAGTTAAGGAAATACCTAAAATACATGCATAAGGGCAAAACAGTCATTTACCAACCAATGCTAGGGCTACCAAAAATCACGCAGTACCTAGATGCCATAATAAAGCTATTGTCCAAGTTTCATAATTTTTGAAGTTCATTTGGTTCACTTTTACCATTTATTTCCCTACACCATGCATGCATTAAACCAGGGGTAAAACAGACTCTTCACACCTCCACATCATACCCAATTTGTA
This sequence comes from Paspalum notatum, assembly GCA_022530915.1. Classification (NCBI taxonomy): domain Eukaryota; kingdom Viridiplantae; phylum Streptophyta; class Magnoliopsida; order Poales; family Poaceae; genus Paspalum; species Paspalum notatum. The sequence goes on from CM039683.1 coordinate 7,481,216, forward strand.
GATCTATTTACAAGGAGTACAATGCAACTGAGTTTACCTTTTTACGATTTTTATTTGATTTTATATGATTTTCCAAAGTTTCAGCCGATTTAAATCAGGGAAAATGGGAAATCCATAGATCCAGGGGCTAGACTGCAATTAACCCTAATTTCCAGGGGCCTGCACAGAAGATATACAAGACTCAGTGCATAGTGATTGAAACGGGACAACAATTACCGGAAACCTCAGGGGGATTTGCGCAAAAGGGGCCGGTCCTCTTCTTCTACCTCGGGCCGGACCGAACCGCGCGCGGTAGAGGAGAGAGCGGCGGCCTGCGCCGGCGATGTGGGGGCTGGACTTGGAGTCGAGGTGGTGTGGGAAGGTGTTCTCCGCCGCGGGCTTCCGTTTCCCCTAGCTCTCGTCGTCGATGGTGGAGAGGAAGAGCGGCGCGGAGCGGTGAACTGGCGCGGCCACGGTGCACGGAGCGCGGCGAACGCGGGCTCGCTCTCGTCGAGGGGAGGCGGGAAGGCGACGCCGTAGGGCCCTCGAGCTGCGCGGTGAGACGGCGAACGTAATGGTGGGGCTGTGGAAGTAGGATGCGGCGCCGGTGGGGGTCCTCCACGGCGCGGGGTCGACGGCAATGGCGGCCGAGATGGCGCACACGTGGGGAGAGGGGGAGGAGGCGATGGCGGAGGCCGGTAAGTGGCTAGGAAGGTGGAGCGGAACACGGCGAGTGCGGGGCGCGCGTCGAACGGGCCAGAGGAGGCACGCGAGGGCCGTGCTCGCGAGCTCAGGGAGCTCGGGCAATGGCGGCGCTTCCCGCACGCAGAGGCAGGGAGTGAGGTGAGGAAGCGGGGAGAGTGAGAGCGGAGGCCGGGGGAGTGAACCGAGCCGCGTTCCCATCCAGGTGAAGGCGCGGCGCGGCGGGAGGGGGCTTGATCCGCGGCATGGCCGCGCTGCCCGGCCGCCGTCGCCCACGCGGCGTTCACCGGCTTGAACAGGGTGGCGTCCCTGTCATGTGGGCCCCACGTGTCATAGACTCCAGACAAACACAGTGCCAAATGTGTTTCCTCTCCCTCTGAAATTTGCATTTTTGACCTATTTAGGAGCCGATTTTGGAGAAACCCCAATCGAATGAAATGCTCTACTCTTTAACCTCTACAACATTGTCAAAAGGTTCAACTTCAGATTCTAAGTACAAATATGAATTTCATTTGGATTTAGGTTGCAGCTCCCAGTTTGGACAGGGTACCTCTACTGGTTGTAAGAATCAAAAGTCCTATCTCTGGTCTTTACCACCCAAAGTGTATATTGAAAAGTTTGTTTAGAATTTCAATATCTACAACTTCTCTAATTTGATCTTTGCATGAAAGTGGCTGTAGGTCATTGAAACATTGAGATTACTAAATAGGTCAGATTTGGATTGGTTTTCTGTGTTGGTACAAAATGACCCTAAACTCCATTTAAAACTCAATATATGATCAAACTCTAGTTACCAAAGTTGTCCCTCATTACTTTATCTACAAGTTTGGAAATATGACTTTGGTCTGAAACCCAACAGATTTTGAATTATAGACACAATTATGTTCTAAGGTTTATTAAAACAGAAATTTCACTTTGTGTAGAGACTTTCTTGTTTCAAACTTTTGGAGTATCAAATGAAATCCAATCACTTCCACAATAGGTGCATTTGAAAGGTGATAAGTTTAATTCCACTTCATAGAAAGGAAGATTTTGAAGTTGTATAGTGAATTCAAAAGTAAATTTCAGAATCAACTTAGGGAAAAGCTAAAAATCCATACTTGTGAAAATTCTAAGTGTGGTTTGATCTAGTTGTTTCCATGAGACATTTGGGTGAAAATTTGAGTGAGTATACGATAGCTTTGATCCCAGCTCAGTGTAGCAATAGGATAGTCCAGAGCATGTACAACAAGTTTGTCAACGGAGTTGAGCTCGGGTACTTAATGAATTTGAAAGCTTTATTAGGGCTCAAGTTTGCTCACGATCACAACTGGCACTTATCAGGAAACTTTGGATTGGACCTTTTAAATCCTCCTGTCTTTAGATTTTTGAACATTGTCCAACAGAAAGGTCTAGGGCTACTTTTCTTATCCGAGGTTTGACACTTGGAGTTGAGCTCAAAAGTATGTGAGTGTTGACTTATTCAACCACGAAATGTGTGGTCTTGTATCTTGTGTAGAAACTTTTGATTTAGTGACTCCTCCACGTGTTTCCTGTTAATCACTAAGCATGATTAAGCCTTAATCCATCGTTAGCCTTCATCTAACCGTGTGTTAAGGCTTCTGAGATGCCAGGGGCATCACAACCCACCCCCTTAAAGAAATCTCGTCCCGAGATTCGGAGGAAGCGGGGTTCTAGGGCTTACTGCGCAATGAAAAAGGTTTTGGCCTCGTTGTTCGGGTGCTCCTATCACACATGGTAACACTTATTCCCTCATCAATTTGCTTTGTTAACTGGCTCGTGAATGGTTAGTGCCTCTTTAACACAAGTTAGTTACAAAGCTTTTGAATACTTCCAAGGTGGTCCTTCCCAGGGGCTCGGCAAGTCGTGGTTTATATGAGAGCGAATGAACAAACCGTCCAGACGGTGTGGCCAATGTGAAAACGGCAGTGCTTTACTCGAAAAATGGAACAGGGTTACTCCCTGACTTTGACACCAAGATTTATAAACGTGATGAATATATAGGTCTTAGGACAATTAGAAGCAAGGGGTACACAATCGGAGGACCGAACCATGAAGGCTCTTGGGATTCAAAGGGTTATCAATGGATGTGCTTTTGGGAGACACATTCATTTCATTTGATAGGGACTGTGTACACATATAAGGTATTAAATCCAAACATTCTTCAAAGAGTAAGATGTGGTGATACATAGCACATTCTACTCATTGTTTCGAGAAAGATGCCGTGGAAAGAGGATAGGACATATTCACCTAGATAAGGTGATAGTTTGTATGATTTCATATAATTGATCGAGACTGACCAAGAAAAGTATAGGCAGAGGGCTTATGCTTAGTAACAGAACACTAAGGTTAGTGAGCCCAACTTTGAGGATAATTTCAAAAGAAGAATGAAACAACTCTTGAAAAGGACAATGCGTTGAAAGCACTAGCTGAGAACAAAAGCTTAGTGCAGTGGATGATGCTGAAGTTCTTCTTTAGGAGATAAGATTCAATATATACGAAGGAAGAAATCATAAGATAGAGTGGTGGAAACAGAGTTGATTTCTTCCCACAAATCAAGAGAGGCAAGTTGGAAGAAGGCCATGGAATGACGTAGCAAAACAGTGGAAATGGAACCAAGCATTCCCACAGATACGGACGTTAAAGCTGATCAAGGTAAGCATAAAGGAGTCCGAGGCTAGGACCAACGGTTGAAATTGTACCATAGAGATAGAATCGATCATCCCCATGAAGCACGACTAGCAAGGATAAGCAAAGCAACGAAAAGATGTGGACAAGTGGAACCATGGAATTGATCCGTCTCCATGAATCGAGAAAAACATGGTTCAACAAGGTGAGGCAAAGGTGTGAACGATACTGGGGTTTGAGACGGATTTTTCCTCACAGGTCAAGAAAGGCAAGGTGAAACAAAGCCGGGAAATGATACAAGGCGGCAGTGGAAATAGAGTAAATTATCTCCACGAATCAGATGTATAGAGGTCAACAAGGCGATAGAAAATGGATATGAATGTTCCACAACTGAAGTGGCGTCATGCCTTTGCGAGTCTTGATACCAGCGCGCACCTAGTGACACAACCGAGTGACGGCCGTACACACGGGGCCCTAGGTTCCGTCGTGGCACCATAGACTGCTCGGGTAAACACTACATCAAGAGTGGCACAACTATCCAATTTCAGGACATGCGAACAATATCAGGTTACATATAGACTTGACAAGTAGTATGTATGACATGGATCTCAATGTATTGGTGATGTAGACCAAGGAGTTGAAAGCTCATAGATTTCAAAGGTTGGAAACACAGGAATCTTGATAACGAGAGACACATGGCCCATCAACTGTTGAGTTGGGGTGGTGACATAGACTCAGAAGTACATGAATTGGCGTGAACCCAAACCATGTGGGCTACAAAAGTTTGAAATGCGTGGAGTGCAAGAGCTTGAAATACACGGAACAGTGGAGCTTGGAACTCTGGTTCTGCAATTGTTGGGAAAGGCATGATACACTAGAGTTGATTCCACGAAGTTAGGATCAAATGGCGCAGTGAACCGTACTTATTCAATGTGCAGCCAATATATGATAAAGCTAAACATGGTTACTACACCTATCGGTACCCGTACGGTTTGCCTAATCGTAGGTTTTAAAAACATTTTTGTCGACAGCTAGCTTCTTCTTCCAGTCATGTCGATGCAGCGCGGAGCTTCACGTGGGTGACACTATGGGGTTGGAATCTGGATTAGGCACCGAATCTGAGGTCGTTGCCGGAGTCGAGGTGGGGTTTCAAATTGTATCGGTGTAGATGTTGACGCTGTGTATGTCGGTTTGATTGGAGAAAAGTCTCCGATGATGAAGGCTTGGGCATTCTTCTCAAAGACTTCTTGGAGGCTTGCTTATTGTTCCGGCAGTTAGGCCTATAGAATCCTAAGGACCCAGTATGTAAAGGAAATCATGTATGAGCTATCCTGACTTCATCTCCAGGCTTGGCGATTCCCTTCAGTAGGATCCTCTGGAGTCACTGACGTCGAACTGAAACCGCAGCTATGGAGTATTCTTCATCTTCATCTTCTCATTCCCTTGTTGTGATACCTCTGGTGAGGGTAGCCAGGCCTAGAGCAGTGGTGATTTGATTTCGAAGCCATAAGAAAATGTACCAAAGGGTGGGCCTATAAAGCTTAACATGTGAATGATATAAATCCATGAAACGAGGCATGGGGTCCTCAGGGTTTTGGGGCATCGCCATAACTAGAATTTTGAAAACATCATGACGACAAAGTAGAGCATCATGGTTTACAAAGACTGAAGTTCCGGAATGCTAGAGCTCGGAACATGACGACTTAGGAATTCAGAATGCATTACAGGACAAACAAGATACGCTAGTCACGAGGATTGGGTACATATTGATTCTTAGGAGCTAGGTACAGGAGACACCTGTCAGCTATGAGAATCAGAATCCTCGGATTACAGCAGCTCACGATGATCGCCCCCCGCACGAATTGGTACCTAGCTAGTACTGCCTAAATGTAAAATTGATGCGTCCCGGACGAATGCCCGTTTCTTCTTTCAACCAACTTGGTGCAGTGTTGGTCTTCACATGGGAAATGCCATGAAACAATAGTCTTGATTCTCCACCGAGTATGAGAACGTCACCAGATTCGAGGTTGATCTTGGTCGCTTGGTCTTTGTCTCTCGTGTCGCCGAACAAGAACTCAGCGGTGTCTCCTATGGAGATGGATATGAAAGGTAAACCCTTGCTAAGGCTACTCTCTGACTCGTCCCTGTCTTGGTGAAGTCCGAGCTTCCCGGAGTTGGTGTAGTAGTTGACGATGCATATGTCCGGGTTAATCTGAGGAAACTCGCCTGCAGTGGAGTTCGCAGTTTGAGCAATCATCTTGAAAGCGTCTGGTATTGTTGGGGCTTGTGCTCCATCGAATGGACGTGTGGGTCCATATGAGCGTGCCGTCGGATCCCAGTTCTTTCCCAGAGACATCATCCACAAATTCAGCTTGGCACCATTCTTGAGGCTAGGCCTATAAAATCCTCCTGGGCCTTTACCCAGTTGTCGACACATACTGACCATCCCGATTTGATCTTCAGGCTTGACAAATTCTTTTAATAGAACCATCCCGGGTCGCAGGTGTTGAATTGAGGCTGCCTCAGTGGAAGATTCTCCCGTTTTTCTCTTCTTAGGGTCTCGAGGTAGTGTCGTTCTAGCTCTCGTGGACTCTTGGTAGTTAGGGCATAAGTCGAAGGGCTGCGACATCTGTAGCAGGAAGAACAAGGCATGTGTTAATTCAAGTATCTAGAAATCTTGGTACGGTCATAGTGCGATCGTACTTCCGTGCTTGAGAAAGTGTAATGAAAACGACCCTATCATCACATGTAACACGACTTTTTATCGCTCCCCTTCTGACGTGAACAGGTTGCGGTTAGCTTTTTGGAAGGAACCCAAAAATGGTCTCGAGCATTCGTATTCAGAGTTTTTACCAAATCCCTTTTGGCCAATTCTCTATCCAAAAGTCTCAAACTTCAAGTTACCAGATTTTTAGCGTAATGGTCCCGATGTGGAGTTCTGACTTAAAGTGACTGTTGGCCACCTTTACAAACACCTTTGAATCAAACCTAAGAGGAACAATTATTTGTTTCCTTGTCCTCTTCAGCTTTGTTGTAGAAAGTTTCCAGTTAATGCGGTTGTACTAATGCAGAAGGTACGACTTCGGCAAGGGTCACAATTTCACGTTTTATAAGCACCTTATACAACGTTTCAGCTAGTTCGTCTCGGATTTCTACTCACGTACCCATAATAGCATCATGCACGAAATTTTCATGTTAACTTGTTATTACTAACAACCATGCGTACGATAACATATGTATCTAGTCATTTTCAATCCCACACATAACAAAGCACATGAGATGAGATGAATGATGCATGATTCGTCCTATCCGGTCTCACTTCACACATCCTATGTATTTTATATATAGCTAGCGATATTTCGGTGACATACATGCACGCCTCTCCATAATGCAACTAGTCGTTCTTAGTTTCGCACGTGGTTAGTGGTACCTGCAGAAGAATGCATGCTCATACATTACCACCTACTGTGGCATCCACGCGTGACCGCTGCGTGGACAACGTTGGTGGGCCGATGCACCTTTTCCTCAAAGCCTGACTTTCCACCAGTACTGGGGATTGTCGAGAAAAAGGTGGATCCCAAAACCAAATGTAAGTGTGGTGGGCATGAAAGCCCAAAGCATGCCCACCACCGTTAAAGAGCTTTTACTTATACGGCATGAATGCAGGGTTTACAACCATTCGCAAATCCCGATAGCTTCCACCAGTACTGGGGACAGCTATGGCCGAAAAGTTGCTTTCGAAAGCGTCGAATATGCACATGAGTTCTATCTAGGTCAGAATGTCAGCGATGTCACCTGGATAACACTAAACATCCTTATACGGGCGTAGCGTATACTCTCCTTTTTGAATCACTTAAAAGGGCTTTCGAAAATAGTTTTGTAAACCAAAACTTGATGATGTAACTGTTGTCTGTGTATGATCGGCCCTGATACCAGCTGTGGCGGAACCGCCCTGCTTAATCCAGACTAAGCACACCTGCCACCTCTGGCTCACAGTGCACTTAGGCCGGACTAAACCCGGTAGTCCGTCGAGCTACCCAAAGGGCACTCGATGTAACCATCGCCCGAGGATACCGACATCACACACATTTAGCTCTCGAAAGAGCCACAACAGATTACATCATCACAAACAGTTGAAGTAGAGAATAAGCAGACTTAGTTTACAAACCGAAGATAAATAGTCAAATACATGTTCAAATACAGCGGAAGCGAAGTCAAAATATACATGTATAGATACATATAGCGGAAGCGTTCAAAACATCTCACAGCGGAAATAAAACTCAACTAGTCTTCAAGTAGAGATAAACAAGGCGAGTAGCACCGAGCCCACCGGTACTACCACCTCCAACACAGTTGTCCGGATGTCGTCAGCACCTGTAATCCAAAAGTGGGGGCAAACCCTGAGTACTAATTACTCAGTAGGACTTAATGGACGGGGATTACGGCTGACGCAAAGCTTGCTTACTAAGAATTTGATCCTTAGCTATTGATTTTAAACAGGATCGAATTGACAGGTGGGAGCAGGATTGACAGCTACTTGATTATCATGTAGAAGTAGGATTTGGCAGCTACTATTCATTAACCATGAAGATCATGTATATCATAAAGTAAATACTTGCAGAAAGTAACACAAACACATGTCTCGTTCCAGGATTCATAGCACTTCCATCACACCCCTGGGAGTAGCCGTCTCAGGAGCGATACCACGGTGCGTCGGGTCAGCCCTCCCTTGACTCCAAAGCATCTCCCAAGTCCATCGACCTCCTACTAGTGGACGGGCAGCACCAGGAATAAGGGAACGGATCATATACATCCAAGCATGTTGTAATAGAAAAACATGATTATAAGCATAAAGTGTTTGAATTATTACTACGTTCGGACGTCAAAGGTATTGGCATTCTCACACCTGGTGAGCATCAGCGATTCGAATCGATTTTTATATTCCCGGGAATAACTAGAAGCACCAGGATGGCATATGCTTACTAACTCCCAGCGTTCCACATATGCTTCCCCCATCTCCACCTGTCCCGTCTCAAGTTCGATGACCACTCCCGCCTGACTCCCAGAGCGCGTTGTCGCAGGAGCGGTACCTCGGTTACGTCGGGTTCTGCCCTCCTTTGACACCCGCCTCCGCGGCCACCTTCCTCTCAACCAGTGGGTAGGAACGTGCCCCTTGCTTGAGACGTCACAAGTAAGACTTTCACCGGCCCATAGATTCCGGATAAGCACCCTAGCAATGTTATGCCGACCAATAGGCGAACAACGACCGGCCTTATGCGACTCGGGCGGAGTCCACCATACCATCCACATCATCATCATCATCATTTTTCTTATATAACCCTATCTCCGCCCGGTCTTTGAGTTACATCCAAGAGCATCCTCATAGCTTTCATCATAATAATATTCTTGTGTCTTTTGAAATGATCACCTACGTGACGAGTGACTCCATTCACTCGCATTTACTCGTACCTAGCATTACTAGGCATACTCGTCCTACGCACTCTATTGTAGGTGCTAGGGCCAGGGCGGCCAAGGAGTCTAATGCAAATGGTTTCCAAACAACTCCTAATGCAGATGCGTAAGCATTCAACAAAAACATTTGCTAGGTAAAGCATGGTCCTGCCTACCTTTGTTTTATTTTAAGAAAACCAACAAACTAAGCTAAGGTTAGTTTGCCGGGTTGTGAGGCTTTGCCCCAGGCAACCCCTTGATCCCTTGGACAACTCCTCCTTCCAGACACGACTGATGGGCCCTCCAGGTCGTGAATGGGTCTTAGTTGGTCTTTTGGATCACCGTTGGTTGAAGTAGTTCCACGCGCTAATTTCTCGATCGCGTATCTGCAAATAGCGTCACTATATGAATGATATGCAGGATGCAATGATCGAGATGCATGCATATTAACCACACACATGAATAACCATTTCATGGACGTACCGGAAAGGTGATTGGTAGAGTATTTAAACGTAGAGCATTCTTATGGACCTTAAGCAAGTACACAATCATTCGGCCACACATATACAAGTTACTAATCATATTCATCTTGACAACATGGTAATGCGATGACTCGATGAGATCATGCAATAGCTACCTGGATCGCTAAGATACATTTAGCAAGACAAACATATCGGACGGAGTACTTAAAAGAAACACGTGTTAGTTCTTTAGACTGAGAGCACTTTTTATTATACCTATTGTATACAAGCATATTAATGAACTAGTTATAAATAACTACCTTATCCTAGGTCATTGTTAGTTACACTAAGGATTTGCAACCTAGGCATATGAGGATGAAACATGCATGTGGAATATATAGCCATCTAGCTTACAAGGTTTCATTTTTGGCACAGCAAGTTAAATATAGCAATTGGAGTTTACAAGAGCAGATATGAGTACATTACATCCCCCTTTTTATTTCCTTCACATTTGATCCTATTTAAGCGACCATTTATGAATCCTTCATGAAACAACGACCACGATACACGGATGATTCACATAAGCATACTTACAGGGTAACATAGCTACATGAACTTTTGGTGGAATTCTTAAAGCATGGTGAATAGCACTTTTCTCTTTTTGATTAAATCATCGTAACACTTGTCATTTTTATAACAGCAGCTAAAACTTGCATGCACGACCTCACACTTTACCAGTGAACTACTCATACTATATAAAGTACATGAAAATACTAGATGTCACATTTGAGCATATTTCATGTAGCCCCCATTTTACAAGTTAAGGAAATACCTAAAATACATGCATAAGGGCAAAACAGTCATTTACCAACCAATGCTAGGGCTACCAAAAATCACGCAGTACCTAGATGCCATAATAAAGCTATTGTCCAAGTTTCATAATTTTTGAAGTTCATTTGGTTCACTTTTACCATTTATTTCCCTACACCATGCATGCATTAAACCAGGGGTAAAACAGACTCTTCACACCTCCACATCATACCCAATTTGTAGATCTATTTACAAGGAGTACAATGCAACTGAGTTTACCTTTTTACGATTTTTATTTGATTTTATATGATTTTCCAAAGTTTCAGCCGATTTAAATCAGGGAAAATGGGAAATCCATAGATCCAGGGGCTAGACTGCAATTAACCCTAATTTCCAGGGGCCTGCACAGAAGATATACAAGACTCAGTGCATAGTGATTGAAACGGGACAACAATTACCGGAAACCTCAGGGGGATTTGCGCAAAAGGGGCCGGTCCTCTTCTTCTACCTCGGGCCGGACCGAACCGCGCGCGGTAGAGGAGAGAGCGGCGGCCTGCGCCGGCGATGTGGGGGCTGGACTTGGAGCCGAGGTGGTGTGGGAAGGTGTTCTCCGCCGCGGGCTTCCGTTTCCCCTAGCTCTCGTCGTCGATGGTGGAGAGGAAGAGCGGCGCGGAGCGGTGAACTGGCGCGGCCACGGTGCACGGAGCGCGGCGAACGCGGGCTCGCTCTCGTCGAGGGGAGGCGGGAAGGCGACGCCGTAGGGCCCTCGAGCTGCGCGGTGAGACGGCGAACGTAATGGTGGGGCTGTGGAAGTAGGATGCGGCACCGGTGGGGGTCCTCCACGGCGCGGGGTCGACGGCAATGGCGGCCGAGATGGCGCACACGTGGGGAGAGGGGGAGGAGGCGATGGCGGAGGCCGGTAAGTGGCTAGGAAGGTGGAGCGGAACACGGCGAGTGCGGGGCGCGCGTCGAACGGGCCAGAGGAGGCACGCGAGGGCCGTGCTCGCGAGCTCAGGGAGCTCGGGCAATGGCGGCGCTTCCCGCACGCAGAGGCAGGGAGTGAGGTGAGGAAGCGGGGAGAGTGAGAGCGGAGGCCGGGGGAGTGAACCGAGCCGCGTTCCCATCCAGGTGAAGGCGCGGCGCGGCGGGAGGGGGCTTGATCCGCGGCATGGCCGCGCTGCCCGGCCGCCGTCGCCCACGCGGCGTTCACCGGCTTGAACAGGGTGGCGTCCCTGTCATGTGGGCCCCACGTGTCATAGACTCCAGACAAACACAGTGCCAAATGTGTTTCCTCTCCCTCTGAAATTTGCATTTTTGACCTATTTAGGAGCCGATTTTGGAGAAACCCCAATCGAATGAAATGCTCTACTCTTTAACCTCTACAACATTGTCAAAAGGTTCAACTTCAGATTCTAAGTACAAATATGAATTTCATTTGGATTTAGGTTGCAGCTCCCAGTTTGGACAGGGTACCTCTACTGGTTGTAAGAATCAAAAGTCCTATCTCTGGTCTTTACCACCCAAAGTGTATATTGAAAAGTTTGTTTAGAATTTCAATATCTACAACTTCTCTAATTTGATCTTTGCATGAAAGTGGCTGTAGGTCATTGAAACATTGAGATTACTAAATAGGTCAGATTTGGATTGGTTTTCTGTGTTGGTACAAAATGACCCTAAACTCCATTTAAAACTCAATATATGATCAAACTCTAGTTACCAAAGTTGTCCCTCATTACTTTATCTACAAGTTTGGAAATATGACTTTGGTCTGAAACCCAACAGATTTTGAATTATAGACACAATTATGTTCTAAGGTTTATTAAAACAGAAATTTCACTTTGTGTAGAGACTTTCTTGTTTCAAACTTTTGGAGTATCAAATGAAATCCAATCACTTCCACAATAGGTGCATTTGAAAGGTGATAAGTTTAATTCCACTTCATAGAAAGGAAGATTTTGAAGTTGTATAGTGAATTCAAAAGTAAATTTCAGAATCAACTTAGGGAAAAGCTAAAAATCCATACTTGTGAAAATTCTAAGTGTGGTTTGATCTAGTTGTTTCCATGAGACATTTGGGTGAAAATTTGAGTGAGTATACGATAGCTTTGATCCCAGCTCAGTGTAGCAATAGGATAGTCCAGAGCATGTACAACAAGTTTGTCAACGGAGTTGAGCTCGGGTACTTAATGAATTTGAAAGCTTTATTAGGGCTCAAGTTTGCTCACGATCACAACTGGCACTTATCAGGAAACTTTGGATTGGACCTTTTAAATCCTCCTGTCTTTAGATTTTTGAACATTGTCCAACAGAAAGGTCTAGGGCTACTTTTCTTATCCGAGGTTTGACACTTGGAGTTGAGCTCAAAAGTATGTGAGTGTTGACTTATTCAACCACGAAATGTGTGGTCTTGTATCTTGTGTAGAAACTTTTGATTTAGTGACTCCTCCACGTGTTTCCTGTTAATCACTAAGCATGATTAAGCCTTAATCCATCGTTAGCCTTCATCTAACCGTGTGTTAAGGCTTCTGAGATGCCAGGGGCATCACACCACCCCCCTTAAAAAATCTCGTCCCGAGATTTGCTGATGTGATGTGGGTGGATAAGTTAAATTTGGATACAATGCATTGCGTAGAGTTTCGAGTACAAATTTGCATTTAGATGGTTATACATACTCATTTGTAGTAGTCGAAAGAAAACCCGGGTATTTGGTTTGCAAGTATTCTTCTTGCTCCCAAGTCGCTTCTTCTTCGGAGTGATTACTCCATTGTACTTTGTAAAAGTTGATTGCTTTTCTTCTTGTTGCTCTTTGTTTTTGGTCGAGGATTTTTATAGGGTGTTCTTCATAAGTGAGGTCAGGCTCAATTTGAATTTGCGAGGTGTCCACTGCTTCTTCCGGCACTCTCAAACACTTCTTTAGTTGCGAGACATGAAACACGTCATGAACCGCAACTAAATATGGAGGTAGTTCCAACCGGTAAGCAACTGGCCCACACTTCTCAGTGATCTTAAACGGACCCACGTATCTTGGTGCTAACTTCCCTTTCACACCAAAGCGATGTACCCCTTTCATTGGTGACACCCGAAGGTACACGTGATCATCTATCTCAAAAACCAATGGTCGTCTCCTCTTGTCAGAGTAGCTCTTTTGTCTGGATTGTGCTCTTTTTAAGTTGCTGTGTATAAGTTTAACTTGCTCCTCGGCTTGTGTTACCAAATCCGGGCCAAAGATGATCTGCTCTCCTAGTTCAGACCAGTTGAGGGGTGTTCTACATCTTCTACCATATAGAGCCTCGAAAGGAGCCATTTCCAAGCTCTTCTGGTAGCTGTTGTTATAAGCGAACTCAGCTAAAGGAAGACACTCATCCCATTTGGTGGAATAAGTTAATGCACAAGCTCTCAACATGTCCTCTAATATCTGATTTACCCTCTCGATTTGGCCACTGGTTTGCGGATGGTATGCGGAGCTATGGATCGAAGTGGTGCCAAGAGCGGTTTGCAGCTGTTCCCAGAAACGGGATACAAACAGGGAGCCCCTATCTGAAGTGATTGATCGAGGAACACCATGCAAAGAGACTATCCTTGCGATGTATAGTTCAGCATAGGTCTTGGCATGGTAAATTACTTTCACAGGAATAAAGTGGGCTGATTTTGTGAGTCAATCAATAATAACCCAGATGGAATCATAGCCCTTCTGCGTGTGGGGTAAACCCACGATGAAATCCATGTGAATGTCCTCCCACTTCCAGGATGGTATGGCTAGCGGTTGAAGCATTCCCGCCGGTTTTAGATGATCAGCTTTTACCCTCTGGCACACGTCACACTCGGACACGTACTTGGCGATCTCCCGTTTCATACGGGTCCACCAAAACTTCTGTTTTTGATCTTGGTACATCTTGTTTCTACCTGGGTGCATGGTGAACATGGAGGTGTGGGCTTCGTATAGGATTTTCTTTCTCAATTCCATGTCCTTAGGTACCACTAAGCGACCCTTGAACCATAGGACGCCTTGGTCATCAAGCGTGAAGCACGCTCTCTTCTCTTCAGCTATACCCTCACGAATGTATGCCATACTTTTATCTTGTTTCTGAGCTGCTACAATTTGCTCTCTGATGGTGGGTTCTATGATCAAGCTGTAAAGTTCTGCCATTTGTTCAGTGATTACTTCGATCTCATCTATCTCGCAACAGATCACCCTTGCCGTGGGTCGGACTTCAAGCACATGGCAATGAGCCCGACGGCTTTGTGCATCTGCTACGACATTTGCCTTGCCTAGATGGTAGTGGATTTCCAGGTCATAATCTTTTGTCAGTTCTAGCCATCGTCGTTGTCTCATGTTAAGCTCAGGTTGCATGAGGATGTATTTGAGACTTTTATGATCTGTATATATGTGACAGGTGTTGCCCAGCAGATAATGCCTCCATATCTTTAGGGCGTGTACCACTGCTGCTAGCTCAAGATCATGTGTTGCATAATTGACTTCGTGCTTTCTTAACTGGCGGGATGCGTATGCAATTACTCTCTCTTCTTGCATTAGGACGCAGCCAAGCCCATTGCCGGAGGCATCACAATATACGTCAAACGGTTTAGTGACGTCCGGTTGAGCTAGTACTGGTGCGGAGGTCAATGACTTTTTCAAGCTCGTGAAGGCTTCTTCACATTTTGGATCCCATAGATACTTCGCGTTTTTCTTGGTCAGGGATGTCATTGGCTTCGCGGTTTTGGAGAAGTCCTTGATAAAGCGGCGGTAGTAGCCCGCTAAACCGAGGAAACTCCTTATTTCTGTTACTGTTTAAGGTTGTTTCCAATTCAGTACATCTTCTACTTTACTTGGATCGACGGCTACCCCCTTCTCGGACAAGATGTGGCCTAGGAAACTCACTTCTCTTAGCCAGAATGTGCTCTTGCTGAACTTGGCATAAGTTGGTGTTCTCTAAGCCGGGTGAGTACTGTCCGTAAGTGCTCCTCGTGTTCTTCCTCACTATTAGAGTAAACGAGGATGTCATCGATGAATACTACTACAAATTTATCTAGCTCGTTCATGAATACTGAATTCATCATATACATGAAGAAGGCTGGTGCGTTGGTTAACCCGAAGGACATGACCAGGTATTCGTACAGGCCGTATCTGGTAGAGAAGGCTGTTTTGGGTATATCCTCTTCCCTGATTTTTATCTGGTAGTAGCCAGACCTTAGATCAAATTTTGATAACACTTTGGCCCCTGCTAGCTGATCGAATAGAACGTCGATGTGAGGCAGTGGGTACTTGTTTTTTATCGTGACTGCGTTTAGTGGTCTATAGTCCACACACAATCGCTTACCACCTTGGTCTTTCTTCTCCACGAAGAGAGCAGGACAGCCCCAAGGTGATGAACTAGGTCGAATGAACCCTTTATCCAATTGTTCTTGCAGTTGTGTTTTCAATTCCTTAAGTTCATCCTGCGCCATTCTGTACGGCCTCCTCGAAACAGGTGCCGTTTCTGGGACAAGGTCTATCTTAAACTCCACATCTCTATCTGGAGGAAGCCCAGGAAGCTCCTCCGGAAATACGTCCGGGAATTCACACACTACCGGTATCTTTTTAATCTTTTGAAGTTCAGTTGTATTTACCGTGGCCTCTAGATGTTTCTGTTCTGGTATGTGCACCTTTAGTATCTTGCCCATGACCTTAGACTTTAATTGCACTACCCTGCTGCCAACATGTAGGAGTGCATCGTTTTCTACCATCCAATTCATACCCAAAATAATGTCAATCCCTTGGTGTGGCAGCACCACGGGGTTGATGACAAAGCTCTCGGGACCAATGTCCACTTTCAATTGTCTGGCCATCAAACCAGTAGTGACAGGGGACCCCGGTGCTGTGATGTGGTAATCCTCCTTTAACTTGTACATTTTTATCCCATGCCTCAATGCATATGACTTGCTAAGAAATGTATGTGTGGCTCCAGAATCAAATAACACGACGGTCGGATGACCGTTGACTGAGAACGTACCAGCGTGAACAGGCTCTCCCGCTGGAACCTGGTCTAGGTGGATGAAGTGAACTCGGCCCGTCTTAGAGTTGGACCCCTTCTGCTTTCCCTGACTGCCACCCGCAGGAGTGGGACCGTGAATGTGGCGAGGTGCCCTGCAGTCCTTGCTGAAGTGTCCGGTCTTGCCGCAGTTAAAGCAAGGACCCCAAGCTCCCTGTGTGAAAGGAGCACGAGGTGCAGGAAGCTGTGCCTGATGGGATGGTGCGCGGTAGGTAGGGATCCTTTGCTGCTGCGGTGCCCTGTGAATCCGACCCGATTGATTAGGCCGGACCACAAAGCGAGACTGCTGGTGGTACTGCTGTAGCTGTTGATAGTTGGCCTTTTGCTTCTGAGATGACCTAGGTGCATTGTTGGCCTGACGTTTCTGCTTTTGCTCCTCGTTTGCAACACGGAGGCGGTCCTCCATGTCGAGTGCGGTGTCCACCAACTGTGTGAAGCTCTGGTATTCTTGCCCCAGATGCGTCAGATGTGTAAAGTCAAACCCCCTCAAGAGCCTAGCTGCCCTGCTAGGATCATCAGCCATGTCCGCAGGTGAATACTGCGACAAGTGTATGAACGACTGCACGTACTGCATGACCGTCTGGTTACCTTGCTTCAGTTCCCTGAACTCCCTCTGCTTCTGGTCCATGAGACTCTTCGGGATGTAGTGTGCCCAAAAAGCTGTACGGAGCTCCTCCCACGTGATGATGTGACCTTGCGGCTGCATAGCTTGGAACGTGGCGTACCACGCCCCAGCTGGGCCCTGGAGTAGCTGCGTGGCAAATCGAGCTTTCTCCTGCTCGGTCAGCCCAGGAAGCAGCGTGAACTTGGACTCTACCGTGCGGAGCCAGTCGTTCGCCGCAAGCGGTTCAGGACATGTTGTGAAAACCGGAGGGCGCAGTCCCTCGAAGTCCTGGTAGGTGATTCCGCGGGGTTGGTGCTCCCGCGGCCGCTGTTACCCTTGAGCTTGTCGTTCCTCCCTCATGAGGTGGATCAGCTCGCCCTGCTGCACGACCAGGGTGGCCAATTCCGGCGGAGGGGGTGCATCGTGTGGCTGCTGGCCCGAAGTCTGTCCCTGACGAGTGTTCACCATCTGCAAGAGTGAAGCTAACAGTGTTTAGTCCAACCACTTTAAATCAATTAGATGCACCGAAACACAGTTACTTGAAACGTGTAGAACGGAAACACATAATTGCAATAAAGTGTTAGCTTCCTTCTCGCAGCGGTTCGATCACCGTTACATCTAGTATAGCCCGGGTGCGTTGACGTATAATTCTCGACCTTAGTGTGCATTCCTGGACAGCAACGACTTAAACGGCGAGCTGTTCTTAACCCGTGCGTCTTTTGTTTATGCCCCCTTTAGCAAAGTTAATCCTTGTTCTGTGTTCTTTCACTTTCGTATAAAATATTTTTGGTGAATCTATTTGTAGCTTGATCAAAATTTAGTATGCTTCAGTATATACTAGTTCAGTTCAGATTTCTGTGACTGCAGGAATTCGGCTATAACTTCCAAATGAGATGTTTTTAGGAGAAACTTTGTATTACAATGTTGTTCTACACTCCCTGTTCTAAAACTTTGTCAATACACACTTAGTTCAGTTCTCGAACTAAGGGTGTGCAAGATGGGGTTTTCCTACTGGTACTGCTCCAGTCCAGATTACAAGCTCTTCAAAAATTTGACTGTAACTCCAGATCTGAGCACAATTAGAGAAAGCTCCAATTGACAAAGTTGTACACCAGACAGTCCTCTACAACTTTGCCAACCAACTCCTGGGCCAATTCCTGACATAACCCAAGATAATATCAGTTTTTACTGCTGCTGCGCAGAATTCCAGATTGCAAGATGCAATCCAAAATGAAGTGCAACTCACAAATCCATTCCCACAACCACCTCAATTGCCATCATGATGCAGAACCAACATTAGTGCCACTTAGAAAGGTTCGAATACCACTAAAGAGTCTTAAGGATTACATAATAGAATGGTGGCTACATCAACCAACCATCGAATAGTGCATGATAAAATAGTCCATCACGACATCAAATGGCGTACCGAATGAGCTCTCACAACTCACCAATGTTTTAGTACAGCCATGAATCTAAGACGCGGAGCGGATTATTACAAAACGTCGCTTTCAACGCGTTACTAACTTGAAGCTTACTCCCTTCCATCAAACCATCAAACACCCTACACCCTGGAGTTGGCGTCAGAGGGGTCATTCTCCTCCTCCTCTTCCACCTCCATAGGCTCCAAGGACTCCTCCTCCTCCTCCTCCTCCTCCAAGGGCATGGGCTGCTGCGGCGGCTCGTACTCGGCCAGACGCTGCTGCAGCTGCACCACCTGGGCTCTAACTCCCCCACACGGGTACGGGTCTCCATGTACCTGGAAAAGTAGAAGCGGCTCCGGTTCTCCGCGCCTGGTACATTCCACGTGCTTCGCGTGCATAGTCCATGCACGCTACCAGCGGTCAGGAGCCGTTCCGGTCCCGGAGCTGCTCGCGGCGGTCCTGCCAAGCGTGGTCGAGGTCGCGTGTGGGGAGGAAGCGCAGGACGGTGTGGCCTGCCTCCCACTTGGAGCTCAACGAGGTGAGGGCTGCCATTACCGCTTTACGGTAGGCCTCCTCCTCGTTGGCCCCGTAAAGGGTGATGGTCTCCTGGCCCGCAAACGTCCCTCGGGGAAGGACGACCTGGGCCATACAGTTGGCCTCCTCGTGCGCTGTCTGCACTGAGATGAAAGGACAGGGTCGACGCCCCATCTCTCTCAGAGCCCTTCACAACAACTGCGACAGGGGGCACTCCTCCCTGCAGCGGGTGTGGAGCAGCCCATCCTCCACCACAGGGGGAGTGTGGGTCACGTCGGGGAGAACGGTTGTCCTGGCTCCGGTGGCCTTGCGTGCGGTCTGCTTGGTCCTGGCCATCTGTTTTGGGTAAACAAGGTTGTGCATTAGTGAGGGATATATTTTTCATACGAGATATTAAGCCAAGGGTACAATAGTGCATCATATGGAAGGTAAACTTTAAATTGCGATTTATTTACTTGCATTTTAATAATACCCCACCAATAATAAAAGCAGTAAACATGATGCATGATTCGCAGCTAAACGATCTCACATCTAAAAGAAGAGTACATCTAGCTATCGATATTTCGGTGACATATATGCACGGCACTCTCTAATGCAACTAATCGTTTCCTGACCGTTCTTAACTTCGCACGTGGTTAGTGTGCCTGCAGAAGAATGCATGCTCATACATTACCACTTAGTGTGGCATCCACGCGTGACCGCTGCGTGGACAATGTAGGTGGGCCGATGCACTTCTTCCTCAAAGCCTGACTTTCCTCCAGTACTAGGGATTGTCGAGGAAGAGATGGATCCCAAATCCGAATGTAAATGTGGTGCGTATGAAAGCCTCAAACATGCCCACCACCCTTAAAGAGCTTTTACTTATATAGCATGAATGCAGAGTTCACAACCGTTCACAAAACCCGATAGCTTCCACCAGTACTGGGGACAGCTATAGCCAAAAAGCTGTTTCTCAAAGCGCCGAACATGCATATGAGTTCTATCTAGGTCAGAATATTAGCGATGTCACCTGGATAACTCTAACATCGTTAATATGGGCTTATCGTATACTCTCATTTTTCAAGTATTTGAAAAGGGCTTTCGAAAATAGTTTTGTAAATCAAATCTTGATGATATAACTGTTGTCTGTGTATGATCGGCTCTGATACTAGCCGTGGCGGAACCGCCCTACTTAATCTAGACTAAGCACACCTGCCACCTCTGGCTCGCAGCGCACTTAGACTAGACTAAACCCGGTAGTCCGTCGAGAGTCCTTCGGGCTCTCGATGTCACCATTTCCCACAGGAACCGACGTCATACACATCCGACTCTCGATGGAGCCACAACAGTTACAACATCACAGGCAGTTGAATAGATATTACATAGACTTTAGTTACAAACCA
Organism: Paspalum notatum; assembly: GCA_022530915.1. Classification (NCBI taxonomy): domain Eukaryota; kingdom Viridiplantae; phylum Streptophyta; class Magnoliopsida; order Poales; family Poaceae; genus Paspalum; species Paspalum notatum. Next base: position 7,501,216 of record CM039683.1, read on the forward strand.
AGTTCGAAATTAAATAGAGTTCAACATAGTGTCATACAACAACATAGTTCGAATAGTCTCTCGCAGCGGAAATTTGATAGTTAATGTTTCACGGTAACCAAAAGACTTGCATAATAGAACGAGCATCGAGTCCACTGATGCCGCTTCTTGCCAGATCACGACTCTTCTTAATCCTGGTGAGGACACGACCCTCCACCAACACAGGCACAGAAGAGGAACTCCGTACCTGTAAGCCAAAAGTGGGGGCAAACCCTGAGTACTAATTACTCAGTAGGACTTAATGGACGGGCCTTACGGCTGACGCAAAGCTTGCTTACTAGCATCTGAGTCCTTAGCCATTGATTTTATACAGGATCAAATTAAACATTGGAAGCAAGATTTGACAGCTGCTTAAATTATTTCACCCGAGCAGGATTTAACAGCTGTTCGGGTCATCACGAGTTTTGGACCATATTGAGAAATGGCTTAGCATGGCATGAAAGTAAGACAATAAGACATCAAAAGTGTGACTAGTATTGCATAAAATATCTCAAGCATATCCAAGCATGTAATTGTCAAAAACCATGAATTCATAATACAGCAATAGTCATTTGATTACTACTTTGCTCGTCAGTGGTATTGGCATTCTCACACCTGGTGAGCATCAGCGATTCGAATCGATTTTTATATTCCCGGGAATAACTAGAAGCACCAGGATGGCATATGCTTACTAACTCCCAGCGTTCCACATATGCTTCCCCCATCTCCACCTGTCCCGTCTCAAGTTTGATGACCACTCCCGCCTGGCTCCCGAAGCGCGTTGTCGCAGGAGCGGTACCTCGGTTACGTCGGGTTCTGCCCTCCTTTGACACCCGCCTCCGCGGCCACCTTCCTCTCAACCAGTGGGTAGGAACGTGCCCCTTGCTTGAGACGTCACAAGTAAGACTTTCACCGGCCCATAGATTCCGGATAAGCACTCTAGCAATGTTATGCCGACGAATAGGCGAACAACGACCGGCCTTATGCGACTCGGGCGGAGTCCACCACACAGTATCTCAATTCTCAACATTCATACCCATATCTCCGCCCGGTCTCCATTTAAAACATAACATAATCATGGCATGATAATAATAGCTTTCATAGTGAGACTTTTTCTTTTTGAAAAGTAACACCTACGCGACGAGTGACCTTTATTCACTCGTGTCTACTCGTACTTAGCCATTCTAAGCACTCATCCTACGAACTCTAGGTATAGGTGCTAGGGCCAGGGCGGCCAGGGGATCTAATGCAATTGGTTGCATTCAACTCCAAATGCATATGCGTAATCAACAGATATTGTATTTGCTAGGAATTGCATGATCCTGCCTACCTTCTTCCTCGCTACGGTTAGTCTCTTCGGTGGTGGCGTCAGCGGTCGGCTGTGAGTCCTCCTGCTCCTCTTCGGGTTCCTCGACGAGGGGTTGCTCCTGCACTGTCTTTCCTTCGATCGCGGGGTCTATATGCATGAAAGGTGCAGATATGAGTGCAATACGAATGCAGATGTATGCACTTGTTGTAGATGAAATGCGATTGTTAGTATGCAGCATATACTTCATGGAAAATGTCATGTGCGTAGTAGTTAAATCAACCTTCATGCATATATTTAGTGTAAACCATGTACATTTGTGAATTAAAACATGCATCTGAGTTTTAGCAGTTCAACTAACTCAAATGATACCAAACTTTTATGACAAGCAGATACTTCATACCCAAAGCTACTGTCAAAATTTGAGCTCAATTGGAGTTATAATTATTTTATTAAAATTCTAGCAATTTCTCAGCCCTACACATTGTCAGAATTTTCATAAATTACTGGAAAGGTTTCTGAAGGTGAAATTTTACCAGTGAGATATACTTAGTATGAACTACCTGTACAAAAATTTACAAGCTAAAACCCCCAAGTTTTGACAGGACACCTATTTTCCATATATAAATCTAATGCAAAATAAGTTGTACATATAAACAGTGAGAAAAGCTTCCAAGCATATACTTTCTGGACTCTACAGCACTCCCATATGCTACTAGAATTTTGGTAGAATTTATCTTGCACATTAGGACCCATTTTTCCATTTATCAAGTTGTCCAAGTCAAGATTTGTCATTTTCAAATCACCATCAAAACTATACATGCAGAGGCTCATATTTTACCAGTGGTGTTCACAAGCTATATAGGACCTGAGAAAAATACTAGTGAGCCTTATTTCACATATTTTGCATGGACCCCATTTTCAAGTTATCAAATAATGCATAAAGTACATAGAAAATGGCAAAACCATGAATGAACAGTAGGATATTGAGTCACCAAAAATTATCACAGTATCAAAACACCCTAAGAAGGCTACTGACCAAGTCTCACCACTTTTGGATTCCAACTAGACCTTGTTTCCTATTTTTCATTGGATAATCATGCATGCACAATAGCAAGGGCAAAACCGTACACGCACATCTCCACATCATACCTACTGCGTAGATCTATTTACCAGGAGTACAACGCAACTGAGTTTTCCTTTTTACGATTTTTATTTGATTTTATATGAATTTCCAAAGTTTCAGCCGATTTATAGGAAAAAGAAAAGAAAAATTACAGATCCAGGGGCTAGATCGTGATTAAACCTAACTATCGGGGGCTAGCTTGCAAGTTTTCCGAGACTCAGTAAACAGCGACGAATAACACTACTTGAAACGTAAAAATCCCAGGGGTTAACTTGCAAAAATCCTCGGGTTATCTTTCTCCTCCCGCCACCCGCGCGCCTGCGAGCTCGGGCTCGCCGGAGCAGTGACGCGATGCGCGTCGGGTGCGCGCGAGCGAGGCGAATGCAATGGTGGCGGTCTAGGGGCGTGGGGTGGACAGATACGGCCGGCGCGAGCTCGAACCGAGCTTCGTCGGAAATGGCGGCCCGCGTCGGTCGTTTCCCGATCTGGCGATAGGGAGTGAGGGAGGCGACGAGGGTAGGAGCAGGGGGTGCGGGGTGGAGTGGAGAATGTAGTGGTGTAGTTACCTTGGCTCAGGGAGGACGGGGTTGCGCAGCGCGAGCTCGAGCTCGAGCTTCGGCTCGGGTCGGCAATGGCGGCGCGGCGATGGGAAGCGAGAAGGAGACGAGGAAAGGCTTGGGAAAGGCAGAGAGTGGGCGGAGGTGAAAGAGAGGGGAGAGGCGCGTCGGCCTCGGGTTAGAGGCGCGGCCGAGAGGGCGATCCGTGGGCGCGCGGGCGCGTCTGTACATCGGCGGCCACGCGGCGCTCGCGAGCTGGGGGAGCGGGGCAGCGCTGACGAGTGGGCCCTCCTCGTCAGTGACTCTGGGGAGGGAAAATCCCAGGAAAAGAAAAATGTGTTTCTTTACTCTCTGTAATCTGCCATTTTGACCTATTTAGGAGCCGAATTTGGAAAAATAGTAATTGGACGAAATGTTCCACTCTTTGAACTCTACAACTTTGTCAAAAGGCTCAACCTTCAAAACAGTTTGGAAATATGAATTTTACTTGAATTTGTGTATCAGTCCCAAATTGGACAGGGACCCTTTTATGCTTAGAAATTCAGAAAGTCATATTTATGTGCATTCTTTGCCAATGTGCCTTTTGACAAGTTTGTTTAGAATTTCAGAATCTACAACTTCTATAATTTGAGCTTTGCATGAAAGTGGCTGTAGGTTAGAGTAAATTTGAAGTTTCAAATCTGCCCCAAATTAGACTGGTTTTCTGTACTGACAATAATTGACCCTAATCACTTTGCAAACCTCATTATATGACAAGACCCCAATTAGGAAAGTTGTTTATATCATGTTGACCTACAGTTTTGTCAATATGGACTTTACCCAGGTCTCAATAGAATAAAAGATATGATCATGAACATAGCACCCCACATGAAATCACAGTGTTTTTCACTATGCAATATAAACCAAAGTTGTTTCCAATGCACCAACATATGTTATGCCATGATGCTCATGAATGTATGCCTCATGTTTGATGAGTGATTATGCAATAGAGATGCTGCAGCATCACAACCCACCCCCCTTAAAGAAATCTCGTCCCGAGATTTGCTGATGTGATGTGGGTGGATAAGTTAAATTAGGATACAGTGCATTGTGTAGAGTTTTGAGTACAAATTTGCAGGATGACTCAGTTTGCCTAGACTGAAGAGGGCGAAAATTAAACTTTTTCCTAATCCAAAAACATACACGCTAGTAAGTAAGAACCAATGAATATAATGCTTTTGCATATATGTAGGCCGATGGGAGAAACTTAATTCAATATAGGTTTTGTTCCATCCACTGTTGTTAACATATGAATTGTTGTCGGACTCGGAATCGAGTGTTGTTGGCCTTGTTGGTACGATGAATGAGGAAACCACACCATAGGAAAGAAACCTCAAAAATATGCATCACCAAAGTTGTTTTGGCCCGACTTACACGCCCTCATCTTCTGCCACTTGAGCCCATGCTTCGGCATCAGGATGAGATACAAAACCAGCATAGCATGACTCCGTTTGCCCAGACGGAAGAGGGCAAAAATTAAACTTTTCCTAATCCAAAAACTTGTACATGCTAGTAAGTAGGAACCAATGAATATAATGCTTTTCCATATATGTAGGCCGATGGGAGAAACTTAATTCAATACACGTTTTGATCCATCCGCTGTTGTTAACATATCAAATGTTGTGGGACTCGGAATCGAGGGTTGTTGGACTTGTTGGGAAGATGAATAAGAAAACCACACCATAGGAACGAAACCTCAAAAATATACATCACCAAAGTTGTTTTGGCCCAACTTACAAGCCCTCCTCTTCTGCCATGTGAGCCCAAGCTTCGGCATCAATCCGAAATACAAAACCAACGCAGCATGACTCAGTTTGCCTAGACTGAAGAGGGCAAAAATTAAACTTTTTCCTAATCCGAAAACTTGTACACGCTAGTAAGTAGGAACCAATGAATATAATGCTTTTCCATATATGTTGGCCGATGAGAGAAACTTAATTCAATACAGGTTTTGATCTGTCCACTGTTGTTAACATATCAATTCTTGTGGGGCTCAGAATCGTGGGTTGTTGGACTTGTTGGGAAGATGAATGAGGAAACCACACCATAGGAATGAAACCTCAAAAATATGCATCACCAAAGTTGTTTTGGCCCAATTTACTTGCCCTCCTCTTCTGCCACTTGAGCCCACGCTTCGGCATCAGGACGAGATACAAAACCAGCATAGCATGACTCCGTTTGCCTAGACTGAAGAGGGCGAAAATTGAACTTTTTCCTAATCCGAAAACTTGTACACGCTAGTAAGTAAGAACCAATGAATATAATGCTTTTCCATATATGTAGGCCGATGGGAGAAACTCAATTCGACACCAGTTTTGACCCATCCACTGTTGTTAACATATCAATTGTTGTGGGACTCGGAATCGAGGGTTGTTGGACTTGTTGGGAAGATGAATGAGGAAACCACACCATAAGAACGAAACCTCAAAATTATGCATCACCAAAATTGTTTTGGCAAAATTTACATGTCCTCCTCTTCTGCCACTTGAGCCCAGGCTACAGCAACAATCCGAGACACAAAACTAGTTCAGCATGACTCCGTTTGCCTAGACTGAAGAGGGCGAAAATTAAACTTTTTCCTAATCCAAAATCTTGTACACGCTAGTAAGCAGGAACCAATGAATATAATGCTTTTCCATATATGTAGGCCGATGGGAGAAACTTAATTCAATAGAGGATTTGATCCATCCGCTGTTGTTAACATATCAAATGTTGTGAGGCTCGGAATCGAGGGTAGTTGGACATGTTGGAATGATGAATGAGGAAAACACACCATAGGAAAGAAACCTCAAAAATATGCATCACCAAAGTTGTTTTGGCCCAACTTACATGTCCTCTTCTTCTACCACTTGAGCCCGCGTTCCGGCATCAGGATGAGATACAAAACCAGCATAGCATGACTCAGTTTGCCTAGACTGAAGAGGGCGAAAATTAAACTTTTTCCTTATCCAAAAACTTGTACACGCTAGTAAGTAAGAACCAATGGATATAATGCTTTTCCATATATTAGGCCGATGCGAGAAACTTAATTCAATACAGGTTTTCTTCCATCCACTGTTGTTAACATATCAATTGTTGTGGGACTCGGAATCGAGGGTTGTTGGACTTGTTGGTATGATGAATGAGGAAACCAGACCATAGGAACGAAACCTCAAAATTATGCATCACCAAAGTTGTTTTGGCCCGACTTACATGCCCTCATCTTCTGCCACTTGAGCCCACACTTTGGCATCAGAACGAGATACAGAACCAGTGCAGCATGACTCAGTTTGCTTAGACTGAAGAGGGCGAAAATTAAACTTTTTCCTAATCCGAAAACTTGTACACGCTAGTAAGTAAGAACCAATGAATATAATGCTTTTCCATATATGTAGGCCGATGGGAGAAACTCAATTCAACTCCAGTTTTGACCCATCCACTGTTGTTAACATATCAATTGTTGTGGGACTCAGAATCGAGGGTTGTTGTACTTGTTGGCAAGATGAATGAGGAAACCACACCATCGGAACGAAACCTCAAAAATATGCATCACCAAAGTTGTTTTGGCAAAATTTACATGCCCTCCTCTTCTGCCACTTGAGCCCACGCTACAGCAACAATCCGAGACACAAAACTAGTGCAGCATGACTCCGTTTGCCTAGACTGAAGAGGGCCAAAATTAAACTTTTTCCTAATCCAAAATCTTGTACACGCTAGTAAGCAGGAACCAATGAATATAATGCTTTTCCATATATGTAGGCCGATGGGAGAAACTTAATTCAATAGAGGTTTTGATCCATCCGCTGTTGTTAACATATCAAATGTTGTGGGACTCAGAATCGAGGGTTGTTGGACATGTTGGAATGATGAATGAGGAAAACACACCATAGGAAAGAAACCTCAAAAATATGCATCACCAAAGTTGCTTTGGCCTAACTTACATGCCCTCTTCTTCTGCCACTTGAGCCTGCGCTTCGGCATTAGGATGAGATACAAAACCAGCATAGCATGACTCAGTTTGCCTAGACTGAAGAGGGCGAAAATTAAAGTTTTTCCTAATCCGAAAACTTGTACACGCTAGTAAGTAAGAACCAATGGATATAATGCTTTTCCATATATATAGACCAATGGGAGAAACTTAATTCAATACAGGTTTGTTCCATCCACTATTGTTAACATATCAATTGTTGTGGGACTCGGAATCGAGGGTTGTTGGACTTGTTGGTATGATGAATGAGGAAACCACACCATAGGAAAGAAACCTCGAAAATATGCATCACCAAAGTTGTTGTGGCCCGACTTACATGCCCTCATCTTCTGCCACTTGAGCCCACGTTTTGGCATCAGGACGAGATACAGAACCAGCACAGCTTGACTCAGTTTGCCAAGACTGAAGAGGGCGAAAATTAAACTTTTTCCTAATCCGAAAACTTGTACACGCTAGTAAGTAAGAACCAATGAATATAATGCTTTTCCATATATGTAGGCCGATGGGAGAAACTCAATTCGACACCAGTTTTGACCCATCCACTGTTGTTAACATATCAATTGTTGTGGGACTCGGAATCGAGGGTTGTTGGACTTGTTGGGAAGATGAATGAGGAAACTACACCATAAGAACGAAACCTCAAAATTATGCATCACCAAAATTGTTTTGGCAAAATTTACATGTCCTCCTCTTCTGCCACTTGAGCCCAGGCTACAGCAACAATCCGAGACACAAAACTAGTTCAGCATGACTCCGTTTGCCTAGACTGAAGAGGGCGAAAATTAAACTTTTTCCTAATCCAAAATCTTGTACACGCTAGTAAGCAGGAACCAATGAATATAATGCTTTTCCATATATGTAGGCCGATGGGAGAAACTTAATTCAATAGAGGATTTGATCCATCCGCTGTTGTTAACATATCAAATGTTGTGAGGCTCGGAATCGAGGGTAGTTGGACATGTTGGAATGATGAATGAGGAAAACACACCATAGGAAAGAAACCTCAAAAATATGCATCACCAAAGTTGTTTTGGCCCAACTTACATGTCCTCTTCTTCTACCACTTGAGCCCGCGTTCCGGCATCAGGATGAGATACAAAACCAGCATAGCATGACTCAGTTTGCCTAGACTGAAGAGGGCGAAAATTAAACTTTTTCCTAATCCAAAAACTTGTACACGCTAGTAAGTAAGAACCAATGGATATAATGCTTTTCCATATATTAGGCCGATGCGAGAAACTTAATTCAATACAGGTTTTCTTCCATCCACTGTTGTTAACATATCAATTGTTGTGGGACTCGGAATCGAGGGTTGTTGGACTTGTTGGTATGATGAATGAGGAAACCAGACCATAGGAACGAAACCTCAAAATTATGCATCACCAAAGTTGTTTTGGCCCGACTTACATGCCCTCATCTTCTGCCACTTGAGCCCACACTTTGGCATCAGAATGAGATACAGAACCAGTGCAGCATGACTCAGTTTGCTTAGACTGAAGAGGGCGAAAATTAAACTTTTTCCTAATCCGAAAACTTGTACACGCTAGTAAGTAAGAACCAATGAATATAATGCTTTTCCATATATGTAGGCCGATGGGAGAAACTCAATTCAACTCCAGTTTTGACCCATCCACTGTTGTTAACATATCAATTGTTGTGGGACTCAGAATCGAGGGTTGTTGTACTTGTTGGCAAGATGAATGAGGAAACCACACCATCGGAACGAAACCTCAAAAATATGCATCACCAAAGTTGTTTTGGCAAAATTTACATGCCCTCCTCTTCTGCCACTTGAGCCCACGCTACAGCAACAATCCGAGACACAAAACTAGTGCAGCATGACTCCGTTTGCCTAGACTGAAGAGGGCCAAAATTAAACTTTTTCCTAATCCAAAATCTTGTACACGCTAGTAAGCAGGAACCAATGAATATAATGCTTTTCCATATATGTAGGCCGATGGGAGAAACTTAATTCAATAGAGGTTTTGATCCATCCGCTGTTGTTAACATATCAAATGTTGTGGGACTCGGAATCGAGGGTTGTTGGACATGTTGGAATGATGAATGAGGAAAACACACCATAGGAAAGAAACCTCAAAAATATGCATCACCAAAGTTGCTTTGGCCTAACTTACATGCCCTCTTCTTCTGCCACTTGAGCCTGCGCTTCGGCATTAGGATGAGATACAAAACCAGCATAGCATGACTCAGTTTGCCTAGACTGAAGAGGGCGAAAATTAAAGTTTTTCCTAATCCGAAAACTTGTACACGCTAGTAAGTAAGAACCAATGGATATAATGCTTTTCCATATATATAGACCAATGGGAGAAACTTAATTCAATACAGGTTTGTTCCATCCACTATTGTTAACATATCAATTGTTGTGGGACTCGGAATCGAGGGTTGTTGGACTTGTTGGTATGATGAATGAGGAAACCACACCATAGGAAAGAAACCTCGAAAATATGCATCACCAAAGTTGTTGTGGCCCGACTTACATGCCCTCATCTTCTGCCACTTGAGCCCACGTTTTGGCATCAGGACGAGATACAGAACCAGCACAGCTTGACTCAGTTTGCCAAGACTGAAGAGGGCGAAAATTAAACTTTTTCCTAATCCGAAAACTTGTACACGCTAGTAAGTAAGAACCAATGAATATAATGCTTTTCCATATATGTAGGCCGATGGGAGAAACTCAATTCAACACCAGTTTTGACCCATCCACTGTTGTTAACATATCAATTGTTGTGGGACTCAGAATCGAGGGTTGTTGTACTTGTTGGCAAGATGAATGAGGAAACCACACCATCGGAACGAAACCTCAAAAATATGCATCACCAAAGTTGTTTTGGCAAAATTTACATGCCCTCCTCTTCTGCCACTTGAGCCCACGAGTGCAGCATGACTCCGTTTGCCTAGACTGAAGAGGGCCAAAATTAAACTTTTTCCTAATCCAAAATCTTGTACACGCTAGTAAGCAGGAACCAATGAATATAATGCTTTTCCATATATGTAGGCCGATGGGAGAAACTTAATTCAATAGAGGTTTTGATCCATCCGCTGTTGTTAACATATCAAATCTTGTGGGACTCGGAATCGAGGGTTGTTGGACATGTTGGAATGATGAATGAGGAAAACACACCATAGGAAAGAAACCTCAAAAATATGCATCACCAATATTGTTTTGGCCCAACTTACATGCCCTCTTCTTCTACCACTTGAGCCTGCGCTTCGGCATCAGGATGAGATACAAAACCAGCATAGCATGACTCAGTTTGCCAAGACTGAAGAGGGCGAAAATTAAACTTTTTCCTAATCCGAAAACTTGTACACGCTAGTAAGTAAGAACCAATGGATATAATGCTTTTCCATATATGTAGGCCGATGGGAGAAACTTAATTCAATACAGGTTTGTTCCATCCACTGTTGTTAACATATCAATTGTTGTGGGACTCGGAATCGAGGGTTGTTGGACTTGTTGGTATGATGAATGAGGAAACCACCCCATAGGAAAGAAACCTCAAAAATATGCATCACCAAAGTTGTTGTGGCCCGACATACATGCCCTCATCTTCTGCCACTTGAGCCCACGCTTTGGCATCAGGACGAGATACAGAACCAGCACAGCATGACTCAGTTTGCCTAGACTGAAGAGGGCGAAAATTAAACTTTTTCCTAATCCGAAAACTTGTACACGCTAGTAAGTAAGAACCAATGAATATAATGCTTTTCCATATATGTAGGCCGATGGGAGAAACTCAATTCAACACCAGTTTTGACCCATCCACTGTTGTTAACATATCAATTGTTGTGGGACTCGGAATCGAGGGTTGTTGGACTTGTTGGCAAGATGAATGAGGAAACCACACCATAGGAACGAAACCTCAAAAATATGCATCACCAAATTTGTTTTGGCAAAATTTACATGCCCTCCTCTTCTCCCACTTGAGCCCACGCTACAGCAACAATCCGAGGCACAAAACCAGTGCAGCATGACTCCGTTTGCCTGGACTGAAGAGGGCGAAAATTAAACTCTTTTCTAATCCAAAAACTTGTACACGCTAGTAAGCAGGAACCAATGAATATAATGCTTTTCCATATATGTAGGCCGATGGGAGAAACTTAATTCAATAGTGGTTTTGATCCATCCGCTATTGTTAACATATCAAATGTTGTGGGACTTGGAATCGAGGGTTGTTGGACTTGTTGGGAAGATGAATGAGAAAACCACACCATAGGAATTAAACGTCAAAAATGTGCATCACCAAAGTTGTTTTGGCCCAACTTACAAGCCCTCCTCTTCTGCCACGTGAGCCCATGCTTGGGCATCAATCCGAAATACAAAACCAACGCAGCTTGACTCAGTTTGCCTAGACTGAAGAGGGCGAAAATTAAACTTTTTCCTAATCCGAAAACTTGTACACGCTAGTAAGTAGGAACCAATGAATATAATGCTTTTCCATATATGTAGGCTGACGGGAGAAACTTAATTCAATACAGGTTTTGATCTGTCCACTATTGTTAACATATCAATTGTTGTGGGGCTCAGAATCTAGGGTTGTTGGACATGTTGGAATGACGAATGAGGAAAACACAGCATAGGAAAGAAACCTCAAAAATATGCATCACCAAAGTTGTTTTGGCCAAACTTACATGCCCTCTTCTTTTGCCACTTGAGCCCGCGCTTCGGCATCAGGATGAGATACAAAACCTGCATAGCATGACTCAGTTTGCCTACACTGAAGAGGGCGAAAATTAAACTTTTCCTAATCCGAAAACTTGTACACGCTAGTAAGTAAGAACCAATGGATATAATGCTTTTCCATATATGTAGGCCGATGGGAGAAACTTAATTCAATACAGGTTTTGTTCCATCCACTGTTGTTAACATATCAATTGTTGTGGGACTCGGAATCGAGGGTTGTTGGACTTGTTGGTATGATGAATGAGGAAACCACACCATAGGAAAGAAACCTCAAAAATATGCATCACCAAAGTTGTTGTGGCCCGACTTACAAGCCCTCATCTTCTGCCACTTGAGACCACGCTTTGGCATCAGGATGAGATAAAGAACCAGCGCAGCATGACTCAGTTTAACTAGACTGAAGAGGGCGAAAATTAAACTTTTTCCTAATCCGAAAACTTGTACACGCTAGTAAGTAAGAACCAATGAATATAATGCTTTTCCATATATGTAGGCCGATGGGAGAAACTCAATTCAACACCAGTTTTGACCCATCCACTGTTGTTAACATATCAATTGTTGTGGGACTCGGAATCGAGGGTTGTTGGACTTGTTGGGAAAAATGAATGAGGAAACCACACCATAGGAACGAAACCTCAAAAATATGCATCACCAAAGTTGTTTTGGCAAAATTTACATGCCCTCCTCTTCTGCCACTTGAGCCCACGCTACAGCTACAATCCGAGACACAAAACTAGTGCAGCATGACTCCGTTTGCCTAGACTGAAGAGGTCGAAAATTAAACTTTTTCCAAATCGAAAAACTTGTACACGCTAGTAAGCAGGAACCAATGAATATAATGCTTTTCCATATATGTAGGCCGATGGGAGAAACTTAATTCAATAGTGGTTTTGATCCATCCGCTATTGTTAACATATCAAATGTTGTGGGACTTGGAATCGAGGGTTGTTGGACTTGTTGGGAAGATGAATGAGAAAACCACACCATAGGAATGAAACGTCAAAAATGTGCATCACCAAAGTTGTTTTGGCCCAACTTACAAGCCCTCCTCTTCTGCCACGTGAGCCCATGCTTGGGCATCAATCCGAAATACAAAACCAACGCAGCTTGACTCAGTTTGCCTAGACTGAAGAGGGCGAAAATTAAACTTTTTCCTAATCCGAAAACTTGTACACGCTAGTAAGTAGGAACCAATGAATATAATGCTTTTCCATATATGTAGGCTGACGGGAGAAACTTAATTCAATACAGGTTTTGATCTGTCCACTATTGTTAACATATCAATTGTTGTGGGGCTCAGAATCTAGGGTTGTTGGACATGTTGGAATGACGAATGAGGAAAACACAGCATAGGAAAGAAACCTCAAAAATATGCATCACCAAAGTTGTTTTGGCCAAACTTACATGCCCTCTTCTTTTGCCACTTGAGCCCGCGCTTCGGCATCAGGATGAGATACAAAACCTGCATAGCATGACTCAGTTTGCCTACACTGAAGAGGGCGAAAATTAAACTTTTCCTAATCCGAAAACTTGTACACGCTAGTAAGTAAGAACCAATGGATATAATGCTTTTCCATATATGTAGGCCGATGGGAGAAACTTAATTCAATACAGGTTTTGTTCCATCCACTGTTGTTAACATATCAATTGTTGTGGGACTCGGAATCGAGGGTTGTTGGACTTGTTGGTATGATGAATGAGGAAACCACACCATAGGAAAGAAACCTCAAAAATATGCATCACCAAAGTTGTTGTGGCCCGACTTACAAGCCCTCATCTTCTGCCACTTGAGCCCACGCTTTGGCATCAGGATGAGATAAAGAACCAGCGCAGCATGACTCAGTTTAACTAGACTGAAGAGGGCGAAAATTAAACTTTTTCCTAATCCGAAAACTTGTACACGCTAGTAAGTAAGAACCAATGAATATAATGCTTTTCCATATATGTAGGCCGATGGGAGAAACTCAATTCAACACCAGTTTTGACCCATCCACTGTTGTTAACATATCAATTGTTGTGGGACTCGGAATCGAGGGTTGTTGGACTTGTTGGGAAAAATGAATGAGGAAACCACACCATAGGAACGAAACCTCAAAAATATGCATCACCAAAGTTGTTTTGGCAAAATTTACATGCCCTCCTCTTCTGCCACTTGAGCCCACGCTACAGCTACAATCCGAGACACAAAACTAGTGCAGCATGACTCCGTTTGCCTAGACTGAAGAGGTAGAAAATTAAACTTTTTCCAAATCGAAAAACTTGTACACGCTAGTAAGCAGGAACCAATGAATAAAATGCTTTTCCATATATGTAGGCCGATGGGAGAAACATAATTCAATAGAGGTTTTGATCCATCCGCTGTTGTTAACATATCAAATGTTGTGGGACTCGGAATCGAGGGTTGTTGGACTTCTTGGAAAGATGAATGAGAAAACCACACCATAGGAACGAAAACTCAAAAATATGCATTACCAAAGTTGTTTTGGCCCAACTTACAAGCCCTCCTCTTCTGCCACGTGAGCCCATGCTTCGGCATCAATCCGAAATACAAAACCAATGCAGCATGATTCAGTTTGCCTAGACTGAAGAGGGCAAAAATTAAACTTTTTCCTAATCCGAAAACTTGTACACGCTAGTAAGTAGGAACCAATGAATATAATGCTTTTCCATATATGTAGGCCGATGGGAGAAACTCAATTTAACACCAGTTTTGACCCATCCACTGGTGTTAGCACATCAATTGTTGTGGGACTCGGAATCGAGGGTTGTTGGACTTGTTGAGAAGATGAATGAGGAAACCACACCATAGGAACGAAACCTCAAAAATATGCATCACCAAAGTCGTTTTGGCCCAATTTACATGCCCTCCTCTTCTGCCACGTGAGCCCATGCTTCGGCATCAGTCCGAAATACAAAACCAACGCAGCATGACTTAGTTTGCCTAGACTGAAAGGGGCGAAAATTAATCTTTTTGCTAATTCGAAAACTTGTACGATGAATGAGAAAACCACACCGTAGGAACGAATCCTCAAAAATATGCATCACCAAAGTTGTTTTGGCCCAACTTACATGCCCCCTTCTTCTGCCACTTGAGCCCACACTTTGGCATCAGGATGAGATACAAAACCAGCACAGCATGACTCAGTTTGCCTAGACTGAAGAGGGCGAAAATTAAACTTTTTCCTAATCCAAAAACTTGTACACGCTAGTAAGTAGGAACCATTGAATATAACGATTTTCCATATATGTAGGCCGAAGGGAGAAACTTAATTCAATACAGGTTTTGATCCATCCACTGTTGTTAACAAATCAATTGTTGTGGGACTCGGATTCGAGGGTTGTTGGACTTGTTGGTATGATGAATGAGGAAACCACACCATAGGAAAGAAACACCAAAAATATGCATCACCAAACTTGTTTTCGCCCAACATACATGCCCTCCTCTACAGCCACTTGAGCCCACGCTTTGGAATCAGGCCAAGATACAAAACCAGCGCAGCATGACTTAGTTTGCCTAGACTGAAGAGGGCGAAAATTAAACTTTTTCCTAATCCAAAAACTTGTACACGCTTGTAAGTAAGAACCAATGAATATAATGTTTTTCCATATATGTAGGCCGATGGGGGAAACTTAATTCAACATAGGTTTTGTTCCATCCACTGTTGTTAACATATCATTTGTTGTGGGACTCGGAATCGAGGGTTGTTGGACTTGTTGGGAATATGAATGAGGAAACCACACCATAGGAACGAAACCTAAAAATATGCATCAGCAAAGTTGTTTTGGCCCAATTTACATGCCCTCCTCTTCTGCCACTTGAGCCCACGCTTTGGCAACAGTCCGAGATACAAAACCAGTGCAGCATGACTCCATTTGCCTAGACTGAAGAGGGCGAAAATTAAACTTTTTTCTAATCCAAAAACTTTTACATGCTAGTTAGTAGGAACCAAAGAATATAATGCTTTTCCATATATGTAGGCTGATGGGAGAAACCTAATTCAATACAGGTTTTGATCCATCCGCTGTTGCTAACATATCAAATGTTGTGGGACTCGGAATCGAGGGTTGTTGGACTTGTTGGGAAAATGAATGAGGAAACCACACCGTAGGAACGAAACCTCAAAAATATGCATCACCAAAGTTGTTTTGGCCAAATTTACATGCCCTCCTCTTCTGCCACTTGAGCCCACGCTTCAGCAACAGTCCGAGACACAAAACCAGTGCAGCATGACTCCGTTTGCCTAGACTGAAGAGGGCGAAAATTGAACTTTTTCATAATCCAAAAACTTGTACACGCTAGTAAGCAGGAACCAATGAATATAATGCTTTTCCATATATGTAGGCCGATGGGAGAAACATAATTCAATACAGGTTTTGATCCATCCGCTTTTGTTAACATATCAATTGTTGTGGGACTCGGAATCGAGGGTTGTTGGACTTGTTGGGAAGATGAATGAGGAAACCACACCATAGGATCGAAACCTCAAAAATATGCATCACCAAAGTTATTTTGGCCCAACTTACATGCCCTCCTCTTCTACCACGTGAGCCCATGCTTCGGCATCAGTCCGAGATACAAAACTAACGCAGCATGACTCAGTTTGCCTAGACTGAACAGGGCGAAAATTAAACTTTTTCCAAATCCGAAAACTTGTACACGCTAGTAAGTAGGAACCAATGAATATAATGCTTTTCCGTATATGTAGGCCGATGGGAGAAACTTAATTCAATATAGGTTTTGATCCTTCCACTGTTATTAACATTTCAATTGTTGTGGGACTCAGAATCGAGGGTTGTTGGACATCTTGGAATGACGAATGAGGAAACCTCAAAAATATGCATCACCAAAGTTGTTTTGGCCCAACTTACAAGCCCTCCTCTTCTGCCACGTGAGCCCATGCTTCGGCATCAATCCGAAATACAAAACCAATGCAGCATGACTCAGTTTGCCTAGACTGAAGAGGGCAAAAATTAAACTTTTTCCTAATCTGAAAACTTGTACACGCTAGTAAGTAGGAACCAATGAATATAATGCTTTTCCATATATGTAGGCCGATGGGAGAAACTCAATTCAACACCAGTTTTGAGCCATCCACTGTTGTTAGCACATCAATTGTTGTGGGACTTGGAATCGAGGGTTGTTGGACTTGTTGGGAATATGAATGAGGAAACCACACCATAGGAACGAAACCTAAAGATATGCATCACCAAAGTTGTTTTGGCCCAATTTACATGCCCTCTTCTTCTGCCACTTGAGCCAAACTTTTTCCTAATCTAAAAACTTTTACACTCTAGTTAGTAGGAACCAATGAATATAAAGCTTTTCCATATATGTAGGCTGATGGGAGAAACTTAATTCAATACAGGTTTTGATCCATCCGCTGTTGTTAACATATCAAATGTTGTGGGACTCAGAATCAAGGGTTGTTGGACTTGTTGGCAAGATGAATGAGGAAACCACACCATAGGAACGAAACCTCAAAAATATGCATCACCAAAGTTGTTTTGGCCAAATTTACATGCCCTCCTCTTCTGCCACTTGAGCCCACGCTTCAGCAACAGTCCGAGACACAAAACCTGTGCAGCATGACTCCGTTTGCCTAGACTGAAGAGGGCGAGAATTAAACTTCTTCCTAATCCAAAAACGTGTACACGCTAGTAAGCAGGAACCAATGAATATATTGCTTTTCCATATATGTAGGCCGATGGGAGAAACTTAATTCAATACAGGTTTTGATCCATCCGCTGTTATTAACATATCAAATGTTGTGGGACTCCTAATCGAGGGTTGTTGGACCTGTTGGGAAGATGAATGAGAAAACCATACCATAGGAACGAAACCTCAAAAATATGCATCACCAAAGTTGTTTTGGCCCAACTTACATGCCCTCCTCTTCTGCCACGTGAGCCCACGCTTCGGCATCAGTCCGAAATACAAAACCAACGCAGCATGACTCAGTTTGCCTAGACTGAAGAGGGCGAAAATTAAACATTTTCCTCATCCGAAAACTTGTACATGCTAGTAAGTAAGAACCAATGAATATAATGCTTTTCCATATATGTAGGCCGATGGGAGAAACTTAATTCAATACCAGTTTTGATCCATCCACTGTTGTTAACATATCAGTTGTTATGGGACTGGGAAATGAGGGTTGTTGGACTTGTCGGTATGATGAATCCACACCATAGGAAAGAAACCTCAAAAATATGCATCACCAAAGTTGTTATGGCCCAACTTACATGCCCTCCTGTTCTGCCACGTGAGCCCACGCTTCGGCATCAGTCCGATATACAAAACCAACACAGCATGACTTAGTTTGCCTAGACTGAAGAGGGCGAAAATAAAACTTTTTCCTAATCCAAAAACTTGTACACGCTAGTAAGTAGGAACCATTGAATATAACGATTTTCCATATATGTTGGCCGAAGGGAGAAACTTAATTCAATACAGGTTTTGATCCATCCACTGTTGTTAACATATCAATTGTTGTGGGACTCGGAATCGAGAGTTGTTGGACTTGTTGGTATGATGAATGAGGAAACCACACCATAGGAAAGAAATCCCAAAAATATGCATCACCAAAGTTGTTTTGGCCCAACTTACATGCCCACATATTCTGCCACTAGAGCCCACGCTTCGGCATCAGGACGAGATACAAAACCAGCGTAGCATGACTCAGTTTACCTAGACTGAAGAGGGCGAAAATTAAACTTTTTCCTAATCCGAAAACTTGTACACGCTAGTAAGTAAGCATCACGAAAGTTGTTTTGGCCCAACTTACATGCCCTCCTCTTCTGCCACGTGAGCAGACGCTTCGGCATCAGTCCGAATTACAAAACCAACGCAGCATGACTCAGTTTGCCTAGACTGAAGAGGGCGAAAATTAAATTTTTTCCTAATCCGAAAACTTGTACACGCTAGTAAGTAGGAACCAATGAATATAATGCTTTTCCATATATGTAGGCCGATGGGAGAAACTTAATTCAATACAGGTTTTGATCCATCCACTGTTGTTAACCTATCAATTGTTGTGGGGCTCAGAATCGAGGGTTGTTGGACATATTGGAATGATGAATGAGGAAAACACACCATAGGAAAGAAACCTCAAAAATATGCTTCTCCAAAGTTGTTTTCGCCCAACTTACATGCCCTCCTCTTCTGCCACGTGTGCCCATGCTTCCGCATCAGTCCGAAATACAAAACCTACGCAGCATGACTCAGTTTGCCTAGACTGAAGAGGGCGAAAATTAAACTTTTTCCTAATCCGAAAACTTGTACACGCTAGTAAGTAGGAACCAATGAATATAATGCTTTTCCATATATGTAGGCCGATGGGAGAAACATAATTCAATACAGGTTTTGATCCATCCACTGTTGGTAACATATCAATTGTTGTGGGGCTCAGAATCGAGGGTTGTTGGACATGTTGGAATGATAAATGAGGAAAACACACCATAGGAAAGAAACCTCAAAAATATGCATCACCAAAGTTGTTTTGGCCCAACTTACATGCCCTCTTCTTCTGCCACTTGAGCCCGCACTTCGGCATCAGGATGAGATACAAAACCAGCACAGCATGACTCAGTTTGCCTAGACTGAAGAGGGCGAAAATTAAACTTTTTCCTAATCCGAAAACTTGTACACTCTAGTAAGTAAGAACCAATGAATATAATGCTTTTCCATATATGTAGGCCGATGGGAGAAACTTAATTCAATACCAGTTTTGATCCGTCCACTGTTGTAAACATATCAATTGTTGTGGGACTGGGAAACGAGGGTTGTTGGACTTGTTGGTATGATGAACCCACACCATAGGAAAGAAACTTCAAAAATATGCATCACCATAGTTGTTTTGGCCAAACTTACATGCCCTCATCTTCTGCCACTTAAGCCCACACTTCGGCATCAGGACGAGATACAAAACCAGCGCAGCATGACTCAGTTTGCCTAGACTGAAGAGGGCGAAAATTGAACTTTTTCCTAATCCAAAAACTTGTACACGCTTGTAAGTAAGAACCAATGAATATAATGCTTTTCCATATATGTAGGCCGATGGGAGAAACTTAATTCAACACAGGTTTTGTTCCATCCATTGTTGTTAACATATCATTTGTTGTGGGACTCAGAATCGAGGGTTGTTGGACTTGTTGGGAATATGAATGAGGAAACCACACCATAGGAACGAAACCTAAAAATATGCATCACCAAAGTTGTTTTGGCCCAATTTACATGCCCTCCTCTTCTGCCACTTGAGCCAAACTCTTTCCTAATCCAAAAACTTTTACACTCTTGTTAGTAGGAACCAATGAATATAATGCTTTTCCATATATGTAGGCTGATGGGAGAAACTTAATTCAATACACGTTTTGATCCATCCGCTGTTGTTAACATATCAAATGTTGTGGGACTCGGAATCGAGGGTTGTTGGACTTGTTGGCAAGATGAATGAGGAAACCACACTATAGGAACGAAACCTCAAAAATATGCATCACCAAAGTTGTTTTGGCCAAATTTACATGCCCTCCTCTTCTGCCACTTGAGCCCACGCTTCAGCAACAGTTCGATACAAAAAACCTGTGCAGCATGACTCCGTTTGCCTAGACTGAAGAGGGCGAAAATTAAACTTTTTCCTAATCCGAAAACTTGTACACGCTAGTAAGTAGGAACCAATGAATATAATGCTTTTCCATATATGTAGGCCGATGGGAGAAACTTAATTCAATACAGGTTTTGATCCATCCACTGTTGTTAACCTATCAATTGTTGTGGGGCTCAGAATCGAGGGTTGTTGGACATATTGGAATGATGAATGAGGAAAACACACCATAGGAAAGAAACCTCAAAAATATGCTTCTCCAAAGTTGTTTTCGCCCAACTTACATGCCCTCCTCTTCTGCCACGTGTGCCCATGCTTCCGCATCAGTCCGAAATACAAAACCTACGCAGCATGACTCAGTTTGCCTAGACTGAAGAGGGCGAAAATTAAACTTTTTCCTAATCCGAAAACTTGTACACGCTAGTAAGTAGGAACCAATGAATATAATGCTTTTCCATATATGTAGGCCGATGGGAGAAACATAATTCAATACAGGTTTTGATCCATCCACTGTTGGTAACATATCAATTGTTGTGGGGCTCAGAATCGAGGGTTGTTGGACATGTTGGAATGATAAATGAGGAAAACACACCATAGGAAAGAAACCTCAAAAATATGCATCACCAAAGTTGTTTTGGCCCAACTTACATGCCCTCTTCTTCTGCCACTTGAGCCCGCACTTCGGCATCAGGATGAGATACAAAACCAGCACAGCATGACTCAGTTTGCCTAGACTGAAGAGGGCGAAAATTAAACTTTTTCCTAATCCGAAAACTTGTACACTCTAGTAAGTAAGAACCAATGAATATAATGCTTTTCCATATATGTAGGCCGATGGGAGAAACTTAATTCAATACCAGTTTTGATCCGTCCACTGTTGTTAACATATCAATTGTTGTGGGACTGGGAAACGAGGGTTGTTGGACTTGTTGGTATGATGAACCCACACCATAGGAAAGAAACTTCAAAAATATGCATCACCATAGTTGTTTTGGCCAAACTTACATGCCCTCATCTTCTGCCACTTAAGCCCACACTTCGGCATCAGGACGAGATACAAAACCAGCGCAGCATGACTCAGTTTGCCTAGACTGAAGAGGGCGAAAATTGAACTTTTTCCTAATCCAAAAACTTGTACACGCTTGTAAGTAAGAACCAATGAATATAATGCTTTTCCATATATGTAGGCCGATGGGAGAAACTTAATTCAACACAGGTTTTGTTCCATCCATTGTTGTTAACATATCATTTGTTGTGGGACTCAGAATCGAGGGTTGTTGGACTTGTTGGGAATATGAATGAGGAAACCACACCATAGGAACGAAACCTAAAAATATGCATCACCAAAGTTGTTTTGGCCCAATTTACATGCCCTCCTCTTCTGCCACTTGAGCCAAACTCTTTCCTAATCCAAAAACTTTTACACTCTTGTTAGTTGGAACCAATGAATATAATGCTTTTCCATATATGTAGGCTGATGGGAGAAACTTAATTCAATACACGTTTTGATCCATCCGCTGTTGTTAACATATCAAATGTTGTGGGACTCGGAATCGAGGGTTGTTGGACTTGTTGGCAAGATGGATGAGGAAACCACACTATAGGAACGAAACCTCAAAAATATGCATCACCAAAGTTGTTTTGGCCAAATTTACATGCCCTCCTCTTCTGCCACTTGAGCCCACGCTTCAGCAACAGTTCGATACAAAAAACCTGTGCAGCATGACTCCGTTTGCCTAGACTGAAGAGGGCGAAAATTAAACTTTTTCCTAATCCGAAAACTTGTACAGGCTAGTAAGTAGGAACCAATGAATATAATGCTTTTCCATATATGTAGGCCGATGGGAGAAACTTAATTCAATACAGGTTTTGATCCATCCACTGTTGTTAACCTATCAATTGTTGTGGGGCTCAGAATCGAGGGTTGTTGGACATATTGGAATGATGAATGAGGAAAACACACCATAGGAAAGAAACCTCAAAAATATGCTTCTCCAAAGTTGTTTTCGCCCAACTTACATGCCCTCCTCTTCTGCCACGTGTGCCCATGCTTCCGCATCAGTCCGAAATACAAAACCTACGCAGCATGACTCAGTTTGCCTAGACTGAAGAGGGCGAAAATTAAACTTTTTCCTAATCCGAAAACTTGTACACGCTAGTAAGTAGGAACCAATGAATATAATGCTTTTCCATATATGTAGGCCGATGGGAGAAACATAATTCAATACAGGTTTTGATCCATCCACTGTTGGTAACATATCAATTGTTGTGGGGCTCAGAATCGAGGGTTGTTGGACATGTTGGAATGATAAATGAGGAAAACACACCATAGGAAAGAAACCTCAAAAATATGCATCACCAAAGTTGTTTTGGCCCAACTTACATGCCCTCTTCTTCTGCCACTTGAGCCCGCACTTCGGCATCAGGATGAGATACAAAACCAGTACAACATGACTCAGTTTGCCTAGACTGAAGAGGGCGAAAATTAAACTTTTTCCTAATCCGAAAACATGTACACTCTAGTAAGTAAGAACCAATGAATATAATGCTTTTCCATATATGTAGGCCGATGGGAGAAACTTAATTCAATACCAGTTTTGATCCATCCACTGTTGTTAACATATCAATTGTTGTGGGACTGGGAAACGAGGGTTGTTGGACTTGTTGGTATGATGAATCCACACCATAGGAAAGAAACTTCAAAAATATGCATCACCATAGTTGTTTTGGCCAAACTTACATGCCCTCATCTTCTGCCACTTAAGCCCACACTTCGGCATCTGGACGAGATACAAAACCAGCGCAGCATGACTCAGTTTGCCTAGACTGAAGAGGGCGAAAATTGAACTTTTTCCTAATCCAAAAACTTGTACACGCTTGTAAGTAAGAACCAATGAATATAATGCTTTTCCATATATGTAGGCCGATGGGAGAAACTTAATTCAACACAGGTTTTGTTCCATCCATTGTTGTTAACATATCATTTGTTGTGGGACTCAGAATCGAGGGTTGTTGGACTTGTTGGGAATATGAATGAGGAAACCACACCATAGGAACGAAACCTAAAAATATGCATCACCAAAGTTGTTTTGGCCCAATTTACATGCCCCCCTCTTCTGCCACTTGAGCCAAACTCTTTCCTAATCCAAAAACTTTTACACTCTTGTTAGTAGGAACCAATGAATATAATGCTTTTCCATATATGTAGGCTGATGGGAGAAACTTAATTCAATACACGTTTTGATCCATCCGCTGTTGTTAACATATCAAATGTTGTGGGACTCGGAATCGAGGGTTGTTGGACTTGTTGGCAAGATGAATGAGGAAACCACACTATAGGAACGAAACCTCAAAAATATGCATCACCAAAGTTGTTTTGGCCAAATTTACATGCCCTCCTCTTCTGCCACTTGAGCCCACGCTTCAGCAACAGTTCGATACAAAAAACCTGTGCAGCATGACTCCGTTTGCCTAGACTGAAGAGGGCGAAAATTAAACTTCTTCTTTATACAAAAACGTGTACACGCTAGTGAGCAGGAACCAATGAATATAATGCTTTTCCATCTATGTAGGCCGATGGGAGAAACTTAATTCAATACAGGTTTTGATCCATCCGCTGTTGTTAACATATCAAATCTTGTGGGACTCGGAATCAAGGGTTGTTGGACTTGTTGGGAAGATGAATGAGAAAACCACACCATAGGAACGAAACCTCAAAAATATGCATCACCAATGTTGTTTTGGCCCAACTTACATGCCCTCCTCTTCTGCCACGTGAGCCCACGCTTCGGCATCAGTCCGAAATACAAAACCAACGCGGCATGACTCAGTTTGCCTAGACTGAAGAGGGCGAAAATTAAACTTTTTCCTAATCCGAAAACTTGTACACGCTAGTATGTAGGAACCAATGAATATAATGCTTTTCCATATATGTAGGCCGATGGGAGAAACTTAATTCAATATAGGTTTTGATCCATCCGCTGTTGTTAACATAACAAATGTTGCTGGGCTCGGAATTGAGGGTTGTTGGACTTGTTGGGAAGATGAATGAGAAAGCCACACCATAGGAACGAAACCTCAAAAATATGCATCACCAAAGTTGTTTTGGCCCAACTTACTTGTCCTCATCTTCTGCCACTTGAGCCCACGCTTCGGCATCAGGACGAGATACAAAACCTGTGATGCCCCTGGCATCTCAAAAGCCTTAACACACGGTTAGATGAAGGCTAACGACGGATTAAGGCTTAATCATGCTTAGTGATTAACAGGAAACACGTGGAGGAGCCACTAAATCAAAATTTTCTACACAAGATACAAGACCACACATTTCGTGGTTGAATAAGTCAACACTCACATACTTTTGAGCTCAACTCCAAATGCCAAACCTCGGATAAGAAAAGTAGCCCTAGACCTTTCTGTTGGACAATGTTCAAAAATCTAAAGACAGGAGGATTAAAAGGTCCAATCCAAAGTTTCTTGATAAGTGCCAGTTGTGATCGTGAGCAAACTTGAGCCCTAATAAAGCTTTCAAATTCATTAAGTACCCGAGCTCAACTCCGTTGACAAACTTGTTGTACATGCTCTGGACTATCCTATTGTAGTTATGGCCAATATACGGGGCACGTTGCGTCTTGGCAATAGGAACCCGTGCCACTCCCGCTAACCCCCAAAATTGGCGGCGTGTCTTAGGAGGACATACGGTCATTAGAGGCCCGGTGGATGGGTTTGCGGCATGGTTCCTCACAGGGTACGAACGCCAGATGAGACATGGTTCCCGACGGTAGTTATATGTGAGGCACGAGTGGGAAGACTACTTCGGGTGTCGTCAATTATTTGTTTTTATTATTTTAAAAATATTTAGTATGACTCTAACTTCTATTTTTCGTTCCTGAGGTGTGGGATTTGCAGTTATCTTTCCAACAAGACCGAGCCCGCGCAATTCTGAGTCTGATACCGATAGTTATGGCCAATATACGGGGCACGTTGCGTCTTGGCAATGGGAACCCGTGCCACTCCCGCTAACCCCCAAAATTGGCGGCGCGTCTTAGGAGGGACATACGGTCATTAGAGGCACGGTGGATGGGTTAGCGGCATGGTTCCTCACAGGGTACGAACGCCAGATGAGACATGGTTCCCGACAGTAGTTATATGTGAGGCACGAGCGGGAAGACTACTTCGGGTGTCATCAATTTTTTGTTTTTATTATTTTAAAAATACTTAGTATGACCCTAACTTCTGTTTTTCGTTCATGAGGTGTGGGATTTGCAGTTATCTTTCCAACAAGACCGAGCCCGCGCAATTCTGAGTCTTATAGCGATAGTTATGGTCAATATACGGGGCACATTGCGTCTTGGCAATGGGAACCCGTGCCACTCCCGCTAACCCCCAAAATTGGCGGCGCGTCTTAGGAGGGACATAAGGTCATTAGAGGCACGATGGATGGGTTAGCGTCACGGTTCCTCACAGGGTATGAATGCCAGATGCGACATGGTTCCCGACGGTGGGTATATGTGAGGCACGAGTTGGAATACTACTTCAGGTGTCATCAATTTTTTGTTTTTATAATTTTAGATTTACTTAGTATGACCCTAACTTCTGTTTTTCATTCCTGTGGTGTGGGATTTGCAGTTATCTTTCCAACAAGACCGGGCCCGCGTAATTCTGAGTCTTATACCGATAGTTATGGCCAATATACGGGGCACGTTGCGTCTTGGCAATGGGAACCCGTGCCAGTCTTGCTTACCCCCAAAATTGGCGGCGCGTCTTAGGAGGGACATACGGTCATTAGTGGCACGGTGGATGGCTAGCGGCTCGGTTCCTCACAGGGTACGAACGCCAGATGCGACATGGTTCGAGACGGTGGGTATATGTGAGGCACGAGCGGGAACACTACTTCGGGTGTCATCAACTTTTTGTTTTTATTATTTTAGAATTATTTAGTATGACCCTAACTTCTGTTTTTCATTCCTGTGGTGTGGGATTAGCAGTTATCTTTCCAACAAGACCGAGCCCGCGCAATTCTGAGTCTTATAGCGATAGTTATGGCCAATATACGGGGCACGTTGCATCTTGGAAATGGGAACCCGTGCCACTCCCGCTAACCCCCAAAATTGGCGGCGCGTCTTAGGAGTTACAAACGGTCATTAGAGGCACGGTGGATGGGTTAGCAGCACGGTTCCTCACAGGGTACGACCGCCAGATGAGACATGGTTCCCGACGGTGGGTATATGTGAGGCACGAGTTGGAATACTACTTCGGGTGTCATCAATTTTTTGTTTTTATTATTTTAGATTTACTTTGTATGACCCTAACTTCTATTTTTCATTCCTGTGGTGTGGGATTTGCAGTTATCTTTCCAACAAGACCGAGCCCGTGCAATTCTGAGTCTTATAGCGATAGTTATGGCAAAAATACGGGGCACCTTGCGTCTTGGCAATGGGAACCCGTGCCACTCCCGCTAACCCCCAAAATTGGCGGCGCGTCTTGGGAGGGACATACGGTCATTAGAGGCGGTGGATGGGTTAGCGGCATGGTTCCTCACAGGGTACGAACGCCAGATGAGACATGGTTCCCGACGGTAGTTATAAGTGAGGCACGAGCGGGAAGAGTACTTCGGGTGTCGTCAATTTTTTGTTTTTATTATTTTAAAAATATTTAGTATGACTCTAACTTCTGTTTTTCATTCCTGTAGTGTGGGATTTGCAGTTATCTTTCCAACAAGACCGAGCCCGCGCAATTCTGAGTCTTATAGCGATAGTTATGGCAAAAATACGGGGCACCTTGCGTCTTGGCAACGGGAACCCGTGCCACTTCCGCTAACCCCCAGAATTGGCGGAGAGTCTTCGGAGGGACATACGGTCATTAGAGGCATGGTGGATGGGTTAGCGGCATGGTTCCTCACAGGGTACGAACGCTAGATGAGACATGGTTCCCGACGGTAGTTATATGTGAGGCACGATCGGGAAGACTACTTCGGGTGTCGTCAATTTTTTGTTTTTATTATTTTAAAAATATTTAGTATGACTCTAACTTCTATTTTTTGTTCCTGAGGTGTGGGATTTGCAGTTATCTTTCCAAGAAGACCAAGCCCGCGCAATTCTGAGTCTTATAGCGATAGTTATGGCCAATATACGGGGCACGTTGCGTCTTGGCAATGGGAACCCGTGCCACTCCCGCTAACCCCCAAAATTGGCGGCGCGTCTTAGGAGGGATATACGGTCATTAGAGGCACGGCGGATGGGTTAGCAGCATAGTTCCTCACAGTGTACGAACGCTAGATGAGACATGGTTCCCGACGGTAGTTATATGTGAGGCACGAGCGGGAAGACTCCTTCGGGTGTCGTCAATTTTTTGTTTTTATTATTTTGAAAATATTTAGTATGACTCTAACTTCTGTTTTTCATTCCTGGGGTGTGGGATTTGTAGTTATCTTTCCAACAAGACCGAGCCCGCGCAATTCTGAGTCTTATAGCGATAGTTATGGCCAATATACTGGGCACGTTGCGTCTTGGCAATGGGAACCCGTGCCACTCCCGCTAACCCCCAAAATTTGCGGCGCGTCTTAGGAGGGACATACGGTCGTTGGAGGCACGGTGGATGGGTTAGCGGCATGGTTCCTCACAGGGTACGAACGCCAGATGAGACATGGTTCCCGACGGTAGTTATACGTGAGGCACGAGTGGGAAAACGACTTCGGGTGTCGTCAATTTTTTGTTTTTATTATTTTAAAAATATTTAGTATGAATCTAACTTCTGTTTTTCATTCCTGAGGTGTGGGATTTGCAGTTATCTTTCCAACAAGACCGAGCCCGCGCAATTCTGAGTCTTATAGCGATAGTTATGGCCAATATACGGGGCACATCGCGTCTTGGCAATGGGAACCCGTGCCACTCCCGCTAACCCCCAAAATTGGCGGCGCGTCTTAGGAGGGACATACGGTCATTAGAGGCACGGTGGATGGGTTAGTGGCATGATTCCTCACAGGGAACGAACGCTAGATGAGACATGGTTCCCGACGGTAGTTATATGTGAGGCACGAGCGGGAAGACTACTTCGGGTGTCGTCAATTTTTTGTTTTTATTATTTTAAAAATATTTACTATGACTCTAACTTCTGTTTTTCGTTCTTGAGGTGTGGGATTTGCATTTATCTTTCCAACAAGACCGAGCCGGCGCAATTCTGAGTCTTATAGCGATAGTTATGGCCAATATACGAGGCACATCGCGTCTTGGCAATGAGAACCCGTCCCACTCCTGCAAACCCCCAAAATTGGCGGCGCGTCTTAGGAGGTACATACGGTCATTGGTGGCACGGTGGATGGGTTAGTGGCTCGGTTCCTCACAGGGTACGAACGCCAGATGCGACATGGTTCGCGACGGTGGGTATATGTGAGGCACGAGCGGGAAGACTACTTCGGGTGTCGTCAATTTTTGTTTTTTATACTTTAGAATTATTTAGTATGACCCAAACTTCTGTTTTTCGTTCTTGTGGTGTGGGATTTGCAGTTATCTTTCCAACAAGACCGAGCCCGCGCAATTCTGAGTCTTATAGCGATAGTTATGGCCAATATACGGGGTACGTTGCGTCTTGGCAATGGGAACCCATGCCACTCCCGCTAATCCCCAAAATTGGCGGCGCGTCTTAGGAGGGACATACGGTCATTAGAGGCACGGTGGATGGGTTAGCGGCATGGTTCCTCACAGGGTACGAATGCCAGATGCGACATGGTTCCTGACGGTGGGTATATGTGACGCACAAGTTGGAATACTACTTCGGGTGTCATCAATTTTTTGTTTTTATTATTTTAGAATTACTTAGTATGACCCTAACTTCTGTTTTTCGTTCCTGTGGTGTGGGATTTGCAGTTATCTTTCCAACAAGACCGAGTCCGCGCAATTCTGAGTCTTATAGCGATAGTTATGGCAAAAATACGGGGGCACCCTTGCGTCTTGGCAACGGGAACCCGTGCCACTCCCGCTAACCCCCAGAATTGGCGGCGCGTCTTAGGAGGGACATACGGTCTTTAGAGGCACGGTGGATGGGTTAGCGGCATGGTTCCTCACAGGGTACGAACGCCAGATGAGACATGGTTCCCGACGGTAGTTATATGTGAGGCACGAGCGGGAAGACTACTTCGGGTGTCGTCAATTTTTTTGTTTTTATTATTTTAAAAATATTTAGTATGACTCTAACTTCTATTTTTCGTTCCTGAGGTGTGGGATTTGCAGTTATCTTTCCAAGAAGACCGAGCCCGCGCAATTCTGAGTCTTATAGCGATAGTTATGGCCAATATACGGGGCACGTTGCGTCTTGGCAATGGGAACCCGTGCTACTCCCGCTAACCCCCAAAATTGGCGGCGCGTCTTAGGAGGGATATACGGTCATTAGAGGCACGGCGGATGGGTTAGCGGCATGGTTCCTCACAGTGTACGAACGCCAGATGAGACATGGTTCCCGACGGTAGTTATACGTGAGGCACGAGTGGGAAAACGACTTCGGGTGTCGTCAATTTTTTGTTTTTATTATTTTAAAAATATTTAGTATGAATCTAACTTCTGTTTTTCGTTCCTGAGGTGTGGGATTTGCAGTTATCTTTCCAACAAGACCGAGCCCGCGCAATTCTGAGTCTTATAGCGATAGTTATGGCCAATATACGGGGCACATCGCGTCTTGGCAATGGGAACCCGTGCCACTCCCGCTAACCCCCAAAATTGGCGGCGCGTCTTAGGAGGGACATACGGTCATTAGAGGCACGGTGGATGGGTTAGTGGCATGATTCCTCACAGGGAACGAACGCTAGATGAGACATGGTTCCCGACGGTAGTTATATGTGAGGCACGAGCGGGAAGACTACTTCGGGTGTCGTCAATTTTTTGTTTTTATTATTTTAAAAATATTTACTATGACTCTAACTTCTGTTTTTCGTTCTTGAGGTGTGGGATTTGCAGTTATCTTTCCAACAAGACCGAGCCGGCGCAATTCTGAGTCTTATAGCGATAGTTATGGCCAATATACGAGGCACATCGCGTCTTGGCAATGAGAACCCGTCCCACTCCTGCAAACCCCCAAAATTGGCGGCGCGTCTTAGGAGGTACATACGGTCATTGGTGGCACGGTGGATGGGTTAGTGGCTCGGTTCCTCACAGGGTACGAACGCCAGATGCGACATGGTTCGCGACGGTGGGTATATGTGAGGCACGAGCGGGAAGACTACTTCGGGTGTCGTCAATTTTTGTTTTTTATACTTTAGAATTATTTAGTATGACCCAAACTTCTGTTTTTCGTTCTTGTGGTGTGGGATTTGCAGTTATCTTTCCAACAAGACCGAGCCCGCGCAATTCTGAGTCTTATAGCGATAGTTATGGCCAATATACGGGGTACGTTGCGTCTTGGCAATGGGAACCCATGCCACTCCCGCTAATCCCCAAAATTGGCGGCGCGTCTTAGGAGGGACATACGGTCATTAGAGGCACGGTGGATGGGTTAGCGGCATGGTTCCTCACAGGGTACGAATGCCAGATGCGACATGGTTCCTGACGGTGGGTATATGTGACGCACAAGTTGGAATACTACTTCGGGTGTCATCAATTTTTTGTTTTTATTATTTTAGAATTACTTAGTATGACCCTAACTTCTGTTTTTCGTTCCTGTGGTGTGGGATTTGCAGTTATCTTTCCAACAAGACCGAGTCCGCGCAATTCTGAGTCTTATAGCGATAGTTATGGCAAAAATACGGGGGCACCCTTGCGTCTTGGCAACGGGAACCCGTGCCACTCCCGCTAACCCCCAGAATTGGCGGCGCGTCTTAGGAGGGACATACGGTCTTTAGAGGCACGGTGGATGGGTTAGCGGCATGGTTCCTCACAGGGTACAAACGCCAGATGAGACATGGTTCCCGACGGTAGTTATATGTGAGGCACGAGCGGGAAGACTACTTCGGGTGTCGTCAATTTTTTGTTTTTATTATTTTAAAAATATTTAGTATGACTCTAACTTCTATTTTTCGTTCCTGAGGTGTGGGATTTGCAGTTATCTTTCCAAGAAGACCGAGCCCGCGCAATTCTGAGTCTTATAGCGATAGTTATGGCCAATATACGGGGCACGTTGCGTCTTGGCAATGGGAACCCGTGCTACTCCCGCTAACCCCCAAAATTGGCGGCGCATCTTAGGAGGGATATACGGTCATTAGAGGCACGGCGGATGGGTTAGCGGCATGGTTCCTCACAGTGTACGAACGCCAGATGAGACATGGTTCCCGACGGTAGTTATACGTGAGGCACGAGTGGGAAAACGACTTCGGGTGTCGTCAATTTTTTGTTTTTATTATTTTAAAAATATTTAGTATGAATCTAACTTCTGTTTTTCGTTCCTGAGGTGTGGGATTTGCAGTTATCTTTCCAACAAGACCGAGCCCGCGCAATTCTGAGTCTTATAGCGATAGTTATGGCCAATATACGTGGCACATCGCGTCTTGGCAATGGGAACCCGTGCCACTCCCGCTAACCCCCAAAATTGGCGGCGCGTCTTAGGAGGGACATACGGTCATTAGAGGCACGGTGGATGGGTTAGTGGCATGATTCCTCACAGGGAACGAACGCTAGATGAGACATGGTTCCCGACGGTAGTTATATGTGAGGCACGAGCGGGAAGACTACTTCGGGTGTCGTCAATTTTTTGTTTTTATTATTTTAAAAATATTTACTATGACTCGAACTTCTGTTTTTCGTTCTTGAGGTGTGGGATTTGCAGTTATCTTTCCAACAAGACCGAGCCGGCGCAATTCTGAGTCTTATAGCGATAGTTATGGCCAATATACGAGGCACATCGCGTCTTGGCAATGAGAACCCGTCCCACTCCTGCAAACCCCCAAAATTGGCGGCGCGTCTTAGGAGGTACATACGGTCATTGGTGGCACGGTGGATGGGTTAGTGGCTCGGTTCCTCACAGGGTACGAACGCCAGATGCGACATGGTTCGCGACGGTGGGTATATGTGAGGCACGAGCGGGAAGACTACTTCGGGTGTCGTCAATTTTTGTTTTTTATACTTTAGAATTATTTAGTATGACCCAAACTTCTGTTTTTCGTTCTTGTGGTGTGGGATTTGCAGTTATCTTTCCAACAAGACCGAGCCCGCGCAATTCTAAGTCTTATAGCGATAGTTATGGCCAATATACGGGGTACGTTGCGTCTTGGCAATGGGAACCCATGCCACTCCCGCTAATCCCCAAAATTGGCGGCGCGTCTTAGGAGGGACATACGGTCATTAGAGGCACGGTGGATGGGTTAGCGGCATGGTTCCTCACAGGGTACGAATGCCAGATGCGACATGGTTCCTGACGGTGGGTATATGTGACGCACAAGTTGGAATACTACTTCGGGTGTCATCAATTTTTTGTTTTTATTATTTTAGAATTACTTAGTATGACCCTAACTTCTGTTTTTCGTTCCTGTGGTGTGGGATTTGCAGTTATCTTTCCAACAAGACCGAGTCCGCGCAATTCTGAGTCTTATAGCGATAGTTATGGCAAAAATACGGGGGCACCCTTGCGTCTTGGCAACGGGAACCCGTGCCACTCCCGCTAACCCCCAGAATTGGCGGCGCGTCTTAGGAGGGACATACGGTCTTTAGAGGCACGGTGGATGGGTTGGCGGCATGGTTCCTCACAGGGTACGAACGCCAGATGAGACATGGTTCCCGACGGTAGTTATATGTGAGGCACGAGCGGGAAGACTACTTCGGGTGTCGTCAATTTTTTGTTTTTATTATTTTAAAAATATTTAGTATGACTCTAACTTCTATTTTTCGTTCCTGAGGTGTGGGATTTGCAGTTATCTTTCCCACAAGACCGAGCCCGCGCAATTCTGAGACTTATAGCGATAGTTATGGCCAATATACGGGACACATCGCGTCTTGGCAATGGGAACCCGTGCCACTCCTGCTAACCCCCAAAATTGGCGGCGCGTCTTAGGAGGGACATACGGTCATTAGAGGCACGGTGGATGGGTTAGTGGCATGATTCCTCACAGGGTACGAACGCTAGATGAGACATGGTTCCCGACGGTAGTTATATGTGAGGCACGGGCGGGAAGACGACTTCGGGTGTCGTCAATTTTTTGTTTTTATTATTTTAAAAATATTTAGTATGAATCTAACTTCTGTTTTTCGTTCCTGAGGTGTGGGATTTGCAGTTATCTTTCCAACAAGACCGAGCCCGCGCAATTCTGAGTCTTATAGCGATAGTTATGGCCAATATACGGGGCACATC
This sequence comes from Paspalum notatum, assembly GCA_022530915.1. Taxonomy (NCBI): domain Eukaryota; kingdom Viridiplantae; phylum Streptophyta; class Magnoliopsida; order Poales; family Poaceae; genus Paspalum; species Paspalum notatum. The sequence continues at coordinate 7,534,797 of CM039683.1, forward strand.
GCATCTTGGCAATGGGAACCCGTGCCACTCCTGCTAACCCCCAAAATTGGCGGCGCGTCTTAGGAGGGACATACGGTCATTAGAGGCACGGTGGATGGGTTAGTGGCATGATTCCTCACAGGGTACGAACGCGAGATGAGACATGGTTCCCGACGGTAGTTATATGTGAGGTACGAGTGGCAAGAATACTTCGGGTGTCGTCAATTTTTTGTTTTTATTATTTTAAAAATATTTAATATGACTCTAACTTCTGTTTTTCATTCCTGAGGTGTGGGATTTGCAGTTATCTTTCCAACAAGACCGAGCCCGCGCAATTCTGAGTCTTATAGCGATAGTTATGGAGAATATACGGGGCACACCGCGTCTTGGCAATGGGAACCCGTGCCACTCCGGCTAACCCCCAAAATTGGCGGCGCGTCTTTGGAGGGACATACTGTCATTAGAGGCACGGTGGATGGGTTAGCGGCATGGTTCCTCACAGGGTACAAACGCCAGATGAGACATGGTTCCCGACGGTAGTTATATGTGAGGCACGAGCGGGAAGACTACTTCTGGTGTCGTCAATTTTTTGTTTTTATTATTTTAAAAATATTTAGTATGACTCTAACTTCTGTTTTTCGTCCCTCAGGTGTGGGATTTGCAGTTATCTTTCCAACAAGACTGAGCCCGCGTAATTCTGAGTCTTATAGCGATAGTTATGGCCAATATACGGGGCACATCGCGTCTTGGCAATGGGAACCCGTGCGACTCCTGCTAACCCCCAAAATTGGCGGCGCGTCTTAGGAGGGACATACGGTCATTAGAGGCACGGTGGATGGGTTAGCGGCTCGGTTCCTCACAGGGTACGAACGCCAGATGTGACATGGTTCGCGACGGTGGGTATATGTGAGGCACGAGCGGGAAGACTACTTCGGGTGTCATCAATTTTTTGTTTTTATTATTTTAGAATTATTTAGTATGACCCTAACTTCTGTTTTTCGTTCCTGTGGTGTGGGATTTGTAGTTATCTTTCCAACAAGACCGAGCCCGCGCAATTCTGAGTCTTATAGTGATAGTTGTGGCCAATATACGGGGCACGTTGCGTCTTGGCAATGGGAACCCGTGCCACTCTCGCTAACCCCCAAAGTTGGCGGCGCGTCTTAGGAGGGACATACGGTCATTAGACGCACGGTGGATGGGTTAGCGGCATGGTTCCTCACAGGGTACGAACGCCAGGTGCGACATGGTTCGCGATGGTGGGTATATGTGAGGCACGAGCGGGAAGACTACTTCGGCTGTCATCAATTTTTTGTTTTTATTATTTTAGAAATATTTAGTATGACTCTAACTTCTGTTTTTCATGCCTGAGGTGTGGGATTTGCAGTTATCTTTCCAACAAGACCGAGCCCGCGCAATTCTGAGTCTTATAGCGATAGTTATGGCCAATATACGGGGCACATCGCGTCTTGGCAATGGGAACCCGTGCCACTCCTGCTAACCCCCAAAATTGGCGGTGCGTCTTAGGAGGGACATACGGTCATTTGAGGCACGGTGGATGGGTTAGTGGCTCGGTTCCTCACAGGGTACGAACGCCAGATGCGACATGGTTCCCGAAGTTGGGTATATGTGAGGCACGAGCGGGAAGACTACTTCGGTTGTCGTCAATTTTTTGTTTTTATTATTTTAGAAGTATTTAGTATGACCAAAATTTCCATTTTTCATTCCTATGGTGTGGATTTGTAGTTACCTTTCCAACAAGACCGAGACCGCGCAATTCTGAGTCTTATAGCGATAGTTATGGCCAATACACGGGGCACCTTGCGTCTTGGCAATGGGAAACCGTGCCACTCCCGTTAACCCCCAAAATTGGCGGCACGTCTTAGGAGGGACATACGGTCATTAAAGGCACGGTGGATGGGTTAGCGGCACAGTTCATCATTGGGTACGAACGCCAGATGCGACATGGTTCCCGACGCTGGGTATATGTGACCCACGAGCGGGAAAACTACTTCGGGCGTCGTCAATTTTTTGTTTTTATTATTTTAGAATTACTTAGTATGACCCTATGTCGGTACCCAGCAAACCGGGTACCCGCTTATACAGGTCAAAAGCTAATTACAGCACATAACAAGGCTCCACGCAGCCTGACAAAGAAGCGTTTAATCCCCCCTTGGGGATTAACGCACCTGGCCTCCCCGTCAACCAGAGGAAGCAGCCAGTATTGCCACGTATCACAGTAAGGAAAGAGCCCAAAGGCACTCGCAGCTCTGACCCACCGCTTGTGGGCCGGACCTGTTTCCACAAGGTCCGGTCTTAAGTTAGGGACGCGTCACGACCCCAGGAAGGGAGCCGAGCCAGCCCAGCTCGGGGAGGTCCGGAGCGGCCACGTGTCCCCCGCCCAGCGAGGGAGCTGCGGGCTGCGAAGGGTCCTCACCCCCGCAACAGCCTGGTCCGGGGCTGCCACGTGTCCCCCGGGCACGTAGCAGGGTCCCCGGTGGCGGGCCACACCCACCTACCGCATTCATTGCGGACAGGCGGGCGTGGCCTGACACCCGCTGATGGGCTCCGGTACCGCCGCTGACAGGCGATAGTGACCATACTGTGAGTCGCGAGTTACCGAGGAGCGGCGGCCGTGACAAGGCGTAGCGGTCAACTTCCCGCCGGATACCAAGGATTAAACCACATAAACAAGTACACCGTACGCGGAGTGGGCTACGCCACGCACGACGGCCACGCCCGGGCTATAGCGGTAGGGTCACTGTGGCACGCCGCAGTAACCCACCTGTAATAACGTGCCGCCCACTCCTGCCCTTGGAGCCATACCGCCGGGTACTACAGCGGATTGGACTGGACAGTGCAAGCAGGGGCGGCGTGGCGACATTTCCGGGCACACCAGACCGGCGGAGCACTTCCCGAACGGCGCCATACTACTGCGGCGGATACAGGTACAAGGTGCAGAGATGAGAGGACATCGCGGAACGGAGCATAGGAGACACCGACAGAGGCACTGCCGAAGGCCCTGATCTCTGCCAGGAATAACCCAAGAAGTCAAGACAGCATAAGGAACTCTGCCGGGTAGACATAACAGACCGGGACCACCTGTCGGGCCCCGGTCACCATGTACATGCACCCCCTTGGTCTATAAAAGGGAGGCATGCGAGACGTAGAGGATAGGCTGAAAACACACACCCGAAGAGCATCTAGAGAGGAAGTCTCTCGATCTTCTTCTCCTTCTCACTCAAACCAATACAAGAGCTCACCTCCAGTGGACGTAGGGTATTACGCTCCGGCGGCCCGAACCACTCTAAACCCTTGTGTCTCCATCGTGCCTTGGCTACGCGGCTATCAACGATCGCTCCCCCTAACTACTCATAGTACTTAGGATCGGGCGGGTGCTTTCCGCCACCCGGCCGGAGCTCACGCTCCGACATTTGGCGCGCCAGGTAGGGGGCAGCGTCAGATAGCCACATCCACGAGGTGTGATGGTTCGTATCAGCGACATCCATGATGGTGCAGCCGTGACGGAGGAGGTGGCTTCGACAGGGTCGCACGCCTCCCACCACGGTTCTGGCGGCACGGCGCGGACGCCACGAGCACCTCGCCACCCTGCGATGGATGCAATGGCAGTGAATGTTGCGATGGCTAGCGCCGTAACGGCAAACGGTGCCGCGGCGAACCGCGCTGCTATCCGCGGACCACTCGCCGCGGCTAGAGAGCTGCTCAATCACCCTCCGGGGCCAGCAGCCTCTCCCAGCGCTCTTGCGCAATGGCGCAGTGACGTGGATCGCCTGATCCACTTAGCTGAGGCCGCCCCCAGCTCATCAAGGGCTGGGTCCCGTCTTCCACCCAGCAATGGTGGAAGGACGGAGCGCCACGCGCCACTCGACGCAGCAGCGTCTGTGCGCTCCCCCACCGTGAGGAGCGCGCCGACGAAAGACCTGTGCGCCGAACTCAACCGCCGGCGAGCAGGCACCCATACAACTGTGGAGCAACCACGGTTGCAGCGGAACGCCGTCAAGGGCAAGAACCTTGACGCAGTGTTCGCTGCTGCAGCGCCTAGGCCCCCGGGGTGTGCACAGGCCCTGGCCGGGACACAGACACCGCCAGGGGTCATACCGGCTGGGGTCGGCTGTGCTGCGCTAGCAGACGGCCTTCGCTCCACGCGTTGGCCACCGAAGTTCCGACCACACTTGCCAGAGAAGTACGACGGGACCACTAACCCGTCGGAATTCCTGCAGGTGTATGTCACCGCTATCTCAGCGGCCGGAGGCAATGACGCCGTCATGGCGTCATACTTTCATGTCGCCTTGTCTGGACCAGCCCGGACTTGGCTTATGAACCTCTCCCTAGGGTCGATCCAATCCTGGGAGGAGCTATGCACACAGTTCATCGCGAACTTTGCCAGTGCATGCCAGCAGTACGGCATGGAGGCCCACCTCCATGCTGTGCGGCAACAGCCCGGAGAACCACTCCGGGCAATCATCGCACGCTTCGCCAAGGTGCGGGGCACCATTCCCCGCATCTCCGATGCGTCCATCATCACCGCCTTCCGACAGGGCGTCCGTGATGAGAAGATGCTGGAGAAGCTAGCAACCCGCCAGGTGCAGGATGTCGCCACGCTGTACGCGCTGGCAGACAAATGCGCCAAGGCCGCTGAGGGCCGTGCATGGCACTCCCCTCAGCAAAACGCGGCTGCCCAAGCAGGAGGCTCTGCCGATGCCGCCCGCGAGGGTGGCAAGAAGAAGAAGAAGGACCGACGCCCACAGAGGTCTTTATCGGCTGTGCGAGGAGCCCCCGTAGCCGCGGCTGCTCCTGGCGGCCGTGACGCTAACGGCAAGCGCCCGAGGCAGCAGGCGCGGAACAGCGGCGGATCGTGCCCTGTTCATCCCAACAGCGGCCATAGCGCCGCCGACTGTCGTGAGATACAGAAGCTCGTGCAGCGGCGCCTCAACGAGCGGCGGGAACGCCCGCCCAAGGACGACTCGCCCCCGCGCCAGCGGCCTGGCAAGGGAAAGGCAGCTAGCGACGGCGGGGCCACCGCTGGAGGCAAGGAGATGGGCTACCAGCCCCCGGAGCGGGAGCTCAAGAGCATCTACGCTCTGGCCAGCTCCGACTGCGACTCCAGCGACAACGAGCGTCGCAAAAAGCTGTACGTCATGTACGGCGGGAGCTGGGAGGTTTCCTCGCGGCGAGACGTGAAGGCCCTGCGCCGAGAGGTCCTCTCGGTCAGGCCTAGTGTCCCCAAGGTGGCCCTACACCTCAAGTGGAGGAACACCACCATTTCCTTCGGGCCATCCGACTGCCCAGAGAACATGGCCGGGGCCGGCCTCCTACCGATCATCACGTCGCCGGTGGTCGCCAATATCCGGCTCTACCACGTACTGATCGACGGTGGGGCCGCCCTCAACATCATCAGCTACGCAGCTTTCAAGCAGCTGCAGATTCCGGAGTCACGCCTGCCTCCATCGCGCCCATTCTCCGGAGTGGGCCCACTGCCGGTCCACCCGAAGGGGAAGATCGACCTCCCGGTCACCTTCGGGACACCGGAAAACTTCCGCACGGAGAGCGTCCAGTTCGACGTTGCGGATGTAAACCTGCCATTCAACGCCATCATTGGCAGGCCGGCGCTCTACCGCTTCATGGCCGTAGCCCATTACGGGTAATTGGTCGTGAAGATACCCTCTCCGGCTGGTGTCCTCACCGTGCCGGGGGACCGCCTCGCCGCGGTCGCCGCCGTGAAGAAGCTCCACGCCCTCGCTGCTAACGCAGCGGGCCCCGAGAGGGCCGACCCCTCAACCTCTGCGATTAAGGCTCCTGCGAAGGACCCGAAGATGCCCAAGGTGCGCCCGGCTGGCCCAGAAGATGTGCCAGTCAAGATCGTCCAGATCGGGGCGGAAGCCTCCCGGACCACCCGCATCGCGGGGAGTCTGGGGGAAAAATAGGAAGACGCGCTCGTTGCCTTCCTCTAAGCAAATGTTGATGTGTTCGCCTGGGAACCATCACAAATGCCCGGGATCCCTAGGGAGGTAATTGAGCACCGTCTGAAGATCAACCCGGACGCCAAGCCGGTGCGACAAAAGCCACGAAGGCAGTTCGTGGAGCGTCAGGACTTCATCCGTCAAGAGGTCCGGAAGCTACTAGACGCGGGCTTCATCGAAGAGGTCCATCACCCCGAGTGGCTAGCCAACCCGATAGTTGTCCCTAAGGCGAACGGGAAGCTTCGGATGTGTATCGACTACACCAGCCTCAATAAGGCATGTCCTCCGGACCCATATCCCCTTCCGCGCATAGATCAGATAGTAGACTCCACCTCCGGGTGTGAGCTTTTGTCTTTCTTGGATGCGTATTCCGGGTTCCATCAAATCCGGATGAATGAAGAGGATAAGAGGCATACAGCCTTTGTAACGGTAGATGGTCTGTACTGTTACGTTGTAATGCCCTATGGTCTGAGGAATGCTTTACCCACATTTCTGCGTGGCATGAACTTTACGTTCCGCGACCTAATCAGAAATATAGTCGAGGTTTACGTCGATGACATCGTTGTCAAAACCAGGGAAGGGTCAACCTTGCTGGAGGACCTGACCCTCGTTTTCGACAGGCTGCGCACAACGCGCACGAAGTTGAACCCCGAGAAATGCGTCTTTGGCGTCTCAGCTGGTAAGCTGTTGGGTTTCCTGGTGTCACACCGGGGTATTGAAGCAAACCCAACCAAGATCAGGGCGATCGAGGCTATGCGGCCACCTGCCTGCATCAAGGACCTGCAAAAGCTCACCGGGTCCTTGGCAGCCCTTAGCCGCTTTATCTAAAGGCTAGCTGAGAGAGCCCTGCCCTTCTTCAAGCTATTGAGGAAGTCCGGACCATTTATATGGACCGAAGAGGCTGAGCAGGCCTTCCAGGAGCTGAAGCAGCACCTCACCACACTGCCCATATTGGTGGCGCCAGAGCCTGGTGAGACTCTGTATCTCTACCTCGCGGCAACATCCGAGGTAGTCAGCATGGTCCTGGTCGCTGAAAGACCAGAGCACCCCCGCGAGGGAGGGACCGGGACCTCCTGAGTGGAAGGCGGTGGTCCGTCCACCGCAGAAACAACGATCGGCTCCGAAACCGAAGGTCCGGCCGACACCCTACCCTGCCAAGGTAGTGAGCTACCAGAGGCAGAGGGGCGAGATGCCCAGGAGGCTGACCTAAGAAAGGCGGGTAGTCCGGGATCCTCCGCAAGGGTCCGGACCACCCAGAGGCCGGTGTATTACGTCAGCGAGGTCCTCCACGGGGCAAAGGCCAGGTATCTGGAAACTCACAAGTTCGCTTATGCGTTACTAGTAGCTTCCAGGAAGTTGCGCCATTACTTCCAGGCGCACAAAATTGTCGTAGTGACCTCTTACCCGCTAAGAGCGATCCTGCACAACTCTAACGCCACCGGGAGTATCGCCAAATGGGCAGCGGAGCTGGCAGAATTCCAACTCGACTTCCAGCCCCGCAGCGCTGCCAAGAGCCAGGTCTTGGCGGACTTCATCGCGGAATGGACACCCACTGCCGCTGAGCCAGGGGGTCCGCTATATGAGGCGGGTCCTTCACAGCTGAGCAGGCCTGTCCGAGTTTTCACCAAGCCACACTGGACGCTCTTTTTCGATGGGTCTGCCCGCGAGAGGGGGTCTGGAGCAGGTGTGGTACTCGTGGACCCAGACGGAGATCAAGTAAAGTACATAGTACGCTTCGAGTTCAAAGCCACCAACAACATGGCAGAGTACGAAGCCTTGATCTTCGGGCTAATGGCCGCCCAGTCACTGGGAATCAAGCAGCTCCTAGTCAAGGAAGATTCCCAGCTGGTGATTAGACAGGTCCGGGGGGAGTGCTGCTGCAACAACCCCCAACTTGCGGCGTACCTCATGCGAGTGAGGGAGCTCGAGAAAGACTTTGAGGTCCTAGAGCTGCAGCACATTCCAAGAGACCTCAACTCAGTAGCAGATGACCTCTCCGCGAGAGCATCAACTCGGGGCCCAGTACCCGATGGCGTCTTTGAAAGACAGCTACTGAGACCAACCGCCCAGCCAGCCGAACTGGGTGAGGGGGGCGGAACTAGCACCTCGAAGCTAGTAGTCCCGATGGTCCTCCACCTCTGGCGGCCATCAAGGATCGTGTGGACTGATGACCCCGGCACGTCATCAGGGACACATCCATTGGCTCAGGGCTGTCCCGATGCATGGATCTCTGAGATCCGGGACTACCTAAAGGACAAAATCCTTCCCGATGAACATGTGTCTGCTGAGCGCATAGTGCGGTTGGCTAAACGCTACACACTGGTAGAAGGGGATCTCTACCGGCGTGGCGCCAACGGCATCCTCATGCGATGCATAACCCGGGAAGAAGGCCGTGATTTACTCACGGAAATCCATGGGGGCGAGTGCGGGAATCATTCGGGGTCCCGTACGCTGGTCGGTAAAGCCTTCCGGCACGGATTTTACTAGCCGACAGCTCTCCAGGATGCAGCCGAGCTGGTAAGGTCCTGTAAAGCGTGCCAGTTCCACGCAAAGCAGATACACACACCAGCTCAACCGCTGCTGATGATTCCGCCCTCCTGGCCCTTCGCGGTATGGGGGTAGACATCCTAGGACCGTTCCCTAGGGCCGTCGGTGGGTATCGGTACCTCTATGTTGCCATTGACAAGTTCACAAAATGGCTGGAGGTAACCCCAGTGGTCAAAATCACCCAAGGAACCGCAACAGCTTTCCTCAAGTCCATTGTATGCCGGTTCGGCGTCCCTAACCGTGTCATAACGGACAACGGGACCCAGTTCAAGAGCCGAGTCTTCCAGGATTACTGTGACGGTGTTGGCATACAGCTATGCTTCGCGTCGGTAGCACATCCCAAGAGCAATGGACAAGTAGAAAGAGCTAATGCGGAAATCCTCAGGGGGCTCAAGACTCGCACCTACGACTACTTAAAGAAGCACGGTGCCAAGTGGATCGACGAGCTTCCCTGTGTGTTGTGGGGAAACCGGACCACACCCAGCCGAGCGACCGGGGTAACCCCGTTTTTCCTGGTATACGGGGCCGAAGCATGCCTCCCGCCAGAGATCCTCTTGGGCTCCCTACGGGTCCAAGCCTTTGATGAATCTTTGCAGGAACAGGACAGGCGCGACGACATCGACCTCGTCGAGGAGCGACGGTGGCAAGCAGCAATCCGGAACGCGGACCTGGTCCTGAGACGCATCCTAAACCAAGAAGGGCTCAACAAACTCTCCCCTAGCTGGGAAGGGCCCTTCAAGGTGACGGAAGTAAGTCGCCCCGGTTGCATCCGTCTTGCCACGGAGGAGGGCGTTCCGCTGCCGAACCCATGGAACATCGAACACCTCCGTAAGTTTTATCCGTAAGCAGAAGCAGGGCTTTTTTTCTTTCTTTATAAGGTAGGTAATACAACCATGTGGACCAGAGCGGTGGAGGACCGCCCTTGTAATCCCGGCCTCTGGCTGACATCACATGATTTCACCTTGTAAATAAAGAAAATTGCCCCTGTTGCTGCCTTTGCGATGATTTCAATTATCTCCTTATCTCCCTATCAATATCATTATCACTAACCCCCGTCCGGTACCCTATTATCGCCTAAAGCTTGAAACGGGAAAATCTGGCTTGAGAGCAGGTGAAGGAGATCTTGTCTAATTGTTCGAGTGTGGTCCGCCGTGCTGGGGGCCAGCTCCCGAGAAAAGGAACTCGCCTTGGTGGCCCGGAGTCGTTAGCTGCTTAGCCTGGTCCCGTACCCTAAGCACTGTACACTCCCCACTTCGCCGCAAGTTCCCTAGTATCAGGAGCAGAGCGTGCTGCACGCTGAACCACACCCTCGCCATTAGCAAGCTCTCCAGATCCTGACTAACAAGGTCCGGTTCCGTAAAGCCCTAAGGCACCTGAGAAAGATGTGTTTCGCTGAAAGAGGCCTGTAGCGTCAGGAGCCGGTCCATGGTTAAGATACCTGAAACAGGGATAGTCCGGGGCTGTACAGTGCCTTAGCCTGGTCCTGCACCCTAAGCCTGTGCACCCTACTATCCCCATCCGGGTATCTTGGTCACGGACCATGCACCTAGGAACGCCGGACCACAGCCAGTCGAGAAAAGTCAGCTCAGTATAGGGTCTCGCGGGTTTGCTACTAACATCTACCATGAGTTGCATGCAGGTCCAACTTGGTGGTAGCCAGCCTCAAAACTAGAGCCTACCGACCAGGGGGCCAGGGGTCGGGCAGAACAACCATACCAGCGTGCAACAGGAAAGAGGGAATGTACAACATACAGATAAGTCACAACACCCATCCTCCCTCATTTCATAAGTCGAGTTGTCCATCCAAAAAAAAAAGATACACTTGAAGCCGGATTGAAGGGGGCTCTGTTCTTGCCAAAGGCAAGGGCAGAAGATCCACAGGCGGCGCGAGAGCTCAACGGCTCGGTGGCAACCGCGCAGAACCAACGCAGCTCGGGGTCCGCGGGGCGCGCAAGCCGAGGAGCGTCAGCACAAACGACGGGGAGGCGGCGTCGAAGCTGCTGAGCTCCTGCCATGGCCACACCACCACCAGCCGCGCTGCCGCCATGCGCGCGCTGTGGAGCGCTTGGCAGTGGTTCAGGAGTGTCCCGTCCCACCGCCGGTGCCGGATCCCCCGCGACAGCGACGTAGGTGCGCGGTCGTTGGGAGGGAGTTTGGCTGCAAGTGTCCTCTATGAAGACACTCGTAGCCAAAAATCGGCACACATATGAAGAAACTCATAGCCAAAGAAGATGGGTTCCATGGGAACACTCCCAGGCTATCCTAAGAGTATCTTTCCCAAACTAAGGAAACACTCTCGGGAAAACTTCCCATGCCTTGCTGCATGGAAGGGGCCATGCCCCTCCTGGAGAGGGAGGGAGTCCCATGTTCTACCCTACCTTGCTTGGCTATTCAGTTGGAGAAGTTGTGTTAAGAGCGGGTAGCACGCCCCTATTTATAGGAACAGCCCAAGACACTGCAGCTGCTGAGCCCAAGGCGTGGTAAGGAGCGTGGCTCACGGGTGCACTATTCCCTCCTGACGTGCCTGGGTCATACTGAGAGCGCACGCCCTTGTAGGGGCCGCGCCGCTCGAGAGTGAGGTGACCTATCCCTGCGATAAAGCAAGAGAGCATCCGATGCCCTGCCTGCCAGCAGAGACAAGACTGCCACCGGCAGTGCAAACGCGTGCAGACGAGCGAACCGCTGCGATCGCATTTAATAAGAGGGAAAAGAACCGGGCGGTACGGCGTCAGCACGGCATAGTGTCACCAGTCAGCACGAGCCAGCCGCCTCAAAAGGTGGGAGATTCCCGCGACCTGAATCACCAGACCGTGGGGCCCGGCGATAGCCCACACAGCCTATAAGGCTCAGCACGCAGCAAAAGAAGCGAAATAGATAAGTCACGATCTCTATTTACTTTCTAGATTTTACTTTTTACATAGAAGAAGAAATAAAAAGAAAGCAAAATGAAGCCTCTATGGCGCTGGGGGGACTCCCGCCTCCGGTGCACCCAGCTCCTCATCTGCAGGGGCCCGCTGAAACCGAGCGGCAACGATCTCAATTACTTCCTGCACGCTTGCCCGGGCGGCGACCTCCGTTTCTTCCACCGGACCTACGACAACCGGATCTAGGGAGATGGCGGGGTCGTGGCTCCGGAAGCAGACCAGTAGGTGCTCCGCCACGGCGCGAAGCAAATCGCGACCCTCGGCTTCAAGGCGCTCTGCAAGCGTGGAGTCCAAGCACCGGAGCCGTTCCATAGCAGAGCGAAGGACGGGGAGAGCGTCTGCCATGGTCGACGACGGCTCCGGCACCTGGATCGGACTCAACCCAAGCGGCACCAGAGCGGTGTTCGCCTCCCCAGCCCAGTCAGCAAAATGTCGGAGGTCGGCGCGCAGCTGCGCCTGACTCTCCGCCAGAGCCTGCTGGGCGGCCTCCAGTTTTAGCTGCTCCAAAGCAGCTTGCTCTGCCCGGAGCTGCTTCGCCTGCTCGTCGAGCTTCACCTCCCGGGACTTCACCCAGTCCTCTCGGACCTTGAGGGTACCGGACAGGCGGGTGGCCTTCGTCTTGACGGCCCTGGCTGCCGCCTCGCGCTGGGAAGCAGAGTCCTCGAGGGCCTTGGCGGCAGCCTCGCGCAAAGAAAGGGTCTCTTCGAGGGCTTTGACCGACGCCTCGCGTTGGTCAAGTACCGCCTCCTTCTCGTCCAGACTCTTATTGACGGCGAGCTGCCGCTCGGACACCTCCAGCATCTCCTTCCTGCGCCGCTCCATCCCCTGCATCTCGGACTCCAGCTCGGCTCGATCGAGCCTCAGCTTCGCCTCGTCCACGGCGACCGTCTTCTCCCGGAGAGCAACCGCACGCTCTCGGGCGACGAACAGCTGTAGGTCCTTCTCATAGGCCTCGCGATCGGCGCTGAGGTCCTTGCGGGCGGTGGTGAGCTCCGCGCGGACCTGGGAGTACCGGGAGGACGTAGCGCGAATCTGTTCCCCCAAGCGGGACTGCCAGCCAGCCAAGCGCTCGCGCTCCTGCTGCAGCTGCGCCCATTCCAGCTGGAACGCCTCCTTGACGTCCTCCAGGGCCTAGAGTCCTCGGCGCAGCACACGGGGGAGAGTCGGCACCCCTGGCAAGAATGAGTGCGGCCGCCCCTGGACCTCTTCCAAGCCACCCTCGGTTGGACGAGGGGCCTCGGACCTCGTCGCAACTTCAGGCGTCAAACCGGCCGGTGCGGTCCTCTCCGTCGTGGCCCCCGGCGTCGGACCACCTGGAGCAACCGCCTCGGTCGTGTCCGCCCGACCGCCGGATCCGCTGGGTGGAACAGCACCGGCGGGAGGAGCAGCTGCAAAGGAGCTGACCGGGCGAGATGTCCTGAACAAGGAAGGAAATGAGGCTCGGGAGAATTCGAGGAGCTAGCAGCGACACGGCGAAAAAGCTTGAGCCAACCCAAAATAGTTTACCTCGGTGTCTGCGCCGTCCAGCGACCTCGGAGGCCAGGAGCCCGTCGCTGATGATGGTCCGGCTTCGTCGATGGCGGTACTTGCTGCCGCTGCTGCTGAGGGTCCGGCTTGGGCGGTGGCGGCGCTTGCTGCCGATGCTGCTGCTGGTCCGACTTGGGTGGCGGTGGTACATACTGCCGCTGGTGCTGTTGGCTCGGCCTTGGCGGAAGCGGCGCTTGCTGCTGCTGCTGTTGCCACTGGTGCTGCTGATGCTGCTGGTCCGGACGCGACGGAGGTGAAGGGCGCCCCCACTGCCCGGACGAGCTTCCCTCCTTCATGGTCCGCTGGCGTTTAGGCTCGGGCTCTGAAACGGAGGTCCCGTCGCCACGGACCAGCCTACGCCGCCTCTCCTCGCCACCAGCCGTCGGCACGGGTTCCTTCCCCTTGCCAGCAGAGGTGGAGCCCCCAGCGCGGGCGTCCCCGATCGGGGCATCGCCAATGCTGATTCCCCGGTTGGGGTCGCCCCCGAGCTGCCGCACCGCGAGCCCGGCGTCGTCGAGTGTAGGCATGTCCCGGAGCACCGCCGACCGCAGGGTCTGGTTGTTGCAGAGCGGTGTAACGGCAGCGGGCAGAGCCAGCTGCTCGGGGACGAACGCCTTACCCACGACGCGGCACATCAAAGACTCTAGCTCCCCGGGTGCCAGGTTGTTAACCTCGCCCCGCACAATCCGGCTGCAGTCGTTGGGGCCGGTGTAGCTCCATGCCCACCTCGGTCGCTGCTGCAAGGGGGCGAGTCTCCGCGTGAGGAAGTCTGCGAGGACGTGCATCGAGGTGAGCCCATCATTAATGAGCTCAGTGATCCTCACTAGCACGGTGGAGAAGTCGCCCGGCAGGTCCGCAGGGGCACCCCATTCCAGGCGGGGCGAGGTTGGACCGCCCTCAGGGAGCTTCAGCTGGTCGTTCGGGTCCGCCCTCGCAATCACCCAGTCATTGCGCCAGTTCTCCCACTTGGCGCTAGAAAAAGGGGGAAGGTAGGTTGACGACCTCCCGGACCCCCTCAGCACGAAGTAGAAGCCGCCGATGTCGCTCGCGCTCCTGCCGGAACCCTTCAGCGAGAAGAAGTGGCGAAAGAGCGTCACGCAGGGCGGCACCCCCACGAACATCTCGCAGAGGTGGACGAAGATCGCCGCCTGGAGGATGGAGTGGGGAGTGAGGTGCTGGAGCTGCAGCCCGTATCCCTCCAACAACAGCAGGAAGAAGGACGAAATCGGCACCCCTAGGCCGCAGTAGAGGTAGGAGACGAAGAGTGCAAACTCCCCGGGCCGCAGATTGCGGAAGGGGAGGGAGCCCGCGCGGACTCCATCGCACCGTGTCACGTCCGTCCAGCCGAGGAGGCGGCGCACGATGTCGAGGTCCTCCTCAGACTGCCAGTTGGCGGGATCACCGAGACCCATCGCCATGGATCGGAGTAGCGAAAGGCGATGAGGATGCGTGGCGCCGGCGAGGGCAAAGAGCTCTACGGCGAAGAAGGAGAGGCGCGGCTGCGGTTGCTAAGGGAACGGAGACGAAGCCTGAGAAAGCGTACCAGGCATCCGGTCAAAAGCCCTATTTAATGGAGCCATCGGCGCGCTCCATAAGCACACACGCACGGACGCACCCGCAACCCGTCCAGCCCCTGACAAGGGGCCCCAGGGGCCGCAAACCGCGACAGGCGGGTAAGGAACCGGGTGAGAAAGAATGCGAACCGTCTCTCAGCCTTCGCGCGGCAAGCGTGCGATCCGCTGCCCCCGCCTTAACTGCGGAGAGGTGGGCAGGCGGTCCGTCGCTTCGTCTGACCGGCGCAGGCCTGCCCTCCTCGAAACTCGGGGAAATTCCCACGACCTGGCACGACCAGATCGTGCGGGGCCCATCAAGCGCCCATGTGATCCGGTGCGGATCGGAGGGGCCAGGGCCAAAAGCCACACGAGGCCCCCGAAGGTGCAGGCGATAAGCGCTGGTGGGCCCACCTTAGGTTCCCAGGCTCACCTAAGATGGGCCCAGGGGCCACTGTCGGTACCCAGCAAACCGGGTACCCGCTTATAGAGGTCAAAAGCTAATTACAGCACATAACAAGGCTCCACGCAGCCTGACAAAGAAGCGTTTAATCCCCCCTTGGGGATTAACGCACCTAGCCTCCCCGTCAACCAGAGGAAGCAGCCAGTATTGCCACGTATCACAGTAAGGAAAGAGCCCAAAGGCACTCGCAGCTCTGACCCACCGCTTGTGGGCCGGACCTGTTTCCACAACGTCCGGTCTTAAGTTAGGGACGCGTCACGACCCCAGGAAGGGAGCCGAGCCGGCCCAGCTCGGGGAGGTCCGGAGCGGCCACGTGTCCCCCGCCCAGCGAGGGAGCTGCGGGCTGCGAAGGGTCCTCACCCTGGCAACAGCCTGGTCCGGGGCTGCCACGTGTCCCCCGGGCACGTAGCGGGGTCCCCGGTGGCGGGCCACACCCACCTACCGCATTCATTGCGGACAGGCGGGCGTGGCCTGACACCCGGTGACGGGCTCCGGTACCGCCGCTGACAGGCGATAGTGACCATACTGTGAGTCGCGAGTTACCGAGGAGCGGTGGCCGTGACAAGGCGTAGCGGTCAACTTCCCGCCGGATACCAGGGATTAAACCATAAAAACAAGTACACCGTACGCGGAGTGGGCTACGCCACGCACGACGGCCATGCCCGGGCTATAGCGGTAGGGTCACTGTGGCACGCCGCAGTAACCCGCCTGTAATAACGCGCCGCCCACTCCTGCGCTTGGAGCCATACCGCCGGGTACTACGGCGGATTGGACCGGACAGTGCAAGCAAGGGCGGCGTGGCGACATTTCCGGGCACACCAGACCGGCGGAGCACTTCCCGGACGGCGCCATACTGCTGCGGCGGATACAGGTACAAGGTGCAGAGATGAGAGGACATCGCGGAACGGAGCATAGGACACACCGACAGAGGCGCTGCCGAAGGCCCTGATCTCTGCCCGGAATAACCCAAGAAGTCAAGACAGCATAAGGAACTCTGCCGGGTAGACATAACAGACCGGGACCACCTGTCGGGCCCCGGTCACCATGTACATGCACCCTCTTGGTCTATAAAAGGGAGGCATGCGAGACGTAGAGGATAGGCTGAAAAGACACACCCGAAGAGCATCCAGAGAGGAAGTCTCTCGATCTTCTTCTCCTTCTCACTCAAACCAATACAAGAGCTCACCTCCAGTGGACGTAGGGTATTACGCTACGGCGGCCCGAACCACTCTAAACCCTTGTGTCTCCATCGTGCCTTGGCTACGCGGCTATCAACGATCGCTCCCCCTAACTACTCATAGTACTTAGGATCGGGCGGGTGCTTTCCGCCACCCGATCGGAGCTCACGCTCCGACACCCTAACTTCTGTTTTTCCTTCCTAAGGTGTGGGATTTGTAGTTATCTTTCCAACAAGACCGAGCCTGCGCAATTCTGAGTCTTATAGCGATAGTTATGGCCAATATACGGGGCACCATGCGTCTTGGCAATGGGTACCGTGCCACTCCCGCTAACCCCCAAAATTGGCGGCGTGTCTTAGGAGGGACATACGGTCATCAGAGGCATGGTGGATTGCTTAGCGGCATGGTTACACACAGGGTACGAACGCCAAATGCGACATGGTTCCCGACGGTGGGTATATGTGAGGCACGAGCGGGAAGACTACTTCGGGGTCGTCAATTTTTTGTTTTTATTATTTTAGAAGTATTTAGTATGACCAAAACTTCCGTTTTTCGTTCCTATGGTGTGGATTTGCAGTTATCTTTCCAAGAAGACTGAGACCGCGCAATTCTGAGTCTTATAGCGATAGTTATGGCCAATATATACGCACCTAGCGTCTTGGCAATGGGAACCCGTGCCACTCCCGCTAACGCCCAAAATTGGCGGCGCGTCTTAGGAGGGACATACGGTCATTAGAGGCACGGTGGATGGGTTAGCGGCACAGTTCATCATTGGCTACGACCGCCAGATGCGACATGGTTCCCGACGGTGGGTATATGTGAGCCACGAGCGAGAAAACTACTTCGGGTGTCGTCAATTTTTTGTTTTTATTATTTCAAAATTACTTAGTATGACCCTAACTTCTGTTTTTCCTTCCTATGGTGTGGCATTTGTAGTTATCTTTAGAACAAGACCGAGCCCGTGCAATTCTGAGTCTTATAGCGATAGTTATGGCCAAAATATGGGGCACCTTGCGTCTTGGCAATGGTAACCCGCGCCACTCCCGCTAACACCCAAAATTGGCGGCGCGTTTTAGGAGGGACATACGGTCATTAGAGGCACGGTGGATGGGTTAGCGGTACGGTTCCTCATAGGGTACGAATGCTAGATGAGACATGGTTCCCGACGGTAGTTATATGTGAGGCACGAGCGGGAAAACTACTTCAGGTGTCGTCAATTTTTTGTTTTTATTATTTTAAAAATACTTAGTATGACCATAACTTCCGTTTTTCATTCCTGAGGTGTGGGATTTGCAGTTATCTTTCCAACAAGACCGAGCCCGCGCAATTCTGAGTCTTATATCGATAGTTATGGCCAATATACGGGGCACATCGCGTCTTGGCAATGGGAAACCGTGCCACTCCTGCTAACCCCCAAAATTGGCGGCGCGTCTTAGGAGGGACATACGGTCATTTGAGGCACGGTGGATGGGTTAGCGGCACGGTTCCTCACAGGGTACGAACGCCAGATGCGACATGGTTCCCGAAGTTGGGTATATGTGAGGCACGAGCGGGAAGACTATTTCGGTTGTCGTCAATTTTTTGTTTTTATTATTTTAGAAGTATTTAGTATGACCAAAATTTCCGTTTTTCATTCCTATGGTGTGGATTTGTAGTTACCTTTCCAACAAGACCGAGACCGCGCAATTCTGAGTCTTATAGCGATAGTTATGGCCAATATATAGGCACCTTGCGTCTTGGCAATGGGAAACCGTGCCACTCCCGTTAACCCCCAAAATTGGCGGCGCGTCTTAGGAGGGACATACGGTCATTAGAGGCATGGTGGATTGGTTAGCGGCACAGTTCATCATTGGGTACGAACGCCAGATGCGACATGGTTCCCGACGCTGGGTATGTGTGAGCCACGAGCGGGAAAACTAATTCGGGCGTCGTCAATTTTTTGTTTTTATTATTTTAGAATTACCTAGTATGACCCTAACTTCTGTTTTTCCTTCCTAAGGTGTGGGATTTGTAGTTATCTTTCCAACAAGACTGAGCCTGCGCAATTCTGAGTCTTATAGCGATAGTTATGGCCAATATACGGGGCACCATGCGTCTTGGCAATGGGTACCGTGCCACTCCCGCTAACCCCAATTGGCGGCGCGTCTTAGGAGGGACATACGGTCATTAGAGCCATGGTGGATGGCTTAGCGGCATGGTTACACACAGGGTACGAACGCCAAATGCGACATGGTTTCCGACGGTGGGTATATGTGAGGCACGAGCGGGAAGGCAACTTCGGGTGTCGTCAATTTTTTGTTTTTATTATTTTAGAAGTATTGAGTATGACCAAAACTTCCGTTTTTCGTTCATATGGTGTGGATTTGCAGTTATCTTTCCAACAGGACCGAGCCCGCGCAATTCTGAGACTTATAGCGATAATTATGACCAAAACTTCCGTTTTTCGTTCCTATGGCGTGGGATTTGCAGTTATCTTTCCAACAGGACCGAGCCCGCGCAATTCTGAGACTTATAGCGATAGTTATGGCCAATATACAGGGCACCTTGCGTCTTGGCAATGGGAACCCGTTCCACTCCCGCTAACCACAAAAATTGGCGGTGCGTCTTAGGGGTACATACGGTCATTAGAGGCACGGTGGATGGGTTAGCGGCTTGGTTCCTCACAGGGTACGAATGCCAGATGCGACACGGTTCCCGACGGTGGGTATATGTGAGGCACGAGCGGGAAGACTACTTCGGGGTCGTCAATTTTTTGTTTTTATTATTTTAGAAGTATTTAGTGTGACCAAAACTTCCGTTTTTCGTTCCTATGGTGTGGATTTGCAGTTATCTTTCCAAGAAGACTGAGACCGCGCAATTCTGAGTCTTATAGCGATAGTTATGGCCAATATATAGGCACCTAGCGTCTTGGCAATGGGAACCCGTGCCACTCCCGCTAACGCCTAAAATTGGCGGCGCGTCTTAGGTGGGACATACGGTCATTAGAGGCACGGTGGATGGGTTAGCGGCACAGTTCATCATTGGGTACGACCGCCAGATGCGACATGGTTCCCGACGGTGGGTATATGTGAGCCACGAGCGGGAAAACTACTTCGGGTGTCGTGAATTTTTTGTTTTTATTATTTTAAAATTACTTAGTATGACCCTAACTTCTGTTTTTCCTTCCTATGGTGTGGCATTTGTAGTTATCTTTCCAACAAGACCGAGCCCGTGCAATTCTGAGTCTTATAGCGATAGTTATGACCAAAATATGGGGCACCTTGCGTCTTGGCAATGGTAACCCGCGCCACTCCCGCTAACACCCAAAATTGGCGGCGCGTTTTAGGAGGGACATACGGTCATTAGAGGCACGGTGGATGGGTTAGCGGCACGGTTCCTCATAGTGTACGAATGCTAGATGAGACATGGTTCCCGACGGTAGTTATATGTGAGGCACGAGCGGGAAAACTACTTCAGGTGTCGTCAATTTTTTGTTTTTATTATTTTAAAAATACTTAGTATGACCATAACTTCCGTTTTTCAATCCTGAGGTATGGGATTTGCAGTTATCTTTCCAACAAGACCGAGCCCGCGCAATTCTGAGTCTTATATCGATAGTTATGGCCAATATACGGGGCACATCGCGTCTTGGCAATGGGAAACCGTGCCACTCCTGCTAACCCCCAAAATTGGCGGCGCGTCTTAGGAGGGACATACGGTCATTTGAGGCACGGTGGATGGGTTAGCGGCACAGTTCATCATTGGGTACGACCGCCAGATGCGACATGGTTCCCGACGGTGGGTATATGTGAGCCACGAGCGGGAAAACTACTTCGGGTGTCGTCAATTTTTTGTTTTTATTATTTTAAAATTACTTAGTATGACCCTAACTTCTGTTTTTCCTTCCTATGGTGTGGCATTTGTAGTTATCTTTCCAACAAGACCGAGCCCGTGCAATTCTGAGTCTTATAGCGATAGTTATGGCCAAAATATGGGGCACCTTGCGTCTTGGCAATGGTAACCCGCGCCACTCCCGCTAACACCCAAAATTGGCGGCGCGTTTTAGGAGGGACATACGGTCATTAGAGGCACGGTGGATGGGTTAGCGGCACGGTTCCTCATAGGGTACGAATGCTAGATGAGACATGGTTCCCGACGGTAGTTATATGTGAGGCACGAGCGGGAAAACTACTTCAGGTGTCGTCAATTTTTTGTTTTTATTATTTTAAAAATACTTAGTATGACCATAACTTCCGTTTTTCAATCCTGAGGTATGGGATTTGCAGTTATCTTTCCAACAAGACCGAGCCCGCGCAATTCTGAGTCTTATATCGATAGTTATGGCCAATATACGGGGCACATCGCGTCTTGGCAATGGGAAACCGTGCCACTCCTGCTAACCCCCAAAATTGGCGGCGCGTCTTAGGAGGGACATACGGTCATTTGAGGCACGGTGGATGGGTTAGCGGCACGGTTCCTCACAGGGTACGAACCCCAGATGCGACATGGTTCCCGAAGTTGGGTATATGTGAGGCACGAGCGGGAAGACTATTTCGGTTGTCGTCAATTTTTTGTTTTTATTATTTTAGAAGTATTTAGTATGACCAAAATTTCCGTTTTTCATTCCTATGGTGTGGATTTGTAGTTACCTTTCCAACAAGACCGAGACCGCGCAATTCTGAGTCTTATAGCGATAGTTATGGCCAATATATAGGCACCTAGCGTCTTGGCAATGGGAAACCGTGCCACTCCCGTTAACCCCCAAAATTGGCGGCGCATCTTAGGAGGGACATACGGTCATTAGAGGCATGGTGGATGGGTTAGCGGCACAGTTCATCATTGGGTACGAACGCCAGATGCGACATGGTTCCCGACGCTGGGTATGTGTGAGCCACGAGCGGGAAAACTAATTCGGGCGTCGTCAATTTTTTGTTTTTATTATTTTAGAATTACCTAGTATGACCCTAACTTCTGTTTTTCCTTCCTAAGGTGTGGGATTTGTAGTTATCTTTCCAACAAGACTGAGCCTGCGCAATTCTGAGTCTTATAGCGATAGTTATGGCCAATATACGGGGCACCATGCGTCTTGGCAATGGGTACCGTGCCACTCCCGCTAACCCCCAAAATTGGCGGCGCGTCTTAGGAGGGACATACGGTCATTAGAGCCATGGTGGATGGCTTAGCGGCATGGTTACACACAGGGTACGAACGCCAAATGCGACATGGTTTCCGACGGTGGGTATATGTGAGGCACGAGCGGGAAGGCAACTTCGGGTGTCGTCAATTTTTTGTTTTTATTATTTTAGAAGTATTGAGTATGACCAAAACTTCCGTTTTTCGTTCATATGGTGTGGATTTGCAGTTATCTTTCCAACAGGACCGAGCCCGCGCAATTTTGAGACTTATAGCGATAGTTATGACCAAAACTTCCGTTTTTCGTTCCTATGGCGTGGGATTTGCAGTTATCTTTCCAACAGGACCGAGCCCGCGCAATTCTGAGACTTATAGCGATAGTTATGGCCAATATACGGGGCACATTGCGTCTTGGCAATGGGAACCCGTTCCACTCCCACTAACCACAAAAATTGGCGGTGCGTCTTAGGGGTACATACGGTCATTAGAGGCACGGTGGATGGGTTAGCAGCTTGGTTCCTCACAGGGTACGAATGCCAGATGCGACACGGTTCCCGACGGTGGGTATATGTGAGGCACGAGCGGGAAGACTACTTCGGGGTCGTCAATTTTTTGTTTTTATTATTTTAGAAGTATTTAGTATGACCAAAACTTCCGTTTTTCGTTCCTATGGTGTGGATTTGCAGTTATCTTTCCAAGAAGACTGAGACCGCGCAATTCTGAGTCTTATAGCGATAGTTATGGCCAATATATAGGCACCTAGCGTCTTGGCAATGGGAACCCGTGCCACTCCCGCTAATGCCCAAAATTGGCGGCGCGTCTTAGGAGGGACATACGGTCATTAGAGGCACGGTGGATGGGTTAGCGGCACAGTTCATCATTGGGTACGACCGCCAGATGCGACATGGTTCCCGACGGTGGGTATATGTGAGCCACGAGCGGGAAAACTACTTCGGGTGTCGTCAATTTTTTTTTTTATTATTTTAAAATTACTTAGTATGACCCTAACTTCTGTTTTTCCTTCCTATGGTGTGGCATTTGTAGTTATCTTTCCAACAAGACCGAGCCCGTGCAATTCTGAGTCTTATAGCGATAGTTATGGCCAAAATATGGGGCACCTTGCGTCTTGGCAATGGTAACCCGCGCCACTCCCGCTAACACCCAAAATTGGCGGCGCGTTTTAGGAGGGACATACGGTCATTAGAGGCACGGTGGATGGGTTGGCGGCACGGTTCCTCATAGGGTACGAATGCTAGATGAGACATGGTTCCCGACGGTAGTTATATGTGAGGCACGAGCGGGAAAACTACTTCAGGTGTCGTCAATTTTTTGTTTTTATTATTTTAAAAATACTTAGTATGACCATAACTTCTGTTTTTCAATCCTGAGGTATGGGATTTGCAGTTATCTTTCCAACAAGACCGAGCCCGCGCAATTCTGAGTCTTATATCGATAGTTATGGCCAATATACGGGGCACATCGCGTCTTGGCAATGGGAAACCGTGCCACTCCTGCTAACCCCCAAAATTGGCGGCGCGTCTTAGGAGGGACATACGGTCATTTGAGGCACGGTGGATGGGTTAGCGGCACGGTTCCTCACAGGGTACGAACCCCAGATGCGACATGGTTCCCGAAGTTGGGTATATGTGAGGCACGAGCGGGAAGACTATTTCGGTTGTCGTCAATTTTTTGTTTTTATTATTTTAGAAGTATTTAGTATGACCAAAATTTCCGTTTTTCATTCCTATGGTGTGGATTTGTAGTTACCTTTCCAACAAGACCGAGACCGCGCAATTCTGAGTCTTATAGCGATAGTTATGGCCAATATATAGGCACCTTGCGTCTTGGCAATGGGAAACCGTGCCACTCCCGTTAACCCCCAAAATTGGCGGCGCGTCTTAGGAGGGACATACGGTCATTAGAGGCATGGTGGATGGGTTAGCGGCACAGTTCATCATTGGGTACGAACGCCAGATGCGACATGGTTCCCGACGCTGGGTATGTGTGAGCCACGAGCGGGAAAACTAATTCGGGCGTCGTCAATTTTTTGTTTTTATTATTTTAGAATTACCTAGTATGACCCTAACTTCTGTTTTTCCTTCCTAAGGTGTGGGATTTGTAGTTATCTTTCCAACAAGACTGAGCCTGCGCAATTCTGAGTCTTATAGCGATAGTTATGGCCAATATACGGGGCACCATGCGTCTTGGCAATGGGTACCGTGCCACTCCCGCTAACCCCCAAAATTGGCGGCGCGTCTTAGGAGGGACATACGGTCATTAGAGCCATGGTGGATGGCTTAGCGGCATGGTTACACACAGGGTACGAACGCCAAATGCGACATGGTTTCCGACGGTGGGTACATGTGAGGCACGAGCGGGAAGGCAACTTCGGGTGTCGTCAATTTTTTGTTTTTATTATTTTAGAAGTATTGAGTATGACCAAAACTTCCGTTTTTCGTTCATATGGTGTGGATTTGCAGTTATCTTTCCAACAGGACCGAGCCCGCGCAATTTTGAGACTTATAGCGATAGTTATGACCAAAACTTCCGTTTTTCGTTCCTATGGCGTGGGATTTGCAGTTATCTTTCCAACAGGACCGAGCCCGCGCAATTCTGAGACTTATAGCGATAGTTATGGCCAATATACGGGGCACATTGCGTCTTGGCAATGGGAACCCGTTCCACTCCCACTAACCACAAAAATTGGCGGTGCGTCTTAGGGGTACATACGGTCATTAGAGGCACGGTGGATGGGTTAGCGGCTTGGTTCCTCACAGGGTACGAATGCCAGATGCGACACGGTTCCCGACGGTGGGTATATGTGAGGCACGAGCGGGAAGACTACTTCGGGGTCGTCAATTTTTTGTTTTTATTATTTTAGAAGTATTTAGTATGACCAAAACTTCCGTTTTTCGTTCCTATGGTGTGGATTTGCAGTTATCTTTCCAAGAAGACTGAGACCGCGCAATTCTGAGTCTTATAGCGATAGTTATGGCCAATATATAGGCACCTAGCGTCTTGGCAATGGGAACCCGTGCCACTCCCGCTAATGCCCAAAATTGGCGGCGCGTCTTAGGAGGGACATACGGTCATTAGAGGCACGGTGGATGGGTTAGCGGCACAGTTCATCATTGGGTACGACCGCCAGATGCGACATGGTTCCCGACGGTGGGTATATGTGAGCCACGAGCGGGAAAACTACTTCGGGTGTCGTCAATTTTTTTTTTATTATTTTAAAATTACTTAGTATGACCCTAACTTCTGTTTTTCCTTCCTATGGTGTGGCATTTGTAGTTATCTTTCCAACAAGACCGAGCCCGTGCAATTCTGAGTCTTATAGCGATAGTTATGGCCAAAATATGGGGCACCTTGCGTCTTGGCAATGGTAACCCGCGCCACTCCCGCTAACACCCAAAATTGGCGGCGCGTTTTAGGAGGGACATACGGTCATTAGAGGCACGGTGGATGCGTTAGCGGCACGGTTCCTCACAGGGTACGAATGCTAGATGAGACATGGTTCCCGACGGTAGTTATATGTGAGGCACGAGCGGGAAAACTACTTCAGGTGTCGTCAATTTTTTGTTTTTATTATTTTAAAAATACTTAGTATGACCATAACTTCCGTTTTTCATTCCTGAGGTGTGGGATTTGCAGTTATCTTTCCAACAAGACCGAGCCCGCGCAATTCTGAGTCTTATATCGATAGTTATGGCCAATATACGGGGCACATCGCGTCTTGGCAATGGGAAACCGTGCCACTCCTGCTAACCCCCAAAATTGGTGGCGCGTCTTAGGAGGGACATACGGTCATTTGAGGCACGGTGGATGGGTTAGCGGCACGGTTACTAACAGGGTACGAACGCCAGATGCGACATGGTTCCCGAAGTTGGGTATATGTGAGGCACGAGCGGGAAGACTATTTCGGTTGTCGTCAATTTTTTATTTTTCTTATTTTAGAAGTATTTAGTATGACCAAAATTTCCGTTTTTCATTCCTATGGTGTGGATTTGTAGTTACCTTTCCAACAAGACCGAGACCGCGCAATTCTGAGTCTTATAGCGATAGTTATGGCCAATACACGGGGCACCTTGCGTCTTGGCAATGGGAAACCGTGCCACTCCCGTTAACCCCCAAAATTGGCGGCGCGTCTTAGGAGGGACATACGGTCATTAGAGGCATGGTGGATGGGTTAGCGGCACAGTTCATCATTGGGTACGAACGCCAGATGCGACATGGTTCCCGACGCTGGGTATATGTGAGCCACGAGCGGGAAAACTAATTGGGGCGTCGTCAATTTTTTGTTTTTATTATTTTAGAATTACCTAGTATGACCCTAACTTCTGTTTTTCCTTCCTAAGGTGTGGGATTTGTAGTTATCTTTCCAACAAGACTGAGCCTGCGCAATTCTGAGTCTTATAGCGATAGTTATGGCAAATATACGGGGCACCATGCGTCTTGGCAATGGGTACCGTGCCACTCCCGCTAACCCCCAAAATTGGCGGCGCGTCTTAGGAGGGACATACGGTCATTAGAGCCATGGTGGATGGCTTAGCGGCATGGTTACACACAGGGTACGAACGCCAAATGCGACATGGTTCCCGACGGTGGGTATATGTGAGGCACGAGCGGGAAGGCTACTTCGGGTGTCGTCAATTTTTTGTTTTTATTATTTTAGAAGTATTGAGTATGACCAAAACTTCCGTTTTTCGTTCATATGGTGTGGATTTGCAGTTATCTTTCCAACAGGACCGAGCCCGCTCAATTCTGTGACTTATAGCGATAGTTATGACCAAAACTTCCGTTTTTCGTTCCTATGGCGTGGGATTTGCAGTTATCTTTCCAACAGGACCGAGCCCGCGTAATTCTGAGACTTATAGCGATAGTTATGGCCAATATACAGGGCACCTTGCGTCTTGGCAATGGGAACCCGTTCCACTCCTGCTAACCACAAAAATTGGCGGTGCGTCTTAGGGGGTACATACGGTCATTAGAGGCACGGTGGATGGGTTAGCGGCTTGGTTCCTCACAGGGTACGAATGCCAGATGCGACACGGTTCCCGACGGTGGGTATATGTGAGGCACGACCGGGAAGACTACTTCGGGGTCGTCAATTTTTTGTTTTTATTATTTTAGAAGTATTTAGTATGACCAAAACTTCCGTTTTTCGTTCCTATGGTGTGGATTTGCAGTTATCTTTCCAAGAAGACTGAGACCGCGCAATTCTGAGTCTTATAGCGATAGTTATGGCCAATATATAGGCACCTTGCGTCTTGGCAATGGGAACCCGTGCCACTCCCGCTAACGCCCAAAATTGGCGGCGCGTCTTAGGAGGGACATACGGTCATTAGAGGCACGGTGGATGGGTTAGCGGCACAGTTCATCATTGGGTACGAACGCCAGATGCGACATGGTTCCCGACGCTGGGTATATGTGAGCCACGAGCGGGAAAACTACTTCGGGCGTCGTCAATTTTTTGTTTTTATTATTTTAGAATTACTTAGTATAACCCTAACTTCTGTTTTTCCTTCCTAAGGTGTTGGATTTGTAGTTATCTTTCCAACAAGACCAAGCCTGCGCAATTCTGAGTCTTATAGCGATAGTTATGGCCAATATACGGGGCACCATGCGTCTTGGCAATGGGTACCGTGCCACTCCCGCTAACCCTCAAAATTGGCGGCGCGTCTTAGGAGGGACATACGGTCATTAGAGGCATGGTGGATGGCTTAGCGGCATGGTTACACACAGGGTACGAACGCTAGATGAGACATGGTTCCCGACGGTAGTTATATGTGAGGCACAAGCAGGAAAACTACTTCAGGTGACGTCAATTTTTTGTTTTTATTGTTTTAAAAATACTTAGTATGACCATAACTTCCGTTTTTCATTCCTGTGGTGTGGAATTGCAGTTACCTTTCTAACAAGACCGAGCCCGCGCAATTCTGAGTCTTATAGCGATAGTTGTGGCCAATATACGGGGCACCTTGCGTCTTGGTAATGGGAACCCGTGCCACTCCCGTTAACCCCCAAAATTGGCGGCTCGTCTTAGGAGGGACATACGGTCCTTAGAGGCACGGTGGATGGGTTAGCGGCACAGTTCATCACCGGGTACAAACGCCAGATGCGACATGGTTCCCGACGGTGGGTATATGTGAGGCACAAGCGGGAAGACGACTTCGGGTGTCGTCAATTTTTTGTTTTTATTATTTTAGAAGTATTTAGGATGATCAAAACTTCCATTTTTCATTCCTATGGTGCGGATTTGTAGTTACCTTTCCAACAAGACCGAGACCGCGCAATTCTGAGTCTTATAGCGATAGTTATGGCCAATACACGGGGCACCTTGCGTCTTGGCAATGGGAACCCGTGCCACTCCCGTTAATCCCCAAAATTGGCGGCGCGTCTTAGGAGGGACATACGGTCATTATAGGCATGGTGGATGGGTTAGCGACATAGTTCATCATTGGGTTCGAACGCCAGATGCGATATGGTTCCCGACGGTGGGTATATGTGAGCCACGAGCGGGAAAACTACTTCGGGTGTCTTCAATTTTTTCTTTTTATTGTTTTAGAATTACTTAATATGAACCTAACTTCTGTTTTTTCCTTCCTAAAGTGTGGGATTTGCAGTTACGTTTCCAACAATATCGAGCCCGCGCAATTCTGAGTTTTATAGCGATAGTTATGGCCAATATATATGGCACCTTGCGTCTTGGCAATGGGAACCCGTGCCACTCCCGCTAACCCCCAAAATTGGCGGCGCGTCTTAGGAGGGACATACGGTCATTAGAGGCACGGTGGATGGGTTAGCGGCACAGTTCATCATTGGGTACGACCGCCAAATGCGACATTGTTCCCGACGGTGGGTATATGTGAGGCACGAGCGGGAAGACTACTTCGGGTGTCGTCAATTTTTTGTTTTTATTATTTTAGAATTACTTAGTATGACACTAACTTCTGTTTTTAATTCCTAAGGTGTGGGATTTGCAGTTACCTTTCCAATAATATCGGGCCCGTGCAATTCTGAGTTTTATAGCAATAGTTATGGCCAAAATACGGGGCACCTTGAGTCCTGGCAATGGGAACCCGTGCCACTCCCGCTAACCCCCGAAATTGGCGGCGCGTCTTAGGAGGGACATACGGTCATTACAGGCACACTGGATGGGTTAGCGGCTTGGTTCCAAACAGGGTACGAACGCCAGATGCGTCATGGTTTTCGACGGTGGGTATATGTGAGGCACGAGCGGGAAGATTACTTCGGGTGTCGTCAATTTTTTGTTTTTATTATTTTAGAAGTATTTAGTATGACCGAAACTTCTATTTTTCATTCCCATGGTGTGGATTTGCAGTTATCTTTCCAACAAGACTGAGACCGCGCAATTCTGAGTCTTATAGCGATAGTTATGGCCAATATACGGGGCACCTTGCGTCTTGGCAATGGGAACCCGTGCCACTCCCGCTAACACCCGAAATTGGCGGCGCGTCTTAGGAGGGACATACAGTCATTAGAGGCACGGTGGATGGGTTAGCAGCACAGTTCATCATAGGGTACGAACGCCAGATGCGACATGGTTCCCGACGGTGGGTATATGAGAGGCACGAGCGGGAAGACTACTTCGGGTGTCGTCAATTTTTTGTTTTTATTATTTTAGACTTACTTAGTATGACCCTAACTTCTGTTTTTCGTTCCTGGGGTGTAGGATTTGCAGTTATCTTTCCAACAAGACCGAACCCGCGCAATTCTGAGTCTTATAGCGATAGTTTTGGCCAATATACGGGGCACCATGCGTCTTGGCATTGGGAACCCGTGCCACTCCCACTAACAGCCGAAATTGGCGGTGCGTCTTAGGAGGGACATACAGTCATTAGAGACACGGTGGATGGGTTAGCGGCACAGTTCATCATAGGGTACGAACGCCAGATGCGACATGGTTCCCGACGGTGGGTATATGTGAGGCACGAGCGGGAAAACTACTTCGGGTGTCGTCAATTTTTTGTTTTTATTATTTTAAAATTACTTAGTATGACCCTAACTTCTGTCTTTCATTCCTGAGATGTGGCATTTGCAGTTATCTTTCCAACACGACCGAGCCCGCGCAATTCTGAGTCTTATAGCGATAGTTATGGCCAAAATACGGGGCCCCTTGCGTCTTGGCAAAGGGAACCCGTGCCACTCCCGCTAACACCCGAAATTGGCGGCGCGTCTTAGGAGGGACATACAGTCATTAGTGGCACGGTGGATGGGTTAGCAGCACAGTTCATCGTAGGGTACGAACGCCAGATGCGACATGGTTCCCGACGGTGGGTATATGAGAGGCACGAGCGGGAAGACTACTTCGGGTGTCGTCAATTTTTTGTTTTTATTATTTTAGACTTACTTAGTATGACCCTAACTTCTGTTTTTCGTTGAGTCTTATAGAGATACTTATAGCCAAAATACGGGGCACCTTGCGTCTTGGCAATGGGAACCCGTGCCACTCCCCCTAACCCCCAAAATTGGCGGCGCGTCTTAGGACGGACATATGGTCATTAGAGGCATGGTGGATGGGTTAGCGGCTTGGTTCCTCACAGAGTACGAACGCCAGATGCGACATGGTTCTCGACGTGGGTATATGTGAGGCACGAGCGGGAAGACTACTTCGGGTGTTGTCAAATTTTTGTTTTTATTATTTTTGAAGTATTTAGTATGGCCAAAACTTCCGTTTTTCGTTCCTGTGGTGTGGATTTGCAGTTATCTTTCCAACAAGACTGAGACCGCGCAATTCTGAGTCTTATAGCGATAGTTATGGCCAATATACTGGGCACCTTGCGTCTTGGCAATGGGAACCCGTGCCACTCCCGCTAACCCAGGAGGGACATACGGTCATTAGTGGCACGGTGAATGGGTTAGCAGCACCGTTCATCATAGGGTACGAACGCCAGATGCGACATGGTTCCCGACAGTGTGTATATGTGACGCACGAGCGGGAAGACTACTTCGGGTGTCGTCAATTTTTTGTTTTTATTATTTTAGAATTACTTAGTATGACACTAACTTCTGTTTTTCGTTCCTAAGGTGTGGGATTTGCAGTTACCTTTCCAACAATATCGAGCTCGCGCAATTCTGAGTCTTATAGCGATAGTTATGGCCAAAATGCGGGGCACCTTCCGTCTTGGCAATGGGAACCCGTGCCACTCCCTCTAACCCGCAAAATTGGCGGCGCGTCTTAGGAGGGACATACGGTCATTTGAGGAACGGTGGATGGGTTAGCGGCTTGGTTCCTCACAGAGTACGAACGCCAGATGCGACATGGGTCCCGACAGTGGGTATATGTGAGGCACGAGCGAGAAGACTACTTTGGGTGTCGTCAATTTTTTGTTTTTATTATTTTAGAAGTATTTAGTATGACCAAAACTTTCGTTT
Source organism: Paspalum notatum (assembly GCA_022530915.1). Taxonomy (NCBI): domain Eukaryota; kingdom Viridiplantae; phylum Streptophyta; class Magnoliopsida; order Poales; family Poaceae; genus Paspalum; species Paspalum notatum. The sequence goes on from CM039683.1 coordinate 7,565,454, forward strand.
TTCGTTCCTATGGTGTGGATTTGCAGTTATCTTTTCGACAAGACCGAGACCGCGCAATTCTGAGTCTTATAGCGGTAGTTATGGCCAATATACGGGGCACCTTGCGTCTTGGCAATGGGAACCCGTGCCACTCCCGCTAACACCCGAAATTGGCAGCTCGTCTTAGGAGGGTCATACAGTCATTAGAGGCATGGTGGATGGGTTAGCGGCACTGTTCATCATAGGGTACGAACGCCAGATGCGACATGGTTCCCGACGGTGGGTATATGTGAGGCACGAGTGGGAAGACTACTTCGGGTGTCGTCAATTTTTTGTTTTTATTATTTCAAAATTACTTAGTACGACCCTAACTTCTGTTTTTCATTCCTGAGATGTGGGATTTGCAGTTATCTTTCCAACAGGACCGAGCCCGCGCAATTCTGAGTCTTATAGCAATAGTTATGGCCAAAATACGGGGCCCCTTGCGTCTTTGCAATGGGAACCCGTGCCACTCCCGCTAACTCCCAAAATTGGCGGCGCTTCTTAGGAGGGACATGCGGTCATTAGAGGCCTGGTGGATGGGTTAGTGTCACGGTTCCTCACAGGGTACGAACGCCAGATGAGACATGGTTCCCGACAGTGTTATATGTGAGGCACGAGCGGGAAGACTACTTCGGGTGTCGTTAATTTTTTGTTTTTATTATTTTAGAAGTATTTAGTATGACCAAAACTTCCATTTTTCATTCCTATGGTGTGGATTTGCAGTTATCTTTCCAACAAGACCGAGACCGCGCAATTCTGAGTCTTATAGCGATAGTTATGGCCAATATACGGGGCAATGACCACTTTTCCTAATTATCTTTTCTAATATGTAGCATTTTATTAATTTCAAATCACCATTAAAACTTAACATGCTGGGGCTCATATTTCACCAATGAGATACTTATACTACTCAAGGTATATGAACAATGCTAGAGAGTCAATTCGAGCATATTCCATGTAGCCTCCAATTTCTAAGTTAAATAAATGCACATAACACATGTATAATGGAAAAAGGGTAAATAAACAGTAAGTGCTAGGGCTACAAAAATTCACATAGTGCTACAATGTTACTAGAAAGCTACTTTCTAAGTTTCATAGCATTTGGAGTTCATTTAGTCCAATTTTGACATTTATCCTAATTAGTCATGCATGCAACAAACCAAGGGCAAAACAGACATTTCACACTTCCACATCATACCAACCATGTAGATCTACTCAAGAGGAGTCCAACGCAACTGAGTTTGTCCATTTTGGATTTTTTTGTGATTTTATATGATTTTCTAAAGTTCACAGTCAATTTAAATGCATTTAAATGGAAAATCACTCAGACTAGAGACCTGAACGTAAATAACCGTAGCTTTCGGGGTTAGCGTGCAAGAATCACCAGACTCATACCACAGTGCACCGAATGACTTTGTGAAACTTCAAAAGAGCGGGGGCCGGATCGCAAAATCTCCTTCTTCTTCCTCGGGCCGACGGGGAACGACGCGCGACGGGGAGGGGGAAGCGCGGCTGCGCCGGCGGCGGTGAGCCCGCACTTGGAGCCGATGGGGTTGGGGAAGGCGTTCCCGTCCAAGGGGACTCGATTTCCCCAGATCTCGTCGCGGGAGGGGGCCCGTAGAGGAGGAACGGCTGCGATGAACCGGGATGGCGGCGACGGTGCTCGGGGTCGGCGGCGCGACCTTGATTCGTCGACTCCGGCGATGGGAGGGGACGAGGACGGGCGTGTGAGCTCCGCGGAGAGATGGCGCTCGCGGCGGTGGGGGTCTGGTGGCGTGGGGACGGCCCGGCGGTGGGTCTCCACGGTGAGGCGAGTTGGACGCCGGGGCGGCGCTCGGCGTCGCGGGTGGGTTCAGCGAGGGAGAGGTCGAACGGCGGCGACGTATCGCGCGTCGAGTGCGCAGGGTCAAGGTGGAGGTGTCTGTGGAGGTGTGGAGCGTGGGTAGAGTGTGGAAGGTGGGGTGCAACAGCGGTGAACCGGCGGCGAGCTCGCCTTGAACCGGTGGCGTGGACGTCGAGCGGCGGCTCGATCTACCCAACGGGGAGGAGAACGGCAACTAGGCTTAGAGCTCCGGGTGCGCGAGGTCACGACGAAGGCAATGGTGAAGCTCTAGGGCCGCGGGGAGGACGGAGGGCGGCGACGGAGCCCGAGCCTTGAGTTCGGGTCGCCCATGGCGGACGCGGACCCAACGCGAGGCCGAGGGATAAAGAGAGCAAGTGAGGGCGAGTGAATGGGGTCGGGGAGCCGTTTAGGTGAAGCGGGCACGGCGCGGGGTGTCGATCCGTGGCCGGGGCACCGTGGCCGTACACCGGTGGCCGTGTGGCGCGCGCCGGCTCGGCCATGGCTGTCCGCCCTGGACCGCGGCCCACCTGTCAGGGAGAGGGGAAGGAGGAAGAGAAGTGTGTTTCTCCCCCTCTGTAATTTGCCATTTTGACTAGTTTAGAGACTGAGTTTGACAAAACCCCAATTAGATGAAATGTTCTACTCTTTAAGCTCTACAAGTTTGTCAAAAGGTTCAACACCAAATTCCAGCTAGAAATATGATTTATACATGAATTTATATAGCAGTCTTCAATTCGGACAGGGAACCTTTATTACTTGGGAAAATCACAACTCCTATTTCTGGGCATTATCTCCCCATGTGCCTCTTGACAACATTGTTTAGAATTTCATAAACTACAACTTCTTCTATTTGATATTTCCATGAAGATGGCTGTAGCTCATGGAAACATTGAGTTTACTGCACAGGTCAGATTTTTACTTGTTTTTTGTGTTGGTGGAAAATGACACTAAACTCCATTTAAACCTCAGTATGTGACCAAGCTCTAATTACCAAAGTTGTTCAACAGTACTTTATCTCCAAGTTTGATAATATAAAGTTGGCCTGAATCCCAACAGATTTTGAATTATAGAATTATAGACACAATTATGTTCCATGGCTTGGTAAAACAGTATTTTCGCTTTGTGTAGAGGCTTTCTTGTTTCCAACTTTTGGAGTATCAAATGAAGTCCAATCACTTCCACAATAGGTGCATTTGAATGGTGATAAGCTTAATTTCATTCCATAGAAAGGAAGATTTTGAAGTTGTATAGTGAAATCAAAAGTAATTTCAGAATCAACTTGGGGAAAAGCTGAAAATCCAGACGGGAAATTCCTAAGTGTGGGCTGATTTTGGTTATTTCCAAGAGAATTGTGGTGAGGTTTAAAACAGGTTAAAGACATTTTTAAACCATGCTCAGTGTAACAAAATGGTAGTCCATAACATGTACAACAACTTTGACAATGGAGTTGAGCTCAGGTACTTAATGAATTTGAAAGTTTTATTAGTGCTCAAGTTTGGTCTCGATCACACTTGCTACCCTCGGAAGAAACGTTAGTTGGATTCGATTTGATCTTTTAAACCTCTTGTCTTTAGATTCTTGAACATGGTCAAACAGAAAAGTCTAGGGTTACTTTCTTATTCGAGGTTTTGTATTTGATGTTGTGCTCAAAGCATGTGAGTATTGACTTATCCAACCACGATATGTGTGGTATTGTGTCTTGTATAGAAAATTTTTGACTTAGTGACTTCTCCTCATATTTCTCATTACTCTCTAAGCACCATCATGTCCTAATTCCTTATTAACTTGTCTCTAACTGCGTGTTATGGCTCTTGAGATGCCAGGGGCATCACAGACATACGGTCATTAGAGGCACGGTGGATGGGTTAGCGGCACGGATCCTCACATGGTATGAACGGCAGATGTGACATGGTTCCCGACAGTGGGTATATGTGAGGCAAGAGCGGGAAGACTACTTCGGGTGTCGTCAATTTTTTTGTTTTTATTATATTAGAAATACTTAGTTTGACCATAACATCCGTTTTTCGTTCCTGTGGTGTGGGATTTACAGTTATCTTTCCAATAAGACCGAGCCCACGCAATTCTGAGTCTTATAGCAATAGTTATGGCCAATATACGGGGCACCTTGCGTCTTGGCAATGGGAACCCGTGCCACTCCCGCTAACCGCCAAAATTTTCGGCGCGTCTTAGGAGTGACATACAGTCATTAGAGGCACGGTGGATGGGTTAGCGGCACAGTTCATCACAGGGTACGACCGCCAGATGCGACATGGTTCCCGACGGTGGGTATATGTGAGGCACGAGCAGGAAGACTACTTCGGGTGACGTCAATTTTTTGTTTTTATTATTTTAGAATTACTCAGTATGACTCTAACTTGTGTTTTTCGTTCCTGAGGTGTGGGATTTGCAGTTATCTTTCCAACAAGACCGAGCCCGCGCAATTCTGAGTCTTATAGCGGTTGTTATGGCCAAAATACGGGGCACCTTGCGTCTTAGCAATGGGAACCCGTGCCACTCCCGCTAACCCCCAAAATTGGCGGCGCGTCTTAGGAGGGACATACGGTCATTAGAGGCATGGTGGATGGGTTAGCGGTATGGTTCCTCACAGGGTACGAACGCCAGATGAGACATGGTTCCCGACGGTGGTTATATGTGAGGCACGAGCGGGAAGACTACTTTGGCTGTCATCAATTTTTTGTTTTTATTATTTTAATAAGACTTAGTATGACCATAACTTCCTTTTTTCGTTCCTGTGGTGTGGAATTTCCAGTTACCTTTCCAACAGGACCGAGCCCGCGCAATTTTGAGTCTTATAGCGATAGTTATGGTCAATATATGGGGCACCTTGCGTCTTAGCAATGGGAACCCGTGTCACTCCCGCTAACCCCCAAAATTGGCGGCGCGTCTTAGGAGGGACATACGGTCATTAGAGGCACGGTGGATGGGTTAGCGGCATAGTTCATCACAGGGTACGACCGCCAGATGCGACATGGTTCCCGACGGTGGGTATATGTGCGGCACGAGCGGGAACACTACTTTAGGTGTCGTCAATTTTTTGTTTTTATTATTTTAGAAGTATTTAGTGTGACCATAGCTTCCGTTTTTCATTCCTATGGTGTGGAATTTGCAGTGACCTTTCCAATAAGACCGAGCCCGCGCAATTCTGAGTCTTATAACGATTGTAATGGCCAATATACGGGGCACCTTGCGTCTTGGCAATGGGAACCCGTGCCACTCCCGCTAACCCCCAAAATTGGCGGCGTGCCTTAGGAGGGACATACGGTCATTAGAGGCATGGTGGATGGGTTAGCGGCACAGTTTATCACAGGGTACGACCGCCAGATGCAACATGGTTCCCGACGGTGGGTATATGTGAGGCACGAGCGGGAAGACTACTTCGGGTGTCATCAATTTTTTGGTTTTACTATTTTAGAATTACTTAGTATGACCCTAACTTCTGTTTTCTGTTCCAGCGGTGTGGGATTTGCAGTTATCTTTCCAACAAGACCGAGCCCGCGCAATTCTGAGTCTTATAGCGATAGTTATGGCCAATATACGGGGCACCTTGCGTCTTGGCAATGGGAACCCGTGCCACTCCCGCTAACCCCTAAAATTGCCGAGGCATCTTAGGAGGGACATACGGTCATTAGAGGCACGGTAGATGGGTTAGTGGCACGGTTCCTCACAAGGTACGAACGGCAGATGTGACATGGTTCCCGACGGTGGGTATATGTGAGGCACGAGCAGGAAGACTACTTCGGGTGTCGTCAATTTTTTTTTTATCATTTTAGAAGTATTTAGTATGACCAAACATCCGTTATTCGCTCCTATGGTGTGTATTTGCAGTTATCTTTCCAATAAGACCGAGACCGCGCAATTCTGAGTCTTATTGCGATAGTTATGACCAATATACGGGGCACCTTGCGCCTTGGCAATGCGAACCCGTGCCACTCCCGCTAACCCCAAAAATTGGCGACGCATCTTAGGAGGGACATACAGTCAACAGAAGCACGATGGATGGGTTAGCGACACAGTTCATCACAGGGTACGAACGCCAGATGCGACATGGTTCCCGACGGTGGGTATATGTGAGGCACGAGCGGGAAGACTACTTCGGGTGTCGTCAATTTTTTGTTTTTATTATTTTAGAAGTATTTAGTATGATCATAACTTCTATTTTTCGTTCTTGTGGTGTGGGATTTGCAGTTATCTTTCCAACAAGACCGAGCCTGCTCAATTCTGAGTCTTATAGCGATAGTTATGGCCAATATACGGGGCACCTTGCGTCTTGGCAATGGGAACCCGTGCCACTCCCGCTAAACCCCCAAAATTGGTGGCGCGTCTTAGGAGGGACATACGGTCATTAGAGGCACGGTGGATGGTCATTAGAGGCATGGTGGATGGGTTAGCGGCTTGGTTCCTCACAAGGTACGAACGCCAGATGCGACATGATTCCCGACGGTGGGTACATGTGAGGCACGAGCGGGAAGACTACTTCGGGTGTCATCAATTTTTTGTTTTTATTATTTTAGAAGTATTTAGTATGACCAAAACTTCCGTTTTTCATTCCTGTGGTGTGGAATTTGCAGTTACCTTTCCAACAAGACCGAGCCAGCGCAATTCTGAGCCTTATAGCGATAGTTATGGCCAGTATACGGGGCACCTTACGTATTGGCAATGGGAACCCGTGCCACTCCCGCTAACCCCCAAAATTGGCGGCGCGTCTTAGGAGGGACATACGGTCATTAGAGGCACGGTGGATGGTCATTAGAGGCACGGTGGATGGGTTAGCGGCATGGTTCATCATAGGGTACGAACGCCAGATACGACATGGTTCCCGACAGTGGGTATATGTGAGGCACGAGCGGGAAGACTACTTCGGGTGTCGTCAACTTTTTGTTTTTATTATTTTCAATGTATTTAGTTTGACCAAAACTTCCATTTTTCATTCCTATGGTGTGGATTTGCAGTTATCTTTCTAACAAGATCGAGACCGCGCAATTCTGAGTCTTATAGCGATAGTTATGGCCAATATATGGGCCACCTTGCGTCTTGGCAATGGGAACCCGTGCCACTCCCGCTAACCCCTAAAATTGCCGGCGCGTCTTAGGAGGGACATACGGTTATTAGAGGCACGGTGGATGGGTTAGCGGCACGGTTCCTCACAGGGTACGAACGGCAGATGCGACATGGTTCCCGACGGTGGGTATATGTGAGGCACGAGCAGGAAGACTACTTCGGGAGTCGTCAATTTTTTGTTTTTATCATTTTAGTAGTATTTAGTATGACCAAAACTTCCATTATTCGCTCCTATGGTGTGTATTTGCACTTATCTTTCCAACAAGACCGGGACCGCGCAATTCTGAGTCTTATTGCGATAGTTATGACCAATATACGGGGCACCTTGCGTCTTGGCAATGGGAAGCCGTGCCACTCCCGCTAACCCCAAAAATTGGCGGCGCGTCTTAGGAGGGACATACAGTCAACAAAGGCACGGTGGATGGGTTAGCGGCATGGTTCCTCACAGGGTACGAACGCCAAATGCGACATGGTTCCCGACGGTGGGTATATGTGAGGCACGAGCGGGAAGACTACTTCGGGTGTCGTCAATTTTTTATTTTTATTATTTTAGAAGTATTTAGTATGACCAAAACTTCCGTTTTTCGTTCCTCTGGTGTGGAATTAGCAGTTACCATTCCAACAAGACCGAGCCCGCGCAATTCTGAGTCTTATTGCGATAGTTATGGCCAATATACGGGGCACCTTGCGTCTTGGCAATGGGAACCAGTGCCACTCCCGCTAACCCCCAAAATTGCCGGCGTGTCTTAGGAGGGACATACGGTCATTAGAGGCACGGTGGATGGGTTAGCGGCACGTTTCCTCACAGGGTACGAACGGCAGATGCGACATGGTTCCCGACGGTGGCTATGTGTGAGGCACGAGCAGGAAGACTACTTCGGGTGTCGTCAATTTTTTGTTTTTATTATTTTAGAAGTATTTAGTATGACAAAAACTTCCGTTTTTCGTTCCTGTGGTGTGGAATTTGCAGTTACCTTTCCAACAAGATCGAGCCCACGCAATTCTGAGTCTTAAAGCGATAGTTATGGCCAATATAAGGGGCACCTTGCGTCTTGGCAATGGGAACCCGTGCCACTCCCACTAACCGCCAAAATTTGCGGCGCGTCTTTGGAGGGACCTACGGTCATTAGAGGCATGGTGGATGGGTTAGCGGCTTGGTTCCTCACAGGGTACGAACGCCAGATGCGACATGGTTCCCGACGGTGGGTATATGTGAGGCACGAGCGGGAAGACTACTTCGGATGTCGTCAATTTTTTGTTTTTATTATTTTCGAAATATTTAGTATGACCAAAACTTCCATTTTTCTTTCCTATGGTGTGGATTTGCAGTTATCTTTCTAACAAGACCGAAACCGCACAATTCTGAGTCTTATAGCGATAGTTATGGCCAATATATGGGGCACCTTGCGTCTTGGCAATGGGAACACGTGCCACTCCCACTAACCCCCAAAATATGTGGCGCGTCTTAGGAGACACATACGGTCATTAGAGGCACGGTGGATGGGTTAGCGGTATGGTTCCTCACAGGGTACGAACGCCAGATGCGATGTGGTTCCCGACGGTGGGTATATGTGAGGCAAGAGCGGGAAGACTGCTTCGGGTGTCGTCAATTTTTTGTTTTTATTATTTTAAAAATACTTATTGTGACCATAACTTCCATTTTTCATTCCTGTGGTGTGGAATTTGCAGTTACCTTTCCAACAAGACCGAGCCCGCGCAATTCTGAGTCTTATAGCGATAGTGATGGCCAATATACGGGGCACCTTGCGTCTTGGCAATGGGAACCCGTGCCACTCCCGCTAACCCCCAAAATTGGCGGCGTGTCTTAGGAGGGACATACGGTCATTAGAGGCATGGTGGATGGGTTAGCAGCACTGTTTATCAAAGGGTACGACCCCCAGATGCGACATGGTTCCCGTCGGTGGGTATATGTGAGGCACGAGCGGGAAGACTACTTCGGGTGTCATCAATTTTTTGTTTTTATTATTTTAGAATTACTTAGTATGATCCTAACTTCTGTTTTCCGTTCCAGTGGTGTGGGATTTGCAGTTATCTTTCCAACAAGACCGAGCCCGCGCAATTCTGAGTCTTATAGCGATAGTTATGGCCAATATACGGGGCACCTAGTGTCTTGGCAATGAGAACCCGTGCCACTCCCGCTAACCCCCAAAATTGCCGACACATCTTAGGAGGGACATACGGTCATTAGAGGCACGGTGGTTGGGTTAGTGGCACGGTTCCTCACAAGGTACGAACGGCAGATGCGACATGGTTCTCGACGCTGGGTCTATGTGAGGCACGAGCAGGAAGACTACTTCCGGTGTCGTCAATTTTTTGTTTTTATCATTTTAGAAGTACTTAGTATGACCAAACTTCCGTTATTCGCTCCTATGGTGTGCATTTGCAGTTATCTTTCCAACAAGACCGAGACCGCCCAATTCTGAATCTTATTGCGATAGTTATGACCAATATACGAGGCACCTTGCGTCTTGGCAATGGGAACCCGTGCCACTCTCGCTAACCCCAAAAATTGGTAGCACATCTTAGGAGGGACATACAGTCAACAGAGGCACGGTGGATGGGTTAGCGGCATGGTTCCTCACAGGGTACGAACGCCAGATGCGACATGGTTCCCGACGGTGGGTATATGTGAGGCACGAGCGGGAAGACTACTTCGGGTGTCGTGAATTTTTTGTTTTTATTATTTTAGAAGTATTTAGTATGACAAAAACTTCCGTTTTTCGTTCCCGTGGTGTGGAATTTGCAGTTGCCTTTCCAACAAGATCGAGCCCACACAATTCTGAGTCTTAAAGCGATAGTTATGGCCAATATACGGGGCTCCTTGCGTCTTGGCAATGGGAACCCGAGCCACTCCCACTAACCCCCAAAATTTGCGGCGCGTCTTTGGAGGGACATACGGTCATTAGAGGCACGGTGGATGGGTTAGCGGCTTGGTTCCTCACAGGGTACGAACGCCAGATGCGACATGGTTCCCGACGGTGGGTATATGTGAGGCACGAGCGGGAAGACTACTTCGGGTGTCGTCAATTTTTTGTTTTTATTATTTTCGAAGTATTTAGTATGACCAAAACTTCCATTTTTCATTCCTATGGTGTGGATTTGCAGTTATTTTTCTAACAAGACCGAGAACGTGCAATTCTGAGTCTTATAGCGATAGTTATGGCCAATATATGGGGCACCTTGCGTCTTGGCAATGGGAACCCGTGCCACTCCCACTAACCCCCAAAACATGCGGCGCGTCTTAGGAGACACATACGGTCATTAGAGGCACGGTGGATGGGTTAGCGGTATGGTTCCTCACAGGGTACGAATGCCAGATGCGACATGGTTCGCGACGGTGGGTATATGTGAGGCAAGAGCGGGAAGACTGCTTCGGGTGTCGTCAATTTTTTGTTTTTATTATTTTAAAAATACTTATTCTGACCATAACTTCGATTTTTCATTCCTGTGGTGTGGAATTTGCAGTTACCTTTCCAACAAGACCGAGCCCGCGCAATTCTGAGTCTTATAGCGATAGTTATGGCCAATATACGGGGCACCTTGCGTCTTGGCAATGGGAACCCGTGCCACTCCCGCTAACCCCCATAATTGGCGGCGCGTCTTAGGAGGGACATATGGTCATTAGAGGCATGGTGGATGGGTTAGCGGCACTGTTCATCACAAGGTACGACCGCCAGATGCGACATGGTTCCCGATGGTGGGTATATGTGAAGCACGAGCGGGAAGACTATTTCGTGTGTCGTCAATTTTTTGTTTTTATTATTTTCGAAGTATTTAGTATGACCAAAACTTCCATTTTTCATTCCTATGGTGTGGATTTGCAGTTATCTTTCTAACAAGACCGAGACCGCGCAATTCTGAGTCTTATAGCAATAGTTATGGCCAATATACGGGGCATCTTGCGTCTTGGCAATGGGAACCCGTGCCACTCCCGGTAACCCGCAAATTTGCTGGCGCATCTTAGGAGGAACATACGGTCATTAGAGGCACGGTGGATGGGTTAGCGGCACGGTTCCTCACAGGGTACGAACGGTAGATGCGACATGGTTCCCGACGGTGGGTATATGTGAGGCACGAGCAGGAAGGCTACTTCGGGTGTCGTCAATTTTTTATTTTTATCATTTTAGAAGTATTTAGTATGACCAAAAATTCTGTTTTTCGCTCCTATGGTGTGTTTTTGCAGGCATCTTTCCAACAAGACCGAGACTGCGCAATTCTGAGTCTTATAGCGATAGTTATGCCCAATATACGGGGCACCTTGCGTCTTGGCAATGGGAACGCGTGCCACAGCCACTAACCCCAAAAATTGGCGGCGCGTCTTAGGAGGGACATACAGTCAATAGAGGCATGGTGCATGGGTTAGCGTCCTTGTTCCTCACAGGGTACGAACGCCAGATGCGACATGGTTCCCGACGGTGGGTATATCTGAGGCACGAGCGGGAAGACTACTTCGGGTGTCATCAATTTTTTGTTTTTATTATTTTAGAAGTACTTAGTATGATCAAAACTTCCATTTTTCGTTCCTATGGTGTGGATTTGCAGTTATCTTTCTAACAAGACCGAGCCCGTGCAATTCTGAGTCTTATAGCGACAGTTATGGCCAATATATGGGGCACCTTGCGTCTTGGCAATGGGAACCCGTGCCACTCCCGCTAACCTCCAAAATTGGCAGCGCGTGTTAGGAGGGACATACGGTCATTAGAGGCACGGTGGATGGGTTAGCGGCACGGTTCCTCACAGGGTACGAACACCATATGAGACATGGTTCCCGACGGTGGTTATATGTGAGGCACGAGCAGGAAGACTACTTCGGGTGTCGTCAATTTTTTGTTTTTATTATTTTAGAAGTATTTAGTATGACCAAAACTTCCATTTTTCATTCCTTTGGTGTGGATTTGCACTTATCTTTCTGACAAGACCGAGCCCGCGCAATTCTGAGTCTTATAGCGATAGTTATGGCCAATATATGGGGCACCTTGCGTCTTGGCAATGGGAATCCGTGCCACTCCCGCTAACCCCCAAAATTGGCGGCGCGTCTTAGGAGGGACATACGGTCATTAGAGGCACGATGGATGGGTTAGCGGCACAGTTCCTCACAGGGTACGAACGCCATATGAGACATGGTTCCCGACAGCGGTTATATGTGAGGCACGAGCAGGAAGACTACTTCGGGTGTCTTCAATTTTTTGTTTTTATTATTTTAAAAATACTTAGTGTGACCATAACTTCCGTTTTTCGTTCCTATGGTGTGTAATTTGCAGTTACCTTTCCAACAAGACCGAGCCCGCACAATTCTGAGTCTTATAGCGATAGTTATGGCCAATTTACGGGGCACCTTGCGTCTTGGCAATGGGAACCCGTGCCACTCCCGCTAACCCCCAAAATTGGCGGCGCGTCTTAGGAGGGACATACGGTCATTAGAGGCATGGTGGATGGGTTAGCGACACAGTTCATCACAGGGTACGACCGCCAGATGCTACATGGTTCCCGACGGTGGGTATATGTGAGGCACGAGCGGGAAGACTACTTCGGGTCTCGTCAATTTTTTGTTTTTATTATTTTAGAATAACTTAGTATGACCCTAACTTCTGTTTTTCGCTCCAGTAGTGTGGGATTCCAAGTTATCTTTCCAACAAGACCGAGCCCGCGAAATTTTGAGTCGTATAGCGATAGTTGTGGCCAATATACGGGGCACCTTGCGTCTTGGCAATTGGAACCCGTACCACTCCCGCTAACCGCCAAAATTGCCGGCGCGTCTTAGGAGGGACATACGGTCATTAGAGGCACGGTGGATGGGTTAGCGGCACAGTTCCTCACAGGGTACGAACGGCAGATGCGACCTGGTTCCCGACGGTGGGTATATGTGAGGCACGAGCAGCAAGGCTACTTCGGGTGTCGTCAATTTTTTATTTTTATGATTTTAGAAGTATTTAGTATGACCAAAACATCCGTTTTTCGCTCCTATGTGTGTTTTTGCAGTTATCTTTCCATTAAGACCGAGACCGCGCAATTCTGAGTCTTATAGCGATAGTTATGACCAATATATAGGGCACCTTGCGTCTTGGCAATGGGAACCCGTGCCACTGCCGCTAACCCCAAAAATTGGCAGCGCGTCTTAGGAGGGACATATAGTCAATAGAGGCACGGTGGATGGGTTAGCGGCATGGTTCCTCACAGGGTACGAATGCCAGATGCGACATGGTTCCCGACGGTGGGTATATGTGAGGCTCGAGCGGGAAGACTACTTCGGGTGTCGTCAATTTTTTGTTTTTATTGTTTTAGAAGTATTTAGTATGACCAAAACTTCCGTTTTTCATTCCTGTGGTGTGGAATTTGCAGTTAACTTTCCAACAAGACCGAGCCCGCGCAATTCTGAGTCTTATAGCGATAGTTATGGCCAATATAGGGGTACCTTGCGTCTTGGCAATGGGAACCCGTGCCACTCCCGCTGAACCCCCAAAATTGGCGGCGCGTCTTAGGAGGGACATACGGTCATTAGAGGCACGGTGGATGGGTTAGCGGCATAGTTCATCACAGGGTACGACCGCCAGATGCGACATGGTTCCCGACGGTGGGTATATGTGAGGCAAGAGCGGGAAGACTACTTCGGGTGTCGTCAATTTTTTGTTTTTATTATTTTAGAATTACTTAGTTTGACCCTAACTTCTGTTTTTCATTCCTGTGGTGTGGGATTTGCAGTAATCTTTCCAACAAGACTGAGCCCGCGCAATTCTGAGTCTTATAGCGAAAGTTATGGCCAATATACGGGGCACATTGCGTCTTGGCAATGGGAACCCGTGCCACTCCCGCTAACCCCCAAAATTGCCGGCACATCTTAGGAGGGACATCCAGTCATTAGAGGCACGGTGGATGGGTTAGCGGCACGGTTCCTCACAGGGTACGAATGGCAGATGCTACATAGTTCCCGACGGTGGGTATATGTGAAGCACGAGCAGGAAGACTACTTTGGGTGTCGTCAATTTTTTGTTTTTAGTATTTTAGAAGTATTTAGTATGACCGAAACTTTCGTTTTTTGCTCCTATGGTGTGTATTTGCAGTTATCTTTCCAACAAGACCGAGACCGCGCAATTCTGAGTCTTGGCACTGGGAACCCGTGCCACTCCCACTAATCCCAAAAATTGGTGGCGCGTCTTAGGAGGGACATACGGTCATTAGAGGCACGGTGGATGGGTTAGCGGCATAGTTCATCATAGGGTACGAACGCCAGATGCGACGTTGTTCCGACAGTGGGTATATGTGAGGCACGAGCGGGAAGACTACTTCGGGTGTCGTCAAATTTTTGTTATTTTATTTTAGAATTATTTAGTATGACCAAAACTTCCGGTTTTCGCTCGTATGGTGTGTATTTTAGATATCTTTCCAACACAACCGAGACCGTGCAATTCTGAGTCTTATAGCGATAGTTATGGCCAATATACGGGGCACCTTGCGTCTTGGCAATGGGAACCCGTGCCACTCCCGCTAAACCCCCAAAATTGGCGGCGCATCTTAAAAGGGACATACGGTCATTAGAGGCACGGTGGATGGGTTAGCGGCACGGTTCCTCACAGGGTACGAATGCTAGATGAGACATGTTGCCGACAGTGGGTATATCTGAGGCACGAGCGGGAAGACTAGTTCGGGTGTCGTCAATTTTTTGTTTTTATTATTTTAGAAGTACTTAGAATGACCAAAGCTTCCGTTTTTCATTCCTATGGTGTGGATTTGCAATTATCATTTCAACAAGACCGAGACCGCGCAATTCTGTGTCTTATAGCGATAGTTATGGCCAATATACGGGGCACCTTGGGTCTTGGCAATGGGAACCCGTGCCACTCCCGCTAAACCCCCAAAATTGGCGGCGCGTCTTAGGAGGGACATACGGTCATTAGAGGTAGGAGTGACATACGGTCATTAGAGGCACGGTGGATGGGTTAGCGGCACAATTGCTCACTGGGTACGAACGCCAGATGCGACATGGTTCCCGACGGTGGGTATATCTGAGGCACGAGCGGGAAGGCTACTTCGGGTGTCGTCAATTTTTTGTTTTTGTTATTTTAAAAATACTTAGTATGACCATAAGTTCTGTTTTTCGTTCCTGTGGTGTGGGATTTGTAGTTATCTTTCCAACAAGACTGAGCACGCGCAATTCTGAGTCTTATAGCGATAGTTATGGCCAATATACGAGGCACCTTGCGTCTTGGCAATGGGAACCCGTGCCACTCCCGCTAACCACCAAAATTGGTGACGCGTCTTAGAAGGGACATACGGTCATTAGAGGCACGGTGGAAGTGTTAGCGGCTTGGTTCCTCACAGGGTACGATCGACAGATGCGACATGGTTCCCGACGGTGGGTATATGTGAGGCACGGGCGGGAAGACTACTTCGGGTGTCGTCAATTTTTTGTTTTTATTATTTTAGAAGTATTTAGTATGACCAAAACTTCCGTTTTTTGTTCCTATGGTGTCGATTTGCAGTTATCTTTCCAGCAAGACCGAGCCCGCGCAATTCTGAGTCTTATAGCGATAGTTATGGCTAATATACGGGGCAAAGTCTTGGCAATGGGAACCCGTGCCACTCCCGCTAACCCGCAAATTTGCTGGCGAGTCTTAGGAGGAACATACGGTCATTACAAGCACGGTGGATGGGTTAGCGGCACGGTTCCTCACAGGGTACGAACGGTAGATGCGACATGGTTCCCGACGGTGGGTATATGTGAGGCACGAGCAGGAAGACTACTTCGGGTGTCTTCAATTTTTTAATTTTATCATTTTAGAAGTATTTAGTATGACCAAAACTTCCGTTTTTCGCTCCTACGGTGTGTATTTGCAGGTATCTTTCCTACAAGACCGAGACCGCGCAATTATGAGTCTTATAGCGATAGTTATGCCCAATATACGGGGCACCTTGCGTCTTGGCAATGGGAACCTGTGCCACAGCCACTAACCCCAAAAATTGGCGGCGCGTCTTAGGAGGGACATACAGTCAATAGAGGCATGGTGGATGGGTTAGCGGCTTCGTTCCTGACAGGGTACGAACGCCAGATGCGACATGGTTCCCGACGGTGGGTATATCTGAGGCACGAGAGGAAAGACTACTTCGGGTGTCATCAATTTTTTGTTTTTATTATTTTAGAAGTATTTTGTATGACCAAAACATCCATTTTTCGTTCCTATAGTGTGGATTTGCAGTTATCTTTCTAACAAGATCGAGCCCGCGCAATTCTGAGTGTTATAGCGATAGTTATGGCCAATATATGGGGCACCTTGCGTCTTGGCGATGGGAACCCGTGCCACTCCCGCTAACCCCCAAAATTGGCGGCGCGTCTTAGGAGGGACATGCGGTCATTAGAGGCATGGTGGATGGGTTAGCGGAATGGTTCCTCACAGGGTACGAACGCCATATGAGACATGGTTCCCAACAGTGGTTATATGTGAGGCGCGAGCAGGAAGACTACTTCGGGTGTCGTCAATTTTTTGTTTTTATTATTTTAAAAATACTTAGTGTGACCATAACTTCCGTTTTTCGTTCCAATGGTGTGTAATTTGCAGTTACCTTTCCAACAAGACCGAGCCCGCGCAATTCTGAGTCTTATAGCGATAGTTATGGCCAATATACGGGGCACCTTGCGTCTTGGCAATGGGAACCCGTGCCACTCCCGCTAACCCCCAAAATTGGCGGCGCGTCTTAGAAGGAACATACGGTCATTAGAGAGACGGTGGATATAACTTCCGTTTTTTGTTCCTGTGGTGTGGAATTTGCAGTTACCTTTCCAACAAGAACGAGCCCGCGCAATTCTGAGTCTTATAGCGATAGTTATGGCCAATATACGGGGCAACATGCATCTTGGCAATGGGAACCCGTGCCACTCCTGCTAACCCCCAAAATTGGCGGCGCGTCTTAGGAGGGACATACGGTCATTAGAGGCATGGTGGATGGGTTAGCGGCACAGTTCATCACAGGGTACGACCGCCAAATGCGACATGGTTCCCGACAGTGGGTATATATGAGGCACGAGCGGGAAGACTACTTCGGGTCTCGTCAATTTTTTGTTTTTATTATTTTAGAATTACTTAGTATGACCCTAACTTCTGTTTTTCGTTGCAGTAGTGGGATTCCCAGTTATCTTTCGAACAAGATCGAGCCCACGCAATTCTGAATCTTATAGCGATAGTTATGGCCAATATACGGGGCACCTTGCGTCATGGCAATGGGAACCCGTGCCACTCCCGCTGTCCCCCAAAATTGCCGGCGCGTCTTAGGAGGGACATACGGTCATTAGAGGCATGGTGGATGTGTTAGCGGCACAGTTCCTCACAGGGTACGAACGGCAGATGCGACCAGGTTCCCGACGGTGGGTATATGTGAGGTACGAGTAGGAAGACTACTTCGGGTGTCGTCAATTTTTTATTTTTATCATTTTAGAAGTATTTAGTATGACCAAAACTTCTGTTTTTCGTTCTTGTGGTGTGGAATTTGCAGTTAACTTTCCAACAAGACTGAGCCCGCGCAATTCTGAGTCTTATAGCGATAGTTATGACCAATATACGGGGCACCTTGCGTCTTGGCAATTGGAACCCGTGCGACCCCCGCTAAACCCCCAAAATTGGCGGCGCGTCTTAGGAGGGAGATACGGTCATTAGAGGCCCGGTGGATGGGT
Source organism: Paspalum notatum (assembly GCA_022530915.1). Taxonomy (NCBI): domain Eukaryota; kingdom Viridiplantae; phylum Streptophyta; class Magnoliopsida; order Poales; family Poaceae; genus Paspalum; species Paspalum notatum. Next base: position 7,583,078 of record CM039683.1, read on the forward strand.
TAGCGGCACAGTTCATCACAGGGTACGACCACCAGATGCGACATGATTCCCGACGGTGGGTATATGTGAGGCAAGGGCGGGAAGACTACTTCGGGTGACGTCAATTTTTTGTTTTTATTTTTTTAGAATTACTTAGTATGACCCTAGGTTCTGTTTTTCGTTCCTGAGGTGTGGGATTTGCAGTTATCTTTCCAACAAGACCGACCCCGCGCAATTCTGAGTCTTATAGCGATAGTTATGGCCAATATACGGGGCACCTTGCGTCATGGCAATGGGAACCCGTGCCACTCCCGCTGACCCCCAAAATTGCCGGCGCGTCTTAGGAGGGACATACGGTCATTAGAGGCATGGTGGATGGGTTAGCGGCACAGTTCGTCACAGGGTACGAACGGCAGATGCCACATAGTTCCCGACGGTGGGTATATGTGAAGCACGAGTAGGAAGACTACTTCGGGTGTCGTCAATTTTTTATTTTTATTATTTTAGAAGTATTTAGTATGACCGAAACTTTCATTTTTCGCTCCTATGGTGTGCATTTGGAGTTATCTTTCCAACAAGACCGAGACCGCGCAATTCTGATTCTTATAGCGATAGTTATGACCAATATACGGGGCACCTTGCGTCTTGGCACTGGGAACCCGTACCACTCCCACTAACCCCAAAAATTTGGTGGCGCGTCCTAGAAGGGACATACGGTCATTGGAGCCACGATGGATGGGTTAGCGGCATAGTTCATCATAGGGCACGAACGCCAGATGCGACGTGGTTCCCGACAGTGGGTATATGTGAGGCACGAGCGGGAAGACTACTTCGGGTGTCGTCAAATTTTTGTTTTTATTATTTTAGAATTATTTAGTATGACCAAAACTTCCGGTTTTCGCTCCTATGCCGTGTATGTGTAGATATCTTTCCAATAAGACCGAGACCGTGCAATTTTGTGTCTTATAGCGATAGTTATGACCAATATACGAGGCACCTCGCGTCATGGCAATGGGAACCCGTGCCACTCCCGCTAACACCAAAAATTGGCGGCCCGTCTTAGGAGGGACATGCGGTCATTAGAGGCACGGTGGATGGGTTAGTTGCATAGTTCATCATAGGGTACGAACGCCAGATGCGACATGGTTCCCGACGGTGGGTATATGTGAGGCATGAGCGGAAAGACTACTTCGGGTGTCGTTAATTTTTTGTTTTTATTATTTTAGAATTACTTAGTATGACCCTAGCTTCTGTTTTTCTTTCTTGAGGTGTGGGATTTGCAGTTATCTTTCCAAAAAGACCGAGCCCGCGCAATTCTGAGTCTTATAGCGATAGTTATGGCCAATATACGGGGCACCTTGCGTCTTGGCAATGGGAACCCGTGCCACTCTCGCTTTGTTTTTATTATTTTAGAAGTATTTAGTATGACCAAAACTTCTGTTTTTCAATCCTATGGTGTGGATTTGCAGTTATATTTCCAACAAGACCGAGACTGCGCAATTCTGTGTCTTATAGCTATAGTTATGGCCAATATATGGGGCACCTTGCGTCTTGGCAATGGGAACCCGTGCCACTCCCGCTAAACCCCTAAAATTGGCGGCGCGTCTTAGGAGGGACATACGGTCATTAAAGGCACGGTGGATGGGTTAGTGGCACGGTTCCTCACAGGATACGAATGCTAGATGAGACATGGTTCCCGATGGTGGGTATATCTGAGGCGGGCGGGAAGACTACTTTGCGTGTCATCAATTTTTTGTTTTTATTATTTTAAAAATACTTAGTATGACCATAACTTCCGTTTTTTGTTCCTGTGGTGTGGAATTTGCAGTTACCTCTCCAACAAGGCCGAGCCCGCGCAATTCTGAATCTCATAGCGATAGTTATGTCCAATATACGGGGCACCTTGCGTCTTGGCAATGGGAACCCGTGCCACTCCCGCTAAACCCCCAAAATTGGTGGCACGTCTTAGGAGGGACATACGGTCATTAGAGGCACGGCGGATGGCTTAGCGGCACGGTTGCTCACTGGGTACGAACACCAGATGCGACATGGTTCCCGACGGTGGGTATATCTGAGGCACGAGCGGGAAGACTACTTCGGGTGTCGTAAATTTTTTGTTTTTATTATTTTAGAAATACTTAGTATGACCATAACTTCTGTTTTTCGTTCTTGTGGTGTGGGATTTGCAGTTATCTTTCCAACAAGACTGAGCACGCGCAATTCTGAGCCTTATAGCGATAGTTATGGCCAATATACGAGGCACCTTGCGTCTTGGCAATGGGAACCCGTGCCACTTGTTGACGGCACTTAAGCACGCCAAACCTTATACTGCAAGCGACAGTATCGTGGTAGCTTTTCCCCAGGATGAGTATCATGGGTTTTGTCAATCCAGGGAACAAACTAATTGAGAACTAACTAATAAGAGTTTAAAGTAAACTAAGGCATAGAGTATAGATCTAAAACTACTTCTAATCTATATCTAATCTGCATCTAATCTACGTTAAAGATAGAAGATAAACAACTAGAACAAGACTAGAACACTAATTAAGGGGTATTAACTAGCTTCTAATCAAGCTCTAATTGGATCCAAGACAAAGCATAATAACGGGCATCACAAATAGATAAGAACAACGAGTAACTAGTAGCTCAAGGTAAACAAGCATGATCAAGCATATTCATCATAGCATAAATAGATCTAGATCAATCAACCTAACCCCCTAGATTGGCTTAACCTTTCCCCGGCCCTACTGTCACTAGAACCAGGTAATCGACGAGAAGCTTTCAACAGGCACATGATTAAAGAATGCACCCCTAATCACTTTATATGGTCTAATAACATAATTAGCACAACTAGAACTTCTAATCACCATGATCACAAGAACTAGATATACAACTATATCATTAGTAAGCTAGATCAAAGATCAAAGAACAAGAACACTAGATGAATATAACCTTTAAAAGACATGTTCTAATCAACATGCAAACTAGATCTAAATCTAATTAGAACTAGAACAAGCATAATTAGAACAAGAACATGGTAATTAGACAAGAACAATGCTTCATTAATATACCTGTATCATACTTACAACCATGGCCATACCTACCCTTGATGATACAATTAGACCTCTGGAGCTAGGTAATTAGAGAGCCATGCAAGGCCTCTAATCACCTCTAGGAATTAGAAGAACCCTAATTCTAGCCTAGAAACTCGACCCTCAGCTCTCATCTAGTTGTTGTCCCTCTTCTCTACATCTTGTCGCCTTGATAATGAATTGGATGCCTCGACCAGGGGCTCAGCTTCGCTTTAAATACCCTGAGGATGCCGTAGCCGAAAAGGAAACCTCAACCGCCTTCGGGAGGGGGTGGGGTCGGCCGACCAAAGGGCTCCAGGTCGGCCGACCTGGAGTCCCTGGACCTCCTCTGCTTTCCATCTTTCGCGGGCTTCGGGATAACCTTCATATAAATCTTCCTGGAGTCTTTTTCGGACTCTAAACCTTCCAGATTCTTCTGTATCCCGAGATCTTGTCGAGTCTTCTAGAATTGGGCTTCATTTGATGGGTCTTTAATTGGGCTTCTTCTTCCATTATTGAATAATATTCAGAGGTCTTTTTACTCGAGGTAGACTTTGATGAATTTTGCTTAAAATTGGCCCAAAACCTGCAAAAAATTACAAGTAGACAATTTCCAAGACAATATTGCAAAATCCACAATAATCTATGTTATTTGTTAGTGAAAGGCAAAGTTGACGCATAATAATAGGTAAAAACAATATAAAATGATGTATAATTTTCGTCCATAAGCCGCGTTAACAATATCCCCACTCTTAAACCTTGCTCGTCCTCGAGTAAGTCAAAATTTTATAAATAAGTCTACTTATAAACTAACATCAATTAATCAAACTAAAATTAAACTCTCAAAATTTTTCTAAGTTTAGACTAGCAAGATATATAGACAAGTAGATATTCATGTAAGCATATCCCACAATCATATATATATAAGAAATCAAGAATTCATCAAAACAGATCTCCTTATGTTTTCAATAAATTTTTCAAAAGATAAATCAATGATCAAAGATTAAATTATAAGGCCCAAACTCTCATCTTTCCAGGCTCTCAAAGTATATAGACAAGCAGGTTAAGTACTAATCTATAATATATATGTGTAGGCTTTATCTGGAGCTTGGTATGGATCCTAATCAAAATTTAATCTCAATATTTTATCAAACTAAGAAAAGAATCTGCTGGAATTACTGAGATTTCTCAAAAAGGTCATGGAATTCATAATGATGAAAAAGGACTAAAGAAAAATATAGAAAAGTGGTCATATGCAAATATATCTATTTGATCTCAAGGCACAAATGAAGTCCTTGTTATCGGATTGCATATGATTGGAGTATTTTCTGGAGTTTTATTGAAGAGGATTCAAAAAGAGGTAAAACAAAAGTAGATCAATGAGGGGCATATCTATAAATTCCTAATTCTACTTTGACCACTTGGTCTCTTTTTTATTCACCTTTCTTTTTTTTTATATATGTGGCGACCACTTGGTCGTCCTCTTTTTTTTTTAGACAATACCTCCTCAAAGATTGAATGAAAATTTGACAAGCAATATCCCCACTCTTAGATAATACTCACTTTTGAGTATCTTATTGAATAGTATTTTGGGGATTTGCTTATCTAAACACCTCTTTTTGTTTTGATTGAAAACTCCAGAAAACAATAGGTTGTGGACAAGGGAGATAAATGAAACGATGTTTGGTTTAGGGAGGATATCCAGCGAGTTTTGTAATTTCTCCAATGTAGAGAGTTACAATGCATGGATAATTTGGCTAGCAAATGAAAGATAAGCAAATTGAATGACCAGCTTTGAAATCTCAGACCCTAGATTCAAATCTTAATCCAATTCAGCCAAGAATTAAATTTGATCAAGCTATGGTTTTCAAATAAAAGCTCTAATAGGTAGGGCCTATATAAGATAATCATAAGGATCATTGATTATAACATTAATAGCTCAAATAAAAATTATAAGGAGATCCATAATGACAAAAACTTGAAATCAAATATTAATAAAATGCGGGTCTTTATGAAATATCAAATTTACTATATAAATGCTAAGTCATAATTTAATTAACATGCATTAATTGAGAGTATAAAATTAGCTTAATTAAAAGACATCAGATTACAAGCAAACAAACATTTTTATTTCAAGGATACAACATGATCATGATTAAACTAACTAACATAAAGAAAATAAAATCACTCATAAAAGATAAAACTAAAAATCAAACTTTAAATCTAAACTAACACACTACAAATATAGAGAAACACAAAGGGAACACCGAATTGATAGATATAGGTAAATATTTGCAGAATTTAAAAATGAAAAGAGAAGGTGTTAGAAATTTGTTACCGGATAGTCCTTCAATTTTCTTTTTCATTAAATAACTCCCTGCAAAATAATTCAAATGCACATACTACTCTCGAGGTAACGGTCGAGAGTAGAAACAGTTTACCATAATCTAAAAATATTCCTAATTTCTATTAACTTGTGGCCTAGCTAAACTTAACGAAAAGAAAAACTAAACTAAAGGATGAATGTAAGCATAAGATAAACAAAGCACATAGCAAAGCTTATAAACTTAATCAAATGAAATTATGTATAACTAGCAAGGTTAATTAACTTCATCATGATGATCAACAATTTAATCTAAGCACCATGCTTACATAAAACTGCTAAATTACAACATTCTAGCGATGTCATAATAAACATGAAAAGCACTCATCATGAAGTTAAATAAACAACCAAGCCAATTATAATGCAAGTATGTAAATCTAATCTAAATGCAAAGGTGGTTTATGCAAGAATGCAACAAGTTTATCCACAAAAGACATGATTAGAAAAAAACTTTTAAATAAACTTAATGATGATGGTCTCAAATTAAATCTAAACACCATGTTTACACTTAATTTTCCGAGAAGAAAACTCGGCCGAGTTTCAGCATAATTATAAAGCATACATCAAAAAGCTTATGAAAATTTCAAAACTAATTAAAACAAGTGTGGAGAAACAATGATAATGCAAATGCAAGGAATAAAACTAAATATGCAATGATATGATGATGATTATCTAAATTAAGTTAACTAGCCACAAGCTAAAGAATAAAAGGGTAGTGTCATGCTTCCTAATTCTCTATAAAGACTCTAACAGTATAGACAAATAAATAAAATGGGTTGCCTCCCGAAAAAGCGCTTAATTTAAAGTCATAAAGCTAGACTTCTTACTTGCCTTCGTTGAAGTGAAGCCATGGTCCTTGGAGTAAGAATCCGAAGTGTCCATGCAGCTTGATAACTTGATTGTGCAGCTTCATCGTGTCTTGATCAAAGCATCACTTGTGTGCACAATCCTCTGCTTGTGTGTTCATGTACTAATATTTTTGAAGCTCCTTGTAACTGAACTTGATCATGAAATACTTCATGGAAGCTTCGCCCAAGCTTTCTTCATCGTCGTTGTCACCATCTTCTTCAAGTAGTCATCACCATTGTTGCTGCTACCTCCTTCTTCGCGGTATATCTTTTAATTTCGAACAGAATATATCTTGAACAATAAATCCATTGGATAGCCTCTGAAATTATCTTTCCAACGAGTACTCATACGTTAAATTCCGATTCCGTATGAAAGAGTTATGCCCGTTTTACTCCAGCGCTGCATTCTGTCCAGATTTGAATTCAGCTCGCGCAGGCTTCAATGATTTGCACATATCTCTTTATAGGAATATCCAAATTGAGTGGTTCTTCTTTCGTTGGAAAGAGGACTTCATGAGCTTTCCAAATATAAGAAAATATTCTGTTTTTGCCTTCTGAGGTCGAGCTCCATGTTGATGATATTTTAGCCTTCCGTTCTCAGCTTTCCGATGTTGACAATCTTCATCTTTTGGACTTGTGCCTTGGTGGAATTTGACAGAGTCCACCATGGTTGATCTTGAAGCTTCATGGGCTTGATCCTTGTCTTCAATTCCTCCTCCATTCAGTCCACCCACTCCTCAAGTTGAAACTCAATCAAACTTTTGCAAATTCTGATGATGTCTTTAAATCTTGCAATCCTTTCTTGAATCATCATGAATTTGTCTTGTACTCTTTTACCACATTGATCTCATTGTTTCAAATGAAGTGTGAATTTCTCTACATGGTTAGCTCATAGTGCACACACACATGTATAAAATGAAAGCATCATGGCAACGATTAGAGATAAATGCATGTTCATAAGGTTGATTGAGGTTAAACAAACATTTGATTCATGAATCAAGGACAACTATAATTCAAATTGAAATTATATAGCAAAGCACTAAAGCATATGTAAATCATAGATGAACATGATTCATGAAATCAAACATGGGATAAACAAGGTTATAGGTTCCTAATGATTTTGGCTAAAATAGAGAGATGATTTTGAAAGAAATAAAAATAGGCTTAGATAAAATTCTAACCAGGGTTCTTTTTGTAAAGAGACCAAACGTTTTGAAACTTTAAAAATTTCAGAGATAAAATTTTGCACAGATAATAAATCATGAGAAACATGCACATGTTTATGTTTAAAATTTCAAAAGCAATTTGCACAACAATTAAACCTTAACCGAACCACTTCAAGGAGGCATAAGCAGTCGGTCAACCTCTACTTTTGCACAAACCTTGGCTCTTAATTTTTTTTCTAAACTAACCTTAAAGCCTAAACTTGAGAATTAAAATAGACTAGCAAATCATATCCATCACTTTGCATGAGTAGATTCAATTGACTGATTAAAGTAAAAAAAATCTACTAAAAGAGCATGAACACATGAAATTCATCTTCATGGTGGACTGTAAACATGCTTTGGAATTAAGCATTGCAAAGCTATGGATTAAAGAACCTAGTCTAGATGATTCTCAAGATAAGAATTAAGGGAACAAAGGTTAACAAAAGGATAAAACAAAACAAAAGAAAGAATAGAAGGGTAACAATCAACCAAACATCCTATTAGTGATCATTGTGAAACTTCTCTAATTAAACATAGGTAAACTTTTTAATTATTTTACGATAAAAATAAAAATTACCTTAGTTTTGAAGAAGTGAAACTATGGTAACTCACCTTCTTCCTTGAATGCCATCATTGCATGCACCATCAAATATTGGAGAGGAACACTTTTGTCTTTCTCGAAATTCAGCCACCCTTGTTCTGACCCCTTTAGTATTTCGACCATAACTTTGTCATCCGAAATCCAAATAATGCAAATTCGGACATTTTCGTGAAGAGCACGAAAAGATCTACAACTTTGTCAATTGGACTTTCTTCATTTGACATCGTTAAGGTCTCCGAATTGGCCCCACAAGGTGCTGCTGTCCTGAATTTCGAGAGTAGCTCGAGATTTGGTTGGAGCTTGGATTGGACTTGAGATAAGCTTTCCATATCTTCACCTTCCTTGTACTCAAGCAATCCTTGATCTCCGGAACCTTCTCGGCTAATCATATCTCCGCTTCCATTATCTGTAGCTTAGAACAAACAAGCTCCAAAGAAACATTAGTATTAAAAATAAATTGACACAGCAGACATACCTTTATCATCGGAGTTGCTCCGTGATAGCTGTAGAAAAACTCAATAATAGATCATAAGCAACTAACAGCGTTAGCACCTACTATTAAAGAGCTAGATTGGAAAAGAGAGATTTTTTTTTAATTGGACCGAGGTCCATTAATTTTTTTTTTAAATGTTAGTCAAAACAAATATATACAAGAAAAACAATAAACTAACTAGAAATAAAAGACAAATTAGATATATACATAAACCCAAATTAATTAGAACTCGATTAATTAGTTCCCCGGCAACGGCGCCAGAAAAGCTTGTTGACGGCACTTAAGCACGCCAAACCTTATACTGCAAGCGACAGTATCGTGGTAGCTTTTCCCCAGGATGAGTATCATGGGTTTTGTCAATCCAGGGAACAAACTAATTGAGAACTAACTAATAAGAGTTTAAAGTAAACTAAGGCATAGAGTATAGATCTAAAACTACTTCTAATCTATATCTAATCTGCATCTAATCTACGTTAAAGATAGAAGATAAACAACTAGAACAAGACTAGAACACTAATTAAGGGGTATTAACTAGCTTCTAATCAAGCTCTAATTGGATCCAAGACAAAGCATAATAACGGGCATCACAAATAGATAAGAACAACGAGTAACTAGTAGCTCAAGGTAAACAAGCATGATCAAGCATATTCATCATAGCATAAATAGATCTAGATCAATCAACCTAACCCCCTAGATTGGCTTAACCTTTCCCCGGCCCTACTGTCACTAGAACCAGGTAATCGACGAGAAGCTTTCAACAGGCACATGATTAAAGAATGCACCCCTAATCACTTTATATGGTCTAATAACATAATTAGCACAACTAGAACTTCTAATCACCATGATCACAAGAACTAGATATACAACTATATCATTAGTAAGCTAGATCAAAGATCAAAGAACAAGAACACTAGATGAATATAACCTTTAAAAGACATGTTCTAATCAACATGCAAACTAGATCTAAATCTAATTAGAACTAGAACAAGCATAATTAGAACAAGAACATGGTAATTAGACAAGAACAATGCTTCATTAATATACCTGTATCATACTTACAACCATGGCCATACCTACCCTTGATGATACAATTAGACCTCTGGAGCTAGGTAATTAGAGAGCCATGCAAGGCCTCTAATCACCTCTAGGAATTAGAAGAACCCTAATTCTAGCCTAGAAACTCGACCCTCAGCTCTCATCTAGTTGTTGTCCCTCTTCTCTACATCTTGTCGCCTTGATAATGAATTGGATGCCTCGACCAGGGGCTCAGCTTCGCTTTAAATACCCTGAGGATGCCGTAGCCGAAAAGGAAACCTCAACCGCCTTCGGGAGGGGGTGGGGTCGGCCGACCAAAGGGCTCCAGGTCGGCCGACCTGGAGTCCCTGGACCTCCTCTGCTTTCCATCTTTCGCGGGCTTCGGGATAACCTTCATATAAATCTTCCTGGAGTCTTTTTCGGACTCTAAACCTTCCAGATTCTTCTGTATCCCGAGATCTTGTCGAGTCTTCTAGAATTGGGCTTCATTTGATGGGTCTTTAATTGGGCTTCTTCTTCCATTATTGAATAATATTCAGAGGTCTTTTTACTCGAGGTAGACTTTGATGAATTTTTCTTAAAATTGGCCCAAAACCTGCAAAAAATTACAAGTAGACAATTTCCAAGACAATATTGCAAAATCCACAATAATCTATGTTATTTGTTAGTGAAAGGCAAAGTTGACGCATAATAATAGGTAAAAACAATATAAAATGATGTATAATTTTCGTCCATAAGCCGTGTTAACACCACTCCCGCTAAACCCCCAAAATTGGTGGCGCGTCTTCGGAGGGACATACGGTCCGTAGAGGCACGGCGGCTGGCTTAGTGGCACGGTTGCTCACTGGGTACGAACGCCAGATGCGACATGGTTCCCGACGGTGGGTATATCTGAGGCACGAGCGAGAAGACTACTTCGGGTGTCGTCAATTTTTTGTTTTTATTATTTTAGAAATACTTAGTATGACCATAACTTCTGTTTTTCGTTCTTGTAGTTTGGGATTTGCAGTTATCTTTCCAACAAGACTGAGCACGCGCAATTCTGAGTCTTGTAGCGATAGTTACGGCCAATATACGAGGCACCTTGCGTCTTGGCAATGGGAACCCGTGCCACTCCCGCTAACCCCCAAAATTGGCGGCACGCCTTAAAAGGGACATATGGTCATTAGAGGCACGGTGGATGGGTTAGCGACTTGGTTCCTCACAGGGTACGAACGACAGATGCGACATGGTTCCCGACGGTGGGTATATGTGAGGCACGAGCGGGAAGACTACTTCGGGTGTCGTCAATTTTTTGTTTTAATTATTTTAGAAATACTTAGTATGACCATAACTTCTGTTTTTCGTTCTTGTGGTGTGGGATTTGCAGTTATCTTTCCAACAAGACTGAGCACGTGCAATTCTGAGTCTTATAGCGATAGTTATGGCCAACATACGAGGCACCTTGCGTCTTGGCAATGGGAACCCGTGCCACTCCGGCTAACCCCCAAAATTGGCGGCGCGTCTTAGAAGGGACATACGGTCATTAGAGACACGGTGGATATAACTTCCGTTTTTGTTCCTGTGGTGTGGAATTTGCAGTTACCTTTCCAACAAGACCGAGCCCGCGCAATTCTGAGTCTCGTAGCGATAGTTATGGCCAATATACGGGGCACCTTGCGTCTTGGCAATGGGAACCCGTGCCACTCCTGCTAAACCCCCAAAATTGGCGGCGCGTCTTAGGAGGGACATACGGTCATTAGAGGCACGGTGGAACGGTTAGCGGCACGGTTCCTCACAGGGTACGAACGCCAGATGCGACATGGTTCCCGACGGTGGGTACATGTGAGGCAAGAGCGGGTAGACTACCTCGGGTGTCGTCAATTTTTTGTTTTTATTATTTTAGAAATACTTAGTATGACCATAACTTCCGTTTTTTGTTCCTGTGGTGTGGGATTTGCTGTTATCTTTCCAACAATACCGAGCCCTCGCATTCTGAGTCTTATTTCGATAGTTATGGCCAATATACGGGGCACCTTGCGTCTTGGCAATGGTAACCCGTGCCACTCCCGCTAACCCCCAAAATTGGCGTCGCGTCTTAGGAGGGACATACGGTCATTAGAGGCACGGTGGTTGGGTTAGCGGCACTGTTCCTCACTGGGTACGAATGGCAGATGCGACATGGTTCCCGACAGTGGGTACATGGGAGGCACGAGCGGGAAGACTACTTCGGGTGTCGTCAATTTTTTGTTTTTATTATTTTAGAAGTATTTAGTATGACCATAACTTCTATTTTTCGTTCTTGTGGTGTGGGATTTGCAGTTATCTTTCTAACAAGACCGAGCCCGCTCAATTCTGAGTCTTATAGCGATAGTTATGGCCAATATACGGGGCACCTTGCGTCTTGGCAATGGGAACCCGTGCCACTGCCGCTAACCCCCAAAATTGGCGGCACGTCTTAGGAGGGACATACGGTCATTAGAGGCATGGTGGATGGGTTAGCGGCTCGGTTCCTCATAGGGTAAAAACGCCAGATGCGCCATGGTTCCCAACGGTGGTTATATTGAGGCACGAGCAGGAAGACTACTTCGGGTGTGGTTAATTTTTTGTTTTATTATTTTAGAAATACTTAGTACGACCATAACTTCTGTTTTTTGTTCCTATGGTGTGGGATTTGCAGTAATCTTTCCAACAAGACCGAGCCCACGCAATTCTAAGTCTTATAGCGATAGTTATGGCCAATATACGGGGCACCTTGCCTCTTGGCAATGGGAACCCGTGCCACTCCAGCTAATCCCCAAAATTGGCGGCGCGTCTTAGGAGGGACATACGGTCATTAGAGGCATTGTAGATGGGTTATCGGCACGGTTCCTCACAGGGTTCGAACTCCAGATGCGACATGGTTCCCGACGGTGGGTATATGTGAGGCAAGAGCGGGAAGACTACCTCGGGTGTCGTCAATTTTTTGTTTTTATTATTTTAGAAATACTTAGTATGACGATAGCTTCTGTTTTTCGTTCCTTTGGTGTGGGATTTGCTGTTATCTTTCCAACAATACCGAGCCCTCGCATTCTGAGTCTTATTTCGATAGTTATGGCTAATATACGGGGCACCTAGCGTCTTGGCAATGGGAACCCGTGCCAGTCCTGCTAACCCCCAAAATTGGCGTCGCGTCTTCGGAGGGACATACGATCATTAGAGGCACGGTGGTTGGGTTAGCGGCACTGTTCCTCAGAGGGTACGAACAGCAGATGCGACATGGTTCCCGACGGTGGGTACATGGGAGGCACGACCGGGAAGACTACTTCGGGTGTCGTCAATTTTTTGTTTTTATTATTTTAGAAGTATTTAGTATGACCAAAACTTCCTTTTCTCGTTCCTATGGTGTGGATTTGCAGTTATCTTTCCAACAAGACCGAGACTGCGTAATTCTGAGTCTTGTAGCGATAATTATGACCAATATACGGGGCACCTTGCGTCTTGGCAATGGGAACCCGAGCCATTCCCGCTAACCCCAAAAAATTGGCGGCGTGTCTTAGGAGGGACATACAGTCAATAGAGGCATGGTGGATGGGTTAGCGGCACGGTTCCTCACTGGATTCGAACGCCAGATGCGACATGGTTCCCGACGGTGGGTATATGTGAAGCACGAGCGGGAAGACTATTTCGGGTGTCGTCAATTTTTTGTTTTTATTATTTGAAAAATACTTAGTATGACCATAACTTCTGTTTTTCGTTCTTCTGGTGTGGGATTTGCAGTTATCTTTCCAACAAGACCGAGCCCGCTCAATTCTGAGTCTTATAGCGATAGTTATGGCCAATATACACGGCACCTTGCGTCTTGGCAATGGGAACCCGTGCCACTCCCGCTAACCACCAAAATTGGCGGCGCGTCTTAGAAGGGACATACGGTCATTAGAGGCACGGTGGATGGGTGAGCGGCTCGGTTCCTCACAGGGTACGAACGCCAGATGCGACATGGTTCCCAACGGTGGTTATATGTGGGGCACGAGCGGGAAGACTACTTCGGGTTTCGTTAATTTTTTGTTTTATTATTTTAGAAATACTTAGTACGACCATAACTTCTGTTTTTTGTTCCTATTGTGTGGGATTTACAGTTACCTTTCCAACAAGACCGAGCCGTCGCGATTCTAAGTCTTATAGCGATAGTTATGACCAATATAGGGGCACCTTGCGTCTTGGCAATGGTAACCCGTGCCACTCCCGCTAACCCTCAAAATTGGCGGCGCGTCTTAGGAGGGACATACGGTCATTAGAGGCATGGTAGATTGGTTAGCGGCACGGTGCCTCACAGGGTTCGAACGCCAGATGCGACATGGTTCCCGACTGTAACACCCTAGTTTAAATTCCAGCTTTTTACAATAAACTTCAGCAATTTATTTAATTTTCTAAGGTTTATGTGCTAGTTTGCATTTATCACGAATTTATTTAAATTAAATAAATGCATAAAAGTAACCTAGGCCTAGCCTTCCTTGTGCATACATGCTGGTGCATTGTTTCTTGCTTGATTGAATTAAGGATTCAAATTCAAATTTATTTGAATTTTAGAACCATTTTCTATCTCAATTCAAAGGAATTCAAAATCAGAAAAGAAAAAGAAAAAAAGAAAAAAAGAGAGCCAGGCCGACCGGCCGGCCCAGCCGACCGGCCAGCCCAGCCCCCCCGCACCCCCCTCTTCCTGCATGGGCCGAACGGCCGGCCCACTCGGCGCGCCCCTCTCCTCCGCGCCCCTTCTCCCTCTGCCAGGCGGACCCCACCCGTCAGCGCCTCCTTCCTCCGACCGCCCGCTCCGCCGTGACTCCCGCTTGCCTTCCTCCCTCCGCTCGACCACGTCGGCAGCTGGGGTGGGAAACTCTTCCCGAATCCGCACCCCGCGCCCTCTTTCCTTAACCCTCATTCAAATCCCGAAAACCCCACGGCCGTTCGCCCCAACCTTCATTGCACCGGGCCATGCTCTGAGGCCGCCGGGCGAAATCACCGCGCCACGACGCCCTCGTCCCTCTCGGTGCCTATAAAACCGACCCCAAGCTTCGCCCTCGCCCTCTTTACCACGTCTCCACTCCAATTTCATTCCCGTGCCTCGACGCGCCCGCAATCCGCCGCCGGAGTCCCGCCTCGGTAAGCCCTTCGCCGCCCAAATTCCTCACCGGCGAGCCATCTTCGACCCTCTAACCAACGCCAACATGTTCGCAGGAGCTTTGGGAAGCCGTTCCGTGGATTCTAGTCACGAGCACACCACTCCGAAGCCTCTACCCGCGAACGCCGTCCGAGCCGTCCGCCGTCCTCCGTCGCGAGCCCTCACCGTCGTGCCTCCGCCCGTTTCGACCCCTCGGTGAGCTCCGCCTCGGCCTCCTCTCTCTTCCCCACTAGATCTAGTCCAGCGGGACGGCCCCTAGGCCCCGGCGTGCACCACGCCGCCGAGCCACCGCCCGCGGGCCGAACCCCGCTGTGGGTTTTGGTCGCCGCCGGCGCCTCACCGTCCTCGTGCACCCTGGCCGTCAGATCTTTCACGGGTGGCCAAGATTAGAACACAGCGTACCCCTTCGTGGACCATTCAGAACACGCCACGTCGCCTTCTCTTAAACCCGACAGCGGGGGCCCACCCGCCAGGCCCACGTGTCGCGCCACGCGCGCGCCGCGTCAGCGCCGCGTCGGCGTAGATCGGTCAGCGCGGGACTTTCGCAGAAAAGCCCCCGCGTTTCTCTAGAATCAACCCGCAGTCCATGTCCGTTGAAAAATAATTAGGTTTAGGTCCTGTTTTCTTCGGTTTGGCCCCTCGGCTTTCCGGTTTTTGAACCCGCGGTCTAGGACCCGGCGGTTTTGCCTAAAAACCCTCGGCAGCTAGGTTAATTACGTTTAGGTCCTCGGTTTTTCAAATCTAGCCCCTGGTTTCAATGTTTTATCGCAGTTATGCCCCTAGGAGCCCGTTTTATGCATAACTTCCGCATTTTAACTCCGATTTGAGTGATTCTTGCGCTCACACGACCGTAGAAACATGTAGAATGTTTTTAGTACAGTTTAATCTTCTGTTTTTATGATATGATGTACTGTTTCTCACCTTTTGATAATTGTTTGCATGTATGTATGCGTGGAAATGCTTGTATGTTGCCGTGAACGTGGTTAGACGGTGAGCAGTTTGTTGGCGACGAAGAGCAGCAGTTTGAGGGTGTTGAGCAGCAGACTCAAGACCAGTTTGAGCAAGGCAAGTATAACATGAACACAACCTAACAACCCTTTAATCACTTCATATGCATGTGTCTAATTTTGTATGCCAATAAGGACTGTACCTAGCCTCTTTTATCGATATGTTTACCTATGGGTTGTATGTTGGTTAAGTTTTGCTAGTTGCTGTGCGAACTCATGTATCTTGGTTAATAATTTGGTTAAATGGATCTATGCAATCAAATCTTGAGCTTGACCCCTTTGTGGTTCATGTTCCTTTAAAAATGGCTTTTTAGCAACTTGGTTTAGGGGGCATGAGCATGTGTTTTGCTTATAGCCACTCTCCGTAAGGACCGGTTCGCAAAGCGACAACCTAGGACAACAGTGCTACCATGAGACTGGAATGGGACGGTCTTGGCTAACTAATTATGTTGCATTGGTTTGGGAGTAACTTACCGACGGGGCAAGAGGGGAGGTGAGCTTCGGTGGCCCTCGCGCTACTTGGGTTGAGTGGGTTTATCTCCCCTTGAGGCTTGCTCCACAGTTGCGGACCCTGAAACCTTAGCGGTTACACCTTACCAACGTGATCTTTGTAAAGGCCTCGTAGTGTGCTTGCTAGCCATCTCATCTAAGGTAATGTGGTGGACCACTAGCGTAGCCCATGACTCATGGGTAAAGATGTACGACCTCTCGAGAGTGTAAAACTGACATGTCAGCCGTGCTCACGGTTATGAGCAGCCCAGATCCTTTATGTAGATTAGTGGTTCTGTTGGGTTTGAAAGTGGTTCTTATGTTAATATTGTTGACTAATGTTCACATGCAATATCTTGGGTTTAATGGTTTATCTACCCACTTGTAGTAACTTGTTGTTTAATAAAACTTGATCAACTAAAAGCTCATGCAACGTGTCAGCCAACCTTAGAGCCTCATAGTTCATGTTATACTTGTGGAGTACGAGTTGAAGTACTCACGCTTGTTTCTTTTATTTCAACCTACTGTTGGCTGGAACCCAACCGCTGCTCAGAAGATGAAGGCTTAAAGGAGTACAAATGAAGGATCATGGAGTTCTAGGCGAGCGACCCCCAGTTGGCTTCCCTGTGGATGGCCCGGTGTTTTAGTTATGCTTCCGCTACTCTGTGTTAAAGACTTGATGTCTTATTGTAATTCTTGTTCAAACGATATGTAATAAAGCATTGTCTATGATATCACTGTTAATTGTCTCTATATGTGTGAGATTTGATCCTGGCACACATATAGATTTGCTCTGGTTTTTCTTTAAAAAACCAGGGTGTGACACCGACGGTATGTGAGGCAAGAGCGGGAAGACTACCTCGGGTGTCGTCAATTTTTTGTTTTTATTATTTTAGAAATACTTAGTATGACCATAACTTCAGTTTTTCGTTCTTAGGAGTGACATACGGTCATTAGAGGCACGGTGGATGGGTTAGCGGCTTGGTTCCGCATAGGGTACGAACGCCAGATGCGACATGGTTCCCGACGGTGGGTATATGTGAGGCATGACCGGCAAGACTACTTCGGGTGTTATCAATTTCTTATTTTTATTATTTTAGAAATACTTAGTATGACCATAACTTCCGTTTTTCGTTCTTGTGGCGTGGGATTTGCAGTTATCTTTCAACAAGACCGAGCGCTCGAATTCTGAGTCTTATATCGATAGTTATAGCCAATATACGGGGCACCTTGCGTCTTGGCAATGGGAACACGTGCCACTCCCGCTAACTTCCAAAATTGGCGCCGCGTCTTAGGAGGGACATGCGGTCATTAGAGGCATGGTGGATGGGTTCGCAGCATGGATCCTCATAGGGTACGAACGCCAGATGCGACATGGTTCCCGACGCAGGGTATATGTGAGGCACGACCGGAAAGACTACTTCGGGTGTCGTCAATTTTATGTTTTATTATTTTAGAAATACTTAGTATGACCATAACTTTTGTTTTTTGTTCCTATGGTGTGGGATTTGCAGTTATCTTTCCAATAAGACCGAGCCCACGCAATTCTGAGTCTTATAGCGATAGTTATGGCCGATATAAGGGGCACATTGCGTCTTGGCAATGGGAACCCGTGCCACTCCCGCTAACCCCCAAAATTGGCATCGCGTCTTAGGAGTGACATACGGTCATTAGAGGCACGGTGGATGGGTTAGCGGCATGGTTCCTCACAGGGTACGAACGCCAGATGCGACATGGTTCCCGACGGTGGGTATATGTGAGGCACGAGCGGGTAAACTACTTCGGGTGTCGTCAATTTTTTGTTTTTATTATTTTAAAAATACTTAGTTCGACCATAACTTCTGTTTTTCGTTCTTGTGGTGTGGGATTTGCAGTTATCATTCCAACAAGACTGAGCGCTCGCATTCTAAGTCTTATATCGATAGTTATGGCCAATATACGGGGCACCTTGCGTCTTGGCAATGGGAACCCGTGCCATTCCCGCTAACTCCCGAAATTGGCAGCGCGTCTTAGGAGTGACATACGGTCATTAGAGGCACGGTGGATGGGTTAGCAGCTTGGTTCCGCATAGGGTACGTACGCCAGATGTGACATGGTTCTCGACGGTGGGTATATGTGAGGCAAGAGTGGGAAGACTACCTCGGGTGTCGTCAATTTTTTGTTTTTATTATTTTAGAAATACTTAGTATGACCATAACTTCCGTTTCTCGTTCCTGTGGCGTGGGATTTGCAGTTATCTTTCCAACAAGGCCGAGCGCCCGCATTCTGGGTCTTATATCGATAGTTATGGCCAATGTACGGGGCACCTTGCGTCTTGGCAATGGGAACCCGTGCCATTCCCGCTAACTCCCGAAATTGGCGGCGCGTCTTAGGAGGGACATACGGTCATTAGAGGCATGGTGGATGGGTTAACAGCACGGTTCCTCACAGGGTACGAACGCCAGATGCGACATGGTTCCCGACGCAAGGTATATGTGAGGCACGACCGGGAAGACTACTTCGGGTGTCGTCAATTTTATGTTTTATTATTTTAGAAATACTTAGTATGACCATAACTTCTGTTTTTTGTTCCTATGGTGTGGGATTTGCAGTTATCTTTCCAACAAGACCGAGCCCACGCTATTCTGAGCCTTATATCGATAGTTATGGCCAATATACGGTGCACCTTGCGTCTTGGCAATGGGTACCCGTGCCACTCCTGCTAACCCTCAAAATTGGCTGCGCGTCTTAGGAGGGACATATGGTCATTAGAGGCATGGTGGATGGGTTAGTGGCACGGATCCTCACAGGGTACGAACGCCACGTGCAACATGGTTCCCGACAGTGGGTATATGTGAGGCAAGAGTGGGAAGACTACCTCGGGTGTCACCAATTTTTTGATTTTATTATTTTAGAAATACTTAGTATGACCATAACTTCAGTTTTTTGTTTCTATGGTGTGGGATTTGCAGTTATCTTTCCAACAAGACTGAGCCCACGCAATTCTGAGTCTTATAGCGATAGTTATGGCTAATATACGGGGCACCTTGCGTCTTGGCAATGGGAACCCGTGCCACTCCCGCTAACCGGCAAAATTGGCGGCGCGTCTTAGGAGGGACATAAGGTCATTAGAGGCACGGTGGATGGGTTAGCGGCATGGTTCCTCACAGGGTACGAACGCCAGATGCGACATGGTTCCCGACGGTGGGCATATGTGAGGCACGAGCTGGAAGACTCCTTCGGGTGTTGTCAATTTTTTATTTTTATTATTTTAGAAATACTTAGTATGACGATAACTTCTGTTTTTCATTCCTGTGGCGTGGGATTTGCAGTTATCTTTCCAACAAGACTGAGCCCTCGCATTCTGAGTCTTATATCGATAGTTATGGCCAATATACGGGGCACCTTGCGTCTTGGCAATGGGAACCCGTGCCATTCCCGCTAACCCCCAAAATTGGCGGCGCGTCTTAGGAGTGACATACGGTCATAAGAGGCATGGTGGATGGGTTAACGGCACGGTTCCTCACAGGGTACGAACGCCAGATGCGACATGGTTTCCGACGGTGGGTATATGTGAGGCACGAGCGGGAAGACTACTTCGGGTGTCGTCAATTTTTTGTTTTTATTATTTTAAAAATACTTAGTTTGACCATAACTTCTGTTTTTTGTTCTTGTGGAGTGGGATTTGCAGTTATCATTCCAACACGACCGAGCCCGCTCAATTCTGAGTCTTATAGCGATAGTTATGGCTAATATACGAGTCACTTTGCGTACTGGCAATGGGAACCCGTGCCACTCCCGCTAACCCCCAAAATTGGCAGCGCGTCTTAGGAGTGACATACGGTCATCAGAGGCACGTTGGATGCGTTAGCAGCTTGGTTCCGCATAGGGTACGAACGCCAGATGTGACATGGTTCCCGACGGTGGGTATATGTGAGGCATGAGCGGCAAGACTACTTCGGGTGTTGTCAATTTTTTATTTTTATTATTTTAGAAATACTTAGTATGACCATAACTTCCGTTTTTCGTTCCTGTGGCGTGGGATTTGCAGTTATCTTTCCAACAAGACTGAGCGCTCGCATTGTAAGTCTTATATTGTGGTTATGGCCAATATACGGGGCACCTTGCGTCTTGGCAAAGGGAACCTGTGCCACTCCCGCTAACCCCCAAACTTTTCGGCGCGTGTTAGGAGTGACGTACGGTCATTAGACACATGGTGGATGGGTTAGCGGCATGGTTCCTCACAGGGTATGAACGCCAGGTGCGACATGGTTCCCGACGGTGGGTATATGTGAGGCATGAGCGGCAAGACTACTTCGGGTGTTGTCAATTTTTTATTTTTATTATTTTAGAAATACTTAGTATGACCATAACTTCCGTTTTTCGTTCCTGTGGCATGGGATTTGCAGTTGTCTTTCCAACAAGACCGAGCGCTCGCATTCTGAGTCTTATATCGATAGTTATGGCCAATATACGGGGCATCTTGCGTCTTGGGAAAGGGAACCTGTGCAACTCCCGCTAACCCCCAAAATTTTCGGCGCGTCTTTGGAGTGACATACGGTCATTAGAGGCATGGTGGATGGGTTAGCGGCATGGTTCCTCACAGGATATGAACGCCAGGTGCGACATGATTCCCGACGGTGGGTATATGTGAGGCGAGAGTGGGAAGACTACCTCGGGTGTCGTCAATTTTTTGTTTTTATTATTTTAGAAATACTTATGATGACCATAACTTTCATTTTTCGTTCCTGTGGTGTGGGATTTGCTGTTATCTTTCCAAGAAGACCGAGCCCGCTCAATTCTGAGTCTTATAGCTATAGTTATGGCCAATATACGGGTCACCTTGCGTCTTGGCAATGGGAACCCGTGCCACTCCCGCTAACCCCCAAAATTGGCAGCGCGTCTCAGGAGTGACATACGGTCATTAGAGGCATGGCGGATGGGTTAGTGGCATGGTTCCTCATATGGTACGAACGCCATATGCGACATGGTTCCCGACGGTGGGTATATGTGAGGCATGAGCGGGAAGACTACTTCGGGTGTTGTCAATTTATTATTTTTATTATTTTAGAAATACTTAGTATGACCATAACTTCCGTTTTTCGCTCCTGTGGCGTGGGATTTGCAGTTATCTTTCCAACAAGGCCGAGTGCCCGCATTCTGAGTCTTATATCGATAGTTATGGCCAATATACGGGGCACCTTGCGTCTTGGCAATGGGAACCCGTGCCGCTCCCGCTAACTCCCAAAATTGGCGGCGCGTCTTAGGAGGGACATACGGTCATTAGAGGCATGGTGGATGGGTTAGCAGCACGGTTCCTCACAGGGTACGAACGCCAGATGCGACATGGTTCCCGACGCAAGGTATATGTGAGGCCCGACCGGGAAGACTACTTCGGGTGTCGTCAATTTTATGTTTTATTATTTTAGAAATACTTAGTATGACCATAACTTTCGTTTTTTGTTCCTATGGTGTGGGATTTGTAGTTATCTTTCCAACAAGACCGAGCCCACGCAATTCTGAGCCTTATATCGATAGTTATGGCCAATATACGGTGCACCTTGCATCTTGGCAATGGGAACCCGTGCCACTCCCGCTAACCCTCAAAATTGGCAGCGCGTCTTAGGAGGGACATATGGTCATTAGAGCATGGTGGATGGGTTAGCGGCACGGTTCCTCACAGGGTGCGAACGCCAGGTGCAACATGGTTCCCTACAGTAGGTATATGTGAGGCAAGAGCGGGAAGACTACCTCGGGTGTCATCAATTTTTTATTTTTATTATTTTAGAAATACTTAGTATGACCATAACTTCCGTTTTTCGTTCCTGTGGCGTGGGATTTGCAGTTATCTTTCCAACAAGACCGAGCGCTCGCATTGTAAGTCTTATATTGTAGTTATGGCCAATATACGGGGCACCTTACGTCTTGGCAAAGGGAACCTGTGCCACTCCCGCTAACCTCCAAACTTTTCGGCGCGTCTTAGGAGTGACATACGGTCATTAGAGGCATGGTGGATGGGTTAGTGGCATGGTTCCTCACAGGGTATGAACGCCAGGTGCGACATGGTTCCCGACGGTGGGTATATGTGAGGCATGAGCGGCAAGACTACTTCGGGTATTGTCAATTTTTTATTTTTATTATTTTAGAAATACTTAGTATGACCATAACTTCCATTTTTCGTTCCTGTGGCGTGGGATTTGCAGTTGTCTTTCCAACAAGACCGAGCGCTCGCATTCTGAGTCTTATATCGATAGTTATGGCCAATATACGGGGCACCTTGCGTCTTGGGAAAGGGAACCTGTGCCACTTCCGCTAACCCCCAAAATTTTCGGCGCGTGTTAGGAGTGACATACGGTCATTAGAGGCATGGTGGATGGGTTAGCGGCATGGTTCCTCACAGGATATGAACGCCAGGTGCGACATGGTTCCCGACGGTGGATATATGTGAGGCAAGAGTGGGAAGACTACCTCGGGTGTCGTCAATTTTTTGTTTGTATTATTTTAGAAATACTTATGATGACCATAACTTTCATTTTTCGTTCTTGTGGTGAGGGATTTGCTGTTATCTTTCCAACAAGACCGAGCCCGCTCAATTCTGAGTCTTATAGCTATAGTTATGGCCAATATAGGGTCAACTTGCGTCTTGGCAATGGGAACCCATGCCACTCCCGCTAATACCCAAAATTGGCAGCGCGTCTCAGGAGTGACATACGGTCATTAGAGGCATGGTGGATGGGTTAGCGGCATGGTTCCTCATATGGTACGAAAGCCAGATGCGACATGGTTCCCGACGGTGGGTATATGTGAGGCATGAGCGGGAAGACTATTTCGGGTGTTGTCAATTTTTTATTTTTATTATTTTAGAAATACTTAGTATGACCATAACTTCCGTTTTTCGTTCCTGTGGCATGGGATTTGCAGTTATCTTTCCAACAAGGCCGAGAGCTCGCATTCTAAGTCTTATATTGTAGTTATGGCCAATATACGGGGCACCTTGCGTCTTGGCAAGGGAACCTGTGCCACTCCCGCTAACCCCCAAAATTTTCGGCGCGTCTTAGGAGTGACATACGGTCATTAGAGGCATGGTGGATGGGTTAGCGGCATGGTTCCTTACAGGGTATGAACGCCTGGTGCGACATGGTTCCCGACGGTTGGTATATGTGAGGCAAGAGTGGGAAGCCTACCTCGGGTGTCGTCAATTTTTTGTTTTTATTATTTTAGAAATACTTAGTATGACCATAACTTTTATTTTTCGTTCCTGTGGTGTGGGATTTGCTGTTATCTTTCCAACAAGACCGAGCCCGCTCAATTCTGAGTCTTATAGCTATAGTTATGGCCAATATACGGGGCACCTTGCGTCTTGGCAATGGGAACCCGTGCCACTCCCGCTAACCCCCAAAATTGGCAGCGCGTCTTAGGAGTGACATATGGTCATTAGAGGCATGGTAGATGGGTTAGCGGCATGGTTCCTCATAGGGTACGAACGCCAGATGCGACATGGTTCCCGACGGTGGGTATATGTGAGGCATGAGCGGGAAGACTACTTCGGGTGTTGTCAATTTTTTATTTTTATTATTTTAGAAATACTTAGTATGACCATAACTTCCGTTTTTCGTTCCTGTCGCGAGGGATTTGTAGTTATCTTTACAACAAGACCGAGCCCTCGCATTCTGAGTCGTATATCGATAGTTATGGCCAATATACGGGGCATCTTGCGTCTTGGCAATGGGAACCGTGCCACTCCCGCTAACTCCCAAAATTGGCGGCGCGTCTTAGGAGGGACATACGGCCATTAGAGGCATGGTGGATGGGTTAGCAGCACGGTTCCTCACAGGGTACGAACGCCAGATGCAACATGGTTCCCGACGCAGTGTATATGTGAGGCACGACCGGGAAGACTACTTCGGGTGTCGTCAATTTTATGTTTTATTATTTTAGAAATACTTAGTAGGACCATAACTTCTGTTTTTTGTTCCTATGGTGTGGGATTTGCAGTTATCTTTCCAACAAGACCGAGCCCACGCAATTCTGAGTCTTATAGCGATTGTTGTGGCCAATATACAGGGCACCTTGCGTCTTGGCAATGGGAACCCGTGCCATTCCCGCTAACCTCCAAAATTGGCGACGCGTCTTAGGAGTGACATACGGTCATTAGAGGCATGGTGGATGGGTTAACGGCACGGTTCCTCGCAGGGTACGAACGCCAGATGCGACATGGTTCCCGACGGTGGGTATACGTGAGGCACGAGCGGGAAGACTACTTCGGGTGTCGTCAATTTTTTGTTTTTATTATTTTAAAAATACTTAGTTTGACCATAACTTCTGTTTTTCGTTCTTGTGGTGTGGGATTTGCAGTTATCATTCCAACAAGACCGAGCCCTCGTATTCTGAGTCTTATATCGATAGTTATGGCCAATATACGCGGCACCTTGCGTCTTGGCAATGGGAACCCGTGCCACTCCCGCTAACTCGAAAAATTGGCGGCGTGTCTTAGGAGGGACATATGGTCATTAGAGGCATGGTGGATGGGTTAGCAGCATGGTTTCTCACAGGTTACGAACGCTAGATGTAACATGGTTCCCGACGCAGGGTATATGTGAGGCACGACCGGGAAGACTACTTCGGGTGTCGTCAATTTTATGTTTTATTATTTTAGAAATACTTAGTAGGACCATAACTTTTGTTTTTTGTCCCTATGGTGTGGGATTTGTAGTTATCTTTCCAACAAGGCCGAGCCCACGCAATTCTGAGTCTTATAGCGATTGTTATGGCTAATATACGGGGCACCTTGCATCTTGGCAATGGGAACCCGTGCCAGTCCCGCTAACCCCCAAAATTGGCTGCGCGTCTTAGGAGCGACATACGGTCATTAGAGGCATGGTGGATGGGTTAGACGGCACGGTTCCTCACAGGTACGAACGCCAGGTGCGACATGGTTCCCGACAGCGGGTATATGTGAGGCAAGAGCGGGAAGACTACCTCGGGTGTCATCAATTTTTTGTTTTTATTATTTTAGAAATACTTAGTATGACCATACCTTCTGTTTTTTGTTTCTATGGTGTGGGATTTGCAGTTATCTTTCCAACAAGACCGAGCCCACGCAATTCTGAGTCTTATAGCGATAGTTATGGCCAATATACGGCACACGTTGCGTCTTGGCAAAGGGAACCTATGCCACTCCCGCTAACCCCCAAAATTTTTGGCACGTCTTAGGAGTGACATACGGTCATTAGAGGCATGGTGGATGGGTTAGCGGCATGGTTCCTCACAGGGTACGAACCCCAGATGCGACATGGTTCCCGACGGTGGGTATATGTGAGGCAAGAGCGGGAAGACTACCTCGGGTGTCGTCAATTTTTTGTTTTTATTATTTTAGAAATACTTAGTATGACCATAACTTTCATTTTTCGTTCCTGTGGTGTGGGATTTGCTGTTATCTTTCCAACAAGACCGAGCCCGCTCAATTCTGAGTCTTATAGCTATAGTTATGGCCAATATACGGGGCACCTTGCGTCTTGGCAATGGGAACCCGTGCCACTCCAGCTGACCCCAAAATTGGCAGCGCGTCTTAGGAGTGACATACGGTCATTAGAGGCACGGTGGATGGGTTAGCGGCATGGTTCCTCATAGGGTACGAACGCCAGATGCGACATGGTTCCCGACGGTGGGTATATGTGAGGCATGAGCGGGAAGACTACTTCGGGTGTTGTCAATTTTTTATATTTATTATTAGAAATACTTAGTATGACCATAACTTCCGTTTTTCGTTCCTGTGGCATGGGATTTGCAGTTATCTTTACAACAAGACCGAGCCCTCGCATTCTGAGTCTTATATCGATAGTTATGGCCAATATACGGGGCACCTTGCGTCTTGGCAATGGGAACCCATGCCACTCCCGCTAACCCCCAAAATTGGCGGCGCGTCTTAGGAGGGACATACGGTCATTAGAGGCATGGTGGATGGGTTAGCGGCACGGTTCCTCACAGGGTACTAACGCCAGATGCGACATGATTCCTGATGGTGGGTATATGTGAGGCAAGAGGGGGTGACTACTTTTTGTGTCGCCAATTTTCTGTTTTTATTATATTAGAAATACTTAGTTTGACCATAACTTCCGTTTTTCGTTCCTGTGGTGTGGGATTTGCAGTTATCTTTCCAAGAAGACCGAGCCCGCGCAATTCTGAGTCTTATAGCGATAGTTATGGCCAATATATGGGGCACGTTGCGTTTTGGCAATGGGAACCCGTGCCACTCCCGCTAACGCCAAAATTTTCGGCGCGTCTTAGGAGTGAAATACGGTCATTAGAGGCACGGTGGATGGGTTAGCGGCACGGTTCCTCACAGGGTACGAACGCCCGATGCGACATGGTTCCCGATGGTGGGTATATGTCAGGCACAAGCGGGAAGACTACTTCGGGTGTCGTCAATTTTTTGGTTTTATTATTTTAAAAATACTTAGTATGACCATAACTTCTGTTTTTCGTTCTTCTAGTGTGGGATTTGCAGTTATCTTTCCAACAAGACCGAGCCTGCTCAATTCTGAGTCTTATAGCGATAGTTATGGCCAATATACGGGGCACATTGCGTCTTGGCATTGGGAACCCGTGCCACTCCCGCTAACCCCCAAAATTGGCAGCGCGTCTTAGGAGTGACATACGGTCATTAAAGGCATGGTGGATGGGTTAGCGGCATGGTTCCTCACAGGGTACGAACGCCAGAAGCGACATGGTTGCCGACGGTGGGTATATGTGAGGCACGACCGGGAAGACTACTTCGGGTGTCGTCAATTTTTTGTTTTTATTATTTTAAAAATACTTAGTATGACCATAACTTCTGTTTTTCGTTCTTGTGGTGTGGGATTTGCAGTTATCTTTCCAAGAGGATCGAGCCCGCTCAATTCTGAGTCTTATAGCGATAGTTATGTCCAATATACGGGGCACCTTGCGTATTGGCAATGGGAACCCGTGCCACTCCCGCTAACCCCCAAAATTTTCGGCCCGTCTTAGGAGTGACATATGGTCATTAGAGGCATGGTGGATGCGTTAGTGGCACGGTTCCTCACAGGGTACGAATGCCAGATGCGACATGGTTCCCGACGGTGGGTATATGTGAGGCACGAGCGGGAAGACTACTTCGGGTGTCGTTAATTTTTTGTTTTTATTATTTGAAAAATACTTAGTATGACCATCACTTCTGTTTTTCGTTCTTGTGGTGTGGGATTTGCAGTTATCTTTTCAACAAGACCGAGCCCGCTCAATTCTGAGTCTTATAGCGATAGTTATGGCCAATATACGGGGCACCTTGCGTCTTGGCAATGGGAATCCGTGCCACTCCAGCTGACCCCAAAATTGGCAGCTCATCTTAGGAGTGACATACGGTCATTAGAGGCACGGTGGATGGGTTAGCGGCATGGTTCCTCATAGGGTACGAACGCCAGATGCCACATGGTTCCTGACGGTGGGTATATGTGAGGCATGAGCGGGAAGACTACTTCGGGTGTCGTTAATTTTTTGTTTTTATTATTTTAAAAATACTTAGTATGACCATAACTTCTGTTTTTCGTTCTTGTGGTGGGGGATTTGCAGTTATCTTTCCAAGAAGATCGAGCCCGCTCAATTCTGAGTCTTATAGCGATAGTTATGTCCAATATACGGGGCACCTTGCGTCTTGGCAATGGGAACCCGTGCCACTCCCGCTAACCCCCAAAATTTTCGGCCCGTCTTCGGAGTGACATATGGTCATTAGAGGCATGGTGGATGCGTTAGTGGCACGGTTCCTCACAGGGTACGAATGGCAGATGTGACATGGTTCCCGACGGTGGGTATATGTGAGGCACGAGCGGGAAGACTACTTCGGGTGTCGTTAATTTTTTGTTTTTATTATTTGAAAAATACTTGGTATGACCATCACTTCTGTTTTTCGTTCTTGTGGTGTGGGATTTGCAGTTATCTTTCCAACAAGACCGAGCCCGCTCAATTCTGAGTCTTATAGCGATAGGCCAATATACGGGGGCACCTTGCGTCTTGGCAATGGGAACCCGTGCCACTCCCGCTAACCCCCAAAATTGGCAGCGCGTCTTATGAGTGACGTACGGTAATTAGAGGCACGGTGGATGGGTTAGCGGCATGGTTCCTCATAGGGTACGAACGCCAGATGCGACATGGTTCCCGACGGTGGGTATATGTGAGGCATGAGCGGGAAGACTACTTCGGGTGTTGTCAATTTTTTATTTTTATTATTTTAGAAATACTTTGTATGACCATAACTTCCGTTTTTCGTTCCTGTGGCGTGGGATTTGAGTTATCTTTCTAACAAGACCGAGCCCTCGCATTCTGAGTCTTATATCGATAGTTATGGCCAATATACGGGGCACCTTGCGTCTTGGCAATGGGAACCCGTGCCACTCCCGCTAACCCCCAAAATTGGCGGCGTGTCTTAGGAGGGACATACGGTCATTAGGGGCACGGTGGATGGGTTAGCAGCATAGTTCTTCACAGGTTACGAATGCCAGATGCGACATGGTTCCCGACGCTGGGTATATGTGAGGCACGAGCGGGAAGACTACTTCGGGTGTCGTCAATTTTTTGTTTTTATTATTTTAGAAATACTTAGTATGACCATAACTTCCATTTTTCGTTTCTGTGGTGTGGGATTTGCTGTTATCTTTCCAACAAGACCGAGCCCGCACAATTCTGAGTCTTATAGCGATAGTTATGGCCAATATACGGGGCACCTTGTGTCTTGGCAATTGGAACCCGAGCCACTCCCGCTAACCCCCAAAATTGCCGGCGCATCTTAGGAGTGACATACGGTCATTAGAGGCACGGTGGATGAGTTAGCGGCATGGTCCTCATAGGGTACGAACGCCAGATGCGACATGGTTCCCGACGGTGGGTATATGTGAGGCATGAGCAGGAAGACTACTTCGGGTGTTGTCAATTTTTTATTTTTATTATTTTAGAAATACTTAGTATGACCATAACTTCTGTTTAGGAAAAAGTTTAATTTTCGCCCTCTTCAGTCTAGGCAAACTGAGTCATACTACGTTGGTTTTGTATCTTGGCCAGATGCCGAAGCGTGGGCTCAACTGGCAGAAGAGGAGCGCATGTAAGTTGGGCCAAAGCAACTTTGGTGATGCATGTTTTTGAGGTTTCGTTCTTATGGTGTGGCTTCCTCATTCATCATGCCAACAAGTCCAACAACCCTCGTTTCCGAGTCCCACAACAATTGATATGTTAACAACAGTGGATGGGTCAAAACTGGTTTTGAATTGAGTTTCTCCCATCGGCCTACATGTATGGAAAAGCATTATATTCATTGGTTCTTACATACAAGTGTGTACAAGTTTTCGGATTAGGAAAGAGTTTAATTTTCGCCCTCTTCAGTCTAGGCAAACTAAGTCTTGCTGCGCTGGTTTTGTATCTTGTCCTGATGCCGAAGCGAGGGCTCAAGTGGTAGAACATGAGGGCATGTAAGTCAGGCCAAACCAACTTTGGTGATGCATATTTTTGAGGTTCCTTTCCTATGGTGTGGTTTCCTCATTCATCATACCAACAAGTCCAACAACCCACGATTCCGAGTCCCACAACAATTGATATGTTAACAACAGTGGATGGATCAAAACCTGTATTGAATTAAGTTTCTCCCTTCGGCCTACATATATGGAAAATCATTATATTCGTTGGTTCCTACTTACTAGCGTGTACAACTTTTTAGATTAGGAAAAAGTTTAATTTTCGCCCTCTTCAGTCTAGGCAAACTGAGTCATGCTACGTTGGTTTTATATCTCGGACTGATGCTGAAGCGTGGTCTCACGTGACAGAAGAGGAGGGCATGTAAGTTGGGCCAAAACAACTTTGGTGATGCATATTTTTGAGGTTTCTTTCCTATGGTGTGGTTTCCTCATTCATCATACCAACATGTCCAACAACCCTTGATTCCGAGTCCCAGAACAATTGATATGTTAACAACAGTGGACGGATCAAAACCTGTATGGAAAAGCGTTATATTCGTTGGTTTTTTCTTACTAGCGTGTACAAGTTTTTGGATTAGGAAAAAGTTTAATTTTCGACCTTTTCAGTCTAGGCAAACTGAGTCATGCTGCGCTGGTTTTGTATCTTGGCCTGATGCCGAAGCTTGGGCTCAACTGGCAGAAGAGGAGCGCATGAAAACAACTTTGGTGATGCATGTTTTTGAGGTTTCGTTCCTATGGTGTGGTTTCCTCATTCATCGTACCAACAAGTCCAACATCCCTCGTTTCCGAGTCCCACAACAATTGATATGTAAACAACAGTGGATGGGTCAAAACTGGTTTTGAATTGAGTTTCTCCCATCGGCCTACTTATATGGAAAAGCATTATATTCATTGGTTCTTACTTACTAGCGTGTACTAGTTTTCGGATTAGGAAAAAGATTAATTTTCGCCCTCCTCAGTCTAGGCAAACTGAGTCATGCTGTGCTGGTTTTGTATCTCGTCCTGATGCCAAAGTGTGGGCTCAAGTGGCAGAAGATGAGGGCATGCAAGTCGGGCCAAAACAACTTTGGTGATGCATATTTTTGAGGTTTCGTTCCTATGGTGTGGTTTCCTCATTCATCATGCCAACAAGTCCAACAACCCTCGATTCCGCGTCCCACAACAATTGATATGCTAACAACAATGGATGGATCAAAACTGGTGTTGAATTAAGTTTCTCCCATTGGCCTACATATATGGAAAAGCCTTGTATTCAATGGTTCTTACTTACTAGCGTGTACAAGTTTTCGGATTAGGAAAAACTTTAATTTTCGCCCTCTTCAGTCTAGGCAAACTGAGTCATGCTGCGTTGGTTTTGTATCTCGGCCTGATGCCGAAGCGTGGGCTCAAGTGGCAGAAGAGGAGGACAGGTAAGTTGGGCCAAAACGACTTTGGTGATGTATATTTTTGAGGTTTCGTTCCTATGGTGTGGTTTCCTCATTCATCATACCAACAACTCCAACAACCCTCGATTCTGAGTCCCACAACAATTGATATGTTAACAACAGTGGATGGATCAAAACTGGAATTGAATTAAGTTTCTCCCATTGGCCTACATATATGGAAAAGCATTATATTCAATGGCTCTTACTTACTAGCGTGTACAAGTTTTCGGATTAGGAAAGAGTTTAATTTTCGCCCTCTTCAGTCCAAGCAAACTGAGTCATGCTGCGCAGGTTTTGTATCTTGGCCTGATGCCGAAGCGTGGGCTCAAGTGGCAGAAGAGGAGGGCATGTAAGTGGGGTCAAAACGACTTTGGTGATGCATATTTTTGAGGTTTCGTTCCTATGGTGTGGTTTCCTCATTCATCATACCAACAACTCCAACAACCCTCGATTCTGAGTCCCACAAGAATTGATATGTTAACAATAGTGGATGGATCAAAACCTGTATTGAATTAAGTTTCTACCTTCGGCCTACATATATGGAAAATCATTATATTCATTGGTTCCTACTTACTAGCGTGTACAAGTTTTCAGATTAGGAAAAAGTTTAATTTTCGCCCTCTTCAGTCTAGGCAAACTGAGTCATGCTGCGTTGGTTTTGTATCTCAGAATGATGCCGAAGCGTGGGCTCATGTGGCAGAAGAGGAGGTCATGTAAGTTGGGCCAAAACAACTTTGGTGATGCATATTTTTGAGGTTTCTTTCCTATGGTGTGGTTTCCTCATTCATCGTACCAACATGTCCAACAACCCTCAATTCCGAGTCCCACAACAATTGATATGTTAACAATAGTGGACGGATCAAAACCTGTATTGAATTAAGTTATGCCCATCGGCCTACATATTTGGTAAAGCATTATATTCGTTGGTTCTTACTTACTAGCGTGTACAAGTTTTTGGATTACGAAAAAGTTTAATTTTCGCCCTCTTCAGTCTAGGCAAACTGAGTCATGCTGCGCTGGTTTTGTATCTCGTCCTGATGCCGAACCTTGGGCTCAAGTGGCAGAAGATGAGGGCATGTAAGTCGGGCCATAACAACTTTGGTGATGCATATTTTTGAGGTTTCTCTCCTATGGTGTGGTTCCCTCATTCAGCATACCAACAAGTCCAACAACCCTCGATTCCGAGTCCCACAACAATTGATATGTTAACAACAGTAGATGGAACAAAACCTGTATTGAATTAAGTATCTCCCGTCAGCCTACATATATGGAAAAACATTATATTCATTGGTTCCTACTTACTAGCGTGTACAAGTTTTTGGATTAGGAAAAAGTTTAATTTTCGCCCTCTTCGGTCTAGGCAAACTGAGTCATGCTGCGCTGGTTTTGTATCTTGGCCTGATGCCGAAGCGTGGGCTCAAGTGACAGAAGAGGAGGGCATGTAAGTTGGGCCAAAACAACTTTGGTGATGCATATTTTTGAGGTTTCGTTCCTATGGTGTGGTTTCCTCATTCATCAAACCAACAAGTCCAACAACCCTCGATTCCGAGTCCCACAACAATTGATATGTTAACAACAATGGATACATCAAAACTGGTATTGAATTAAGTTTCTCCCATCGGCCTACATATATGGAAAAGCATTATATTCATTGGTTCTTACTTACTAGCGTGTACAAGTTTTCGGATTAAGAAAAAGTTTAATTTTTGCCCTCTTTAGTTTGGGCAAACTGAGTTATGCTGCGCTGGTTTTGTATCTCGTCCTGATACCGAATCATGCTGCGCTGGTTTTGTATCTCGTCCTGATACCGAAGCATGGGCTCAAGTGGCAGAAGATGAGGGCATGTAAGTTGGGCCAAAACAACTTTGGTGATGCATATTTTTAAGGTTTCTTTCCTATGGTGCAGTTTCCTCATTCATCATTCCAACATGTCCAACAATCCTCGCTTCTGAGTCCCACAACAATTGAAATGTTAACAACAGTGGATGGATCAAAACCTGTATTGAATTAAGTTTCTCCCATCAGCCCACATATATGGAAAAGCATTATATTCATTGGTTCCGACTTACTAGCGTGTACAAGTTTTCGGATTAGGAAAAAGTTTAATTTTCGCCCTCTTCAGTCTAGGCAAACTGAGAAATACTGCGCTGGTTTTGTATCTTGGCCTGATGCCGAAGCATGGGCTCAACTGGCAGAAGAGGAGTGCATGTAAGTTGGGCCAAAGCAACTTTGGTGATGCATGTTTTTGAGGTTTCGTTCTTATGGTGTGGCTTCCTCATTCATCATACCAACAAGTCCAACAACCATCGATTCTGAGTCCCACAACAATTGATATGTTAATAGCAGTGGACGGATCAAAACCTGTATTGAATTAAGTTTCTCCCACCGGCCTACATATCTGGAAAAGCGTTATATTCGTTGGTTCTTACTTACTAGCGTGTACAAGTTTTTGGATTTGGAAAAAGTTTAATTTTCGCCCTCTTCAGTCTAGGCAAACTGAGTCATTCTGCGCTGGTTTTGTATCTTGGCCTGATGTCGAAGCGTGGGCTCAACTGGCAGAAGAGGAGCGCATGTAAGTTGGGCCAAAGCAACTTTGGTGATGCATGTTTTTGAGGTTCCGTTCTTATGGTGTGGCTTCCTCATTCATCATACCAACAAGTCCAACAACCCTCGTTTCCGTGTCCCACAATAATTGATATGTTAACAACAGTGGATGGGTCAAAACTGGTTTTGAATTGAGTTTCTCCCATCGGCCTACATATATGGAAAAACATTATATTCATTGGTTCTTACATACAAGCGTGTACAAGTTTTCGGATTAGGAAAGAGTTTAATTTTCCCCCTCTTCAGTCTAGGCAAACTGAGTCATGCTGCGCTGGTTTTGTATCTCGTCCTGATGCCGAAGCGTGGGCACAAGTGACAGAAGAGGAGGGCATGTAAATTGGGCCAAAACAACTTTGGTGATGCATATTTTTGAGGTTTCGTTCCTATGGTGTGGTTTCCTCATTCATATTCCCAACAAGTCCAACAACCCATTCCGAGTCCCACTACAAATGATATGTTAAAAACAGTGGATCGAAAAAAACCTGTATTGAATTTAGTTTCTCTCGTTGGCCTGCATACATGGAAAAGCATTATATTCATTGGTTCTTACTTACTAGCATGTACAAGTTTTCGGATCAGGAAAAAGTTTAATTTTCGCCCTCTTCAGTCTAGGCAAACTTAGTCATGCTGCGCTGGTTTTGTATCTTGGCCTAATGCCGAAGCGTGGGCTCAAGTGGCAGAAGAGGAGGGCATGTAAGTTGGGCCAAAACAACTTTAGTGATGCATATTCTTGAGGTTTCGTTCCTATGGTGTACTTTCCTCATTCATCATACCAACAAGTCCAACAACCCTCGATTCCGAGTCCCACAACAATTGATATGTTAACAACAGTGGATGGATCAAAACTGGTATTTAATTAAGTTTCTTCCACTGGCGTACATATATGGAAAAGCATTATATTCATTTGTTCTTACTTACTAGCGTGTACAAGTTTTCGGATAAGGAAAAAGTTTAATTTTTGCCCTCTTCAGTATAGGCAAACTGAGTCATGCTGCGTTGGTTTTGTATCTCGTCCTAATGCCGAAGCGTGGGCTCACATGGCAGATGATGAGGGCATGTAAGTTGGGCCAAAACAACTTTGGTGATGCATATTTTTGTGGTTTCGTTCCTATGGTGTGGTTTCCTCATTCACCATACCAACAGGTCCAACAACCCTCGATTCTGAGTCCCACAACAATTGATATGTTAACAACAGTGCATGGATCAAAACTGGTGTTGAATTAAGTTTCTCCCATCGGCCTACATATATGGAAAAGCATTATATTCATTGGTTCTTATTTACTAGCGTGTACAAGTTTTCGGAATAGAAAAAAGTTTAATTTTTGCCCTCTTCAGTCTAGGCGAACTGAGTCATGCTGCGCTGGTTTTGTATCTCGGCCTGATGCCGAAGCGTGGGCTCACGTGGCAGAAGAGGAGGGCATGTAAGTTGGGCCAAAACAACTTTGGCGATCCATATTTTTGAGGTTTCGTGCCTATGGTGCGGTATTCTCATTCATCTTCCCAACAAGTCCAACAACCCTCGATTCCGAGTCCCACAACAATTGATATGTAAACAACAGCGGATGGATCAAAACCTGTATTGAATTAAGTTTCTCCCATCGGCCTACATATATGGAAAAGCATTATATTCATTAATTCCTACTTGCTAGCGTGTACCAGTTTTTGGATTAGGAAAAAGTTTAATTTTCGCCCTCTTATGTCTAGGCAAACGGAGTCATGCTGCACTAGTTTTGTATCTCGGACTGATGCCGAAGCGTGGGCTCAAGTGGCAGAAGAGGAGGGCATGTAAATTGGGCCAAAACAACTTTAGTGATGCATATTTTTGAGGTTTCGTTCCTATGGTGTTGTTTTCTCATTCATCTTCCCAACAAGTCCAACAACCCATTCCGAGTCCCACAACAAATGATATGTTAAAAACAGTGGATCGAACAAAACCTGTATTGAATTTAGTTTCTCTCGTCGGCCTACATTCATGGAAAAGCATTATATTCATTGGTTCTTACGTACTAGCGTGTACAGGTTTTTGGATTAGGAAAAAGTTTAATTTTTGCCCTCTTCAGTCTAGGCAAACTGAGTCATGCTACACTGGTTTTGTATCTTGGCCTGATGCCGAAGCGTGGGCTCAAGTGGCAGAAGAGGAGGGCATGTAAGTTGGGCCAAAACAACTTTGGTGATGCATATTTTTGAGGTTTCGTTCCTATGGTGCGGTTTCCTCATTCATCATACCAACAAGTCCATCAAGTCTCGATTCCGAGTTCCACAACAATTGATATGTTAACAAAAGTGGATGGATCAAAACTGGTATTTAATTAAGTTTCTTTCACCGGCCTACATATATGGAAAAGCATTATATTCATTGGTTCTTACTTACTAGCATGTACAAGTTTTCGGTTTAGGAAAAAGTTTAATTTTCGCCCTCTTCAGTCTAGGCAAACTGAGTCATGCTGCGCTGGTTTTACATCTCATCCTGATGCAGAAGCGTGGGCTCAAGTGGCAGAAGATGAGGGCATGTAAGTTGGGCCAAAACAACTTTGGTGATGCATATTTTTGAGGTTTCGTTCCTATGGTGTGGTTTCCTCATTCATCTTCCCAACAAGTCGAACAACCCCCGATTCCGAGTTCCACAATAATTGATATGTTAACAACAGTGGATGGATCAAAACTGGTATTGAATTAAGTTTCTCCCACCGGCCTATATATATGGAAAAGCATTATATTCATTGATTCTTATTTACTAGCGTGTACAAGTTTTCGGATTAGAAAAAAGTTTAATTTTCACCCTCTTCAGTCTAGGCGAACTGAGTCATGCTGTGCTGGTTTTGTATCTCGGCCTGATGTCGAAGCGTGGGCTCACGTGGCAGAAGAGGAGGGCATGTAAGTTGGGCCAAAACAACTTTGGCGATGCATATTTTTCAGGTTTTTTTACTATGGTGTGGTTTTCTCATTCATCTTCCTAAAAAGTCCAACAACCCTCGATTCTGAGTCCCACAATAAATGATATGTTAACAACAGTGGATGGATCAAAATCTGTATTCAATTAAGTTTCTCCCATTGGGCTGCATATATGGAAAAGCATTATATTCAATGGTTGCTACTTTCTAGCGTGTAGAAGTTTTCGGATCAGGAAAAAGTTTAATTTTCGCCCTCTTCTGTCTAGGCAAACTGAGTCATGCTGCACTGGTTTTGTATCTCGGACAGATGCCGAAGCGTGGGCTCAAGTGGCAGAAGAGGAGGGCATGTAAATAGGGCCAAAACAATTTTAGTGTTGCATATTTTTGAGGTTTGGTTCCTATGGTGTGGTTTCCTCATTCAGCTTCCCAACAAGTCCAACAACCCTTGATTCCGAGTCCCACAACAAATGATATAGAAAAGCATTATATTCATGTATTGAATTAAGTTTCTCCCATCGGCCTACATATATAGAAAAGCATTATATTCATTGGTTCTTACTTACTAGCGTGTACAAGTTTTTGGATTAGGAAAAAGTTTTATATTCACCCTTTTCAGTCTGGGCAAACTAAGTCATGCTGCGCTGGTTTTGTATCTCGGACTGATGCCGAAGCGTGGGCTCAAGTGGCAGAAGATGAGGGCATGTAAGTTGGGCCAAAACAACTTTGGTGATGCATATTTTTGAGGTTTCATTCCTATGGTGTGGTTTCCTCATTCATCATACCAACAAGTCCAACAACCCTCGATTCCGAGTCCCACAACAATTGATATGTTAACAACAGTGAATTGATCAAAACTGGTATTGAATTAAGTTTCTCCCATCAGGCTACATATATGGAAAAGCATTATATTCATTGGTTCCTACTTTCTAGCGTGTA
Source organism: Paspalum notatum (assembly GCA_022530915.1). Taxonomy (NCBI): domain Eukaryota; kingdom Viridiplantae; phylum Streptophyta; class Magnoliopsida; order Poales; family Poaceae; genus Paspalum; species Paspalum notatum. The sequence continues at coordinate 7,620,638 of CM039683.1, forward strand.
GAAGTTTTCGGATTATGAAAAAGTTTAATTTTCGCCCTCTTCTGTCTTGGCAAACTGAGTCATGCTGCACTGGTTTTGTATCTCGGACAGATGCCGAAGCGTGGGCTCAAGTGGCAGAAGAGGAGGGCATGTAAATTGGGCCAAAACAAATTTGGTGCTGCATATTTTTGAGGTTTTTTTCCTATTCTGTGGTTTCCTCATTCATGATACCAACAAATCCAACAACCATCGATTTCGAGTCCCACAACAATTGATATGTTAACAACAGTGCATGGATCAAAATTGGTATTGAATTAAGTTTCTCCCATCGGCCTACATATATGGAAAAGCATTATATTCATTGGTTCTTACTTACTAGCGTGTACAAGTTTTCGGGTTTGGAAAAAGTTTAATTTTCACCCTCTTCAGTCTAGGCGAACTGAGTCATGCTGTGCTGGTTTTGTATCTCGGCCTGATGTCGAAGTGTGGGCTCATGTGGCAGAAGAGGAGGGCATGTTAGTTGGGCCAAAACAACTTTGGTGATGCATATTTTTGAGATTTCGTTCCTATGGTGTGGTTTCCTCATTCATCATACCAACAAGTCCAACAACCCTCGATTTCGAGTCCCACAATAATTGATATGTTAACAACGGTAGATGGATCAAAACTGGTATTGAATTAAGTTTCTCCCATCGGGCTATATATATGGAAAAGCATTATATTCATTGGTTCTTACTTACTAGCGTGTACAAGTTTTTAGATTAGGAAAAAGTTTAATTTTCGCCCTCTTCAGTCTAGGCAAACTGAGTCATGCTGCGCTGGTTTTGTACCGCGGACTGATGCCGAAGCGTGGGCTCAAGTGGCAGAAGAGGAAGGCATGTTAGTTGGGCCAAAACAACTTTGGTGATGCATATTTTTGAGCTTTCGTTCCTATGGTGTGGTTTTCTCATGCATCTTCCTAATAAGTCCAACAACCCTCGATTCTGAGTCCCACAACAATTGATATGTTAACAACAGTGGATGGATCAAAACCTGTATTGAATTAAGTTTCTCCCATCGGGATACATATGTGGAAAAGCATTATATTCATTGGTTCCTACTTTCTAGCATGTAGAAGTTTTCGGATTAGGAAAAAGTTTAATTTTAGCCCTCTTCTGTCTAGGCAAACTGAGTCATGCTGCACTAGTTTTGTATCTCGGACAGATTCCGAAGCATCGGCTCAAGTGGCAGAAGAGGAGGGCATGTAAATTGGAGCAAAACAACTTTGGTGATCCATATTTTTAGGGTTTCGTTCCAATGGTGTGGTTTCCTCAATCATCATACCAACAAGTCCAACAACGCTCGATTCCGAGTCCCACAACAATTGATATGTTAACAACAGTGGACGGATCAAAACTGGTATTGAATTAAGTTTCTCCCATCGGGCTATATATATGGAAAAGCATTATATTCATTGGTTCTTAATTACTAGCGTGTACAAGTTTTCGGATTAGGAAGAAGTTTAATTTTCGCCCTCTTTAGTCTAGGCAAACTGAGTCATGCTGCGCTGGTTTTGTATCTCGGACTTATGCCGAAGCGTGGGCTCAAGTGGCAGAAGAGGAAGGCATGTTAGTTGGGCCAAAACAACTTTGGTGATGCATATTTTTGAGGTTTCGTTCCTATGGTGTGGTTTCCTCATTCACCATACCAACAAGTCCAACAACCCTCGATTCTAAGTCCCACAACAATCGATATGTTAACAACAATGCATGGATCAAAACTGGTATTGAATTAAGTTTCTCCCATTGGCCTATATATATGGAAAAGCATTATATTCATTGGTTCTTACTTACTAGCGTGTACAAGTTTTCGGATTAGGAAAAAGTTTAATTTTCGCCCTCTTCAGTCTAGGCAAACTGAGTCATGCTGCGTTGGTTTTGTATCTCGGACTGATGCCGAAGCGTGGGCTCATGTGGCAGAAGGAGGAGGGCATGTAAGTTGGGCCAAAACAACTTTGGTTATGCATATTTTTGAGGTTTTTTTTCCCTATTCTGTGGTTTCCTCATTCATGATACCAACAAGTCCAACAACCCTCGATTCCGAGTCCCACAACAATTGATATGTTAACAACAGTGCATGGATCAAAATTGGTATTGAATTAAGTTTCTGTCACACTCAGTTTTAGAAACCAAACCAAGTGCTAACCATGTATGTGCCAGGATCAGTTTAACCACATATACAGCATAAACAAAAGTAATAACACAACTAGTACTTTAACTTAAGAGTAATAACCAATATTACAGACCACAAATGTCTTTAACGAAACCGAGTATCTTAACGAAAACGAGTTAACTAAACGACAGCGGAAGACGACCGTAATCCACAGGCAACAGACGGATGGCACACCAGCCTAGAACTCGTCGTAGTCCTGGAACTCCTGGTTAGGATCACCACAACTCCCTTCTGGTTCTGAGCAGCGGTTGCAATGGATGCAACGGGTATAAACAAGCAAGAATGAGTACATGATGCACTCAGCAAGTATTCTGTTTAGGATAAAAGTGGACTGGCTTTATAGTGGACAGGCATAGCAATTGCTTTTAGTTGGTCAAGTTTTAGTTACTAGCAGTGATTAGCTTAACCCATCCCCTTTATTATAAAGACAGTAAACATATTAAAAAGATAAACATGAACCATAACCATATCCATCATCATTACCATGATCACCATGAGCCAAGTACCTTGAGCCTGAAACTCTAATCTGTGAGGGTCCAGGCCGCTCTTAACCGTGAGCACGGCTGATATATCAGTTTTAAACACTCTCGAGAGGTTGTACAACTTTACCCACAAGTCATGATTCCCATTGTGCCCGAGGTTTGCAAAGCCCCATTTATTCATACCTTAGATGAATCGGCAGGGTTTCATTATGAGACCTTTACAAAGAATTCCTAGAGTTGTGGCCCACTCGTTACAGGTTACTCCAGTTAACTAAAGATATGAGAGTTCCGTTCCAAAGAGTGACAAATAAAATTGCACCACATTGGCAAAGGGCAAAGTCCCATATCCCCCAGACCCCTCATACGCCATGTTTCAGGAAAGTAAGCCAAAACTCTAGTTCATCTAATTAATCAGTCAAGCCCAGTGCCCATGTGAGTCTTGTGGTTGTACTATTTTCCTCGGTGGTCGCTCGGCGAACCGATCCTTAGGGTGAAGCACTTGAGCAAAACCAACAAAACATGCCAAAGTCTCCATGTTGCTAAAACCAAACTTTTATCATCATGTTAGTCATTACTTAAACAAGATTAGCAACATGAATATAATGATGTTGAGCGATAGCATTAATCTACACATCACAGCCCATCCCATGTTTCATAATCATATAAAGACATATGAGGCTAGTCATCCTTAATAGGAGCAAACAAATTGGGCTCTAGATTGTGTAATTAATGTAAATAGGACATAGGTCAAAGAATACTTGCCTTCCTCAGCAAAAACTTGCTCAGGAATTTCCCAAGATGGATTCTCGACAAACTCGGACGGAACGTCAGTTACACGTTACACACATACAAGCAATGAGCATTAACTGACTAAAGCAGTACATCAAACATCATGAACAGAGGTTAAAAAAGGTTTTAGAATTAATCTACACGTTACTACGATTCCGTAGGTTCAAGAATCGTTCAAATCGGAGTTAAAACGCAAAAGTTATGCATAAAATAAGTTTAAGGGCTTAAAATAAAAGAAATTTGAAACTCCGGGGGCTAAACTGCGAAAACCAGGGACCTAACCGTGAAAAATCTGGACCGCGGGTTGATTCGGGAGAAACTCAGGGGTTCTTTTGCAAAACAGCGAGGGAGACCGGGGTTGACCGGTATGTGACCGGGTCGCGAGGCTTCCAGGCCTTTGGATCTGGATCGGATGGTCGGGATTAGATCGGGCGGTGGGAGAGGGAACCCGACGGCGGGTTTCGGTCGTCGGCGATAGGAGACGCGGCGGAGGGGCGCCGGAGCTCCATGAACCCGTGGTTCCGGTGGCCTAAAGCAGGCGGAAAAGGCGTTCGAGCGAGGGCGGAGTGCGGCGAAGCAAACGGAGCAACTTAGGCGGTGGCGCACGCACCGGCGACGGCTTGCGACGTGATGGCACAGAAGGTCAACTCCGGCGAGCAATTGCCGCCGGGGTAGGGACTAATCGGGGGTGAGGATAGGCTGGAAAGAAACCTCACCTCGGTGCGACGCTCCGGGTATAGATGTAGTCGATGGAGAGGCAGCGACGGCGTGCGGCGACGAGCGGCGGCGACGGGAAGGTCCTGCGTGCACGGGCGACGGTGGATTGAGCTCAAAGTGTCGAACTGAGATGAGATAGAAGCTGGGTCTAAGTGTTTAGGCGTTCTACATTGCGGCGAAGCTTGTGGGCTTGATCTCGTCGTCGACGGCGTCTCCCCACGGCGGATTCCGGCGCGAACTCAAGATGAACTCGCGGCGAGCGGGTGCAACAAGCTAGGGCAAAGGTCGGCTAGGGCTCAAGCTTTTGGTGCGTAGGGCATCAGGGTCGGCTACTTTTATAGCCCGGAGGCCGTGGATTGCGGGAGAGGTAAGGAAAGGGCGGTTCGAGGGAGTCCGAGTTCGGCCGGACTTGGAGTCCGCCTCGGACTGGCGTCCGCGCGGCGTGGGAAAGGAAAGAGGAAGGCGGGGCCGCGGCAGGGAAGGGTGGAGGCGCGGCGCGTGATCTTCGGAACGGATACGGCGGGTGCAGGGCGGGACCGAGGCCACGGCACAGGCGCCGGCTTGAGCTCGTCTCCGTCGGGCGTCGGACAGAAAAGGAAAGAGGGAGGGGAGGTGGAAGATGACAGGCGGGACCGCCCTGTCAGTGTGAGGGAAAGGGAGATGGGCGGCCTGCTGGGCTTCTCCTGCCTCTGGGCCGCGGAGCCGCGCCGTGCGCCAGCGCCCAGGGGAAAAGGGAGGGGAGAGGGGGCCGGGCCGGCGACTGAAATGGGTCGAAAGAGAGGAAGAGAAGGAGAGAGAGGAAAAAGGGACTTTTCCCGGATTTGTTTGGAGTTTGGGAAATTTTGGAGGGATGCAAATGAGTTTGAACTCAAACTTCAAACACTACAAATCATCCAATAAAATATGCAAGGACATGAATGCTCAAACATGTAATTCCTATGATTCTTTTTAATTAATTATTTTGAAATCACATAAAATCAAATAGGTGTCATGTATGATCAAGCAATATGAATAAATTAAATTGGTTCCAAATGATTTTATTTGTGGCAAAACTTAGGGTGTTACAAACCTACCCCCCTTAAAGAAATCTCGCCCCGAGATTTTAGGATTGGCTAGCAAAGAGTTTCGGGTAATCTGTTCTGAGTTTATCCTCTCTTTCCCAGGTAGCCTCCTCCGCCGTATGGTGGCTCCACTTAACTTTGCACATCTTTATTACCCTGTTTCTGGTAGTTCTCTCTGCCGTTTCCAAAATTTGGACTGGATATTCTGTATAGGTCAAATCATCCTGCACATTAAGTTCATCCTTCTGCAACTGCTCTTCAGGTACTCGCAAACACTTCTTCAATTGAGATATATGGAACACATTGTGTACCCCTGATAATCTGTCAGGCAATTCTAGTTGATATGCAACTTCCCCTTTGCGGTCAACTATTTTAAAAGCCCCAATATATCATGGCGCTAATTTCCCTTTCAATTTGAATCGGCGTAGGCCATGAATAGGTGATACCTTCAAATACACATAGTCTCCTACTGCAAATTCCAAATCCCTCTGGCGATTATCCGCGTAACTCTTCTGCCTAGTTTGAGCAATCCTCAAATTCTCTTGAATCATCCGTACTTGTCGTTCAGCGTCTTCTATGATTTCAGGACCAAACAACTGCTTATCCCCAGGTTGATCCCAATGCAAAGGAGTCCTGCACCGTCTACCATACAAAGCCTGGAAAGGTGACATCTTGATACTAGCCTGATAACTATTGTTATAAGAAAATTCAGCATACGGCAAACTTTTATCCCAACTAGTACCATATTGTATTGCGCAAGCTCTCAACATATCTTCTAGTACCTGGTTGGTTCTTTCTGTCTGCCCGTCGGTCTGTGGATGATATACTGTTGACGCGGCTTATGAACGAAAATTATACATCATTTTATATTGTTTTTACCTATTATTATGCGTCAACTTTGCCTTTTACTAACAAATAACATAGATTATTGTGGATTTTGCAATATTGTCTTGGAAATGGTCTACTTGTAATTTTTGCAGGTTTTGGGCCAATTTTAAGCAAAATTCATCAAAGTCTACCTCGAGTAAAAAGGACCTCTGAATATTATTCAATAATGGAAGAAGAAGCCCAATTAAAGACCCATCAAATGAAGCCCAATTCTAGAAGACTCGACAAGATCTCGGGATACAGAAGAATCTGGAAGGTTTAGAGTCCGAAAAGGACTCCACGAAGATTTATATGAAGGTTATCCCGAAGCCCGCGAAAGATGGAAACTAGAGGAGGCTGGAAGGGCCTGGGTCGGCCGAGCCATACCCCCCCAAGTCGGCCGACCCCAGGACTCCGTATGTCGGTTTCAGTTTCCTTTTCGGCCACGTCTTCTCCAGGGTATTTAAAGCGAAGCTGAGCCCCTGGTCGAGGCATCCAATTCATTACCAAGGCGACAAGATGTAGAGAAGAGGGACAACAACTAGATGAGAGCTGAGGGTCGAGTTTCTAGTCTAGGTTTAGAGCTTCTTCTAATCCCTAGAGGTAATTAGAGGCCTTGCATGGTGCTCTAATTACCTAGTTCCAGAGGTCTAATTGTATCATCAAGCGCTATGGCCATGGTTGTAAGTATGATACAGGTTATTAATGAAAGCATTGTTCTTGTCTATTTATCATCTTCTTGTTCTAATTATGCTTGTTCTAGCTGTAATTAACTTTATGTCTAGATGCATGTTAATTAGATCATGTCATTAAGGGTTTTATTCATCTAGCGTTCTTGGTCGTTGATCTAGCTTACTAATGATATAGTTTGTATGTCTAGTTCTTTTGATCGTGGTGATTAGAAGTTCTAGTTGTGCTAATTATGTTATTAGACCATATAAGGTAGTTGGAAGTCGATTCTCTAATTACGTGCCTGTTGAAAGCTTTTCGTCGATTACCTGGTTACCAGTGACAGTGGAGCCCGGGGAAAGGTTAAGCAGATCTAGGGGGTTAGGTTGATTGATCTTGATTTAATTATGCTATGATGAATATGCTTGAACATGCTTGTTTACCTCGAGCTGTTAGTTATCTTGCTACTCTTATCTATTTGTGATGCCCATTTTATGCATGTCTTGGATCCAATTAGAGCTTGATTAGAGACTAGTTAATACCCTTTGATTAGTGATCTAGTTCTGTTCTAATTGTTTATCATCTAACTTTGACATAGATTAGATATAGATTAGAAGTAGTTTAGTAGTAGATTAGAGCCATTCTTTTATCTACAGTTTATCATAAACTCTTGTTAATTAGCTCTCAATTAGTTCGTTCCTTGGATTGACAAAACCCATGATACTCATCCAGGGGAAAAGCTACACACGATACTGTCGCTTGCAGTATAAGGTTTGCCATGCTTAAGTGCTGTCAACAAGCTTTTCTGGCGCCGTTGCCGGGGAACTAATTAATCGAGTCCTAATTAATTTGAGTTTATATTTAATTTTGTCTTTTGTTTCTAGTTTTAATATTTAGTTTGTGTTTAGTTTTTGTGTTTTAATTTTAGTCTCTAATTATTTAGTATACTCTAATTATGTTCTTATTCTCTAATTGTGTTCTTTTGTTCATCGTTCGTTCTTATAGTTTAGACTAACCTAGTAGCTAGCTGTTATTAGATTTTGATTTTGTCTTTTCTTAATTTAGTCTTTTATCTTTAGCTTGTGTATTTTATTTTTAGTTTAGTTTAATCTATTAGAATATAGTTTCTCCTATATATATGAATATTTCTACAACTATTACATAGGAGCAACTATGGTGGTAAAGGTAAGTCTGCTGTGTCAATTAAGTTTTTAGGACTAATGTTCTTTGGAGTTTATTTGTGCTAAGTTACAGATAATGGAGGCAAGGATGATTAGCCGAGATGGTTGTAGAAGCTAAGGATTGCTTGAGTATAAGGAAGATGAAGATATGGAAGGTTTGTCTCAAGTCCAATCCAAGCTCCAACAAAATCTCGAGCTACTCTCGGAATTCAGGACAGCAACACCTTGCGGGGCGAGTTTGGAGACCTTAACGACGTCGGATGAAGAAAGTCCGAATACCAAAGTTGTAGATCTTTTCGAGCTCTTCAAGATAGAGTCAGAGTTTGCATTATTTAGACTTCAGAAGGTGAAGTTATGGTCGAAATACTAAAGGGTACAGAATAAGGGAAGCTGAATTTCGAGAAAGACAAGAAGTTTTTTTTCTCCAAGACTTGATGGTGCATACAATCATTGTGATCCAAGGAAGAATTGAACTTAACTTCTTCAGGATTAAGGTAATTCTTGTTTTAATCATAAATATAATTAAAGTTTACCTATATTTGATTGGAGCATTGTTTATTAATGATCATTAAGATGTTATTTGGTTGATTGCTACCCTATCCCTTCTTTTATTTTGTCTTCCGTTTGTTTGTGAAACCTTTATTCATACTTGGAGATTAGTTTAGATTAGCTTCTCAATCCATAGCTTTGCAATGCTTAATTTCCAATATGGTGCCCACCGATTTGATACAAATCGCATGTTCTTTTAGTAGATCTTTTTACTTTAATTAGTTGATTGAATCTACTCATGCTTAGAGATGGTTAGAGTTTGCTAAGTTCTTCAATTCTCAGGTTTAGTGTTTAATGTTAGATTTAACTTTTGTGTTTTATAAAACTAAATTTGAGAGTCAAAGTTTATGCAAAAGTTGAGGGGGTTAACCACTTTCTTTCGGCATTTCTAAAGTGGTTTAACCCAGGCTCATTAAATGTTCATATTGCTTTTTGAAATTTTAAACATAAACATGTGCAAGTTTTTAATGATATATTATATGTGCACAATATTATCTTTGAATAATTAAAATTTGAAAACCTTTGTCTCTCTACAAAAAGAACCCCGGTTAGAATTTTATCTAAGCCTTATTTTATTTTATTTTTTTCAAAATCATCTCTCTACTTTGGCCAAAATCATTAGAAACCCATTATCTTGTTTATTCCTTGTTTGATTTTATGAATCAAGCTTATCTATGTGCTTTAATGTTTTGCTAAGTATTTCAATTTGAATTATAGTTATCTTTGATTGATTCATGAATCAAATGTTTGTTTAAATCCTAATCAACCATGTGACTCTATATTTATCTCTAATCAATACCATGATGCTATTATGTTATTATATTATATATATATATTGTGTGCACTATAAGCTAACCATGCAGAGAAGTTCACACTTCATGTGAAACAATGAGATCAATGGTGAAAGAGTACAAGACAAATTCATGATGATTGGGACAAGGATTTGACAATTTGAAGACATCATCAGAATTTGCAAAACTTTGGTTGAGTTTCAAATTGGAGAGTGAGTGGAATGAATGGAGAAGGAATTGAAGACAAAAGTTAAGCCCATGAAGCTTCAAGATCAACAATGGTGGGCCTAGACAATTTCCTCCAACACCCAAGTCTAAAAGATTGAAGATTGTCAACATCAAGGAGCTAAAAACAGAAAGCTGAGATGTCATCAACATGGAGCTCGACCTCAAGAGTCAAAGACAGAATATTTTCTTATATTTGGAAAGCCCATGAAGTCCTCTTTCCAACGCAACAAGAACCACTCAATTTGGAGTTTCCTACAAGGAGCAATGTGCAAATCATTGAAGGCTGCGCGGGCTGAATTGAAGTCTGGACAGAACGCAATGCTTGAGTAAAACGGGCATAACTCCTTCATACGGAATCGGATTTAGACGCATAAGTACTCGTTGGAAAGATAATTTCATAGACTATCCAATAGATCTATTGTTTGAGGTATGTTATGTTCGAAATTAATGAGATATACAAAGAGGAAGGAGGTGGCAGGAACAATGGTGATGACTACTTGAGGAAGATGGTGACAACGATGATGAAGAAAGCTTGGGCAGTGCTTCCATAAGATTTTCATGATCAAGTTCAGTTGCAAGGAGCTTCAAGGACATTGGTACATGAAGACACAAGCAGAGGATTGTGCATACAAGTGATGCTTTGATCAGGACACGATGAAGCTACACAATTAAGTTATCAAGCTGCATGGACACTTCGGATTCTTACTCCAAGGACCATGGCTTCACTTCAACGAAGGTAAGTAAGAAGTCTAGCTTTATGACTTTAACTTAAGCGCTTTTTGGGAGGCAACCCGTTCTATCTTAGTGTTAAAACTTAGTTAGGTTTTAATTTTGAATTAAGGATTTGATAGCTTTTAGGTAGCTACTCTCACTTACGTAGCTATCTAAATTTAATATTTACGTAGACTTTGCCAGTTTTTGATATTGAATCAACTTTAAGTAAGAGAGAAATAATTTTATTAGATTTATCCTTATTGTGTGATTTTCAAAATCTTTCTCTCTAATTTTATCCAAAAACTAGGCAACTACCTAAGCTACGTAAATTAATTAATTGATTGATTTATCTTTTAATTAAATAACTAAATATTTGTTTTTATAATAAAATAAAATATAGGTTTAATTTTCAATATGCTAAATAGAGATAATCTTTAATATGAAAATTAATTCTATCTACTTGTGTGCTCTAAAGTTATTAACCCTACATTAGTAGGAATATTTGCTTATATGCAAATTAAGGACTTAGAGTTAGTGAAGATAATCAACAACTTAGTGTAGATAATTAATTTAGGCAACATTGGATTCGCTTCTTATCTTGAACCATCATCAAATAATCTAAATAATAGACTTAGGATAAGGATCTTTGGAGAGCCTCCAAAGGGATAAACCTATATTTAATTTAATCTGTCCAAAGCTGCATGCACGACGTCCAAATTGTAGAGGAAGCTATCCATAATGATCAGGTGTCCAAGGAGCAACTTGCAGGAGAAGGAAGAGAGCCAGCAAGACCCTGGCTCGGCCGACCAGACCCCCCTTGGGTCGGCCGACCCAAGGTGTTCCTTCACCAAAAGCACCTCCCCTTCAAGCCACCTATTTGCCTATAAGTTTTACATCTTTGTTGCTGCTTTTCTTTACCAGAAAGTGTCATAGAGTCAGTGTTAAAGTCGTTGAGTCTTTTAATAGAGAAATGGGAAGCATGGCACCACCCTTTTGAATCTTTTGCCTGTGGCTAGTTAACTTAACTTTTGTTTTAAATAATCACCATTACATCACTTCTTATTTGTTTTTTTTTCACCTTACATTTGCATTAACATTTATTATCCACACTTGCTTTATTAGTTTTGAAATTTTCATAATCTTTTCGATGAATGCTTTATTTTACTCGATGGAGTTTTCTTGGTAAATTAAGTTTAAACGTGATGTTTAGATTTGATTTGAGACCGTCATCATTAAGTTTAATTGAATGTTTCTCGCTAATCGTATCTTTTGTGGATAAGGTACCTTTCATTTTATTGCATTTAAATTAAATTGCATGTTTGCATTATAATTGACTTGGTTGTTTAATTTAACTTCATGATGCATGCTTTCATATTTATGAAAATATTTACGTGGTGTTTTCCTTAGCAATTTTATGTAAGCATGGTGCTTAGATTTAGTTGTTGATCATCATTATGAAGTTAATTAACCTTGCTAGTTATCCATAATATCATTTGATTGGTTTATAAGCTTTGCAATGTGCTTTGGTTTTCTTGTGCTGTTTTGAGTTAATAATCTTGATAAAACATGGTGTTTTAATCTTGGTTAATTATAATCTTAATGGCTATAGAGAGACTTAGCGATCATGTTGTAAACATGGTGTTTTAGAACTTGGTTTAATCGTTGTCTTTGTTTATTTGCTTATCTCCTACATAATTACACGTTTGCATTCATATACATCCATTAGTTTTGCTTTTCTTTTTAAACTAGGCCACAAGTTAAAAGTCTTTGGGAATATTTTTAGATTATGGTAAATTGCTTCTACTCTCAACCGTTACCTCGAGAGTAGCGTGTGCACTTGAATTATTTTTGCAGGAAATTATTTAATGACAAGTAAATTGAAGGAATATCCGGTAACATATTTCTAACACCTTCTCTTTACATTTTAAATTCTGCATTTATTTACCTATGTCTATGAATTTGGTGTTCCCTTTGTGTTTCTCTTGTTTTTAGTGTGTTAGTTTAGATTTATTTTGAGATTAATACTACAACCATGGTCTATGCTTAATTAGTTAACATTGTTTCAAGAAAATGATGAAAGTTGCCGCTTTATCTTTATTATGCTTTGATTTTGGTTAGTCATATTAGCAAGCTCTCATAATACATATTTAATTGAACTAGCCAGCAAATTTGTGATTGATTATGATTTTTCATAAAGACCCATATGATTTAATTTTTGCAAGGTTTATTCTTTGACATGATCATCTCCTTGTTTATTTTTATTGCTTATAAATATCGTTATCAACTTTTATGAGATTATCTTGCAATAGCCATTCCTACCAGAGCCATATTTATTTTAAACCTTAGATTTATCAGATTTGTTTTTAAATGAATTGGATCAAGATCGTAATCTAGGGTATGAGACTTAGAAGCTGGTCATTCAATTTTGCGTATCTTTTCTTTGCTAGCCTTTCTATCCATGCATTGTGTCTCTCTACATTGGAGAGAATACAAACTTCGCTGGATATCCATCCTTAAACCAAGATTATCTTTTTGTGTATCCTCCTTGACCACAACCTATTATTTTCTGGAGTATTTAAGGGATTAAATATTGTTCTTTTTAGACAGCTCCATCCCCAAAGTTAATTGTTATAGTGATAATACTCTAGGGCGAGGGTGAGTATTATTCAAGTGTGGGGATGGAGAGCCGTTATCTTATTATAATGGATTTTGTATAAAGGTTTTTGAGGAGGCATAAAAAATGAAAAAAAAAGTAAAAAAAAAATGAAAAAAAAAGGGAGCCGAGTGGCGCCCAGAAAAAAAGAAAAAAAAAGAAAAAGAAAAAAAAAAGGGCCAAGTGGCCAAAGTAGAATTAGGTATAAAAAAAAAGAAAAAAAAATGCCCCTCAATAATCTTCGAAGTATTTTTATATAGTGTTTTCTTTAGTGAGTGATATCCTGTTTATATAGTCCAGAAAATATTCCAACCATGTGCAATCCGATAGCAAGGACTTCATTTGTGCCTTGAGATCACCCAATGACACTTGCACATGTCCACTATTCTAAATGTGTGTGTTCCATCCTTTCTCTCTCAACCTTATTTTATTCCATGACCTTTTTGACAAGTCTCACTAAAACCAGCAGATTTCTTTCTTGGTTTGACAATATTTTGAAAATAAATTTTGATTAGGATCCATACCAAGCTCCAGATAAGCTTCCACTTTATATGTTTATATATTCATTAGTTATCTTTTAGATATTGAGAGACTGGAGAGTTGAGTGTGTTTCTTTGGCTTTGCAAGAATTTATCTCTTATTGTTTGATTATATTTTCCAAAAAAACTTATTGCTAAAATGAGAAGATGAGTCATTGATAAGTTTGAATTTTTGCTAATTCTTTTATTGTGGGATGAGCTTAATTGAATTTCTTTTCTTTCATAATTTGCTGGTTCAAACTAAAATTTTGAGAGAGCTTGTTAGTTTGATTAATTAAGATTAGAGTATGAAAAAGTTAATGTTTGGCAATGACTGATTCTTGACTTACTCGAGGACGAGCAAGGTTTAAGTGTGGGGATATTGTTGACGCGGCTTATGAACGAAAATTATACATCATTTTATATTGTTTTTACCTATTATTATGCGTCAACTTTGCCTTTTACTAACAAATAACATAGATTATTGTGGATTTTGCAATATTGTCTTGGAAATGGTCTACTTGTAATTTTTGCAGGTTTTGGGCCAATTTTAAGCAAAATTCATCAAAGTCTACCTCGAGTAAAAAGGACCTCTGAATATTATTCAATAATGGAAGAAGAAGCCCAATTAAAGACCCATCAAATGAAGCCCAATTCTAGAAGACTCGACAAGATCTCGGGATACAGAAGAATCTGGAAGGTTTAGAGTCCGAAAAGGACTCCACGAAGATTTATATGAAGGTTATCCCGAAGCCCGCGAAAGATGGAAACTAGAGGAGGCTGGAAGGGCCTGGGTCGGCCGAGCCATACCCCCCCAAGTCGGCCGACCCCAGGACTCCGTATGTCGGTTTCAGTTTCCTTTTCGGCCACGTCTTCTCCAGGGTATTTAAAGCGAAGCTGAGCACCTGGTCGAGGCATCCAATTCATTACCAAGGCGACAAGATGTAGAGAAGAGGGACAACAACTAGATGAGAGCTGAGGGTCGAGTTTCTAGTCTAGGTTTAGAGCTTCTTCTAATCCCTAGAGGTAATTAGAGGCCTTGCATGGTGCTCTAATTACCTAGTTCCAGAGGTCTAATTGTATCATCAAGCGCTATGGCCATGGTTGTAAGTATGATACAGGTTATTAATGAAAGCATTGTTCTTGTCTATTTATCATCTTCTTGTTCTAATTATGCTTGTTCTAGCTGTAATTAACTTTATGTCTAGATGCATGTTAATTAGATCATGTCATTAAGGGTTTTATTCATCTAGCGTTCTTGGTCGTTGATCTAGCTTACTAATGATATAGTTTGTATGTCTAGTTCTTTTGATCGTGGTGATTAGAAGTTCTAGTTGTGCTAATTATGTTATTAGACCATATAAGGTAGTTGGAAGTCGATTCTCTAATTACGTGCCTGTTGAAAGCTTTTCGTCGATTACCTGGTTACCAGTGACAGTGGAGCCCGGGGAAAGGTTAAGCAGATCTAGGGGGTTAGGTTGATTGATCTTGATTTAATTATGCTATGATGAATATGCTTGAACATGCTTGTTTACCTCGAGCTGTTAGTTATCTTGCTACTCTTATCTATTTGTGATGCCCATTTTATGCATGTCTTGGATCCAATTAGAGCTTGATTAGAGACTAGTTAATACCCTTTGATTAGTGATCTAGTTCTGTTCTAATTGTTTATCATCTAACTTTGACATAGATTAGATATAGATTAGAAGTAGTTTAGTAGTAGATTAGAGCCATTCTTTTATCTACAGTTTATCATAAACTCTTGTTAATTAGCTCTCAATTAGTTCGTTCCTTGGATTGACAAAACCCATGATACTCATCCAGGGGAAAAGCTACACACGATACTGTCGCTTGCAGTATAAGGTTTGCCATGCTTAAGTGCTGTCAACATATACTGAACTGAAATTTAACCTAGTGCCCATTGACTCATGAAAACGCTTCCAAAATTGAGATGTAAACTAAGTTCCACGATCTGACACAATCTTCTTTGGTACCCCATGCAAACACACAATTCTGGACATATACAATTCAGCTAACTTGGCTCCCGAATAAGTGGTCTTGACAGGAATAAAGTGAGCAACTTTGGTTAATCTGTCCACTACCACCCATATAGAATCAAAACCACTTTGTGTACGCGGTAGGCCGACAATAAAATCCATACCAATTTCCTCCCACTTCCACTCTGGAATCTTGAGCGGCTGTAACAATCCAGCGGGCTTCTGATGCTCAGCTTTCACCCTCTGACAAACGTCACACAAAGCTACGTATTCTGCTACTTCACGTTTCATGCCGTACCACCAAAATTTCTGCTTCAGATCTTGGTACATCTTTTCACTTCCAGGATGGATAGAGTAAGCTGTCTCATGTGCTTCCTTCAGAATTAAATCCCGCATAGACTTTATGTTAGGAACGCAAATCCTATCCCCATGCCATACTGTGCCGTCGGCATCCACTCGGAATCCCGGTGCCTTATCTAACTTGAGTAACTCCTTTATTTCCTTGATCTTCTCATCATTAAGTTGTCCCTCCCTAATTTCTTGTTCCAATGTAGGTTCAAACTCCATGGAGACAGTGCCCTCCGTATTATTAAGAAAACCCAAACTTAGTCGGTCGAACTCTATGGCTAACTCATCCGGCAACTCTCTTGCCCACAACAAACTGATCTAACTTTTTCTGCTCAAAGCATCTGCTACTACATTTGCCTTGCCAGAATGGTAATGTATCTCCCGATCATAATCCTTGATTAATTCTAACCATCGTCTTTGCCTCATATTCAACTCAGTCTGGGTAAATATATACTTTAAGCTCTTGTGATCAGTATAAATATCACACTTCTGCCCGAACAGATAATGCCTCCATACTTTTAATGCATGCACCACTGCAGCTAATTCCAAATCATGAGTTGGGTAATTCTTCTCATGATCCCTCAGTTGTCTAGAGGCATAGGCAATAACCTTGCCTTCCTGCATAAGAACACATCCTAAACCTAGCCGTGAAGCATCACAATATACTGAAAAAGGCTTATGCATATCTGGAAAAGTTAGCACTGGGGCTGTGGTTAACCTCTTTTTCAACTCCTCGAAGGCTTTCTGACAAGCTGACGTCCACTGAAATTTAATATTCTTCTCTAACAAAGCTGTCATTGGCTTAGCAATCTTGGAAAACCCCTCAATGAAACGCCGATAGTAACCAGCTAATCCGAGAAAACTCCTGATGCCTTTCACATCCTCTGGGATCTTCCAGTTCTGCACTTCTGATACCTTACTTTGATCAATGGCAATTCCTCCATTGGATATGACATGACCTAGAAATTTAACCTCCTCTATCCAGAAATCACACTTGCTGAACTTAGCATAAAGTTTATGTTCTCTAAGCTTCTGCAACACTAATCTTAAATGTTCCTCGTGTTCTTCTTCCGTTTTAGAATAAATCAGAATATCGTCAATAAATATCACAACAAACTTATCCAGGTATTCCATGAACACACTATTCATCATGTACATAAAGAAGGCTGGGGCATTAGTCAAACCAAAAGACATCACTGTATATTCATATAACCCATAACAACTAATGAACGCCGTCTTTGGTATATCTGAAGGTCTAATTCTTAGTTGATGATACCCAGATCGTAAATCAATTTTGGAGAATACACAGGCACCTTTGAGCTGATCAAATAAATCTTCAATCCGGGGCAGTGGATATTTATTCTTTACTGTAACAGCATTGAGACCCCGGTAATCGACACACATTCGCAAGGTTCCATCTTTCTTTTCAGTGAGCAAAACTGGTGAGGCCCAAGGTGAAGTACTTTTGCGGATAAACCCTTTTTCCAGTAGTTCATCTATTTGTTTCTTAACTTCAAGCAATTCGACACCAGAAATTCTATATGCTTTCTTATAGATAGGTGCAGTTCCAGGTACTAGTTCAATAGAAAATTCAATGTCTCATTCAGGTGGCATACCTGGCAACGAATCTGGGAAGACATCCGGAAATTCTGACACTACTCTGATGTTCTCCAAGGCTGTGGCATCAATAACATTAACTCCTGCTTGAGGCGGGTCTATCAGAACTTCCATGTTCTCCCCGGCTGGCGTAGTCAAAGTTACTTTCCTCTCAGCACATGAGATTACCCCATTGTATCTTTGCAGCCAATTCATACCCAGGATAACATCTACTCCTTGGGCTTTCATAACTATTAATGATGCTGGAAAATCTACCCCCCTTATTTTAATGGATGCACCATCACAAGCGAACTCTGATCGCATGTTTCCCCCAGGTGAACTAACTAGCATTGTTCTTACCATCTTTATCATAGGCAGATTATACTTCTCTACATGCTGGGCAGTAAAGAAGGGATGCGTAGCACCAGTATCAAATAGTACTAAGGCGGGTTGGGAGTTGACCAGGAACGTACCTACGACAGCATTTGGACCATCCTGGGCAGCCTCCGCGGTGATGTGGTTGATCTTGGCGTGGCTGGAAGCTTGGTTGGGGGTGCCCGCCTTCGAATTCGGTTGCGGTGTCCCTCTATAGGGGCATTGCTTAGACCAGTGACCTGTTCCTCCGCATTTGAAGCAATTTGCACTTCCCGGTGGTACTGGCGTGCCTGTCTTCACTGGGGTGCTTGTAGGAGTTGGTTGGCGGGGAGCTTGATTGTTTGAGCGCTGCATTTGGGGATTGTTCTGCTGAGACTGATAGTTCGGGCGCTGATAGTTGCCATTATTGTTGTAGCGCTGGAACTGGGGCTGCTGCTGTCCGGAGTTCTGTGTAGGACGGTTCTGAAAATTCTGCGACCCAGAAAACCGCGGGCGGGTGTTGCTGCTAGATTGCTGCGCCTTCTGTTTGCGCTTCTTTTCCTCCATCTCGCGACGAGTATTCTCCGTCACGATAGCTCGGTCTATCAGATGCTGGCAGTTAGGAAAAGTGTGGTTCATAAGCTGGTACCTGAGTGGATCGACCAAGCCTTTGAGGAAACGGTACTGCTTCTTGGGGTCGGTGTTAACCTCCTCTGGACAGTAGCGGGACAGCTGTAGGAACTTGTCTCGATACTCACTGACGGTCATGGTGCCCTGGGTGAGCGCCAGGAACTTCTCTTTCTTCAGTGACATCACACCAGCTGGGACATGATGCGCTCTGAACCTCTATGTGAACTCCTGCTAGGTGATGGTGTTGGGGTTGTTATGAGCCAAGCGGTACGATTCCCACCATTGTTGAGCGGCTCCCCGTAGCTGGTGAGGGCCGTAGAGAACTTTCTCCCGGTCGGTGCACTGAGCAACGTCCAGCTCCCGTTCTATTGCACAGAGCCAGTCTTCTGCATCCATAGGATCGGCAGATTGAGTGAACACAGGTGGGTGTCCCTTCATAAATTCTGCGCGTCTGTCTCGCGGTTGAGGCGGTGGCGGCGGGGGTGGTTGCTGCTGTGCCTGGTGCATGGCTGCCACTGCTTGACCGAGAGCTTGTATCACTTGGGTCTGGTTCATGATCAGTTGTTCCATAGTCATTGGTGGCGGTGGATTTGGGAGTCCTCCGTCTCCGCGACCTCCTCTACCTCCGCGGCCACGACCACGACCACGTCCACGTCCTGTACTCATCTGATCGACCAAATACACCATTATTACTTATTTCTGACCATACATCTCATTCAACGTTAGTAACCAAGACAGATGAGATAAAGATCTAAACACATATTTATATAGATAGGGCAAGGCTTTCCCAAACTAGCTAACTTTATTAAACGGATTAAGCATCCAACCCAAAAGATTAAGTTGTGGGCATCACCCCACAACTTAAGCACTCATTACAAAGAACCAAATCATCCATAAGACACAATCATAAGCAAACGAGCACACTTTTAATCATCCTAAGTCTAACCGAACTAACTAAGCGATACTAATAGAACCTATTACAAAGGGTTAACATTCTAATCCTCATGGTGCCGAATATAGGTCCTAGCTTCCGGATCATTGTAACGGGCCTTCTTCCTGCGCGGAGCATCAGCGGGGTCCTCTACAGGTTCTTCTTCCGCAGGCTCAACACCATGTGCAACCCATGCTCGAAGCTTCTGGTTCTCGTACCTCACCATGTCCAACTCGTCCAGGGCGGCGTTGTAGTCGGTGTTGAGGGTAGCAAGGTACTCAATAGCAGACTCCAGGCGTGGGTTCTGTTCTGCCTCCGGGTTGGCGATCCAGGCATCAAGTCTTTCGACCGAACGGCAGGGGTAGTACCGGCGTGAAGTGGTGGCCATATCTTCACGGTGTGCGTGGCACAGCATCGTCAAGGCCTCCCTGGCAGCATCACTGATGGCGGCTTCATGGCTGTTGCGGCGAGTAGGTGCGTGCCTGACGTGGATGTTCCGGCGGGATCCGAACTCATCCGGGATGCTGATCTCCACTGTCATGTCCCAATCATCATGTAGGACGGGATGGCGGTAGCGAGTCCCCACATAGGTGATCCAGAACTGATCGCAGTGGAGCATCTCCAGCATCTCTCTCAGCATCCGAGGAACAGGCAGCGGGTAGTCGAACCAGCGGTGGGTAGTGGTGACCACAGGTCCAGCTTCATCGTCGTCCTCATCATCGTCCGATGGGGGTGCGTCTCCATCGTTTGGATCTTGTTCTGGGTCTTCAGGGTCAACAGCTGGGTCTTCTGGATCCTCCTGGGGTTGCTCCTGCGGCGGCACCGAAGAGGGTACTGGTGGCTGCACCTCTAAGGGTTCTTCTTGCGGCTCCTCTCCTGGTTCATCTTCGGACGGCTCAGGGACAAGTTCTTCTGGGTCCTCCTCCTCGGACTCAGTCATGTCTACCCACTCCTGTGGCGGTGGAGAAGGTGGGGTTGGGGTGGGCAACCTGATCCTGTTGGGTCCGCCATAGCCTCGTCCACCAACACGCATGCGGGCAGTGCGCTTGAAAGTCGACATCTGCTGGCCCACAACGTAAGCAAACATAAGAAATAGTTCTATTATGGGATAGATAAGTAGATATAGAAAATCTTAATTGAAAGAGACAAGTATGGATATCAAAATAGCATGTATTGCAAGTATTTGAATGGAGAAAGCAAGAAAAGGTAAGCAAAATCCTTAATCACGACCAGTTCTATTCTAGGCTTGCGTCCTACGGTCAGCACGGCTCTGATACCACTTTTGTCACACTCAGTTTTAGAAACCAAACCAAGTGCTAACCATGCATGTGCCAGGATCAGTTTAACCACATATACAGCATAAACAAAAGTAATAACACAACCAGTACTTTAACTTAAGAGTAATAACCAATATTACAGACCACAAATGTCTTTAACGAAACCGAGTATCTTAACGAAAACGAGTTAACTAAACGACAGCGGAAGACGACCATAATCCACAGGCAACTGACGGATGGCACACCAGCCTAGAACTCGTCGTAGTCCTGGAACTCCTGGTTAGGATCACCACAACTCCCTTCTGGATCTGAGCAGCGGTTGCAATGGATGAAACGGGTATAAAACAAGCAAGAATGAGTACATGATGCACTTAGCAAGTATTCTGTTTAGGATAAAAGTGGACTGGCTTTATAGTGGACAGGCATAGCAATTGCTTTTAGTTGGTCAAGTTTTAGTTACTAGCAGTGATTAGCTTAACCCATCCCCTTTATTATAAAGACAGTAAACATATTAAAAAGATAAACATGAACCATAACCATATCCATCATCATTACCATGATCACCATGAGCCAAGTACCTCTAATCTGTGAGGGTCCAGGCCGCTCTTAACCGTGAGCACGGCTGATATATCAGTTTTAAACACTCTCGAGAGGTTGTACAACTTTACCCAAGTCATGATTCCCATTGTGCCCGAGGTTTGCAAAGCCCCATTTATTCATACCTTAGATGAATCGGCAGGGTTTCATTACGAGACCTTTACAAAGAATTCCTAGAGTTGTGGCCCACTCGTTACAGGTTACTCCAGTTAACTAAAGATATGAGAGTTCCGTTCCAAAGAGTGACAAATAAAATTGCACCACATTGGCAAAGGGCAAAGTCCCATATCCCCCAGACCCCTCATACGCCATGTTTCAGGAAAGTAAGCCAAAACTCTAGTTCATCTAATTAATCAGTCAAGCCCAGTGCCCATGTGAGTCTTGTGGTTGTACTGTTTTCCTGGGTGGTCGCTCGGCGAACCGATCCTTAGGGTGAAGCACTTGAGCAAACCAACAAAACATGCCAAAGTCTCCATGTTGCTAAAACCAAACTTTTATCATCATGTTCGTCATTACTTAAACAAGATTAGCAACATGAATATAATGATGTTGAGCGATAGCATTAATCTACACATCACAGCCCATCCCATGTTTCATAATCATATAAAGACATATGAGGCTAGTCATCCTTAATAGGAGCAAACAAATTGGGCTCTAGATTGTGTAATTAATGTAAATAGGACATAGGTCAAAGAATACTTGCCTTCCTCAGCAAAAACTTGCTCAGGAACTTCCCAAGATGGATTCTCGACAAACTCGGACGGAACGTCGGCTACACGTTACACACATACAAGCAATGAGCATTAACTGACTAAAGCAGTACATCAAACATCATGAACAGAGGTTAGAAAAGGTTTTAGAATTAATCTACACGTTACTACGATTCCGTAGGTTCAAGAATCGTTCAAATCGGAGTTAAAACGCAAAAGTTATGCATAAAATAAGTTTAAGGGCTTAAAATAAAAGAAATTTGAAACTCCGGGGGCTAAACTGCGAAAACCAGGGACCTAACCGTGAAAAATCTGGACCGCGGGTTGATTCGGGAGAAACTCAGGGGTTCTTTTGTAAAACAGCGAGGGAGACCGGGGTTGACCGGTATGTGACCGGGTCGCGAGGCTTCCAGGCCGTTGGATCTGGATCGGATGGTCGGGATTAGATCGGGCGGTGGGAGAGGGAACCCGACGGCGGGTTTCGGTCGTCGGCGATAGGAGACGCGGCGGAGGGGCGCCGGAGCTCCATGAACCCGTGGTTCCGGTGGCCTAGAGCAGGCGGAAAAGGCGTTCGAGCGAGGGCGGAGTGCGGCGAAGCAAACGGAGCAACTTAGGCGGCGGCGCACGCACCGGCGACGGCTTGCGACGTGATGGCACAGAAGGTCAACTCCGGCGAGCAATTGCCGCCGGGGTAGGGACTAATCGGGGGTGAGGATAGGCTGGAAAGAAACCTCACCTCGGTGCGACGCTCCGGGTATAGATGTAGTCGATGGAGAGGCAGCGACGGCGTGCGGCGACGAGCGGCGGCGATGGGAAGGTCCTGCGTGCACGGGCGACGGTGGATTGAGCTCAAAGTGTCGAACTGAGATGAGATAGAAGCTGGGTCTAAGCGTTTAGGCGTTCTACATTGCGGCGAAGCTTGTGGGCTTGATCTCGTCGTCGACGGCGTCTCCCCACGGCGGATTCCGGCGCGAACTCAAGATGAACTCGCGGCGAGCGGGTGCAACAAGCTAGGGCAAAGGTCGTCTAGGGCTCAAGCTTTTGGTGCGTAGGGCATCAGGGTCAGCTACTTTTATAGCCCGGAGGCCGTGGATTGCGGGAGAGGTAAGGAAAGGGCGGTTCGAGGGAGTCCGAGTTCGGCTGGACTTGGAGTCCGCCTCGGACTGGCGTCCGCGCGGCGTGGGCAAGGAAAGAGGAAGGCGGGGCCGCGGCAGGGAAGGGTGGAGGCGCGGCGCGTGATCTTCGGAACGGATACGGCGGGTGCAGGGCGGGACCGAGGCCACGGCATAGGCGCCGACTTGAGCTCGTCTCCGTCGGGCGTCGGACAGAAAAGGAAAGAGGGAGGGGAGGTGGAAGATGACAGGCGGGACCGCCCTGTCAGTGAGAGGGAAAGCGAGAAGGGCGGCCTGCTGGGCTTCTCCTGCCTCTGGGCCGCGGAGCCGCGCCGTGGGCCAGCACCCAGGGGAAAAGGGAGGGGAGAGGGGGCCGGGCCGGCGACTGAAATGGGCCGAAAGAGAGGAAGAGAAGGAGAGAGAGGAAAAAGGGACTTTTCCCGGATTTGTTTGGAGTTTGGGAAATTTTGGAGGGATGCAAATGAGTTTGAACTCAAACTTCAAACACTACAAATCATCCAATAAAATATGCAAGGACATGAATGCTCAAACATGTAATTCCTATGATTCTTTTTAATTAATTATTTTGAAATCACATAAAATCAAATAGGTGTCATGTATGATCAAGCAATATGAATAAATTAAATTGGTTCCAAATGATTTTATTTGTGGCAAAACTTAGGGTGTTACAGTTTCTCCCATCGGCCTACATATATGGAAAAGCATTATATTCATTGGTTCTTACTTACTAGCGTGTACAAGTTTTTGGGTTAGGAAAGAGTTTAATTTTTGCCCTCTTTAGTCTAGGCGAACTGAGTCATGCTGTGCTGGTTTTGTATCTCGGCCTGATGTCGAAGCGTGGGTTCACGTGGCAGAAGAGGAGGGCATGTAAGTTGGGCCAAAACAACTTTGGCGATGCATATTTTTGTGGTTTCGTTCCTATGGTGTGGTTTTCTCATTCATCTACCTAACTAGTCCAGCAACCCTCGATTCTGAGTCCCACAACAAATGACATGTTAACAACAGTGGATGGAACAAAACATGTATTGAATTAAGTTTCTCCCATCAGCCTACATATATAGAAAAGCATTATATTCATTGGTTCTTACTTACTAGCGTGTACAAGTTTTTGGATTAGGAAAAAGTTTAATTTTCGCCCTCTTCAGTCTAGGCAAA
Organism: Paspalum notatum; assembly: GCA_022530915.1. NCBI lineage: Eukaryota > Viridiplantae > Streptophyta > Magnoliopsida > Poales > Poaceae > Paspalum > Paspalum notatum. Next base: position 7,644,775 of record CM039683.1, read on the forward strand.
CTAAGTCATGCTACGCTGGTTTTGTATCTCGGACTGATGCCGAGGCATGGGCTGAAGTGGCAGAACATGAGGGCATGTAAGTTGGGCCAAAACAACTTTGGAGACGCATATTGTTGATGTTTCGTTCCTATGGTATGGTTTCCTCAATCATCATACCAACAAGTCCTACAACCCTCGATTCCGAGTCCCACAACAATTGATATGTTAACAACAGTGGATGGATCAAAACCTGTATTGAATTAAGTTTCTCCCATCGGGCTATATATATGGACAAGCATTATATTCATTGGTTCTTAATTACTAGCGTGTACAAGTTTTCGGATTAGGAAAAAATTTAATTTTCGCCCTATTCAGTCTAGGCAAACTGAGTCATGCTGCGCTGGTTTTGTATCTCGGCCTGATACCAAAGCGTGGGCTCAAGTGGCAGAAGAGGAGGGCACGTAAGTTGGGCCAAAACAACTTTGGTGATGCATATTTTTGAGGTTTCGTTCCTATGGTGTGGTTTCCTCATTCATCATACCAACAAGTCCAACAACCATCGATTCCGAGTCCCACAACAATTGATTTGTTAACAACCGTGGATGGAACAAAACCTGTATTAAATTAAGTTTCTCCCATCGGCCTACATATATGCAAAAGCATTATATTCATTGATTCTTACTTACTAGCGTGTACAAGTTTTCGGATTAGGAAAAAGTTTAATTCTTGCCCTCTTCAGTCTAGGCAAACTGAGTCATGCTGCGCTGGTTTTGTATCTCGTCCTGAAGCCGAAGCGTGGGCTCAAGTGGCGGAAGAGGAGGACATGTAAGTTGGGCCAAAACAACTTTGGTGATGCTTATTTTTGAGGTTTTGTTCCTAAGGTGTGCTTTCCTCATTCGTCATACCAACAAGTCCAACAACCCTCGATTCCGAGTCCCACAACAATTGATATGTTAACAAAAGTGGATGGATCAAAACTAGTATTGAATTAAGTTTCTCCCATCGGCCTACATATATGGAAAAGCATTATATTCATTGGTTCTTACTTACTAGCGTGTACAAGTTTTCGGATTAGTAAAAAGTTTAATTTTCGCCCTCTTCAGCCTAGGCAAACTGAGTCATACTGCGCTGGTTTTGTATCACGGCCTGATGCCGAAGTGTGGGCTCAAGTGGCAGAAGAGGAGGGCATGTAAGTTGGGCCAAAACAACTTTGGTGATGCATATTTTTGTGGTTTCGTTCCTATGGTGTGGTTTGCTCATTCATCATACCTACAAGTCCAACAACCCTCAATTCCGAGTCCCACAACAATTGATATGTTAACAACAATGGATGGATCAAAACTGGTATTGAATTAGGTTCCTCCCATCGGCCTACATATATGAAAAAGCATTATATTCATTGGTTCGTACTTACTAGCGTGTACAAGTTTTCGGATTAGGAAACGTTTAATTTTCGCCCTCTTCAGTCTAGGCAAGTTGAGTCATGTTGCGCTGGTTTTGTATCTTGGCCTGATGCCGAAGCGTGGGCTCAAGTGGTAGAAGAGGAGGGCATGTAAGTTGGGCCAAAACAACTTTGGTGATGCATACTTTTGAGGTTTCGTTCCTATGGTGTGGTTTCCTCATTCATCATACCAACAAGTCCAACAACCCTCATTTTCGAGTCCCACTACAATTGATATGTTACCAAAAGTGGATGGATCAAAACCTGTATTGAACTAAGTTTCTCCCATCGGCCTACATATATGGAAAAGCATTATATTCATTGGTTCTTACTTACTTGCGTGTACAAGTTTTTGGATTAAGAAAAAGTTTAATTTTCGCCCTCTTCAGTCTAGGCAAACTGATTCATGCTGCGCTGGTTTTGTATCTCGGCCTGATGCTGAAGATTGGTCTCATGTGCCAAAAGAGGAGGGCATGTAAGTTGGGTCAAAACAACTTTGCTGATGCATATTTTTGAGGTTTCGTTCCTATGGTGTGGTTTGCTCATTCATCATACCAACAAGTCTAACAACCCTCGATTCTGAGTCCCACAATATTTGATATGTTAACCAAAGTGGATGGTTTAAACTGGTATTGAATTTAGTTTCTCCCATCGGCCAACATATATGGAAAAGCATTATATTCATTGGTTCGTACTTACTAGCGTGTACAAGTTTTCGGATTAGGAAAAAGTTTAATTTTCGCCCTCTTCAGTCTAGGCAAACGGAGTCATGCTGCGCTGGTTTTGTATCTCGGTCTGATGCCGAAGCGTGGGCTCAAGTGGCAGAAGAGGAGGGCATGTAAGTTGGGCCAAAACAACTTTGGTGATGCATATTTTTAAGGTTTCGTTCCTATGGCGTGGTTTCCTCATTCATCATACCAACAAGTCCAACAACCCTCATTTTCGAGTCCCACTACAATTGATATGTCACCAAAAGTGGATGGATCAAAACCTGTATTGAACTAAGTTTCTCCCATCGGCCTACATATATGGAAAAGCATTATATTCATTGGTTCTTACTTACTAGCGTGTACAAGTTTTCGGATTAGGAAAAAGTTTAATTTTCGCCCTCTTCAGTCTAGGCAAACTAAGTCATGCTACGCTGGTTTTGTATCTCGGACTGATGCCGAGGCATGGGCTGAAGTGGCAGAACATGAGGGCATGTAAGTTGGGCCAAAACAACTTTGGAGACGCATATTGTTGATGTTTCGTTCCTATGGTATGGTTTCCTCAATCATCATACCAACAAGTCCTACAACCCTCGATTCCGAGTCCCACAACAATTGATATGTTAACAACAGTGGATGGATCAAAACCTGTATTGAACTAAGTTTCTCCCATCGGCCTACATATATGGAAAAGCATTATATTCATTGGTTCTTACTTACTAGCGTGTACAAGTTTTCGGATTAGGAAAAAGTTTAATTTTCGCCCTCTTCAGCCTAGGCAAACTGAGTCATACTGCGCTGGTTTTGTATCTCGGCCTGATGCCGAAGTGTGGGCTCAAGTGGCAGAAGAGGAGGGCACGTAAGTTGGGCCAAAACAACTTTGGTGATGCATATTTTTATGGTTTCGTTCCTATGGTGTGGTTTCCTCATTCATCATACCAACAAGTCCAACAACCATCGATTCCGAGTCCCACAACAATTGATTTGTTAACAACCGTGGATGGAACAAAACCTGTATTAAATTAAGTTTCTCCCATCGGCCTACATATATGCAAAAGCATTATATTCATTGATTCTTACTTACTAGCGTGTACAAGTTTTCGGATTAGGAAAAAGTTTAATTCTTGCCCTCTTCAGTCTAGGCAAACTGAGTCATGCTGCGCTGGTTTTGTATCTCGTCCTGAAGCCGAAGCGTGGGCTCAAGTGGCGGAAGAGGAGGACATGTAAGTTGGGCCAAAACAACTTTGGTGATGCTTATTTTTGAGGTTTTGTTCCTAAGGTGTGCTTTCCTCATTCGTCATACCAACAAGTCCAACAACCCTCGATTCCGAGTCCCACAACAATTGATATGTTAACAAAAGTGGATGGATCAAAACTAGTATTGAATTAAGTTTCTCCCATCGGCCTACATATATGGAAAAGCATTATATTCATTGGTTCTTACTTACTAGCGTGTACAAGTTTTCGGATTAGTAAAAAGTTTAATTTTCGCCCTCTTCAGCCTAGGCAAACTGAGTCATACTGCGCTGGTTTTGTATCACGGCCTGATGCCGAAGTGTGGGCTCAAGTGGCAGAAGAGGAGGGCATGTAAGTTGGGCCAAAACAACTTTGGTGATGCATATTTTTGTGGTTTCGTTCCTATGGTGTGGTTTGCTCATTCATCATACCTACAAGTCCAACAACCCTCAATTCCGAGTCCCACAACAATTGATATGTTAACAACAATGGATGGATCAAAACTGGTATTGAATTAGGTTCCTCCCATCGGCCTACATATATGAAAAAGCATTATATTCATTGGTTCGTACTTACTAGCGTGTACAAGTTTTCGGATTAGGAAACGTTTAATTTTCGCCCTCTTCAGTCTAGGCAAGTTGAGTCATGTTGCGCTGGTTTTGTATCTTGGCCTGATGCCGAAGCGTGGGCTCAAGTGGTAGAAGAGGAGGGCATGTAAGTTGGGCCAAAACAACTTTGGTGATGCATACTTTTGAGGTTTCGTTCCTATGGTGTGGTTTCCTCATTCATCATACCAACAAGTCCAACAACCCTCATTTTCGAGTCCCACTACAATTGATATGTTACCAAAAGTGGATGGATCAAAACCTGTATTGAACTAAGTTTCTCCCATCGGCCTACATATATGGAAAAGCATTATATTCATTGGTTCTTACTTACTTGCGTGTACAAGTTTTTGGATTAAGAAAAAGTTTAATTTTCGCCCTCTTCAGTCTAGGCAAACTGATTCATGCTGCGCTGGTTTTGTATCTCGGCCTGATGCTGAAGATTGGTCTCATGTGCCAAAAGAGGAGGGCATGTAAGTTGGGTCAAAACAACTTTGCTGATGCATATTTTTGAGGTTTCGTTCCTATGGTGTGGTTTCCTCATTCATCATACCAACAAGTCTAACAACCCTCGATTCTGAGTCCCACAATATTTGATATGTTAACCAAAGTGGATGGTTTAAACTGGTATTGAATTTAGTTTCTCCCATCGGCCAACATATATGGAAAAGCATTATATTCATTGGTTCGTACTTACTAGCGTGTACAAGTTTTCGGATTAGGAAAAAGTTTAATTTTCGCCCTCTTCAGTCTAGGCAAACGGAGTCATGCTGCGCTGGTTTTGTATCTCGGTCTGATGCCGAAGTGTGGGCTCAAGTGGCAGAAGAGGAGGGCATGTAAGTTGGGCCAAAACAACTTTGGTGATGCATATTTTTAAGGTTTCGTTCCTATGGCGTGGTTTCCTCATTCATCATACCAACAAGTCCAACAACCCTCATTTTCGAGTCCCACTACAATTGATATGTCACCAAAAGTGGATGGATCAAAACCTGTATTGAACTAAGTTTCTCCCATCGGCCTACATATATGGAAAAGCATTATATTCATTGGTTCTTACTTACTAGCGTGTACAAGTTTTCGGATTAGGAAAAAGTTTAATTTTCGCCCTCTTCAGCCTAGGCTAACTGAGTCATACTGCGCTGGTTTTGTATCTCGGCCTGATGCCGAAGTGTGGGCTCAAGTGGCAGAAGAGGAGGGCACGTAAGTTGGGCCAAAACAACTTTGGTGATGCATATTTTTATGGTTTCGTTCCTATGGTGTGGTTTCCTCATTCATCATACCAACAAGTCCAACAACCATCGATTCCGAGTCCCACAACAATTGATTTGTTAACAACCGTGGATGGAACAAAACCTGTATTAAATTAAGTTTCTCCCATCGGCCTACATATATGCAAAAGCATTATATTCATTGATTCTTACTTACTAGCGTGTACAAGTTTTCGGATTAGGAAAAAGTTTAATTCTTGCCCTCTTCAGTCTAGGCAAACTGAGTCATGCTGCGCTGGTTTTGTATCTCGTCCTGAAGCCGAAGCGTGGGCTCAAGTGGCGGAAGAGGAGGACATGTAAGTTGGGCCAAAACAACTTTGGTGATGCTTATTTTTGAGGTTTTGTTCCTAAGGTGTGCTTTCCTCATTCGTCATACCAACAAGTCCAACAACCCTCGATTCCGAGTCCCACAACAATTGATATGTTAACAAAAGTGGATGGATCAAAACTAGTATTGAATTAAGTTTCTCCCATCGGCCTACATATATGGAAAAGCATTATATTCATTGGTTCTTACTTACTAGCGTGTACAAGTTTTCGGATTAGTAAAAAGTTTAATTTTCGCCCTCTTCAGCCTAGGCAAACTGAGTCATACTGCGCTGGTTTTGTATCACGGCCTGATGCCGAAGTGTGGGCTCAAGTGGCAGAAGAGGAGGGCATGTAAGTTGGGCCAAAACAACTTTGGTGATGTATATTTTTGTGGTTTCGTTCCTATGGTGTGGTTTGCTCATTCATCATACCTACAAGTCCAACAACCCTCAATTCCGAGTCCCACAACAATTGATATGTTAACAACAATGGATGGATCAAAACTGGTATTGAATTAGGTTCCTCCCATCGGCCTACATATATGAAAAAGCATTATATTCATTGGTTCGTACTTACTAGCGTGTACAAGTTTTCGGATTAGGAAACGTTTAATTTTCGCCCTCTTCAGTCTAGGCAAGTTGAGTCATGTTGCGCTGGTTTTGTATCTTGGCCTGATGCCGAAGCGTGGGCTCAAGTGGTAGAAGAGGAGGGCATGTAAGTTGGGCCAAAACAACTTTGGTGATGCATACTTTTGAGGTTTCGTTCCTATGGTGTGGTTTCCTCATTCATCATACCAACAAGTCCAACAACCCTCATTTTCGAGTCCCACTACAATTGATATGTTACCAAAAGTGGATGGATCAAAACCTGTATTGAACTAAGTTTCTCCCATCGGCCTACATATATGGAAAAGCATTATATTCATTGGTTCTTACTTACTTGCGTGTACAAGTTTTTGGATTAAGAAAAAGTTTAATTTTCGCCCTCTTCAGTCTAGGCAAACTGATTCATGCTGCGCTGGTTTTGTATCTCGGCCTGATGCTGAAGATTGGTCTCATGTGCCAAAAGAGGAGGGCATGTAAGTTGGGTCAAAACAACTTTGCTGATGCATATTTTTGAGGTTTCGTTCCTATGGTGTGGTTTCCTCATTCATCATACCAACAAGTCTAACAACCCTCGATTCTGAGTCCCACAATATTTGATATGTTAACCAAAGTGGATGGTTTAAACTGGTATTGAATTTAGTTTCTCCCATCGGCCAACATATATGGAAAAGCATTATATTCATTGGTTCGTACTTACTAGCGTGTACAAGTTTTCGGATTAGGAAAAAGTTTAATTTTCGCCCTCTTCAGTCTAGGCAAACGGAGTCATGCTGCGCTGGTTTTGTATCTCGGTCTGATGCCGAAGTGTGGGCTCAAGTGGCAGAAGAGGAGGGCATGTAAGTTGGGCCAAAACAACTTTGGTGATGCATATTTTTAAGGTTTCGTTCCTATGGCGTGGTTTCCTCATTCATCATACCAACAAGTCCAACAACCCTCATTTTCGAGTCCCACTACAATTGATATGTCACCAAAAGTGGATGGATCAAAACCTGTATTGAACTAAGTTTCTCCCATCGGCCTACATATATGGAAAAGCATTATATTCATTGGTTCTTACTTACTAGCGTGTACAAGTTTTCGGATTAGGAAAAAGTTTAATTTTCGCCCTCTTCAGCCTAGGCAAACTGAGTCATACTGCGCTGGTTTTGTATCTCGGCCTGATGCCGAAGTGTGGGCTCAAGTGGCAGAAGAGGAGGGCACGTAAGTTGGGCCAAAACAACTTTGGTGATGCATATTTTTATGGTTTCGTTCCTATGGTGTGGTTTCCTCATTCATCATACCAACAAGTCCAACAACCCTCAATTCCGAGTCCCACAACAATTGATATGTTAACAACAATGGATGGATCAAAACTGGTATTGAATTAAGTTCCTCCCATCGGCCTACATATATGAAAAAGCATTATATTCATTGGTTCGTACTTACTAGCGTGTACAAGTTTTCGGATTAGGAAACGTTTAATTTTCGCCCTCTTCAGTCTAGGCAAGCTGAGTCATGTTGCGCTGGTTTTGTATCTTGGCCTGATGCCGAAGCGTGGGCTCAAGTGGCAGAAGAGGAGGGCATGTAAGTTGGGCCAAAACAACTTTGGTGATGCATACTTTTGAGGTTTCGTTCCAATGGTGTGGTTTCCTCATTCATCATACCAACAAGTCCAACAACCCTCATTTTCGAGTCCCACTACAATTGATATGTTACCAAAAGTGGATGGATCAAAACCTGTATTGAACTAAGTTTCTCCCATCGGCCTACATATATGGAAAAGCATTATATTCATTGGTTCTTACTTACTTGCGTGTACAAGTTTTTGGATTAAGAAAAAGTTTAATTTTCGCCCTCTTCAGTCTAGGCAAACTGATTCATGCTGCGCTGGTTTTGTATCTCGGCCTGATGCTGAAGATTGGTCTCATGTGCCAAAAGAGGAGGGCATGTAAGTTGGGTCAAAACAACTTTGCTGATGCATATTTTTGAGGTTTCGTTCCTATGGTGTGGTTTGCTCATTCATCATACCAACAATTCCAACAACCCTCGATTCTGAGTCCCACAATATTTGATATGTTAACCAAAGTGGATGGTTTAAACTGGTATTGAATTTAGTTTCTCCCATCGGCCAACATATATGGAAAAGCATTATATTCATTGGTTCGTACTTACTAGCGTGTGCAAGTTTTCGGATTAGGAAAAAGTTTAATTTTCGCCCTCTTCAGTCTAGGCAAACGGAGTCATGCTGCGCTGGTTTTGTATCTCGGTCTGATGCCGAAGCGTGGGCTCAAGTGGCAGAAGAGGAGGGCATGTAAGTTGGGCCAAAACAACTTTGGTGATGCATATTTTTAAGGTTTCGTTCCTATGGCGTGGTTTCCTCATTCATCATACCAACAAGTCCAACAACCCTCATTTTCGAGTCCCACTACAATTGATATGTTACCAAAAGTGGATGGATCAAAACCTGTATTGAACTAAGATTCTCCCATCGGCCTACATATATGGAAAAGCATTATATTCATTGGTTCTTACTTACTTGCGTGTACAAGTTTTTGGATTAAGAAAAAGTTTAATTTTCGCCCTCTTCAGTCTAGGCAAACTGAGTCATGCTGCGCTGGTTTTGTATCTCGGCCTAAGGCTGAAGATTGGTCTCATGTGGCAAAAGAGGAGGGCATGTAAGTTGGGTCAAAACAACTTTGCTGATGCATATTTTTGAGGTTTCGTTCCTATGGTGTGGTTTGCTCATTCATCATACCAACAAGTCCAACAACCCTCGATTCCGAGTCCCACAACAATTTATATGTTAACAACAGTGGATGGATCAAAACCTGTATTGAATTACGTTTCTTCCATCGGCCTACATATATGGAAAACCATTATATTCATAGGTTCCTACTTACTAGCGTGTACAAGTTTTCGGATTAGGAAAAAGTTTAATTTTCGCCCTCTTCAGTCTAGGCAAACTGTGTCATGCTACGTTGATTTTATATCTCGTAGTGATGCCGAAGCGTGGGCTCAAGTGGCAGAAGAGGAGGGTAGCATATTTTTGAGGTTTCGTTCCTATGGTGTGGTTTCCTCATTCTTCTTCCCAACAAGTCCAACAACCCTCGATTCCGAGTCCCACAACAATTGATATGTTAACAATAGTGGATGGATCAAAACCGGTATTGAATTAAGTTTCTGCCACGTCCATTGGTTCCTACAAGCGTGTACAAGTTTTCGGATTAGGAAAAAGTTTAATTTTCTCCCTCTTCAGTCTAGGCAAACTGAGTCATGCTGCGTTGGATTTGTATCTTGGACTAATGCCGAATCGTGGGCTCAAGTGGCAGAAGATGAGGGCATGTAATTTGGGCCAAAACAACTTTGGTGATGCATATTTTTGGGGTTTCTTTCCTATGGTGTGGTTTCCTCATTCATCGTACCAACAAGTCCAACAACCCCCGATTTCGAGTCCCACAACAATTGATATGTTAACAACAGCGGATGGATCAAAACCTGTACTGAATTAAGTTTCTCCCATCGGCCTACATATATGGAAAAGCATTAAATTCGATGGTTCCTACTTACTAGCGTGTACAAGTTTTCGGATTAGGAAAAAGTTAATTTTCGCCCTCTTCAGTCTAGGCAAACTGAGTCATGCTGCGTTGGTTTTGTATCTCAGACTGATGACGAAGCGTGGGCTCAAGTGGCTGAAGAGGAGGGATGTAAGTTGGGCCAAAATTACTTTGGCGATGCATATTTTTGAGGTTACGTTCCTATGGTGTGGTTTCCTCATTCATCATACCAACAAGTCCAACAACCCTCGATTCAGAGTCCCACAACAATTGATATGTTAACAAAGGGTGGATCAAGACTAGTATTGAATTAAGTTTCTCCCATCGGCCTACATATATGGAAAAGCATTATATTCATTGGTTCTTACTTACTAGCGTGTACTGTTTTCGGATTAGGAAAAAGTCTAATTTTTGCCCTCTTCAGTCTAGGCAATCTGAGTCATGCTGCGCTGGTTTTGTATCTCAGCCTGATGCCAAAGCTTGGGCTCAAGTGGCAGAAGAGGATGGAATGGAAGTTGGGCCAAAACAACTTTGGTGATGCATATTTTTGAGGTTTCGTTCCTATGGTCTGGTTTCCTAATTCATCATACCAACATGTCCAACAACCCTTGATTCTGAGTCCCACAATATTTGATATGTTAACCAAAGTGGATGGTTTAAACTGGCATTGAATTTAGTTTCTCCCATCGGCCAACATATATGGAAAAGCATTATATTCATTGGTTCGTACTTACTAGCGTGTACAAGTTTTCGGATTAGGAAAAATTTTAATTTTCGCCCTCTTCAGTCTAGGCAAATGAGTCATGCTGCGCTGGTTTTGTATCTCGGACTGATGCCGAAGCGTGGGCTCAAGTGGCAGAAGAGGAGGGCATGTAAGTTGGGCCAAAACAACTTTGGTGATGCATATTTTTAAGGTTTCGTTCCTATGGCGTGGTTTCCTCATTCATCATACCAACAAGTCCAACAACCCTCATTTTCGAGTCCCACTACCATTGATATGTTACCAAAAGTGGATGGATCAAAACCTGTATTGAACTAATTTTCTCCCATCGTCCTACATATATGGAAAAGCATTATATTCATTGGTTCTTACTTACTTGCGTGTACAAGTTTTTGGATTAATAAAAGTTTAATTTTCGCCCTCTTCAGTCTAGGCAAACAGAGTCATGCTGCGCTGGTTTTGTATCTCGGCCTGATGCTGAAGATTGGTCTCATGTGGCAAAAGAGGAGGACATGTAAGCTGGGTCAAAACAACTTTGCTGATGCATATTTTTGAGGTTTCGTTCCTATGGTGTGGTTTGCTCATTCATCATACCAACAAGTCCAACAACCCTCGATTCCGTGTCCCACAACAATTTATATGTTAACAACACTGGATGGATCAAAACCTGTATTGAATTACGTTTCTTCCATCGGCCTACATATATGGAAAACCATTATATTCATAGGCTCCTACTTACTAGCGTGTACAAGTTTTCGGATTAGGAAAAAGTTTAATTTTTGCCCTCTTCAGTCTAGGCAAACTAAGTCATGTTGCACTGGTTTTGTATCTTGGCCTGATGCCGAAGCGTGGGCTCAAGTGGCAGAAGAGGAGGGCATGTAAATTGGGCCAAAACAACTTTGGTGATGCATACTTTTGAGGTTTCGTTCCTATGGTGTGGTTTCCTCATTCATCATCCCAACAAGTCCAACAACCCTCATTTTCGAGTCCCACTACAATTGATATGTTACCAAAAGTGGATGGATCAAAACCTGTATTGAACTAAGTTTCTCCCATCGGCCTACATATATGGAAAAGCATTATATTCATTGGTTCTTACTTACATGCGTGTACAAGTTTTTGGATTAAGAAAAAGTTTAATTTTCGCCCTCTTCAGTCTAGGCAAACTGAGTCATGCTGCGCTGGTTTTCTATCTCGGCCTGGTGCTGAAGATTGGTCTCATGGGGCAAAAGAGGAGGGCATGTAAGTTGGGTCAAAACAACTTTGCTGATGCATATTTTTGAGGTTTCGTTCCTATGTTGTGGTTTGCTCATTCATCATACCAACAAGTCCAACAACCCTCGATTCCGTGTCCCACAACAATTTATATGTTAACAACAGTGGATGGATCAAAACCTGTATTGAATTACGTTTCTTTCATCGGCCTACATATATGGAAAACCATTATATTCATAGGTTCCTACTTACTAGCGTGTACATGTTTTCGAATTAGGAAAAAGTTTAATTTTCGCCCTCTTCAGTCTAGGCAAACTGAGTCATGCTACGTTGATTTTATATCTCGTACTGATGCCGAAGCGTGGGCTCAAGTGCCAGAAGAGGAGGGCATGTAAGTTGGGCCAAAACTACTTTGGTGATGCATATTTTTGAGGTTTCGTTCCTATGGTGTGGTTTCCTCATTCTTCTTCCCAACAAGTCCAACAACCCTCCATTCCGAGTCCCACAACAATTGATATGTTAACAATAGTCGATGGATCAAAACCTGTATTGAATTAAGTTTCTCCCACGGCCATTGGTTCCTACAAGCGTATACAAGTTTTCGGATTAGGACTCCCTCTTCAGTCTAGGCAAACTGAGTCATGCTGCGTTGGATTTGTATCTCGGACTAATGCCGAAGCATGGGCTCAAGTGGCAGAAGATGAGGGCATGTAAGTTGGGCCAAAACAACTTTGGTGATGCATATTTTTGAGGTTTCGTTCCTATGGTGTGGTTTCATCATTCATCGTACCAACAAGTCCAACAACCCTCGATTCCGAGTCCCACAACAATTGATATGTTAACAACAGTGGATGGATCAAAACTGGTATTGAATTAAGTTTCTACCATCGGCCTACATATATGGAAAAGCATTATATTCATTGGTTCTTACTTACTAGCGTGTACAGTTTTCGGATTTGGAAAAAGTTTAATTTTTGCCCTCTTCAGTCTAGTTAATCTGAGTCATGCTGCGTTGGTTTTGTATCTCGGGCTGATGCCAAAGCTTGGGCTCAAGTGGGAGAAGAGGAAGGCATGTAAGTTGGGCCAAAACAACTTTGGCGATGCATATTTTTGAGGTTTCGTTCCTACGGTTTGGTTTCCTAATTCATCATACCAACATGTCCAACAACCCTCGATTCCGAGTCCCACAACAATTGATTTGTTAACAAAAGTGGATGGTTTAACTGGTATTGAATTAAGTTTTTCCCATCGGCCTACATATATGGAAAAGCATTATATTTATTGGTTCCTACTAGCGTGTACAAATTTTCAGATTAGGAAAAAGTTTAATTTTCGCCTTCTTCAGTCGGGGCAAACTAAGGCATGCTGGGTTGGTTTTGTATCTCGGACTGATGCCGAAGCGTGGGCTCAAGTGGCAGAAGAGGAGGGCATGTAAGTTGAGCCAAAACAACTTTGGTGATTCATATTGTTTCCTCGTTCATCTTACCAACAAGTCCAATAAACCTCGATTCCGAGGCCCACAACAATTGATATGTTAACAACAGTGGATGGATTAAAACCTGTATTGAATTACGTTTCTCCCATCGGCCTACATATATGGAAAAGCATTATATTCATTGGTTCCTACTTACAAGCGTGTACAAGTTTTTGGATTAGGAAAAAGTTTAATTTTCGCCCTCTTCAGTCTAGGCAAACTGAGTCATGCTGCGTTGGATTTGTATCTCGGACTAATGTCGAAGCGTGGGCTCAAGTGGCAGAAGATGAGGGCATGTAAGTGGGGCCAAAACAACTTTGGTGATGCATATTTTTGGGGTTTCTTTCCTATGGTGTGGTTTCCTCTTTCATCATACCAACAAGTCCAACAACCCCTGATTTCGAGTCCCACAACAATTGATATGTTAACAACAGCGGATGGATCAAAACCTGTACTGAATTAAGTTTCTCCCAACGGCCTACATATATGGAAAAGCATTAAATTCGATGGTTCCTACTTACTAGCGTGTACAAGTTTTCGGATTAGGAAAAAGTTAATTTTCGCCCTCTTCAGCCTACGCAAACTGAGTCATGCTGCGTTGGTTTTGTATCTCGGACTAATGCCGAAGCGTGGGCTCAAGTGGCAGAAAAGGAGGGATGTAAGTTGGGCCAAAACTACTTTGGCGATGCATATTTTTGAGGTTTCGTTCCTATGGTGTGGTTTCCTCATTCATCATACCAACAAGTCCAACAACCCTCGATTCTGAGTCCCACAACAATTGATATGTTAACAGAGGGTGGATCAAGACTGGTATTGAATTAAGTTTCTCCCATCGGCCTACATGTTTGGAAAAGCATTATATTCATTGGTTCTTACTTACTAGCGTGTACAGTTTTCGGATTAGGAAAAAGTTTAATTTTTGCCCTCTTCAGTCTAGGCAATCTGAGTTATGCTGCGTTGGTTTTGTATCTCGGGCTGATGCCAAAGCTTGGGCTCAAGTGGGAGAAGAGGAAGGCATGTAAGTTGGGCCAAAACAACTTTGGCGATGCATATTTTTGAGGTTTCGTTCCCACGGTTTGGTTTCCTAATTCATCATACCAACATGTCCAACAACCCTCGATTCCGAGTCCCACAACAATTGATATGTTAACAAAAGTGGATGGTTTAACTGGTATTGAATTAAGTTGTTCCCATCGGCCTACATATATGGAAAAGCATTATATTCATTGGTTCCTACTTACTAGCGTGTACAAATTTTCAGATTAGGAAAAGTTTAATTTTCGCCCTCTTCAGTCGGGGCAAACTAAGTCATGCTGCGTTGGTTTTGTATCTCAGACTGATGCCGAAGCGTGGGCTCAAGTGGCAGAAGAGGAGGGCATGTAAGTTGAGCCAAAACAACTTTGGTGATGCATATTGTTTCCTCGTTCATCTTACCAACAAGTCCAACAAACCTCGATTCCGAGGCCCACAACAATTGATATGTTAACAATAGTGGATGGATCAAAAGCTGTATTGAATTACGTTTCTCCCATCGGCCTACATATATGGAAAAGCATTATATTCATTGGTTCCTACTTACAAGCGTGTACAAGTTTTTAGATTAGGAAAAAGTTTAATTTTCGCCCAAGTCTGTCTAGGCATATTGAGTCATGCTGCGCTGGTTTTGTATCTCGGATTGATGCTGAAGCGTGGGCTCCAGTGGCAGAAGAGTTGGGCATGTAAGTTGGGCCAAAACAACTTTGGTGATGCATATTTTTGAGGTTTCTGTCCTATGGTGTGGGTTTCTCATTCATCATGCCAACAAGTCCAACAACCCTCGATTCCGAGTCCCACAACAATTGATATGTTAACAATAGTGGATGGACCAAAACCTGTATTGAATTAAGTTTCTCCCATCGGCCTACATATATGGAAAAGCATTATATTCATTGGTTCCTACTTACTAGCGTGTACAAGTTTTCGGATTAGGAAAAAGTTTAATCTTCGCCCTCTTCAGTCTATGAAAACTGAGTCATGCTGTGCTGGTTTTGTATCTCAGCCTGACGCCGAAGCGTCGGCTCAAGTGGCAGAAGAGGAGGGCATGTAAGATGGGCCAAAACAACTTTGGTGATGTATATTTTTGAAGTTTTGTTCCTATGGTGTGGTTTCTTTATTCATCTTCCCAACAAGTCCAACAACCCTCGATTTCGAGTCCCACAACAAATGATATGTTAACAATAGTGGATGGACCAAAACCTGTATTGAATTAAGTTTCTCCCATTGGCCTATATATATGGAAAAGCATTATATTAATTGGTTCCTACTTACTAGCGTGTACAAGGTTTTGAATTAGGAATAAGGTTAATTTTCGCCCTCTTCAGTCTAGGCAAACTGAGTCATTATGCGCTGGTTTTGTATCTCGTCCCGATGCCGAAGCGTGGGCTGAAGTGGCAGAAGAGGAGGGCATGTAAGTTGAGCCAAAACAACTTTGGTGATGCATATTTTTGAGGTTTCGTTCCTTTGGTGTGGTTTCCTCATTCATCTTACCAACAAATCCAACAAACCTCGATTCCGAGTCCCACAACAATTGATATGTTAACAATAGTGGATGGACTAAAACCTGTATTGAATTAAGTGTGGCGGAACC
Organism: Paspalum notatum; assembly: GCA_022530915.1. Classification (NCBI taxonomy): domain Eukaryota; kingdom Viridiplantae; phylum Streptophyta; class Magnoliopsida; order Poales; family Poaceae; genus Paspalum; species Paspalum notatum. The sequence goes on from CM039683.1 coordinate 7,660,494, forward strand.
GCCCTGCTTAATCGAGACTAAGCACACCTGCCACCTCTGGCTCGCAGTGCACTTAGGCCAGACTAAACCCGGTAGTCCGTCGAGAGTACTTCGGCTCTCGATAACACCATTCCCAGAGGAACCGACATCAAACACATCCGACTCTCGAAAGAGCCACAACAATTGCATCATCACGGGCAGTTGAAATAGAGAATAGTAGACCGGATTTACAAATATAAGAAGTCAAATACATTTCATAAAATAGCGGAAGCAATTTCAGAGTGTACATATAGCGGAAGCGTTTCCAAAATATCTCGCAGCGAAAACAATATACTTAAGTAGCCTTCACGAAGAGATGAACAAGGCGAGTAGCACCGAGCCCACCGGTACTACCACCTCCAACACAGCTATCCAGATGTCGCCAGTACCTGTAATCCAAAAGTGGGGGCAAACCCTAAGTACTAATTACTCAGTAGGACTTAATGGACGGGGCTTACGGCTGACGCAAAGCATGCTTACTAATCATGTGGATCCTTAGCTGTTGATTCTTAAATAAAGTCATGTGGACATAAGATAGCAGGATTTGACAGCTGCTATCCATTAATCATGAATAGAGGGAGTAGCCGTCTCAGGAGCGATACCACAGTACGTCGGGTCAGCCCTCCCTCAACCTCAAAGCATCTCCCAAGTCCATCGACCTTCTAGCAGTGGATGGGAAACACCATGAATAGAGGGACGAAACACACACATCCAATCATGGTTATATACAAAAACATGACTTAATAAACAGCATGTTACAGTCATTACTATGTTGCCCGACAGTGATATTTGGCATTCTCACACCTGGTGAGCATCAGCGATTCGAATCGATTTTTATATTCTCAGGAGTAACTAGAAATGCCAGGGGTATATGCTTACTAGCCATCGCGTTTCACACATATATTCCCCATCTGCACTTGTCCCATCCCAAGTTTGATTCAATCCTTCTATTGTTCCCAGGTTGTGCCGCCTTAGGAGCGATACCACGGTAACGTCGGGTCAGCCCTCCCTCGACTACAAGCTCCCCAAGGTGTCACAGTAGGAGTCTGTCTCTGTTCTTCGGATGGCACAAGTAAGACTTTCACCAGGCCCATGTCCTGGATAAGCACTCTAGCAATGTTATGCCAATCAGCAGACGAACAGCGGACGGGCCTTATGCGACTCGGGCGGAGTCCAGGGCACGATACCATGAACAATAAATAACTCATAAAATCTCCGTCCGGTCTCCATTTAAAACATGAGCAAGTATAATAACTTCCATAAGTGAGATTTCTGTCACCTTGTAAAGTCGTACCTACGAGACGAGTATAGTCACTCGTGTCTACTCGCACCAAGAAATCTAGGCACTCATCTTACGAACTTTACGTATAGGTGCTAGGGCCAGGGCGGCCAGGATGTCTAATGCAGTTGGTTTCAATCAACTCCTAATGCATATGCGTAAACATCAACAAAATTTGTATTAGCTGGGAGAAATCATGGTCCTGCCTACCGTTAATTGTTCTTAAGAAAACCAACAAACTAAACTATGTTAGTTTGCCGGGTCGTGAGGCTTTGCCCCAGGCAACCCCTTGAAGCAGGGACGGATTTAATCAGCGACCCTTCGTCTTCTTGCTTCGGATATAGCCTGTCGTCCGGTTCCTTGATCACTGGTTTCTCCTGAGTTGATAGCTTCTTGCACGTGGGTCTATATGCATGATAAAATGCTAGTGAGTGCAAGAGAATGCAAATGCATGTATATGATATAGTGTTATATGCATGACATAGTGCAAACAAGAGTACAACGAGTTGCAAATGTATGTAGGAGGTGTCAATGGTATATGATGCATGATCAAGCAGTTTATGAAGAATGGGTTCGGGTACTCTTAGTTAAATACCTCCAATAATGAGAAAACTTAACGACTTTGCTAAGAAATCATACAGCCCATCACTAAGAAATCATACAAACCATCACCATATTTTATCTTTGAAGTTATCACAAGTTAGTGTGTTATATGTGTACACAGTCCCTATCAAATGAAATGAAGTTGTCACTTGAAAGCGCCTTTATGAATATAATGCACTCGTGAGTTCATGTAGTTAGACAATTCAAATTGCTCTCAAATTTTTACCACATGTAGACACATACTTCATAGTGCTACTGCCAAAATTCCAGCAAGTTACCAGCCCTATAGCTTCTCAGATTTTTCATAATTTATCGGAATGGTTTCTGGACTTGAAATTTCTACAGCAAGCATTTCATGGCATGAACATCATATACAAAAATCAGCAAGCACAAAATCCATAGTTTAATATGACACCTATTTTCCATATATTTATCTTATGCAAATTAAGGTGCACTTATAAACAGTGTTAATGAACCTCCCAAAAATACTTTCTGGACTCCCTATCACACTAGTAGCACACCAGATTTTTCATAGATTTAACTATGCATCCTAGAACCACTTTCTCATTTTATTTAGTTAAGCAGGTGTCATATTGTCATTTTCAAATCACCATTTAAACTCAACATGCAAGGCTTCAAACTTTACCCGCATGCTATCCATACTGTATAATGCACATGAAAAATACCAGAGATCACATTTGAGCACACTTTATGTAGCCTTCATTTTCCAAGTCAAATAAATACACAAACTACATGCATAGGGCAAAACAGTAATTAAACAGTCAATGCTAGGGTACCAAAAATCACACAGTGCCTAGATGCCATAACAAAGCTACTGTCCAAGTTTCATAATTTTTGGAGTTCATTTGGTCTATTTTTACCATTTATTTACCTACACCATGCATGCACTAAACCAAGGGCAAAACAGACTTTTCACACCTTACCTATCATGTAGATCTACTCAAGAGGAGTCCATAGCCACTGAGTTTGTCCATTTTGGATTTTTCTTTGAATTGTTATGATTTTTCAAAGTTCACAGCTCAATATAAATGAATTTAAATGGAAAAACTCATAGACCGAGGGCTTGAATGTAATTAACCGTATACCTCAGGGGCTAGATCAGAAGATTATCCTGACTCAGTGCACAGTGCATCAGAAGATTAACCGTATACCGCGGCGGCGATGGCGGCGGGCACTCTGCGCTTGGGAGGGGGAGGCGGAGGGAGACGACTAGGCCTAGCGCGTTGGGCGCGGGAGGGGGAGGCGGTTGTAATGGCGGCGGTCGGGAGGCTCGGGGAGCAGCGGAGCGGCCGGCGCAGCTCGGACTCCGAGCTTGCGGCAATGGCGGGTCGGCCCTCTGCGCTTGGGGAAAGGAGGCAGAGGCGCGCGAGAGAGCGAGCAGTGGAGCGGCGAGTACGAAGGGAGCCAGGGGTGCGTCCAGGTTCATGATGGGCGCGGGGTCTTCATGTGGCGGAACCGCCCTGCTTAATCTAGGCTAAGCACACCTGCCACCTCTGGCTCGCAGTGCACTTAGGCTAGACTAAACCCGGTAGTCCGTCGAGCTACCAAAAAGGGCACTCGATAAAACCATCGCCCGAGGAGACCGACATCACACACATTTAGCCCTCGAAAGAGCCACAACAGATTACATCATCACAGGCAGTTGAAGTAGAGAATAAGTAGACTTAGTTTACAAACCGAGGATAATAGTCAAATACATGTTCAAAGATAGCGGAAGCGATTAAAAAATATACATGTATAGCGGAGTCGAATTCAGAGTATGTATAGCGGAAGCGTTTTCAAAAATCTCGCAGCGGAAACAATATACTTAAATAGTCTTCATGAAGAGATAAACAAGGCGAGTAGCACCGAGCCCACCGGTTCTACCACCTCCAACACAGTTATCCAGTTGTCTTCAGTACCTGTAAGCCAAAAGTGGGGGCAAACCCTGAGTACTAATTACTCAGTAGGACTTAATGGAATTGGCTTACGGCTGACGCAAAGCTTGCTTACTAAGAATTTGATCCTTAGCTGTTGATTTTAAACAAAATCAAGTCAACATGTGGAAGCAGGATTTACAGCTGCTTGCTTTATCATATAGAGTAGGATTTGACAGCTACTTAGTTTATCATATCAATAATACTAATCATGAGTATAATAAAAAGCTGCATGAAAGTAAAGCATGTATATTCAAGTATGTAGTATTCAAAACCATGAATTCGTAATACAACATATTCAAGTGGATTACTACTTTGCCCGTCAGTGGTATTGGCATTCTCACACCTGGTGAGCATCAGCGATTCGAATCGATTTTTATATTCCCGGGAATAACTAGAAGCACCAGGATGGCATATGCTTACTAACTCCCAGCGTTCCACATATGCTTCTCCCATCTCCACCTGTCCCGTCTCAAGTTCGATGACCACTCCCGCCTGACTCTCGGAGCGCGTTGTCGCAGGAGCGGTACCTCGGTTACGTCGGGTTCTGCCCTCCTTTGACACCCGCCTCCGCGGCCACCTTCCTCTCAACCAGTGGGTAGGAACGTGCCCCTTGCTTGAGACGTCACAAGTAAGACTTTCACCGGCCCATAGATTCCGGATAAGCACCCTAGCAATGTTATGCCGACCAATAGGCGAACAACGACCGGCCTTATGCGACTCGGGCGGAGTCCACCATACCATCCATATCATTATCATCATTTTTCTCATATTACCATATCTCCGCCCGGTCTCGAGTTAAAACCATGAGCATCCTCATAGCTTCCATCATAGTAATAGTTCCTGTGACTTTTGAAAAATCACCTACGCGACGAGTGACTCCATTCACTCGTGTCTACTCGTACCTAGCATTACTAGGCATACTCGTCCTACGCACTCTATTGTAGGTGCTAGGGCCAGGGCGGCCAAGGAGTCTAATGCAAATGGTTTCCAAACAACTCCTAATGCAGATGCGTAAGCATTCAACAAAATCATTTGCTAGGTAAAGCATGGTCCTGCCTACCTTTGATTCACTTTAATAAAGCCAACAAACTAAGCTACTGTTAGTTTGCCGGGTTGTGAGGCTTTGCCCCAGGCAACCCCTTGATCCCTTGGACAACTCCTCCTTCCAAACACGACTGATGGGCCCTCCAGGTCGCGAGTGGGGCTTAGTTGGTCTTTTGGATCACCGTTGGTTGAAGTAGTTCCACGCGCCCGTTTCTGGATCACGTATCTGCAATAAGCGCCACTATATGGATGACATGCATGGTGATGCAAGGAATAGGATGCATGAATATCACACACACACGATAAACGGTCATTGCATGCTTAGACAGAAAAGTGATTGACAATCATTTAAACAAGATCACTCTGGTGGACATAAAGCTAGCATAACCCCTATAATTAGAGACACGCAATACAACACTCGAACAATCGTACGTGTATAACTATCAACTCATCGACCGTAAAGGAAACGTGACAATGCTGTGACCCGATAAAATAAGCAATAGCTATTTAGATTACTAAGATACATGCATGGGGTGGGGTGATGTTTAATCCCTCCTAGTGAGTCAACCATATCAGACAAAGTACATGAGAGAAACACACGATAAGACTTAAATTACCAGTCACTATTATCATACCAAATGTACACAAGCATTAAGTAAATAGGTTACATTCAATTTGACCTAAATTAAGTTATTGCTATCTACCTTTCAATGATGAAATACTTTTATGGTTATGGACTTGCAACTTAGTCATATGAGGATGAAACATGAATGTGGAGTACATAGAGTCATCAATCTTACAAGGTTCCATTCTGGCATAGCGAAATTAATTATACTAAGTGGAGTTTACATGAGAAATCATGAGCACATATGAATACATTAAAATTCCATTCTTATTTACTTCGCCTTCAATCTCATTTAATTGATCACATATAAACCCTTCATGAAACAACAACCACAATACATGAACAATCCACATAAACTTACTTACAGGGTAACATAGCTACATGAATTTTGGTGGACTTCTTGGAGCATGGTAAATAGCACTTTTCTATTTTATTGATTAAATCATCATAACACTTGTCATTTTCATACCACATAGAAATCAGCAAGCAAAACATGTGAAACTTTATTTATAGACTGCACTGGATCAAATAAGTGTAGCATAATTTTCAGGGATTTTTCCTTGCATTCTAAAGTCACCTTTTCCATTTATTTAGATAAGCAAGCCATATCTTTGTTAATTTCAAATCACCATTCAAACTTAACATGCACAACTTCATATTTCACCAGTGGACTATTCGTACTACCCAAGGTATATGAAAAATGCCAGAGAGTCACTTTGAGACCAATTCATATAGCCTACATTTTCCAAGTTAATTAAATGCACAAAACACATGTGAAATGGCAAAACAGTGATTATATAGTCAATGCTAGGGCTAGCAAAATTCACACAGTGCCAAGAGAACATGTTAAAGCCACTGTCCAAGTTTCATAGCATTTGAAGTTCACTTGACCCACTTTTGACATTTATGTTGCTTTAACATGCATGCAACTAAACAAGGGTACAACAGTCATTTCACACATCCATATCATACCTATTCTGTAGATCTACTTAAGATGAGTTCATAGCCACTGAGTTTGTCTTTTTAGGATTTTTCTTTGATTTGTTATGAATTTCCAAAGTTCACAGCTCAAATAAACACATTTAAATGGAAAACATTAGATCTAAGGACTAGAACGTAATTAACCATAGACTTCAGGGGCCTGCGAGGAAATAAACACAGACTCATTAAACAGCGCATTGGACTTGAAACAAAATAGACAAACATGCAGGGGGATTTTTGCTAAACGACCTCTTTCTTCTTCCTCGGGCAGGGGAGAGGAGGCGCGCGGCCGGTGGCGTGGCGGCGTGAATCCGGGCGTAGAGGCGGGGACTTGGAGCCGAGGGGATGGCGGTCGGTCCCTCTGGCGACGGGGAAACTCTCCCCCTTAGTCTCTTTGCGTGAGGGGGCTTGTAGAAGCGGGACGGCGGCGGTGAACTAGCGGCGTGTTGGCGCGCGGAGTGTGCCGGCGCGCCTCGATCCGCCGGCTCCGGCGAGGGGAAAGGCCACGGGGTGGCGCGCCGGTTGCGCGGCGAGATGGGGAATGCAGCGGAGGTGGTCTATTGGCGCAGAGACGGCCCGGCGGTGGCCCTCCACGGCGAGGCATGGACGAGCGCGCTCGGCGAGCGGCGGCGTACGCGGAGCGGGTGGAGGAGGCGACGGCGGGGGACGAGAACCTGGGGTTTTGGCGGAGGGAGGTGTGGCGGCGCCGGGGCGCGCATTGGGCGAAGGGGAGGCGGCCCAAGGCGACCAGCGCAGTGAGCTCGCCGAGAGCTGGACCACGGCGAGTGGCCTCGGCGTGCTCGCTCGCGGAAGGTCCTAGGGGCAGGGCCGGCTCTGGAACCTCGGGGGATCGACGGAGGGGCTCGAGGCAGTTGTGGTGGAGGTGGTGGCTGGGCTAGCGGAGGCCTACAGGGGCGGTGGCGTGAGCTCAACTGAGCTCGGCCATGGCGGCTTGCTCCGGTCGCGCGGCGGGGGCGCAGCAGAGGCAGGGAGCGAGGGTGAGGGTGCGGGCGAGTGGAGAACGAGGACGTGTTGGCGTCCAAGTTCAGAAGCCGGGGCGCGGGCGCGATCCGTGGGCGCGCGGCGCTGCCCGGCCGTCGCCGGCCGCGTGGTCGCCATCGGCCCGGACACGGTGGCGGCCGGGGGCGTGGGGCCCACCTGTCATTGACCGGGAAAAAGGAGGAAAAAGAAAATAGAAAAATGTGTTTTCTCTTGTGTTGAAAATCGCCATTTAGACCAATTTAGAGGCCGAATTTGGAAAAAGTCCAATTTAATGAAATGTTCTACTCTTTGAACTCTACAACTTTGTCAATAGGCATGATTTCAAATTCGGTATGGAAATATGAAATTCATTTGAATTTAGCTCTCAAGTTTAATTTGGCCCACAAACCCCATTTATTTGAAAATTCCAAAAGTCCTATTTATGGACATTATCTCCCAAGGTGCCTTTTGAAAAGTTTGTTTAGAATTTTAAAACTTACAACTTCTCTAATTTGAGCTTTGCATGAAAGTGGCTGTAGGTTAGAGTAAATTTGGAATTTCAAATCAGCCCTAATTTGAACCGGTTTTCTGTGCTGGCAATAAATGACCTTAAGCTCCATTTAAACCTCAATATGCGACCAAGCTCAAATTACCAAATTTACTCTAACCTACAGCCACTTTCATGCAAAGCTCAAATTAGAGAAGTTGTAAGTTTTAAAATTCTAAACAAACTTTTCAAAAGGCACCTTGGGAGATAATGTCCATAAATAGGAGTTTTGGAATTTTCAAATAAATGGGGTTTGTGGGCCAAATTAAACTTGAGAGCTAAATTCAAATGAATTTCATATTTCCATACCGAATTTGAAATCATGCCTATTGACAAAGTTGTAGAGTTCAAAGAGTAGAACATTTCATTAAATTGGACTTTTTCCAAATTCGGCCTCTAAATTGGTCTAAATGGCGATTTTCAACACAAGAGAAAACACATTTTTCTATTTTCTTTTTCCTCCTTTTTCCCGGTCAATGACAGGTGGGCCCCACGCCCCCGGCCGCCACCGTGTCCGGGCCGATGGCGACCACGCGGCCGGCGACGGCCGGGCAGCGCCGCGCGCCCACGGATCGCGCCCGCGCCCCGGCTTCTGAACTTGGACGCCAACGCGTCCTCGTTCTCCACTCGCCCGCACCCTCACCCTCGCTCCCTGCCTCTGCTGCGCCCCCGCCGCGCGACCGGAGCAAGCCGCCATGGCCGAGCTCAGTTGAGCTCACGCCACCGCCCCTGTAGGCCTCCGCTAGCCCAGCCACCACCTCCACCACAACTGCCTCGAGCCCCTCCGTCGATCCCCCGAGGTTCCAGAGCCGGCCCTGCCCCTAGGACCTTCCGCGAGCGAGCACGCCGAGGCCACTCGCCGTGGTCCAGCTCTCGGCGAGCTCACTGCGCTGGTCGCCTTGGGCCGCCTCCCCTTCGCCCAATGCGCGCCCCGGCGCCGCCACACCTGCCTCCGCCAAAACCCCAGGTTCTCGTCCCCCGCCGTCGCCTCCTCCACCCGCTCCGCGTACGCCGCCGCTCGCCGAGCGCGCTCGTCCATGCCTCGCCGTGGAGGGCCACTGCCGGGCCGTCTCTGCGCCAATAGACCACCTCCGCTGCATTCCCCATCTCGCCGCGCAACCGGCGCGCCACCCCGTGGCCTTTCCCCTCGCCGGAGCCGGCGGATCGAGGCGCGCCGGCACACTCCGCGCGCCAACACGCCGCTAGTTCACCGCCGCCGTCCCGCTTCTACAAGCCCCCTCACGCAAAGAGACTAAGGGGGAGAGTTTCCCCGTCGCCAGAGGGACCGACCGCCATCCCCTCGGCTCCAAGTCCCCGCCTCTACGCCCGGATTCACGCCGCCACGCCACCGGCCGCGCGCCTCCTCTCCCCTGCCCGAGGAAGAAGAAAGAGGTCGTTTAGCAAAAATCCCCCTGCATGTTTGTCTATTTTGTTTCAAGTCCAATGCGCTGTTTAATGAGTCTGTGTTTATTTCCTCGCAGGCCCCTGAAGTCTATGGTTAATTACGTTCTAGTCCTTAGATCTAATGTTTTCCATTTAAATGTGTTTATTTGAGCTGTGAACTTTGGAAATTCATAACAAATCAAAGAAAAATCCTAAAAAGACAAACTCAGTGGCTATGAACTCATCTTAAGTAGATCTACAGAATAGGTATGATATGGATGTGTGAAATGACTGTTTTACCCTTGTTTAGTTGCATGCATGTTAAAGCAACATAAATGTCAAAAGTGGGTCAAATGAACTTCAAATGCTATGAAACTTGGACAGTGGCTTTAACATGTTCTCTTGGCACTGTGTGAATTTTGCTAGCCCTAGCATTGACTATATAATCACTGTTTTGCCATTTCACATGTGTTTTGTGCATTTAATTAACTTGGAAAATGTAGGCTATATGAATTGGTCTCAAAGTGACTCTCTGGCATTTTTCATATACCTTGGGTAGTACGAATAGTCCACTGGTGAAATATGAAGTTGTGCATGTTAAGTTTGAATGGTGATTTGAAATTAACAAAGATATGGCTTGCTTATCTAAATAAATGGAAAAGGTGACTTCAGAATGCAAGGAAAAATCCCTGAAAATTATGCTACACTTATTTGATCCAGTGCAGTCTATAAATAAAGTTTCACATGTTTTGCTTGCTGATTTCTATGTGGTATGAAAATGACAAGTGTTATGATGATTTAATCAATAAAATAGAAAAGTGCTATTTACCATGCTCCAAGAAGTCCACCAAAATTCATGTAGCTATGTTACCCTATAAGTAAGTTTATGTGGATTGTTCATGTATTGTGGTTGTTGTTTCATGAAGGGTTTATATGTGATCAATTAAATGAGATTGAAGGTGAAGTAAATAAGAATGGAATGTTAATGTATTCATATGTGCTCGTGATTTCTCATGTAAACTCGACTTAGTATAATTAATTTCGCAATGCCAGAATGGAACCTTGTAAGATTGATGACTCTATGTACTCCACATTCATGTTTCATCCTCATATGACTAAGTTGCAAGTCCATAACCATAAAAGTATTTCATCATTGAAAGGTAGATAGCAATAACTTAATTTAGGTCAAATTGAATGTAACCTATTTACTTAATGCTTGTGTACATTTGGTATGATAATAGTGACTGGTAATTTAAGTCTTATCGTGTGTTTCTCTCATGTACTTTGTCTGATATGGTTGACTCACTAGGAGGGATTAAACATCACCCCACCCCATGCATGTATCTTAGTAATCTAAATAGCTATTGCTTATTTTATCGGGTCACAGCATTGTCACGTTTCCTTTACGGTCGATGAGTTGATAGTTATACACGTACGATTGTTCGAGTGTTGTATTGCGTGTCTCTAATTATAGGGGTTATGCTAGCTTTATGTCCACCAGAGTGATCTTGTTTAAATGATTGTCAATCACTTTTCTGTCTAAGCATGCAATGACCGTTTATCGTGTGTGTGTGATATTCATGCATCCTATTCCTTGCATCACCATGCATGTCATCCATATAGTGGCGCTTATTGCAGATACGTGATCCAGAAACGGGCGCGTGGAACTACTTCAACCAACGGTGATCCAAAAGACCAACTAAGCCCCACTCGCGACCTGGAGGGCCCATCAGTCGTGTTTGGAAGGAGGAGTTGTCCAAGGGATCAAGGGGTTGCCTGGGGCAAAGCCTCACAACCCGGCAAACTAACAGTAGCTTAGTTTGTTGGCTTTATTAAAGTGAATCAAAGGTAGGCAGGACCATGCTTTACCTAGCAAATGATTTTGTTGAATGCTTACGCATCTGCATTAGGAGTTGTTTGGAAACCATTTGCATTAGACTCCTTGGCCGCCCTGGCCCTAGCACCTACAATAGAGTGCGTAGGACGAGTATGCCTAGTAATGCTAGGTACGAGTAGACACGAGTGAATGGAGTCACTCGTCGCGTAGGTGATTTTTCAAAAGTCACAGGAACTATTACTATGATGGAAGCTATGAGGATGCTCATGGTTTTAACTCGAGACCGGGCGGAGATATGGTAATATGAGAAAAATGATGATAATGATATGGATGGTATGGTGGACTCCGCCCGAGTCGCATAAGGCCGGTCGTTGTTCGCCTATTGGTCGGCATAACATTGCTAGGGTGCTTATCCGGAATCTATGGGCCGGTGAAAGTCTTACTTGTGACGTCTCAAGCAAGGGGCACGTTCCTACCCACTGGTTGAGAGGAAGGTGGCCGCGGAGGCGGGTGTCAAAGGAGGGCAGAACCCGACGTAACCGAGGTACCGCTCCTGCGACAACGCGCTCCGGGAGTCAGGCGGGAGTGGTCATCGAACTTGAGACGGGACAGGTGGAGATGGGAGAAGCATATGTGGAACGCTGGGAGTTAGTAAGCATATGCCATCCTGGTGCTTCTAGTTATTCTCGGGAATATAAAAATCGATTCGAATCGCTGATGCTCACCAGGTGTGAGAATGCCAATACCACTGACGGGCAAAGTAGTAATCCACTTGAATATTTTGTATTACGAATTCATGGTTTTGAATACTACATACTTGAATATACATGCTTTACTTTCATGCAGCTTTTTATTATACTCATGATTAGTATTATTGATATGATAAACTAAGTAGCTGTCAAATCCTACTCTATATGATAAAGCAAGCAGCTGTAAATCCTGCTTCCACATGTTGACTTGATTTTGTTTAAAATCAACAGCTAAGGATCAAATTCTTAGTAAGCAAGCTTTGCGTCAGCCGTAAGCCAATTCCATTAAGTCCTACTGAGTAATTAGTACTCAGGGTTTGCCCCCACTTTTGGCTTACAGGTACTGAAGACAACTGGATAACTGTGTTGGAGGTGGTAGAACCGGTGGGCTCGGTGCTACTCGCCTTGTTTATCTCTTCATGAAGACTATTTAAGTATATTGTTTCCGCTGCGAGATTTTTGAAAACGCTTCCGCTATACATACTCTGAATTCGACTCCGCTATACATGTATATTTTTTAATCGCTTCCGCTATCTTTGAACATGTATTTGACTATTATCCTCGGTTTGTAAACTATGTCTACTTATTCTCTACTTCAACTGCCTGTGATGATGTAATCTGTTGTGGCTCTTTCGAGGGCTAAATGTGTGTGATGTCGGTCTCCTCGGGCGATGGTTTTATCGAGTGCCCTTTTTGGTAGCTCGACGGACTACCGGGTTTAGTCTAGCCTAAGTGCACTGCGAGCCAGAGGTGGCAGGTGTGCTTAGCCTAGATTAAGCAGGGCGGTTCCGCCACAGCTAGTATCAGAGCCGATCATACACAAACAACAGTTATATCATCAAGTTTTGGTTTACAAAACTATTTTCGAAAGCCTCTTTTCACGTAATTCAAAAATGAGAGTATGCGATATGCCCGTATAAGGATGTTAGTGTTATCCAGGTGACATCACTGACAATCTGACCTAGATAGAACTCATATGCATATTCGGCGCTTTGGGAAGCAACTTTTCGGCCATAGCTGTCCCCAGTACTGGTGGAAGCTACTGGGATTTGCGAATGGTTGTAAACCCTGCATTCATGCCCCGTAGTAAAAGCTCTTTAAGGGTGGTGGGCATGCTTTGGATGCTTTCATGCCCACCACACTTATATTTGGTTTTGGGATCCACCCTTTTCTTCGACAGTCCCCAGTACTGGTGGAAAGTCAAGCTTTGAGGAAAAGGTGCATCGGCCCACCAACGTTGTCCACGCAGCGGTCACGCGTGGATGCCACATTAGGTGGTAATGTATGAGCATGCATTCTTCTGCAGGTACACTAACCACGTGCGAAATTAAGAACGACTAGACAACGGCTAGTTGCATTATGGAGAGACGTGCATATATGTCACCGAAGTATCGCTAGCTAGATATAAAATACATAGGATGAGGGAAGTGAGACCGGATAGGACGAATCATGCATCATTCATCTCATCTCATGTGCTTTACTATGTGTGGGATTGAAAATGACTAGATACATATGTTATCGTACGCATGGTTGTTAGTAATAACAAGTTAACATGAGAATTGCGTGCATGATGCTATTGTGGGTACGTGAGTAGAAATCTGAGACGAACTAGCTGAAACGTTGTATAAGGTGCTTATAAAACGTAAAATTGTGACCCTTGCCGAAGTCGTACCTTCTGCATTAGTACAACCGCATTAACTGGAAACTTTCTACAACAAAGCTGAAGAGGACAATGAAACAAATAATTGTTCCTCTTAGGTTTGATTCAAAGGTGTTTGTAAAGGTAGCCAACAGTCACTTTAAGTCAGAACTCCACATCGGGACCATTACGCTAAAAATCTGGTAACTTGAAGTTTGAGACTTTTGAATAGAGAATTGGCCAAAAGGGATTTGGTAAAAACTCTGAATACGAATGCTCGAGACCATCTTTGGGTTCCTTCCAAAAAGCTAACCGCAACCTGTTCACATCAGAAAGGGAGCGATAAAAAGTCGTGTTACATGTGATGATAGGGTCGTTTTCATTACACTTTCTCAAGCACGGAAGTACGATCGCACTATGACCATACCAAGATTTTCAGATTCTTGTATTGACACAGACCTTATTCTTCCTGCTACAAATGTCGCAGCCTTCGACGCAGCCCTTCGACTTATGCCCTAATTACCAGGGGTCCACGAAAGCTAAAACAATAGTACCTCGAGACCCTAAGAAGAGAAAAGCGGGAGAGTCTTCCACTGAGGGGGCCTCAGTTCAACATCTACGACCCGGCATGGTTCTATTAAAAGGATTTTTCAAGCCTGAAGATCAGATCGAGATGGTTCGTATGTGTCGACAACTGGGTAAGGGCCCAGGAGGGTTTTACAGGCCAAGCCTCAAGAATGGTGCCAAGCTAAATTTGTGGATGATTTCTCTGGGAAAGAACTGGGATCCGACGGCACGCTCATATGGACCCACACGTCCATTCGATGGAGCACAAGCCCCAACAATACCAGACGCTTTCAAGATGATTGCTCAAACTGCGAACTCCACTGCAGGCGAGTTTCCTCAGATTAACCCGGACATATGCATCATCAACTACTACACCAACTCTGGGAAGCTCGGACTTCACCAAGACAGGGACGAGTCAGAGAGTAGCCTTAGCAAAGGTTTACCTTTCATATCCATCTCCATAGGAGACACCGCTGAGTTCTTGTTCGGCGACACGAGAGACAAAGACCAAGCGACCAAGATCAACCTCGAATCTGGTGACGTTCTCATACTCGGTGGAGAATCAAGACTATTGTTTCATGGCATTTCCCATGTGAAGACCAACACTGCACCAAGTTGGTTGAAAGAAGAAACGGGCATTCGTCCGGGACGCATCAATTTTACATTTAGGCAGTACTAGCTAAGTACCAATTCGTACGGGGGCGACCATCGTGAGCTGCTGTAATCCAAAGATTCTGATTCTCATAGCTGATATGTGTCTCCCGTACCTAGCTCCTTAGAATCAATATGTACCCAATCCTCGTGACTAGCGTATCTTGTTTGTCCTGTAATGCATTCTGAATTCCTAAGTCGTCATGTTCTGAGCTCTAGCATTCCGGAACTTCAGTCTTTGTAAACCATGATGCTCTACTTTGTCGTCATGATGTTTCAAAATTCAAGTTATGGCGATGCTCCAAAACCCTGAGGACCCCATGCCTCGTTTCATGGATTTATATCGTTCGCATGTTAAGCTTTATAGGCCCACCCTTTGGCACATTTTCTTATGGCTTTGAAATCAAATCACCACTGCTCTAGGCCTGGCTGCCCTCACCAGAGGTATCACAACAAGGGAATGAGAAGATGAAGATGAAGAATACTCCATAGCTGCGGTTTCAGTTCAACGTCTGTGACTCGAGAGGATCCTACTGAAGGGAATCGCCAAGCCTGGAGATGAAGTCAGGATAGCTCATACATGATTACCTTTACATACTGGGTCCTTAGGATTCTATAGGCTTAACTACTGGAACAATAAGCAAGCCTCCAAGAGGTCTCTGAGAAGAATACCCAAGCTTTCATCATCGGAGACTTTTCTCCAATCAAACCGACATACACAGCGTCAACATCTACACCGATACAATTTGAAACCCCACCTCGACTCCGGCAACGACCTCGGATTCGGTGCCTAATCCAGATTCCCACCTCGTGGTGTCACCCACGTGAAGCTCCGCGCTGCATCGACATGACTGGAAAAAGAAGCTAACTGCCGACAAAAATGTTTTTAAATCCTACGATTAGGCAAACCGTACGGGTACCGATAGGTGTAGTAACAATGTTTAGCTTTGTCATATATTGGCTGCACATTGAATAAGTACGGTTCACTGCGCCATTTGATTCTAACTTCGTGGAATCAACTCTAGTGTATCATGCCTTTCCCAAAAATTGCAAGACCTGAGTTCCAAGCTCCCCTGTCCTGTGCATTTCAAGCTCTTGCCCTCCACGCATTTCAAACTTTTGTAGTCCACATGTTTTGGGTTCACACCAAATTCATGTACTTCTGAGTCTATGTCACCACCCCGACTCAACAGTTGATGGGCCCTATTTCTCTCGTTCTCATGATTCTTGTGTTTCCAACCTTTGGAATCTATGAGCTTTTGACTCCTTGGTCTACGTCACCAATACATCAAGATTCATGGCATACATACTATTTGTTCAGGTCCTTATGTAACCTGATATTGTTCGCATCTCCTGAAATTGGATAGTTGTGCCACTCTTGATGTAGTGTTTACCCGAGCAGTCTGTGGTGCCGCGACGGAACCTAGGGCCTCGTGTGTACGGCCGTCACTCGGTTGTGTCACTAGGTGCGCGTTGGTATCAAGGCATGCAAAGGCATGACACCACTATAATTGTGGAACATTCCTACCCAACTTCTAACGCCTTGTTGACCTCTATCCCTCTAATTCGTGGAAGTAATTCACTCTATTTCCACTGCCGCCTAGTATCGTTTCTTTGCTTTGTTTCACCTTGCCTTTCTTGATCTGTGGGAAAAATCCGTCTCAATCCCCGTATCGTTCACACCTTTTCCTCGCCTTGTTGAATCATGGTCTTCTCGATCAGTGGGGACGGATCGACTCTATGGTTCCACTCGTCCACATCTCTTCGTTGACTTTGTTTATCCTTGCTAGTCGTGCTTCATGAGGATGATCAATTCTATCTCTATGGTACAATTACAACCGTTGGTCCTAGCTTCGGACTCCTTTATACTTACCTTGATCAGCTTTAACGTCCGTATCTGTGGGAATGCTTGGTTCCATTTCCACTGTTTTGCTACGTCATTCCATGGCCTTCTTCCAACTTGCCTCTCTTGATTTGTGGGAAGCAATCAACTCTGTTTCCGCCACACTTCACCCTTTAGGCGAGGGCGCGGCGCGGCCAGTGCGCTGGCGGCCATGGGCGGGGTGCGCAGAGCGCGCCCGCCGCGTGGGCGCTGGGGAGAGGGAAAGGGAACGGTGGGGCGCGATGTGGACTCGGTCCGTGGACCGGGTGTCACTGACATGTGGGACCGGGGTGGGAAGAGAAAGGGAGGGTCTATAGACCGAGTGCGTGGAGACACGGAAATGGTGGGACCCACTGGACCGGATGTTTGTCCGACGTGGGCGGGAATCCGGTGGACTGCTCGGTGGGGCCCGCCGGTCAGTGAGAGGAAAAGAGAGGGAAAATCACGTTTTTGAACCGGTTAGAGGCCGAATCTAAAAATACTCCAATTGGAGGAAGTGTTCTAAATTTGTTCCTCTACATTTCCCTTATAAACTTGTATACCTTGTTCTATTCAAAAATCTGGGGCAAATTTGAATTTGAGCTGCTGACCAAGGTTTGACCAATAGAACCCTCCAGTTTAGAAATTCTAAAAGTCTATTTTCTAGGAACTTTCACAAAAGGAGTTTTATACCAATGTTGTTCACAATTTCGTGATCTACAACTTTCTCAATATAAGCATTGCAAGATTTTGGCTTTAAGATCAAGTAAATTTAAAATTACTAAACAGGTCATGTTTGGACAGAATTCACATGCTGACAGAAAAAGCCCCAAAACTCTATGCAAACCTTCATGCATGTCAAAGCACAAATTACCAAAGTTGTTCATCATTAAATTGTCTACAAGTTTGTCAATATGAGTTTCACCCAAATCCAAATAGGATCAAAGTTATAGGCACAATCACAAAGACATATCAGCAGAAAACAGGTTTCGATAAGTGGCATTTCAACCAAGTTTGAATTAGGGCTCAAATGCATGTCATTGTATGATGCATTATGATGAATGTTGCATGTATGATGAATGATTATGCACTTGAGATGCCGGAGCATCACAACCCACCCCCCTTAAAGAAATCTCGTCCCAAGATTCTGATGTGATGTGGGTGGATAAGTTAAACGAGAAGAAAGTGCACTGTGTATGAATTTGAAACTTTGAAACTGCGGTGACGTACTCAATTTGAAGTGGATGGAAGAAAATCAGGATATCTTGTTCGCAAGAATTCTTCTTGCTCCCAAGTTGCCTCTTCTTCGGAGTGATTATTCCACTGCACTTTGTAGAAGTTAATAGTTCTTCTCCGTGTTGACCTTTGCTTTTGGTCGAGGATCTTTATGCGGTGCTCTTCATAAGTGAGGTCCGGTTCAATCTGAATTTGAGATGTATCAATTACTTCCTTTGGCACTCGTAAGCACTTCTTGAGTTGCGAGACGTGAAACACATCATGAACCGCAGCAAGGTGTGGTAGTAATTCTAACCGGTAAGCTACTGATCCACATCTCTCTGTGATCTTGAATGGACCAACATATCTTGGTGCTAGCTTGCCTTTTACTCCAAACCGGTGTACTCCTTTCATTGGTGACAGCAGAAGATACACATGATCGCCTTCTTCAAAGGCTAAGGGTCTTCGCCTCTTATCTGAATAGCTTTTCTGCCTAGATTGTGCTCTTTTCAGGTTGCTGTGTATGAACTTTACTTGCTCTTCAGCTTGTGTTACCAATTCTGGACCAAAGGTGACGTGTTCTCCTGGTTCAGACCAGTTGAGTGGTGTCCTACATCGTCTACCATATAGGGCCTCAAAAGGTGCCATTTCTAAGCTCTTCTGATAGCTGTTGTTGTATGCGAACTCCGCTAAGGGAAGACAATCATCCCACTTGGTGGAATAGGTCAAAGCACAGGCCCTCAACATGTCCTTTAAGATCTGATTCACTCTTTCTACTTGGCCGCTTGTTTGAGGGTGGTATGCTGAACTCCGAATCAATTTGGTTCCAAGAGTAGTTTGCAGTTGCACCCAGAAGCGAGACACAAACAGCGATCCTCGATCGGACGTGATCGTCTGTGGCACACCATGCAAGGATACAATCCGTGATATGTAGAGCTCAGCATAAGTAGCCGCAGTGTAATGAGTTTTGACAGGCAAGAAGTGAGCGGATTTGGTAAGACGATCGATAATGACCCAAATAGAGTCATAGCCCTTTTGGGTGCGAGGCAAACCCACTATGAAGTCCATGTGTACATCTTCCCATTTCCAGGCTGGAATTGCTAATGGCTGAAGCATACCAGCAGGCTTTAGGTGGTTGGCTTTGACTCGCTGACACACATCGCATTCAGACACATACTTGGCGATCTCCCGTTTCATACGGGTCCACCAAAATTTTTGTTTCAAGTCTTGGTACATTTTATTGCTGCCCGGGTGCATGGTGAACATGGAAGTGTGGGCTTCGTCAAGTATCTTCTTTCTCAACTCCATGTCCTTAGGTACCACTAAGCGATTTTTAAACCATAAGACTCCCTGGTCATCAAGTGTGAAGCATGCTCTTTTCTTCTCATCTAATGCTTCGTGAATATGTGCCATACTCTTATCTTGCTTTTGTGCAACGATGATTTGATCCTTTATTGTAGGTTCAATGATGAGGCTATATAGTTCAGTGTGCTGCTCTGTAGGCATTTCGATCTCATCCATCTCACAACATATAACTCTCACTGTCGGGCGGGCTTCAATCACATTGCAATGAGCCTTACGGCTTGATGCATCAGCTACAACATTGGCCTTGCCAGGATGGTAGTGAATCTCTAGATCATAATCTTTTATCAGCTCTAACCACCGTCGTTGCCTCATATTTAACTCAGGTTGTGTGAGGATGTACTTGAGGCTCTTGGCTCTTGTGGTCAGTGTAGATGTGACACGTATTGCCTAGCAGATAGTGTCTCCATATCTTCAAAGCGTGAACAACTGCTGCAAGCTCAAGATCATGTGTTCGGTAGTTTGCTTCATGTTTTCTCAGTTGGCGCGAGGCGTAAGCGATTACTCTCCCTTCTTGCATCAGGACACAGCCCAGCCCATTGCCGGAGGCATCACAATACACGTCAAATGGCTTAGTGACGTCCGGTTGAGCCAGCACTGGTGCGGATGTTAGCAACTTCTTCAGGGTTTGAAAGGCTTCCTCACAATTCGAACTCCATACATACTTTGCATTCTTTTTTTGTTAGTGATGTCATTGGCTTCGCAGTTTTGGAGAAGTCCTTAATGAAGCAGCGGTAGTAGCCCACTAAACCAAGGAAACTCCGAATCTCTGTCACTGTCTTGGGTTGCTTCCAGTTCAGAACATCCTTTACCTTGCTAGGGTCAACTGCTACCCCCTTCTCTGACAGAATGTGACCTAAGAAACTCACTTCCTTCAGCCAAAATGCACACTTACTGAACTTGGCATAAAGCTTGTGCTCTCTAAGCCGATTGAGTACTATCCTCAAGTGCTCCTTGTGTTCTTCCTCGCTTTTAGAGTAGATTAATATGTCATCAATGAACACTACTACAAACTTATCCAGTTCATTCATGAACACCGAATTCATCATGTACATGAAGAAAGCCGGTGCATTGGTTAACCCAAAGGACATGACCAAATACTCATACAAGCCATATCTGGTCGAAAAAGCTGTCTTGGGTATATCTTCTCCTCGGATCTTTATTTGGTAGTAGCCAGACCTCAGATCGATTTTTGAAAAGACCTTAGCTCCAGCTAACTGATCAAACAAAATGTCAATGTGTGGTAGCGGGTATTTATTTTTGATGGTGACAGCATTCAAAGGCCGGTAATCAACACATAGCCTTTTACCCCCTTGGTCCTTCTTTTCAACAAAGAGGGCTGGGCAACCCCAAGGCGATGAGCTAGCTCGAATAAACCCTTTATCTAGCTGTTTTTGCAACTGCACTTTCAGCTCTTTCAATTCATCCGGTGCCATTTGGTATGGTCTCCGGGAGACGGGTGCCGTGCCAGGTACAAGCTCTATGGCAAACTCAACATCTCTGTCCGGTGGAAGTCCGGGAAGCTCTTCCGGAAACACATTTGGAAAATCAGAAACCACCGGTATCTTCTTGATCAACTGGGCTTCTGTGGCATTTACTGTGGGTGGCGAATGCTTGTGACTCGGCAGGTGAAGGAGCATAACTTTCCCACTCTTGCTCGACTTCATTTGAACTGTCCTGCTAGTAATATCTAACAAGACATTGTGCTCTTTCATTGAATCCATCCCTAAGATAATGTCGATCCCCTGGTTAGGAAGTACCATAGGATCAACATAGAATTCTTCTGTGCCTATGCATAAGCGTAAGCGCCTCACAATCTGACTCGTGTCAATTGGTGATCCCAGAGCTGTGATATGGTATTTGGCCTTCATATTATCAATGTGATAACCATGTTTGGTTGCATATGACCTGCTGATGAAAGTGTGTGTTGCTCCGGAGTCAAACAAAACCACTGTAGGGGTGCTTGTTGACAAGAAATATGCTTGCTAACACTGGTTGACCCTCTGGAATCTGATCTACGTGGGTATAGTGCACACGACCTTCCGTTGGGGCTGAATCTCGCTTGGGTCCCTTCTTCTTATTCTGGCGTGGGTTGTCTTCAATCAACAATGGTGCCTGGCTTCGCCGATGGGCAAGACAATTCTTGCTAAAATGGCTGACCTTTCCGCACTTGTAGCAGGGGTATTTGGCACTTGGTTTGGCAGGTGGCACTAAACCAGGTGGATGAGGCGGTGCACTGCATGATGATGGGTGTTGTTGGGTACCCAACTGTTGCTCTGGTTGTTGGGGCATGTCGATGTAATACATGTGCGGCGGTGAGCGATGCACAACCCGTTGTCGTTGAGATGAACCTGACTGAAGTGTGCTTGCGAGTCATTTCCTCTGCTGATCCTCGTGGGCCCGACTGTGGCGATTCTCCATGTCGATGGCGGCATCTACCAACTGGGTGAAGTTGTCATAGCTGCGCCCCAAGTGAGTCAGCAGAGTGGGGTCGAATCCATCCAACAGACGGGTAGCCCTATGTGGGTCGGTGTCGACGTCTTCAGGTGAGTACTGCGATAGGCGGATGAAAGCTTGCACATAGTCGAGTACCGACATGTTCCCTTGTCGAAGTGCGCGAAACTCTCGTTGCTTGAGCTCGATGAGGCTAGGCGGGAGATAGTGAGCCCGAAAAGCCACACGGAACTCATCCCACGTGACCTGGTGCCCGGCTGGTTGCATCGTTAGGAATGAAGCACACCAGGCCCCCGAGGGACCATGTAGACATTGTGCCGTGAAGCAAGCCTTCTGTTGCTCAATGAGTTGGGGCAGTAGATTGAACTTGGACTCAATGATCCGAAGCCAGTCATCAGCATCCAGGGGATCCATGGCAGCGGTGAAGATTGGAGGTTGGAGTGCCACAAATTCAGTGTAACTGATCTCTTGCGGGTTGCGCCATTGTTGCTCTTGAACGAGCATGTTGATGATTTGACCTTGCTGAGCGACCAGAGCAGCCAACTCATGAGGAAACTGTGCCCCATGGGCAGCCCCTTGTGCAGACGTCTCCGGTGGAGTAACCATCTAATGAAGGAGCCCAATTGTGATTAGTCCAACAACTTTGATGCAACCAATGCGGTGACAAAAAGATCATAGCACCATAACTACGTTCTGAATGCATGAAAGCATGTAAGCGAACAGAACAACTTGATTGCGCAAAAGTGTTAGCCCTCATCTTGTAGGTTCGGACAATCGTTTATGCTATTGGAAAACTTGTGCGTTGTGTTGGACATGGGACAACACTCCCATCAATCTGACTGGGACTACGCCGTAAGGTCGATTTACTAGCTGCAGGTGTACATGACTTCAGGTTGCAAACCGGAACCAAGCTTCAATTCAATCCTAAGGGTCTCTTCTTAAGGCTTTAATTTTAGCAAGGTGAAACAGGTTCCTAGAACCTAATGTTTCCATTAGTGAAACGTGCAGAAAGTTGGCTTAAATCATGATTTATTCCATTTGTCTTTTAGTAATAACCCCAAAAATGATAGCAAAAGATACATGATGCATGATTCGTCCTATCCGGTCTCACATCACACATCCTATGTATTATATATATAGCTAGCGATAATTCGGTGACATATATGCACGTCTCTTCTTACTGCAACTAGTCATTCTCTAGTCGTTCTTAGATTCGCACGTGGTTAGTGTACCTGCAGAAGAACGCATTCTCATACATTACCACCTAATGTGGCATCCACGCGTGACCGCTGCGTGGACAATGTTGGTGGGCCGATGCAGCTTTTCCTCAAAGCCTGACTTTCCTCCAGTACTGGGGATTGTCGAGAAAAAGGTGGATCCCAAAACCGAATGTAAGTGTGGTGGGTATGAAAGCCCGAAGCATGCCCACCACCCTTAAAGTGCTTTTACTACGGGGCATGAATGCAGAGCTTACAACCGTTCGCACAACCCAATAGCTTCCACCAGTACTGGGGACAGCTATGGCCGAAAAGATGTTTCTCAAAGCGTCGAATATGCATATGAGTTCTAACTAGGTCAGAATTTCAGTGATGTCACCTGTATAACACTAACATCCTTATATGGGCATAGCGTATACTCTCGTTTTGAATTACTTAAAAAGGGCTTTCGAAAATAAGTTTGTAAAACAAAACTTGATGATATAACTGTTGTCTGTGTTTCATCGGCTCTGATACCAGCTGTGGCGGAACCGCCCTACTTAATCCAGACTAAGCACACCTGCCACCTCTGGCTCGCAGTGCACTTAGGCCAGACTAAACCCGGTAGTCCGTCGAGAGTACTTCGGCTCTCGATAACACCATTCCCAGAGGAACCGACATCAAACACATCCGACCCTCGAAGGAGCCACAACAATTACATCATCACAGGCAGTTGAAATAGAGAATAGTAGACCGGATTTACAAATATAAGAAGTCAAATACATTTCATAAAATAGCGGAATCGATTTCAGAGTGTACATATAGCGGAAGCGTTTTCAAAATATCTCGCAGCGGAAACAATATACTTAAGTAGCCTTCACAAAGAGATGAACAAGGCGAGTAGCACCGAGCCCACCGGTACTACCACCTCCAACATAGCTATCCAGATGTCGCCAGTACCTGTAATCCAAAAGTGGGGGCAAACCCTGAGTACTAATTACTCAGTAGGACTTAATGGACGGGGCTTACGGCTGACACAAAGCATGCTTACTAATCATGTGGATCCTTAGCTGTTGATTCTTAAATAAAGTCATGTGGACATAAGATAGCATGATTTCACAGCTGATATCCATTAATCATGAAGATCATTTATATCATAAAGTAAATACTTGCAGAAAAGTAAACATGAACACATGTCCCGTCCCAAGATTCATAGCGCTTCCATCCAACCCCTTGGGAGTAGTCGTCTCAGGAGCGATACCACAGTACGTCGAGTCAGCCCTCCCTCGACCTCAAAGCATCTCCCAAGTCCATCGACCTCCTAGCAGTGGATGGGAAACACCATGAATAGAGGGACGAAACACACACATCCAATCATGGTTATATACAAAAACGTGACTTAATAAACAGCATGTTGCAGTTATTACTATGTTGCCCGACAGTGATATTTGGCATTCTCACACCTGGTGAGCATCAGCGATTCGAATTGATTTTTATATTCCCGGGAATAACTAGAAATGCCAGGGGTTTATGCTTACTAGCCATTGCGTTCCACACATATATTCCCCATCTCCACTTGTCCCATCCCAAGTTCGATTCAATCCTTTTGTTGTTCCCAGGTTGTGCCGCCTTAGGAGCGATACCACGGTAACGTCGGGTCAGCCCTCGCTCGACTACAAGCTCCCCAAGGTGTCACAGTAGGAGTCTGTCTCTGTTCTTCGGATGGCACAAGTAAGACTTTCACCAGGCCCACGTCCTGGATAAGCACTCTAGCAATGTTATGCCAATCAGCAAACGAACAGCGGACGGGCCTTATGCGACTCGGGCGGAGTCCAGTGCACGATACCATAAACAATAAATAACTCATAAAATCTCCGCCCGGTCTTCATTTAAAACATAAGCAAGTATAATAACTTCCATAAGTGAGATTTCTGTCACCTTGTAAAGTCGTACCTACGAGACGAGTACAATCACTCGTGTCTACTCGCACCTAGCAATCTAGGCACTCGTCTTACAAACTTTACGTATAGGTGCTAGGGCCAGGGCGGCCAGGAAGTCTAATGCAGTTGGTTTCAATCAACTCCTAATGCATATGCGTAAACATCAACAAGATTTGTATTAGCTGGGAGAAATCATGGTCCTGCCTACCTTTAATTATTCTTAAGAAAACCAACAAACTAAACTATGTTAGTTTGCCGGGTCGTGAGGCTTTGCCCCAGGCAACCCCTTGAAGCAGGGACAGATTTAATCAGCGACCCTTCGTCTTCTTGCTTCGGATATAGCCTGTCGTCCAGTTTCTTGATCACTGGTTTTTCCTGAGTTGATAGCTTCTTGCACGCGGGTCTATATGCATGATAAAATGCTAGTGAGTGCAAGAGAACGCAAATGCATGTATGTGATATAGTGTTATATGCATGACATAGTGCAAACAAGAGTACAACGAGTTGCAAATGTATGTAGGAGGTGTCAATGGTATATGATGCATGATCAAGTAGTTTATAAAGAATGGGTTCGGGTACTCTTAGTTAAATACCTCCCGTAATGAGAAAACTTAACGACTTTGCTAAGAAATCATACAGCCCATCACTAAGAAATCGTACAAACCATCACCATATTTTATCTTTGAAGTTATCAGAAGTTAGTGTCTTATATGTGTACACAGTCCCTATCAAATGAAATGAAGTTGTCACTTGAAAGCGCCTTTATGAATATAATGCACTTGTGAGTTCATGTAGTTAGACAACTCAAATTGCTCTCAAATTTTACCACATGTAGACACATACTTCATAGTGCTACTTCCAAAAATTTCAGCTACAACCAAGTTATAATTAATTTATTAAAATTCCAGCAAGTTACCAACCCTATAGCTTCTCAGATTTTTCATAATTTATCGGAATGGTTTCTGAACTTGAAATTTCTACAGCAAGCATTTCATGGCATGAAAATCATATACAAAAATCAGCAAGCACAAAATCCATAGTTTAATATGACACCTATTTTCCATATATTTATCTTATGCAAATTAAGATGCACTTATAAACAGTGTTAATGAACCTTCCAAAAATACTTTCTGGACTCTCTATCACACTAGTAGCGGAACCAGATTTTTCATAGAATTAACTATGCATCTTAGAATCACTTTCTCATTTTATTTAGTTAACCAGGTGTCATTTTGTCATTTTCAAATCACCATTTAAACTCAACATGCAAGGCATCAAACTTTACCATCAAGCTATCCATACTATATAAAGCATATGAAAAATACCAGAGGTCACATTTGAGCACACTTTATGTAGCCTTCATTTTCCAGGTCAAATAAATACATAAACTATATGCATAGGGCAAAATAGTAATTAAACAGTCAATGCTAGGGCTACCAAAAATCACACAGTACCTAGATGCCATAACAAAGCTACTGTCCAAGTTTCATAATTTTTGGAGTCCATTTGGTCTATTTTTACCATTTATTTACCTACACCATGCATGCACTAAACCAGGGGCAAAACAGACTTTTCACATGTCCACATCTTACCTATCATGTAGATCTACTCAAGAGGAGTCCATAGCCACTGAGTTTGTCCATTTTGGATTTCTCTTTGAATTGTTATGATTTTTCAAAGTTCACAGCTCAATATAAATGAATTTAAATGGAAAAACTCATAGACGGAGGGCATGAACGTAATTAACCGTATACCTCAGGGGCTAGATCAGAAGATTATCCTGACTCAGTGCACAGTGCATAAGAATCTCCTAAAACCTAAGGTTAGATCTGCAAAATACCAGGGCTCGGGTTAAAGTACAAAACTCTAATAGATCTAGAGGTGTTTTCACAAATTATTCAAGACACAGTAAACAGTGATGCAATAAGTAATACGCGAAGGGGGTTTTCTGCAAAACACGCGTTCTTCTTCTACCTTCGGTCGGGGAAAATCCTCGCGCGGCGGCCGGCGTTCGCGCGCTCGCGCCGGAGCGTGGAGGGGAAACTTGGAGCCGAGTCGGGTCCAGGAGGTGGCTGGCGCGACGGTGGACACCGTGGGGTAGACGTCGTCGCCGGCGGTGAAGAGTAGAGGCGAGCGGCGGCGGCGAACTGAGAAGGCGACGGCGCGGCGGGGCGCGGCGACGCGGCTCGATTCTGGCGGGGTATGGCACGGTAGGGGTCGCCACTAGGCTTGGGAGTTGCGCGGCGGCGTGACGGTCCCAATGGCGGTATCGTGGAGGCGAGGGGAGGGCCGGAGTAGGGGCCAGTGGCAATGGCGCTCGTGGGGTGCGCTTGCGGGGAAGGGTGATGGAGGCGAGGGCGAGCGGCGAGACCGTGAGTGGAAGATGGAGGGGAGGCGCGGGCCGTGCGAGGCGCGCGTCGGCGGGGTGGGAGGCGGCTCAAGGCGGTGGGTGCCGTGAGCTCGCCGCGGCGGCGATGGTGGCGGGCACTCTGTGCTTGGGAGGGGGAGGCGGAGGGAGACGACTAGGCCTAGCGCTTTGGGCGCGGGAGGGGGAGGCGGTTGTAATGGCGGCGGTCGGGAGGCTCGCGGAGCAACGGAGCGGCCGGTGCCGCTCGGACTCTGAGCTTGCGGCAATGGCGGGTCGGCGCTCCGCGCTTGGGGAAAGGAGGCAGAGGCGCGCGAGAGAGCGAGCAGTGGAGCGGCGAGTGCGAAGGGAGCCGGGGGTGCGTCCAGGTTCATGAGGGGCACGGGGTCTTCACCCTTTAGGCGAGGGCGCGGCGCGGCCAGTGCACTGGTGGCCATGGGCGGGGTGCGCAGAGCGCGCCCGCCGCATGGGCACGGGGAAGAGGGAAAGGGAACGGTGGGGCGCGATTTGGACTCGGTCCATGGACCGGGTGTCACTGACATGTGGGATCGGGGTGGGAAGAAAGAGGGAGGGAGTGCGTGGAGACACGGAAATGGTGGGACCCACTGGACCGGATGTTTGTCCGACGCGGGTGAGAATCCGGTGGACTGCTCGGTGGGGCCCGCCGGTCAGTGAGAGGAAAAGAGAGGAAAAATCCCGAAAATGGGAAAATGGAGTTTGACTGCAGATACACTTGTTTGAAGATCACGTTTTTGCACTGGTTAGAGGCCGAATCTTAAACTACCCCAATTGGGGGAAGTGTTCTAAATTTGTTCCTCTACATTTCCCTTATAAACTTGTATACCGTGTTCTATTCAAAAATCTGGTGCAAATTTGAATTTAAGCTGCTGACCAAGGTTTGACCAATAGAACCCTCCAGAATAGAAATTCTAAAAGTCTATTTTCTAGGCACTTTCACAAAAGGAGTTTTATACCAATGTTGTTTACAATTTCGTGATCTACAACTTTCTCAATACAAGCATTGCAAGATTTTGGTTTTAAGATCAACGAAATTTAAAATTACTAAACAAGTCATGTTTTGACAGAATTCACATGCTGACAGAAAAAACCCCAAAACTCTATGCAAACCTTCATGCATGTCAAAGCACAAATTACCAAAGTTGTTCATCATTAAATTGTCTACAGGTTTGTCAATATGAGTTTCACCCAAATCCACATAGAATCAAAGTTATAGGCACAATCACAAAGACATATCAGCAGAAAGCAGGTTTCGATAAGTGGCATTTCAACCAAGATTGAATTAGGGCACAAATGCATGTCATTGTAGGATGCATTATGATGAATGTTGCATATATGATGAATGATTATGCACTTCAGATGCCGGAGCATCACATTAAGTTTCTCCCATTGGCATACATATGTGGAAAAGCATTATATTAATTGGTTCCTACTTACTAGCGTGTACAAGTTTTTGAATTAGGAAAAAGATTAATTTTCGCCCTCTTCAGTCTAGGCAAACTGAGTCATTATGCGCTGGTTTTGTATCTCGGCCCAATTACGAAGCGTGGGCTCAAGTGGCAGAAGAGGAGGGCATGTAAGTTGAGCCAAAATAACTTTGGTGATGCATATTTTTGAGGTTTCGTTCCTATGGTGTGGTTTCCTCATTCATCTCACCAACAAGTCCAACAAACCTCGATTCCGAGTCCAACAACAATTGATATGTTCACAATAGTGGATGGATCAAAACCTGTATTGAATTAAGTTTCTACCATCGGCATACATATATGGAAAAGCAATATATACATTGGTTCCCACTTACTAGCGTGTACAAGTTTTTGGATTAGGAAAAAGTTTAATTTTCGCCCTCTTCAGTCTAGGCAAACTGAGTCATGCTGTGTTGGTTTTGTATCTCGAACTGATTCCAAAGCATGGGCTCAAGTGGCAGAAGGGGAGGGCATGTAAGTTGGGCCAAAACATCTTTGGTGATGCATATTTTTGAAGTTTTATTCCTATGGTGTGGTTTCCTCATTCATCTTCCCAACAAGTCAAACAACCCTTGATTCTGAGTCCCACAACAACTGATATGTTAACAACAGTGGATGCATCAAAACTTGTATTGAATTAAGTTTCTCCCATCAACTGATATGTTAACAACATATAAGGAAAAGCATTATATTAATTGGTTCCTACTTACTAGCGTGTACAAGTTTTTGAATTAGGAAAAAGATTAATTTTCGCCCTCTTCAGTCTAGGCAAACTGAGTCATTATGCGCTGGTTTTGTATCTCGGCCCAATTACGAAGCGTGGGCTCAAGTGGCAGAAGAGGAGGGCATGTAAGTTGAGCCAAAATAACTTTGGTGATGCATATTTTTGAGGTTTCGTTCCTATGGTGTGGTTTCCTCATTCATCTCACCAACAAGTCCAACAAACCTCGATTCCAAGTCCAACAACAATTGATATGTTAACAATAGTGGATGGATCAAAACCTGTATTGAATTAAGTTTCTACCATCGGCATACATATATGGAAAAGCAATATATATACATTGGTTCTCACTTACTAGCGTGTACAAGTTTTTGGATTAGGAAAAAGTTTAATTTTCGCCCTCTTCAGTCTAGGCAAACTGAGTCATGCTGTGTTGGTTTTGTATCTCGAACTGATTCCAAAGCATGGGCTCAAGTGGCAGAAGGGGAGGGCATGTAAGTTGGGCCAAAACATCTTTGGTGATGCATATTTTTGAAGTTTTATTCCTATGGTGTGGTTTCCTCATTCATCTTCCCAACAAGTCAAACAACCCTTGATTCTGAGTCCCACAACAACTGATATGTTAACAACAGTGGATGCATCAAAACTTGTATTGAATTAAGTTTCTCCCATCAACTGATATGTTAACAACATATAAGGAAAAGCATTATATTAATTGGTTCCTACTTACTAGCGTGTATTGAATTAGGAAAAAGATTAATTTTCGCCCTCTTCAGTCTAGGCAAACTGAGTCATTATGTGCTGGTTTTGTATCTCGGCCCAATTACGAAGCGTGGGCTCAAGTGGCAGAAGAGGAGGGCATGTAAGTTGAGCCAAAATAACTTTGGTGATGCATATTTTTGAGGTTTCGTTCCTATGGTGTGGTTTCCTCATTCATCTCACCAACAAGTCCAACAAACGTCGATTCCGAGTCCAACAACAATTGATATGTTAACAATAGTGGATGGATCAAAACCTGTATTGAATTAAGTTTCTACCATCGGCATACATATATGGAAAAGCAATATATACATTGGTTCCCACTTACTAGCGTGTACAAGTTTTTGGATTAGGAAAAAGTTTAATTTTCGCCCTCTTCAGTCTAGGCAAACTGAGTCATGCTGTGTTGGTTTTGTATCTCGAACTGATTCCAAAGCATGGGCTCAAGTGGCAGAAGGGGAGGGCATGTAAGTTGGGCCAAAACATCTTTGGTGATGCATATTTTTGAAGTTTTATTCCTATGGTGTGGTTTCCTCATTCATCTTCCCAACAAGTCAAACAACCCTTGATTCTGAGTCCCACAACAACTGAAATGTTAACAACAGTGGATGCATCAAAACTTGTATTGAATTAAGTTTTTCCCATCAACTGATATGTTAACAACATATAAGGAAAAGCATTATATTAATTGGTTCCTACTTACTAGCGTGTACAAGTTTTTGAATTAGGAAAAAGATTAATTTTCGCCCTCTTCAGTCTAGGCAAACTGAGTCATTATGCGCTGGTTTTGTATCTCGGCCCAATTACGAAGCGTGGGCTCAAGTGGCAGAAGAGGAGGGCATGTAAGTTGAGCCAAAATAACTTTGGTGATGCATATTTTTGAGGTTTCGTTCCTATGGTGTGGTTTCCTCATTCATCTCACCAACAAGTCCAACAAACCTCGATTCCGAGTCCAACAACAATTGATATGTTAACAATAGTGGATGGATCAAAACCTGTATTGAATTAAGTTTCTACCATCGGCATACATATATGGAAAAGCAATATATACATTGGTTCCCACTTACTAGCGTGTACAAGTGTTTGGATTAGGAAAAAGTTTAATTTTCGCCCTCTTCAGTCTAGGCAAACTGAGTCATGCTGTGTTGGTTTTGTATCTCGAACTGATTCCAAAGCATGGGCTCAAGTGGCAGAAGGGGAGGGCATGTAAGTTGGGCCAAAACATCTTTGGTGATGCATATTTTTGAAGTTTTATTCCTATGGTGTGGTTTCCTCATTCATCTTCCCAACAAGTCAAACAACCCTTGATTCTGAGTCCCACAACAACTGATATGTTAACAACAGTGGATGCATCAAAACTTGTATTGAATTAAGTTTCTCCCATCAACTGATATGTTAACAACATGTAAGGAAAAGCATTATATTCATTGGTTCCTACTTACTAGCGTGTACAAGTTTTTGGATTAGGAGAAAGTTTAATTTTCGCCCAAGTCAATCTAGGCAAATTGAGTCATGCTGCGCTGGTTTTGTATCTCGGACTGATGCTGAAGCGTGGGCTCCAGTCGCAGAAGAGTTGGGCATGTAAGTTGGGCCAAAACAACTTTGGTGATGCATATTTTTGAGGTTTCATTCCTATGGTGTGGTTTTCACATTAGTCATACCAACAAGTCCAACAACCCTCAATTCCAAGTCCCACAACAACTGATATGTTAACAACAGTGGATGCATCAAAACCTGTATTGAATTAAGTTTCTCCCATCAGGCTACATATATGGAAAAGCATTATATTCATTGGTTCCTACTTACTAGCGTGTACAAGTTTTCGGATTAGGAAAAAGTTTAATTTTCGCCCTCTTCAGTCTAGGCAAATTGAGTAATGCTGCGCTGGTTCTGTATCTCGGCCTACCGCCGATGCGTGGGCTCAAGTGGCAGAAGAGGAGGGCATGTAAGTTGGGCCAAAACAACTTTGGTGATGCATATTTTTTAAGTTTCGTTCCTATGGTGTGCTTTCTTTATTCATCTTCCCAACAAGTCCAACAACCCTCGATTTCGAGTCCCACATCAAATGATATGTTAACAATAGTGGATGGACCAAAACCTGTATTGAATTAAGTTTCTCCCATTGGCCTACATATATGGAAAAGCATTATATTAATTGGTTCCTACTTACTAGCGTGTACAAGTTTTTGAATTAGGAAAAAGGTTAATTTTCGCCCTCTTCAGTCTGGGCAAACTGAGTCGTTATGCACTGGTTTTGTATCTCGGCCCGATGCCAAAGCGTGGGCTCAAGTGGCAGAAGAGGAGGGCATGTAAGTTGAGCCAAAACAACTTTGGTGATGCATATTTTTGAGGTTTCGTTCCTTTGGTGTGGTTTCCTCATTCATCTTACCAATAAGTCCAACAAACCTCGATTCTGAGTCCCACAACAATTGATATGTTAACAACAGTGGATGGATCAAAACAGGTATTGAATTAAGTTTCTCCCATTGGCCCACATATATGGAAAAGCATTATATTCATTGGTTCGTACTTACTAGCATATACAAGTTTTCGGATTAGGAAAAAGTTTAATTTTTGCCCTCTTCATTCTAGGCGAACTGAGTCATGCTTCATTGGTTTTGTATCTCGAACCGATGCCGAAGCGTGGGCTCAAGTGGCAGAAGAGGAGGGCATGTAAGTTGAGCCAAAACAACATTGGTGATGCTTATTTTTGAGGTTTCGTTCCTATGGTTTGGTTTCCTTATTCATCATACCAACAAGTCCAACAACCCTCGATTCCGAGTCCCACAACAACTGATATGTTAATAACAGTGGATGGATGAAAACCTATATTGAATTAAGTTTCTCCCATCGGCCTACATATATGGAAAAGCATTATATTCATTGGTTCCTACTTACTAGCGTGTACAAGTTTTTGGATTAGGAAAAAGTTTAATTTTCGCCCTCTTCAGTCTAGGCAAACTGAGTCATGCTGCGCTGTTTCTGTATCTCAGCCTGACACCGATGCGTGGGCTCAAGTGCCAGAAGAGGAGGGCATGTAAGTTGGGCCAAAACAACTTTGCTGATGCATATTTTTGAGGTTTCGTTCCTATCATTCATCCTACAAACCAGTCCAACAACCCTTGATTCCGAGCCCCAGAACAATTGGTATGTTAACAACAGTGGATGGATCAAAACCTGTATTGAATTAAGTTTCTCCCATCGGCTTACATATATGGAAACGCATTATGTTCATTGGTTCCTATTTACTAGCGTGTACAAGTTTTTGGATTAGGAAAAAGTCTAATTTTCACCCTCTTAGGCCTAGACAAACTAAGTCATGGTCCGCTGGTATCACCTCTCAGCCAAGTGCGGAAGCGCGGGCTGAAGTGGTGGAAGACGAGGGCATGTAAGTTGGGCCAAAACAACTTTGGTGATGCATATTTTTAAGGTTTCATTCCTATGGTGTGGTTTCCTCATTCATCTTACCAACATGTTCAACAAACCCTGATTCCAAGTCCCACAACAAATGATACGATAACAACAATGGATGGACCAAAACCTAAATTTAATTATGTTTCTCCCATCGGCGTACATATTTGGAAATGCATTATTTTCAATGGTTCCACCTTACTAGCGTGCACAAGTTTTTGGATTAGGAAAAAGGTTAATTTGGGCGCTCTTCAGTCTAGGCAAACTAAGTCATGGGGCGCTGGTTTCGTATCACGGCCAGATGCCGTAGCGCGGGCTCAAGTGGAAGAAGAGGAGGGCATGTAAGTTGGGCCAAAACAACTTTGGTGATGCATATTTTTGAGGTTTCGTTCCAATGGAGTGGTTTCCTGATTCATCCTGCAAACAAGTCCAACAACCCTCGATTTCGAGTCCCACAACAATTGATATGTTAACAACAGTGGATGGATCAAAACCTGTATTGAATTAAGTTTCTCGCATCGGCCCACATATATGGAAAAGCATTATATTCATTGGTTCTTATTTAGCAGCATGTACAAGTTTTCGGATTAGGAAAAAGTTCAACTTTCGCCCTCTTAGGTCTAGGCAAACTGAGTCATTATGCGCTGGTTTTGTATCTCAGCCCGATGCCGAAGCGTGGGCTCAGGTGGCAGAAGAGGAGGGCATGTAAGTTGAGCCAAAACAACTTTGGTGATGCATATTTTTGAGGTTTCGTTCCTATGGTGTGGTTTCCTCATTCATATTACCAACAAGTCCAACAAACCACGATTCCGAGTCCCACAACAATTGATATGTTAACAACAGTGGATGGATCAAAACCTGTATTGAATTAAGTTTCTCTCATCGGCGTACATGTGTGGAAAAGCAATATATTCATTGGTTCCTACTTACTAGCGTGTACACGTTTTTGGATTAGGAAAAGTTTAATTTTCGCCCTCTTCAGTCTAGGCAAACTGAGTCATGCTGCGTCGGTTTTGTATCTCGAACGGATGCCAAAGCGTTTGCTCAAGTGGCAGAAGGAGAGGGCATGTAAGTTGGGCCAAAACATCTTTGGTGATACATATTTTTGAAGTTTCATTCCTATGGTGTGGTTTCCTCATTCATCTTCCCAACAAGTCCAACAACCCTCAATTCCGAATCCCACAACAATTGATATGTTAACAACAGTGGATGGATCAAAACTTGTGTTGAATTTAGTTTCTCCCATCGGCCTACATATATGGAAAAGCATTATATTCATTGGTTCCTACTTACTAGCGTGTACAAGTTTTTGGATTAGGAGAAAGTTTAAATTCTGCCCAAGTCAGTCTAGGCAAATTGAGTCATGCTGCACTGCTTTTGTATCTCAGACTGATGCTGAAGCGTGGGCTCCAGTGGCTGAAGAGTTGGGCATGTAAGTTGGGCCAAAACAACTTTGGTGATGCATATTTTTGAGGTTTCGTTCCAATGGAGTGGTTTCCTGATTCATCCTGCAAACAAGTCCAACAACCCTCGATTCCGAGTCCCACAACAATTGATATGTTAACAACAGTGGATGGATCAAAACCTGTATTGAATTAAGTTTCTCGCATCGGCCCACATATATGGAAAAGCATTATATTCATTGGTCCTTATTTAGCAGCATGTACAAGTTTTCGGATTAGGAAAAAGTTCAACTTTCGCCCTCTTAGGTCTAGGCAAACTGAGTCATTATGCGCTGGTTTTGTATCTCAGCCCGATGCCGAAGCATGGGCTCAGGTGGCAGAAGAGGAGGGCATGTAAGTTGAGCCAAAACAACTTTGGTGATGCATATTTTTGAGGTTTCGTTCCTATGGTGTGGTTTCCTTATTCATATTACCAACAAGTCCAACAAACCACGATTCCGAGTCCCACAACAATTGATATGTTAACAACAGTGGATGGACCAAAATCTGTATTGAATTAAGTTTCTCTCATCGGCGTACATGTGTGGAAAAGCAATATATTCATTGGTTCCTACTTACTAGCGTGTACACGTTTTTGGATTAGGAAAAGTTTAATTTTCGCCCTATTCAGTCTAGGCAAATTGAGTCATGCTGCGCTGGTTTTGTATCTCGAACCAATGCCAAAGCGTTTGCTCAAGTGGCAGAAGAGTTGGGCATGTAAGTTGGGCCAAAACAACTTTGGTGATACATATTTTTGAGGTTTCATTCCTATGGTGTGGTTTCCTCATTCACCTTCCCAACAAGTCCAACAACCCTCAATTCCGAATCCCACAACAATTGATATGTTAATAACAGTGGATGAATCAAAACTTGTGCTGAATTTAGTTTCTCCCATCGGCCTACATATATGGAAAAGCATTATATTCATTGGTTCCTACTTACTAGCTTGTACAAGTTTTCGGATTAGGAAAAAGTTTAATTTTCGCCCTCTTTAGTCTAGGCAAACTGAGTCATGCTGCGCTGGTTCTGTATCTTGGCCTGACGGCGAAGCGTGGGCTCAAGTGGCAGAAGAGGAGGGCATGTAAGTTGGGCCAAAACAACTTGGTGATGCATATTTTTGAAGTTTCGTTCCTATGGTGTGGTTTCTTTATTCATCTTCCCAACAAGTCCAACAACCCTCGATTCCAAATCCCACAACAATTGATATGTTAACAATAGTGGATGGACAAAAACTTGTATTGAATTAAGTTTCTCCCATCGGTCTACATATATGGAAAAGCATTATATTCATTGGTTCCTACTTACTAGCGTGTACAAGTTTTT
The DNA here is from genome assembly GCA_022530915.1 of Paspalum notatum. Lineage (NCBI taxonomy): Eukaryota > Viridiplantae > Streptophyta > Magnoliopsida > Poales > Poaceae > Paspalum > Paspalum notatum. The sequence continues at coordinate 7,696,871 of CM039683.1, forward strand.
GGATTAGGAGAAAGTTTAAATTCTGCCCAAGTCAGTCTAGGCAAATTGAGTCATGCTGCACTGCTTTTGTATCTCAGACTGATGCTGAAGCGTGGGCTCCAGTGGCTGAAGAGTTGGGCATGTAAGTTGGGCCAAAACAACTTTGGTGATGCATATTTTTGAGGTTTCGTTCCAATGGAGTGGTTTTCTGATTCATCCTGCAAACAAGTCCAACAACCCTCGATTCCGAGTCCCACAACAATTGATATGTTAACAACAGTGGATGGATCAAAACCTGTATTGAATTAAGTTTCTCGCATCGGCCCACATATATGGAAAAGCATTATATTCATTGGTCCTTATTTAGCAGCATGTACAAGTTTTCGGATTAGGAAAAAGTTCAACTTTCGCCCTCTTAGGTCTAGGCAAACTGAGTCATTATGCGCTGGTTTTGTATCTCAGCCCGATGCCGAAGCATGGGCTCAGGTGGCAGAAGAGGAGGGCATGTAAGTTGAGCCAAAACAACTTTGGTGATGCATATTTTTGAGGTTTCGTTCCTATGGTGTGGTTTCCTCATTCATATTACCAATAAGTCCAACAAACCACGATTCCGAGTCCCACAACAATTGATATGTTAACAACTGTGGATGGATCAAAATCTGTATTGAATTAAGTTTCTCTCATCGGCGTACATGTGTGGAAAAGCAATATATTCATTGGTTCCTACTTACTAGCGTGTACACGTTTTTGGATTAGGAAAAGTTTAATTTTCGCCCTCTTCAGTCTAGGCAAACTGAGTCATGCTGCGTCGGTTTTGTATCTCGAACCGATGCCAAAGCGTTTGATCAAGTTGCAGAAGGGGAGGGCATGTAAGTTGGGCCAAAACATCTTTGGTGATACATATTTTTGAAGTTTCATTCCTATGGTGTGGTTTCCTCATTCATCTTCCCAACAAGTCCAACAACCCTCAATTCCGAATCCCACAACAATTGATATGTTAACAACAGTGGATGGATCAAAACTTGTGTTGAATTTAGTTTCTCCCATCGGCCTACATATATGGAAAAGCATTATATTCATTGGTTCCTACTTACTAGCGTGTACAAGTTTTTGGATTAGGAGAAAGTTTAATTTTCGCCCAAGTCAGTCTAGGCAAATTGAGTCATGCTGCGCTAGTTTTGTATCTCGGACTGATGCTGAAGCGTGGGCTCCAGTGGCAAAAGAGTTGGGCATGTAAGTTGGGCCAAAACAACTTTGGTGATGCATATTTTTGAGGTTTCATTCCTATGGTGTGGTTTTCACATTCGTCATACCAACAAGTCCAACAACCCTCGATTCTGAGTCCCACAACAATTGATATGTTAATAACAGTGGATGAATCAAAACCTGTATTGAATTAAGTTTCTCCCATCGGCCTACATATATGGAAAAGCATTATATTCATTGGTTCCTACTTACTAGCTTGTACAAGTTTTCGGATTAGGAAAAAGTTTAATTTTCGCCCTCTTCAGTCTAGGCAAACTGAGTCATGCTGCGCTGGTTCTGTATCTTGGCCTGACGGCGAAGCGTGGGCTCAAGTGGCAGAAGAGGAGGGCATGTAAGTTGGGCCAAAACAACTTGGTGATGAATATTTTTGAAGTTTCGTTCCTATGGTGTGGTTTCTTTATTCATCTTCCCAACAAGTCCAACAACCCTCGATTCCGAATCCCACAACAATTGATATGTTAACAATAGTGGATGGACAAAAACTTGTATTGAATTAAGTTTCTCCCATCGGCCTACATATATGGAAAAGCAATATATTCATTGGTTCCTACTTACTAGCGTGTACAAGTTTTTGGATTAGGAGAAAGTTTAAATTCTGCCCAAGTCAGTCTAGGCAAATTGAGTCATGCTGCACTGCTTTTGTATCTCAGACTAATGCTGAAGCGTGGGCTCCAGTGGCTGAAGAGTTGGGCATGTAAGTTGGGCCAAAACAACTTTGGTGATGCATATTTTTGAGGTTTCATTCCTATGGTGTGGTTTTCACATTCGTCATACCAACAAGTCCAACAACCCTCGATTCCGAGTGCCACAACAATTGATATGTTAATAACAGTGGATGAATCAAAACCTGTATTGAATTAAGTTTCTCCCATCGGCCTACATATATGGAAAAGCATTATATTCATTGGTTCCTACTTACTAGCTTGTACAAGTTTTCGGATTAGGAAAAAGTTTAATTTTCGCCCTCTTCAGTCTAGGCAAACTAAGTCATGCTGCGCTGGTTCTGTATCTTGGCCTGACGGCGAAGCGTGGGCTCAAGTGGCAGAAGAGGAGGGCATGTAAGTTGGGCCAAAACAACTTGGTGATGCATATTTTTGAAGTTTCGTTCCTATGGTGTGGTTTCTTTATTCATCTTCCCAACAAGTCCAACAACCCTCGATTCTGAATCCCACAACAATTGATATGTTAACAATAGTGGATGGACAAAAACTTGTATTGAATTAAGTTTCTCCCATCGGCCTACATATATGGAAAAGCATTATATTCATTGGTTCCTACTTACAAGCGTGTACAAGTTTTTGGATTAGGAGAAAGTTTAAATTTTGCCCAAGTCAGTCTAGGCAAATTGAGTCATGCTGCACTGCTTTTGTATCTCGGACTGATGCTGAAGCGTGGGCTCCAGTGGCTGAAGAGTTGGGCATGTAAGTTGGGCCAAAACAACTTTGGTGATGCATATTTTTGAGGTTTCGTTCCAATGGAGTGGTTTCCTGATTCATCCTGCAAACAAGTCCAACAACCCTCGATTCCGAGTCCCACAACAATTGATATGTTAACAACAGTGGATGGATCAAAACTTGTGTTGAATTTAGTTTCTCCCATCGGCCTACATATATGGAAAAGCATTATATTCATTGGTTCCTACTTACTAGCGTGTACAAGTTTTTGGATCAGGAGAAAGTTTAATTTTCGCCCAAGTCAGTCTAGGCAAATTGAGTCATGCTGCGCTGGTTTTGTATCTCGGACTGATGCTGAAGCGTGGGCTCCAGTGGCAAAAGAGTTGCGCATGTAAGTTGGGCCAAAACAACTTTGGTGATGCATATTTTTGAGGTTTCATTCCTATGGTGTGGTTTTCACATTCGTCATACCAACAAGTCCAACAACCCTCGATTCCGAGTCCCACAACAATTGATATGTTAATAACAGTGGATGAATCAAAACCTGTATTGAATTAAGTTTCTCCCATCGGCCTAGATATATAGAAAAGCATTATATTCATTGGTTCCCACTTACAAGCGTGTACAAGTTTTTGGATTAGGAAAAATTTTAATTTTCGCCCAAGTCTGTCTAGGCAAATTGAGTCATGCTGCACTGGTTTTGTATCTCGGATTGATGCTGAAGCGTGGGCTCCTGTGGCAGAAGAGTTGGGCATGTAAGTTGGGCCAAAACAACTTTGGTGATGCATATTTTTGAGGTTTCTGTCCTATGGTGTGGGTTTCTCATTCATCATGCCAACAAGTCCAACATCCCTCGATTCCGAGTCCCACAACAATTGATATGTTAACAACAGTGGATGGATGAAAACCGGTATTGAATTAAATTTCTCTCATCGGCCTACATATATGGAAAAGCATTATATTCATTGGTTCTTACTACCTAGCATGTATAAGTTTTTGGATTAGGAAAAAGTTTAATTTTCGCCCTCTTCAGTCTAGGCAAACTGAGTCATGTTGCGCTGGTTTTGTATCTCAGCATGATACCGAAGCGTGGGCTCTTGTGGCAGAAGAGGAGGGCATGTAAGTTGGGCCAAAACAACTTTGCTGATGCATATTTTTGAGGTTTCGTTCTTATCATTCATCCTACAAACCAGTCCAACAACCCTTGATTCCGAGCCGCAGAACAATTGGTATGTTAACAATAGTGGATGGATCAAAACCTGTATTGAATTAAGTTTCTCCCATCGGCTTACATATATGGAAACGCATTATGTTCATTGGTTCCTATTTACTAGCGTGTACAAGTTTTTGGATTAGGAAAAAGTTTAATTTCCACCCTGTTAGGCCTAGACAAACTAAGTCATGGTCCGCTGGTATCATCTCTCAGCCAAGTGCGGAAGCGCGGGCTGAAGTGGTGGAAGACGATGGCATGTAAGTTGGGCCAAAACAACTTTGGTGATGCATATTTTTAAGGTTTCATTCCTATGGTGTGGTTTCCTCATTCATCTTACCAACATGTTCAACAAACCCCGATTCCAAGTCCCACAACAAATGATACGATAACAACAATGGATGCACCAAAACCTAAATTTAATTATGTTTCTCCCATCGGCGTACATATTTGGAAATGCATTATTTTCATTGGTTCCACCTTACTAGCGTGCACAAGTTTTTGGATTAGAAAAAAGGTTAATTTTGGCGCTCTTCAGTCTAGGCAAACTAAGTCATGGGGCACTGGTTTCGTATCACGGCCTGATGCTGTAGCGCGGGTTCAAGTGGAAGAAGAGGAGGGCATGTAAGTTGGGCCAAAACAACTTTGGTGATGCATATTTTTGAGGTTTCGTTCCAATGGAGTGGTTTCCTGATTCATCCTGCAAACAAGTCCAACAACCCTCGATTCCGAGTCCCAAAACAATTGATATGTTAACAACAGTGGATGAATCAAAACCTGTATTGAATTAAGTTTCTCGCATCGGCCCACATATATGGAAAAGCATTATATTCATTGGTTCTTATTTAGCAGCATGTACAAGTTTTCGGATTAGGAAAAAGTTCAACTTTCGCCATCTTAGGTTTAGGCAAACTAAGTCATAGTGTGCTGTTTCACCTCTCAGCCTAGTGCGGAAGCGCCAGCTGATGTGGCAGAAGAGGAGGGCATGTAAGTTGGGCCAAAACAACTTTGGTGATGCATATTTTTAAGGTTTCGTTCTAATGGTGTGGTTTTCCTCATTCATCTTACCAACAAGTCTAACAAACCTCGGTTCCGAGTCCCACAACAAATGACACGTTAACAACAATGGATGGACCAAAATCTATATTTAATTAAGTTTCTCCCATCGTCCTACATATTTGGAAAAGCGTTATATTGATTGGTTCCACCTTACTAGCATGTACAAGTTTTTGGATTCAGAAAAAGTAAGATTTTTGCCCTCTTGAGGCTAGGCGAACTGAGTCATGGTGCATTGGTTTCGTCTCTCGGCCAGGTGCGAAAGCGCGGGCTCAAGTGGCAGAAGAGGAGGGCATTTAAGTTGGGGCAAAACAACTTTGCTGATGCATATTTTTGAGGTTTCGTTCCTATCATTCATCTTACAAACCAGTCCAACAACCCTTGATTCCGAGCCCTAGAACAATTGGTATGTTAACAACAGTGGATGGATCAAAACCTGTATTGAATTAAGTTTCTCCCATCGGCTTACATATATGGAAACGCATTATATTCATTGGTTCCAACTTACTAGCGTGTACAAGTTTTTGGACTAGGAAAAAGTTTAATTTTCACCCTCTTAGGCCTAGACAAACTAACTCATGGTCCGCTTGTATCATCTCTCAGCCAACTGCGGAAGCGCGGGCTGAAGTGGTGGAAGACAAGGGCATGTAAGTTGGGCCAAAACAACTTTGGTGATGCATATTTTTAAGGTTTCATTCCTATGGTATGGTTTCCTCATTCATCTTACCAACAAGTCCAACAAACCCTGATTCCAAGTCCCACAACAAATGATACGTTAACAACAATGGATGGACCAAAACCTATATTTAATTATGTTTCTCCCATCGTCCTACATATTTGGAAATGCAGTATGTTCATTGGGTCCTCCTTACTAGCGTGTACATGTTTTTGGATTAGGAAAAAGGTTAATTTTCGCCCTCTTCAGTCTAGGCAAACTGAGTCATGCTGCGCTAGTTTAATATCTCGGCCTGGTGCGGAAGTGCGGGCTCAAGTGGCAGAAGAGGATGGCATGTAAGTTGGGCCAAAACAACTTTGGTGATGCATATTTTTAGGTTTCGTTTGTTTGGTGTGGTTTCCTCATTCATCTTACAAACAAGTCCGGCAATCCTTGATTCTGAGTCCCACAACTATTGATATGTTAACAACAGTGGATGGATCAAAACATGTATTGAATTAAGTTTCTCGCATCGGCCTACATATATGGAAAAGCATTATATTCATTGGTTCTTATTTAGCCGTGTGTACAAGTTTTCGGCTTAGGAAAAAGTTGAAATTTCTTCTTCTTAGGTCTAGGCAAACTAGGTCATAGTGTGCTGTTTCATCTCTCAACCTAGTGCGGAAGCGCTAGCTGAAGTGGCAGAAGAGGAGGGCATGTAAGTTGGGCCAAAACAACTTTGGTGATGCATATTTTTAAGGTTTCGTTCTTATGGTGTGGTTTCCTCATTCATCTTACCTCATAATTAATATCCCTACATGCAAAAGTCTTGCCATGGCATTTTTCCCGTTTCCTTTGTGTGCACGTACATCTCAACATTGTCACCTCTCTTGAGAACTCCTATTATTGCAAATAAAACCCTATCCACTCAGGTTCAAGATCTAAACTCACAGTACCGTTCAGCCATCGTTTTATCAATAATTATATTTTTGAGCAGAGACAATGCATACACACATGATGATTACATTCGGTGGCCAAGTATTTATTTTATACTAAGGGCCTCGGGCCTCCTTCGAGCGCAAGATTAAAAAAAACATACAGAAATTTGGCAGAATAAAAACATAGAATCAGGAAAGAATCATGTGTACCAAAGAGGGCAAGAGATTATATTTGGTGCTGAGTTAAGTGTTGCTAAATATAGGCTCTGGTGACCGGATCTCTAAAAAATAGTAGAAACAATACAACAACATAGTGTCAAGGCTCATAAAGAGGTATTTGCAACTTTGGTCTGGGGTTTTAGACGGATGGTGTTGTGGTTTTAGGAAGAGTAGCCACAATACCAACTTCATCAATGTATAGGGTTTAGTTGAACCTTATTAGCAAATTTAACTAAACTCAGTGTGGCACATTCTCATGACCATATTGTCTGGTAGATCTGTCACACCCTGCTCATTTGGCCCATAGTGGCCCATGTGGTTGATATGAGATATTGTGAAGAGTTGAGTCCCACCTTGGTTGTTTAGAGTGGGATAGACCAATATATAAGGCTTCTAGAGTCCATCCCACCATTCCCGGGTTAATCCTTTTAAGCGAAGTGTAACACCCTAGGTGTTTGACATTAGCTAAGCAATGGATCTTAGCTCAATCATGCCATTGTGGTGACCAAGGTGCTAAGGTCAATTCCCTAGAGATGAACCTTGACTTAAACTTGGATGATATCCCTTTGCTTATATGTTGACCTTTTCAACTATATGCCAAGGTAATGTTGAAGGAGATCATTTCACGTGCTTCACACTCATTTCCATCTATTTGGAAGAGTGGAAACGTTCCATGAAATTTAGAGTTAAAAGATTACATGAAATGACGAGACATACACTTTTAATTTTTTATGAAGTGGATGAGATCTTTTGTCATCAACCAAGTAATGTAATCTTGCCCAAACAACTCTATTTTAGCTCATGAGAAAAAGTCATGAAGGGTTCATGTTGCGTAAATGTCAAGACGATGCCCTTATTGGCCTAAAACCTATAATTAAAGAGTTATCATGAGGCTGCATAAACGTAAGTGAAACTTCATCTTTTGTGCTAGTTATGAAGTTTGGCCCTAAACAAAGAGTGAAGTCCAAGTCATGAGGAACAAACTTGGCTTAATGACCCAAGTTTAATTCTCTCTCTAAACCTGTCAAATCGAGGCATGGAAATCGAATCAGCTGCTAACTTTCAGACTTGGAAATAATTCTAAGTATTGGAATTATAGTGCCGATTCTGATTGACGTCTCGTGTTCTCCAATTTTTGTTAAGCAACTTGAGTTTGTCCATAAACAAAGATTGAAGTTAACCTATTGGACGACAACATATCAAAAGGTGCGATCAATTTGAACTGAGTTGACAAGGTTTCGACGTTCGTTTCCAATTAACAATTAATCATTGACAATGCTGTTTAGGGAGTTCATTATCTCTTAATTCGAGAGCCTAATGAACGTACACCCTTAATAGAATTTGTAGAGTGATCAGAGCTTGACAATCTTTGTTCTTGGCCCATGAGCTAAATCGGCCAGCAAGCGGCCCAAAATCGAGCTTGAATCGGCCCACATCGATGCATGCCAGCCGTTCGGTGGAATGCCCCTATGGGCGACGCGTGCCCTCGCGCGTCTGCCTCCCAGAGCGCGAGCAAGCCATTGCCGACAGCTGCCCCTCCACCTCACCTCGTCCCTGCCTCTCCACTCGATGGGGAAACAGCAGGAGGCGAGGCGCATTACCTCTCCTCTATCGTCCACTCGGCCCTGTCTCATCCTCGCTCGCCTCCGTGCGCCGCGCATAGTGCCATGGCCAGGCTCGCCATGCTGCTGCCGCGTTCTGCTGCGGCTGTTGCTCCGCGCTACGTGCAAACGCACTTCACGTGGGCGTGCCGTCGTCGGTGAGCCCTCTAGCTGCGCGCGTGGCCCTGCGCTGCCGGACCGCCGATGCCTCCGCGGCCGCCCGCCCTCGGTCGCCTGACCGCGGGATAGCTTTGGGGCGAGCCAAGGCCAGGTGCGGAGGAAGCCCGATGGTGCCCTACCTGGACGGTCCGCCCTGCAGGCCGCTGGTCTCCCTGCCGGTCCCAGGCCGCGTCCTGACGAGCCGATCCCGACGCCCCTTCCCGTCCCTGCTCTGTGTACGGGATGAGGAAGAAGAAAGGGGTAAGAATGAATTAGAAACTCTTTTCTGGTTTATGATGTAAAAATGCCAAGGCACATAGATTTACATTTATGGGCTCGATTAATTTGCTAGGAAGTCCAGGGGTCTTGATGCAAAGTGATTTTTGTTTTTCGTTTATGCATTAATCGGCTGACACTTTGGAAATTCATAGTAATTCGTATTAAAATCGTAAAATAGCAAATGAGGACTTTTTGGAATCCTTGTGAATAGATGATAATATGATAGTGTTTTGTAGAAATTTTGTGCTGTTTATACTTATGTTTGATAAATAGGGATAAATTCATATCTCAAGTTATAGTGTTACAATTGCTGTGAAATTTTTATGAGGGCCTATGTATGCTGTGAGTGTGCTATGGTTAAATTTTTATGCATTTTGATTGATGGATGAAGGAGTTATGATTTTCCTTGCTTTGCATGTATGGAAACTTTAGAAAATTCTAGTAGATTATTTATAAGTGTTGTAACTGTGATTTTTGGGGATCTCCCTTCTCTTGCCATAAGAAGCCCCACGAAAAAGTTTGAGCTGCATAGGGTGTCTCTAAATGGGTTTTCCTATTTATGCTCCCTTGCATCATGTGTTTTGTTATTTTCGATATCTCCAAAAGCACTTGGTCAAATGCTATGAAATTTGTACAGTAGTCTCCTGGGAGCATATTCTAGCTGCTGTAATTTTTTGTAGAATTTATGGTGCACTTTAGATGCATGATCTTATATATGTGCCTATTTGCCTTTTTTTTCAAAATAAATTAAGAAATAGGGTACATAAATTTTGTTTGGGGGTAAATGTTGCTTATTTTGGTGTTCACATATCATATGTAAACTGTTGGTATGCTTGCCGTGGCTTGGATATGCTTTTCAAATAATTATAGATGTCTATAATTCATTTTTAGGCAATCTGGACAGTTTTGGGGAGATTGCTAAATACTCCCCCTAGATTATGCTTTCTGTGGTTGAGTTGAATACAAAAAGTGTTCATAACTTGTTGATCTAGCTACTGACCAATTGTGATGGCCATTGCCTTAATATTCTAGGAGTTATGGCTGTTTTGGTTAAAGTTCAGAAATCTGCCTTCGTGCAGTCTCACTGGACAGTTTCTGTTCTTCTGCTATTTCGACCGTTTTACTTTGGGAATCTTGCTGTGATGCCTGAAAATGATTTATGGAGAATTTCCTAAGCTTTCCATAGAGTCTAAGTTTGATAATTTTCGATGTCTGTAGCTCCAGTTATGAATTTTCTTGTAACTGGGTTGTGTGCAGTTCAAAATCTGGAAAGTGCTTGTGTTGAAGTTGTTTGCATGACTTATGTTATGATTTATATACATGTCTTTCCTCGCATTCATACATATGCATTGTGCATTTCATTTAGGTACGCTAGGTGAATCGCGAGAAGGACATGGATGATGTAATGTTGGAGCCAATCCTGAGGATGGTGTTTAGTGGTCCAACCCGAAGAAGCAAGAACTAAGATGGGAGATGCTCATCAAGACGGTGCGGCTAACTTGATTGACTTGAGTCCAATTCCAGGCAAGCCCCGGAGCATTCTCAACTTCCTATGTTTTACAAATTAAATTATGTTGAGTATTTTATGATGTTTTATGCATTAAGTGATAGGAGTTGTTTGAAAACCCTTGTTGCACATATATTCCTTTCCTTGTCCACCAAATAAATCCCGGAAATCCTATGTTTAAGTGTAGGATCGACTAGTTGCTTAGTTATGCAAATAAACGGTAGAAGTCAGGTGAAGTTTTCACCTGCGAGAGATAGGTGGATACCTGAAACAAATGGAATATGGTGTGTCATGGGTGTACCAGATATTTTTTGTAAAACAAAATTAGGGAGACCGGGCAGGAAAGTGGAGGCTACAGGACGAGGAGGTCCTGGGAGGCGGTAGTCCTGTCTAAGTCGATTAAGGACTTGATCTTTGGAGCACTTCCTAATCGTTGAACGCAGCCTATCACTTAGCTGGCCGGCCTGAGGTTGCCGACCGCGAAGCCGAGTAGTTCTATTCAAGCCGGAAACCCGGTGAGTATAAAGTGCGGCTCGGAAGGGAGTCGTCGCATAGTCGATGGGCAAGGTGTTTAAAAGTCCTTCGCTGTTCCGGCGAGGCGATATCCCCGAGAGTGCGGCGCTTGCTGGGACCGCGAGACTTGAATGAGTCCAAAGGTAACCCAATGATCCCCGACGGGGGAAAACAGGGGTGAGTGTTAGGAATAATTCCCCAGCTGGGTAGTAATCGATTCGAATCGCCATCTCTCCTGGATAGTGAGAACTTGACGGAACGGTTTCAATGTAGCAAACTAAAAATAAATAATGATATGATGATGGGTTAATGATGATGATGGTGTTGATCACCCTGACGGTGATGTTTGGACATGATCCAATCGCATAGGGATGCTTGTTTATTTTTATACTTGTTTTAGCATAGATGCAAATCTAGTTTATAATTGAAGGTTTTAATTTGATGCAAGTTACACTTATAATTCCCTACAAATGCCTTTATGCAAATTTTGTCAAGCCAGCTCCACTTATAAAGCCTTGCATGATCCTTGGTGTCTTTTAATTTAATTTATGACGGGTAAGTCTAGCTGAGTACATTCTCGTACTCAGGGTTTATTCCCAAATTGTTGCAGGTTGTGATGTATCATGGTTACTGCAAGAAGTTGGATGGCTCCTGCCATAGCGGAGGAGTGAGATAATGGGCATGATCATTCTTATTTACCTTATTTGTTATGCTTTTGTGGAATATGACTAAGAGCTGGCATTGTAATAAAAGGTTTCTATTTTGTTTTAAAGCTATGTTGCTTCCGCTACTTTATATTTGGTTTATAATACTAAATTGATCTCCGATGAATGGTAAGGTGTTTCATATTACATTGAAATCTGTGATGGCAAACGATGTGGTGCACCGAATCAGTACGATCTTGGTACGTTGCGATGTTCTTTTGGAATCCTTTGAGATTTCAGTAACTTCAGGATTATACGAGTGTGAGTTCGATACTTAGCCACTTCCGTGATTACTTATCGAATTTTTGCTCTTATAATTTTGGGTCTGTGACACGAAGCGAGGACGAAAGCTTAAGTGGGATGGTGGTAGGTGTGGTTCGCTCAGCATGCAGAGTGCATTTGAGCCGTTTGGACTCTGGGGCGTTACAAGATCCAAGCAATCACTTCGGTTGCCCTATTCAGCTGGTAGATAAGCCGACATAATTCGGCTGTGAGAGCAAACAAGCCGAAATATACCGGCTTGTGACCAGCCGAACAGGCCCACATGTGTATGTGCGCTCAGGTGGCAACCGCAACACCGTCCATTTCCTTCCTTTTCCAAAGAAAAGGCTGTTGATCAAGGAGCATGAAGCTAGACGTCGAATTAAGCCGAAATATGCGGGCTTGTGACCAGCCGAACAGGCCCGCTCAGGTGGCAACTGCAACACCGTCCATTTCCTTCCTTTTCCAAAGAAAAGGCGGTTGATCAAGGTGCATGAAGCTAGACACCGGCATGTGCATAAATAAAAAAGGCTGAGCCGTTCCAGCCAGCTAGAATCATTGGCATGAAGCTTCAAACATTGCCTTTTTCTCCTACATAAACCGATCATGGTTTAACGCTACACACCAAGGCAATCCGCGGCAACCAATCGGCAAGTGAGACGCGCGCGCAACTTCGACACAAAGACGTCGTCATGGCACCTACGGCCAATGGGCGCGGACGACAATGAGCTTCCACTCTTCCACCTGTCGCCGTGCGCGCACTACTACGTGCAGAGCCCCTCCGCGGTGTCGCACACACTCAGCCACCCGGCGTCCGACTCCATGGCGCTCATCCTCTTCCCCTTCCCGACCCTCCACCACGACGTGGACGCCCGCCGCGAACACGACCACGACCACGAGGATCCAACAGCTCCTTCCTAGTCAGCGGCGACAAGAAGCCCGGCAGGTGCTGCGCGTGGTGTCGGGGCGGTCATCAGGCCACCACGACGACGGCGACGATGGCGACGGCGATGAGGCGGCCCAAAGGAGCGGGGTGTGGAGGTACGTGAAGCTGGACCCTGAGGCCCCATGCTGCTGCATCGCGTTCCAGGTGGCGGCCAGCGCGGCGTTCGCGCTGCTCGTCTTCGTCCTGGCCACCAGGCCACGGCATCCCCAGGTGTCCTTCAGCGTCGGCAAGGTCCAGCGGTTTGCACTGGGCGAAGGGCTGGACGGCTCGGGCGTGGAGACCAGCTTCCTCAACTGTAACTCCTCCGTCGATATGGTCATCGACAACTACTCCAAGGTCTTCACGCTGCGCGTTGGCCCGCCGCAGCTCCAGATGTCCTTCGGCCGATTCGTCTTGGCCATCTCACAGGCCAGCACGTCGATCGATCTCGTGCTCTCTCTCGTCTCTATTCATAACTGACCAGCTGCTGAGCTAAGCTGTTCCGTGTGTGGTCTTGCATTGCTATGCTGGTGCTGCAGGGAGACGGCGTCGGTCCATGCGGCACTTGGACGGTGAGGCTGTTCGTGGCAGCGCAGGACAAGCCCATGTACGCGGCGGGGCGCGGCATGCAGGACCTGCTGGACTCCAGCCACTCACCATCACCATTCCAGGGGCCGAGGCCTAGAGGTGGTGGCAGACAGAGTGTAGGGAGAGGAAGGGCGCCGATGGGCAGACAGCAAGTCAGACCAGATCAAGAGCATGGAAGAAATGGTGGCAAGCCAGGTCAGGATAAGAACCAAACCACAGATATGGAGGTGGAAGAGAAGAGAGAAGCTGTCCCAGAGGCTAAGGAAAAATTCATGGATGTAGTGTGCTTCAACTGTGGAGATATTGGTCATTTCAGTACTGCCTGTACCAAACCTAGGTGTTGCTTCATATGCAGAAAGGAGGATCATGTGGTGGAGAATTGTCCTGAGTGGAAGAAAGAACAATCAGTGGCCTAGTACTATGGGAGTGCTTGCAAGGGGTTAGGCTTTTATCACATTGATGTGGAACCTAGGGAACACAGATTTAGTCACTGGATAGGGCTGGACAATTTTGGTATTATAACAATAGAGAAGGTGACATCAACGAGGTTGAGTTAATACCTCATTTGAGGAGGCTGTTTGATGAAACCTGGGACTGGAAACTGAGGTCTGAAGAGGAATACACATACATCACCAGATTTCCACCCCACAAGAGAGTGGAGAATCTGGTCATTGGGAAGGCTACACTATTTGAGCTAGAGCGAACAAATGTTGTGGCCTCTATGAAACCTTGGAATGGAGATGTGGAACCAATCAGCAGACTGAAAGAGGTTTGGGTACAAGTCAAGGGTATTCCACCTAAGTGGGTTGATTGGTGGACCATTAAGGATATTGCCTTAAGCCTAGGACTGCTTCTGGAGGTAGATTGGACTGAATTGCTCAAAGTTTTTTTTTTCAATGGCAAGGATCAGAATCAAATGCAAAAATCCAGCCAGAATTCCTTTTGAGAGGATATATGAGCTTGGTGGAAGTTGCTTCCTCATTCACTTCAAAACTGAAGGAGTGATGCAATTGGGAGAGCCTAAAGATGGGGGAGATGACCAAGATGGAGATGGAAATGATGGTGATTCTCATGAAGACAAGAACAGGAAGGATGGTAAGGATAATGATGAAGAAGATCTAGAGGATGATGACTTACTAGATGATGAGCTTAGAGAGCAGGAGGGACAGGACAAAGAAAAGGGGACAAAGAATGGTGATAAGAGAAGTGTTAATCAGACTGGAGAAAAATCAAATCAAGGTAAAAGTGGACAAACCTCTACAAGTCAGGGGGAAAGTAGGAGTGTTAGAAGATCGCTGGAATTCTTTGGAGTAAACCAAGAGCATTCTCTGGAACAATATGGCTGTGTGTACTTACTAAAGGCCATGGAGATTGATGGAACTGAGGTAGAAGAGATAGAAGATATAACTGATAAGGGAGAGGATGTTCAGCTTGACGAGGGTCAACTAAACTTGCCTTTGGAATGGATTGATCACTTAACCAACCTAAGAGAGGGTAATGGACTAGTATTTCATAGTGATAACATGCCTACAGGGGATGAGAAGGAAATTGGAGATGCAATTGGCTCTCAGCCAACTACTGAAGATTTACAGATGATGATCAACCAAAGAGAACCTCATGACCAACATAAAAGAGTCACCAATCAGAAGTGGGGGCCTATCCTGGCCATGAAGAAAAGCGTGAGAGTTTCTGATGATGGGAGAACAATGCTCCAAAAAGCTCAAGATCTCAAGGAAAAGCAGAATCTCCAACTCATGAAAGGTAAATCTAACTTACCCACTGTACACACTAGTCCTGGTCATTTATCCTCCGATTGCTGCAGATTTAGGTATTTCTTCTAGGGATGGTTATCCCTTAGATATTAACATGTTGGATAACATGGTTAGCTTAGATAAGAGTAGATCTGAGAATTATAAGAATATATGTGCTGAGAAAAAGAGTGTTAAAGAGATAAATACTGCAGATTCTAGTTCTATTAATGAAGGTGATGTTCATAATGATCCCAGTAGTATAGTGCGTGGCTACCCAGATAACTTTACATACATTGAAAAAGAGTCTAATGACCAATCTGTTTATGCTGAGAGGAAAGGTAGGGGTAAACCTAAGAGCAGAGGCATTAGGAGATATAAAAAGAATAGAAAACGATAGGTCTTTTTTGGAATATCAGAGGCATGGGCCAACAAGGTAGAATTCCAGCTTTAGCAAATAGAATTAGAGAAAACCATGCTGATTTTGTAGGCATTGTTGAGACTAAGAAAAGTGAGTTTTCTGTAGGTTTACTTAGATCTCTGACTGGTAATACGAAGTTTGATTGGTGCTCCCTAAGAGCAAGAGGTACTGATGGAGGTATTCTAGTAGGAGCCAACTCTGACATATTTACAGTTACTGTAGGAGATATTTTAGACTTCTCTGTTAGTGTTATGTTAACCAACAAATCCTCTGGTTTTGCTTTTAAACTGGTAGTTATTTATGGCTCACCATATGAGGATGGTAAGCTAGTCTTTTTGGATGAACTGCACAAGATAATGGGCTCCTAGCAAGGCCCCATTATTCTTGGGGTAGATTTTAATCTAGTTAGATATAGTCATGAGAAAAGTAATGGCATTATCAATTTCAAATGGGCCGATTCTTTTAATGATTGGATAGGAAAATGGGGTCTGATAGAATTAGAGTTGAAGAACAAAAAATATACTTGGACCAATAATTAAGAAAATCTGATTATGGCTAGGATTGACAAAATTTTTGTTTCTACTGAGTTTGAATTGGCTTTCCCTCTAGCTAAGATGAAAGCTTTAGATAGAACCCCTAGTGATCACAACCCACTCCTAGTTCAACTAGGAGATAACGCTTTTTATGGGAAGAAGAGGTTTAGGTTTGAAAAATGGTGGTTACTAGAAGAGTCTTTCACAGAAGTTGTGAAGAAGGCATGGACACTACCATGTTCTGAAAATAGGAGCATTGATGTTTGGTAGTTCAGAGTTAGGTCTTTTCGTAGACTGGTAAGGGGGTGGGCAGCTAACCAGGTGGCCTTGCTAAGCAACAACAAAACTATGTTATCCCAAGAATATGGTAAACTAGATCAGGCGTTAGAAGAAAGAGACTTAGATGCAGATGAGTGGAGTAGATATAAACATATAGAAAAAGAACTAGATAAATTCTGGAGGATGGAGGAGATTAGGATTAGACAGAGGTCCAGGGAAAGAGAGATTCTAGAAGGAGATAGAAACACAACATATTTTCATGCGGTGGCTAATTACAGAAGTAGAAAGAAAAGAATAGATTTTTTAGAGAGCTCTGCAGGACACATATCAGATCAAAAAGGGATGATGGATATAGCTCTAGATTTCTAAAAAAAAGCTTTTTGCGAAAGAGAGGGGTAATATTAATCTTAGTGAAGATTTTTGGGAAGCCTCCCAGAAAGTAACAGAGGAAGAAAATAATATGTTAGATGCTCCTTTCTCAGAAGCTGAGATTAAGGAAGCTATCTTTAGCTGCTATCCAGAGGGTGCCCCGGGACCTGATGGGCTATCTTTTCTTTGTTACCAAAAGTTTTGGGAGATAATCAAAAGTGATATCATGGCCATGTTTACAGATTTTTATCAAGGTACTTTAGATATCCAAAGACTAAATTTTGCTCTAGTAACCTTGGTTCCTAAAGTGAGTGAGGCTTGTAATATGAAACAGTTTAGGCCAATTAGTTTAATAAATTGTAGTTTAAAAATGTTTTCAAAGCTCTTAACTAATAGATTAGGCAAAGTAGCACCAAGGTTAGTGGCTAATAACCAGAGTGCCTTTATAAAAGGGAGATACATTTTAGAGAGTGTTGTTGTGGCTAATGAGATAGTTCATAGTCTGCATAGGAATAAGGAAAAAGGAGTTATTATTAAGCTAGACTATGAGAAGGCATACGATACGGTTAGCTGGGAATTCCTATTTGAAGTTCTAAACACTAGAGGCTTTTCCCCCAATTGGATACATTGGATTAAATGCTTAGTAGTAGGTGGTTCTGTAGGAATCTTAGTGAATGGTGAGGAAACCCTATACTTTAAACCTAGTAAGGGTCTGAGACAAGGTGATCCTCTCCTCTTTAACTTAGTTGGGGATGCTTTCACAAGGATTTTAGACAGGGCTGCTAACAAGTGTCTAGTACAAGGCGTTTTGCAAGATTTTAGACCTGGAGGGATCCTCTCCCTTCAGTATGCTGATGACACAATATTATTCTCTAGTGTTGATAAATCTCATCTGTGGAACCTGAAACACTCCATGTGGTTTGAACAGCTATCTGGCATGAGAGTAAATTTCCACAAGAGTGAGATTCTAACTATGAATTTGGAGGAAGAGGAATCTAAGGAGATCCGTAGTATTTTCAACTGCCCTGCTGGGTCCTTTCCGTTAAAGTATTTGGGTGCACCTTTACATTTTGAGAAACTTACTAGAGAAGAGCTTCAGCCTTTAGTAGACAAACTTCTCCATAGGATTCAAGGTTGGAGGGGGAAACTCTTATCTTTAGCTGCTAGAGCCTTGCTGATCAAAACATGTTTAGCTAGCATTCCTACTTATTTACTCTCTTTCATTAAGTTCCGTAAATGGGCCATTGAAACCCTTAATACTCATATGAGCAATTATCTCTGGAATGATATAGAAGGTGCTCACAAATACCATTTGGCAAACTAGGAGTTAGTTTCCCTCCACAAAGATTATGGTGGTCTAGGGCTCCCTAATTTGAGGGATTTGAATATTTGTCTACAAGCTTCCAGGTTGAAAAGATATGAGAAAGACAAAAATAGACTCTGGAGAGAGCTTATTGACTACAAATATAAGACAAATAAGCCTAACATTTTCCAAGACAATAGTGTAGGTAGCTCGGTGTTCTTCAAAGGTTTTATGAGTGCTGTACATGCAACCAAAATGGGATACAGATGGATTATTGGAAATGGAAAAAGAGTTAGGTTTTGGGAAGATAATTGGCTGGGCTCCTCAAGTCTAGCAATCCAGTATTGGAGCTTATATAGATATGTCAATGAGAAAAATCAGTCTGTAGCTGACTTGTGGGATGGTGTTAATTTGAAATGTACTTTTAGGAGAATGGGTGACGTTAACCTGATGGTGCTCTAGGAGGAAATCTGTCAACTTGCATCCACAATTAGTTTTAATGAGGAAGATGATGCATTAGTTTGGACCTTTACCTCAAAAGGGATATATAGTGTGCAGTCCTTATATAAAGTGGTAAATTTTAGAGGAGTTCAGATTGTTTTTGTCTGTGCCATCTGGGACCTCAAAATTCCTCCTAGAGTACAATATCATCTTTGGCTTATGAGTAAAAATAGGCTATTAACCCGTGATAATCTGAATAAGAGAAAGAAAGTGGAGGACCTCACCTGTCTCTTCTGTGAAGAACAGGAGACCGTGCACCACCTTTTTTTTTATTGTGTAGTTGTTAAACAGTTATGGTCTGTGTTGGCTAATATCTTTCATACACAAAGTCTGGACTCTCTAGAGGATGTAGGGAAATATTGGCTAAGCAATAAACGTAATGGTATATTTAATATTTGTACTTCAGCTGTTTTTTGGAGTATATGGAAACTTAGGAATGATATCTGTTTTCAGAGAACAATGTGGCAAAGTATGACTATACTTTTCCACAAAACAGCTGCAATGATTCTAAATTGGGAGCTCTTGTGCCCATCGGAGAAGGAGGAATTGAGAACAATGGCGGGGGGCACGGAATCTCTCAACTCTCAAGTCCAAGTCATGCCTGAATGCCTGATGTTGGGAGATGGGAGGACGCATGTGCTGTCAGGGAGAAGATGACTGCAATATGGTCTTGGAAAAAAAGTTGCTGCCTAATCATTCCTGGTGAAAACGGATCGGATACAAACGGATATCGCCGATACCACATTGGTTTTCATATTTTTGTTCGGATTCGGATTCGAATACAGATAGTGTCAACCATGGCGGATACGATACGGTTGGATGTCAGCATTATAAATATGCGGTTTCAATATTTGGAAACGGATACGGTATCGGATGTTGAATTTCCGGACTGAGATACGGACTGATTAAAACCCCTCTAAACGAATTCGGTAATGAATACGATCGGAAAATATCCGTACCATTTTCATGACTGCTAATAATAGATTTAAGTGGGGGGCGGATCCAACAACGGGTGGCTGGGGCTTAAACCCTCCCACCGCCGCTCGAAGCATGGAGCCTCTCCTAACCCACCCTATAAATCCTATATAAATTGAAGTTTATAAGGCTGGACTAAATGTAGAAGCATGGAGTCACTGAAGTCTAGAGGGATGGACTAAATGTAGAAAATAAGATGAAGAAACCCATACTATATCCTAGGACTAGGATATGTTTCTAGATTTGTGATTATTGCTTGGATTTAGTTAGATTCGCATCATGTATTGGGGTTGACTGTAGTGAAACTTGAACAAAATTGCATCTCAATCCACCCAAACATATGTGGATTGGGGTAAATCCGATAACGTCTAAACAAGGCCTAAGTATAGCAACAATTTTCGGATAACCCCACCTCCATTTTTCAAAAGGACAAGGCGGTGATATAGATGGGCACGACAAATTTAAGTTTTAAATATCCCTAAAAAACTCTATAAATGTAGATGAAATGATAATATAGATGCATACCGTAAAGTTTCAAGAACAAACTCAATTTCATTTACTAGATACAAGATTGACAAATCATGGACAAAAAGTGAAGAAAAAGGGAGAAAAAATGCATGTGTCCTTTTCTGTCGGTTGCATTTGGTCACAAAATTCTACATGCCTCTATCACAATTCCTCTACATCTATGGAATCTCCAAACTTATATGTTTTTATGTCGTTTACACTTAATACAATTCCTTCGTATAGGTCACCATATACGTACAGCACCATCAGTGCTAGGTACAACTAACAATTCTTTCGTCCTCGCTTCGTGTCACAGACCCAAAATTATAAGAGCAAAAATTCGATAAGTAATCACCGAAGTGGCTAAGTATCGAACTCACACTCGTATAATCCTGAAGTTACTAAAATCTCGAAGGATTCCAAACCAACATCGCAACGTACCAAGATCGTACTGATTCGGTGCACCACATCGTTTGCCATCACAGATTTCAATGTAATATGAAACACCTTACCATTCATCGGAGATCAATTAAGTATTATAAACCAAATATAAAGTAGCGGAAGCAACATAGCTTTAAAACAAAATAGAAACCTTTTATTACAATGCCAGCTCTTAGTCATATTCCACAAAAGCATAACAGATAAGGTAAATAAGAATGATCATGCCCATGATCTCACTCCTCCGCTATGGCAGGAGCCATCCAACTTCTTGCAGTAACCATGATACATCACAACCAGCAACAATTTGGGAATAAACCCTGAGTACGGGAATGTACTCAGCTAGACTTACCCGTCATAAATTAAATTAAAACACACCAAGGATCAGCTTGACAAAATTTTCATAAAGGCATTTGTAGGGAATTATAAGTGTAACTTGCATCAAATTAAAACCTTCAATTATAAACTAGATTTGCATCTATGCTAAAACAAGTATAAAAATAAACAAGCATCCCTATGCGATTGGATCATGTCCAAACATCACCGTCAGGGTGATCAACACCATCATCATCATTAACCCATCATCATATCATTATTTAGTTTTAGTTTGCTACATTGAAACCATTCCGTCAAGTTCTCACTATCCAGGAGAGATGGCGATTCGAATCGATTACTACCCAGCTGGGGAATTATTCCTAAGACTCACCCCTGTTTTCCCCCGTCGGGGATCATTGGGTTACCTTTGGACTCATTCAAGTATCACGGTCCCAGCAAGCGCCGCACTCTCGGGGATATCGCCTCGCCAGAACAGCGAAGGACTTTTAAACACCTTGCCCATCGACTATGCGTCGACTCCCTTCCGAGCCGCACTTTATACTCACCGGGTTTCCGGCTTGAATAGAACTACTCGGCTTCGCGGTCGGCAACCTCAGGCCGGCCAGCTAAGTGATAGGCTGCATTCAACGATTAGGAAGTGCTCCAAAGATCAAGTCCTTAATCGACTCAGACAGGACTACCGACTCCCAGGACCTCCTCGTCCTGTAGCCTCCACTTTCCTGCCCGGTCTCCCTAATTTTGTTTTACAAAAAATATCGGGTACACCCATGACACACCATATTCCATTTGTTTCAGGTATCCACCTATCTCTCGCAGGTGAAAACTTCACCTGACTTCTACCGTTTATTTGCATAACTAAGCAACTAGTCGATCCTACACTTAAACATAGGATTTCCGGGATTTATTTGGTGGACAAGGAAAGGAATATATGTGCAACAAGGGTTTTCAAACAACTCCTATCACTTAATGCATAAAACATCATAAAATACTCAACATAATTTAATTTGTAAAACATAGGAAGTTGAGAATGCTCCGGGGCTTGCCTGGAATTGGACTCAAGTCAATCAAGTTAGCCGCACCGTCTTGATGAGCATCTCCCATCTTAGTTCTTGCTTCTTCGGGTTGGACCACTAAACACCATCCTCAGGATTGGCTCCAACATTACATCATCCATGTCCTTCTCGCGATTCACCTAGCGTACCTAAATGAAATGCACAATGCATATGTATGAATGCGAGGAAAGACATGTATATAAATCATAACATAAGTCATGCAAACAACTTCAACACAAGCACTTTCCAGATTTTGAACTGCACACAACCCAGTTACAAGAAAATTCATAACTGGAGCTACAGACATCGAAAATTATCAAACTTAGACTCTATGAAAAGCTTAGGAAATTCTCCATAAATCATTTTCAGCCATCACAGCAAGATTCCCAAAGTAAAACGGTCGAAATAGCAGAAGAACAGAAACTGTCCAGTGAGACTGCACGAAGGCAGATTTCTGAACTTTAACCAAAACAGCCATAACTCCTAGAATATTAAGGCAATGGCCATCACAATTGCTCAGTAGCTAGATCAACAAGTTATGAACACTTTTTGTATTCAACTCAACCACAGAAAACATAGTATAGGGGGAGTATTTAGCAATCTCCCCAAAACTGTCCAGATTGCCTAAAAATGAATTATAGACATCTATAATTATTTGAAAAGCATATCCAAGCCACGGCAAGCACACCAACAGTTTACATATGATATGTGAACACCAAAATAAGCAACATTTGCCCCCAAACAAAATTTATGTACCCTATTTCTTAATATATTTTGAAAAAAAGGCAAATAGGCACATATATAAGATCATGCATCTAAAGTGCACCATAAATTCTACAAAAAATTACAGCAGCTAGAATATGCTCCCAGGAGACTACTGTACAAATTTCATAGCATTTGACCAAGTGCTTTTGGAGATATCGAAAATAACAAAACACATGATGCAAGGGAGCATAAATAGGAAAACCCATTTAGAGACACCCTATGCAGCTCAAACTTTTTCGTGGGGCTTCTCATGGCAAGAGAAGGGAGATCCCCAAAAATCACAGTTACAACACTTATAAATAATCTACTAGAATTTTCTAAAGTTTCCTTACATGCAAAGCAAGGAAAATCATAACTCCTTCATCCATCAATCAAAATGCATAAAAATTTAACCATAGCACACTCACAGCATACATAGGCCCTCACAAAAATTTCACAGCAATTGTAACACTATAACTTGAGATATGAATTTATCCCTATTTATCAAACATAAGTATAAACAGCACAAAATTTCTACAAAACACTGTCATATTATCATCTATTCACAAGGATTCCAAAAAGTCCTCATTTGCTATTTTACGATTTTAATACGAATTACTATGAATTTCCAAAGTGTCAGCCGATGAATGCATAAACGAAAAACAAAAATCACTTTGCATCAGGACCCCTGGACTTCCTAGCAAATTAATCGAGCCCATAAATGTAAATCTATGTGCCTTGGCATTTTTACATCATAAACCAGAAAAGAGTTTCTAATTCATTCTTACCCCTTTCTTCTTCCTCATCCCGTACACAGAGCAGGGACGGGAAGGGGCGTCGGGATCGGCTCGTCAGGACGCGGCCTGGGACCGGCAGGGAGACCAGCGGCCTGCAGGGCGGACCGTCCAAGCAGGGCACCATCAGGCTTCCTCCGCACCTGGCCTCGGCTCGCCCCAAAGCTATCCCGCGGTCAGGCGACCGAGGGCGGGCGGCCGCGGAGGCATCGGCGGTCCGGCAGCGCAGAGCCACGCGCGCAGGTAGAGGGCTCACCGACGACGGCACGCCCACGTGAAGTGCGTTTGCACGTAGCGCGGAGCAACAGCCGCAGCAGAACGCGGCAGCAGCATGGCGAGCCTGGCCATGGCACTGTGCGCGGCGCACGGAGGCGAGCGAGGATGGGACAGGGCCGAGTGGACGAGAGAGGAGAGGTGATGCGCCTCGCCTCCTGCTGTTTCCCCATCGAGTGGAGAGGCAGGGACGAGGTGAGGTGGAGGGGCAGCTGTCGGCAATGGCTTGCTCGCGCTCTGGGAGGCAGACGCGCGAGGGCACGCGTCGCCCATAGGGGCATTCCACCGAACGGCTGGCATGCATCGATGTGGGCCGATTCAAGCTCGATTTTGGGCCGCTTGTTGGCCGATTTAGCTCATGGGCCAAGAACAAAGATTGTCAAGCTCTGATCACTCTACAAATTCTATTAAGGGTGTATGTTCATTAGGCTCTCGAATTAAGAGATAATGAACTCCCTAAACAGCATTGTCAATGATTAATTGTTAATTGGAAACGAACGTCGAAACCTTGTCAACTCAGTTCAAATTGATCGCACCTTTTGATATGTTGTCGTCCAATAGGTTAACTTCAATATTTGTTTATGGACAAACTCAAGTTGCTTAACAAAAATTGGAGAACACGAGACGTCAATCAGAATCGGCACTATAATTCCAATACTTAGAATTATTTCTAAGTCTGAAAGTTAGCAGCTGATTCGATTTCCATGCCTCGATTTGATAGGTTTAGAGAGAGAATTAGACTTGGGTCATTAAGCCAAGTTTGTTCCTCATGACTTGGCTTCACTCTTTGTTTAGGGCCAAACTTCATAACTAGCACAAAAGATGAAGTTTCACTTACGTTTAGGCAGCCTCATGATAACTCTTGAATTATAGGTTTTAGGCCAATAAGGGCATCGTCTTGACATTTGCTCAACATGAACCCTTCATGACTTTTGTTCATGAGCTAAAATAGAGTTGTTTGGGCAAGATTACATGACTTGGTTGATGACAAAAGATCTCATCCACTTCATAAAGCAAATTAAAAGTGTATGTCCCGTCATTTCATGTAACCTTTTAACTCTAAATTTCATGGAACATTTCCACTCTTCCAAATAGATGGAAATGAGTGTGAAGCACATGAAATGATCTCCTTCAACATTACCTTGGCATATAGTTGAAAAGGTCAACATATAAGCAAAGGGATATCATCCAAGTTTAAGTCAAGGTTCATCTCTAGGGAATTGACCTTAGCACCTTGGTCACCACAATGGCATGATTGAGCTAAGATCCATTGCTTAGCTGATGTCAAACACCTAGGGTGTTACACTTCGCTTAAAATGATTAACCCGGGAATGGTGGGATGGACTCTAGAAGCCTTATATATTGGTCTATCCCACTCTAAACAACCAAGGTGGGACTCAACTCTTCACAATATCTCATATCAACCACATGGGCCACTATGGGCCAAATGAGTCGGGTGTGACAGATCTACCAGACAATATGGTCATGAGAATGTGCCACACTGAGTTTAGTTAAATTTGCTAATAAGGTTCAACTAAACCCTATACATTGATGAAGTTGGTATTGTGGCTACTCTTCCTAAAACCACAACACCATCCATCTAAAACCCCAGACCAAAGTTGCAAATACCTCTTTATTAGCCTTGACACTATGTTGTTGTATTGTTTCTACTATTTTTTAGAGATCCGGTCAGCAGAGCCTATATTTAGCAACACTTAACTTAGCACCAAGTATAATCTCTTGCCCTCTTTGGTACACATGATTCTTTCCTGATTCTATGTTTTTATTCTGCCAAATTTCTGTATGTTTTTTTTTAATCTTGCGCTCGAAGGGGGCCCGAGGCCCTTAGTATAAAATAAATACTTGGCCACCGAATGTAATCATCATGTGTGTATGCATTGTCTCTGCTCAGAAATATAATTATTGATAAAACGATGGCTGAACGGTACTGTGAGTTTAGATCTTGAACCTAAGTGGATAGGGTTTTATTTGCAATAATAGGAGTTCTCAAGAGAGGTGTCAATGTTGAGATGTACGTGCACACAAAGGAAATGGGAAAAATGCCATGGCAAGACTTTTGCATGTAGGGATATTAATTATGAGGTAAGATGAATGAGGAAACCACACCATAAGAACGAAACCTTAAAAATATGCATCACCAAAGTTGTTTTGGCCCAACTTACATGCCCTCCTCTTCTGCCACTTCAGCTAGCGCTTCCGCACTAGGTTGAGAGATGAAACAGCACACTATGACCTAGTTTGCCTAGACCTAAGAAGAAGAAATTTCAACTTTTTCCTAAGCCGAAAACTTGTACACACGGCTAAATAAGAACCAATGAATATAATGCTTTTCCATATATGTAGGCCGATGCGAGAAACTTAATTCAATACATGTTTTGATCCATCCACTGTTGTTAGCATACTAATTGTTCTGGGGCTCGGAATCAAGGGTTGTTGGACTGGTTTGTAAGATGAATGATAGGAACGAAACCTCAAAAATATGCATCAGCAAAGTTGTTTTGGCCCAACTTAAATGCCCTCCTCTTCTGCCACTTGAGCCCGCGCTTTCGCACCAGGCCGAGAGACGAAACCAATGCACCATGACTCAGTTCGCCTAGCCTCATGAGGGCAAAAATCTTACTTTTTCCGAATCCAAAAACTTGTACATGCTAGTAAGGTGGAACCAATGAATATAACGCTTTTCCAAATATGTAGGACGATGGGAGAAACTTAATTAAATATAGATTTTGGTCCATCCATTGCTGTTAACGTGTCATTTGTTGTGGGAGCCGGAACCGAGGTTTGTTGGACTTGTTGGTAAGATGAATGAGGAAACCACACCATAAGAACGAAACCTTAAAAATATGCATCACCAAAGTTGTTTTGGCCCAACTTACATGCCCTCCTCTTCTGCCACTTCAGCTAGCGCTTCCGCACTAGGCTGAGAGGTGAAACAGCACACTATGACTTAGTTTGACTAGACCTAAGAGGGCGAGATTTGAACTTTTTCCTAATCCGAAAACTTGTACACGCTGCTAAATAAGAACCAATGAATATAATGCTTTTCCATATATGTGGGCCGATGCGAGAAACTTAATTCAATACAGGTTTTGATCCATCCACTGTTGTTAACATATCAATTCTTGTGGGACTCGGAATCGAGGGTTGTTAGACTTGTTTGCACGATGAATCAGGAAACCACTCTATTGGAACGAAACCTCAAAAATATGCATCACCAAAGTTGTTTTGGCCCAACTTACATGCCCTCCTCTTCTTCCACTTGAGCCCACGCTTCAGCATCACGCCGAGATACGAAACCAGCGCGCCATGACTTAGTTTGCCTAGACTGAAGAGCGCGAAAATTAACCTTCTTCCTAATCTAAAAACTTGTGCACGCTAGTAAGGTGGAACCAATGAAAATAATGCATTTCCAAATATGTACGCCGATGGGAGAAACATAATTAAATATAGGTTTTGGTCCATCCATTGTTGTTATCGTATCATTTGTTGTGGGACTTGGAATTGGGGTTTGTTGGACTTGTTGGTAAGATGAATTAGGAAACCACACCATAGGAATGATACCTTAAAAATATGCATCACCAAAGTTGTTTTGGCCCAACTTACATGCCCTCGTCTTCCACCACTTCAGCCCGCGCTTCCGCACTTGGCTGAGTGATGATACCAGCGGACCATGACTTAGTTTGTCTAGGCCTAAGAGGGTGAAAATTAAACTTTTTCCTAATCCAAAAACTTGTACACGATAGTAAGTAGGAACCAATGAACATAATGTGTTTCCATATATGTAAGCCGATGGGAGAAACTTAATTCAATACAGGTTTTGATCCATCCACTGTTGTTAACATACCAATTGTTCTGGGGCTCGGAATCAAGGGTTGTTGGACTGGTTTGTAGGATGAATGATAGGAACGAAACCTCAAAAATATGCATCAAAAAAGTTGTTTTGGCCCAACTTACATGCCCTCCTCTTCTGCCACAAGAGCCCACGCTTCGGTATCAGGCTGAGATACAAAACCAGCGCAATATGACTCAGTTTGCCTAGACTAAAGAGGGCGAAAATTAAACTTTTTCCTAATCCGAAAACTTGTACACACTAGGTAGTAAGGACCAATGAATATAATGATTTTCCATATATGTAGGCCGATAGGAGAAACTTAACTCAATACAGGTTTTGATCCATCCACTATTGTTAACATATCAATTGTTGTGGGACTCGGAATCGAGGGTTGTTGGACTTGTTGGTATAATGAATGAGGAAACCACACCATAGGAACGAAACCTCAAAAATATGCATCACCAAAGTTGTTCTGGCCCAACTTACATGCCCTCCTCTTCTGCCACTCGAGCCCACGCTTCAGCATCAGGCTAAACTAGCACAGCATGACTCAGTTTGCCTAGACTGAAGAGGGCAAAAATTTACCTTTTTCCTAATTCGAAAACTTGTACACGCTAGTAAGTAAGAACCAATGAATATAATGCTTTTCCATATATGTACGCCGAAGGAAGAAATTTAATTCAATACCAGTTTTGAACCATCCACTGTTGTTAACATATCAATTGTTGTGGGACTCAGAATAGAGGGATGTTGGACTTGTTGGTAAGATGAATGAGGAAACCACACCATAGGAACGAAACCTCAAAAATATGCATCACCAAAGTTGTTTTGGCCGAACTTACATGCCCTCCTCTTCTGCCACATGAGCCCCTGCTTTGGCATTAGGCTGAGATACAAAACCAGTGCAGCATGACTCAGTTTGCCTAGATTGAAGAGGGCGAAAATTAAACTTTTTCGCAATCTAAACACTTGTAAACGCTGGTAAATAGGAACCAATGAATATATTGCTTTTCCATATATGTAGGCCGATGGGAGAAACTAAATTCAATATAGGTTTTGATCCATCCACTGTTGTTAACATATCTATTCTTGTGGGACTCGGAATCGAGGGTTGTTGGACTTGTTGGTATGACAAATGAGAAAACCACACCATAGGAATGAAACCTCAAAAATATGCATCACCAAAGTTGTTTTGGCCCAACTTACATGCCCAACTCTTTTGCCACTGGAGCCCACGCTTCAGCATCAGTCTGGGATACAAAACCAGCGCAGCATGACTCAATTTGCCAAGACTAACTTGCGTGAAAATTAAACTTTCTCCTAATCGAAAAACTCGTACACGCTAGTAAGTAGGAACCAATGAATATAATGTTTTTCCATATATGTAGGCCGATGGGAGAAACTTAATTCAATACAAGTTTTGGTCCATCCACTATTGTGAACATATCAATTGTTGTGGGACTCGGAATCGAGGGTTGTTGGACTTGTTGTGAAGATGAATGAGGAAACCACACCATAGGAATGAAACTTCAAAAATATGCATCACCAAAGATGTTTTGGCCCAACTTACATGCCCTCCCATTCTGCCACTTGAGCCCACGCTTTGGCATCGGTTTGAGATACAAAACCGATGCAGCATGACTCAGTTTGCCTAGACTGAAGAGGGCGAAAATTAAACTTTTCCTAATCCAAAAATGTGTACACGCTAGTAAGTAGGAACCAATGAATATATTGCTTTTCCATTCATGTACACCGATGGGAGAAACTTAATTCAATACAAGTTTTGATCCATCCACTGTTGTTAACATATCAATTGTTGTGGGACTCGGAATCGAGGTTTGTTGGACTTGTTGGTAAGATGAATGAGGAAACCACACCATAGGAACGAATCATCAAAAATATGCATCACCAAAGTTGTTTTGGCTCAACTTACATGCCCTCCTCTTCTGCCACTTGAGCCCACGCTTCGGCATCGGGCCGAGATACAAAACCAGCGCATAATGACTCAGTTTGCCTAGACTGAAGAGGGCGAAAATTAACCTTTTTCCTAATTTAAAAACTTGTACACGCTAGTAAGTAGGAACCAATTAATATAATGCTTTTCCATATATGTAGGCCAATGGGAGAAACTTAATTCAATACAGGTTTTGGTCAATCCACTATTGTTAACATATCATTTGATGTGGGACTCGAAATTAAGGGTTGTTGGACTTGTTGGAAAGATTAATAAAGAAACCACACCATAGGAACGAAACTTCAAAAATATGCATCACGAAAGTTGTTTTGGCCCAACTTACATGCCCTCCACTTCTGCCACTTGAGCCCACGCTTCGGCGTCAGGCCCAGATACAGAACCAGCGCAGCATGACTCAGTTTGCGTAGACTAAAGAGGGCGAAAATTATACTTTTTCCTAATCCGAAAACTTGTACAAGCTAGTAAGTAGGAACCAATGAATATAATGCTTTTCCATATATGTAGGCCGATGGGAGAAATTTAATTCAATACAGGTTTTGATTCATCCACTGCTATTAACATATCAATTGTTGTGGGACTCGGAATCGAGGGTTGTTGGACTTGTTGGTATGACGAATGTGAAAACCAAACCATAGGACTGAAACCTCAAAAATATGCATCACCAAAGTTGTTTTGGCCCAACTTACATGCCCAACTCTTCTGCCACTGGAGCCCACGCTTCAGCATCAGTCTGAGATACAAAAGCAGCGCAGCATGACTCAATTTGCCTAGACTGACTTGGGCAGAAATTAAACTTTCTCCTAATCCAAAAACTTGTACACGCTAGTAAGTAGGAACCAATGAATATAATGCTTTTCCATATATGTAGGCTGATGGGAGAAACTTAATTCAATACAAGTTTTGGTCCATCCACTATTGTTAACATATCAATTGTTGTGGGACTCGGAATCGACGGTTGTTGGACTTGTGTGGCGGAACCGCCCTGCTTAAGCTAGACTAAGCACACCTGCCACCTCTGGCTCGCAGTGCACTTAGGCCAGACTAAACCCAGTAGTCCGTCGAGAGTACTACAGCTCTCGATAACACCAAATCCCAGAGGAACCGACATCAAACATATCCGACTCTCGAAGGAGCCACAACAATTACATCATCACACGCAGTTGAAATAGAGAGTTATAGGATTAATTTACAACTCAATTGTATGAAATCAAATACATGTTCAAATATAGCGGAAGCGAATTCAGAGTATATAAATATAGCGGAAGCGTTCTCAAAACATCTCGCAGCGGAAAATATACTTAAGTAGTCTTCAGGAAGAGATGACAAGGCGAATAGCACCGAGCCCACCGGTACTACCACCTCCAACACAGTTGTCCAGCTATCGTCGGTACCTGTAATCCAAAAGTGGGGGCAAACCATGAGTACTAATTACTCAGTAGGACTTAATGGACGGGGCTTACGGCTGACGCAAAGCATGCTTACTAATCATGTGGATCCTTAGCTGTTGATTCTCAAACAAGGTCATGTTGATATCAGATAGCAGGATTTGACAGCTGCTATCCATTATTCATAAAGATTCATTTATAACATAAGGTAAATACTTGCATGAAAAGTAAAACATGAAAACATGTCCTGTCCCAAGATTCACTGCGCTTCCATCCAACCCCTTGGGAGTAGCCGTCTCAGGAGCGATACCACGGTACGTCGGGTCAGCCCTCCCTCGACCTCAAAGCATCTCCCAAGTCCATCGACCTCCAACCGTTGGATGGGCAACACCCTGAATAGTGGGACAGATCATACACATCCAAGCATGTTGTATTAAAAGCGTGACTTTGTAAACAGTATGTTCCAATTATTACTACGTTGCCCGTGTGCGATATTGGCATTCTCACACCTGGTGAGCATCAGCGATTCGAATCGATTTGTTAATTCCCGGGAACAACTAACAATGCCAGGGGTATATGCTTACTAGCCCTCGCGTTCCCACATATAGCCCCCATCTCCACTTGTCCCATCCCAAGTTCGATTCCAACCCGCCATTCCCCAGGTTTAGCCCCCGTGGAGCGTTACCTCGGCCGCACCGGGTCCAGCCCTCCACGAGTCTACACCCCAAGCGCCCCTGGGACCAATGGTAGGACCAAGTCTCTGTTCTTCGGATGGCACAAGTAAGACTTTCACTGGTCCATTATCCCGGATAAGCACCTTAGCAATGTTATGCCGATCAGCAGGCGAACAGCGAACGGGCCTTATGTGACTCGGGCGGAGTCCGGGGCACAATATCATAAACCATGAGTAACTCATAAAATCTCCGCCCGGTCTCCATTTAAATCAGAAGCATATATAACAACTTACCTCATTGAGATTTCTGTAAGTTTTTGAAATCACCTACGCGACGAGTGACTCCATTCACCCGAGTCTACTCGTACCTAGCATTACTAGGCACTCATCCTACGAACTCTAGGTGTAGGTTCTAGGGCCAAGGCGGCCAGGATATCTAATGCAGTTGGTTCCAATCAACTCCTGATGCATATGCCTAATCATCAAGACATAAGATGTTTCCTGGGTATAGTATGGTCCTGCCTACCTTTGCTTGATCTTAAGAAAACCAACAAACTAAACTAGGTTAGTTTGCCGGGTTGTGAGGCTTTGCCCCAGGCAACCCCTTGAAGCAGGGACGGATTTAATCAGCGACCCTCCGTCTTCTTGCTCCGGATATTGCCTGTCGCCCGTTTTCTTGATCACTGGTTTCTCCTGTGTTGGTAGCTCCTTGCACGCGGGTCTATATGCATGATAAAATGCAAATGAGTGCAAGAGAATGCAAATGCATGTCTACGATACGGTGTTATAAACATGGCACATTGCAAACTTGAGTACAATGAATGGCAGATGTATGCATGAGGTGTCAATGAAATATAAGGCATGATCAAGCAGCTTGTGAAGAATGGGTTCGGGTAGTGTTAGTTTAAACACACCCCATAACAAGAAAACTTAACGACTTTGCTAAGAAATCATACAGCCCATCACTAAGAAATCGTACAAACCCTCACTACATTTTATCCTTGGAGTCATTAGGAGTTAGTGTCTTATATGTGTACACAGTGAATCATTTCAAGGATCAGCAACATGGTGATTTATAAGCTACTTTAACAAAAGTACCAGTATGGATCTAGAGCAAGCATTCACTCAATCACTCTTACAATACAACCTCACGTGCACTTATCAAGTTACTGATCATATAGCTCTCATGTTGATGTTACGACCCGATAAAATAAGCATTACCTTCGTGAAAGGTGGTGGTATTTATTTTGGTTCAACAAGTTAAATATATCGAGTATATGAATAAGCATCACAAAGGCTACACTTTCTCCTATCATGTTACTTACAAGCAACAAACATCGTTCAAAGCCCACATTTAGATATGAAAAGAACAACTAGCTTCGAAAAATTACTCCCAGCACTACTAACAATCGTATTGTTTCCAGACCATGGTTTAGTGCCCGAAAAACAGAATAAGGACACACATTTTTTTTTTATTATTAATATTTAGCTAGCCGCTAGCTATTTAATTATCCAAGTTATAGTTAATGTACAAGATGTATAATGGACTTGGTGCAGCAAGAAAATCATAAGAGTAACATGAGGTTACCTAAACAATAACACCAACATCCCTCTTTTATTCTTTTACCTTTTTATTTTGTTAAGCATGTGACACTTTGTCATTTTCAAATCATCACTCAAACTTAACATGCAAGGCCCCAAACTTTACCAGCAAGCTATATGTAGTATAAGGTGTGTCTTAAAAATCTTGTTCAACCCTTGGAGCAAGTTTCCTACGGTGAGTACTTTCTATCCATTTTTATTGCAAAAACTCAAGCCTAGGGGTAGATTAGTCATTTAGCAGCAAGAGCTACTGCAACAAAATTTCACACAGTGCCTAGACGCCATAACAAAGCTACTGTCCAAGTTTCATAATTTTTGGAGTTCGGTTACATCCCTTTTTCCCATTTATTTACCCTCAACATGTATGCACTAAACTAGGGGCAAAACAGACTTTTCACGCATCCACATCCTAACCATTCAATAGATCTACTTAAGAGGAGTCCAATGCAACTGAGTTTGCCTTTTTAGAATTTTTATTTGATTTGTTATGATTTTCCAAAGTTTTAGACCTAGAAAATACATTTAAATGGAAAACTCTATAGATCCAGGGACCTAACCGCGAATAAACCTAACTTCGAGGGGCCTGCATAGAAGATACACAAGACTCAGTGCATAGTACTAAAATAGAGAAACGAAAAGGGAGGAAGGTCAGGGGGTTTTCTACAAAACTTCCTTCGTCTCCGTCTACCTCTAGACGGGAGTTTGGCCGGCGCGCACAGGAGGGAAGGCGGCGCTCCGCCGGCGGCGTGGGGGCCCGTCTTGGAGCCGAGCGGGGCCGGGAACGTGTTCCCCACCGTGGGCTTCCTTCCCCCTAGACCTCGTCGTCGGAGGTGGAGAGGAAAGGCGATGCGGCGGCGGTGAACCGGAGGGCGCCGGTGTGGCCATGGCGGCGACGACGCGCTTTGATTCGGCGTAGTGAGGAGGAGATAGAGGCTGTGGTTGGGCCTCACAGCTGCGCGGTGAGATGGGGAAGCCGGTGGCGGTGGAGTGGAGGCGCGGTGGTGGCCCGAAGGTGGAGCTCCACGGCGAGGTCGAGCTCGCCATGGTGTTTGTGGGGCGATGTGCGTGGGAGAGGGTGGTGGGGGCAGGGGCTAGGGACGAGGACGTGGGGATTTGATAGAGAGGCTTGAGGCGAGCGCGGGGCGCGCATCAGGTGGGGCGAAGGCAGCTTGGGTTGGCCGAGTTGTGAGCCCGAGCCAAGCTCGGCCACGGTGGCCATGGCGAGGTGGTCCTCGGGTGCGGCTCGATTGGGCGAATGGGAAACGGAACGACGACGGGGTTTGGCTCTCCGGACGCGCGGGGTGAAGGCGAAGCCGATAGTGGCATTTTGGAGGCACGGGAACGGCTGAGGCGGCCGTGGGAGCTCGAGCTTGGAGCTCGGGTCGCCCATGGCAGCCATGGCGACTGTCGCGCAGGAGCTCGGCGAGGAAGAGCAGGGAGAGGGAGAGTGAGCGGGGCTGAGCGAAGGGGGCCGGGAACCCGTCTAGGTGAGGCCGAGGCGGTCGGGACGGCATCCCAGGCGCCGCGCGCCACCGCCCGTACGCCGCGGCCGCGTGGAAGCCATGGCCTAGGCGTCGCCGTTCGCACAGGATCGATGGCCCCACCTGCCAGTGAGAGAGAGGAAAGGAGAAAGAGAAATGTGTTTTCTTCCCCTGTGTAATCCGCCTATTTGACCTACTTAGAAGCTGATTTTGGAAAGACTCCCATTGGATGAAATTATCTACTCTTACAGCTCTACAACTTTGTCAAAAGGCCTAATACCAAAATAGGAGTGGAAATATGATTTAAACTTGAATTTACCTAGCAGCCCTTAGTTTGGACAGAAGACCTATTTTTCTTAGGAAATCTAAATGTCCTATTTCTGGTTACTGTCACCCAAAGTGCTTCTTGACAATGTTGCTTAGGATTTCAATACCTACAACTCATTCAATTAGAGTTTTGCATGAAAGTGGCTGTAGGTTATAGAAACATTGAATTTACTAGACAGTTCAGATTTGGACAGGTTTTCTGTGTTGGTACAAAATGACCCTAAACTCCATCTAAACCTCAATATGTGACCAAGCTATAACTACCAAAGTTGTTCCCCAGCACTTCATCTCCATGTTTTATAATATAAAGTTGGCCTGAATCACAACAGATTTTGAATTATAGACACAATTATGTTCCAAGGTTTGGTAAAACAGAAATTTCACTTTGTGTAGAGGCTTTCTTGTTTCCCACTTTTGAAGTATCAAATGAAGTCCAATCTCTTCCACAATAGGTGCATTTGAAAGGTGATAAGTTAAATTTCATTCCATAGAAGGGAAGATTTTTAAGTGCTGTAGTGAAAACAAAAGGAATTTCAGAATCAACTTGGGGAAAAGCTGAAAATCCATACTTGGAAAATTTCTACGTGTGGGCCGATTTTGGTTATTTCCAAGGGAATTGTGGTGAAGTTTAAAACAGGTAAAAAACATTTTTAGACCATGTTCAGTGTGACAAAAGGGTAGTCCATAACATGTAAAACTACTTTGACAATGGAGTTGAGCTTAAGTACTTAGTGGATTTCAAAGTTTTATTAGGGCTCAAGTTTGGTCTCGATCACACTTGCTACCCTCGGAAGAAACGTTAGTTGGATTTGGTTTGATCTTTTAATCCTCTTGTCTTTAGACTTTTGGTCATTGTCAAACAGAAAGGTCTATGGCTACTTTCTTATCCGCGGTTTCGAATTTGGTGTTGAGCTCAAAAGCATGTGAGTGTTGACTTATCCAACCACGAAATGTGTGGCCGTGCATCATGTATATAAAAATTTTTGACTTGGTGATTTCTCCACCTATTTCTTGTTACTCTCCAAGCATGATTAGGTCTTAATCCATCATTAGCTTGTCTCTAGCTTCGTGTTAAGGTTTTTGAGATGCCAGGGGCATCACAACCCACCCCCCTTAAAGAAATCTCGCCCCGAGATTTGGAGGAAGCGGGGTTTTACGGCTTACTGCGTAATGTGAATGGTTTTTGGCCCGCGGTTCTTGTGCTTCTGTCACACATGGTATCATGTGAATCTTCATCTATTAGCTTTATTAACTGGCTCGTGAAGGGTTAGTGCCTCTTTAACACAAGGTAGTTACAAAGCTTCTTTTAATTGGTCCATGGTGGCCTTTCTAAGATACTCACCAAGTTGTGTCTTATATGAGAGCGAATGAATAAACCACAAGGACGGTGTGGCCAATGCGAAAACGACAGCGATTTACTTGAGTAATGGAACAGGGTTACTCCCTGACTTTGACACCAAGATTTAGAAACGTGATGAATATATAGGTCTTAGAACAATTAGAAGCAAGGTGTACACAATTGGAGGACCGAACCACGAAGGCTCTTGGGATTCAAAGGGTTATCAATGGATGTGCTTTTGAGAGACACATTCATTTCATTTGATAGGGACTGTGTACACATATAAGATATTAAATCTGAACATTCTTCAAAGAGTAAGATGGGGTGATACATAGCACATTCTACTCATTGTTTCGAGAAAGATGCCGTGGAAAGAGGATAGGACATATTCACCTAGATAAGGTGATGGTTTGTATGATTTCATATAATTGATCAAGACTGACCAAGAAAAGTATAGGCAGAGGACTTATGCTTACTAACAGAACACCAAGGTTAGTGAGCCCAACTTTGAAGATAATTTCAAAAGAAGAATGAAGCAACTCTTGAAAAGGACAATGCGATGAAAGCACTAGCTGAGAACAAAAACTTAGTGCAGCGGAGGATGCTGAGTTCACCTTCAGGAGATAAGGTTCAATATATACAAGAAAGGAATGTAAGAGAAAGCAGTGGAAACAGAGTTGATGGTTCCCACAGATCAAGAGAGGTAAGTTGTAAGAAGGCAGTGGAATGATGTAACAAGACAGTGGAACTAGAATCAAGCATTCCCACAATTACAAGACGTTAAAGATGATCAAGGTAACCATAGGGATAGGATTTATCATCCCCATGCATCACTACTAGCAAGAGTAACCAAGGCAACGGAAAGGTGTGGACTAAGTGTGAACATAGAATTGACCCGTCTCCACGGATCGAGGAAGACTTGGCTCAACCAGGCGATGGAAAAATGCGACAATAGTGGGATTTCGGTGGATCTTTCCCCGCAGATCAAGAAAGGCAAGGTGAAACAAAGCAAGAAAATGATACAATGCGGTAGCGTAAATAGAGTAAATCATCTCCACGAATTAGATGTATAGAGGTCAACAAGGCAATGGAAAATGGA
Organism: Paspalum notatum; assembly: GCA_022530915.1. NCBI lineage: Eukaryota > Viridiplantae > Streptophyta > Magnoliopsida > Poales > Poaceae > Paspalum > Paspalum notatum. The sequence goes on from CM039683.1 coordinate 7,734,132, forward strand.
TATGAATGTTCCACAACTGAAGCGGCGTCATGCCTTTGCGAGTCTTGATACCAGCGCGCACCTAGTGACACAACCGAGTGACGGCCGTACACACGGGGCCCTAGGTTCCGTCGTGGCACCATAGACTGCTCGGGTAAACACTACATCAAGAGTGGCACAACTATCCAATTTCAGGAGATGCGAACAATATCAGGTTACATAAGGACCTGAACAAATAGTATGTATGCCATGAATCTTGATGTATTGGTGACGTAGACCAAGGAGTCAAAAGCTCATGGTGATGTAGACCAAGGAGTTGAAAGCTCATGGATTTCCAAGGTTGGAAACACAGGAATCTTGAGAACGAGAGACACATGGCCCATCAACTGTTGAGTTGGGGTGGTGACATAGACTCAGAAGTACATGAATTGGCGTGAACCCAAAACATGTGGGCTACAAAAGTTTGAAATGCGTGGAGTGCAAGAGCTTGAAATACACGGAACAGTGGAGCTTGGAACTCTGGTTCTGCAATTGTTGGGAAAGGCATGATACCCTAGAGTTGATTCCAAGAAGTTAGGATCGAGTGGCACAGTGATTCGTACTCACTCAATGTGCAGCCAATACATGACAAAGCTAAACATTGTCACTACACCAATAGGTACCCGTACGGTTTGCCTAATCGTAGGATTTAAAAACATTTTTGGTCGGCAGCTAGCTTCTTCTTCCAGTCATGTCGATGCAGCGCGGAGCTTCATGTGGGAGACACCATGGTGTTGTAGTCTTGACAGATCATCATTTTGGAGAATGTTGTCAGAGTTGAGGTAGATCTCGAAAACTCCCTCTTTTATCTCTCATGCCATCAACTAAGAACTCTAAGCGTTGCTAGGGGTATGTAAGCGACAATATAATCTTGCACGTTGCATCTTTTGAACTCATTCTTGTCTTGGTGGAGCTCCCACTTCGTGTGCCGGTGTAGAAGTTGGCGTTGCATATGTTGGGGTCGATTAGAGGGGAATCCTCCTGCTTCAGTTATGAGGTGTTGGGCAACCTTCTTGAACGCTCCTGGTATTGCGGAGGCTCGTGCACCAGTCTTGTAGTTATAGATATACCTATTGATTTCTACCAAACGAGCACCTAAGAATTTACATGCTAGAACTATCTTGATTCGATCTTTGAGTTTGTCGAGTTCAGTCAGTAGAATTATCCCGTGTTGCAGGTGTTGCACCGAAGTCACATATATGGAGTACTCTTCAGCATTGTCTTCTCACTCTGTTGTTGTGATGTCTTCGGTGAGGGCGACCAGGTTTAGAGCAATTTTTGATTTGAACAATCTTCTTGGCATGATACATATGTGTTACCTTTACGAGTTTCAGAAGATGTGCCAAAGGTGGGACTATCTAAATATCGGGGCACGATTACTATCTTCCTTTCTAACGTGTATATCCTTGATGTTCTGTGCCAAACCCATCATAATTTAGAATAGAAACTGTTTTAGGCTGAGATTTTAATACCAAAGTTGTTCATTTTGAAGTTTCCTACGACATTGGTATAGTACGTTTCTACCAGTTCGGACCCTAAAATAGACGGAACTTCAGATTACTAAGCTATGGTCCCATCTGTTCAGATTTGAGTCTGGTTCTAGATTCAGGTGTTTGGTCCAGTTAGAGGCACTTTTAGGACAAGGCCCAAATAGAAAACTTGTGGTAAACTTCATGTTCTACAACTTTGGTATAACAAGTTTCAGCTAGTTATGTCTAGATCATGCCCAGAATTTAAATTTGCACACCCAGCACTCGCTGTCCAGATTTGAGATTTCGAATTAAACTGGTCGTAGAGCGTTTTTACTTCCATTCTTGCAACAAGGTGAATATAGAAAAGTTGTTAGTTAGGTTTCCAGCTACAACTTTTGGATAGAAAGCTTTTACTAAAACCATTTAGATCAACATCGAATTTCGGATTTTTAACAAACGGTCACATTATCGCAGATTTTTAACTATGAACATGTCTTAGGCTGTAGCTATTGAATCTTTCATATTTATGGTAAGGAAGGCATGGAAGAGGGTTCGCCAATTAGTTATACTACCATTCATGTATAAAATTTTCAGTTGATTCCGTTTGCTTAACCAACCAAGTGTTGGCACAGTAGCATCACATGTATAATTGTAATATGCACCAAGTTACTTTCAATCAAACACATCGCAAAGCAAATGACATGAGATGGAATGATGCATGATTCGTCCTACCCGGTCTTACATCACACATCCTGTGTATATTATATATACCTAACGATATTTCGGTGACATATATGCACGTCTCTCCATAATGCAACTAGCCGTCGTCTAGTCGTTCTTAATTTCGCACGTGGTTAGTGTACCTGCAGAAGAATGCATGCTCATACATTACCACTTAGTGTGGCATCCACGCGTGACCGCTGCGTGGACAACGTTGGTGGGCCGATGCACATTTTCCTCAAAGCCTGACTTTCCACCAGTACTGGGGATTGTCGAGAAAAAGGTGGATCCCAAAACCAAATATAAGTGTGGTGGGCATGAAAGCATCCAAAGCATGCCCACCACCCTTAAAGAGTTTTTTACTACGGGGCATGAATGCAGGGCTTACAACTATTCGCAAATCCGGATAGCTTCCACCAGAACTGGGGACAGCTATGTCCGAAAAGTTGCTTCCCAAAGCGCCGAACATGCATATGAGTTCTATCTAGGTTAGAATATCAGTGATGTCACCTGGATAACACTAACATCCTTATACGGGCATAGCGTATACTCTACTTTTTGAATTACTTGAAAAAGGGCTTTCGAAAATAGTTTTGTAAACCAAAACTTGATGACGTAACTGTTGTCTGTGTATGATCGGCTCTGATACCAGCTGTGGCGGAACCGCCCTGCTTAATCTAGACTAAGCACACCTGCCACCTCTGGCTCGCAGTGCACTTAGGCCAGACTAAACCCGGTAGTCCGTCGAGAGTACTACAGCTCTCTATAACACCAAATCCCAGAGGAACCGACATCAAACACATCCGACTCTCGAAGGAGCCACAACAATTACATCATCACAGGCAGTTGAAATAGAGAGTTATAGGATTAATTTACAACTCAATTGTATGAAATCAAATACATGTTCAAATATAGCGGAAGCGAATTCAGAGTATATAAATATAGCAGAAGCGTTTTCAAAACATCTCGCAGCGGAAAATATACTTAAGTAGTCTTCAGGAAGAGATGACAAGGTGAATAGCACCGAGCCCACCGGTACTACCACCTCCAACACAGTTGTCCAGCTATCGTCGGTACCTGTAATCCAAAAGTGGGGGCAAACCATGAGTACTAATTACTCAGTAGGACTTAATGGACGGGGCTTACGGCTGACGCAAAGCATGCTTACTAATCATGTGGATCCTTAGCTGTTGATTCTCAAACAAGGTCATGTTGATATCAGATAGCAGGATTTGACAGCTGCTATCCATTACTCATAAAGATTCATTTATAACATAAGGTAAATACTTGCATGAAAAGTAAAACATGAAAACATGTCCTGTCCCAAGATTCACTGCGCTTCCATCAAACCCCTTGGGAGTAGCCGTCTCAGGAGCAATACCACGGTACGTCGGGTCAGCCCTCCCTCGACCTCAAAGCATCTCCCAAGTCCATCGACCTCCAACCGGTGGATGGGCAACACCCTGAATAGTGGGACAGATCATACACATCCAAGCATGTTGTATTAAAAGCGTGACTTTGTAAACAGTATGTTCCAATTATTACTACGTTGCCCGTGTGCGATATTGGCATTCTCACACCTGGTGAGCATAAGCAATTCGAATCGATTTGTTAATTCCCGGGAACAACTAACAATGCCAGGGGTATATGCTTACTAGCCCTCGCGTTCCCACATATAGCCCCCATCTCCACTTGTCCCATCCCAAGTTCGATTCCAACCCGCCATTCCCTAGGTTTAGCCCCCGTGGAGCGTTACCTCGGCCGCACCGGGTCCAGCCCTCCACGAGTCTACACCCCAAGCACCCCTGGGACCGATGGTAGGACCAAGTCTCTGTTCTTCGGATGGCACAAGTAAGACTTTCACCGGTCCATTATCCCGGATAAGCACCTTAGCAATGTTATGCCGATCAGCAGGCGAACAGCGAACGGGCCTTATGCGACTCGGGCGGAGTCCGGTGCACAATATCATAAACCATGAGTAACTCATAAAATCTCCGCCCGGTCTCCATTTAAATCAGAATCATATATAACAACTTACCTCAGTGAGATTTCTGTAAGTTTTTGAAATCACCTACGCGACGAGTGACTCCATTCACCCGTGTCTACTCGTACCTAGCATTACTAGGCACTCGTCCTACGAACTCTAGGTGTAGGTTCTAGGGCCAGGGCGGACAGGATATCTAATGCAGTTGGTTCCAATCAACTCCTGATGCATATGCCTAATCATCAAGACATAAGATGTTTGCTGGGTATAGTATGGTCCTGCCTACCTTTGCTTGATCTTAAGAAAACCAACAAACTAAACTAGGTTAGTTTGCCGGGTTGTGAGGCTTTGCCCCAGGCAACCCCTTGAAGCAGGGACGGATTTAATCAGCGACCCTCCGTCTTCTTGCTCCGGATATTGCCTGTCGCCCGTTTTCTTGATCACTGGTTTCTCCTGTGTTGGTAGCTCCTTGCACGCGGGTCTATATGCATGATAAAATGCAAGTGAGTGCAAGAGAATGCAAATGCATGTCTACGATACAGTGTTATAAACATGGCACATTGCAAACTTGAGTACAATGAATGGCAGATGTATGCATGAGGTGTCATTGAAATATAAGGCATGATCAAGCAGCTTGTGAAGAATGGGTTCGGGTAGTGTTAGTTTAAACACACCCCATATCAAGAAAACTTAATGACTTTGCTAAGAAATCATACAGCCCATCACTAAGAAATCGTACAAACCCTCACTACATTTTATCCTTGGAGTCATTAGGAGTTAGTGTCTTATATGTGTACACAGTGAATCATTTCAGGGATCAGCAACATGGTGATTTATAAGCTACTTTAACAAAAGTACCAGTATGGATCTAGAGCAAGCATTCACTCAATCACTCTTACAATACAACCTCACGTGCACTTATCAAGTTACTGATCATATAGCTCTCATGTTGATGTTACGACCCGATAAAATAAGCATTACCTTCGTGAAAGGTGGTGGTATTTATTTTGGTTCAACAAGTTAAATATATCGAGTATATGAATAAGCATCACAAAGCCTACACTTTCTCCTATCATGTTACTTACAAGCAGCAAGCATCGTTCAAAGCCCACATTTAGATATGAAAAGAACAACTAGCTTCGAAAAATTACTCCCAGCACTACTAACAATCATATTGTTTCTAGACCATGGTTTAGTGCCCGAAAAACAGAATAAGGACACAAATTTTTTTTTATTATTAATATTTAGCTAGCCGCTAGCTATTTAATTATCCAAGTTATAGTTAATGTACAGGATGTATAATGGACTTGGTGCAGCAAGAAAATCATAAGAGTAACATGAGGTTACCTAAACAATAACACCAACATCCCTCTTTTATTCTTTTACCTTTTTATTTTGTTAAGCATGTGACACTTTGTCATTTTCAAATCATCACTCAAACTTAACATGCAAGGCCCCAAACTTTACCAGCAAGCTATATGTAGTATAAGGTGTGTCTTAAAAATCTTGTTCAACCCTTGGAGCAAGTTTCCTACGGTGAGTACTTTCTATCCATTTTTATTGCAAAAACTCAAGCCTAGGGGTAGATTAGTCATTTAGCAGCAAGAGCTACTGCAACAAAATTTCACACAATGCCTAGATGCCATAACAAAGCTACTGTCCAAGTTTCATAATTTTTAGAGTTCGGTTACATCCCTTTTTCCCATTTATTTACCCTCAACATGTATGCACTAAACTAGGGGCAAAACAGACTTTTCACGCATCCACATCCTAACCATTCAATAGATCTACTTAAGAGGAGCCCAATGCAACTGAGTTTGCCTTTTTACAATTTTTATTTGATTTGTTATGATTTTCCAAAATTTTAGACCTAGAAAATACATTTACATGGAAAACTCTATAGATCCAGGGACCTAACCGCGAATAAACCTAACTTCGAGGGGCCTGCATAGAAGATACACAAGACTCAGTGCATAGTACTAAAACAGAGAAACGACAAGGGAGGAAGGTCAGGGGGTTTTCTACAAAACTTCCTTCGTCTCCGTCTACCTCTAGACGGGAGTTTGGCCGCCGCGCACAGGAGGGAAGGCGGCGCTCCGCCGGCGGCGTGGGGGCCCGTCTTGGAGCCGAGCGGGGCCGGGAACGTGTTCCCCACCGTGGGCTTCCTTCCCCCTAGACCTCGTCGTCGGAGGTGGAGAGGAAAGGCGATGCGACGGCGGTGAACCGGAGGGCGCCGGTGTGGCCATGGCGGCGACGACGCGCTTTGATTCGGCGTAGTGAGGAGGAGATAGAGGCTGTGGTTGGGCCTCACAGCTGCGCGGTGAGATGGGGAAGCCGGTGGTGGTGGAGTGGAGGCGCGGTGGTGGCCCGAAGGTGGAGTTCCACGGCGAGTTCGAGCTCGCCATGGTGTTCGTGGGGCGATGTGCGTGGGAGAGGGTGGTGGGGGCAGGGGCTAGGGACGAGGACGTGGGGATTTGATAGAGAGGCTTGAGGCGAGCGCGGGGCGCGCATCAGGTGGGGCGGAGGCAGCTTGGGTTGGCCGAGTTGTGAGCCCGAGCCAAGCTCGGCCACGGTGGCCATGGCGAGGTGGTCCTCGGGTGCGGCTCGATTGGGCGAATGGGAAACGGAACGACGACGGGGTTTGGCTCTCCGGACGCGCGGGGTGAAGGCGAAGCCGATAGTGGCATTTTGGAGGCACGGGAACGGCTGAGGCGGCCGTGGGAGCTCGAGCTTGGAGCTCGGGTCGCCCATGGCAGCCATGGCGACTGTCGCGCTGGAGCTCGGCGAGGAAGAGCAGGGAGAGGGAGAGTGAGCGGGGCTGAGCGAAGGGGGCCGGGAACCCGTCTAGGTGAGGCCGAGGCGGTCGGGATGGCATCCCAGGCGCCGCGCGCCACCGCCCGTATGCCGCGGCTGCGTGGAGGCCATGGCCTGGGCGTCGCCGTTCGCACAGGATCGATGGCCCCACCTGCCAGTGAGAGAGAGGAAAGGAGAAAGAGAAATGTGTTTTCTTCCCCTGTGTAATCCGCCTATTTGACCTACTTAGAAGCTGATTTTGGAAAGACTCCAATTGGATGAAATTATCTACTCTCACAGCTCTACAACTTTGTCAAAAGGCCTAATACCAAAATCGGAGCGGAAATATGATCTAAACTTGAATTTACCTAGCAGCCCTTAGTTTGGACAGAAGACCTATTTTTCTTAGGAAATCTAAATGTCCTATTTCTGGTTACTGTCACCCAAAGTGCTTCTTGACAATGTTGCTTAGGATTTCAATACCTACAACTCATTCAATTAGAGTTTTGCATGAAAGTGGCTGTAGGTTATAGAAACATTGAATTTACTAGACAGTTCAGATTTGGACAGGTTTTCTGTGTTGGTACAAAATGACCCTAAACTCCATCTAAACCTCAATATGTGACCAAGCTATAACTACCAAAGTTGTTCCCCAGCACTTCATCTCCATGTTTTATAATATAAAGTTGGCCTGAATCACAACAGATTTTGAATTATAGACACAATTATGTTCCAAGGTTTGGTAAAACAGAAATTTCACTTTGTGTAGAGGCTTTCTTGTTTCCCACTTTTGAAGTATCAAATGAAGTCCAATATCTTCCACAATAGGTGCATTTGAAAGGTGATAAGTTAAATTTCATTCCATAGAAGGGAAGATTTTTAAGTGCTGTAGTGAAAACAAAAGTAATTTCAGAATCAACTTGGGGAAAAGCTGAAAATCCATACTTGGAAAATTTCTACGTGTGGGCCGATTTTGGTTATTTCCAAGGGAATTGTGGTGAAGTTTAAAACAGGTTAAAAACATTTTTAGACCATGTTCAGTCTGACAAAAGGGTAGTCCATAACATGTAAAACAACTTTGACAATGGAGTTGAGCTTAAGTACTTAGTGGATTTCAAAGTTTTATTAGGGCTCAAGTTTGGTCTCGATCACACTTGCTACCCTCGGAAGAAACGTTAGTTGGATTTGGTTTGATCTTTTAATCCTCTTGTCTTTAGACTTTTGGTCATTGTCAAACAGAAAGGTCTAGGGCTACTTTCTTATCCGCGGTTTCGAATTTGGTGTTGAGCTCAAAAGCATGTGAGTGTTGACTTATCCAACCACGAAATGTGTGGCCGTGCATCATGTATATAAAAATTTTTGACTTGGTGATTTCTCCACCTATTTCTTGTTACTCTCCAAGCATGATTAGGTCTTAATCCATCATTAGCTTGTCTCTAGCTTCGTGTTAAGGTTCTTCAGATGCCAGGGGCATCACAACTTGTTGGGAAGATGAATGAGGAAACCGCACCATAGGAATGAAACTTCAAAAATATGCATCACCAAAGATGTTTTGGCCCATCTTACATGCCCTCCCATTCTGCCACTCGAGCCCGCGCTTTGGCATCGGTTCGAGATACAAAACCAATGCAACATGACTCAGTTTGCCTAGACTGAAGACGGCGAAAATTAAACTTTTCCTAATCCAAAAACGTGTACACGCTAGTAAGTAGGAACCAATGAATATATTGCTTTTCCATACATGTATGCCGATGGGAGAAACTTAATTCAATACAGGTTTTGATCCATCCACTGTTGTGAACATATCAATTGTTGTGGGAATCGGAATCGAGGTTTGTTGGACTTTTTGGTATGACGAATGCGAAAACCACACCATAGGAATGAAACCTCAATATGCATCACCAAAGTTGTTTTGGCTCAACTTACATGCCCAACTCTTCTGCCACTAGAGCCCACGCTTCAGCATCAGTCCGAGATACAAAACCAGCGCAGCATGACTCAATTTGCCTAGACTGACTTGGGCGAAAATTAAACTTTCTCCTAATCCAAAAACTTGTACATGCTAGTAAGTAGGAACCAATGAATATAATGCTTTTCCATATATGTAGGCCGATGGGAGAAACTAAATTCAATACAAGTTTTGATCCATCCATTGTTGTTAACATATCAATTGTTGTGGGACTCAGGATCGAGGGTTGTTGGACTTGTTGGGAAGATGAATGAGGAAACCACACCATAGGGATGAAACCTCAAAAATATGTATCACCAAAGATGTTTTAGCCCAACTTACATGCCCTTCCCTTCTGCCACTTGAGCCCACGCTTTGGCATCGGTTCGAGATACAAAATCGACGCAGCATGACTCAGTTTGCCTAGACTGAAGAAGGCAAAAATTAAACTTTTCCTAATCCAAAAACGTGTACACGCTAGTAAGTAGGAACAAATGAATATATTGCTTTTCCACACATGTACGCCGATGGGAGAAACTTAATTCAATACAGGTTTTGATCCATCCACTGTTGTTAACATATCAATTGTTGTGGGACTCGGAATCGAGGTTTGTTGGATTTGTTGATAAGATGAATGAGGAAACCACACCATACGAACGAAACCTCAAAAATATGCATCACCAAAGTTGTTTTGGCTCAACTTATATGCCCTCCTCTTCTGCCACTTGAGCCCACGCTTCGGCATCGCGACGAGATACAAAACAAGCGCATAATGACTCAGTTTGCCTAGACTGAAGAGGGTGAAAATTAACCTTTTTCCTAATTCAAAACCTTGTACACGCTAGAAAGTAGGAACCAATTAATATAATGCTTTTCCATATATGTAGGCCAATGGGAGAAACTTAATTCAATACAGGTTTTGGTCCATCCACTTTTGTTAACATATCATTTGTTGTGGGACTCGAAATCGAGGGTTGTTGGACTTGTTGGGAAGATGAATAACGAAACCACACCATAGGAACGAAACTTCAAAAATATGCATCACCAAAGTTGTTTTGGCCCAACTTACATGCCTTCCTCTTCTGCCACTTGAGCCGACGCTTCGGCGTCAGGCCGAGATACAAAACCAGCGCAACATGACTCAGTTTTCATAGACTAGAGAGGGCGAAGATTGAACATTTTCCTAATCGAAAACTTGTACACGCTAGTAAGTAGGAACCAATGAATATAATGCTGTTCCATATAAGTAGGCCGATGGGAGAAACTTAATTCAATACAGGTTTTAGTCCATCCACTATTGTTAACATATCAATTGTTGTGGGACTCGGAATCGAGGGTTGTTGGACTTGTTGTGAAGATGAATGAGGAAACCACACCATAGGAATGAAACTTCAAAAATATGCATCACCAAAGATGTTTTTGCCCAACTTAGATGCCCTCCCATTCTGCCACTTGAGCCCACGCTTTGGTATCGGTTTGAGATACAAAACCGATGCAGCATGACTCAATTTGCCTAGACTGAAGAGGGCGAAAATTAAACTTTTCCTAATCCAAAAATGTGTACACGCTAGTAAGTAGGAACCAATGAATATATTGCTTTTCCATACATGTACGCCGATGGGAGAAACTTAATTCAATACAGGTTTTGATCCATCCACTGTTGTTAACATATCAATTGTTGTGGGACTCAGAATCGAGGTTTGTTGGACTTGTTGGTAAGATGAATGAGGAAACCACACCATAGGAACGAATCATCAAAAATATGCATCACCAAAGTTGTTTTGGCTCAACTTACATGCCCTCTTCTTCTGCCACTTGAGCCCACGCTTCGACATCGGGCCGAGATACAAAACCAGCGCATAATGACTCAGTTTGCCTAGACTGAAGAGGGCGAAAATTAACCTTTTTCCTAATTCAAAAACTTGTACACGCTAGTAAGTAGGAACCAATTAATAGAATGCTTTTCCATATATGTAGGCCAATGGGAGAAACTTAATTCAATACAGGTTTTGGTCAATCCACTATTGTTAACATATCATTTGATGTGGGACTCGAAATCAAGGGTTGTTGGACTTGTTGGGAAGATGAATAAAGAAACCACACCATAGGAACGAAACTTCAAAAATATGCATCACGAAAGTTGTTTTGGCCCAACTTACATGCCCTCCTCTTCTGCCACTTGAGCCCACGCTTCGGCGTCAGGCCCAGATACAGAACCAGCGCAGCATGACTCAGTTTGCGTAGACTAAAGAGGGCGAAAATTATACTTTTTCCTAATCCGAAAACTTGTACAAGCTAGTAAGTAGGAACCAATAAATATAATGCTTTTCCATATATGTAGGCCGATGGGAGAAACTAAATTCAATACAGGTTTTGATTCATCCACTGTTATTAACATATCAATTGTTGTGGGACTCGGAATCGAGGGTTGTTGGACTTGTTGGTATGACGAATGTGAAAACCAAACCATAGGACTGAAACCTCAAAAATATGCATCACCAAAGTTGTTTTGGCCCAACTTACATGCCCAACTCTTCTGCCACTGGAGCCCACGCTTCAGCATCAGTCTGCGATACAAAAGCAGCGCTGCATGACTCAATTTGCCTAGACTGACTTGGGCAGAAATTAAACTTTCTCCTAATCCAAAAACTTGTACACGCTAGTAAGTAGGAACCAATGAATATAATGCTTTTCCATATATGTAGGCCGATGGAAGAAACTTAATTCAATACAAGTTTTGGTCCATCCACTATTGTTAACATATCAATTGTTGTGGGACTCGGAATCGACGGTTGTTGGACTTGTTGGGAAGATGAATGAGGAAACCACACCATAGGAATGAAACTTCAAAAATATGCATCACCAAAGATGTTTTGGCCTATCTTACATGACCTCCCATTCTGCCACTTGAGCCCACGCTTTGGCATCGGTTCGAGATACAAAACCAATGCAACATGACTCAGTTTGCCTAGACTGAAGAGGGCGAAAATTAAACTTTTCCTAATCCAAAAACGTGTACACGCTAGTAAGTAGGAACCAATGAATATATTGCTTTTCCATACATGTATGCCGATGGGAGAAACATAATTCAATACAGGTTTTGATCCATCCACTATTGTGAACATATCAATTGTTGTGGGACTCGGAATCGAGGTTGGCTAGACTTGTTGGTAAGATGAACGAGGAAACCACACCATAGGAACGAAACCTCAAAAATATGCATCACCAAAGTTGTTTTGGCTCAACTTACATGCCCTCCTCTTCTGCCACTTGAGCCCACGCTTCGGCGTCAGGCCGAGATACAGAACCAGCGCATCATGACTCAGTTTGCCTAGACTGAAGAGGGCGAAAATGAAACTTTTTCTTAATCCGAAAACGTGTACACGCTAGTAAGTAGGAACCAATGAATATAATGCTTTTCCATATATGTAGGCCGATGGGAGAAACTTAATTCAATACAGGTTTTGATCCATCCACTGTTGTTAACATATCAATTGTTGTGGGAATCGGAATCGAGGTTTGTTGGACTTTTTGGTATGACGAATGCGAAAACCACACCATAGGAATGAAACCTCAATATGCATCACCAAAGTTGTTTTGGCCCAACTTACATGCCCAACTCTTCTGCCACTGGAGCCCACGTTTCAGCATCAGTCCGAGATACAAAACCAATGCAGCATGACTCAATTTGCCTAAACTGACTTGGGCGAAAATTAAACTTTCTCCTAATCCAAAAACTTGTACACGCTAGTAAGTAGGAACCAATGAATATAATGCTTTTCCATATATGTAGGCCGATGGGAGAAACTAAATTCAATACAAGTTTTGATCCATCCACTGTTGTTAACATATCAATTGTTGTGGGACTCGGGATCGAGGGTTGTTGGACTTGTTGGGAAGATGAATGAAGAAACCACACCATAGGGATGAAACCTCAAAAATATGTATCACCAAAGATGTTTTAGCCCAACTTACATGCCCTTCCCTTCTGCCACTTGAGCCCACGCTTTGGCATCGGTTCGAGATACAAAATCGACGCAGCATGACTCAGTTTGCCTAGACTGAAGAAGGCGAAAATTAAACTTTTCCTAATCCAAAAACGTGTACACGCTAGTAAGTAGGAACAAATGAATATATTGCTTTTCCACACATGTACGCCGATGGGAGAAACTTAATTCAATACAGGTTTTGATCCATCCACTGTTGTTAACATATCAATTGTTGTGGGACTCGGAATCGAGGTTTGTTGGATTTGTTGGTAAGATGGATGAGGAAACCACACCATAGGAACGAAACCTCAAAAATATGCATCACCAAAGTTGTTTTGGCTCAACTTATATGCCCTCCTCTTCTGCCACTTGAGCCCACGCTTCGGCATCGGGACGAGATACAAAACAAGCGCATAATGACTCAGTTTGCCTAGACTGAAGAGGGTGAAAATTAACCTTTTTCCTAATTCAAAACCTTGTACACGCTAGAAAGTAGGAACCAATTAATATAATGCTTTTCCATATATGTAGGCCAATGGGAGAAACTTAATTCAATGCAGGTTTTGGTCCATCCACTATTGTTAACATATCATTTGTTGTGGGACTCGAAATCGAGGGTTGTTGGACTTGTTGGGAAGATGAATAAAGAAACCACACCATAGGAACGAGACTTCAAAAATATGCATCACCAAAGTTGTTTTGGCCCAACTTACATGCCCTCCTCTTCTGCCACTTGAGCCGACGCTTCGGCGTCAGGCCGAGATACAAAACCAGCGCAACATGACTCAGTTTTCATAGACTGGAGAGGGCGAAGATTAAACATTTTCCTAATCGAAAACTTGTACACGCTAGTAAGTAGGGACCAATGAATATAATGCTGTTCCATATAAGTAGGCCGATGGGAGAAACTTAATTCAATATAGGTTTTAGTCCATCCACTATTGTTAACATATCAATTGTTGTGGGACTCGGAATCGAGGGTTGTTGGACTTGTTGTGAAGATGAATGAGGAAACCACACCATAGGAATGAAACTTCAAAAATATGCATCACCAAAGATGTTTTGGCCCAACTTAGATGCCCTCCCATTCTGCCACTTGAGCCCACGCTTTGGTATCGGTTTGAGATACAAAACCGATGCAGCATGACTCAGTTTGCCTAGACTGAAGAGGGCGAAAATTAAACTTTTCCTAATCCAAAAATGTGTACACGCTAGTAAGTAGGAACCAATGAATATATTGCTTTTCCATACATGTATGCCGATGGGAGAAACTTAATTCAATACAGGTTTTGATCCATCCACTGTTGTTAACATATCAATTGTTGTGGGACTCGGAATCGAGGTTTGTTGGACTTGTTGGTAAGATGAATGAGGAAACCACACCATAGGAACGAATCATCAAAAATATGCATCACCAAAGTTGTTTTGGCTCAACTTACATGCCCTCTTCTTCTGCCACTTGAGCCCACGCTTCGACATCGGGCCGAGATACAAAACCAGCGCATAATGACTCAGTTTGCCTAGACTGAAGAGGGCGAAAATTAACCTTTTTCCTAATTCAAAAACTTGTACACGCTAGTAAGTAGGAACCAATTAATAGAATGCTTTTCCATATATGTAGGCCAATGGGAGAAACTTAATTCAATACAGGTTTTGGTCAATCCACTATTGTTAACATATCATTTGATGTGGGACTCGAAATCAAGGGTTGTTGGACTTGTTGGGAAGATGAATAAAGAAACAACACCATAGGAACGAAACTTCAAAAATATGCATCACGAAAATTGTTTTGGCCCAACTTACATGCCCTCCTCTTCTGCCACTTGAGCCCACGCTTCGGCGTCAGGCCCAGATACAGAACCAGCGCAGCATGACTCAGTTTGCGTAGACTAAAGAGGGCGAAAATTATACTTTTTCCTAATCCGAAAACTTGTACAAGCTAGTAAGTAGGAACCAATAAATATAATGCTTTTCCATATATGTAGGCCGATGGGAGAAACTTAATTCAATACAGGTTTTGATTCATCCACTGTTATTAACATATCAATTGTTGTGGGACTCGGCATCGAGGGTTGTTGGACTTGTTGGTATGACGAATGTGAAAACCAAACCATAGGACTGAAACCTCAAAAATATGCATCACCAAAGTTGTTTTGGCCCAACTTACATGCCCAACTCTTCTGCCACTGGAGCCCACGCTTCAGCATCAGTCTGCGATACAAAAGCAGCGCTGCATGACTCAATTTGCCTAGACTGACTTGGGCAGAAATTAAACTTTCTCCTAATCCAAAAACTTGTACACGCTAGTAAGTAGGAACCAATGAATATAATGCTTTTCCATATATGTAGGCCGATGGAAGAAACTTAATTCAATACAAGTTTTGGTCCATCCACTATTGTTAACATATCAATTGTTGTGGGACTCGGAATCGACGGTTGTTGGACTTGTTGGGAAGATGAATGAGGAAACCACACCATAGGAATGAAACTTCAAAAATATGCATCACCAAAGATGTTTTGGCCTATCTTACATGCCCTCCCATTCTGCCACTTGAGCCCACGCTTTGGCATCGGTTCGAGATACAAAACCAATGCAACATGACTCAGTTTGCCTAGACTGAAGAGGGCGAAAATTAAACTTTTCCTAATCCAAAAACGTGTACACGCTAGTAAGTAGGAACCAATGAATATATTGCTTTTCCATACATGTATGCCGATTGGAGAAACTTAATTCAATACAGGTTTTGATCCATCCACTGTTGTGAACATATCAATTGTTGTGGGACTCGGAATCGAGGTTGGCTAGACTTGTTGGTAAGATGAACGAGGAAACCACACCATAGGAACGAAACCTCAAAAATATGCATCACCAAAGTTGTTTTGGCTCAACTTACATGCCCTCCTCTTCTGCCACTTGAGCCCACGCTTCGGCGTCAGGCTGAGATACAGAACCAGCGCATCATGACTCAGTTTGCCTAGACTGAAGAGGGCGAAAATGAAACTTTTTCTTAATCCGAAAACGTGTACACGCTAGTAAGTAGGAACCAATGAATATAATGCTTTTCCATATATGTAGGCCGATGGGAGAAACTTAATTCAATACAGGTTTTGATCCATCCACTGTTGTTAACATATCAATTGTTGTGGGAATCGGAATCGAGGTTTGTTGGACTTTTTGGTATGACGAATGCGAAAACCACACCATAGGAATGAAACCTCAATATGCATCACCAAAGTTGTTTTGGCCCAACTTACATGCCCAACTCTTCTGCCACTGGAGCCCACGCTTCAGCATCAGTCCGAGATACAAAACCAATGCAGCATGACTCAATTTGCCTAAACTAACTTGGGCGAAAATTAAACTTTCTCCTAATCCAAAAACTTGTACACGCTAGTAAGTAGGAACCAATGAATATAATGCTTTTCCATATATGTAGGCCGATGGGAGAAACTAAATTCAATACAAGTTTTGATCCATCCACTGTTGTTAACATATCAATTGTTGTGGGACTCGGGATCGAGGGTTGTTGGACTTGTTGGGAAGATGAATGAGGTAACCACACCATAGGGATGAAACCTCAAAAATATATATCACCAAAGATGTTTTAGCCCAACTTACATGCCCTCCTCTTCTGCCACTTGAGCCCACGCTTCGGCGTCAGGCCGAGATACAGAACCAGCGCATCATGACTCAGTTTGCCTAGACTGAAGAGGGCGAAAATGAAACTTTTTCTTAATCCGAAAACGTGTACACGCTAGTAAGTAGGAACCAATGAATATAATGCTTTTCCATATATGTAGGCCGATGGGAGAAACTTAATTCAATACAGGTTTTGATCCATCCACTGTTGTTAACATATCAATTGTTGTGGGAATCGGAATCGAGGTTTGTTGGACTTTTTGGTATGACGAATGCGAAAACCACACCATAGGAATGAAACCTCAATATGCATCACCAAAGTTGTTTTGGCCCAACTTACATGCCCAACTCTTCTGCCACTGGAGCCCACGCTTCAGCATCAGTCCGAGATACAAAACCAATGCAGCATGACTCAATTTGCCTAAACTGACTTGGGCGAAAATTAAACTTTCTCCTAATCCAAAAACTTGTACACGCTAGTAAGTAGGAACCAATGAATATAATGCTTTTCCATATATGTAGGCCGATGGGAGAAACTAAATTCAATACAAGTTTTGATCCATCCACTGTTGTTAACATATCAATTGTTGTGGGACTCGGGATCGAGGGTTGTTGGACTTGTTGGGAAGATGAATGAGGAAACCACACCATAGGGATGAAACCTCAAAAATATGTATCACCAAAGATGTTTTAGCCCAACTTACATGCCCTTCCCTTCTGCCACTTGAGCCCACGCTTTGGCATCGGTTCGAGATACAAAATCGACGCAGCATGACTCAGTTTGCCTAGACTGAAGAAGGCGAAAATTAAACTTTTCCTAATCCAAAAACGTGTACACGCTAGTAAGTAGGAACAAATGAATATATTGCTTTTCCACACATGTACGCCGATGGGAGAAACTTAATTCAATACAGGTTTTGATCCATCCACTGTTGTTAACATATCAATTGTTGTGGGACTCGGAATCGAGGTTTGTTGGATTTGTTGGGAAGATGAATGAGGAAACCACACCATAGGAACGAAACCTCAAAAATATGCATCACCAAAGTTGTTTTGGCTCAACTTATATGCCCTCCTCTTCTGCCACTTGAGCCCACGCTTCGGCATCGGGACGAGATACAAAACAAGTGCATAATGACTCAGTTTGCCTAGACTGAAGAGGGTGAAAATTAACCTTTTTCCTAATTCAAAACCTTGTACACGCTAGAAAGTAGGAACCAATTAATATAATGCTTTTCCATATATGTAGGCCAATGGGAGAAACTTAATTCAATACAGGTTTTGGTCCATCCACTATTGTTAACATATCATTTGTTGTGGGACTCGAAATCGAGGGTTGTTGGACTTGTTGGGAAGATGAATAAAGAAACCACACCATAGGAACGAGACTTCAAAAATATGCATCACCAAAGTTGTTTTGGCCCAACTTACATGCCCTCCTCTTCTGCCACTTGAGCCGACGCTTCGGCGTCAGGCCGAGATACAAAACCAGCGCAACATGACTCAGTTTTCATAGACTGGAGAGGGCGAAGATTAAACATTTTCCTAATCGAAAACTTGTACACGCTAGTAAGTAGGAACCAATGAATATAATGCTGTTCCATATAAGTAGGCCGATGGGAGAAACTTAATTCAATACAGGTTTTAGTCCATCCACTATTGTTAACATATCAATTGTTGTGGGACTCGGAATCGATGGTTGTTGGACTTGTTGGTATGATGAATGAGAAAACCACACAATAGGATAGAAACCTCAAAAATATGCATCACCAAAGTTGTTTTGGCCCAACTTACATACCCAACTCTTCTGCCACTGGAGCCCACGCTTCAGCATCAATCCGAGATACAAAACCTGCGCAGCATGACTCAATTTGCCTAGACTAACTTGGGCGAAAATTAAAATTTTCCCTAATCCAAAAACTTGTATACGCTTATAAGTAGGAACCAATGAATATAATGCTTTTCCATATATGTTGGCCGATGGGAGAAACTTAATTCAATACAGGTTTTGATCCATCCACTGTTGTTAACATATCAATTGTTGTGGGCCTCGGAATCGAGGTTTGTTGGACTTGTTGGTAAGATGAATGAGGAAACCACACCATAGGAACGAAACCTCAAAAATATGCATTACCAAAGTTGTTTTGGCTCAACTTACATGCCCTCCTCTTCTGCCACTTGAGCCCACGGTTCGGCATCAGTCCGAGATACAAAATCAACGCAGCATAACTTAGTTTGCCCCGACTAAAGAGGGCGAATATTAAACTTTTTCCTAATCTAAAAATTTGTACACGCTAGTAAGTAGGAGCCAATGAATATAATGCTTTTCCATATATGTAGGCCGATGGGAGAAACTTAATTCAATACCAGTTTAAACCATCCACTTTCGTTAACATATCAATTGTTGTGGGACTCGGAATCGAGGGTTGTTGGACATGTTGGTACGATGAATTAGGAAACCAGACCATAGGAACGAAACCTAAAAAATATGCATCACCAAAGTTGTTTTGGCCCAACTTACATGCCTTCCTCTTCTGCCACTTGAGCCCAAGCTTTGGCATCAGGCCGAGATACAAAACCAACGCAGCATGACTCAGATTACCTAGATTGAAGAGGGCGAAAATTAAACTTTTTCCTAATCCGAAAACTGTACACGCTAGTAAGTAAGAACCAATGAATATAATGATTTTCCATATATGTAGGCCGATGGGAGAAACTTAATTCAATACCAGTTTTGATCCATCCACTGTTGTTAACATATCAATTGTTGTGGGACTTAGAATCGAGGGTTGTTGGACTTGTTGGTATGATGAATGAGGAAAGCACACCATAGGAATGAAACCTCAAAAATATGCATCACCAAAGTTGTTTTGGCCCAACTTACATGCCCTCCTCTTCTGCCACTTGAGCCCATGCTTCGGCATCAGGATGAGATACAAAACCAGCACAGCATGACTCAGTTTGCCTGGACTGAAGAGGGAGAAAATTAAACTTTTTCCTAATCCGAAAACTTGTACACGCTAGTAAGTAAAAAGCAATGAATATAATGCTTTTCCATATATGTACGCCGATGGGAGAAACTTAATTCATTACAGGTTTTGTTCCATCCACTGTTGTTAACATATCATTTGTTGTGGGACTCAGAATCGAGGGTTGTTGGACTTGTTGGTATGATGAATGAGGGAACCACACCATAGGAAAGAAACCTCAAAAATATGCATCACCAAAGTTGTGGCTCCTTCGAGAGTCGGATGTGTTTGATGTCGGTTCCTCTGGGAATGGTGTTATCGAGAGCCGAAGTACTCTCGACGGACTACCGGGTTTAGTCTGGCCTAAGTGCACTGCGAGCCAGAGGTGGCAGGTGTGCTTAGTCTGGATTAAGCAGGGCGGTTCCGCCACAGCTGGTATTAGAGCCGATGAAACACAGACAACAGTTATATCATCAAGTTTTGTTTTACAAACTTATTTTCGAAAGCCCTTTTTAAGTAATTCAAAACGAGAGTATACGCTATGCCCATGTAAGGATGTTAGTGTTATACAGGTGACATCACTGACATTCTGACCTAGTTAGAACTCATATGCATATTCGGCGCTTTGAGAAACAACTTTTCGGCCATAGCTGTCCCCAGTACTGGTGGAAGCTATTGGGTTTTGCGAACGGTTGTAAGCTCTGCATTCATGCCCCGTAGTAAAAGCACTTTAAGGGTGGTGGGCATGCTTTGGGCTTTCATACCCACCACACTTACATTCGGTTTTGGGATCCACCTTTTTCTCGACAATCACCAGTACTGGAGGAAAGTCAGGCTTTGAGGAAAAGGTGCATCGGCCCACCAACATTGTCCACGCAGCGGTCACGCGTGGATGCCACATTAGGTGGTAATGTATGAGCATGCATTCTTCTGCAGGTACACTAACCACATGCGAATCTAAGAACGACTAGTTGCAGTAAGAAGAGACGTGCATATATGTCACCTAATTATCGCTAGCTATATATATAATACATTGGATGTGTGATGTGAGACCGGATAGGATGAATCATGCATCATGTATCTTTTGCTATCATTTTTGGGGTTATTACTAAAAGACAAAGGGAATAAATCATGATTTAAGCCAACTTTCTGCACGTTTCACTAATGGAAACATTAGGTTCTAGGAACCTGTTTCACCTTGCTAAAATTAAAGCCTTAAGAAGAGACCCTTAGGATTGAATTGAAGCTTGGTTCCGGTTTGCAACCTAAAGTCATGTACACCTGCAGCTAGTAAATCGACCTTACGGCGTAGTCCCAGTCATATTGATGGGAGTGTTGTCCCGTGTCCAACACAACACACAAGTTTTCCAATAGCATAAACGATTGTCCGAACCTACAAGATGAGGGCTAACACTTTTGCGCAATCAGGTTGTTCTGTTCACTTACATGCTTTCATGCATTCAGAACGTAATTATGGTGCTATGATCTTTTTGTCACCGCATTGGTTGCATCAAAGTTGTTGGACTAATCACAATTGGCCTCCTTCATGTAGATGGTTACTCCATCGGAGACGTCTGCACAAGGTGCTGCCCATGGGGCACAGTTTCCTCATGAGTTGGCTGCTCTGGTCGCTCAGCAAGGTCAAATCATCAACATACTCGTTCAAGAGCAACAACGGCGCAACCCGCAAGAGATCAGTTACACTGAATTTGCGGCACTCCAACCGCCAATCTTCACCGCTGCCACGGATCCCCTGGATGCTGATGACTGGCTTCGGATCATTGAGTCCAAGTTCAATCTACTGCCCTAACTCTTTGAGCAACAGAAGGCTTGCTTCGCGGCACAGTGTCTACATGGTCCCTCGGGGGCCTGGTGTGCTTCATTCCTAGCAATGCAACCAGCCAGGCACCACGTCACGTGGGATGAGTTCCGTGCGGCTTTTCGGGCTCACTATCTCCCGCCTAGCCTCATCGAGCTCAAGCAACGAGAGTTCCGTGCACTTCAACAAGGGAACATGTCGGTACTCGACTACGTGCAAGCTTTCATCCGCCTATCGCCGTACTCCCCTGAAGACGTCGACACCGACCCACATAGGGCTACCCGTCTGTTGGATGGATTCGACCCCACTCTGCTGACTCACTTGGGGTGCAGCTACGACAACTTCACCGAGTTGGTAGATGCCGCCATCGACATGGAGAATCGCCTCAGTCGGGCCCACGAGGATCAGTAGAGGAAAAGACTCACAAGCACACTTCAGTCGGGTTCATCTCAACGACAACGGGTTGTGCATCGCGCACCGCCGCACATGTATTACATCGACATGCCCCAACAGCCAGAGCAACAGTTGGGTACCCAACAACACCCATCATCCTGCAGTGCACCGCCTCATCCACCTGCTTCAATGCCACCTGCCAAACCAAGTGCCAAATACCCCTGCTACAAGTGCGGAAAGGTCGGCCATTTCAGCAAGAATTGTCTTGCCCATCGGCGAAGCCAGGCACCATTGTTGATTGAAGACAACCCACGCTAGAATAAGAAGAAGGGACCCAAGCGAGATTTAGCCCCAACGGAAGGTCGTGTGCACTATACCTACGTAGATCAGATTCCAGAGGGTCAACCAGTGTTAGCAAGCATATTTCTTGTCAACAAGCACCCTACAGTGGTTTTGTTTGACTTCGGAGCAACACACACTTTCATCAGCAGGTTATATGCAACCAAATATGGTTATCACATTGATAATATGAAGGCCAAATACCATATCACAGCTCCGGGATCACCAATTGACACGAGTCAGATTGTGAGGCACTTACGCTTATGCATAGGCACAGAAGAATTCTATGTTGACCCTGTGGTACTTCCTAACCAGGGGATCGACATTATCTTAGGGATGGATTGAATGAAAGAGCACAATGTCTTGTTAGATATTACTAGCAGGACAGTTCAAATGAAGTCGAGCAAGAGTGGAAAAGTTATGCTCCTTCACCTGCCGAGTCACAAGCATTCGCCACCCACAGTAAATGCCACAGAAGCCCAGTTGATCAAGAAGATACCGGTGGTTTCTGATTTTCCAGATGTGTTTCCAGAAGAGCTTCCCGGACTTCCACCGAACAGAGATGTTGAGTTTGCCATAGAGCTTGTACCTGGCACGGCACCCGTCTCTCGGAGACCATACCGAATGGCACCGGATGAATTGAAAGAGCTGAAAGTGCAGTTGCAAGAACAGCTAGATAAAGGGTTTATTCGACCTAACTCATCGCCTTGGGGTTGCCCAGCCCTCTTTGTTGAAAAGAAAGACCAAGGGGGTAAAAGGCTATGTGTTGATTACCGGCCTTTGAATGCTATCACCATCAAAAATAAATACCCGCTACCACACATTGACATTTTGTTTGATCAGTTAGCTAGAGCTAAGGTCTTTTCAAAAATCGATCTGAGGTCTGGCTACTACCAAATAAAGATCCGAGGAGAAGATATACCCAAGACAGCTTTTTCGACCAGATATGGCTTGTATAGTATTTGGTCATGTCCTTTGGGTTAACCAACGCACCGGCTTTCTTCATGTACATGATGAATTCGGTGTTCATGAATGAACTGGATAAGTTTGTTGTAGTGTTCATTGATGACATATTAATCTACTCTAAAAGCGAGGAAGAACACAAGGAGCACTTGAGGATAGTACTCAATCGGCTTAGAGAGCACAAGCTTTATGCCAAGTTCAGTAAGTGTGCATTTTGGCTGAAGGAAGTGAGTTTCTTAGGTCACATTCTGTCCGAGAAGGGGGTAGCAGTTGACCCTAGCAAAGTAAAGGATGTTCTGAACTGGAAGCAACCCGAGACAGTGACAGAGATTCAGAGTTTCCTTGGTTTAGTGGGCTACTACCGCCGCTTCATTAAGGACTTCTCCAAAACTGCGAAGCCAATGAGCTCACTAACAAAAAAAGAATGCGAAGTATGTATGGAGTTCGAATTGTGAGGAAGCCTTTCAAACCCTGAAGAAGTTGCTAACATCCGCACCAGTGCTGGCTCAACTGGACGTCACTAAGCCATTTGACGTGTATTGTGATGCCTCCGGCAATGGGCTGGGCTGTGTCCTGATGCAAGAAGGGAGAGTAATCGCTTACGCCTTGCGCCAACTAAGAAAACTTGAAGCAAACTACCGAACACATGATCTTGAGCTTGCAGCAGTTGTTCACGCTTTGAAGATATGGAGACACTATCTGCTAGGCAATACGTGTCACATCTACACTGACCACAAGAGCCTCAAGTATTTCCTCACACAACCCGAGTTAAATATGAGGCAACGACGGTGGTTAGAGCTGATAAAAGATTTTGATCTAGAGATTCACTACCATCCTGGCAAGGCCAATGTTGTAGCTGATGCATCAAGCCGTAAGGCTCATTGCAATGTGATTGAAGCCCGCCCGACAGTGCGAGTTATATGTTGTGAGGTGGATGAGATCGAAATGCCTACAGAGCAGCACGCTGAACTATATAGCCTCATCATTGAACCTACAATAAAGGATCAAATCATCGTTGCACAAAAGCAAGATAAGAGTATGGCACATATTCGCGAAGGATTAGATGAGAAGAAAAGAGCATGCTTCACACTTGATGACCAGGGAGTCTTATGGTTTAAAAATCGCTTAGTGGTACCTAAGGACATGGAGTTGAGAAAGAAGATACTTGACGAAGCCCACACTTCCATGTTCACCATGCACCCGGGCAGCAATAAAATGTACCAAGACTTGAAACAAAAATTTTGGTGGACCCGTATGAAACGGGAGATCGCCAAGTATGTGTCTGAATGCGACGTGTGTCAGCGAGTCAAAGCCGACCACCTAAAGCCTGCTGGTATGCATCAGCCATTAGCAATTCCAGCCTGGAAATGGGAAGATGTACACATGGACTTCATAGTGGGTTTGCCTCGCACCCAAAAGGGCTATGACTCTATTTGGGTCATTATCGATCGTCTTACCAAATCCGCTCACTTGTTGCCTGTCAAAACTCATTACACTGCGGCTACTTATGCTGAGCTCTACATATCACGGATTGTATCCTTGCATGGTGTGCCACAGACCATCACTTCTGATTGAGGATCGCTGTTTGTGTCTCGCTTCTGGGAGCAACTGCAAACTACTCTTGGAACCAAATTGATTCGGAGTTCAGCATACCCCCCTCAAACAAGCGGCCAAGTAGAAAGAGTGAATCAGATCTTAGAGGACATGTTGAGGGCCTGTGCTTTGACCTATTCCACCAAGTGGGATCCCTTAGCGGAGTTCGCATACAACAACAGCTATCAGAAGAGCTTAGAAATGGCACCTTTTGAGGCCCTATATGGTAGACGATGTAGGACACCACTCAACTGGTCTGAACCAGGAGAACGCGTCACCTTTGGTCCAAAATTGGTAACACAAGCTGAAGAGCAAGTAAAGTTCATACACAGCAACCTAAAAAGAGCACAATCTAGGCAGAAAAGCTATTCAGATAAGAGGCGAAGACCCTTAGCCTTTGAAGAAGGCGATCATGTGTATCTTCGGGTGTCACCAATGAAAGGAGTACACCGGTTTGGAGTAAAAGGCAAGCTAGCACCAAGATATGTTGGTCCATTCAAGATCACAGAGAGATGTGGATCAGTAGCTTACCGGTTAGAATTACTACCACACCTTGCTGCGGTTCATGATGTGTTTCACGTCTCGCAACTCAAGAAGTGCTTACGAGTGCCAAAGGAAGTAATTGATACATCTCAAATTCAGATTGAACCGGACCTCACTTATGAAGAGCACCCCATAAAGATCCTCGACCAAAAGCAAAGGTCAACACGGAGAAGAACTATTAACTTCTACAAAGTGCAGTGGAATAATCACTCCGAAGAAGAGGCAACTTGGGAGCAAGAAGAATTCTTGCGAACAAGATATCCTGATTTTCTTCCATCCACTTTAAATTGAGTACGTCACCGCAGTTTCAAAGTTTCAAATTCATACACAGTGCACTTTCTTCTCGTTTAACTTATCCACCCACATCACATCAGAATCTTGGGACGAGATTTCTTTAAGGGGGGTGGGTTGTGATGCTTCGGCATCTCAAGTGCATAATCATTCATCATACATGCAACATTCATCATAATGCATCATACAATGACATGCATTTGAGCCCTAATTCAAACTTGGTTGAAATGCCACTTATCGAAACCTGTTTTCTGCTGATATGTCTTTGTGATTGTGCCTATAACTTTGATCCTATTTGGATTTGGGTGAAACTCATATTGACAAACTTGTAGAAAATTTAATGATGAACAACTTTGGTAATTTGTGCTTTGACATGCATGAAGGTTTGCATAGAGTTTTGGGGCTTTTTCTGTCAGCATGTGAATTCTGTCCAAACATGACCTGTTTAGTAATTTTAAATTTCCTTGATCTTAAAGCCAAAATCTTGCAATGCTTGTATTGAGAAAGTTGTAGATCACGAAATTGTGAACAACATTGGTATAAAACTCCTTTTGTGAAAGTTTCTAGAAAATAGACTTTTAGAATTTCTAAACTGGAGGGTTCTATTGGTCAAACCTTGGTCAGCAGCCTAAATTCAAATTTGCACCAGATTTTTGAATAGAACACGGTATACAAGTTTATAAGGGAAATGTAGAGGAATAAATTTAGAACACTTCCTCCAATTGGGGTATTTTTAGATTCGGCCTCCAACCAGTTAAAAAACGTGATCTTCAAACAAGTGTATCTGCAGTCAAACTCCATTTTTCCATTTTTAGGATTTTCCCTCTCTTTTCCTCTCACTGACCGGCGGGCCCCACCGAGCAGTCCACCGGATTCCCGCCCGCGTCGGACAACCATCCGGTCCAGTGGGTCCCACCATTTCCGTGTCTCCACGCACTCGGTCTATAGACGCTCCCTTTCTCTTCCCACCCCGGTCCCACATGTCAGTGACACCTGGTCCATGGACCGAGTCCACATCGCGCCCCACCGTTCCCTTTCCCTCTTCCCCGCGCCCACGCGGTAGGCGCGCTCTGCGCACCCCGCCCATGGCCGCCAGCGCACTGGCCGCGCAGTGCCCTCGCCTAAAGTGTGAACACCCCGCGCCCCTCATGAACCTGGACGCACCCCCGGCTCCCTTCGCACTCGCCGCTCCACTGCTCGCTCTCTCGCGCACCTCTGCCTCCTTTCCCCAAGAGCGGAGCGCCGACCCGCTATTGCCGCAAGCTCGGAGTCCGAGCTGCGCCGGCCGCTCCGCTGCTCCCCGAGCCTCCCGACCGCCGCCATTACAACCGCCTCCCCCTCCCGCGCCCAACGCGCTAGGCCTAGTCGTCTCCCTCCGCCTCCCCCTCCCAAGCGCAGAGTGCCCGCCGCCATCGCCGCCGCGGCGAGCTCACGGCACCCGCCGCCTCGAGCCACCTCCCACCCCGCCGACGCGCGCCTCGCACGGCCCGCGCCTCCCTCCATCTTCCACGCACGGTCTCGCCGCTCGCCCTCGCCTCTATCACCCTTCCCTAAGAGCGCACCCCATGGCCGCCATTGCCACCGGCCCTTCGCCGTGGACAACCCTCCTCCGGCCTTGCCCTCGCCTCCACGATACCGCCATCGGGACCGTCGCGCCGCCGCGCAACTCCCAAGCCTAGCGGCGACCCCTCCCGTGCCATACCTCGCCGGAATCGAGCCGCGTCGCCGCGCCCCGCCGCGCCGTCGCCTTCTCGGTTCGCCGCCGCCGCTCGCCTCTACTCTTCACCGCCGGCGACGACATCTAGCCCATGGTGTCCACCGTAGTGCCGGCCACCTCCTCAACCCGACTCGGCTCCAAGTTTCCCCCTCCACGCTCCGGCGCGAGCGCGCGAACGCCGGCCGCCGCGCGAGGATTTTCCCCGGCCGAAGGTAGAAGAAGAACGTGTGTTTTGCAGAAACCCCCTTCGCGTATTACTTATTGCATCACTGTTTACTGTGTCTTGAATAATTTGTGAAAACACCTCTAGATCTATTAGAATTTTATACTTTAACCCGAGCCCTGGTATTTTGCAGATCTAATCTCAGGTTTTAGGAGATTCTCATGCACTGTACACTGAGTCAGGATAATCTTCTGATCTAGCCCCTGAGGTATACGGTTAATTACGTTCAAGCCCTCGGTCTATGAGTTTTTCCATTTAAATTCATTTATATTGAGCTGTGAACTTTGAAAAATCATAACAATTCAAAGAAAAATCCAAAATGGACAAACTTAGTGGCTATGGACTCCTCTTGAGTAGATCTACATGATAGGTAAGGTGTGAAAAGTCTGTTTTACCCCTGGTTTAATGCATGCATAGTGTAGGTAAATAAATGGTAAAAATAGACCAAATGAACTCCAAAAATTATGAAACTTGGACAGTAGCTTTGTTATGGCATCTACGTACTGTGTGATTTTTGGTAGGACAGTAGCTTTGTTATGGCATCTACGTACTGTGTGATTTTTGGTAGCCCTAGCATTGACTGTTTAATTACTGTTTTGCCCTATGCATGTAGTTTGTGTATTTATTTGACCTGAAAACTGAAGGCTACATAAAGTGTGCTCAAATATGACCTCTGGTATTTTTCATGTGCTTTATACAGTATGAATAGCTTGCGGGTAAAGTTTGAAGCCTTGCATGTTGAGTTTAAATGGTGATTTGAAAATGACAAAATGACACCTGCTTAACTAAATAAAATCAGAAAGTGGTTCTAGGATGCATAGTTAATTCTACGAAAAATCTGGTGTGCTACTAGTGTGATAGGGAGTCCAGAAAGTATTTTTAGAAGGTTCATTAACACTGTTTATTAGTGCATCTTAATTTGCATAAAATAAATATATGGAAAATAGGTGTCATATTAAACTATGGATTTTGTGCTTGCTGATTTTTGTATATGATGTTCATGCCATGAAATGCTTGCTGTAGAAATTTCAAGTCCAGAAACCATTCTGATAAATTATGAAAAATCTGAGAAGCTATAGGGCTGGTAACTTGCTGGAATTTAAATAAATTAATTATAAATTGGTTGTAGCTAAAGTTTTGGCAGTAGCACTACGAAGTATGTGTCTACATGTGGTAAAAATTTGAGAGCAATTTGAGTTGTCTAACTACATGAACTCATGAGTGCATTATATTCATAAAGGCGCTTTCAAGTGACAACTTCATTTCATTTGATAGGCACTGTGTACACATATAACACACTAACTTCTGATAACTTCAAAGATAAAATATGGTGATGGTTTGTACGATTTCTTAGTGATGGGCTGTATGATTTCTTAGCAAAGTCGTTAAGTTTTCTCATTATGGGAGGTATTTAACTAAGATTACCCGAACCCATTCTTCATAAACTGCTTGATCATGCATCATATACCATTGACACCTACATACATTTGCAACACGTTGTACTCTTGTTTGCACTATGTCATGCATATAACACCGTATCATATACATGCATTTGCGTTCTCTTGCACTCACTAGCATTTTATCATGCATATAGACCCGCGTGCAAGAAGCTATCAACTCAGGAGAAACCAGTGATCAAGGAACCGGATGACAGGCTATATCCGAAGCAAGAAGACGAAGGGTCGCTGATTAAATCCGTCCCTGCTTCAAGGGGTTGCCTGGGGCAAAGCCTCACGACCCGGCAAACTAACATAGTTTAGTTTGTTGGTTTGCTTAAGAACAATTAAAGGTAGGCA
Organism: Paspalum notatum; assembly: GCA_022530915.1. Classification (NCBI taxonomy): domain Eukaryota; kingdom Viridiplantae; phylum Streptophyta; class Magnoliopsida; order Poales; family Poaceae; genus Paspalum; species Paspalum notatum. The sequence continues at coordinate 7,763,342 of CM039683.1, forward strand.
GGACCATGATTTCTCCCAACTAATACAAATCTTGTTGATGTTTACGCATATGCATTAGGAGTTGATTGAAACCAACTGTATTAGACTTCCTGGCCGCCCTGGCCCTAGCACCTATAAGTAAAGTTCGTAAGACGAGTGCCTAGATTTCTAGGTGCGAGTAGACACGAGTGATTATACTCGTCTCGTAGGTACGACTTTACAAGGTGACAGAAATCTCACTTGTGGAAGTTATTATATTTGCTTATGTTTTAAATGGAGACCGGGCGGAGATTTTATGAGTTATTTATTGTTCATGGTATCGTGCACTGGACTCCGCCCGAGTCGCATAAGGCCCGTCCGCCGTTCGTCTGCTGATTGGCATAACATTGCTAGAGTGCTTATCCAGGACATGGGCCTGGTGAAAGTCTTACTTGTGCCATCCGAAGAACAGAGACAGACTCCTACTGTGACACCTTGGGGAGCTTGTAGTCGAGGGAGGACTGACCCGACGTTACCGTGGTATCGCTCCTAAGGCGGCACAACCTGGGAACAACAGAAGGGTTGAATCGAACTTGGGATGGGACAAGTGGAGATGGGGAATATATGTGTGGAACGCGATGGCTAGTAAGCATATACCCCTGGCATTTCTAGTTATTCCCGGGAATATAAAAATCGATTCGAATCGCTGATGCTCACCAGGTGTGAGAATGCCAAATATCACTTTCGGGCAACATAGTAATGACTGTAACATGCCGTTTATTAAGTCACGTTTTTGTATATAACCATGATTGGATGTGTGTGTTTCGTCCCTCTATTCATGGTGTTTCCCATCCACTGCTAGGAGGTCGATGGACTTGGGAGATGCTTTGAGGTCGAGGGAGGGCTGACCCGACGTACTGTGGTATCGCTCCTGGGACGGCTACTCCCAAGGGGTTGGATGGAAGCGCTACGAATCTTGGGACGGAACATGTGTTCATGTTTACTTTTCTGCAAGTATTTACTTTATGATATAAAGGATATTCATGATTAATGGATAGCAGCTGTCAAATCCTGCTATCTTATGTCCACATGACTTTATTTAAGAATCAACAGCTAAGGATCCACATGATTAGTAAGCATGCTTTGCGTCAGCCGTAAGCCCCGTCCATTAAGTCCTACTGAGTAATTAGTACTCAGGGTTTGCCCCCACTTTTGGATTACAGGTACTGGCGACATCTGGATAGCTGTGTTGGAGCTGGTAGTACCGGTGGGCTCGGTCTACTATGAAATGTATTTGACTTCTTATATTTGTAAATCCGGTCTACTATTCTCTACTTCAACTGCCCGTGATGATGTAATTGTTGTGGCTCTTTCGAGAGTCGGATGTTTTTGATGTCGGTTCCTCTGGGAATGGTGTTATCGAGAGCCGAAGTACTCTCGACGGACTACCGGGTTTAGTCTGGCCTAAGTGCACTGCGAGCCAGAGGTGGCAGGTGTCCATCCACTATTGTTAACATATCAATTGTTGTGGGACTCGGAATCGAGGTTTGTTGGATTTGTTGGTAAGATGAAAGAGGAAACCACACCAAAGGAACGAAACCTCAAAAATATGCATCACCAAAGTTGTTTTGGCTCAACTTACATGCCCTCCTCTTCTGCCACTTGAGCCCACGCTTCGGCATCGGGACGAGATACAAAACCAGCGCATAATGACTCAGTTTGCCTAGACTGAAGAGGGCGAAAATTAACCTTTTTCCTAATTCAAAACCTTGTACACGATAGTAAGTAGGAACCAATTAATATAATGCTTTTCCATATATGTAGGCCAATGGGAGAAACTTAATTCAATACAGGATTTGGTCCATCCACTATTGTTAACATATCATTTGTTGTGGGACTCGAAATCAAGGGTTGTTGGACTTGTTTGGAAGATGAATAAAGAAACCACACCATAGGAACAAAACTTCAAAAATATGCATCACCAAAGTTGTTTTGGCCCATCTTACATGCCCTCCTCTTCTGCCACTTGAGCCGACGCTTCGGCGTCAGGCTGAGATACAAAACCAGCGCAGCATGACTCAGTTTTCATAGACTAAAGAGGGAAAAGATTAAACTTTTTCCTAATCCAAAAACTTGTACACGCTAGTAAGTAGGAACCAATGAATATAATGCTTTTCCATATATGTAGGCCGATGGGAGAACCTTAATTCAATACAGGTTTTGGTCCATCCACTATTGTTGACATATCAATTATTGTGGGACTCGGAATCGAGGGTTGTTGGACTTGTTGGCATGATGAATGAGAATACCACACCATAGGACAGCAACCTCAAAAATATGCATCACCAAAGTTGTTTTGGCCCAACTTACATGCCCAACTCTTCTGCCACTGGAGCCCACGCTTCAGCATCAATCCGAGATACCAAACCAGCGCAGCATGACTCAATTTGCCTAGACAGACTTGGGCGAAAATTAAACTTTTTTCTAATCCAAAAACTTGTACACACTTGTAAGTAGGAACCAATGAATATAATGCTTTTCCGTATATGTAGGCCGATGGGAGAAACGTAATTCAATACAGGTTTTGATCCATCCACTATTGTTAACATATCAATTGTTGTGGGCCTCGGAATCGAGGTTGGTTGGACTTGTTGGTAAGATGAACGAGAAAACAATATGCATCACCAAAGTTGCTTTGGCTCAACTTACATGCCCTCCTCTTCTGCCACTTGAGCCCATGCTTCGGCATCAGTCCGAGATACAAAACCAACGCAGCATGACTTAGTTTGCCCCGACTGAAGAGGGCGAAAATTAATCTTTTTCCTAATCTGAAAATTTGTACACGCTAGTAAGTAGGAACTAATGAATATAATGCTTTTCCATATATGTAGGCCGATGGGAGAAACTTAATTCAATACCAGTTTAAACCATCCACTTTTGTTAACATATCAATTGTTGTGGGACTCGGAATCGAGGGTTGTTGGACATGTTGGTATGATGAATTAGGAAACCAAACCGTAGGAACGAAACCTCAAAAATATGCATCGCCAAAGTTGTTTTGGCCCAACTTACATGCCTTCCTCTTCTCCCACTTGAGCCTAAGCTTTGGCATCTGCCCGAGATACAAAACCAACGCAGCATGACTCAGATTGCCTAGACTGAGAGGGCGAAAATTAAACTTTTTCCAAATCCGAAAACTGTACACACGCGTAAGTAAGAACCAATGAATATAATGCTTTTCCATACATGTAGGCCGATGGGAGAAACTTATTTCAATACCAGTTTTGATCCATCCACTGTTGTTAACATATCAATTGTTGTGGGACTCAGAATCGAGGGTTGTTGGACTTGTTGGTATGATGAATGAGGAAACCACACCATAGGAATGAAACCTCAAAAATATGCATCACCAAAGTTGTTTTGGCCCAACTTACATGCCCTCCTCTTCTGCCACTTGAGCCCATGCTTCGGCATCAGGACGAGATACAAAACAACGCTAGTAAGTAGGAACCAATGAATATAATGTTTTTCCATATATGTAGGCCGATGGGAGAAACTTAATTCAATACAGGTTGCGATCAGTCCACTGTTGTTAACATAGCAATTGTTGTGGGACTCAGAATCGAGGGTTGTTGGACATGTTGGTATGATGAATGAGGAAACCACACCATAGGAAAAAAAACTCCAAAATATGCATCACCAAAGTTGTTTTAGCCCAACTTACATGCCCTCCTCTTCTGCCATGTGAGCCCACGCTTCGGCATCAGTTCGAGATACAAAACCAACGCAGCATGACTCAGTTTGCCTATACTGAAGAGGGCAAAAATTAAACTTTTTCCTTATCCGAACACTTGTACACGCTAGTAAGTAGGAACCAATGAATATAATGCTTTTCCATATATGTAGGCCAATGGGAGAAACTTAATTCAATACAGGTGTTGAACCATCCACTGTTGTTAACATATCAATTGTTGTGGGACTCGGAATCGTGGGTTGTTGGACTTGTTGGTATGATGAATGAGGAAACGACACCATAGGAAAGAAACCTCAAAAATATGCATCACCAAAGTTGTTTTGGCCCAACTTAAATGCCCTCATCTTCTGCCACTTGAGCCCAAGCTTCGGCATCAGGACGAGATACAAAACCAGCGCAGCATGACTCAGTTTGCCTAGACTGAAGAGGGCGAAAATTAAACATTTTCCTAATCCGAAAACTTGTACACGCTAGTAAGTAAGAACCAATGAATATAATGCTTTTCCATATATGTAGGCCGGTGGTATAAACTTAATTAAATACCAGTTTTGATCCATCCACTGTTGTTAACATATCAATTGTTGTGGGACTCGGAATCGTGGGTTGTTGGACTTGTTGGTATGATGAATGAGGAAACCACACCATAGGAACGAAACCTCAAAAATATGCATCACCAAAGTTGTTTTGGCCCAACTTACATGCCCTCCTCTTCTGCCACTTGAGCCACGCTTCGACATCAGGCCAAGATACAAAACCAGTGCAGCATGACTCAGTTTGCCTAGACTGAAGAGGGTAAAAATTAAACTTTTTCCTAATCAAAAAACTTGTACACACTAGTAAGTAAGAACCAATGAATATAATGCTTTTCCATGTATGTAGGCCGACGAGAGAAACTAAATTCAATACAGGTTTTGCTCGATCCACTGTTTTTAACATATCATTTGTTGTGGGACTCGGAATCGAGGGTTGTTGGACTTGCTGGGAAGATCAATGAGGAAACCACACCATAGGAACGAAACCTCAAAAATATGCATCACCAAAGTTGTTTTGGCCCAATTTACATGCCCTCCTCTTCTGCCACTTGAGCCCACGCTTCGGCATCAGTCCGAGATACAAAACCAGTGCAGCATGACTCCGTTTGCCCAGACATAAGAGGGCGAAAATTAAACTTTTTCCTAATCCAAAAACTTGTACACGGTAGCAAGTAGGAACCAATGAATATAATGCTTTTCCATATATGTAGGCCGATGGGAGAAACTTAATTCAATACAGGTTTTGATCCATCCGCTATTGTAAACATATCAAATGTTGTGGGACTCAGAATCGAGGGTTGTTGGACTTGTTGGGAAGATGAAAGAGAATACCGCACCATAGGAACGAAACCTCAAAAATATGCATCACCAAAGTTGTTTTGGCCCAACTTACATGCCCTCCTCTTCTGCCACGTGAGCCCACGCTTCGGCAACAGTCCGAGATACAAAACCAGTGCAGCATGACTCAGTTTGCCTAGACTGAAGAGGGCAAAAATTAAACTTTTTCCTAATCCAAAAACTTATACACGCTAGTAGGTAGGAACCAATGAATATAATGATTTTCCATATATGTAGGCTGATGGGAGAAACTTAATTCAATACAGGTTTTGATCTGTCCACTGTTGTTAACATATCAATTGTCGTGGGACTCGGAATCGAGGGTTGTTGGACATGTTGGTATGATGAATGTGGAAACCACACCATAGGAAAGAAACCTCAAAAATATGCATCACCAAAGTTGTTTTGGCCCGACTTACATGCCCTCATCTTCTGCCACTTGAGCCCACGCTTCGGCATCAGGATGAGATACAGAACCAGCGCAGCATGACACAGTTTGCCTAGACTGAAGAGGGCGAAAATTAAACTTTTCCTAATCCAAAAACTTGTACACGCTAGTAAGTAAGAACCAATGAATATAATGCTTCTCCATATATGTAGGCCAATGGGAGAAACTTAATTCAATAACAGTTTTGATCCATCCACTGTTGTTAACATATCAATTGTTGTGGGACTCAAAATCGAGGGTTGTTGGACTTGTTGCTATGATGAATGAGGAAACCACACCATAGGAACGAAACCTCAAAAATATGCACCACAAAAGTTGTTTTGGCCCAACTTACATGCCCTCCTCTTCTGCCACTTGAGCCCATGCTTCGGCATTAGGCCGAGATACAAAACCAGCTGTCACACCCCAAATTTTCCAATTTGGAATGTGACACTTTTGGCTTGAATTAATACAGTGAATTTCTTGAATATTTAAAATTTTGTCAAGCAGTTATATATTTGCATAGATATTTAGTGTAGGAAATAATTATTTTGTAAAGAGACCAAATATAATCTATGTTATAATAATATATGTGTTGCATTCATGCTGGTTCACATGATGTTTTTGAGTGATAAAGATTTTCTAAATGAGTTTAAACTACAAGTAACCTTTTCTGGAAACTTTCTCGATTTTCCTAGAAGCTTTTCTTGTTTTACGTAGAGCACAATCCATTTATTGGAAGCTCTTAAAAACCTTTCCATGAGCTCCAAATATTTTATTTGGGTTCATTAGGTCCAAAACTATATTTGGGATTTTTTTATCTAGAATTTTTTAGACCGTCGGGATATTTTTCGAACTTCAAGTATTGATCGTAGAATTATCTAGATTTATTTTTATTCCGAAAATAAATAATTCTGAATTTACTTGGTCTTTCTCCATTTAAATATGCTGGAATTTTAATAAACCCCGAACGCCCATTTATGGGTTCTCTAATGGGCTTTAAACTCAATAAACCCATTAGTGAAGTTAGAAGATGTAAATCAATTAGTACCACCTTGCTAGTTGACGCGCATCTACCGGCTCTTCTCCCTATATAATAAATCTAACCCCTCCTCTAAACGGCACATAAAAATATAGACTACTCTATGGAGGCCCGGAAGCTTGGGAGCCCTAAGATAGTCTATAGCTTTTCTCCGACTCCGATGGGTATCTCTATTGCCGGTAAATTTCCTCTCCTCTAAATATTCAAGCAAAGTCTATTTCACCCCCTCCTTTCTTTCTTTTCCCTTTTGGCCTAAGAGCGAGTAGTGCAATGGCCTGCTCTTTCCTCTTTGTAGGCATGGCTTAAGCTGGGAAGCAGCCCCTGCTCTCTCTCCAGCTTTGCATCGGTAGCAGTAGCAAGCTAGCATAGCAGCTCTTCCTCTTGTTTTGGCCTTGACCCAGAACAGCAGTAGCATCCCAGGTCTCTTTCTCGCATTGCATTGGCAGCCGCAGCAGTCAACCAGAGCAGATCACTGAAGCTCCGGCGATTGCTCGCCGGAGTTGTGCTGCCGCCGCGCCCCATCGTCGTCCGCCCTCGGCCGATGCGCCGCCGCGCAGACCTCCTCGCCCGCTTCACCGCACCGCGCCGTTGCTCCCGCGCCTCCTCCCGCCAGCCTAAGGCCGCCGGAGCCACAAGTTCGTGGATCACCGGCGATCCTCCGCCACCGCGGCGGCCAAACCCATCGCCGCCGTCGTCTCCCCCTCCACATCTATTCCAGGCCATCCGATCTAGATCCAACGGCCCGGAAGCGCCCGCGAATCCGGTCAAACCAGTCAGCGTGGCAATGTTGCTAAAGAGCCCTTAATGTTTCCATAAATTAGCCCACAATCCAAATCCGTTACGTCTGGGTCCAAGTTTTCACGGTTTAGCCCTAGAGTTTTCAAATATACTTCAAAATAGCCCTTTCATCTTGATTTATTCATATCTTTTGCGTTTTAGATCCGTTTTGGTCCATTCAAGTTGCGTTAGATTCGTAATAATGAATTCTACGCTTTTGTGTTCATGTTAACCATATTATGTGTTTCTAATGTTAAACATAAACATTAATTAGATTAATGTTACTGCCATTACTTTTCCAAATAAAGACAATGTAAGGTTTAATCTTGGTTTTTCTTAAACTCTTGTTAATTTGGATAAATTATTCTATGATGCTTTCCAACTAAAAGACATTTAGGTTTAAACCTCGGTTTTTAATGGTTTTATTAAAATGTATGTTAACTTGATTAATTATTTTGTGTTTTAGTTATGACCTGTTTTGATCAAAGCACGTTATGTGTTAAAAGCCGAATAGGTGATGACGTACTTGTTTTTCTAAACTTAATTATTTTATGAACATAATTTATATGAGATATTTATTAAATAATTAAGTATGACTAGTTTCAACCACGGTTTTCATTACAATATGAATTAATGTTAACTTGGTTATTTCCCAAAAATATCCATCTACCTTATTTTGTAAACTAAAAATAAAATGTAGCTTATAGTCTTCTCTGTTGACAAACAATGCAAATCTTCCGTTAGTTGTCTCTTCTCTACCCTAGCCTTATTTTCAGTGTGTCTTTCGTTAATGTGACTGTAGCAACGAGCCCTCTCTTTGAACATGTTTTATAAAACTTTTCTTCTGAATGGTGTATTGTTTCTTATGCATATATGTTTGTTTGCTTTGTATGTTGTATGTGTTGTCGCGTAAAGAATGAGTGTTGCACATGACGTTTCAAGATCAACACAAGAGTTATAGTGGTCGTGGTTTGTGAAGAACAAGTTCTCTAAGTTCTACAGTTGGTTCTTTGAGCAGCTATATATTTGGGAATAAAGGCAAGTATTCTTTGACCTATGTCCTATTTACTTTAATCACATGATCTAGAGCCTAAATTTGCATGTTCCTATTAAGGATGACTAGCTTGATATTCCTTTACATGTCTATAAACCTGGGAGGGCTGTAATGTTGTAAATTAATTGCTACCGCTCAACTTATTATTACTCATGTTGCTAATTTTGATTAAATAATGATGCAATAATGATAAAAGCTTGGTTACTTTGCAACATGGGGACTTGAGCATGTTTTGTTGGTTTGCTCAAGTACTTCGCCCTAAGGATCGGTTCGCCGAGCGACCACCCAGGAAAACAGTGCAACCACAAGAAATGGAATGGGACATCCTTGACTGATTAATTAGATGAACTGGAGTTTTGGCCTGCTTCCCTGAAACATGGCGTATGAGGGGTCTGGGGGATATGGGACTTTGCCCTTTGCCATCGTGGTTAATCACCCTTTGAAACGGAACTCCCATATCTTTAGTTAACTGGAGTAACCTGTAACGGGCATGCCACGACTCTAGGAATTCTTTGTAAAAGTCTCGTAATGAAACCCTGCCGATTCATCAAAGGATAGTGAATATATGAGGATTGGCCACCTCTTGGCATATGGGAATCATGCCTTGTGGGTAAAGATGTACAACCTCTCGAGAGTGTTTAAAACTGATATATCAGCCGTGCTCACGGTTATGAGCGGCCTGGACCCTCACAGATTAGAGTTTTCAAAGAAAATGGCTCATGATGATAATGGTGATGACAGTGATGATGACAGTGGTGATGATGGTAATGCTGGCAGTTACGACAATGGTTGATACTCAATTATTTTATTTACTTATAATATTTCAGTTATGGGATGGGTTATGCTAATCATTGCTAGTAATAAAACTTGACCAACTAAAAGCAACCGCTGTGCCTGTCCACTATAAAGCTAGTCCACTTTTATCCTAAACGGAATACTTGCTGAGTGCGCCATGTACTCACCCTTGCTATCCCAAACCTATAGTTCTTCTCTATACAAGTTGATGATGATATGAAGACGGAGTGGATCTAGAAGTTTACAATGTGTTTAGGCGTACGTGCCCCCAGTCAACTTTCTTGTGAAGGTGGAGTTCCGCTATGAGATAGAAGTTCCGCTACACTCTGATATATTGACCTTTGTGTCAAATGTAAGTTTTATATGCTTATATAATGCACTATCTCTTGATATTCACTAATGAAGTCGGCTGTATGTGTGGGAAATAGATCCTGGGCACACATATAGTGTCATCTGGCTTTGTTTATAAAACCGGGTCTGACACCAGCGCAGCATGACTCAGTTTGCCTAGACTAAAGAGGGCGAAAATTAAACTTTTTCCAAATCTAAAAAGTTGTACACGCTAGTAAGTAAGAACTAATAAATATAATGCTTTTCGATATATGTAGGCCTTTGGGAGAAACTTAATTCAATACAGGTTTTGATCCATCCGCTGTTGTTAACATATCAAATGTTGTGGGACTCGGAATCGATGGTTGTTGGACTTGCTGGGAAGATGAATGACAATACCACACCATACGAACGAAACCTCAAAAATATGCATCACCAAAGTTGTTTTGGCCCAACTTACATGCCCTCCTCTTCTGCCACGTGAGCCCACGCTTCGGCATCAGTCCGTGATACAAAACCAATGCAGCATGACTCAGTTTGCCTAGACTGAAGAGGGCGAAAATTAAACTTTTTCGTAATCCGAATACTTGTACACGCTAGTAGGTAGGAACCAATGAATATAATGCTTTTCCATATATGTAGGCCGATGGGAGAAACTTAATTCAATACAGGTTTTGATCTGTCCACTGTTGTTAACATATCAATGTTGTGGGACTCGGAATCGAGGGTTGTTGGACATGTTGGTATGATGAATGTGGAAACCACACCAAAGGAAAGAAACCTCAAAAATATGCATCACCAAAGTTGTTTTGGCCCGACTTACATGCCCTCATCTTCTGCCACTTGAGCCCACGCTTCGGCATCAGGACGAGATACAAAACCAGCGCAGCATGACACAGTTTGCCTAGACAGAAGAGGGCGAAAATTAAACTTTTTCCTAATCCAAAAACTTGTACACGCTAGTAAGTAAGAACCAATGAATATAATGCTTCTCCATATATGTAGGCTGATGGGAGAAACTTAATTCAATACCAGTTTAGATCCATCCACTGTTGTTAACATATCAATTGTTGTGGGACTCAAAATCGTGGGTTGTTGGACTTGTTGCTATGATGAATGAGGAAACCACACCATAGGAACGAAACCTCAAAAATATGCACCACCGAAGTTGTTTTGGCCCAACTTACATGCCCTCCTCTTCTGCCACTTGAGCCCATGCTTCGGCATCAGGCCGAGATACAAAACCAGCGCAGCATGACTCAGTCTGCCTAGACTAAAGAGGGCGAAAATTAAACTTTTTCCAAACCAAAAACTTGTAGGCCTATGGGAGAAACTTAATTCAATACAGGTTTTGTTCCATCCACTGTTGTTAACATATCATTTGTTGTGGGACTTGGAATCGAGGGTTGTTGGAATTGTTGGGAAGATGAATGATGAAACCACACCATAGGAACGAGACCTCAAAAATATGCATCACCAAAGTTGTTTTGGCCCAATTTACATGCCCTTCCCTTCTGCCACTTGAGCCCCCGCTTCGGCATCAATCCGAGATACAAAACCAGTGTAGCATGACTCCGTTTGCCTAGACTGAAGAGGGCGAAAATTAAACTTGTACACGCTAGTAAGTAGGAACCAATGAATACAATGCTTTTCCATATATGTAGGCCGATGGAAGAAACTTAATTCAACACAGGTTTTGATCCATCCACTGTTGTTAACATATCAATTGTCGTGGGACTCGGAATCGAGGGTTGTTGGACTTGTTGGGGAGATGAATGAGAAAAACACACCATAGGAACGAAACCTCAAAAATATGCATCACCAAAGTTATTTCGGCCCAACTTACAAGCCCTCCTCTTCTGCCACGTGAGCCCACGCTTCGGCATCAGTCCGAGATACAAAACCACCGCAGCATGACTAAGTTTGCCTAGTCTGAAGAGGACAAAAATTAAACTTTTTCCTAATCCGAAAACTTGTACACGCTAGTAAGTAGGAACCAACGAATATAATGCTTTTCCATATATGTAGGCCGATGGGACAAACTTAATTCAATACAGGTTTTGATCCATCCACTTTTGTTAACATATCAATTGTTGTGGGACTCGGAATCGAGAGTTGTTGGACATGTTGGAATGATGAATGAGGAAACCACAAAAATATGCATCACCAAAGTTGTTTTGCGTGACTTACATGCCCTCCTCTTCTGCCTCGTGAGCCAACGCTTCGGCATCAGTCTGAGATACAAAACTAACACAGCGTGACTTAGTTTGCCTAGAATGAGGGGGGCAAAAATTAAACTTTTTCCTAATCCAAAAACTTGTACACGCTAGTAAGTAGGAACCAATGAATATAATGCTTTTTCATATATGTAGACCGATGGGAGAAACTTAATTCAATACAGGTTTTGATCCATTCGCTGTTGTTAACATATCAAATGTTGTGGGACTCGGAATCGAGGATTGATGGACTTGTTGGGAAGATGAATGAGAAAACCACACCATAGGAATGAAACCTCAAAAATATGCATCTCCAAAGTTGTTTTGGCCCAACTTATATGCCCTCCTCTTCTGCCACGTGAGCCCATGCTTCGGCATCAGTCCGAGATACAAAACCAGCGCAGCATGACTCAGTTTGCCTAGATAGAAGAGGGCAAAAATTAAACTTTTTCCTAATCCGAAAACTTGTACACGCTAGTAAGTAGGAACCAATGAATATAATGCTTTTCCATATATGTTGGCCGATGGGAGAAACTTAATTCAATACTGGTTTTGATCCGTCCACTGTTGCTAACATATGAATTGTTATGGGTCTCGGAATCGAGGGTTGTTGGACATGTTGGAATGATGAATGAGGAAACCACACCATAGGAAAGAAACCTAAAAATATGCATCACCAAAGTTGTTTTTTGCCCAACTTACATGCCCTCATCTCCTACCACTTGAGCCCACGCTTCGGCATCAGGCCAAGATACAAAACTAGCGCAGCATGACTCAGTTTGCCCAGACTGAAGAGGGCGAAAATTAAAGTTTTTACTAATCTGAAAACTTGTACACGCTAGTAAGTAAGAACCAATGAATATAATGCTTTTCCATATATGTAGGCCGTTGGGAGAAACTTAATTCAATGCCAGTTTTGATCCATCCATTGTTGTTAACATATCAATTGTTGTGGGACTCGGAATCGAGGGTTGTTGAACTTGTTGGTATGATGAATGAGGAAACCACACCATAGGAACGAAACCTCAAAAATATGCATCACCAAAGTTGTTTTGGACCAACTTACATGCTCTCCTCTTCTGCCACTTGAGCCCACGCTTCGGCATCAGGACAAGATACAAAACCAGCGCAGCATGACTCAGTTTGCCTAGACTGAAGAGGGCGAAAATTAAACTTTTTCCTAATCCGAAAACTTGTACACACTAGTAAGTAGGAACCATTGAATATAATGCTTTTCCATATATGTAGGTCGATGGGAGAAACTTAATTCAATACAGGTTTTGATCCATCCATTGTTGTTAATATATCAATTGTTGTGGGCTCAGAATCGAGGGTTGTTGGACATGTTGGAATGATGAATGAGGAAACCACACCATAGGAAAGAAACCTAAAAAATATGCATCACCAAAGTTGTTTTGGCCCAACTTACATGCCCTCAACTTCTGCCACTTGAGCCCATGCTTCGGCATTAGGATGAGATACAAAACCAGCGCAGCATGACTCAGTTTTCACAGATTGAAGAGGGCGAAAATAGAACTTTTTCCTAATCCGAAAGCTTGTACACACTAGTAAGTATGAACCAATGAATATAATGCTTTTCCATATATGTAGGCCGATGGGAGAAACTTAATTCAATACCAGTTTTGATCCATCCATTGTTGTTAACATATCAATTGTTGTGGGACTCGGAATTGAGGGTTGTTGGACTTGTTGGTTTGATGAATGACGAAACCACACCATAGGAACGAAACCTCAAAAATATGCATCACCAAAGTTGTTTTGGCCCAACTTACATGCCCTCCTCTTCTGTCACTTGAGCCCATGCTTCGGCATCAGGCCAAGATACAAAACCAGCGCAGCATGACTCAGTTTGCCTAGACCGAAGAGGGCGAAAATTAAACTTTTTCCTAATCCAAAAACTTGTACACGCTAGTAAGTAGGAACCAATAAATATAATGCTTTTCCATATATGTAGGCCGATGGGAGAAACTTAATTCAATACAGGTTTTGTTCCATCCACTGCTGTTAACATATCAATTATTGTGGGACTCGGAATCGAGGGTTGTTGGACTTGTTGGTATGATGAATGAGGGAACCACACCATAGGAAAGAAACCTCAAAAATATGCATCACCAAAGTTGTTTTTTGCCCAACTTACATGCCCTCATCTCCTGCCACTTGAGCCCACGCTTCGGCATCAGGCCAAGATACAAAACTAGCGCAGCAGGACTCAGTTTGCCCAGACTGAAGAGGGCGAAAATTAAAGTTTTTACTAATCTGAAAACTTGTACACGCTAGTAAGTAAGAACCAATGAATATAATGCTTTTCCATATATGTAGGCCGTTGGGAGAAACTTAATTCAATGCCAGTTTTGATCCATCCATTGTTGTTAACATATCAATTGTTGTGGGACTCGGAATCGAGGGTTGTTGAACTTGTTGGTATGATGAATGAGGAAACCACACCATAGGAACGAAACCTCAAAAATATGCATCACCAAAGTTGTTTTGGACCAACTTACATGCTCTCCTCTTCTGCCACTTGAGCCCACGCTTCGGCATCAGGACAAGATACAAAACCAGCGCAGCATGACTCAGTTTGCCTAGACTGAAGAGGGCGAAAATTAAACTTTTTCCTAATCCGAAAACTTGTACACACTAGTAAGTAGGAACCATTGAATATAATGCTTTTCCATATATGTGGGTCGATGGGAGAAACTTAATTCAATACAGGTTTTGATCCATCCATTGTTGTTAATATATCAATTGTTGTGGGCTCAGAATCGAGGGTTGTTGGACATGTTGGAATGATGAATGAGGAAACCACACCATAGGAAAGAAACCTAAAAAATATGCATCACCAAAGTTGTTTTGGCCCAACTTACATGCCCTCAACTTCTGCCACTTGAGCCCATGCTTCGGCATTAGGATGAGATACAAAACCAGCGCAGCATGACTCAGTTTTCACAGATTGAAGAGGGCGAAAATAGAACTTTTTCCTAATCCGAAAGCTTGTACACACTAGTAAGTATGAACCAATGAATATAATGCTTTTCCATATATGTAGGCCGATGGGAGAAACTTAATTCAATACCCGTTTTGATCCATCCATTGTTGTTAACATATCAATTGTTGTGGGACTCGGAATTGAGGGTTGTTGGACTTGTTGGTTTGATGAATGACGAAACCACACCATAGGAACGAAACCTCAAAAATATGCATCACCAAAGTTGTTTTGGCCCAACTTACATGCCCTCCTCTTCTGTCACTTGAGCCCATGCTTCGGCATCAGGCCAAGATACAAAACCAGCGCAGCATGACTCAGTTTGCCTAGACCGAAGAGGGCGAAAATTAAACTTTTTCCTAATCCAAAAACTTGTACACGCTAGTAAGTAGGAACCAATGAATATAATGCTTTTCCATATATGTAGGCCGATGGGAGAAACTTAATTCAATACAGGTTTTGTTCCATCCACTGCTGTTAACATATCAATTATTGTGGGACTCGGAATCGAGGGTTGTTGGACTTGTTGGTATGATGAATGAGGGAACCACACCATAGGAAAGAAACCTCAAAAATATGCATCACCAAAGTTGTTTTTTGCCCAACTTACATGCCCTCATCTCCTGCCACTTGAGCCCACGCTTCGGCATCAGGCCAAGATACAAAACTAGCGCAGCATGACTCAGTTTGCCCAGACTGAAGAGGGCGAAAATTAAAGTTTTTACTAATCTGAAAACTTGTACACGCTAGTAAGTAAGAACCAATGAATATAATGCTTTTCCATATATGTAGGCCGTTGGGAGAAACTTAATTCAATGCCAGTTTTGATCCATCCATTGTTGTTAACATATCAATTGTTGTGGGACTCGGAATCGAGGGTTGTTGAACTTGTTGGTATGATGAATGAGGAAACCACACCATAGGAACGAAACCTCAAAAATATGCATCACCAAAGTTGTTTTGGACCAACTTACATGCTCTCCTCTTCTGCCACTTGAGCCCACGCTTCGGCATCAGGACAAGATACAAAACCAGCGCAGCATGACTCAGTTTGCCTAGACTGAAGAGGGCGAAAATTAAACTTTTTCCTAATCCGAAAACTTGTACACACTAGTAAGTAGGAACCATTGAATATAATGCTTTTCCATATATGTGGGTCGATGGGAGAAACTTAATTCAATACAGGTTTTGATCCATCCATTGTTGTTAATATATCAATTGTTGTGGGCTCAGAATCGAGGGTTGTTGGACATGTTGGAATGATGAATGAGGAAACCACACCATAGGAAAGAAACCTCAAAAATATGCATCACCAAAGTTGTTTTGGCCCAACTTACATGCCCACAACTTCTGCCACTTGAGCCCATGCTTCGGCATTAGGATGAGATACAAAACCAGCGCAGCATGACTCAGTTTTCACAGATTGAAGAGGGCGAAAATAGAACTTTTTCCTAATCCGAAAGCTTGTACACACTAGTAAGTATGAACCAATGAATATAATGCTTTTCCATATATGTAGGCCGATGGGAGAAACTTAATTCAATACCAGTTTTGATCCATCCATTGTTGTTAACATATCAATTGTTGTGGGACTCGGAATTGAGGGTTGTTGGACTTGTTGGTATGATGAATGAGGAAACCACAACATAGGAAAGAAACCCCAAAAATATGCTTCACCAAAGTTGTTTTGGCCCCACTTACATGCCCTCCTCTTCCGGCACTTGAGCCCACGCTTCGGCATCAGGTCAAGATACAAAACCAGCGCAGCATGACTCAGTTTGCCTAGATTGAAGAGGGCGAAAATTAAACTTTTTCCTAATCCAAAAACTTGTACACGCTTGTAAGTAAGAACCAATGAATATAATGCTTTTCCATATATGTAGGCCGATGGGAGAAACTTAATTCAACACAAGTTTTGTTCCATCCACTGTTGTCAACATATCATTTGTTGTGGGACTCGGAATCGAGGGTTGTTGGACTTGTAGGGAATATGAATGAGGAAACCACACAATAGGAACGAAACCTAAAAATATGCATCACCAAAGTTGTTTTGGCCCAATTTACTTGCCCTCCTCTTCTGCCACTTGAGCCCACGCTTCGGCAACAGTCCGAGATACAAAACTAGTGCAGCATGACTCCATTTGCCTAGACTGAGGAGGGCGAAAATTAAACTTTTTCCTAATCCAAAAACTTTTACACGCTAGTTAGTTGGAACCAATGAATATAATGCTTTTCCACATATGTAGGCTGATGGGAGAAACTTAATTCAATACTGGTTTTGATCCATCCGCTGTTATTAACATACCAAATGTGGTGGGACTCGGAATCGAGGGTTGTTGGACTTGTTGGGAAGATGAATGAGGAAACCACACCATAGGAACGAAACCTGAAAAATATGCATCACCAAAGTTGTTTTGGCCAAATTTACATGCCCTCCTCTTCTGCCACTTGAGCCCACGCTTCAGCAACAGTCCGAGGCACAAAACCAGTGCAGCATGACTCCGTTTGCCTAGACTGAAGAGGGCGAAAATTAATCTTTTTCCTAATCCAAAAACTTGTACACGCTAGTAAGCAGGAACCAATGAATATAATGCTTTTCCATATATGTAGGCCGATGGGAGAAACTTAATTCAATACAGGTTTGGATCCATCCACTGTTGTTAACATATCAATTGCTGTGGGACTCAGAATCGAGGGTAGTTGGACTTGTTGGCATGATGAATGAGGAAACCACACCATAGTAAGGAAACCCCAAAAATATGCATCACCAAAGTTGTTTTGGCCCAACTTACATGCCCTCATCTTCTGCCACTTGAGCCCAGGCTTCGGCATCAGGACGAGATACAAAACCATCGCAGCATTACTCAGTTTGCCTAGACTGAAGAGGGCGAAAATTAAACTTTTTCCTAATCCGAAAACTTGTACACGCTAGTAAGTAAGAGCCAATGAATATAATGCTTTTCCATATATGTAGGCCGATGGGAAAAACTTAGTTCAATACCAGTTTTGATCCATCCACTATTGTTAACATATCAATTGTTTTGGGACTTGGAAACGAAGGTTGTTGGACTTGTTGGTATGATGAATGAGGAAACCACACCATAGGAACGAAACCTCAAAAATATGCATCACCAAAGTTGTTTTTTGCCCAACTTACATGCCCTCATCTCCTGCCAGTTGAGCCCACGCTTCGGCATCAGGCCAAGATACAAAACTAGCGCAGCATGACTCAGTTTGCCCAGACTGAAGAGGGCGAAAATTAAAGTTTTTACTAATCTGAAAACTTGTACACGCTAGTAAGTAAGAACCAATGAATATAATGCTTTTCCATATATGTAGGCCGTTGGGAGAAACTTAATTCAATGCCAGTTTTGATCCATCCATTGTTGTTAACATATCAATTGTTGTGGGACTCGGAATCGAGGGTTGTTGAACTTGTTGGTATGATGAATGAGGAAACCACACCATAGGAACAAAACCTCAAAAATATGCATCACCAGAGTTATTTTGGACCAACTTACATGCTCTCCTCTTCTGCCACTTGAGCCCACGCTTCGGCATCAGGACAAGATACAAAACCAGCGCAGCATGACTCAGTTTGCCTAGACTGAAGAGGGCGAAAATTAAACTTTTTCCTAATCCAAAAACTTGTACACACTAGTAAGTAGGAACCATTGAATATAATGCTTTTCCATATATGTGGGTCGATGGGAGAAACTTAATTCAATACAGGTTTTGATCCATCCATTGTTGTTAATATATCAATTGTTGTGGGCTCAGAATCGAGGGTTGTTGGACATGTTGGAATGATGAATGAGGAAACCACACCATAGGAAAGAAACCTCAAAAATATGCATCACCAAAGTTGTTTTGGCCCAACTTACATGCCCTCAACTTCTGCCACTTGAGCCCATGCTTCGGCATTAGGATGAGATACAAAACCAGCGCAGCATGACTCAGTTTTCCCAGATTGAAGAGGGCGAAAATAGAACTTTTTCCTAATCCGAAAGCTTGTACACACTAGTAAGTATGAACCAATGAATATAATGCATTTCCATATATGTAGGCTGATGGGAGAAACTTAATTCAATACCAGTTTTGATCCATCCATTGTTGTTAACATATCAATTGTTGTGGGACTCGGAATTGAGGGTTGTTGGACTTGTTGGTTTGATGAATGACGAAACCACACCATAGGAACGAAACCTCAAAAATATGCATCACCAAAGTTGTTTTGGCCCAACTTACATGCCCTCCTCTTCTGTCACTTGAGCCCATGCTTCGGCATCAGGCCAAGATACAAAACCAGCGCAGCATGACTCAGTTTGCCTAGACCGAAGAGGGCGAAAATTAAACTTTTTCCTAATCCAAAAACTTGTACACGCTAGTAAGTAGGAACCAATGAATATAATGCTTTTCCATATATGTAGGCCGATGGGAGAAACTTAATTCAATACAGGTTTTGTTCCATCCACTGCTGTTAACATATCAATTATTGTGGGACTCGGAATCGAGGGTTGTTGGACTTGTTGGTATGATGAATGAGGGAACCACACCATAGGAAAGAAACCTCAAAAATATGCGTCACCAAAGTTGTTATGGCCCGACTTACATGCCCTCATCTTCTGCCACTTGAGCCCAAGCTTCGGCATCAGGACGAGATACAAAACCAGTGCAGCATGACTTAGTTTGCCTAGACTGAAGAGGGCGAAAATTAAACTTTTTCGTAATCCAAACTTGTACAAGCTAGTAAGTAAGAACCAACGAATATAATGCTTTTCCATATATGTAGGCCGATGGGCAAAACTTAATTCAATACAGGTTTTGATCCGTCCACTGTTGTTAACATATCAATTGTTGTGGGACTCAGAATCGAGGGTTGTTGGACATGTTGGTATGATGAATGAGGAAACCACCCCATAGGAAAGAAACCTCAAAAATATGCATCACCAAAGTTGTTTTGGCCCAACTTACATGCCCTCCTCTTCTGCCACCTGGGCCCACGCTTCGGCATCAGTCCGGGATACAAAACCAACGCAGCATGACTCAGTTTGCCTAGACTGAAGAGGGCGAAAATTAAACTTTTTCCTAACCCAAAAACTTGTACACGCTAGTAAGTAAGAACCAATGAATATAATGCCTTTCGTATATGTAGGCCAATGGGAGAAACTTAATTCAATACAGGTATTGTTCCATCCACTGTTGTTAACATATCAATTGTTCTGGGACTCGGAATCGAGGGTTGTTGGACATGTTGGTATGATGAATGAGGAAACCACACCATAGGAAAGAAACCACAAAAATATGCATCACCAAAGTTGTTTTGCCAAACTTACATGCCCTCCTTTTTTGCCTCGTGAGCCCACGCTTCGGCATCAGTCCGAGATACAAAACCATTGCAGCGTGACTCGGTTTGCCTAGACTGAGGAGGGCGAAAATTATAGTTTTTCCTAATCCGAAAACTTGTACACGCTAGTAAGTAGGAACCAATGAATATAATGATTTTCCATATACGTAGGACGAAGGGAGAAACTTAATTCAATACAGGTTTTGATCCATCCACTGTTGTTAACATATCAATTGTTGTGGGACACGGAATCGAGGGTTGTTGGACTTGTTGGTATGATGAATGAGGAAACCACACCATAGGAAAGAAACCTCAAAAATATGCATCACCAAAGTTGTTTTGGCCCGACTTACATGCCCTCATCTTCTGCCGCTTGAGCCCACGCTTCGGCATCAGGACGAGATACAAAACCAGCGCAGCATGACTCAGTTTGCCTAGACTGAAGAGGGCGAAAATTAAACTCTTTCCTAATCCGAAAACTTGTACACGCTAGTAAGTAAGAACCAATGAATATAATGCTTTTCCATATATGTAGGCCGATGGGAGAAACTCAATTCAAAACCAGTTTTGACCCTTCCACTGTTGTTAACATATCAACTGTTGTGGGACTCGAAAATGAGGGTTGTTGGACTTGTTGGTATGATGAATGAGGAAACCACACCATAAGAACGAAACCTCAAAAACATGCATCACCAAAGTTGCTTTGGCCTAACTTACATGCGCTTCTCTTCTGCCAGTTGAGCCCACGCTTCGGCATCAGGCCAAGATACAAAACTAGCGCAGCATGACTCAGTTTGCCTAGACTGAAGAGGGCGAAAATTAAACTTTTTCCTAATCCAAAAACTTGTACACGCTAGTAAGTAAGAACCAACGAATATAACGCTTTTCCAGATATGTAGGCCGGTGGGAGAAACTTAATTCAATACAGGTTTTGATCGATGCACTGTTGTTAACATATCAATTGTTGTGGGACTCGGAATCGAGGGTTGTTGGACATGTTGGTATGATGAATGAGAAACCACACCATAGGAAAGAAACCTCAAAAATATGCATCACCAAAGTTGTTTTGGCCCAACTTACATGCCCTCCTCTTCTGCCACGTCAGCCCACGCTTCGGCATGAGTCTGAGATACAAAACCAACGCAGCATGACTCAGTTTACCTAGACTGAAGAGGGCGAAAATTAAACTTTTTCCTAATCCAAAAACTTGTACACGCTAGTAAGTAGGAACCAATGAATATAATGATTTTCCATATATGTAGGCCGGAGGGAGAAACTTAATTCAATACCGGTTTCGATCCATCCACTATTGTTAACATATCAATTGTTGTGGGACTCAGAATCGAGGGTTGTTGGACTTGTTGGTATGATGAATGAGGAAACCACACCATAGGAAAGAAACCTAAAAAATATACATCACCAAAGTTGTTTTGGCCCGACTTACATGCCCTCATCTTCTGCCACTTGAGCCCACGCTTCGGCATCTGGACGAGATACCAAACCAGCACAGCATGACTCAGTTTGCCTAGACTGAAGAGGGCAAAAATTAAACTCTTTCCTAATCCGAAAACTTGTACACGCTAGTAAGTAAGAACCAATGAATATAATGCTTTTCCATATATGTAGGCCGATGGGAGAAACTCAATTCAATACCAGTTTTGACCCATCCACTGTTGTTAACATATCAATTGTTGTGGGACTCGGAAACGAGGGTTGTCGGACTTTTTGGTATGCTGAATGAGGAAACCACACCATACGAACGAAACCTCAAAAATATGCATCACCAAAGTTTTTTTGGCCCAACTTACATGCTCTCCTCTTCTGCCACTTGAGCCCACGCTTCGGCATCAGGCCAAGATACAAAACCAGCGCAGCATGACTCAGTTTGCCTAGACTGAAGAGGGCGAAAATTAAACTTTTTCCTAATCCCCAAACATGTACACGCTAGTAAGTAAGAACCAATGAATATAATGCTTTTCCATATATGTAGGCCGATGGGACAAACTTAATTCAATACAGGTTTTGTTCCATCCACTGTTGTTAACATATCAATTGTTGTCAGACTCGGAATCGAGTGTTGTTGGCCATGTTGGTATGATGAATGAGGAAACCACACCATAGGAAAGAAACCTCAAAAATATGCATCACCAAAGTTGTATTGGCCCGACTTACACGCCCTCATCTTCTGCCACTTGTGCCCACGCTTCGGCATCAGTACGAGATACAAAACCAGCATAGCATGACTCCGTTTGCGTAGACTGAAGGGGGCGAAAATTAAACTTTTCCGAATCCAAAAACTAGTACACGCTAGTAAGCTGGAACCAATGAATATAATGCTTTTCCATATATGTAGGCCGATGGGAGAAACTTAATTCAACACAGGTTTTGTTTCATCCACTGTTGTTAACATATCATTTGTTGTGGGACTCAGAATCGAGGGTTGTTGGACATGTTGGTATGATGAATGAGGAAACCACCCCATAGGAAAGAAACCTCAAAAATATGCATCACCAATGTTGTTTTGGCCCAACTTACATGCGCTCCTCTTCTGCCATGTGAGCCCACGCTTCGGCATCAGTGCGAGATATAAAACCAACGCAGCATGACTCAGTTTGCCTAGACTGAAGAAGGCGAAAATTAAACTTTTTCCTAATCCGAAAACTTGTACACGCTAGTAAGTAAGAACCAACGAATATAACGCTTTTCCAGATATGTAGGCCAGTGGGAGAAACTTAATTCAATACAGGTTTTGATCCATCCACTGTTGTTAACATATCAATTGTTGTGGGACTCGGAATCGAGGGTTGTTGGACATGTTGGTATGATGAATGAGGAAACCACACCATAGGAAAGAAACCTCAAAAATATGCATCACCAAAGTTGTTTTGGCCCAACTTACATGCCCTGCTCATCTGTCACTTGAGCCCACGCTTCGGCATCAGGCCAAGATACAAAACCAGCGCAACATGACTCAGTTTGCCTAGACTGAAGAGGGCGAAAATTAAACTTTTTGCTAACCCAAAAACTTGTACACGCTAGTAAGTAAGAACCAATGAATATAATGCTTTTCCATATATGTAGGCCAATGGGAGAAACTTAATTCAATGCCAGTTTTGATCCATCCACTATTGTTAACATATCAATTGTTTTGGGACTCGGAAACGAAGGTTGTTGGACTTGTTGGTATGATGAATGAGGAAACCACACCATAGGAACGAAACCTACAAAATATGCATCACCAAAGTTGTTTTGGCCCAACTTACATGCCCTCCTCTTCCGCCACTTGAGCCCAAGCTTTGGCATCAGGCCAAGATACAAAACCAGCGCAGCATGACTCAGTTTGCCTAGACTGAAGAAGGAGAAAATTAAACTTTTTCCTAATCCAAAAACGTGTACACGCTTGTAAGTAACAACCAATGAATATAATGCTTTTCCATATATGTAGGCCGATGGGAGAAACTTAATTCAATACCAGTTTTGATCCATCCACTGTTGTTAACATATCAATTGTTTTGGGACTCAGAAACGAAGGTTGTTGGACTTGTTGGTATGATGAATGAGGAAACCACACCATAGGAACGAAACCTCAAAAATATGCATCACCAAAGTTGTTTTGGCCCAACTTACATGCCCTCCTCTTCCGCCACTTGAGCCCACGCTTCGGCAACAGTCCGGGATACAAAACCAGCGCAGCATGACCAAAGTTTGTTGGCAACAGTCCGAGATCAATACCAGTTTTGATCCATCCACTGCTGTTAACATATTAAATGTTGTGGGACTGGGAAATGAGGGTTGTTGGACTTGTTGGTATGATGAATCCACACCATAGGAAAGAAACCTCAAAAATACGCATCACCAAAGTTGTTTTGGCCCAACTTATATGCCCTCCTCTTCTGCCACGTGAGCCCACGCTTCGGCATCAGTCCGAGATACAAAACCAATGCAGCATGACTTAGTTTGCCCAGACTGAAGTGGGCGAAAATTAAACTTTTTCCTAATCCGAAAACTTGTACACACTAGTAAGTAGGAACCATTGAATATAACGATTTTCCATATATGTAGGCCGAAGGGAGAAACTTAATTCAATACAGGTTTTGATCCATCCACTGTTGTTAACATATCAGTTGCTGTGGGACTCGGAATTGAGGGTTGTTGGACTTGTTGGTTTGATGAATGAGGAAACCACAACATAGGAAAGAAACCCCAAAAATATGCTTCACCAAAGTTGTTTTGGCCCCACTTACATGCCCTCCTCTTCCGGCACTTGAGCCCACGCTTCGGCATCAGGTCAAGATACAAAACCAGCGCAGCATGACTCAGTTTGCCTAGATTGAAGAGGGCGAAAATTAAACTTTTTCCTAATCCAAAAACTTGTACACGCTTGTAAGTAAGAACCAATGAATATAATGCTTTTCCATATATGTAGGCCGATGGGAGAAACTTAATTCAACACAAGCTTTGTTCCATCCACTGTTGTTAACATATCATTTGTTGTGGGACTCGGAATCGAGGGTTGTTGGACTTGTTGGGAATATGAATGAGGAAACCACACAATAGGAACGAAACCTAAAAATATGCATCACCAAAGTTGTTTTGGCCCAATTTACTTGCCCTCCTCTTCTGCCACTTGAGCCCACGCTTCGGCAACAGTCCGAGATACAAAACTAGTGCAGCATGACTCCATTTGCCTAGACTGAAGAGGGCGAAAATTAAACTTTTTCCTAATCCAAAAACTTTTACACGCTAGTTAGTTGGAACTAATGAATATAATGCTTTTCCACATATGTAGGCTGATGGGAGAAACTTAATTCAATACAGGTTTTGATCCATCCGCTGTTATTAACATACCAAATGTGGTGGGACTCGGAATCGAGGGTTGTTGGACTTGTTGGGAAGATGAATGAGGAAACCACACCATAGGAACGAAACCTGAAAAATATGCATCACCAAAGTTGTTTTGGCCAAATTTACATGCCCTCCTCTTCTGCCACTTGAGCCCACGCTTCAGCAACAGTCCGAGGCACAAAACCAGTGCAGCATGACTCCGTTTGCCTAGACTGAAGAGGGCGAAAATTAATCTTTTTCCTAATCCAAAAACTTGTACACGCTAGTAAGCAGGAACCAATGAATATAATGCTTTTCCATATATGTAGGACGATGGGAGAAACTTAATTCAATACAGGTTTTGATCCATCCACTGTTGTTAACATATCAATTGCTGTGGGACTCAGAATCGAGGGTTGTTGGACTTGTTGGCATGATGAATGAGGAAACCACACCATAGGAAGGAAACCCCAAAAATATGCATCACCAAAGTTGTTTTGGCCCAACTTACATGCCCTCATCTTCTGCCACTTGAGCCCAGGCTTCGGCATCAGGACAAGATACAAAACCATCGCAGCATGACTTAGTTTGCCTAGACTGAAGAGGGCGAAAATTAAACTTTTTCCTAATCCGAAAACTTGTACACGCTAGTAAGTAAGAGCCAATGAATATAATGCTTTTCCATATATGTAGGCCGATGGGAAAAACTTAGTTCAATACCAGTTTTGATCCATCCACTATTGTTAACATATCAATTGTTTTGGGACTTGGAAATGAAGGTTGTTGGACTTGTTGGTATGATGAATGAGGAAACCACACCATAGGAACGAAACCTCAAAAATATGCATCACCAAAGTTGTTTTGGCCCAACTTAGATGCCCTCCTCTTCCGGCACTTGAGCCCACGCTTCGGCATCAGGCCAAGATACAAAACCAGCGCAGCATGACTCAGTTTGCCTAGACTAAAGAGGGCGAAAATTAAACGTTTTCCTAATCCAAAAACTTGTACACGCTTGTAAGTAAGAACCAATGAATATAATGCTTTTCCATATATGTAGGCCGATGGGAGAAACTTAATTCAACACAGGTTTTGTTCCATCCACTGTTGTTAACTTATCATTTGTTGTGGGACTCGGAATCGAGGGTTGTTGGACTTGTTGGGAATATGAATGAGGAAACCACACCATAGGAACGAAACCTAAAAATATGCATCACCAAAGTTGTTTTGGCCCAATTTACATGCCCTCCTCTTCTGCCACTTGAGCCCACGCTTCGGCAACAGTCCGAGATACAAAATTAGTGCAGCATGACTCCATTTGCCTAGACTGAAGAGGGCGAAAATTAAACTTTTTCTTAATCCAAAAACTTTTACACGCTAGTTAGTAGGAACCAATGAATATAATGCTTTTCCATATATGTAGTCTGATGGGAGAAACTTAATTCAATACAAGTTTTGATCCATCCACTGTTATTAACATACGAAATGTGGTGGGACTCAGAATCGAGGGTTGTTGGACTTGTTGGGAAGATGAATGAGGAAACCACACCATAGGAACGAAACCAGAAAAATATGCATCACCAAAGTTGTTTTGGCCAAATTTACATGCCCTCCTCTTCTGTCACTTGAGCCCACGCTTCGGCATCAGGCCAAGATACAAAACCAGCGCAGCATGACTCAGTTTGCCTAGACTGAAGAGGGCGAAAATTAAACGTTTTCCTAATCCAAAAACTTGTACACGCTTGTAAGTAAGAACCAATGAATATAATGCTTTTCCATATATGTAGGCTGATGGGAGAAACTTAATTCAATACAGGTTTTGATCCATCCGCTGTTATTAACATACCAAATGTGGTGGGACTCGGAATCGAGGGTTGTTGGACTTGTTGGGAAGATGAATGAGGAAACCACACCATAGGAACGAAACCTGAAAAATATGCATCACCAAAGTTGTTTTGGCCAAATTTACATGCCCTCCTCTTCTGTCACTTGAGCCCACGCTTCGGCATCAGGCCAGGATACAAAACCAGCGCAGCATGACTCAGTTTGCCTAGACTGAAGAGGGCGAAAATTAAACGTTTTCCTAATCCAAAAACTTGTACACGCTTGTAAGTAAGAACCAATGAATATAATGCTTTTCCATATATGTAGGCTGATGGGAGAAACTTAATTCAATACAGGTTTTGATCCATCCACTGTTATTAACATACCAAATGTGGTGGGACTCGGAATCGAGGGTTGTTGGACTTGTTGGGAAGATGAATGAGGAAACCACACCATAGGAACGAAACCTGAAAAATATGCATCACCAAAGTTGTTTTGGCCAAATTTACATGCCCTCCTCTTCTGCCACTTGAGCCCACGCTTCAGCAACAGTCCGAGCCACAAAACCAGTGCAGCATGACTCCGTTTGCCTAGACTGAAGAGGGCGAAAATTAATCTTTTTCCTAATCCAAAAACTTGTACACGCTAGTAAGCAGGAACCAATGAATATAATGCTTTTCCATATATGTAGGCCGATGGGAGAAACTTAATTCAATATAGGTTTTGATCTATCCACTGTTCTTAACATATCAATTGCTGTGGGACTCAGAATCGAGGGTTGTTGGACTTGTTGGCATGATGAATGAGGAAACCACACCATAGGAAGGAAACCCCAAAAATATGCATCACCAAAGTTGTTTTGGCCCAACTTACATGCCCTCTTCTTCTGCCACTTGAGCCCGCACTTCGGCATCAGGATGAGATACAAAACCAGCACAGCATGACTTAGTTTGCCTAGACTGAAGAGGGCGAAAATTAAACTTTTTCCTAATCCGAAAACTTGTACACGCTAGTAAGTAAGAGCCAATGAATATAATGCTTTTCCATATATGTAGGCCGATGGGAGAAACTTAATTCAATACCAGTTTTGATCCATCCACTGTTGTTAACATATCAATTGTTTTGGGACTTGGAAACGAAGGTTGTTGGACTTGTTGGTATGATGAATGAGGAAACCACACCATAGGAACGAAACCTCAAAAATATGCATCACCAAAATTGTTTTGGCCCAACTTACATGCCCTCCTCTCCCGGCACTTGAGCCCACGCTTCGGCATCAGGCCAAGATACAAAACCAGCGTAGCTTGACTCAGTTTGCCTAGACTGAAGAGGGTGAAAATTAAACTTTTTCCTAATCCAAAAACTTGTACACGGTTGTAAGTAAGAACCAATGAATATAATGCTTTTCCATATATGTAGGCCGATGGGAGAAACTTAATTCAACACAAGTTTTGTTCCATCCACTGTTGTTAACATATCATTTGTTGTGGGACTCGGAATCGAGGGTTGTTGGACTTGTTGGGAATATGAATGAGGAAACCACACCATAGGAACGAAACCTAAAAATATGCATCACCAAAGTTGTTTTGGCCCAATTTACATGCCCTCCTCTTCTGCCACTTGAGCCCACGCTTCGGCAACAGTCCGAGATACAAAACTATTGCAGCATGACTCCATTTGCCTAGACTGAAGAGGGCAAAAATTAAACTTTTTCCTAATCCAAAAACTTTTACACGCTAGTTAGTAGGAACCAATGAATATAATGCTTTTCCATATATGTAGGCTGATGGGAGAAACTTAATTCAATACAGGTTTTGATCCATCCGCTGTTATTAACATACGAAATGTGGTGGGACTCGGAATCGAGGGTTGTTGGACTTGTTGGGAAGATGAATGAGGAAACCACACCATAGGAACGAAACCTGAAAAATATGCATCACCAAATTTGTTTTGGCCAAATTTACATGCCTTCCTCTTCTGTCACTTGAGCCCACACTTCAGCAACAGTCCGAGACACAAAACTAGTGCAGCATGACTCCATTTGCCTAGACTGAAGAGGGCGAAAATTAAACTTTTTCCTAATCCAAAAACTTGTACACGCTAGTAAGCAGGAACCAAAGAATATAATGCATTTCCATATATGTAGGCCGATGGGAGAAACTTAATTCAATACAGGTTTTGATCCATCCACTGTTGTTAACATATCAATTGCTGTGGGACTCGGAATCGAGGGTTGTTGGACTTGTTGGCATGATGAATGAGGAAACCACACCATAGGAAGGATACCGCAAAAATATGCATCACCAAAGTTGTTTTGGCCCAACTTACATGCCCTCTTCTTCTGCCACTTGAGCCCGCACTTCGGCATCAGGATGAGATACAAAACCAGCACAGCATGACTCAGTTTGCCTAGACTGAAGAGGGCGAAAATTAAACTTTTTCCTAATCCGAAAACTTGTACACGCTAGTAAGTAAGAGCCAATGAATATAATGCTTTTCCATATATGTAGGCCGATGGGAGAAACTTAATTCAATACCAGTTTTGATCCATCCACTGTTGTTAACATATCAATTGTTTTGGGACACAGAAACGAAGGTTGTTGGACTTGTTGGTGTGATGAATGAGGAAACCACACCATAGGAACGAAACCTCAAAAATATGCATCACCAAAGTTGTTTTGGCCAAACTTACATGCCCTCCTCTTCCGCCACTTGAGCCCACGCTTCGGCATCAGGCCAAGATACAAAACCAGCGCCGCATGACCTAGTTTGCCTAGACTGAAGAGGGCGAAAATTAAACTTTTTCCTAATCCAAAAACTTGTACACGCTTGTAAGTAAGAACCAATGAATATAATGCTTTTCCATATATGTAGGCCGATGAGAGAAACTTAATTCAACACAGGTTTTGTTCCATCCACTGTTGTTAACATATCATTTGTTGTGGGACTCGGAATCGAGGGTTGTTGGACTTGTTGGGAATATGAATGAGGAAACCACACCATAGGAACGAAACCTCAAAAATATGTATCATCAAAGTTGTTTTGGCCAAATTTACATGCCCTCCTCTTCTGCGACTTGAGCCCACGCTTCAGCAACAGTCCGAGACACAAAACCAGTGCAGCATGACTCCGTTTGCCTAGACTGAAGAGGGCGAAAATTAAACTTTTCCTAATCCAAAAACTTGTACACGCTAGTATGCAGGAACCAATGAATATAATGCTTTTCCATATATGTAGGCCGATGGGAGAAACTTAATTCAATACAGGTTTTGACCATCCACTGTTGTTAACATATCAATTGTTGTGGGACTCGGAATTGAGGGTTGTTGGACTTGTTGGTATGATGAATGAGGAAACCACACCATAGGAAGGAAACCCCAAAAATATGCATCACCAAAGTTGTTTTGGCCCAACTTACATGCCCTCTTCTTCTGCCACTTGAGCCCGCCCCTCGGCATCAGGATGAGATACAAAACCAGCACAGCATCACTCAGTTTGCCTAGACTGAAGAGGGCGAAAATTAAACTTTTTCGTAATCCGAAAACTAGTACACGCTAGTAAATAAGAACCAATGAATATAATGCTTTTCCATATATGTAGGACGATGGGAGAAACTTAATTCAATACCAGTTTTGATCCATCCACTGTTGTTAACATATTAATTGTTGTGGGACTGGGAAATGAGGGTTGTTGGACTTGTTGGTATGATGAATCCACACCATAGGAAAGAAACCTCAAAAATATGCATCACCAAAGTTGTTTTGGCCCAACTTATATGCCCTCCTCTTCTGCCACGTGAGCCCTCGCTTCGGCATCAGTCCGAGATACAAAACCAATGCAGCATGACTTAGTTTGCCTAGACTGAAGAGGGCGAAAATTAAACTTTTTCCTAATCCGAAAACTTGTACACACTAGTAAGTAGGAACCATTGAATATAACGATTTTCCATATATGTCGGCCGAAGGGAGAAACTTAATTCAATACAGGTTTTGATCCATCCACTGTTGTTAACATATCAATTGCTGTGGCACTCAGAATCGAGGGTTGTTGGACTTGTTGGTATGATGAATGAGGAAACCACACCATAGGAAAGAAACCCCAAAAATATGCATCACCAAAGTTGTTTTGGCCCAACTTACATGCCCTCATCTTCTGCCACTTGAGCCCAGGCTTCGGCATCAGGACGAGATACAAAAACCATCGCAGCATGACTCAGTTTGCCTAGACTGAAGATGGCGAAAATTAAACTTTTTCCTAATCCGAAAACTTGTACACGCTAGTAAGTAAGGGCCAATGAATATAATGTTTTTCCATATATGTAGGCCGATGGGAGAAACTTAATTCAATACCAGTTTTGATCCATCCACTGTTGTTAACATATCAATTGTTTTGGGACTTGGAAACAAAGGTTGTTGGACTTGTTGGTATGATGAATGAGGAAACCACACCATAGGAACGAAACCTCAAAAATATGCATCACCAAAGTTGTTTTGGCCCAACTTAGATGCCCTCCTCTTCCGGCACTTGAGCCCACGCTTCGGCATCAGGCCAAGATACAAAACCAGCGCAGCATGACTCAGTTTGCCTAGACTGAAGAGGGCGAAAATTAAACGTTTTCCTAATCCAAAAACTGGTACACGCTTGTATGTAAGAACCAATGAATATAATGCTTTTCCATATATGTAGGCCGATGGGAGAAACTTAATTCAACACAGGTTTTGTTCCATCCACTGTTGTTAACATATCATTTGTTGTGGGACTCGGAATCGAGGGTTGTTGGACTTGTTGGGATATATGAATGAGGAAACCACACCATAGGAACGAAACCTAAAAATATGCATCACCAAAGTTGTTTTGGCCCAATTTACATGCCCTCCTCTTCTGCCACTTGAGCCCACGCTTCGGCAACAGTCCGAGATACAAAACCAGTGCAGCATGACTCCATTTGCCTAGACTGAAGAGGGCAAAAATTAAACTTTTTCCTAATCCAAAAACTTTTACACGCTAGTTAGTAGGAACCAATGAATATAATGATTTTCCATATATGTAGGCTGATGGGAGAAACTTAAATCAATACAGGTTTTGATCCATCCGCTGTTATTAACATGCCAAATGTGGTGGGACTCGGAATCGAGGGTTGTTGGACTTGTTGGGAAGATAAATGAGGAAACCACACCATAGGAACGAAACCTGAAAAATATGCATCACCAAAGTTGTTTTGGCCAAATTTACATGCCCTCCTCTTCTGCCACTTGAGCCCACGCTTCAGCAACAGTCCGAGACACAAAACCAGTGCAGCATGACTCCGTGTGCCTAGACTGGAGAGGGCGAAAATTAAACTTTTTCCTAATCCAAAAACTTGTACACGCTAGTAAGAAGGAACCAATGAATATAATGCTTTTCCATATATGTTGGCCGATGGGAGAAACTTAATTCAATATAGGTTTTGATC
Source organism: Paspalum notatum (assembly GCA_022530915.1). Classification (NCBI taxonomy): domain Eukaryota; kingdom Viridiplantae; phylum Streptophyta; class Magnoliopsida; order Poales; family Poaceae; genus Paspalum; species Paspalum notatum. The sequence goes on from CM039683.1 coordinate 7,795,513, forward strand.
CATCCACTGTTGTTAACATATCAATTGTTGTGGGACTCGGAATCGAGGGTTGTTGGACTTGTTGGTATGATGAATGAGGAAACCACACCATAGGAAAGAAACCTCAAAAATATGCATCACCAAAGTTGTTGCGGCCCAACTTACATGCCCTCATCTTCTGCCACTTGAGCCCACGATTCGGCATCAGGACGAGATACAAAACCAGCGCAGCATGACTCAGTTTGCCTGGACTGAAGAGGGCGAAAATTAAACTTTTCCTAATCCGAAAACTTGTACACGCTAGTAAGTAAGAACCAATGAATATAATGCTTTTCCATACATGTAGGCCGATGGGAGAAACTTAATTCAATACCAGTATTGATCCATCCACTATTGTTAACATATCAATTGTTTTGGGACTGGGAAATGAGGGTTGTTGGACTTGTTGGTATGATGAGTCCACACCATAGGAAAGAAACCTCAAAAATATGCATCACCAAAGTTGTTTTGGCCTAACTTACTTGACCTCATCTTCTGCCACTTGAGCCCACGCTTCGGCATCAGGACGAGATACAAAACCAGCGCAGCATGACTCAGTTTGCCTAGACTGAAGAGGGTGAAAATTAAACTTTTTCCTAATCCGAAAACTTGTACACGCTAGTAAGTAAGAACCAATAAATATAATGTTTTCCATATATGTAGGCCGATGGCAGAAACTTAATTCAATACCAGTTTTAATCCATCCACTGTTGTTAACATATCAATTGTTGTGGGACTCAGAATCGAGGGTTGTTGGACTTGTTGGGATGATGAATGAGGAAACCACACCATAGGAACGAAATCCCAAAAATATGCATCACTAAAGTTGTTTTGGACCAACTTACGTGCCCTCCTCTTCTGCCACTTGAGCCCATGCTTTGGCATCAGGCCAAGATACAAAACCAGCGCAGCATGACTCAGTTTGCCTAGACTGAAGAGGGAGAAAATTAGACTTTTTCCTAATCCAGAAACTTGTACACGCTAGTAAGCAAGAACAATGAATATAATGCCTTTCCATATATGTTGGCCGATGGGAGAAACACAATTCAATACAAGTTTTGATCCTTCCACTGTTGTCAACATATCAATTGTTGTGGGACTCGGAATCGAGGGTTGTTGGACGTCTTGGTATGATGAATGAGGAAACCACACCATAGGAACGAAACCTCAAAAATATGCATCACCAAAGTTGTTTTGGCCAAATTTACATGCCCTCCTCTTTTGCCACTTGAGCCCACGCTTCAGCAACAGGACGAGACACAAAACCAGTGCAGCATGCCTCCGTTTGCCTAGACTGAAGAGGGCGAAAATTAAACTTTTTCCTAATCCAAAAACTTGTACACGCTAGTAAGCCGGAACCAATGAATATAATGCTTTTCCATATATGTAGGCCGATGGGAGACACTTAATTCAATACAGGTTTTGATCCATCCACTGTTGTTAACATATCAATTGTTGTGGGACTCGGAATCGAGGGTTGTCGGACTTATTGGCATGATGAATGAGGAAACCACACCATAGGAAGGAAACCCCAAAAATATGCATCACCAAAGTTGTTTTGGCCTAACTTACATGCCCTCTTCTTCTGCCACTTGAGCCCGCGCTTCGGCATCAGGATGATATACAAAACCAGCACAGCATCACTCAGTTTGCCTAGACTGAAGAGGGCGAAAATAAAACTTTTTCGTAATCCGAAAACTTGTACACGCTAGTAAGTAAGAACCAATGAATATAATGCTTTTCCATATATGTAGGCCGATGGGAGAAACTTAATTCAATACCAGTTTTGATCCAACCACTGTTGTTAACACATCAATTGTTGTGGTACTCGGAATCGAGGGTTGTTGGACTTGTTGGTATGATGAATGAGGAAACCAGACCATAGGAAAGAAACCTCAAAAATATGCTTCAACAAAGTTGTTTTGGCCCAACTTACATGCCCTCATCTTCTGCCACTTGAGCCCACGCTTCGGCATCAGGACGAGATACAAAACCAGCGCAGCATGACTCAGTTTGCCTAGACTGAAGAGGGCGAAAATTAAACTTTTTCCTAATCCGAAAACTTGTACACGCTAGTAAGTAAGAACCAATGAATGTAATGCTTTTCCATAAATGTAGGCCGATGGGAGATACTTAATTCAATACCAATTTTGATCCATCCACTGTTGTTAACATATCGATTGTTGTCGAACTGGGAAATGAGGGTTGTTGGACTTGTTGGTATGATGAATCCACACCATAGGAAAGAAACCTCAAAAATATGCATCACCAAAGTTGTTTTGGCCCAACTTACATGCCCTCCTCTTCTGCCACATGAGCCCATGCTTCGGCATCAGTCCGAGATACAAAACCAACGCAGCATGACTCAGTTTGCCTAGACTGAAGAGGGAGAAAACCACACCATAGGATAGAAACCTCAAAAATATGCATCACCAAAGTTGTTTAGGCCCAACTTACTTGTCCTCATCTTCTGCCACTTGAGCCCACGCTTCGGCATCAGGACGAGATACAAAACCAGCACAGCATGACTCAGTTTGCCAAGACTGAAGAGGGCGAAAATTAAACTTTTTCCTAATCCAAAAACTTGTACACGCTAGTAAGTAAGAACCAATGAATATAATGCTTTTCCATATATGTAGGCCGATGGGAGAAACTTAATTCGATACCAGTTTTGATCCATCCACTATTGTTAAGACATCAATTGTTGTGGTACTCGGAATCGTGGGTTGTTGGACTTGTTGGTATGATGAATGAGGAAACCACACCATAGGAAAGAAACCTCAAAAATATGCATCACCAAAGTTGTTTTGGCCAAACTTACATGCCCTCATCTTCTGCCACTTGAGCCCACGCTTCGGCATCAGGACGAGATACAAAACCAGCGCAGCATGACTCAGTTTGCCTAGACTGAAGAGGGCGAAAATTAAACTTTTTCCTAATCCGAAAACTTGTACACGCTAGTAAGTAAGAACCAATGAATGTAATGCTTTTCCATAAATGTAGGCCGATGGGAGATACTTAATTCAATACCAATTTTGATCCATCCACTGTTGTTAACATATCGATTGTTGTCGAACTGGGAAATGAGGGTTGTTGGACTTGTTGGTATGATGAATCCACACCATAGGAAAGAAACCTCAAAAATATGCATCACCAAAGTTGTTTTGGCCCAACTTACATGCCCTCCTCTTCTGCCACATGAGCCCATGCTTCGGCATCAGTCCGAGATACAAAACCAACGCAGCATGACTCAGTTTGCCTAGACTGAAGAGGGAGAAAACCACACCATAGGATAGAAACCTCAAAAATATGCATCACCAAAGTTGTTTAGGCCCAACTTACTTGTCCTCATCTTCTGCCACTTGAGCCCACGCTTCGGCATCAGGACGAGATACAAAACCAGCACAGCATGACTCAGTTTGCCAAGACTGAAGAGGGCGAAAATTAAACTTTTTCCTAATCCAAAAACTTGTACACGCTAGTAAGTAAGAACCAATGAATATAATGCTTTTCCATATATGTAGGCCGATGGGAGAAACTTAATTCGATACCAGTTTTGATCCATCCACTATTGTTAAGACATCAATTGTTGTGGTACTCGGAATCGTGGGTTGTTGGACTTGTTGGTATGATGAATGAGGAAACCAGACCATAGGAAAGAAACCTCAAAAATATGCTTCAACAAAGTTGTTTTGGCCCAACTTACATGCCCTCATCTTCTGCCACTTGAGCCCACGCTTCGGCATCAGGACGAGATACAAAACCAGCGCAGCATGACTCAGTTTGCCTAGACTGAAGAGGGCGAAAATTAAACTTTTTCCTAATCCGAAAACTTGTACACGCTAGTAAGTAAGAACCAATGAATGTAATGCTTTTCCATAAATGTAGGCCGATGGGAGATACTTAATTCAATACCAATTTTGATCCATCCACTGTTGTTAACATATCGATTGTTGTCGAACTGGGAAATGAGGGTTGTTGGACTTGTTGGTATGATGAATCCACACCATAGGAAAGAAACCTCAAAAATATGCATCACCAAAGTTGTTTTGGCCCAACTTACATGCCCTCCTCTTCTGCCACATGAGCCCATGCTTCGGCATCAGTCCGAGATACAAAACCAACGCAGCATGACTCAGTTTGCCTAGACTGAAGAGGGAGAAAACCACACCATAGGATAGAAACCTCAAAAATATGCATCACCAAAGTTGTTTAGGCCCAACTTACTTGTCCTCATCTTCTGCCACTTGAGCCCACGCTTCGGCATCAGGACGAGATACAAAACCAGCACAGCATGACTCAGTTTGCCAAGACTGAAGAGGGCGAAAATTAAACTTTTTCCTAATCCAAAAACTTGTACACGCTAGTAAGTAAGAACCAATGAATATAATGCTTTTCCATATATGTAGGCCGATGGGAGAAACTTAATTCGATACCAGTTTTGATCCATCCACTATTGTTAAGACATCAATTGTTGTGGTACTCGGAATCGTGGGTTGTTGGACTTGTTGGTATGATGAATGAGGAAACCACACCATAGGAAAGAAACCTCAAAAATATGCATCACCAAAGTTGTTTTGGCCAAACTTACATGCCCTCATCTTCTGCCACTTGAGCCCACGCTTCGGCATCAAGACGAGATACAAAACCAGCGCAGCATGACTCAGTTTGCCTAGACTGAAGAGGGCGAAAATTAAACTTTTTCCTAATCCGAAAACTTGTACACGCTAGTAGGTAAGAACCAATGAATATAATGCTTTTCCATACATGTAGGCCGATGGGAGAAACTTAATTCAATACCAGTTTTGATCCATCCACTGTTGTTAACATGTCAATTGTTGTGGGACTCGGAATCGAGTGTTGTTGGACTTGTTGGTATGATGAATGAGGAAACCACACCATAGGAACGAAATCTCAAAAATATGCATCACTAAAGTTGTCTTGCACCAACTTACATGCCCTCCTCTTTTGCCACTTGAGCCCATGTTTTGGCATCAGGTCAAGATACAAAACCAGCGCAGCATGACTCAGTTTGCTTAGACTGAAGAGGGAAAAATTAAACTTTTTCCTAATCCAAAAACTTGTACACGCTAGTAAGTAAGAACCAATGAATATAATGCTTTTCCATATATGTAGGCCGATGGGAGAAGCTTAATTCAATACTGATTTTGTTCCATCCACTGTTGTTAACATATCATTTGTTGTGGGACTCGGAATCAAGGATTGTTGGACTTGTTGGGAAGATGAATGAGGAAACCACACCATAGGAAGGAAACCTCAAAAATATGCAACACCAAAGTTGTTTTGCCCAATTTACATGCCCTTCTCTTCTGCCACTTGAGCCCACTCTTCGGCAACAGTCCGAGATACAAAACCAGTGCAGCATGACTTAGTTTGCCTAGACTGAAGAGGGCGAAAATTAAACTTTTTCCTAATCCGAAAACTTGTACACGCTAGTAAGTAAGAACCAATGAATATAATGCTTTTCCATATATGTAGGCCGATGGGAGAAACTTAATTCAATACAGGTTTTGATCCAACCGTTGTTGTTAACATATCAACTGTTGCGGGACTCGGAATCGAGGGTTGTTGGACTTGTTGGGAAGATGAATGAGATAGCCACACCATAGGAAAGAAACCTCAAAAATATGCATCACCAAAGTTGTTTTGGCCCAACTTACATGCCCTCCTCTTTTGCCACGTGAGCCCATGCTTCGGCATCAGTCCAAGATACAAAACCAACACAGCATGACTCAGTTTGCCTAGACTGAAGAGGGCGAAAATTAAACTTTGTCCTAATCCGAAAACTTGTACACGCTAGTATGTAGGAACCAATGAATATATTGCTTTTCCATATATGTAGGCCGATGGGAGAAACTTAATTCAATACAGGTTTTGATCCGTCCACTGTTGTTAACATATCAATTGTTGTGGGACTCAGAATCGAGGGTTGTCGGACATGTTGGTATGATGAATGAGGAAACCACACCATAGGAAAGAAACCTCACAACTATGCATCACCAAAGTTGTTTTGGCCCGACTTACATGCCCTCATCTTCCGCCGCATGAGCCCACATTTCGGCATCAGGACGAGATACAAAACCAGCGCAGCATGACTCAGTTTGCCTAGACTAAAGAGGGCGAAAATTAAACTTTTTCCTAATCCAAAAATTTGTACACGCGAGTAAGTAAGAACCAATGCATATAATGCTTTTCCATATATGCAGGCTGATGGGAGAAACTTAATTCAACAAATGTTTTGATCCATCCATTGTTGTTAACATATCAATTGTTGTGGGACTCAGAATCGAGGGTTGTTGGACTTGTTGGTACGATGAATGAGGAACCCACACCATAGGAACGAAACCTCAAAAATATGCATCACCAAAGTTGTTTGTGTCCAACTTACATGCCCTCCTTTTCTGCCACGTGAGCCCACGCTTCGGCATCAGTCCGAGACACAAAACCAACGTAGCATGACTCAGTTTCCCAAGAATGAAGAGGGAAAAACTAAACTTTTTCCTAATCCGAAAACTTGTACAAGCTAGTAAGTAAGAACCAATGAATATAATGCTTTTCCATATATGTAGGCCGATGGGAGAAACTTAATTCAACACATGTTTCGATCCATCCGCTGTTGTTAACATATCAATTGTTGTGGGACACGGAATTGAGGGTTGTTGGACTTGTAGGGAATATGAATGAGGAAACCACACCATAGGAACGAAACCTCAAAAATATGCATCACTAAAGTTGATTTGGCCCAACTTACATGCCCCCCTCTTCTGCCACTTGACCCCACGCTTCGGCATCAGGCCAAGATACAAAACCAGCGCAGCATGACTCAGTTTGCCTAGACTGAAGAAGGCGAAAATTAAACTTTTTCCTAATCGAAAAAGTTGTACACGCTAGTAAGTAAGAACCAATGAATATAATGCATTTCCATATATGTAGGCCGACGGGAGAAACTTATTTCAATACATGTTTTGTTCCATCCACTATTGTTACATAGCATTTGTTGTGGGACTCGGAATCGAGGGTTGTTGGACTTGTTGGGAATATGAATGAGGAAACCACACCATAGGAACGAACCTCAAAAATATGCATCACCAAAGTTATTTTGGCCCAACTTACATGCCCTCCACTTCTACCACTTGAGCCCACGCTTCGGCATCAGGACGAGGTACTAAACCAGCACAACATGACTCAGTTTGCCTAGACTGAAGAGGGCGGAAATTAAACTTTTTCCTAATCCGAAAACTTGTACACGCTAGTAAGTAGTAACCAATGAACATAATGCTTTTCCAGATATGTAGGCCGATGGGAGAAACTTAATTCAATACAGGTTTTGATCCATCCACTGTTGTTAACATATCAATTGTTGTGGGACTCGGAATCGAGGGTTGTTGGACTTGTTGTTATGATGAATGAGGAAACCGCACCATAGGAATGAAACCTCAAAAATATGCATCACCAAAGTTGTTTTGGCCCAACTTACATGCCTTCCTCTTCTGCCATGTGAGTCCACGCTTCGGCATTAGTCTGAGACACAAAACCAACGTTGCATGACTCAGTTTGCCTAGACTGAAGAGGGCGAAAATTAAACTTTTTCCTAATCCGAAAACTTGTACACACTAGCAAGTAGGAACCAATGATTATAATGCTTTTCCATATATGTAGGCCGATGGGAGAAGCTTAATTCAATACCAGTTTTGATCCATCCACTGTTGTTAACTTATCAATTGTTGTGGGACTCGGAATTGAGGGTAGTTGGACTTGTTGGGAAGATGAATGAGGAAACCACATCATAGGAACGAAACCTCAAAAATATGCGTCACCAAAGTTGTTTTGGCCCAACTTACATGCCCTCCTCTTCTGCCACATGAGCCCACGCTTTGGCATCAGTCTAAGACACAAAACACAAGTAGCATGACTCAGTTTGCTTAGACTGAAGAGGGCGAAAATTAAACTTTTCCTAATCTGAAAACTTGTACACGCTAGTAAGTAGGAACCAATGAATATGATGCTTTTCCATATATGTAGGACGATGGGTGTAACACCCTAGTTTAAATTCCAGCATTTTATAATAAATTCTAAGTAATTTATTTAATTTTCTAAGGCTTATGTGCTTAGTTGCATTTTTAAATGATTTATTTAAAATCAACACTTGTATAAAATAAACCATAGGCCAAACTTTCTTGTGCATACATGCTGGTGCATCCTCTTTTGGTTGTGTGAATTAAGGATTCAAATTCAAATTTATTTGAATTCTAGACCCATTTTCTATCCAAATTCAAAGGAATTCAAAACCAGAAAAAGAAAAAGGAAAAAAAAAAAAAGAGGGGGAGCCAGGCCGACCGGCCGGCCCGGCCGACCGGCCAGCCCAGCCCCGCGCCTCCTCTCCCCGCCTGGGCCGGCCCAGCCAGCCCCGCGCCCCCGCTCCTCCCGCCTGGGCCCCGGCCCGACCGGCCGCCGCGCGCGCCCTCCCTCCACCTGGGCCGAAAGGCCGGCCCAAGGCCGCGCCTCCCTCCCCTCTCCGCGTCTCGCCGACAGGCGGACCCCACCAGTCAGGGCCGTCTCCCTCCTCCCGCCGGACATCTCGCGTGCTTTCCTTCCTCCGCTCGGCCACGTCCGCGCCCGAGCCTTCCGAGTCGAATCCGCGTCCCGCTCCTTTCCTTAAACGCTCCCCTCTTCAAATCCCGCAGCTCCCGCCCCGGTTCCCCCTTCTCCCTCGCCTTCCTTCACTGCCGGGTCCGGCCTTCAAAGCCGCCGAGCGGGATCACCGCGGCCGTGCTTATCCCCTTCGGCCGAGGCTCTATAAAACCCACCTCGAGGCTCGCCTCCGTCCCCTTCGCCTCTCCACCAGAGCTATTGCCCTCCCGTGCCCTCTCGAGCTCGCAATCGTCGCCGGAGCCCCGCCTCGGTAAGCCGCTCCGCCGCCGAATTCGGCGTCGGTGTAGCCCCTCCGGCCCTGAATCCTCCCTCTCTCGTGTCGCAGGAACATCCCGGAGCTTCGCCGCCCATCCTCGGAGTCCCGGAGACGCTTCACCCTCACGTTCCACGCGGGCGAACGCCACCCGTGAACCGACGCCGCCGCCGCTCGTCGCCAGACCGCCACCGACCATCTCTCGCCGCCCTCAAGCCCTCGGTGAGCTCGCCGTAACACCCTCGTCCTTTTAGGCTAGCTCTAGTCGAGCCTAGCACACTCCCTGAGCCGGAACGCCGCCGCGCCGCCGTTCCCGCCGCGCTCCGAGAGCGCCATGGGCGCGGTCGCCGTCGCCCGCGGCCCCGGTCTCTCTCCGCCGTCGGGTCTCGATCCGACGCACGAGATCAGAACCCGATCCGATCTAACGTCACCCGTTGGATCGAGATCTAACCGCTCCCACTCGCCGATGACCGGTCAATACCGATCAGCGCGTTTCGTTTTGCTAAAGAGCCCCTGGACTTTCGGGAAATCAACCCGCAGTCCACCGACGTTGAAAAGTAATTAGGTTTTAGTCCTGGTTTTAGCGTTTTAGCCCCTGCGCTTTTGAAAATTAGAACCCGCCGTCCAGACCCTGGAGTTTTGCACCAGAACCCTCTGCGGCTACGTTTAATTACGTATAAGTCCTCGGTTTTTCAAATCTAGCCCCTGGTTTAAGGTTTCTATCACAGTTATGCCCCTAGGAGCCGTTTTATGCATAACTTTCGCGTTTTAACTCCGTTTTGAGTGATTCTTGCGCTCACGCGACCGTGGAAACACGTAGAATGTTTTTAGTACAGTTTTACCTTCTGTTTTTATGATATGATGTACTGTTTCTCACCTTTGGCCAATTGTTTGCATGTATGTATGCGTGGAAATGTTTGTACGTTGCCGTGATCGTGGTTAGACGGTGAGCAGTTTGTTGGTGACGAGGAGCAGTAGTTTGAGGGTGTTGAGCAGCAGCCTCAAGACCAGTTTGAGCAAGGCAAGTATAACATGGACACAACCCAATAACCCTTTAATCACTTCATATGCATGTGTCTGTTTTGGGTATGCCCATAAGGACTGTACCTAGCCTCTTTGTCGCAATGTTTACCTATGGCAATGCATGTTGGTTAAGTTTTGCTAGTCGCCGCGCGAACTCATGTATCTTTTGTTAATAATTTTGTTTAATGGATCTATGCAATCAAATCCTGAGCTTGACCCTCTGTGGTTCATGTTCTTTAAAAATGGCTTTTTAGCAACTTGGTGTAGGGGGCATGAGCATGGGTTTTGCTTATAGCCACTCTCCTTAAGGACCGGTTCGCAAAGCGACAACCTGGGATAACAGTGCTACCATGAGACTGGAATGGGACGGTCTTGGCTAATTAATTAGGTTACATTGGTTTGGGGGTAACCTACCGACGGGGCAAGAGGGGAGGTGAGCTTCTGTGGCCCTCGCGCTACTTGGGTTGAGTGCGTTTATCTCCCCTTGAGGCTTGCTCCACAGTTGCGGACCCTGAAACCTTAGCGGTTACACCTTACCAACGTGATCTTTGTAAAGGCCTCGTAGTGTGCTTGCTAGCCATCTCATCTAAGGTAATGTGGTGGGCCACTAGCGTAGCCCACGACTCATGGGTAAAGTTGTACGACCTCTCGAGAGTGTAAAACTGACATGTCAGCCGTGCTCACGGTTATGAGCGGCCCAGATCCTTTATGCAGATTAGTGGTTCTGTTGGGTTTTCAAAGTGGTTCTCATGATCATGTTGTTAAATAATGTTCACATGCTATACCTTGGGTTAATGGTTATCAAATCTCTTGTAGATGCTAGTTGTTTAATAAAAACTCGACCAACTAAAAGCTCATGCTAAGTGTCAGCCAACCCTAGATGCCTCATAGTTCATGTTGTGCTTGTTGAGTATGAAATACTCACGCTTGCTTTACTTTAAACCTACTGTTGGCTGGAACCCAACCGCTGCTCAGCTCCAGAAGACTTCGAAGAGTATGTTCAGGACTTCAACGAGTTCTAGGCGTACCGGTCCACCAGTCGACGTCCCTGTGGCGGCTCATTTGTCTTCGTTTACGCTTCCGCTATGACTCTGGTTTAAAGACATGTTGTCTTATTGTAATAAAGTGATGTTATACTCTATGTAAACGTTTTATTTATCGTTAAACACGTTCTGTGATGTCACTATTGTCATTGTATATGTGAGACACGTTCCTGGCACATATACGTTGTTCCGGTTCCGTTGGTTGAGAACTGGGCGTGACAGAGTGGTATCAGAGCCGTGTTGACTGTAGGACGAAAGCCTAGTTAGAAACAGACGTAAATAAGGACCTCTTTCCCCTTTGCCCTCTTGCTGTTTTATGAAAATTTTATTTTGCTATCAAACTATATGTTCACCCTATGTTAAATTATTACTTTTTGCTTTATTCATTCAATCAAATAGAACTGATCTCCATCTTACTCCATCCTCCTTATAGGTCATGGCACGCAGCAAGCAGACCGCCCGCAAGAGTACCGGGGGCCGCCTTCGCCGTGTTGCACCACCGACCCCACGGCGTACCCCAGTACCTCGTCCACCCCAGCAGATCGAGCCCCCGTCACCGGAGCTGCCCGAGCCGTTGCCACCACCACCCTTCGAGTACGCCCCCATGGACCAGGCGCCACACCCCTTTGAGGGGAATGGTCTGCTTCCGGCAGACACTGACCCTGAGGAGGAGGAGGAGGAGGAGGATCCAGTGGAGGTGGTTTACTACCTCGACTCAGACGGCGATGGTGATGCGCGAGGAGAGGCTCCATCGCCACGCCTGCCGACACCGACACCTCCTTCCCCGCGTGCGCCGACACCACCACCCTCTCCAGCAGCACCTGCAGCTTCACCGGCACCCCCACCGCCACCGCCTGCCGCACCCGAGTGGCCGTTCCGTGTGGCTGTCCCTTCCGACGAGGGTGGCCAGCGGGAGGTTGACGCCTGGGTCGACCTGACGCACCCACACCACGTTGCTGACTTGGAGTTCCCGGGGCTACTCCGCGACTGCCTCTACGACCTGGGTTACACTACCCATGAGGTCGTCTACCAGGTCCGGCAGCGAGCGCGCCCGGACCACACCACCCTCTGGTCCGCCGGTGCACAGATCCTGGAGCCCAACCCCAACCATGGGGGACACACCGTGCTGCGCCGGCACTACAGCATCGCGGAGCACGAGACCATGGAGATGGCCATGGAGGATGCTGCTCAGCAGGCTCTTGGGGTCCTCTGCCAGCACTACCACACTCCGCTCTGCCAGACTCAGTACCGCTACTTTCCCCGCCGGCAGTCCGGGGATACTGAGCACGCGATCGCGTCCATCCGGGGCGAGGACAACCGGCAGCTGTTGAAGCTGGTCCGGTATGTGTCAGCCCTGATCACTGCCTACGTCAGGGTGTCCGAGGAGCTCCATCACCGGAACGGTGAGGTGTTCCACCTTCAGGCGCAGCTGGATCGAGTGGCAGGTCCACCGCCCCAGGTGCCAGTGGTGGATCCAGCTCAGACTCCACCTCGCCGGAGGCCTGGCACAGGAGAGTTAGGTGGTGCCACCAGGATACTCCCTCAGGATGACTAGTCGTCCTCATGTATCGCGTTAGCACGTTTGTTTAAGTTGTCATGATGAGTTGGTCATGTGGAACTTAAGTTAAAGTGTGTGGGCTGGTTGTTTGTTATTTTGAACCATGTTTGATTTGGATCTTTGGTTGTGTGCTGTCCAGCTGTGGGGATTTGTCCCAGCATGAACAAGTTAATGTTATAAGTTAGTTCGTGGGGTTAAACACTATATCCACTCTATCGCTCTTACTACTTTATCTTTAGTCGTTACCTCTTGTGCACCCTTACGTTGGCTATATGCTTACGGTGTCTCTGCTACAAACAGATGGTCAACACAAGGCGCAACGCTACCGGTGGAAGTGCTAGCCAGGGTAACCAGGGGGGTGGCAACCCGCTGCCTAACCCTCCACCACTGACACCGGAGCAGTTTTACAACCTCCAGATGCAAATGATGGCCACAATGACCAACGCGGTGCACGCTCTCCAGCAAGCCCAAGCTCAACCACCACCCCCACCACCTCGGGACAGGCGTGGAGATTTCCTGAAGGGTCATCCACCAACCTTCTCCCATGCCACAGAGCCACTGCAAGCGGATGATTGGCTTCGCGCAGTGGAACGCCAGCTGGACATTGCTCAATGCAATGACCGAGAGAGGGTCTTGTATGGCTCCGGTCAGTTAAGAGGTGCAGCCCTGGATTGGTGGGAATCCTACAGACCCCAAGATAGGGATGCTTTCACTTGGGCACAGTTCAGGGAGAACTTCCGCAACCACCATGTGCCTGCAGGGTTGATGAAGATGAAGAAGAAGGAATTTCTTTCCCTGAAGCAGGGCAGCATGTCTGTGACTGAGTATAGGGATAAATTCCTTCAGTTGGCCAGGTATGCCACAGCAGAGGTGGCAGCGGACAGGGAGAAACAAGAATACTTCTTGGAGGGTCTGAATGATGAGCTCCAGTACCAGCTGATGAATCATACCTTTCCTAGCTTCCATCAGCTGGTGGACAGGGCTCTGTTCACTGAAAGGAAGCGCCAGGAGATTGAGGAAAGGAAGAGGAAGTACAACAATTCCTCATCAAGCAGCAACACCCGTCCCCGGTTCTCTCAGGGTCCGAGCTCACAGCAGCAGCGGGCTCAAGGCCAGCAAGGCTACCAGTCCCAGCAGCGCTATCAGGGTCAGCCAGCTCGCCCTATGTACTCAGCTCAGCGCCCAGTGCAGACCACCCCTCCCACCACGAACCAGACCACAGGCGTTGGGCCTTGCTACAAGTGTGGTGGAGCGGGCCACTATGCTAATGCTTGTCCCCGTAGGGTGCAAGGTAACCAACAGGGGCAGCAGACGGGCCAAAGGCAGAACCCTCCCCAGCCGCAGCAAGGGCGCCCCAATCAACAGAGCAAGACGCCGTGGCAGGGGAAGGTGATCATGTGACAGCTGAGTCTGCAGCTGAAGCTCCTAATGTCGTGATTGGTACGTTCCTGGTCAACTCTCACCCCGCTACAGTTCTTTTCGATACCGGTGCCACGCATTCATTTATTACCAAATCATATGCTGAGCAGTACAATATTCCTATAAGGTCTACAAGTAGACCCATGGTAGTATCTACACCGGGGGGAACGTTGAGCACAAGTTTAATATGCCCTCGGGTTAGCTTAAACATAAGGGGGGTAGAATTCTGCACCAAGTTGATAATCATTGGTTCCGCGGGAATTGATATCATCTTGGGATGGAAACGCTTGCTAAGTGGGATGTCAGAATTGATTGTGCCAAGCGAACCGTCCACTTAACAGCTCCTGATGGTCAGAAAGTGGAGGTCAGTGCCACAGAACCTTCTGGTTGTCTGCATCAGATGGAGGCGAAGCCCACGGAGGGGATTCGAGTAGTGTGCGAGTACCCGGATGTCTTTCCAGATGAGTTGCCAGGTATGCCACCTGACCGAGAAATTGAATTCTTAATAGAACTTCTACCTGGTACAGCCCCTATAGCAAAGAGGCAATATAGAGTGGCACCCAAAGAACAAGGGTTAATAAAGGAAAATATAGATGAGTTGTTAGGAAAAGGGTTTATACGGCCTAGTTCTTCACCTTGGGCTTTTCCAGTTCTATTTGTTGACAAAAAGGATGGGACACGGAGGATGTGTGTGGATTATAGAGCCTTGAATGATGTCACCATCAAGAACAAATATCCCTTACCTCGAATAGATGATTTGTTTGATCAGTTGCAAGGTGCATGTGTGTTCTCAAAAATTGATTTGAGGTCAGGCTATCATCAACTGAAGATTCGTCCATCCGATATTCCAAAGACTGCTTTCATTACCAGATTTGGGTTATATGAATATACAGTGATGTCTTTTGGGTTGACAAATGCTCCTGCTTATTTCATGAATCTTATGAACAAGGTGTTTATGGAGTATCTTGACAAGTTTGTTGTAGTGTTCATTGATGATATATTGATCTATTCCAAGACGGAAGAAGAACACGAAGAACACTTGAGGTTAGTTTTGCAGAAGCTGAGAGACCATAAGTTGTATGCAAAGTTGAGCAAGTGTGAGTTTTGGCTTGATCAAGTGCCTTTCTTGGGACATATAGTCTCGAAAGGTGGAATCATGGTGGACCCCAGCAAGATCAGCAGTGTCATGGATTGGAAGGTGCCAGAAGTTGTGAGAGAAGTTCGTGGATTTTTGGGTCTAGCAGGATATTACAGAAGGTTTATTGAGAGTTTCTCCAGGATTGCAAAACCAATGACATCATTGCTCGAGAAGGGTGTTCCATTTAATTGGACTAAGGAGAGGCAAGCTGCATTTGATGAACTAAAGAAGAGACTCACCACAGCCCCAGTGCTCACTCTACCGGACTTAACCAAGAGTTTCACCGTGTATTGTGATGCCTCTAAGGAAGGTTTGGGCTGTGTGCTGATGCATTGCTTATGCTTCACGCCAGCTAAGAAAGCATGAGGTCAATTATCCCACTCATGATCTGGAGTTAGCAGCTGTTGTGCATGCTCTGAAGATCTGGAGGCATTATTTGTTCGGGAATAAATGTGAGATATACACCGACCACAAAAGTCTTAAATATATCTTCACACAGAATGAGCTGAATATGAGGCAGAGAAGATGGCTAGAGTTGATTAAAGATTATGACCTGGAGATACATTACCATCCAGGGAAAGCTAATGTGGTAGCGGATGCCTTAAGCAGAAAAAGTTATGTTAATATGGCAGTTGCTTTTCAGATGCCCTTTGAGCTGTGTGTGGAATTTGAGAGTTTGAATTTGGGATTCGTGCATCACACCACAGTAGCAACATTTGAAGCAGAGCCTACCCTGGAACAAGAGATAAGGAACCACCAGAAAACGGACGAGAAAATTCAGGAGATCCGGGAACAGATCAAGTTGGGCAAGGCGCCACACTTTCGTGAAGATGAACAAGGTACTGTCTGGTACAAGAATCGGATCTGCGTGCCAGATGTGGACAGTATCAAGAAGTTAATACTCAGTGAGGCTCACGACACCGCTTACTCCATTCACCCGGGCAGTACAAAGATGTATCATGATTTGAAAGAAAGGTTCTGGTGGTATGGAATGAAGAGAGCAGTGGCAGAATATGTCGCAGTGTGTGACACTTGTCAGCGCGTGAAGGCCGAACATCAGAGACCTGCAGGTTTGTTGCAACCTTTGAAGATTCCAGAGTGGAAATGGGAGGAAATAAGTATGGACTTCATTGTGGGGTTACCCAGGACTCAGAAAGGCTACAACTCGATCTGGGTAGTTGTTGATCGGCTGACCAAAGTTGCTCATTTTATTCCGGTAAACACTACTTATTCGGGTGCAAGGTTAGCAGAGTTGTACATCTCCAGAATCGTTTGTTTGCATGGTGTACCTAAGCGGATCATATCTGATAGAGGTTCACAGTTCACATCTCGTTTCTGGGAGCAGTTGCATGATTCATTGGATTCCAAGCTTCGGTTCAGTACAGCGTATCACCCACAGACAGATGGTCAGACGGAAAGAACAAATCAGATTCTAGAGGACATGTTGAGGGCATGTGCTATACAATACGGAACCAGTTGGGATAAGAGTCTGCCTTATGCCGAGTTCTCTTATAACAACAGCTACCAAGCCAGCCTGAAGAAGTCACCATTTGAGGCTCTGTATGGCAGAAGGTGCAGGACACCGCTATTTTGGAATCAAACAGGAGAGAAGCAGGTGTTCGGACCCGACCTTATCAAGGATGCGGAACAGCAGATCAAGATGGTACGTGAGAATTTGAGAGTTGCTCAGTCCAGGCAGAAAAGCTATGCAGATGTGCGACGCAGGGATTTGACCTTTAAGGTTGATGACTTTGTGTATTTGAAGGTGTCACCAATGAGAGGTATCCGGAGGTTTAATATGAAAGGGAAGTTGGCACCAAGATACATTGGTCCATTCAAGATAGTGGAAAGGAAAGGCGAAGTGGCTTATAAGTTGGAGTTGCCACCAAACCTATCTAGCATACACAATGTGTTCCATGTGTCACAACTAAAGAAGTGTTTGAGGGTGCCGGAAGAACAAGCACCACTGGAAGGTCTGGATGTGCAGGAGGATTTGACATATACCGAACACCCAGTGAAGATTCTTGAAACATCTGAAAGGGTTACCCGAAATAGGAGGGTCAAAATGTGCAGAGTGCAGTGGAAACATCACACGGAGGATGAGGCAACTTGGGAAAGAGAGGAGGAGTTGAGAGCCACCTATCCTGGTCTCTTTGCTAACCACCTATGAGAATCTCGGGGCGAGATTCCTGTTAAGGGGGGTAGGTTTGTAACACCCTAGTTTAAATTCCAGCATTTTATAATAAATTCTAAGTAATTTATTTAATTTTCTAAGGCTTATGTGCTTAGTTGCATTTTTAAATGATTTATTTAAAATCAACACTTGTATAAAATAAACCATAGGCCAAACTTTCTTGTGCATACATGCTGGTGCATCCTCTTTTGGTTGTGTGAATTAAGGATTCAAATTCAAATTTATTTGAATTCTAGACCCATTTTCTATCCAAATTCAAAGGAATTCAAAACCAGAAAAAGAAAAAGGAAAAAAAAAAAGAGGGGGAGCCAGGCCGACCGGCCGGCCCGGCCGACCGGCCAGCCCAGCCCCGCGCCTCCTCTCCCCGCCTGGGCCGGCCCCGCCAGCCCCGCGCCCCCGCTCCTCCCGCCTGGGCCCCGGCCCGACCGGCCGCCGCGCGCGCCCTCCCTCCACCTGGGCCGAAAGGCCGGCCCAAGGCCGCGCCTCCCTCCCCTCTCCGCGTCTCGCCGACAGGCGGACCCCACCAGTCAGGGCCGTCTCCCTCCTCCCGCCAGACATCTCGCGTGCTTTCCTTGCTCCGCTCGGCCACGTCCGCGCCCGAGCCTTCCGAGTCGAATCCGCGTCCCGCTCCTTTCCTTAAACGCTCCCCTCTTCAAATCCCGCAGCTCCCGCCCCGGTTCCCCCTTCTCCCTCGCCTTCCTTCACTGCCGGGTCCGGCCTTCAAAGCCGCCGAGCGGGATCACCGCGGCCGTGCTTATCCCCTTCGGCCGAGGCTCTATAAAACCCACCCCGAGGCTCGCCTCCGTCCCCTTCGCCTCTCCACCAGAGCTATTGCCCTCCCGTGCCCTCTCGAGCTCGCAATCGTCGCCGGAGCCCCGCCTCGGTAAGCCGCTCCGCCGCCGAATTCGGCGTCGGTGTAGCCCCTCCGGCCCTGAATCCTCCCTCTCTCGTGTCGCAGGAACATCCCGGAGCTTCGCCGCCCATCCTCGGAGTCCCGGAGACGCTTCACCCTCACGTTCCACGCGGGCGAACGCCACCCGTGAACCGACGCCGCCGCCGCTCGTCGCCAGACCGCCACCGACCATCTCTCGCCGCCGTCAAGCCCTCGGTGAGCTCGCCGTAACACCCTCGTCCTTTTAGGCTAGCTCTAGTCGAGCCTAGCACACTCCCTGAGCCGGAACGCCGCCGCGCCGCCGTTCCCGCCGCGCTCCGAGAGCGCCATGGGCGCGGTCGCCGTCGCCCGCGGCCCCGGTCTCTCTCCGCCGTCGGGTCTCGATCCGACGCACGAGATCAGAACCCGATCCGATCTAACGTCACCTGTTGGATCGAGATCTAACCGCTCCCACTCGCCGATGACCGGTCAATACCGGTCAGCGCGTTTCGTTTTGCTAAAGAGCCCCTGGACTTTCGGGAAATCAACCCGCAGTCCACCGACGTTGAAAAGTAATTAGGTTTTAGTCCTGGTTTTAGCGTTTTAGCCCCTGCGCTTTTGAAAATTAGAACCCGCCGTCCAGACCCTGGAGTTTTGCACCAGAACCCTCTGCGGCTACGTTTAATTACGTATAAGTCCTCGGTTTTTCAAATCTAGCCCCTGGTTTAAGGTTTCTATCACAGTTATGCCCCTAGGAGCCGTTTTATGCATAACTTTCGCGTTTTAACTCCGTTTTGAGTGATTCTTGCGCTCACGCGACCGTGGAAACACGTAGAATGTTTTTAGTACAGTTTTACCTTCTGTTTTTATGATATGATGTACTGTTTCTCACCTTTGGCCAATTGTTTGCATGTATGTATGCGTGGAAATGTTTGTACGTTGCCGTGATCGTGGTTAGACGGTGAGCAGTTTGTTGGTGACGAGGAGCAGCAGTTTGAGGGTGTTGAGCAGCAGCCTCAAGACCAGTTTGAGCAAGGCAAGTATAACATGGACACAACCCAATAACCCTTTAATCACTTCATATGCATGTGTCTGTTTTGGGTATGCCCATAAGGACTGTACCTAGCCTCTTTGTCGCAATGTTTACCTATGGCAATGCATGTTGGTTAAGTTTTGCTAGTCGCCGCGCGAACTCATGTATCTTTTGTTAATAATTTTGTTTAATGGATCTATGCAATCAAATCCTGAGCTTGACCCTCTGTGGTTCATGTTCTTTAAAAATGGCTTTTTAGCAACTTGGTGTAGGGGGCATGAGCATGGGTTTTGCTTATAGCCACTCTCCTTAAGGACCGGTTCGCAAAGCGACAACCTGGGATAACAGTGCTACCATGAGACTGGAATGGGACGGTCTTGGCTAATTAATTAGGTTACATTGGTTTGGGGGTAACTTACCGACGGGGCAAGAGGGGAGGTGAGCTTCTGTGGCCCTCGCGCTACTTGGGTTGAGTGCGTTTATCTCCCCTTGAGGCTTGCTCCACAGTTGCGGACCCTGAAACCTTAGCGGTTACACCTTACCAACGTGATCTTTGTAAAGGCCTCGTAGTGTGCTTGCTAGCCATCTCATCTAAGGTAATGTGGTGGGCCACTAGCGTAGCCCACGACTCATGGGTAAAGTTGTACGACCTCTCGAGAGTGTAAAACTGACATGTCAGCCGTGCTCACGGTTATGAGCGGCCCAGATCCTTTATGCAGATTAGTGGTTCTGTTGGGTTTTCAAAGTGGTTCTCATGATCATGTTGTTAAATAATGTTCACATGCTATACCTTGGGTTAATGGTTATCAAATCTCTTGTAGATGCTAGTTGTTTAATAAAAACTCGACCAACTAAAAGCTCATGCTAAGTGTCAGCCAACCCTAGATGCCTCATAGTTCATGTTGTGCTTGTTGAGTATGAAATACTCACGCTTGCTTTACTTTAAACCTACTGTTGGCTGGAACCCAACCGCTGCTCAGCTCCAGAAGACTTCGAAGAGTATGTTCAGGACTTCAACGAGTTCTAGGCGTACCGGTCCACCAGTCGACGTCCCTGTGGCGGCTCATTTGTCTTCGTTTACGCTTCCGCTATGACTCTGGTTTAAAGACATGTTGTCTTATTGTAATAAAGTGATGTTATACTCTATGTAAACGTTTTATTTATCGTTAAACACGTTCTGTGATGTCACTATTGTCATTGTATATGTGAGACACGTTCCTGGCACATATACGTTGTTCCGGTTCCGTTGGTTGAGAACTGGGCGTGACAATGGGAGAAGCTTAATTCAATACCAGTTTAGATCCATCCACTGTTGTTAACATATCAATTGTTGTGGGACTCGGAATTGAGGGTAGTTGGACTTGTTGGGAAGATGAATGAGGAAACCACATCATAGGAACGAAACCTCAAAAATATGCGTCACCAAAGTTGTTTTGGCCCAACTTACATGCCCTCCTCTTCTGCCACATGAGCCCACGCTTCGACATCAGTCCGAGACACAAAACCAACGTAGCATGACTCAGTTTGCTTTGACTGAAGAGGGCGAAAATTAAACTTTTCCTAATCCGAAAACTTGTACACGCTAGTAAGTAGGAACCAATGAATATAATGCTTTTCCATATATGTAGGACGATGGGAGAAGCTTAATTCAATACCAGTTTTGATCCATCCACTGTTGTTAACAAATCAATTGTTGTGGGACTCAGAATTGAGGGTAGTTGGACTTGTTGGGAAGATGAATGAGGAAACCACATCATAGGAACGAAACCTCAAAATATGCGTCACCAAAGTTGTTTTGGCCCAACTTACATGCCCTCCTCTTCTGCCACATGAGCCCACGCTTCGGCATCAGTCCGAGACACAAAACCAACGTAGCATGACTCAGTTTGCTTAGACTGAAGAGGGCGAAAATTAAACTTTTCCTAATCCGAAAACTTGTACACACTAGTAAGTAGGAATCAATGAATATAATCCTTTTCCATATATGTAGGACGATGGGAGAAGCTTAATTCAATACCAGTTTTGATCCATCCACTGTTGTTAACATATCAATGGCCTACATATCTGGAAAAGCATTATGTTCATTGGTTCCTACTTACTAGCGTGTACAAGTTTTTGGATTAGGAAAAAGTTTAATTTCCGCACTCTTCAGTCTAGGCAAACTGAGTCATGTTGTGCTGGTTTAGTACCTCGTCCTGATGCCGAAGCGTGGGCTCAAGTGGTAGAAGTGGAGGGCATGTAAGTTGGGCCAAAATAACTTTGGTGATGCATAGTTTTGAGGTTCGTTAATATGGTGTGGTTTCCTCATTCATCATAAAAACAAGTCCAGCAACCCTTGATTCCGAGTCCCACAACAATTGATATGTTAACAACAGCGGATGGATCAAAATTGGTATTGAATTAAGTTTCTCCCATCGGCCTACATATATGGAAAACCATTATATTCATTGGTTTTTACTTACTAGCGTGTACAAGTTTTCGGATTAGAAAAATGTTTAATTTTCGCCCTGTTCAGTCTAGGCAAACTGAGTCATGCTACGTTGGTTTTGCGTCTCAGACTGATGCCAAAGCGTGGGCTCACGTGGCAGAAGAGGAGGGCTTGTAAGTTGGGCCAAAACAACTTTGGTGATGCATATTTTTGAGGTTTCGTTCCTATGGTGTGGTTTCCTCATTCATCTTCCCAACAAGTGCAACAACCCTCGATTCCGAGTCCCACAACAAATGCTATGTTAACAATAGTGGATGGAACAAAACATGTATTGAAATAAGTTTCTCCCATCGGCCTACATATATGGAAATGCATTATATTCATTGGTTCTTACTTACTAGCGTGTACAACTTTTTCGATTAGGAAAAAGTTTAATTTTCGCCTTCTTCAGTCTAGGCAAACTGAGTCATGCTGCGCTGGTTTTGTATCTTGGCCTGATGCCGAAGCGTGGGGTCAAGTGGCAGAAGAGGGGGGCATGTAAGTTGGGCCAAAACAACTTTGGTGATGCATATTTTTGAGGTTTCGTTCCTATGGTGTGGTTTCCTCATTCATATTCCCTACAAGTCCAACAACCCTCAATTCCGTGTCCCACAACAATTGATATGTTAACAACAGCGGATGGATCGAAACATGTGTTGAATTCAGTTTCTCCCATCGGCCTACATATATGGAAAAGCATTATATTCATTGGTTCTTACTTACTAGCTTGTACAAGTTTTCGGATTAGGAAAAAGTTTAATTTTCGCCCTCTTTAGTCTAGGCAAACTGAGTCATGCTGCGCTGGTTTTGTATCTCGTCCTGATGCCAAAGTGTGGGCTCTTGTGGCAGAAGATAAGGGCATGTAAGTCGGGCCAAAACAACTTTGGTGATGCATAGTTTTGAGGTTTCTTTCCTATGGTGTGGTTTCCTCATTCATCATGCCAACATGTCCAACAACCCTCGATTTTGAGTCCCACAACAATTGATATGTTAACAACAGTGGACGGATCAAAACCTGTTTTGAATTAAGTTTCTCCCATCGGCCTACATATATGGAAAAGCATTATATTCATTGGTTCCTACATACTAGCGTGTACAAGTTTTCGGATTAGGACAAAGTTTAATTTTCGCCCTCTTCAGTCTAGGCAAACTGAGTCATGCTGTGTTGGTTTTGTATCTTGGACTGATGCCGAAGCATGGGCTCACGTGGCAGAAGAGGAGGGCATGTAAGTTGGGCCAAAACAACTTTGGTGATGCATATTTTTGAGGTTTCGTTCCTATGGTGTGGCTATCTCATTCATCTTCCCAACAAGTCCAACAACCCTCGATTCCGAGTCCCGCAACATTTGATATGTTAACAACAACGGATGGATCAAAACCTGTATTGAATTAAGTTTCTCCCATCGGCCTACATATATGGAAAAGCATTATATTCATTGGTTCCTACTTACTAGCGTGTACAAGTTTTTGGATTAGGAAAAAGTTTAATTTTCGCCCTCTTCAGTCTAGGCAAACGGAGTCATGCTGCACTGGTTTTGTATCTCGGACTGTTGCCGAAGAGTGGGCTCAAGTGGCAGAAGAGGAGGGCATGTAAATTGGGCAAAACAACTTTGGTGTTGCATATTTTTGAGGTTTCCTTCCTATGGTGTGGTTTCCTCATTCATCTTCCCAACAAGTCCAACAACCCATGATTCCGAGTCCCACAATAAATGATATGTTAACAACAGTGGATGGAACAAAATCTGTATTGAATTAAGTTTCTCCCATCGGCCTACATATATGGAAAAGCATTATATTCATTGGTTTTTACTTACTAGCGTGTCCAAGTTTTTGGATTAGGAAAAAGTTTAATTTTTGAATGTAAGTCGGGCCAAAACAACTTTGGTGATGCATATTTTTGAGGTTTCTTTCCTATGGTGTGGTTTCTTCATTCATCATACTAACATGTCCAACAACCCTCGATTCCGAGTCCCACAACAATTGATATGTTAACAACATTGGACGGATCAAAACCTGTATTGAATTAAGTTTCTCCCATCGGCCTCCATGTATGGAAAAGCACTATATTCATTGGTTCTTACTTACTAGCGTGTACAAGTTTTCGGATTAGGAAAAAGTTTAATTTTCGCCCTCATCAGTCTAGGCAGACTAAGTCATGTTGCGTTGGTTTTGTATCTCGGACTGATGCCGAAGCGTGGGCTCACGTGGCAGAAGAGGAGAGCATGTAAGTTGGGCCAAAACAACTTTGGTGATGCATGTTTTTGAGGTTTCTTTCCTATGGTGTGGTTTCCTCATTCATCATACCAACATGTCCAATAACCCTCGATTCCGAGTCCCAGAACAATTGATATGTTAACCACTGTGGAAGGATCAAAACCTGTATTGAATTATGTTTCTCCCATCGGCCTACATATATGGAAAAGCATTATATTCATTGGTTCTTACCTACTAGCGTGTACAAGTTTTCGGATTAGGAAAAAGCTTAATTTTCGCCCTCTTCAGTCTAGGCAAACTGAGTCTTGCTGCGCTGGTTTTGTATCTCGTCTTGATGCCGAAGCGTGGGCTCAAGTGGCAGAAGATGAGGGCATGTAAGTTTGGCCAAAACAACTTTGGTGATGCATATTTTTGAGGTTTCTTTCCTATGGTGTGGTTTCCTCATTCATCATACCAACAAGTCCAACAACCCACGATTCCGAGTACCACAACAATTGATGTCTTAACAATAGTGGATGGATCAAAACTGGTATTGCATTAAGTTTCTCCCATCGGCCTACATATATGGAAAAGCATTATATTCATTGGTTCTTACTTACTAGCGTGTACAAGTTTTCGGATTAGGAAAAAGTTTAATTTTCGCCCTCTTCAGTCTTGGCAAACTGAGTCATGCTGCGCTGGTTTTGTATCTCGTCCTGATGCCGAAGCGTGGGCTCAAGTGGTAGAAGATGAGGACAAGTAAGTTGGGCCTAAACAACTTTGGTGATGCATATTTTTGAGGTTTCTATCCTATGGTGTGGTTTTCTCCCTCTTCAGTCTAGGCAAACTGAGTCATGCTGCGTTGGTTTTGTATCTCGGACTGATGCCGAAGCGTGGGCTCACGTGGCAGAAGAAGAGGGCATGTAAGTTGGGCCAAAACAACTTTGGTGATGCATATTTTTGAGGTTTCTTTCCTATGGTGTGGATTCATCATACCAACAAGTCCAACAACCCTCATTTCCCAGTTCCACAACAATTGATATGTTAACAACAGTGGATGGATCAAAACTGGTATTGAATTAAGTTTCTCCCATCGGCCTACATATATGGAAAAGCATTATATTCATTGGTTCTTACTTACTAGCGTGTACAAGTTTTCGGATTAGGAAAAAGTTTAATTTTCGCCCTCTTCAGTCTAGGCAAACTGAGTCATGCTGCGCTGGTTTTGTATCTCGTCCTGATGCCGAAGTGTGGGCTCAAGTGGCAGAAGATGAGGGCATGTAAGTTGGGCCAAAACAACTTTGGTGAAGCATATTTTTGAGGTTTCTTTCCTATGGTCTGGTTTCCTCATTCATCATACAAACAAGTCCAACAACCCTCGATTCCGAGTACCACAACAATTGATGTGTTAACAACAGTGGTTGGATCAAAACTGGTATTGAATTAAGTTTCTCCCATCGGCCTACATATATGGAAAAGCATTATATTCATTGGTTCTTACTTACTAGCGTGTACAAGTTTTCGGATTACGAAAAAGTTTTATTTTCGCCCTCTTCAGTCAAGGCAAACCGAGTCATGCTGCACTGGTTTTGTGTCTCGTCCTGTTGCTGAAGCGTGGGCTCAAGTGGCAAAAGAGGAGGGCATGTAAATTTGGACAAAACAACTTTCGTGATGCATATTTTTGAGGTTTCGTTCCTTTGGTGTGGTTTCCTCATTCATCATACCAAGACGTCCAACAACCCTCGATTCCAAGTCCCACAACAATTGATATGTTAACAACAGTGGAAGGATCAAAACTTGTATTGAATTATGTTTCTCCCATCGGCCAACATATATGGAAAGGCATTATATTCATTGGTTCTTGCTTACTAGCGTGTACAAGTTTCTGGATTAGGAAAAAGTCTAATTTTCTCCCTCTTCAGTCTAGGCAAACTGAGTCATGCTGCACTGGTTTTGTATCTTGGCCTGATGCCAAAGCATGGGCTCAAGTGGCAGAAGAGGAGGGCACGTAAGTTGGTCCAAAACAACTTTAGTGATGCATATTTTTGAGATTTCGTTCCTATGGTGTGGTTTCCTCATTCATCATCCCAACAAGTCTAACAACCCTCGATTCCGAGTCCCACAACAATTGATATGTTAACAACAGTGGGTGGATTAAAACTAGTATTGAATTAAGTTTCTGCCATCGGCCTACATATATGGAAAAGTATTACATTTATTGGTTCTTACTTACTAGCGTGTACAAGGTTTCGGATTAGGAAAAAGTTTAATTTTCGCCCTCTTCAGTCTAGGCAAACTGAGTCATGCTGCAATGGTTTTGTATCTCGTCCTGAGGCCGAAGCCTGGGCTCAAGTGGCAGAAGATGAGGGCATGTAAGTTGGGCCAAAACAACTTTGGTGATGCATATTTTTGGGGTTTCCTTCCTATGGTGTGGTTTCCTCATTCATCATACCTACAAGTCCAACAACCCTCAATTCCGAGTCCCAGAACAATTGATATGTTAACAACAGTGGATGGATCAAAACCTATATTGAATTAAGTTTCTCCCATCGGCCTACATATATCGAAAAGCATTATATTCATTTGTTCCTGCTTACTAGCGTGTACAAGTTTTTGGATTAGGAAAAAGTTTAATTTTCGCCCTCTTCAGTCTAGGTGAACGAAGTCATGCTGCACTGGTTTTGTGTCTCGGACTGTTGCTGAAGCGTGGGCTCAAGTGGCAGAAGAGGAGGGCATGTAAATTTGGCCAAAACAACTTTGGTGATGCATATTTTTCAGGTTTCGTTCCTATGGTGTGGTTTCCTCATTCATCTTCCCAACAAGTCCAACAACCCTCGATTCCGAGTCCCACCACATTTGGCATGTTAATAACAGTGGATGGATCAAAACCTGTATTGAATTAAGTTTCTCCCATCAGCCTACATATATGGAAAAGCATTATATTCATTGGTTCCTACTAACTAGCGTGTAAAAGTTTCTGGATTAGGAAAAAGTTTAATTTTCGCCCTTTTCAGTCTAGGCAAATGGAGTCATGCTGCACTAGTTTTGTATCTCGGACTGTTGCCGAAGCGTGGGCTCAAGTGGCAGAAGAGGAGGGCATGTAAATTGGGCCAAAACAACTTTGGTGATGCATATTTTTAGGTTTCGTTCCTATGGTGTGGTTTCCTCATTCATATTCCCAACAACTCCAACAACCCTCGATTCCGAGTCCCACAACAAATGATATGTTAACAACAGTGGATGGAACAAAACCTGTGTTGAATTAAGTTTCTCCCATCGGCCTACATATATGGAAAAGCATTATATTCATTGGTTCTTACTTACAATCGTGTACAAGTTTTTGGATTAGGAAAACGTTTAATTTTCGCCCTCTTCAGTCTAGGCAAACTGAGTCATGCTGCGCTGGTTTTGTATCTTGGCCTGATGCCGAAGCGCGGGCTCAAGTGCCGGAAGAGGAGGGCATCTAAGTTGGGCCAAAACAACTTTGGTGATGCATATTTTTGAGGTTGTGTTCCTATGGTGTGGTTTCCTCATTCATCATACCAACAAATCCAACAACCTTCGTTTCCAAGTCCCAAAACAATTGATATGTTAGCAACAGTGGATGGATCAAAACTGGTATTGAATTAAGTTTCTCCCATCGGCCTACATATATGGAAAAGCATTATATTCATTGGCTCTTACTTACTAGCGTGTACAAGTTTTCGGATTAGGAAAAAGTTTAATTTTCGCCCTCTTCAGTCTAGGCAAACTGAGTCATGCTGTGATGGTTTTGTATCTCATCCTGATGCCGAAGCCTGGGCTGAAGTGGCAGAAGATGAGGGCATGTAAGTTGGGCCAAAACAACTTTGGTGATGCATATTTTTGGGGTTTCCTTCCTATGGTGTGGTTTCCTCATTCATCATACCAACAAGTCCAACAACCCTCGATTCCGAGTCCCACAACAATTGATATGTTAACAACAGTGGATGGTCAAAACCTGTATTGAATTAAGTTTCTCCCATCGGCCTACATATATGGAAAAGCATTATATTCATTGGTTCCTGCATACTAGCGTGTACAAGTTTTTGGATTAGGAAAAAGTTTAATTTTCGCCCTCTTCAGTCTAGGCAAATGGAGTCATGCTGCACTGGTTTTGTGTCTTGGACTGTTGCTGAAGCGTGGGCTCAAGTCCCAGAAGAGGAGGGCATGTAAATTTGGCCAAAACAACTTTGATGATACATATTTTTGAGGTTTCGTTCCTATGGTGTGGTTTCCTCATTCATATTCCCAACAAGTCCAACAACCCTCGATTCCGAGTCCCACAACAAATGATATGTTAACTACAGTGGATGGAACAAAACCTGTGTTGAATTAAGTTTCTCCCATCGGCCTACATATATGGAAAAGCATTATATTCATTGGTTCTTACTTACAAGCGTGTACAAGTTTTTGGATTAGGAAAAAGTTTAATTTTCGCCCTCTTCAGTCTAGGCAAACTGAGTCATGCGGCGCTGGTTTTGTATCTTGGCCTGATGCCGAAGCGTGTGGTCAAGTGGCGGAAGAGGAGGGCATGTGTGTTGGGCCAAAACAACTTTGGTGATGCATATTTTTGAGGTTTCGTTCCTATGGTGTGGTTTCCTCATTCATCACTGCAACAAGTCCAACAACCTTCGTTTCCGAGTCCCAAAACAATTGATATGTTAACAACAGTGGATGGATCAAAACTGGTATTGAATTAAGTTTCTCCCATCGGCCTACATATATGGAAAAGCATTATATTCATTGACTCTTACTTAGTAGCGTGTACAAGTTTTCGGATTAGGAAAATGTTTAATTTTCGCCCTCTTCAGTCTAGGCAAACTGAGTCATGCTGTGCTGGTTTTGTATCTCATCCTGATGCCGAAGTGCGGGCTCAAGTGGCAGAACAAGAGGGCATGTAAGTTGGGCCAAAACAACTTTAGTGATGCATATTTTTGGGGTTTCCTTCCTTTGGTGTGGTTTCCTCATTCATCATGCCAACAAGTCCAACAACCCTCGATTCCGAGTCCCACAGCAATTGATATGTTAACAACAGTGGATGGATCAAAACCTGTATTGAATTAAGTTTCTCCCATCCGCCTACATATATGGAAAAGCATTATATTCGTTGGTTCCTGCTTACTAGCATGTACAAGTTTTTGGATTAGGAAAAACTTCAATTTTCGCCCTCTTCAGTCTAGGCAAACGGAGTCATGCTACACTGGTTTTGTGTCTCGGACTGTTGCTGAAGCGTGGGCTCAAGTGACAGAAGAGGAGGGCATGTAAATTTGGCCAAAACAACTTTGGTGATGCATATTTTTCAGGTTTCGTTCCTATGGTGTGGTTTCCTCATTCATCTTCCCAACAAGTCCAACAACCCTCGATTCCGAGTCCCACCACATTTCATATGTTAATAACAGCGGATGGATCAAAACCTGTATTGAATTAAGTTTCTCCCATCAGCCTACATATATGGAAAAGCATTATATTCATTGGTTCCTACTAACTAGCGTGTAAAAGTTTTTGGATTAGGAAAAAGTTTAATTTTCGCCCTCTTCAGTCTAGGCAAATGGAGTCATGCTGCACTGGTTTTGTATCTCGGACTGTTGCCAAAGCGTGGGCTCAAGTGGCAGAAGAGGAGGGCATGTAAATTGGGCCAAAACAACTTTGGTGATGCATATTTTTAGGTTTCGTTCCTATGGTGTGGTTTCCTCATTCATATTCCCAACAAGTCCAACAACCCTCGATTCCGAGTCCCACAACAAATGATATGTTAACAACAGTGGATGGAACAAAACCTGTGTTGAATTAAGTTTCTCCCATCGGCCTACATATATGGAAAAGCATTATATTCATTGGTTCTTACTTACAAGCGTGTACAAGTTTTTGGATTAGGAAAACATTTAATTTTCGCCCTCTTCAGTCTAGGCAAATGGAGTCATGCTGCACTGGTTTTGTGTCTTGGACTGTTGCTGAAGCGTGGGCTCAAGTCCCAGAAGAGGAGGGCATGTAAATTTGGCCAAAACAACTTTGATGATACATATTTTTGAGGTTTCGTTCCTATGGTGTGGTTTCCTCATTCATATTCCCAACAAGTCCAACAACCCTCGATTCCGAGTCCCACAACAAATGATATGTTGACAACAGTGGATGGAACAAAACCTGTGTTGAATTAAGTTTCTCCCATCGGCCTACATATATGGAAAAGCATTATATTCATTGGTTCTTACTTACAAGCGTGTACAAGTTTTTGGATTAGGAAAAAGTTTAATTTTCGCCCTCTTCAGTCTAGGCAAACTGAGTCATGCGGCGCTGGTTTTGTATCTTGGCCTGATGCCGAAGCGTGGGCTCAAGTGGCGGAAGAGGAGGGCATGTAAGTTGGGCCAAAACAACTTTGGTGATGCATATTTTTGAGGTTTCGTTCCTATGGTGTGGTTTCCTCATTCATCACTCCAACAAGTCCAACAACCTTCGTTTCCGAGTCCCAAAACAATTGATATGTTAACAACAGTGGATGGATCAAAACTGGTATTGAATTAAGTTTCTCCCATCGGCCTACATATATGGAAAAGCATTATATTCATTGGCTCTTACTTAGTAGCGTGTACAAGTTTTCGGATTAGGAAAATGTTTAATTTTCGCCCTCTTCAGTCTAGGCAAACTGAGTCATGCTGTGCTGGTTTTGTATCTCATCCTGATGCCGAAGTGCGGGCTCAAGTGGCAGAAGAAGAGGGCATGTAAGTTGGGCCAAAACAACTTTAGTGATGCATATTTTTGGGGTTTCCTTCCTTTGGTGTGGTTTCCTCATTCATCATGCCAACAAGTCCAACAACCCTCGATTCCGAGTCCCACAGCAATTGATATGTTAACAACAGTGGATGGATCAAAACCTGTATTGAATTAAGTTTCTCCCATCGACCTACATATATGGAAAAGCATTATATTCGTTGGTTCCTGCTTACTAGCGTGTACAAGTTTTTGGATTAGGAAAAACTTCAATTTTCGCCCTCTTCAGTCTAGGCAAACGGAGTCATGCTACACTGGTTTTGTGTCTCGGACTGTTGCTGAAGCGTGGGCTCAAGTGACAGAAGAGGAGGGCATGTAAATTTGGCCAAAACAACTTTGGTGATGCATATTTTTCAGGTTTCGTTCCTATGGTGTGGTTTCCTCATTCATCTTCCCAACAAGTCCAACAACCCTCGATTCCGAGTCCCACCACATTTCGTATGTTAATAACAGCGGATGGATCAAAACCTGTATTGAATTAAGTTTCTCCCATCAGCCTACATATATGGAAAAGCATTATATTCATTGGTTCCTACTAACTAGCGTGTAAAAGTTTTTGGATTAGGAAAAAGTTTAATTTTCGCCCTCTTCAGTCTAGGCAAATGGAGTCATGCTGCACTGGTTTTGTATCTCGGACTGTTGCCAAAGCGTGGGCTCAAGTGGCAGAAGAGGAGGGCATGTAAATTGGGCCAAAACAACTTTGGTGATGCATATTTTTAGGTTTCGTTCCTATGGTGTGGTTTCCTCATTCATATTCCCAACAAGTCCAACAACCCTCGATTCCGAGTCCCACAACAAATGATATGTTAACAACAGTGGATGGAACAAAACCTGTGTTGAATTAAGTTTCTCCCATCGGCCTACATATATGGAAAAGCATTATATTCATTGGTTCCTACTTACTAGCGTGTACAAGTTTTTGGATTAGGAGAAAGTTTAATTTTCGCCCAAGTCAGTCTAGGCAAATTGAGTCATGCTGCGCTAGTTTTGTATCTCGGACTGATGCTGAAGCGTGGGCTCCAGTGGCAAAAGAGTTGGGCATATAAGTTGGGCCAAAACAACTTTGGTGATGCATATTTTTGAGGTTTCTTTCCTATGGTGTGGATTCATCATACCAACAAGTCCAACAACCCTCATTTCCCAGTCCCACAATAATTAATATGATAACAACAGTGGATGGATCAAAACTGGTATTGAATTAAGTTTCTCCCATCGGCCTACATATATGGAAAAGCATTATATTGATTGGTTCTTATTTACTAGCGTGTACAAGTTTTCGGATTACGAAAAAGTTTAATTTTCGCCCTCTTCAGTCTAGGCAAACTGAGTGATGCTGTGCTAGTTTTGTATCTCATCCTGATGCCGAAGGGCGGGCTCAAGTGGCAGAAGAAGAGGGCATGTAAGTTGGGCCAAAACAACTTTGGTGATGCATATTTTTGGGGTTTTCTTTCTATGGTGTGGTTTCCTCATTCATCATACCAACAAGTCCAACAACCCTCGATTCCGAGTCCCACAACAATTGATATGTTAACAACAGTGGATGGTCAAAACCTGTATTGAATTAAGTTTCTCCCATCGGCCTACATATATGGAAAAGCATTATATTCATTGGTTCCTGCATACTAGCGTGTACAAGTTTTTGGATTAGGAAAAAGTTTAATTTTTGCCCTCTTCAGTCTAGGCAAACGGAGTCATGCTGCACTGGTTTTGTGTCTCGGACTGTTGCTGAAGCGTGGGCTCAAGTCGCAGAAGAGGAGGGCATGTAAATTTGGCCAAAACAACTTTGGTGATACATATTTTTGAGGTTTCGTTCCTATAGTGTGGTTTCCTCATTCATATTCCCAACAAGTCCAACAACCCTCGATTCCGAGTCCCACAACAAATGATATGTTAATAACAGTGGATGGAACAAAACCTGTGTTGAATTAAGTTTCTCCCATCGGCCTACATATATGGAAAAACATTATATTCATTGGTTCTTACTTACAAGCGTGTACAAGTTTTTGGATTAGGAAAAGTTTAATTTTCGCCCTCTTCAGTCTAGGCAAACTGAGTCATGCGGCGCTGGTTTTGTATCTTGGCCTGATGCCGAAGCGTGGGCTCAAGTGGCGGAAGAGGAGGGCATCTAAGTTGGGCCAAAACAACTTTGGTGATGCATATTTTTGAGGTTTCGTTCGTATGGTGTGGTTTCCTCATTCATCACACCAACAAGTCCAACAACCTTCGTTTCCGAGTCCCAAAACAATTGATATGTTAACAACAGTGGATGGATCAAAACTGGTATTGAATTAAGTATCTCCCATCGGCCTACATATATGGAAAAGCATTATATTCATTGGCTCTTACTTACTAGCGTGTACAAGTTTTCGGATTAGGAAAAAGTTTAATTTTCGCCCTCTTCAGTCTAGGCAAACTGAGTGATGCTGTGCTGGTTTTCTATCTCATCCTGATGCCAAAGCGCGGGCTCAAGTGGCAGAAGAAGAGGGCATGTAAGTTGGGCCAAAACAACTTTGGTGATGCATATTTTTGGGGTTTCCTTCCTATGGTGTGGTTTCCTCATTCATATTCCCAACAAGTCCAACAACCCTCGATTCCGTGTCCCACAACAACTGATATGTTAACAACAGTGGATGGATCAAAACCTGTATTGAATTAGGTTTCTCCCATCGGCCTACATATATGGAAAAGCATTATATTCATTGGTTCTTGCTTACTAGCGTCTACAAGTTTTTGGATTAGGAAAAAGTTTAATTTTCGCCCTCTTCTGTCTAGGCAAACGGAGTCATGCTGCACTGGTTTTGTGTCTCGGACTGTTGCTGAAGCGTGGGCTCAAGTGGCAGAAGAGGAGGGCATGTAAATTTGGCCAAAAGAACTTTGGTGATGCATATTTTTGAGGTTTCGTTCCTATGGTGTGGTTTCCTCATTCATATTCCCAACAAGTCCAACAACCCTCGATTCCGAGTCCCACAACAAATGATATGTTAACAATAGTGGATGGAACAAAACATGTGTTGAATTCAGTTTCTCCCATCGGCCTACATATATGGAAAAGCATTATATTCATTGGTTCTTACTTACAAGCGTGTACAAGTTTTTGGATTAGGAAAAAATTTAATTTTCGCCCTCTTCAGTCTAGGCAAACTGAGACATGCTGCGCTGGTTTTGTATCTTGGCCTGATGCTGCAGCGTGGGCTCAAGTGCCGGGAGAGGAGGTCATGTAAGTTGGGCCAAAACAACTTTGGTGATGCATATTTTTGAGGTTTCGTTCCTATGGTGTGGTTTCCTCATTCATCATACCAACATGTCCAACAACCTTCGTTTCCAAGTCCCAAAACAATTGATATGTTAACAACAGTGGATGGATCAAAACTGGTATTGAATTAAGTTTCTCCCATCGGCCTACATATATGGAAAAGCATTATATTCATTGGCTCTTACTTACTAGCGTGTACAAGTTTTCGGATTAGGAAAAAGTTTAATTTTCGCCCTCTTCAGTCTAGGCAAACTGAGTCATGCTGTGCTGGTTTTGTATCTCATCCTAATGCCGAAGTGCGGGCTCAAGTGGCAGAAGAAGAGGGCATGTAAGTTGGGCCAAAACAACTTTGGTGATGCATATTTTTGGGGTTTCCTTCCTATGGTGTGGTTTCCTCATTCATCATGCCAACAAGTCCAACAACCCTCGATTCCGAGTCCCACAGCAATTGATATGTTAACAACAGTGGATGGATCAAAACCTGTATTGAATTAAGTTTCTCCCATCGGCCTACATATATGGAAAAGCATTATATTCGTTGGATCCTGCTTACTAGCGTGTACAAGTTTTTGGATTAGGAAAAAGTTTAATTTTCGCCCTCTTCAGTCTAGGCAAACGGAGTCATGCTGCACTGGTTTTGTGTCTCGGACTGTTGCTGAAGCGTGGGCTGAAGTGGCAGAAGAGGAGGGCATGTAAATTTGGCCAAAACAACTTTGGTGATGCATATTTTTCAGGTTTCGTTCCTATGGTGTGGTTTCCTCATTTATCTTCCCAACAAGTCCAACAACCCTCGATTCCGAGTCCCACCACATTTGGCACGTTAATAACAGCGGATGGATCAAAATCTGTATTGAATTAAGTTTCTCCCATCAGCCTACATATATGGAAAAGCATTGTATTCATTGGTTCCTACTAACTAGCGTGTAAAAGTTTTTGGATTAGGAAAAAGTTTAATTTTCGCCCTCTTCAGTCTAGGAAAATGGAGTCCTGCTGCACTGGTTTTGTATCTCGGACTGTTGCCGAAGCGTGGGCTCATGTGGCAGAAGAGGAGGGCATGTAAATTTGGCCAAAACAACTTTGGTGATGCATATTTTTCAGGTTTCGTTCCTATGGTGTGGTTTCCTCATTCATCTTCCCAACAAGTCCAACAACCCTCGATTCCGAGTCCCACCACATTTCGTATGTTAATAATAGCGGATGGATCAAAACCTGTATTGAATTAAGTTTCTCCCATCAGCCTACATATATGGAAAAGCATTATATTCATTGGTTCCTACTAACTAGCGTGTAAAAGTTTTTGGATTAGGAAAAGTTTAAATTTCGCCCGCTTCAGTCTAGGTTAATGGAGTCATGCTGCACTAGTTTTGTATCTCGGACTGTTGCCGAAGCGTGGGCTCAAGTGGCAGAAGAGGAGGGCATGTAAATTGGGCCAAAACAACTTTGGTGATGCATATTTTTAGGTTTCGTTCCTATGGTATGGTTTCCTCATTCATATTCCCAACAAGTCCAACAACCCTCGATTCCGAGTCCCACAACAAATGATATGTTAACAATAGTGGATGGAACAAAACTTGTGTTGAATTAAGTTTCTCCCATCGGCCTACATATATGGAAAAGCATTATATTCATTGGTTCTTACTTACAAGCGTGTACAAGTTTTTGGATTAGGAAAAAGTTTAATTTTCGCCCTCTTCAGTCTAGGCAAACTGAGACATGCTGCGCTGGTTTTGTATCTTGGCCTGATGCTGAAGCTTGGGCTCAAGTGCCGGGAGAGGAGGGCATGTAAGTTGGGCCAAAACAACTTTGGTGATGCATATTTTTGAGGTTTCGTTCCTATGGTGTGGTTTCCTCATTCATCATACCAACATGTCCAACAACCTTCGTTTCCAAGTCCCAAAACAATTGATATGTTAACAACAGTGGATGGATCAAAACTGGTATTGAATTTAGTTTCTCCCATCGGCCTACATATATGGAAAAGCATTATATTCATTGGCTCTTACTTACTAGCGTGTACAAGTTTTCGGATTAGGAAAAAGTTTAATTTTCGCCCTCTTCAGTCTAGGCAAACTGAGTCATGCTGTGCTGGTTTTGTATCTCATCCTGATGCCGAAGTGCGGGCTCAAGTGGCAGAAGAAGAGGGCATGTAAGTTGGGCCAAAACAACTTTGGTGATGCATATTTTTGCGGTTTCCTTCCTATGGTGTGGTTTCCTCATTCATCATGCCAACAAGTCCAACAACCCTCGATTCTGAGTCCCACAGCAATTGATATGTTAACAACAGTGGATGGATCAAAACCTGTATTGAATTAAGTTTCTCCCATCGGCCAACATATATGGAAAAGCATTATATTCATTGGTTCCTGCTTACTAGCGTGTACAAGTTTTTGGATAAGGAAAAAGTTTAATTTTCGCCCTCTTCAGTCTAGGCAAACGGAGTCATGCTGCACTGGTTTTGTGTCTCGGACTGTTGCTGAAGCGTGGGCTGAAGTGGCAGAAGAGGAGGGCATGTAAATTTGGCCAAAACAACTTTGGTGATGCATATTTTTCAGGTTTCGTTCCTATGGTGTGGTTTCCTCATTTATCTTCCCAACAAGTCCAACAACCCTCGATTCCGAGTCCCACCACATTTGGCATGTTAATAACAGCAGATGGATCAAAACCTGTATTGAATTAAGTTTCTCCCATCAGCCTACATATATGGAAAAGCATTATATTCATTGGTTCCTACTAACTAGCGTGTAAAAGTTTTTGGATTAGGAAAAAGTTTAATTTTCGCCCTCTTCAGTCTAGGCAAATGGAGTCATGCTGCACTGGTTTTGTATCTCGGACTATTGCCGAAGCGTGGGCTCAAGTGGCAGAAGAGGAGGGCATGTAAATTGGGCCAAAACAACTTTGGTGATGCATATTTTTAGGTTTCGTTCCTATGGTGTGGTTTCCTCATTCATATTCCCAACAAGTCCAACAACCCTCGATTCCGAGTCCCACAACAAATGATATGTTAACAACAGTGGATGGAACAAAACCTGTGTTGAATTAAGTTTCTCCCATCGTCCTACATATATGGAAAAACATTATATTCATTGGTTCTTACTTACAAGCGTGTACAAGTTTTTGGATTAGGAAAACGTTTAATTTTCGCCCTCTTCAGTCTAGGCAAACTGAGTCATGCTGCGCTGGTTTTGTATCTTGGCCTGATGCCGAAGCGTGGGCTCAAGTGCCGGAAGAGGAGGGCATCTAAGTTGGGCCAAAATAACTTTGGTGATGCATATTTTTGAGGTTTCGTTCCTATGGTGTGGTTTCCTCATTCATCATTCCAACAAGTCCAACAACCTTCGTTTCCAAGTCCCAAAACAATTGATATGTTAACAACAGTGGATGGATCAAAACTGGTATTGAATTAAGTTTCTCCCATCGGCCTAAATATATGGAAAAGCATTATATTCATTGGCTCTTACTTACTAGCGTGTACAAGTTTTCGGATTAGTAAAAAGTTTAATTTTTGCCCTCTTCAGTCTAGGCAAACTGAGTCATGCTGCGATGGTTTTGTATCTCGTCCTGATGCCGAAGCCTGGGCTCAAGTGGCAGAAGATGAGGGCATGTAAGTTGGGCCAAAACAACTTTGGTGATGCATATTTTTTGGGTTTCTTTCCTATGGTGTGGTTTCCTCATTCATCATACCAACAAGTCCAACAACCCTCGATTCTGAGTCCCACAGCAATTGATATGTTAACAACAGTGGATGGATCAAAACCTGTATTGAATTAAGTTTCTCCCTTCGGCCTACATATATGGAAAATCGTTATATTCAATGGTTCCTACTTACTAGTGTGTACAAGTTTTCGGATTAGGAAAAAGTTTAATTTTCGCCCTCTTCGGTCTAGGCAAACTAAGTCATGCTGCATTGGTTTTGTATCTCGGACTGATGCCAAAGCGAGGGCTCACGTGGCAGAAGAGGAGGGCATATAAGTTGGGCCAAAACAACTTTGGTGATGCATATTTTTGAGGTTTCTTTCCTATGGCGTGGATTCATCATACCAACAAGTCCAACAACCCTCATTTCCCAGTCCCACAACAATTAATATGTTAACAACAGTGGATGGATCAAAACTGGTATTGAATTAAGTTTCTCCCATCGGCCTACATATATGGAAAAGCATTATATTCATTGGTTCTTATTTACTAGCGTGTACAAGTTTTCGGATTACGAAAAAGTTTAATTTTCGCCCTCTTCAGTCTAGGCAAACTGAGTGATGCTGTGCTGGTTTTGTATCTCATCCTGATGCCGAAGGGCAGGCTCAAGTGGCAGAAGAAGAGGGCATGTAAGTTGGGCCAAAACAACTTTGGTGATGCATATTTTTGGGGTTTCGTTCCTATGGTGTGGTTTCCTCATTCATCATACCAACAAGTCCAACAACCCTCGATTCCGAGTCCCACCACATTTGGCACGTTAATAACAGCGGATGGATCAAAATCTGTATTGAATTAAGTTTCTCCCATCAGCCTACATATATGGAAAAGCATTGTATTCATTGGTTCCTACTAACTAGCGTGTAAAAGTTTTTGGATTAGGAAAAAGTTTAATTTTCGCCCTCTTCAGTCTAGGAAAATGGAGTCCTGCTGCACTGGTTTTGTATCTCGGACTGTTGCCGAAGCGTGGGCTCAAGTGGCAGAAGAGGAGGGCATGTAAATTGGGCCAAAACAACTTTGGTGATGCATATTTTTCAGGTTTCGTTCCTATGGTGTGGTTTTCTCATTCATCTTCCCAACAAGTCCAACAACCCTCGATTCTGAGTCCCACCACATTTCGTATGTTAATAACAGCGGATGGATCAAAACCTGTATTGAATTAAGTTTCTCCCATCAGCCTACATATATGGAAAAGCATTATATTCATTGGTTCCTACTAACTAGCGTGTAAAAGTTTTTGGATTAGGAAAAAGTTTAAATTTCGCCCGCTTCAGTCTAGGTTAATGGAGTCATGCTGCACTAGTTTTGTATCTCGGACTGTTGCCGAAGCGTGGGCTCAAGTGGCAGAAGAGGAGGGCATGTAAATTGGGCCAAAACAACTTTGGTGATGCATATTTTTAGGTTTCGTTCCTATGGTATGGTTTCCTCATTCATATTCCCAACAAGTCCAACAACCCTCGATTCCGAGTCCCACAACAAATGATATGTTAACAATAGTGGATGGAACAAAACTTGTGTTGAATTAAGTTTCTCCCATCGGCCTACATATATGGAAAAGCATTATATTCATTGGTTCTTACTTACAAGCGTGTACAAGTTTTTGGATTAGCAAAAAGTTTAATTTTCGCCCTCTTCAGTCTAGGCAAACTGAGACATGCTGCGCTGGTTTTGTATCTTGGCCTGATGCTGAAGCGTGGGCTCAAGTGCCGGGAGAGGAGGGCATGTAAGTTGGGCCAAAACAACTTTGGTGATGCATATTTTTGAGGTTTCGTTCCTATGGTGTGGTTTCCTCATTCATCATACCAACATGTCCAACAACCTTCGTTTCCAAGTCCCAAAACAATTGATATGTTAACAACAGTGGATGGATCAAAACTGGTATTGAATTTAGTTTCTCCCATCGGCCTACATATATGGAAAAGCATTATATTCATTGGCTCTTACTTACTAGCGTGTACAAGTTTTCGGATTAGGAAAAAGTTTAATTTTCGCCCTCTTCAGTCTAGGCAAACTGAGTCATGCTGTGCTGGTTTTGTATCTCATCCTGATGCCGAAGTGCGGGCTCAAGTGGCAGAAGAAGAGGGCATGTAAGTTGGGCCAAAACAACTTTGGTGATGCATATTTTTGGGGTTTCCTTCCTATGGTGTGGTTTCCTCATTCATCATGCCAACAAGTCCAACAACCCTCGATTCTGAGTCCCACAGCAATTGATATGTTAACAACAGTGGATGGATCAAAACCTGTATTGAATTAAGTTTCTCCCATCGGCCTACATATATGGAAAAGCATTATATTCATTGGTTCCTGCTTACTAGCGTGTACAAGTTTTTGGATAAGGAAAAAGTTTAATTTTCGCCCTCTTCAGTCTAGGCAAACGGAGTCATGCTGCACTGGTTTTGTGTCTCGGACTGTTGCTGAAGCGTGGGCTGAAGTGGCAGAAGAGGAGGGCATGTAAATTTGGCCAAAACAACTTTGGTGATGCATATTTTTCAGGTTTCGTTCCTATGGTGTGGTTTCCTCATTTATCTTCCCAACAAGTCCAACAACCCTCGATTCCGAGTCCCACCACATTTGGCATGTTAATAACAGCAGATGGATCAAAACCTGTATTGAATTAAGTTTCTCCCATCAGCCTACATATATGGAAAAGCATTATATTCATTGGTTCCTACTAACTAGCGTGTAAAAGTTTTGGGACACAGAAACGAAGGTTGTTGGACTTGTTGGTGTGATGAATGAGGAAACCACACCATAGGAACGAAACCTCAAAAATATGCATCACCAAAGTTGTTTTGGCCAAACTTACATGCCCTCCTCTTCCGCCACTTGAGCCCACGCTTCGGCATCAGGCCAAGATACAAAACCAGCGCCGCATGACCTAGTTTGCCTAGACTGAAGAGGGCGAAAATTAAACTTTTTCCTAATCCAAAAACTTGTACACGCTTGTAAGTAAGAACCAATGAATATAATGCTTTTCCATATATGTAGGCCGATGAGAGAAACTTAATTCAACACAGGTTTTGTTCCATCCACTGTTGTTAACATATCATTTGTTGTGGGACTCGGAATCGAGGGTTGTTGGACTTGTTGGGAATATGAATGAGGAAACCACACCATAGGAACGAAACCTCAAAAATATGTATCATCAAAGTTGTTTTGGCCAAATTTACATGCCCTCCTCTTCTGCGACTTGAGCCCACGCTTCAGCAACAGTCCGAGACACAAAACCAGTGCAGCATGACTCCGTTTGCCTAGACTGAAGAGGGCGAAAATTAAACTTTTCCTAATCCAAAAACTTGTACACGCTAGTATGCAGGAACCAATGAATATAATGCTTTTCCATATATGTAGGCCGATGGGAGAAACTTAATTCAATACAGGTTTTGACCATCCACTGTTGTTAACATATCAATTGTTGTGGGACTCGGAATTGAGGGTTGTTGGACTTGTTGGTATGATGAATGAGGAAACCACACCATAGGAAGGAAACCCCAAAAATATGCATCACCAAAGTTGTTTTGGCCCAACTTACATGCCCTCTTCTTCTGCCACTTGAGCCCGCCCTTCGGCATCAGGATGAGATACAAAACCAGCACAGCATCACTCAGTTTGCCTAGACTGAAGAGGGCGAAAATTAAACTTTTTCGTAATCCGAAAACTAGTACACGCTAGTAAATAAGAACCAATGAATATAATGCTTTTCCATATATGTAGGACGATGGGAGAAACTTAATTCAATACCAGTTTTGATCCATCCACTGTTGTTAACATATTAATTGTTGTGGGACTGGGAAATGAGGGTTGTTGGACTTGTTGGTATGATGAATCCACACCATAGGAAAGAAACCTCAAAAATATGCATCACCAAAGTTGTTTTGGCCCAACTTATATGCCCTCCTCTTCTGCCACGTGAGCCCTCGCTTCGGCATCAGTCCGAGATACAAAACCAATGCAGCATGACTTAGTTTGCCTAGACTGAAGAGGGCGAAAATTAAACTTTTTCCTAATCCGAAAACTTGTACACACTAGTAAGTAGGAACCATTGAATATAACGATTTTCCATATATGTCGGCCGAAGGGAGAAACTTAATTCAATACAGGTTTTGATCCATCCACTGTTGTTAACATATCAATTGCTGTGGCACTCAGAATCGAGGGTTGTTGGACTTGTTGGTATGATGAATGAGGAAACCACACCATAGGAAAGAAACCCCAAAAATATGCATCACCAAAGTTGTTTTGGCCCAACTTACATGCCCTCATCTTCTGCCACTTGAGCCCAGGCTTCGGCATCAGGACGAGATACAAAAACCATCGCAGCATGACTCAGTTTGCCTAGACTGAAGAGGGCGAAAATTAAACTTTTTCCTAATCCGAAAACTTGTACACGCTAGTAAGTAAGGGCCAATGAATATAATGTTTTTCCATATATGTAGGCCGATGGGAGAAACTTAATTCAATACCAGTTTTGATCCATCCACTGTTGTTAACATATCAATTGTTTTGGGACTTGGAAACAAAGGTTGTTGGACTTGTTGGTATGATGAATGAGGAAACCACACCATAGGAACGAAACCTCAAAAATATGCATCACCAAAGTTGTTTTGGCCCAACTTAGATGCCCTCCTCGTCCGGCACTTGAGCCCACGCTTCGGCATCAGGCCAAGATACAAAACCAGCGCAGCATGACTCAGTTTGCCTAGACTGAAGAGGGCGAAAATTAAACGTTTTCCTAATCCAAAAACTGGTACACGCTTGTATGTAAGAACCAATGAATATAATGCTTTTCCATATATGTAGGCCGATGGGAGAAACTTAATTCAACACAGGTTTTGTTCCATCCACTGTTGTTAACATATCATTTGTTGTGGGACTCGGAATCGAGGGTTGTTGGACTTGTTGGGAATATGAATGAGGAAACCACACCATAGGAACGAAACCTAAAAATATGCATCACCAAAGTTGTTTTGGCCCAATTTACATGCCCTCCTCTTCTGCCACTTGAGCCCACGCTTCGGCAACAGTCCGAGATACAAAACCAGTGCAGCATGACTCCATTTGCCTAGACTGAAGAGGGCAAAAATTAAACTTTTTCCTAATCCAAAAACTTTTACACGCTAGTTAGTAGGAACCAATGAATATAATGATTTTCCATATATGTAGGCTGATGGGAGAAACTTAATTCAATACAGGTTTTGATCCATCCGCTGTTATTAACATGCCAAATGTGGTGGGACTCGGAATCGAGGGTTGTTGGACTTGTTGGGAAGATAAATGAGGAAACCACACCATAGGAACGAAACCTGAAAAATATGCATCACCAAAGTTGTTTTGGCCAAATTTACATGCCCTCCTCTTCTGCCACTTGAGCCCACGCTTCAGCAACAGTCCGAGACACAAAACCAGTGCAGCATGACTCCGTGTGCCTAGACTGGAGAGGGCGAAAATTAAACTTTTTCCTAATCCAAAAACTTGTACACGCTAGTAAGAAGGAACCAATGAATATAATGCTTTTCCATATATGTTGGCCGATGGGAGAAACTTAATTCAATATAGGTTTTGATCCATCCACTGTTGTTAACATATCAATTGTTGTGGGACTCGGAATCGAGGGTTGTTGGACTTGTTGGTATGATGAATGAGGAAACCACACCATAGGAAAGAAACCTCAAAAATATGCATCACCAAAGTTGTTGCGGCCCAACTTACATGCCCTCATCTTCTGCCACTTGAGCCCACGATTCGGCATCAGGACGAGATACAAAACCAGCGCAGCATGACTCAGTTTGCCTGGACTGAAGAGGGCGAAAATTAAACTTTTCCTAATCCGAAAACTTGTACACGCTAGTAAGTAAGAACCAATGAATATAATGCTTTTCCATACATGTAGGCCGATGGGAGAAACTTAATTCAATACCAGTATTGATCCATCCACTATTGTTAACATATCAATTGTTTTGGGACTGGGAAATGAGGGTTGTTGGACTTGTTGGTATGATGAGTCCACACCATAGGAAAGAAACCTCAAAAATATGCATCACCAAAGTTGTTTTGGCCTAACTTACTTGACCTCATCTTCTGCCACTTGAGCCCACGCTTCGGCATCAGGACGAGATACAAAACCAGCGCAGCATGACTCAGTTTGCCTAGACTGAAGAGGGTGAAAATTAAACTTTTTCCTAATCCGAAAACTTGTACACGCTAGTAAGTAAGAACCAATAAATATAATGTTTTCCATATATGTAGGCCGATGGCAGAAACTTAATTCAATACCAGTTTTAATCCATCCACTGTTGTTAACATATCAATTGTTGTGGGACTCAGAATCGAGGGTTGTTGGACTTGTTGGGATGATGAATGAGGAAACCACACCATAGGAACGAAATCCCAAAAATATGCATCACTAAAGTTGTTTTGGACCAACTTACGTGCCCTCCTCTT
This sequence comes from Paspalum notatum, assembly GCA_022530915.1. NCBI lineage: Eukaryota > Viridiplantae > Streptophyta > Magnoliopsida > Poales > Poaceae > Paspalum > Paspalum notatum. The sequence goes on from CM039683.1 coordinate 7,839,566, forward strand.
CTGCCACTTGAGCCCATGCTTTGGCATCAGGCCAAGATACAAAACCAGCGCAGCATGACTCAGTTTGCCTAGACTGAAGAGGGAGAAAATTAGACTTTTTCCTAATCCAGAAACTTGTACACGCTAGTAAGCAAGAACAATGAATATAATGCCTTTCCATATATGTTGGCCGATGGGAGAAACACAATTCAATACAAGTTTTGATCCTTCCACTGTTGTCAACATATCAATTGTTGTGGGACTCGGAATCGAGGGTTGTTGGACGTCTTGGTATGATGAATGAGGAAACCACACCATAGGAACGAAACCTCAAAAATATGCATCACCAAAGTTGTTTTGGCCAAATTTACATGCCCTCCTCTTTTGCCACTTGAGCCCACGCTTCAGCAACAGGACGAGACACAAAACCAGTGCAGCATGTCTCCGTTTGCCTAGACTGAAGAGGGCGAAAATTAAACTTTTTCCTAATCCAAAAACTTGTACACGCTAGTAAGCCGGAACCAATGAATATAATGCTTTTCCATATATGTAGGCCGATGGGAGACACTTAATTCAATACAGGTTTTGATCCATCCACTGTTGTTAACATATCAATTGTTGTGGGACTCGGAATCGAGGGTTGTCGGACTTATTGGCATGATGAATGAGGAAACCACACCATAGGAAGGAAACCCCAAAAATATGCATCACCAAAGTTGTTTTGGCCTAACTTACATGCCCTCTTCTTCTGCCACTTGAGCCCGCGCTTCGGCATCAGGATGATATACAAAACCAGCACAGCATCACTCAGTTTGCCTAGACTGAAGAGGGCGAAAATAAAACTTTTTCGTAATCCGAAAACTTGTACACGCTAGTAAGTAAGAACCAATGAATATAATGCTTTTCCATATATGTAGGCCGATGGGAGAAACTTAATTCAATACCAGTTTTGATCCAACCACTGTTGTTAACACATCAATTGTTGTGGTCCTCGGAATCGAGGGTTGTTGGACTTGTTGGTATGATGAATGAGGAAACCAGACCATAGGAAAGAAACCTCAAAAATATGCTTCAACAAAGTTGTTTTGGCCCAACTTACATGCCCTCATCTTCTGCCACTTGAGCCCACGCTTCGGCATCAGGACGAGATACAAAACCAGCGCAGCATGACTCAGTTTGCCTAGACTGAAGAGGGCGAAAATTAAACTTTTTCCTAATCCGAAAACTTGTACACGCTAGTAAGTAAGAACCAATGAATGTAATGCTTTTCCATATATGTAGGTCGATGGGAGATACTTAATTCAATACCAATTTTGATCCATCCACTGTTGTTAACATATCGATTGTTGTCGAACTGGGAAATGAGGGTTGTTGGACTTGTTGGTATGATGAATCCACACCATAGGAAAGAAACCTCAAAAATATGCATCACCAAAGTTGTTTTGGCCCAACTTACATGCCCTCCTCTTCTGCCACATGAGCCCATGCTTCGGCATCAGTCCGAGATACAAAACCAACGCAGCATGACTCAGTTTGCCTAGACTGAAGAGGGAGAAAACCACACCATAGGATAGAAACCTCAAAAATATGCATCACCAAAGTAGTTTAGGCCCAACTTACTTGTCCTCATCTTCTGCCACTTGAGCCCACGCTTCGGCATCAGGACGAGATACAAAACCAGCACAGCATGACTCAGTTTGCCAAGACTGAAGAGGGCGAAAATTAAACTTTTTCCTAATCCGAAAACTTGTACACGCTAGTAAGTAAGAACCAATGAATATAATGCTTTTCCATATATGTAGGCCGATGGGAGAAACTTAATTCGATACCAGTTTTGATCCATCCACTATTGTTAAGACATCAATTGTTGTGGTACTCGGAATCGTGGGTTGTTGGACTTGTTGGTATGATGAATGAGGAAACCACACCATAGGAAAGAAACCTCAAAAATATGCATCACCAAAGTTGTTTTGGCCAAACTTACATGCCCTCATCTTCTGCCACTTGAGCCCACGCTTCGGCATCAAGACGAGATACAAAACCAGCGCAGCATGACTCAGTTTGCCTAGACTGAAGAGGGCGAAAATTAAACTTTTTCCTAATCCGAAAACTTGTACACGCTAGTAGGTAAGAACCAATGAATATAATGCTTTTCCATACATGTAGGCCGATGGGAGAAACTTAATTCAATACCAGTTTTGATCCATCCACTGTTGTTAACATGTCAATTGTTGTGGGACTCGGAATCGAGTGTTGTTGGACTTGTTGGTATGATGAATGAGGAAACCACACCATAGGAACGAAATCTCAAAAATATGCATCACTAAAGTTGTCTTGCACCAACTTACATGCCCTCCTCTTTTGCCACTTGAGCCCATGTTTTGGCATCAGGTCAAGATACAAAACCAGCGCAGCATGACTCAGTTTGCTTAGACTGAAGAGGGAAAAATTAAACTTTTTCCTAATCCAAAAACTTGTACACGCTAGTAAGTAAGAACCAATGAATATAATGCTTTTCCATATATGTAGGCCGATGGGAGAAGCTTAATTCAATACTGATTTTGTTCCATCCACTGTTGTTAACATATCATTTGTTGTGGGACTCGGAATCAAGGATTGTTGGACTTGTTGGGAAGATGAATGAGGAAACCACACCATAGGAAGGAAACCTCAAAAATATGCAACACCAAAGTTGTTTTGCCCAATTTACATGCCCTTCTCTTCTGCCACTTGAGCCCACTCTTCGGCAACAGTCCGAGATACAAAACCAGTGCAGCATGACTTAGTTTGCCTAGACTGAAGAGGGCGAAAATTAAACTTTTTCCTAATCCGAAAACTTGTACACGCTAGTAAGTAAGAACCAATGAATATAATGCTTTTCCATATATGTAGGCCGATGGGAGAAACTTAATTCAATACAGGTTTTGATCCAACCGTTGTTGTTAACATATCAACTGTTGCGGGACTCGGAATCGAGGGTTGTTGGACTTGTTGGGAAGATGAATGAGATAGCCACACCATAGGAAAGAAACCTCAAAAATATGCATCACCAAAGTTGTTTTGGCCCAACTTACATGCCCTCCTCTTTTGCCACGTGAGCCCATGCTTCGGCATCAGTCCAAGATACAAAACCAACACAGCATGACTCAGTTTGCCTAGACTGAAGAGGGCGAAAATTAAACTTTGTCCTAATCCGAAAACTTGTACACGCTAGTATGTAGGAACCAATGAATATATTGCTTTTCCATATATGTAGGCCGATGGGAGAAACTTAATTCAATACAGGTTTTGATCCGTCCACTGTTGTTAACATATCAATTGTTGTGGGACTCAGAATCGAGGGTTGTCGGACATGTTGGTATGATGAATGAGGAAACCACACCATAGGAAAGGAACCTCAAAACTATGCATCACCAAAGTTGTTTTGGCCCGACTTACATGCCCTCATCTTCCGCCACATGAGCCCACATTTCGGCATCAGGACGAGATACAAAACCAGCGCAGCATGACTCAGTTTGCCTAGACTAAAGAGGGCGAAAATTAAACTTTTTCCTAATCCAAAAATTTGTACACGCGAGTAAGTAAGAACCAATGCATATAATGCTTTTCCATATATGCAGGCTGATGGGAGAAACTTAATTCAACAAATGTTTTGATCCATCCATTGTTGTTAACATATCAATTGTTGTGGGACTCAGAATCGAGGGTTGTTGGACTTGTTGGTACGATGAATGAGGAACCCACACCATAGGAACGAAACCTCAAAAATATGCATCACCAAAGTTGTTTGTGTCCAACTTACATGCCCTCCTTTTCTGCCACGTGAGCCCACGCTTCGGCATCAGTCCGAGACACAAAACCAACGTAGCATGACTCAGTTTCCCAAGAATGAAGAGGGAAAAACTAAACTTTTTCCTAATCCGAAAACTTGTACAAGCTAGTAAGTAAGAACCAATGAATATAATGCTTTTCCATATATGTAGGCCGATGGGAGAAACTTAATTCAACACATGTTTCGATCCATCCGCTGTTGTTAACATATCAATTGTTGTGGGACACGGAATTGAGGGTTGTTGGACTTGTAGGGAATATGAATGAGGAAACCACAGCATAGGAACGAAACCTCAAAAATATGCATCACCAAAGTTGATTTGGCCCAACTTACATGCCCCCCTCTTCTGCCACTTGACCCCACGCTTCGGCATCAGGCCAAGATACAAAACCAGCGCAGCATGACTCAGTTTGCCTAGACTGAAGAAGGCGAAAATTAAACTTTTTCCTAATCGAAAAAGTTGTACACGCTAGTAAGTAAGAACCAATGAATATAATGCATTTCCATATATGTAGGCCGACGGGAGAAACTTATTTCAATACATGTTTTGTTCCATCCACTATTGTTACATAGCATTTGTTGTGGGACTCGGAATCGAGGGTTGTTGGACTTGTTGGGAATATGAATGAGGAAACCACACCATAGGAACGAACCTCAAAAATATGCATCACCAAAGTTATTTTGGCCCAACTTACATGCCCTCCACTTCTACCACTTGAGCCCACGCTTCGGCATCAGGACGAGGTACTAAACCAGCACAACATGACTCAGTTTGCCTAGACTGAAGAGGGCGGAAATTAAACTTTTTCCTAATCCGAAAACTTGTACACGCTAGTAAGTAGTAACCAATGAACATAATGCTTTTCCAGATATGTAGGCCGATGGGAGAAACTTAATTCAATACAGGTTTTGATCCATCCACTGTTGTTAACATATCAATTGTTGTGGGACTCGGAATCGAGGGTTGTTGGACTTGTTGTTATGATGAATGAGGAAACCGCACCATAGGAATGAAACCTCAAAAATATGCATCACCAAAGTTGTTTTGGCCCAACTTACATGCCTTCCTCTTCTGCCATGTGAGTCCACGCTTCGGCATTAGTCTGAGACACAAAACCAACGTTGCATGACTCAGTTTGCCTAGACTGAAGAGGGCGAAAATTAAACTTTTTCCTAATCCGAAAACTTGTACACACTAGCAAGTAGGAACCAATGATTATAATGCTTTTCCATATATGTAGGCCGATGGGAGAAGCTTAATTCAATACCAGTTTTGATCCATCCACTGTTGTTAACTTATCAATTGTTGTGGGACTCGGAATTGAGGGTAGTTGGACTTGTTGGGAAGATGAATGAGGAAACCACATCATAGGAACGAAACCTCAAAAATATGCGTCACCAAAGTTGTTTTGGCCCAACTTACATGCCCTCCTCTTCTGCCACATGAGCCCACGCTTTGGCATCAGTCTAAGACACAAAACACACGTAGCATGACTCAGTTTGCTTAGACTGAAGAGGGCGAAAATTAAACTTTTCCTAATCTGAAAACTTGTACACGCTAGTAAGTAGGAACCAATGAATATGATGCTTTTCCATATATGTAGGACGATGGGTGTAACACCCTAGTTTAAATTCCAGCATTTTATAATAAATTCTAAGTAATTTATTTAATTTTCTAAGGCTTATGTGCTTAGTTGCATTTTTAAATGATTTATTTAAAATCAACACTTGTATAAAATAAACCATAGGCCAAACTTTCTTGTGCATACATGCTGGTGCATCCTCTTTTGGTTGTGTGAATTAAGGATTCAAATTCAAATTTATTTGAATTCTAGACCCATTTTCTATCCAAATTCAAAGGAATTCAAAACCAGAAAAAGAAAAAGGAAAAAAAAAAAAAGAGGGGGAGCCAGGCCGACCGGCCGGCCCGGCCGACCGGCCAGCCCAGCCCCGCGCCTCCTCTCCCCGCCTGGGCCGGCCCAGCCAGCCCCGCGCCCCCGCTCCTCCCGCCTGGGCCCCGGCCTGACCGGCCGCCGCGCGCGCCCTCCCTCCACCTGGGCCGAAAGGCCGGCCCAAGGCCGCGCCTCCCTCCCCTCTCCGCGTCTCGCCGACAGGCGGACCCCACCAGTCAGGGCCGCCTCCCTCCTCCCGCCGGACATCTCGCGTGCTTTCCTTCCTCCGCTCGGCCACGTCCGCGCCCGAGCCTTCCGAGTCGAATCCGCGTCCCGCTCCTTTCCTTAAACGCTCCCCTCTTCAAATCCCGCAGCTCCCGCCCCGGTTCCCCCTTCTCCCTCGCCTTCCTTCACTGCCGGGTCCGCCCTTCAAAGCCGCCGAGCGGGATCACCGCGGCCGTGCTTATCCCCTTCGGCCGAGGCTCTATAAAACCCACCTCGAGGCTCGCCTCCGTCCCCTTCGCCTCTCCACCAGAGCTATTGCCCTCCCGTGCCCTCTCGAGCTCGCAATCGTCGCCGGAGCCCCGCCTCGGTAAGCCGCTCCGCCACCGAATTCGGCGTCGGTGTAGCCCCTCCGGCCCTGAATCCTCCCTCTCTCGTGTCGCAGGAACATCCCGGAGCTTCGCCGCCCATCCTCGGAGTCCCGGAGACGCTTCACCCTCACGTTCCACGCGGGCGAACGCCACCCGTGAACCGACGCCGCCGCCGCTCGTCGCCAGACCGCCACCGACCATCTCTCGCCGCCCTCAAGCCCTCGGTGAGCTCGCCGTAACACCCTCGTCCTTTTAGGCTAGCTCTAGTCGAGCCTAGCACACTCCCTGAGCCGGAACGCCGCCGCGCCGCCGTTCCCGCCGCGCTCCGAGAGCGCCATGGGCGCGGTCGCCGTCGCCCGCGGCCCCGGTCTCTCTCCGCCGTCGGGTCTCGATCCGACGCACGAGATCAGAACCCGATTCGATCTAACGTCACCCGTTGGATCGAGATCTAACCGCTCCCACTCGCCGATGACCGGTCAATACCGATCAGCGCGTTTCGTTTTGCTAAAGAGCCCCTGGACTTTCGGGAAATCAACCCGCAGTCCACCGACGTTGAAAAGTAATTAGGTTTTAGTCCTGGTTTTAGCGTTTTAGCCCCTGCGCTTTTGAAAATTAGAACCCGCCGTCCAGACCCTGGAGTTTTGCACCAGAACCCTCTGCGGCTACGTTTAATTACGTATAAGTCCTCGGTTTTTCAAATCTAGCCCCTGGTTTAAGGTTTCTATCACAGTTATGCCCCTAGGAGCCGTTTTATGCATAACTTTCGCGTTTTAACTCCGTTTTGAGTGATTCTTGCGCTCACGCGACCGTGGAAACACGTAGAATGTTTTTAGTACAGTTTTACCTTCTGTTTTTATGATATGATGTACTGTTTCTCACCTTTGGCCAATTGTTTGCATGTATGTATGCGTGGAAATGTTTGTACGTTGCCGTGATCGTGGTTAGACGGTGAGCAGTTTGTTGGTGACGAGGAGCAGCAGTTTGAGGGTGTTGAGCAGCAGCCTCAAGACCAGTTTGAGCAAGGCAAGTATAACATGGACACAACCCAATAACCCTTTAATCACTTCATATGCATGTGTCTGTTTTGGGTATGCCCATAAGGACTGTACCTAGCCTCTTTGTCGCAATGTTTACCTATGGCAATGTATGTTGGTTAAGTTTTGCTAGTCGCCGCGCGAACTCATGTATCTTTTGTTAATAATTTTGTTTAATGGATCTATGCAATCAAATCCTGAGCTTGACCCTCTGTGGTTCATGTTCTTTAAAAATGGCTTTTTAGCAACTTGGTGTAGGGGGCATGAGCATGGGTTTTGCTTATAGCCACTCTCCTTAAGGACCGGTTCGCAAAGCGACAACCTGGGATAACAGTGCTACCATGAGACTGGAATGGGACGGTCTTGGCTAATTAATTAGGTTACATTGGTTTGGGGGTAACTTACCGACGGGGCAAGAGGGGAGGTGAGCTTCTGTGGCCCTCGCGCTACTTGGGTTGAGTGCGTTTATCTCCCCTTGAGGCTTGCTCCACAGTTGCGGACCCTGAAACCTTAGCGGTTACACCTTACCAACGTGATCTTTGTAAAGGCCTCGTAGTGTGCTTGCTAGCCATCTCATCTAAGGTAATGTGGTGGGCCACTAGCGTAGCCCACGACTCATGGGTAAAGTTGTACGACCTCTCGAGAGTGTAAAACTGACATGTCAGCCGTGCTCACGGTTATGAGCGGCCCAGATCCTTTATGCAGATTAGTGGTTCTGTTGGGTTTTCAAAGTGGTTCTCATGATCATGTTGTTAAATAATGTTCACATGCTATACCTTGGGTTAATGGTTATCAAATCTCTTGTAGATGCTAGTTGTTTAATAAAAACTCGACCAACTAAAAGCTCATGCTAAGTGTCAGCCAACCCTAGATGCCTCATAGTTCATGTTGTGCTTGTTGAGTATGAAATACTCACGCTTGCTTTACTTTAAACCTACTGTTGGCTGGAACCCAACCGCTGCTCAGCTCCAGAAGACTTCGAAGAGTATGTTCAGGACTTCAACGAGTTCTAGGCGTACCGGTCCACCAGTCGACGTCCCTGTGGCGGCTCATTTGTCTTCGTTTACGCTTCCGCTATGACTCTGGTTTAAAGACATGTTGTCTTATTGTAATAAAGTGATGTTATACTCTATGTAAACGTTTTATTTATCGTTAAACACGTTCTGTGATGTCACTATTGTCATTGTATATGTGAGACACGTTCCTGGCACATATACGTTGTTCCGGTTCCGTTGGTTGAGAACTGGGCGTGACAGAGTGGTATCAGAGCCGTGTTGACTGTAGGACGAAAGCCTAGTTAGAAACAGACGTAAATAAGGACCTCTTTCCCCTTTGCCCTCTTGCTGTTTTATGAAAATTTTATTTTGCTATCAAACTATATGTTCACCCTATGTTAAATTATTACTTTTTGCTTTATTCATTCAATCAAATAGAACTGATCTCCATCTTACTCCATCCTCCTTATAGGTCATGGCACGCAGCAAGCAGACCGCCCGCAAGAGTACCGGGGGCCGCCTTCGCCGTGTTGCACCACCGACCCCACGGCGTACCCCAGTACCTCGTCCACCCCAGCAGATCGAGCCCCCGTCACCGGAGCTGCCCGAGCCGTTGCCACCACCACCCTTCGAGTACGCCCCCATGGACCAGGCGCCACACCCCTTTGAGGGGAATGGTCTGCTTCCGGCAGACACTGACCCTGAGGAGGAGGAGGAGGAGGAGGATCCAGTGGAGGTGGTTTACTACCTCGACTCAGACGGCGATGGTGATGCGCGAGGAGAGGCTCCATCGCCACGCCTGCCGACACCGACACCTCCTTCCCCGCGTGCGCCGACACCACCACCCTCTCCAGCAGCACCTGCAGCTTCACCGGCACCCCCACCGCCACCGCCTGCCGCACCCGAGTGGCCGTTCCGTGTGGCTGTCCCTTCCGACGAGGGTGGCCAGCGGGAGGTTGACGCCTGGGTCGACCTGACGCACCCACACCACGGTGCTGACTTGGAGTTCCCGGGGCTACTCCGCGACTGCCTCTACGACCTGGGTTACACTACCCATGAGGTCGTCTACCAGGTCCGGCAGCGAGCGCGCCCGGACCACACCACCCTCTGGTCCGCCGGTGCACAGATCCTGGAGCCCAACCCCAACCATGGGGGACACACCGTGCTGCGCCGGCACTACAGCATCGCGGAGCACGAGACCATGGAGATGGCCATGGAGGATGCTGCTCAGCAGGCTCTTGGGGTCCTCTGCCAGCACTACCACACTCCGCTCTGCCAGACTCAGTACCGCTACTTTCCCCGCCGGCAGTCCGGGGATACTGAGCACGCGATCGCGTCCATCCGGGGCGAGGACAACCGGCAGCTGTTGAAGCTGGTCCGGTATGTGTCAGCCCTGATCACTGCCTACGTCAGGGTGTCCGAGGAGCTCCATCACCGGAACGGTGAGGTGTTCCACCTTCAGGCGCAGCTGGATCGAGTGGCAGGTCCACCGCCCCAGGTGCCAGTGGTGGATCCAGCTCAGACTCCACCTCACCGGAGGCCTGGCACAGGAGAGTTAGGTGGTGCCACCAGGATACTCCCTCAGGATGACTAGTCGTCCTCATGTATCGCGTTAGCACGTTTGTTTAAGTTGTCATGATGAGTTGGTCATGTGGAACTTAAGTTAAAGTGTGTGGGCTGGTTGTTTGTTATTTTGAACCATGTTTGATTTGGATCTTTGGTTGTGTGCTGTCCAGCTGTGGGGATTTGTCCCAGCATGAACAAGTTAATGTTATAAGTTAGTTCGTGGGGTTAAACACTATATCCACTCTATCGCTCTTACTACTTTATCTTTAGTCGTTACCTCTTGTGCACCCTTACGTTGGCTATATGCTTACGGTGTCTCTGCTACAAACAGATGGTCAACACAAGGCGCAATGCTACCGGTGGAAGTGCTAGCCAGGGTAACCAGGGGGGTGGCAACCCGCTGCCTAACCCTCCACCACTGACACCGGAGCAGTTTTACAACCTCCAGATGCAAATGATGGCCACAATGACCAACGCGGTGCACGCTCTCCAGCAAGCCCAAGCTCAACCACCACCCCCACCACCTCGGGACAGGCGTGGAGATTTCCTGAAGGGTCATCCACCAACCTTCTCCCATGCCACAGAGCCACTGCAAGCGGATGATTGGCTTCGCGCAGTGGAACGCCAGCTGGACATTGCTCAATGCAATGACCGAGAGAGGGTCTTGTATGGCTCCGGTCAGTTAAGAGGTGCAGCCCTGGATTGGTGGGAATCCTACAGACCCCAAGATAGGGATGCTTTCACTTGGGCACAGTTCAGGGAGAACTTCCGCAACCACCATGTGCCTGCAGGGTTGATGAAGATGAAGAAGAAGGAATTTCTTTCCCTGAAGCAGGGCAGCATGTCTGTGACTGAGTATAGGGATAAATTCCTTCAGTTGGCCAGGTATGCCACAGCAGAGGTGGCAGCGGACAGGGAGAAACAAGAATACTTCTTGGAGGGTCTGAATGATGAGCTCCAGTACCAGCTGATGAATCATACCTTTCCTAGCTTCCATCAGCTGGTGGACAGGGCTCTGTTCACTGAAAGGAAGCGCCAGGAGATTGAGGAAAGGAAGAGGAAGTACAACAATTCCTCATCAAGCAGCAACACCCGTCCCCGGTTCTCTCAGGGTCCGAGCTCACAGCAGCAGCGGGCTCAAGGCCAGCAAGGCTACCAGTCCCAGCAGCGCTATCAGGGTCAGCCAGCTCGCCCTATGTACTCAGCTCAGCGCCCAGTGCAGACCACCCCTCCCACCACGAACCAGACCACAGGCGTTGGGCCTTGCTACAAGTGTGGTGGAGCGGGCCACTATGCTAATGCTTGTCCCCGTAGGGTGCAAGGTAACCAACAGGGGCAGCAGACGGGCCAAAGGCAGAACCCTCCCCAGCCGCAGCAAGGGCGCCCCAATCAACAGAGCAAGACGCCGTGGCAGGGGAAGGTGATCATGTGACAGCTGAGTCTGCAGCTGAAGCTCCTAATGTCGTGATTGGTACGTTCCTGGTCAACTCTCACCCCGCTACAGTTCTTTTCGATACCGGTGCCACGCATTCATTTATTACCAAATCATATGCTGAGCAGTACAATATTCCTATAAGGTCTACAAGTAGACCCATGGTAGTATCTACACCGGGGGGAACGTTGAGCACAAGTTTAATATGCCCTCGGGTTAGCTTAAACATAAGGGGGTAGAATTCTGCACCAAGTTGATAATCATTGGTTCCGCGGGAATTGATATCATCTTGGGAATGGAAACGCTTGCTAAGTGGGATGTCAGAATTGATTGTGCCAAGCGAACCGTCCACTTAACAGCTCCTGATGGTCAGAAAGTGGAGGTCAGTGCCACAGAACCTTCTGGTTGTCTGCATCAGATGGAGGCGAAGCCCACGGAGGGGATTCGAGTAGTGTGCGAGTACCCGGATGTCTTTCCAGATGAGTTGCCAGGTATGCCACCTGACCGAGAAATTGAATTCTTAATAGAACTTCTACCTGGTACAGCCCCTATAGCAAAGAGGCAATATAGAGTGGCACCCAAAGAACAAGGGTTAATAAAGGAAAATATAGATGAGTTGTTAGGAAAAGGGTTTATACGGCCTAGTTCTTCACCTTGGGCTTTTCCAGTTCTATTTGTTGACAAAAAGGATGGGACACGGAGGATGTGTGTGGATTATAGAGCCTTGAATGATGTCACCATCAAGAACAAATATCCCTTACCTCGAATAGATGATTTGTTTGATCAGTTGCAAGGTGCATGTGTGTTCTCAAAAATTGATTTGAGGTCAGGCTATCATCAACTGAAGATTCGTCCATCCGATATTCCAAAGACTGCTTTCATTACCAGATTTGGGTTATATGAATATACAGTGATGTCTTTTGGGTTGACAAATGCTCCTGCTTATTTCATGAATCTTATGAACAAGGTGTTTATGGAGTATCTTGACAAGTTTGTTGTAGTGTTCATTGATGATATATTGATCTATTCCAAGACGGAAGAAGAACACGAAGAACACTTGAGGTTAGTTTTGCAGAAGCTGAGAGACCATAAGTTGTATGCAAAGTTGAGCAAGTGTGAGTTTTGGCTTGATCAAGTGCCTTTCTTGGGACATATAGTCTCGAAAGGTGGAATCATGGTGGACCCCAGCAAGATCAGCAGTGTCATGGATTGGAAGGTGCCAGAAGTTGTGAGAGAAGTTCGTGGATTTTTGGGTCTAGCAGGATATTACAGAAGGTTTATTGAGAGTTTCTCCAGGATTGCAAAACCAATGACATCATTGCTCGAGAAGGGTGTTCCATTTAATTGGACTAAGGAGAGGCAAGCTGCATTTGATGAACTAAAGAAGAGACTCACCACAGCCCCAGTGCTCACTCTACCGGACTTAACCAAGAGTTTCACCGTGTATTGTGATGCCTCTAAGGAAGGTTTGGGCTGTGTGCTGATGCAGGAGGGAAAGGTGATTGCTTATGCTTCACGCCAGCTAAGAAAGCATGAGGTCAATTATCCCACTCATGATCTGGAGTTAGCAGCTGTTGTGCATGCTCTGAAGATCTGGAGGCATTATTTGTTCGGGAATAAATGTGAGATATACACCGACCACAAAAGTCTTAAATATATCTTCACACAGAATGAGCTGAATATGAGGCAGAGAAGATGGCTAGAGTTGATTAAAGATTATGACCTGGAGATACATTACCATCCAGGGAAAGCTAATGTGGTAGCGGATGCCTTAAGCAGAAAAAGTTATGTTAATATGGCAGTTGCTTTTCAGATGCCCTTTGAGCTGTGTGTGGAATTTGAGAGTTTGAATTTGGGATTCGTGCATCACACCACAGTAGCAACATTTGAAGCAGAGCCTACCCTGGAACAAGAGATAAGGAACCACCAGAAAACGGACGAGAAAATTCAGGAGATCCGGGAACAGATCAAGTTGGGCAAGGCGCCACACTTTCGTGAAGATGAACAAGGTACTGTCTGGTACAAGAATCGGATCTGCGTGCCAGATGTGGACAGTATCAAGAAGTTAATACTCAGTGAGGCTCACGACACCGCTTACTCCATTCACCCGGGCAGTACAAAGATGTATCATGATTTGAAAGAAAGGTTCTGGTGGTATGGAATGAAGAGAGCAGTGGCAGAATATGTCGCAGTGTGTGACACTTGTCAGCGCGTGAAGGCCGAACATCAGAGACCTGCAGGTTTGTTGCAACCTTTGAAGATTCCAGAGTGGAAATGGGAGGAAATAAGTATGGACTTCATTGTGGGGTTACCCAGGACTCAGAAAGGCTACAACTCGATCTGGGTAGTTGTTGATCGGCTGACCAAAGTTGCTCATTTTATTCCGGTAAACACTACTTATTCGGGTGCAAGGTTAGCAGAGTTGTACATCTCCAGAATCGTTTGTTTGCATGGTGTACCTAAGCGGATCATATCTGATAGAGGTTCACAGTTCACATCTCGTTTCTGGGAGCAGTTGCATGATTCATTGGATTCCAAGCTTCGGTTCAGTACAGCGTATCACCCACAGACAGATGGTCAGACGGAAAGAACAAATCAGATTCTAGAGGACATGTTGAGGGCATGTGCTATACAATACGGAACCAGTTGGGATAAGAGTCTGCCTTATGCCGAGTTCTCTTATAACAACAGCTACCAAGCCAGCCTGAAGAAGTCACCATTTGAGGCTCTGTATGGCAGAAGGTGCAGGACACCGCTATTTTGGAATCAAACAGGAGAGAAGCAGGTGTTCGGACCCGACCTTATCAAGGATGCGGAACAGCAGATCAAGATGGTACGTGAGAATTTGAGAGTTGCTCAGTCCAGGCAGAAAAGCTATGCAGATGTGCGACGCAGGGATTTGACCTTTAAGGTTGATGACTTTGTGTATTTGAAGGTGTCACCAATGAGAGGTATCCGGAGGTTTAATATGAAAGGGAAGTTGGCACCAAGATACATTGGTCCATTCAAGATAGTGGAAAGGAAAGGCGAAGTGGCTTATAAGTTGGAGTTGCCACCAAACCTATCTGGCATACACAATGTGTTCCATGTGTCACAACTAAAGAAGTGTTTGAGGGTGCCGGAAGAACAAGCACCACTGGAAGGTCTGGATGTGCAGGAGGATTTGACATATACCGAACACCCAGTGAAGATTCTTGAAACATCTGAAAGGGTTACCCGAAATAGGAGGGTCAAAATGTGCAGAGTGCAGTGGAAACATCACACGGAGGATGAGGCAACTTGGGAAAGAGAGGAGGAGTTGAGAGCCACCTATCCTGGTCTCTTTGCTAACCACCTATGAGAATCTCGGGGCGAGATTCCTGTTAAGGGGGGTAGGTTTGTAACACCCTAGTTTAAATTCCAGCATTTTATAATAAATTCTAAGTAATTTATTTAATTTTCTAAGGCTTATGTGCTTAGTTGCATTTTTAAATGATTTATTTAAAATCAACACTTGTATAAAATAAACCATAGGCCAAACTTTCTTGTGCATACATGCTGGTGCATCCTCTTTTGGTTGTGTGAATTAAGGATTCAAATTCAAATTTATTTGAATTCTAGACCCATTTTCTATCCAAATTCAAAGGAATTCAAAACCAGAAAAAGAAAAAGGAAAAAAAAAAAAAGAGGGGGAGCCAGGCCGACCGGCCGGCCCGGCCGACCGGCCAGCCCAGCCCCGCGCCTCCTCTCCCCGCCTGGGCCGGCCCAGCCAGCCCCGCGCCCCCGCTCCTCCCGCCTGGGCCCCGGCCCGACCGGCCGCCGCGCGCGCCCTCCCTCCACCTGGGCCGAAAGGCCGGCCCAAGGCCGCGCCTCCCTCCCCTCTCCGCGTCTCGCCGACAGGCGGACCCCACCAGTCAGGGCCGTCTCCCTCCTCCCGCCGGACATCTCGCGTGCTTTCCTTGCTCCGCTCGGCCACGTCCGCGCCCGAGCCTTCCGAGTCGAATCCGCGTCCCGCTCCTTTCCTTAAACGCTCCCCTCTTCAAATCCCGCAGCTCCCGCCCCGGTTCCCCCTTCTCCCTCGCCTTCCTTCACTGCCGGGTCCGGCCTTCAAAGCCGCCGAGCGGGATCACCGCGGCCGTGCTTATCCCCTTCGGCCGAGGCTCTATAAAACCCACCCCGAGGCTCGCCTCCGTCCCCTTCGCCTCTCCACCAGAGCTATTGCCCTCCCGTGCCCTCTCGAGCTCGCAATCGTCGCCGGAGCCCCGCCTCGGTAAGCCGCTCCGCCGCCGAATTCGGCGTCGGTGTAGCCCCTCCGGCCCTGAATCCTCCCTCTCTCGTGTCGCAGGAACATCCCGGAGCTTCGCCGCCCATCCTCGGAGTCCCGGAGACGCTTCACCCTCACGTTCCACGCGGGCGAACGCCACCCGTGAACCGACGCCGCCGCCGCTCGTCGCCAGACCGCCACCGACCATCTCTCGCCGCCCTCAAGCCCTCGGTGAGCTCGCCGTAACACCCTCGTCCTTTTAGGCTAGCTCTAGTCGAGCCTAGCACACTCCCTGAGCCGGAACGCCGCCGCGCCGCCGTTCCCGCCGCGCTCCGAGAGCGCCATGGGCGCGGTCGTCGTCGCCCGCGGCCCCGGTCTCTCTCCGCCGTCGGGTCTCGATCCGACGCACGAGATCAGAACCCGATCCGATCTAACGTCACCTGTTGGATCGAGATCTAACCGCTCCCACTCGCCGATGACCGGTCAATACCGGTCAGCGCGTTTCGTTTTGCTAAAGAGCCCCTGGACTTTCGGGAAATCAACCCGCAGTCCACCGACGTTGAAAAGTAATTAGGTTTTAGTCCTGGTTTTAGCGTTTTAGCCCCTGCGCTTTTGAAAATTAGAACCCGCCGTCCAGACCCTGGAGTTTTGCACCAGAACCCTCTGCGGCTACGTTTAATTACGTATAAGTCCTCGGTTTTTCAAATCTAGCCCCTGGTTTAAGGTTTCTATCACAGTTATGCCCCTAGGAGCCGTTTTATGCATAACTTTCGCGTTTTAACTCCGTTTTGAGTGATTCTTGCGCTCACGCGACCGTGGAAACACGTAGAATGTTTTTAGTACAGTTTTACCTTCTGTTTTTATGATATGATGTACTGTTTCTCACCTTTGGCCAATTGTTTGCATGTATGTATGCGTGGAAATGTTTGTACGTTGCCGTGATCGTGGTTAGACGGTGAGCAGTTTGTTGGTGACGAGGAGCAGCAGTTTGAGGGTGTTGAGCAGCAGCCTCAAGACCAGTTTGAGCAAGGCAAGTATAACATGGACACAACCCAATAACCCTTTAATCACTTCATATGCATGTGTCTGTTTTGGGTATGCCCATAAGGACTGTACCTAGCCTCTTTGTCGCAATGTTTACCTATGGCAATGCATGTTGGTTAAGTTTTGCTAGTCGCCGCGCGAACTCATGTATCTTTTGTTAATAATTTTGTTTAATGGATCTATGCAATCAAATCCTGAGCTTGACCCTCTGTGGTTCATGTTCTTTAAAAATGGCTTTTTAGCAACTTGGTGTAGGGGGCATGAGCATGGGTTTTGCTTATAGCCACTCTCCTTAAGGACCGGTTCGCAAAGCGACAACCTGGGATAACAGTGCTACCATGAGACTGGAATGGGACGGTCTTGGCTAATTAATTAGGTTACATTGGTTTGGGGGTAACTTACCGACGGGGCAAGAGGGGAGGTGAGCTTCTGTGGCCCTCGCGCTACTTGGGTTGAGTGCGTTTATCTCCCCTTGAGGCTTGCTCCACAGTTGCGGACCCTGAAACCTTAGCGGTTACACCTTACCAACGTGATCTTTGTAAAGGCCTCGTAGTGTGCTTGCTAGCCATCTCATCTAAGGTAATGTGGTGGGCCACTAGCGTAGCCCACGACTCATGGGTAAAGTTGTACGACCTCTCGAGAGTGTAAAACTGACATGTCAGCCGTGCTCACGGTTATGAGCGGCCCAGATCCTTTATGCAGATTAGTGGTTCTGTTGGGTTTTCAAAGTGGTTCTCATGATCATGTTGTTAAATAATGTTCACATGCTATACCTTGGGTTAATGGTTATCAAATCTCTTGTAGATGCTAGTTGTTTAATAAAAACTCGACCAACTAAAAGCTCATGCTAAGTGTCAGCCAACCCTAGATGCCTCATAGTTCATGTTGTGCTTGTTGAGTATGAAATACTCACGCTTGCTTTACTTTAAACCTACTGTTGGCTGGAACCCAACCGCTGCTCAGCTCCAGAAGACTTCGAAGAGTATGTTCAGGACTTCAACGAGTTCTAGGCGTACCGGTCCACCAGTCGACGTCCCTGTGGCGGCTCATTTGTCTTCGTTTACGCTTCCGCTATGACTCTGGTTTAAAGACATGTTGTCTTATTGTAATAAAGTGATGTTATACTCTATGTAAACGTTTTATTTATCGTTAAACACGTTCTGTGATGTCACTATTGTCATTGTATATGTGAGACACGTTCCTGGCACATATACGTTGTTCCGGTTCCGTTGGTTGAGAACTGGGCGTGACAATGGGAGAAGCTTAATTCAATACCAGTTTAGATCCATCCACTGTTGTTAACATATCAATTGTTGTGGGACTCGGAATTGAGGGTAGTTGGACTTGTTGGGAAGATGAATGAGGAAACCACATCATAGGAACGAAACCTCAAAAATATGCGTCACCAAAGTTGTTTTGGCCCAACTTACATGCCCTCCTCTTCTGCCACATGAGCCCACGCTTCGGCATCAGTCCGAGACACAAAACCAACGTAGCATGACTCAGTTTGCTTTGACTGAAGAGGGCGAAAATTAAACTTTTCCTAATCCGAAAACTTGTACACGCTAGTAAGTAGGAACCAATGAATATAATGCTTTTCCATATATGTAGGACGATGGGAGAAGCTTAATTCAATACCAGTTTTGATCCATCCACTGTTGTTAACAAATCAATTGTTGTGGGACTCGGAATTGAGGGTAGTTGGACTTGTTGGGAAGATGAATGAGGAAACCACATCATAGGAACGAAACCTCAAAATATGCGTCACCAAAGTTGTTTTGGCCCAACTTACATGCCCTCCTCTTCTGCCACATGAGCCCACGCTTCGGCATCAGTCCGAGACACAAAACCAACGTAGCATGACTCAGTTTGCTTAGACTGAAGAGGGCGAAAATTAAACTTTTCCTAATCCGAAAACTTGTACACACTAGTAAGTAGGAATCAATGAATATAATCCTTTTCCATATATGTAGGACGATGGGAGAAGCTTAATTCAATACCAGTTTTGATCCATCCACTGTTGTTAACATATCAATGGCCTACATATCTGGAAAAGCATTATGTTCATTGGTTCCTACTTACTAGCGTGTACAAGTTTTTGGATTAGGAAAAAGTTTAATTTCCGCACTCTTCAGTCTAGGCAAACTGAGTCATGTTGTGCTGGTTTAGTACCTCGTCCTGATGCCGAAGCGTGGGCTCAAGTGGTAGAAGTGGAGGGCATGTAAGTTGGGCCAAAATAACTTTGGTGATGCATAGTTTTGAGGTTCGTTAATATGGTGTGGTTTCCTCATTCATCATAAAAACAAGTCCAGCAACCCTTGATTCCGAGTCCCACAACAATTGATATGTTAACAACAGCGGATGGATCAAAATTGGTATTGAATTAAGTTTCTCCCATCGGCCTACATATATGGAAAACCATTATATTCATTGGTTTTTACTTACTAGCGTGTACAAGTTTTCGGATTAGAAAAATGTTTAATTTTCGCCCTGTTCAGTCTAGGCAAACTGAGTCATGCTACGTTGGTTTTGCGTCTCAGACTGATGCCAAAGCGTGGGCTCACGTGGCAGAAGAGGAGGGCTTGTAAGTTGGGCCAAAACAACTTTGGTGATGCATATTTTTGAGGTTTCGTTCCTATGGTGTGGTTTCCTCATTCATCTTCCCAACAAGTGCAACAACCCTCGATTCCGAGTCCCACAACAAATGCTATGTTAACAATAGTGGATGGAACAAAACATGTATTGAAATAAGTTTCTCCCATCGGCCTACATATATGGAAATGCATTATATTCATTGGTTCTTACTTACTAGCGTGTACAACTTTTTCGATTAGGAAAAAGTTTAATTTTCGCCTTCTTCAGTCTAGGCAAACTGAGTCATGCTGCGCTGGTTTTGTATCTTGGCCTGATGCCGAAGCGTGGGGTCAAGTGGCAGAAGAGGGGGGCATGTAAGTTGGGCCAAAACAACTTTGGTGATGCATATTTTTGAGGTTTCGTTCCTATGGTGTGGTTTCCTCATTCATATTCCCTACAAGTCCAACAACCCTCAATTCCGTGTCCCACAACAATTGATATGTTAACAACAGCGGATGGATCGAAACATGTGTTGAATTAAGTTTCTCCCATCGGCCTACATATATGGAAAAGCATTATATTCATTGGTTCTTACTTACTAGCTTGTACAAGTTTTCGGATTAGGAAAAAGTTTAATTTTCGCCCTCTTTAGTCTAGGCAAACTGAGTCATGCTGCGCTGGTTTTGTATCTCGTCCTGATGCCAAAGTGTGGGCTCTTGTGGCAGAAGATAAGGGCATGTAAGTCGGGCCAAAACAACTTTGGTGATGCATAGTTTTGAGGTTTCTTTCCTATGGTGTGGTTTCCTCATTCATCATGCCAACATGTCCAACAACCCTCGATTTTGAGTCCCACAACAATTGATATGTTAACAACAGTGGACGGATCAAAACCTGTTTTGAATTAAGTTTCTCCCATCGGCCTACATATATGGAAAAGCATTATATTCATTGGTTCCTACATACTAGCGTGTACAAGTTTTCGGATTAGGACAAAGTTTAATTTTCGCCCTCTTCAGTCTAGGCAAACTGAGTCATGCTGTGTTGGTTTTGTATCTTGGACTGATGCCGAAGCATGGGCTCACGTGGCAGAAGAGGAGGGCATGTAAGTTGGGCCAAAACAACTTTGGTGATGCATATTTTTGAGGTTTCGTTCCTATGGTGTGGCTATCTCATTCATCTTCCCAACAAGTCCAACAACCCTCGATTCCGAGTCCCGCAACATTTGATATGTTAACAACAACGGATGGATCAAAACCTGTATTGAATTAAGTTTCTCCCATCGGCCTACATATATGGAAAAGCATTATATTCATTGGTTCCTACTTACTAGCGTGTACAAGTTTTTGGATTAGGAAAAAGTTTAATTTTCGCCCTCTTCAGTCTAGGCAAACGGAGTCATGCTGCACTGGTTTTGTATCTCGGACTGTTGCCGAAGAGTGGGCTCAAGTGGCAGAAGAGGAGGGCATGTAAATTGGGCAAAACAACTTTGGTGTTGCATATTTTTGAGGTTTCCTTCCTATGGTGTGGTTTCCTCATTCATCTTCCCAACAAGTCCAACAACCCATGATTCCGAGTCCCACAATAAATGATATGTTAACAACAGTGGATGGAACAAAATCTGTATTGAATTAAGTTTCTCCCATCGGCCTACATATATGGAAAAGCATTATATTCATTGGTTTTTACTTACTAGCGTGTCCAAGTTTTTGGATTAGGAAAAAGTTTAATTTTTGAATGTAAGTCGGGCCAAAACAACTTTGGTGATGCATATTTTTGAGGTTTCTTTCCTATGGTGTGGTTTCTTCATTCATCATACTAACATGTCCAACAACCCTCGATTCCGAGTCCCACAACAATTGATATGTTAACAACATTGGACGGATCAAAACCTGTATTGAATTAAGTTTCTCCCATCGGCCTCCATGTATGGAAAAGCACTATATTCATTGGTTCTTACTTACTAGCGTGTACAAGTTTTCGGATTAGGAAAAAGTTTAATTTTCGCCCTCATCAGTCTAGGCAGACTAAGTCATGTTGCGTTGGTTTTGTATCTCGGACTGATGCCGAAGCGTGGGCTCACGTGGCAGAAGAGGAGAGCATGTAAGTTGGGCCAAAACAACTTTGGTGATGCATGTTTTTGAGGTTTCTTTCCTATGGTGTGGTTTCCTCATTCATCATACCAACATGTCCAATAACCCTCGATTCCGAGTCCCAGAACAATTGATATGTTAACCACTGTGGAAGGATCAAAACCTGTATTGAATTATGTTTCTCCCATCGGCCTACATATATGGAAAAGCCTTATATTCATTGGTTCTTACTTACTAGCGTGTACAAGTTTTTGGATTAGGAAAAAGTTTAATTTTTCCCTCTTCAGTCTAGGCAAACTGAGTCATGCTGCGCTGGTTTTGTATCTTGGCCTGATGCCTAAGCATGGGCTCAAGTGGCAGAAGAGGAGGGCATGTAAGTTGGTGCAAGACAACTTTAGTGATGCATATTTTTGAGATTTCGTTCCTATGGTGTGGTTTCCTCATTCATCATACCAACAAGTCCAACAACCCTCGATTCCGAGTCCCACAACAATTAATATGTTAACAACAGTGGATGGATCAAAACTGGTATTGAATTAAGTTTCTGCCATCGGCCTACATATATGGAAAAGCATTATATTCATTGGTTCTTACCTACTAGCGTGTACAAGTTTTCGGATTAGGAAAAAGCTTAATTTTCGCCCTCTTCAGTCTAGGCAAACTGAGTCTTGCTGCGCTGGTTTTGTATCTCGTCTTGATGCCGAAGCGTGGGCTCAAGTGGCAGAAGATGAGGGCATGTAAGTTTGGCCAAAACAACTTTGGTGATGCATATTTTTGAGGTTTCTTTCCTATGGTGTGGTTTCCTCATTCATCATACCAACAAGTCCAACAACCCACGATTCCGAGTACCACAACAATTGATGTCTTAACAATAGTGGATGGATCAAAACTGGTATTGAATTAAGTTTCTCCCATCGGCCTACATATATGGAAAAGCATTATATTCATTGGTTCTTACTTACTAGCGTGTACAAGTTTTCGGATTAGGAAAAAGTTTAATTTTCGCCCTCTTCAGTCTTGGCAAACTGAGTCATGCTGCGCTGGTTTTGTATCTCGTCCTGATGCCGAAGCGTGGGCTCAAGTGGTAGAAGATGAGGACAAGTAAGTTGGGCCTAAACAACTTTGGTGATGCATATTTTTGAGGTTTCTATCCTATGGTGTGGTTTTCTCCCTCTTCAGTCTAGGCAAACTGAGTCATGCTGCGTTGGTTTTGTATCTCGGACTGATGCCGAAGCGTGGGCTCACGTGGCAGAAGAAGAGGGCATGTAAGTTGGGCCAAAACAACTTTGGTGATGCATATTTTTGAGGTTTCTTTCCTATGGTGTGGCTATCTCATTCATCTTCCCAACAAGTCCAACAACCCTCGATTCCGAGTCCCGCAACATTTGATATGTTAACAACAACGGATGGATCAAAACCTGTATTGAATTAAGTTTCTCCCATCGGCCTACATATATGGAAAAGCATTATATTCATTGGTTCCTACTTACTAGCGTGTACAAGTTTTTGGATTAGGAAAAAGTTTAATTTTCGCCCTCTTCAGTCTAGGCAAACGGAGTCATGCTGCACTGGTTTTGTATCTCGGACTGTTGCCGAAGAGTGGGCTCAAGTGGCAGAAGAGGAGGGCATGTAAATTGGGCAAAACAACTTTGGTGTTGCATATTTTTGAGGTTTCCTTCCTATGGTGTGGTTTCCTCATTCATCTTCCCAACAAGTCCAACAACCCATGATTCCGAGTCCCACAATAAATGATATGTTAACAACAGTGGATGGAACAAAATCTGTATTGAATTAAGTTTCTCCCATCGGCCTACATATATGGAAAAGCATTATATTCATTGGTTTTTACTTACTAGCGTGTCCAAGTTTTTGGATTAAGAAAAAGTTTAATTTTTGAATGTAAGTCGGGCCAAAACAACTTTGGTGATGCATATTTTTGAGGTTTCTTTCCTATGGTGTGGTTTCTTCATTCATCATACTAACATGTCCAACAACCCTCGATTCCGAGTCCCACAACAATTGATATGTTAACAACATTGGACGGATCAAAACCTGTATTGAATTAAGTTTCTCCCATCGGCCTCCATGTATGGAAAAGCACTATATTCATTGGTTCTTACTTACTAGCGTGTACAAGTTTTCGGATTAGGAAAAAGTTTAATTTTCGCCCTCATCAGTCTAGGCAGACTAAGTCATGTTGCGTTGGTTTTGTATCTCGGACTGATGCCGAAGCGTGGGCTCACGTGGCAGAAGAGGAGAGCATGTAAGTTGGGCCAAAACAACTTTGGTGATGCATGTTTTTGAGGTTTCTTTCCTATGGTGTGGTTTCCTCATTCATCATACCAACATGTCCAATAACCCTCGATTCCGAGTCCCAGAACAATTGATATGTTAACAACAGTGGTTGGATCAAAACTGGTATTGAATTAAGTTTCTCCCATCGGCCTACATATATGGAAAAGCATTATATTCATTGGTTCTTACTTACTAGCGTGTACAAGTTTTCGGATTACGAAAAAGTTTTATTTTCGCCCTCTTCAGTCAAGGCAAACCGAGTCATGCTGCACTGGTTTTGTGTCTCGTCCTGTTGCTGAAGCGTGGGCTCAAGTGGCAAAAGAGGAGGGCATGTAAATTTGGACAAAACAACTTTCGTGATGCATATTTTTGAGGTTTCGTTCCTTTGGTGTGGTTTCCTCATTCATCATACCAAGACGTCCAACAACCCTCGATTCCAAGTCCCACAACAATTGATATGTTAACAACAGTGGAAGGATCAAAACTTGTATTGAATTATGTTTCTCCCATCGGCCAACATATATGGAAAGGCATTATATTCATTGGTTCTTGCTTACTAGCGTGTACAAGTTTCTGGATTAGGAAAAAGTCTAATTTTCTCCCTCTTCAGTCTAGGCAAACTGAGTCATGCTGCACTGGTTTTGTATCTTGGCCTGATGCCAAAGCATGGGCTCAAGTGGCAGAAGAGGAGGGCACGTAAGTTGGTCCAAAACAACTTTAGTGATGCATATTTTTGAGATTTCGTTCCTATGGTGTGGTTTCCTCATTCATCATCCCAACAAGTCTAACAACCCTCGATTCCGAGTCCCACAACAATTGATATGTTAACAACAGTGGGTGGATTAAAACTAGTATTGAATTAAGTTTCTGCCATCGGCCTACATATATGGAAAAGTATTACATTTATTGGTTCTTACTTACTAGCGTGTACAAGGTTTCGGATTAGGAAAAAGTTTAATTTTCGCCCTCTTCAGTCTAGGCAAACTGAGTCATGCTGCGATGGTTTTGTATCTCGTCCTGAGGCCGAAGCCTGGGCTCAAGTGGCAGAAGATGAGGGCATGTAAGTTGGGCCAAAACAACTTTGGTGATGCATATTTTTGGGGTTTCCTTCCTATGGTGTGGTTTCCTCATTCATCATACCTACAAGTCCAACAACCCTCAATTCCGAGTCCCAGAACAATTGATATGTTAACAACAGTGGATGGATCAAAACCTATATTGAATTAAGTTTCTCCCATCGGCCTACATATATCGAAAAGCATTATATTCATTTGTTCCTGCTTACTAGCGTGTACAAGTTTTTGGATTAGGAAAAAGTTTAATTTTCGTCCTCTTCAGTCTAGGTGAACGAAGTCATGCTGCACTGGTTTTGTGTCTCGGACTGTTGCTGAAGCGTGGGCTCAAGTGGCAGAAGAGGAGGGCATGTAAATTTGGCCAAAACAACTTTGGTGATGCATATTTTTCAGGTTTCGTTCCTATGGTGTGGTTTCCTCATTCATCTTCCCAACAAGTCCAACAACCCTCGATTCCGAGTCCCACCACATTTGGCATATTAATAACAGTGGATGGATCAAAACCTGTATTGAATTAAGTTTCTCCCATCAGCCTACATATATGGAAAAGCATTATATTCATTGGTTCCTACTAACTAGCGTGTAAAAGTTTCTGGATTAGGAAAAAGTTTAATTTTCGCCCTTTTCAGTCTAGGCAAATGGAGTCATGCTGCACTAGTTTTGTATCTCGGACTGTTGCCGAAGCGTGGGCTCAAGTGGCAGAAGAGGAGGGCATGTAAATTGGGCCAAAACAACTTTGGTGATGCATATTTTTAGGTTTCGTTCCTATGGTGTGGTTTCCTCATTCATATTCCCAACAACTCCAACAATCCTCGATTCCGAGTCCCACAACAAATGATATGTTAACAACAGTGGATGGAACAAAACCTGTGTTGAATTAAGTTTCTCCCATCGGCCTACATATATGGAAAAGCATTATATTCATTGGTTCTTACTTACAATCGTGTACAAGTTTTTGGATTAGGAAAACGTTTAATTTTCGCCCTCTTCAGTCTAGGCAAACTGAGTCATGCTGCGCTGGTTTTGTATCTTGGCCTGATGCCGAAGCGCGGGCTCAAGTGCCGGAAGAGGAGGGCATCTAAGTTGGGCCAAAACAACTTTGGTGATGCATATTTTTGAGGTTGTGTTCCTATGGTGTGGTTTCCTCATTCATCATACCAACAAATCCAACAACCTTCGTTTCCAAGTCCCAAAACAATTGATATGTTAGCAACAGTGGATGGATCAAAACTGGTATTGAATTAAGTTTCTCCCATCGGCCTACATATATGGAAAAGCATTATATTCATTGGCTCTTACTTACTAGCGTGTACAAGTTTTCGGATTAGGAAAAAGTTTAATTTTCGCCCTCTTCAGTCTAGGCAAACTGAGTCATGCTGTGATGGTTTTGTATCTCATCCTGATGCCGAAGCCTGGGCTGAAGTGGCAGAAGATGAGGGCATGTAAGTTGGGCCAAAACAACTTTGGTGATGCATATTTTTGGGGTTTCCTTCCTATGGTGTGGTTTCCTCATTCATCATACCAACAAGTCCAACAACCCTCGATTCCGAGTCCCACAACAATTGATATGTTAACAACAGTGGATGGTCAAAACCTGTATTGAATTAAGTTTCTCCCATCGGCCTACATATATGGAAAAGCATTATATTCATTGGTTCCTGCATACTAGCGTGTACAAGTTTTTGGATTAGGAAAAAGTTTAATTTTCGCCCTCTTCAGTCTAGGCAAATGGAGTCATGCTGCACTGGTTTTGTGTCTTGGACTGTTGCTGAAGCGTGGGCTCAAGTCCCAGAAGAGGAGGGCATGTAAATTTGGCCAAAACAACTTTGATGATACATATTTTTGAGGTTTCGTTCCTATGGTGTGGTTTCCTCATTCATATTCCCA
Source organism: Paspalum notatum (assembly GCA_022530915.1). Classification (NCBI taxonomy): domain Eukaryota; kingdom Viridiplantae; phylum Streptophyta; class Magnoliopsida; order Poales; family Poaceae; genus Paspalum; species Paspalum notatum. The sequence goes on from CM039683.1 coordinate 7,866,095, forward strand.
ACAAGTCCAACAACCCTCGATTCCGAGTCCCACAACAAATGATATGTTAACTACAGTGGATGGAACAAAACCTGTGTTGAATTAAGTTTCTCCCATCGGCCTACATATATGGAAAAGCATTATATTCATTGGTTCTTACTTACAAGCGTGTACAAGTTTTTGGATTAGGAAAAAGTTTAATTTTCGCCCTCTTCAGTCTAGGCAAACTGAGTCATGCGGCGCTGGTTTTGTATCTTGGCCTGATGCCGAAGCGTGTGGTCAAGTGGCGGAAGAGGAGGGCATGTGTGTTGGGCCAAAACAACTTTGGTGATGCATATTTTTGAGGTTTCGTTCCTATGGTGTGGTTTCCTCATTCATCACTGCAACAAGTCCAACAACCTTCGTTTCCGAGTCCCAAAACAATTGATATGTTAACAACAGTGGATGGATCAAAACTGGTATTGAATTAAGTTTCTCCCATCGGCCTACATATATGGAAAAGCATTATATTCATTGGCTCTTACTTAGTAGCGTGTACAAGTTTTCGGATTAGGAAAATGTTTAATTTTCGCCCTCTTCAGTCTAGGCAAACTGAGTCATGCTGTGCTGGTTTTGTATCTCATCCTGATGCCGAAGTGCGGGCTCAAGTGGCAGAACAAGAGGGCATGTAAGTTGGGCCAAAACAACTTTAGTGATGCATATTTTTGGGGTTTCCTTCCTTTGGTGTGGTTTCCTCATTCATCATGCCAACAAGTCCAACAACCCTCGATTCCGAGTCCCACAGCAATTGATATGTTAACAACAGTGGATGGATCAAAACCTGTATTGAATTAAGTTTCTCCCATCCGCCTACATATATGGAAAAGCATTATATTGGTTGGTTCCTGCTTACTAGCATGTACAAGTTTTTGGATTAGGAAAAACTTCAATTTTCGCCCTCTTCAGTCTAGGCAAACGGAGTCATGCTACACTGGTTTTGTGTCTCGGACTGTTGCTGAAGCGTGGGCTCAAGTGACAGAAGAGGAGGGCATGTAAATTTGGCCAAAACAACTTTGGTGATGCATATTTTTCAGGTTTCGTTCCTATGGTGTGGTTTCCTCATTCATCTTCCCAACAAGTCCAACAACCCTCGATTCCGAGTCCCACCACATTTCATATGTTAATAACAGCGGATGGATCAAAACCTGTATTGAATTAAGTTTCTCCCATCAGCCTACATATATGGAAAAGCATTATATTCATTGGTTCCTACTAACTAGCGTGTAAAAGTTTTTGGATTAGGAAAAAGTTTAATTTTCGCCCTCTTCAGTCTAGGCAAATGGAGTCATGCTGCACTGGTTTTGTATCTCGGACTGTTGCCAAAGCGTGGGCTCAAGTGGCAGAAGAGGAGGGCATGTAAATTGGGCCAAAACAACTTTGGTGATGCATATTTTTAGGTTTCGTTCCTATGGTGTGGTTTCCTCATTCATATTCCCAACAAGTCCAACAACCCTCGATTCCGAGTCCCACAACAAATGATATGTTAACAACAGTGGATGGAACAAAACCTGTGTTGAATTAAGTTTCTCCCATCGGCCTACATATATGGAAAAGCATTATATTCATTGGTTCTTACTTACAAGCGTGTACAAGTTTTTGGATTAGGAAAACATTTAATTTTCGCCCTCTTCAGTCTAGGCAAATGGAGTCATGCTGCACTGGTTTTGTGTCTTGGACTGTTGCTGAAGCGTGGGCTCAAGTCCCAGAAGAGGAGGGCATGTAAATTTGGCCAAAACAACTTTGATGATACATATTTTTGAGGTTTCGTTCCTATGGTGTGGTTTCCTCATTCATATTCCCAACAAGTCCAACAACCCTCGATTCCGAGTCCCACAACAAATGATATGTTAACAACAGTGGATGGAACAAAACCTGTGTTGAATTAAGTTTCTCCCATCGGCCTACATATATGGAAAAGCATTATATTCATTGGTTCTTACTTACAAGCGTGTACAAGTTTTTGGATTAGGAAAAAGTTTAATTTTCGCCCTCTTCAGTCTAGGCAAACTGAGTCATGCGGCGCTGGTTTTGTATCTTGGCCTGATGCCGAAGCGTGGGCTCAAGTGGCGGAAGAGGAGGGCATGTAAGTTGGGCCAAAACAACTTTGGTGATGCATATTTTTGAGGTTTCGTTCCTATGGTGTGGTTTCCTCATTCATCACTCCAACAAGTCAAACAACCTTCGTTTCCGAGTCCCAAAACAATTGATATGTTAACAACAGTGGATGGATCAAAACTGGTATTGAATTAAGTTTCTCCCATCGGCCTACATATATGGAAAAGCATTATATTCATTGGCTCTTACTTAGTAGCGTGTACAAGTTTTCGGATTAGGAAAATGTTTAATTTTCGCCCTCTTCAGTCTAGGCAAACTGAGTCATGCTGTGCTGGTTTTGTATCTCATCCTGATGCCGAAGTGCGGGCTCAAGTGGCAGAAGAAGAGGGCATGTAAGTTGGGCCAAAACAACTTTAGTGATGCATATTTTTGGGGTTTCCTTCCTTTGGTGTGGTTTCCTCATTCATCATGCCAACAAGTCCAACAACCCTCGATTCCGAGTCCCACAGCAATTGATATGTTAACAACAGTGGATGGATCAAAACCTGTATTGAATTAAGTTTCTCCCATCGACCTACATATATGGAAAAGCATTATATTCGTTGGTTCCTGCTTACTAGCGTGTACAAGTTTTTGGATTAGGAAAAACTTCAATTTTCGCCCTCTTCAGTCTAGGCAAACGGAGTCATGCTACACTGGTTTTGTGTCTCGGACTGTTGCTGAAGCGTGGGCTCAAGTGACAGAAGAGGAGGGCATGTAAATTTGGCCAAAACAACTTTGGTGATGCATATTTTTCAGGTTTCGTTCCTATGGTGTGGTTTCCTCATTCATCTTCCCAACAAGTCCAACAACCCTCGATTCCGAGTCCCACCACATTTCGTATGTTAATAACAGCGGATGGATCAAAACCTGTATTGAATTAAGTTTCTCCCATCAGCCTACATATATGGAAAAGCATTATATTCATTGGTTCCTACTAACTAGCGTGTAAAAGTTTTTGGATTAGGAAAAAGTTTAATTTTCGCCCTCTTCAGTCTAGGCAAATGGAGTCATGCTGCACTGGTTTTGTATCTCGGACTGTTGCCAAAGCGTGGGCTCAAGTGGCAGAAGAGGAGGGCATGTAAATTGGGCCAAAACAACTTTGGTGATGCATATTTTTAGGTTTCGTTCCTATGGTGTGGTTTCCTCATTCATATTCCCAACAAGTCCAACAACCCTCGATTCCGAGTCCCACAACAAATGATATGTTAACAACAGTGGATGGAACAAAACCTGTGTTGAATTAAGTTTCTCCCATCGGCCTACATATATGGAAAAGCATTATATTCATTGGTTCTTACTTACAAGCGTGTACAAGTTTTTGGATTAGGAAAACGTTTAATTTTTGCCCTCTTCAGTCTAGGCAAACTGAGTCATGCTGCGCTGGTTTTGTATCTTGGCCTGATGCCGAAGCGTGGGCTCATGTGCCGGAAGAGGAGGGCATCTAAGTTGGGCCAAAACAACTTTGGTGATGCATATTTTTGAGGTTTCGTTCCTATGGTGTGGTTTCCTCATTCATCATACCAACAAGTCCAACAACCTTCGTTTCCAAGTCCCAAAACAATTGATATGTTAAGAACAGTGGATGGATCAAAACTGGTATTGAATTAAGTTTCTCCCATCGGCCTACATATATGGAAAAGCATTATATTCATTGGCTCTTACTTACTAGCGTGTACAAGTTTTCGGATTAGGAAAAAGTTTAATTTTCGCCCTCTTCAGTCTAGGCAAACTGAGTCATGCTGCGATGGTTTTGTATCTCGTCCTGATGCCGAAGCCTGGGCTCAAGTGGCAGAAGATGAGGGCATGTAAGTTGGGCCAAAACAACTTTGGTGATGCATATTTTTGGGGTTTCTTTCCTATGGTGTGGTTTCCTCATTCATCATACCAACAAGTCCAACAACCCTCGATTCTGAGTCCCACAGCAATTGATATGTTAACAACAGTGGATGGATCAAAACCTGTAATGAATTAAGTTTCTCCCTTCGGCCTACATATATGGAAAATCGTTATATTCAATGGTTCCTACTTACTAGTGTGTACTAGTTTTCGGATTAGGAAAAAGTTTAATTTTCGCCCTCTTCAGTCTAGGCAAACTAAGTCATGCTGCATTGGTTTTGTATCTCGGACTGATGCCGAAGCGAGGGCTCACGTGGCAGAAGAGGAGGGCATATAAGTTGGGCCAAAACAACTTTGGTGATGCGTATTTTTGAGGTTTCTTTCCTATGGTGTGGATTCATCATACCAACAAGTCCAACAACCCTCATTTCCCAGTCCTACAACAATTAATATGTTAACAACAGTGGATGGATCAAAACTGGTATTGAATTAAGTTTCTCCCATCGGCCTACATATATGGAAAAGCATTATATTCATTGGTTCTTATTTACTAGCGTGTACAAGTTTTCGGATTACGAAAAAGTTTAATTTTCGCCCTCTTCAGTCTAGGTAAACTGAGTGATGCTGTGCTGGTTTTGTATCTCATCCTGATGCCGAAGGGCGGGCTCAAGCGGCAGAAGAAGAGGGCATGTAAGTTGGGCCAAAACAACTTTGGTGATGCATATTTTTGGGGTTTCCTTCCTATGGTGTGGTTTCCTCATTCATCATACCAACAAGTCCAACAACCCTCGATTCCGAGTCCCACAACAATTGATATGTTAACAACAGTGGATGGTCAAAACCTGTGTTGAATTAAGTTTCTCCCATCGGCCTACATATATGGAAAAGAATTATATTCATTGGTTCCTGCATACTAGCGTGTGCAAGTTTTTGGATTAGGAAAAAGTTTAATTTTCGCCCTCTTCAGTCTAGGCAAACGGAGTCATGCTGCACTGGTTTTGTGTCTCAGACTGTTGCTGAAGTGTGGGCTCAAGTCGTAGAAGAGGAGGGCATGTAAATTTGGCCAAAACAACTTTGGTGATACATATTTTTGAGGTTTCGTTCCTATGGTGTGGTTTCCTCATTCATATTCCCAACAAGTCCAACAACCCTCGATTCCGAGTCCCACAACAAATGATATGTTAACAACAGTGGATGGAACAAAACCTGTGTTGAATTAAGTTTCTCCCATCGGCCTACATATATGGAAAAGCATTATATTCATTGGTTCTTAGTTACAAGCGTGTACAAGTTTTTGGATTAGGAAAAAGTTTAATTTTCGCCCTATTCAGTCTAGGCAAACTGAGTCATGCGGCGCTAGTTTTGTATCTTGGCCTGATGCCGAAGCGTGGGCTCAAGTGGCGGAAGAGGAGGGCAAGTAAGTTGGGCCAAAACAACTTTGGTGATGCATATTTTTGAGGTTTCGTTCCTATGGTGTGGTTTCCTCATTCATCACACCAACAAGTCCAACAACCTTCGTTTCCGAGTCCCAAAACAATTGATATGTTAACAACAGTGGATGGATCAAAACTGGTATTGAATTAAGTTTCTCCCATCGGCCTACACATATGGAAAAGCATTATATTCATTGGCTCTTACTTACTAGCGTGTACAAGTTTTCGGATTAGGAAAAAGTTTAGTTTTCGCCCTCTTCAGTCTAGGCAAACTGAGTCATGCTGTGCTGGTTTTGTATCTCATCCTGATGCCGAAGTGCGGGCTCAAGTGGCAGAAGAAGAGGGCATGTAAGTTGGGCCAAAACAACTTTGGTGATGCATATTTTTGGGGTTTCCTTCCTATGGTGTGGTTTCCTCATTCATCATGCCCACAAGTCCAACTACCCTCGATTCCGAGTCCCACAGCAATTGATATGTTAACAACAGTGGATGGATCAAAACCTGTATTGAATTAAGTTTCTCCCATCGGCCTACATATATGGAAAAGCATTATATTCGTTGGTTCCTGCTTACTAGCGTGTACAAGTTTTTGGAATAGGAAAAAGTTTAATTTTCGCCCTCTTCAGTCTAGGCAAACGGAGTCATGCTGCACTGGTTTTGTGTCTCGGACTGTTGCTGAAGCGTGGGCTCAAGTGGCAGAAGAAGAGGGCATGTAAGTTGGGCCAAAACAACTTTGGTGATGCATATTTTTGGGGTTTCCTTCCTATGGTGTGGTTTCCTCATTCATCATACCAACAAGTCCAACAACCCTCGATTCCGAGTCCCACAACAATTGATATGTTAACAACAGTGGATGGTCAAAACCTGTATTGAATTAAGTTTCTTCCATCGGCCTACATATATGGAAAAGCATTATATTCATTGGTTCCTGCATACTAGCGTGTACAAGTTTTTGGATTAGGAAAAAGTTTAATTTTCGCCCTCTTCAGTCTAGGCAAACGGAGTCATGCTGCACTGGTTTTGTATCTCGGACTGTTGCTGAAGCGTGGTTTCAAGTCGCAGAAGAGGAGGGCATGTAAATTTGGCCAAAACAACTTTGGTGATACATATTTTTGAGGTTTCGTTCCTATGTTGTGGTTTCCTCATTCATATTCCCAACAAGTCCAACAACCCTCGATTCCGAGTCCCACAACAAATGATATGTTAACAACAGTGGATGGAACAAAACTTGTGTTGAATTAAGTTTCTCCCATCGGCCTACATATATGGAAAAGCATTATATTCATTGGTTCTTACTTACAAGCGTGTACAAGTTTTTGGATTAGGAAAAGTTTAATTTTCGCCCTCTTCATTCTAGGCAAACTGAGTCATGCTGCGCTGGTTTTGTATCTTGGCCTGATGCCGAAGCGTGGGCTCAAGTGCTGGGAGAGGAGGGCATGTAAGTTGGGCCAAAACAACTTTGGTGATGCATATTTTTGTGGTTTCGTTCCTATGGTGTGGTTTCCTCATTCATCATACCAACAAGTCCAACAACCTTCGTTTCCAAGTCCCAAAACAATTGATATGTTAACAACAGTGGATGGATTAAAACTGGTATTGAATTAAGTTTCTCCCATCGGCCTACATATATGGAAAAGCAATATATTCATTGGCTCTTACTTACTAGCGTGTACAAGTTTTCGGATTAGGAAAAAGTTTAATTTCTGCCCTCTTCAGTCTAAGCAAACTGAGTCATGCTGTGCTGGTTTTGTATCTCATCCTGATGCCGAAGTGCGGGCTCAAGTGGCAGAAGAACAGGGCATGTAAGTTGGGCCAAAACAAATTTGGTGATGCATATTTTTGGGGTTTCCTTCCTATGGTGTGGTTTCCTCATTCATCATACCAACAAGTCCAACTACCCTCGATTCTGAGTCCCACAGCAATTGATATGTTAACAACAGTGGATGGATCAAAACCTGTATTGCATTAAGTTTCTCCCTTCGGCCTACATATATGGAAAATCGTTATATTCAATGGTTCCTACTTACTAGTGTGTACAAGTTTTCGGATTAGGAAAAAGTTTAATTTTCGCCCTCTTCAGTCTAGGCAAACTAAGTCATGCTACATTGGTTTTGTATCTCGGACTGATGCCGAAGTGAGGGCTCACGTGGCAGAAGAGGAGGGCATATAAGTTGGGCCAAAACAACTTTGGTGATGCATATTTTTGAGGTTTCTTTCCTATGGTGTGGATTCATCATACCAACAAGTCCAACAACCCTCATTTCCCAGTCCCACAATAATTAATATGATAACAACAGTGGATGGATCAAAACTGGTATTGAATTAAGTTTCTCCCATCGGCCTACATATATGGAAAAGCATTATATTGATTGGTTCTTATTTACTAGCGTGTACAAGTTTTCGGATTACGAAAAAGTTTAATTTTCGCCCTCTTCAGTCTAGGCAAACTGAGTGATGCTGTGCTAGTTTTGTATCTCATCCTGATGCCGAAGGGCGGGCTCAAGTGGCAGAAGAAGAGGGCATGTAAGTTGGGCCAAAACAACTTTGGTGATGCATATTTTTGGGGTTTTCTTTCTATGGTGTGGTTTCCTCATTCATCATACCAACAAGTCCAACAACCCTCGATTCCGAGTCCCACAACAATTGATATGTTAACAACAGTGGATGGTCAAAACCTGTATTGAATTAAGTTTCTCCCATCGGCCTACATATATGGAAAAGCATTATATTCATTGGTTCCTGCATACTAGCGTGTACAAGTTTTTGGATTAGGAAAAAGTTTAATTTTTGCCCTCTTCAGTCTAGGCAAACGGAGTCATGCTGCACTGGTTTTGTGTCTCGGACTGTTGCTGAAGCGTGGGCTCAAGTCGCAGAAGAGGAGGGCATGTAAATTTGGCCAAAACAACTTTGGTGATACATATTTTTGAGGTTTCGTTCCTATAGTGTGGTTTCCTCATTCATATTCCCAACAAGTCCAACAACCCTCGATTCCGAGTCCCACAACAAATGATATGTTAATAACAGTGGATGGAACAAAACCTGTGTTGAATTAAGTTTCTCCCATCGGCCTACATATATGGAAAAACATTATATTCATTGGTTCTTACTTACAAGCGTGTACAAGTTTTTGGATTAGGAAAAGTTTAATTTTCGCCCTCTTCAGTCTAGGCAAACTGAGTCATGCGGCGCTGGTTTTGTATCTTGGCCTGATGCCGAAGCGTGGGCTCAAGTGGCGGAAGAGGAGGGCATCTAAGTTGGGCCAAAACAACTTTGGTGATGCATATTTTTGAGGTTTCGTTCGTATGGTGTGGTTTCCTCATTCATCACACCAACAAGTCCAACAACCTTCGTTTCCGAGTCCCAAAACAATTGATATGTTAACAACAGTGGATGGATCAAAACTGGTATTGAATTAAGTTTCTCCCATCGGCCTACATATATGGAAAAGCATTATATTCATTGGCTCTTACTTACTAGCGTGTACAAGTTTTCGGATTAGGAAAAAGTTTAATTTTCGCCCTCTTCAGTCTAGGCAAACTGAGTGATGCTGTGCTGGTTTTCTATCTCATCCTGATGCCAAAGCGCAGGCTCAAGTGGCAGAAGAAGAGGGCATGTAAGTTGGGCCAAAACAACTTTGGTGATGCATATTTTTGGGGTTTCCTTCCTATGGTGTGGTTTCCTCATTCATATTCCCAACAAGTCCAACAACCCTCGATTCCGTGTCCCACAACAACTGATATGTTAACAACAGTGGATGGATCAAAACCTGTATTGAATTAGGTTTCTCCCATCGGCCTACATATATGGAAAAGCATTATATTCATTGGTTCTTGCTTACTAGCGTCTACAAGTTTTTGGATTAGGAAAAAGTTTAATTTTCGCCCTCTTCTGTCTAGGCAAACGGAGTCATGCTGCACTGGTTTTGTGTCTCGGACTGTTGCTGAAGCGTGGGCTCAAGTGGCAGAAGAGGAGGGCATGTAAATTTGGCCAAAAGAACTTTGGTGATGCATATTTTTGAGGTTTCGTTCCTATGGTGTGGTTTTCTCATTCATATTCCCAACAAGTCCAACAACCCTCGATTCCGAGTCCCACAACAAATGATATGTTAACAATAGTGGATGGAACAAAACATGTGTTGAATTCAGTTTCTCCCATCGGCCTACATATATGGAAAAGCATTATATTCATTGGTTCTTACTTACAAGCGTGTACAAGTTTTTGGATTAGGAAAAAATTTAATTTTCGCCCTCTTCAGTCTAGGCAAACTGAGACATGCTGCGCTGGTTTTGTATCTTGGCCTGATGCTGCAGCGTGGGCTCAAGTGCCGGGAGAGGAGGTCATGTAAGTTGGGCCAAAACAACTTTGGTGATGCATATTTTTGAGGTTTCGTTCCTATGGTGTGGTTTCCTCATTCATCATACCAACATGTCCAACAACCTTCGTTTCCAAGTCCCAAAACAATTGATATGTTAACAACAGTGGATGGATCAAAACTGGTATTGAATTAAGTTTCTCCCATCGGCCTACATATATGGAAAAGCATTATATTCATTGGCTCTTACTTACTAGCGTGTACAAGTTTTCGGATTAGGAAAAAATTTAATTTTCGCCCTCTTCAGTCTAGGCAAACTGAGTCATGCTGTGCTGGTTTTGTATCTCATCCTGATGCCGAAGTGCGGGCTCAAGTGGCAGAAGAAGAGGGCATGTAAGTTGGGCCAAAACAACTTTGGTGATGCATATTTTTGGGGTTTCCTTCCTATGGTGTGGTTTCCTCATTCATCATGCCAACAAGTCCAACAACCCTCGATTCCGAGTCCCACAGCAATTGATATGTTAACAACAGTGGATGGATCAAAACCTGTATTGAATTAAGTTTCTCCCATCGGCCTACATATATGGAAAAGCATTATATTCGTTGGATCCTGCTTACTAGCGTGTACAAGTTTTTGGATTAGGAAAAAGTTTAATTTTCGCCCTCTTCAGTCTAGGCAAACGGAGTCATGCTGCACTGGTTTTGTGTCTCGGACTGTTGCTGAAGCGTGGGCTGAAGTGGCAGAAGAGGAGGGCATGTAAATTTGGCCAAAACAACTTTGGTGATGCATATTTTTCAGGTTTCGTTCCTATGGTGTGGTTTCCTCATTTATCTTCCCAACAAGTCCAACAACCCTCGATTCCGAGTCCCACCACATTTGGCACGTTAATAACAGCGGATGGATCAAAATCTGTATTGAATTAAGTTTCTCCCATCAGCCTACATATATGGAAAAGCATTGTATTCATTGGTTCCTACTAACTAGCGTGTAAAAGTTTTTGGATTAGGAAAAAGTTTAATTTTCGCCCTCTTCAGTCTAGGAAAATGGAGTCCTGCTGCACTGGTTTTGTATCTCGGACTGTTGCCGAAGCGTGGGCTCATGTGGCAGAAGAGGAGGGCATGTAAATTTGGCCAAAACAACTTTGGTGATGCATATTTTTCAGGTTTCGTTCCTATGGTGTGGTTTCCTCATTCATCTTCCCAACAAGTCCAACAACCCTCGATTCCGAGTCCCACCACATTTCGTATGTTAATAACAGCGGATGGATCAAAACCTGTATTGAATTAAGTTTCTCCCATCAGCCTACATATATGGAAAAGCATTATATTCATTGGTTCCTACTAACTAGCGTGTAAAAGTTTTTGGATTAGGAAAAAGTTTAAATTTCGCCCGCTTCAGTCTAGGTTAATGGAGTCATGCTGCACTAGTTTTGTATCTCGGACTGTTGCCGAAGCGTGGGCTCAAGTGGCAGAAGAGGAGGGCATGTAAATTGGGCCAAAACAACTTTGGTGATGCATATTTTTAGGTTTCGTTCCTATGGTATGGTTTCCTCATTCATATTCCCAACAAGTCCAACAACCCTCGATTCCGAGTCCCACAACAAATGATATGTTAACAATAGTGGATGGAACAAAACTTGTGTTGAATTAAGTTTCTCCCATCGGCCTACATATATGGAAAAGCATTATATTCATTGGTTCTTACTTACAAGCGTGTACAAGTTTTTGGATTAGGAAAAAGTTTAATTTTCGCCCTCTTCAGTCTAGGCAAACTGAGACATGCTGCGCTGGTTTTGTATCTTGGCCTGATGCTGAAGCTTGGGCTCAAGTGCCGGGAGAGGAGGGCATGTAAGTTGGGCCAAAACAACTTTGGTGATGCATATTTTTGAGGTTTCGTTCCTATGGTGTGGTTTCCTCATTCATCATACCAACATGTCCAACAACCTTCGTTTCCAAGTCCCAAAACAATTGATATGTTAACAACAGTGGATGGATCAAAACTGGTATTGAATTTAGTTTCTCCCATCGGCCTACATATATGGAAAAGCATTATATTCATTGGCTCTTACTTACTAGCGTGTACAAGTTTTCGGATTAGGAAAAAGTTTAATTTTCGCCCTCTTCAGTCTAGGCAAACTGAGTCATGCTGTGCTGGTTTTGTATCTCATCCTGATGCCGAAGTGCGGGCTCAAGTGGCAGAAGAAGAGGGCATGTAAGTTGGGCCAAAACAACTTTGGTGATGCATATTTTTGCGGTTTCCTTCCTATGGTGTGGTTTCCTCATTCATCATGCCAACAAGTCCAACAACCCTCGATTCTGAGTCCCACAGCAATTGATATGTTAACAACAGTGGATGGATTAAAACCTGTATTGAATTAAGTTTCTCCCATCGGCCAACATATATGGAAAAGCATTATATTCATTGGTTCCTGCTTACTAGCGTGTACAAGTTTTTGGATAAGGAAAAAGTTTAATTTTCGCCCTCTTCAGTCTAGGCAAACGGAGTCATGCTGCACTGGTTTTGTGTCTCGGACTGTTGCTGAAGCGTGGGCTGAAGTGGCAGAAGAGGAGGGCATGTAAATTTGGCCAAAACAACTTTGGTGATGCATATTTTTCAGGTTTCGTTCCTATGGTGTGGTTTCCTCATTTATCTTCCCAACAAGTCCAACAACCCTCGATTCCGAGTCCCACCACATTTGGCATGTTAATAACAGCAGATGGATCAAAACCTGTATTGAATTAAGTTTCTCCCATCAGCCTACATATATGGAAAAGCATTATATTCATTGGTTCCTACTAACTAGCGTGTAAAAGTTTTTGGATTAGGAAAAAGTTTAATTTTCGCCCTCTTCAGTCTAGGCAAATGGAGTCATGCTGCACTGGTTTTGTATCTCGGACTGTTGCCGAAGCGTGGGCTCAAGTGGCAGAAGAGGAGGGCATGTAAATTGGGCCAAAACAACTTTGGTGATGCATATTTTTAGGTTTCGTTCCTATGGTGTGGTTTCCTCATTCATATTCCCAACAAGCCCAACAACCCTCGATTCCGAGTCCCACAACAAATGATATGTTAACAACAGTGGATGGAACAAAACCTGTGTTGAATTAAGTTTCTCCCATCGTCCTACATATATGGAAAAACATTATATTCATTGGTTCTTACTTACAAGCGTGTACAAGTTTTTGGATTAGGAAAACGTTTAATTTTCGCCCTCTTCAGTCTAGGCAAACTGAGTCATGCTGCGCTGGTTTTGTATCTTGGCCTGATGCCGAAGCGTGGGCTCAAGTGCCGGAAGAGGAGGGCATCTAAGTTGGGCCAAAATAACTTTGGTGATGCATATTTTTGAGGTTTCGTTCCTATGGTGTGGTTTCCTCATTCATCATTCCAACAAGTCCAACAACCTTCGTTTCCAAGTCCCAAAACAATTGATATGTTAACAACAGTGGATGGATCAAAACTGGTATTGAATTAAGTTTCTCCCATCGGCCTACATATATGGAAAAGCATTATATTCATTGGCTCTTACTTACTAGCGTGTACAAGTTTTCGGATTAGTAAAAAGTTTAATTTTTGCCCTCTTCAGTCTAGGCAAACTGAGTCATGCTGCGATGGTTTTGTATCTCGTCCTGATGCCGAAGCCTGGGCTCAAGTGGCAGAAGATGAGGGCATGTAAGTTGGGCCAAAACAACTTTGGTGATGCATATTTTTTGGGTTTCTTTCCTATGGTGTGGTTTCCTCATTCATCATACCAACAAGTCCAACAACCCTCGATTCTGAGTCCCACAGCAATTGATATGTTAACAACAGTGGATGGATCAAAACCTGTATTGAATTAAGTTTCTCCCTTCGGCCTACATATATGGAAAATCGTTATATTCAATGGTTCCTACTTACTAGTGTGTACAAGTTTTCGGATTAGGAAAAAGTTTAATTTTCGCCCTCTTCGGTCTAGGCAAACTAAGTCATGCTGCATTGGTTTTGTATCTCGGACTGATGCCAAAGCGAGGGCTCACGTGGCAGAAGAGGAGGGCATATAAGTTGGGCCAAAACAACTTTGGTGATGCATATTTTTGAGGTTTCTTTCCTATGGCGTGGATTCATCATACCAACAAGTCCAACAACCCTCATTTCCCAGTCCCACAACAATTAATATGTTAACAACAGTGGATGGATCAAAACTGGTATTGAATTAAGTTTCTCCCATCGGCCTACATATATGGAAAAGCATTATATTCATTGGTTCTTATTTACTAGCGTGTACAAGTTTTCGGATTACGAAAAAGTTTAATTTTCGCCCTCTTCAGTCTAGGCAAACTGAGTGATGCTGTGCTGGTTTTGTATCTCATCCTGATGCCGAAGGGCAGGCTCAAGTGGCAGAAGAAGAGGGCATGTAAGTTGGGCCAAAACAACTTTGGTGATGCATATTTTTGGGGTTTCGTTCCTATGGTGTGGTTTCCTCATTCATCATACCAACAAGTCCAACAACCCTCGATTCCGAGTCCCACCACATTTGGCACGTTAATAACAGCGGATGGATCAAAATCTGTATTGAATTAAGTTTCTCCCATCAGCCTACATATATGGAAAAGCATTGTATTCATTGGTTCCTACTAACTAGCGTGTAAAAGTTTTTGGATTAGGAAAAAGTTTAATTTTCGCCCTCTTCAGTCTAGGAAAATGGAGTCCTGCTGCACTGGTTTTGTATCTCGGACAGTTGCCGAAGCGTGGGCTCAAGTGGCAGAAGAGGAGGGCATGTAAATTGGGCCAAAACAACTTTGGTGATGCATATTTTTCAGGTTTCGTTCCTATGGTGTGGTTTTCTCATTCATCTTCCCAACAAGTCCAACAACCCTCGATTCTGAGTCCCACCACATTTCGTATGTTAATAACAGCGGATGGATCAAAACCTGTATTGAATTAAGTTTCTCCCATCAGCCTACATATATGGAAAAGCATTATATTCATTGGTTCCTACTAACTAGCGTGTAAAAGTTTTTGGATTAGGAAAAAGTTTAAATTTCGCCCGCTTCAGTCTAGGTTAATGGAGTCATGCTGCACTAGTTTTGTATCTCGGACTGTTGCCGAATCGTGGGCTCAAGTGGCAGAAGAGGAGGGCATGTAAATTGGGCCAAAACAACTTTGGTGATGCATATTTTTAGGTTTCGTTCCTATGGTATGGTTTCCTCATTCATATTCCCAACAAGTCCAACAACCCTCGATTCCGAGTCCCACAACAAATGATATGTTAACAATAGTGGATGGAACAAAACTTGTGTTGAATTAAGTTTCTCCCATCGGCCTACATATATGGAAAAGCATTATATTCATTGGTTCTTACTTACAAGCGTGTACAAGTTTTTGGATTAGGAAAAAGTTTAATTTTCGCCCTCTTCAGTCTAGGCAAACTGAGACATGCTGCGCTGGTTTTGTATCTTGGCCTGATGCTGAAGCGTGGGCTCAAGTGCCGGGAGAGGAGGGCATGTAAGTTGGGCCAAAACAACTTTGGTGATGCATATTTTTGAGGTTTCGTTCCTATGGTGTGGTTTCCTCATTCATCATACCAACATGTCCAACAACCTTCGTTTCCAAGTCCCAAAACAATTGATATGTTAACAACAGTGGATGGATCAAAACTGGTATTGAATTTAGTTTCTCCCATCGGCCTACATATATGGAAAAGCATTATATTCATTGGCTCTTACTTACTAGCGTGTACAAGTTTTCGGATTAGGAAAAAGTTTAATTTTCGCCCTCTTCAGTCTAGGCAAACTGAGTCATGCTGTGCTGGTTTTGTATCTCATCCTGATGCCGAAGTGCAGGCTCAAGTGGCAGAAGAAGAGGGCATGTAAGTTGGGCCAAAACAACTTTGGTGATGCATATTTTTGGGGTTTCCTTCCTATGGTGTGGTTTCCTCATTCATCATGCCAACAAGTCCAACAACCCTCGATTCTGAGTCCCACAGCAATTGATATGTTAACAACAGTGGATGGATCAAAACCTGTATTGAATTAAGTTTCTCCCATCGGCCAACATATATGGAAAAGCATTATATTCATTGGTTCCTGCTTACTAGCGTGTACAAGTTTCTGGATAAGGAAAAAGTTTAATTTTCGCCCTCTTCAGTCTAGGCAAACGGAGTCATGCTGCACTGGTTTTGTGTCTCGGACTGTTGCTGAAGCGTGGGCTGAAGGGGCAGAAGAGGAGGGCATGTAAATTTGGCCAAAACAACTTTGGTGATGCATATTTTTCAGGTTTCGTTCCTATGGTGTGGTTTCCTCATTTATCTTCCCAACAAGTCCAACAACCCTCGATTCCGAGTCCCACCACATTTGGCATGTTAATAACAGCAGATGGATCAAAACCTTTATTGAATTAAGTTTCTCCCATCAGCCTACATATATGGAAAAGCATTATATTCATTGGTTCCTACTAACTAGCGTGTAAAAGTTTTTGGATTAGGAAAAAGTTTAATTTTCGCCCTCTTCAGTCTAGGCAAATGGAGTCATGCTGCACTGGTTTTGTATCTCGGACTGTTGCCGAAGCGTGGGCTCAAGTGGCAGAAGAGGAGGGCATGTAAATTGGGCCAAAACAACTTTGGTGATGCATATTTTTAGGTTTCGTTCCTATGGTGTGGTTTCCTCATTCATATTCCCAACAAGTCCAACAACCCTCGATTCCGAGTCCCACAACAAATGATATGTTAACAACAGTGGATGGAACAAAACCTGTGTTGAATTAAGTTTCTCCCATCGTCCTACATATATGGAAAAACATTATATTCATTGGTTCTTACTTACAAGCGTGTACAAGTTTTTGGATTAGGAAAACGTTTAATTTTCGCCCTCTTCAGTCTAGGCAAACTGAGTCATGCTGCGCTGGTTTTGTATCTTGGCCTGATGCCGAAGCGTGGGCTCAAGTGCCGGAAGAGGAGGGCATCTAAGTTGGGCCAAAATAACTTTGGTGATGCATATTTTTGAGGTTTCGTTCCTATGGTGTGGTTTCCTCATTCATCATTCCAACAAGTCCAACATCCTTCGTTTCCAAGTCCCAAAACAATTGATATGTTAACAACAGTGGATGGATCAAAACTGGTATTGAATTAAGTTTCTCCCATCGGCCTACATATATGGAAAAGCATTATATTCATTGGCTCTTACTTACTAGCGTGTACAAGTTTTCGGATTAGTAAAAAGTTTAATTTTTGCCCTCTTCAGTCTAGGCAAACTGAGTCATGCTGCGATGGTTTTGTATCTCGTCCTGATGCCGAAGCCTGGGCTCAAGTGGCAGAAGATGAGGGCATGTAAGTTGGGCCAAAACAACTTTGGTGATGCATATTTTTTGGGTTTCTTTCCTATGGTGTGGTTTCCTCATTCATCATACCAACAAGTCCAACAACCCTCGATTCTGAGTCCCACAGCAATTGATATGTTAACAACAGTGGATGGATCAAAACCTGTATTGAATTAAGTTTCTCCCTTCGGCCTACATATATGGAAAATCGATATATTCAATGGTTCCTACTTACTAGTGTGTACAAGTTTTTGGATTAGGAAAAAGTTTAATTTTCGCCCTCTTCGGTCTAGGCAAACTAAGTCATGCTGCATTGGTTTTGTATCTCGGACTGATGCCAAAGCGAGGGCTCACGTGGCAGAAGAGGAGGGCATATAAGTTGGGCCAAAACAACTTTGGTGATGCATATTTTTGAGGTTTCTTTCCTATGGTGTGGATTCATCATACCAACAAGTCCAACAACCCTCATTTCCCAGTCCCACAACAATTAATATGTTAACAACAGTGGATGGATCAAAACTGGTATTGAATTAAGTTTCTCCCATCGGCCTACATATATGGAAAAGCATTATATTCATTGGTTCTTATTTACTAGCGTGTACAAGTTTTCGGATTACGAAAAAGTTTAATTTTCGCCCTCTTCAGTCTAGGCAAACTGAGTGATGCTGTGCTGGTTTTGTATCTCATCCTGATGCCGAAGGGCAGGCTCAAGTGGCAGAAGAAGAGGGCATGTAAGTTGGGCCAAAACAACTTTGGTGATGCATATTTTTGGGGTTTCGTTCCTATGGTGTGGTTTCCTCATTCATCATACCAACAAGTCCAACAACCCTCGATTCCGAGTCCCACCACATTTGGCACGTTAATAACAGCGGATGGATCAAAATCTGTATTGAATTAAGTTTCTCCCATCAGCCTACATATATGGAAAAGCATTGTATTCATTGGTTCCTACTAACTAGCGTGTAAAAGTTTTTGGATTAGGAAAAAGTTTAATTTTCGCCCTCTTCAGTCTAGGCAAACAGAGTCATGCTGCACTGGTTTTGTGTCTCGGACTGTTGCTGAAGCGTGGGCTGAAGTGGCAGAAGAGGAGGGCATGTAAATTGGGCCAAAACAACTTTGGTGATGCATATTTTTCAGGTTTCGTTCCTATGGTGTGGTTTCCTCATTCATCTTCCCAACAAGTCCAACAACCCTCGATTCCGAGTCCCACCACATTTCATATGTTAATAACAGCGGATGGATCAAAACCTGTATTGAATTAAGTTTCTCCCATCAGCCTACATATATGGAAAAGCATTATATTCATTGGTTCCGACTAACTAGCGTGTAAAAGTTTTTGGATTAGGAAAAAGTTTAATTTTCGCCCTCTTCAGTCTAGGCAAATGGAGTCATGCTGCACTGGTTTTGTATCTCGGACTGTTGCCGAAGCGTGGGCTCAAGTGGCAGAAGAGGAGGGCATGTAAATTGGGCCAAAACAACTTTGGTGATGCATATTTTTAGGTTTCGTTCCTATGGTGTGGTTTCCTCATTCATATTCCCAACAAGTCCAACAACCCTCGATTCCGAGTCCCACAACAAATGATATGTTAACAACAGTGGATGGAACAAAACCTGTGTTGAATTAAGTTTCTCCCATCGTCCTACATATATGGAAAAACATTATATTCATTGGTTCTTACTTACAAGCGTGTACAAGTTTTCGGATTAGTAAAAAGTTTAATTTTTGCCCTCTTCAGTCTAGGCAAACTGAGTCATGCTGCGATGGTTTTGTATCTCGTCCTGATGCCGAAGCCTGGGCTCAAGTGGCAGAAGATGAGGGCATGTAAGTTGGGCCAAAACAACTTTGGTGATGCATATTTTTTGGGTTTCTTTCCTATGGTGTGGTTTCCTCATTCATCATACCAACAAGTCCAACAACCCTCGATTCTGAGTCCCACAGCAATTGATATGTTAACAACAGTGGATGGATCAAAACCTGTATTGAATTAAGTTTCTCCCTTCGGCCTACATATATGGAAAATCGTTATATTCAATGGTTCCTACTTACTAGTGTGTACAAGTTTTCGGATTAGGAAAAAGTTTAATTTTCGCCCTCTTCGGTCTAGGCAAACTAAGTCATGCTGCATTGTTTTTGTATCTCGGACTGATGCCAAAGCGAGGGCTCACGTGGCAGAAGAGGAGGGCATATAAGTTGGGCCAAAACAACTTTGGTGATGCATATTTTTGAGGTTTCTTTCCTATGGTGTGGATTCATCATACCAACAAGTCCAACAACCCTCATTTCCCAGTCCCACAACAATTAATATGTTAACAACAGTGGATGGATCAAAACTGGTATTGAATTAAGTTTCTCCCATCGGCCTACATATATGGAAAAGCATTATATTCATTGGTTCTTATTTACTAGCGTGTACAAGTTTTCGGATTACGAAAAAGTTTAATTTTCGCCCTCTTCAGTCTAGGCAAACTGAGTGATGCTGTGCTGGTTTTGTATCTCATCCTGATGCCGAAGGGCAGGCTCAAGTGGCAGAAGAAGAGGGCATGTAAGTTGGGCCAAAACAACTTTGGTGATGCATATTTTTGGGGTTTCGTTCCTATGGTGTGGTTTCCTCATTCATCATACCAACAAGTCCAACAACCCTCGATTCCGAGTCCCACCACATTTGGCACGTTAATAACAGCGGATGGATCAAAATCTGTATTGAATTAAGTTTCTCCCATCAGCCTACATATATGGAAAAGCATTGTATTCATTGGTTCCTACTAACTAGCGTGTAAAAGTTTTTGGATTAGGAAAAAGTTTAATTTTCGCCCTCTTCAGTCTAGGAAAATGGAGTCCTGCTGCACTGGTTTTGTATCTCGGACTGTTGCCGAAGCGTGGGCTCAAGTGGCAGAAGAGGAGGGCATGTAAATTGGGCCAAAACAACTTTGGTGATGCATATTTTTCAGGTTTCGTTCCTATGGTGTGGTTTCCTCATTCATCTTCCCAACAAGTCCAACAACCCTCGATTCCGAGTCCCACCACATTTCGTATGTTAATAACAGCGGATGGATCAAAACCTGTATTGAATTAAGTTTCTCCCATCAGCCTACATATATGGAAAAGCATTATATTCATTGGTTCCTACTAACTAGCGTGTAAAAGTTTTTGGATTAGGAAAAAGTTTAAATTTCGCCCGCTTCAGTCTAGGTTAATGGAGTCATGCTGCACTAGTTTTGTATCTCGGACTGTTGCCGAAGCGTGGGCTCAAGTGGCAGAAGAGGAGGGCATGTAAATTGGGCCAAAACAACTTTGGTGATGCATATTTTTAGGTTTCGTTCCTATGGTATGGTTTCCTCATTCATATTCCCAACAAGTCCAACAACCCTCGATTCCGAGTCCCACAACAAATGATATGTTAACAATAGTGGATGGAACAAAACTTGTGTTGAATTAAGTTTCTCCCATCGGCCTACATATATGGAAAAGCATTATATTCATTGGTTCTTACTTACAAGCGTGTACAAGTTTTTGGATTAGGAAAAAGTTTAATTTTCGCCCTCTTCAGTCTAGGCAAACTGAGACATGCTGCGCTGGTTTTGTATCTTGGCCTGATGCTGAAGCGTGGGCTCAAGTGCCGGGAGAGGAGGGCATGTAAGTTGGGCCAAAACAACTTTGGTGATGCATATTTTTGAGGTTTCGTTCCTATGGTGTGGTTTCCTCATTCATCATACCAACATGTCCAACAACCTTCGTTTCCAAGTCCCAAAACAACTGATATGTTAACAACAGTGGATGGATCAAAACTGGTATTGAATTTAGTTTCTCCCATCGGCCTACATATATGGAAAAGCATTATATTCATTGGCTCTTACTTACTAGCGTGTACAAGTTTTCGGATTAGGAAAAAGTTTAATTTTCGCCCTCTTCAGTCTAGGCAAACTGAGTCATGCTGTGCTGGTTTTGTATCTCATCCTGATGCCGAAGTGCGGGCTCAAGTGGCAGAAGAAGAGGGCATGTAAGTTGGGCCAAAACAACTTTGGTGATGCATATTTTTGGGGTTTCCTTCCTATGGTGTGGTTTCCTCATTCATCATGCCAACAAGTCCAACAACCCTCGATTCTGAGTCCCACAGCAATTGATATGTTAACAACAGTGGATGGATCAAAACCTGTATTGAATTAAGTTTCTCCCATCGGCCTACATATATGGAAAAGCATTATATTCATTGGTTCCTGCTTACTAGCGTGTACAAGTTTTTGGATAAGGAAAAAGTTTAATTTTCGCCCTCTTCAGTCTAGGCAAGCGGAGTCATGCTGCACTGGTTTTGTGTCTCGGACTGTTGCTGAAGCGTGGGCTGAAGTGGCAGAAGAGGAGGGCATGTAAATTTGGCCAAAACAACTTTGGTGATGCATATTTTTCAGGTTTCGTTCCTATGGTGTGGTTTCCTCATTTATCTTCCCAACAAGTCCAACAACCCTTGATTCCGAGTCCCACCACATTTGGCATGTTAATAACAGCAGATGGATCAAAACCTGTATTGAATTAAGTTTCTCCCATCAGCCTACATATATGGAAAAGCATTATATTCATTGGTTCCTACTAACTAGCGTGTAAAAGTTTTTGGATTAGGAAAAAGTTTAATTTTCGCCCTCTTCAGTCTAGGCAAATGGAGTCATGCTGCACTGGTTTTGTATCTCGGACTGTTGCCGAAGCGTGGGCTCAAGTGGCAGAAGAGGAGGGCATGTAAATTGGGCCAAAACAACTTTGGTGATGCATATTTTTAGGTTTCGTTCCTATGGTGTGGTTTCCTCATTCATATTCCCAACAAGTCCAACAACCCTCGATTCCGAGTCCCACAACAAATGATATGTTAACAACAGTGGATGGAACAAAACCTGTGTTGAATTAAGTTTCTCCCATCGTCCTACATATATGGAAAAACATTATATTCATTGGTTCTTACTTACAAGCGTGTACAAGTTTTCGGATTAGTAAAAAGTTTAATTTTTGCCCTCTTCAGTCTAGGCAAACTGAGTCATGCTGCGATGGTTTTGTATCTCGTCCTGATGCCGAAGCCTGGGCTCAAGTGGCAGAAGATGAGGGCATGTAAGTTGGGCCAAAACAACTTTGGTGATGCATATTTTTCAGGTTTCGTTCCTATGGTGTGGTTTCCTCATTTATCTTCCCAACAAGTCCAACAACCCTTGATTCCGAGTCCCACCACATTTGGCATGTTAATAACAGCAGATGGATCAAAACCTGTATTGAATTAAGTTTCTCCCATCAGCCTACATATATGGAAAAGCATTATATTCATTGGTTCCTACTAACTAGCGTGTAAAAGTTTTTGGATTAGGAAAAAGTTTAATTTTCGCCCTCTTCAGTCTAGGCAAATGGAGTCATGCTGCACTGGTTTTGTATCTCGGACTGTTGCCGAAGCGTGGGCTCAAGTGGCAGAAGAGGAGGGCATGTAAATTGGGCCAAAACAACTTTGGTGATGCATATTTTTAGGTTTCGTTCCTATGGTGTGGTTTCCTCATTCATATTCCCAACAAGTCCAACAACCCTCGATTCCGAGTCCCACAACAAATGATATGTTAACAACAGTGGATGGAACAAAACCTGTGTTGAATTAAGTTTCTCCCATCGTCCTACATATATGGAAAAACATTATATTCATTGGTTCTTACTTACAAGCGTGTACAAGTTTTCGGATTAGTAAAAAGTTTAATTTTTGCCCTCTTCAGTCTAGGCAAACTGAGTCATGCTGCGATGGTTTTGTATCTCGTCCTGATGCCGAAGCCTGGGCTCAAGTGGCAGAAGATGAGGGCATGTAAGTTGGGCCAAAACAACTTTGGTGATGCATATTTTTTGGGTTTCTTTCCTATGGTGTGGTTTCCTCATTCATCATACCAACAAGTCCAACAACCCTCGATTCTGAGTCCCACAGCAATTGATATGTTAACAACAGTGGATGGATCAAAACCTGTATTGAATTAAGTTTCTCCCTTCGGCCTACATATATGGAAAATCGTTATATTCAATGGTTCCTACTTACTAGTGTGTACAAGTTTTCGGATTAGGAAAAAGTTTAATTTTCGCCCTCTTCGGTCTAGGCAAACTAAGTCATGCTGCATTGGTTTTGTATCTCGGACTGATGCCAAAGCGAGGGCTCACGTGGCAGAAGAGGAGGGCATATAAGTTGGGCCAAAACAACTTTGGTGATGCATATTTTTGAGGTTTCTTTCCTATGGTGTGGATTCATCATACCAACAAGTCCAACAACCCTCATTTCCCAGTCCCACAACAATTAATATGTTAACAACAGTGGATGGATCAAAACTGGTATTGAATTAAGTTTCTCCCATCGGCCTACATATATGGAAAAGCATTATATTCATTGGTTCTTATTTACTAGCGTGTACAAGTTTTCGGATTACGAAAAAGTTTAATTTTCGCCCTCTTCAGTCTAGGCAAACTGAGTGATGCTGTGCTGGTTTTGTATCTCATCCTGATGCCGAAGGGCAGGCTCAAGTGGCAGAAGAAGAGGGCATGTAAGTTGGGCCAAAACAACTTTGGTGATGCATATTTTTGGGGTTTCGTTCCTATGGTGTGGTTTCCTCATTCATCATACCAACAAGTCCAACAACCCTCGATTCCGAGTCCCACCACCTTTGGCACGTTAATAACAGCGGATGGATCAAAATCTGTATTGAATTAAGTTTCTCCCATCAGCCTACATATATGGAAAAGCATTGTATTCATTGGTTCCTACTAACTAGCGTGTAAAAGTTTTTGGATTAGGAAAAAGTTTAATTTTCGCCCTCTTCAGTCTAGGAAAATGGAGTCCTGCTGCACTGGTTTTGTATCTCGGACTGTTGCCGAAGCGTGGGCTCAAGTGGCAGAAGAGGAGGGCATGTAAATTGGGCCAAAACAACTTTGGTGATGCATATTTTTCAGGTTTCGTTCCTATGGTGTGGTTTCCTCATTCATCTTCCCAACAAGTCCAACAACCCTCGATTCCGAGTCCCACCACATTTCGTATGTTAATAACAGCGGATGGATCAAAACCTGTATTGAATTAAGTTTCTCCCATCAGCCTACATATATGGAAAAGCATTATATTCATTGGTTCCTACTAACTAGTGTGTAAAAGTTTTTGGATTAGGAAAAAGTTTAAATTTCGCCCGCTTCAGTCTAGGTTAATGGAGTCATGCTGCACTAGTTTTGTATCTCGGACTGTTGCCGAAGCGTGGGCTCAAGTGGCAGAAGAGGAGGGCATGTAAATTGGGCCAAAACAACTTTGGTGATGCATATTTTTAGGTTTCGTTCCTATGGTATGGTTTCCTCATTCATATTCCTAACAAGTCCAACAACCCTCGATTCCGAGTCCCACAACAAATGATATGTTAACAATAGTGGATGGAACAAAACTTGTGTTGAATTAAGTTTCTCCCATCGGCCTACATATATGGAAAAGCATTATATTCATTGGTTCTTACTTACAAGCGTGTACAAGTTTTTGGATTAGCAAAAAGTTTAATTTTCGCCCTCTTCAGTCTAGGCAAACTGAGACATGCTGCGCTGGTTTTGTATCTTGGCCTGATGCTGAAGCGTGGGCTCAAGTGCCGGGAGAGGAGGGCATGTAAGTTGGGCCAAAACAACTTTGGTGATGCATATTTTTGAGGTTTCGTTCCTATGGTGTGGTTTCCTCATTCATCATACCAACATGTCCAACAACCTTCGTTTCCAAGTCCCAAAACAATTGATATGTTAACAACAGTGGATGGATCAAAACTGGTATTGAATTTAGTTTCTCCCATCGGCCTACATATATGGAAAAGCATTATATTCATTGGCTCTTACTTACTAGCGTGTACAAGTTTTCGGATTAGGAAAAAGTTTAATTTTCGCCCTCTTCAGTCTAGGCAAACTGAGTCATGCTGTGCTGGTTTTGTATCTCATCCTGATGCCGAAGTGCGGGCTCAAGTGGCAGAAGAAGAGGGCATGTAAGTTGGGCCAAAACAACTTTGGTGATGCATATTTTTGGGGTTTCCTTCCTATGGTGTGGTTTCCTCATTCATCATGCCAACAAGTCCAACAACCCTCGATTCTGAGTCCCACAGCAATTGATATGTTAACAACAGTGGATGGATCAAAACCTGTATTGAATTAAGTTTCTCCCATCGGCCTACATATATGGAAAAGCATTATATTCATTGGTTCCTGCTTACTAGCGTGTACAAGTTTTTGGATAAGGAAAAAGTTTAATTTTCGCCCTCTTCAGTCTAGGCAAACGGAGTCATGCTGCACTGGTTTTGTGTCTCGGACTGTTGCTGAAGCGTGGGCTGAAGTGGCAGAAGAGGAGGGCATGTAAATTTGGCCAAAACAACTTTGGTGATGCATATTTTTCAGGTTTCGTTCCTATGGTGTGGTTTCCTCATTTATCTTCCCAACAAGTCCAACAACCCTCGATTCCGAGTCCCACCACATTTGGCATGTTAATAACAGCAGATGGATCAAAACCTGTATTGAATTAAGTTTCTCCCATCAGCCTACATATATGGAAAAGCATTATATTCATTGGTTCCTACTAACTAGCGTGTAAAAGTTTTTGGATTAGGAAAAAGTTTAATTTTGGCCCTCTTCAGTCTAGGCAAATGGAGTCATGCTGCACTGGTTTTGTATCTCGGACTGTTGCCGAAGCATGGGCTCAAGTGGCAGAAGAGGAGGGCATGTAAATTGGGCCAAAACAACTTTGGTGATGCATATTTTTAGGTTTCGTTCCTATGGTGTGGTTTCCTCATTCATATTCCCAACAAGTCCAACAACCCTCGATTCCGAGTCCCACAACAAATGATATGTTAACAACAGTGGATGGAACAAAACCTGTGTTGAATTAAGTTTCTCCCATCGTCCTACATATATGGAAAAACATTATATTCATTGGTTCTTACTTACAAGCGTGTACAAGTTTTTGGATTAGGAAAACGTTTAATTTTCGCCCTCTTCAGTCTAGGCAAACTGAGTCATGCTGCGCTGGTTTTGTATCTTGGCCTGATGCCGAAGCGTGGGCTCAAGTGCCGGAAGAGGAGGGCATCTAAGTTGGGCCAAAATAACTTTCGTGATGCATATTTTTGAGGTTTCGTTCCTATGGTGTGGTTTCCTCATTCATCATTCCAACAAGTCCAACAACCTTCGTTTCCAAGTTCCAAAACAATTGATATGTTAACAACAGTGGATGGATCAAAACTGGTATTGAATTAAGTTTCTCCCATCGGCCTACATATATGGAAAAGCATTATATTCATTGGCTCTTACTTACTAGCGTGTACAAGTTTTCGGATTAGTAAAAAGTTTAATTTTTGCCCTCTTCAGTCTAGGCAAACTGAGTCATGCTGCGATGGTTTTGTATCTCGTCCTGATGCCGAAGCCTGGGCTCAAGTGGCAGAAGATGAGGGCATGTAAGTTGGGCCAAAACAACTTTGGTGATGCATATTTTTTGGGTTTCTTTCCTATGGTGTGGTTTCCTCATTCATCATACCAACAAGTCCAACAACCCTCGATTCTGAGTCCCACAGCAATTGATATGTTAACAACAGTGGATGGATCAAAACCTGTATTGAATTAAGTTTCTCCTTTCGGCCTACATATATGGAAAATCGTTATATTCAATGGTTCCTACTTACTAGTGTGTACAAGTTTTCGGATTAGGAAAAAGTTTAATTTTCGCCCTCCTCGGTCTAGGCAAACTAAGTCATGCTGCATTGGTTTTGTATCTCGGACTGATGCCAAAGCGAGGGCTCACGTGGCAGAAGAGGAGGGCATATAAGTTGGGCCAAAACAACTTTGGTGATGCATATTTTTGAGGTTTCTTTCCTATGGTGTGGATTCATCATACCAACAAGTCCAACAACCCTCATTTCCCAGTCCCACAACAATTAATATGTTAACAACAGTGGATGGATCAAAACTGGTATTGAATTAAGTTTCTCCCATCGGCCTACATATATGGAAATGCATTATATTCGTTGGTTCCTGCTTACTAGCGTGTACAAGTTTTTGGATTAGGAAAAAGTTTAATTTTCGCCCTCTTCAGTCTAGGCAAACGGAGTCATGCTGCACTGGTTTTGTGTCTCGAACTGTTGCTGAAGCGTGGGCTCAAGTGACAGAAGAGGAGGGCATGTAAATTTGGCCAAAACAACTTTGGTGATGCATATTTTTCAAGTTTCGTTCCTATGGTGTGGTTTCCTCATTCATCTTCCCAACAAGTCCAACAACCCTCGATTCCGAGTCCCACCACATATCGTATGTTAATAACAGCGGATGGATCAAAACCTGTATTGAATTAAGTTTCTCCCATCAGCCTACATATATGTAAAAGCATTATATTCATTGGTTCCTACTAACTAGCGTGTAAAAGTTTTTGGATTAGGAAAAAGTTTAATTTTCGCCCTCTTCAGTCTAGGCAAATGGAGTCATGCTGCACTAGTTTTGTATCTCGGACTGTTGCCGAAGCGTGGGCTCAAGTGGCAGAAGAGGAGGGCATGTAAATTGGGCCAAAACTACTTTGGTGATGCATATTTTTAGGTTTCGTTCCTATGGTGTGGTTTCCTCATTCATATTCCCAACAAGTCCAACAACCCTCGATTCCGAGTCCCACAACAAATGATATGTTAACAACAGTGGATCGAACAAAACTTGTGTTGAATTAAGTTTCTCCCATCGGCCTACATATATGGAAAAGCATTATATTCATTGGTTCTTACTTACAAGCGTGTACAAGTTTTTGGATTAGGAAAAAGTTTAATTTTCGCCCTCTTGAGTCTAGGCAAACTGAGTCATGCTGCGCTGGTTTTGTATCTTGGCCTGATGCCGAAGCGTGGGCTCAAGTGCCGGGAGAGGAGAGCATGTAAGTTGGGCCAAAACAACTTTGGTGATGCATATTTTTGAGGTTTCGTTCCTATGGTGTGGTTTCCTCATTCATCATACCAACAACTCCAACAACCTTCATTTCCAACTCCCAAAATAATTGATATGTTAACAACAGTGGATGGATCAAAACAGGTATTGAATTAAGTTTCTCCCATCGGCCTACATATATGGAAAAGCATTATTTTCATTGGCTCTTACTTACTAGCGTGTTCAAGTTTTCGGATTAGGAAAAAGTTTAATTTTCGCCCTCTTCAATCTAGGCAAACTGTGTCATGCTGCGATGGTTTTGTATCTCGTCCTGATGCCGAAGCCTGGGCTCACGTGGCAGAAGAGGAGGGCATATAAGTTGGGCCAAAACAACTTTGGTGATGCGTATTTTTGAGGTTTCTTTCCTATGGTGTGGTTTCATCATACCAACAAGTCCAACAACCCTCATTTCCCAGTCCCACAACAATTCATATGTTAACAACAGTGGATGGATCAAAACTGGTATTGAATTAAGTTTCTCCCATCGGCCTACATATATGGAAAAGCATTACATTCATTGGCTCTTACTTACTAGCGTGTACAAGTTTTCGGATTAGGAAAAAGTTTAATTTTCGACCTCTTCAGTCTAGGCAAACTGAGTCATGCTGTGCTGGTTTTGTATCTTGACCTGATGCCGAAGCGTGGGCTCAAGTGCCGGAAGAGGAGGGCATCTGAGTTGGGCCAAAACAACTTTGGTGATGCATATTTTTGAGGTTTCGTTCCTATGGTGTGGTTTCCTCATTCATCATACCAACAACTCCAACAACCTTCATTTCCAAGTCCCAAAATAATTGATATGTTAACAACAGTGGATGGATCAAAACAGGTATTGAATTAAGTTTCTCCCATCGGCCTACATATATGGAAAATCGTTATATTCAATGGTTCCTACTTACTAGTGTGTACAAGTTTTCGGATTAGGAAAAAGTTTAATTTTCGCCCTCTTCAGTCTGGGCAAACTAAGTCATGCTGCATTGGTTTTGTATCTCGGACTGATGCCGAAGCGTGGGCTCACGTGGCATAAGAGGAGGGCATATAAGTTGGGCCAAAACAACTTTGGTGATGCGTATTTTTGAGGTTTCTTTCCTATGGTGTGGATTCATCATACCAACAAGTCCAACAACCCTCATTTCCCAGTCCCACAACAATTCATATGTTAACAACAGTGGATGGATCAAAACTAGTATTGAATTAAGTTTCTCCCATCGGCCTACATATATGGAAAAGCATTATATTCATTGGTACTTATTTACTAGCGTGTACAAGTTTTCGGATTACGAAAAAGTTTAATTTTCGCCCTCTTCAGTCTAGGCAAACTGAGTGATGCTGTGCTGGTTTTGTATCTCATCCTAATGCCGAAGCGCGGGCTCAAGTGGCAGAAGAAGAGGGCTTGTAAGTTGGGCCAAAACAACTTTGGTGATGCATGTTTTTGGGGTTTCCTTCCTATGGTGTGGTTTTCTCATTCATCATACCAACAAGTCCAACAACCCTCGATTCCGTGTCCCACAACAATTGATATGTTAACAACAGTGAATGGATCAAAACCTGTATTGAATTAAGTTTCTCCCATCGGCCTACATATATGGAAAAGCATTATATTCATTGGTTCCTACATACTAGCGTGTACAAGTTTTTGGATTAGCAAAAAGTTTAATTTTCGCCCTCTTCAGTCTAGGCAAACGGAGTCATGCTGCACTGGTTTTGTGTCTCGGACTGTTGCTGAAGCGTGGGCTCAAGTCGCAGAAGAGGAGGGCATGTAAATTTGGCCAAAACAACTTTGGTGATGCATATTTTTGGGGTTTCCTTCCTATGGTGTGGTTTCCTCATTCATCATGCCAACAAGTCCAACAACCCTCGATTCTGAGTCCCACAGCAATTGATATGTTAACAACAGTGGATGGATCAAAACCTGTATTGAATTAAGTTTCTCCCATCGGCCTACATATATGGAAAAGCATTATATTCATTGGTTCTTACTTACAAGCGTGTACAAGTTTTTGGATTAGGAAAAAGTTTAATTTTCGCCCTCTTCAGTCTAGGCAAACTGAGTCATGCTGCGCTGGTTTTGTATCTTGGCCTGATGCCGAAGCGTGGGCTCAAGTGCCGGGAGAGGAGGGCATGTAAGTTGGGCCAAAACAACTTTGGTGATGCATATTTTTGAGGTTTCGTTCCTATGGTGTGGTTTCCTCATTCATCATACCAACAAGTCCAACAACCTTCGTTTCCAAGTCCCAAAACAATTGATATGTTAACAACAGTGGATGGATCAAAACTGGTATTGAATTAAGTTTCTCCCATCGGCCTACATATATGGAAATGCATTATATTCATTGGCTCTTACTTACTAGCGTGTACAAGTTTTCGGATTAGGAAAAAGTTTAATTTTCGACCTCTTCAGTCTAGGCAAACTGAGTCATGCTGTGCTGGTTTTGTATCTCATCCTGATGCCGAAGTGCGGGCTCAAGTGGCGAAAGAAGAGGGCATGTAAGTTGGGCCAAAACAACTTTGGTGATGCATATTTTTGGGGTTTCCTTCCTATGGTGTGGTTTCCTCATTCATCATGCCAACAAGTCCAACAACCCTCGATTCTGAGTCCCACAGCAATTGATATGTTAACAACAGTGGATGGATCAAAACCTGTATTGAATTAAGTTTCTCCCATCGGCCTACATATATGGAAAAGCATTATATTCATTGGTTCCTGCTTACTAGCGTGTACAAGTTTTTGGATTAGGAAAAAGTTTAATTTTCGCCCTCTTCAGTCTAGGCAAACGGAGTCATGCTGCACTGGTTTTGTGTCTCGGACTGTTGCTGAAGCGTGGGCTCAAGTGGCAGAAGAGGAGGGCATGTAAATTTGGCCAAAACAACTTTGCTGATGCATATTTTTCAGGTTTCGTTCCTATGGTGTGGTTTCCTCATTCATCTTCCCAACAAGTCCAATAGCCCTCGATTCCGAGTCCCACCACATTTGGTATGTTAATAACAGCGGATGGATCAAAACCTGTATTGAATTAAGTTTCTCCCATCAGCCTACATATATGGAAAAGCATTATATTCATTGGTTCCTACTAACTAGCGTGTAAAAGTTTTTGGATTAGGAAAAAGTTTAATTTTCGCCCTCTTCAGTCTAGGCAAATGGAGTCATGCTGCACTGGTTTTGTATCTCGGACTGTTGCCAAAGCGTGGGCTCAAGTGGCAGAAGAGGAGGGCAAGTAAATTGGGCCAAAACAACTTTGGTGATGCATATTTTTAGGTTTCGTTCCTATGGTGTGGTTTCCTCATTCATATTCCCAACAAGTCCAACAACCCTCGATTCCGAGTCCCACAACAAATGATATGTTAACAACAGTGGATGGAACAAAACTTGCGTTGAATTAAGTTTCTCCCATCGGCCTACATATATGGAAAAGCATTATATTCATTGGTTCTTACTTACAAGCGTGTACAAGTTTTTGGATTAGGAAAATGTTTAATTTTCGCCCTCTTCAATCTAGGCAAACTGAGTCATGCTGCGCTGGTTTTGTATCTTGACCTGATGCCGAAGCGTGGGCTCAAGTGCCGGAAGAGGAGGGCATCTAAGTTGGGCCAAAACAACTTTGGTGATGCATATTTTTGAGGTTTCGTTCCTATGGTGTGGTTTCCTCATTCATCATACCAACAACTCCAACAACCTTCATTTCCAAGTCCCAAAATAATTGATATGTTAACAACAGTGGATGGATCAAAACAGGTATTGAATTAAGTTTCTCCCATCGGCCTACATATATGGAAAAGCATTATTTTCATTGGCTCTTACTTACTAGCGTGTACAAGTTTTCGGATTAGGAAAAAGTTTAATTTTCGACCTCTTCAGTCTAGGCAAACTGAGTCATGCTGTGCTGGTTTTGTATCTCATCCTGATGCCGAAGTGCGGGCTCAAGTGGCGAAAGAAGAGGGCATGTAAGTTGGGCCAAAACAACTTTGGTGATGCATATTTTTGGGGTTTCCTTCCTATGGTGTGGTTTCCTCATTCATCATGCCAACAAGTCCAACAACCCTCGATTCTGAGTCCCACAGCAATTGATATGTTAACAACAGTGGATGGATCAAAACCTGTATTGAATTAAGTTTCTCCCATCGGCCTACATATATGGAAAAGCATTATATTCATTGGTTCCTGCTTACTAGCGTGTACAAGTTTTTGGATTAGGAAAAAGTTTAATTTTCGCCCTCTTCAGTCTAGGCAAACAGAGTCATGCTGCACTGGTTTTGTGTCTCGGACTGTTGCTGAAGCGTGGGCTCAAGTGGCAGAAGAGGAGGGCATGTAAATTTGGCCAAAACAACTTTGCTCATGCATATTTTTCAGGTTTCGTTCCTATGGTGTGGTTTCCTCATTCATCTTCCCAACAAGTCCAACAGCCCTCGATTCCGAGTCCCATCACATTTGGTATGTTAATAACAGCGGATGGATCAAAACCTGTATTGAATTAAGTTTCTCCCATCAGCCTACATATATGGAAAAGCATTATATTCATTGGTTCCTACTAACTAGCGTGTAAAAGTTTTTGGATTAGGAAAAAGTTTAATTTTCGCCCTCTTCAGTCTAGGCAAATGGAGTCATGCTGCACTGGTTTTGTATCTCGGACTGTTGCCGAAGCGTGGGCTCAAGTGGCAGAAGAGGAGGGCAAGTAAATTGGGCCAAAACAACTTTGGTGATGCATATTTTTAGGTTTCGTTCCTATGGTGTGGTTTCCTCATTCATATTCCCAACAAGTCCAACAACCCTCGATTCCGAGTCCCACAACAAATGATATGTTAACAACAGTGGATGGAACAAAACTTGTGTTGAATTAAGTTTCTCCCATCGGCCTACATATATGGAAAAGCATTATATTCATTGGTTCTTACTTACAAGCGTGTACAAGTTTTTGGATTAGGAAAAAGTTTAATTTTCGCCCTCTTCAATCTAGGCAAACTGAGTCATGCTGCGCTGGTTTTGTATCTTGACCTGATGCCGAAGCGTGGGCTCAAGTGCCGGAAGAGGAGGGCATCTAAGTTGGGCCAAAACAACTTTGGTGATGCATATTTTTGAGGTTTCGTTCCTATGGTGTGGTTTCCTCATTCATCATACCAACAACTCCAACAACCTTCATTTCCAAGTCCCAAAATAATTGATATGTTAACAACAGTGGATGGATCAAAACAGGTATTGAATTAAGTTTCTCCCATCGGCCTACATATATGGAAAAGCATTATTTTCATTGGCTCTTACTTACTAGCGTGTTCAAGTTTTCGGATTAGGAAAAAGTTTAATTTTCGCCCTCTTCAATCTAGGCAAACTGTGTCATGCTGCGATGGTTTTGTATCTCGTCCTGATGCCGAAGCCTGGGCTCAAGTGGCAGAAGATAAGGGCATGTAAGTGGGGCCAAAACAACTTTGGTGAAGCATATTTTTGGGGTTTCTTTCCTATGGTGTGGTTTCCTCATTCATCATACCAACAAGTCCAACAACCCTCAATTCCGAGTCCCGCAGCAATTGATATATTAACAACAGTGGATGGATCAAAACCTGTATTGAATTAAGTTTCTCCCTTCGGCCTACATATATGGAAAATCGTTATATTCAATGGTTCCTACTTACTAGTGTGTACAAGTTTTCGGATTAGGAAAAAGTTTAATTTTCGCCCTCTTCAGTCTGGGCAAACTAAGTCATGCTGCATTGGTTTTGTATCTCGGACTGATGCCGAAGCATGGGCTCACGTGGCAGAAGAGGAGGGCATATAAGTTGGGCCAAAACAACTTTGGTGATGCGTATTTTTGAGGTTTCTTTCCTATGGTGTGGATTCATCATACCAACAAGTCCAACAACCCTCATTTCCCAGTCCCACAACAATTCATATGTTAACAACAGTGGATGGATCAAAACTGGTATTGAATTAAGTTTCTCCCATCGGCCTACATATATGGAAAAGCATTATATTCATTGGTACTTATTTACTAGCGTGTACAAGTTTTCGGATTACGAAAAAGTTTAATTTTCGCCCTCTTCAGTCTAGGCAAACTGAGTGATGCTGTGCTGGTTTTGTATCTGATCCTAATGCCGAAGCGCGGGCTCAAGTGGCAGAAGAAGAGGGCTTGTAAGTTGGGCCAAAACAACTTTGGTGATGCATATTTTTGGGGTTTCCTTCCTATGGTGTGGTTTTCTCATTCATCATACCAACAAGTCCAACAACCCTCGATTCCGTGTCCCACAACAATTGATATGTTAACAACAGTGAATGGATCAAAACGTGTATTGAATTAAGTTTCTCCCATCGGCCTACATATATGGAAAAGCATTATATTCATTGGTTCCTACATACTAGCGTGTACAAGTTTTTGGATTTGGAAAAAGTTTAATTTTCGCCCTCTTCAGTCTAGGCAAACGGAGTCATGCTGCACTGGTTTTGTGTCTCGGACTGTTGCTGAAGCGTGGGCTCAAGTCGCAGAAGAGGAGGGCATGTAAATTTGGCCAAAACAACTTTGGTGATGCATATTTTTGAGGTTTCGTTCCTATGGTGTGGTTTCCTCATTCATCATACCAACAAGTCCAACAACCTTCGTTTCCGAGTCCCAAAACAATTGATATGTTAACAATAGTGGATGGATCAAAACTGGCATTGAATTAAGTTTCTCCCATCGGCCTACATATATGGAAACGCATTATATTCATTGGCTCTTACTTACTAGCGTGTACAAGATTTCGGATTAGGAAAAAGTTTAATTTTCGCCCTCTTCAGTCAAGGCAAACTGAGTCATGCTGTGCTGGTTTTGTATCTCATCCTGATGCCGAAGTGCGGGCTCAAGTGGCAGAAGAAGAGGGCATGTAAGTTGGGCCAAAACAACTTTGGTGATGCATATTTTTGGGGTTTCCTTCCAATGGTGTGGTTTCCTCATTCATCATACCAACAAGTCCTACTACCCTCGATTCCGAGTCCCACAACAATTGATATGTTAACAACAGTGGATGGATCAAAACCTGTATTGAATTAAGTTTCTCCCATCGGCCTACATATATGGAAAAGCATTATATTCATTGGTTCATGCATACTACCATGTACAAGTTTTTGGATTAGGAAAAAGTTTAATTTTCGCCCTCTTCAGTCTAGGCAAATGGAGTCATGCTGCACTGGTTTTGTGTCTCGGACTGTTGCTGAAGCATGGTCTCAAGTGGCACAAGAGGAGGGCATGTAAATTTGGCCAAAACAACTTTGGTGATGCATATTTTTGAGGTTTCGTTCCTATGGTGTGGTTTCCTCATTCATATTCCCAACAAGTCCAACAACCCTCGATTCCGAGTCCCACAACAATTGATATGTTAACAACAGCGGATGGAACAAAACCTGTGTTGAATTAAGTTTCTCCCATCGGCCTACATATATGGAAAAGCATTATATTCATTGGTTCCTGCTTACTAGCGTGTACAAGTTTTTGTGTTAGGAAAAAGTTTAATTTTTGCCCTCTTCAGTCTAGGCAAACGGAGTCATGCTGCACTGGTTTTGTGTCTCGGACTGTTGCTGAAGCATGGGTCAAGTGGCAGAAGAGGAGGGCATGTAAATTTAGCCAAAACAACTTTGGTGATGCATATTTTTGAGGTTTCGTTCCTATGGTGTGGTTTCCTCATTAATATTCCCAACAAGCCCAACAACCCTCGATTCCGAGTCCCACAACAAATGATATGTTAACAACAGTGGATGGAAGAAAACCTGTGTTGAATTAAGTTTCTCCCATCGGCCTACATATATGGAAAAGCATTATATTCATTGGTTCTTACTTACAAGCGTGTACAAGTTTTTGGATTAGGAAAAAGTTTAATTTTCACCCTCTTCAGTCTTGGCAAACTGAGTCATGCTGCGCTGGTTTTGCATCCCGGACTGTTGCCGAAGCGTGGGCTCAAGTGGCGGAAGAGGAGGGCATGTAAGTTGGGCCAAAACAACTTTGGTGATGCATATTTTTGAGGTTTCGTTCCTATGGTGTGGTTTCCTCATTCATCATACCAACAAGTCCAACAACCATCGTTTCCGAGTCCCAAAACAATTGATATGTTAACAACAGTGGATGGATCAAAACTGGTATTGAATTAAGTTTCTCCCATCGGCCTACATATATGGAAAAGCATTATATTCATTGGTTGTTACTTACAAGCGTGCACAAGTTTTTGGATTTGGAAAAAGTTTAATTTTCGCCCTCTTCAGTCTAGGCAAACTGAGTCATGCTGCGCTGGTTTTGTATCCCGGACTGTTGCCGAAGCGTGGGCTCAAGTCGCGGAAGAGGAGGGCAAGTAAGTTGGGCCAAAACAACTTTGGTGATGCATATTTTTGAGGTTTCGTTCCTATGGTGTGGTTTCCTCATTCATCATACCAACAAGTCCAACAACCTTCGTTTCCGAGTCCCAAAACAATTGATATGTTAACAACAGTGGATGGATCAAAACTGGTATTGAATTAAGTTTCTCCCATCGGCCTACATATATGGAAAAGCATTATATTCATTGGTTGTTACTTACAAGCGTGTATAAGTTTTTGGATTAGGAAAAAGTTTAATTTTCTCCCTCTTCAGTCTAGGCAAACTGAGTCATGCTGCGCTGGTTTTGTATCTTGGCCTGATGCCGAAGCGTGGGCTCAAGTGGCGGAAGAGGAGGGCATGTAAGTTAGGCCAAAACAACTTTGGTGATGCATATTTTGTAGGTTTCGTTCCTATGGTGTGGTTTCCTCATTCATCATACCAACAACTCCAACAACCTTCGTTTCCAAGTCCCAAAACAATTGATATGTTAACAACAGTGGATGGATCAAAACTGGTATTGAATTAAGTTTCTCACATCGGCCTACATATATGGAAACGCATCATATTCATTGGCTCTTACTTACTAGCGTGTACAAGTTTTCGGATTAGGAAAAATTTTAATTTTTGCCATCTTCAGTCTAGGCAAACTGAGTCATGCTGCGCTGGTTTTGTATCTCGTCCTGATGCTAAAGCGTGGGATTAAGTGGCAGAAAATGAGGGCATGTAAGTTGGGCCAAAACAACTTTGGTGATGCTTATTTTTTGGGGTTTCTTTCCTATGGTGTGGTTTCCTCATTCATCATACCAACAAGTCCAACAACCCTCGATTCCGTGTCCCACAACAATTGATATGTTAACAACAGTGGATGGATCAAAACCTGTATTGAATTAAGTTTCTCCCTTCGGCCTACATATATGTAAAATCGTTATATTCAATGGTTCCTACTTACTAGCGTGTACAAGTTTTCGGATTAGGAAAAAGTTTAATTTTCGCCCCCTTCAGTCTAGGCAAACTAAGTCATGCTGCGTTGGTTTTGTATCTCGGACTGATGCCGAAGCGTGGGCTCACGTGGCAGAAGAGGAGGGCATGTAAGTTGGGCCAAAACAACTTTGGTGATGCATATTGTTGAGATTTCTTTCCTATGGTGTGGTTTCAACATACCAACAAGTCCAACAACCCTCATTTCCCAGTCCCACAACAATTGATATGTTAACAACAGTGGATGGATCAAAACTGGTATTGAATTAAGTTTCTCCCATCGGCCTACATATATGGAAAAGCATTATATTCATTGGTTCTTACTTACTAGCGTGTACAAGTTTTCGGATTAGGAAAAAGTTTAATTTTCGCCCGCTTCAGTCTAGGCAAACTGAGTCATGCTGCGCTGGTTTTGTATCTCGTCCTGATGCCGAAGCGTGGGCTCAAGTGGCAGAAGAGGAGGGCATGTAAGTTGGGCCAAAACAACTTTGGTGATGCGTATTTTTGAGGTTTCTTTCCTATGGTGTGGTTTCCTCATTCATCATACCAACATGTCCAACAACCCTCGATTCCGAGTCCCACAACAATTGATATGTTAACAACAGTGGATGGATCAAAACCTGTATTGAATTAAGTTTCTCCCACTGGCCTACATATCTGGAAAAGCGTTATATTCGTTGGTTCTTACTTACTAGCGTGTACAAGTTTTTGGATTAGGAAAAAGTTTAATTTTCGCCCTCTTCAGTCTAGGCAAACTGAGTCATGCTGCGCTAGTTTTGTATCTTGGCCTGATGCCGAAGCGTGGGCTCAACTGGCAGAAGAGGAGCGCATGTAAGTTGGGCCAAAGCAACTTTGGTGATGCATGTTTTTGAGGTTTCGTTCCTATGGTCTGGTTTCCTCATTCATCATACCAACAAGTCCAACAACCCTCATTTTCGAGTCCCACAACAATTGATATGTTAACAACAGTGGAAGGGTCAAAACTGGTTTTGAATTGAGTTTCTCCCATCGGCCTACGAATATGGAAAAGCATTATATTCATTGGTTCTTACTTACTAGCGTGTACAAGTTTTCGGATTAGGAAAGAGTTTAATTTTCGCCCTCTTCAGTCTAGGCAAACTGAGTCATGCTGCGCTGGTTTTGTATCTCGTCCTGATGCCGAAGCGTGGGCTCTAGCGGCAGAAGATGAGGGCATGTAAGTCGGGCCAAAACAACTTTGGTGATGCATATTTTTGAGGTTTCGTTCCTATGGTGTGGTTTCCTCATTCATCATACCAACAAGTCCAACAACCTTCGTTTCCGAGTCCCAAAACAATTGATATGTTAACAATAGTGGATGGATCAAAACTGGCATTGAATTAAGTTTCTCCCATTGGCCTACATATATGGAAAAGCATTATATTCATTGGTTCTTACTTACTAGCGTGTACAAGTTTTTGGGTTAGGAAAAAGTTTAATTTTCGCCCTCTTCAGTCTAGGCAAACTGAGTCATGCTGCGCTGGTTTTGTATCTTGGCCTGATGCCGAAGCGTGGGCTCAAGTGACAGATGAGCAGGGCATGTAAGTTGGGCCAAAACAACTTTGGTGATGCATATTTTTGAGGTTTCTTTCCTATGGTGTGGTTTCCTCATTCATCATACCAACATGTCCAACAACCCTCGATTCCGAGTCCCACAACAATTGATATGTTAACAACAGTGGATGGATCAAACCCTGTATTGAATTAAGTTTCTCCCAGTGGCCTACATATCTGGAAAAGCGTTATATTCGTTGGTTCTTACTTACTAGCGTGTACAAGTTTTGGGATTAGGAAAAAGTTTAATTTTCGCCCTCTTCAGTCTAGGCAAACTAACTCATGCTGCGTTAGTTTTGTATCTCGGACTGATGCCGAAGCGTGGAATCACGTGGCAGAAGAGGAGGGCATGTAAGTTGGGCCAAAACAACTTTGGTGATGCATATTGTTGAGATTTCTTTCCTATGGTGTGGTTTCAACATACCAACAAGTCCAAGAACCCTCATTTCCCAGTCCCACAACAATTGATATGTTAACAACAGTGGATGGATCAAAACTGGTATTGAATTAAGTTTCTCCCATCGGCCTACATATATGGAAAAGCATTATATTCATTGGTTCTTACTTACTAGCGTGTACAAGTTTTCGGATTAGGAAAAAGTTTAATTTTCGCCCGCTTCTGTCTAGGCAAACTGAGTCATGCTGCGCTGGTTCTGTATCTCATCCTAATGCCGAAGCGTGGGCTCAAGTGGCAGAAGAGGAGGGCATGTAAGTTGGGCCAAAACAACTTTGGTGATGCATATTTTTGAGGTTTCTTTCCTATGGTGTGGTTTCCTCATTCATCATACCAACATGTCCAACAACCCTCGATTCCGAGTCCCACAACAATTGATATGTTAACAACAGTGGATGGATCAAAACCTGTATTGAATTAAGTTTCTCCCACTGGCCTACATATCTGGAAAAGCGTTATATTCGTTGGTTCTTACTTACTAGCGTGTACAAGTTTTTGGATTAGGAAAAAGTTTAATTTTCGCCCTCTTCAGTCTAGGCAAACTGAGTCATGCTGCGCTAGTTTTGTATCTTGGCCTGATGCCGAAGCGTGGGCTCAACTGGCAGAAGAGGAGCGCATGTAAGTTGGGCCAAAGCAACTTTGGTGATGCATGTTTTTGAGGTTTCGTTCCTATGGTCTGGTTTCCTCATTCATCATACCAACAAGTCCAACAACCCTCATTTTCGAGTCCCGCAACAATTGATATGTTAACAACAGTGGAAGGGTCAAAACTGGTTTTGAATTGAGTTTCTCCCATCGGCCTACGAATATGGAAAAGCATTATATTCATTGGTTCTTACTTACTAGCGTGTACAAGTTTTTGGATTAGGAAAGAGTTTAATTTTCGCCCTCTTCAGTCTAGGCAAACTGAGTCATGCTGCGCTGGTTTTGTATCTCGTCCTGATGCCGACGCGTGGGCTCTAGCGGCAGAAGATGAGGGCATGTAAGTCGGGCCAAAACAACTTTGGTGATGCATATTTTTGAGGTTTCGTTCCTATGGTGTGGTTTCCTCATTCATCATACCAACAAGTCCAACAACCTTCGTTTCCGAGTCCCAAAACAATTGATATGTTAACAATAGTGGATGGATCAAAACTGGCATTGAATTAAGTTTCTCCCATTGGCCTACATATATGGAAAAGCATTATATTCATTGGTTCTTACTTACTAGCGTGTACAAGTTTTTGGGTTAGGAAAAAGTTTAATTTTTGCCCTCTTCAGTCTAGGCAAACTGAGTCATGCTGCGCTGGTTTTGTATCTTGGCCTGATGCCGAAGCGTGGGCTCAAGTGACAGATGAGCAGGGCATGTAAGGTGGGCCAAAACAACTTTGGTGATGCATATTTTTGAGGTTTCTTTCCTATGGTGTGGTTTCCTCATTCATCATACCAACATGTCCAACAACCCTCGATTCCGAGTCCCACAACAATTGATATGTTAACAACAGTGGATGGATCAAACCCTGTATTGAATTAAGTTTCTCCCACTGGCCTACATATCTGGAAAAGCGTTATATTCGTTGGTTCTTACTTACTAGCGTGTACAAGTTTTGGGATTAGGAAAAAGTTTAATTTTCGCCCTCTTCAGTCTAGGCAAACTAAGTCATGCTGCGTTGGTTTTGTATCTCGGACTGATGCCGAAGCGTGGAATCACGTGGCAGAAGAGGAGGGCATGTAAGTTGGGCCAAAACAACTTTGGTGATGCATATTGTTGAGATTTCTTTCCTATGGTGTGGTTTCAATATACCAACAAGTCCAAGAACCCTCATTTCCCAGTCCCACAACAATTGATATGTTAACAACAGTGGATGGATCAAAACTGGTATTGAATTAAGTTTCTCCCATCGGCCTACATATATGGAAAAGCATTATATTCATTGGTTCTTACTTACTAGCGTGTACAAGTTTTCGGATTAGGAAAAAGTTTAATTTTCGCCCGCTTCAGTCTAGGCAAACTGAGTCATGCTGCGCTGGTTTTGTATCTCGTCCTGATGCCGAAGCATGGGCTCAAGTGGCAGAAGAGGAGGGCATGTAAGTTGGGCCAAAACAACTTTGGTGATGCATATTTTTGAGGTTTCTTTCCTATGGTGTGGTTTCCTCATTCATCATACCAACATGTCCAACAACCCTCGATTCCGAGTCCCACAACAATTGATATGTTAACAACAGTGGATGGATCAAAACCTGTATTGAATTAAGTTTCTCCCACTGGCCTACATATCTGGAAAAGCGTTATATTCGTTGGTTCTTACTTACTAGCGTGTACAAGTTTTCGGATTAGGAAAAAGTTTAATTTTCGCCCTCTTCAGTCTAGGCAAACTGAGTCATGCTGCGCTGGTTTTGTATCTTGTCCTGATGCCAAAGCGTAGGCTCAAGTGGCAGAAGAGGAGGACATGTAAGTTGGTCCAAATCAACTTTGGTGATGCATATTTTTGAGGTTTCGTTCCTATGGTGTGGTTTCCTCATTCATCATACCAACAAGTCCAACAACCCTCGATTCTGAGTCCCACAACAATTGATATGTTAACAACAATGGATGGATCAAAAC
Organism: Paspalum notatum; assembly: GCA_022530915.1. Taxonomy (NCBI): domain Eukaryota; kingdom Viridiplantae; phylum Streptophyta; class Magnoliopsida; order Poales; family Poaceae; genus Paspalum; species Paspalum notatum. The sequence continues at coordinate 7,907,915 of CM039683.1, forward strand.
TGGCATTGAATTACGTTTCTCCCATCGGCCTACATATATGGAAAAACATTATATTCACTGGTTCTTACTTACTAGCGTGTACAAGTTTTCGGATTAGGAAAAAGTTTAATTTTCGCCCTCTTCAGTCTAGGCAAACTGAGTCATGCTGCGTTGGTTTTATATCTCGCACTAATGCCGAAGCGTGGGCTCACGTGGCAGAAGAGGAGGGCATGTAAGTTGGGCCAAAACAACTTTGGTGATGCATATTTTTGAGGTTTCTTTCCTATGGTGTGGTTTCCTCATTCATCATACCAACATGTCCAACAACCCTCGATTCTGAGTCCCACAACAATTGATGTGTTAACAACAGTTGACGGATCAGAACCTGTATTGAATTAAGTTTTGCCCATCGGCCTACATATATGGAAAAGCGTTATATTCGTTGGTTCTTACTTACTAGCGTGTACAAGTTTTTGGATTAGGAAAAAGTTTAATTTTCGCCCTCTTCAGTCTAGGCAAACTGAGTCATGCTGCGCTGGTTTTGTATCTTGGCCTGATGCCGAAGCGTGGGCTCAAGTGACAGATGAGCAGGGCATGTAAGGTGGGCCAAAACAACTTTGGTGATGCATATTTTTGAGGTTTCTTTCCTATGGTGTTTTCCTCTTTCATCGTTCCAACAAGTCCAACAACCCTCGATTCTGAGCCCCACAACAATTGATATGTTAACAACAGTGGACAGATCAAAACCTGTACTGAATTAAGTTTCTCCCATCGGCCTACATATATGGAAAAGCATTATATCCATTGGTTCTTACTTAGTAGCGTGTACAAGTTTTCGGATTAGGAAAAGTTTAATTTTCGCCCTCTTCTGTATAGGCAAACTGAGTCATGCTGCGTTGGTTTTGTATTTCGGACTGATACCGAAGCATGGGCTCACGTGGCAGAAGAGGAGGGCATATGAGTTGGGCCAAAACAACTTTGGTGATGTATATTTTTGAGGTTTCGTTCCTATGGTGTGGTTTTCTCATTCATCTCCCCAACAAGTCCAACAACCCTCGATTCCGAGTCCCACAACATTTGATATGTTAACAATAGCGGATGGATCAAAACCTGTATTGAATTAAGTTTCTCCCATCGGCCTACATATATGGAAAAGCATTATATTCATTGGTTCCTGCTTACTAGCGTGTACTAGTTTTTGGATTCGGAAAAGTTTAATTTTCGCCCCCTTCAGTCTACGCAAACGGAGTCATGCTATGCTGGTTTTCTATCTCGTCCTGATGCCGAAGCGTGGGCTCAAGTGGCAGAAGATTAGGGCGTGTAAGTAGGGCCAAAACAACTTTGGTGATGCATATTTTTGAGGTTTCTTTCCTATGGTGTGGTTTCCTCATTCATCATACCAACATGGCCAACAACACTCGATTCCGAGTCCGACAACAATTGATATGTTAACAACAGTGGATGGAACAAAACCTGTATTGAATTAAGTTTCTCCCATCGGCCTACATATATGGAAAAGCATTATATTCATTGGTTCTTACTTACTAGCGTGTACATGTTTTTGGATTAGGAAAAAGTTTAATTTTCGCCCTCTTCAGTCTAGGCAAACTGAGTCATGCTGCGCTGGTTTTGTATCTTGGCCTGATGCCGAAGCGTGGGCTCAAGTGGCAGAAGAGGAGGGCATGTAAGTTGGGCCAAAAAAACTTTGGTGATGCATATTTTTGAGGTTTCGTTCGTATGGTGTGGTTTCCTCATTCATCATACCAACAAGTCCGACAACCCAAGTTTCCAAGTCCCACAACAATTGATATGTCAACAACAGTGGATGGGTCAAAACTGGTATTGAATTGAGTTTCTCCCATCGGCCCATATATATGGAAAAGCATTATATTCATTGGTTCTTACTTACTAGCGTGTACAAGTTTTCGGATTAGGAAAGAGTTTAATTTTTGCCCTCTTCAGTCTAGGCAAACTGAGTCATGCTGCGCTGGTTTGGTATCTCGTCCTGATGCCGAATCGTGGGCTCAAGTGGAAGAAGATGAGGGCATGTAAGTCGGGCCAAAACTACTTTGGTGATGCATATTTTTTAGGTTTCTTTCCTATGGTGTGGTTTCCTCATTCATCATTCCAAGATATCCAACAACCCTCGATTCCGAGTCCCACAACATTTGATATGTTAACAACAGCGGATGGATCAAAACCTGTATTGAATTAAGTTTCTCCCACTGGCCTACATATCTGGAAAAGCGTTATATTCGTTGGTTCTTACTTACTAGCGTGTACAAGTTTTTGGATTAGGAAAAAGTTTAATTTTTGCCCTCTTCAGTCTAGGCAAACTGAGTCATGCTGCGCTAGTTTTGTATCTCGTCCTGATGCGGAAGCATGGGCTCAAGTGGCAGAAGATGAGGACAAGTAAGTTGGGCCAAAACAACTTTGGAGATGCATATTTTTGAGGTTTCTTTCCTATGGTGTGGTTTCCTCATTCATCATTCCAAGATGTCCAACAACCCTCGATTCTGAGTCCCACAACAATTGAAATGTTAATAACAGTGGCCGGATCAAAACCTGTATTGAATTAAATTTCTCCCATTGGCCTACATATACGGAAAAGCATTATATTCATTGGTTCCTATTTACTAGCGTGTACAAGTTTTCGGATTTGGAAAAAGTTTAATTTTCGCCCTCTTCAGTCTAGGCAAACTAAGTCATGCTGCGTTGGTTTTGTATCTCGTCCTGATGCCGAAGCGTGGGCTCAAGCGGCAGAAGATGAGGGCATGTAAGTCGGGCCAAAACAACTTTGGTGATGCATATTTTTGAGGTTTCGTTCCTATGGTGTGGTTTCCTCATTCATCATACCAACAAGTCCAACAACCTTCGTTTCCGAGTCCCAAAACAATTGATTTGTTAACAATAGTGGATGGATCAAAACTGGCATTGAATTAAGTTTCTCCCATTGGCCTACATATATGGAAAAGCATTATATTCATTGGTTCTTACTTACTAGCGTGTACAAGTTTTTTGGTTAGGAAAAAGTTTAATTTTCGCCCTCTTCAGTCTAGGCAAACTGAGTCATGCTGCGCTGGTTTTGTATCTTGGCCTGATGCCGAAGCGTGGGCTCAAGTGACAGATGAGCAGGGCATGTAAGTTGGGCCAAAACAACTTTGGTGATGAATATTTTTGAGGTTTCTTTCCTATGGTGTGGTTTCCTCATTCATCATACCAACATGTCCAACAACCCTTAATTCCGAGTCCCACAACAATTGATATGTTAACAACAGTGGATGGATCAAAACCTGTATTGAATTAAGTTTCTCCCACTGGCCTACATATCTGGAAAAGCGTTATATTCGTTGGTTCTTACTTACTAGCGTGTACAAGTTTTCGGATTAGGAAAAAGTTTAATTTTCGCCCTCTTCAGTCTAGGCAAACTGAGTCATGCTGCGTTGGTTTTATATCTCGCACTGATGCCAAGCGTGGGCTCACGTGGCAGAAGATGAGGGCATGTAAGTTGGGCCAAAACAACTTTGGTGATGCATATTTTTGAGGTTTCTTTCCTATGGTGTGGTTTCCTCATTCATCATACCAACATGTCCAACAACCCTCGATTCTGAGTCCCACAACAATTGATGTGTTAACAACAGTTGATGGATCAAAACCTGTATTGAATTAAGTTTTGCCCATCAGCCTACATATATAGAAAAGCATTATATTCGTTGGTTCTTACTTACTAGCGTGTACAAGTTTTCGGATTAGGAAAAAGTTTAATTTTCACCCTCTTCAGTCAAGGCAAACTGAGTCATGCTGTGCTGGTTTTGTATCTCATCCTGATGTCGAAGCGCGGGCTCAAGTGGCAGAAGAAGAGGGCTCGTAAGTTGGGCCAAAACAACTATGGTGATGCATATTTTTGAGGTTTCTTTCCTATGGTGTGTTTTCCTCTTTCATCATTCCAACAAGTCCAAAAACCCTCGATTCTGAGCCCCACAACAATTGATATGTTAACAACAGTGGATGGATCAAAACCTGTATTGAATTAAGTTTCTCCCATCAGCCTACATATATGGAAAAGCATTATATTCATTGGTTCCTGCATACTAGCGTGTAGAAGTTTTTGGATTAGGAAAAAGTTTAATTTTCGCCCTCTTCAGTCTAGGCAAACGGAGTCATGCTGCACTGGTTTTGTGTCTCGGACTGTTGCTGAAGCGTGGGCTCAAGTGGCAGAAGAGGAGGGCATGTAAATTTGGCTAAAACAACTTTGGTGATGCATATTTTTGAGGTTTCGTTCCTATGGTGTGGTTTCCTCATTCATATTCCCAACAAGTCCAACAACCCTCGATTCCGAGTCCCACAACAAATGATATGTTAACAACAGTGGATGGAAGAAAACCTGCGTTGAATTAAGTTTCTCCCGTCGGCCTACATATATGGAAAAGCATTATATTCATTGGTTCTTACTTACAAGCGTGTACAAGTTTTTGGATTAGGAAAAAGTTTAATTTTCGCCCTCTTCAGTCTAGGCAAACTGAGTCATGCTGCGCTGGTTTTGTATCTTGGCCTGATGCCGAAGCGTGGGCTCAAGTGGCGGAAGAGGGGGGCATGTAAGTTGGGCCAAAACAACTTTGGTGATGCATATTTTGTAGGTTTCGTTCCTATGGTGTGGTTTCCTCATTCATCATACCAACAACTCCAACAACCTTCGTTTCCAAGTCCCAAAACAATTGATATGTTAACAACAGTGGATGGATAAAAACTGGTATTGAATTAAGTTTCTCACATCGGCCTACATATATGGAAACGCATTATATTCATTGGCTCTTACTTACTAGCGTGTACAAGTTTTCGGATTAGGAAAAATTTTAATTTTTGCCCTCTTCAGTCTAGGCAAACTGAGTCATGCTGCGCTGGTGTTGTATCTCGTCCTGATGCTGAAGCGTGGGATTAAGTGGTAGAAGATGAGGGCATGTAAGTTGGGCCAAAACAACTTTGGTGATGCATATTTTTGGGGTTTCTTTCCTATGGTGTGGTTTCCTCATTCATCATACCAACAAGTCCAACAACCCTCGATTCCGTGTCCCACAACAAATGATATGTTAACAACAGTGGATGGAAGAAAACCTGTGTTGAATTAAGTTTCTCCCATCGGCCTACATATATGGAAAAGCATCATATTCATTGGTTCTTACTTACAAGCGTGTACAAGTTTTTGGATTAGGAAAAGTTTAATTTTCGCCCTCTTCAGTCTAGGCAAACTGAGTCATGCTGCGCTGGTTTTGTATCCTGGACTGTTGCCGAAGCGTGGGCTCATGTGGCGGAAGAGGAGGGCATGTAAGTTGGGCCAAAACAACTTTGGTGATGCATATTTTTGAGGTTTCGTTCCTATGGTGTGGTTTCCTCATTCATCATACCAACAAGTCCAACAACCTTCGTTTCCGAGTCCCAAAACAATTGATATGTTAGCAACAGTGGATGGATCAAAACTGGTATTGAATTAAGTTTCTCCCATCGGCCTACATATATGGAAAAGCATTATATTCATTGGTTGTTACTTACAAGCGTGTACAAGTCTTTGGATTAGGAAAAAGTTTAATTTTCTCCCTCTTCAGTCTAGGCAAACTGAGTCATGCTGCGCTGGTTTTGTATCTTGGCCTGATGCCGAAGCGTGGGCTCAAGTGGCGGAAGAGGAGGGCATGTAAGTTGGGCCAAAACAACTTTGGTGATGCATATTTTGTAGGTTTCGTTCCTATGGTGTGGTTTCCTCATTCATCAAACCAACAACTCCAACAACCTTCGTTTCCAAGTCCCAAAACAATTGATATGTTAACAACAGTGGATGGATAAAAACTGGTATTGAATTAAGTTTCTCACATCGGCCTACATATATGGAAACGCATTATATTCATTGGCTCTTACTTACTAGCGTGTACAAGTTTTCGGATTAGGAAAAATTTTAATTTTTGCCCTCTTCAGTCTAGGCAAACTGAGTCATGCTGCGCTGGTGTTGTATCTCGTCCTGATGCTGAAGCGTGGGATTAAGTGGTAGAAGATGAGGGCATGTAAGTTGGGCCAAAACAACTTTGGTGATGCATATTTTTGGGGTTTCTTTCCTATGGTGTGGTTTCCTCATTCATCATACCAACAAGTCCAACAACCCTCGATTCCGTGTCCCACAACAAATGATATGTTAACAACAGTGGATGGAAGAAAACCTGTGTTGAATTAAGTTTCTCCCATCGGCCTACATATATGGAAAAGCATCATATTCATTGGTTCTTACTTACAAGCGTGTACAAGTTTTTGGATTAGGAAAAGTTTAATTTTCGCCCTCTTCAGTCTAGGCAAACTGAGTCATGCTGCGCTGGTTTTGTATCCTGGACTGTTGCCGAAGCGTGGGCTCATGTGGCGGAAGAGGAGGGCATGTAAGTTGGGCCAAAACAACTTTGGTGATGCATATTTTTGAGGTTTCGTTCCTATGGTGTGGTTTCCTCATTCATCATACCAACAAGTCCAACAACCTTCGTTTCCGAGTCCCAAAACAATTGATATGTTAGCAACAGTGGATGGATCAAAACTGGTATTGAATTAAGTTTCTCCCATCGGCCTACATATATGGAAAAGCATTATATTCATTGGTTGTTACTTACAAGCGTGTACAAGTTTTTGGATTAGGAAAAAGTTTAATTTTCTCCCTCTTCAGTCTAGGCAAACTGAGTCATGCTGCGCTGGTTTTGTATCTTGGCCTGATGCTGAAGCGTGGGCTCAAGTGGCGGAAGAGGAGGGCATGTAAGTTGGGCCAAAACAACTTTGGTGATGCATATTTTGTAGGTTTCGTTCCTATGGTGTGGTTTCCTCATTCATCATACCAACAACTCCAACAACCTTCGTTTCCAAGTCCCAAAACAATTGATATGTTAACAACAGTGGATGGATCAAAACTGGTATTGAATTAAGTTTCTCACATCGGCCTACATATATGGAAACGCATTATATTCATTGGCTCTTACTTACTAGCGTGTACAAGTTTTCGGATTTGGAAAAATTTTAATTTTTGCCCTCTTCAGTCTAGGCAAACTGAGTCATGCTGCGCTGGTTTTGTATCTCGTCCTGATGCTGAAGCGTGGGATTAAGTGGCAGAAGATGAGGGCATGTAAGTTGGGCCAAAACAACTTTGGTGATGCATATTTTTGGGGTTTCTTTCCTATGGTGTGGTTTCCTCATTCATCATACCAACAAGTCCAACAACCCTCGATTCCGTGTCCCACAACAATTGATATGTTAACAACAGTGGATGGATCAAAACCTGTATTGAATTAAGTTTCTCCCTTTGGCCTACATATATGTAAAATCGTTATATTCAATGGTTCCTACTTACTAGCGTGTACAAGTTTTGGGATTAGGAAAAAGTTTAATTTTCGCCCTCTTCAGTCTAGGCAAACTAAGTCATGCTGCGTTGGTTTTGTATCTCGGACTGATGCCGAAGCGTGGGCTCACGTTGCAGAAGAGGAGGGCATGTAAGTTGGGCCAAAACAACTTTGGTGATGCATATTGTTGAGGTTTCTTTCCTATGGTGTGGTTTCAACATACCAACAAGTCCAACAACCCTCATTTCCCAGTCCCACAACAATTGATATGTTAACAACAGTGGATGGATCAAAACTGGTATTGAATTAAGTTTCTCCCATCGGCCTACATATATGGAAAAGCATTATATTCATTGGTTCTTACTTACTAGCGTGTACAAGTTTTCGGATTAGGAAAAAGTTTAATTTTCGCCCGCTTCAGTCTAGGCAAACTGTGTCATGCTGCGCTGGTTTTGTATCTCGTCCTGATGCTGAAGCGTGGGCTCAAGTGGCAGAAGAGGAGGGCATGTAAGTTGGGCCAAAACAACTTTGGTGATGCATATTTTTGAGGTTTCTTTCCTATGGTGTGGTTTCCTCATTCATCATACCAACATGTCCAACAACCCTCGATTCCGAGTCCCACAACAATTGATATGTTAGCAACAGTGGATGGATCAAAACCTGTATTGAATTACGTTTCTCCCACTGGCCTACATATCTGGAAAAGCGTTATATTCGTTGGTTCTTACTTACTAGCGTGTACAAGTTTTTGGATTAGGAAAAAGTTTAATTTTCGCCCTCTTCAGTCTAGGCAAACTGAGTCATGCTGCGCTAGTTTTGTATCTTGGCCTGATGCCGAAGCGTGGGCTCAACTGGCAGAAGAGGAGCGCATGTAAGTTGGGCCAAAGCAACTTTGGTGATGCATGTTTTTGAGGTTTCGTTCTTATGGTCTGGTTTCCTCATTCATCATACCAACAAGTCCAACAACCGTCATTTTCGAGTCCCACAACAATTGATATGTTAACAACAGTGGAAGGGTCAAAACTGGTTTTGAATTGAGTTTCTCCCATCGGCCTACATATATGGAAAAGCATTATATTCATTGGTTCCTGCATACTAGCGTGTAGAAGTTTTTGGATTAGGAAAAAGTTTAATTTTCGCCCTCTTCAGTCTAGGCAAACGGAGTCGTGCTGCACTGGTTTTGTGTCTCGGACTGTTGCTGAAGCGTGGGCTCAAGTGGCAGAAGAGGAGGGCATGTAAATTTGGCTAAAACAACTTTGGTGATGCATATTTTTGAGGTTTCGTTCCTATGGTGTGGTTTCCTCATTCATATTCCCAACAAGTCCAACAACCCTCGATTCCGAGTCCCACAACAAATGATATGTTAACAACAGTGGATCGATCAAAACTGGTATTGAATTAAGTTTCTCCCATCGGCCTACATATATGGAAAAGCATTATATTCATTGGTTGTTACTTACAAGCGTGTACAAGTTTTTGGATTAGGAAAAAGTTTAATTTTCTCCCTCTTCAGTCTAGGCAAACTGAGTCATGCTGCGCTGGTTTTGTATCTTGGCCTGATGCCGAAGCGTGGGCTCAAGTGGCGGAAGAGGAGGGCATGTAAGTTGGGCCAAAACAACTTTGGTGATGCATATTTTGTAGGTTTCGTTCCTATGGTGTGGTTTCCTCATTCATCATACCAACAACTCCAACAACCTTCGTTTCCAAGTCCCAAAACAATTGATATGTTAACAACAGTGGATGGATAAAAACTGGTATTGAATTAAGTTTCTCACATCGGCCTACATATATGGAAACGCATTATATTCATTGGCTCTTACTTACTAGCGTGTACAAGTTTTCGGATTAGGAAAAATTTTAATTTTTGCCCTCTTCAGTCTAGGCAAACTGAGTCATGCTGCGCTGGTGTTGTATCTCGTCCTGATGCTGAAGCGTGGGATTAAGTGGTAGAAGATGAGGGCATGTAAGTTGGGCCAAAACAACTTTGGTGATGCATATTTTTGGGGTTTCTTTCCTATGGTGTGGTTTCCTCATTCATCATACCAACAAGTCCAACAACCCTCGATTCCGTGTCCCACAACAAATGATATGTTAACAACAGTGGATGGAAGAAAACCTGTGTTGAATTAAGTTTCTCCCATCGGCCTACATATATGGAAAAACATCATATTCATTGGTTCTTACTTACAAGCGTGTACAAGTTTTTGGATTAGGAAAAGTTTAATTTTCGCCCTCTTCAGTCTAGGCAAACTGAGTCATGCTGCGCTGGTTTTGTATCCTGGACTGTTGCCGAAGCGTGGGCTCATGTGGCGGAAGAGGAGGGCATGTAAGTTGGGCCAAAACAACTTTGGTGATGCATATTTTTGAGGTTTCGTTCCTATGGTGTGGTTTCCTCATTCATCATACCAACAAGTCCAACAACCTTCGTTTCCGAGTCCCAAAACAATTGATATGTTAGCAACAGTGGATGGATCAAAACTGGTATTGAATTAAGTTTCTCCCATCGGCCTACATATATGGAAAAGCATTATATTCATTGGTTGTTACTTACAAGCGTGTACAAGTTTTTGGATTAGGAAAAAGTTTAATTTTCTCCCTCTTCAGTCTAGGCAAACTGAGTCATGCTGCGCTGGTTTTGTATCTTGGCCTGATGCCGAAGCGTGGGCTCAAGTGGCGGAAGAGGAGGGCATGTAAGTTGGGCCAAAACAACTTTGGTGATGCATATTTTGTAGGTTTCGTTCCTATGGTGTGGTTTCCTCATTCATCATACCAACAACTCCAACAACCTTCGTTTCCAAGTCCCAAAACAATTGATATGTTAACAACAGTGGATGGATCAAAACTGGTATTGAATTAAGTTTCTCACATCGGCCTACATATATGGAAACGCATTATATTCATTGGCTCTTACTTACTAGCGTGTACAAGTTTTCGGATTTGGAAAAATTTTAATTTTTGCCCTCTTCAGTCTAGGCAAACTGAGTCATGCTGCGCTGGTTTTGTATCTCGTCCTGATGCTGAAGCGTGGGATTAAGTGGCAGAAGATGAGGGCATGTAAGTTGGGCCAAAACAACTTTGGTGATGCATATTTTTGGGGTTTCTTTCCTATGGTGTGGTTTCCTCATTCATCATACCAACAAGTCCAACAACCCTCGATTCCGTGTCCCACAACAATTGATATGTTAACAACAGTGGATGGATCAAAACCTGTATTGAATTAAGTTTCTCCCTTCGGCCTACATATATGTAAAATCGTTATATTCAATGGTTCCTACTTACTAGCGTGTACAAGTTTTGGGATTAGGAAAAAGTTTAATTTTCGCCCTCTTCAGTCTAGGCAAACTAAGTCATGCTGCGTTGGTTTTGTATCTCGGACTGATGCCGAAGCGTGGGCTCACGTTGCAGAAGAGGAGGGCATGTAAGTTGGGCCAAAACAACTTTGGTGATGCATATTGTTGAGATTTCTTTCCTATGGTGTGGTTTCAACATACCAACAAGTCCAACAACCCTCATTTCCCAGTCCCACAACAATTGATATGTTAACAACAGTGGATGGATCAAAACTGGTATTGAATTAAGTTTCTCCCATCGGCCTACATATATGGAAAAGCATTATATTCATTGGTTCTTACTTACTAGCGTGTACAAGTTTTCGGATTAGGAAAAAGTTTAATTTTCGCCCGCTTCAGTCTAGGCAAACTGTGTCATGCTGCGCTGGTTTTGTATCTCGTCCTGATGCTGAAGCGTGGGCTCAAGTGGCAGAAGAGGAGGGCATGTAAGTTGGGCCAAAACAACTTTGGTGATGCATATTTTTGAGGTTTCTTTCCTATGGTGTGGTTTCCTCATTCATCATACCAACATGTCCAACAACCCTCGATTCCGAGTCCCACAACAATTGATATGTTAACAACAGTGGATGGATCAAAACCTGTATTGAATTAAGTTTCTCCCACTGGCCTACATATCTGGAAAAGCGTTATATTCGTTGGTTCTTACTTACTAGCGTGTACAAGTTTTTGGATTAGGAAAAAGTTTAATTTTCGCCCTCTTCAGTCTAGGCAAACTGAGTCATGCTGCGCTAGTTTTGTATCTTGGCCTGATGCCGAAGCGTGGGCTCAACTGGCAGAAGAGGAGCGCATGTAAGTTGGGCCAAAGCAACTTTGGTGATGCATGTTTTTGAGGTTTCGTTCTTATGGTCTGGTTTCCTCATTCATCATACCAACAAGTCCAACAACCCTCATTTTCGAGTCCCACAACAATTGATATGTTAACAACAGTGGAAGGGTCAAAACTGGTTTTGAATTGAGTTTCTCCCATCGGCCTACATATATGGAAAAGCATTATATTCATTGGTTCCTGCATACTAGCGTGTAGAAGTTTTTGGATTAGGAAAAAGTTTAATTTTCGCCCTCTTCAGTCTAGGCAAACGGAGTCGTGCTGCACTGGTTTTGTGTCTCGGACTGTTGCTGAAGCGTGGGCTCAAGTGGCAGAAGAGGAGGGCATGTAAATTTGGCTAAAACAACTTTGGTGATGCATATTTTTGAGGTTTCGTTCCTATGGTGTGGTTTCCTCATTCATATTACCAACAAGTCCAACAACCCTCGATTCCGAGTCCCACAACAAATGATATGTTAACAACAGTGGATGGAAGAAAACCTGTGTTGAATTAAGTTTCTCCCATCGGCCTACATATATGGAAAAGCATTATATTCATTGGTTCTTACATACCAGCGTGTACAAGTGTTTGGATTAGGAAAAAGTTTAATTTTCGCCCTCTTCAGTCTAGGCAAACTGAGTCATGCTGCGCTGGTTTTGTATCCCGGACTGTTGCCGAAGCGTGGGCTCAAGTGGCGGAAGAGGAGGGCATGTAAGTTGGGCCAAAACAACTTTGGTGATGCATATTTTTGAGGTTTCGTTCCTATGGTGTGGTTTCCTCATTCATCATACCAACAAGTCCAACAACCTTCGTTTCCGAGTCCCAAAACAATTGATATGTTAACAACAGTGGATGGATCAAAACTAGTATTGAATTAAGTTTCTCCCATCGGCCTACATATATGGAAAAGCATTATATTCATTGGTTGTTACTTACAAGCGTGTACAAGTTTTTGGATTAGGAAAAAGTTTAATTTTCTCCCTCTTCAGTCTAGGCAAACTGAGTCATGCTGCGCTGGTTTTGTATCTTGGCCTGATGCCGAAGCGTGGGCTCAAGTGGCGGAAGAGGAGGGCATGTAAGTTGGGCCAAAACAACTTTGGTGATGCATATTTTGTAGGTTTCGTTCCTATGGTGTGGTTTCCTCATTCATCATACCAATAACTCCAACAACCTTCGTTTCCAAGTCCCAAAACAATTGATATGTTAACAACAGTGGATGGATCAAAACTGGTATTGAATTAAGTTTCTCACATCGGCCTACATATATGGAAACGCATTATATTCATTGGCTCTTACTTACTAGCGTGTACAAGTTTTCGGATTAGGAAAAATTTTAATTTTTGCCCTCTTCAGTCTAGGCAAACTGAGTCATGCTGCGCTGGTTTTGTATCTCGTCCTGATGCTGAAGCGTGGGATTAAGTGGCAGAAGATGAGGGCATGTAAGTTGGGCCAAAACAACTTTGGTGATGCATATTTTTGGGGTTTCTTTCCTATGGTGTGGTTTCCTCATTCATCATACCAACAAGTCCAACAACCCTCGATTCCGTGTCCCACAACAAATGATATGTTAACAACAGTGGATGGAAGAAAACCTGTGTTGAATTAAGTTTCTCCCATCGGCCTACATATATGGAAAAGCATCATATTCATTGGTTCTTACTTACAAGCGTGTACAAGTTTTTGGATTAGGAAAAAGTTTAATTTTCGCCCTCTTCAGTCTAGGCAAACTGAGTCATGCTGCGCTGGTTTTGTATCCTGGACTGTTGCCGAAGCGTGGGCTCAAGTGGCGGAAGAGGAGGGCATGTAAGTTGGGCCAAAACAACTTTGGTGATGCATATTTTTGAGGTTTCGTTCCTATGGTGTGGTTTCCTCATTCATCATACCAACAAGTCCAACAACCTTCGTTTCCGAGTCCCAAAACAATTGATATGTTAACAACAGTGGATGGATCAAAACTGGTATTGAATTAAGTTTCTCCCATCGGCCTACATATATGGAAAAGCATTATATTCATTGGTTGTTACTTACAAGCGTGTACAGGTTTTTGGATTAGGAAAAAGTTTAATTTTCTCCCTCTTCAGTCTAGGCAAACTGAGTCATGCTGCGCTGGTTTTGTATCTTGGCCTGATGCCGAAGCGTGGGCTCAAGTGGCGGAAGAGGAGGGCATGTAAGTTGGGCCAAAACAACTTTGGTGATGCATATTTTGTAGGTTTCGTTCCTATGGTGTGGTTTCCTCATTCATCATACCAACAACTCCAACAACCTTCGTTTCCAAGTCCCAAAACAATTGATATGTTAACAACAGTGGATAGATCAAAACTGGTATTGAATTAAGTTTCTCACATCGGCCTACATATATGGAAACGCATTATATTCATTGGCTCTTACTTACTAGCGTGTACAAGTTTTCGGATTAGGAAAAATTTTAATTTTTGCCCTCTTCAGTCTAGGCAAACTGAGTCACGCTGCGCTGGTTTTGTATCTCGTCCTGATGCTGAAGCGTGGGATTAAGTGGCAGAAGATGAGGGCATGTAAGTTGGGCCAAAACAACTTTGGTGATGCATATTTTTGGGGTTTCTTTCCTATGGTGTGGTTTCCTCATTCATCATACCAACAAGTCCAACAACCCTCGATTCCGTGTCCCACAACAATTGATATATTAACAACAGTGGATGGATCAAAACCTGTATTGAATTAAGTTTCTCCCTTCGGCCTACATATATGTAAAATCGTTATATTCAATGGTTCCTACTTACTAGCGTGTACAAGTTTTGGGATTAGGAAAAAGTTTAATTTTCGCCCTCTTCAGTCTAGGCAAACTAAGTCATGCTGCGTTGGTTTTGTATCTCGGACTGATGCCGAAGCGTGGGCTCACGTTGCAGAAGAGGAGGGCATGTAAGTTGGGCCAAAACAACTTTGGTGATGCATATTGTTGAGATTTCTTTCCTATGGTGTGGTTTCAACATACCAACAAGTCCAACAACCCTCATTTCCCAGTCCCACAACAATTGATATGTTAACAACAGTGGATGGATCAAAACTGGTATTGAATTTAGTTTCTCCCATCGGCCTACATATATGGAAAAGCATTATATTCATTGGTTCTTACTTACTAGCGTGTACAAGTTTTCGGATTAGGAAAAAGTTTAATTTTCGCCCGCTTCAGTCTAGGCAAACTGTGTCATGCTGCGCTGGTTTTGTATCTCGTCCTGATGCCGAAGCGTGGGCTCAAGTGGCAAAAGAGGAGGGCATGTAAGTTGGGCCAAAACAACTTTGGTGATGCATATTTTTGAGGTTTCTTTCCTATGGTGTGGTTTCCTCATTCATCATACCAACATGTCCAACAACCCTCGATTCCGAGTCCCACAACAATTGATATGTTAACAACAGTGGATGGATCAAAACCTGTATTGAATTAAGTTTCTCCCACTGGCCTACATATCTGGAAAAGCGTTATATTCGTTGGTTCTTACTTACTAGCGTGTACAAGTTTTTGGATTAGGAAAAAGTTTAATTTTCGCCCTCTTCAGTCTAGGCAAACTGAGTCATGCTGCGCTAGTTTTGTATCTTGGCCTGATGCCGAAGCGTGGGCTCAACTGGCAGAAGAGGAGCGCATGTAAGTTGGGCCAAAGCAACTTTGGTGATGCATGTTTTTGAGGTTTCGTTCTTATGGTCTGGTTTCCTCATTCATCATACCAACAAGTCCAACAACCCTCATTTTCGAGTCCCACAACAATTGATATGTTAACAACAGTGGAAGGGTCAAAACTGGTTTTGAATTGAGTTTCTCCCATTGGCCTACATATATGGAAAAGCATTATATTCATTGGTTCCTGCATACTAGCGTGTAGAAGTTTTTGGATTAGGAAAAAGTTTAATTTTCGCCCTCTTCAGTCTAGGCAAACGGAGTCGTGCTGCACTGGTTTTGTGTCTCGGACTGTTGCTGAAGCGTGGGCTCAAGTGGCAGAAGAGGAGGGCATGTAAATTTGGCTAAAACAACTTTGGTGATGCATATTTTTGAGGTTTCGTTCCTATGGTGTGGTTTCCTCATTCATATTACCAACAAGTCCAACAACCCTCGATTCCGAGTCCCACAACAAATGATATGTTAACAACAGTGGATGGAAGAAAACCTGTGTTGAATTAAGTTTCTCCCATCGGCCTACATATATGGAAAAGCATTATATTCATTGGTTCTTACATACCAGCGTGTACAAGTGTTTGGATTAGGAAAAAGTTTAATTTTCGCCCTCTTCAGTCTAGGCAAACTGAGTCATGCTGCGCTGGTTTTGTATCCCGGACTGTTGCCGAAGCGTGGGCTCAAGTGGCGGAAGAGGAGGGCATGTAAGTTGGGCCAAAACAACTTTGGTGATGCATATTTTTGAGGTTTCGTTCCTATGGTGTGGTTTCCTCATTCATCATACCAACAAGTCCAACAACCTTCGTTTCCGAGTCCCAAAACAATTGATATGTTAACAACAGTGGATGGATCAAAACTAGTATTGAATTAAGTTTCTCCCATCGGCCTACATATATGGAAAAGCATTATATTCATTGGTTGTTACTTACAAGCGTGTACAAGTTTTTGGATTAGGAAAAAGTTTAATTTTCTCCCTCTTCAGTCTAGGCAAACTGAGTCATGCTGCGCTGGTTTTGTATCTTGGCCTGATGCCGAAGCGTGGGCTCAAGTGGCGGAAGAGGAGGGCATGTAAGTTGGGCCAAAACAACTTTGGTGATGCATATTTTGTAGGTTTCGTTCCTATGGTGTGGTTTCCTCATTCATCATACCAATAACTCCAACAACCTTCGTTTCCAAGTCCCAAAACAATTGATATGTTAACAACAGTGGATGGATCAAAACTGGTATTGAATTAAGTTTCTCACATCGGCCTACATATATGGAAACGCATTATATTCATTGGCTCTTACTTACTAGCGTGTACAAGTTTTCGGATTAGGAAAAATTTTAATTTTTGCCCTCTTCAGTCTAGGCAAACTGAGTCATGCTGCGCTGGTTTTGTATCTCGTCCTGATGCTGAAGCGTGGGATTAAGTGGCAGAAGATGAGGGCATGTAAGTTGGGCCAAAACAACTTTGGTGATGCATATTTTTGGGGTTTCTTTCCTATGGTGTGGTTTCCTCATTCATCATACCAACAAGTCCAACAACCCTCGATTCCGTGTCCCACAACAAATGATATGTTAACAACAGTGGATGGAAGAAAACCTGTGTTGAATTAAGTTTCTCCCATCGGCCTACATATATGGAAAAGCATCATATTCATTGGTTCTTACTTACAAGCGTGTACAAGTTTTTGGATTAGGAAAAAGTTTAATTTTCGCCCTCTTCAGTCTAGGCAAACTGAGTCATGCTGCGCTGGTTTTGTATCCTGGACTGTTGCCGAAGCGTGGGCTCAAGTGGCGGAAGAGGAGGGCATGTAAGTTGGGCCAAAACAACTTTGGTGATGCATATTTTTGAGGTTTCGTTCCTATGGTGTGGTTTCCTCATTCATCATACCAACAAGTCCAACAACCTTCGTTTCCGAGTCCCAAAACAATTGATATGTTAACAACAGTGGATGGATCAAAACTGGTATTGAATTAAGTTTCTCCCATCGGCCTACATATATGGAAAAGCATTATATTCATTGGTTGTTACTTACAAGCGTGTACAGGTTTTTGGATTAGGAAAAAGTTTAATTTTCTCCCTCTTCAGTCTAGGCAAACTGAGTCATGCTGCGCTGGTTTTGTATCTTGGCCTGATGCCGAAGCGTGGGCTCAAGTGGCGGAAGAGGAGGGCATGTAAGTTGGGCCAAAACAACTTTGGTGATGCATATTTTGTAGGTTTCGTTCCTATGGTGTGGTTTCCTCATTCATCATACCAACAACTCCAACAACCTTCGTTTCCAAGTCCCAAAACAATTGATATGTTAACAACAGTGGATAGATCAAAACTGGTATTGAATTAAGTTTCTCACATCGGCCTACATATATGGAAACGCATTATATTCATTGGCTCTTACTTACTAGCGTGTACAAGTTTTCGGATTAGGAAAAATTTTAATTTTTGCCCTCTTCAGTCTAGGCAAACTGAGTCACGCTGCGCTGGTTTTGTATCTCGTCCTGATGCTGAAGCGTGGGATTAAGTGGCAGAAGATGAGGGCATGTAAGTTGGGCCAAAACAACTTTGGTGATGCATATTTTTGGGGTTTCTTTCCTATGGTGTGGTTTCCTCATTCATCATACCAACAAGTCCAACAACCCTCGATTCCGTGTCCCACAACAATTGATATATTAACAACAGTGGATGGATCAAAACCTGTATTGAATTAAGTTTCTCCCTTCGGCCTACATATATGTAAAATCGTTATATTCAATGGTTCCTACTTACTAGCGTGTACAAGTTTTGGGATTAGGAAAAAGTTTAATTTTCGCCCTCTTCAGTCTAGGCAAACTAAGTCATGCTGCGTTGGTTTTGTATCTCGGACTGATGCCGAAGCGTGGGCTCACGTTGCAGAAGAGGAGGGCATGTAAGTTGGGCCAAAACAACTTTGGTGATGCATATTGTTGAGATTTCTTTCCTATGGTGTGGTTTCAACATACCAACAAGTCCAACAACCCTCATTTCCCAGTCCCACAACAATTGATATGTTAACAACAGTGGATGGATCAAAACTGGTATTGAATTTAGTTTCTCCCATCGGCCTACATATATGGAAAAGCATTATATTCATTGGTTCTTACTTACTAGCGTGTACAAGTTTTCGGATTAGGAAAAAGTTTAATTTTCGCCCGCTTCAGTCTAGGCAAACTGTGTCATGCTGCGCTGGTTTTGTATCTCGTCCTGATGCCGAAGCGTGGGCTCAAGTGGCAAAAGAGGAGGGCATGTAAGTTGGGCCAAAACAACTTTGGTGATGCATATTTTTGAGGTTTCTTTCCTATGGTGTGGTTTCCTCATTCATCATACCAACATGTCCAACAACCCTCGATTCCGAGTCCCACAACAATTGATATGTTAACAACAGTGGATGGATCAAAACCTGTATTGAATTAAGTTTCTCCCACTGGCCTACATATCTGGAAAAGCGTTATATTCGTTGGTTCTTACTTACTAGCGTGTACAAGTTTTTGGATTAGGAAAAAGTTTAATTTTCGCCCTCTTCAGTCTAGGCAAACTGAGTCATGCTGCGCTAGTTTTGTATCTTGGCCTGATGCCGAAGCGTGGGCTCAACTGGCAGAAGAGGAGCGCATGTAAGTTGGGCCAAAGCAACTTTGGTGATGCATGTTTTTGAGGTTTCGTTCTTATGGTCTGGTTTCCTCATTCATCATACCAACAAGTCCAACAACCCTCATTTTCGAGTCCCACAACAATTGATATGTTAACAACGGTGGAAGGGTCAAAACTGGTTTTGAATTGAGTTTCTCCCATCGGCCTACATATATGGAAAAGCATTATATTCATTGGTTCCTGCATACTAGCGTGTAGAAGTTTTTGGATTAGGAAAAAGTTTAATTTTCGCCCTCTTCAGTCTAGGCAAACGGAGTCGTGCTGCACTGGTTTTGTGTCTCGGACTGTTGCTGAAGCGTGGGCTCAAGTGGCAGAAGAGGAGGGCATGTAAATTTGGCTAAATTCACTTTGGTGATGCATATTTTTGAGGTTTCGTTCCTATGGTGTGGTTTCCTCATTCATATTCCCAACAAGTCCAACAACCCTCGATTCCGAGTCCCACAACAAATGATATGTTAACAACAGTGGATGGAAGAAAACCTGTGTTGAATTAAGTTTCTCCCATCGGCCTACATATATGGAAAAGCATTATATTCATTGGTTCTTACTTACAAGCGTGTACAAGTTTTTGGATTAGGAAAAAGTTTAATTTTCGCCCTCTTCAGTCTAGGCAAACTGAGTCATGCTGCGCTGGTTTTGTATCCCGGACTGTTGCCGAAGCGTGGGCTCAAGTGGCGGAAGAGGAGGGCATGTAAGTTGGGCCAAAACAACTTTGGTGATGCATATTTTTGAGGTTTCGTTCCTATGGTGTGGTTTCCTCATTCATCATACCAACAAGTCCAACAACCTTCGTTTCCGAGTCCCAAAACAATTGATATGTTAACAACAGTGGATGGATCAAAACTGGTATTGAATTAAGTTTCTCCCATCGGCCTACATATATGGAAAAGCATTATATTCATTGGTTGTTACTTACAAGCGTGTACAAGTTTTTGGATTAGGAAAAAGTTTAATTTTCTCCCTCTTCAGTCTAGGCAAACTGAGTCATGCTGCGCTGGTTTTGTATCTTGGCCTGATGCCGAAGCGTGGGCTCAAGTGGCGGAAGAGGAGGGCATGTAAGTTGGGCCAAAACAACTTTGGTGATGCATATTTTGTAGGTTTCGTTCCTATGGTGTGGTTTCCTCATTCATCATACCAACAACTCCAACAACCTTCGTTTCCAAGTCCCAAAACAATTGATATGTTAACAACAGTGGATGGATCAAAACTGGTATTGAATTAAGTTTCTCACATCGGCCTACATATATGGAAACGCATTATATTCATTGGCTCTTACTTACTAGCGTGTACAAGTTTTCGGATTAGGAAAAATTTTAATTTTTGCCCTCTTCAGTCTAGGCAAACTGAGTCATGCTGCGCTGGTTTTGTATCCCGGACTGTTGCCGAAGCGTGGGCTCAAGTGGCGGAAGAGGAGGGCATGTAAGTTGGGCCAAAACAACTTTGGTGATGCATATTTTTGAGGTTTCGTTCCTATGGTGTGGTTTCCTCATTCATCATACCAACAAGTCCAACAACCTTCGTTTCCGAGTCCCAAAACAATTGATATGTTAACAACAGTGGATGGATCAAAACTGGTATTGAATTAAGTTTCTCCCATCGGCCTACATATATGGAAAAGCAGTATATTCATTGGTTGTTACTTACAAGCGTGTACAAGTTTTTGGATTAGGAAAAAGTTTAATTTTCTCCCTCTTCAGTCTAGGCAAACTGAGTCATGCTGCGCTGGTTTTGTATCTTGGCCTGATGCCGAAGCGTGGGCTCAAGTGGCGGAAGAGGAGGGCATGTAAGTTGGGCCAAAACAACTTTGGTGATGCATATTTTGTAGGTTTCATTCCTATGGTGTGGTTTCCTCATTCATCATACCAACAACTCCAACAACCTTCGTTTCCAAGTCCCAAAACAATTGATATGTTAACAATAGTGGATGGATCAAAACTGGTATTGAATTAAGTTTCTCACATCGGCCTACATATATGGAAACG
The DNA here is from genome assembly GCA_022530915.1 of Paspalum notatum. Taxonomy (NCBI): domain Eukaryota; kingdom Viridiplantae; phylum Streptophyta; class Magnoliopsida; order Poales; family Poaceae; genus Paspalum; species Paspalum notatum. Next base: position 7,928,673 of record CM039683.1, read on the forward strand.
CATTATATTCATTGGCTCTTACTTACTAGCGTGTACAAGTTTTCGGATTAGGAAAAATTTTAATTTTTGCCCTCTTCAGTCTAGGCAAACTGAGTCATGCTGCGCTGGTTTTGTATCTCGTCCTGATGCTGAAGCGTGGGATTAAGTGGCAGAAGATGAGGGCATGTAAGTTGGGCCAAAACAACTTTGGTGATGCATATTTTTGGGGTTTCTTTCCTATGGTGTGGTTTCCTCATTCATCATACCAACAAGTCCAACAACCCTCGATTCCGTGTCCCACAACAATTGATATGTTAACAACAGTGGATGGATCAAAACCTGTATTGAATTAAGTTTCTACCTTCGGCCTACATATATGTAAAATCGTTATATTCAATGGTTCCTACTTACTAGCGTGTACAAGTTTTGGGATTAGGAAAAAGTTTAATTTTCACCCTCTTCAGTCTTGGCAAACTAAGTCATGCTGCGTTGGTTTTGTATCTCGGACTGATGCCGAAGCGTGGGCTCACGTTGCAGAAGAGGAGGGCATGTAAGTTGGGCCAAAACAACTTTGGTGATGCATATTGTTGAGATTTCTTTCCTATGGTGTGGTTTCAACATACCAACAAGTCCAACAACCCTCCTTTCCCAGTCCCACAACAATTGATATGTTAACAACAGTGGATGGATCAAAACTGGTATTGAATTAAGTTTCTCCCATCGGCCTACATATATGGAAAAGCATTATATTCATTGGTTCTTACTTACTAGCGTGTACAAGTTTTCGGATTAGGAAAAAGTTTAATTTTCGCCCGCTTCAGTCTAGGCAAACTGTGTCATGCTGCGCTGGTTTTGTATCTCGTCCTGATGCCGAAGCGTGGGCTCAAGTGGCAGAAGAGGAGGGCATGTAAGTTGGGCCAAAACAACTTTGGTGATGCATATTTTTGAGGTTTCTTTCCTATGGTGTGGTTTCCTCATTCATCATACCAACATGTCCAACAACCCTCGATTCCGAGTCCCACAACAATTGATATGTTAACAACAGTGGATGGATCAAAACCTATATTGAATTAAGTTTCTCCCACTGGCCTACATATCTGGAAAAGCGTTATATTCGTTGGTTCTTACTTACTAGCGTGTACAAGTTTTTGGATTAGGAAAAAGTTTAATTTTCGCCCTCTTCAGTCTAGGCAAACTGAGTCATGCTGCGCTAGTTTTGTATCTTGGCCTGATGCCGAAGCGTGGGCTCAACTAGCAGAAGAGGAGCGCATGTAAGTTGGGCCAAAGCAACTTTGGTGATGCATGTTTTTGAGGTTTCGTTCTTATGGTCTGGTTTCCTCATTCATCATACCAACAAGTCCAACAACCCTCATTTTCGAGTCCCACAACAATTGATATGTTAACAACAGTGGAAGGGTCAAAACTGGTTTTGAATTGAGTTTCTCCCATCGGCCTACATATATGGAAAAGCATTATATTCATTGGTTCTTACTTACTAGCGTGTACAAGTTTTCGGATTAGGAAAGAGTTTCATTTTCGCCCTCTTCAGTCTAGGCAAACTGAGTCATGCTGCACTGGTTTTGTATCTCGTCCTGATGCCGAAGCGTGGGCTCAAGCGGCAGAAGATGAGGGCATGTAAATTTGGCTAAATTCACTTTGGTGATGCATATTTTTGAGGTTTCGTTCCTATGGTGTGGTTTCCTCATTCATATTCCCAACAAGTCCAACAACCCTCGATTCCGAGTCCCACAACAAATGATATGTTAACAACAGTGGATGGAAGAAAACCTGTGTTGAATTAAGTTTCTCCCATCGGCCTACATATATGGAAAAGCATTATATTCATTGGTTCTTACTTACAAGCGTGTACAAGTTTTTGGATTAGGAAAAAGTTTAATTTTCGCCCTCTTCAGTCTAGGCAAACTGAGTCATGCTGCGCTGGTTTTGTATCCCGGACTGTTGCCGAAGCGTGGGCTCAAGTGGCGGAAGAGGAGGGCATGTAAGTTGGGCCAAAACAACTTTGGTGATGCATATTTTTGAGGTTTCGTTCCTATGGTGTGGTTTCCTCATTCATCATACCAACAAGTCCAACAACCTTCGTTTCCGAGTCCCAAAACAATTGATATGTTAACAACAGTGGATGGATCAAAACTGGTATTGAATTAAGTTTCTCCCATCGGCCTACATATATGGAAAAGCATTATATTCATTGGTTGTTACTTACAAGCGTGTACAAGTTTTTGGATTAGGAAAAAGTTTAATTTTCTCCCTCTTCAGTCTAGGCAAACTGAGTCATGCTGCGCTGGTTTTGTATCTTGGCCTGATGCCGAAGCGTGGGCTCAAGTGGCGGAAGAGGAGGGCATGTAAGTTGGGCCAAAACAACTTTGGTGATGCATATTTTGTAGGTTTCGTTCCTATGGTGTGGTTTCCTCATTCATCATACCAACAACTCCAACAACCTTCGTTTCCAAGTCCCAAAACAATTGATATGTTAACAACAGTGGATGGATCAAAACTGGTATTGAATTAAGTTTCTCACATCGGCCTACATATATGGAAACGCATTATATTCATTGGCTCTTACTTACTAGCGTGTACAAGTTTTCGGATTAGGAAAAATTTTAATTTTTGCCCTCTTCAGTCTAGGCAAACTGAGTCATGCTGCGCTGGTTTTGTATCCCGGACTGTTGCCGAAGCGTGGGCTCAAGTGGCGGAAGAGGAGGGCATGTAAGTTGGGCCAAAACAACTTTGGTGATGCATATTTTTGAGGTTTCGTTCCTATGGTGTGGTTTCCTCATTCATCATACCAACAAGTCCAACAACCTTCGTTTCCGAGTCCCAAAACAATTGACATGTTAACAACAGTGGATGGATCAAAACTGGTATTGAATTAAGTTTCTCCCATCGGCCTACATATATGGAAAAGCAGTATATTCATTGGTTGTTACTTACAAGCGTGTACAAGTTTTTGGATTAGGAAAAAGTTTAATTTTCTCCCTCTTCAGTCTAGGCAAACTGAGTCATGCTGCGCTGGTTTTGTATCTTGGCCTGATGCTGAAGCGTGGGATTAAGTGGCAGAAGATGAGGGCATGTAAGTTGGGCCAAAACAACTTTGGTGATGCATATTTTTGGGGTTTCTTTCCTATGGTGTGGTTTCCTCATTCATCATACCAACAAGTCCAACAACCCTCGATTCCGTGTCCCACAACAATTGATATGTTAACAACAGTGGATGGATCAAAACCTGTATTGAATTAAGTTTCTACCTTCGGCCTACATATATGTAAAATCGTTATATTCAATGGTTCCTACTTACTAGCGTGTACAAGTTTTGGGATTAGAAAAAAGTTTAATTTTCGCCCTCTTCAGTCTTGGCAAACTAAGTCATGCTGCGTTGGTTTTGTATCTCGGACTGATGCCGAAGCGTGGGCTCACGTTGCAGAAGAGGAGGGCATGTAAGTTGGGCCAAAACAACTTTGGTGATGCATATTGTTGAGATTTCTTTCCTATGGTGTGGTTTCAACATACCAACAAGTCCAACAACCCACATTTCCCAGTCCCACAACAATTGATATGTTAACAACAGTGGATGGATCAAAACTGGTATTGAATTTAGTTTCTCCCATCGGCCTACATATATGGAAAAGCATTATATTCATTGGTTCTTACTTACTAGCGTGTACAAGTTTTTGGATTAGGAAAAAGTTTAATTTTCGCCCGCTTCAGTCTAGGCAAACTGTGTCATGCTGCGCTGGTTTTGTATCTCGTCCTGATGCCGAAGCGTGGGCTCAAGTGGCAGAAGAGGAGGGCATGTAAGTTGGGCCAAAACAACTTTGGTGATGCATATTTTTGAGGTTTCTTTCCTATGGTGTGGTTTCCTCATTCATCATACCAACATGTCCAACAACCCTCGATTCCGAGTCCCACAACAATTGATATGTTAACAACAGTGGATGGATCAAAACCTGTATTGAATTAAGTTTCTCCCATCGGCCTACATATATGGAAAAGCATTATATTCATTGGTTCTTACTTACTAGCGTGTACATGTTTTTGGATTAGGAAAAAGTTTAATTTTCGCCCTCTTTAGTCTAGGCAAACTGAGTCATGCTGCGCTAGTTTTGTATCTTGGCCTGATGCCGAAGCGTGGGCTCAACTGGCAGAAGAGGAGCGCATGTAAGTTGGGCCAAAGCAACTTTGGTGATGCATGTTTTTGAGGTTTCGTTCTTATGGTCTGGTTTCCTCATTCATCATACCAACAAGTCCAACAACCCTCATTTTCGAGTCCCACAACAATTGATATGTTAACAACAGTGGAAGGGTCAAAACTGGCTTTGAATTGAGTTTCTCCCATCGGCCTACATATATGGAAAAGCATTATATTCATTGGTTCCTGCATACTAGCGTGTAGAAGTTTTTGGATTAGGAAAAAGTTTAATTTTCGCCCTCTTCAGTCTAGGCAAACGGAGTCGTGCTGCACTGGTTTTGTGTCTCGGACTGTTGCTGAAGCGTGGGCTCAAGTGGCAGAAGAGGAGGGCATGTAAATTTGGCTAAAACAACTTTGGTGATGCATATTTTTGAGGTTTCGTTCCTATGGTGTGGTTTCCTCATTCATATTACCAACAAGTCCAACAACCCTCGATTCCGAGTCCCACAACAAATGATATGTTAACAACAGTGGATGGAAGAAAACCTGTGTTGAATTAAGTTTCTCCCATCGGCCTACATATATGGAAAAGCATTATATTCATTGGTTCTTACTTACCAGCGTGTACAAGTGTTTGGATTAGGAAAAAGTTTAATTTTCGCCCTCTTCAGTCTAGGCAAACTGAGTCATGCTGCGCTGGTTTTGTATCCCGGACTGTTGCCGAAGCGTGGGCTCAAGTGGCGGAAGAGGAGGGCATGTAAGTTGGGCCAAAACAACTTTGGTGATGCATATTTTTGAGGTTTCGTTCCTATGGTGTGGTTTCCTCATTCATCATACCAACAAGTCCAACAACCTTCGTTTCCGAGTCCCAAAACAATTGATATGTTAACAATAGTGGATGGATCAAAACTGGTATTGAATTAAGTTTCTCCCATCGGCCTACATATATGGAAAAGCATTATATTCATTGGTTGTTACTTACAAGCGTGTACAAGTTTTTGGATTAGGAAAAAGTTTAATTTTCTCCCTCTTCAGTCTAGGCAAACTGAGTCATGCTGCGCTGGTTTTGTATCTTGGCCTGATGCCGAAGCGTGGGCTCAAGTGGCGGAAGAGGAGGGCATGTAAGTTGGGCCAAAACAACTTTGGTGATGCATATTTTGTAGGTTTCGTTCCTATGGTGTGGTTTCCTCATTCATCATACCAATAACTCCAACAACCTTCGTTTCCAAGTCCCAAAACAATTGATATGTTAACAACAGTGGATGGATCAAAACTGGTATTGAATTAAGTTTCTCACATCGGCCTACATATATGGAAACGCATTATATTCATTGGCTCTTACTTACTAGCGTGTACAAGTTTTCGGATTAGGAAAATTTTTAATTTTTGCCCTCTTCAGTCTAGGCAAACTGAGTCATGCTGCGCTGGTTTTGTATCTCGTCCTGATGCTGAAGCGTGGGATTAAGTGGCAGAAGATGAGGGCATGTAAGTTGGGCCAAAACAACTTTGGTGATGCATATTTTTGGGGTTTCTTTCCTATGGTGTGGTTTCCTCATTCATCATACCAACAAGTCCAACAACCCTCGATTCCGTGTCCCACAACAAATGATATGTTAACAACAGTGGATGGAAGAAAACCTGTGTTGAATTAAGTTTCTCCCATCGGCCTACATATATGGAAAAGCATCATATTCATTGGTTCTTACTTACAAGCGTGTACAAGTTTTTGGATTAGGAAAAAGTTTAATTTTCGCCCTCTTCAGTCTAGGCAAACTGAGTCATGCTGCGCTGGTTTTGTATCCTGGACTGTTGCCGAAGCGTGGGCTCAAGTGGCGGAAGAGGAGGGCATGTAAGTTGGGCCAAAACAACTTTGGTGATGCATATTTTTGAGGTTTCGTTCCTATGGTGTGGTTTCCTCATTCATCATACCAACAAGTCCAACAACCTTCGTTTCCGAGTCCCAAAACAATTGATATGTTAACAACAGTGGTTGGATCAAAACTGGTATTGAATTAAGTTTCTCCCATCGGCCTACATATATGGAAAAGCATTATATTCATTGGTTGTTACTTACAAGCGTGTACAAGTTTTTGGATTAGGAAAAAGTTTAATTTTCTCCCTCTTCAGTCTAGGCAAACTGAGTCATGCTGCGCTGGTTTTGTATCTTGGCCTGATGCCGAAGCGTGGGCTCAAGTGGCGGAAGAGGAGGGCATGTAAGTTGGGCCAAAACAACTTTGGTGATGCATATTTTGTAGGTTTCGTTCCTATGGTGTGGTTTCCTCATTCATCATACCAACAACTCCAACAACCTTCGTTTCCAAGTCCCAAAACAATTGATATGTTAACAACAGTGGATGGATCAAAACTGGTATTGAATTAAGTTTCTCACATCGGCCTACATATATGGAAACGCATTATATTCATTGGCTCTTACTTACTAGCGTGTACAAGTTTTCGGATTAGGAAAAATTTTAATTTTTGCCCTCTTCAGTCTAGGCAAACTGAGTCACGCTGCGCTGGTTTTGTATCTCGTCCTGATGCTGAAGCGTGGGATTAAGTGGCAGAAGATGAGGGCATGTAAGTTGGGCCAAAACAACTTTGGTGATACATATTTTTGGGGTTTCTTTCCTATGGTGTGGTTTCCTCATTCATCATACCAACAAGTCCAACAACCCTCGATTCCGTGTCCCACAACAATTGATATATTAACAACAGTGGATGGATCAAAACCTGTATTGAATTAAGTTTCTCCCTTCGGCCTACATATATGTAAAATCGTTATATTCAATGGTTCCTACTTACTAGCGTGTACAAGTTTTGGGATTAGGAAAAAGTTTAATTTTCGCCCTCTTCAGTCTAGGCAAACTAAGTCATGCTGCGTTGGTTTTGTATCTCGGACTGATGCCGAAGCGTGGGCTCACGTTGCAGAAGAGGAGGGCATGTAAGTTGGGCCAAAACAACTTTGGTGATGCATATTGTTGAGATTTCTTTCCTATGGTGTGGTTTCAACATACCAACAAGTCCAACAACCCTCATTTCCCAGTCCCACAACAATTGATATGTTAACAACAGTGGATGGATCAAAACTGGTATTGAATTTAGTTTCTCCCATCGGCCTACATATATGGAAAAGCATTATATTCATTGGTTCTTACTTACTAGCGTGTACAAGTTTTCGGATTAGGAAAAAGTTTAATTTTCGCCCGCTTCAGTCTAGGCAAACTGTGTCATGCTGCGCTGGTTTTGTATCTCGTCCTGATGCCGAAGCGTGGGCTCAAGTGGCAGAAGAGGAGGGCATGTAAGTTGGGCCAAAACAACTTTGGTGATGCATATTTTTGAGGTTTCTTTCCTATGGTGTGGTTTCCTCATTCATCATACCAACATGTCCAACAACCCTCGATTCCGAGTCCCACAACAATTGATATGTTAACAACAGTGGATGGATCAAAACCTATATTGAATTAAGTTTCTCCCACTGGCCTACATATCTGGAAAAGCGTTATATTCGTTGGTTCTTACTTACTAGCGTGTACAAGTTTTTGGATTAGGAAAAAGTTTAATTTTCGCCCTCTTCAGTCTAGGCAAACTGAGTCATGCTGCGCTAGTTTTGTATCTTGGCCTGATGCCGAAGCGTGGGCTCAACTGGCAGAAGAGGAGCGCATGTAAGTTGGGCCAAAGCAACTTTGGTGATGCATGTTTTTGAGGTTTCGTTCTTATGGTCTGGTTTCCTCATTCATCATACCAACAAGTCCAACAACCCTCATTTTCGAGTCCCACAACAATTGATATGTTAACAACGGTGGAAGGGTCAAAACTGGTTTTGAATTGAGTTTCTCCCATCGGCCTACATATATGGAAAAGCATTATATTCATTGGTTCCTGCATACTAGCGTGTAGAAGTTTTTGGATTAGGAAAAAGTTTAATTTTCGCCCTCTTCAGTCTAGGCAAACGGAGTCGTGCTGCACTGGTTTTGTGTCTCGGACTGTTGCTGAAGCGTGGGCTCAAGTGGCAGAAGAGGAGGGCATGTAAATTTGGCTAAATTCACTTTGGTGATGCATATTTTTGAGGTTTCGTTCCTATGGTGTGGTTTCCTCATTCATATTCCCAACAAGTCCAACAACCCTCGATTCCGAGTCCCACAACAAATGATATGTTAACAACAGTGGATGGAAGAAAACCTGTGTTGAATTAAGTTTCTCCCATCGGCCTACATATATGGAAAAGCATTATATTCATTGGTTCTTACTTACAAGCGTGTACAAGTTTTTGGATTAGGAAAAAGTTTAATTTTCGCCCTCTTCAGTCTAGGCAAACTGAGTCATGCTGCGCTGGTTTTGTATCCCGGACTGTTGCCGAAGCGTGGGCTCAAGTGGCGGAAGAGGAGGGCATGTAAGTTGGGCCAAAACAACTTTGGTGATGCATATTTTTGAGGTTTCGTTCCTATGGTGTGGTTTCCTCATTCATCATACCAACAAGTCCAACAACCTTCGTTTCCGAGTCCCAAAACAATTGATATGTTAACAACAGTGGATGGATCAAAACTGGTATTGAATTAAGTTTCTCCCATCGGCCTACATATATGGAAAAGCAGTATATTCATTGGTTGTTACTTACAAGCGTGTACAAGTTTTTGGATTAGGAAAAAGTTTAATTTTCTCCCTCTTCAGTCTAGGCAAACTGAGTCATGCTGCGCTGGTTTTGTATCTTGGCCTGATGCCGAAGCGTGGGCTCAAGTGGCGGAAGAGGAGGGCATGTAAGTTGGGCCAAAACAACTTTGGTGATGCATATTTTGTAGGTTTCATTCCTATGGTGTGGTTTCCTCATTCATCATACCAACAACTCCAACAACCTTCGTTTCCAAGTCCCAAAACAATTGATATGTTAACAACAGTGGATGGATCAAAACTGGTATTGAATTAAGTTTCTCACATCGGCCTACATATATGGAAACGCATTATATTCATTGGCTCTTACTTACTAGCGTGTACAAGTTTTCGGATTAGGAAAAATTTTAATTTTTGCCCTCTTCAGTCTAGGCAAACTGAGTCATGCTGCGCTGGTTTTGTATCTCGTCCTGATGCTGAAGCGTGGGATTAAGTGGCAGAAGATGAGGGCATGTAAGTTGGGCCAAAACAACTTTTGGTGATGCATATTTTTGGGGTTTCTTTCCTATGGTGTGGTTTCCTCATTCATCATACCAACAAGTCCAACAACCCTCGATTCCGTGTCCCACAACAATTGATATGTTAACAACAGTGGATGGATCAAAACCTGTATTGAATTAAGTTTCTACCTTCGGCCTACATATATGTAAAATCGTTATATTCAATGGTTCCTACTTACTAGCGTGTACAAGTTTTGGGATTAGGAAAAAGTTTAATTTTCGCCCTCTTCAGTCTTGGCAAACTAAGTCATGCTGCGTTGGTTTTGTATCTCGGACTGATGCCGAAGCGTGGGCTCACGTTGCAGAAGAGGAGGGCATGTAAGTTGGGCCAAAACAACTTTGGTGATGCATATTGTTGAGATTTCTTTCCTATGGTGTGGTTTCAACATACCAACAAGTCCAACAACCCTCCTTTCCCAGTCCCACAACAATTGATATGTTAACAACAGTGGATGGATCAAAACTGGTATTGAATTAAGTTTCTCCCATCGGCCTACATATATGGAAAAGCATTATATTCATTGGTTCTTACTTACTAGCGTGTACAAGTTTTCGGATTAGGAAAAAGTTTAATTTTCGCCCGCTTCAGTCTAGGCAAACTGTGTCATGCTGCGCTGGTTTTGTATCTCGTCCTGATGCCGAAGCGTGGGCTCAAGTGGCAGAAGAGGAGGGCATGTAAGTTGGGCCAAAACAACTTTGGTGATGCATATTTTTGAGGTTTCTTTCCTATGGTGTGGTTTCCTCATTCATCATACCAACATGTCCAACAACCCTCGATTCCGAGTCCCACAACAATTGATATGTTAACAACAGTGGATGGATCAAAACCTATATTGAATTATGTTTCTCCCACTGGCCTACATATCTGGAAAAGCGTTATATTCGTTGGTTCTTACTTACTAGCGTGTACAAGTTTTTGGATTAGGAAAAAGTTTAATTTTCGCCCTCTTCAGTCTAGGCAAACTGAGTCATGCTGCGCTAGTTTTGTATCTTGGCCTGATGCCGAAGCGTGGGCTCAACTGGCAGAAGAGGAGCGCATGTAAGTTGGGCCAAAGCAACTTTGGTGATGCATGTTTTTGAGGTTTCGTTCTTATGGTCTGGTTTCCTCATTCATCATACCAACAAGTCCAACAACCCTCATTTTCGAGTCCCACAACAATTGATATGTTAACAACAGTGGAAGGGTCAAAACTGGTTTTGAATTGAGTTTCTCCCATCGGCCTACATATATGGAAAAGCATTATATTCATTGGTTCTTACTTACTAGCGTGTAGAAGTTTTTGGATTAGGAAAATGTTTAATTTTCGCCCTCTTCAGTCTAGGCAAACGGAGTCGTGCTGCACTGGTTTTGTGTCTCGGACTGTTGCTGAAGCGTGGGCTCAAGCGGCAGAAGAGGAGGGCATGTAAGTCGGGCCAAAACAACTTTGGTGATGCATATTTTTGAGGTTTCGTTCCTATGGAGTGGTTTCCTCATTCATCATACCAACAAGTCCAACAACCTTCGTTTCCGAGTCCCAAAACAATTGATATGTTAACAATAGTGGATGGATCAAAACTGGCATTGAATTAAGTTTCTCCCATTGGCCTACATATATGGAAAAGCATTATATTCATTGGTTCTTACTTACTAGCGTGTACAAGTTTTTGGGTTAGGAACAAGTTTAATTTTCGCCCTCTTCAGTCTAGGCAAACTGAGTCATGCTGTGCTGGTTTTGTATCTTGGCCTGATGCCGAAGCGTGGGCTCAAGTGACAGATGAGCAGGGCATGTAAGTTGGGCCAAAACAACTTTGGTGATCCATATTTTTGAGGTTTTTTTCCTATGGTGTGGTTTCCTCATTCATCATACCAACATGTCCAACAACCCTCGATTCCGAGTCCCACAACAATTGATATGTTAACAACAGTGGATGGATCAAAACCTGTATTGAATTAAGTTTCTCGCACTGGCCTACATATCTGGAAAAGCATTATATTCGTTGGTTCTTACTTACTAGCGTGTACAAGCTTTCGGATTAGGAAAAAGTTTAATTTTTGCCTTCTTCAGTCTAGCCAAACTGAGTCATGCTGCGTTGGTTTTATATCTCGCACTGATGCCGAAGCGTGGGCTCACGTGGCAGAAGAGGAGGGCATGTAAGTTGGGCCAAAACAACTTTGGTGATGCATATTTTTGAGGTTTCTTTCCTATGGTGTGGTTTCCTCATTCATCATACCAACATGTCCAACAACCCTCGATTCTGAGTCCCACAACAATTGATGTGTTAACAACAGTTGACGGATCAAAACCTGTATTGAATTAAGTTTTGCCCATCGGCCTACATATATGGAAAAGCGTTATATTCGTTGGTTCTTACTAACTAGCATGTATAAGTTTTCGGATTAGGAAAAATTTTAATTTTCGCCCTCTTTAGTCAAGGCAAACTGAGTCATGCTGTGCTGGTTTTGTATCTCATCCTGATGTCGAAGCGCGTGCTCAAGTGGCAGAAGAAGAGGGCTCGTAAGTTGGGCCAAAACAACTATGGTGATGCATATTTTTGAGGTTTCTTTTGTATGGTGTGGTTTCCTCATTCATCGTACCAACAAGTCCGACAACCCTCGTTTCCGAGTCCCACAACAATTGATATGTTAACAACAGTGGATGGGTCAAAACTGGTATTGAATTGAGTTTCTCCCATCGGCCTACATATACGGAAAAGCATTATATTCATTGGTTCTTACTTACTAGCATGTACAAGTTTTCGGATTAGGAAAGAGTTTAATTTTTGCCCTCTTCAGTCTAGGCAAACTGAGCCATGCTGCGCTGGTTTGGTATCTTGTCCTGATGCCGAAGCGTGGGCTCAAGTGGCAGAAGATGAGGGCATGTAAGTCGGGCCAAAACAACTTTAGTGATGCATATTTTTTAGGTTTCTTTCCTATGGTGTGGTTTCCTCATTCATCATTCCAAGATGTCCAACAACCCTCGATTCTGAGTCCCACAACAATTGAAATGTTAATAACAGTGGATGGATCAAAACCTGTATTGAATTAAATTTCTCCCATCGGCCTACATATACAGAAAAGCATTATATTCATTGGTTCCTACTTACTAGCGTGTACAAGTTTTCGGATTTGGAAAAAGTTTAATTTTCGCCCTCTTCAGTCTAGGCAAACTGAGTCATGCTGCGTTGGTTTTGTATCTCGGACTGATGCCGAAGCATGGGTTCACATGGTAGAAGAGAAGGGCATGTATGTTGGGCCAAAACAACTTTGGTGATGTATATTTTTGAGGTTTCGTTCCTATGGTGGTTTTCTCATTCATCTTCCCAACAAGTCCAACAACCCTCGATTCCGAGTCCCACAACATTTGATATGTTAACAACAGCGGATGGATCAAAACTGGTATTGAATTAAGTTTCTCCCATTGGCCTACATATATGGAAAAGCATTATATTTATTGGTTCTTACTTGCTAGCGTGTACAAGTTTTCGGATTAGGAAAAAGTTTAATTTTCGCCCTCTTCAGTCTAGGCAAACTGAGTCATGCTGCGCTGGTTTTGTATCTCGTCCTGATGCGGAAGCATGGGCTCAAGTGGCAGAAGATGAGGACAAGTAAGTTGGGCCAAAACAACTTTGGAGATGCATATTTTTGAGGTTTCTTTCCTATGTTGTGGTTTCCTCATTCATCATTCCAAGATGTCCAACAACCCTCGATTCTGAGTCCCACAACAATTGAAATGTTAATAACAGTGGCCGGATCAAAACCTGTATTGAATTAAATTTCTCCCATCGGCCTACATATACGGAAAAGCATTATATTCATTGGTTCCTATTTACTAGCGTGTACAAGTTTTCGGATTTGGAAAAAGTTTAATTTTCGCCCTCTTCAGTCTAGGAAAACTGAGTCATGCTGCGTTGGTTTTGTATCTCGGACTGATGCCGAAGCATGGGTTCACATGGTAGAAGAGAAGGGCATGTAAGTTGGGCCAAAACAACTTTGGTGATGTATATTTTTGAGGTTTCGTTCCTATGGTGTGGTTTTCTCATTCATCTTCCCAACAAGTCCAACAACCCTCGATTCCGAGTCCCACAACATTTGATATGTTAACAACAGCGGATGGATCAAAACCTGTATTGAATTAAGTTTCTCCCATCGGCCTACATATATGGAAAAGCATTATATTCATTGGTACCTGCTTACTAGCGTGTACAAGTTTTTGGATTATGAAAAAGTTTAATTTTCGCCCTCTTCAGTCTAGGCAAACAGAGTCATGCTGCACTGGTTTTGTGTCTCGGACTGTTGCTGAAGCGTGGGCTTAAGTGGCAGAAGAGGAGGGCATGTAAATTGGGCCAAAACAAATTTCCTGATGCATATTTTGAGGTTCCGTTCCTATGGTGTGGTTTCCTCATTCATATTCCCTACAAGTACAACAACCCTCGATTCGGAGTCCCACAACAAATGATATGTTAACAACAGTGGATGGAACAAAACCTGTGTTGAATTAAGTTACTCCCATCGGCCTACACATATGGAAAAGCAGTATATTCATTGGTTCCTACTTACAAGCGTGTACAAGTTTTTGGATTAGGAAAAAGTTTAATTTTTGCCCTCTTCAGTCTAGGCAAACTGAGTCATGCTGCGCTGGTTTTGTATCTCGTCCTGATGCGGAAGCATGGGCTCAAGTGGCAGAAGATGAGGACAAGTAAGTTGGGCCAAAACAAGTTTGGAGATGCATATTTTTGAGGTTTCTTTCCTATGGTGTGGTTTCCTCATTCATCATTCCAAGATGTCCAACAACCCTCGATTCTGAGTCCCACAACAATTGAAATGTTAATAACAGTGGCCGGATCAAAACCTGTATTGAATTAAATTTCTCCCATCGGCCTACATATACGGAAAAGCATTATATTCATTGGTTCCTATTTACTAACGTGTACAAGTTTTCGGATTTGGAAAAAGTTTAATTTTCGCCCTCTTCACTCTAGGCAAACTGAGTCATGCTGCGTTGGTTTTGTATCTCGGACTGATGCCGAAGCATGGGTTCACATGGTAGAAGAGAAGGGCATGTAAGTTGGGCCAAAACAACTTTGGTGATGTATATTTTTGAGGTTTCGTTCCTATGGTGTGGTTTTCTCATTCATCTTCCCAACAAGTCCAACAACCCTCGATTCCGAGTCCCACAACATTTGATGTGTTAACAACAGCGGATGGATTAAAACCTGTATTGAATTAAGTTTCTCCCATCGGCCTACATATATGGAAAAGCATTATATTCATTGGTACCTGCTTACTAGCGTGTAAGTTGGGCCAAAACAACTTTGGCGATGCATATTTTTGAGGTTTCTTTCCTGTGGTGTGTTTTCCTCATTCATCATTCCAACATGTCCAACAACCCTCGATTCTGAGCCCCACAACAATTGATATGTTAACAACAGTGGACAGATCAAAAGCTGTATTGAATTAAGTTTCTCCCATCGGCCTACATATATGGAAAAGCATTATATCCATTGGTTCTTACATACTAGCGTGTACAAGTTTTCGGATTAGGAAAAGTTTAATTTTCGCCCTCTTCTGTCTAGGCAAACTGAGTCATGCTGCGTTGGTTTTGTATTTCGGACTGATGCCGAAGCATGAGCTCACGTGGCAGAAGAGGAGGGCATATAAGTTGGGCCAAAACAACTTTGGTGATGTATATTTTTGAGGTTTCGTTCCTATGGTGTGGTTTTCTCATTCATCTCCCCAACAAGTCCAACAACCCTCGATTCCGAGTCCCACAACATTTGATATGTTAACAACAGCGGATGGATCAAAACCTGTATTGAATTAAGTTTCTCCCATCGGCCTACGTATATGGAAAGGCATTATATTCATTGGTTCCTGCTTACTAGCATGTACTAGTTTTTGGATTCGGAAAAGTTTAATTTTCGCCCCCTTCAGTCTACGCAAACGGAGTCATGCTATGCTGGTTTTGTATCTCGTCCTGATGCCGAAGCGTGGGCATAAGTGGCAGAAGATGAGGGCGTGCAAGTCGGGCCAATACAACTTTGGTGATGCATATTTTTGAGGTTTCTTTCATATGGTGTGGTTTCCTCATTCATCATACCAACATGGCCAACAACACACGATTCCGAGTCCGACAACAATTGATATGTTAACAACAGTGGATGGAACAAAACCTGTATTGAATTAAGTTTCTCCCATCGGCCTACATATATGTAAAAGCATTATATTCATTGGTTCTTACTTACTAGCGTGTACATGTTTTTGGATTAGGAAAAAGTTTAATTTTCGCCCTCTTCAGTCTAGGCAAACTGAGTCATGCTGCGCTGGTTTTGTATCTTGGCCTGATGCCGAAGCATGGGCTCAAGTGGCAGAAGAGGAGGGCATGTAAGTTGAGCCAAAAAAACTTTGGTGATGCATATTTTTGAGGTTTCGTTCGTATGGTGTGGTTTCCTCATTCATCATACCAACAAGTCCGACAACCCTCGTTTCCGAGTCCCACAACAATTGATATGTTAACAACAGTGGATGGGTCAAAACTGGTATTGAATTGAGTTTCTCCCATCGGCCTACATATATGGAAAAGCATTATATTCATTGGTTCTTACTTACTAGCGTGTACAAGTTTTCGGAATAGGAAAGAGTTTAATTTTTGCCCTCTTTAGTCTAGGCAAACTGAGTCATGCTGCGCTGGTTTGGTATCTCGTCCTGATGCCGAAGCGTGGGCTCAAGTGGCAGATGATGAGGGCATGTAAGTCGGGCCAAAACAACTTTGGTGATGCATATTTTTTAGGTTTCTTTCCTATGGTGTGTTTCCTCATTCATCATTCCAACATGTCCAACAATCCTCGATTCTGAGTCCCACAACAATTGATATGTTTACAACAGTGGATGGATCAAAACCTGTATTGAATTAAGTTTCTCCCATCGACCCACATATATGGAAAAGCATTATATTCAATGGTTCCTATTTACTAGTGTGTACAAGTTTTCGGATTAGGAAAAAGTTTAATTTTCACCCTCTTCAGTCTAGGCAAACTGAGTCATGCTGCGCTGGTTTTGTGTCTTGTCCTGATGCCGAAGCGTGGGCTCAAGTGGCAGAAGAGGAGAGCATGTAAGTTGGTCCAAAACAACTTTGGTGATGCATATTTTTGAGGTTTCGTTCCTATGGTGTGATTTCCTCATTCATCATACCAACAAGTTCAACAACCCTCGATTCCGAGTCCCACAACAATTGATATGTTAACACCAATGGATGGATCAAAACTGGCATTGAATTAAGTTTCTCCCAACGGCCTACATATATGGAAAAGCATTATATTCATTGGTTCTTAGTTACTAGTGTGTACAAGTTTTCAGATTAGTAAAAACTTTAATTTTCGCCCTCTTCAGTCTGGGCAAACTGAGTCATGCTGCGCTAGTTTTGTATCTTGGCCTGATGTCGAAGCGTGGGCTCAAGTGGCAGAAGATGAGGGCATGTAAGTTGGGCAAAAAATAACTTTCCTGATGCATATTTTTAGGTTTCTTTCCTATGGTGTGGTTTCCTCATTCATCATTCCAACATGTCCAACAACCCTCGATTCTGAGTCCCATAACAATTCATATGTTAGCAACAGTGGACAGATCAAAACCAGTATTGAATTAAGTTTCTCCCATCGGCCTAAATATATGGAAAAGCATTATATTCATTGGTTCCTACTTACTAGCGTGTACAAGTTTTCGGATTAGGAAAAAGTTTAATTTTCGCCCTCTTCTATCTAGGCAAACTGAGTCATGCTGCGCTGGTTTTGTATCTCGGACTGATGCCGAAGCATGGGCTCACGTGGCAGAAGAGGAGGGCATGTAAGTTGGGCCAAAACAACTTTGGAGATGCATATTTTTGAGGTTTCATTCCTATGGTGTGGTTTTCTCATTCATCTTCCCAACAAGTCCATCAACCCTCGATTATGAGTCCCACAACATTTGATATGTTAACAACAGCGGATGGATCAAAACCTGTATTGAATTAAGTTTCTCCCATCGGTCTACATATATGAAAAAGCATTATATTCATTGGTTCCTACTTACTAGCGTGTACAAGTTTTTGGATTAGGAAAAAGTTTAATTTTCGCCCCCCTCAGTCTAGGCAAACTAAGTCACGCTGCGTTGGTTTTGTATCTCAGACTGATGCCGAAGCGTGGGCTCACGAGGCAGAAGAGGAGGGCATGTAAGTCAGGCAAAACAACTTTGGTGATGCATATTTTTGTGGTTTCCTCATTCATCATTCCAACAAGTCCAACAACTCTCGATTCCGAGTCCCACAACAATTGATATGTTAACAAAAGTGGATGGATCAAAACCTGTATTGAATTAAGTTTGTCCCATCGGCCTACATATATGGAAAAGCATTATATTCGTTGGTTCCTACTTACTAGCGTGTACAAGTTTTCGGATTAGGAAAAGTTTAATTTTCGCCCTCTTCAGTCTAGGCAAACTAAGTCATGCTGCGGTGGTTTTGTATCTCGGACTGATGCCGAAGCGTGGGCTCACGTGGCAGAAGAGGAGGGCTTGTAAGTTGGGCCGAAACAACTTTGGTGATGCATATTTTTGAGGTTTCGTTCCTATGGTGTGGTTTTCTCATTCATCTTCCCAACAAGTCCAACAACCCTCGATTCCGAGTCCCACAACAATTGATATGTTAACAACAGCGGATGGATCAAAACCTGTGTTGAATTAAGTTTCTTCCATCAGCCTACATATATGGAAAAGCATTGTATTCATTGGTTTCTACTTACTAGCGTCTACAAGTTTTTGGGTTAGGAAAAAGTTTAATTTTCGCCCTCTTCAGTCTAGGCAAACGGAGTCATGCTACACTGGTTTTGTATCTCGGATTGATGCCGAAGCGTGGGCTCAAGTGGCAGAAGGGAAGGGCATGTAAATTGGGCCAAAACAACTTTGGTGATGCATATTTTTGAGGTCTCGTTCCTATGGTGTGGTTTCGTCATTCATCTTCCCAACAATTCCAACAACCCTCGATTCCAAGTCCCACAACAAATGATATGTTAACAACAGTGGATGGAACAAAACCTGTATTGAATTAAGTTTCTCCCATAGGCCTACAAGTTTTTGGATTTGGAAAAAGTTTAATTTTCGCCCTCTTTAGTCTAGGCAGACTGAGTCATGCTGCGCTGGTTTTGTATCTCGGCCTGATGCCGAAGCATGGGCTCAAGTGGCAGAAGAGGAGGGCATGTAAGTTGGGCCAAAACAACTTCGGTGGTGCATATTTTTGAGGTTTCGTTCCTATGGTGTGGTTTCCTCATTCATCATAGCAACAAGTCCAACAACCCACGATTTTGAGTCCCACAACAATTGATATGTTAACAACAGTGGATGGATCTAAACTGGTATTGAATTAAGTTTCTCCCATCAGCCTACATATATGGAGAAGCATTATATTCATTGGTTCTTACTTACTATCGTGTACAAGTTTTTGGATTAGGAAAAAGTTTAATTTTCGCCCTCTTCAGTCTAGGCAAACTGAGTCATGCTGCGCTGGTTTTGTATCTTGTCCTGATGCCGAAGCGTGGGCTCAAGTGGCAGAAGAGGAGAGCATGTAAGTTGGTCCAAAACAACTTTGGTGATGAATATTTTTGAGGTTTCGTTCCTATGGTGTGATTTCCTCATTCATCATACCAACAAGTTCAACAACCCTCGATTCCGAGTCCCACAACAATTGATATGTTAACACCAATGGATGGATCAAAACTGGCATTGAATTAAGTTTCTCCCAACGGCCTACATATATGGAAAAGCATTATATTCATTGGTTCTTACTTACTAGCGTGTACAAGTTTTCAGATTAGTAAAAACTTTAATTTTCGCCCTCTTCAGTCTGGGCAAATTGAGTCATGCTGCGCTAGTTTTGTATCTTGGCCTGATGCCGAAGCGTGGGCTCAAGTGGCAGAAGATGAGGGCATGTAAGTTGGGCAAAAAACAACTTTGGTGATGCATATTTTTAGGTTTCTTTCCTATGGTGTGGTTTCCTCATTCATCATTCCAACATGTCCAACCTCCCTCGATTCTGAGTCCCATAACAATTCATATGTTAGCAACAGTGGACGGATCAAAACCAGTATTGAATTAAGTTTCTCCCATCGGCCTACATATATGGAAAAGCATTATATTCATTGGTTCCTACTTACTAGCGTGTACAAGTTTTCGGATTAGGAAAAAGTTTAATTTTCGCCCTCTTCTATCTAGGCAAACTGAGTCATGCTGCGCTGGTTTTGTATCTCGGACTGATGCCGAAGCATGGGCTCACGTGGCAGAAGAGGAGGGCTTGTAAGTTGGGCCAAAACAACTTTGGAGATGCATATTTTTGAGGTTTCATTCCTATGGTGTGGTTTTCTCATTCATCTTCCCAACAAGTCCATCAACCCTCGATTCCGAGTCCCACAACATTTGATATGTTAACAACAGCGGATGGATTAAAACCTGTATTGAATTATGTTTCTCCCATCGGTCTACATATATGAAAAAGCATTATATTCATTGGTTCCAACTTACTAGCGTGTACAAGTTTTTGGATTAGGAAAAAGTTTAATTTTCGCCCCCCTCACTCTAGGCAAACTAAGTCACGCTGCGTTGGTTTTGTATCTCAGACTGATGCCGAAGCGTGGGCTCACGAGGCAGAAGAGGAGGGCATGTAAGTCAGGCAAAACAACTTTGGTGATGCATATTTTTGTGGTTTCCTCATTCATCATTCCAACATGTCCAACAACTCTCGATTCCGAGTCCCACAACAATTGATATGTTAACAAAAGTGGATGGATCAAAACATGTATTGAATTAAGTTTGTCCCATCGGCCTACATATATGGAAAAGCATTATATTCGTTGGTTCCTACTTACTAGCGTGTACAAGTTTTCGGATTAGGAAAAAGTTTAATTTTCGCCCTCTTCAGTCTAGGCAAACTAAGTCATGCTGCGGTGGTTTTGTATCTCGGACTGATGCCGAAGCGTGGGCTCACGTGGCAGAAGAGGAGGGCTTGTAAGTTGGGCCGAAACAACTTTGGTGATGCATATTTTTGAGGTTTCGTTCCCATGGTGTGGTTTTCTCATTCATCTTCCCAACAAGTCCAACAACCCTCGATTCCGAGTCCCACAACAATTGATATGTTAACAACAGCGGATGGATCAAAACCTGTGTTGAATTAAGTTTCTTCCATCGGCCTACATATATGGAAAACCATTGTATTCATTGGTTCCTACTTACTAGCGTCTACAAGTTTTTGGGGTAGGAAAAAGTTTAATTTTCGCCCTCTTCAGTCTAGGCAAATGGAGTCATGCTACACTGGTTTTGTATCTCGGATTGATGCCGAAGCATGGGCTCAAGTGGCAGAAGGGAAGGGCATGTAAATTGGGCCAAAACAACTTTGGTGATGCATATTTTTGAGGTCTCGTTCCTATGGTGTGGTTTCGTCATTCATCTTCCCAACAATTCCAACAACCCTCGATTCCAAGTCCCACAACAAATGATATGTTAACAACAGTGGATGGAACAAAACCTGTATTGAATTAAGTTTCTCCCATATGCCTACAAGTTTTTGGATTTGGAAAAAGTTTAATTTTCGCCCTCTTTAGTCTAGGCAGACTGAGTCATGCTGCGCTGGTTTTGTATCTCGGCCTGATGCCGAAGCATGGTCTCAAGTGGCAGAAGAGGAGAGCATGTAAGTTGGGCCAAAACAACTTCGGTGGTGCATATTTTTGAGGTTTCGTTCCTATGGTGTGGTTTCCTCATTCATCGTAGCAACAAGTCCAACAACCCACGATTTTGAGTCCCACAACAATTGATATGTTAACAATAGTGGATGGATCTGAACTGGTATTGAATTAAGTTTCTCCCATCAGCCTACATATATGGAGAAGCATTATATTCATTGCTTCTTACTTACTATCGTGTACAAGTTTTTGGATTAGGAAAAAGTTTAATTTTCGTCCTCTTCAGTCTAGGCAAACTGAGTCATGCTGCGCTGGTTTTGTATCTTCTCCTGATGCCGAAGCGTGGGCTCAAGTGGCAGAAGAGGAGAGCATGTAAGTTGGTCCAAAACAACTTTGGTGATGCATATTTTTGAGGTTTCGTTCCTATGGTGTGATTTCCTCATTCATCATACCAACAAGTTCAACAACCCTCGATTCCGAGTCCCACAACAATTGATATGTTAACACCAATGGATGGATCAAAACTGGCATTGAATTAAGTTTCTCCCAATGGCCTACATATATGGAAAAGCATTATATTCATTGGTTCTTACTTACTAGCGTGTACAAGTTTTCAGATTAGTAAAAACTTTAATTTTCGCCCTCTTCAGTCTGGGCAAATTGAGTCATGCTGCGCTAGTTTTGTATCTTGGTCTGATGCCGAAGCGTGGGCTCAAGTGGCAGAAGATGAGGGCATGTAAGTTGGGCAAAAAACAACTTTGGTGATGCATATTTTTAGGTTTCTTTCCTATGGTGTGGTTTCCTCATTCATCATTCCAACATGTCCAACCACCCTCGATTCTGAGTCCCATAACAATTCATATGTTAGCAACAGTGGACGGATCAATACCAGTATTGAATTAAGTTTCTCCCATCGGCCTACATATATGGAAAAGCATTATATTCATTGGTTCCTACTTACTAGCGTGTACAAGTTTTCGGATTAGGAAAAAGTTTAATTTTCGCCCTCTTCTATCTAGGCAAACTGAGTCATGCTGCGCTGGTTTTGTATCTCGGACTGATGCCGAAGCATGGGCTCACGTGGCAAAAGAGGAGGGCATGTAAGTTGGGCCAAAACAACTTTGTAGATGCATATTTTTGAGGTTTCATTCCTATGGTATGGTTTTCTCATTCATCTTCCCAACAAGTCCATCAACCCTCGATTCCGAGTCCCACAACATTTGATATGTTAACAACAGCGGATGGATCAAAACCTGTATTGTATTAAGTTTCTCCCATCGGTCTACATATATGAAAAAGCATTATATTCATTGGTTCCTACTTACTAGCGTGTACAAGTTTTTGGATTAGGAAAAAGTTTAATTTTCGCCCCCCTCAGTCTAGGCAAACTAAGTCACGCTGCGTTGGTTTTGTATCTCAGACTGATGCCGAAGCGTGGGCTCACGAGGCAGAAGAGGAGGGCATGTAAGTCAGGCAAAACAACTTTGGTGATGCATATTTTTGTGGTTTCCTCATTCATCATTCCAACATGTCCAACAACTCTCGATTCTGAGTCCCACAATAATTGATATGTTAACAAAAGTGGATGGATCAAAACCTATATTGAATTAAGTTTGTCCCATCGGCCTACATATATGGAAAAGCATTATATTCGTTGGTTCCTACTTACTAGCGTGTACAAGTTTTCGGATTAGGAAAAAGTTTAATTTTCGCCCTCTTCAGTCTAGGCAAACTAAGTCATGCTGCGGTGGTTTTGCATCTCGGACTGATGCCGAAGCGTGGGCTCACGTGGCAGAAGAGGAGGGCTTGTAAGTTGGGCCGAAACAACTTTGGTGATGCATATTTTTGAGGTTTCGTTCCTATGGTGTGGTTTTCTCATTCATCTTCCCAACAAGTCCAACAACCCTCGATTCCGAGTCCCACAACAATTGATATGTTAACAATAGCGGATGGATCAAAACCTGTGTTGAATTAAGTTTCTTCCATCGGCCTACATATATGGAAAAGCATTGTATTCATTGGTTCCTACTTACTAGCGTCTACAAGTTTTTGGGTTAGGAAAAAGTTTAATTTTCGCCCTCTTCAGTCTAGGCAAACGGAGTCATGCTACACTGGTTTTGTATCTCGGATTGATGCCGAAGCGTGGGCTCAAGTGGCAGAAGGGAAGGGCATGTAAATTGGGCCAAAACAACTTTGGTGATACATATTTTTGAGGTCTCGTTCCTATGGTGTGGTTTCGTCATTCATCTTCCCAACAATTCCAACAACCCTCGATTCCAAGTCCCACAACAAATGATATGTTAACAACAGTGGATGGAACAAAACCTGTATTGAATTAAGTTTCTCCCATAGGCCTACAAGTTTTTGGATTTGGAAAAAGTTTAATTTTCGCCCTCTTTAGTCTAGGCAGACTGAGTCATGCTGCGCTGGTTTTGTATCTCGGCCTGATGCCGAAGCATGGGCTCAAGTGGCAGAAGAGGAGGGCATGTAAGTTGGGCCAAAACAACTTCGGTGGTGCATATTTTTGAGGTTTCGTTCCTATGGTGTGGTTTCCTCATTCATCATAGCAACAAGTCCAACAACCCACGATTTTGAGTACCACAACAATTGATATGTTAACAACAGTGGATGGATCTAAACTGGTATTGAATTAAGTTTCTCCCATCAGCCTACATATATGGAGGAGCATTATATTCATTGGTTCTTACTTACTATCGTGTACAAGTTTTTAGATTAGGAAAAAGTTTAATTTTCGCCCTCTTCAGTCTAGGCAAACTGAGTCATGCTGCGCTGGTTTTGTATCTTGTCCTAATGCCGAAGCGTGGGCTCAAGTGGCAGAAGAGGAGAGCATGTAAGTTGGTCCAAAACAACTTTGGTGATGCATATTTTTGAGGTTTCGTTCCTATGGTGTGATTTCCTCATTCATCATACCAACAAGTTCAACAACCCTCGATTCCGAGTCCCACAACAATTGATATGTTAACACCAATGGATGGATCAAAACTGGCATTGAATTAAGTTTCTCCCAACGGCCTACATATATGGAAAAGCATTATATTCATTGGTTCTTACTTACTAGCGTGTACAAGTTTTCAGATTAGTAAAAACTTTAATTTTCGCCCTCTTCAGTCTAGGCAAACTGAGTCATGCTGCGCTAGTTTTGTATCTTGGTCTGATGCCGAAGCGTGGGCTGAAGTGGCAGAAGATGAGGGCATGTAAGTTGGGCAAAAAACAACTTTGGTGATGCATATTTTTAGGTTTCTTTCCTATGGTGTGGTTTCCTCATTCATCATTCCAACATGTCCAACAACCCTCGATTCTGAGTCCCATAACAATTCATATGTTAGCAACAGTGGACGGATCAATACCAGTATTGAATTAAGTTTCTCCCATCGGCCTACATATATGGAAAAGCATTATATTCATTGGTTCCTACTTACTAGTGTGTACAAGTTTTCGGATTAGGAAAAAGTTTAATTTTCGCCCTCTTCTATCTAGGCAAACTGAGTCATGCTGCGCTGGTTTTGTATCTCAGACTGATGCCGAAGCATGGGCTCACGTGGCAGAAGAGGAGGGCATGTAAGTTGGGCCAAAACAACTTTGGAGATGCATATTTTTGAGGTTTCATTCCTATGGTGTGGTTTTCTCATTCATCTTCCCAACAAGTCCATCAACCCTCGATTCCGAGTCCCACAACATTTGATATGTTAACAACAGCAGATGGATCAAAACCTGTATTGAATTAAGTTTCTCCCATCGGTCTAGATATATGAAAAAGCATTATATTCATTGGTTCCTACTTACTAGCGTGTACAAGTTTTTGGATTAGGAAAAAGTTTAATTTTCGCCCCCCTCAGTCTAGGCAAACTAAGTCACGCTGCGTTGGTTTTGTATCTCAGACTGATGCCGAAGCGTGGGCTCACGAGGCAAAAGAGGAGGGCTTGTAAGTCAGGCAAAACAACTTTCGTGATGCATATTTTTGTGGTTTCCTCATTCATCATTCCAACATGTCCAACAACTCTCGATTCCGAGTCCCACAACAATTGATATGTTAACAAAAGTGGATGGATCAAAACTTGTATTGAATTAAGTTTGTCCCATCGGCCTACATATATGGAAAAGCATTATATTCGTTGGTTCCTACTTACTAGCGTGTACAAGTTTTCGGATTGGGAAAAATTTTAATTTTCGCCCTCTTCAGTCTAGGCAAACTAAGTCATGCTGCGGTGGTTTTGTATCTCGGACTGATGCCGAAGCGTGGGCTCACGTGGCAGAAGAGGAGGGCTTGTAAGTTGGGCCGAAACAACTTTGGTGATGCATATTTTTGAGGTTTCGTTCCTATGGTGTGGTTTTCTCATTCATCTTCCCAACAAGTCCAACAACCCTCGATTCCGAGTCCCACAACAATTGATATGTTAACAACAGCGGATGGATCAAAACCTGTGTTGAATTAAGTTTCTTCCATCGGCCTACATATATGGAAAAGCATTGTATTCATTGGTTCCTACTTACTAGCGTCTACAAGTTTTTGGGTTAGGAAAAAGTTTAATTTTCGCCCTCTTCAGTCTAGGCAAACGGAGTCTTGCTACACTGGTTTTGTATCTCGGATTGATGCCGAAGCGTGGGCTCAAGTGGCAGAAGGGAAGGGCATGTAAATTGGGCCAAAACAACTTTGGTGATGCATATTTTTGAGGTCTCGTTCCTATGGTGTGGTTTCGTCATTCATCTTCCCAACAATTCCAACAACCCTCGATTCCAAGTCCCACAACAAATGATATGTTAACAACAGTGGATGGAACAAAACCTGTATTGAATTAAGTTTCTCCCATAGGCCTACAAGTTTTTGGATTTGGAAAAAGTTTAATTTTCGCCCTCTCTAGTCTAGGCAGACTGAGTCATGCTGCGCTGGTTTTGTATCTCGGCCTGATGCCGAAGCATGGGCTCAAGTGGCAGAAGAGGAGGGCATGTAAGTTGGGCCAAAACAACTTCGGTGGTGCATATTTTTGAGGTTTCGTTCCTATGGTGTGGTTTCCTCATTCATCATAGCAACAAGTCCAACAACCCACGATTTTGAGTCCCACAACAATTGATATGTTAACAACAGTGGATGGATCTAAACTGGTATTGAATTAAGTTTCTCCCATCAGCCTACATATATGGAGAAGCATTATATTCATTGGTTCTTACTTACTATCGTGTACAAGTTTTTGGATTAGGAAAAAGTTTAATTTTCGCCCTCTTCAGTCTAGGCAAACTGTGTCATGCTGCGCTGGTTTTGTATCTCGTCCTGATGCCGAAGCGTGGGCTCAAGTGGCAGAAGATCAGGGCATGTAAGTCGGGCCAAAACAACTTTGGTGATGCATATTTTTGAGGTTTCTTTCCTTTGTTGTGGTTTCCACATTCATCATACCAACATGTCCAACAACCCTCGATTCTGAGTACCACAACATTGATATGTTAACAACAGTGGACAGATCAAAACCTGTATTGAATTAAGTTTCTCCCATCGGCCTACATATATGGAAAAGCATTATATTCATTGGTTCCTACCTACTAGCGTGTACAAGTTTTCGGATTACGAAAAAGTTTAATTTTCGCCCTCTTCAGTCTAGGCAAACTGAGTCATGCTGCATTGGTTTTTTATCACGGACTGATGCCGAAGCGTGGGCTCACGTGGCAGAAGAGGAGGGCATGTAAGTTGGGCCAAAACAACTTTGGTGACGCATATTTTTGAGGTTTCGTTCCTATGGTGTGGTATTGTCATTCATCTTCCCAGCAAGTCCAACAACCCTCGATTCCGAGTCCCACAACATTTGATATGTTAACTACAGCGGATGGATCAAAACCTGTATTGAATTAAGTTTCTCCCAAAGGCCTACATATATGGAAAAGCATTATATTTATTAGTTCTTACTTACTAGCGTGTACAGCTTTTTAGATTTGGAAAAAGTTTAATTTTCGCCCTCTTTAGTCTAGGCAAACTGAGTCATGCTGCGCTGGTGTCAGACTCGGTTTTATAAACAAAACCAGATGACACTATATGTGTGCCCAGGATCTATTTCCCACACATACAGCCGACTTCATTAGTGAATATCAAGAGACAGTGCATTATATAAGCGTATAAAACTTACATTTGACACAAAGGTCAATATATCAGAGTGTAGCGGAACTTCTATCTCGTAGCGGAACTCCATCTTCACAAGAAAGTTGACAGGGGGCACGTACGCCTAAACAGATTGTAAACTTCTGGATCCACGCTGGTTTTGTATCTTGGCCTGATGCCGAAGCGTGGGCTCAAGTGGCAGAAGAGGAGCGCATGTAAGTTGGGCCAAAAAAACTTTGGTGATGCATGTTTTTGAGGTTTCGTTCGTATGGTGTTGTTTCCTCATTCATCATACCAACAAGTCCGACAACCCTCGTTTCCGAGTCCCACGACAATTGATATGTTAACAACAGTGGATGGGTCAAAACTGGTATTGAATTGAGTTTCTCCCATCGGCCTACATATATGGAAAAGCATTATATTCATTGGTTCTTACTTACTAGCGTGTACAAGTTTTCGGATTAGGAAAGAGTTTAATTTTTGCCCTCTTCAGTCTAGGCAAACTGAGCCATGCTGTGCTGGTTTTGTATCTTGGCCTGATGCCGAAGCGTGGGCTCAAGTGACAGAAGATGAGGGCATGTAAGTTGGGCCAAAACAACTTTGGTGATGCATATTTTTTAGGTTTCTTTCCTATGGTGTGGTTTCCTCATTCATCATACCAACATGTCCAACAACCCTCGATTCCGAGTCCCACAACAATTGAAATGTTAATAACAGTGGACGGATCAAAACCTGTATTGAATTAAGTTTCTCCCATCGGCCTACATATACGGAAAAGCATTATATTCGTTGGTTCCTACTTACTAGCGTGTACAAGTTTTCGGATTAGGAAAAAGTTTCATTTTCGCCTTCTTCAGTCTAGGCAAACTGAGTCATGCTGCGTTGGTTTTGTATCTCGGACTGATGCCGAAGCGTGGGTTCACATGGCAGAAGAGGAGGGCATGTAAGTTGGGCCAAAACAACTTTGGTGATGTATATTTTTGAGGTTTCTTTCCTATGGTGTGGTTTCCTCATTCATCATACCAACAAGTCCAACAACCCTCGATTCTGAGTCCCACAACATTTGATATGTTAACAACAGCGGATGGATAAAAACTTGTATTGAATTAAGTTTCTCCCATTGGCCTACATATATGGAAAAAGCATTATATTTATCGGTTCTTACTTACTAGCGTGTACAAGTTTTCGGATTAGGAAAAAGTTTAATTTTCGCCCTCTTCAGTCTAGGCAAACTGAGTCATGCTGCGCTGGTTTTGTATCTCGTCCTGATGCGGAAGCATGGGCTCAAGTGGCAGAAGATGAGGACAAGTAAGTTGGGCCAAAACAACTTTGGAGATGCATATTTTTGAGGTTTCTTTCCTATGGTGTGGTTTCCTCATTCATCATTCCAAGATGTCCAACAACCCTCGATTCTGAGTCCCACAACAATTGAAATGTTAATAACAGTGGCCGGATCAAAACCTGTATTGAATTAAATTTCTCCCATCGGCCTACATATACGGAAAAGCATTATATTCATTGGTTCCTACTTACTAGCGTGTACAAGTTTTCTGATTTGGAAAAAGTTTAATTTTCACCCTCTTCAGTCTAGGCAAACTAAGTCATGCTGCGTTGGTTTTGTATCTCGGACTGATGCCGAAGCATGGGTTCACATGGTAGAAGAGAAGGGCATGTAAGTTGGGCCAAAACAACTTTGGTGATGTATATTTTTGAGGTTTCGTTCCTATGGTGTGGTTTTCTCATTCATCTTCCCAACAAGTCCAACAATCCTCGATTCCGAGTCCCACAACATTTGATATATTAACAACAGCGGATGGATCAAAACCTGTATTGAATTAAGTTTCTCCCATCGGCCTACATATATGGAAAAGCATTATATTCATTGGTACCTGCTTACTAGCGTGTACAAGTTTTTGGATTATGAAAAAGTTTAATTTTCGCCCTCTTCAGTCTAGGCAAACAGAGTCATGCTGCACTGGTTTTGTGTCTCGGACTGTTGCTGAAGCGTGGGCTCAAGTGGCAGAAGAGGAGGGCATGTAAATTGGGCCAAAACAACTTTCCTGATGCATATTTTGAGGTTCCGTTCCTATGGTGTGGTTTCCTCATTCATATTCCCTACAAGTCCAACAACCCTCGACTCGAAGTCCCACAACAAATGATATGTTAACAACAGTGGATGGAACAAAACCTGTGTTGAATTAAGTTTCTCCCATCGGCCTACACATATGGAAAAGCAGTATATTCATTGGTTCCAACTTACAAGCGTGTACAAGTTTTTGGATTAGGAAAAAGTTTAATTTTTGCCCTCTTCAGTCTAGGCAAACTGAGTCATGCTGCGCTGGTTTTGTATCTTGGCGGGAGAGGAGGGCATGTAAGTTGGGCCAAAACAACTTTGGTGATGCATATTTCTGAGGTTTCGTTCCTATGGTGTGGTTTCCTCATTCATCATACCAACAAGTCCAACAACCTTCATTTCCGAGGCCCACAACGTTTGAGATGTTAACAACAGTGGATGGATCAAAACTGGTATTGAATTAAGTTTCTCCCATTGGCCCACATATATGGAAAAGCATTATATTCATTGGCTCTTACTTACTAGCGTGTACAAGTTTTCGGATTAGGAAAAAGTTTATTTTCACCCTCTTCAGTCTAGGCAAACTGAGTCATGCTGCGCTGGTTTTGTATCTCGTCCTGATGCCGAAGCGTGGGCACAAGTGGCAGAAGATGAGGGCATGTAAGTTGGGCCAAAACAACTTTGGTGATGCATAATTTTTGGGTTTCTTTCCTATGGTGTGGTTTCCTCATTCATCATACCAACATGTCCAACAACCCTCGATTCCGAGTCCCACAACAATTGATATGTTAACAACAGTGGATGGATCAAAACCTGTATTGAATTAAGTTTCTCCCATCGGCCTACATATAAGGAAAATCGTTATATTCAATGGTTCCTACTTACTAGCGTGTACAAGTTTTCGGATTAGGAAAAAGTTTAATTTTCGCCCTCTTCAGTCTAGGCAAACTGAGTCATGCTGTGCTGGTTTTGTATCTCATCCTGATGCCAAAGTGCGGGCTCAAGTGGCAGAAGAAGAGGGCATGTAAGTTGGGCCAAAACAACTTTGGTGATGCATATTGTTGAGGTTTCTTTCCTATGGTGTGTTTTCCTCATTCATCATTCCAATATGTCCAACAACCCTCGATTCTGAGCCCCACAACAATTGATATGTTAACAACAGTGGATGGATCAAAACCTGTATTGAATTAAGTTTCTCCCATCGTCCTACATATATGGAAAAGCATTATATTCATTGGTTCCTACTTACTAACGTGTACAAGCTTTCGGATTAGGAAAAAGTTTAATTTTCGCCCTCTTCAGTCTAGGCCAACTGAGTCATGCTGCGTTGGTTTTGTATTTCGGACTGATGCCGAAGCGTGGGCTCACGTGGCAGAAGAGGAGGGCATGTAAGTTGGGCCAAAACAACTTTGGTGATGCATATTTTGAGGTTTCGTTCCTATGGTGTGGTTTTCTCATTCATCGTACAAGTTTTCGAATTAGGAAAAAGTTTAATTTTCGCCCTCTTCAGTCTAGGCAAACTGAGTCATGCTGCGTTGGTTTTGTATTTCGGACTAATGCCGAAGCATGGGCTCACGTGGAAGAAGAGGAGGGCATGTAAGTTGGGCCAAAACAACTTTGGTTATGCATATTTTTGAGGTTTCATTCCTATGGTGTGGTTTTCTCATTCATCTTCCCAACAAGTTCAACAACCCTCGATTCTGAGAACCACAACATTTGATATGTTAACAACAGCGGATGGATCAAAACCTGTATTGAATTAAGTTTCTCCCATTGGCCTACATATACGGAAAAGCGTTATATTCATTGGTTCCTGCTTACTAGCGTGTACTAGTTTTTGGATTAGGAAAAAGTTTAATTTTTGCCCTCTTCAGTCTAGGCAAACGGAGTCATGCTGCACTGGTTTTGTATCTCGGACTGTTGTTGAAGCGTGGGCTCAAGTGGCAGAAGAGGAGTGCATGTAAATTGGGCCAAAACGACTTTGGTGATGCATATTTTTGAAGTTTCGTTCCTATGGTGTGGTTTCCTCTTTCATCTTCTCAACAAGTCCAACAACCCTCGACTCCGAGTCCCACAACAATTGATGTGTTAACAACAGTGGACGGATCAAAACTGGTGTTGAATTGAGTTTCTCCCATCGGCCTTCATATAGGGAAAAGCATTATATTCATTGGTTCTTACTTACTAGCGTGTACAAGTTTTCGCCCTCTTCAGTCTAGGCAAACTAAGTCATGCTGCGCTGGTTTTGTATCTCGTCCTGATGCCAAAGCGTGGACTCAAGTGGCAGAAGATGAGGGCATGTAAGTCGGGCCACAACAACTTTGGTGATGCATATTTTTGAGGTTTCTTTCCTATGGTGTGGTTTCCTCATTCATCATACCAACAAATCCAACAACCCTTGATTCCGAGTCCCACTACAATTGATATGTTAACAACAGTGGATGGAACAAAACCTGTATTGAATTAAGTTTCTCCCATCGGCCTACATATTTGGAAAAGCATAATATCCATTGGTTCTTACTTACTAGCGTGTACAAGTTTTCGGATTAGGAAAAGTTTAATTTTCGCCCTCTTCAGCCTAGGCAAACTGAGTCATGCTATGCAGGTTTTGTATCTCATCCTGATGCCGAAGCGCGGGCTCAAGTGGCAGAAGAAGAAGGCATGTAAGTTGGGCCAAAACAACTTTGGCGATGCATATTTTTGAGGTTTCTTTCCTGTGGTGTGTTTTCCTCATTCATCATTCCAACATGTCCAACAACCCTCGATTCTGAGCCCCACAACAATTGATATGTTAACAACAGTGGACAGATCAAAAGCTGTATTGAATTAAGTTTCTCCCATCGGCCTACATATATGGAAAAGCATTATATCCATTGGTTCTTACATACTAGCGTGTACAAGTTTTCGGATTAGGAAAAGTTTAATTTTCGCCCTCTTCTGTCTAGGCAAACTGAGTCATGCTGCGTTGGTTTTGTATCACGGACTGATGCCGAAGCATGGGCTCACGTGGCAGAAGAGGAGGGCATATAAGTTGGGCCAAAACAACTTTGGTGATGTAGATTTTTGAGGTTTCGTTCCTATGGTGTGGTTTTCTCATTCATCTCCCCAACAAGTCCAACAACCCTCGATTCCGAGTCCCACAACATTTGATATGTTAACAATAGCGGATGGATCAAAACCTGTATTGAATTAAGTTTCTCCCATCGGCCTACGTATATGGAAAAGCATTATATTCATTGGTTCCTGCTTACTAGCGTGTACTAGTTTTTGTATTCGGAAAAGTTTAATTTTCGCCCCCTTCAGTCTACGCAAACGGAGTCATGCTATGCTAGTTTTGTATCTCGTCCTGATGCCGAAGCGTGGGCACAAGTGGCAGAAGATGAGGGCGTGCAAGTCGGGCCAATACAACTTTGGTGATGCATATTTTTGAGGTTTCTTTCATATGGTGTTGTTTCCTCATTCATCATACCAACATGGCCAACAACACTCGATTCCGAGTCCGACAACAATTGATATGTTAACAACAGTGGATGGAACAAAACCTGTATTGAATTAAGTTTCTCCCATCGGCCTACATATATGGAAAAGCATTATATTCATTGGTTCTTACTTACTAGCGTGTACATGTTTTTGGATTAGGAAAAAGTTTAATTTTCGCCCTCTTCAGTCTAGGCAAACTGAGTCATGCTGCGCTGGTTTTGTATCTTGGCCTGATGCCGAAGCATGGGCTCAAGTGGCAGAAGAGGAGGGCATGTAAGTTGAGCCAAAAAAACTTTGGTGATGCATATTTTTGAGGTTTCGTTCGTATGGTGTGGTTTCCTCATTCATCATACCAACAAGTCCGACAACCCTCGTTTCCGAGTCCCACAACAATTGATATGTTAACAACAGTGGATGGGTCAAAACTGGTATTGAATTGAGTTTCTCCCATCGGCCTACATATATGGAAAAGCATTATATTCATTGGTTCTTACTTACTTGCGTGTACAAGTTTTCGGAATAGGAAAGAGTTTAATTTTTGCCCTCTTCAGTCTAGGCAAACTGAGTCATGCTGCGCTGGTTTGGTATCTCGTCCTGATGCCGAAGCGTGGGCTCAAGTGGCAGATGATGAGGGCATGTAAGTCGGGCCAAAACAACTTTGGTGATGCATATTTTTTAGGTTTCTTTCCTATGGTGTGTTTCCTCATTCATCATTCCAACATGTCCAACAATCCTCGATTCTGAGTCCCACAACAATTGATATGTTTACAACAGTGGATGGATCAAAACCTGTATTGAATTAAGTTTCTCCCATCGACCCACATATATGGAAAAGCATTATATTCAATGGTTCCTATTTACTAGTGTGTACAAGTTTTCGGATTAGGAAAAAATTTTAATTTTTGCCCTCTTCAGTCTAGGCAAACTGAGTCATGCTGCGCTGGTTTTGTATCTTGTCCTGATGCCGAAGCGTGGGCTCAAGTGGCAGAAGAGGAGAGCATGTAAGTTGGTCCAAAACAACTTTGGTGATGCATATTTTTGAGGTTTCGTTCCTATGGTGTGATTTCCTCATTCATCATACCAACAAGTTCAACAACCCTCGATTCCGAGTCCCACAACAATTGATATGTTAACACCAATGGATGGATCAAAACTGGCATTGAATTAAGTTTCTCCCAACGGCCTACATATATGGAAAAGCATTATATTCATTGGTTCTTACTTACTAGCGTGTACAAGTTTTCAGATTAGTAAAAACTTTAATTTTTGCCCTCTTCAGTCTGGGCAAACTGAGTCATGCTGCGCTAGTTTTGTATCTTGACCTGATGCCGAAGCGTGGGCTCAAGTGGCAGAAGATGAGGGCATGTAAGTTGGGCAAAAAACAACTTTGGTGATGCATATTTTTAGGTTTCTTTCCTATGGTGTGGTTTCCTCATTCATCATTCCAACATGTCCAACCACCCTCGATTCTGAGTCCCATAACAATTCATATGTTAGCAACAGTGGACGGATCAAAACCAGTATTGAATTAAGTTTCTCCCATCGGCCTACATATACGGAAAAGCATTATATTCATTGGTTCCTGCTTACTAGCGTGTACAAGTTTTCGGATTAGGAAAAAGTTTAATTTTTGCCCTCTTCAGTCTAGGCAAACTGAGTCATGTTGCGTTGGTTTTGTATCTCGGACTGATGCCGAAGCATGGGCTCACGTGGCAGAAGAGGAGGGCATGTAAGTTGGGCCAAAACAACTTTGGAGATGCATATTTTTGAGGTTTCATTCCTATGGTGTGGTTTTCTCATTCATCTTCCCAACAAGTCAATCAACCCTCGATTCTGAGTCCCACAACATTTGATATGTTAATAACAGCGGATGGATCAAAACCTGTATTGAATTAAGTTTCTCCCATCGGTCTACATATATGAAAAAGCATTATATTCATTGGTTCCTACATACTAGCGTGTACAAGTTTTTGGATTAGGAAAAAGTTTAATTTTTGCCCCCCTCAGTCTAGGCAAACTAAGTCACGCTGCGTTGGTTTTGTATCTCAGACTGATGCCGAAGCGTGGGCTCACGAGGCAGAAGAGGAGGGCATGTAAGTCAGGCAAAACAACTTTGGTGATGCATATTTTTGTGGTTTCCTCATTCATCATTCCAACATGTCCAACAACTCTCGATTCCGAGTCCCACAACAATTGATATGTTAACAAAAGTGGATGGATCAAAACCTATATTGAATTAAGTTTGTCCCATCGGCCTACATATATGGAAAAGCATTATATTCGTTGGTTCCTACTTACTAGCGTGTACAAGTTTTCGGATTAGGAAAAAGTTTAATTTTCGCCCTCTTCAGTCTAGGCAAACTAAGTCATGCTGCGGTGGTTTTGTATCTCGGACTGATGCCGAAGCGTGGGCTCACGTGGCAGAAGAGGAGGGCTTGTAAGTTGGGCCGAAACAACTTTGATGATGCATATTTTTGAGGTTTCGTTCCTATGGTGTGGTTTTCTCATTCATCTTCCCAACAAGTCCAACAACCCTCGATTCCGAGTCCCACAACAATTGATATGTTAACAACAGCGGATGGATCAAAACCTGTGTTGAATTAAGTTTCTTCCATCGGCCTACATATATGGAGAAGCATTGTATTCATTGGTTCCTAATTACTAGCGTCTACAAGTTTTTGGGTTAGGAAAAAGTTTAATTTTCGCCCTCTTCAGTCTAGGCAAACGGAGTCATGCTACACTGGTTTTGTATCTCGGATTGATGCCGAAGCGTGGGCTCAAGTGGCAGAAGGGAAGGGCATGTAAATTGGGCCAAAACAACTTTGGTGATGCATATTTTTGAGGTCTCGTTCCTATGGTGTGGTTTCGTCATTCACCTTCCCAACAATTCCAACAACCCTCGATTCCAAGTCCCACAACAAATGATATGTTAACAACAGTGGATGGAACAA
Organism: Paspalum notatum; assembly: GCA_022530915.1. NCBI lineage: Eukaryota > Viridiplantae > Streptophyta > Magnoliopsida > Poales > Poaceae > Paspalum > Paspalum notatum. The sequence continues at coordinate 7,964,245 of CM039683.1, forward strand.
AACCTGTATTGAATTAAGTTTCTCCCATAGGCCTACAAGTTTTTGGACTTGGAAAAAGTTTAATTTTCGCCCTCTTTAGTCTAGGCAGACTGAGTCATGCTGCGCTGGTTTTGTATCTCGGCCTGATGCCGAAGCATGGGCTCAAGTGGCAGAAGAGGAGGGCATGTAAGTTGGGCCAAAACAATTTCGGTGGTGCATATTTTTGAGGTTTCGTTCCTATGGTGTGGTTTCCTCATTCATCATAGCAACAAGTCCAACAACCCACGATTTTGAGTCCCACAACAATTGATATGTTAACAACAGTGGATGGATCTAAACTGGTATTGAATTAAGTTTCTCCCATCAGCCTACATATATGGAGAAGCATTATATTCATTGGTTCTTACTTACTATCGTGTACAAGTTTTTGGATTAGGAAAAAGTTTAATTTTCGCCCTCTTCAGTCTAGGCAAACTGTGTCATGCTGCGCTGGTTTTGTATCTCGTCCTGATGCCGAAGCGTGGGCTCAAGTGGCAGAAGATGAGGGCATGTAAGTCGGTCCAAAACAACTTTGGTGATGCATATTTTTGAGGTTTCTTTCCTTTGGTGAGGTTTCCACATTCATCATACCAACATGTCCAACAACCCTCGATTCCGAGTACCACAACATTGACATGTTAACAACAGTGGACAGATCAAAACCTGTATTGAATTAAGTTTCTCCCATCGGCCTACATATATGGAAAAGCATTATATTCATTGGTTCCTACCTACTAGCGTGTACAAGTTTTCGGATTACGAAAAAGTTTAATTTTCGCCCTCTTCAGTCTAGGCAAACTGAGTCATGCTGCATTGGTTTTGTATCACGGACTGATGCCGAAGCGTGGGCTCACGTGGCAGAAGAGGAGGGCTTGTAAGTTGGGCCGAAACAACTTTGGTGATGCATATTTTTGAGGTTTCGTTCCTATGGTGTGGTTTTCTCATTCATCTTCCCAACAAGTCCAACAACCCTCGATTCTGAGTCCCACAACAATTGATATGTTAACAACAGCGGATGGATCAAAACCTATGTTGAATTAAGTTTCTTCCATCGGCCTACATATATGGAAAAGCATTGTATTCATTGGTTCCTACTTACTAGCGTCTACAAGTTTTTGGGTTAGGAAAAAGTTTAATTTTCGCCCTTTTCAGTCTAGGTAAACAGAGTCATGCTACACTGGTTTTGTATCTCGGATTGATGCCGAAGCGTGGGCTCAAGTGGCAGAAGGGAAGGGCATGTAAATTGGCCCAAAACAACTTTGGTGATGCATATTTTTGAGGTCTCGTTCCTATGGTGTGGTTTCGTCATTCATCTTCCCAACAATTCCAACAACCCTCGATTCCAAGTCCCACAACAAATGATATGTTAACAACAGTTGATGGAACAAAACCTGTATTGAATTAAGTTTCTCCCATAGGCCTACAAGTTTTTGGATTTGGAAAAAGTTTAATTTTCGCCCTCTTTAGTCTAGGCAGACTGAGTCATGCTGCGCTGGTTTTGTATCTCGGCCTGATGCCGAAGCATGGGCTCAAGTGGCAGAAGAGGAGGGCATGTAAGTTGGGCCAAAACAACTTCGGTGGTGCATATTTTTGAGGTTTTGTTCCGATGGTGTGGTTTCCTCATTCATCATAGCAACAAGTCCAACAACCCACGATTTTGAGTCCCACAACAATTGATATGTTAACAACAGTGGATGGATCTAAACTGGTATTGAATTAAGTTTCTCCCATCAGCCTACATATATGGAGAAGCATTATATTCATTGGTTCTTACTTACTATCGTGTACAAGTTTTTGGATTAGGAAAAAGTTTAATTTTCGCCCTCTTCAGTCTAGGCAAACTGTGTCATGCTGCGCTGGTTTTGTATCTCGTCCTGATGCCGAAGCGTGGGCTCAAGTGGCGGAAGATCAGGGCATGTAAGTCGGGCCAAAACAACTTTGGTGATGCATATTTTTGAGGTTTCTTTCCTTTGGTGTGGTTTCCACATTCATCATACCAACATGTCCAACAACCCTCGATTCCGAGTACCACAACATTGATATGTTAATAACAGTGGACAGATCAAAACCTGTATTGAATTAAGTTTCTCCCATCGGCCTACATATATGGAAAAGCATTATATTCATTGGTTCCTACCTACTAGCGTGTACAAGTTTTCGGATTACGAAAAAGTTTAATTTTCGCCCTCTTCAGTCTAGGCAAACTGAGTCATGCTGCATTGGTTTTGTATCACGGACTGATGCCGAAGCGTGGGCTCACGTGGCAGAAGAGGAGGGCATGTAAGTTGGGCCAAAACAACTTTGGTGATGCATATTTTTGAGGTTTCGTTCCTATGGTGTGGTATTGTCATTCATCTTCCCAGCAAGTCCAACAACCCTCGATTCCGAGTCCCACAACATTTGGTATGTTAACTACAGCGGATGGATCAAAACCTGTATTGAATTAAGTTTCTCCCAAAGGCCTACATATATGGAAAAGCATTATATTTATTAGTTCTTACTTACTAGCGTGTACAACTTTTTAGATTTGGAAAAAGTTTAATTTTCGCCCTCTTTAGTCTAGGCAAACTGAGTCATGCTGCGCTGGTGTCAGACCCGGTTTTATAAACAAAACCAGATGACACTATATGTGTGCCCAGGATCTATTTCCCACACATACAGCCGACTTCATTAGTGAATATCAAGAGACAGTGCATTATATAAGCGTATAAAACTTACATTTGACACAAAGGTCAATATATCAGAGTGTAGCGGAACTTCTATCTCGTAGCGGAACTCCATCTTCACAAGAAAGTTGACTGGGGGCACGTACGCCTAAACACATTGTAAACTTCTGGATCCACTCCATCTTCATATCATCATCAACTTGTATAGAGAAGAACTATAGGTTTGGGATAGCAAGGGTGAGTACATGGCGCACTCAGCAAGTATTCTGTTTAGGATAAAAGTGGACTAGCTTTATAGTGGACAGGCACAGCGGTTGGTTTTAGTTGGTCGAGTTTTATTACTAGCAATGATTAGCATAACCCATCCCATAACTGAAATATTATAAGTAAATAAAATAATTGAGTATCAACCATTGTCGTAACTGCCACCATTACCATCATCACCACTGTCATCATCACTGTCATCACCATTATCATCATGAGCCATTTTCTTTGAAAACTCTAATCTGTGAGGGTCCAGGCCGCTCATAACCGTGAGCACGGCTGATATATCAGTTTTAAACACTCTCGAGAGGTTGTACATCTTTACCCACAAGCCATGATTCCCATATGCCAAGAGGTGGCCAAACCTCATATATTCTCCAGTTAACTAAAGATATGGGAGTTCCGTTCCAAAGGGTGATTAACCACGATGGCAAAGGGCAAAGTCCCATATCCCCTAGACCCCTCATACGCCATGTTTCAGGGAAGCAGGCCAAAACTCCAGTTCATCTAATTAATCAGTCAAGGATGTCCCATTCCATCTCTTGTGGTTGCACTGTTTTCCTGGGTGGTCGCTCAACGAACCGATCCTTAGGGCGAAGTACTTGAGCAAACCAACAAAACATGCTCAAGTCCCCATGTTGCAAAGTAACCAAGCTTTTATCATTATTGCATCATTATTTAATCAAAATTAGCAACATGAGTAATAATAAGTTGAGCGGTAGCAATTAATTTACAACATTACAGCCCTCCCAGGTTTATAGACATGTAAAGGAATATCAAGCTAGTCATCCTTAATAGGAACATGCAAATTTAGGCTCTAGATCATGTGATTAAAGTAAATAGGACATAGGTCAAAGAATACTTGCCTTTATTCCCAAATATATAGCTGCTCAAAGAACCAACTGTAGAACTTAGAGAACTTGTTCTTCACAAACCACGACCACTATAACTCTTGTGTTGATCTTGAAACGTCATGTGCAACACTCATTCTTTACGCGACAACACATACAACATACAAAGCAAACAAACATATATGCATAAGAAACAATACACCATTCAGAAGAAAAGTTTTATAAAACATGTTAAAAGAGAGGGCTCGTTGCTACGGTCACATTAACGAAAGACACACTGAAAATAAGGCTAGGGTAGAGAAGGGACAACTAACGGAAGATTTGCATTGTTTGTCAACAGAGAAGACTATAAGCTACATTTTATTTTTAGTTTACAAAATAAGGTAGATGGATATTTTTGGGAAATAACCAGTCAACATTAATTCATATTGTAATGAAAACCGTGGTTGAAACTAGTCATACTTAATTATTTAATAAATATCTCATATAAATTATGTTCATAAAATAATTAAGTTTAGAAAAACAAGTACGTCATCACCTATTCGGCTTTTAACACATAACGTAATTTGATCAAAATAGGTCATAACTAAAACACAAAATAATTAATCAAGTTAACATACATTTTAATAAAACCATGAAAAACCGAGGTTTAAACCTAAATGTCTTTTAGTTGGAAAGCATCATAGAATAATTTATCCAAATTAACAAGAGTTTAAGAAAAACCAAGATTAAACCTTACATTGTCTTTATTTGGAAAAGTAATGGAAGTAACATTAATCTAATTAATGTTTATGTTTAACATTAGAAACACATAATATGGTTAACATGAACACAAAAGCGTAGAATTCATTATTACGAATCTAACGCAACTTGAATGGACCAAAACGGATCTAAAACGCAAAAGATATGAATAAATCAAGATGAAAGGGCTATTTTGAAGTATATTTGAAAACTCCAGGGCTAAACCGTGAAAACTTGGACCCAGACGTAACGGATTTGGATTGTGGGCTAATTTATGGAAACATTAAGGGCTCTTTAGCAACATTGCCACGCTGACTGGTTTGACCGGGTTCGCGGGCGCTTCCGGGCCGTTGGATCTAGATCGGATGGCCTGGAATAGATGTGGAGGGGGAGACGACTGCGGCGATGGGTTTGGCCGCCGCGGCGGCGGAGGATCGCCGGTGATCCACGAACTTGTGGCTCTGGCGGCCTTAGGCTGGCGGGAGGAGGCGCGGGAGCAACGGCGCGATGTGGTGAAGCGGGCGAGGAGGTCTGCGCGGCGGCGCATCGGCCGAGGGCGGACGACGATGGGGCGCGGCGGCAGCACAACTCCGGCGAGCAATCGCCGGAGCTTCAGTGATCTGCTCTGGTTGACTGCTGCGGCTGCCAATGCAATGCGAGAAAGAGACCTGGGATGCTGCTGCTGTTCTGGGTCAAGGCCAAAACAAGAGGAAGAGCTGCTATGCTAGCTTGCTACTGCTGCCGATGCAAAGCTGGAGAGAGAGCAGGGGCTGCTTCCCAGCTTAGGCCATGCCTACAAAGAGGAAAGAGCAGGCCATTGCACTACTCGCTCTTAGGCCAAAAGGGAAAAGAAAGAAAGGAGGGGGTGAAATAGACTTTGCTTGAATATTTAGAGGAGAGGAAATTTACCGGCAATAGAGACACCCATCGGAGTCGGAGAAAAGCTATAGACTATCTTAGGGCTCCCAAGCTTCCGGGCCTCCATAGAGAAGTCTATATTTTTATGTGCCGTTTAGAAGAGGGGTTGGGTTTATTATAGAGGGAGAAGAGCCGGTAGATGCGCGTCAACTAGCATGGGCTCAAGTGGCAGAAGAGGAGGGCATGTAAGTTGGGCCAAAACAACTTTGGTGGTGCATATTTTTGAGGTTTCGTTCCTATAGTGTGGTTTCCTCATTCATCATAGCAACAAGTCCAACAACCCACGATTTTGAGTCCCACAACAATTGATATGTTAACAACAGTGGATGGATCAAAACTGGTATTGAATTAAGTTTCTCCCATCGGCCTACATATATGGAGAAGCATTATATTCATTGGTTCTTACTTACTAGCGTGTACAAGTTTTTGGATTAGGAAAAAGTTTAATTTTCGCCCTCTTCAGTCTAGGCAAACTGTGTCATGCTGCACTGGTTTTGTATCTCGTCCTGATGCCGAAGCATGGGCTCAAGTGGCAGAAGATGAGGGCATGTAAGTCGGGCCAAAACAACTTTGGTGATGCGTATTTTTGAGGTTTCTTTCCTATGGTGTGGTTTCCACATTCATCATACCAACATGTCCAACAACCCTCGATTCCGAGTCCCCCGACAATTGATATGTTAACAACAGTGGACAGATCAAAACCTGTATTGAATTAAGTTTCTCCCATCAGCCTACATATATGGAAAAGCATTATATTCATTGGTTCCTACCTACTAGCGTGTACAAGTTTTTGGATTAGGAAAAAGTTTAATTTTTGCCCTCTTCAGTCTAGGCAAACTGAGTCATGCTGCATTGGTTTTGTATCTCGGACTGTTGCCGAAGCGTGGGCTCACGTGGCAGAAGAGGAGGGCATGTAAGTTGGGCCAAAACAACTTTGGTGATGCATATTTTTGAGGTTTCGTTCCTATGGTGCGGTATTCTCATTCATCTTCCCAACAAGTCCAACAACCCTCGATTCCGAGTCCCACAACATTTGATATGTTAACAACAGTGGATGGATCAAAACCTGTATTGAATTAAGTTTCTCCCATCGGCCTACATATATGGAAAAGCATTATATTCATTGGTTCCTACTTGCTACCGTGTACAAGTTTTTGGATTAGGAAAAGTTTAATTTTTGCCCTCTTATGTCTGGGCAAACGGAGTCATGCTGCACTGGTTTTGTATCTCGGACTGATGCCGAAGCGTGGGCTCAAGTGGCAGAAGAGGAGGGCATGTAAATTGGGCCAAAACAACTTTGGTGATGCATATTTTTGAGGTTTCGTTCCTATGGTGTGGTTTCCTCATTCATCTTCCCAGCAAGTCCAACAACCCTCGATTCCGAGTCCCACAACAAATGATATGTTAAAAACAGTGGATCGAGCAAAACCTGTATTGAATTTAGTTTCTCTCGTCAGCCTACATACATGGAAAAGCATTATATTCATTGGTTCTTGCTTACTAGCGTGTACAAGTTTTTTGATTAGGAAAAAGTTTAATTTTTTCCCTCTTCAGTCTAGGCAAACTGAGTCATGCTGCACTGGTTTTGTATCTTGGCCTGATGCCGAAGCATGGCTCAAGTGGCAGAAGAGGAGGGCATGTAAGTTGGGCCAAAACAACTTTGGTGATGCATATTTTTGAGGTTTCGTTCCTATGGTGTGGTTTCCTCATTCATCATACGAACAAGTCCAACAACCCTCGATTCCAAGCCCCACAACAATTGATATGTTAAGAACAGTGGATGGATCAAAACTGGTATTTAATTAAGTTTATTCCACCGGCCTACATATATGGAAAAGCATTATATTCATTGGTTCTTACTTACTGGCGTGTACAAGTTTTCGGATTAGGAAAATGTTTAATTTTCGCCCTCTTCAGTCTAGGCAAACTGAGTCATGCTGCGCTGGTTTTGTATCTCGTCCTGATGCCGAAGCTTGGCCTCAAGTGGCAGAAGATGAGGGCATTTAAGTTGGGCCAAAACAACTTTGGTGATGCATATTTTTGAGGTTTCTTTCCTATGGTGTCGTTTCCTCATTCATCATACCAACAAGTCCAACAACCCTCGATTTCGAGTCCCACAACAATTGATATGTTAACAACAGTGGATGGTTCAACTCCTGTATTGAATTAAGTTTCTCCCATCGGCCTACATATATGGAAAAGCATTATATTCATTGGTTCCTACTAACTAGCGTGTACAAGTGTTCGGATAAGGAAAAAGTTTAATTTTTGCCCTCTTCAGTATAGGCAAACTGAGTCATGCTGCGTTGGTTTTGTATCTCGAACTGATGCCGAAGCGTGGGCTCACATGGCAGAAGAGGAGGGCATGTAAGTTGGGCTAAAACAACTTTGGTGATGCATATTTTGGAGGTTTTTTTCCTATGGTGTGGTTTCCTCATTCATCATACCAACATGTCCAACAACCCTCGATTCTGAGTCCCACAACAATTGCTATGTTAACAACAGTGGACTGATCGCAACCTGTATTGAATTAAGTTTCTCCCATCGGCGTACATATATGGAAAAGCATTATATTCATTGGTTTTTACTTACTAGCGTGTACAAGTTTTCGGATTAGGAAAAAGTTTAATTTTCTCCCTCTTCAGTCCAGTCAAACTGAGTCATGCTGTGCTGGTTTTGTATCTCATCCTGATGCCGAAGCATGGGCTCAAGTGGCAGAAGAGGAGGGCATGTAAGTTGGGCCAAAACAACTTTGGTGATGCATATTTTTGAGGTTTCATTCCTATGGTGTGGTTTCCTCATTCATCATACCAACAAGTCCAACAACCCTCAATTCTGAGTCCCACAACAATTGATATGTTAACAACAGTGGATGGATCAAAACTGGTATTGAATTAAGTTTCTCCCATCGGCCTACATGTATGGAAAAGCATTATATTCATTGGTTCTTACTTACGCGTGTGTACAGTTTTCGGATTTGCAAAAAGTTTAATTTTCGCCCTCTCAGTCTAGGCAATCTGAGTCATGCTGCGTTGGTTTTGTATCTCATCCTGATGCCGAAGCATGGGCTCAAGTGGCAGAAGAGGAGGGCATGTAAGTTGAGCCAAAACAACTTTGGTGATGCATATTTTTGAGGTTTCGTTCCTTTGGTGTGGTTTCCTAATTCAACATAGCAACATGTCCAACAACCCTCGATTCCGAGTACCACAACAATTGATATGTTAACAAAAGTGGATGGTTTAAACTGGTATTGAATTAAGTTTCTCCCATCGGCCTACATATATGGAAAAGCATTATATTCATTGGTTCCTACTTACTAGCGTGTACAAATTTTCAGATTAGGAAAAAGTTTAATTTTCGCCCTCTTCAGTCGGGGCAAACTAAGTCATGCTGCGTTGGTTTTGTATCTCGGACTGATGCCGAAGCATGGGCTCAAGTGGCAGAAGAGGAGGGCATGTAAGTTGAGCCAAAGCAACTTTGGTGATGCATATTGTTTTCTCGTTCATCTTACCAACAAGTCCAACCAACCTCGATTCCGAGGCCCACAACAATTGATATGTTAACAATAGTGGATGGATCAAAACCTGTATTGAATTACGTTTCTCCCATCGGCCTACATATATGGAAAAGCATTATATTCATTGGTTCCTACTAACAAGCGTGTACAAGTTTTTGGATTAGAAAAAAGTTTAATTTTCGCCCAAGTCTGTCTAGGCAAATTGAGTCATGCTGCGCTGGTTTTGTATCTCGGATTGATGCTGAAGCGTGGGCTCCAGTGGCAGAAGAGTTGGGCATGTAAGTTGGGCCAAAACAACTTTGGTGATGCATATTTTTGAGGTTTCGTTCCTATGCTGTGGTTTCCTCATTCATCATACCAACAAGTCCAACAACCCTCGATTCCGAGTCCCACAACAATTGATATGTTAACAATAGTGGATGGACCAAAACCTGTACTGAATTAAGTTTCTCCCATCGGCCTACATATATGGAAAAGCATTATATTCATTGGTTCCTACTTACTAGCGTGTACAAGGTTTTGAATTAGGAAAAAGGTTAATTTTGACCCTCTTCAGTCTAGGCAAACTGAGTCATTATGCGCTGGTTTTGTATCTCGTCCCGATGCCGAAGCGTGGGCTCAAGTGGCAGAAGAGGAGGGCATGTAAGTTGAGCCAAAACAACTTTGGTGACGCATATTTTTGAGGTTTCGTTCCTTTGGTGTGGTTTCCTCTTTCATCTTACCAACAAATCCAACAAACCTCGATTCCGAGTCCCACAACAATTGATATGTTAACAATAGTGGATGGACTGAAACCTGTATTGAATTAAGTGTGGCGGAATCGCCCTGCTTAATCCAGACTAAGCACACCTGCCACCTCTGGCTCGCAGTGCACTTAGGCCAGACTAAACCCGGTAGTCCGTCGAGAGTACTTCGGCTCTCGATAACACCATTCCCAGAGGAACCGACATCAAACACATCCAACTCTCGAAAGAGCCACAACAATTACATCATCACGGGCAGTTGAAATAGAGAATAGTAGACCGGATTTACAAATATAAGAAGTCAAATACATTTCATAGTAGACCGAGCCCACCGGTACTACCACCTCCAACACAGCTATCCAGATGTCGCCAGTACCTGTAATCCAAAAGTGGGGGCAAACCCTGAGTACTAATTACTCAGTAGGACTTAATGGACGGGGCTTACGGCTGACGCAAAGCATGCTTACTAATCATGTGGATTCTTAGCTGTTGATTCTTAAATAAAGTCATGTGGACATAAGATAGCAGGATTTGACAGCTGCTATCCATTAATCATGAAGATCCTTTATATCATAAAGTAAATACTTGCAGAAAAGTAAACATGAACACATGTTCCGTCCCAAGATTCATAGCGCTTCCATCCAACCCCTTGGGAGTAGCCGTCTCAGGAGCGATACCACAGTACGTCGGGTCAGCCCTCCCTCGACCTCAAAGCATCTCCCAAGTCCATCGACCTCCTAGCAGTGGATGGGAAACACCATGAATAGAGGGACGAAACACACACATCCAATCATGGTTATATACAAAAACGTGACTTAATAAACAGCATGTTACAGTTATTACTATGTTGCCCGACAGTGATATTTGGCATTCTCACACCTGGTGAGCATCAGCGATTCGAATCGATTTTTATATTCCCGGGAATAACTAGAAATGCCAAGGGTACATGCTTACTAGCCATCGCGTTCCACACATATATTCCCCATCTCCACTTGTCCCATCCCAAGTTCGATTCAATCCTTCTGTTGTTCCCAGGTTGTGCCGCCTTAGGAGCGATACCACGGTAACGTCGGGTTAGCCCTCCCTCGACTACAAGCTCCGCAAGGTGTCACAGTAGGAGTCTGTCTCTGTTCTTCGGATGGCACAAGTAAGACTTTCACCATGCCCGTGTCCTGGATAAGCACTCTAGCAATGTTATGCCAATCAGCAGACGAACGGCGGACGGGCCTTATGCGACTCGGGCGGAGTCCAGTGCACGATACCATAAACAATAAATAACTCATAAAATCTCCGCCCGGTCTCCATTTAAAACATAAGCAAATATAATAACTTCCACAAGTGAGATTTCTGTCACCTTGTAAAGTCGTACCTACGAGACGAGTATAATCACTCGTGTCTACTCGCACCTAGAAATCTAGGCACTCGTCTTACGAACTTTACTTATAGGTGCTAGGGCCAGGGCGGCCAGGAAGTCTAATACAGTTGGTTTCAATCAACTCCTAATGCATATGCGTAAACATCAATAAGATTTGTATTAGCTGGGAGAAATCATGGTCCTGCCTACCTTTAATTGTTCTTAAGCAAACCAACAAACTAAACTATGTTAGTTTGCCGGGTCGTGAGGCTTTGCCCCAGGCAACCCCTTGAAGCAGGGACGAATTTAATCAGCGACCCTTCGTCTTCTTGCTTCGGATATAGCCTGTCGTCCGGTTCCTTGATCACTGGTTTCTCCTGAGTTGATAGCTTCTTGCACGTGGGTCTATTTGCATGATAAAATGCTAGTGAGTGCAAGAGAACGCAAATGCATGTATATGATATAGTGTTATATGCATGACATAGTGCAAACAAGAGTACAACGTGTTGCAAATGTATGTAGGAGGTGTCAATGGTATATGATGCATGATCAAGCAGTTTATGAAGAATGGGTTCGGGTAATCTTAGTTAAATACCTCCCATAATGAGAAAACTTAACGACTTTGCTAAGAAATCATACAGCCCATCACTAAGAAATTGTACAAACCATCACCATATTTTATCTTTGAAGTTATCAGAAGTTATTGTGTTATATGTGTACACAGTTCCTATCAAATGAAATGAAGTTGTCACTTGAAAGCGCCTTTATGAATATAATGCACTCATGAGTTCATGTAGTTAGACAACTCAAATTGCTCTCAAATTTTTACCACTTGAACGAGCATGTTGATGATTTGACCTTGCTGAGCGACCAGAGCAGCCAACTCATGAGGAAACTGTGCCCCATGGGTAGCACCTTGTGCAGACGTCTCCGATGGAGTAACCATCTACATGAAGGAGGCCAATTGTGATTAGTCCAACAACTTTGATGCAACCAATGCGGTGACAAAAAGATCATAGCACCATAATTACGTTCTGAATGCATGAAAGCATGTAAGTGAACAGAACAACTTGATTGCGCAAAAGTGTTAGCCCTCATCTTGTAGGTTCGGACAATCGTTTATGCTATTGGAAAACTTGTGCGTTGTGTTGGACACGGGACAACACTCCCATCAATCTGACTGGGACTACGCCGTAAGGTCGATTTACTAGCTGCAGGTGTACATGACTTTAGGTTGCAAACCGGAACCAAGCTTCAATTCAATCCTAAGGGTCTCTTCTTAAGGCTTTAATTTTAGCAAGGTGAAACAGGTTCCTAGAACCTAATGTTTCCATTAGTGAAACGTGCAGAAAGTTGGCTTAAATCATGATTTATTCCCTTTGTCTTTTAGTAATAACCCCAAAAATGATAGCAAAAGATACATGATGCATGATTCGTCCTATCCGGTCTCACATCACACATCCTATGTATTATATATATAGCTAGCGATAATTCGGTGACATATATGCACGTCTCTTCTTACTGCAACTAGTCGTTCTTAGATTCGCATGTGGTTAGTGTACCTGCAAAAGAATGCATGCTCATACATTACCACCTAATGTGGCATCCACGCGTGACAGCTGCGTGGACAATGTTGGTGGGCCGATGCACCTTTTCCTCAAAGCCTGACTTTCCTCCATTACTGGTGATTGTCGAGAAAAAGGTGGATCCCAAAACCGAATGTAAGTGTGGTGGGTATGAAAGCCCGAAGCATGCCCACCACCCTTAAAGTGCTTTTACTACGGGGCATGAATGCAGAGCTTACAACCATTCGCAAAACCCAATAGCTTCCACCAGTACTGGGGACAGCTATGGCCGAAAAGTTGTTTCTCAAAGCGCCGAATATGCATATGAGTTCTAACTAGGTCAGAATGTCAGTGATGTCACCTGTATAACACTAACATCCTTACATGGGCATAGCGTATACTCTCGTTTTGAATTACTTAAAAAGGGCTTTCGAAAATAAGTTTGTAAAACAAAACTTGATGATATAACTGTTGTCTGTGTTTCATCGGCTCTGATACTAGCTGTGGCGGAACCGCCCTGCTTAATCCAGACTAAGCACGCCTGCCACCTCTGGCTCATAGTGCACTTAGGCCAGACTAAACCCGGTAGTCCGTCGAGAGTACTTCGGCTCTCGATAACACCATTCCCAGAGGAACCGCCATCAAACACATCCGACTCTCGAAGGAGCCACAACTTTGGTGATGCATATTTTTGAGGTTTCTTTCCTATGGTGTGGTTCCCTCATTCATCATACCAACAAGTCCAACAACCCTCGATTCTGAGTCCCACAACAAATGATATGTTAACAACAGTGGATGGAACAAAACCTGTATTGAATTAAGTTTCTCCCATCGGCGTACATATATGGAAAAGCATTATATTCATTGCTTTTTACTTACTAGCGTGTACAAGTTTTCGGATTAGGAAAAAGTTTAATTTTCTCCCTCTTCAATCCAGGCAAACTGAGTCATGCTGTGCTGGATTTGTATCTCATCCTGATGCCGAAGCATGGGCTCAAGTGGCAGAAGAGAAGGGCATGTAAGTTGGGCCAAAACAACTTTGGTGATGCATATTTTTGAGGTTTCATTCCTATGGTGTGCTTTCCTCATTCATCATACCAACAAGTCCAACAACCCTCGATTCTAAGTCTCACAACAATTGATATGTTCACAACAGTGGATGGATCAAAACTGGTATTGAATTAAGTTTCTCCCATCGGCCTACATATATGGAAAAGCATTATATTCATTGATTCTTACTTACTAGCGTGTACAGTTTTCGGATTAGGAAAAAGTTTAATTTTCGCCCTCTTCAGTCTAGGTAATCTGAGTCATGCTGCGTTGGTTTTGTATCTCGGCCTAATGCCAAAGCTTGGGCTCAAGTGGCAGAAGAGGAAGGCATGTAAGTTGGGCCAAAACAACTTTGGTGATGCATATTTTTTAGGTTTCGTTCCTATGGTCTGGTTTCCTAATTCATCATACCAACAAGTCCAACAACCCTCGATTCCGAGTCCCACAACAATTGATATGTTAACGAAATTGGATGGTTTAAACTGGTATTGAATTAAGTTTCTCCCATCGGCCTACATATATGGAAAAGCATTATATTCATTGGTTCCTACTTACTAGCGTGTACAAATTTTCAGATTAGGAAGAAGTTTAATATTCGCCCTCTTTAGTCGGGGCAAACTAAGTTATGCTGCGTTGGTTTTGTACCTCGGACTGATGCCGAACCGTGGGCTCAAGTGGCAGAAGAGGAGGGCATGTAAGTTGAGCCAAAACAACTTTGGTGATGCATATTTTTGAGGTTTCGTTCCTATGGTGTGGTTTCCTCATTCATCTTACCAACAAGTCCAACAAACCTCGATTCCGAGGCCCACAACAATTGATATGTTAACAACAGTGGATGGATCAAAACCTGTATTGAATTAAGTTTCTCCCATCGGCCAACATATATGGAAAAGCATTATATTCATTGGTTCCTACTTATAAGCGTGTACAAGTTTTTGGATTAGGTAAAATTTTAATTTTCGCCCAAGTTAGTCTAGGCAAATTGAGTCTTGCTGCGCTGGTTTTGTATCTCGGATTGATGCTGAAGCGTGGGCTCCAGTGGCAGGAGAGTTGGGCATGTAAGTTGGGCCAAAACAACTTTGGTGATGCATATTTTGGAGGTTTCTGTCCTATTGTGTGGTTTTCTCAATCATCATACCAACAAGTCCAACAACCATCGATTCCGAGTCCCACAACAATTGATATGTTAACAATAGTGGATGGACTAAAACCTGTATTGAATTAAGTTTCTCCCATCGGCCTACTTATATGGAACAGCATTATATTCATTGGTTCCTACTTAGTAGCGTGTACAAGTTTTCGATTAGGAAAATGTTTAATCTTCGCCCTCTCCAGTCTATGAATACTGAGTCATGTTGCGCTGGTTTTGTATCTCAGCCTGACGCCGAAGCGTCAGCTCAAGTGGCAGAAGAGGAGGGCATGTAAGTTGGGCCAAAACAACTTTGGTGATGCATATTTTTGAAGTTTCATTCCTATGGTGTGGTTTCTTTATTCATCTTCCCAACAAGTCCAACAACCCTCGATTTCGAGTCCCACAACAAATGATATGTTAACAATAGTGGATGGACCAAAACCTGTATTGAATTAAGTTTCTCCCATTGGCCTACATATATGGAAAAGCATTATATTAATTGGTTCCTACTTTCTAGCGTGTACAAGGTTTTGAATTAGGAAAAAGGTTAATTTTCACCCTCTTTAGTCTAGGCAAACTGAGTCATTATGCGCTTGTTTTGTATCTCGTCCCGACGCCGAAGCGGGGGCTCAAGTGGCAGAAGAGGAGGGCATATAAGTTGGGCCAAAACAACTTTGGTGATGCATATTTTTGAGGTTTCGTCCCTATGGTGTGGTTTCCTCATTCATCTTACCAACAAATCCAACAAACCTCGATTCCGAGTCCCACAACAATTGATATGTTAACAACAGTGGATGGATCAAAACCTATATTGAATTAAGTTTCTCCCATCGGCGTACATGTGTGGAAAAGCAATATATTCATTTGTTTCTACTTACTAGCGTGTACACGTTTTTGTATTAGGAAAAGTTTAATTTTTGCCTTCTTCAGTCTAGGCAAACTGAGTCATGCTGCGTCGATTTTGTATCTCGAACCGATGCCAAAGCGTGGGCTCAAGTGGCAGAAGGGAAGGGCATGTAAGTTGGGCTAAATTATCTTTGGTGATACATATTTTTGAGGTTTCATCCCTATGGTGTGGTTTCCTCATTCATCTTCCCAACAAGTCCAACAACCCTCGATCCTGAGTCCCACAACAATTGATATGTTAACAACAGTGGATGGATCAAAACTTGTATTGAATTTAGTTTCTCCCATCGGCCTACATATATGGAAAAGCATTATATTCATTGGTTGCTACTTACTAGCGTGTACAAGTTTTCGGATTAGGAGAAAGTTTAATTTTCGCCCAAGTCAGTCTAGGCAAATTGAGTCATGCTGCGCTGGTTTTGTATCTCGGACTGATGCTGAAGCGTGGGCTCCAGTGGCAGAAGAGTTGGGCATGTAAGTTGGGCCAAAACAACTTTGGTGATGCATATTGAGGTTTCATTCCTATGGTGTGGTTTTCGCATTCGTCATACCAAAAAGTCCAACAAACCTCGATTTCGATTCCCACAACAATTGATATGTTAACAACAGTGGATGGATCAAAACCTGTATTGAATTAAGTTTCTCCCATCGGCCGACATATATGGAAAAGCATTATATTCATTGGTTCCTACTTACTAGCGTGTACACGTTTTCGGATTAAGAAAAAGATTCATTTTCGCCCTCTTCAGTCTAGGCAAACTGAGTCATGATGCGCTGGTTCTGTATCTCGGCTTGACGCCGAAGCGTGGGCTCAAGTGGCAGAAGAGGAGGGCATGTAAGTTGAGCCAGAACAACTTTGGTGATGCATATTTTTGAGGTTTCGTTCCTATGGTGTGGTTTCCTCGTTCATCTTACCAACAAGTCTAGCCGACCTCGATTCCGAGTCCCACAACAATTGATATGTTCACAACAGTGGATGGATCAAAACCTGTATTGAATTAAGTTTCTCCCATCGGCATACATGTATGGAAAAGCAATATATTCATTGGTTCCTACTTACTAGCGTGTACACGTTTTTGGATCCTCTTCAGTCTAGGCAAACTGAGTCATGTTGCATTGGTTTTGTATCTCGAACCGATGCCAAAGCGTGGGCTCAAGTGGCAGAATGGGAGGGCATGTAAGTTGGGCCAAAACATCTTTGGTGATGCATATTTTTGAAGTTTCGTTCCTATGGTGTGGTTTCTTTATTCATCTTCCCAACAAGTCCAACAACCCTTGATTTCGAGTCCCACATCAAATGATATGTTAACAATAGTGGATTGACCAAAACCTGTATTGAATTAAGTTTCTCCCATTGGCCTACATATATGGAAAAGCATTATATTAATTGGTTCCTACTTACTAGCGTGTACAAGTTTTTGAATTAGGAAAAAGGTTAATTTTCGCCCTCTTCAGTCTAGGCAAACTGAGTCATTATGCGCTGGTTTTGTATCTCGGCCCGATGCCGAAGTGTGGGCTCAAGTGGCAGAAGAGGAGGGCATGTAAGTTGAGCCAAACCAACTTTGGTGATGCATATTTTTGATGATTCGTTCCTATGGTGTGGTTTCCTCATTCATCTTACCAACAAGTCCAACAAACCTCGATTCCGAGTCCCACAACAATTGATATGTTAACAACAGTGGATGGATCAAAACCTGTATTGAATGAAGTTTCTCCCATCGGCGTACATGTATGGAAAAGCAATATATTCATTGGCTCCTACATACTAGCGTGTACACATTTTTGGATTAGGAAAAGTTTAATTTTCGCCCTCTTCAGTCTAGGCAAACTGAGTCATGCTGCATCGGTTTTGTATCTCAAACCGATGCCAAAGCGTGGGCTCAAGTGGCAGAATGGGAGGGCATGTAAGTTGGGCCAAAACATCTTTGGTGATGCATATTTTTGAAGTTTCATTCCTATGGTGTGGTTTCCTCATTCATCTTCACAACAAGTCCAACAACCCTCGATTCCGAGTCCCACAACAATTGATATGTTAACAATAGTGGATGGACCAAAACTTGTATTGAATTAAGTTTCTCCCATCGGCCTACATATATGGAAAATCATTATATTCATTGGTTCCTACTTACTAGCGTGTACGAGTTTTTCGATTAGGAGAAAGTTTAATTTTCGCACAAGTTAGTCTAGGCAAATTGAGTCATGCTGCGCTGGTTTTGTATCCCAGACTGATGCTGAAGCGTGGGCTCCAGTGGCAGAAGAGTTGGGCATGTAAGTTGGGCCAAAACAACTTTGGTGATGCATATTTTTTAGGTTTCATTCCTATGGTGTGGTTTTCTCATTTGTCATACCAACAAGTCCAACAACCCTCGATTCCGAGTCCCACAACAATAGATATGTTAACAACAGTGGATGGATCAAAACCTATATTGAATTTAGTTTCTCCCATCGGCATACATATATGGAAAAGCAATATATTCATTGGTTCCTATTTACCAGCGTTTACAAGTTTTTAGATTGGGAAAAAGTTTAATTTTCGCCCTCTTCAATCTAGGCAAACTGAGTCATGCTCCACTGGTTTTGTATCTCAGCCTAATGCCATAGCAGGGGCTCATGTGGCAGAAGAGGAGTGCATGTAAGTTCGGCCAAAACAACTTTGGTGATGCATATTTTTGAGGTTTCGTTCCTATGGTGTGGTTTCCTCATTCATCTTACCAACAAGTCCAACATCCCTCTATTCTGAGTCCCACAACAATTGATATGTTAACAACAGTGGATGGTTCAAAACTGGTATTGAATTAAATTTCTTCCTTCGGCGTACATATATGGAAAAGCATTATATTCATTGGTTCTTACTTACTAGCGTGTACAAGTTTTCGAATTAGGAAAAAGGTAAATTTTTGCCCTCTTCAGTCTAGGCAAACTGAGTCATGCTGTGCTAGTTTAGCCTGATGCTGAAGCGTGGGCTCGAGTGGCAGAAGAGGAGGGCATGTAAGTTGGGCCAGAACAACTTTGGTGATGCATATTTTTGAGGTTTCGTTCCTATGGTGTGGTTTCCTCATTCATTATACCAACAAGTCCAACAACCCTCGATTCCGAGTCCCACAACAATTGATATGTTAACAATACTGGATGGATCAAAACCTGTATTGAATTAAGTTTCTCCTATCGGCCTACATATATGGAAAATCATTATATTCATTGGTCCTTACTACCTAGTGTGTACAAGTTTTCGGATTATGAAAAAATTTAATTTTCGCCCTCTTTAGTCTAGGCAAACTGAGTCATATTGCGCTGGTTTTGTATCTCAGCCTGATACCGAAGCGTGGGCTCTTGTGGCAGAAGAGGAGGGCATGTAAGTTGGGCCAAAACAACTTTTCTGATGCATATTTTTGAGGTTTCGTTCCTATCATTCATCCTACAAACCAGTCCAACAACCCTTGATTCCGAGCCCCAGAACAATTGGTATGTTAACAACAGTGGATGGATCAAAACCTGTATTGAATTAAGTTTCTTCCATCGGCTTACATATATGGAAACACATTATGTTCATTGGTTCCTACTTACTATCGTGTACAAGTTTTTGGATTAGGAAAAAGTTTAATTTTCACCCTCTTAGGCCTAGACAAACTAAGTCATGGTCCGCTGGTATCATCACTCAGCCAAGTGCGGAAGCGCGGGCTGAGGTGGTGGAAGACGAGGGCATGTAAGTTGGGCCAAAACAACTTTGGTGATGCATATTTTTAAGGTATCATTCCTATGGTGTGGTTTCCTAATTCATCTTACCAACAAGTCCAACAAACCCCGATTCCAAGTCCCACAACAAATGATACGATAACAACAATGGATGGACCAAAACCTATATTTAATTATGTTTCTCCCATCGGCGTACATATTTGGAAATGCATTATTTTCATTGGTTCCACCTTACTAGCGTGCACAAGTTTTTGGATTAGGAAAAAGGTTAATTTTCACGCTCTTCAGTCTAGGCAAACTAAGTCATGGCGCGCTGGTTTCGTATCTCGGCGTGATGCCGAAGCGCGGGCTCAAGTGGAAGAAGAGGAGGGCATGTAAGTTGGGCTAAAACAACTTTGGTGATGCATATTTTTGAGGTTTCGTTCCAATGGAGTGGTTTCCTGATTCATCCTGCAAACACGTCTAACAACCCTCGATTCCGAGTCCCACAACAATTGATATGTTAATAACAGTGGATGGATCAAAACCTGTATTGAATTAAGTTTCTCGCATCGGCCCACATATATGGAAAAGCATTATATTCATTGGTTCTTATTTAGCAGCGTGTACAAGTTTTCGGATTAGGAAAAAGTTCAAATCTCGCCCTCTTAGGTCTAGGCAAACTAAGTCATAGTGTGCTGTCTCACCTCTCAGCCTAGTGCGGAAGCGCTAGCTGAAGTGGCAGAAGAGGAGAGTCATGGTCCGCTGGTATCATCACTCAGCCAAGTGCGGAAGCGCGGGCTGAAGTGGTGGAAGACGAGGGCATGTAAGTTGGGCCAAAACAACTTTGGTGATGCATATTTTTAAGGTATCATTCCTATGGTGTGGTTTCCTAATTCATCTTACCAACAAGTCCAACAAACCCCGATTCCAAGTCCCACAACAAATGATACGATAACAACAATGGATGGACCAAAACCTATATTTAATTATGTTTCTCCCATCGGCGTACATATTTGGAAATGCATTATTTTCATTGGTTCCACCTTACTAGCGTGCACAAGTTTTTGGATTAGGAAAAAGGTTAATTTTCGCGCTCTTCAGTCTAGGCAAACTAAGTCATGGCGCGCTGGTTTCGTATCTCGGCGTGATGCCGAAGCGCGGGCTCAAGTGGAAGAAGAGGAGGGCATGTAAGTTGGGCTAAAACAACTTTGGTGATGCATATTTTTGAGGTTTCGTTCCAATGGAGTGGTTTCCTGATTCATCCTGCAAACACGTCTAACAACCCTCGATTCCGAGTCCCACAACAATTGATATGTTAATAACAGTGGATGGATCAAAACTTGTATTGAATTAAGTTTCTCGCATCGGCCCACATATATGGAAAAGCATTATATTCATTGGTTCTTATTTAGCAGCGTGTACAAGTTTTCGGATTAGGAAAAAGTTCAAATCTCGCCCTCTTAGGTCTAGGCAAACTAAGTCATAGTGTGCTGTCTCACCTCTCAGCCTAGTGCGGAAGCGCTAGCTGAAGTGGCAGAAGAGGAGAGTCATGGTCCGCTGGTATCATCACTCAGCCAAGTGCGGAAGCGCGGGCTGAAGTGGTGGAAGACGAGGGCATGTAAGTTGGGCCAAAACAACTTTGGTGATGCATATTTTTAAGGTATCATTCCTATGGTGTGGTTTCCTAATTCATCTTACCAACAAGTCCAACAAACCCCGATTCCAAGTCCCACAACAAATGATACGATAACAACAATGGATGGACCAAAACCTATATTTAATTATGTTTCTCCCATCGGCGTACATATTTGGAAATGCATTATTTTCATTGGTTCCACCTTACTAGCGTGCACAAGTTTTTGGATTAGGAAAAAGGTTAATTTTCGCGCTCTTCAGTCTAGGCAAACTAAGTCATGGCGCGCTGGTTTCGTATCTCGGCGTGATGCCGAAGCGCGGGCTCAAGTGGAAGAAGAGGAGGGCATGTAAGTTGGGCTAAAACAACTTTGGTGATGCATATTTTTGAGGTTTCGTTCCAATGGAGTGGTTTCCTGATTCATCCTGCAAACACGTCTAACAACCCTCGATTCCGAGTCCCACAACAATTGATATGTTAATAACAGTGGATGGATCAAAACCTGTATTGAATTAAGTTTCTCGCATCGGCCCACATATATGGAAAAGCATTATATTCATTGGTTCTTATTTAGCAGCGTGTACAAGTTTTCGGATTAGGAAAAAGTTCAAATCTCGCCCTCTTAGGTCTAGGCAAACTAAGTCATAGTGTGCTGTCTCACCTCTCAGCCTAGTGCGGAAGCGCTAGCTGAAGTGGCAGAAGAGGAGAGTCATGGTCCGCTGGTATCATCACTCAGCCAAGTGCGGAAGCGCGGGCTGAAGTGGTGGAAGACGAGGGCATGTAAGTTGGGCCAAAACAACTTTGGTGATGCATATTTTTAAGGTATCATTCATATGGTGTGGTTTCCTAATTCATCTTACCAACAAGTCCAACAAACCCCGATTCCAAGTCCCACAACAAATGATACGATAACAACAATGGATGGACCAAAACCTATATTTAATTATGTTTCTCCCATCGGCGTACATATTTGGAAATGCATTATTTTCATTGGTTCCACCTTACTAGCGTGCACAAGTTTTTGGATTAGGAAAAAGGTTAATTTTCGCGCTCTTCAGTCTAGGCAAACTAAGTCATGGCGCGCTGGTTTCGTATCTCGGCGTGATGCCGAAGCGCGGGCTCAAGTGGAAGAAGAGGAGGGCATGTAAGTTGGGCTAAAACAACTTTGGTGATGCATATTTTTGAGGTTTCGTTCCAATGGAGTGGTTTCCTGATTCATCCTGCAAACACGTCTAACAACCCTCGATTCCGAGTCCCACAACAATTGATATGTTAATAACAGTGGATGGATCAAAACCTGTATTGAATTAAGTTTCTCGCATCGGCCCACATATATGGAAAAGCATTATATTCATTGGTTCTTATTTAGCAGCGTGTACAAGTTTTCGGATTAGGAAAAAGTTCAAATCTCGCCCTCTTAGGTCTAGGCAAACTAAGTCATAGTGTGCTGTCTCACCTCTCAGCCTAGTGCGGAAGCGCTAGCTGAAGTGGCAGAAGAGGAGAGTCATGGTCCGCTGGTATCATCACTCAGCCAAGTGCGGAAGCGCGGGCTGAAGTGGTGGAAGACGAGGGCATGTAAGTTGGGCCAAAACAACTTTGGTGATGCATATTTTTAAGGTATCATTCATATGGTGTGGTTTCCTAATTCATCTTACCAACAAGTCCAACAAACCCCGATTCCAAGTCCCACAACAAATGATACGATAACAACAATGGATGGACCAAAACCTATATTTAATTATGTTTCTCCCATCGGCGTACATATTTGGAAATGCATTATTTTCATTGGTTCCACCTTACTAGCGTGCACAAGTTTTTGGATTAGGAAAAAGGTTAATTTTCGCGCTCTTCAGTCTAGGCAAACTAAGTCATGGCGCGCTGATTTCGTATCTCGGCGTGATGCCGAAGCGCGGGCTCAAGTGGAAGAAGAGGAGGGCATGTAAGTTGGGCCGAAACAACTTTGGTGATGCATATTTTTGAGGTTTCATTCCAATGGAGTGATTTCCTGATTCATCCTGCAAACAAGTCTAACAACCCTCGATTCCGAGTCCCACAACAAGTGATATGTTAACAACAGTGGATGGATCAAAACCTGTATTGAATTAAGTTTCTCGCATCGGCCCACATATATGGAAAAGCATTATATTCATTGGTTCTTATTTAGCAGCGTGTACAAGTTTTCGGATTAGGAAAAAGTTCAAATCTCGCCCTCTTAGGTCTAGTCAAACTAAGTCATAGTGTGCTGTTTCACCTCTCAGCCTAGTGCGGAAGCGCTAGTTGAAGTGGCAGAAGAGGAGAGTCATGGTCCGCTGGTATCATCACTCAGCCAAGTGCGGAAACGCGGGCTGAAGTGGTGGAAGACGAGGGCATGTAAGTTGGGCCAAAACAACTTTGGTGATGCATATTTTTAAGGTATCATTCCTATGGTGTGGTTTCCTAATTCATCTTACCAACAAGTCCAACAAACCCCGATTCCAAGTCCCACAACAAATGATACAATAACAACAATGGATGGACCAAAACCTATATTTAATTATGTTTCTCCCATCGGCGTACATATTTGGAAATGCATTATTTTCATTGGTTCCACCTTACTAGCGTGCACAAGTTTTTGGATTAGGAAAAAGGTTAATTTTCGCGCTCTTCAGTCTAGGCAAACTAAGTCATGGCGCGCTGGTTTCGTATCTCGGCGTGATGCCGAAGCGCGGGCTCAAGTGGAAGAAGAGGAGGGCATGTAAGTTGGGCCAAAACAACTTTGGTGATGCATATTTTTGAGGTTTCGTTCCAATGGAGTGGTTTCCTGATTCATCCTGCAAACAAGTCCAACAACCCTCGATTCCGAGTCCCAAAACAATTGATATGTTAACAACAGTGGATGGATCAAAACCTGTATTGAATTAAGTTTCTCGCATGGGCCCACATATATGGAAAAGCATTATATTCATTGGTTCTTATTTAGCAGCGCGCACAAGTTTTCGGATTAGGAAAAAGTTCAAATCTCGCCCTCTTAGGTCTTGGCAAACTAAGTCATAGTGTGTTGTTTCACCTCTCAGCCTAGTGCGGAAGCGCTAGCTGAAGTGGCAGAAGAGGAGGGCATGTAAGTTGGGCCAAAACAACTTTGGTGATGCATATTTTCAAGGTTTCGTTCTTATGGTGTGGTTTCCTCATTCATCTTACCAACAAGTCCAACAAACCTCGGTTCCGGGTCCCACAACAATTGACACGTTAACAACAATGAATGGACCAAAATCTATATTTAATTAAGTTTCTCCCATCGTCCTACATATTTGGAAAAGCGTTATATTCATTGGTTCCACCTTACTAGCATGTACAAGTTTTTGGATTCGGAAAAAGTAAGATTTTTGCCCTCATGAGGCTAGGCGAACTGAGTCATGGTGCATTGGTTTCGTCTCTCGGCCTGGTGCGAAAGCGCGGGCTCAAGTGGCAAAAGAGGAGGGCACGTAAGTTGGGCCAAAACAACTTTGGTGATGCATATTTTTGAGGTTTCGTTCTTATGGTGTGGTTTCCTGATTCATCCTGCAAACAAGTCCAACAACCCTCGATTCCGAGTCCCACAACAATTGAAATGTTAACAACAGTGGATGGATCAAAACCTGTATTGAATTAAGTTTCTCGCATCGGCCCACATATATGGAAAAGCATTATATTCATTGGTTCTTATTTAGCAGCATGTACAAGTTTTCGGATTAGGAAAAAGTTCAACTTTCGCCCTCTTAGGTCTAGGCAAACTGAGTCATTATGCGCTGGTTTTGTATCTCAGCCCGATGCCGAAGCGTGGGCTCAGGTGGCAGAAGAGGAGGGCATGTAAGTTGAGCCAAAACAACTTTGGTGATGCATATTTTTGAGGTTTCGTTCCTATGGTGTGGTTTCCTCATTCATATTACCAACAAGTCCAACAAACCACGATTCCGAGTCCCACAACAATTGATATGTTAACAACAGTGGATGGATCAAAACCTGTATTGAATTAAGTTTCTCTCATCGGCGTACATGTGTGGAAAAGCAATATATTCATTGGTTCCTACTTACTAGCGTGTACACGTTTTTGGATTAGGAAAAGTTTAATTTTCGCCCTCTTCAGTCTAGGCAAACTGAGTCATGCTGCGTCAGTTTTGTATCTCGAACCGATGCCAAAGCGTTTGCTCAAGTGGCAGAAGGGGAGGGCATGTAAGTTGGGCCAAAACATCTTTGGTGATACATATTTTGGAAGTTTCATTCCTATGGTGTGGTTTCCTCATTCATCTTCCCAACAAGTCCAACAACCCTCAATTCTGAATCCCACAACAATTGATATGTTAACAACAGTGGATGGATCAAAACTTGTGTTGAATTTAGTTTCTCCCATCGGCCTACATATATGGAAAAGCATTATATTCATTGGTTCCTACTTACTAGCGTGTACAAGTTTTTGGATTAGGAGAAAGATTAATTTTCGCCCAAGTCAGTCTAGGCAAATTGAGTCATGCTGCGCTGGTTTTATATCTCGGACTGATGCTGAAGCGTGGGCTCCAATGGCAAAAGAGTTGGGCATGTAAGTTGGGCCAAAACAACTTTGGTGATGCATATTTTTGAGGTTTCATTCCGATGGTGTGGTTTTCACATTCGTCATACCAACAAGTCCAACAACCCTCGATTCCGAGTCCCACAACAATTGATATGTTAATAACAGTGGATGAATCAAAACCTGTATTGAATTAAGTTTCTCCCATCGGCCTACATATATGGAAAAACATTATATTCATTGGTTCCTACTTACTAGCTTGTACAAGTTTTTGGATTAGGAAAAAGTTTAATTTTCGCCCTCTTCAGTCTAGGCAAACTGAGTCATGCTGCACTGCTTTTGTATCTCGGACTGATGCTGAAGCGTGGGCTCCAGTGGCTGAAGAGTTGGGCATGTAAGTTGGGCCAAAACAACTTTGGTGATGCATATTTTTGAGGTTTCGTTCCAATGGAGTGGTTTCCTGATTCATCCTGCAAACAAGTCCAACAACCCTCGATTCCGAGTCCCACAAAAATTGATATGTTAACAACAGTGGATGGATCAAAACCTGTATTGAATTAAGTTTCTCTCATCGGCGTACATGTGTGGAAAAGCAATATATTCATTGGTTCCTACTTACTAGCGTGTACACGTTTTTGGATTAGGAAAAGTTTAATTTTCGCCCTCTTCAGTCTAGGCAAACTGAGTCATGTTGCGCTGGTTTTGTATCTCAGCCTGATACCGAAGCATGGGCTCTTGTGGCAGAAGAGGAGGGCATGTAAGTTGGGCCAAAACAACTTTGCTGATGCATATTTTTGAGGTTTCGTTCTTATCATTCATCCTACAAACCAGTCCAACAACCCTTGATTCCGAGCCCCAGAACAATTGGTATGTTAACAATAGTGGATGGATCAAAACCTGTATCGAATTAAGTTTCTCCCATCGGCTTACATATATGGAAACGCATTATGTTCATTGGTTCCTATTTACTAGCGTGTACAAGTTTTTGGATTAGGAAAAAGTTTAATTTTCACCCTCTTAGGCCTAGACAAACTAAGTCATGGTCCGCTGGTATCATCACTCAGCCAAGTGCGGAAACGCGGGCTGAAGTGGTGGAAGACGAGGGCATGTAAGTTGGGCCAAAACAACTTTGGTGATTCATATTTTTAAGGTATCATTCCTATGGTGTGGTTTCCTAATTCATCTTACCAACAAGTCCAACAAACCCCGATTCCAAGTCCCACAACAAATGATACAATAACAACAATGGATGGACCAAAACCTATATTTAATTATGTTTCTCCCATCGGCGTACATATTTGGAAATGCATTATTTTCATTGGTTCCACCTTACTAGCGTGCACAAGTTTTTGGATTAGGAAAAAGGTTAATTTTCGCGCTCTTCAGTCTAGGCAAACTAAGTCATGGCGCGCTGGTTTCGTATCTCGGCGTGATGCCGAAGCGCGGGCTCAAGTGGAAGAAGAGGAGGGCATGTAAGTTGGGCCAAAACAACTTTGGTGATGCATATTTTTGAGGTTTCGTTCCAATGGAGTGGTTTCCTGATTCATCCTGCAAACAAGTCCAACAACCCTTGATTCCGAGTCCCAAAACAATTGATATGTTAACAACAGTGGATGGATCAAAACCTGTATTGAATTAAGTTTCTCGCATGGGCCCACATATATGGAAAAGCATTATATTCATTGGTTCTTATTTAGCAGCGCGTACAAGTTTTCGGATTAGGAAAAAGTTCAAATCTCGCCCTCTTAGGTCTAGGCAAACTAAGTCATAGTGTGTTGTTTCACCTCTCACCCTAGTGCGGAAGCGCTAGCTGAAGTGGCAGAAGAGGAGGGCATGTAAGTTGGGCCAAAACAACTTTGGTGATGCATATTTTCAAGGTTTCGTTCTTATGGTGTGGTTTCCTCATTCATCTTACCAACAAGTCCAACAAACCTCGGTTCCGGGTCCCACAACAATTGACACGTTAACAACAATGAATGGACCAAAATCTATATTTAATTAAGTTTCTCCCATCGTCCTACATATTTGGAAAAGCGTTATATTCATTGGTTCCACCTTACTAGCATGTACAAGTTTTTGGATTCGGAAAAAGTAAGATTTTTGCCCTCATGAGGCTAGGCGAACTGAGTCATGGTGCATTGGTTTCGTCTCTCGGCCTGGTGCGAAAGCGCGGGCTCAAGTGGCAAAAGAGGAGGGCATGTAAGTTGGGCCAAAACAACTTTGGTGATGCATATTTTTGAGGTTTCGTTCTTATGGTGTGGTTTCCTGATTCATCCTGCAAACAAGTCCAACAACCCTCGATTCCGAGTCCCACAACAATTGAAATGTTAACAACAGTGGATGGATCAAAACCTGTATTGAATTAAGTTTCTCGCATCGGCCCACATATATGGAAAAGCATTATATTCATTGGTTCTTATTTAGCAGCATGTACAAGTTTTCGGATTAGGAAAAAGTTCAACTTTCGCCCTCTTAGGTCTAGGCAAACTGAGTCATTATGCGCTGGTTTTGTATCTCAGCCCGATGCCGAAGCGTGGGCTCAGGTGG
Organism: Paspalum notatum; assembly: GCA_022530915.1. NCBI lineage: Eukaryota > Viridiplantae > Streptophyta > Magnoliopsida > Poales > Poaceae > Paspalum > Paspalum notatum. The sequence goes on from CM039683.1 coordinate 7,992,347, forward strand.
CAGAAGAGGAGGGCATGTAAGTTGAGCCAAAACAACTTTGGTGATGCATATTTTTGAGGTTTCGTTCCTATGGTGTGGTTTCCTCATTCATATTACCAACAAGTCCAACAAACCACGATTCCGAGTCCCACAACAATTGATATGTTAACAACAGTGGATGGATCAAAACCTGTATTGAATTAAGTTTCTCTCATCGGCGTACATGTGTGGAAAAGCAATATATTCATTGGTTCCTACTTACTAGCGTGTACACGTTTTTGGATTAGGAAAAGTTTAATTTTCGCCCTCTTCAGTCTAGGCAAACTGAGTCATGCTGCGTCAGTTTTGTATCTCGAACCGATGCCAAAGCGTTTGCTCAAGTGGCAGAAGGGGAGGGCATGTAAGTTGGGCCAAAACATCTTTGGTGATACATATTTTGGAAGTTTCATTCCTATGGTGTGGTTTCCTCATTCATCTTCCCAACAAGTCCAACAACCCTCAATTCCGAATCCCACAACAATTGATATGTTAACAACAGTGGATGGATCAAAACTTGTGTTGAATTTAGTTTCTCCCATCGGCCTACATATATGGAAAAGCATTATATTCATTGGTTCCTACTTACTAGCGTGTACAAGTTTTTGGATTAGGAGAAAGATTAATTTTCGCCCAAGTCAGTCTAGGCAAATTGAGTCATGCTGCGCTGGTTTTATATCTCGGACTGATGCTGAAGCATGGGCTCCAGTGGCAAAAGAGTTGGGCATGTAAGTTGGGCCAAAACAACTTTGGTGATGCATATTTTTGAGGTTTCATTCCGATGGTGTGGTTTTCACATTCGTCATACCAACAAGTCCAACAACCCTCGATTCCGAGTCCCACAACAATTGATATGTTAATAACAGTGGATGAATCAAAACCTGTATTGAATTAAGTTTCTCCCATCGGCCTACATATATGGAAAAACATTATATTCATTGGTTCCTACTTACTAGCTTGTACAAGTTTTTGGATTAGGAAAAAGTTTAATTTTCGCCCTCTTCAGTCTAGGCAAACTGAGTCATGCTGCACTGCTTTTGTATCTCGGACTGATGCTGAAGCGTGGGCTCCAGTGGCTGAAGAGTTGGGCATGTAAGTTGGGCCAAAACAACTTTGGTGATGCATATTTTTGAGGTTTCGTTCCAATGGAGTGGTTTCCTGATTCATCCTGCAAACAAGTCCAACAACCCTCGATTCCGAGTCCCACAAAAATTGATATGTTAACAACAGTGGATGGATCAAAACCTGTATTGAATTAAGTTTCTCTCATCGGCGTACATGTGTGGAAAAGCAATATATTCATTGGTTCCTACTTACTAGCGTGTACACGTTTTTGGATTAGGAAAAGTTTAATTTTCGCCCTCTTCAGTCTAGGCAAACTGAGTCATGCTGCGCTGGTTTTGTATCTCAGCCTGATACCGAAGCATGGGCTCTTGTGGCAGAAGAGGAGGGCATGTAAGTTGGGCCAAAACAACTTTGCTGATGCATATTTTTGAGGTTTCGTTCTTATCATTCATCCTACAAACCAGTCCAACAACCCTTGATTCCGAGCCCCAGAACAATTGGTATGTTAACAATAGTGGATGGATCAAAACATGTATTGAATTAAGTTTCTCCCATCGGCTTACATATATGGAAACGCATTATGTTCATTGGTTCCTATTTACTAGCGTGTACAAGTTTTTGGATTAGGAAAAAGTTTAATTTTCACCCTCTTAGGCCTAGACAAACTAAGTCATGGTCCGCTGGTATCATCACTCAGCCAAGTGCGGAAACGCGGGCTGAAGTGGTGGAAGACGAGGGCATGTAAGTTGGGCCAAAACAACTTTGGTGATTCATATTTTTAAGGTATCATTCCTATGGTGTGGTTTCCTAATTCATCTTACCAACAAGTCCAACAAACCCCGATTCCAAGTCCCACAACAAATGATACAATAACAACAATGGATGGACCAAAACCTATATTTAATTATGTTTCTCCCATCGGCGTACATATTTGGAAATGCATTATTTTCATTGGTTCCACCTTACTAGCGTGCACAAGTTTTTGGATTAGGAAAAAGGTTAATTTTCGCGGTCTTCAGTCTAGGCAAACTAAGTCATGGCGCGCTGGTTTCGTATCTCGGCGTGATGCCGAAGCGCGGGCTCAAGTGGAAGAAGAGGAGGGCATGTAAGTTGGGCCAAAACAACTTTGGTGATGCATATTTTTGAGGTTTCGTTCCAATGGAGTGGTTTCCTGATTCATCCTGCAAACAAGTCCAACAACCCTTGATTCCGAGTCCCAAAACAATTGATATGTTAACAACAGTGGATGGATCAAAACCTGTATTGAATTAAGTTTCTCGCATGGGCCCACATATATGGAAAAGCATTATATTCATTGGTTCTTATTTAGCAGCGCGTACAAGTTTTCGGATTAGGAAAAAGTTCAAATCTCGCCCTCTTAGGTCTAGGCAAACTAAGTCATAGTGTGTTGTTTCACCTCTCACCCTAGTGCGGAAGCGCTAGCTGAAGTGGCAGAAGAGGAGGGCATGTAAGTTGGGCCAAAACAACTTTGGTGATGCATATTTTCAAGGTTTCGTTCTTATGGTGTGGTTTCCTCATTCATCTTACCAACAAGTCCAACAAACCTCGGTTCCGGGTCCCACAACAATTGACACGTTAACAACAATGAATGGACCAAAATCTATATTTAATTAAGTTTCTCCCATCGTCCTACATATTTGGAAAAGCGTTATATTCATTGGTTCCACCTTACTAGCATGTACAAGTTTTTGGATTCGGAAAAAGTAAGATTTTTGCCCTCATGAGGCTAGGCGAACTGAGTCATGGTGCATTGGTTTCGTCTCTCGGCCTGGTGCGAAAGCGCGGGCTCAAGTGGCAAAAGAGGAGGGCATGTAAGTTGGGCCAAAACAACTTTGGTGATGCATATTTTTGAGGTTTCGTTCTTATGGTGTGGTTTCCTGATTCATCCTGCAAACAAGTCCAACAACCCTCGATTCCGAGTCCCACAACAATTGAAATGTTAACAACAGTGGATGGATCAAAACCTGTATTGAATTAAGTTTCTCGCATCGGCCCACATATATGGAAAAGCATTATATTCATTGGTTCTTATTTAGCAGCATGTACAGGTTTTCGGATTAGGAAAAAGTTCAACTTTCGCCCTCTTAGGTCTAGGCAAACTGAGTCATTATGCGCTGGTTTTGTATCTCAGCCCGATGCCGAAGCGTGGGCTCAGGTGGCAGAAGAGGAGGGCATGTAAGTTGAGCCAAAACAACTTTCGTGATGCATATTTTTGAGGTTTCGTTCCTATGGTGTGGTTTCCTCATTCATATTACCAACAAGTCCAACAAACCACGATTCCGAGTCCCACAACAATTGATATGTTAACAACAGTGGATGGATCAAAACCTGTATTGAATTAAGTTTCTCTCATCGGCGTACATGTGTGGAAAAGCAATATATTCATTGGTTCCTACTTACTAGCGTGTACACGTTTTTGGATTAGGAAAAGTTTAATTTTCGCCCTCTTCAGTCTGGGCAAACTGAGTCATGCTGCGTCAGTTTTGTATCTCGAACCGATGCCAAAGCGTTTGCTCAAGTGGCAGAAGGGGAGGGCATGTAAGTTGGGCCAAAACATCTTTGGTGATACATATTTTGGAAGTTTCATTCCTATGGTGTGGTTTCCTCATTCATCTTCCCAACAAGTCCAACAACCCTCAATTCCGAATCCCACAACAATTGATATGTTAACAACAGTGGATGGATCAAAACTTGTGTTGAATTTAGTTTCTCCCATCGGCCTACATATATGGAAAAGCATTATATTCATTGGTTCCTACTTACTAGCGTGTACAAGTTTTTGGATTAGGAGAAAGATTAATTTTCGCCCAAGTCAGTCTAGGCAAATTGAGTCATGCTGCGCTGGTTTTATATCTCGGACTGATGCTGAAGCGTGGGCTCCAGTGGCAAAAGAGTTGGGCATGTAAGTTGGGCCAAAACAACTTTGGTGATGCATATTTTTGAGGTTTCATTCCGATGGTGTGGTTTTCACATTCGTCATACCAACAAGTCCAACAACCCTCGATTCCGAGTCCCACAACAATTGATATGTTAATAACAGTGGATGAATCAAAACCTGTATTGAATTAAGTTTCTCCCATCGGCCTACATATATGGAAAAACATTATATTCATTGGTTCCTACTTACTAGCTTGTACAAGTTTTTGGATTAGGAAAAAGTTTAATTTTCGCCCTCTTCAGTCTAGGCAAACTGAGTCATGCTGCACTGCTTTTGTATCTCGGACTGATGCTGAAGCGTGGGCTCCAGTGGCTGAGGAGTTGGGCATGTAAGTTGGGCCAAAACAACTTTGGTGATGCATATTTTTGAGGTTTCGTTCCAATGGAGTGGTTTCCTGATTCATCCTGCAAACAAGTCCAACAACCCTCGATTCTGAGTCCCACAAAAATTGATATGTTAACAACAGTGGATGGATCAAAACCTGTATTGAATTAAGTTTCTCTCATCGGCGTACATGTGTGGAAAAGCAATATATTCATTGGTTCCTACTTACTAGCGTGTACACGTTTTTGGATTAGGAAAAGTTTAATTTTCGCCCTCTTCAGTCTAGGCAAACTGAGTCATGCTGCATCGGTTTTGTATCTCGAACCGATGCCAAAGCGTTTGCTCAAGTGGCAGAAGGGAAGGGCATGTAAGTTGGGCCAAAACATCTTTGGTGATACATATTTTTGAAGTTTCATTCCTATGGTGTGGTTTCCTCATTCATCTTCCCAACAAGTCCAACAACCCTCAATTCCGAATCCCACAACAATTGATATGTTAACAACAGTGGATGGATCAAAACTTGTGTTGAATTTAGTTTCTCCCATCGGCCTACATATATGGAAAAGCATTATATTCATTGGTTCCTACTTACTAGCGTGTACAAGTTTTTGGATTAGGAGAAAGTTTAATTTTCGCCCAAGTCAGTCTAGGCAAATTGAGTCATGCTGCGCTGGTTTTGTATCTCGGACTGATGCTGAAGCGTGGGCTCCAGTGGCAAAAGAGTTGGGCATGTAAGTTGGGCCAAAACAACTTTGGTGATGCATATTTTTGAGGTTTCATTCCTATGGTGTGGTTTTCACATTCGTCATACCAACAAGTCCAACAACCCTCGATTCCGAGTCCCACAACAATTGATATGTTAATAACAGTGGATGAATCAAAACCTGTATTGAATTAAGTTTCTCCCATCGGCCTACATATATGGAAAAGCATTATATTCATTGGTTCCCACTTACAAGCGTGTACAAGTTTTTGGATTAGGAAAAAGTTTAATTTTCGCCCAAGTCAGTCTAGGCAAATTGAGTCATGCTGCGCTGGTTTTGTATCTCGGACTGATGCTGAAGCGTGGGCTCCAGTGGCAAAAGAGTTGGGCATGTAAGTTGGGCCAAAACAACTTTGGTGATGCATATTTTTGAGGTTTCATTCCTATGGTGTGGTTTTCACATTCGTCATACCAACAAGTCCAACAACCCTCGATTCCGAGTCCCACAACAATTGATATGTTAATAACAGTGGATGAATCAAAACCTGTATTGAATTAAGTTTCTCCCATCGGCCTACATATATGGAAAAGCATTATATTCATTGGTTCCCACTTACAAGCGTGTACAAGTTTTTGGATTAGGAAAAAGTTTAATTTTCGCCCAAGTCTGTCTAGGCAAATTGAGTCATGCTGCACTGGTTTTGTATCTCGGATTGATGCTGAAGCATGGGCTCCTGTGGCAGAAGAGTTGGGCATGTAAGTTGGGCCAAAACAACTTTGGTGATGCATATTTTTGAGGTTTCTGTCCTATGGTGTGGGTTTCTCATTCATCATGCCAACAAGTCCAACATCCCTCGATTCCGAGTCCCACAACAATTGATATGTTAACAACAGTGGATGGATGAAAACTGGTATTGAATTAAATTTCTCTCATCGGCCTACATATATGGAAAAGCATTATATTCATTGGTTCTTACTACCTAGCATGTATAAGTTTTTGGATTAGGAAAAAGTTTAATTTTCGCCCTCTTCAGTCTAGGCAAACTGAGTCATGTTGCGCTGGTTTTGTATCTCAGCCTGATACCGAAGCATGGGCTCTTGTGGCAGAAGAGGAGGGCATGTAAGTTGGGCCAAAACAACTTTGCTGATGCATATTTTTGAGGTTTCGTTCTTATCATTCATCCTACAAACCAGTCCAACAACCCTTGATTCCGAGCCCCAGAACAATTGGTATGTTAACAATAGTGGATGGATCAAAGCCTGTATTGAATTAAGTTTCTCCCATCGGCTTACATATATGGAAACGCATTATGTTCATTGGTTCCTATTTACTAGCGTGTACAAGTTTTTGGATTAGGAAAAAGTTTAATTTTCACCCTCTTAGGCCTAGACAAACTAAGTCATGGTCCGCTGGTATCATCTCTCAGCCAAGTGCGGAAGCGCGGGCTGAAGTGGTGGAAGACGATGGCATGTAAGTTGGGCCAAAACAACTTTGGTGATGCATATTTTTAAGGTTTCATTCCTATGGTGTGGTTTCCTCATTCATCTTACCAACATGTTCAACAAACCCCGATTCCAAGTCCCACAACAAATGATACGATAACAACAATGGATGGACCAAAACCTAAATTTAATTATGTTTCTCCCATCGGCGTACATATTTGGAAATGCATTATTTTCATTGGTTCCACCTTACTAGCGTGCACAAGTTTTTGGATTAGAAAAAAGGTTAATTTTGGCGCTCTTCAGTCTAGGCAAACTAAGTCATGGGGCACTGGTTTCGTATCACGGCCTGATGCTGTAGCGCGGGCTCAAGTGGAAGAAGAGGAGGGCATGTAAGTTGGGCCAAAACAACTTTGGTGATGCATATTTTTGAGGTTTCGTTCCAATGGAGTGGTTTCCTGATTCATCCTGCAAACAAGTCCAACAACCCTCGATTCCGAGTCCCAAAACAATTGATATGTTAACAACAGTGGATGAATCAAAACCTGTATTGAATTAAGTTTCTCGCATCGGCCACATATATGGAAAAGCATTATATTCATTGGTTCTTATTTAGCAGCATGTACAAGTTTTGGATTAGGAAAAAGTTCAACTTTCGCCATCTTAGGTTTAGGCAAACTAAGTCATAGTGTGCTGTTTCACCTCTCAGCCTAGTGCGGAAGCGCTAGCTGATGTGGCAGAAGAGGAGGGCATGTAAGTTGGGCCAAAACAACTTTGGTGATGCATATTTTTAAGGTTTCGTTCTTATGGTGTGGTTTTCCTCATTCATCTTACCAACAAGTCTAACAAACCTCGGTTCCGAGTCCCACAACAAATGACACGTTAACAACAATGGATGGACCAAAATCTATATTTAATTAAGTTTCTCCCATCGTCCTACATATTTGGAAAAGCGTTATATTGATTGGTTCCACCTTACTAGCATGTACAAGTTTTTGGATTCAGAAAAAGTAAGATTTTTGCCCTCTTGAGGCTAGGCGAACTAAGTCATGGTGCATTGGTTTCGTCTCTCGGCCAGGTGCGAAAGCGCGGGCTCAAGTGGCAGAAGTGGAGGGCATGTAAGTTGGGGAAAAACAACTTTGCTGATGCATATTTTTGAGGTTTCGTTCCTATCATTCATCTTACAAACCAGTCCAACAACCCTTGATTCCGAGACCTAGAACAATTGGTATGTTAACAACAGTGGATGGATCAAAACCTGTATTGAATTAAGTTTCTCCCATCGGCTTACATATATGGAAACGCATTATATTCATTGGTTCCAACTTACTAGCGTGTACAAGTTTTTGGACTAGGAAAAAGTTTAATTTTCACCCTCTTAGGCCTAGACAAACTAACTCATGGTCCGCTTGTATCATCTCTCAGCCAACTGCGGAAGCGCGGGCTGAAGTGGTGGAAGACAAGGGCATGTAAGTTGGGCCAAAACAACTTTGGTGATGCATATTTTTAAGGTTTCATTCCTATGATATGGTTTCCTCATTCATCTTACCAACAAGTCCAACAAACCCTGATTCCAAGTCCCACAACAAATGATACGTTAACAACAATGGATGGACCAAAACCTATATTTAATTATGTTTCTCCCATCGTCCTACATATTTGGAAATGCAGTATGTTCATTGGGTCCTCCTTACTAGCGTGTACATGTTTTTGGATTAGGAAAAAGGTTAATTTTTGCCCTCTTCAGTCTAGGCAAACTGAGTCATGCTGCGCTAGTTTAATATCTCGGCCTGGTGCGGAAGTGCGGGCTCAAGTGGCAGAAGAGGATGGCATGTAAGTTGGGCCAAAACAACTTTGGTGATGCATATTTTTAGGTTTCGTTTGTTTGGTGTGGTTTCCTCATTCATCTTACAAACAAGTCCGGCAATCCTTGATTCTGAGTCCCACAACTATTGATATGTTAACAACAGTGGATGGATCAAAACATGTATTGAATTAAGTTTCTCGCATCGGCCTACATATATGGAAAAGCATTATATTCATTGGTTCTTATTTAGCCGTGTGTACAAGTTTTCGGCTTAGGAAAAAGTTGAAATTTCTTCTTCTTAGGTCTAGGCAAACTAGGTCATAGTGTGCTGTTTCACCTCTCAACCTAGTGCGGAAGCGCTAGCTGAAGTGGCAGAAGAGGATGGCATGTAAGTTGGGCCAAAACAATTTTGGTGATGCATATTTTTAAGGTTTCGTTCTTATGGTGTGGTTTCCTCATTCATCTTACCTCATAATTAATATCCCTACATGCAAAAGTCTTGCCATGGCATTTTTCCCGTTTCCTTTGTGTGCACGTACATCTCAACATTGTCACCTCTCTTGAGAACTCCTATTATTGCAAATAAAACCCTATCCACTCAGGTTCAAGATCTAAACTCACAGTACCGTTCAGCCATCGTTTTATCAATAATTATATTTTTGAGCAGAGACAATGCATACACACATGATGATTACATTCGGTGGCCAAGTATTTATTTTATACTAAGGGCCTCGGGCCTCCTTCGAGCGCAAGATTAAAAAAAACATACAGAAATTTGGCAGAATAAAAACATAGAATCAGGAAAGAATCATGTGTACCAAAGAGGGCAAGAGATTATATTTGGTGCTGAGTTAAGTGTTGCTAAATATAGGCTCTGGTGACCGGATCTCTAAAAAATAGTAGAAACAATACAACAACATAGTGTCAAGGCTCATAAAGAGGTATTTGCAACTTTGGTCTGGGGCTTTAAACGGATGGTGTTGTGGTTTTAGGAAGAGTAGCCACAATACCAACTTCATCAATGTATAGGGTTTAGTTGAACCTTATTAGCAAATTTAACTAAACTCAGTGTGGCACATTCTCATGACCATATTGTCTGGTAGATCTGTCACACCCGGCTCATTTGGCCCATAGTGGCCCATGTGGTTGATATGAGATATTGTGAAGAGTTGAGTCCCACCTTGGTTGTTTAGAGTGGGATAGACCAATATATAAGGCTTCTAGAGTCCATCCCACCATTCCCGGGTTAATCCTTTTAAGCGAAGTGTAACACCCTAGGTGTTTGACATCAGCTAAGCAATGGATCTTAGCTCAATCATGCCATTGTGGTGACCAAGGTGCTAAGGTCAATTCCCTAGAGATGAACCTTGACTTAAACTTGGATGATATCCCTTTGCTTATATGTTGATCTTTTCAACTATATGCCAAGGTAATGTTGAAGGATATCATTTCATGTGCTTCACACTCATTTCCATCTATTTGGAAGAGTGGAAACAATCCATGAAATTTAGAGTTAAAAGGTTACATGAAATGACGAGACATACACTTTTAATTTGCTTTATGAAGTGGATGAGATCTTATGTCATCAACCAAGTCATGTAATCTTGCCCAAACAACTCTATTTTCGCTCATGAACAAATGTCATGAAGGGTTCATGTTGAGCAAATGTCAAGACGATGCCCTTATTGGCCTAAAACCTATAATTAAAGAGTTATCATGAGGCTGCCTAAATGTAAGTGAAACTTCATCTTCTGTGCTAGTTATGAAGTTTGGCCCTAAACAAAGATTGAAGTCCAAGTCATGAGGAACAAACTTGGCTTAATGACCCAAGTCTAATTCTCTCTCTAAACCTGTCAAATCGAGGCATGGAAATCGAATCAGCTGCTAACTTTCAGACTTGGAAATAATTCTAAGTATTGGAATTATAGTACCGATTCTGATTGACGTCTCGTGTTCTCCAATTTTTGTTAAGTAACTTGAGTTTGCCCATAAACAAAGATTGAAGTTAACCTATTGGACGACAACATATCAAAAGTTGCGATCAATTTGAACTGAGTTGACAAGGTTTCGACGTTCGTTTCCAATTAACAATTAATCATTGACAATGCTATTTAGGGAGTTCATTATCTCTTAATTCGAGAGCCTAATGAACATACACCCTTAATAGAATTTGTAGAGTGATCAGAGCTTGACAATCTTTGTTCTTGGCCCATGAGCTAAATCGGCCAGCAAGCGGCCCAAAATCGAGCTTGAATCGGCCCACATCGATGCATGCCAGCCGTTCGGTGGAATGCCCCTATGGGCGACGCGTGCCCTCGCGCGTCTGCCTCCCAAAGCGCGAGCAAGCCATTGCCCACAGCTGCCCCTCCACCTCACCTCGTCCCTGCCTCTCCACTCGATGGGGAAACAGCAGGAGCCGAGGCGCATCACCTCTCCTCTCTCGTCCACTCGGCCCTGTCTCATCCTCGCTCGCCTCCGTGCGCCGCGCACAGTGCCATGGCCGGGCTCGCCATGCTGCTGCCGCGTTCTGCTGCGGCTGTTGCTCCGCGCTGCGTGCAAACGCACTTCGCGAGGGCGTGCCGTCGTCGGTGAGCCCTCTACCTGCACGCGTGGCCCTGCACCGCCGGACCGCCGATGCCTCCGCGGCCGCCCGCCCTCGGTCGCGTGCCCGCGGGATAGCTTTGGGACGAGCCGAGGACAGGTGCGGAGGAAGCCCGATGGTGCCCTGCCTGGAGGGTCCGCCCTGCAGTCCGCTGGTCTCCCTGCCGGTCCCAGGCCGCGTCCCGACGAGCCGATCCCGACGTCCCTTCCTGTCCCTGCTCTGTGTACGGGATGAGGAAGAAGAAAGGGGTAAGAATGAATTAGAAACTCTTTTCTGGTTTCTGATGTAAAAATGCCAAGGCACATAGATTTACATTTATGGGCTCGATTAATTTACTAGGAAGTCCAGGGGTCCTGACGCAAAGTGATTTTTGTTTTTCTTTTATGCATTAATCGGCTGACACTTTGGAAATTCATAGTAATTTGTAGAAAAATCGTAAAATAGCAAATGAGGACTTTTTCGAATCCTTGTGAATAGATGATAATATGATAGTGTTTTGTAGAAATTTTGTGCTGTTTATATTTATGTTTGATAAATAGGGATAAATTCATATCTCATGTTATAGTGTTACAATTGCTGTGAAATTTTTATGAGGGCCTATGTATGCTGTGAGTGTGCTATGGTTAAATTTTTATGGATTTTGATTGATGGATGAAGGAGTTATGATTTTCCTTGCTTTGCATGTAAGGAAACTTTAGAAAATTCTAGTAGATTATTTATAAGTGTTGTAACTGTGATTTTTGGGGATCTCCCTTCTCTTGCCATGAGAAGCCCCACGAAAAAGTTTGAGCTGCATAGGGTGTCTCTAAATGGGTTTTCCTATTTATGCTCCCTTGCATTATGTGTTTTGTTATTTTCGATATCTCCAAAAGCACTTGGTCAAATGCTATGAAATTTGTACAGTAGTCTCCTGGGAGCATATTCTAGCTGCTGTAATTTTTTGTAGAATTTATGGTGCACTTTAGATGCATGATCTTATATATGTGCCTATTTGCCTTTTTTTTCAAAATAAATTAAGAAATAGGGTACATAAATTTTGTTTGGGGGTAAATGTTGCTTATTTTGGTGTTCACATATCATATGTAAACTGTTGGTATGCTTGCCGTGGCTTGGATATACTTTTCAAATAATTATAGATGTCTATAATTCTTTTTTAGGCAATCTGGACAGTTTTGGGGAGATTGCTAAATACTCCCCCTAGACTATGTTTTCTGTGGTTGAGTTGAATACAAAAAGTGTTCATAACTTGTTGATCTAGCTACTGACCAATTGTGATGGCCATTGCCTTAATATTCTAGGAGGTATGGCTGTTTTGGTTAAAGTTCAGAAATCTGCCTTCGTGCAGTCTCACTGGACAGTTTCTGTTCTTCTGCTATTTCGACCGTTTTACTTTGGGAATCTTGCTGTGATGCCTGAAAATGATTTATGGAGAATTTTCTAAGCTTTCCATAGAGTCTAAGTTTGATAATTTTCGATGTCTGTAGCTCCAGTTATGAATTTTCTTGTAACTGGGTTGTGTGCAGTTCAAAATCTGGAAAGTGCTTGTGTTGAAGTTGTTTGCATGACTTATGTTATGATTTATATACATGTCTTTCCTCGCATTCATACATATGCATTGTGCATTTCATTTAGGTACGCTAGGTGAATCGCGAGAAGGACATGGATGATGTAATGTTGGAGCCAATCCTGAGGATGGTGTTTAGTAGTCCAACCCGAAGAAGCAAGAACTAAGATGGGAGATGCTCATCAAGACGGTGCGGCTAACTTGATTGACTTGAGTCCAATTCCAGGCAAGCCCCGGAGCATTCTCAACTTCCTATGTTTTACAAATTAAATTATGTTGAGTATTTTATGATGTTTTATGCATTAAGTGATAGGAGTTGTTTGAAAACCCTTGTTGCACATATATTCCTCTCCTTGTCCACCAAATAAATCCCGGAAATCCTATGTTTAAGTGTAGGATCGACTAGTTGCTTAGTTATGCAAATAAACGGTAGAAGTCAGGTGAAGTTTTCACCTGCGAGAGATAGGTGGATACCTGAAACAAATAGAATATGGTGTGTCATGGGTGTACCCGATATTTTTTGTAAAACAAAATTAGGGAGACCGGGCAGGAAAGTGGAGGCTACACGACGAGGAGGTCCTAGGAGTCAGTAGTCCTGTCTGAGTCGATTAAGGACTTGATCTTTGGAGCACTTCCTAATCATTGAACGCAGCCTATCACTTAGCTGGCCGGCCTGAGGTTGCCGACCGCGAAGCCGAGTAGTTCTATTCAAGCCGGAAACTCGGTGAGTATAAAGTGCTGCTCGGAAGGGAGTCGTCGCATAGTCGATGGGCAAGGTGTTTAAAAGTCCTTCGCTGTTCCGGCGAGGCGATATCCCCGAGAGTGCGGCGCTTGCTGGGGCAGCGATACTTGAATGAGTCCAAAGGTAACCCAATGATCCCCGGCGGGGGAAAACAGGGGTGAGTGTTGGGAATAATTCCCCAGCTGGGTAGTAATCGATTCGAATCGCCATCTCTCCTGGATAGTGAGAACTTGATGGAACGGTTTCAATGTAGCAAACTAAAAATAAATAATGATATGATGATGGGTTAATGATGATGATGGTGTTGATCACCCTGATGGTGATGTTTGGACATGATCCAATCGCATAGGGATGCTTGTTTATTTTTATACTTGTTTTAGCATAAATGCAAATCTAGTTTATAATTGAAGGTTTTAATTTGATGCAAGTTACACTTATAATTCCCTACAAACGCCTTTATGCAAATTTTGTCAAGCCAGCTCCACTTATAAAGCCTTGCATGATCCTTGGTGTCTTTTAATTTAATTTATGACGGGTAAGTCTAGCTGAGTACATTCTCGTACTCAGGGTTTATTCCCAAATTATTGCAGGTTGTGATGTATCATGGTTACTGCAAGAAGTTGGATGGCTCCTGCCATAGCGGAGGAGTGAGATCATGGGCATGATCATTCTTATTTACCTTATCTGTTATGCTTTTGTGGAATATGACTAAGAGCTGGCATTGTAATAAAAGGTTTCTATTTTGTTTTAAAGCAATGTTGCTTCCGCTACTTTATATTTGGTTTATAATACTAAATTGATCTCCGATGAATGGTAAGGTGTTTCATATTACATTGAAATCTGTGATGGCAAACGATGTGGTGCACCGAATCAGTACGATCTTGGTACGTTGCGATGTTGGTTTGGAATCCTTCGAGATTTCAGTAACTTCAGGATTATACGAGTGTGAGTTCGATACTTAGCCACTTCGGTGATTACTTATCGAATTTTTGCTCTTATAATTTTGGGTCTGTGACACGAAGCGAGGACGAAAGCTTAAGTGGGATGGTGGTAGGTGTGGTTCGCTCAGCATGCAGAGTGGATTTGAGCTGTTTGGACTCTGGGGCGTTACAAGATCCAAGCAATCAATTCGATTGCCCTGTTCGGCTGGTAGATAAGCCGACAGAATTCGGTTGTGAGAGCAAACAAGCCGAAATATGCCAGCTTGTGACCAGCCGAACAGGCCCACATGTGTATGTGCGCTCAGGTAGCAACTGCAACACCGTCCATTTCCTTCCTTTTCCAAAGAAAAGGCGGTTGATCAAGGAGCATGAAGCTAGACGTCGAATTAAGCCGAAATATGCCGGCTTGTGACCAGCCGAACAGGCCCGCTCAGGTGGCAACTGCAACACCGTCCATTTCCTTCCTTTTCCAAAGAAAAGGCGGTTGATCAAGGTGCATGAAGCTAGACACCGACATGTGCATAAATAAAAAAGGCTGAGCCGTTCCAGCCAGCTAGAATCATTGGCATGAAGCTTCAAACATTGCCTTTTTCTCCTACATAAACCGATCATGGTTTAACGCTACACACCAAGGCAATCCGCGGCAACCAATCGGCAAGTGAGACGCGCGCGCAACTTCGACACAAAGACGTCGTCATGGCACCTGCGGCCAATGGGCGCGGTTGACAATGAGCTTCCACTCTTCCACCTGTCGCCGTGCGCACACTACTACGTGCAGAGCCCCTCCGCGGCGTCGCACACGCTCAGCCACCCGGCGTCCGACTCCATGGCGCTCATCCTCTTCCCCTTCGTGACCCTCCACCACGATGTGGATGCCCGCCGCGAACGCGACCACGACCACGAGGATCCAACAGCTCCTTCCTGGTCAGCGGCGACAAGAAGCCCGACAGGTGCTGCGCATGGTGTCGGGGCGGTCATCAGGCCACCACCACGACGGCGACGGCGACGACGCGGACGGCGATGAGGCGGCCTAGAGGAGCGGGGCGTGCAGGTACGTGAAGCTGGACCCGGAGGCCCCATGCTGCTGCATCGCGTTCCAAGTGGCGGCCAGCGCGGCGTTCGCGCTACTCGTCTTCATCCTGGCCACCAGGCCACGGCACCCCCAGGTGTCCTTCAGCGTCGGCAAGGTCC
This sequence comes from Paspalum notatum, assembly GCA_022530915.1. Classification (NCBI taxonomy): domain Eukaryota; kingdom Viridiplantae; phylum Streptophyta; class Magnoliopsida; order Poales; family Poaceae; genus Paspalum; species Paspalum notatum. The sequence continues at coordinate 8,007,703 of CM039683.1, forward strand.
AGCGGTTCGCACTGGGCGAAGGGCTGGACGGCTCGGTCGTGGAGACCAACTTCCTCAACTGCAACTCCTCCGTCGATATGGTCATCGACAACTACTCCAAGGTCTTCACGCTGCGCGTTGGCCCGCCGCAGCACCAAATGTCCTTCGGCCGATTCGTCTTGGCCATCTCACAGGCCAGCATGTCAATCGATCTCGTGCTCTCTCTCGTCTCTATTCATAACCGACCAGCTGCTGAGCTAAGCTGTTCCGTGTGTGGTCTTGCATTGCTATGCTGGTGCTGCAGGGAGACGGCGTCGGTCCACGCGGCACTTGGACGGTGAGGCTATTCGTGGCAGCGCAGGACAAGCCCATGTACGCGGCGGGGCGCGGCATGCAGGACCTGCTGGACTCCAGCCACTCACCATCACCATTCCAGGGGCCGAGGCCTCGAGGCGGTGGCAGACAGAGTGCAGGGAGAGGAAGGGCGCCGATGGGCAGACAACAAGTCAGACCAGATCAAGAGCATGGAAGAAATTGTGGCAAGCCAGGTCAGGATAACAACCAAACCACAGATATGGAGGTGGAAGAGAAGAGAGAAGCTGTCCCAGAGGCTAAGGAAAAATTCATGGATGTAGTGTGCTTCAACTGTGGATATATTGGTCATTTCAGTACTGCCTATACCAAACCTAGGTGTTGCTTTATATGTAGAAAGGAGGATCATGTGGTGGAGAATTGTCCTGAGTGGAAGAAAGAACAATCAGTGGCCTAGTACTATGGGAGTGCTTGCAAGGGGTTAGGCTTTTATCACATTGATGTGGAACCTAGGGAACACAGATTTAGTCACTGGATATGGCTGGACAGTTTTGGTATTATAACAATAGAGCAAGGTGAGGTTGAGTTAATACCTCATTTGAGGAGGCTGTTTGATGAAACGTGGGACTGGAAACTGAGGTCTGAAGAGGAATACACATACATCACTAGATTTCCACCCCACAAGAGAGTGGAAAATCTGGTCATTGGGAAGGCTACACTATTTGAGCTAGAGGGAACAAATGTTGTGGCCTCTTTGAAACCTTGGAATGGAGATGTGGAACCAATCAGCAGACTGAAAGAGGTTTGGGTACAAGTCAAGGGCGTTCCACCTAAGTGGGTTGATTGGTGGACCATTAAGGATATTGCCTTAAGCCTAGGACTGCTTCTGGAGGTAGATTGGACTGAATTGTTCAAAGTTTTTTTTTCAAAGGCAACGATCAGAATCAAATGCAAAAATCCAGCCAGAATTCCTTTTGAGAGGATATATGAGCTTGGTGGAAGTTGCTTCCTCATTCACTTCAAAACTAAAGGAGTGATGCAATTGGGAGAGCCTAAAGATGGGGGAGATGACCATGATGGAGATGAAAATGATGGTGATTCTCATGAAGACAAGAACAGGAAGGATGGTAAGGATAACGGTGAAGAAGATCTTGAGGATGATGACTTACTAGATGATGAGCTTAGAGAGCAAGAGGGACAGGACAAAGAAAAGGGGACAAAGAATGGTGATAAGAGAAGTGTTAATCAGACTGGAGAAAAATCAAATCAAGGTAAAAGTGGACAAACCTCTACAAGTCAGGGGGGAACTAGGAGTGTTAGAAGATCGCTGGAATTCTTTGGAGTAAACCAAGAGCATTCTCTGGAACAATATGGCTGTGTGTACTTACTAAACGCCATGGAGATTGATGGAACTGAGGTAGAAGAGATGGAAGATATAACTAGTAAGGGTCTGAGACAAGGTGATCCTTTGTCTCCTCTCCTCTTTAACTTAGTTGGGGATGCTTTCACAAGGATTTTAGACAGGGCTGCTAACAAGTGTCTAGTACAAGGCGTTTTGCAAGATTTTAGACCTGGAGGGATCCTCTCCCTTCAGTATGCTGATGACACAATATTATTCTCTAGTGTTGATAAATCTCATTTGTGGAACCTGAAACACTCCATCATGTGGTTTGAACAGCTATCTGGCATGAGAGTAAATTTCCACAAGAGTGAGATTCTAACTATGAATTTGGAGGAAGAGGAATCTAAGGAGATCTGTAGTATTTTCAACTGCCCTGCTCGGTCCTTTCCGTTAAAGTATTTGGGTGCACCTTTACATTTTGAGAAACTTACTAGAGAAGAGCTTCAGCCTTTAGTAGACAAACTTCTCCATAGGATTCAAGGTTGGAGGGGGAAACTCTTATCTTTTGCTGCGAGAGCCTTGCTGATCAAAACAAATTTAGCTAGCATTCCTACTTATTTACTCTCTTTCATTAAGTTCCCTAAATGGGCCATTGAAACCCTAAATACTCATATGAGGAATTATCTCTGGAATGATATAGAAGGTGCTCACAAATACCATTTGGGAAAGTGGGAGTTAGTTTCCCTCCACAAAGATTATGGTGGTCTAGGGCTCCCTAATTTGAGGGATTTGAATATTTGTCTACTAGCTTCCTGGTTGAAAAGATATGAGAAAGACAAAAATAAACTCTAGAGAGAGCTTATTGACTACAAATATAAGACAAATAAGCCTAACATTTTCCAAGCCAAAAGTGTAGGTAGCTCGGTGTTCTTCAAAGGTTTTATGAGTGCTGTACATGCAACCAAAATGGGATACAGATGGATTATTGGAAATGGAAAAAGAGTTAGGTTTTGGGAAGATAATTGGCTGGGCTCCTCAAGTCTTGCAATCCAGTATTGGAGCTTATATAGATATGTCAATGAGAAAAATCAGTCTGTAGCTGACTTCTGGGATGGTGTTAATTTGAAATGTACTTTTAGGAGAATGGGTGATGTTAACCTGATGGTGCTCTAGGAGGAAATCTGTCAACTTGCATCCACAATTAGTTTTAATGAGGAAGATGATGCATTAGTTTGGACCTTTACCTCAAAAGGGATATATAGTGTGCAATCCTTATATAAAGTGGTAAATTTTAGAGGAGTTCAGATTGTTTTTGTCTGTGCCATCTGGGACCTCAAAATTCCTCCTAGAGTACAATATCATCTTTGGCTTATGAGTAAAAATAGGCTATTAACCTGTGATAATCTGAATAAGAGAAAGAAAGTGGAGGACCTCACCTGTCTCTTTTGTGAAGAACAGGAGACCGTGCAGCACCTTTTTTTTGATTGTTTAGTTGTTAAACAGTTATGGTCTGTGTTGGCTAATATCTTTCATACACAAAGTTTGGACTCTCTAGAGGATGTAGGGAAATATTGGCTAAGCAATAAACGTAATGGTATATTTAATATTTGTACTTCACCTGTTTTTTGGAGTATATGGAAACTTAGGAATGATATCCGTTTTCAGAGAACAATGTGGCAAAGTATGACTATACTTTTCCACAAAACAGCTGGAATGATTCTAAATTGGGAGCTCTTGTGCCCATCGGAGAAGAAGGAGGAATTGAGAACAATGGCGATGCGGATCAAGAAGGAGGCGGCTCAAGTCCTCTGGCTCCCCAATACATGATGGAGTCCAGCTGGGAGTTGCCAAGCAACTTGGAGACAAGCCTGAAGCAAGAGTTTTCCTTCTGATATGTCCCAGTTTATTACTGTATCGCGTCATGGCGTTGTCGTCCTGTAATAAGTTTTGAAGTTGTAGTCTTTGGCTTAAGAACTCTCTCACTGTTCGCAGATGGTCATACCACCTGTTAAGCGCTGTAAACTGTATATGGTCCGTTATGCTTTTTAATGGACGGGGGCACTGCCCTTTTATTCTAAAAAAAAAACTCACCATCACGGTAAGGGCGCGGTCCCGGTACCGAGTGGTGGGGAGCCTAGTCCGGCTGACATACCACCATGACTCCGACCGCGTCGTGCTCCTCAAAAGGACACCCAACAGGGCCACCTGCTCTGCCGCAAGCTAGCGTGCTGCCTGATATGGTGCCGATGTTCTCTTCTGGGCTCGAGTTTTTCACTTGATTCCCTGCAGGGTTAATATAGGAGAGGTGTTTTCATGATGTGGTGTAATCGGCGAAGTGACCACAAATCTGGAGAATTTGTCAGTCAAGCCACAGTGCAAAAGATACAGTAAAAATGAAAACCGAAAAAGAAAAAAGTGAACAGAGTGTTTTTAGACGTGCCTGTTTTTTTTTTTTTTTTTTGCGACCGATTTTTCACGGTATTCGGCTAGCTATGATGACCCCGCGATACATGTCACCTCCGCACAGTATTTCTTCTCTACTAATGCAACCGAACTTGGTTTAGTGATCGTGAATCGTGATGGGAATTTGGGATGAATGATCTGTCCCCGCGGGCCACGGGGACACGGTGTCGTGGACGAAGCCCAAATCTCGGCTTTTGCCCGGAGCCCCAGACGGGACGTGGCGCCCGAACGCGCTGACACTCACTAGCGTGCTTTCGGCATGCGCAGACCTCAGCGCGAGGCGGGTCAATCCACGGCTTCGGTCTCCGCCGCGGGGGCCTAATCGTGGGCGTTGCCTTGTGCTGGCCCCTGGCCTGTTGTGTGTGTAGTGCTGGGCACTGGGTAGTGCGCAACGAACAAAGCCACTGTCGTCTACAAGCTGTGAGGAGCAGAGCCTCAGAGGAGTTGCCAGCGTCAGTGGAGGCTGGAGAGGTTTTTTTTTTCACAGAGAAGTGGACGCCGGCGGGGGAGGGGGGAGGTGGGGGGCACGGAATCTCTCAACTCTCAAGTCCAAGTCACACCTGAATGCCTGATGTTGGGAGATGGGAGGACGCATGTGCTGTCAGGGAGAAGATGACTGCAATATGGTTTGGGAAAAAAAAAGTTGCTGCCTAATCATTCCCGGTGAAAACGGATCGGATACAAACGGATATCGCCGATACCACATTGGTTTTCATATTTTTGTTCGGATTCGGATTCGGATTCGAATACGGATAGTGTCAACCATGCTGGATAAGATACGGTTGGATGTCAACATTATAAATATGCGATTTCAATATTTGGAAACGGATACGGTATCGGATGTTGAATTTCTGGACTGAGATACGGACTGCTTAAAACCCCTCTAAACGAATTCGGTAATGAATAGGTCGGAAAATATCCGTACCGTTTTCATGACTGCTAATAATGGATTTAAGTGGGGGGCAGATCCAACAACGTGTGGCTGGGGCTTAAACCCTCCCACCGCCGCTCGAAGCATGGAGCCTCTCCTAACCCACCCTATAAATCCTATATAAATTGAAGTTTAGAAGGCTGGACTAAATGTAGAAGCATGGAGTCACTGAAGTCTAGAGGGATGGACTAAATGTAGAAAATAAGATGAAGAAACCCATACTATATCCTAGGACTAGGATATGTTTCTAGATTTGTGCTTATTGTTTGGATTTAGTTAGATTCGCATCATGTATTGGGGTTGACTGTAGTGAAACTTGAACTAAATTGCATCTCAATCCACCCAAACATATGTGGATTCAGGTAAATCCGATAACATCTAAACAAGGCCTAAGTATAGCAACAATTTTTGGATAACCCCACCTCCATTTTCCAAAAGGACAAGGCGGTGATATAGATGGGCACGACAAATTTAAGTTTTAAATATCCCTAAAAAAACTCTATAAATGTAGATGAAATGATAATATAGATGCATACCGTAAAGTTTCAAGAACAAACTCGATTTCATTTACTAGATACAAGATTGACAAATCATGGACAAAAAGTGAAGAAAAAGGGAAAAAAATGCATGTGTCATTTTCTGTCGGTTGCATTTGGTCACAAAATTCTACATGTCTCTGTCACAATTCCTCTACATCTATGGAATCTCCAAACTTATATCTTTTTATGTCGTTTACACTTAATACAATTCCTTCGTATAGGTCACCATATACATACAGCACCATCAGTACTAGGTACAACTAACAAGTTATGGACCTCATGAGTAGATGGTACAGTAAAGTTTATAGCAAATTGAAAATGTAAATCTTTACAAAAGGTTCAGATTACCCAGATTTTGATCCTGAACTGATTTCAGTTGTAATTCAAAAACTAAGAACCTTCAGAGGAAACATTATATAACAAAGTTGTCACACATTTCATGATCTACAAGTTCTGTATATAAAGTTTTGTCCAGTTCCTTTTAGTTTTTAAGTTATGCACCACAGCAGTATCAGATTACTGAATTTCTCTAACAAATTCAATTTTCTTCATTCAAATTGCATTCAAACACTTGAAACCAATATCAATACACTTGTGCTGGAATGATGAACATGAAATGCATGTGTTATTTGCCTTTGAGATATTGGAGGTATCACATCTTTCCAGTAGATTTTTTGTATGTTATGTACCATTGGAATTTAGTTTTCTCAGTGTCACATTTATACTGTATACCAACGTAGATGATGCCTCTTCATTGTATTGAATGACTAGAAGAGCATGTATGTAGGACAGTGTGTTTGTGAGTGTGTATTGCCCTTCAATCACCATTAGTCAAGTATATTGCTCGGCTGATTTTTATAGCTCGTTATCTTTGATGAAATAGGTGTGATGGACTTGTATTAGAAGAGGTTTCAAGGATTTTCCACTGTAGGGTTATCAATGACCCTTCTAAATCAACTGCTGGCATCAGATGAAAACAAGTTGGTGCTAAATAGATACCCTTGGTACGTGCTTACCAACTCTTCTCTATTCTCCTTCGCTTCAATAAGTTGTTTATGATGTTCTTAATGTTTTTAATCTGGCGGTTAAATTTAGGAAGAACTAAGTGATCACAGGCTTTTTTACCATCAATTATTCCTTCGGTTTATTGCTGGTATACTTTGGAATTTAAAGCTTAAAATTCTTATTCTCCACCACATGATGTTGCAATATAGGTTTGTAGTCATGGTTCTGCAACTAGTTGCTGTGTAGGTTTTTGACAATAACTCAATTGTTACAACTTCAGAAGTCAGAACTAGGTTCTGAACAGCAATTATCAAGTATTTACAGTGCAAATCAGCTTGTAATGATGAAGTAATGCTTATTATGTGTGAACTTCCAGGGTACGGTAACACCACTATTTTATGGTGCTGTAGCTATGCTGTCAGAGGTGGTATATCTATGATGGAACACTTCTCCTGTATATAGCTGTTTCGATCAGGCTATATTTACACTATGATTGGTTTCGACTAGCCTGAGATATTCAGTATGGATAATTAGTTGCCTTGCGCAGTATATATAACTCACGAAGTATCATTGTTATATGGACCTCATGAGTAGATGGTACAGTAACTTGTTAGTTGTACCTAGCACTGATGGTGCTGTACGTATATGGTGACCTATACGAAGGAATTGTATTAAGTGTAAACGACATAAAAACATATAAGTTTGGAGATTCCATAGATGTAGAGGAATTGTGACAGAGGCATGTAGAATTTTGTGACCAAATGCAACCGATAGAAAAGGATACATGCATTTTTTTCTCCCTTTTTCTTCACTTTTTGTCTCTGATTTGTCAATCTTGTATCTAGTAAATGAAATCGAGTTTGTTCTTGAAACTTTACGGTATGCCTCTATATTATCATTTCATCTACATTTATAGAGTTTTTTTAGGGATATTTAAAACTTAAATTTGTCGTGCCCATCTAGATCACCGCCTTGTCCTTTTGAAAAATGGAGGTGGGGTTATCCGAAAATTGTTGCTATACTTAGGCCTTGTTTAGAAGTTATCGGATTTAGCTCAATCCACATATGTTTGGGTGGATTCAGATGCAATTTAGTTCAAGTTTCACTACAGTCAACCCCAATACATGATGCGAATCTAACTAAATCCAAACAATAAGCACAAATCTAGAAACATATCCTAGTCCTAGGATATAGTATCGGTTTCTTCATCTTATTTTCTACATTTAGTCCATCCCTCTAGACTTCAGTGACTCCATGTTTCTACATTTAGTCCAGCCTTCTAAACTTCAATTTATATAGGATTTATAGGGTGGGTTAGGAGAGGCTCCATGCTTCGAGCGGCGGTGGGAGGGTTTAAGCCCTAGCCACCCGTTGTTCGATCCGCCCCCCACTTAAATCCATTATTAGCAGTCATGAAAACGGTACGGATATTTTCCGACCTATTCATTACCGAATTCGTTTAGAGGGGTTTTAATCAGTCCGTATCTCAGTCCAGAAATTCAACATCCGATACCGTATCCGTTTCCAAATATTGAAATCGCATATTTATAATGCTGACATCCAACCGTATCGTATCCGGCATGGTTGACACTATCCGTATTCGAATCCGAATCCAAACAAAAATATGAAAACCAATGTGGTATCGGCGATATCTGTTTGTATCCGATCCGTTTTCACCGGGAATGATTAGGCAGCAACTTTTTTTCCCAAACCATATTGCAGTCATCTTCTCCCTGACAGCACATGCGTCCTCCCATCTCCCAACATCAGGCATTCAGGCGTGACTTGGACTTGAGAGTTGAGAGATTCCGTGCCCCCCGCCCCCTCTCCCCCGCCGGCGTCCACTTCTCTGTGAAAAAAAAACCTCTCCAGCCTCCTCCGACGCCGGCAACTCCTCTAAGGCTCTGCTCCTCACAGCTTGTAGACGACAGTGGCTTTGTTCGTTGCGCACTACCCAGTGCCCAGCACTACACACCCAACAGGCCAGGGGCCTGCACAAGGCAACGCCCACGATCAGGCCCTCGCGGCAGAGACCGAAGCCGTGGATTGCCCCGACTCGCGCTGAGGTCTGCGCATGCCGAAAGCACGCTAGCGAGTGTCAGCGCGTTCGGGCGCCACGTCCCGTCCGGGGCTCCGGGCGAAAGCCAAGATTTGGGCTTCGTCCACGACACCGTGTCCCCGTGGCCCGCGGGGACAGATCATTCATCCCAAATTCCCATCACGATTCACGATCACTAAACCAAGTTCGGTTTCATTAGTAGAGAAGAAATACTATGCGGAGGTGATATGTATCGCAGGGTCATCATAGCCAGCCGAATACCGTGAAAAACCGGTCGCAAAAGAAAAAAAAACAGGCACGTCTAAAAACACTCTGTTCACTTTTTTCTTTTTCTTTTTTGGTTTTCATTTCTACTGTATCTTTTGCGCTGTGGCTTGACTGACAAATTCTCCAGATTTGTGGTCACTTCGCCGATTACACCACATCATGACAACACCTCTCCTATATTAACCCTGCAGGGAATCAAGTGAAAAACTCGAGCCCAGAAGAGAACATCGGCACCATATCAGGCAGCACGCTAGCTTGCGGCAGAGCAGGTGGCTCTGTTGGGCAACCTTTTGAGGAGCACGACGCAGTCGGAGTCGTGGCGGTACGTCAGCCGGACCAGGCTCCCCACCACTCGGTACCGGGACCGCGCCCTGACCGTGATGGTGAGTTTTTTTTTTAGAAGAAAAGGGCAGTGCCCCCGTCCATTAAAAAGCATAACGGACCATATACAGTTTACAGCGCTTAACAGGTGGTATGACCATCTGCGAACAGTGAGAGAGTTCTTAAACCAGAGGCTACAACTACCTAGCTATGAGCCAAAGACTACAACTTCAAAACTTATTACAGCACGGCAACGCCATGACGCGATACAGTAATAAACTGGGACATATCAGAAGGAAAACTCTTGCTTCAGGCTTGTCTCCAAGTTGCTTGGCAACTCCCAGCTGGACTCCATCATGTACTGGGGAGCCAGAGGACCTGAGCCGCCTCCTTCTTGATCCGCATCGCCATTGTTCTCAATTCCTCCTTCTCCGATGGGCACAAGAGCTCCCAATTTAGAATCATTGCAACTGTTTTGTGGAAAAGTATAGTCATACTTTGCCACATTGTTCTCTGAAAACAGATATCATTCCTAATTTTCCATATACTCCAAAAAACAGCTGAAGTACAAATATTAAATATACCATTACGTTTATTGCTTAGCCAATATTTCCCTACATCCTCTAGAGAATCCAAACTTTGTGTATGAAAGATATTAGCCAACACAGACCATAACTGTTTAACAACTACACAATCAAAAAAAAGGTGTTGCACGGTCTCCTGTTCTTCACAGAAGAGACAGGTGAGGTCCTCCACTTTCTTTCTCTTATTCAGATTATCACGGGTTAATAGCCTATTTTTACTCATAAGCCAAAGATGATATTGTACTCTATGAGGAATTTTGAGGTCCCATATGGCACAGACAAAAACAATCTGAACTCCTCTAAAATTTACCACTTTATATAAGGACTGCACACTATATATCCCTTTTGAGGTAAAGGTCCAAACTAATGCATCATCTTCCTCATTAAAACTAATTGTGGATGCAAGTTGACACATTTCCTCCTAGAGCACCATTAGGTTAACATCACCCATTCTCCTAAAAGTACATTTCAAATGAACACCATCCCACAAGTCAGCTACAGACTGCTTTTTCTCATTGACATATCTATATAAGCTCCAATACTGGATTGCTAGACTTGAGGAGCCCAGCCAATTATCTTTCCAAAACCTAACTCTTTTTCCATTTCCAATAATCCATCTGTATCCCATTTTGGTTGCATGCACAGCACTCATAAAACCTTTGAAGAACACCGAGCTACCTACACTATTGGCTTGGAAAATGTTAGGCTTATTTGTCTTATATTTGTAGTCAAAAAGCTCTCTCCAAAGTTTATTTTTGTCTTTCTCATATCTTTTCAACCAGGAAGCTAGTAGACAAATATTCAAATCCCTCAAATTAGGGAGCCCTAGACCACCATAATCTTTGTGGAGGGAAACTAACTCCCAGTTTGCCAAATGGTATTTGTGAGCACATTCTATATCATTCCAGAGATAATTGCTCATATGAGTATTTAGGGTTTCAATGGCCCATTTAGGGAACTTAATGAAAGAGAGTAAATAAGTAGGAATGCTAGCTAAACATGTTTTGATCAGCAAGGCTCTAGCAGCTAAAGATAAGAGTTTCCCCCTCCAACCATGAATCCTATGGAGAAGTTTGTCTACTAAAGACTGAAGCTCTTCTCTAGTAAGTTTCTCAAAATGTAAATGTGCACCAAATACTTTAACGGAAAGGACCCAGCAGGGCAGTTGAAAATACTACAGATCTCCTTAGATTCCTCTTCCTCCAAATTCATAGTTAGAATCTCACTCTTGTGGAAATTTACTCTCATGCCAGATAGCTGTTCAAACCACATGATGGAGTGTTTCAGGTTCCACAGATGAGATTTATCAACACTAGAGAATAATATTGTGTCATCAGCATACTAAAGGGAGAGGATCCCTCCAGGTCTAAAATCTTGCAAAACGCCTTGTACTAGACACTTGTTAGCAGCCCTGTCTAAAATCCTTGTGAAAGCATCCCCAACTAAGTTAAAGAGGAGAGGAGACAAAGGATCACCTTGTCTCAGACCCTTACTAGGTTTAAAGTATGGGGTTTCCTCACCATTCACTAAGATTCCTACAGAACCACCTACTACTAAGCATTTAATCCAATGTATCCAATTGGGGGAAAAGCCTCTAGTGTTTAGAACTTCAAATAGGAATTCCCAGCTAACCCTATCGTATGCCTTCTCATAGTCTAGCTTAATAATAACTCCTTTTTCGAACTATCTCATTAGCCATAACAACACTCTCTAAAATGTATCTCCCTTTTATAAAGGCACTCTGGTTAGTAGCCACTAACCTTTGTGCTACTTTGCCTAATCTATTGGTTAAGAGCTTTGAAAACATTTTTAAACTGCAATTTATTAAACTAATTGGCCTAAACTGTTTCATATTACAAGCCTTACTCACTTTAGGAACCAAGGTTACTAGAGCAAAATTTAGTCTTTGTATATCTAAAGTACCTTGAGAAAAATCTGTAAACATGGCCATGATATCACTTTTGATTATCTCCCAAAACTTTTGGTGAAAAAGAAAAGATAGCCCATCAGGTCCCGGGGCACCCTCTGGATAGCAGCTAAAGATAGCTTCCTTAATCTCAACTTCTGAGGAAGGAGCATCTAACATATTACTTTCTTCCTCTGTTACTTTCTGGGAGGCTTCCCAAAAATCTTCACTAAGATTAATATTACCCCTCTCTTCTTTCACAAAAAGTTTTTTTGTAGAATTCTAGAGCTATGTCCATCATCCCTTTTTGATCTGATATGTGCCCTGCAGAGCTCTCTAAAAAATCTATTCTTTCCTTTCTACTTCTGTAATTAGCCACCACATGAAAATATGTTGTGTTTCTATCTCCTTCTAGAATCTCTCTTTCCCTGGACCTCTTTCTAATCCTAATCTCATCCATCCTCCAGAATTTATCTAGTTCTTTTTCTATATGTTTATATCTACTCCACTCATCTGCATCTAAGTCTCCTTCTTCTAAAGCCTGATCTAGTTTACCATATTCCTGGGATAACATAGTTTTGTTGTTGCTTAGCAAGGCCACTTGGTTAGCTGCCCACCCCCTTACCAGTCTACGAAAAGACCTAACTCTGAACTGCCAAACATCAATGCTCCTATTTTCAGAACATGGTAGTGTCCATGCCTTCTTCACAACTTCTGTGAAAGACTCTTCTAGTAACCACCATTTTTCAAACCTAAACCTCTTCTTCCCATAAAAAGCGTTATCTCCTAGTTGAAGTAGGAGTGGGTTGTGATCACTAGGGGTTCTATCTAAAGCTTTCATCTTAGCTAGAGGGAAAGCCAATGCAAACTCAGTAGAAACAAAAATTTTGTCAATCCTAGCCATAATCAGATTTTCTTAATTATTGGTCCAAGTATATTTTCTGTTCTTCAACTCTAATTCTATCAGACCCCATTTTCCTATCCAATCATTAAAAGAATCAGCCCATTTGAAATTGATAATGCCATTACTTTTATCATGACTATATCTAACTAGATTAAAATCTCCCCCAAGAATAATGGGCCTTGCCAGGAGCCCATTATCTTGTGCAGTTCATCCAAAAAGACTAGCTTACCATCCTCATATGGTGAGCCATAAATAACTACCAGTTTAAAAGCAAAACCAGAGGATTTGTTGGTTTACATAACACTAACAGAGAAGTCTAAAATATCTCCTACAGTAACTGTAAATATGTCAGAGTTGGCTCCTACTAGAATACCTCCATCAGTACCTCTTGCTCTTAGGGAGCACCAATCAAACTTCGTATTACCAGTCAGAGATCTAAGTAAACCTACAGAAAACTCACTTTTCTTAGTCTCAACAATGCCTACAAAATCAGCATGGTTTTCTCAAATTCTATTTGCTAAAGCTGGAATTCTACCTTGTTGGCCCATGCCTCTGATATTCCAAAAAAGACCTATCGTTTTCTATTCTTTTTATATCTCCTAATGCCTCTACTCTTAGGTTTACCCCTACCTTTCCTCTCAGCATAAACAGATTGGTCATCAGACTCTATTCCAATGTATGTAAAGTTATCTGGGTAGCCACCCACTATACTACTGGGATCATTATGAACATCACCTTCATCTATAGAACTAGAATCTGCAGTATTTACCTCTTTAACACTCTTTTTCTCAGCACATATATTCTTATAATTCTCAGCTCTACTCTTATCTAAGCTAACCATATTATCCAACATGTTAATATCTAAGGGATAACCATCCCAAGAAGAAATACCTAAATCTGCAGCAATCGGAGGATAAATGACCAAGACTAGTGTGTATAGTGGGTATGTTAGATTTACCTTTCATGAGTTGGAGATTCTGCTTTTCCTTGAGATCTTGAGCTTTTTGGAGCAATGTTCTCCCATCATCAGAAACTCTCACGCTTTTCTTCATGGCCAGGATAGGCCCCCACTTCTGATTGGTGACTCTTTTATGTTGGTCATGAGGTTCTCTTTGGTTGATCATCCTCTGTAAATCTTCAGTAGTTGGCTGAGAGCCAATTGCATCTCCAATTTCCTTCTCCTCCCCTGTAGGCATGTTATCACTATGAAATACTAGTCCATTACCCTCTCTTAGGTTGGTTAAGTGATCAATCCATTCCAAAGGCAAGTTTAGTTGACCCTCCTCAAGCTGAACATCCTCTCCCTTATCAGTTATGTCTTCTATCTCTTCTACCTCAGTTCCATCAATCTCCATGGCCTTTAGTAAGTACACACAGCCATATTGTTCCAGAGAATGCTCTTGGTTTACTCCAAAGAATTCCAGCGGTCTTCTAACACTCCTACTTTCCCTCTGACTTGTAGAGGTTTGTCCACTTTTACCTTGATTTGATTTTTCTCCAGTCTGATTAACACTTCTCTTATCACCATTCTTTGTCCCCTTTTCTTTGTCCTGTCCCTCTAGCTCAAATAGTGTAGCCTTCCCAATGACCAGATTCTCCACTCTCTTGTGGGGTGGAAATCTGGTGATGTATGTGTATTCCTCTTCAGACCTCAGTTTCCAGTCCCAGGTTTCATCAAACAGCCTCCTCAAATGAGGTATTAACTCAACCTCGTTGATGTCACCTTGCTCTATTGTTATAATACCAAAATTGTCCAGCCCTATCCAGTGACTAAATCTATGTTCCCTAGGTTCCACATCAATGTGATAAAAGCCAAACCCCTTGCAAGCACTCCCGTAGTACTAGGCCACTGATTGTTCTTTCTTCCACTCAGGACAGTTCTTCACCACATGATCCTCCTTTCTGCATATGAAGCAACACCTAGGTTTGGTACAGGCAGTACTGAAATGACCAATATCTCCACAGTTGAAGCACACTACATCCATGAATTTTTCCTTAGCCTCTGGGACAGCTTCTCTCTTCTCTTCCACTCCATATCTGTGGTTTGGTTGTTATCCTGACCTGGCTTGCCACCATTTCTTCCATGCTCTTGATCTAGTCTAACTTGCTGTCTGCCCATCGGCGCCCTTCCTCTCCCTGCACTCTGTCTGCCACCACCTCTAGGCCTCGGCCCCTGGAATGGTGAGGGTGAGTGGCTGGAGTCCAGCAGGTCCTGCAGGCCGCGCCCCGCCGCGTACATGGGCTTGTCCTGCGCTGCCACGAATAGCCTCACCGTCCAAGTGCCGCGTGGACCGACGCCGTCTCCCTGCAGCACCAGCATAGCAATGCAAGACCACACACGGAACAGCTTAGCTCAGCAGCTGGTCAGTTATGAATAGAGACGAGAGAGAGCACGAGATTGATCGACGTGCTGGCCTGTGAGATGGCCAAGACGAATCGGTTGAAGGACATCTGGAGCTACGGCGGGCCAACGCGCAGCGTGAAGACCTTGGAGTAGTTGTCGATGACCACATCGACGGAGGAGTTGCAGTTGAGGAAGCTGGTCTCCACGCCCGAGCCGTCTAGCCCTTCGCCAAGTGCGAACTGCTGGACCTTGCCGACGCTGAAGGACACCTAGGGGTGCCGTGGCCTGGTGGCCAGGACGAAGACGAGCAGCGCGAACGCCGCGCTGGCCGCCACCTGGAATGCGATGCAGCAGCATGGGGCCTCCGGGTCCAGCTTCACGTACCTCCACGCCCCGCTCCTCTGGGCCGCCTCATCGCCGTCCGCGTCGTCGCCGTCGCCGTCGCCGTCGTCGTGGTGGCCTGATGACCGCCCCGACACCACGCGCAGCACCTGCTGGGCTTCTTGTTGCCGCTGACCAGGAAGGAGTTGTTGGATCCTCGTGGTCATGGTCGTGTTCGCGGCGGGCGTCCACGTCGTGGTGGAGGGTCGGGAAGGGGAAGAGGATGAGCGCCATGGAGTCGGACGCCGGGTGGCTGAGCGTGTGTGACGCCGCGGAGGGGCTCTGCACGTAGTAGTGCGCGCACGGCGACAGTGGAAGAGTGGAAGCTCATTGTCGTCCACGCCCATTGGCCGCAGGTGCCATGACGACGTCTTTGTGTCGAAGTTGCGCGCGCGTCTCACTTGCCGATTGGTTGCCGCGGATTGCCTTGGTGTGTAGCGTTAAACCATGATCGGTTTATGTAGGAGAAAAAGGCAATGTTTGAAGCTTCATGCCAATGATTCTAGCTGGCTGGAACGGCTCAGCCTTTTTTATTTATGCACATGCCGGTGTCTGAAGGGCGGGCCTGGTGCAGCGGTAGAGCCTACCGTCTGTAACCGGAAGGTCCCGGGTTCGAGCCCCAGCCTCTGCATATTATGCGGGTAAGGCCTGGCGCTTAAAGATACCCTTCCCCAGACCCCGCTCAGTGCGGGAAGCCTATGGCACTGGGTACGCCCCGCCGGTGTCTAGCTTCATGCACCTTGATCAACCGCCTTTTCTTTGGAAAAGGAAGGAAATGGATGGTGTTGCAGTTGCCACCTGAGCGGGCCTGTTCGGCTGGTCACAAGCCGGCATATTTCGGCTTAATTCGACGTCTAGCTTCATGCTCCTTGATCAACCGCAATTGACGGTGTTGCGGTTGCTACCTGAGCGCACATACACATGTGGGCCTGTTTGGCTGGTCACAAGCCGGTATATTTCGGCTTGTTTGCTCTCACAGCCGAATTCTGTCGGCTTATCTACCAGCCGAACAGGGCAACCGAAGTGATTGCTTAGATCTTGTAACGCCCTAGAGTCCAAACGGCTCAAATCCACTCTGCATGCTGAGCGAACCACACCTACCACCATCCCACTTAAGCTTTCATCCTCGCTTCGTGTCACAAACCCAAAATTATAAGAGCAAAAATTCGATAAGTAATCACCAAAGTGGCTAAGTATCGAACTCACACTCGTATAATCCTGAAGTTACTGAAATCTCGAAGGATTCCAAACCAACATCGCAACGTACCAAGATCGTACTGATTCGGTGCACCACATCGTTTGCCATCACAGATTTCAATGTAATATGAAACACCTTACCATTCATCGGAGATCAATTTAGTATTATAAACCAAATATAAAGTAGCGGAAGCAACATAGCTTTAAAACAAAATAGAAACCTTTTATTACAATGCCAGCTCTTAGTCATATTCCACAAAAGCATAACAGATAAGGTAAATAAGAATGATCATGCACATGATCTCACTCCTCCGCTATGGCAGGAGCCATCCAACTTCTTGTAGTAACCATGATACATCACAACCTGCAACAATTTGGGAATAAACCCTGAGTACGAGAATGTACTCAGCTAGACTTACTCGTCATAAATTAAATTAAAAGACACCAAGGATCATGCAAGGCTTTATAAGTGGAGCTGGCTTGACAAAATTTGCATAAAGGCATTTGTAGGGAATTATAAGTGTAACTTGCATCAAATTAAAACCTTCAATTATAAACTAGATTTGCATCTATGCTAAAACAAGTATAAAAATAAACAAGCATCCCTATGCGATTGGATCATGTCCAAACATCACCGTTAGGGTGATCAACACCATCATCATCATTAACCCATCATCATATCATTATTTATTTTTAGTTTGCTACATTGAAACCGTTCCGTCAAGTTCTCACTATCCAGGAGAGATGGCGATTCGAATCGATTACTACCCAGCTGGGGAATTATTCCTAACACTCACCCCTGTTTTCCCTCGTCGGGGATCATTGGGTTACCTTTGGACTCATTCAAGTATCGCGGTCCCAGCAAGCGCCGCACTCTCGGGGATATCGCCTCGCCGGAACAGCGAAGGACTTTTAAACACCTTGCCCATCGACTATGCGACGGCTCCCTTCCGAGCCGCACTTTATACTCACCGGGTTTCTGGCTTGAATAGAACTACTCGGCTTCGCGGTCGGCAACCTCAGGCCGGCCAGCTAAGTGATAGGCTGCGTTCAACGATTAGGAAGTGCTCCAAAGATCAAGTCCTTAATCGACTTAGACAGGACTACCGACTCCCAGGACCTCCTCATCCTGTAGCCTCCACTTTCCTGCCCGGTCTCCCTAATTTTGTTTTACAAAAAATATCGGGTACACCCATGACACACCATATTCCATTTGTTTCAGGTATCCACCTATCTCTCGCAGGTGAAAACTTCACCTGACTTCTACCGTTTATTTGCATAACTAAGCAACTAGTCGATCCTACACTTAAACATAGGATTTCCGGGATTTATTTGGTGGACAAGGAGAGGAATATATGTGCAACAAGGGTTTTCAAACAACTCCTATCACTTAATGCATAAAACATCATAAAATACTCAACATAATTTAATTTGTAAAACATAGGAAGTTGAGAATGCTCCGGGGCTTGCCTGGAATTGGACTCAAGTCAATCAAGTTAGCCGCACCGTCTTGACGAGCATCTCCCATCTTAGTTCTTGCTTCTTCGGGTTGGACCACTAAACACCATCCTCAGGATTGGCTCCAACATTACATCATCCATGTCCTTCTCGCGATTCACCTAGCGTACCTAAATGAAATGCACAATGCATATGTATGAATGCGAGGAAAGACATGTATATAAATCATAACATAAGTCATGCAAACAACTTCAACACAAGCACTTTCCAGATTTTGAACTGCACACAACCCAGTTACAAGAAATTCTTAACTGGAGCTACAGACATCGAAAATTATCAAACTTAGACTCTATGGAAAGCTTAGGAAATTCTCCATAAATCATTTTCAGGCATCACAGCAAGATTCCTAAAGTAAAACGGTCGAAATAGCAGAAGAACAGAAACTGTCCAGTGAGACAGCACGAAGGCAGATTTCTGAACTTTAACCAAAACAGCCATAACTCCTAGAATATTAAGTCAATGGCCATCACAATTGGTCAGTAGCTAGATCAACAAGTTATGAACACTTTTTGTATTCAACTCAACCACAGAAAACATAGTCTAGGGGAGTATTTAGCAATCTCCCCAAAACTGTCCAGATTGCCTAAAAATGAATTATAGACATCTATAATTATTTGAAAAGCATATCCAAGCCACGGCAAGCATACCAACAGTTTACATATGATATGTGAACACCAAAATAAGCAACATTTACCCCCAAACAAAATTTATGTACCCTATTTCTTAATTTATTTTGAAAAAAAAGCAAATAGGCACATATATGAGATCATGCATCTAAAGTGCACCATAAATTCTACAGAAAATTACAGCAGCTAGAATGTGCTCCCAGGAGACTACTGTACAAATTTCATAGCATTTGACCAAGTGCTTTTGGAGATATCGAAAATAACAAAACACATGATGCAAGGGAGCATAAATAGGAAAACCCATTTAGAGACACCCTATGCAGCCCAAACTTTTTCGTGGGGCTTCTCATGGCAAGAGAAGGGAGATCCCCAAAAATCACAGTTACAACACTTATAAATAATCTATTAGAATTTTCTAAAGTTTCCTTACATGCAAAGCAAGGAAAATCATAACTCCTTCATCCATCAATCAAAATGCATAAAAATTTAACCATACCACACTCACAGCATACATAGGCCCTCATAAAAATTTTACAGCAATTGTAACACTATAACTTGAGATATGAATTTATCCCTATTTATCAAACATAAATATAAACAGCACAAAATTTCTACAAAACACTATCATATTATCACTCCACTGCATAGATCTATTCGCAAGGATTCCAAAAAGTCCTCATTTGCTATTTTACGATTTTTCTACGAATTACTATGAATTTCCAAAGTGTCAGCCGATTAATGCATAAAAGAAAAACAAAAATCACTTTGCATCAGGACCCCTGGACTTCCTAGCAAATTAATCGAGCCCATAAATGTAAATCTATGTGCCTTGGCATTTTTACATCAGAAACCAAAAAAGAGTTTCTAATTCATTCTTACCCCTTTCTTCTTCCTCATCCCGTACACAGAGCAGGGACGGGAAGGGGCGTCGGGATCGGCTCGTCGGGACGCGGCCTGGGACCGGCAGGGAGACCAGCGGCCTGCAGGGCGGACCGTCCAGACAGGGCACCATCGGGCTTCCTCCGCACCTGGCCTCGGCTCGTCCCAAAGCTATCCCGCGGTCACGCGACCGAGGGCGGGCGGCCGCGGAGGCATTGGCGGTCCGGCGGCGTAGGGCCACGCGCGCAGGTAGAGGGCTCACCGACGACGGCACGCCCGCGCGAAGTGCGTTTGAACGCAGCGCGGAGCAACAGCTGCAGCAGAACGCGGCAGCAGCATGGCGAGCCCGGCCATGGCACTGTGTGCGGCGCACGGAGGCGAGCGAGGATGAGACAGGGCCGAGTGGACGAGAGAGGAGAGGTGATGCGCCTCGGCTCCTGCTGTTTCCCCATCGAGTGGAGAGGCAGGGACGAGGTGAGGTGGAGGGGCAGCTGTCGGCAATGGCTTGCTCGCGCTTTGGGAGGCAGACGCGCGAGGGCACGCGTCGCCCATAGGGGCATTCCACCGAACGGCTGGCATGCATCGATGTGGGCCAATTCAAGCTCGATTTTGGGCCGCTTGCTGGCCGATTTAGCTCATGGGCCAAGAACAAAGATTGTCAAGCTCTGATCACTCTACAAATTCTATTAAGGGTGTATGTTCATTAGGCTCTCGAATTAAGAGATAATGAACTCCCTAAATAGCATTGTCAATGATTAATTGTTAATTGGAAACGAACGTCGAAACCTTGTCAACTCAGTTCAAATTGATCGCAACTTTTGATATGTTGTCGTCCAATAGGTTAACTTCAATCTTTGTTTATGGACAAACTCAAGTTGCTTAACAAAAATTGGAGAACACGAGACGTCAATCAGAATCGGCACTATAATTCCAATACTTAGAATTATTTCTAAGTCTGAAAGTTAGCAGCTGATTCAATTTCCATGCCTCGATTTGACAGGTTTAGAGAGAGAATTAGACTTGGGTCATTAAGCCAAGTTTGTTCCTCATGACTTGGACTTCACTCTTTGTTTAGGGCCAAACTTCATAACTAGCACAGAAGATGAAGTTTCACTTACGTTTAGGCAGCCTCATGATAACTCTTTAATTATAGGTTTTAGGCCAATAAGGGCATCGTCTTGACATTTGCTCAACATGAACCCTTCATGACTTTTGTTCATGAGCTAAAATAGAGTTGTTTGGGCAAGATTAGATGACTTGGTTGATGACATAAGATCTCATCCACTTCATAAAGCAAATTAAAAGTGTATGTCTCGTCATTTCATGTAACCTTTTAACTCTAAATTTCATGGAACGTTTCCACTCTTCCAAATAGATGGAAATGAGTGTGAAGCACATGAAATGATCTCCTTCAACATTTTCAACATTACCTTGGCAAATAGTTGAAAAGGTCAACATATAAGCAAAGGGATATCATCCAAGTTTAAGTCAAGGTTCATCTCTAGGGAATTGACCTTAGCACACTTCGCTTAAAAGGATTAACACGGGAATTGTGGGATGGACTCTAGAAGCCTTATATATTGGTCTATCCCACTCTAAACAACCAAGGTGGGACTCAACTCTTCACAATATCTCATATCAACCACATGGGCCACTATGGGCCAAATGAGCCGGGTGTGACGGATCTACCAGACAATATGGTCATGAGAATGTGCCACACTGAGTTTAGTTAAAATTGCTAATAAGGTTCAGCTAAACCCTATACATTGATGAAGTTGGTATTGTGGGTACTCTTCCTAAAACCATGACACCATCCGTCTAAAACCCCAAACCAAAGTTGCAAATACCTCTTTATGAGCCTTGACACTATGCTGTTGTATTGTTTCTACTATTTTTTAGAGATCCGGTCACCAGAGACTATATTTAGCTACACTTAACTCAGCACCAAGTATAATCTCTTGCCCTCTTTGGTACACATGATTCTTTCCTGATTCTATGTTTTTATTCTGCCAAATTTCTGTATGTTTTTTTTAATCTTGCGCTCGAAGGAGGCCCGAGGCCCTTAGTATAAAATAAATACTTGGCCATCGAATATAATCATCATGTGTGTATGCATTGTCTCTGCTCAGAAATATAATTATTGATAAAACGATGGCTGAACGGTACTGTGAGTTTAGATCTTGAACCTGAGTGGATAGGGTTTTATTTGCAATAATAGGAGTTCTCGAGAGAGGTGACAATGTTGAGATGTACGTGCACACAAAGGAAATGGGAAAAATGCCATGGCAAGACTTTTGCATGTAGGGATATTAATTATGAGGTAAGATGAATGAGGAAACCACACCATAAGAACGAAACCTTAAAAATATGCATCACCAAAGTTGTTTTGGCCTAACTTACATGCCCTCCTGTTCTGCCACTTCAGCTAGCGCTTCCGCACTAGGCTGAGAGGTGAAATAGCACACTATGACTTAGTTTGCCTAGACCTGAGAGGGCGAAATTTGAACTTTTTCCTAATCCGAAAAGTTGTACACGCTGCTAAATAAGAACCAATGAATATAATGCTTTTCCATATATGTGGGCCGATGCGAGAAACTTAATTCAATACAGGTTTTGATCCATCCACTGTTGTTAACATATCAATTGTTGTGGGACTCGGAATCGAGGGTTGTTAGACTTGTTTGCAGGATGAATCAGGAAACCACTCCATTGGAACGAAACCTCAAAAATATGCATCATCAAAGTTGTTTTGGCCCAACATACATGCCCTCCTCTTCTTCCACTTGTGCCCGCGCTTCGGCATCAGGCCGAGATACGAAACCAGCGCGCCATGACTTAGTTTGCCTAGACTGAAGAGCACGAAAATTAACCTTTTTCCTAATCCAAAAACTTGTGCACGCTAGTAAGGTGGAACCAATGAAAATAATGCATTTCCAAATATGTACGCCGATGGGAGAAAAACAATTAAATATAGTTTTGGTCCATCCATTGTTGTTATAGTATCATTTGTTGTGGGACTTGGAATCGGGGTTTGTTGAACTTGTTGGTAAGATGAATGAGGAAACCACACCATAGGAATGAAACCTTAAAAATATGCATCACCAAAGTTGTTTTGGCCCAACTTACTTGCCCTCGTCTTCCACCACTTCAGCTCGCAATTCCGCACTTGGCTGAGCGATGATACCAGCGGACCATGACTTAGTTTGTCTAGGCCTAAGAGGGTGAAAATTAAACTTTTTCCTAATCCAAAAACTTGTACACTCTAGTAAGTAGGAACCAATGAACATAATGCGTTTCCATATATGTAAGCCGATGGGAGAAACTTAATTCAATACAGGTTTTGATCCATCCACTGTTGTTAACATACCAATTGTTCTGGGGCTCGGAATCAAGGGTTGTTGGACTGGTTTGTAGGATGAATGATAGGAACGAAACCTCAAAAATATGCATCACCAAAGTTGTTTTGGCCCAACTTACATGCCCTCCTCTTCTGCCACAAGAGCCCACGCTTCGGTATCAGGCTAAGATACAAAACCAGGGCAACATGACTCAGTTTGCCTAGACTGAAGAGGGCGAAAATTAAACTTTTTCCTAATCCGAAAACTTGTACACGCTAGGTAGTAAGAACCAATGAATATAATGCTTTTCCATATATGTAGGCCGATGAGAGAAACTTAATTCAATACAGGTTTTGATCCATCCACTATTGTTAAGATATCAATTGTTGTGGGACTCGGAATCGAGGGTTGTTAGACTTGTTGGTATAATGAATGAGGAAACCACACCATAGGAACGAAACCTCAAAAATATGTATCACCAAAGTTGTTCTGGCCCAACTTACATGCCCTCCTCTTCTGCCACTCGAGCCCATGCTTCGGCATCAGGCTAAACCAGCACAGCATGACTCAGTTTGCCTAGACTGAAGAGGGCAAAAATTTACCTTTTTCCTAATTCGAAAACTTGTACACCCTAGTAAGTAAGAACCAATGAATATAATGCTTTTCCATATATGTACGCCGAAGGGAGAAATTTAATTCAATACCAGTTTTGATCCATCCACTGTTGTTAACATATCAATTATTGTGGGACTCAGAATAGAGGGATGTTGGACTTGTGGGTAAGATGAATGAGGAAACCTCACCATAGGAACGAAACCTCAAAAATATGCATCACCAAAGTTGTTTGGGCCCAACTTACATGCCCTCCTCTTCTGCCACATGAGCCCATGCTTTGGCATTAGGCTGAGATACAAAACCAGCGCAGCATGACTCAGTTTGCCTAGATTGAAGAGGGCGAAAATTAAACTTTTTCCCAATCCAAAAACTTGTACACGCTGGTAAATAGGAACCAATGAATATATTGCTTTTCCATATATGTAGGGCGATGGGAGAAACTAAATTCAATATAGGTTTTAATCCATCCACTGTTGTTAACGTATCAATTGTTGTGGGACTCAGAATCGAGGGTTGTTGGACTTGTTGGGAAGATGAATAAAGAAACCACACCATAGGAACAAAACTTCAAAATATGCATCACCAAAGTTGTTTTGGCCCAACTTACGTGCCCTCCTCTTCTGCCACTTGAGCCCACGCTTTGGCGTCAGGCCGAGATATAGAACCAGCGCAGCATGACTCAATTTGCCTAGGCTGAAGAGGGCGAAAATTAAACTTTTTCCTAATCCGAAAACTTGTACAAGCTAGTAAGTAGATGTGATGCTCCAGCATCTCGAGTGCATTACCATACCTAAATCATGCACTAAACATCATCAAGCATCATGTGTTTGCATATAGTCAAGCTAGGTTTACATGGGAGGAGATGGAATACTCGAAATCTCAATTTTATGCATGTGTTCTGCTATGTTTTGTTCCCAAATCCAAATCTACTGGGATCTAGAGGAAACTCATATTACCAAACTTGTAGATAATGAAGTTTTGAACAACTTTCATAATTGGGGTTTGGCCAAATAATGAAGGCTACATAGGGTTTGGAGTCTTTCTTTGTCAGTGCAGAAAACCAACTCAAATCAGCCTTGTTTAAAAACCCTAAGTTTGCACAAACCTACAGCCACTTTCATGCAACACTCCCATTGAATAAGTTGTAGGTATTGAAATTCTAAGCAAGTTACCCAAAAGGCAGTTTGGGTGAAAAGGCTTAGAAATAGGGTTTTTCCTTTTTCCAAACAATAAAGGTACCCTGTCCCTACCTAGGGCTGATTTCAAAATTTGAATTTAAACCACATTTACACTTGGATTCTGGAGTTGAGCCTTTTGACAAACTTGTAGAGTTCAAAGAGTAGAACATTTCTTCCAATTGGGCTTTTTCCAAATTCGGCCTAGAAATGAGTTAAAATCGCGGAAAACAGAGGCCTAGAAAACACATTTCTCTTTTTCCCAGTTTTGAGTCGCTGACAGGTGGGGCCCGCGATCCGCGCGACGCGCACGGCGCGAACCGACGCGCGCCGCGTGGCTCGCCGGCGTACAGGGAGTACGGCGAGCCCCGCGGCGGCCGTCCGGGCGCGTCAAAAGGAGGAGGAGGTCCCGCGCCCCAAACCCTAGCTTCTTCCCCCGCACTTCCGTCCCGTTTTCGCCCCGCGCGCGCCGCTCAAACTCGGGCCGCCATTGACGCCGGCCGAACTCGGGGTCGAGCCGCGCCACCGCCTCCCGGCCTCCCCGAGCCAAACCGACCCCACCACCGCACTCCCCGCTCCGCGCCGCCCTTGCTCCACTAGCTCTAGTCGTCGGAATCCTCTTCCCCGAGGAGATCGAAGTCGCCTCGACGTCGCGCCCGCGCCACCGACGCCGTCGTTCACGTTCGGTGCGCCGCCGTTCCCCGCCGCTCCACGCCTCCTCCGCCGACGAGGATACCCCCACGGTGAAGCCCCAACTCCCGCGCACCTCCGCCACCCCGCGTCGCGGCTCCGGCGAGCCCCAGCTCGCCGGCGCGCGCGCCGCGCCGCGCGGCCTCGGCCGGCGCGAGGAAGAAGGGGGGCCGGGAAACTTTAGATCCGGCCCCTCGGTTTCTTTGATTTTGCATCGCGGTCCTCGCGCATTTTGAATGAGTCTTGCAGATCTTGCGAGCTAGCCCCTGGAGGCTACGGTTAATTGCGTAGAGGTCCTCGGTTCTGAGTTTTTCTTTTTCTATTTATCTTTTTCTCGGTTTGAACTTTGAAAAATCATATAAATTCAAAGAAAAATCCAAAATGGACAAACTCAGTACCTATGAACTCCTTATAAATAGATCTATGCAATGGACATGATGTGGAGATGAGCATTGACCATTTTGCCCCTGTTTTTGTGTATGCATGTTAAATACTCATAAAATGGAAAAGATGGCCTAAATGGTTTCCTAAATTTGTGAGGTCTTGGTGTTGGCTTACATGTGATGTCTTGGCACTGTTTGAAGGATTGTGGGCTGTAGCATGAGTAGTTTCACCTTGTATTCACCATTTCATGCTCATTTTGTGTATTTATGCAAATAGGAAAATGGTGTATATGTAATGTATGTTCAAAATGGCATGCCTACATTTTTCTTGTGCCACTTATAGTATGGGAAGCTCACTGGTGAAATTTGGGAGTGTGCATGTATGGTTTAGTCCTTGTTTTGAAATTGATAAAAGATTACTTGCTAAACTTGATAAATGGGAAAAATGACCTTAGGGTGTATGGAAAATATCAGGGAATTTATAGTGGGTTACTAGCAAGATAAGAAGCCCTGAAAGTATTTTTATGGAAATGCTTGGCACTGTTTGTACATGCATCTAGGGTTGCAAGTAGATTTTATATGGATAAATGGTTGAAGGATTTATTGTGTTGTATCATACCATACAAGTGCATGTTCCTGAGGTGCTCATTACTAGTTAACATTTATATGACTAGTTGTTTTGGTGCATGTTCTACGTGACGAATCCTCTATTGAGTGATGGTTTGTACGATTTCTTAGTGCCATACAATTTCATGCATTGCATTTCGTTGCACTCATGTGCACTCTCATGATATACATATAGATCACGTGAACGAAGAGCAGACGCAGGAGCTGCCGGTGATCGAGGAACCCGACGATCAGGAGCCCGAAGGACAGCCGCAGGAGGAGTACCCGCAGGCCACGTCTGACCTCACCACCGAGGAGGCTAACCCTAGTGAGGAAGGTAGGCAGGCCCTACATTCTCCTAGCAAATTATGATTTATGATTACGCATATGCATTAGGTATTGTTTGGAACCTTATTGCATTAGAACCACTGGCCGTCCTGGCCCTAGCACCTATATTAGGTACGTAGGACGAGTTGCCTAGAAATGCTAGGCTCGAGTAGACACGAGTGAATGGTCACTCGTCGCGTAGGGTGACTTTGAAAAAGAAATGGAACACTGGCAGTTTTGCCATGATAGTCTATGATGTTGATGATTAAGTGGAGACTGGGCGGAGATTAAGCTTTACTTTTCGCGGTGTGTGTTGTTGCGGTGTGAAGGCTCTGCCCGAGTCATTTAAGGCCCGTCCGCTGTTCGCCTGCTGGTTGGCATACCATTGCTAAAGTGCTTACCCGGTTAATGGGGCCGGTGAAACCTTACTTGTGCCATCCGGAGAACAGAAACACGTTCCTACCCACTGGTTGAGAGGAAGGTGGCCTGGGGGAGCTTGGTACTCATGACGGGGAGCCCGAGATGTCGGCAGGCTCGTCATGGGGGCACAACCCGGGAGTCAGGTGGGAGTGAATCGAACTCGGGATGGGACGGGTGGAGGAGGGGGACTATATGTGGGAAAGCCGTCGTGTGAGTAAGCATATGGGCCCCTGGCATTTTAGTTATTCCCGGGAATTAGAAATCGATTCGAATCGCTGATACTCACCAGGTGTGAGAATGCCAAATATCACTGACGGGCAATGTAGTAATAACTTTAATACCATATGATTATGATTCATGTTTTCGAATATTACATGATTGGTTACTTAATTGATTTTTGGATGCTTCAAGTTTATGTCAATTATCATACTCTAAATGGTTATCTCTTTCTATCATAAGGGGTAGCGGCTGTCAAATCCCGCTACCTTATGTATAATCAACCTTTGATAAAAATCAATGGCTAAGGACCTAGATGATAGTAAGCAAGCTGTGCGTTAGCCGTAAGCCAATGCCATTAAGTCCTCTGAGTAATTAGTACTCAGGGTTTGCCCCCAACATTTGGTTTTCAGGTATGGAGTTCCTCTTTTGTGCCTGCGTGGGTGGAGGAGCTTGTTACCACCAGGAGTGAGCCGAGTCATGATCTGGCAATGGGGTGACATCAGTGGGCATGATGTCACTCTCCTACTGCAAGTCTTTTGTTTATCATGAACTGTGATCTTTAATTTCCGCTGCGAGACACTATTTCGAACTCTATTTTATTATGGACCTATGTTGAACCTATTTTATTCAGAACCTGGTTTGTAACTTAAAGTCTTATTACTATCTATTCAAATGCCTGTGATGATGTAACTGTTGTGGCTCCATCGTGAGTCGGATGTGTGTGATGTCGGTTCATCTGGGATTTGGTGCAAATCGAGAGCCGAGGGCTTCTCGACGGACGACCGGGTTTAGTACGGTCTATGTACACTGTAAGCTAATGGTGACAGGTGTACTTAGCCCGTATTAAATCGGCGGTTCCGCCACAGCTGGTATCAGAGCCGATCATACACAGACAACAGTTATATCATCAAGATTTGGTTTACAAAACTATTTTTGAAAGCCCTTTTCAAGTAATTTGTAAAAGAGAGTATACGATATGCCCGTATTAAGGATGTTAGTGTTATCCAAGTGACATCACTGACATTCTGACCTAGATAGACCTCATATGCATATTCGGCGCTTTGAGAAACAACTTTTCGGCCATAGCTGTCCCCAGTACTGGAGGAATGCTATCGGGTTTTGCGGATTGTTGTGAACTCTGCATTCATGCTGGTAGGCTAGAAATTTTAAGGGGGGTGGTCACCTTTGGTGTGTTTGTGACCATTCTCCTATTGTGACGCAGCAAGATTCAATTTGCTTGCGTGGGTGCCAGCCCGGTCTAGCAGAGGACCGTACAGATGCGTTGTCCACGCGGCGCAAAATGGCGTGGATGCCACACTATGTGGTAATGTATGAGCATGCATTTTTCTGCAGGTACACTGACTCCGCGCGAAATTAAGAACGATTAGAAAACGACTAGTTGCAATAGAAAGTGCCGTGCATATTGTCACCGAATAACCGATAGTATATACTAGACTAGGATGTGTGATGTGAGACGGTACCAACGGATCATGCATCATGTTCATCGCCTGGGTTACATATGGGGTATTTATAATAAGCCTACAAAAGAAATCACGAACTTAAGTCCCTTATCTCCTTCTTTTCAATAGTGCATAAATTATTGTATGAACTCACTCCAAAAAAATTTTAATGCAAAGGCCTTTCTTTTGTGTCCCACAGATGGTTAGGACCAAGCAGACCGCGCGTAAGGCCGTGGGGGGTAGGGGGCGCCCGCTCCCGCCAGTGACCCACACTCCACCCCTGGTAGAGGACGGGCTACTCCACACTCACTGCCGGGAGGACTGCTCCCTCTCCCGGATCCTGTGCAGGGCCCTGAGGCAGATGGGACGCCGCCCCTGTCCCTTCTACTCCGTGCAGACCATGCACGGGCAGGGAAGCTGCTGGGCCCGGGTGGTCCTTCCGCACCCGAACTCCGCGAACCCACACACCATCGTGGTCTATGGGGCGAACGAGGAGGAAGCCTATCTGAAGGCAGTTACGACAGCTATCACTTTTCTGAGCCCCGAGGAGGATGCGGGCCACTCAGACCTGCGTTATCTCCCCACGCAGGAGATGGACGACGAGTGGGTCCGCCGCCACGACATGCTCAAGGCCCGCAACGACACACGACCCTATACAGCATGTATGGGGTTTGCCAGTGAGGTGCACAGGATGTATGACCGCGCTGAGGGCAGGAGCCGTTTCTACTTTCACAGGCACGCGGAGGCGCGTGCTCGAGTGGAGGAGTTGGAGGGTCAGGTGGCTCAGCTACAGCAGCGCCTCGCGGTGTACGAGCCGCCTCCAGCGGAGCAGGACCCTCAGGACAGGGAGTCCTCTGAGCCGATGGAGATGGAGGAGGAGGGAGAGGGCTCCGTCCCCATAGGCCGCTCGGCGACTTAGAGAGGAGTGGTGGTGATGAAGGAGGATGAGGCGCTTTTGTGAATCGTTTAGCACGTTGATAGCGATATTTTGTATTACACCGCTCCGTGCATTTATGTGTGGCTGTACTAAAAACCTTGATGAGATGTGAGAGCTCATTTGTGTACGCCATTTGTGTAATGATGGACACCTTGTTATGTGCCCTTTGACGGTTGGTCGCTGAAACCACCATCCCACTATGTAATGATAAGACCTTAAGTAGTTTTCGAAACTTTTAAATCTCACTCGAAGTCTATCGTACGTTCTTAAATGGCTGGAGTAGGTTGATGTCTTATTGCATGATTTCATGTATTTACAATGCTGTCCGTGATGCTATGATTTTATCAGCGCGTCACATTGCAATAAGGTATTGTGAGATTAAAACCCGGTTGACCTCCCTCTTGCAGATGGTGAACACTCGCAATGGGCAGCACTCGGGTTCGGAGCCACATGCGAATGGTGCTCCACCCCCACCGGAGTTAGCCACCCTGGTCGTGCAGCAGGCCGAGCTGATCCGCCTGCTCGCCGAGGAACGCCAGGGCCGTGGCCAGCTGCAGCCGCGGGAACCCAGGAACCGAGGCATCTCCTACAAGGACTTCGAGGAGCTGCGACCCCCCGTCTTCACGAAGTGTCCTGAACCTCTGGACGTGGATGATTGGCTCTGCACAATTAGGTCCAAGTTCACACTCCTTCCGGAATTGACAGAGCAGCAGAAGGCGCGGTTTGCCGGGCAGTTGCTGCAAGGACCAGCAGGCGCGTGGCATGCCACGTTCCTCGAAATGCAGCGGGCTGGGCATGAGCCCACCTGGGAGGAGTTTACCCAGGCTTTCCGGGCTCACTATATCCCGGACAGCTTGATGGAGCAGAAGAAGCGGGAATTTCGGGAGCTTAAGCAAGGCAATAAGACTGTAATGCAATATGTGCAGTCTTTCATTCACCTTTCACAGTATGCACCAGAAGACGTGGCAGATGACCCCCGCCGAGCAGCTAGGCTCTTGAACGGCCTTGACCCCACTCTCCAGACACACTTGGGGCGTCGCTACCAGAGCTTCACCGACTTGGTGGACACCGCGCTTGATATGGAGAATCGCCTGCGGGTCGCTAATGAAGATCAGAGGCGCAAGCGCCAAGCCAACACATCTGCTGCTGGGTCCTCCCAGAAGCAAAAGTCAGCCTATAGGCCCTCACAGCCGTATTATCAGCAGCCCCGTTTCACGGTCCGGCCAAATCAGCCGGGCTGGGTTCACCGGGCGCCACAGCAGCAGCAGCCACAGCAGCAGCAGAGGCTCACCGCCGGCACACAAGCTCCGGCCCCCGCGACACGTGTCCTCGCTCTCCCGGGACCTGGAAACCCTTGCTTTAACTGTGGCAAGGTGGGGCACTTCAGTCGGGATTGCAGGGCACCCCGCAAAATTCAAGGCCCGAATCCAGCAGGCGGCACCCAGCAGGGCAAGCAGAAGGGGCCGGCACAGAAGACGGGTCGGGTGCACTACATCCACCTGGAGCAGATTCCCGCCGGTGTGCCGGTGCTCGCTGGTACGTTCATGATCAACGGTCATCCGACCGTCGTGCTATTTGATTCGGGGGCTACGCATACCTTTATTAGCAAAGCATATGCACAGAAGCATGACATAAAAATGCACAAGTTGAGGGAAAACTACCACATCACTGCCCCAGGGTCTCCTATTGATACCAGTCTAGGGGTCAGGCACTTAAAGCTGGAAATAGGAGCCGAGACATTTATCATCAACGCCGTGGTGCTGCCACACCAGGGGATTGATATTATCTTGGGAATGAATTGGATGACTGAAAACAACGCCGTCCTAGATATTGGCAATAGGACAATACAGTTAAGGTCTAGGGTCAGCGGCAAGGTTATATGGGTACACATGCCAGACATGAAACACATGGTGGCCACAGTAAATGCAACTGAACTCGATGAAATCAAAGAGATTCCTGTAGTATGTGACTTCCCGGACGTATTTCCGGAAGAACTGCCGGGTCTGCCTCCGGATAGGGACGTAGAGTTCCGCATTGACCTCGTCCCTGGTACAGCCCCTGTCTCAAAAAGGCCATACAGAATGGCACCGGATGAACTA
Source organism: Paspalum notatum (assembly GCA_022530915.1). Classification (NCBI taxonomy): domain Eukaryota; kingdom Viridiplantae; phylum Streptophyta; class Magnoliopsida; order Poales; family Poaceae; genus Paspalum; species Paspalum notatum. The sequence goes on from CM039683.1 coordinate 8,039,529, forward strand.
AAAGAGCTAAAAATACAACTCCAAGAGCAACTAGATAAGGGTTTCATTCGGCCAAGTTCGTCACCTTGGGGTTGTCCGGCCCTCTTCGTAGAGAAGAAAGATCAAGGAGGTAAAAGGCTCTGTGTGGACTACAGGCCGCTAAATGCAGTCACAGTCAAAAATAAATATCCAATTCCACACATTGACATCCTGTTCGATCAGTTAGCTGGGGCCAAAGTCTTCTCAAAAATTGACTTAAGATCGGGCTATTATCAGATAAAAATCAGAGAAGAAGACATACCAAAAACTGCTTTCTCGACCAGATATGGCTTGTATGAATATTTGGTCATGTCCTTTGGGTTAACCAACGCACCGGCCTTCTTCATGTACATGATGAACTCGGTGTTCATGAACGAGCTCGACAAGTTCGTCGTGGTATTCATTGATGATATATTAATCTACTCCAAAAATGAAAAAGAACACGAAGAACATTTGCGGGTAGTACTCACTCGGCTAAGAGAACACAAGCTCTATGCCAAGTTCAGCAAGTGCGCTTTCTGGTTAAAGGAAGTGGGTTTCCTGGGGCATATTCTGTCAGAAAAGGGAGTAGCGGTTGACCCTAGCAAAGTAAAGGATGTTCTGAACTGGAAGCAGCCGGAAACTGTCACAGAAATTCGGAGTTTTCTTGGTCTAGCGGGCTACTACCGCCGCTTTATCAAGGACTTCTCCAAAATTGCTAAACCAATGACCTCCTTGACTAAGAAAAATGCAAAATTCGTGTGGGGTCCGAAGTGTGAGGATGGGTTCCGGGAATTAAAGAAACTTCTGACAACAGCACCAGTGCTAGCCCAACCGGATGTCACAAAGCCATTTGATGTATATTGTGATGCTTCCGGCCAGGGGCTGGGCTGTGTCCTAATGCAAGAAGGTAGAGTAATCGCTTACGCTTCCCGCCAACTAAGGAAACACGAAGCGAACTACCCAACCCATGATCTTGAGCTAGCCGCAGTTGTACACGCCCTGAAGATATGGAGGCACTATCTGCTGGGCAACACGTGTCATATCTACACTGACCACAAGAGCCTCAAATACATCTTCACACAGCCCGAGTTAAACATGAGGCAAAGACGGTGGTTAGAGTTGATAAAAGACTATGACCTGGAGATTCATTATCACCCCGGAAAGGCGAATGTGGTAGCTGACGCACTAAGCCGTCGGGCTCATTGCAATGTGATTGAAGCTCGGCCCACGGCAAGAGTGATTTGTTGGGAGATGGATGAAATAGAAATGCCAACCGAACAGCTAGTCGAACTCTATAGCCTCATCATTGAACCGACAATAAAAGACCTAGTCTTTGTAGCACAAAAACAAGACCCGGGTATGGCCCACATCCGTGAGGGTATTGATGAAGAGAAGAAGGCTTGCTTCACACTAGATGACCAAGGGGTCCTGTGGTTTAAAAATCGCCTAGTAGTGCCAAAAGATATGGAGTTGTGGAAGAAAATACTCGACGAAGCCCACACCTCCGTGCTTACCATGCATCCAGGCAGTAGTAAGATGTACCAAGACCTGAAACAAAAATTTTGGTGGACTCGCATGAAGCGGGAAATCGCCAAGTATGTGTCAGAATGCGACGTGTGTAAGAGGGTGAAAGCTGACCACTTAAAGCCGGGTGGTATGCTTCAACCCTTGAACATCCCGGCTTGGAAGTGGGAAGATATACACATGGATTTCGTGGTGGGTTTGCCTCTCACTCAGAAGGGTTATGATTCTATATGGGTGATCATTGATCGATTTACCAAGTCCGCACACTTCATACCAGTGAAAACTTGCTACACCGCAGCCACGTATGCCGGGCTGTACATTTCCCGAATAGTATCCCTACACGGTATTCCCGTGACCATCACTTCAGATCGAGGCTCAGTTTTTGTGTCCCGCTTCTGGGAACATCTGCAAACTGCCCTCGGAACAAAACTGATTCGCAGTTCGGCATACCACCCTCAAACCAGTGGCCAAGTCAAAAGAGTAAATCAGATCGTAGAAGACATGCTGAGGGCATGTGCCTTAACTTATTCCACAAAATGGGATGAGTGTTTGCCCTTGGCAGAGTTTGCATACAATAACAGCTACCAGCAGAGCTTGAATATGGCACCTTTCGAGGCCTTATACGGCAGAAGATGTAGAACACCCCTCAACTGGTCTGAACCCGGGGAACGCGTCACCTTTGGCCCTGATTTGGTAACTCAAGCCGAAGAACAAGTAAAATTCATACAAAGTAACCTGAAGAGCGCACAGTCCAGGCAAAAGAGTTACTCGGATAGGAGAAGGAGACCGCTAGTTTTTGAGAAGGGTGATCATGTATACCTTCGAGTGTCGCCCATGAAAGGGGTGCACAGCTTCGGGGTAAAAGGGAAGTTGGCACCACGGTATGTCGGCCCATTCAAAATCACAGAGAGATGCGGGCCAGTTGCGTATCGGTTGGAATTACCACCACATCTTGCCGCAGTGCACGATGTGTTCCACGTTTCACAACTCAAAAAGTGCTTGCGAGTACCTGAAGAGGAGGTTGACACATCACAAATCCAAATCGAACCAGACCTTACCTATGAAGCCCGACCCATCAAAATCCTAGACCAAAAGCAAAGGTCAACACGGCGTAATACTGTCAACTTTTATAAAGTGCAATGGAGTGATCACTCCGAAGAGGAAGCAACGTGGGAAACTGAAGAGTATCTACAAACTAAACACCCGGGTTTTCTCCTATCCACTTCAAACCAGTATGTTTAGCTAACACTCCTTATATACTCGTTACTTAAACTATTCCACCCACATCACATCAAAATCTCGGGACGAGATTTCTTTAAGGGGGGTGGGTTGTGAGGCTCCAGCATCTCGAGTGCATTACCATACCTAAATCATGCACTAAACATCATCAAGCATCATGTGTTTGCATATAGTCAAGCTAGGTTTACATGGGAGGAGATGGAATACTCGAAATCTCAATTTTATGCATGTGTTCTGCTATGTTTTGTTCCCAAATCCAAATCTACTGGGATCTAGAGGAAACTCATATTACCAAACTTGTAGATAATGAAGTTTTGAACAACTTTCATAATTGGGGTTTGGCCAAATAATGAAGGCTACATAGGGTTTGGAGTCTTTCTTTGTCAGTGCAGAAAACCAACTCAAATCAGCCTTGTTTAAAAACCCCAAGTTTGCACAAACCTACAGCCACTTTCATGCAACACTCCCATTGAATAAGTTGTAGGTATTGAAATTCTAAGCAAGTTACCCAAAAGGCACTTTGGGTGAAAAGGCCTAGAAATAGGGTTTTTCCTTTTTCCAAACAATAAAGGTACCCTATCCCTACCTAGGGCTGATTTCAAAATTTGAATTTAAACCACATTTACACTTGGATTCTGGAGTTGAGCCTTTTGACAAACTTGTAGAGTTCAAAGAGTAGAACATTTCTTCCAATTGGGCTTTTTCCAAATTCGGCCTAGAATTGAGTTAAAATCACGGAAAACAGAGGCCTAGAAAACACATTTCTCTTTTTCCCAGTTTTGAGTCGCTGACAGGTGGGGCCCGCGATCCGCGCGACGCGCACGGCGCGAACCGACGCGCGCCGCGTGGCTCGCCGGCGTACGGGGAGTACGGCGAGCCCCGCGGCGGCCGTCCGGGCGCGTCAAAAGGAGGAGGAGGTCCCGCGCCCCAAACCCTAGCTTCTTCCCCCGCACTTCCGTCCCGTTTTCGCCCCGCGCGCCGCTCAAACTCGGGCCGCCATTGACGCCGGCCGAACTCGGGGTCGAGTCGCGCCGCCGCCTCCCGGCCTCCCCGAGCCAAACTGACCCCACCACAGCACTCCCCGCTCCGCGCCGCCCTTGCTCCACTAGCTCTAGTCGTCGGACTCCTCTTCCCCGAGGAGATCGAAGTCGCCTCGACGTCGCGCCCGCGCCACCGACGCCGTCGTTCACGTTCGGTGCGCCGCCGTTCCCCGCCGCTCCACGCCTCCTCCGCCGATGAGGATACCCCCACGGTGAAGCCCCAACTCCCGCGCACCTCCGCCACCCCGCGTCGCGGCTCCGGCGAGCCCCAGCTCGCCGGCGCGCGCGCCGCGCCGCGCGGCCTCGGCCGACGCGAGGAAGAAGAAGGGGGGCCGGGAAACTTTAGATCCGGCCCCTCGGTTTCTTTGATTTTGCATCCCGGTCCTCGCGCATTTTGAATGAGTCTTGCAGATCTTGCGAGCTAGCCCCTGGAGGCTACGGTTAATTGCGTAGAGGTCCTCGGTTCTGAGTTTTTCTTTTTCTATTTATCTTTTTCTCGGTTTGAACTTTGAAAAATCATATAAATTCAAAGAAAAATCCAAAATGGACAAACTCAGTACCTATGAACTCCTTATAAATAGATCTATGCAATGGACATGATGTGGAGATGAGCATTGACCATTTTGCCCCTGTTTTTGTGTATGCATGTTAAATACTCATAAAATGGAAAAGATGGCCTAAATGGTTTCCTAAATTTGTGAGGTCTTGGTGTTGGCTTACATGTGATGTCTTGGCACTGTTTGAAGGATTGTGGGCTGTAGCATGAGTAGTTTCACCTTGTATTCACCATTTCATGCTCATTTTGTGTATTTATGCAAATAGGAAAATGGTGTATATGTAATGTATGTTCAAAATGGCATGCCTACATTTTTCTTGTGCCACTTATAGTATGGGAAGCTCACTGGTGAAATTTGGGAGTGTGCATGTATGGTTTAGTCCTTGTTTTGAAATTGATAAAAGATTACTTGCTAAACTTGATAAATGGGAAAAATGACCTTAGGGTGTATGGAAAATATCAGGGAATTTATAGTGGGTTACTAGCAAGATAAGAAGCCCTGAAAGTATTTTTATGGAAATCCTTAGCACTGTTTGTACATGCATCTAGGGTTGCAAGTAGATTTTATATGGATAAATGGTTGAAGGATTTATTGTGTTGTATCATACCATACAAGTGCATGTTCCTGAGGTGCTCATTACTAGTTAACATTTATATGACTAGTTGTTTTGGTGCATGTTCTACGTGACGAATCCTCTATTGAGTGATGGTTTGTACGATTTCTTAGTGCCATACAATTTCATGCATTGCATTTCGTTGCACTCATGTGCACTCTCATGATATACATATAGATCACGTGAACGAAGAGCAGACGCAGGAGCTGCCGGTGATCGAGGAACCCGACGATCAGGAGCCCGAAGGACAGCCGCAGGAGGAGTACCCGCAGGCCACGTCTGACCTCACCACCGAGGAGGCTAACCCTAGTGAGGAAGGTAGGCAGGCCCTACATTCTCCTAGCAAATTATGATTTATGATTACGCATATGCATTAGGTATTGTTTGGAACCTTATTGCATTAGAACCACTGGCCGTCCTGGCCCTAGCACCTATATTAGGTACGTAGGACGAGTTGCCTAGAAATGCTAGGCTCGAGTAGACACGAGTGAATGGTCACTCGTCGCGTAGGGTGACTTTGAAAAAGAAATGGAACACTGGCAGTTTTGCCATGATAGTCTATGATGTTGATGATTAAGTGGAGACCGGGCGGAGATTAAGCTTTACTTTTCGCGGTGTGTGTTGTTGCGGTGTGAAGGCTCCGCCCGAGTCGTTTAAGGCCCGTCCGCTGTTCGCCTGCTGGTTGGCATACCATTGCTAAAGTGCTTACCCGGTTAATGGGGCCAGTGAAACCTTACTTGTGCCATCCGGAGAACAGAAACACGTTCCTACCCACTAGTTGAGAGGAAGGTGGCCCGGGGGAGCTTGGTACTCATGACGGGGAGCCCGAGATGTCGGCAGGCTCGTCATGGGGGCACAACCCGGGAGTCAGGTGGGAGTGAATCGAACTCGGGATGGGACGGGTGGAGGAGGGGGACTATATGTGGGAAAGCCGTCGTGTGAGTAAGCATATGGGCCCCTGGCATTTTAGTTATTCCCGGGAATTAGAAATCGATTCGAATCGCTGATACTCACCAGGTGTGAGAATGCCAAATATCACTGACGGGCAACGTAGTAATAACTTTAATACCATATGATTATGATTCATGTTTTCGAATATTACATGATTGGTTACTTAATTGAGTTTTGGATGCTTCAAGTTTATGTCAATTATCATACTCTAAATGGTTATCTCTTTCTATCATAAGGGGTAGCGGCTGTCAAATCCCGCTACCTTATGTATAATCAACCTTTGATAAAAATCAATGGCTAAGGACCTAGATGATAGTAAGCAAGCTGTGCGTCAGCCGTAAGCCAATGCCATTAAGTCCTCTGAGTAATTAGTACTCAGGGTTTGCCCCCAACATTTGGTTTTCAGGTATGGAGTTCCTCTTTTGTGCCTGCGTGGGTGGAGGAGCTTGTTACCACCAGGAGTGAGCCGAGTCATGATCTGGCAATGGGGTGACATCAGTGGGCATGATGTCACTCTCCTACTGCAAGTCTTTTGTTTATCATGAACTGTGATCTTTAATTTCCGCTGTGAGACACTATTTCGAACTCTATTTTATTATGGACCTATGTTGAACCTATTTTATTCAGAACCTGGTTTGTAACTTAAAGTCTTATTACTATCTATTCAAATGCCTGTGATGATGTAACTGTTGTGGCTCCATCGTGAGTCGGATGTGTGTGATGTCGGTTCATCTGGGATTTGGTGCAAATCGAGAGCCGAGGGCTTCTCGACGGACGACCGGGTTTAGTACGGTCTAAGTACACTGTAAGCTAATGGTGACAGGTGTACTTAGCCCATATTAAATCGGCGGTTCCGCCACAGTAGAAACCAATGAATATAATGCTTTTCCATATATTTAGGCCGATGGGAGAAACTTAATTCAATACAGGTTTTGATTCATCCACTGTTATTAACATATCAATTGTTGTGGGACTCGGAATCGAGGGTTGTCGGACTTGTTGGTATGACGAATGTGAAAACCACACCATAGGACTGAAACCTCAGAAATATGTATCACCAAAGTTGTTTTGGCCCAACACCATGCATGTACGCCGATGGGAGAAACTTAATTCAATACAGGTTTTGATCCATCCACTGTTGTTAACATATATCAGTTGTTGTGGGACTCAGAATCGAGGGTTGTAGGACTTGTTGGTATGATGAATGAGGAAACCAAACCATAGGAACGAAACCTCAAAAATATGCATCACCAAAGTTTTTTTGGCTCAACTTATATGCCCTCCTCTTCTGCCACTTGAGCCCACACTTCGGCATCAGGACGAGATACAAAACCAGCGCATAATGACTCAGTTTGCCTAGACTGAAGAGGGCGAAAATTAAACATTTTCCTAATCCCAAAACTTGCACACGCTAGTAAGTAGGAACCAATGAATATATCGCTTTTCCATATATGTATGCCGATCGGAGAAACTTAATTCAATACAGGCTTTGATCCATCCACTGTTGTTAACATATCAATTGTTGTGGGACTCGAAATCGAGGGTTGTTGGACTTGTTGGTATGATGAATGACAAAACCACACCAAAGGACAGAAACCTCAAAAACATGCATCACCAAAGTTGTTTTGGCCTAACTTACATGCCCAACTCTTCTGCCACTGGAGCCCACGCATCAGCATCAATCCGAGATACAAAACCAGTGCAGCATGACTCAATTTGCCTAGACTGACTTGGGCGAAAATTAAACTTTTTCCGAATCCAAAAACTTGTACACGTTAGTAAGTAGGAACCAATGAATATAATGCTTTTCCATATATGTAGGCCGATGGGAGAAACTTAATTCAATACAGGTTTTGATCCGTCCACTGTAGTTAACATATCAATTGTTGTGGGCCTCAAAATCGAGGTTTGTTGGACTTGTTGGTAAGATGAATGAGGAAACCACACCATAGGAACGAAACCTCAAAAATATGCATCACCAAAGTTGTTTTGGCCCAACTTACATGCCCTCCTCTTCTGCTAGTTGAGCCCACGCTTTGGCATCAGGCCGAGATATGAAACCAGCGCAGCATAACTCAGTTTGCCTAGACTGAAGAGGGCAAAAATTAAACTTTTTCCTAATCCGAAAACTGTACACGCTAGTAAGTAAAAACAAATGAATATAATGCTTTTCCATATATATAGGCCGATGGGAGAAACTTAATTCAATACCAGTTTCGATCCATCCACTGTTGTTAACATATCAGTTGTTGTGGGACTTAGAATCGAGGGTTGTTGGACTTGTTGGTATGATGAATGAGGAAACCACACCATAGGAATGAAACCTCAAAAATATGCATCACCAAAGTTGTTTTGGCCCAACTTACATGCCCTCCTCTTCTGCCACTTGAGCCCATGCTTCGGCATCAGGATGAGATACAAAACCAGCGCAGCATGACTCAGTTTGCCTGGACTGAAGAGGGAGAAAATTAAACTTTTTCCTAATCCGAAAACTTGTACACGCTAGTAAGTAAAAAAGCAATGAATACTTTTCCATATATGTACGCCGATGGGAGAAACTTAATTCAATACAGGTTTTGTTCCATCCACTGTTGTTAACATATCATTTGTTGTGGGACTCGGAATCGAGGGTTGTTGGACTTGTTGGGAAGATAAATGAGGAAAGCACACCATAGGAATGAATCCTCAAAAATATGCAACACCAAATTTGTTTTGGCCCAATTTACATGCCCTCCTCTTCTGCCACTTCAGCCCACGCTTTGGCATCAGTCCGAGATACAAAACCAATGCAGCATGACTCAGTTTGCCTAGACTGAAGAGGGCGAAAATTAAACTTTTTCCTAATCTAAAAATTTGTACACGCGAGTAAGTAGGAACCAATGAATATAATGCTTTTCCATATATGTTGGCCGAGGGGAGAAACAAAATTCAATACCAGCGCAGGATGACTCAGTTTGCCTAGACTGAAGAGGGCGAAAATTAAACTTTTTCCTAATCTAAAAACTTGTACACGCCAGTAAGTAGGAACCAATGAATATAATGCTTTTCCATTTATGTAGGCCGATGGGAGAAACTTAATTCAATACAAGTTTTGATCCATCCGCTGTTGTCAACATATCATTTGTTGTGGGACTCGGAATCGAGGGATGTTGGACTTGTTGGTATGATGAATGATGAAACCACACCATAGGAATGAAACCTCAAAAATATGCATCACCAAAGTTGTTTTGGCCCAACTTACATGCCCTCCTCTTCTGCCACTTGAGCCCACGCTTCGGCATCAGTCTGAGATACAAAACCAACGTAGCAAGACTTAGTTTGCCCAGACTAAAGAGGGCGAAAATTAAGCTTTTCCTAATCTAAAAATTTGTACGCGCTAGTAAGTAGGAACCAATGAATATAATGCTTCTCCATATATGTTGGCCGTTGGGAGAAACAAAATTCAATACCAATTTAAAACATCCACTTCGGTTAACATATCAATTATTGTGGGACTCGGAATCGAGGGTTGTTGGACATGTTGGTATGATGAATTAGGAAACCAGACCATAGGAACGAAACCTCAAAAATATGCATCACCGAAGTTGTTTTGGTCCAACTTACATGCCTTCCTCTTCTGCCACTTGAGCCCAAGCTTTGGCGTCAGGCTGAGATACAAAACCAGCGCAGCATGACTCAGATTGCCTAGACTGAAGAGGGCGAAAATTAAACTTTTTCCTAATCCGAAAACTGTACACGCTAGTAAGTAAGAACCAATGAATACAATGCTTTTCCATATGTAGGCCGATGGGAGAAACTTAATTCAATACCAGTTTTGATCCACCCACTGTTGTTAACATATCAATTGTTGTGGGACTCAGAATCGGGGGTTGTTGGACTTGTTGGTATGATCAATGAGGAAACCACACCATAGGAACGAAACCTCAAAAATATGCATCGCCAAAGTAGTTTTGGCCCACCTTACATGCCCTCCTCTTTTGCCACTCGATCCCACGCTTCGGCATTAGTCCGAGATACAAAACCAGCGCAGCATGACTCTGTTTGCCTAGACTAAATAGGGCGAAAATTAAACTTTTTCCTAATCCGAAAACTTGTACACGCCTGTAGGAACCAATGGCCGTGGGAGAAACTTAATTCAATACTGGTTTTGACCCATCCACTATTGTTAACATATCAATTGTTGTGGGACTCGGAATCGACGGTTGTTGGACTTGTTGGGAAGATGAATGAGGAAACCACACCATAGGAACGAAACCTCAAAAATATGCATCCCCAAAGTAGTTTTGGCCCAACTCACATGCCCTCCTCTTCTGCCACTTGAGCCCATGCTTCGGCATCAGGATGAGATACAAAACCAGCGCAGCATGACTCAGTTTGCCTGGATTGAAGAGGGAGAAAATTAAATTTTTTCCTAATCCGAAAACTGTACACGCTAGTAAGTAAGAACCAATGAATATAATGCTTTTCCATATATGTAGGCCGATGGGAGAAACTTAATTCTATACCAGTTTTGATCCACCCACTGTTGTTAACATATCAATTGTTGTGGGACTCAGAATCGGGGGTTGTTGGACTTGTTGGTATGATGAATGAGGAAACCACACCATAGGAACGAAACCTCAAAAATATGCATCGCCAAAGTAGTTTTGGCCCACCTTACATGCCCTCCTCTTTTGCCACTCGATCCCACGCTTCGGCATTAGTCCGAGATACAAATCCAGCGCAGCATGACTCTGTTTGCCTGGACTAAAGAGGGCGAAAATTAAACTTTTTCCTAATCCGAAAACTTGTACACGCCTGTAGGAACCAATGGCCGTGGGAGAAACTTAATTCAATACTGGTTTTGACCCATCCACTATTGTTAACATATCAATTGTTGTGGGACTCAGAATCGAGGGTTGTTGGACTTGTTGGTATGATGAATGAGGAAACCACACCATAGGAACGAAACCTCAAAAATATGCATCCCCAAAGTAGTTTTGGCCCAACTCACATGCCCTCCTCTTCTGCCACTTGAGCCCATGCTTCGGCATCAGGATGAGATACAAAACCAGCGCAGCATGACTCAGTATGCCTAGACTGAAGAGGGAGAAAATTAAACTGTTTCCTAATCCGAAAACTTGTACACGCTAGTAAGTAAAAAGCAATGAATACTTTTCCATATATGTACGCCGATCGGAGAAACTTAATTCAATACCAGTTTTGATCCATACACTGTTGTTAACACATCAATTGTTGTGGTACTCGGAATCGAGGGTTGTTGGACTTGTTGGTATGATAAATGAGGAAACCACACCATAGGAACGAAACCTCAAAAATATGCATCTCCAAAGTAGTTTTGGCCCAAATTACATCCCTCTTCTTCTGCCACTTGAGCCCATGCTTCGGCATCAGGATGAGGTACAAAACCAGCGCAGCTTGACTCAGTTTGCCTGTACTGAAGAGGGAGAAAATTAAACTTTTTCCTAATCCGAAAACTTGTTCACGCTAGTAAGTAAAAAGCAATGAATGCTTTTCCATATATGTAGGCCGATGGGAGAAACTTAATTCAATACAGGTTTTGATCCATCCGCTGTTGTCAACATATCATTTGTTGTGGGACTCGGAATCGAGGGATGTTGGACTTGTTGTTATGATGAATGATGAAACCACACCATAGGAAAGAAACCTCAAAAATATGCATCACCAAAGTTATTTTGGCCCAACTTACATGCCCTCCTCTTCTGCCACTTGAGCCCACACTTCGGCATCAGTCCGAGATACAAAACCAATGTAGCATGACTTAGTTTGCCCAGACTAAAGAGGGCGAAAATTAAACTTTTCCTAATCTAAAAATTTGTACACGCTAGTAAGTAGGAACCAATGAATATAATGCTTTTCCATATATGTTGGCCGATGGGAGAAACAAAATTCAATACCAATTTAAACCATCCACTTTGGTTAACATATCAATTATTGTGGGACTCGGAATCGAGGGTTGTTGGACATGTTGGTATGATGAATTAGGAAACCATACCATAGGAGCGAAACCTCAAAAATATGCATCACCAAAGTTGTTTCGGCCCAACTTACATGCCTTCCTCTTCTGCCACTTGAGCCCAAGCTTTGGCATCAGGCTGAAATACAAAACCAGCGTAGCATGACTCAGATTGCCTAGACTGAAGAGGGCGAAAATTAAACTTTTTCCTAATCCGAAAACTGTACAGGCTAGTAAGTAAGAACCAATGAATATAATGCTTTTCCATATGTAGGCCGATGGGAGAAACTTAATTCAATACCAGTTTTGATCCACCCACTGTTGTTAACATATCAATTGTTGTGGGACTCAGAATCGGGGGTTGTTGGACTTGTTGGTATGATGAATGAGGAAACCACACCATAGGAACGAAACCTCAAAAATATGCATCGCCAAAGTAGTTTTGGCCCACCTTACATGCCCTCCTCTTTTGCCACTCGATCCCACGCTTCGGCATTAGTCCGAGATACAAATCCAATGAAGCATGACTCAGTTTGCCTAGACTGAAGAGGGCGAAAATTAAACTTTTTCCTAATCCAAAAACTTGTACACGCTAGTAAGTACGAACCAATGAATATAATGCTTTTCCATATATGTAGGCCGATGGGAGAAGCTTAATTCAATACCAATTTTGATCCATCCACTGTTGTTAACATATCAATTGTTGTGGGACTCGGAATCGAGGGTTGTTGGACTTGTTGGTATGATGAATGAGGAAACCACACCATAGGAACGAAACCTCAAAAATATGCATCACAAAGTTGTTTTGGCCCAACTTACATGCCCTCCTCTTCTGCCAGTTGAGCCCACACTTCAGCATCAGTCCGAGATACAAAACCAGCGCAGCATGACTCAGTTCGCCTAGACTGAAGAGGGCGAAAATTAAACTTTTCCTAATCCGAAAACTTGTACACGCTAGTAAGTACGAACCAATGAATATAATGCTTTTCCATATATGTAGGCCGATGGGACAAACTTAATTCAATAGCAGTTTTGATCCATCCACTGTTGTTGACATATCAATTGTTGTGGGACTCGGAATCGAGGTCTATTGGACTTATTGGTAAGATGAATGAGGAAACCACACCATAGGAACGAAACCTCAAAAATATGCATCACCAAAGTTGTTTTGGCTCAACTTACATGCCCTCCTCTTCTGCCACTTGAGCCCACGCTTTGGCATCGGGCCGAGATACAAAACCAGCGCATAATGACTCAGTTTGCCCAGACTGAAGAGGGCGAAAATTAACCTTTTTCCTAATTCAAAAACTTGTACACGCTAGTAAGTAGGAACCAATTAATATAACGCTTTTCCATATATGTAGGCCAATGGTAGAAACTTAATTCAATATAGGTTTTGGTCCATCCACTATTGTTAACATATCATTTGATGTGGGACTCGAAATCGAGGGTTGTTGGACTTGTTGGGAACATGAATAACGAGACAACACCATAGGAACGAAACTAGAAAAATATGCATCACCAAAGTTGTTTTGGCCCAACTTACATGCCCTCCTCTTCTGCCACTTGAGCCCACGCATCGGCGTCAGGCCGAGATACAGAACCAGCGCAGCATGACTCAATTTGCCTAGACTGAAGAGGGCAAAAATTAAACTTTTTCCTAATCCGAAAACTTGTACACGCTAGTAAGTAGGAACCAATGAATATAATGCTTTTCCATATATGTAGGCCGATGGGAGAAACTTAATTCAATACAGGTTTTGATGCATCCACTGTTGTCAACATATCAGTTGTTGTGGGACTTGGAATCGAGGGTTGTTGGACTTGTTGGTATGACTAATGTGAAAACGACACCATAGGAATGAAACCTCAAAAATGTGCATCACCAAAGTTGTTTTGGCCCAACTTACATGCCCAACTCTTCTGCCACTAGAGCCCACGCTTCAGCATCAGTCCGAGATACAAAACCAGCGCAGCATGACTCAATTTGCCAAGATTGACTTGGGAGAAAATTAAACTTTCTCCTAATCCAAAAACTTGTACACGCTAGTAAGTAGGAACCAATGAATATAATGCTTTTCCATATATGTAGGCCGATGGGAGAAACTTAATTCAATACAAGTTTTGATGCATCCACTGTTGTTAACATATCAGTTGCTGTGGGACTCGGAATCGAGGGTTGTTGGACTTGTTGGGAAGATGAATGAGGAAACCACACCATAGGAATGAAACTTCAAAAATATGCGTCACCAAAGATGTTTTGGCCCAACTTACATGCCCTCCCCTTCTGCCACTTGAGCCCATGCTTTGGAATCAGTTCGAGATACAAAACCCAAAACCAACGCAGCATGACTCAGTTTGCCTAGACTGAAGAGGGCGAAAATTAAACTTTTTCCTAATCCAAAAACTTGTACACGCTAGTAAGTGGGAACCAATGAATATATTGCTTTTCCATATATGTATGCCGATGGTAGAAACTTAATTCAATACAGGTTTTGATCCATCCACTATTGTTAACATATCAATTGTTGTGGGACTCGGAATCGAGGTTTGTTGGACTTGTTGGTGAGATGAATGAGGAAACCACGCCATAGGAACGAAACCTCAAAAATATGCATCACCGAAGTTGTTTTGGCTCAACTTACATGCCCTCCTCTTCTGCCACTTGAGCCCACGCTTCGTCATTGGGCCGAGATACAAAACTAGCGCATAATGACTCAGTTTGCCTAGACTGAAGAGGGTGAAAATTAACCTTTTTCCTAATTCAAAAACTTGTACACACTAGTAAGTAGGAACCAATTAGTATAATGCTTTTCCATATATGTAGGCCAATGGGAGAAACTTAATGTGATGCTCCGGCATCTCAAGTGCATAATCATTCATCGTACATGCAACATTCATTATAATGCATCATACAATGACATGCATTTGAGCCCTAATTCAATCTTGGTTGAAATGCCACTTATCGAAACCTGCTTTCTGCTGATATGTCTTTGTGATTGTGCCTATAACTTTGATTCTATTTGGATATGGGTGAAACTCATATTGACAAACCTGTAGACAATTTAATGATTAACAACTTTGGTAATTTGTGCTTTGACATGCATGAAGGTTTGCATAGAGTTTTGGGGCTTTTTCTGTCGGCATGTGAATTCTGTCCAAACATGACCTGTTTAGTAATTTTAAATTTCGTTGATCTTAAAACCAAAATCTTGCAATGCTTGTATTGAGAAAGTTGTAGATTACGAAATTGTGAACAACATTGGTATAAAACTCCTTCTGTGAAAGTGCATAGAAAATAGACTTTTAGAATTTCTAAACTGGAGGGTTCTATTGGTCAAACCTTGGTCAGCTTCTTAAATTCAAATTTGCACCAGATTTTTGAGCACAACACGGTATACAAGTTTATAAGAGAAATGTAGAGGAACAAATTTAGAACACTTCCTCCAATTGGGGTATTTTAAGATTCAGCCTCTAACCAGTTCAAAAACGTGATCTTCAAACAAGTGTATCTGTAGTCAAACTCCATTTTTCCATTTTCGGGATTTTCCCTCTCTTTTCCTCTCACTGACCGGCGGGCCCCACCGAGCAGTCCATCGGATTCCCGCCCGCGTCGGACAAACATCCGGTCCAGTGGGTCCCACCATTTCCGCGTCTCCACGCACTCGGTCTATAGACCCTCCCTCTCTCTTCCCACCCCGGTCCCACATGTCAGTGACACCCGGTCCATGGACCGAGTCCAAATCACGCCCCACCGTTCCCTTTCCCTCTTCCCCGCGCCCACGCGGCGGGCGTGCTCTGCGCACCCCGCCCATGGCCGCCAGCGCACTGGCTGCGCCGCACCCTCGCCTAAAGGGTGAAGACCCCGCGCCCCTCATGAACCTGGACGCACCCCAGGCTCCCTTCGCACTCGCCGCTCCATTGCTCGCTCTCTCGCGCGCCTCTGCCTCCTTTCCCCAAGCGCGGAGCGCCGACCCGCCATTGCCGCTAGCTCGGAGTCCGAGCTGCGCCGGCCGCTCCGCTGCTCCTCAAGCCTCCCGACCGCCGCCATTACAACCGCCTCCCCCTCCCGCGCCCAACGCGCTAGGCCTAGTCGTCTCCCTCCGCCTCCCCCTCCCAAGCGCAGAGTGCCCGCCGCCATCACCGCTGCGGCGAGCTCACGGCACCCGCCGCCTCGAGCCGCCTCCCACCCCGCCGACGCGCGCCTCGCACGGCCCGCGCCTCCCTCCATCTTCCACGCACGGTCTCGCCACTCGCCCTCGCCTCTATCACCCTTCCCCGCGAGCGCACCCCACGGCCGCCATTGCCATCGGCCCCTCTCCGTGGACAACCCTCCTCTGGCCCTCCCCTCGCCTCCACGATACCGCCATCGGGACCGTCACGCCGCCGCACAACTCCCAAGCCTAGCGGCGACCCCTACCGTGCCATACCCCGCCAGAATCGAGCCGCGTCGCCGCGCCGCGCCGCGCCGTCGCCTTCTCAGTTCGCCACCGCCGCTCGCCTCTATCCTTCACCGCCGGCGACGACGTCTAGCCCACGGTGTCCACCGTAGCGCCGGCCACCTCCTCGACCCGACTCGGCTCCAAGTTTCCCCCTCCACGCTCCGGCGCGAGCGCGCGAACGCCGGCCGCCGCGCGAGGATTTTCCCCAGCCGAAGGTAGAAGAAGAATGCGTGTTTTGCAGAAAACCCCCTTCGCGTATTACTTATTGCATCACTGTTTACTGTGTCTTGAATAATTAGTGAAAACACCTCTAGATCTATTAGAGTTTTGTACTTTAACCCGAGCCCTGGTATTTTGCAGATCTAACCTCGGGTTTTCAGAGATTCTCATGCACTGTGCACTGAGTCAGGATAATCTTCGGATCTAGCCCCTGAGGTATACGGTTAATTACGTTCAAGCCCTCGGTCTATGAGTTTTTCCATTTAAATTCATTTATATTGAGCTGTGAACTTTGAAAAATCATAACAATTCAAAGAGAAATCCAAAATGGACAAACTCAGTGGCTATGGACTCCTCTTGAGTCGATCTACATGATAGGTAAGATGTGGATGTGTGAAAAGTCTGTTTTGCCCCTGGTTTAGTGCATGCATGGCGTAGGTAAATAAATGGTAAAAATAGACCAAATAGACTCCAAAAATTATGAAACTTGGACAGTAGCTTTGTTATGGCATCTACGTACTGTGTGATTTTTGGTAGCCCTAGCATTGACTGTTTAATTACTGTTTTGCCCTATGCATGTAGTTTGTGTATTTATTTGACATGGAAAATGAAGGCTACATGAAGTGTGCTCAAATGTGACCTCTGGTATTTTTCATGTGCTTTATATAGTATGGATAGCTTGCGGGTAAAGTTGATGCCTTGCATGTTGAGTTTAAATGGTGATTTGAAAATGACAAAATGACACCTAGTTAACTAAATAAAATGAGAAAGTGGTTCTAGGATGCATAGTTAATTCTATGAAAAATCTGGTGTGCTACTAGTGATAGAGAGTCCAGAAAGTATTTTTGGAAGGTTCATTAACACTGTTTATAAGTGCATCTTAATATGCATAAGATAAATATATGGAAAATAGGTGTCATATTAAACTATAGATTTTGTGCTTGCTGATTTTTGTATATGATTTTCATGCCATGAAATGCTTGCTGTAGAAATTTCAAGTTCAGAAACCATTCCGATAAATTATGAAATATCTGAGAAGCTATAGGGCTGGTAACTTGCTGGAATTTTAATAAATTAATTATAACTTGGTTGTAGCTGAAATTTTTGGCACTAGCACTATGAAGTATGTGTCTACATGTGGTAAAAATTTGAGAGCAATTTGAGTTGTCTAACTACATGAACTCACGAGTGCATTATATTCATAAATGCGCTTTCAAGTGACAACTTCATTTCATTTGATAGGGACTGTGTACACATATAAGACACTAACTTCTGATAACTTCAAAGATAAAATATGGTGATGGTTTGTACGATTTCTTAGTGATGGGCTGTATGATTTCTTAGCAAAGTCGTTAAGTTTTCTCATTACGGGAGGTATTTAACTAAGAGTACCCGAACCCATTCTTCATAAACTGCTTGATCATGCATCATATACCATTGACACCTCCTACATACATTTGCAACTCGTTGTACTCTTGTTTGCACTATGTCATGCATATAACACTGTATCATATACATGCATTTGCGTTCTCTTGCACTCACTAGCATTTTATCATGCATATAGACCCGCGTGCAAGAAGCTATCAACTTAGGAAAAACCAGTGATCAAGTAACCGGACGACAGGCTATATCCGAAGCAAGAAGACGAAGGGTCGCTGATTAAATCCGTCCCTGCTTCAAGGGGTTGCCTGGGGCAAAGCCTCACGACCCGGCAAACTAACATAGTTTAGTTTGTTGGTTTTCTTAAGAACAATTAAAGGTAGGTAGGACCATGATTTCTCCCAGCTAATACAAATCTTGTTGATGTTTACGCATATGCATTAGGAGTTGATTGAAACCAACTGCATTAGACTTCCTGGCCGCCCTGGCCCTAGCACCTATACGTAAAGTTTGTAAGACGAGTGCCTAGATTTCTAGGTGCGAGTAGACACGAGTGATTGTACTCGTCTCGTAGGTACGACTTTACAAGGTGACAGAAATCTCACTTATGGAAGTTATTATACTTGCTTATGTTTTAAATGGAGACCGGGCGGAGATTTTATGAGTTATTTATTGTTTATGGTATCGTGCACTGGACTCCGCCCAAGTCGCATAAGGCCTGTCCGCTGTTCGTCTGCTGATTGGCATAACATTGCTAGAGTGCTTATCCAGGACATGGGCCTGGTGAAAGTCTTACTTGTGCCATTCGAAGAACAGAGACAGACTTCTACTGTGACACCTTGGGGAGCTTGTAGTCGAGGGAGGGCTGACCCGACGTTACCATGGTATCGCTCCTAAGGCGGCACAACCTGGGAACAACAGAAGGATTGAATCGAACTTGGGATGGAACAAGTGGAGATGGGGAATATATGTGTGGAACGCGATGGCTAGTAAGCATATACGCCTGGCATTTCTAGTTATTCCCAGGAATATAAAAATCGATTCGAAATGCTGATGCTCACCAGGTGTGAGAATGCCAAATATCACTGTCGGGCAACACAGTAATAACTGTAACATGTTGTTTATTAAGTCACGTTTTTGTATATAACCATGATTGGATGTGTGTGTTTCGTCCCTCTATTCATGGTGTTTCCCATCCACTCCTAGGAGGTCGATGGACTTGGGAGATGCTTTGAGGTCGAGGGAGGGCTGACCCGACGTACTGTGGTATCGCTCCTGAGACGGCTACTCCCAAGGGGTTGGATGGAAGCACTATGAATCTTGGGACGGGACATGTGTTCATGTTTACTTTTCTGCAAGTATTTACTTTATGATATAAATGATCTTCATGATTAATGGATAGCAGCTGTCGAATCCTGCTATCTTATGTCTACATGACTTTATTTAAGAATCAACAGCTAAGGATCCACATGATTAGTAAGCATGCTTTGCGTCAGCCGTAAGCCCCGTCCATTAAGTCCTACTGAGTAATTAGTACTCAGGATTTGCCCCCACTTTTGGATTACAGGTACTGGCGACATCTGGATAGCTGTGTTGGAGGTGGTAGTACCGGTGGGCTCGGTGCTACTCGCCTTGTTCATCTCTTCGTGAAGGCTACTTAAGTATATTGTTTCCGCTGCGAGATATTTTGAAAACGCTTCCGCTATATGTACACTATGAAATCGATTCCGCTATTTTATGAAATGTATTTGACTTCTTATATTTGTAAATCTAGTCTACTACTCTCTATTTCAACTGCTTGTGATGATGTAATTGTTGTGGCTCCTTCGAGAGTCGGATGTGTTTGATGTCGGTTCCTCTGGGAATGGTGTTATCGAGAGCCGAAGTACTCTCGACGGACTACCGGGTTTAGTCTGGCCTAAGTGCACTGCGAGCCAGAGGTGGCTGGTGTGCTTAGTCTGGATTAAGCAGGGCGGTTCCGCCACAGCTGGTATCAGAGCCGATGAAACACAGACAACAGTTATATCATCAAGTTTTGTTTTACAAACTTATTTTCGAAAGCCCTTTTTAAGTAATTGAAAACGAGAGTATACGCTATGCCCATATAAGGATGTTAGTGTTATACAGGTGACATCACTGACATTCTGACCTAGTTAGAACTCATATGCATATTCGGCGCTTTGAGAAACAACTTTTCGGCCATAGCTGTCCCCAGTACTGGTGGAAGCTATTGGGTTTTGCGAACGGTTGTAAGCTCTGCATTCATGCCCCGTAGTAAAAGCACTTTAAGGGTGGTGGGCATGCTTCGGGCTTTCATACCCACCGCACTTACATTCGGTTTTGGGATCCACCTTTTTCTCGACAATCCCCAGTACTGGAGGAAAGTCAGGCTTTGAGGAAAAGGTGCATCGGCCCACCAACATTGTCCACGCAGCGGTCACGCGTGGATGCCACATTAGGTGGTAATGTATGAGCATGCATTCTTCTGCAGGTACACTAACCACGTGTGAATCTAAGAACGACTAGAGAACGACTAGTTGCAGTAAGAAGAGATGTGCATATATGTCACCGAATTATCGCTAGCTATATATATAATACATAGGATGTGTGATGTGAGACCGGATAGGACGAATCATGCATCATGTATCTTTTGCTATCATTTTTGGGCTTATTACTAAAAGACAAAGGGAATAAATCATGATTTAAGCCAACTTTCTGCACGTTTCACTAATGGAAACATTAGGTTCTAGGAACCTGTTTCACCTTGCTAAAATTAAAGCCTTAAGAAGAGACCCTTAGGATTGAATTGAAGCTTGGTTCCGGTTTGCAACCTAAAGTCATGTACACCTGCAGCTAGTAAATCGACCTTACGGCGTAGTGCCAGTCAGATTGATGGGAGTGTTGTCCCGTGTCCAACACAACGCACAAGTTTTCCAATAGCATAAACGATTGTCCAAACCTACAAGATGAGGGCTAACACTTTTGCGCAATCAAGTTGTTCTGTTCACTTACATGCTTTCATGCATTTAGAACGTAATTATGGTGCTATGATCTTTTTGTCACCGCATTGGTTGCATCAAAGTTGTTGGACTAATCACAATTGGCCTCCTTCATGTAGATGGTTACTCCACCGGAGACGTCTGCACAAGGGGCTGCCCATGGGGCACAGTTTCCTCATGAGTTGGCTGCTCTGGTCGCTCAGCAAGGTCAAATCATCAACATGCTCGTTCAAGAGCAACAACGGCGCAACCTGCAAGAGATCAGTTACACTGAATTTGCGGCACTCCAACCGCCAATCTTCACCGCTGCCACGGATCCCCTGGATGCTGATGACTGGCTTCGGATCATTGAGTCCAAGTTCAATCTACTGCCCCAACTCATTGAGCAACAGAAGGCTTGCTTCGCGGCACAGTGTCTACATGGTCCCTCGGGGGCCTGGTGTGCTTCATTCCTGGCAATGCAACCAGCCGGGCACCAGGTCACGTGGGATGAGTTCCGTGCGGCTTTTTGGGCTCACTATCTCCCGCCTAGCCTCATCGAGCTCAAGCAACGAGAGTTCTGCGCACGTCGACAAGGGAACATGTCGGTACTCGACTACGTGCAAGCTTTCATCCGCCTATCGCAGTACTCCCCTGAAGACGTCGACACCGACCCACATAGGGCTACCCGTCTGTTGGATGGATTCGACCCCACTCTGCTGACTCACTTGGGGCGCAGCTACGAAAACTTCACCCAGTTGGTAGATGCCGCCATCGATATGGAGAATCGCCTCAGTCGGGCCCACGAGGATCAGCAGAGGAAAAGACTCGCAAGCACACTTCAGTCGGGTTCATCTCAACGACAACGGGTTGTGCATGGCGCACCGCCGCACATGTATTACATCGACATGCTCCAATAGCCAGAGCAACAGTTGGGTACCCAACAACACCCATCATCCTGCAGTCCACCGCCTTATCCACCTACTTCAGTGCCACCTGCCAAACCAAGTGCCAAATACCCCTGCTACAAGTGCGGAAAGGTCGGCCATTTCAGCAAGAATTGTCTTGCCCATCGGCGAAGCCAGGCACCATTGTTGATTGAAGACAACCCACGCCAGAATAAGAAGAAGGGACCCAAGCGAGATGTGCACTATACCCACGTAGATCAGATTCCAGAGGGTCAACCAGTGTTAGCAAGCATATTTCTTGTCAACAAGCACCCTACAATGGTTTTGTTTGACTCCGGAGCAACACACACTTTCATCAGCAGGTCATATGCAACCAAACATGGTTATCACATTGATAATATGAAGGCCAAATACCATATCACAGCTCCGGGATCACCAATTGACACGAGTCAGATTGTGAGGCACTTACGCTTATGCATAGGCACAGAAGAATTCTATGTTGATCCTGTGGTACTTCCTAACCAGGGGATCGACATTATCTTAGGGATGGATTGAATGAAAGAGCACAATGTCTTGTTAGATATTACTAGCAGGACAGTTCAAATGAAGTCGAGCAAGAGTGGGAAAGTTATGCTCCTTCACTTGCCGAGTCACAAGCATTCGCCACCCACAGTAAATGCCACAGAAGCCCAGTTGATCAAGAAGATACCGGTGGTTTCTGATTTTCCAGATGTGTTTCCGGAAGAGCTTCCCGGACTTCCACCGGACAGAGATGTTGAGTTTGCCATATAGCTTGTACCAGGCACGGCACCCGTCTCCCGGAGACCATATCGAATGGCACCGGATGAATTGAAAGAGCCGAAAGTGCAGTTGCAAGAACAGCTAGATAAAGGGTTTATTCGACCTAGCTCATCGCCTTGGGGTTGCCCAGCCCTCTTTGTTGAAAAGAAGGACCAAGGGGGTAAAAGGCTATGTGTTGATTACCGGCCTTTGAATGCTGTCACCATCAAAAATAAATACCCGCTACCACATATTGACATTTTGTTTGATCAGTTAGCTGGAGCTAAGGTCTTTTCAAAAATCGATCTAAGGTCTGGCTACTACCAAATAAAGATCCGAGGAGAAGATATACCCAAGACAGCTTTTTCGACCAGATATGGCTTGTATGAGTATTTGGTCATGTCCTTTGGGTTAACCAATGCACTGGCTTTCTTCATGTACATGATGAATTCGGTGTTCATGAATGAACTGGATAAGTTTGTAGTAGTGTTCATTGATGACATATTAATCTACTCTAAAAGCGAGGAAGAACACAAGGAGCACTTGAGGATAGTACTCAATCGGCTTAGAGAGCACAAGCTTTATGCCAAGTTCAGTAAGTGTGCATTTTGGCTGAAGGAAGTGAGTTTCTTAGGTCACATTCTGACGGAGAAGGGGGTAACAGTTGACCCTAGCAAGGAAAAGGATGTTCTGAACTGGAAGCAACCCGAGACATTGACAGAGATTCGGAGTCTCCTTGGTTTAGTGGGCTACTACCGCCGCTTCATTAAGGACTTCTCCAAAACTGCGAAGCCAATGACCTCACTAACAAAAAAAGAATGCGAAGTATGTATGGAGTTCGAATTGTGAGGAAGCCTTTCAAACCCTGAAGAAGTTGCTAACATCCGCACTAGTGCTGGCTCAACCGGATGTCACTAAGCCATTTGACGTGTATTGTGATGCCTCCGGCAATGGGCTGGGCTGTGTCCTGATGCAAGAAGGGAGAGTAATCGCTTACGCCTCGCGCCAACTGAGAAAACATGAAGCAAACTACCGAACACATGATCTTAAGCTTGCAGCAGTTGTTCACACTTTGAAGATATGGAGACACTATCTGCTAGGCAATACGTGTCACATCTACACTGACCACAAGAGCCTCAAGTATATCCTCACACAACCTGAGTTAAATATGAGGCAATGACGGTGGTTAGAGCTGATAAAAGATTATGATCTAGAGATTCACTACCATCCTGGCAAGGCCAATGTTGTAGCTGATGCATCAAGCCGTAAGGCTCATTGCAATGTGATTGAAGCCCGCCCGACAGTGAGAGTTATATGTTGTGAGATGGATGAGATCGAAACGCCTACAGAGCAGCACACTGAACTATATAGCCTCATCATTGAACCTACAATAGAGGATCAAATCATCGTTGCACAAAAGCAAGATAAGAGTATGGCACATATTCGCGAAGGATTAGATGAGAAGAAAAGAGCATGCTTCACACTTGATGACCAGGGAGTCTTATGGTTTAAAAATCGCTTAGTGGTACATAAGGAGATGGAGATGAGAAAGAAGATACTTGACAAAGCCCACACTTCCATGTTCACCATGCACCCGGGCAGCAATAAAATGTACCAAGACTTGAAACAAAAATTTTGGTGGACTCGTATGAAACGGGAGATCGCCAAGTATGTGTCTGAATGCGACGTGTGTCAGCGAGTCAAAGCCGACCACCTAAAGCCTGCTGGTATGCTTCAGCCATTAGCAATTCCAGCCTAGAAATGGGAAGATGTACACATGGACTTCATAGTGGGTTTGCCTTGCACCCAAAAGGGCTATGACTCTATTTGGGTCACTATCGATCGTCTTACCAAATCCGCTCACTTCTTGACTGTCAAAACTCATTACACTGTGGCTACTTATGCTGAGCTCTACATATCACGGATTGTATCCTTGCATGGTGTGCCACAGACCATCACTTCCGATCGAGGATCGCTGTTTGTGTCTCGCTTCTGGGAGCAACTGCAAACTACTCTTGGAACCAAATTGATTCGGAGTTCAGCATACCACCCTCAAACAAGCGGCCAAGTAGAAAGAGTGAATCAGATCTTAGAGGACATGTTGAGGGCCTGTGCTTTGACCTATTCCACCAAGTGGGATGAGTGTCTTACCTTAGCGGAGTTCGCATACAACAACAGCTATCAGAAGAGCTTAGAAATGGCACCTTTTGAGGCCCTATATGGTAGATGATGTAGGACACCACTCAACTGGTCTGAACCAGGAGAACGTGTCACCTTTGGTCCAGAATTGGTAACACAAGCTGAAGAGCAAGTAAAGTTCATACACAGCAACCTGAAAAGAGCATAATCTGGGCAGAAAAGCTATTCAGATAAGAGGCGAAGACCCTTAGCCTTTGAAGAAGGCGATCATGTGTATCTTCGGGTGTCACCAATGAAAGGAGTACACCGGTTTGGAGTAAAAGGCAAGCTAGCACCAAGATATGTTGGTCCATTCAAGATCACAGAGAGATGTGGATCAGTAGCTTACCGGTTAGAATTACAACCACACCTTACTGCGGTTCATGATGTGTTTCACGTCTCGCAACTCAAGAAGTGCTTACGAGTGCCAAAGGAAGTAATTGATACATCTCAAATTCAGATTGAACCGGACCTCACTTATGAAGAGCACCCCATAAAGATCCTCGACCAAAAGGAAAGGTCAACACGAAGAAGAACTATTAACTTCTACAAAGTGCAGTGGAATAATCACTCCGAAGAAGAGGCAACTTGGGAGCAAGAAGAATTCTTGCGAACAAGATATCCTGATTTTCTTCCATCCACTTCAAATTGAGTACGTGACCGCAGTTTCAAAGTTTCAAATTCATACACAGTGCACTTTCTTCTCGTTTAACTTATCCACCCACATCACATCAGAATCTCGGGACGAGATTTCTTTAAGGGGGGTGGGTTGTGATGCTCCAGCATCTCAAGTGCATAATCATTCATCATACATGCAACATTCATCATAATGCATCATACAATGACATGCATTTGAGCCCTAATTCAAACTTGGTTGAAATGCCACTTATCGAAACCTGTTTTCTGCTGATATGTCTTTGTGATTGCGCCTATAACTTTGATTCTATTTGGATTTGGGTGAAACTCATATTGACAAACCTGTAGACAATTTAATAATGAACAACTTTAGTAATTTGTGCTTTGACATGCATGAAGGTTTGCATAGAGTTTTGGGGCTTTTTCTGTCAGCATGTGAATTCTGTCCAAACATGACCTGTTTAGTAATTTTAAATTTCCTTGATCTTAAAGCCAAAATCTTGCAATTCTTGTGTTGAGAAAGTTGTAGTCATGAAATTGTGAACAACATTGGTATAAAACTCCTTTTGTGAAAGTTCCTAGAAAATAGAC
The DNA here is from genome assembly GCA_022530915.1 of Paspalum notatum. Taxonomy (NCBI): domain Eukaryota; kingdom Viridiplantae; phylum Streptophyta; class Magnoliopsida; order Poales; family Poaceae; genus Paspalum; species Paspalum notatum. The sequence continues at coordinate 8,065,542 of CM039683.1, forward strand.
TTTTAGAATTTCTAAACTGGAGGGTTCTATTGGTCAAACCTTGGTCAGCAGCTTAAATTCAAATTTGCACCAGATTTTTGAATAGAACACGGTATACAAGTTTATAAGGGAAATGTAGAGGAACAAATTTAGAACACTTCCTCCAATTGTGGTATTTTTAGATTCGGCCTCTAACCGGTTCAAAAACGTCATCTTCAAACAAGTGTATCTGTAGTCAAACTCCATTTTTCCATTTTCGGGATTTTCCCTCTCTTTTCCTCTCACTAACCGGCGGGCCCCACCGAGCAGTCCACCGGATTCCCGCCCGCGTCGGACAAACATCCGGTCCAGTGGGTCCCACCATTTCCGCGTCTCCACGCACTCGGTCTATAGACCCTCCCTTTCTCTTCCCACCCCGGTCCCACATGTCATTGACACCCGGTCCATGGACCGAGTCCACATCGCGCCCCACCGTTCCCTTTCCCTCTCACTGGCGGCGCCGCGCCCTCGCCTAAAGGGTGAAGACCCCGCGCCCCTCATGAACCTGGACGCACCCCCGGCTCCCTTTGCACTTGCCGCTCCACTGCTCGCTCTCTCGCGCGCCTCTGCCTCCTTTCCCCAAGCGCGGAGCGCCGACCCGCCATTGCCGCAAGCTCGGATTCCGAGCTGCGCCGGCCGCTCCGCTGCTCCTCGAGCCTCCCGACCGCCGCCATTACAACCGCCTTCCCCTCCCGCGCCCAACGCGCTAGGCCTAGTCGTCTCCCTCCGCCTCCCCTTCCCAAGCGCAGAGTGCCCGCCGCCATCGCCGCCTCCCACCCCGCCGACGCGTGCCTCGCACGGCCCGCGCCTCCCTCCATCATCCACGCACGGTCTCGCCGCTCGCCCTCGCCTCTATCACCCTTCCCTGCGAGCGCACCCCACGGCCGCCATTGCCACCGGCCCTTCACCGTGGACAACCCTCCTCCGGCCCTCCCCTCGCCTCCACGATACCGCCATCGGGACCGTCGCGCCGCCGCGCAACTCCCAACCCTAGCGGCGACCCCTCCCGTGCCATACCCCGCCAGAATCGAGCCGCGTCGCCGCGCCGTCGCCTTCTCGGTTCGCCGCCGCCACTCGCCTCTACTCTTCACCGCTGGCGACGACGTCTAGCCCACGGTGTCCACCGTAGTGCCGGCCACCTCCTCGACCCGACTCGGCTCCAAGTTTCCCCGTCCCCGCTCCGGCGCGAGCGCGCGAACGCCGGCCGCCGCGCGAGGATTTTCCCCGGCCGAAGGTAGAAGAAGAACACATGTTTTGCAGAAAACCCCATTCGCGTATTACTTATTGCATCACTGTTTACTGTGTCTTGAATAATTTGTGAAAACACCTCTAGATCTATTAGAGTTTTGTACTTTAACCCGAGCCCTGGTATTTTGCAGATCTAACCTCGGGTTTTAGGAGATTCTCATGCACTGTGCACTGAGTCAGGATAATCTTCTGATCTAGCCCCTGAGGTATACGGTTAATTACGTTCAAGCCCTCGGTCTATGAGTTTTCCATTTAAATTCATTTATATTGAGCTGTGAACTTTGAAAAATCATAACAATTCAAAGAGAAATCCAAAATGGACAAACTCAGTGGCTATGGACTCCCCTTGAGTAGATCTACATGATAGGTAAGATGTGGACGTGTGAAAAGTCTGTTTTGCCCCTGGTTTAGTGCATGCATGGTGTAGGTAAATAAATGGTAAAAATAGACCAAATAAACTCCAAAAATTATGAAATTTGGATAGTAGCTTTGTTATGGCATCTAGGTACTGTGTGATTTTTGGTAGCCCTACCATTTACTGTTTAATTACTGTTTTGCCCTATGCATGTAGTTTGTGTATTTATTTGACCTGGAAAATGAAGGCTACATAAAGTGTGCTCAAATGTGACCTCTGGTATTTTTCATGTGCTTTATACAGTATCGATAGCTTGCGGGTAAAGTTTGGAGCCTTGCATGTTGAGTTTAAATGGTGATTTGAAAATGACAAAATGACACCTCTTAACTAAATAAAATGAGAAAGTGGTTCTAGGATGCATAGTTAATTCTATGAAAAATCTGGTGTGCTACTAGTGTGATAGGGAGTCCAGAAAGTATTTTTGCAAGGTTCATTAATACTGTTTATAAGTGCATCTTAATTTGCATAAGATAAATATATGAAAAATAGGTGTCATATTAAACTATGGATTTTGTGCTTGCTGATTTTTGTATATGATGTTCACGCCATGAAATGCTTGCTGTAGAAATTTCAAGTTCAGAAACCATTCCGATAAATTATGAAAAATCTGAGAAGCTATAGGGCTGGTAACTTGCTGGAATTTTAATAAACTAATTATAAATTGGTTGTAGCTGAAATTTTGGCAGTAGCACTATGAAGTATGTGTCTCCATGTGGTAAAAATTTGAGAGCAATTTGAGTTGTCTAACTACATGAACTCACGAGTGCATTATATTCATAAAAGCGCTTTCAAGTGACTACTTCATTTCATTTGATAGGGACTGTGTACACATATAACACACTAACTTCTGATAACTTCAAATATAAAGTATGGTGATGATTTGTACAATTTCTTAGTGATGGGCTGTATGATTTCTTAGCAAAGTCGTTAAGTTTTCTCATTATGGGAGGTATTTAACTAAGAATACCCGAACCCATTCTTCATAAACTGCTTGATCATGCATCATATACCATTGACACCTCCTACATACATTTGCAACTCGTTGTACTCTTGTTTGCACTATGTCTTGCATATAACACTGTATCATATACATGCATTTGTGTTCTCTTGCACTCACTAGTATTTTATCATGCATATAGACCCGCGTGCAAGAAGCTATCAACTTAGGAGAAACCAGTGATCAAGGAACCGGACGACAGGCTATATCCGAAGCAAGAAGACGAAGGGTCGCTATTTAAATCCGTCCCTGCTTCAAGGGGTTGCCTGGGGCAAAGCCTCACGACTCGGCAAACTAGCATAGTTTAGTTTGTTGGTTTTCTTAAGAACAATTAAAGGTAGGCAGGACCATGATTTCTCCCAGCTAATACAAATCTTGTTGATGTTTACGCATATGCATTAGGAGTTGATTGAAACCAACTGCATTAGACTTCCTGGCCGCCCTGGCCCTAGCACCTATACGTAAAGTTCGTAACACGAGTGCCTAGATTTCTAGGTGCCAGTAGACACGAGTGATTATACTCGTCTCGTAGGTACGACTTTACAAGGTGACAGAAATCTCACTTATGGAAGTTATTATACTTGCTTATGTTTTAAATGGAGACCGGGCGGAGATTTTATGAGTTATTTATTGTTCATGGTATCGTGCACTGGACTCCGCCCGAGTCGCATAAGGCCCGTCCGCTGTTCGTCTGCTGATTGGCATAACATTGCTAGAGTGCTTATCCAGGACATGGGCCTGGTGAAAGTCTTACTTGTGCCATCCAAAGAACAGAGACAGACTCCTACTGTGACACCTTGGGGAGCTTGTAGTCGAGGGAGGGCTGACCCGACGTTACTGTGGTATTGCTCCTAAGGCGGCACAACCTGGGAACAACAGAAGGATTGAATCGCACTTGGGATGGGACAAGTGGAGATGGGGAATATATGTGTGGAACGCGATGGCTAGTAAGCATATACCCCTGGCATTTCTAGTTATTCCTGGGAATATAAAAATCGATTCGAATCGCTGATGCTCACCAGGTGTGAGAATGCCAAATATCACTGTCGGGCAACATAGTAATAACTGTAACATGCTGTTTATTAAGTCACGTTTTTGTATATAGCCATGATTGGATGTGTGTGTTTCGTCCCTCTATTCATGGTGTTTCCCATCCACTGCTAGGAGGTCAATGGACTTGGGAGATGCTTTGAGGTCGAGGGAGGGCTGACCCGACGTACTGTGGTATCGCTCCTGAGACGGCTACTCCCAAGGGGTTGGATGGAAGCGCTATGAATCTTGGGACGGGACATGTGTTCATGTTTACTTTTTTGCAAGTATTTACTTTATGATATAAATGATCTTCATGATTAATGGATAACAGCTGTCAAATCCTGCTATCTTATGTCCACATGACTTTATTTAAGAATCAATAGCTAAGGATCCACATGATTAGTAAGCATGCTTTGCGTCAGCCGTAAGCCCTGTCCATTAAGTCCTACTGAGTAATTAGTACTCAGGGTTTGCCCCCACTTTTGGATTACAGGTACTGGTGACATCTGGATAGCTGTGTTGGAGGTGGTAGTACCGGTGGGCTCGGTGCTACTCGCCTTGTTCATCTCTTCGTGAAGGAAACTTAAGTATATTGTTTCCGCTGCGAGATATTTTGAAAATGCTTCCGCTATATGTACACTCTGAAATCGATTCCGCTATTTTATGAAATGTATTTGACTTCTTATATTTGTAAATCCGGTCTACTATTCTCTATTTCAACTGCCCGTGATGATGTAATTGTTGTGGCTCTTTCGAGAGTCGGATGTGTTTGATGTCGGTTCCTCGGGGAATGGTGTTATCGAGAGCCGAAGTACTCTCGACGGACTACCGGGGTTAGTCTGGCCTAAGTGCACTGCGAGCCAGAGGTGGCAGGTGTGCTTAGTCTGGATTAAGCAGGGCGGTTCCGCCACACTTAATTCAATACAGGTTTTAGTCCATCCACTATTGTTAACATATCAATTGTTGTGGGACTCGGAATCGAGGTTTGTTGGATTTGTTGGTAAGATGAATGAGGAAACCACACCAAAGGAACGAAACATCAAAAATATGCATCAAATACTGAGCCAAAAGTTGTTTTGGCTCAACTTACATGCCCTCCTCTTTTGCCACTTGAGCCCACGCTTCGGCATCGGGACGAGATACAAAACCAGCGCATAATGACTCAGTTTGCCTAGACTGAAGAGGGTGAAAATTAACCTTTTTCCTAATTCGAAACCTTGTACACGCTAGTAAGTAGGAACCAATTAATATAATGCTTTTCCATATATGTAGGCCAATGGGAGAAACTTAATTCAATACAGGTTTTGGTCCATCCACTATTGTTAACATATCATTTGTTGTGGGACTCCAAATCGAGGGTTGTTGGACTTGTTGGGAAGATGAATAAAGAAACCACACCATAGGAACAAAACTTCAAAAATATGCATCACCAAAGTTGTTTTGGCCCATCTTACATGCCCTCCTCTTCTGCCACTTCAGCCGACGCTTCGGCGTCAGGCTGAGATACAAAACCAGCGCAGCATGACTCAGTTTTCATAGACTGAAGAGGGCGAAGATTAAACTTTTTCCTAATCCGAAAACTTGTACACGCTAGTATGTAGGAACCAATGAATATAATGCTTTTCCATATATGTAGGCCGATGGGAGAAACTTAATTCAATACAGGTTTTGGTCCATCCACTATTGTTAACATATCAATTGTTGTGGGACTCGGAATCGAGGGTTGTTGGACTTGTTGGCATGATGAATGAGAAAACCACACCATAGGACAGAAACCTCAAAAATATGCATCACCAAAGTTGTTTTGGCCCAACTTACAAGCCCAACTCTTCTGCCACTGGAGCCCACGCTTCAGCATCAATCCGAGATACAAAACCTGCGCAGCATGACTCAATTTGCCTAGACAGACTTGGGCGAAAATTAAACTTTTTCCTAATCCAAAAACTTGTACACGCTTGTAAGTAGGAACCAATGAATATAATGCTTTTCCATATATGTAGGCCGATGGGAGAAACGTAATTCAGTACAGGTTTTGATCCATCCACTATTGTTAACATATCAATTGTTGTGGGCCTCGGAATCAAGGTTTGTTGGACTTGTGTAACACCCTAAATTTTAATTTCAGTATTTTACAATAAATTTAATATGGTTTATTTAATTTTCTAGGATTTTATATGCTTAGCCATGCATTTAATGATTTATTTTATCTACAATAATTAAAATTAATTCTAGGTCAACTTTTGTTGTACACTCATGCTGGTGCATTGCTTTATTTCTTGTGTGGTCTAAGGTTTAAAATTCAAACTTATTTGGTTTTTTTAGAGGTCTTGTTTTGGTTTTGGTTTAAAAGGAAAAGGGAGAGAAAAACAGAAATGAAAAAAAAAGAGGCAGGCCGGCCAGCAGGCCCAGCCGCACCCCTCCTCCCCTCAGCCCACCTCACCGCCACGGCCCAGCCAAGGCCCAGCCGCGCGCTCCCTCGCGCCCCTGCCAGACCGGCCCCGCTGGTCAGGCCTTCTTCTTCCCCACGCGATCGACGCCTAGCCGCCTCCTTCCGCTCTCGGCGCATGGTCCCGCCTCCGCCGCGTCTAGCCAGGCCGCCGCCCTCTCTGACCTTGGCCCTGCCCCGCTTTCCCTATGCCATGACCGAGGCCCAGCTGCCATTCTCCTTCCCGCGTTGCTCATGCAGAGCCTGCACGCGACACGGAATCCGGGTTGAACCAGACGAATCCGCACCGCCTCTGTTCCTCCTCTGTCCAAGGCCCTGCCTCTCTACTCCGTGGACCCGAGGGCACCCTCGCGGACCCGCCTGTCAGCCTCTCCATGCCCTCTTCGCTCGGACTCCACGCAGGACGCTACGACGCGCCGCGGACCCATGTCCGGGTTGCGTCCAACCCGACACGCCGCGCCATCCCTAGGCCCGCTGCGCCGCCCTATAAAGGGCATGCGCAAGCCGCTGCCATGCCCCTCTACGCCCTCAATCCGACACTCTAGCCCTAGGGCTCCGCGCTGCCGCCAATTTCCGTCACCAGAGTTCGCACGGTGAGCCACCATTGCCCCAAATTTCGTTTGGCAGGCCAATTGACCCGTGTTTCGCACTCACAGGACCCCCCATGAAGCTCCGCCGCCGATTCTATTACGCCGGAAGCCGTTTGCCTTCGCTGTCCATGTGCGCTCACCTCCGCCGTCCGCCTGTGCCGTTTCGGTCGCCTCCGCCGCCGACCGCAAGCCCACGGTAAGAACCCCCTAGGAGTGCTCTTCCTTCTCGGCCAAGTCCCGTCCCACTCCGCGCACGGGAGCGCCTGCGCCCGCACGCCGGCGATGCGCCGCCGCGGCCTCTGGTCGCCGCCGATCGGCACCCTCATTCCCCTTTTAACCTGAGCCACCGGATCCCGATCCAACGGACGTAATTCACCGGAGACCGGTCAAAGGCCAGTCAAAGGCCGGTCAATAGCCGTGCGCCGTGAGCATTTTGCTAAAGAGCCCCTCGGCTTTGAGGGAATTAACCCGCGGTCCATCGTAGTTCAAAAGTAATTTGATCTAGGTCTTTTTCTTTATGTTTTAGCCCCTGCCCTTTTGTAATATAGAACCCGCCGTCCCAGGGCCGCCGGTTTTGCCTGTAAGCCCTCGGGAAGTTCCTTTATTTATGCATGGGCCCTCGGTTTTACCAGATAAACCCTAGATCTAAGTTTTTAATCACAGTTATGCCCCTAGAACCTTGTTTTCGGCATAACTTCACCGTTTTAAATCCGATTTCAGCGATTCTCGCGGCCACGCGATCGTATAAATGAGAAGAATAATTTTAAATACGTTTTACCTTCCGTTTTTATGTTATGATGTACTGTTTCTTATCTTTTGCACTTGTTTGCTTGCATGTGTGATCATGTGAATGCTTGTTGGTGCCGTGTATCATGCTAGACGTTGATCCGCCTGTTGAGTTCGAAGAGCAACCTCCAGAAGCCTCTAAGCAGCAGTAAGGAATAAATTTTGAGGAAGGCAAGTATAACATAAACACCACCCAATAACCTTTTAATCATTGCATGTGCATTTGATTTATATGCCTGTAAGGTTTACCTAGCTACTTTTATCCTTTTATATCTACCTTGTGGGATGCATATGGTTAAGTTGTGCTAGGTGCTGCGCAAACTCCTTTTCTTGTTAATTTAATTTTGATTAATGAGCCTATGCAATTAATTGTTGGGTGTGACCCTGATCGGTTCATGTCCATTTTAATATGGCTTTTTAGCAACATGGTTTAGGGAGCTTGAGCAATGTGCTCGTGTGCTTTTGCTAGTTCTCTCCGTAAGGACCGAATCACAAAGCGACCACCTGGGACAATAGTGCTACCACAAGGCTGGAATGGGACAGACTTAGCTGATTAATTAGGTTGTTTTGGTTTGGGAGTAACTTACCTGCGGGGCAAGAGGGGAGGTCAGCTTCTGTGGCCCTCGCGCTACTTGGGTTGAGTGTGCTTTACGTTATATGTATGTGCTTCTCCCCTTGAGGCTTGCTCCACGGTTGCGGAACCTGAAACCTTAGCGGTTACACCTTACCAACGTGATCTTTGTAAAGGCTTCGTAGTGCGCTTGCTAGTCATCTCATCTCCGGTAATGTGGTGAATTCCTAGCATAGCTCACGACTTGTGGGTAAAGATGTACAACCTCTCGAGAGTGTAAAACTAACATGTTAGCCGTGCTCTTGGTTATGAGCGGCCCAGACCCTTCCCATTGATTAGAACGACCCTTGGCTAAGGTTCCTTGGTTTTTGTTATGGTTATGATAATGATGCTTATATCTGTTTAATCTTATTTTAATTCTTATGCAATATCTTTTGGGCTAATGGTTTTGTTAGTAATTCATAGTAAATAGGCTTTAAATAAAAGTTTTACATTAAAAGCTTATGCAGTTGTCAGCTAACCATAGAGCCTCATGGTTTATGTTATATTTGTTGAGTATTCTCTACTCACGCTTGTTTCTTTATATTTATTCCTTGTTGGGGGGAAAATCCAACCGCTGCTCAGATGATGGTGGTAATGAAGACTATGTGCAAGACTACGAGGAGTATTAGGCGTTTCGTTCACCAGTTGACGTCCCTGTGGCGCCCGTTATGTTTACGATTTATGCTTCCGCTATGCTACGTTATATTCTGAGTTAAACACTTGTGTCACAGTGTAATAATGATATATTTAATGTTATGTACATTTTATTCTTTGGCATGTGCTGTGGTATTCTGTAATTTGTCATGTATATGCGAGACGTTTCCTGGCGCATATATGTGTTGCACGGTTTTGTTCGTTGAAACCGGGCGTGACAAATTTAGTACCAGAGCCGTGTTGACTGTAGGACGAAAGCCTAGTTAGACTGGTCGTATTTAAGGACTTCACTTTCCTTGTCTTAACTGCTGACTTTTAAATGCTTTGTCTTCATTTTAGTTTTACTGATTAATTGCTCACATTATGTTTGAAAATTTTTATTTATTCATTCTGTCATTTAGAACTTTACTCAAGTATTTCTATCGTTTCTATAGATATCATCATTAGGGTGCCTTTATATATTAGATTACCCTTATAATGTCTCGTTAGCACGCTTTGTTTTGGTGTGTAAATGCTTGTTATGGTGAACTATGCTTGATTTGGTTCTTTGATTGATTGATAGTCTAGCTGTGTTATATGTCCACAGTATAAACAACTATGAAGATTAAATTAATTATATAAATTAATTAATAAAGATTAGATCGTTGGGGGTTATAAATAGCCATCTACTCTTTTCTCTTTACTTTATCGGTCACCATTATTTATCATCCTGGATATGTGCAACAATTGCTTACTGATATTGTTTCAACTGCTGCCAACAGATGGCAAACACCAGGAATCAGGCTAATGGCAACCCACCGCAGAACCCACCGCCGCTGACAGCAGATCAGTCTTTTCAGCTTCAGATGCAGATGATGGCTACTCTCAACAATGCAGTACAGGCTCTGCAGAATGTTCAAGCCAATCCGCAGCCGCAGCAGAGGGACAGACGTGGAGACTTTATGAAGGGACATCCACCTACTTTCTCCCATTCTGCTGATTCTCTTCAGGCAGATGACTGGCTCCGTGCAGTGGAGCGACAGCTTGACATTGCGCAGTGCAATGATCAAGAGAGGGTCCTGTATGCAGCAGGACAGCTTCGAGGTGCAGCTCTGGACTGGTGGGAGTCTTACAGTCAGCAGGACAGAGAGCGCTTCACCTGGGCTCAGTTCCGTGAGAGATTCAGAAGCCACCATGTGCCTGCAGGCATAATGAAGATGAAGAAGAAGGAGTTCCTCTCTCTGAAACAGGGGAACATGTTAGTCACGGAGTACCGTGACAAGTTTCTGCAGCTTGCTCGCTATGCTCCCACAAAAGTTGCAGAAGATGGTGACAAGCAGGAGCACTTCCTAGAGGGCCTTAATGACAACCTCCAGTTACAGCTGATGAACAACACGTTCAATAATTTCAATCACTTGGTAGATCGTGCCTTGCTTACAGAGCAGAAGCGCAGGGAGATTGATGAGAAGAAAAGAAAGCTCAACCCTGCATCCTCCAACAGCAACACCCGCGCCCGCTACCCCCAGCAGTACCAGCAGCAGTACCAGCAGCGTCAGCAACCACAGCAGCAGCAGTACCAGCAACAGACAGGTCAGGGTCAGCGTTACCAGAATCAGAACCAACGCCCTACCTACAGAGCTATGCCACAGGGGCAGTCCAACCCACCTGCCCAAAATCAGGCTACTGTTCCCGTGGTTCGTAACTGCTACAAGTGTGGCGACAGTGGGCACCTCGCCAACAACTGCCCTCAGAGGGGGCAGCAGCAGCAGCAGGCCAGACAGAACGCCCCACAACAGCAGCAGCAAGGGCGCCCCAACCAGCAGCATAAGGCACCACTTCAGGGCAAGGTCAATCATGAGACGGCAGAAACTGCAACAGAATCCCCAAACGTTGTGCTTGGTACGTTTACAGTCAACTCCAACCCTGCTACAATACTTTTTGATACTGGTGCTACGCATTCTTTTATTACAAGATCTTTTGCTGAAAAACATAATCTCCCCTTAAGCTGCATGAAAAGACCTATGTAATTAATTCACCGGGGGGAAAGATAACTACCAACACAGTCTGTACCAGAGTTAGTATCAACATAAGGGGCGTAGAGTTTCGCACTGGGTTGCTAGTTATTGATTCCATGGATATTGATATAATCTTGGGCATGGACACTCTGGAGAAGTGAGGTGTCAAAATTGATTGTGCTCAACGGACAGTTCACCTAGCAGCATCAGATGGCCAGGAAGTGGGAATCAGCGCATCAAGTCCTTCAGGTTATTTGCACCAGATGGAGGTTGGACCTACAGACGGTATTCGGATAGTGTGTGATTATCCAGATGTCTTCCTTGATGAATTGCCAAGTATGCCGTCTGACAGAGATATTGAGTTTTTAATAGAGCTTTTACCTGGCACTGCACCCATAGCAATGAGGCAATATAGAATGGCACCTATAGAGCATGAGGAGGTTAAAAAGAATATAGATGAATTGCTAGCTAAAGGATATATCCGCCCTAGTTCCTCTCCCTGGGCTTTTCCAGTTTTGCTTGTTGAGAAAAAGGATACTGATGTGAAAAGGATGTGTGTGGATTACCGAGCTTTAAATAAAGTCACCATTAAAAACAAGTACCCGCTCCCCCGCATTGATGATTTGTTTGATCAGCTTCAGGGTGCTTGTGATTTCTCCAAGATTGACTTGAGATCTGGTTATCATCAGTTAAAAATTCGTCCCTCAGATATTCCTAAAACTGCCTTTACCACCAAGTACGGCTTGTATGAGTATACAGTAATGTCCTTCGGCCTCACCAATGCTCCTGCCTATTTTATGCAACTGATGAATTCAGTATTTATGGATTATTTAGACAAGTTTGTGGTGGTTTTTATTGATGATATACTGATTTATTCCAGGACTGAAGCAGAACATGAGGAGCATTTAAGGTTAGTTCTTCAAAGACTGAGAGAACACAAGCTGTACGCCAAGTTCAGGAAATGTGAATTTTTGATTGATGAAGTGCGTTTCCTTGGTCACGTCGTCTCCAAAGGAGGAATTGCAGTGGATCCAAGCAAGGTCAGTACTGTCACGAACTGGAAGGTGCCGGAAATACCAAAAGAGGTTCGTGGATTCTTCGGTTTAGCTAGTTATTATCGGAGATTTATTGAGAATTTTTTAAGAATTGCGAAACCCATGACTTCCCTATTAGAGAAGGATGCAGAATTTAGATGGACAAATGCACAGCAAGCTGCTTTTGATGAGTTGAAGAAAAGATTGACTACAGCACCTGTGTTGACATTGCCTGACCAGCAGAAGAAATTCATAGTTTATTGTGATGCTTCTAGAGATGGTTTGGGATGTGTTCTGATGCAGGAAGGCAAAGTGATTGCCTACGCTTCACGGCAGTTGCGCAAGCATGAGTTGAATTATCTGACACACGACCTGGAACTTGCAGCAGTGGTGCACGCATTGAAGATTTGGCGTCATTATTTGTACGGGCAGCGTTGTGAAATTTATATTGATCACAAGAGCCTTAAATATATTTTCACACAGAACGAGTTGAATATGCGGCAGCGAAGATGGCTGGAATTAATTAAGGATTATGACATGGAAATTCATTATCATCCTGGCAATGCTAATGTGGTGGCTGATGCTCTGAGTAGGAAGAGTTATGCTAATATGGCTTTGGGTTTCATAATGCCGCATGAGTTATGTGAAGAGTTTGAAAGATTGAGTTTGGGTTTTCTACATCACACTACAGCCGCAGCATTTGAGGCAGAGCCGACATTAGAACAAGAGATTCGGGAGCACCAGAAGAATGATGAGAAATTGCAGGAAATTCGTGAGTTGCTCAAATCAGGCAAGGCGCCTCACTTTCGGGAAGATGAACACGGAACTTTATGGTACAAAAACAGAATATGTGTGCCTAATGTGGACAGCATCAGAAAATTGATTTTGAGTGAAGCTCATGATACGGCTTATTCTATTCATCCCGGCAGCACTAAGATGTACTACGACCTGAAAGAAAGATTTTGGTGGTACGGTATGAAGCGTGCCGTGGCTGAATATGTAGCTATTTGTGATACATGTCAGCGTGTGAAGGCTGAACATCAGAGACCAGCAGGTTTATTACAGCCGTTGAAGGTGCCAGAATGGAAGTGGAAAGAAATAACCATGGATTTCATTGTGGGTTTGCCTCGTATTCAGAAAGGTTATAATTCAATATGGGTAGTAGTGGATCATTTAACCAAGGTAGCTCATTTTATACCAGTTAACACTACTTATTCAGGTGCTAAGTTAGCTGAGCTGTACATCTCCAGAATTGTCTGTTTGCACGGCGTGCCTAAGAAAATTATATCTGACCGAGGTTTGCAGTTTACTTCTCGCTTTTGGGAGCAGTTGCATAATTCATTAGACACAAAGCTCAGGTTCAGTACAGCTTACCATCCTCAGACAGATGGGCAGACAGAAAGAACTAATCAGATACTTGAGGATATGTTGAGAGCATGTGCCATACAGTACGGCACTAGTTGGGACAAGTGTTTGCCATATGCTGAGTTTTCTTATAATAACAGCTATCAAGCCAGTCTGAAGAAGTCGCCGTTTGAAGCATTGTACGGCAAGAGGTGCAGAACGCCGTTGTTCTGGAATCAGACAGGTGAGAAGCAGATATTTGGACCTGACATAATACAGGATGCTGAACAGCAATTGCGGATTGTTCAGGAGAATTTGAGGGTTGCTCAATCTAGGCAGAGAAGTTATGCTGATGTTCGCAGAAGGGATTTGTCCTTTAAAGTGGATGACCATGTGTACTTGAAGGTGTCACCAATGAGAGGTATTCGCAGATTCAACATGAAAGGAAAGCTAGCGCCAAGATACATTGGACCATTTAAAATACTGGAGAAGAAAGGTGAAGTAGCTTACCGTCTGGAATTACCTCCCAGTTTATCAGGTGTGCATGATGTGTTTCATGTGTCCCAATTAAAGAAGTGTTTGAGAGTGCCCGAAGAGCAAGCACCACTAGAAGGATTGGAGGTACAGGAGGATCTGACTTACACAGAGCATCCAGTGAAAATTCTTGTTAACTAGCCTATCCTGACACATCGGAGAGGAATACTAGAAACAAAAAGATCAAGATGTGCCGTGTGCAGTGGAGTCATCATACAGAGGCCGAGGCAACATGGGAACGAGAGGATGAGTTAAAAGCAGCATATCCCGCTCTCTTTGCTAACTAGCCTATCTGAATCTCGGGACGAGATTCTTGTTAAGGGGGTAGGTTTGTAACACCCTAAATTTTATTTTCAGTATTTTACAATAAATTTAATATGGTTTATTTAATTTTCTAGGATTTTATATGCTTAGCCATGCATTTAATGATTTATTTTATCTACAATAATTAAAATTAATTCTAGGTCAACTTTTGTTGTACACTCATGCTGGTGCATTGCTTTATTTCTTGTGTGGTCTAAGGTTTAAAATTCAAACTTATTTGGTTTTTTTTAGAGGTTTTGTTTTGGTTTTGGTTTAAAAGGAAAAGGGAGAGAAAAACAGAAATGAAAAAAAAAGAGGCAGGCCGGCCAGCAGGCCCAGCCGCACCCCTCCTCCCCCCCGGCCCACCCCACCACCGCGGCCCAGCCAAGGCCCAGCCGCGCGCTCCCTCGCGCCCCTGCCAGACCGGCCCTGCTGGTCAGGCCTTCTTCTTCCCCACGCGATCGACGCCGAGCCGCCTCCTTCCGCTCTCGGCGCATGGTGCCGCCTCCGCCGCGTCTAGCCAGGCCGCCGCCCTCTCTGACCTTGGCCCTGCCCCGCTTTCCCTATGCCGTGACCGAGGCCCAGCTGCCATTCTCCTTCCCGCGTTGCTCATGCAGAGCCTGCACGCGACACGGAATCCGGGTTGAACCGGACAAATCCGCACCGCCTCTGTTCCTCCTCTGTCCATGGCCCTGCCTCTCTACTCCGTGGACCCGAGGGCACCCTCGCGGACCCGCCTGTCAGCCTCTCCATGCCCTCTTCGCTCGGACTCCATGCAGGACGCTACGACGCGCCGCGGACCTGAGTCCGGGTTGCGTCCAACCCGACGCGCCGCGCCATCCCTAGGCCCGCTGCGCCGCCCTATAAAGGGCATGCGCAAGCCGCTGCCACGCCCCTCTACGCCCTCAATCCGACACTCTAGCCCTAGGGCTCCGAGCTGCCGCCAATTTCCGTCACCAGAGTTCGCACGGTGAGCCACCATTGCCCCAAATTCACCACTGTCGGTCGTTTGGCAGGCCATTTGACCCGTGTTTCGCACTCACAGGACCCCCCACGAAGCTCCGCCGCCGATTCTTGGATGCTGGAAGCCGTTTGCCTTCGTTGTCCATGTGCGCTCACCTCCGCCGTCCGCCTGTGCCGTCGCCAGCCCTTTTCGGTCGCCTCCGCCGCCGACCGCAAGCCCACGGTAAGAACCCCCTAGGAGTGCTCTTCATTCTCGGCCATGTCCCGTCCCACTCCGCGCACGGGAGCGCCTGCGCCCGCACGCCGGCGATGCGCCGCCGCGGCCTCTGGTCGCCGCCGGTCGGCACCCTTATTCCCCTTTTAACCTGAGCCACCGAATCCCGATCCAACGGACGTAATTCACAGGAGACCGGTCAAAGGCCAGTCAAAGGCCGGTCAATAGCCGTTCGCCGCTAGCATTTTTCTAAAGAGCCCCTCGGCTTTGAGGGAATTAACCCGCGGTCCATCGTAGTTCAAAAGTAATTTGATCTAGGTCCTTTTCTTTATGTTTTAGCCCCTGCCCTTTTGTAATATAGAACCCGCCATCCCAGGGCCACCGGTTTTGCCTGTAAGCCCTCGGGAAGTTCCTTTATTTATGCATGGGCCCTCGGTTTTACCAGATAAACCCTAGATCTCAGTTTTTAATCACAGTTATGCCCCTGGAACATTGTTTTCGGCATAACTTCACCGTTTTAAATCCGATTTCGGCGATTCTCGCGGCCACGCGATCGTATAAATGAGAAGAATAATTTTAAATACGTTTTACCTTCTGTTTTTATGTTATGATGTACTGTTTCTTATCTTTTGCACTTGTTTGCTTGCATGTGTGATCATGTGAATGCTTGTTGGTGCCGTGTATCATGCGTAGACGTTGATCCGCCTGTTGAGTTCGAAGAGCAACCTCCAGAAGCCTCTGAGCAGCAGCAAGGAATAAATTTCGAGGAAGGCAAGTATAACATAAACACCACCCAATAACCTTTTAATCATTGCATGTGCATTTAATTTATATGCCTATAAGGTTTACCTAGCTACTTTTATCCTTTTATATCTACCTGTGGGATGCATATGGTTAAGTTGTGCTAGGTGCTGCACAAACTCCTTTTCTTGTTAATTTAATTTTGATTAATGATCCTATGCAATTAATTGTTGGGCGTGACCCTGATCGGTTCATGTCCATTTTAATATGGCTTTTTAGCAACATGGTTTAGGGAGCTTGAGCAATGTGCTCGTATGCTTTTGCTAGTTCTCTCCGTAAGGACCGAATCACAAAGCGACCACCTGGGACAACAGTGCTACCACAAGGCTGGAATGGGACAGACTTAGCTGATTAATTAGGTTGTTTTGGTTTGGGAGTAACTTACCTGCGGGGCAAGAGGGGAGGTGAGCTTCTGTGGCCCTCGCGCTACTTGGGTTGAGTGTGCTTTACGTTATATGTATGTGCTTCTCCCCTTGAGGCTTGCTCCACGGTTGAGGAACCTGAAACCTTAGTGGTTACACCTTACCAACGTGATCTTTGTAAAGGCTTCGTAGTGCGCTTGCTAGTCATTTCATCTCCGGTAATGTGGTGAATTCCTAGCATAGCTCACGACTTGTGGGTGAAGATGTACAACCTCTCGAGAGTGTAAAACTAACATGTTAGCCGTGCTCACGGTTATGAGCGGCCCAGACCCTTCCTAGTGATTAGAAGGACCCTTGGCTAAGGTTCTTTGGTTTTTGTTATGGTTATGATAATGATGCTTATATCTGTTTAATCTTATTTTAATTCTTATGCAATATCTTTTGGGCTAATGGTTTTGTTAGTAATTCATAGTAAATAGGCTTTAAATAAAAGTTTTACATTAAAAGCTTATGCAGTTGTCAGCTAACCATAGAGCCTCATGGTTTATGTTATATTTGTTGAGTATTCTCTACTCACGCTTGTTTCTTTATATTTATTCCTTGTTGGAGGGAAAAATCCAACCGCTGCTCAGATGATGGTGGTAATGAAGACTATGTGCAAGACTATGATGAGTATTAGGCGTTTCGTTCACCAGTTGACGTCCCTGTGGCGCCCGTTATGTTTACGATTTATGCTTCCGCTATGCTACGTTATACTCTGAGTTAAACACTTGTGTCACATTGTAATAATGATATATTTAATGTTATGTACGTTTTATTCTTTGGCATGTGCTGTGGTATTCTGTAATTTGTCATGTATATGCGAGACGTTTCCTGGCGCATATATGTGTTGCACGGTTTTGTTCGTTGAAACCGGGCGTGACAACTTGTTGGTAAGATGAACGAGGAAACAATATGCATCACCAAAGTTGTTTTGGCTCAACTTACATGCCCTCCTCTTCTGCCACTTGAGCCCACGCTTCGGCATCAGTCTGAGATACAAAACCAACGCAGCTTGACTTAGTTTGCCCCGACTGAAGAAGGCGAAAATTACACTTTTTCCTAATCTAAAAATTTGTACACGCTAGTAAGTAGGAACCAATGAATATAATGCTTTTCCATATATGTAGGCCGATGGGAGAAACTTAATTCAATACCAGTTTAAACCATTCACTTTTGTTAACTTATCAATTGTTGTGGGACTCGGAATCGAGGGTTGTTGGACATGTTGGTATAATAAATTAGGAAACCAAACCGTAGAACGAAACCTCAAAAATATGCATCGCCAAAGTTGTTTTGGCCCAACTTACATGCCTTCCTCTTCTCCCACTTGAGCCCAGGCTTTGGCATCAGCCCGAGATACAAAACCAACACAGCATGACTCAGATTGCCTAGACTGAAGAGGGCGAAAATTAAACTTTTTCCAAATCCGAAAACTATACACGCTAGTAAGTAAGAACCAATGAATATAATGCTTTTCCATATATGTAGGCCGATGGGAGAAACTTAATTCAATACCAGCTTTGATCCATCCACTGTTGTTAACATATCAATTGTTGTGGGACTCAGAATCGAGGGTTGTTGGACTTGTTGGTATGATGAATGAGGAAACCACACCATAGGAATCAAACCCCAAAAATATGCATCACCAAATTTGTTTTGGCCCAACTTACATGCCCTCATCTTCTGCCATTTGAGCCCATGCTCCGGCATCAGGATGAGATACAAAACCAGCGCAGCATGACTTAGTTTGCCTGGACAGAAGAGGGAGAAAATTAAACTTTTTCCTAATCCGAAAACTTGTACACGCTAGTAAGTAAAAACCAATGAATGTAATGCTTTTCCATATATGTACGCCGATGGGAGAAACTTAATTCAATACAGGTTTTGTTCCATCCACTGTTGTTAACATATCATTTGTTATGGGACTCGGAATCGAGGGTTGTTGGACTTGTTCGGAAGATAAATGAGGAAAGCACACCATAGGAACGAAACCTCAAAAATATGCATCACCAAATTTGTTTTGGCCCAACTTACATGCCCTCCTCTTCTGCCACATGAGCCCACGCTTTGGCATCAGTCCGAGATACAAAACCAGTGTAGCATGACTCAGTTTGCCTAGACTGAAAAGGGCGAAAATTAAACTTTTTCCTAATCTAAAAACTTGTACACGCTAGTAAGTAGGAACCCATGAATATAATGCTTTTCCATATATGTAGGCCGATGGGAGAAACTTAATTCAATACAGGTTTTGATCCATCCGCTGTTGTCAACATATCATTTGTTGTGGGACTTGGAATCGAGGGATGTTGGACTTGTTGGTATGATGAATGATGAAACCACACCATAGGAACGAAACCTCAAAAATATGCATCACCAAAGTAGTTTTGGCCCAACTTACATGCCCTCCACTTCTGCCACTTGAGCCCACGCTTCGGCATCAGTCCGAGATACAAAACCAACGTAGCATGACTTAGTTTGCCCATACTAAAGAGGGCGAAAATTAAACTTTTCCTAATCCGAAATTTGTACACGCTAGTAAGTAGGAACCAATGAATATAATGCTTTTCCATATATGTTGGCCGATGGGAGAAACAAAATTCAATACCAGTTTAAACCATCCACTTTGGTTAACATATCAAATATTGTGGGACTCGGAATCAAGGGTTGTTGGACATGTTGGTATGATGAATTAGGAAACCAGACCATAGGAACGAAACCTCAAAAATATGCATCACCAAAGTTGTTTTGGCCCAATATACATTCCATCCTCTTCTGCCACTTGAGCCCAAGCTTTGGCATCAGGCTGAGATACAAAACCAGCGCAGCATGACTCAGATTGCCTAGACTGAAGAGGGCAAAAATTAAACATTTTCCTAATCCAAAAATTGTACACGCTAGTAAGTAAGAACCAATGAATATAATGCTTTTCCATATTTGTAGGCCGATGGGAGAAACTTAATTCAATACCAGTCTTGATCCACCCTCTGTTAACATATCAATTGTTGTGGGACTCGGAATCGAGAGTTGTTGGACTTGTTGGTATGATGAATGAGGAAACCACACCATAGGAACGAAACCTCAAAAATATGCATCGCCAAATTAGTTTTGGCCCAACTTACATCCCTCCTCTTCTGCCACTTGAGCCCACGCTTCAGCATCAGTCCGAGATACAAAACCAATGCAGCATGACTCAGTTTGCCTAGACTGAAGAGGGCGAAAATTAACTTTTTCCTAATCCAAAAACTTGTACAAGCTAGTAAGTAGGAACCATCGAATTTAACGCTTTTGCATTTATGTAGGCCGATGGGAGAAACTTAATTCAGTACAGGTTTTGATCCATCCGCTGTTGTTAACATATCAATTGTTGTGGGACTCAAAATCGGGGGTTGTTGGACATGTTGGTATGATGAATGAGGAAACCACACCATAGGAAAGAAACCCCAAAAATACTCATCACTAAAGTTGTTTTGGCCTAACTTACATGCCCTCATCTTCTGCCACTTAAGCCCACGCTTCGGCATTAGTCCGAGATACAAATCCAACGCAGCATGACTCAGTTTGCCTAGACTGAAGAGGGAGAAAATTAAACTTTTTCCTAATCCGAAAACTTGTACACGCTTGTAGGAACCAATGGCCGTGGGAGAAGCTTAATTCAATACAGGTTTTGATCCATCCACTATTGTTAACATATCAATTGTTGTGGGACTCGGAATCGAGGGTTGTTGGACTTGTTGGGAAGAAGAATGAGGAAACCACACCATAGGAACGAAACCTCAAAAAATATGCATCACCAAAGTAGTTTTGGCCCAACTTACATGCCCTCCTCTTCTGCCACTTGAGCCCACGCTTCGGCACCAGTACGAGATATAAAATCAACGTAGCATGACTCAGTTTGCCTAGACTGAAGAGGACGAAAATTAAACTTTTTCGTAATCCGAAAACTTGTACACGCTAGTAAGTAGGAACCTATGAATATAATGGTTTTCCATATATGTAGGCCGATGGAAGAAACGTAATTCAATACAGGTTTTGATCCATCCACTGTTGTTAACATATAAATTGTTGTGGGACTCAGAATCGAGGGTTGTTGGACTTGTTGGTATGATGAATGAGCCAACCACACCATAGGAACGAAACCTCAAAAATATGCATCAGCAAAGTTGTTTTGACCCAACTTACATGCCCTCCTCTTTTGCCACATGAGACCACGCTTCAGCATCAGGCCGAGATACAAAACCAGCGCAGCATGACTCAGTTTGCCTAGACTGAAAAGGGCAAAAATTAAACTTTTTCTTAATCCAAAAACATGTACACGCAAATAAGTAAGAACCAATGAATATAATGCTTTTCCATATATGTAGGCCGATGGGAAAAACTTAGTCAATACAGGTTTTGATCCATCCACTTTTGGTAACATATCAATTGTAGTGGGACTCAAAAATGATGGTTGTTGGAATTGTTGGTATGATGAATGAGGAAACCACACCATAGGAACGAAACATCAAAAATATGCATCGCCAAAGTAGTTTTGGCCCAACTTACATCCCTCCTCTTCTGCCACTTGAGCCCACGCTTCAGCATCAGTCCGAGATACAAAACCAATGCAGCATGACTCAGTTTGCCTAGACTGAAGAGGGCGAAAATTAACTTTTTCCTAATCCAAAAACTTGTACACGCAAGTAATTAGGAACCAATGAATATAATGCTTTTCCATATAAATAGGCCGATGGGAGAAACTTAATTAAATACCAGCTTTGATCCATCCATTGTTGTTAACATATCAATTGTTGTGGGACTCAGAATCGAGGGAGGTTGGACTTGTTGGTATGGTGAATGAGGAAACCACACCATAGGAACGAAACCTCAAAAATATGCGTCACCAAAGTTGTTTTGGCCCAACTTAGATGCACTCCTCTTCTGCCACTTGAGCCCACGCTTCGGCATCAGTCCGAGATACAAAACCAGCGCAGCATGACTCAGTTTGCCTAGACTGAAGAGGGCAAAAATTAAACTTTTTCCTAATCCGAAAACTTGTACACGCTAGTAAGTACGAACCAATGAATATAATGCTTTTTCATATATGTAGGCCGATGGGAGAAACTTAATTCAATACCAGTTTTGATCCATCCATTGTTGTTAACATATCAATTGTTGTGGGACTCAGAATCTGGGGTTGTTGGACTTGTTGGTATGATGAATGGGGAAACCACACCATAGGAACGAAACCTCAAAAAAATGCATCACCAAATTTGTTTTGGCCCAACTTACATGCCCTCCTCTTCTGCCACATGAGCCCACGCTTTGGCATCAGTTCGAGATACAAAACCAATGTAGCATGACTCAATTTGCCTAGACTGAAAAGGGCGAAAATTAAACTTTTTCCGAATCTAAAAACTTGTACACGCTAGTAAGTAGGAACCCATGAATATAATGCTTTTCCATATATGTAGGCCGATGGGAGAAACTTAATTCAATACAGGTTTTGATCCATCCGCTGTTGTCAACATATCATTTGTTGTGGGACTTGGAATCGAGGGATGTTGGACTTGTTGGTATGACGAATGATGAAACCACACCATAGGAACGAAACCTCAAAAATATGCATCACCAAAGTAGTTTTGGCCCAACTTACATGCCCTCCACTTCTGCCACTTGAGCCCACGCTTCGGCATCAGTCCGAGATACAAAACCAACGTAGCATGACTTAGTTTGCCCATACTAAAGAGGGCGAAAATTAAACTTTTCCTAATCCGAAATTTGTACACGCTAGTAAGTAGGAACCAATGAATATAATGCTTTTCCATATATGTTGGCCGATGGGAGAAACAAAATTCAATACCAGTTTAAACCATCCACTTTGGTTAACATATCAAATATTGTGGGACTCGGAATCAAGGGTTGTTGGACATGTTGGTATGATGAATTAGGAAACCAGACCATAGGAACGAAACCTCAAAAATATGCATCACCAAAGTTGTTTTGGCCCAATATACATTCCATCCTCTTCTGCCACTTGAGCCCAAGCTTTGGCATCAGGCTGAGATACAAAACCAGCGCAGCATGACTCAGATTGCCTAGACTGAAGAGGGCAAAAATTAAACTTTTTCCTAATCCGAAAATTGTACACGCTAGTAAGTAAGAACCAATGAATATAATGCTTTTCCATATTTGTAGGCCGA
Source organism: Paspalum notatum (assembly GCA_022530915.1). Classification (NCBI taxonomy): domain Eukaryota; kingdom Viridiplantae; phylum Streptophyta; class Magnoliopsida; order Poales; family Poaceae; genus Paspalum; species Paspalum notatum. The sequence goes on from CM039683.1 coordinate 8,088,111, forward strand.
TGGGAGAAACTTAATTCAATACCAGTCTTGATCCACCCTCTGTTAACATATCAATTGTTGTGGGACTCGGAATCGAGGGTTGTTGGACTTGTTGGTATGATGAATGAGGAAACCACACCATAGGAACGAAACCTCAAAAATATGCATCGCCAAAGTAGTTTTGGCCCAACTTACATCCCTCCTCTTCTGCCACTTGAGCCCACGCTTCAGCATCAGTCCGAGATACAAAACCAATGCAGCATGACTCAGTTTGCCTAGACTGAAGAGGGCGAAAATTAACTTTTTCCTAATCCAAAAACTTGTACAAGCTAGTAAGTAGGAACCATCGAATTTAATGCTTTTGCATTTATGTAGGCCGATGGGAGAAACTTAATTCAGTACAGGTTTTGATCCATCCGCTGTTGTTAACATATCAATTGTTGTGGGACTCAAAATCGGGGGTTGTTGGACATGTTGGTATGATGAATGAGGAAACCACACCATAGGAAAGAAACCCCAAAAATATTCATCACTAAAGTTGTTTTGGCCTAACTTACATGCCCTCATCTTCTGCCACTTAAGCCCACGCTTCGGCATTAGTCCGAGATACAAATCCAACGCAGCATGACTCAGTTTGCCCAGACTGAAGAGGGAGAAAATTAAACTTTTTCCTAATCCGAAAACTTGTACACGCTTGTAGGAACCAATGGCCGTGGGAGAAGCTTAATTCAATACAGGTTTTGATCCATCCACTATTGTTAACATATCAATTGTTGTGGGACTCGGAATCGAGGGTTGTTGGACTTGTTGGGAAGAAGAATGAGGAAACCACACCATAGGAACGAAACCTCAAAAAATATGCATCACCAAAGTAGTTTTGGCCCAACTTACATGCCCTCCTCTTCTGCCACTTGAGCCCACGCTTCGGCATCAGTACGAGGTATAAAATCAATGTAGCATGACTCAGTTTGCCTAGACTGATGAGGACGAAAATTAAACTTTTTCGTAATCCGAAAACTTGTACACGCTAGTAAGTAGGAACCTATGAATATAATGGTTTTCCATATATGTAGGCCGATGGAAGAAACGTAATTCAATACAGGTTTTGATCCATCCACTGTTGTTAACATATAAATTGTTGTGGGACTCGGAATCGAGGGTTGTTGGACTTGTTGGTATGATGAATGAGCAAACCACACCATAGGAACGAAATCTCAAAAATATGCATCAGCAAAGTTGTTTTGACCCAACTAACATGCCCTCCTCTTTTGCCACATGAGACCACGCTTCAGCATCAGGCCGAGATACAAAACCAGCGCAGCATGACTCAGTTTGCCTAGACTGAAAAGGGCAAAAATTAAACTTTTTCTTAATCCAAAAACATGTACACGCAAGTAAGTAAGAACCAATGAATATAATGCTTTTCCATATATGTAGGCCGATGGGAAAAACTTAGTTCAATACAGGTTTTGATCCATCCACTTTTGGTAACATATCAATTGTAGTGGGACTCAAAAATGATGGTTGTTGGACTTGTTGGTATGATGAATGAGGAAACCACACCATAGGAACGAAACATCAAAAATATGCATCGCCAAAGGAGTTTTGGCCCAACTTACATCCCTCCTCTTCTGCCACTTGAGCCCACGCTTCAGCATCAGTCCGAGATACAAAACCAATGCAGCATGACTCAGTTTGCCTAGACTGAAGAGGGCGAAAATTAACTTTTTCCTAATCCAAAAACTTGTACACGCAAGTAATTAAGAACCAATGAATATAATGCTTTTCCATATAAATAGGCCGATGGGAGAAACTTAATTAAATACCAGCTTTGATCCATCCATTGTTGTTAACATATCAATTGTTGTGGGACTCGGAATCGAGGGTGGTTGGACTTGTTGGTATGGTGAATGAGGAAACCACACCATAGGAACGAAACCTCAAAAATATGCGTCACCAAAGTTGTTTTGGCCCAACTTAGATGCACTCCTCTTCTGCCACTTGAGCCCACGCTTCGGCATCAGTCCGAGATACAAAACCAGCTCGCAGCATGACTCAGTTTGCCTAGACTGAAGAGGGCAAAAATTAAACTTTTTCCTAATCCGAAAACTTGTACACGCTAGTAAGTACGAACCAATGCATATAATGCTTTTTCATATATGTAGGCCGATGGGAGAAACTTAATTCAATACCAGTTTTGATCCATCCATTGTTGTTAACATATCAATTGTTGTGGGACTCAGAATCTAGGGTTGTTGGACTTGTTGGTATGATGAATGGGGAAACCACACCATAGGAACGAAACCTCAAAAAAATGCATCACCAAAGTTATTTTGGCCCAACTTACATGCCCTCCTCTTCTGCCACTTGAACCCACACTTCGGCTTCAGGACGAGACACAAAACCAGCATAGTATGACTCAGTTTGCCTAGACTAAAGAGGGCAAAAATTAAACTTTTTCCCAATCCGAAAACTTGTACACGCTAGTAAGAACCAATGAATATAATGCTTTTCCATATATGTAGGCCGATGGGAGAAACTTAATTCAATACTAGTTTTGATCCATCCACTGTTGTTAACATATCAATTGTTGTGGGACTCGGAATCGAGGGTTGTTGTGAGAGCCAATGAACCGGCCTCATTGCTCTCCTGGTGTGATGAGTGATTGTCAACGAGCTCAAGCCCTCCGATGGACTGGAGGCCCTCCGATGGACTGGAGGTAGACGATGAAGACCTCGATGGACTGAGGCAAAAGTCCTCCAATGGACCGGAGGCAATGCTCGGCGTTGGTCGGCCATGGAAGCTCGGTACACGGAGGGGCGGTTTGGCAACGGTGGTGTAAGCCCTCCGATGGACCGCGAGGCAACTCCGATGGACTGGAGAAGCCGGGTGCCACCGTGGTGCTCCAACCCGAGTGCATGGCGCGAAGGCGTGCGAGGGAGGCTTTGGTGGCTTCGGCTCAAAACCGCCACCCCAGTTCAGATGACTTGGTGGGTTGGGCTCCGACTCACCAAGATTGAAGATTGGGCCCAGGAAGCCCGCAGAATAAAGTTTCCCGGTTTCTGACTTCAAAACCGGGGGAAGCTTCCGGACTACTGGCTATGTGGCGCACATCCAAGGGAGGCGGAGAAACCGAAGATGATCAAGACGTCATCGTAGTCGTCCGATTGTATCTTTTCGGTTTGACCCCCTCCGGGCATTTTTAGAGTAGGGGTCTTAATGTAATTGTGTCGTTTAGGGCCTAGGGTATAAATAGACTTGAGAGGCTCCCTTGGAGCTTATCTTGGCTGCCACAAACCCTAGGATTTCCTAACCCTAGCAGCCAAGGTCCAAAGAGAAGAAATAGAGAGGATTAGCTAGGAGATGAGTGCCTAGTTTAGTCTAATCTTGTCATTAGTGGGTGGATGAAGGGAGGTAGGCTCTAGGGAACTCTTGTAACCTGAATTTCGTGGTTAATTCAAGGTTCTTTGTTGTGAAATTCCAAGTCTTGAGCAGCAATTTCGTCCCTCCCTCTTTGCCCCTTTTCTAGTTTCGTTTTTGGTCCCGTTTCTCTTATTTTGGCTCGTTTTGTGTTGTCCAAGGATGAGACCTTTCTTTTGCCGGTATTTTGCCTTGCTAGGACGTGGTGCATCTCACTAGCCAAGTGCTAGAATCATCCAACCACGAGCAATGGCCGTTCTTGACGTTTCTAGGTTTTTCGGGTTCAACTCACCAACCTCACGAGATCTGAAATTCCCGTGCAACCTTTGATCTTTTCAAGTGGATCTTTTGGAGTTTGCTAGGGAAGGTACTTAGGATCATCCATACAAATTTTCGTGAAGTTTCGTTGAGAATTGACCCGGTTTTGGTTCGGTTTTTGGAGTGCCTGCGTGCAGTTTTTTTTCGGTTGTCAACTCACCTACCACACGAGATTTGCAATTCCCGTGCATCCCTTGATCTTTTGGAGCTGATCTTTTGGGATTTGCTAGGGAAGGTCCTTAGGATTGTCCATGCAAATTTTCATGAAGTTTCGTTGAGATTTGACCCCGTTTCGATCGTTTTTCGTAGAGGTGTTGGGCTGTTTTCTGCGCGCAGTTTTTCGGAGAACTGACAGTACTAATCGTTTGTCCTTAGGTTTGTCCGAACTCTATACTTCGGATTGTCCGATTCCCTTCCCTCGGATTGTCCGGTCTATAGGTTTTTAGGGCTGTTTCAGCCCCTTTCTTTGGGTTTGTCCGGTCAGTTCTTTTGGTTGAGACAGTATTGTCCGGTCTAGTGTATTTAGGGATGTTTTTGCGTGTTTCTTGCTCCGCTTGCTTTGGGGTTTGTTTTTTTTGGTTTGTTTGGTTTTTTGGAGTGTTGTGGTTTGCTTCAAGTTTGTTTTGTGTCAACCACTGCGGGCCCATACTCTTCACTCACTGTTCTTAAGTGAGGCACGCTTCGGTGTGTTGAGTGGCTAGTGTGCGACGCTTGCAAGCTTTGTAGCTTGTCTTGTTTTGTTTGTGCCTTGTTGTTCTTGCTTGCTTTGATGGTGCTTTAGTGTTTTCAGTTTAGGGTTTCTCAATGTGTCCTAGGGTTAGTAGCTTGTCTATGCTACGTAACTCTGCACATTAGAGAGGTGTAGTTTTAGGTGTTGTGTGTGTTTGTCTGGGTGTAGTGTGTTTGCTCGTTTAGGTGTAGTTTGGTTGCTCATCTTACGTCCTTTTCTTTGGGCGTTATTTCGAGTGCTTCCGCTTTCCACCCGATACGTATCTATTCAGTGGACGGTTTTGGGTGTGCGTGTGTTTTCGTGAGAATGCACTTTGGGGGGTTTGAGTTTGAGTTTTTCAAGTGCTCCTATTCACCCCCCTCTAGTCGCATGTCTCGGTCCTACAAGTGGTATCAGAGCCGGTTAGGTTTCCTATACCTCAACCGGTGACAAAACCGTAGCGACGATGACTTACTCCGGAAAAATTCCCATCCTTGGCTCCAATGGCTATCCCTACTGGAAAGGTAGGATGGAGGCGTTCCTTGTTAGCCAGAGTCAGGACATATGGGATGCTACTCAGAGTACGACTTTTGTGGTGCTTCCAGTTGCTGAGCGTACTACGCAGGACATCGTGGCTCAGCATGAGGCGAATGCCAAGGCTGTTAACTTTCTCTTCTCCGGGCTTGGTCCCATGGATTATGAGAGAGTGAGTCACCTTAAGACTACGCGTGAGATATGGTCACTGCTTAGTGCACACCATGAGGGTACTGCGACAATTAAGGCTAGACTTGTGGAGACTTACCGGCGCGAATATGAGAATTTCGTCCAGAAGCCGGGAGAGTCAGTAGACGACTTGTTTGGTCGCTTTCAGTCGATCATCAACAAGTTGCGTGTCAACTCTGCCCTCGCTACCCTCCCATATACCGATCATCAGCAGGCTGTCAAGTTGTTGTATGCTTTGGACAGAAAAATATGGGAGATCAAGGTGAACTCAATCATTGAGTCGGCAGGGTATGATACGATTGGAGTAGAGGCGCTCTATAGTAAGCTCAAGGCCACCGAGGTAGATTACAAGATGAGGGATTCCCTCACTTGTACAGGTTCCAAGAGTCTGGCCTTGGCTACTCCCTCTAGTGAGTCTGTCACTAACCCCATGTTACACAACTTCTCGTTTTCTGCTTTGATGTCTGTTACAGAGGAGCAGCTAGCGACGCTTGGGGATGATGAGTTGTGTCTGGTGTATAGTCGCTTTCAGCGCGCCTATGACAACCGGATGAGCAAGAAGAGGGGAGAGCGGCCCAAGTGCTTCGAGTGCGGAGAGGTCGGCCACTTCATCGCCGAGTGCCCCAACAAGAACGACTACTACAAGAAGGACAAAAGCTACTCCCACGACTCCGACAAGTACCACTCCGACAAGCCAAGCTTTGACAAGCACCGCTCCAGCAAGCACGGCTCCGGCAAGCGCTCCTTCGGCAAGAAGAACTTCCGGAAGGCTTTCAAGAGCTACCAGAAGGACAACCGGAAGCGGGACAAGGCCTTCTTCGCCGAGATCGGGTTCTGCAGCAGCGGATCTTCTTCCTCTTCGTCCTCGTCGAGCTCAAGCGATGAGGAGATCACGTACAAGAAGGACAAGAGGAACGATCAAGGCGGTCCAGCTGGCTTGTGCTTCGTCTCCACCAAGTCCAGGTGCAAGAACAAGGACAAGAGGAGCTCGGTTTGCTCCATGGAGCTTGAGGACAAGGAGAACAAGGATGACGGCAGCAACTCTTCTTCCGATGATGAGGTAACTCCTGAGCAAGCCGAAATCCTTGAGATGCTAGAGCAGAACAGCCGGGAATTTAAGGTCCAGGATAAGATGCTGGAGAAGGCAGCTAAGAAGCTGCAGAAGTTGAAAGCCCAACTTGCTGAGGCTTTAGAGGAGAATGAGAGGTTGAGGAGTATGAGACCCCAACCCAGTGAGATTGAGTGCCCTACCTGCGAGTCTTTCATGACGGAGCTTGGTGACCAGAGAGATAGGTATGCCAAGCGGGTAGAGGAGATAGATGAGCTGAAGGCTGAGCTGGGCAAACTCTAGTCCAAACTGGATGAGCCTACTTTGAGTGGAGAGCTTGAGTGTGAGTCTTGCCCCTGTCTAGATAGAGAGCTAGCTGTTCTGAAGGAGAAGTTTGAGGGGCAGCTCATGGAGCTTGAGGAGCTTAGGGCTAGACCTATGCTTTTGGGTGCATGTATGGTCTGTCCTACTTTGAGAGGTGAGTTAGAGCAGTTGAGAGCTGACTTTGAGGTTCTTTCAGCACCTAGTGATACTTGTGAGAACTACCTAACCCTTAGGATGCAGCTGGTGGATAGGGATGCCACCATTAGGAAGTTGAAGAAAGCTGTTGTGGTTCCCTCCCTAGACTGTGATACCTGTGCTGCCCAGACTGTGATTCTGGAGGATCTAAGGGAGGAGATGTTGTCTTTGCAAAATGACAACAACAGGTTGAGAGAGGTGCTCAGTTGGGTATATGCGAGGCAACCTCAACTAGAGATGATCATAGAGAGCACCAAGAGAGCTGAGCGTGAGACAAGTGGTGTTGGGTTTGGAGAGTGCCCCAATTAAGGTCAAGACTGCACCTACCCAGCCAGGAGAGACTGTTGATGGGGTTTACCATGAGCCACCCAAGGCTGCCCCAAAGAAGCAATACTGGACACCCAAGCCTTCTAAGGCTAAGCTGGACAAGATTGTTGAGGAAGAGCTTAAGCCCAAGGGCAAGAAGCCAGTCCAGCAGCGTGAGCCACCCAAGGCCACACCACCTAAGCCCAAGTCCCAGCCTAACCCAGTTCCTAGGAGGCCTGTCTACCACTGTGAGTTTTGCCAGCGGAATGGCCACCTAGAGGAGTTTTGCTTCAGGAGGAAGCGGGTTGAGAGGCAGGAGAGAGCTTGGGGGAACCAGGATCAGTTCTACCAGGGTGGTAGGCAAGATCCTCCCCACCGCGATGAGATGAGAGACCGCTTTGCCGGTGGTGAGAGAGGAGGCGGCTTTCAGGCTCGTGCTCCTGGTGGTGAGAGACGCTTTACCGGCCGAGCTCCTAGTCGTTTTCAGCGCGGCTATGGACCTCGTGACCGAGGCTTTGAGAGAGCTTTTGAGGGTTCACGCTTTGGAGGTCGTGGTTACCTTGATCGTCGTGATGATTTCTTTGATTGTGCTTATCCCACTTTTGAGCAAATGGCTCGGCACTGGTTCAGTAGTTTTGGGACTAACCCCAGTGCCGGACCGTTTGCTCACCATCGCTTTACTTGACTTTGCAGGATCGAGGCATGGAGGACGTGTGGATCATGGACTCCGGTTGCTCTAGGCACATGATAGGGCACCGCAAGTGGTTCTCCAGCCTCAACCCCGTAAGCACCAAGGAGTACATCACATTCGGGGACAATGGTCAAGGTAAAGTGATGGGTGTTGGTTCTATTTCGCTCTCTGCTAAGCTTTCCCTGAGAGAAGTTGCTTTTGTTCGGAATCTGGGGTTCAATTTGGTCTCTGTTTCGGAACTTCTCGATGAAGGATTTGAGGTTCGGTTTAAGAAGGGTGCGTTCTGCGTTCTTGATGCTGAGGAGACCCTTGTTTGCTCTTTGCTGCCTTTTGGTCAGGTTTTTAGGGTCGACCTCACATCTGTTTCTGGCCCTGCTCGCTGTTTGGTTGCTAGTCCTTCTGCTGATATTTGGAAGTGGCATAGGAGGCTTGGTCACTTGAGCTTTGATCTGCTAGTCAGATTGAGTTCAATGGGCCTAATCCGAGGATTGCCCAAGTTGAGAGCTAAGAAGGACTTAGTATGCCACCCCTGTCGTCATGGCAAGATGGTTGCCGCTTCTCACATTCTTGTGTCTCGGGTTATGACCTCCTATCCGGGTGAGCTACTCCATATGGATACAGTAGGTCCCGCTCGGGTAGCGTCGGTCAGTGGGAAGTGGTACGTGCTTGTTGTTGTGGATGACTTTTCGCGGTTCTCGTGGGTATTTTTCATGGAGTCTAAGGATGAGGTGTTTGGTTTTGTTTGGGATCTGGTACTGAGGTTGAGAAACGAGAGTCATAAGGCCATGAGGGCTATCCGCAGTGACAATGGCGGAGAATTCAGAAACTCTCAGTTCAAAAACATCTGTCGTGACCTAGGTCTTGAGCACCAGTTTTCTTCTCCATATACCCCACCGCAGAACGGTGTTGTGGAACACAAGAATCGCACACTTGTTGAGATGGCACGGACGATGCTCGATGAGCATAGGACTCCAAGGCGCTTTTGGGCTGAGGCAGTGAATACGGCCTGTTACATTGCAAACCGAATCTTCTTGCGAGCTTTCCTTGGGAAGACCTCGTATGAACTTCGGTTTGGTAGGTAGCCCAACGTCAAGCATTTGCGAGCGTTTGGCTGCAGGTGCTTTGTGCTTAAGAAGGCGGGGCATTTGGACAAGTTTGAGTCTCGTTGTTTGGATGGGATTTTTCTGGGGTATGCTTCTAATTCTAGGGCTTTTCGTGTGTGGATTTTGGAGGCCAAGCAAGTTGTTGAGACTTGTGAGGTTTCTTTTGATGAAACTATGCCCTGCACAACCCCTGCCTTTGAGATTTCAGGTGATGATGAAGAAGGCACCCCCATCTTTGAGGATGAGGAAGGTGTGGTTGATGTTGGTGATGCAGGAGCCACTGCACCGGCTGCAGCTCCTGCCCCCTCTGCTACGAGCTCAGATGATGAAGGAGGACCCTTGCCCACGGCTTCCTCTTCACTCCCCCGACAGCAAGCTCAAGCAGAGGTTGGCCCCGCTGAGGACACAGGGGAGGTGACTTCCGAGATTGTTCCATCTCGGCAGGTCCAGCGGGATCACCCTCCTCATAGGATGATTGGAGACATTCACCAGCGTGTCACACACTCTTCGGTTAACTCTTTAGCCTTTTTCTCCCACTCTGCATATGTTGCTTCTTTTGAGCCCTGGGATGTGTCACATGCATTATCTGATCCTAACTGGGTGAACGCCATGCATGAGGAGTTGGAGAACTTTGAGAGAAACCATGTCTAGAATTTAGTTGAACCTCCACCAAACTGTCGCCCTATAGGTACCAACTGGGTTTTCAAGAACAAACAGGGTGAGGATGGAATGGTTGTGAGGAACAAAGCGAGATTAGTAGCCCAGGGTTTCTGTCAGAAGGAGGGGATAGATTATGAGGAAACCTTTGCCCCTGTAGCTCGTTTGGAAGCCATTAGGATTTTGCTTGCCTTTGCGGCCTCTAAAGGCTTCAAACTGCAGCAAATGGATGTCAAGTCTGCTTTCCTGAACGGGTTCATAGAGGAGGAGGTATATGTGAGACAACCTCCTGGCTTTTAGAGTGCCAGATTTCTAGACCAGGTGTATAAGTTGAGGAAAGCCCTTTATGGTCTGAAGCAAGCTCCTAGAGCTTGGTATGCTAGGTTGAAGAGTTTCCTGCTCAAATCTGGGTTTGTGATGGGTTCAGTAGACAAGACCTTGTTTTTGTTGAGTCGTGGCGGTGACACCCTGATAGTTCAGATATATGTTGATGACATAATCTTTGGTGGTTCATCTCACGCTTTGGTGTCTAGTTTTGCTGAACAGATGAGCAGGGAATTTGAGATGAGTCTTATGGGTGAGCTCCAGTTCTTCCTCGGGCTGCAGATCAAGCAAGGCCCTGAAGGAACCTTTGTCCATCAAGCAAAGTACACAAGGGACATACTCAAGAAGTTTGACATGGGGGATTCTAAACCCATGACAACTCCTATGAGTACAAACACGGCACTTGATGCTGATGAAGATGGGGAGGCGGTGGACTAGAAGGAATTTCGAGGGATGATCGGCTCACTTCTGTACCTGACGGCGACCAGGCCGGACATTCAGTTCGCGGTCTGCCTTTGTGCGCGTTACCAGGCGTCTCCTAGGACTTCTCACCGTCAAGCGGTGAAGCGCATTTTCAGGTATCTGAAATTCACTCCTGAGCTTGGTCTTTGGTACTTCTCAGGTTCTTCTCTTTTTCTTAGAGGGTTCTCAGATGCTGACCATGCTGGCTGCCGGATTGACCGCAAGTCAACCTCCAGCACATGCCAACTCTTAGGAACCTCTCTTGTCTCTTGGTCCTCCCGCAAGCAAGCTAGTGTATCCTTGTCTACCACAGAAGCAGAGTACATAGCTGCTGCTAGCTGCTGCTCCCAGCTTTTATGGATGAAAGCCACCCTTAGTGATTTTGGCCTTAGGTTTGGAAAAATCCCTATTCTAGTGGACTCTACTTCTGCTATTTCTGTAGCTAAGAACCCCGTCTTGCACTCTAGAACCAAACACATAGACGTGAGGTTTCACTTTCTGAGAGATCACTATGAGAAGGGGGACATAGACTTAGTGCATGTAGCTTCTGAAAACCAGTTGGCCGATATCAGCTTCCATAGTCTAGAATTTGCTTTTATCTTGCTTTTATTTCTCTTTGCTTCTTTTGCATATTGTAACATATCATGCATCGCATTGTATCATTTGCATTTTCACTTCACGAGTACTAGAGCTCTTTTGGGATGATGAGTTAGTACTTGCTTATGCTAGATTGTACAGATGCATGCTTGATCATGGTTGGCTAAGCTCTCTTGAGTCTGTTGAATACTAATTGTGAGCTAAGTCATTTTATTCTTTGCAAATCAGAAACCATGATCACCACTTGTTTTGGCTACCTAGCATGTGTAGAAATGTTGAATGCTATGCTATCTTTTCATACCTGGATATGCTAGTTGTGCTATGATTATGCCTTAGCTTTTATGACACCTTGCTTAAATTGCAATCTGAATCAAAATGCTTACAAGTAGTGTCTTATGTGCTGAATTGAGAAAGATCCAGGTGGGTTTGCCTGTCTCACTGATTTAGTTCGAGACAGCTTGCCTTTGCACTTTGGCATGAACTTGGACTAGACTGTGTATGACCAAAACCTTGTCTTAAGCTTCTAATGGTTATATAACCTAGGCTTGGCACTTGTTGGTAAGAAGTGGCAAAAGACAAGTAAATAACCCCTGGCATAAAAAGAACTTGCTTATGAATACAAATGTCTAAATCTGAAATTTGCAAGTCTCTAAAATGTTTATGGCTGGTCGTATATGCTTTGGTTGAGAGTAGCACACCTTGTATGCATTGCTAGCATCTTGCTGTTCATGTCTATCTTGCTAGGTGCTATTCATGTCGGTGATGCTTTCTTTTCGATAACCCTGAAAAATAAGCTTGCTCTTGACATGTGTAAGATAGATTCATTTGAGCTTGTTATATGCTTCCTTGCCCTCACTTGCTCTGTATGCTAGAACTTGTGATTACTAGCTTTCCATCCCTTCTGAGCTCTTTCAGTTACACTCCTTACATTTCATGGCATACTTTGAGGGGGAGTTGTCTAGTTCAGGGGGAGTTGAGTTCAAAGAACCCTTGATGTGTCCATTGTCAACAAGGGGGAGAAATTTGGGGAGAAATTAGTGTACTTCCAAAGGGATAAGTCTTAAAATATGGACAAAGGGGGAGAACTCAGGAGAGTTTTAGTTGAGGGGGAGCTTTGCATTCATATTGCATTTGAGAGGATGCATTTCAGGGGGAGTTTGAGCTTTTAAGCATGCTCTTTGCATCGGTGCATTGAGCCTTTTGCCTCTGTCTTGAGGAGCCGATGCTTTGCTTCTTTTTGCTTCAAGTTGCCTTGTGTTTTGCCTTTGTTGGGTTTTGGGCAGCTTGAGCATTTCTTTTATTTTCTTTCTTTTTCGGTTTCACGCTTTTCTTTTGTCTTTGATCCATTTCAGGTTACAGGTTGAAGGTGTTGACAATGCACTCATCAAGGGGGAGATTGAGAGCCAATGGACCGGCCTCATTGCTCTCCTGGTGTGATGAGTGATTGTCAACGAGCTCAAGCCCTCCGATGGACTGGAGCCCCTCCGATGGACTGGAGGTAGACGATGAAGACCTCGATGGACTGAGGCAAAAGTCCTCCAATGGACCGGAGGCAATGCTCGGCGTTGGTCGGCCATGGAAGCTCGGTACACGGAGGGGCAGTTCGGCAACGGTGGTGTAAGCCCTCCGATGGACTGCGAGGCAACTCCGATGGACTGGAGAAGCCGGGTGCCACCGTGGTGCTCCAACCCGAGTGCATGGCGCGAAGGCGTGCGAGGGAGGCTTTGGCGGCTTCGGCTCAAAACCGCCACCCAAGTTCAGATGACTTGGTGGGTTGGGCTCCGACTCACCAAGATTGAAGATTGGGCCAAGACCTGGCCCAGGAAGCCCGCAGAATAAAGTTTCCCGGTTTCTGACTTCAAATCCGGGGGAAGCTTCCGGACTACTGGCTACGTGGCGCACATCCAAGCGAGGCGGAGAAACCGAAGATGATCAAGACGTCATCGTAGTCGTCCGATTGTATCTTTTCGGTTTGACCCCCTCCGGGCATTTTTAGAGTAGGGGTCTTAATGTAATTGTGTCGTTTAGGGCCTAGGGAATAAATAGACTTGAGAGGCTCCCTTGGAGCTTATCTTGGCAGCCACAAACCCTAGGATTTCCTAACCCTAGCAGCCAAGGTCCAAAGAGAAGAAATAGAGAGGATTAGCTAGGAGATGAGTACCTAGTTTAGTCTAATCTTGTCATTAGTGGGAGGATGAAGGGAGGTAGGCTCTAGGGAACTCTTGTAACCTGAATTTCGTGGTTAATTCAAGGTTCTTTGTTGTGAAATTCCAAGTCTTGAGCAGCAATCTCGTCCCTCCCTCTTTGCCCCTTTTCTAGTTTCGTTTTTGGTCCCGTTTCTCTGATTTTGGCTCGTTTTGTGTTGTCCAAGGATGAGACCTTTCTTTTGCCGGTATTTTGCCTTGCTAGGACGTGGTGCATCTCACTAGCCAAGTGCTAGAATCATCCAACCACGAGCAAGGGCCGTTCTTGACGTTTCTAGGTTTTTCGGGTTCAACTCACCAACCTCACGAGATCTGAAATTCCCGTGCAACCTTTGATCTTTTCAAGTGGATCTTTTGGAGTTTGCTAGGGAAGGTACTTAGGATCATCCATGCAAATTTTCGTGAAGTTTCGTTGAGAATTGACCCGGTTTTGGTACGGTTTTTGGAGTGCCTGCGTGCAGTTTTTTTTTCGGTTGTCAACTCACCTACCTCACGAGATTTGCAATTCCCGTGCATCCCTTGATCTTTTGGAGCTGATCTTTTGGGATTTGCTAGGGAAGGTCCTTAGGATTGGCCATGCAAATTTTCATGAAGTTTCGTTGAGATTTGACCCCGTTTCGATCGTTTGTCGTAGGGGTGTTGGGCTGTTTTCTGCGCGCAGTTTTTCGGAAAACTGACAGTACTAATCGTTTGTCCTTAGGTTTGTCCGAACTCTATACTTCGGATTGTCCGATTCCCTTCCCTCGGATTGTCCAGTCTATAGGTTTTTAGGGCTGTTTCAGCCCCTTTCTTTGGGTTTGTCCGGTCAGTTCTTTTGGTTGAGACAGTATTGTCCGGTCTAGTGTATTTAGGGCTGTTTTTGCGTGTTTCTTGCTCCGCTTGCTTTGGGGTTCGTTTTTCTTGGTTTCTTTGGTTTTTTGGAGTGTTGTGGTTTGCTTCAAGCTTGTTTTGTGTCAACCACTGCAGGCCCATACTCTTCACTCACTGTTCTTAAGTGAGGCACGCTTCGGTGTGTTGAGTGGCTAGTGTGCGACGCTTGCAAGCTTTGTAGCTTGTCTTGTTTTGTTTGTGCCTTGTTGTTTTTGCTTGCTTTGATGGTGCTTTAGTGTTTTCAGTTTAGGGTTTCTCAATGTGTCCTAGGGTTAGTAGCTTGTCTATGCTACGTAACTCTGCACATTAGAGAGGTGTAGTTTTAGGTGTTGTGTGTGTTTGTCTGGGTGTAGTACGTTTGCTCGTTTAGGTGTAGTTTGGTTGCTCATCTTACGTCCTTTTCTTCGGGCGTTATTTCGAGTGCTTCCGCTTTCCACCCGATACGTATCTGTTCAGTGGACGGTATCGGGTGTGCGTGTGTTTTCGTGAGAGCGCACTTTGGGGGTTTGAGTTTGAGTTTTTCAAGTGCTCCTATTCACCCCCCTTCTAGTCGCACGTCTCGGTCCTACACGTTAGACTTGTTGGTATGACGAATGAGGAAACCACACCTTAGGAACAAAACCTCAAAAATAACCATCACCAAGGTTGTTTTGGCCCAACTTACATGTCATCCTCTTCCGCCACTTGAGCCCACGCTTCGGCATCAGGACAAGATACAAAACCAGCGCAGCATGACTCAATTTGCCTAGACTGAAGAGGGCAAAAATTAAACTTTTTCCTAATCCGAAAACTTGTACACGCTAGTAAGTAAGAATCAATGAATATAATGCTTTTGCATATATGTAGGCCGATGGGAGAAACTTAATTTAATACAAGTTTTGTTCCATCCACGGTTGTTAACAAATCAATTGTTGCGGGACTCGGAATCGAGGGTTGTTGGACTTGTTGGTATGATGAATGAGGAAACCACACCATAGGAACGAAACCTCAAAAATATGCATCACCAACGTTATTTTGGCCCAACTTACGTGCCCTCCTCTTCTGCCACTTGATCCCACGCTTCGAAATCAGGCCGAGATACAAAACTAGCGCAGCATGACTCAGTTTGCCTTGACTAAAGAGGGCGAATATTAACCTTTTTCCTAATCCGAAAACTTGTATACGCTAGTAATTAAGAACCAATGAATATAATGCTTTTCCATATATATAGCCCGATGGGAGGAACCTAATTCAATACAGGTTTTGATTCATCCACTGTTGTTAACATATCAATTGTTGTGGGACTCGGAATCGAGGGTTGTTGGACTTGTTGGTATGATGATTGAGGAAACCATACCATAGGCACGAAACATCAAAAATATGCATCACCAAAGTTGTTTTGGCCCAACTTACATGCCCTCATCTTCTGCACTTGAGCCCATGCCTCGGCATCAGTCCGAGATACAAAACCAGCACAGCATGACTTAGTTTGCCTACACTGAAGAGGGCAAAAATTAAACTTTTTACTAATCCGAAAACTTGTGCACGCTAGTAAGTAAGAACCAATGAATATAATGCCTTTCTATATATGTAGGCCGATGGGAGAAACTTAATTCAATACATGTTTTGTTCCATCCACTGTTGTTAACATATCATTTGTTGTGGGACTCGGAATCAAGGGTTGTTGGACTTGTTGGGAACATGAATGAGGAAACCACACCAAAGGAACCAATCCTCAAAAATATGCATCACCAAAGTTGTTTTGGCCCAATTTACATGCCCTCCTCTTCTGCCACTTGAGCCCACGCTTCAGCATCAGTCCGAGATACAAAACCAGCGCAGCATGACTTAGTTTGCCTAGACTGAAGAGGGCGAAAATTAAACTTTTTTCTAATCCGAAAACTTGTACACGCTGGTAAGTAAGAACCAATGAATATAATGCTTTTCTATATATGTAGGCCGATGGGAGAAACTTAATTCAATACAGGTTTTGTTCCATCCACTGTTGTTAACATATCATTTGTTGTGGGACTCAGAATCAAGGGTTGTTGGACTTGTTGGGAAGATGAATGAGGAAACCACACCATAGGAACCAAACCTCAAAAATATGCATCACCAAAGTTGTTTTGGCCCAATTTACATGCCCTCCTCTTCCGCCACTTGAGCCCACGCTTCGGCATCTGTAATTGATATGTTAACAACAGTGGATGGGTCAAAACTGGTGTTGAATATTTCTCCCATCGGCCTACATATATGGAAAAGCATTATATTCATTGGTTATTTTTTACTAGCGTGTACAAGTTTTTGGATTAGGAAAAAGTTTAATTTTCGCCCTCTTCAGTCTAGGCAAACTGAGTCATGCTGCGCTGGTCTTGTATCTTGGCCTGATGCCGAAGCGTGGGCTCAAGTGGCAGAAGAGGAGGGCACGTAAGTTGGGCCATAACAACTTTGGTGACGCATATTTTTGAGGTTTCGTTCAATGGTATGGTTTCCTCATACATATTCCCAACAAATCCAACAACCCTTAATTCTGTGTCCCACAACAATTGATATGTTAACAACAGTGGATGGATCAAAACCTGTATTGATTTAAGTATCTCCCATCGACGTACATATATGGAAAAGCATTATATTCATTGGTTCCTACTTACTAGCGTGTACAAGTTTTCGGATTAGGAAAAAGTTTAATATTCGCCCTCTTCGGTCTAGGCAAACTGACTCATGCTACGTTGGTTTTGTGTCTCGGACTGATGCCGAAGCGTGGGCTCACGTGGCAGAAGAGGAGGGCATGTAAGTTGGGCCAAAACAACTTTGGTGACGCATATTTTTGAGGTTTCGTTCCTATGGTGTGGTTTCCTCATTCATCATACCAACAGGTCCAACAACCCTCGTTTCCGAGTCCCACAACAATTGATATGTTAACAACAGTGGATGGAACAAAATTTGTATTGAATTAAGTTTCTCCCATCGGCCCACATATATGGAAAAGCATTATATTCATTGGTTCTTACTTACTAGCGTGTACAAGTTTTTGGATTAGGAAAAAGTTTAATTTTTGCCCTCTTCAGTCTATGCAAACTGACTCATGCTACGCTGGTTTTGTATCTCGTCCTGATGCCGAAGCATGGGCACAAGTGGCAGAAGATGAGGGCATGTAAGTCAGGCCAAAACAACTTTGGTGATGCATATTTTTGAGGTTTCTTTCCTATGGTGTGGTTTCCTCATTCATCATACTAACGTGTCCAGCAACCCTCGATTCCGAGTCCCACAACAATTGATATGTTAACAACAATGGACGGATCAAAACCTGTATTGAATTAAGCTTCTCCCATCGGCCTACATATATGGAAAATCATTATATTCATTGGTTCTTACTTACTAGCGTGTACAAGTTTTCGGATTAGGAAAAAGTTTAATTTTTGCCCTCTCCAGTCTTGGCAAACAGAGTCATGCTACGTTGGTTTTGTGTCTCGGACTGATGCCGAAGCATGGGCTCACGTGGCAGAAGAGGAGGGCATGTAAGTTGGACCAAAACAACTTTGGTGATGCATATTTTTGAGGTTTCTTTCCGATCGTGTGGTTTCCTCATTCATCTTCCCAACAAGTCCAACAACCCTCGATTCCGAGTCCCACAATAATTGATATGTTAACAACAGTGGATGGGTCAAAACTGGTGTTGAATATTTCTCCCATCGGCCTACATATATGGAAAAGCATTATATTCATTGGTTATTTTTTACTAGCGTGTACAAGTTTTTGGATTAGGAAAAAGTTTAATTTTCGCCCTCTTCAGTCTAGGCAAACTGAGTCATGCTGCGCTGGTCTTGTATCTTGGCCTGATGCCGAAGCGTGGGCTCAAGTGGCAGAAGAGGAGGGCACGTAAGTTGGGCCATAACAACTTTGGTGACGCATATTTTTGAGGTTTCGTTCAATGGTATGGTTTCCTCATACATATTCCCAACAAATCCAACAACCCTTAATTCTGTGTCCCACAACAATTGATATGTTAACAACAGTGGATGGATCAAAACCTGTATTGAATTAAGTATCTCCCATCGACGTACATATATGGAAAAGCATTATATTCATTGGTTCCTACTTACTAGCGTGTACAAGTTTTCGGATTAGGAAAAAGTTTAATATTCGCCCTCTTCGGTCTAGGCAAACTGACTCATGCTACGTTGGTTTTGTGTCTCGGACTGATGCCGAAGCGTGGGCTCACGTGGCAGAAGAGGAGGGCATGTAAGTTGGGCCAAAACAACTTTGGTGACGCATATTTTTGAGGTTTCGTTCCTATGGTGTGGTTTCCTCATTCATCATACCAACAGGTCCAACAACCCTCGTTTCCGAGTCCCACAACAATTGATATGTTAACAACAGTGGATGGAACAAAATTTGTATTGAATTAAGTTTCTCCCATCGGCCCACATATATGGAAAAGCATTATATTCATTGGTTCTTACTTACTAGCGTGTACAAGTTTTTGGATTAGGAAAAAGTTTAATTTTTGCCCTCTTCAGTCTATGCAAACTGACTCATGCTACGCTGGTTTTGTATCTCGTCCTGATGCCGAAGCATGGGCACAAGTGGCAGAAGATGAGGGCATGTAAGTCAGGCCAAAACAACTTTGGTGATGCATATTTTTGAGGTTTCTTTCCTATGGTGTGGTTTCCTCATTCATCATACTAACGTGTCCAGCAACCCTCGATTCCGAGTGCCACAACAATTGATATGTTAACAACAATGGACGGATCAAAACCTGTATTGAATTAAGTTTCTCCCTGGAAAAGCATTATATTCATTGGTTCTTACTTACTAGCGTGTACAAGTTTTCGGATTAGAAAAAAGTTTAATTTTTGCCCTCTTCAGTCTTGGCAAACAGAGTCATGCTACGTTGGTTTTGTGTCTCGGACTGATGCCGAAGCATGGGCTCACGTGGCAGAAGAGGAGGGCATGTAAGTTGGACCAAAACAACTTTGGTGATGCATATTTTTGAGGTTTATTTCCGATCGTGTGGTTTCCTCATTCATCTTCCCAACAAGTCTAACAACCCTCGATTCCGAGTCCCACAATAATTGATATGTTAACAACAGTGGATGGGTCAAAACTGGTGTTGAATATTTCTCCCATCGGCCTACATATATGGAAGAGCATTATATTCATTGGTTATTTTTTACTAGCGTGTACAAGTTTTCGGATTAGGAAAAAGTTTAATTTTCGCCCTCTTCATTCTAGGCAAACTGAGTCATGCTGCGCTGGTTTTGTATCTTGGCCTGATGCCGAAGCGTGGGCTCAAGTGGCAGAAGAGGAGGGCACGTAAGTTGGGCCATAACAACTTTGGTGACGCATATTTTTGAGGTTTCGTTCAATGGTATAGTTTCCTCATACATATTCCCAACAAATCCAACAACCCTTAATTCCGTGTCCCACAACAATTGATATGTTAACAACAGTGGATGGATCAAAACCTGTATTGAATTAAGTTTCTCCCATCGACGTACATATATGGGAAAGCATTATATTCATTGGTTCCTACTTACTAGCGTGTACAAGTTTTCGGATTAGGAAAAAGTTTAATATTCGCCCTCTTCGGTCTAGGCAAACTGACTCATGCTATGTTGGTTTTGTGTCTCGGACTGATGCCGAAGCGTGGGCTCACGTGGCAGAAGAGGAGGGCATGTAAGTTGGGCCAAAAACAACTTTGGTGACGCATATTTTTGAGGTTTCGTTCCTATGGTGTGGTTTCCTCATTCATCATACCAACAGGTCCAACAACCCTCGTTTCCGAGTCCCACAACAATTGATATGTTAACAACAGTGGATGGAACAAAATTTGTATTGAATTAAGTTTCTCCCATCGGCCCACATATATGGAAAAACATTATATTCATTGGTTCTTACTTACTAGCGTGTACAAGTTTTTGGATTAGGAAAAAGTTTAATTTTTGCCCTCTTCAGTCTATGCAAACTGAGTCATGCTACGCTGGTTTTGTATCTCGTCCTGATGCCGAAGCATGGGCACAAGTGGCAGAAGATGAGGGCATGTAAGTCAGGCCAAAACAACTTTGGTGATGCATATTTTTGAGGTTTCTTTCCTATGGTGTGGTTTCCTCATTCATCATACTAACGTGTCCAGCAACCCTCGATTCTGAGTCCCACAACAATTGATATGTTAACAACAATGGACGGATCAAAACCTGTATTGAATTAAGTTTCTCCCATCGGCCTACATATATGGAAAAGCATTATATTCATTGGTTCTTACTTACTAGCGTGTACAAGTTTTCGGATTAGGAAAAAGTTTAATTTTTGCCCTCTTCAGTCTTGGCAAACAGAGTCATGCTACGTTGGTTTTGTGTCTCGGACTGATGCCGAAGCATGGGCTCACGTGGCAGAAGAGGAGGGCATGTAAGTTGGACCAAAACAACTTTGGTGATGCATATTTTTGAGGTTTATTTCCGATCGTGTGGTTTCCTCATTCATCTTCCCAACAAGTCCAACAACCCTCGATTCCGAGTCCCACAATAATTGATATGTTAACAACAGTGGATGGGTCAAAACTGGTGTTGAATATTTCTCCCATCGGCCTACATATATGGAAAAGCATTATATTCATTGGTTATTTTTTACTAGCGTGTACAAGTTTTCGGATTAGGAAAAAGTTTAATTTTCGCCCTCTTCAGTCTAGGCAAACTGAGTCATGCTGCGCTGGTTTTGTATCTTGGCCTGATGCCGAAGCATGGGCTCAAGTGGCAGAAGAGGAGGGCACGTAAGTTGGGCCATAACAACTTTGGTGACGCATATTTTTGAGGTTTCGTTCAATGGTATGGTTCCCTCATACATATTCCCAACAAATCCAACAACCCTTAATTCCGTGTCCCACAACAATTGATATGTTAACAACAGTGGATGGATCAAAACCTGTATTGAATTAAGTTTCTCCCATCGGCGTACATATATGGAAAAGCATTATATTCATTGGTTCCTACTTACTAGCGTGTACAAGTTTTCGGATTAGGAAAAAGTTTAATATTCGCCCTCTTCAGTCTAGGCAAACTGAGTCATGCTGTGCTAGTTTTGTATCTTGGCCTGATGCCGAAGCGTGGGCTCAAGTGGCAGAAGAGGAGGGCACGTAAGTTGGGCCATAACAACTTTGGTGACGCATATTTTTGAGGTTTCGTTCAATGGTATGGTTCCCTCATACATATTCCCAACAAATCCAACAACCCTCGATTCTGAGTCCCACAACAATTGATATGTTAACAACAGTGGACGGATCAAAACCTGTATTGAATTAAGTTTCTCCCATCGGCCTACATATATGGAAAAGCATTATATTCATTGGTTCTTACTTACTAGCGTGTACAAGTTTTCGGATTAGGAAAAAGTTTAATTTTTGCCCTCTTCAGTCTTGGCAAACAGAGTCATGCTACGTTGGTTTTGTGTCTCGGACTGATGCCGAAGCATGGGCTCACGTGGCAGAAGAGGAGGGCATGTAAGTTGGACCAAAACAACTTTGGTGATGCATATTTTTGAGGTTTATTTCCGATCGTGTGGTTTCCTCATTCATCTTCCCAACAAGTCCAACAACCCTCGATTCCGAGTCCCACAATAATTGATATGTTAACAACAGTGGATGGGTCAAAACTGGTGTTGAATATTTCTCCCATCGGCCTACATATATGGAAAAGCATTATATTCATTGGTTATTTTTTACTAGCGTGTACAAGTTTTCGGATTAGGAAAAAGTTTAATTTTCGCCCTCTTCAGTCTAGGCAAACTGAGTCATGCTGCGCTGGTTTTGTATCTTGGCCTGATGCCGAAGCATGGGCTCAAGTGGCAGAAGAGGAGGGCACGTAAGTTGGGCCATAACAACTTTGGTGACGCATATTTTTGAGGTTTCGTTCAATGGTATGGTTCCCTCATACATATTCCCAACAAATCCAACAACCCTTAATTCCGTGTCCCACAACAATTGATATGTTAACAACAGTGGATGGATCAAAACCTGTATTGAATTAAGTTTCTCCCATCGGCGTACATATATGGAAAAGCATTATATTCATTGGTTCCTACTTACTAGCGTGTACAAGTTTTCGGATTAGGAAAAAGTTTAATATTCGCCCTCTTCAGTCTAGGCAAACTGAGTCATGCTGTGCTAGTTTTGTATCTTCGCCTGATGCCGAAGCGTGGGCTCAAGTGGCAGAAGAGGAGGGCACGTAAGTTGGGCCATAACAACTTTGGTGACGCATATTTTTGAGGTTTCGTTCAATGGTATGGTTCCCTCATACATATTCCCAACAAATCCAACAACCCTTAATTCCGTGTCCCACAACAATTGATATGTTAACAACAGTGGATGGATCAAAACCTGTATTGAATTAAGTTTCTCCCATCGGCGTACATATATGGAAAAGCATTATATTCATTGGTTCCTACTTACTAGCGTGTACAAGTTTTCGGATTAGGAAAAAGTTTAATATTCGCCCTCTTCGGTCTAGGCAAACTGACACATGCTACGTTGGTTTTGTGTCTCGGACTGATGCCGAAGCGTGGGCTCACGTGGCAGAAGAGGAGGGCATGTAAGGTGGGCCAAAACAACTTTGGTGATGCATATTTTTGAGGTTTCGTTCCTATGGTGTGGTTTCCTCATTCATCATACCAACAAGTCCAACTACCCTCGTTTCCGACTCCCACAACAATTGATATGTTAACAACAGTGGATGGAACTAAATTTGTATTGAATTAAGTTTCTCCCATCGGCCTACATATATGGAAAAGCATTATATTCATTGGTTCGTACTTACTAGCGTGTACAAGTTTTTGGATTAGGAAAAAGTTTAATTTTCGCCCCCTTCAGTCTATGCAAACTGAGTCATGCTACGCTGGTTTTGTATCTCGTCCTGATGCCGAAGCGTGGGCTCAAGTGGCAGAAGATGAGGGCATGTAAGTCGGGCCAAAACAACTTTGGTGATGCATATTTTTGAGGTTTCTTTCCTATGGTGTGGTTTCCTCATTCATCATACTAACGTGTCCAGCAACCCTCGATTCTGAGTCCCACAACAATTGATATGTTAACAACAATGGACGGATCAAAACCTGTATTGAATTAAGTTTCTCCCATCGGCCTACATATATGGAAAAGCATTATATTCATTGGTTCTTACTTACTAGCGTGTACAAGTTTTCGGATTAGGAAAAAGTTTAATTTTTGCCCTCTTCAGTCTTGGCAAACAGAGTCATGCTACGTTGGTTTTGTGTCTCGGACTGATGCCGAAGCATGGGCTCACGTGGCAGAAGAGGAGGGCATGTAAGTTGGACCAAAACAACTTTGGTGATGCATATTTTTGAGGTTTATTTCCGATCGTGTGGTTTCCTCATTCATCTTCCCAACAAGTCCAACAACCCTCGATTCCGAGTCCCACAATAATTGATATGTTAACAACAGTGGATGGGTCAAAACTGGTGTTGAATATTTCTCCCATCGGCCTACATATATGGAAAAGCATTATATTCATTGGTTATTTTTTACTAGCGTGTACAAGTTTTCGGATTAGGAAAAAGTTTAATTTTCGCCCTCTTCAGTCTAGGCAAACTGAGTCATGCTGCGCTGGTTTTGTATCTTGGCCTGATGCCGAAGCATGGGCTCAAGTGGCAGAAGAGGAGGGCACGTAAGTTGGGCCATAACAACTTTGGTGACGCATATTTTTGAGGTTTCGTTCAATGGTATGGTTCCCTCATACATATTCCCAACAAATCCAACAACCCTTAATTCCGTGTCCCACAACAATTGATATGTTAACAACAGTGGATGGATCAAAACCTGTATTGAATTAAGTTTCTCCCATCGGCGTACATATATGGAAAAGCATTATATTCATTGGTTCCTACTTACTAGCGTGTACAAGTTTTCGGATTAGGAAAAAGTTTAATATTCGCCCTCTTCAGTCTAGGCAAACTGAGTCATGCTGTGCTAGTTTTGTATCTTGGCCTGATGCCGAAGCGTGGGCTCAAGTGGCAGAAGAGGAGGGCACGTAAGTTGGGCCATAACAACTTTGGTGACGCATATTTTTGAGGTTTCGTTCAATGGTATGGTTCCCTCATACATATTCCCAACAAATCCAACAACCCTCGATTCTGAGTCCCACAACAATTGATATGTTAACAACAGTGGACGGATCAAAACCTGTATTGAATTAAGTTTCTCCCATCGGCCTACATATATGGAAAAGCATTATATTCATTGGTTCTTACTTACTAGCGTGTACAAGTTTTCGGATTAGGAAAAAGTTTAATTTTTGCCCTCTTCAGTCTTGGCAAACAGAGTCATGCTACGTTGGTTTTGTGTCTCGGACTGATGCCGAAGCATGGGCTCACGTGGCAGAAGAGGAGGGCATGTAAGTTGGACCAAAACAACTTTGGTGATGCATATTTTTGAGGTTTATTTCCGATCGTGTGGTTTCCTCATTCATCTTCCCAACAAGTCCAACAACCCTCGATTCCGAGTCCCACAATAATTGATATGTTAACAACAGTGGATGGGTCAAAACTGGTGTTGAATATTTCTCCCATCGGCCTACATATATGGAAAAGCATTATATTCATTGGTTATTTTTTACTAGCGTGTACAAGTTTTCGGATTAGGAAAAAGTTTAATTTTCGCCCTCTTCAGTCTAGGCAAACTGAGTCATGCTGCGCTGGTTTTGTATCTTGGCCTGATGCCGAAGCATGGGCTCAAGTGGCAGAAGAGGAGGGCACGTAAGTTGGGCCATAACAACTTTGGTGACGCATATTTTTGAGGTTTCGTTCAATGGTATGGTTCCCTCATACATATTCCCAACAAATCCAACAACCCTTAATTCCGTGTCCCACAACAATTGATATGTTAACAACAGTGGATGGATCAAAACCTGTATTGAATTAAGTTTCTCCCATCGGCGTACATATATGGAAAAGCATTATATTCATTGGTTCCTACTTACTAGCGTGTACAAGTTTTCGGATTAGGAAAAAGTTTAATATTCGCCCTCTTCAGTCTAGGCAAACTGAGTCATGCTGTGCTAGTTTTGTATCTTCGCCTGATGCCGAAGCGTGGGCTCAAGTGGCAGAAGAGGAGGGCACGTAAGTTGGGCCATAACAACTTTGGTGACGCATATTTTTGAGGTTTCGTTCAATGGTATGGTTCCCTCATACATATTCCCAACAAATCCAACAACCCTTAATTCCGTGTCCCACAACAATTGATATGTTAACAACAGTGGATGGATCAAAACCTGTATTGAATTAAGTTTCTCCCATCGGCGTA
The DNA here is from genome assembly GCA_022530915.1 of Paspalum notatum. Taxonomy (NCBI): domain Eukaryota; kingdom Viridiplantae; phylum Streptophyta; class Magnoliopsida; order Poales; family Poaceae; genus Paspalum; species Paspalum notatum. Next base: position 8,113,325 of record CM039683.1, read on the forward strand.
CATATATGGAAAAGCATTATATTCATTGGTTCCTACTTACTAGCGTGTACAAGTTTTCGGATTAGGAAAAAGTTTAATATTCGCCCTCTTCGGTCTAGGCAAACTGACACATGCTACGTTGGTTTTGTGTCTCGGACTGATGCCGAAGCGTGGGCTCACGTGGCAGAAGAGGAGGGCATGTAAGGTGGGCCAAAACAACTTTGGTGATGCATATTTTTGAGGTTTCGTTCCTATGGTGTGGTTTCCTCATTCATCATACCAACAAGTCCAACTACCCTCGTTTCCGACTCCCACAACAATTGATATGTTAACAACAGTGGATGGAACTAAATTTGTATTGAATTAAGTTTCTCCCATCGGCCTACATATATGGAAAAGCATTATATTCATTGGTTCGTACTTACTAGCGTGTACAAGTTTTTGGATTAGGAAAAAGTTTAATTTTCGCCCCCTTCAGTCTATGCAAACTGAGTCATGCTACGCTGGTTTTGTATCTCGTCCTGATGCCGAAGCGTGGGCTCAAGTGGCAGAAGATGAGGGCATGTAAGTCGGGCCAAAACAACTTTGGTGATGCATATTTTTGAGGTTTCTTTCCTATGGTGTGGTTTCCTCATTCATCATACCAACAAGTGCAACAACCCTCGTTTCCGAGTCCCACAACAATTGATATGTTAACAACAATGGACAGATCAAAACCTGTATTCAATTAAGTTTCTCCCATCGGCGTACATATATGGAAAAGCATTATATTCATTGGTTCCTACTTACAAGCGTGTACAAGTTTTTGGATTAGGAAAAGTTTAATTTTCGCCCTCTTCAGTCTAGGCAAACTGAGTCATGCTGCGTTGGTTTTGTATCTCGGACTGATGCCGAAGCGTGGGCTCACCTGGCAGAAGAGGAGGGCATGTAAGTTGGGCCAAAACAACTTTGGTGATGCATATTTTTGATATTTCTTTCCTATGGTGTGGATTCATCATACCAACAAGTCCAACAACCCTCATTTCCCAGTCCCACAACAATTGATATGTTAACAACAGTGGATGGATCAAAACTGGTATTGAATTAAGTTTCTCCCATCGGCCTACATAGAAAAGCATTATATTCATTGGTTCTTGCTTACTAGCGTGTACAAGTTTTCGGATTAGGAAAAAGTTTAATTTTCGCCCTCTTCAGTCTAGGCAAACTGAGTCATGCTGCGCTGGTTTTGTATCTCGTCCTGATGCCGAAGTGTGGGCTTAAGTGGCAGAAGATGAGGGCATGTAAGTTTGGCCAAAACAACTTTCGTGATGCATATTTTTGAAGTTTCTTTCCTATGGTGTGGATTCATCATACCAACAAGTCCAACAACCCTCGTTTCCCAGTCCCACAATAATTGATATGTTAACAACAGTGGATGGATCAAAACTGGTATTGAATTAAGTTTCTCCCATCGGCCTACATATATGGAAAATCATTATATTCATTGGTTCTTACTTACTAGCGTGTACAAGTTTTCGGATTAGGAAAAAGTTTAATTTTCGCCCTCTTCAGTCAAGGCAAACTGAGTCATGCTGTGCTGGTTTTGTATCTCATCCTGATGCCGAAGCGCGGGCTCAAGTGGCAGGAGAAGAGGGCACGTAAGTTGGGCCAAAACAACTTTGGTGATGCATATTTTTGAGGTTTCTTTCCTATGGTGTGTTTTCCTCATTCATCATTCCAACATGTCCAACAACCCTCGATTCTGAGCCCCACAACAATTGATATGTTAACAATAGTGGATGGATCAAAACCTGTATTGAATTAAGTTTCTCCCATCGGCCTACATTTATGGAAAAGCATTATATTCATTGGTTCCTACTTACTAGCGTGTACAAGTTTTCGGATTAGGAAAAAGTTTAATTTTCGCCCTCTTGAGTCTAGGCAAACTGAGTCATGCTACGTTGGTTTTGTAATTCGGACTGATGCCGAAGCATGGGCTCACGTGGCAGAAGAGGAGGGCATGTAAGTTGGGCCAAAACAACTTTGGTGATGCTTACTTACTAGCGTGTACAAGTTTTCGGATTAGGAAAAAGTTTAATTTTCGCCCTCTTCAGTGTAGGCAAACTAAGTCATGCTGCGTTGGTTTTGTATCTCGGACTGATGCCGAAGCGTGGGCTCTCGTGGCAGAAGAGGAGGGCATGTAAGTTGGGCCAAAACAACTTTGCTGATGCATATTTTTGATGTTTCTTTCCTATGGTGTGGATTCATCATACCAACAAGTCCAACAACCCTCATTTCCCAGTCCGACAACAATTGATATGTTAACAACAGTGGATGGATCAAAACTGGTATTGAATTAAGTTTCTCCCATCGGCCTACATATATGGAAAAGCATTATATTCATTGGTTTTTACTTACTAGCGTGTACAAGTTTTCGGATTAGGCAAAAGTTTAATTTTCGCCCTCTTCAGTCTAGGCAAAGAAGTGATGCTGCGCTGGTTTTGTATCTTGTCCTGATGCCGAAGTGTGGGCTTAAGTGGCAGAAGATGAGGGCATGTAAGTTGGGCCAAAACAACTTTGGTGATGCATATTTTTGAAGTTTATTTCCTATGGTGTGGATTCATCATACCAACAAGTCCAACAACCCTCGTTTCCCAGTCCCACAACAATTGATATGTTAACAACAGTGGATGGATCAAAACTGGTATTGAATTAAGTTTCTCCCATCGGCCTACATATAAGGAAAACCATTATATTCATTGGTTCTTACTTACTAGCGTGTACAAGTTTTCGGATTAGGAAAAAGTTTAATTTTCGCCCTCTTCAGTCAAGGCAAACTGAGTCATGCTGTGCTGGTTTTGTATCTCATCCTGATGCCGAAGCGCGGGCTCAAGTGGCAGAAGAAGAGGGCACGTAAGTTGGGCCAAAACAACTTTGGTGATGCATATTTTTGAGGTTTCTTTCCTATGGTGTGTTTTCCTCATTCATCATTCCAACATGTCCAACAACCCTCGATTCTGAGCCCCACAACAATTGATATGTTAACAACGATGGATGGATCAAAACCTGTATTGAATTAAGTTTCTCCCATCGGCCTACATATATGGAAAAGCATTATATTCATTGGTTCCTACTAACTAGCGTGTACAAGTTTTTGGATTAGGAAAAAGTTTAATTTTCGCCCTCTTCAGTCTAGGCAAACTGAGTCATGCTGCGTTGGTTTTGTAATTTGGACTGATGCCGAAGCGTGGGCTCACGTGGCAGAAGAGGAGGGCATGCAAGTTGGGCCAAAACAACTTTGGTGATGCTTACTTACTAGCGTGTGCAAGTTTTCGGATTAGGACAAAGTTTAATCTTCGCCCTCTTCAGTCTAGGCAAACTATGTGATGCTGCGTTGGTTTTGTATCTTGGACTGATGCCGAAGCGTGGGCTCACGTGGCAGAAGAGGAGGGCATGTAAGTTGGGCCAAAACAATTTTGGTGATGCTTACTTACTAGCGTGTACAAGTTTTCGAATTAGGAAAAAGTTTAATTTTCGCCCTCTTTAGTCTAGGCAAACTGAGTCATGCTGCGTTGGTTTTGTAATTCGGACTGATGCCGAAGCGTGGGCTCACGTGGCAGAAGAGGAGGGCATGTAAGTTGGGCCAAAACAACTTTGGTGATGCTTACTTACTAGCGTGTACAAGTTTTCGGATTAGGAAAAAGTTTAATTTTCGCCCTCTTCAGTCTAGGCAAACTAAGTGATGCTGCGTTGGTTTTGTATCTCAGACTGATGCCGAAGCGTTGGCTCGTGTGGCAGAAGAGGAGGGCATGTAAGTTGGGCCAAAACAACTTTGGTGATGCATATTTTTGATGTTTCTTTCCTATGGTGTGGATTCATCATACCAACAAGTCCAACAACCCTCATTTCCCAGTCCCACAACAATTGATATGTTAACAACAGTGGATGGATCAAAACTGGTATTGAATTAAGTTTCTCCCATCGGCCTACATATATGGAAAAGCATTATATTCATTGGTTTTTACTTACTAGCGTGTACAAGTTTTCGGATTAGGCAAAAGTTTAATTTTCGCCCTCTTCAGTCTAGGCAAAGAAGTGATGCTGCGCTGGTTTTGTATCTTGTCCTGATGCCGAAGTGTGGGCTTAAGTGGCAGAAGATGAGGGCATGTAAGTTGGGCCTAAACAACTTTGGTGATGCATATTTTTGAAGTTTATTTCCTATGTTGTGGATTCATCATACCAAAAGTCCAACAACCCTCGTTTCCCAGTCCCACAACAATAGATATGTTAACAACAGTGGATGGATCAAAACTGGTATTGAATTAAGTTTCTCCCATCGGCCTACATATATGGAAAACCATTATATTCATTGGTTCTTATTTACTAGCGTGTACAAGTTTTCGGATTAGGAAAAAGTTTAATTTTCGCCCTCTTCAGTCATGGCAAACTGAGTCATGCTGTTCTGGTTTTGTATCTCATCCTGATGCCAAAGCGCGGGCTCAAGTGGCAGAAGAAGAGGGCACGTAAGTTGGGACAAAACAACTTTGGTGATGCATATTTTTGAGGTTTCTTTCCTATGGTGTGTTTTCCTCATTCATCATACCAACATGTCCAACAACCCTCGATTCTGAGCCCCACAACAATTGATATGTTAACAACAGTGGATGGATCAAAACCTGTATTGAATTAAGTTTCTCCCATCGGCCTACATATATGGAAAAGCATTATATTCATTGGTTCCTACTTACTAGCGTGTACAAGTTTTCGGATTAGGAAAAAGTTTAATTTTCGCCCTCTTCAGTCTAGGCAAACTGAGTCATGCTGCTTTGGTTTTGTAATTCGGACTGATGCCGAAGCGTGGCTCACGTGGCAGAAGAGGAGGGCATGTAAGTTGGGCCAAAACAACTTTTGTGATGCTTACTTACTAGCGTGTACAAGTTTTCGGATTAGGAAAAAGTTTAATTTTCGCCCTCTTCAGTCGAGGCAAACTAAGTCATGCTGCGTTGGTTTTGTATCTCGGACTGATGCCGAAGCGTGGGCTCACGTGGCAGAAGAGGACGGCATGTAAGTTGGGCCAAAACAACTTTGGTGATGCATATTTTTGATGTTTCTTTCCTATGGTGTGGATTCCTCATTCATCATACCAACAAGTCCAACAACCCTCGATTTCGAGCCCCACAACAATTGATATGTTAACAAGAGTGGATGGATCAAAACCTGTATTGAATTAAGTTTCTCCCATTGGCGTACATATATGGAAAAGCATTATATTCATTGGTTCCTACTTACTAGCGTGTACAAGTTTTCGGATTAGTAAAAAGTTTAATTTTCGCCCTCTTCAGTCTAGGCAAACTAGGTCATGCTGCGTTGGTTTTGTAATTCGGACTGATGCCGAAGCGTGGGCTCACGTGGCACAAGAGGAGGGCATGTAAGTTGGGCCAAAACAACTTTGGTGATGCTTACTTACTAGCGTGTACAAGTTTTCGGATTAGAAAAAAGTTTAATTTTCGCCTCTTCAGTCTAGGCAAACTGAGTCATGCTGCACTGGTTTTGTATCTCGTCCTGATGCCGAAGCATGGGCTCAAGTGGCAGAATATGTGGGCATGTAAGTTGGGCCAAAACAACTTTGGTGATGCATATTTTTGGGATTTCTTTCCTATGGTGTGGTTTCCTCATTCATCATACCAACAAGTCCAACAACCCTCGATTCCGAGTCCCACAACAATTGATATGTTAACAACAGTGGATGGATCAAAACCTGTATTGAATTAAGTTTCTCCCTTCGGCCAACATATATGGAAAATCGTTATATTCAATGGTTCCTACTTACTAGCGTGTACAAGTTTTCGGATTAGGAAAAAGTTTAATTTTCGCCCTCTTCAGTCTAGGCAAACTAAGTCATGCTATGTTGGTTTTGTATATCGAACTGATGCCGAAGCGTGGGCTCACGTGGCAGAACAGGAGGGCATGTAAGTTGGGCCAAAACAACTTTGGTGATGCATATTTTTGAGGTTTCTTTCCTATGGTGTGGATTCATCATACCGACAAGTCCAACAACCCTCATTTCCCAGTCCCACAACAATTGATATGTTAACAACAGTGGATGGATCAAAACTGGTATTGAATTAAGTTTCTCCCATCGGCCAACATATATGGAAAAGCATTATATTCATTGGTTCTTACTTACTAGCGTGTACAAGTTTTCGGATGAGGAAAATGTTTAATTTTCGCCCTCTTCAGTCTAGGCAAACTGAGTCATGCTGCGTTGGTTTTGTATCTGGTCCTGATGCCGAAGCGTGGGCTCAAGTGGCAGAAGATGTGGGTATGTAAGTTGGGCCAAAACAACTTTGGTGATGCATATTTTTGAGGTTTCTTTCCTATGGTGTGGTTTCCTCATTCATCATACCAACAAGTCCAACAACCCTCGATTCCGAGTACCACAACAGTTGATGTGTTAACAACAGTGGATGGATCAAAACTGGTAATGATTTAAGTTTCTCCCATCGGCCTACATATATGGAAAAGCATTATATTCATTGGTTCTTACTTACTCGCGTGTACAAGTTTTCGGATTAGGAAAAAGTTTAATTTTCGCCCCCTCCAGTCTAGCCAAACTGAGTCATGCTGTGCTGGTTTTGTATCTCATCCTGATGCCGAAGCGCAGGCTCAAGTGGCAGAAGAAGAGGGCATGTAAATTGGGCTAAAACATCTTTGGTGATGCATATTTTTGAGGTTTGTTTCCTATGGTGTGTTTTCCTCATTCATCATTCCGACATGTCCAACAACCCTATATTCTGAGCCCCACAACAATTGATATGTTACCAACAGTGGATGGATCAAAACCTGTCTTGAATTATCTTTCTCCAATCGGCCTATATATATGGAAAAGCATTATATTCATTGGTTCCTACTTACTATCGTGTACAAGTTTTCGGATTAGGAAAAAGTTTAATTTTCGCCCTCTTCAGTCTAGGCAAACTGAGTCATGCTGCGTTGGTTTTGTATTTCGGACTGATGCCGAAGCGTGGGCTCACGTGGCAGAAGAGGAGGGCATGTAAGTTGGGCCAAAACAACTTTGGTGATGCATATTTTTGAGGTTTCGTTCCTATGGTGTGGTTTTCTCATTGATCTTCCCAACAGGTCCAACAACCCTCGATTCCGAGTCCCACAACATTTAATATGTTAACAACAGCGGATGGATCAAAACCTGTATTGAATTAAGTTTCTCCCATCGGCCTACATAGATGGAAAAGCAATATATTCATTGGTTCCTGCGTACTAGCGTGTACAAGTTTTTGGATTAGGAAGAAGTTTAATTCTCGCCCTCTTCAGTCTAGGCAAACGGAGTCATGCTGCACAGGTTTTGTGTCTCGGACTGTTGCTGAAGCGTGGGCTCAAGTGGCAGAAGAGGAGGGCATGCAAATTTGGCCAATTCCTATGGTGTGGTTTCCTCATTCATCTTGCCAACAAGTCCAACAACCCTCGATTCCGAGTCCCACAACATTTGATATGTTAACAACAGCGGATGGATCAAAACCTGTATTGAATTAAGTTTCTCCCATCAGCCTACATATATGGAAAAGCTTTATATTCATTGGTTCCTACTAACTAGAGTGTAAAAGTTTTTGGATTAGGAAAAAGTTTGGCTCAAGTGGCAGAAGAGGAGGGCATGTAAATTGGGCCAAAACAACTTTGGTGATGCATATCTTTAGGTTTCATTCCTATGGTGTGGTTTCCTCATTCATATTCCCAACAAGTCCAACAACACTCGATTCTGAGTCCCACAAAAAATGATATGTTAACAACAGTGGATGGAATAAAACCTGTGTTGATTTATGTTTCTCCCATCGGCCTACATATATGGAAAAGCATTATATTCATTGGTTCTTACTTACTAGCGCGTACAAGTTTTTGGATTAGGAAAAAGTTTAATTTTCGCCCTCTTCAGTCTAGGCAAACTGAGTCATGCTGCGCTTATTTTGTATCTCGTCCTGATGCCGAAGCGTGGGCTCAAGTGGCAGAAGATGAGGACAAGTAAGTTGGGCCAAAACAACTTTGGTGATGCATATTTTTGAGGTTTCTTTCCTATGGTGTGGTTTCCTCATTCATCATTCCAAGATGTCCAACAACCCTCAATTCTGAGTCCCACAACAATTGAAATGTTAATAACAGTGGAAGGATCAAAACCTATATTGAATTAAGTTTCTCCCATCGGCCTACATATACGGAAAAACATTATATTCATTGGTTCCTACTTACTAGCGTGTACAAGTTTTCGGATTAGGAAAAAGTTTAATTTTCGCCCTCTTCAGTCTAGGCAAACTGAGTCATGCTGCGTTGGTTTTGTATTTCGGATTGATGCCGAAGCGTGGGCTCACGTGGCAGAAGAGGAGGGCATGTAAGTTGGGCCAAAACAACTTTGGTGATGCATATTTTTGAGGTTTCGTTCCTATGGTGTGGTTTTCTCATTCATCTTCCCAACAGGTCCAACAACCCTCGATTCCGAGTCCCACAACATTTGATATGTTAACAACAGTGGATGGATCAAAACCTGTATTGAATTAAGTTTCTCCCATCGGCCTACATAGATGGAAAAGCAATATATTCATTGGTTCCTGCTTACTAGCGTGTACAAGTTTTTGGATTAGGAAGAAGTTTAATTCTCGCCCTCTTCAGTCTAGGCAAACGGAGTCATGCTGCACAGGTTTTGTGTCTCGGACTGTTGCTGAAGCGTGGGCTCAAGTGGCAGAAGAGGAGGGCATGCAAATTTGGCCAATTCCTATGGTGTGATTTCCTCATTCATCTTGCCAACAAGTCGAACAACCCTCGATTCCGAGTCCCACAACATTTGATGTGTTAACAACAGCGGATGGATCAGAACCTGTATTGAATTAAGTTTCTCCCATCAGCCTACATATATGGAAAAGCTTTATATTCATTGGTTCCTACTAACTAGAGTGTAAAAGTTTTTGGATTAGGAAAAAGTTTGGCTCAAGTGGCAGAAGAGGAGGGCATGTAAATTGGGCCAAAACAACTTTGGTGATGCATATCTTTAGGTTTCATTCCTATGGTGTGGTTTCCTCATTCATATTCCCAACAAGTCCAACAACACTCGATTCTGAGTCCCACAAAAAATGATATGTTAACAACAGTGGATGGAATAAAACCTGTGTTGATTTAAGTTTCTCCCATCGGCCTACATATATGGAAAAGCATTATATTCATTGGTTCTTACTTACTAGCGCGTACAAGTTTTTGGATTAGGAAAAAGTTTAATTTTCGCCCTCTTCAGTCTAGGCAAACTGAGTCATGCTGCGTTTATTTTGTATCTCGTCCTGATGCCGAAGCGTGGGCTCAAGTGGCAGAAGATGAGGACAAGTAAGTTGGGCCAAAACAACTTTAGTGATGCATATTTTTGAGGTTTCTTTCCTATGGTGTGGTTTCCTCATTCATCATTCCAAGATGTCCAACAACCCTCAATTCTGAGTCCCACAACAATTGAAATGTTAATAACAGTGGAAGGATCAAAACCTATATTGAATTAAGTTTCTCTCATCGGCCTACATATACGGAAAAACATTATATTCATTGGTTCCTACTTACTAGCTTGTTCAAGTTTTCGGATTAGGAAAAAGTTTAATTTTCGCCCTCTTCAGTCTAGGCAAACTGAGTCATGCTGCGTTGGTTTTGTATTTCGGACTGATGCAGAAGCGTGGGCTCACGTGGCAGAAGAGGAGGGCATGTAAGTTGGGCCAAAACAACTTTGGTGATGCATATTTTTGAGGTTTCGTTCCTATGGTGTGGTTTTCTCATTCATCTTCCCAACAGGTCCAACAACCCTCGATTCCGAGTCCCACAACATTTGATATGTTAACAACAGCGGATGGATCAAAACCTGTATTGAATTAAGTTTCTCCCATCGGCCTACATAGATGGAAAAGCAATATATTCATTGGTTCCTGCTTACTAGCGTGTACAAGTTTTTGGATTAGGAAGGAGTTTAATTCTCGCCCTCTTCAGTCTAGGCAAACGGAGTCATGCTGCACAGGTTTTGTGTCTCGAACTGTTGCTGAAGGGTGGGCTCAAGTGGCAGAAGAGGAGGGCATGCAAATTTGGCCAATTCCTATGGTGTGGTTTCCTCATTCATCTTGCCAACAAGTCCAACAACCCTCGATTCCGAGTCCCACAACATTTGATATGTTAACAACAGCGGATGGATCAGAACCTGTATTGAATTAAGTTTCTCCCATCAGCCTACATATATGGAAAAGCTTTATATTCATTGGTTCCTACTAACTAGAGTGTAAAAGTTTTTGGATTAGGAAAAAGTTTGGCTCAAGTGGCAGAAGAGGAGGGCATGTAAATTGGGCCAAAACAACTTTGGTGATGCATATCTTTAGGTTTCATTCCTATGGTGTGGTTTCCTCATTCATATTCCCAACAAGTCCAACAACACTCAATTCTGAGTCCCACAAAAAATGATATGTTAACAACAGTGGATGGAATAAAACCTGTGTTGATTTAAGTTTCTCCCATCGGCCTACATATATGGAAAAGCATTATATTCATTGGTTCTTACTTACTAGCGCGTACAAGTTTTTGGATTAGGAAAAAGTTTAATTTTCGCCCTCTTCAGTCTAGGCAAACTGAGTCATGCTGCGCTTATTTTGTATCTCGTCCTGATGCCGAAGCGTGGGCTCAAGTGGCAGAAGATGAGGACAAGTAAGTTGGGCCAAAACAACTTTAGTGATGCATATTTTTGAGGTTTCTTTCCTATGTTGTGGTTTCCTCATTCATCATTCCAAGATGTCCAACAACCCTCAATTCTGAGTCCCACAACAATTGAAATGTTAATAACAGTGGAAGGATCAAAACCTATATTGAATTAAGTTTCTCCCATCGGCCTACATATACGGAAAAACATTATATTCATTGGTTCCTACTTACTAGCGTGTTCAAGTTTTCGGATTAGGAAAAAGTTTAATTTTCGCCCTCTTCAGTCTAGGCAAACTGAGTCATGCTGCGTTGGTTTTGTATTTCGGACTGATGCAGAAGCGTGGGCTCACGTGGCAGAAGAGGAGGGCATGTAAGTTGGGCCAAAACAACTTTGGTGATGCATATTTTTGAGGTTTCGTTCCTATGGTGTGGTTTTCTCATTCATCTTCCCAACAGGTCCAACAACCCTCGATTCCGAGTCCCACAACATTTGATATGTTAACAACAGCGGATGGATCAAAACCTGTATTGAATTAAGTTTCTCCCATCGGCCTACATAGATGGAAAAGCAATATATTCATTGGTTCCTGCTTACTAGCATGTACAAGTTTTTGGATTAGGAAGAAGTTTAATTCTCGCCCTCTTCAGTCTAGGCAAACGGAGTCATGCTGCACCGGTTTTGTGTCTCGGACTGTTGCTGAAGCGTGGGCTCAAGTGGCAGAAGAGGAGGGCATGCAAATTTGGCCAATTCCTATGGTGTGGTTTCCTCATTCATCTTGCCAACAAGTCCAACAACCCTCGATTCCGAGTCCCACAACATTTGATATGTTAACAACAGCGGATGGATCAGAACCTGTATTGAATTAAGTTTCTCCCATCAGCCTACATATATGGAAAAGCTTTATATTCATTGGTTCCTACTAACTAGAGTGTAAAAGTTTTTGGATTAGGAAAAAGTTTGGCTCAAGTGGCAGAAGAGGAGGGCATGTAAATTGGGCCAAAACAACTTTGGTGATGCATATCTTTAGGTTTCATTCCTATGGAGTGGTTTCCTCATTCATATTCCCAACAAGTCCAACAACACTCAATTCTGAGTCCCACAAAAAATGATATGTTAACAACAGTGGATGGAATAAAACCTGTGTTGATTTAAGTTTCTCCCATCGGCCTACATATATGGAAAAGCATTATATTCATTGGTTCTTACTTACTAGCGCGTACAAGTTTTTGGATTAGGAAAAAGTTTAATTTTCGCCCTCTTCAGTCTAGGCAAACTGAGTCATGCTGCGCTTATTTTGTATCTCGTCCTGATGCCGAAGCGTGGGCTCAAGTGGCACAAGATGAGGACAAGTAAGTTGGGCCAAAACAACTTTAGTGATGCATATTTTTGAGGTTTCTTTCCTATGGTGTGGTTTCCTCATTCATCATTCCAAGATGTCCAACAACCCTCGATTCTGAGTCCCACAACAATTGAAATGTTAATAACAGTGGAAGGATCAAAACCTATATTGAATTATGTTTCTCCCATCGGCCTACATATATGGAAAAACATTATATTCATTGGTTCCTACTTACTAGCCTGTACAAGTTTTCGGATTTGAAAAAAGTTTAATTTTCGCCCTGTTCAGTCTAGGCAAACTTGTAACACCCTAATTTTTGGTTACCTGAAAATCCTTTGCAAAATAAATAATTAAATCCCTTTGTTCATGTGCATGACATCATAATTTTATTTTGTTTTCAAATTAACCAACAAAAATAAAACATAGGAACAACATGTTTGAGCACTCATGTCTTTGCATATTTTTATTGGGTGATTTGCAGTGTTCAAGGTTTGAATTCAAAACCATTTGCATCTCTCCAAAATTTCTCAAATTTCAAACAACCCAAGAAAATTTCTTTTCCTTCTCTTCCTCTCCTTGGGCCCAAACCGCCGCCGGCCCATCCTTCCCTCCTCCTTCTTCTCTCCCCCGCGCGGCCCACTTCCCCGCGGCCCAGTCCCCCTCCCCCTTCTCCTTTCCCCGCCGGCCCAGCTCGCCCACGCCTGGCCGAGCGACCGCGCGACCCAGCCAGCGCGCCGGCCCAGTCGGCGCCTCCCTCTCCCGCGCGCCCTCTCCCTCCCTCTCGCTGACCGCTCGGCCCCGCGTGTCATCCCTCTCCTTCCTCCTTTCCATCCCGAGCGCGCGCCGGACGCAGGGTCCGCGGCGGACTCCCTCTCCGGCCGAGCCCGAACTCCACCCCGCGCCCGCGTTACCCGTTCCGCCTCCGTCTTTCCATTCCGCGCCCGCGCCTTCCTTTCCCTGCTCTCGCCCGCGCCGTGCGCAGCTCGAACTCGGACAGAGTCCGAGCCCGACACTTTCCATCGCGCCGCCCTTTCCTTGCCTCCTCCGCAAGCCTCGGCGTCCGGGCTATATAAGCGGCCGACCCCAATGCCTTGAGCACCCAAAGCCCTAGCCCTAGACCGCCATCGTTGCCCACCGCGCCGCCGTCGATTCACGCAGAGCGCCCGCGGACGCCGCCGCACGTCGCCAACCGCCGTTGCCGCTTCACCGTCGACCACTTCTACACCCGAAGGTTCGCCGTGAGGTGAGGAAGCTTTCGAGCTAACTATAGTCCTCTGTCGCGCACCACGGCTCCGGCAATTGCTCGCCGGAGTTGTGTCACCGCTCCGCCCCGTCGCGCACCGTCCTCTACCCGATGCGCCGTCACCCGAGCTGCCTCCTCTGCTTCGCCGTTTTGTCCTCTTGCTCGTGCGCCCTTCCTCGCTCGCTCTAGCTCACCGGAGCCGCGAGTACGCGGAGCTCCGGCGATCCTCCGCCGCCCCTGTGACCCGCCGCCAGTCAAGCCGCCGCCGAACCCTCCGAACTAATCCAGATCGTTGGACCAAGATCCAACGGCCCAGGTGCCCGCGACCCGGGGTCAAAACCGGTCAGCGTGGCAGTTTTGCAAAAGAGCCCCCGATCTTTTTGTTAATCAACCCGCGGTCCTGGTCAATCCTGGTCAGCGCGGAGTTTTTGCGAAGGAGACCCTGAGCTTTTGGAAAATCAACCCGCAGTCTAATCTATTTCTTTTAAACCCCTGGTTTTCGCAGTTTAGCCCCTGGAGTTTCAAATTCTCTTTATTTTAAGCCTTTAAACTTGTTTTATTCATATCTTTTGCATTTTAACTCTGATTTGAACGATTCTTGAACCTACGGAATCGTAATAAAGTGTAGATTAATTCTAAAACCTTTTTAACCTCTGTTTATGATGTTTGGTGTACTGTTTTAGTTAATTAAATGCTCATTGCTTGTATGTATGCAACGTGTAGCCGACGTTCCGTCCGAGTTTGTCGAGAATCCACCTTGGGAAGTTCCTGAGCAAGTTTTTGCTGAGGAAGGCAAGTATTATTTGACCTATGTCCTATTTTACTTTAATCACATGATCTAGAACCTAATATTGCATGCTCCTAATAAGGATGACTAGCCTCATATACCTTTACAAGTTTTATAAACTGGGAGGGCTGTGATGTTGTAAATTAATTGCTTCCGCTCAACTCACTTTACTTATGTTGCTAATATTGACCAAGTAATGATGAACCTGATGATAAAAGTTTGGTTTTAACAACATGGAGACTTGGGCATGTTTTGTTGGTTTTGCTCAAGTGCTTCGCCCTAAGGATCGGTTCGCCGAGCGACCACCCAGGAAAACAGTACAACCACAAGACTCACATGGGCACTGGGCTTGACTGATTAATTAGATGAACTAGAGTTTTGGCTTACTTTCCTGAAACATGGCGTATGAGGGGTCTGGGGGATATGGGACTTTGCCCTTTGCCAATGAGGTGCAGTTTGATCTGTCACCCTTTGGAACGGAACTCTCATATCTTTAGTTAACTGGAGTAACCTGAAACGAGTGGGCCACAACTCTAGGAATTCTTTGTAAAGGTCTCGTAATGAAACCCTGCCGATTCATCTAAGGTATGAATAAATGGGGCTTTGCAAACCTCGGGCACAATGGGAATCATGACTTGTGGGTAAAGTTGTACAACCTCTCGAGAGTGTTTAAAACTGATATATCAGCCGTGCTCACGGTTAAGAGCGGCCTGGACCCTCACAGATTAGAGTTTCAGCTTCAAGGTGAATGGCTCATGGTGATCATGGTAATGATGATGGATATGGTTATGGTTCATGCTTATCTTTTAAATATGTTTTACTGTCTTTATAATAAAGGGATGGGTTATGCTAATCATTGCTAGTAATTAAAACTTGACTAACTAAAAGCAATTGCTATGCCTGTCCACTATAAAGCCAGTCCACTTTTATCCTAAACGGAATACTTGCTGAGTGCATTATGTACTCATCCTTGCTTGTTTTATATCTGTTGCACCCATTGCAACCGCTGCTCAGATCCAGAAGGAAGTTGTGGTGATCCTAACCAGGAGTTCCAGGACTACGACGAGTTCTAGGCTGGTGTGCCATCCGTCAGTTGCCTGTGGATCACGGTCGTCTTCCGCTGTCGTTTAGTTAACTCGTTTTCGTTCAGATACTCGGTTTCGTTAAAGACATTTATGGTCTGTAATATTGGTTATTACTCCTAAGTTAAAGTACTGGTTGTGTTATTACTTTTGTTTATGCTGTGTATGTGGTTAAACTGATCCTGGCACATACATGGTTAGCACTTGGTTTTGTTTCTAAAACTGGGTGTGACAAAAGTGGTATCAGAGCCGTGCTGACCGTAGGACGCAAGCCTAGAGTAGAACTGGTCGTGATTAAGGATTTTGCTTACCTTTTCTTGCTTTCTCCATTCAAATACTTGCCATATATGCTATTTTGACATCCATACTTGTCTATTTCAATTAAGATCTTCTATATCTACTTATCTATCCCATAATAGAACTGTTTCTCATGTTTGCTTACGATGTGGGCCTGCAGATGTCGACTTTCAAGCGCACTGCCCGCATGCGCGTTGGTGGACGAGGTTATGGCGGACCCAACAGGATCAGATTGCCTACCCCAACCCCACCTTCTCCACCGCCACAAGAGTGGGTAGACCTGACTGAGTCCGAGGAGGAGGACCCAGAGGAGCGTGTCCCTGAGCTGTCCGAAGATGAACCAGAAGAGGAGCCGCAGGAAGAACCCTTGGAGGTGCAGCCACCAGTACCCCCTTCGGCACCGCCGCAGGAGCAACCCCAGGAGGAGCCAGAAGATCCAGCTGTTGACCCTGAAGACCCAGAACAAGATCCAGATGCTGGTAACGCACCCCCATCGGACGATGATGAGGACGACGATGAAGCTGGACCCGTGGTCACCACTACCCACCGCTGGTTCGACTACCCGCTGCCTGTTCCTCGGATGCTGAGGGAAACGCTGGAGATGCTCCACTACGATCAGTTCTGGATCACCTATGTGGGGACTCGCTACCGCCATCCCGTCCTACCTGATGATTGGGACATGACAGTGGAGATCAGCATCCCGGATGAGTTTGGATCCCGCCGGAACATCCACGTCAGGCACGCACCTACTCGCCGCAACAGCCATGAAGCCGCCATCAGTGATGCTGCCAGGGAGGCCTTGACGACGCTGTGCCATGCACACCGTGAAGATATGGCCATCACTTCACGCCGGTACTACCCCTGCCGTTCGGTCGAAAGACTTGATGCCTGGATCGCTAACCCGGAGGCAGAACAGAACCCACGCCTGGAGTCCACTATTGAGTACCTTGCTACCCTCAACACCGACTACAATGCCACCTTGGACAAGTTGGACATGGTGAGGTACGAGAACCGGAAGCTTCGAGCATGGGTTGCACATGGCGTTGAGCCCGCGGAAGAAGAACCTGTAGAAGACCCTGCTGATGCTCCGCGTAGGAAGAAGGCCCGCTACAATGATCCAGAAGCTAGGACCTATATACGGCATCATGAGGACTAGGATGCCACCCCTTTTGTAATAGGTTCTATTAGTATCGATTAGTTAGTTCGGTTAGGCTTAGAACGATTAAAAGTGTGCTCGTTTGCTTATGATTGTGTTTTATGGATGATTTGGTTCTTTGTAATGAGTGCTTAAGTTGTGGGGTGATGTCCACAACTTAGTCTTTTGGTTGGATGCTTAATAAGTTTAATAAAGTTAGTTAGTTTGGGAAAGCCCTGCTCTATCCATATATACGTTCAGATCTTTATCTCATCTGTCTTGGTCACTAATGTTGAATGAGATGTATGGCCAGAAATAAGTACTAATGGTATATTTGGTCCATCAGATGAGTACAGGACGTGGACGTGGTCGTGGCCGTGGAGGTAGAGGAGGTCGCGGAGACGGAGGACTCCCAAATCCACCACCGCCAATGACTATGGAACAACTGATCATGAACCAGACCCAAGTGATACAAGCTCTTGGTCAAGCAGTGGCAGCCATGCACCAGGCGCAGCAGCAACCACCCCCGCCACCACCGCCTCAACCGCGAGACAGGCGCGCAGAATTTATGAAGGGACACCCACCTGTGTTCACTCACTCTGTCGATCCTATGGATGCAGAAGACTGGCTCCGCGCAATAGAACGGGAGCTGGACGTCGCTCAGTGCACCGACCAGGAGAAAGTCCTCTACGGCCCTCACCAGTTACGGGGTGCCGCTCAACAATGGTGGGAATCGTACCGCTTGGCTCATAACAACCCCAACACCATTACCTGGCAGGAGTTCACCGAGAGGTTCAGAGCGCATCATGTTCCAGCTGGTATGATGTCACTGAAGAAAGAAGAGTTCCTGGCACTCACCCAGGGCACCATGACCGTCAGTGAGTATCGAGACAAGTTCCTACAGCTGTCCCGCTACTGTCCCGAGGAGGTTAACACCGACCCCAAGAAGCAGTACCGTTTCCTCAAAGGCTTGGTCGATCCACTCAGGTACCAGCTTATGAACCATACTTTTCCTAACTGCCAGCATCTGATAGACCGAGCTATCGTGACGGAGAATACTCGTCGCGAGATGGAGGAAAAGAAGCGCAAACAGAAGGCACAACAATCTAGCAGCAACACCCGCCCGCGGTTTTCTGGGTCCCAGAACTTTCAGAACCGTCCTACACAGAACTCCGGACAGCAGCAGCCCCAGTTCCAGCGCTACAACAGTAATGGCAACTATCAGCGCCCGAACTATCAGTCTCAGCAGAACAATACCCAAATGCAGCGCTCAAACAATCAAGCTCCCCGCCAACCGACTCCTACCAGTACCCCAGTGAAGACAGGCACGCCAGTACCACCGGGAAGCGCAAATTGCTTCAAATGCGGAGGAACAGGTCACTGGTCTAAGCAATGCCCATATAGAGGTACGCCGCAGCAGACACCACAATCGAGTTCGAAGGCGGGCACCCCCAGCCAAGCTTCCAGCCACGCCAAGATCAACCACATCACCGCGGAGGCTGCCCAGGAAGGTCCAAATGCTGTCGTAGGTACGTTCCTGGTCAATTCCCAACCCGCCTTAGTACTATTCGATACTGGTGCTACGCATTCCTTCGTTACTGCTCAACATGTAGAGAAGTATAATTTGCCTATGATAAAGATGGTAAAATCAATGCTAGTTAGTTCACCTGGGGGAAACATGCGATCCGAGTTCGCTTGCGATGATGCATCCATTAAAATAAGGGGGGTAGATTTTCCAGCATCATTGATAGTTATGAAAGCACAAGGAGTAGATGTTATCCTGGGTATGAATTGGCTGCAAAGATACAACGGGGTAATCTCATGTGCCGAGAGGAAAGTGACTTTGACTACGCCAGCCGGGGAGAACATGGAAGTTCTGATAGACCCACCTCAAGCAGGAGTTAATGCTATTGATGCCACAGCCTTGGAGAACATCAGAGTAGTGTCAGAATTTCCGGATGTCTTCCCAGATTCGTTGCCAGGTATGCCACCTGAACGTGACATTGAATTTTCTATTGAATTAGTACCTGGAACCGCACCTATCTATAAGAAAGCATATAGAATATCTGGTGTCGAATTACTTGAAGTTAAGAAACAAATAGATGAACTATTGGAGAAAGGGTTTATTCGCAAAAGCACCTCACCTTGGGCCTCACCAGTTTTGCTTACCGAAAAGAAAGATGGAACCTTGCGAATGTGTGTCGATTATAGAGGTCTCAATGCCGTTACAGTAAAGAATAAATATCCACTGCCCCGGATTGAAGATTTATTTGATCAGCTCAAAGGTGCCTGTGTATTCTCCAAAATTGACTTACGATCTGGGTATCATCAACTAAGAATCAGACCTTCAGATATACCAAAAACGACGTTCATTAGTCGTTATGGGTTGTATGAATATACAGTTATGTCCTTTGGTTTGACTAATGCCCCAGCCTTCTTTATGTACATGATGAATAGTGTGTTTATGGAATATCTTGATAAGTTTGTGGTGATATTTATCGATGATATTCTGATTTATTCCAAAACTGAAGAGGAACACGAAGAGCATCTAAGATTAGTGTTGCAGAAGCTTAGAGAGCATAAACTTTATGCGAAGTTTAGCAAGTGTGATTTCTGGATTGAGGAGGTTAAGTTTCTAGGTCATGTCATATCCAATGGAGGGATTGCCGTTGATCAAAGTAAGGTATCTGAAGTCCAGAACTGGAAAATCCCAGAGGATGTGAAGGGCATCAGGAGTTTTCTCGGATTAGCTGGTTACTATCGGCGTTTCATTGAAGGGTTTTCCAAGATTGCTAAACCGATGACAGCTCTGTTAGAGAAGAATATTAAATTCCAGTGGACGTCAGCCTGTCAGAAAGCCTTCGAGGAGTTGAAAAAGAGGTTAACCACAGCACCAGTGCTAACTTTTCCAGATATGCATAAGCCTTTTTCAGTATATTGCGATGCTTCACGGCTAGGTTTGGGATGTGTTCTTATGCAAGAAGGCAAGGTTATTGCCTATGCCTCTAGACAACTGAGGGATCATGAGAAGAATTACCCAACTCATGATTTGGAATTAGCCGCAGTGGTGCATGCATTAAAAGTATGGAGGCATTATCTGTTCGGGCAGAAGTGTGATATTTATACTGATCACAAAAGCTTAAAGTATATATTTACCCAGACTGAGTTGAATATGCGGCAAAGACGATGGTTAGAATTAATCAAGGATTATGATCTGGAGATACATTATCATCCTGGCAAGGCAAATGTAGTAGCAGATGCTTTGAGCAGGAAAAGTCAGATCAGTTTGTTGTGGGCAAGAGAGTTGCCGGATGAGTTAGCCATAGAATTCGACCGACTAAGTTTGGGTTTTCTTAATAATACGGAAGGCACCGTCTCCATGGAGTTTGAACCTACGTTGGAACAAGAAATCAGGAAGGGACAACTTAATGATGAGAAAATCAAGGAAATAAAAGAGTTAATCAAGTTAGACAAGGCACCGGGATTCCGAGTGGATGCCGACGGCACGGTATGGCATGGGGATAGGATTTGCGTTCCGAACATAAAGTCTATACGGGATTTAATTCTGAAGGAAGCACATGAGATAGCTTACTCTATCCATCCTGGAAGTGAAAAGATGTACCAAGATCTGAAGCAGAAATTTTGGTGGTACGGCATGAAACGTGAAGTAGTGGAATATGTAGCTTTGTGTGACGTTTGTCAGAGGGTGAAAGCTGAGCATCAAAAGCCCGCTGGATTGTTACAGCCGCTCAAGATTCCAGAATGGAAGTGGGAGGAAATTGGTATGGATTTTATCGTCGGCCTACCGCGTACACAAAGTGGTTTTGATTCTATATGGGTAGTAGTGGACAGATTAACCAAAGTTGCTCACTTTATTCCTGTCAAGACCACTTATTCGGGAGCCAAGTTGGCTGAATTGTATATGTCCAGAATTGTGTGTTTGCATGGGGTACCAAAGAAGATTGTGTCAGATCGTGGAACTCAGTTTACATCTCACTTTTGGAAGCGTTTGCATGAGTCAATGGGCACTAAATTAAATTTTAGTTCAGCATATCATCCACAAACCGATGGGCAGACAGAAAGAACCAACCAGATATTAGAAGATATGTTGAGAGCTTGCGCGATACAATATGGTACTAGTTGGGACAAAAGTTTGCCGTATGCCGAGTTTTCTTATAACAATAGTTATCACGCTAGTATCAAGATGTCACCTTTTCAGGCTTTGTATGGTAGACGATGCAGGACTCCCTTGCATTGGGATCAACCAGGGGAGAAGCAGTTGTTTGGTCCTGGAATCATAGAAGACGCCGAACGACAAGTACGAATGATTCGGGAGAATTTGAGGATTGCTCAAACTAGACAGAAGAGTTATGCAGATAACCGTCGAAGGGATTTGGAATTTGCAGTAGGAGACTATGTGTACTTGAAAGTATCACCTATTCGTGGTCTACGCCGATTCAAGGTGAAAGGGAAATTAGCACCCCGATATATTGGACCTTTTAAAATAATTGACCGTAAGGGAGAAGTTGCATATCAACTGGAATTGCCTGACAGATTATCGGGAGTACACGATGTGTTCCATGTATCTCAGTTGAAGAAGTGTCTGCGAGTGCCTGAAGAGCAGTTGCAGGAGGATGAACTTAATGTGCAGGATGATTTGACCTATACAGAGTATCCAGTCCAAATTTTGGAGACGGCAGAGAGGACTACCAGAAACAGGGTCATAAAGATGTGCAAAGTTAAGTGGAGCCACCATACGGCAGAGGAGGCCACCTGGGAAAGAGAGGATGACCTCAGAGCAGATTACCCGAAACTCTTTGCTAGCCAATCCTAAAATCTCGGGACGAGATTTCTTTAAGGGGGGTAGGTTTGTAACACCCTAATTTTTGGTTACCTGAAAATCCTTTGCAAAATAAATAATTAAATCCCTTTGTTCATGTGCATGACATCATAATTTTATTTTGTTTTCAAATTAACCAACAAAAATAAAACATAGGAACAACATGTTTGAGCACTCATGTCTTTGCATATTTTTATTGGGTGATTTGCAGTGTTCAAGGTTTGAATTCAAAACCATTTGCATCTCTCCAAAATTTCTCAAATTTCAAACAACCCAGGAAAATTTCTTTTCCTTCTCTTCCTCTCCTTGGGCCCAAACCGCCGCCGGCCCATCCTTCCCTCCTCCTTCTTCTCTCCCCCGCGCAGCCCACTTCCCCGCGGCCCAGTCCCCCTCCCCCTTCTCCTTTCCCCGCCGGCCCAGCTCACCCACGCCTGGCCGAGCGACCACGCGGCCCAGCCAGCGCGCCGGCCCAGTCGGCGCCTCCCTCTCCCGCGCGCCCTCTCCCTCCCTCTCGCTGACCGCTCGGCCCCGCGTGTCATCCCTCTCCTTCCTCCTTTCCATCCCGAGCGCGCGCCGGACGCAGGGTCCGCGGCGGACTCCCTCTCCGGCCGAGCCCGAACTCCACCCCGCGCCCGCGTTACCCGTTCCGCCTCCGTCTTTCCATTCCGCGCCCGCGCCTTCCTTTCCCTGCTCTCGCCCGCGCCGTGCGCAGCTCGAACTCGGACAGAGTCCGAGCCCGACACTTTCCATCGCGCCGCCCTTTCCTTGCCTCCTCCGCAAGCCTCGGCGTCCGGGCTATATAAGCGGCCGACCCCAATGCCTTGAGCACCCAAAGCCCTAGCCCTAGACCGCCATCGTTGCCCACCGCGCCGCCGTCGATTCACGCAGAGCGCCCGTGGACGCCGCCGCACGTCGCCAACCGCCGTTGCCGCTTCACCGTCGACCACTTCTACACCCGAAGGTTCGCCGTGAGGTGAGGAAGCTTTCGAGCTAACTATAGTCCTCTGTCGCACACCACGGCTCCGGCAATTGCTCGCCGGAGTTGTGTCACCGCTCCGCCCCGTCGCGCACCGTCCTCTACCCGATGCGCCGTCACCCGAGCTGCCTCCTCTGCTTCGCCGTTTTGTCCTCTTGCTCGTGCGCCCTTCCTCGCTCGCTCTAGCTCACCGGAGCCGCGAGTACGCGGAGCTCCGGCGATCCTCCGCCGCCCCTGTGACCCGCCGCCAGTCAAGCCGCCGCCGAACCCTCCGAACTAATCCAGATCGTTGGACCAAGATCCAACGGCCCAGGTGCCCGCGACCCGGGGTCAAAACCGGTCAGCGTGGCAGTTTTGCAAAAGAGCCCCCGATCTTTTTGTTAATCAACCCGCGGTCCTGGTCAATCCTGGTCAGCGCGGAGTTTTTGCAAAAGAGACCCTGAGCTTTTGGAAAATCAACCCGCAGTCTAATCTATTTCTTTTAAACCCCTGGTTTTTGCAGTTTAGCCCCTGGAGTTTCAAATTCTCTTTATTTTAAGCCTTTAAACTTGTTTTATTCATATCTTTTGCATTTTAACTCCGATTTGAACGATTCTTGAACCTACGGAATCGTAATAAAGTGTAGATTAATTCTAAAACCTTTTTAACCTCTGTTTATGATGTTTGGTGTACTGTTTTAGTTAATTAAATGCTCATTGCTTGTATGTATGCAACGTGTAGCCGACGTTCCGTCCGAGTTTGTCGAGAATCCACCTTGGGAAGTTCCTGAGCAAGTTTTTGCTGAGGAAGGCAAGTATTCTTTGACCTATGTCCTATTTTACTTTAATCACCTGATCTAGAACCTAATATTGCATGCTCCTAATAAGGATGACTAGCCTCATATACCTTTACAAGTTTTATAAACTGGGAGGGCTGTGATGTTGTAAATTAATTGCTTCCGCTCAACTCACTTTACTTATGTTGCTAATATTGACCAAGTAATGATGAACCTGATGATAAAAGTTTGGTTTTAACAACATGGAGACTTGGGCATGTTTTGTTGGTTTTGCTCAAGTGCTTCGCCCTAAGGATCGGTTCGCCGAGCGACCACCCAGGAAAACAGTACAACCACAAGACTCACATGGGCACTGGGCTTGACTGATTAATTAGATGAACTAGAGTTTTGGCTTACTTTCCTGAAACATGGCGTATGAGGGGTCTGGGGGATATGGGACTTTGCCCTTTGCCAATGAGGTGCAGTTTGATCTGTCACCCTTTGGAACGGAACTCTCATATCTTTAGTTAACTGGAGTAACCTGAAACGAGTGGGCCACAACTCTAGGAATTCTTTGTAAAGGTCTCGTAATGAAACCCTGCCGATTCATCTAAGGTATGAATAAATGGGGCTTTGCAAACCTCGGGCACAATGGGAATCATGACTTGTGGGTAAAGTTGTACAACCTCTCGAGAGTGTTTAAAACTGATATATCAGCCGTGCTCACGGTTAAGAGCGGCCTGGACCCTCACAGATTAGAGTTTCAGCTTCAAGGTGAATGGCTCATGGTGATCATGGTAATGATGATGGATATGGTTATGGTTCATGCTTATCTTTTAAATATGTTTTACTGTCTTTATAATAAAGGGATGGGTTATGCTAATCATTGCTAGTAATTAAAACTTGACTAACTAAAAGCAATTGCTATGCCTGTCCACTATAAAGCCAGTCCACTTTTATCCTAAACGGAATACTTGCTGAGTGCGTTATGTACTCATCCTTGCTTGTTTTATATCTGTTGCACCCATTGCAACCGCTGCTCAGATCCAGAAGGAAGTTGTGGTGATCCTAACCAGGAGTTCCAGGACTACGACGAGTTCTAGGCTGGTGTGCCATCCGTCAGTTGCCTGTGGATCACGGTCGTCTTCCGCTGTCGTTTAGTTAACTCGTTTTCGTTCAGATACTCGGTTTCGTTAAAGACATTTATGGTCTGTAATATTGGTTATTACTCCTAAGTTAAAGTACTGGTTGTGTTATTACTTTTGTTTATGCTGTGTATGTGGTTAAACTGATCCTGGCACATACATGGTTAGCACTTGGTTTTGTTTCTAAAACTGGGTGTGACAAAACTGAGTCATGCTGCGTTGGTTTTGTATCTCGGACTGATGCCGAAGCATGGGCTCACGTGGTAGAAGAGGAGGGCATGTAAGTTGGGCCAAAATAACTTTGGTGATGCATATTTTTGAGGTTTCGATCCTATGGTGTGGTTTTCTCATTCATCTTCCCAACAAGTCCAACAACCCTCGATTCCGAGTCCCAGAACAATTGATATGTTAACAAAAGCGGATGGATCAAAACCTGTATTGAATTAAGTTTCTCCCATCGGCCTAAATATATGGAAAAGCATTATATTCATTGGTTCCTGCTTACTAGCGTGTACAAGTTTTTGGATTATGAAAAAGTTCAATTTTCGCCCTCTTCAGTCTAGGCAAAAGTAGTCATGCTGCACAGGTTTTGTGTCTCGGACTGTTGCTGAAGTGTGGGCTCAAGTGGCAGAAGAGGAGGGCATGTAAATTTGGCCAAAACAACTTTGTTGATGCATATTTTTGAGGTTTCGTTCCTATGGTGTGGTTTCCTCATTCATCTTCCCAACAAGTCCAACAACCCTCGATTCCGAGTCCCACAACATTTGATATGTTAATAACAGCGGATGGATCAAAACCTGTATTGAATTAAGTTTCTCCCATCAGCCTACATATATGGAAAAGCATTATATTCATTGGTTCCTACTAACTAGCATGTAAAAGTTTTTGGATTAGAAAAAAGTTTAATTTTCGCCCTCTTCAGTCTAGGCAAATGGAGTCATGCTGCACTGGTTTTGTATCTCGGACAGTTGCCGAAGCGTGGGCTCAAGTGGCAGAAGAGGAGGGCATATAAATTGGGCCAAAACAACTTTGCTGATGCATATTTTTAGGTTTCGTTCCTATGGTGTGGTTTCCTCATTCATATTCCCAACAAGTCCAACAACCCTCGATTCCGAGTCCCACAACAAATGATATGTTAACAACAGTGGATGGAACAAAACTTGTGTTGAATTAAGTTTCTCCCATCGGCCTACATATATGAAAAGCATTATATTCATTGGTTCTTACTTACAAGCGTGTACAAGTTTTTGGATTAGGAAAAAGTTTAATTTTCGCCCTCTTGAGTCTAGGCAAACTAAGTCATGCTGCGCTGGTTTTGTATCTTGGCCTGATTCCGAAGCGTGGGCTCAAGTGGCGGTAGAGGAGGGCATGTAAGTTGGGCGAAAACAAGTTTGGTGATGCATATTTTTGGGGTTTCTTTCCTATGGTGTGGTTTCCTCATTCATCATACCAACAAGTCCAACAACCCTCGATTCCGGGTCCCACAATAATTGATATGTTAACAACAGTGGATGGATCAAAACCTGTATTGAATTAAGTTTCTCCCTTCGGCCTACATATATGGAAAATCGTTATATTCAATGGTTCCTACTTACTAGCGTGTACAAGTTTTCGGATTAGAAAAAAGTTTAATTTTCGCCCTCTTCAGTCTAGGCAAACTGGGTCATGCTATGCTGGTTTTGTATCTCATCCTGATGCCAAAGCGTGGGCTCAAGTGGCAGAAGAAGGGGGCATGTAAGTTGGGCCAAAACAACTTTGGTGATGCATATTTTTGAGGATTCGTTCCTACGGTGTGGTTTTCTCATTCATCGTACAAGTTTTCGAATTAGCAAAACGTTTAATTTTCGCCCTTTTCAGTCTAGGCAAACTGAGTCATGCTGCGTTGGTTTTGTATTTTGGACTGATGCCGAAGCATGGGCTCACGTGGCAGAAGAGGAGGCCATGTAAATTGGGCCGAAACGACTTTGGTGATGCATATTTTTGAGGTTTCGTTCCTATGGTGTGGTTTCCTCATTCATCTTCTCAACAAGTCCAACAACCCTCGATTCCGAGTCCCACAACAATTGATGTGTTAACAACAGTGGATGGGTCAAAACTGGTGTTGAATTGAGTTTCTCCCATCGGCCTACATATATGGAAAAGCATTATATTCATTGGTTCCTACTTACTAGCGTGTACAAGTTTTTGGATTAGGAAAAAGTTTAATTTTCGCCCTCTTCAGTCTAGGCAAACTGAGTCATGCTGCATTGGTTTTGTATTTCGGATTGATGCCGAAGCATGGGCTCACGTGGCAGAAGAGGAGGGCTTGTAATTTGGGCCAAAACAACTTTGGTGATACATATTTTTGAGGTTTCGTTCCTATGGTGTGGTTTTCTCATTCATCTTTCCAAGAAGTCCAACAACCCTCGATTCCGAGTCCCACAACATTTGATATGTTAACAACAGCGGATGGATCAAAACCTCTATTGAATTATGTTTCTCCATCAGCCTACTTATATGGAAAAGCATTATATTCATTGGTTCCTGCTTACTAGCGTGTACAAGATTTTGGATTAGGAAAAAGTTTAATTTTTGCCCTCTTCAGTCTAGGCAAACAGAGTCATGCTGCACTAGTTTTGTGTCTCGGATTGTTGCTGTAGCGTGGGCTCAAGTGGCAGAAGAGGAGGGCATGTAAATTTTGCCAAAAAAACTTTGGTGATGCATATTTTTGATGTTTCGTTCCTATGGTGTGGTTTACTCATTCATCTTGCCAACAAGTCCAACAACCCTCGATTCCGAGTCCCACAACAATTGATATGTTAACAACAGTGGATGGGTCAAAACTGGTGTTGCATTGAGTTTCTCCCATCGGCCTACATATATGGAAAAGCATTATATTCATTGGTTCTTACTTACTAGCGTGTACAAGTTTTCGGATTAGGAAAAAGTTTAATTTTCGCCCTCTTCAGTCTAGGCAAACTGAGTCATGCTGCACTGGTTCTGTATCTCGTCCTGATGCCAAAGCGTGGGCTCAAGTGACAGAAGATGAGGGCATGTAAGTCGGGCCACAACAACTTTGGTGATGCATATTTTTGAGGTTTCTTTCCTATGGTGTGTTTTCCTCATTCATCATTCCAACATGTCAAACAACCCTCGATTCCGAGTCTCACAACATTGGATATGTTAACAACAGCGGATGGATCAGAACCTCTATTGAATTAAGTTTCTCCCATCGGCCAACATATATGGAAAAGCATTATATTCATTGGTTCCTGCTTACTAGCGTGTACAAGATTTTGGATTAGGAAAAAGTTTAATTTTCGCCCTTTTCAGTCTAGGCAAACGGAGTCATGCTGCACTAGTTTTGTGTCTCGGATTGTTGTTGTAGCGTGGGCTCAAGTGGCAGAAGAGGAGGGCATGTAAATTTTGCCAAAACAACTTTGGTGATGCATATTTTTGAGGTTTCGTTCCTATGGTGTGGTTTCCTCATTCATCTTCCCAACAAGTCCCACAACCCTCGATTCCGAGTCCCACAACAATTGATATGTTAACAACAGTGGATGGGTCAAAACTGGTGTCGAATTGAGTTTCAACCATTGACCTACATATATGGAAAAGCATTATATTCATTGGTTCTTACTTACTATCGTGTACAAGTTTTCGGATTAGGAAAAAGTTTAATTTTCGCCCTCTTCAGTCTAGGCAAACTGAGTCATGCTACGCTGGTTCTGTATCTCGTCCTGATGCCAAAGCGTGGGCTCAAGTGGCAGAAGATGAGGGCATGTAAGTCGGGCCACAGCAACTTTGGTAATGCATATTTTTGAGGTTTCTTTCCTATGGTGTGGTTTCCTCATTCATCATACCAACAAGTCCAACAACCCTCGATTCCGAGTCCCACAACAATTGATATGTTAACAACAGTGGATGGAACAAACCTATACTGAATTAAGTTTCTCCCATCGGCCTACATATATGGAAAAGCATTATATCCATTGGTTCTTACTTACTAGCGTGTACAAGTTTTCGGATTAGGAAAAAGTTTAATTTTCGCCTCTTCAGTCTAGGTAAACTGAGTCATGCTATACTGGTTTTGTATCTCATCCTGATGCCGAAGCGCTGGCTCAAGTGGTAGAAGAAGAGGGCATGTAAGTTGGGCCAAAACAACTTTGGTGATGCATATTTTTGAGGTTTCTTTCCTATGGTGTGTTTTCCTCATTCATCATTCCAACATGTCCAACAACCCTCGATTCCGAGTCCCACAACATTCGATATGTTAACAACAGCGGATGGATCAAAACCTCTATTGAACTAAGTTTCTCCCATCGGCCTACATATATGGAAAAGCATTATATTCATTGGTTCCTGCTTACTAGCGTGTACAAGATTTTGGATTAGGAAAAAGTTTAATTTTCGCCCTCTTCAGTCTAGGCAAATTGAGTCATGCTATGCTGGTTTTGTATCTCATCCTGATGCCGAAGCGCAGGCTCAAGTGGCAGAAGAAGAGGGCATGTAAGTTGGGCCAAAACAACTTTGGTGATGCATATTTTTGAGGTTTCTTTCCTATGGTGTGTTTTCCTCATTCATCATTCCAACATGTCCAACAACCCTCGATTCTGAGTTCCACAACATTTGATATGTTAACAACAGCGGATGGATCAAAACCTCTATTGAATTAAGTTTCTCCCATCGGCCTACATATATGGAAAAGCATTATATCCATTGGTTCTTACTTACTAGCGTGTACAAGTGTTCGGATTAGGAAAAAGTTTAATTTTCGCCCTCTTCAGTCTAGGCAAACTGAGTCATGCTATGCTGGTTTTGTATCTCATCCTGATGCCGAAGCGCAGGCTCAAGTGGCAGAAGATGAGGGCATGTAAGTCGGGCCACAACAACTTTGGTGATGCATATTTTTGAGGTTTCTTTCCTATAGTGTGGTTTCCTCATTCATCATACCAACAAGTCCAACAACCCTCGATTCTGAGTCCCACAACAATTGATATGTTAACAACAGTGGATGGAACAAACCTGTATTGAATTAAGTTTCTCCCATCGGCCTACATATATGGAAATATCCATTGGTTCTTACTTACTAGCGTGTACATGTTTTCGGATTAGGAAAAAGTTTAATTTTCGCCCTCTTCAGTCTAGGCAAACTGAGTCATGCTATGCTGGTTTTGTATCTCATCCTGATGCCGAAGCGCAGGCTCAAGTGGTAGAAGAAGAGGGCATGTAAGTTGGGCCAAAACAACTTTGGTGATGCATATTTTTGAGGTTTCTTTCCTATGGTGTGTTTTCCTCATTCATCATTCCAACATGTCCAACAACCCTCGATTCCGAGTCCCACAACATTTGATATGTTAACAACAGCGGATGGATCAAAACCTCTATTGAATTATGTTTCTCCATCGGCCTACATATATGGAAAAGAATTATATTCATTGGTTCCTGCTTACTAGCGTGTACAAGATTTTGGATTAGAAAAAAGTTTAATTTTCGCCCTCTTCAGTCTAGGCAAACGGAGTCATGCTGCACTAGTTTTGTGTCTCGGATTGTTGCTGTAGCGTGGGCCCAAGTGGCAGAAGAGGAGGGCATGTAAATTTTGCCAAAACAACATTGGTGATGCATATTTTTGAGGTTTCGTTCCTTTGGTATGGTTTCCTCATTCATCTTCCCAACAAGTCCAACAACCCTCGATTCCGAGTCCGACAACAATTGATATGTTAACAACAGTGGATGGGTCAAAACTGGTGTCGAATTGAGTTTCTCCCATCGGCCTACATATATGGAAAAGCATTATATCCATTGGTTCTTACTTACTAGCGTGTACAAGTTTTCGGATTAGGAAAAAGTTTAATTTTCGCCCTCTTCAGTCTAGGCAAACTGAGTCATGCTATGCTGGTTTTATATCTCATCCTGATGCCGAAGCGCAGGCTCAAGTGGCAGAAGAAGAGGGCATGTAAGTTGGGCCAAAACAACTTTGGTGATGCATATGTTTTAGGTTTCTTTCCTATGGTGTGTTTTCCTCATTCATCATTCCAACGTGTCCAACAACCCTCGATTCCGAGTCCCACAACATTTGATATGTTAACAACTGCGGATGGATCAAAACCTCTATTGAATTAAGTTTCTCCCATCGGCCTACATATATGGAAAAGCATTATATCTGTTGGTTCTTACTTACTAGCGTGTACAAGTTTTCGGATTAGGAAAAAGTTTAATTTTCGCCCTCTTCAGTCTAGGCAAACTGAGTCATGCTATGCTAGTTTTGTATCTCATCCTGATGCCGAAGCGCAGGCTCAAGTGGCAGAAGATGAGGGCATGTAAGTCGGGCCACAACAACTTTGGTGATGCATATTTTTGAGGTTTCTTTCCTATGGTGTGGTTTCCTCATTCATCATACCAACAAGTCCAACAACCCTCTATTCTGAGTCCCACAACAATTGATATGTTAACAACAGTGGATGGAACAAACCTGTATTGAATTTAGTTTCTCCCATCGGCCTACATATATGGAAATATCCATTGGTTCTTACCTACTAGCGTGTACAAGTTTTCGGATTAGGAAAAAGTTTAATTTTCGCCCTCTTCAGTCTAGGCAAACTGAGTCATGCTATGCTGGTTTTGTATCTCATCCTGATGCCGAAGCGCGGGCTCAAGTGGTTGAAGAAGAGGACATGTAAGTTGGTCCAAAACAACTTTGGTGATGCATATTTTTGAGGTTTCTTTCCTATGGTGTGTTTTCCTCGTTCATCATTCCAACATGTCCAACAACCCTCGATTCTGAGCCCCACAACATTTGATATGTTAACAACAGCGGATGGATCAAAACCTCTATTGAATTAAGTTTCTCCCATCGGCCTACATATATGGAAAAGCATTATATTCATTGGTTCCTGCTTACTAGCGTGTACAAGATTTTGGATTAGGAAAAAGTTTAATTTTCGCCCTCTTCAGTCTAGGCAAACGGAGTCATGCTGCACTAGTTTTGTGTCTCGGATTGTTGCTGTAGCCTGGGCTCAAGTGGCAGAAGAGGAGGGCATGTAAATTTTGCCAAAACAATTTTGGTGATGCATATTTTTGAGGTTTCCTCATTCATCTTCCCAACAAGTCCAAGAACCCTCGATTCCGAGTCCCACAACAATTGATATATTAACAACAGTGGATGGGTCAAAACTAGTGTCGAATTGAGTTTCTGCCATCGGCCTACATATATGGAAAAGCATTATATTCATTGGTTCTTACTTACTAGCGTGTACAAGTTTTCGGATTAGGAAAAAGTTCAATTTTTGCCCTCTTCAGTCTTGGCAAACTGAGTCATGCTGCGCTGGTTCTGTATCTCGTCCTGATGCCAAAGCGTGGGCTCAAGTGGCAGAAGATGAGGGCTTGTAAGTCGGGCCACAACAACTTTGGTGATGCATATTTTTGAGGTTTCTTTCCTATGTTGTGGTTTCCTCATTCATCATACCAACAAGTCCAACAACCCTCGATTCTGAGTCCCACAACAATTGATATGTTAACAACAGTGGATGGAACAAAACCTGTATTGAATTAAGTTTCTCCCATCGGCCTACATATATGGAAAAGCATTATATCCATTGTCCTTACTTACTAGTGTGTACAAGTTTTCGGATTAGGAAAAGTTTAATTTTTGCCCTCTTCAGTCTAGGCAAACTGAGTCATGCTATGCTAGTTTTGTATCTCATCCTGATGCCCAAGCGCGGGCTCAAGTGGCAGAAGAAGAGGGCATGTAAGTTGGGCCAAAACAACTTTGGTGATGCATATTTTTGAGGTTTCTTTCCTATGGTGTGTTTTTCTCATTCGTCATTCCAACATGTCCAACAACCCTCGATTCTGAGCCCCACAACAATTGATATGTTAACAATATTGGACTGATCAAAACCTATATTGAATTAGGTTTCTCCCGTCAGCCTATATGGAAAAGCATTATATTCATTAGTTCCTACTTACTAGCGTGTACTAGTTTTCGGATTAGGAAAAAGTTTAATTTTCGCCCTCTTCAGTCTAGGCAAACTGAGTCATGCTGCGTTGGTTTTGTATTTCAGACTGATGCCGAAGCATGGGCACACGTGGCAGAAGAGGAGGGCATGTAAGTTGGGCCAAAACAACTTTGGTGATGCATATTTTTGAGGTTTCGTTCCTATGGTGTGGTTTTCTCGTTCATCTTCCCAACAAGTCCCACAACCCTCGATTCCGAGTCCCACAACATTTGATATGTTAACAACAGCGGATGGATCAAAACCTGTATTGAATTAAGTTTCTCCCATCGGCCTACATATATGGAAAAGCATTATATTCATTGGTTCCTACTTACTAGTGTGTACAAGTTTTTGGATTAGGAAAAAGTTAAATTTCGCCCTCTTGAGTCTAGGCAAACGGAGTCATGCTGCACTGGTTTTGTATCTCGGACTGTTGCTGAAGCGTGGGCTCAAGTGGCAGAAGAGGAGGGCAAGTAAATTGGGCCAAAACGACTTTGGTGATGCATATTTTTGAGGTTTCGTTCCTATGGTGTGGTTTCCTCATTCATCTTCCCAACAAGTCCAACAACCCTCAATTCCGAGTCCCACAACAATTGATATGTTAACAACAGTGGATGGGTCAAAACTGGTGTTGAATTGAGTTTCTCCCATCGGCCTACATATATGGAAAAACATTATATTCATTGGTTCTTACTTACTAGCGTGTACATGTTTTTGGATTGGGAAAAAGTTTAATTTTCGCCCTCTTCAGTCTAGGCAAACTGAGTCATCCTGCAAATTTGTACTCGAAACTCTACGCAATGCACTGTATCCAAATTTAACTTATCCACCCACATCACATCAGCAAATCTCGGGACGAGATTTCTTTAAGGGGGGTGGGTTGTGATACTGCGGCATCTCTATTGCATAATCACTCATCAAACATGAGGCATACATTCATGAGCATCATGGCATAACATATGTTGGTGCATTGGAAACAACTTTGGTTTATATTGCATAGTGAAAAACACTGTCATTTCATGTGTGGTGCTATGTTCATGATCATATCTTTTATTCTATTGAGACCTGGGTGAAGTCCATATTGACAAAACTGTAGGTCAACATGATATAAACAACTTTCCTAATTGGGGTCTTGTCATATAATGAGGTTTGCAAAGTGATTAGGGTCAATTATTGTCAGTACAGAAAACCAGTCCAATTTGGGGCTGATTTGAAACTTCAAATTTACTCTAACCTACAGCCACTTTCATATAAAGCTCAAATTATAGAAGTTGTAGATTCTGAAATTCTAAACAAACTTGTCAAAAGGCACATTGGCAAAGAATGCACATAAATAGGACTTTCTGAATTTCTAAGCATAAAAGGGTCCCTGTCCAATTTGGGACTGATACACAAATTCAAGTAAAATTCATATTTCTAAACTGTTTTGAGGGTTGATCCTTTTGACAAAGTTGTAGAGTTCAAAGAGTGGAACATTTCGTCCAATTACCATTTTTCCAAATTTGGCTCCTAAATAGGTCAAAATGGCGGATTACAGAGAGTAAAGAAACACATTTTCCTTTTCCTGGGATTTTCCCTCCCCAGGGTCACTGACGAGTGGGGCCCACTCGTCAACGCTGCCCCGCTCCCCCAGCTCGCGAGCGCCGCGTGGCCGCCGATGTACGGACACGCCCGCGCGTCCATGGATCGCCCCCTCGGCCGCGCCTCTAACCCGAGGCCGACGCGCCTCTCCCCTCTCTTTCACCTCCGCCCACTCTCTGCCTCTCCCGAGCCTTTCCTCGTCTCCTTCTCGCTTGCCATCGCCGCGCCGCCATTGCCGACCCGAGCCGAAGCTCAAGCTCGCGCTGCGCAACCCCGTCCTCCCCGAGCCAAGATAACTACACCACTACACTCTCCACTCCACCCCGCACCCCCTGCTCCTACCCTCGTCGCCTCCCTCACTCCCTATCGCCAGATCGGGAAACGACCGACGCGGGCCGCCATTTCTGGCGAAGCTCGGTTCGAGCTCACGCCGGCCGTATCTGTCCACCCCCACGCCCCTAGACC
This sequence comes from Paspalum notatum, assembly GCA_022530915.1. Lineage (NCBI taxonomy): Eukaryota > Viridiplantae > Streptophyta > Magnoliopsida > Poales > Poaceae > Paspalum > Paspalum notatum. The sequence continues at coordinate 8,147,620 of CM039683.1, forward strand.
GCCACCATTGCATTCGCCTCGCTCGCGCGCACCCGACGCGTGTCGCGTCGCGGCTCCGGCGAGCCCGAGCTCGCAGGCGCGCGGGTGGCGGGAGGAGAAAGATAACCCGAGGATTTTTGCAAGTTAACCTTGGGATTTTTACGTTTCAAGTAGTGTTATTCGTCGTTGTTTACTGAGTCTCGGAAAACTTGCAAGCTAGCCCCCGATAGTTAGGTTTAATCACGATCTAGCCCCTGGATCTGTAATTTTTCTTTTCTTTTTCCTATAAATCGGCTGAAACTTTGGAAATTCATATAAAATCAAATAAAAATCGTAAAAAGGAAAACTCAGTTGCGTTGTACTCCTGGTAAATAGATCTACACAGTAGGTATGATGTGGAGATGTGCATGTACGGTTTTGCCCTTGCTATTGTGCATGCATGATTATCCAATGAAAAATAGGAAACAAGGTCTAGTTGGAATCCAAAAGTGGTGAGACTTGGTCAGTAGCCTTCTTAGGGTGTTTTGATACTGTGGTAATTTCTGGTGACTCAATATCCTAGTGTTCATTCATGGTTTTGCCATTTTCTATGTACTTTATGCATTATTTGATAACTTGAAAATGGGGTCCATGCAAAATATGTGAAATAAGGCTCACTAGTATTTTTCTCAGGTCCTATATAGCTTGTGAACACCACTGGTAAAATATGAGCCTCTGCATGTATAGTTTTGATGGTGATTTGAAAATGACAAATCTTGACTTGGAGAACTTCATAAATGGAAAAATGGGTCCTAATGTGCAAGATAAATTCTACCAAAATTCTAGTAGCATATGGGAGTGCTGTAGAGTCCAGAAAGTATATGCTTCGAAGCTTTTCTCACTGTTTATATGTACAACTTATTTTGCATTAGATTTATATATGGAAAATAGGTGTCCTGTTAAAACTTGGGAGTTTTAGCTTGTAAATTTTTGTACAGGTAGTTCATACTAAGTATGTCTCACTGGTAAAATTTCACCTTCAGAAACCTTTCCAGTAATTTATGAAAATTCTGACAAGGTGTAGGGCTGAGAAATTGCTGGAATTTTAATAAAATAATTATAACTCCAATTGAGCTTAAATTTTGACAGTAGCTTTGGGTATGAAGTATCTGCTTGTCATAAAAGTTTGGTATCATTTGAGTTAGTTGAACTGCTAGAACTCAGATGCATGTTTTAATTCACAAATGTACATGGTTTACACTAAATATATGCATGAAGGTTGATTTAACTACTACGCACATGACATTTTCCATGAAGTATATGCTGCATACTAACAATCGCATTTCATCTACAACAAGTGCATACATCTGCATTCGTATTGCACTCATATCTGCACCTTTCGTGCATATAGACCCCGCGATCGAAGGAGAGACAGTGCAGGAGCAACCCCTGGTCGAGGAACCCGAAGAGGAGCAGGAGGACTCACAGCCGACCGCTGACGCCACCACTGAAGAGACTAACCCTAGCGAGGAAGAAGGTAGGCAGAATCATGCAATTCCTAGCAAATACAATATCTGTTGATTACGCATATGCATTAGGAGTTGAATGGAACCAATTGCATTAGATTCCCTGGCCGCCCTGGCCCTAGCACCTATACCTAGAGTTCATAGGACGAGTGCTTAGAATGGCTAAGTACGAGTAGACACGAGTGAATAAAGGTCACTCGTCGCGTAGGTGTTACTTTTCAAAAAGAAAAAGTCTCACTATGAAAGCTATTATTATCATGCCATGATTATGTTATGTTTTAAATGGAGACCGGGAGGAGATATGGGTATGAATGTTGAGAATTGAGATACTGTGTGGTGGACTCCGCCCGAGTCGCATAAGGCTGGTCGTTGTTCGCCTATTGGTCGGCATAACATTACTAGAGTGCTTATCCGGAATCTATGGGCCGGTGAAAGTCTTACTTGTGACGTCTCAAGCAAGGGGCACGTTCCTACCCACTGGTTGAGAGGAAGGTGGCCGCGGAGGCGGGTGTCAAAGGAGGGCAGAACCCGACGTAACCGAGGTACCGCTCCTGCGACAACGCGCTGTGGGAGTCAGGCGGGAGTGGTCATCGAACTTGAGACGGGACAGCTGGAGATGGGGGAAGCATATGTGAAACGCTGGGAGTTAGTAAGCATATGCCATCCTGGTGCTTCTAGTTATTCTCGGGAATATAAAAATCGATTCGAATCGCTGATGCTCACCAGGTGTGAGAATGCCAATACCACTGACGAGCAAAGTAGTAATCAAATGACTATTGCTGTATTTTGAATTCATGGTTTTTGACAATTACATGCTTGGATATGCTTGAGATATTTTATGCAATACTAGTCACACTTTCCCATTGCCCAGACGCAAGGTGCCCCGTATATTGGCCATAACTATCGCTATAAGACTCAGAATTGCGTGGGCTCGGTCTTGTTGGAAAGATAACTGCAAATCCCACACCATATGAACGAAAAACAGAATTTTTGGTCATACAAAATATTTAAAAATAATAAAAACAAAAAAATTGATGACTCCCGAAGCAGTCTTCCCGCTCGTGCCACACATATACCCAGCATCGGTAACCATGTCGCATCTGGCGTTCGTACTTTCTGAGGAACCGTGCCGCTAAACCATCCACCGTACCTCTAATTGCTGTATGTCCCTCCTAAGACACACCGCCAATTTTGGGGGTTAGCGGGAGTGGCACGGGTTCCCATTGCCAAGACGCAAGGTGCCCCGTATATTGGCCATAACTATCGCTATAAGACTCAGAATTGCGCGGGCTTGGTCTTGTTGGAAAGATAACTGCAAATCCCACACCATAGGAATGAAAAACGGAAGTTTTGGTCATACTAAATACTTCTAAAATAATAAAAATAGAAAATTAACGACAGCCGAAGGAGTCTTCCCTCTCGTGCCTCACATATACCCAACATCGGGAACCATGTCGCATCTGGCGTTCGTACCCTATTAGCAACCGTGCCGCTAACCCAACCACCATGCCTCTAATGACCGTATGTCCCTCCTAAGACGCGACGCCAATTTTGGGGTTTAGCGGGAGTGGCACGGTTTGCCATTGCCAAGACGCAAGGTGCCCCGTATATTGGCCTTAAATATAGCAATAAGACTCAGAATTGCGCGGGCTCGGTCTTGTTGGAAAGATAACTGCAAATCCCACACCATAGGAACGAAAAACGGAAGGTTTGGTCATAATAAATAATTCAACAATAATAAAACAAAAAAATTGATGACACCCAAAGCAGTCTTTCCGCTCCTGCCTCACATATACCCAGTGGTAGGAACCATGTCGCATCTGGCGTTGGTACCCTATGAGGAACCGTGCCGCTAAACTATCCACGGTGCCTCTAATGACCGTATGTATCTCATAAGACGCGCCGCCAATTTTGGGGTTTAGCGGGAGTGGCACGGGTTGCCATTGCCAAGACGCAAGGTGCCCCGTATATTGGCCATAAATATCGCTATAAGACTCAGAATAGCGCGGGCTCCGTCTTGTTGGAAAGATAACTGCAAATCCCACACCATAGGAATGAAAAACAGAAGTTTTGGTCATAATAAATACTTTAACAATAATAAAAACAAAAAAATTGATGACACCCAAAGCAGTCTTCCCGCTTGTGCCTCACATATACCCAGCGGTAAGAACCATGTCGCATCTGGCGTTCGTACCCTGTGAGGAACCGTGCCGCTAACCCATCCACAGTGCCTCTAATGACCGTATGTCCCTCCTAAGACGCGCCGCCAATTTTGGGGGTTAGCGGGAGTGGCACGGGTTCGCATTTCCAAGACGCAAAGTGCCCCGTATATTGGCCATAACTATCGCTATAAGAGTCAGAATTGCGCGGGCTCGGTCTTGTTGGAAAGATAATTGCAACTCCAACACCATAGAAATGAAAAACAGAAGTTTTGGTCGTACTAACAACTTCTAAAATAATAAAAACAAAAAATTGCCGACACCCAAAGGTGTCTTTCCGCTCCTGCCTCACATATACCCACCGTCGGTAACCATGTCGCATCTGGCGTTCGTACCCTGTGAGGAACCATGCCGCTAGCCCATCCACCATTCCTCTAATGATCGTATGTCCCTCCTATGACGTGCCGCCAATTTTGTGGGTTAGCGGGAGTGGCACGGTTTCCCATTGCCAAGACGCAAGGTGCCCCGTATATTGGCCATAACTATCGCTATAAGACTCAGAATTGCGTGGGCTCGGTCTTGTTAGAAAGATAACTGCAAATCCCACACCATAGGAATGAAAAACGGAAGTTTTGGTCATACTAATTACTTCTAAAATAATAAAAATAGAAAATTGACGACACCCGAAGGAGTCTTCCCGCTTGTGCATCACATATACCCACCGTCGGGAACCATGTCGCATCTGGCGTTCGTACCCTATGAGCAACCGTGCCGCTAACCCAACCACCGTGCCTCTAATGACCGTATGTCCCTCCTAAGACGCGCCGCCAATTTTGGGGTTTAGCGGGAGTGGCACGGGTTGCCATTGCCAAGACGCATGGTGCCCTGTATATTTGCCATAACTATCGCAATAAGACTCAGAATTGCGCGGGCTCGGTCTTGTTGGAAAGATAACTGCAAATCCAACACCATAGAAATGAAAAACAGAAGTTTTGGTCATAATAAGTACTTCAACAATAATAAAAAAAATTGATGACACCCAAAGCAGTCTTCCCGCTTGTGCCTCACATATACCCAGCGGTAAGAACCATGTCGCATCTGGCGACCGTACCCCGTGAGGAACCGTGCCGCTAACCCATCCACCGTGCCTCTAATGACCGTATGTCCCTCCTAACACACGCCGCCAATTTTGGGGGTTAGCGGGAGTGGCACGGGTTCCCAATGCCAAGACGCAAAGTGCCCCGTATATTGGCCATAACTATCTCTATAAGACTCAGAATTGCGCGGGCTCGGTCTTGTTGGTATGATAACTGCAAATCCAACACCATAGAAACGAAAAACGGAAGTTTTGATCGTACTAACTACTTCTAAAATAATAAAACCAAAAAATTGATGACACCCGAAGGAGTCTTCCCGCTCGTGCCTCACATATACCCACCGTCTGGAACCATGTCGCATCTGGCGATCGTACCCTGTGAGGAACCGTGCCGCTAACCCATCCACCATGCCTCTAATGACCGTATGTCCCTCCTAAGACGTGCCGCCAATTTTGGGAGTTAGCGGGAGTGGCCCGGGTTCCCATTGCCAAGACGCAAAGTGCACCGTATATTGGCCATAACTATCGCTATAAGACTCAGAAGTGCGCGGGCTCGGTCTTGTTGGAAAGATAACTGCAAATCCAAGACCATAGAAACAAAAAACGGAAGTTTTAATCATACTAACTACTTCTAAAATAATAAAAACAAAAAAATTGACGACACCCGAAGCAGTCTTCCCGCTCGTGCCTCATATATACCCAGCGTCGGGAACCATGTCGCATCTGGCATTCGTACTTTCTGAGGAACCGTGCCGCTAAACCATCCGCCGTGGGGTTAGCGGCAGTGGCACGGGTTCGCATTGCAAGATGCAAGGTGCTCCTTATATTGGCCATAACTATCGCTATAAGACTCAGAATTGCGCGGGCTTGGTCTTGTTGGAAAGATAACTGCAAATCCCACACCATAGGAATGAAAAACGAAAGTTTTCGTCATACTAAATATTCTAAAATAATAAAAATAGAAAATTGACGACACCCGATGGAGTCTTCCCGCTCGTGCCTCACATAATACCCACCGGCGGGAACCATGTCGCATCTGGCGTTCGTACCCTATGAGGAATCGTGCCGCTAACCCAACCACCGTGCCTCTAATGACCGTATGTCCCTCCTAAGACGCGCGGCAAATTTTTGGGTTTAGCGGAAGTGGCACGGGTTGCCATTGCAAAGACGCAAAGTGCCCCGTATATTGGCCATAACTTTCGCTATAAGGCTCAAAATTGCGCGGGCTCGGTCATGTTGGAAAGATAACTGCAAATCCCACACCGTAGGAACGAAAAATGGAAGTTTTGGTCATAATAAATACTTCAACCATAATAAAAACAAAAAAATTGATGACACCCAACGTAGTCTTCCCGCTCGTGCCTCACATATACCCAGCGGTAAGAACCATGTCGCATCTGGCGTTCGTACCCTGTGAGGAACCATGCCACTAACCCATCCACCATGCTTCTAATGACCGTATGTCCCTCCTAAGACGCGCCGCCAATTTTGGGGGTTAGCGGGAGTGGCACGGGTTCCCATTGCCAAGACGCAAAGTGCCCCGTATATTGGCCATAACTATCGCTATAAGAGTCAGAATTGCGCGGGCTCGGTCTTGTTGGAAAGTTAACTGCAAATCCAACACCATAGAAATGAAAAATGGAAGTTTTGATCGTACTAACTACTCCTAAGATAACTAAAACAAAAAATTGACGACACCCGAAGGAGTCTTCCCGCTCGTGCCTCACATATACCCACCGTCGGGAACCATGTCGCATCTGGCGTTCGTACCCTGTGAGGAACCGTGCCGCTAGCCCATCCACCATGCCTCTAATGACCGTATGTCCCTCCTAAGACGCGCCGCCAATTTTGTGGGTTAGCATGAGTGGCACGGTTTCCCATTGCCAAGACGCAAGGTGCCCCGTATATTGGCCATAACTATCGCAATAAGACTCAGAATAGCGTGGGCTCGGTCTTGTCGGAAAGATAACTGCAAATCCCACACCATATGAACGAAAAACGGAAGTTTTGGCCATACTAAATACTTAAAAAATAATAAAGACAAAAAAATTGACGACACTCGAAGCAGTCTTCCCGCTCGTGCCTCACATATACCTAGCGTCGGGAACCATGTCGCATCTGGCGTTCGTACTTTCTGAGCAACCGTGCCGCTAAACCATCCACCGTGCCTCTAAAGGCCGTATGTCCCTCCTAAGCCGCACCGCCAATTTTGGGGGTTAGCGGGAGTGGCACGGGTTCCCATTGCCCAGACGCAAGGTGCCCCATATATTGGCCATAACTATCGCTATAAGACTCAAAATTGCGTGGGCTTGGTCTTGTTGGAAAGATAACTGTAAATCCCACATCATCGGAATGAAAAATGGAAGTTTTGGTCATACTGAATACTTCTAAAATAATAAAAATAGAAAATTGACGACACCCGAAGGAGTCTTCCCGCTCGTGCCTCACATATACCCACCGTCAGGAACCATGTCGCATCTGGCGTTCGTACCCAATGAGGAACCGTGCCGCTAACCCAACCATCGTGCCTCTAATGACCGTATATCCCTCCTAAGACGAGCTGCCAATTTTGGGGTTTAGCGGGAGTGGCACGGGTTGCCAATGCAAAGACGCAAGGTGCCCCATATATTGGCCATAACTATCGCTATAAGACTCAGAATTGCGCGGGTTCGGTCTTGTTGGAAAGATAACTGCAAATCCCACACCATAGGAACGAAAAACGGAAGTTTTGGTCATAATAAATACTTCAACAATAATAAAAACAAAAAAAATTGATGACACCCAAAGCAGTCTTCTCGCTCATGCCTCACATATACCCAGCGGTAAGAACCATGTCGCATCTGGAGTTCGTACCCTGTGAGGAACCGTGCCGCTAACCCATCCACCATGCCTCTAATGACCGTATGTCCCTCCTAAAACGCGCCGCCAATTTTGGGGGTTAGCGGGAGTGGCACGGGTTCCCATTGCCAAGACGCAAAGTGCCCCGTATATTGGCCATAACTATCGCTATAAGAGTCAGAAATGCGCGGGCTCGGTCTTGTTGGAAAGATAATTGCAACTCCAACACCATAGAAACGAAAAACGGAAGTTTTGATTGTACTAACTACTTCTAAAATAACTAAAACAAAAAATTGACGACACCCGAAGGAGTCTTCCCGCTCGTGCCGCACATATACCCACCGTCGGGAACCATGTCGCATCTAGCGTTCGTTCCCTGTGAGGAACCGCGCCGCTATCCCATCCACCTTGCCTCTAATGACCGTATGTCTCTCCTAAGACGCGCTGCCAATTTTGGGGGTTAGCGGGAGTGGCACGGGTTCCCACTGCCAAGACGCAAAGTGCCCCGTATATTGGCCATAACTATCGCTATGAGAGTCAGAATTACACGGGCTCGGTCTTGTTGGAAAGATAACTGCAAATCCCACACCATAGGAACGAAAAACGGAAGTTTTGGTCATAATAAATACTTCAACAATAATAAAAACAAAAAAAATTGATGACACCCAAAGCAGTCTTCTCGCTCATGCCTCACATATACCCAGCGGTAAGAACCATGTCGCATCTGGCGTTCGTACCCTATGAGGAACCGTGCCGCTAACCCATCCACCATGCCTCTAATGACCGTATGTCCCTCCTAAAATGCGCCGCCAATTTTGGGGGTTAGCGGGAGTGGCACGGGTTCCCATTGCCAAGACGCAAAGTGCCCCGTATATTGGCCATAACTATCGCTATAAGAGTCAGAATTGCGCGGGCTCGGTCTTGTTGGAAAGATAACTGCAAATCCAACACCATAGAAACGAAAAACGGAAGTTTTGATCATACTAACTACTCCTAAGATAACTAAAACAAAAAATTGACGACACCCAAAGGAGTCTTTCCGCTCGTGCCTCACATATACCCACCGTCGGGAACCATGTCGCATCTGGCGTTCGTACCCTGTGAGGAACCGTGCCGCTAGCCCATCCACCATGCCTCTAATGTCCGTATGTCCCTCCTAAGCCGCGCCGCCAATTTTGTAGGTTAGCGGGAGTGGCACGGTTTCCCATTGCCAAGACGCAAGGTGCCCCGTATATTGGCCATAACTATCGCTATAACACTCAGAATTGCGTGGGCTCGGTCTTGTTGGAAAGATAACTGCAAATCCCACACCATATGAACGAAGAACGGAAGTTTTCGTTATACTAAATACTTAAAAAATAATAAAAACAAAAAAATTGACGACACCCGAAGCAGTCTTCCCGCTCGTGCCTCACATATACCCAGCGGTAAGAACCATGTCGCATCTGGCGTTCGTACCCTGTGAGGAACCGTTCCGCTAACCTATCCACCATGCCTCTAATGACCGTATGTCTCTCCTAAGACGCGCTGCCAATTTTGGGGGTTAGCGGGAGTGGCACGGGTTCCCATTGCCAAGACGCAAAGTGCCCCGTATATTGGCCATAACTATCGCTATAAGAGTCAGAATTGCACGGGCTCGGTCTTGTTGGAAAGATAACTGCAAATCCAACACCATAGAAACGAAAAACGGAAGTTTTGATTGTACTAACTGCTCCTAAGATAACTAAAACAAAAAATTGACGACACCCGAAGCAGTCTTCCCGCTCGTGCCTCACATATACCCAGCGGTAAGAACCATGTCGCATCTGGCGTTCGTACCCTGTGAGGAACCGTGCCGCTAGCCCATCCACCATGCCTCTAATGACCGTAAGTCCCTCCTAAGACGCGCCGCCAATTTTGTGGGTTAGCGGGAGTGGCACGGTTTCCCATTGCCAAGACGCAAAGTGCCCCGTATATTGGCCATAACTATCGCTATAAGAGTCAGAATTGCGCGGGCTCGGTCTTGTTGGAAAGATAACTGCAAATCCAACACCATAGAAATGAAAAACGGAAGTTTTGATCGTACTAACTACTCCTAAGATAACTAAAACAAAAAATTGACGACACCCGAAGGAGTCTTTCCGCTCGTGCCTCACATATACCCACCGTCGGGAACCATGTCGCATCTGGCGTTCGTACCCAGTGAGGAACCATGCCGCTAGCCCATCCACCATGCCTCTAATGACCGTATGTCCCTCCTAAGACGCGCCGCCAATTTTGTAGGTTAGCGGGAGTGCCACGGTTTCCCATTGCCAAGACGCAAGGTGCCCCGTACATTGGCCATAACTATCGCTATAAGACTCAGAATTGCGTGGGCTCGGTCTTGTTGGAAAGATAACTGCAAATCCCACACCATATGAACAAAGAACGAAAGTTTTGGTTATACTAAATACTTAAAAAATAATAAAAACAAAAAAATTGACGACACCCGAAGCAGTCTTCCCGCTCGTGCCTCACATATACCCACCGTCGGGAACCATGTCGCATCTGGCGTTCGTACCCTGTGAGGAACCATGCCGCTAGCCCATCCACCATGCCTCTAATGACCGTATGTCCCTCGTAAGCCGCGCCGCCAATTTTGTAGGTTAGCGGGAGTGGCACGGTTTCCAATTGCCAAGACGCAAGGTGCCCCGTATATTGGCCATAACTATCGCTATAACACTTAGAATTGCGTGGGCTCGGTCTTGTTGGAAAGATAACTGCAAATCCCACACCATATGAACGAAGAACGGAAGTTTTCGTTATACTAAATACTTAAAACATAATAAAAACAAAAAAATTGACGACAGCCGAAGCAGTCTTCCCGCTCGTGCCTCACATATACCCAGCGGTAAGAACCATGTCGCATCTAGCGTTCGTACCCTGTGAGGAACCGCGCCGCTAACCCATCCACCTTGCCTCTAATGACCGCATGTCTCTCCTAAGACGCGCTGCCAATTTTGGGGGTTAGCGGGAGTGGCACGGGTTCCCACTGCCAAGACGCAAAGTGCCCCGTATATTGGCCATAACTATCGCTATGAGAGTCAGAATTGCACGGGCTCGGTCTTGTTGGAAAGATAACTGCAAATCCCACACCATAGGAACGAAAAACGGAAGTTTTGGTCATAATAAATACTTCAACAATAATAAAAACAAAAAAAATTGATGACACCCAAAACAGTCTTCTCGCTCATGCCTCACATATACCCAGCGGTAAGAACCATGTCGCATCTGGCGTTCGTACCCTTTGAGGAACCGTGCCGCTAGCCCATCCACCATGCCTCTAATGACCGTAAGTCCCTCCTAAGACGCGCCGCCAATTTTGTGGGTTAGCGGGAGTGGCACGGTTTCCCATTGCCAAGACGCAAAGTGCCCCGTATATTGGCCATAACTATCGCTATAAGAGTCAGAATTGCACGGGCTCGGTCTTGTTGGAAAGATAACTGCAAATCCAACACCATAGAAACGAAAAATGGAAGTTTTGATTGTACTAACTGCTCCTAAGATAACTAAAACAAAAAATTGACGACACCCGAAGCAGTCTTCCCGCTCGTGCCTCACATATACCCAGCGGTAAGAACCATGTCGCATCTGGCGTTCCTACCCTGTGAGGAACCGTGCCGCTAGCCCATCCACCATGCCTCTAATGACCGTAAGTCCCTCCTAAGACGCGCCGCCAATTTTGTGGGTTAGCGGGAGTGGCACGGTTTCCCATTGCCAAGACGCAAAGTGCCCCGTATATTGGCCATAACTATCGCTATAAGAGTCAGAATTGCGCGGGCTCGGTCTTGTTGGAAAGATAACTGCAAATCCAACACCATAGAAATGAAAAACGGAAGTTTTGATCGTACTAACTACTCCTAAGATAACTAAAACAAAAAATTGACGACACCCGAAGGAGTCTTTCCGCTCGTGCCTCACATATACCCACCGTCGGGAACCATGTCGCATCTGGCATTCGTACCCTGTGAGGAACCATGCCGCTAGCCCATCCACCATGCCTCTAATGACCGTATGTCCCTCCTAAGACGCGCCGCCAATTTTGTAGGTTAGCGGGAGTGCCACGGTTTCCCATTGCCAAGACGCAAGGTGCCCCGTACATTGGCCATAACTATCGCTATAAGACTCAGAATTGCGTGGGCTCGGTCTTGTTGGAAAGATAACTGCAAATCCCACACCATATGAACGAAGAACGAAAGTTTTGGTTATACTAAATACTTAAAAAATAATAAAAACAAAAAAATTGACGACACCCGAAGCAGTCTTCCCGCTCGTGCCTCACATATACCCAGCGGTAAGAACCATGTCGCATCTGGCGTTCGTACCCTGCGAGGAACCGTGCCGCTAGCCCATCCACCATGCCTCTAATGACCGTATGTCCCTCCTAAGACGTGCCGCCAATTTTGTAGGTTAGCGGGAGTGGCACGGTTTCCCATTGCCAAGACGCAAGGTGCCCCGTATATTGGCCATAACTATCGCTATAACACTCAGAATTGCGTGGGCTCGGTCTTGTTGGAAAGATAACTGCAAATCCCACACCATATGAACGAAGAACGGAAGTTTTCGTTATACTAAATACTTAAAACATAATAAAAACAAAAAAAATTGACGACACCCGAAGCAGTCTTCCCGCTCGTGCCTCACATATACCCAGCGGTAAGAACCATGTCGCATCTAGCGTTCGTACCCTGTGAGGAACCGTGCCGCTAACCCATCCACCATGCCTCTAATGACCGTATGTCCCTCCTAAAACGCGCCGCCAATTTTGGGGGTTAGCGGGAGTGGCACGGGTTCCCATTGCCAAGACGCAAAGTGCCCCGTATATTGGCCATAACTATCGCTATAACACTCAGAATTGCGTGGGCTCGGTCTTGTTGGAAAGATAACTGCAAATCCCACACCATATGAACGAAGAACGGAAGTTTTCGTTATACTAAATACTTAAAAAATAATAAAAACAGAAAAATTGACGACACCCGAAGCAGTCTTCCCGCTCGTGCCTCACATATACCCAGCGGTAAGAACCATGTCGCATCTGGCGTTCGTACCCTGCGAGGAACCGTACCGCTAGCCCATCCACCATGCCTCTAATGACCGTATGTCCCTCCTAAGAGGTGCCGCCAATTTTGTAGGTTAGCGGGAGTGGCACGGTTTCCCATTGCCAAGACGCAAGGTGCCCCGTATATTGGCCATAACTATCGCTATAACACTCAGAATTGCGTGGGCTCGGTCTTGTTGGAAAGATAACTGCAAATCCCACACCATATGAACGAAGAACGGAAGTTTTCGTTATACTAAATACTTAAAAAATAATAAAAAGAGAAAAATTGACGACACCCGAAGCAGTCTTCCCGCTCGTGCCTCACATATACCCAGCGGTAAGAACCATGTCGCATCTGGCGTTCGTACCCTGTGAGGAACCGTGCCGCTAGCCCATCCACCATGCCTCTAATGACCGTATGTCCCTCCTAAGACGCGCCGCCAATTTTGTGGGTTAGCGGGAGTGGCACGGTTTCCCATTGCCAAGACGCAAGGTGCCCCGTATATTGGCCATAACTATCGCAATAAGTCTCAGAATTGCGTGGGCTCGGTCTTGTTGGAAAGATAACTGCAAATCCCACACCATATGAACGAAAACCGAAAGTTTTGGCCATACTAAATACTTAAAAAATAATAAAGACCAAAAAATTGACGACACCCGAAGCATTCTTCCCGCTCGTGCCTCACATATACCCAGCGTCGGGAACCATGTCGCATCTCGCGTTCGAACTTTCTGAGCAACCGTGCCGCTAAACTATCGACCATGCCTCTAATGGCCATATGTCCCTCCTAAGACGCACCGCCAATTTTGGAGGTTAGCGGGAGTGGCACGGGTTCCCATTGCCCAGACGCAAGGTGCCCCGTATATTGGCCATAACTATCGCTATAAGACTCAAAATTGCGTGGGCTTGGTCTTGTTGGAAAGATAACTGTAAATCCCACACCATCGGAATGAAAAACGGAAGTTTTGGTCGTACTAAATACTTCTAAAATAATAAAAATAGAAAATTGACGACACCTGAAGGAGTCTTCTCGCTCGTGCCTCACATGTACCCACCATCGGGAACCATGTCGCATCTGGCGTTCGTACCCTATGAGGAACCGTGCCGCTAACCCAACCACCGTGCCTCTAATGACCATATGTCCCTCCTAAGATGAGCCGCCAATTTTGGGGTTTAGCGGGAGTGGCACGGGTTGCCAATGCAAAGACGCAAGGTGCCCCATATATTGGCCATAACTATCGCTATAAGACTCAGAATTGCGCGGATTCGGTCTTGTTGGAAAGATAACTGCAAATCCCACACCATAGGAACGAAAAACGGAAGTTTTGGTCATAATAAGTACTTCAACAATAATAAAAACAAAAAAATTTGATGACAGCCAAAGCAGTCTTCTCGCTCGTGCCTCACATATACCCAGCGGTAAGAACCATGTCGCATCTGGCGTTCGTACCCTGTGAGGAACTGTGCCGCTAACCCATCCACCATGCCTCTAATGACTGTATGTCCCTCCTAAAACGTGCCGCCAATTTTGGGGGTAAGCGGGAGTGGCACGGGTTCCCATTCCCAAGACGCAAAGTGCCCCGTATATTGGCCATAACTATCGCTATAAGAGTCAGAATTGCGCGGGCTCGGTCTTGTTGGAAAGATAACTGCAAATCCAACACCATAGAAATGAAAAACGGAAGTTTTGATCGTACTAACTACTCCTAAGATAACTAAAACAAAAAATTGACGACACCCGAAGGAGTCTTCCCGCTCGTGCCTCACATATACCCACCGTCGGGAACCATGTCGCATCTGGCGTTCGTACCCTGTGGGGAACCGTGCCGCTAGCCCATCCACCATGCCTCTAATAACCGTTTGTCCCTCCTAAGACGCGCCGCCAATTTTGTGGGTTAGCGGGAGTGGCACGGTTTCCCATTGCCAAGACGCAAGGTGCCCCGTATATTGGCCATAACTATCGCTATAAGACTCAGAATTGCGTGGGCTCGGTCTTGTTGGAAAGATAACTACAAATCCCGCACCATATGAATGAAAAACGGAAGTTTTGGTTATACTAAATACTTAAAAAATAATAAAAACAAAAAAATTGACGACACCCGAAGCAGTCTTCCCGCTCGTGCCTCACATATACCCACCGTCGGGAACCATGTCGCATCTGGCGTTCGTACCCTGTGAGGAACCGTGCCGCTAGCCCATCCACGATGCCTCTAATGACCGTATGTCCCTCCTAAGATGCGCCGCCAATTTTGTAGGTTAGCGGGAGCGGCACGGTTTCCAATTGCCAAGACGCAAAGTGCCCCGTATATTGGCCATAACTATCGCTATAATACTCAGAATTGCGTGGGCTCGGTCTTGTTGGAAAGATAACTGCAAATCCCACACCATATGAATGAAGAACGGAAGTTTTCGTTATACTAAATACTTAAAAAATAATAAAAAGAGAAAAATTGACGACACCCGAAGCAGTCTTCCCGCTCGTGCCTCACATATACCCAGCGGTAAGAACCATGTCGCATCTGGCGTTCGTACCCTGCGAGGAACCGTACCGCTAGCCCATCCACCATGCCTCTAATGACCGTATGTCCCTCCTAAGACGTGCCGCCAATTTTGTGGGTTAGCGGGAGTGGCACGGTTTCCCATTGCCAAGACGCAAGGTGCCCCGTATATTGGCCATAACTATCGCAATAAGTCTCAGAATTGCGTGGGCTCGGTCTTGTTGGAAAGATAACTGCAAATCCCACACCATATGAACGAAAACCGAAAGTTTTGGCCATACTAAATACTTAAAAAATAATAAAGACCAAAAAATTGACGACACCCGAAGCATTCTTCCCGCTCGTGCCTCACATATACCCAGCGTCGGGAACCATGTCGCATCTCGCGTTCGAACTTTCTGAGCAACCGTGCCGCTAAACTATCGACCATGCCTCTAATGGCCGTATGTCCCTCCTAAGACGCACCGCCAATTTTGGAGGTTAGCGGGAGTGGCACGGGTTCCCATTGCCCAGACGCAAGGTGCCCCGTATATTGGCCATAACTATCGCTATAAGACTCAAAATTGCGTGGGCTTGGTCTTGTTGGAAAGATAACTGTAAATCCCACACCATCGGAATGAAAAACGGAAGTTTTGGTCGTACTAAATACTTCTAAAATAATAAAAATAGAAAATTGACGACACCCGAAGGAGTCTTCTCGCTCGTGCCTCACATGTACCCACCGTCGGGAACCATGTCGCATCTGGCGTTCGTACCCTATGAGGAACCGTGCCGCTAACCCAACCACCGTGCCTCTAATGACCATATGTCCCTCCTAAGATGAGCCGCCAATTTTGGGGTTTAGCGGGAGTGGCACGGGTTGCCAATGCAAAGACGCAAGGTGCCCCATATATTGGCCATAACTATCGCTATAAGACTCAGAATTGCGCGGATTCGGTCTTGTTGGAAAGATAACTGCAAATCCCACACCATAGGAACGAAAAACGGAAGTTTTGGTCATAATAAGTACTTCAACAATAATAAAAACAAAAAAATTGATGACAGCCAAAGCAGTCTTCTCGCTCGTGCCTCACATATACCCAGCGGTAAGAACCATGTCGCATCTGGCGTTCGTACCCTGTGAGGAACTGTGCCGCTAACCCATCCACCATGCCTCTAATGACTGTATGTCCCTCCTAAAACGTGCCGCCAATTTTGGGGGTAAGCGGGAGTGGCACGGGTTCCCATTCCCAAGACGCAAAGTGCCCCGTATATTGGCCATAACTATCGCTATAAGAGTCAGAATTGCGCGGGCTCGGTCTTGTTGGAAAGATAACTGCAAATCCAACACCATAGAAATGAAAAACAGAAGTTTTGATCGTACTAACTACTCCTAAGATAACTAAAATAAAAAATTGACGACACCCGAAGGAGTCTTCCCGCTCGTGCCTCACATATACCCACCGTCGGGAACCATGTCGCATCTGGCGTTCGTACCCTGTGGGGAACCGTGCCGCTAGCCCATCCACCATGCCTCTAATAACCGTTTGTCCCTCCTAAGACGCGCCGCCAATTTTGTGGGTTAGCGGGAGTGGCACGGTTTCCCATTGCCAAGACGCAAGGTGCCCCGTATATTGGCCATAACTATCGCTATAAGACTCAGAATTGCGTGGGCTCGGTCTTGTTGGAAAGATAACTACAAATCCCGCACCATATGAATGAAAAACGGAAGTTTTGGTTATACTAAATACTTAAAAAATAATAAAAACAAAAAAATTGACGACACCCGAAGCAGTCTTCCCGCTCGTGCCTCACATATACCCACCGTCGGGAACCATGTCGCATCTGGCGTTCGTACCCTGTGAGGAACCGTGCCGCTAGCCCATCCACGATGCCTCTAATGACCGTATGTCCCTCCTAAGACGCGCCGCCAATTTTGTAGGTTAGCGGGAGCGGCACGGTTTCCAATTGCCAAGACGCAAAGTGCCCCGTATATTGGCCATAACTATCGCTATAAGACTCAGAATTGTGCGGGCTCGGACTTGTTGGAAAGATAACTGCAAATCAAACACCATAGAAACGAAAAACGGAAGTTTTGATCATACTAACTACTCCTAAGATAACTAAAACAAAAAATTGACGACACCCGAAGGAGTCTTTCCGCTCGTGCCTCACATATACCCACCGTCGGGATCCATGTCGCATCTGGCGTTCGTACCCTGTGAGGAACCGTGCCGCTAGCCCATCCACCATGCCTCTAATGACCGTATGTCTCTGCTAAGACGTGCCGCCAATTTTGGAGGTTAGCGGGAGTGGCATGCGTTCCCATTGCCAAGACGCAAAGTGCCCCGTATATTGGCCATAACTATCGCTATAAGACTCAGAATTGCGCGGTCTCAGTCTTGTTGGAAAGATAACTGCAAATCCACACCATGGGAATGAAAAATAGAAGTTTCGGTCATACTAAATACTTCTAAAATAATAAAAACAAAAAATTGACGACACCCGAAGTAATCTTCCCGCTCGTGCCTCACATATACCCACCGTCGAAAACCATGTCGCATCTGGCGTTCGTACCCTGTTTGGAACCAAGCCGCTAACCCATCCACTATGCCTGTAATGACCGTATGTCCCTCCTAAGACGCGCCGCCAATTTTGGGGGTTAGCGGGAGTGGCACGGGTTCCCATTGCCAGGACTCAAGGTGCCCCGTATTTTGGCCATAACTATCACTATAAAACTCAGAATTGCGCGGGCCCGATATTATTGGAAAGGTAACTGCAAATCCCACACCTTAGGAATTAAAAACAGAAGTTAGTGTCATACTAAGTAATTCTAAAATAATAAAAACAAAAAATTGACGACACCCGAAGTAGTCTTCCCGCTCGTGCCTCACATATACCCACCGTCGGGAACAATGTCGCATTTGGCGGTCGTACCCAATGATGAACTGTGCCGCTAACCCATCCACCGTGCCTCTAATGACCGTATGTCCCTCCTAAGACGCGCCGCCAATTTTGGGGGTTAGCGGGAGTGGCACGGGTTCCCATTGCCAAGACGCAAGGTGCCATATATATTGGCCATAACTATCGCTATAAAACTCAAAATTGCGAGGGCTCGATATTGTTGGAAACGTAACTGCAAATCCCACACTTTAGGAAGGAAAAACAGAAGTTAGGGTCATATTAAGTAATTCTAAAACAATAAAAAGAAAAGATTGACGACACCCGAAGTAGTCTTCCCGCTTGTGCCTCACATATACCCACCGTCGGGAACAATGTCGCATCTGGCGTTTGTACCCAGTGATGAACTGTGCCGCTAACCCATCCACCGTGCCTCTAACGACCGTATGTCCCTCCTAAGACGAGCCGCCAATTTTGGGGGTTAACGGGAGTGGCACGGGTTCCCATTACCAAGACGCAAGGTGCCTCTTATATTGGCCACAACTATCGCTATAAGACTCAGAATTGCGCGGGCTCGGTCTTGTTAGAAAGGTAACTGCAATTCCACACCACAGGAATGAAAAACGGAAGTTATGGTCATACTAAGTATTTTTAAAACAATAAAAACAAAAAATTGACGACACCTGAAGTAGTTTTCCTGCTCGTGCCTCACATATAACTACCGTCGGGAACCATGTCTCATCTAGCGTTCGTACCCTGTGTGTAACCATGCCGCTAAGCCATCCACCATGCCTCTAATGACCGTATGTCCCTCCTAAGACGCGCCGCCAATTTTGAGGGTTAGCGGGAGTGGCACGGTACCCATTGCCAAGACGCATGGTGCCCCGTATATTGGCCATAACTATCGCTATAAGACTCAGAATTGCGCAGGCTCGGTCTTGTTGGAAAGATAACTACAAATCCCACACCTTAGGAAGGAAAAACAGAAGTTAGGGTCATACTAAGTAATTCTAAAATAATAAAAACAAAAAATTGACGACGCCCGAAGTAGTTTTCCCGCTCGTGGCTCACATATACCCAGCGTCGGGAACCATGTCGCATCTGGCGTTCGTACCCAATGATGAACTGTGCCGCTAACCGATCCACCGTGCCTCTAATGACCGTATGTCCCTCCTAAGACGCGCCGCCAATTTTGGGCGTTAGCGGGAGTGGCACGGGTTCCCATTGCCAAGACGCAAGGTGCCAATATATTGGCCATAACTATCGCTATAAGACTCAGAATTGCGCGGTCTCAGTCTTCTTGGAAAGATAACTGCAAATCCACACCATAGGAACGAAAAACGGAAGTTTTGGTCATACTAAATACTTCTAAAATAATAAAAACAAAAAATTGACGACCCCGAAGTAGTCTTCCCGCTCGTGCCTCACATATACCCACCGTCGGGAACCGTGTCGCATCTGGCATTCGTACCCTATGAGGAACCAAGCCGCTAACCCATCCACCGTGCCTCTAATGACCGTATGTACCCCCTAAGACGCACCGCCAATTTTTGTGGTTAGCAGGAGTGGAACGGGTTCCCATTGCCAAGACGCAAGGTGCCTTGTATATTGGCCATAACTATCGCTATAAGTCTCAGAATTGCGCGGGCTCGGTCCTGTTGGAAAGATAAGTGCAAATCCCACGCCATAGGAACGAAAAACGGAAGTTTTGGTCATAACTATCGCTATAAGTCACAGAATTGCGCGGGCTCGGTCCTGTTGGAAAGATAACTGCAAATCCACACCATATGAACGAAAAACGGAAGTTTTGGTCATACTCAATACTTCTAAAATAATAAAAACAAAAAATTGACGACACCCGAAGTAGCCTTCCCGCTCGTGCCTCACATATACCCACCGTCGGGAACCATGTCGCATTGGCGTTCGTACCCTGTGTGTAACCATGCCGCTAAGCCATCCACCATGGCTCTAATGACCGTATGTCCCTCCTAAGACGCGCCGCCAATTTTGGGGGTTAGCGGGAGTGGCACGGTACCCATTGCCAAGACGCATGGTGCCCCGTATATTGGCCATAACTATCGCTATAAGACTCAGAATTGCGCAGGCTCAGTCTTGTTGGAAAGATAACTACAAATCCCACACCTTAGGAAGGAAAAACAGAAGTTAGGGTCATACTAGGTAATTCTAAAATAATAAAAACAAAAAATTGACGACGCCCGAATTAGTTTTCCCGCTCGTGGCCCACATATACCCAGCGTCGGGAACCATGTCGCATCTGGCGTTCGTACCCAATGATGAACTGTGCCGCTAACCCATCCACCATGCCTCTAATGACCGTATGTCCCTCCTAAGACGCGCCGCCAATTTTGGGGGTTAACGGGAGTGGCACGGTTTCCCATTGCCAAGACGCAAGGTGCCCCGTGTATTGGCCATAACTATCGCTATAAGACTCAGAATTGCGCGGTCTCGGTCTTGTTGGAAAGGTAACTACAAATCCACACCATAGGAATGAAAAACGGAAATTTTGGTCATACTAAATACTTCTAAAATAATAAAAACAAAAAATTGACGACAACCGAAATAGTCTTCCCGCTCGTGCCTCACATATACCCAACTTCGGGAACCATGTCGCATCTGGCGTTCGTACCCTGTGAGGAACCGTGCCGCTAACCCATCCACCGTGCCTCAAATGACCGTATGTCCCTCCTAAGACGCGCCACCAATTTTGGGGGTTAGCAGGAGTGGCACGGTTTCCCATTGCCAAGACGCGATGTGCCCCGTATATTGGCCATAACTATCGATATAAGACTCAGAATTGCGCGGGCTCGGTCTTGTTGGAAAGATAACTTCAAATCCCACACCTCAGGAATGAAAAACGGAAGTTATGGTCATACTAAGTATTTTTAAAATAATAAAAACAAAAAATTGACGACACCTGAAGTGGTTTTCCCGCTCGTGCCTCACATATAACTACCGTCGGGAACCATGTCTCATCTAGCATTCGTACCCTGTGAGGAACCGTGCCGCTAACGCATCCACCGTGCCTCTAATGACCGTATGTCCCTCCTAAAACGCGCCGCCAATTTTGGGTGTTAGCGGGAGTGGCGCGGGTTACCATTGCCAAGACGCAAGGTGCCCCATATTTTGGCCATAACTATCGCTATAGGACTCAGAATTGCACGGGCTCGGTCTTGTTGGAAAGATAACTACAAATGCCACACCATAGGAAGGAAAAACAGAAGTTAGGGTCATACTAAGTAATTTTAAAATAATAAAAACAAAAAATTGACGACACCCGAAGTAGTTTTCCCGCTCGTGGCTCACATATACCCACCGTCGGGAACCATGTCGCATCTGGCGGTCGTACCCAATGATGAACTGTGCCGCTAACCCATCCACCGTGCCTCTAATGACCGCATGTCCCTCCTAAGACGCGCCGCCAATTTTGGGCGTTAGCGGGAGTGGCACGGGTTCGCATTGCCAAGACGCTAGGTGCCTATATATTGGCCATAACTATCGCTATAAGACTCAGAATTGCGCGGTCTCAGTCTTCTTGGAAAGATAACTGCAAATCCACACCATAGGAACGAAAAACGGAAGTTTTGGTCATACTAAATACTTCTAAAATAATAAAAACAAAAAATTGACGACCCCGAAGTAGTCTTCCCGCTCGTGCCTCACATATACCCACCGTCAGGAACCGTGTCGCATCTGGCATTCGTACCCTGTGAGGAACCAAGCCGCTAACCCATCCACCGTGCCTCTAATGACCGTATGTTCCCCTAAGACGCACCGCCAATTTTTTTGGTTAGCGGGAGTGGAACGGGTTCCCATTGCCAAGACGCAAGGTGCCCTGTATATTGGCCATAACTATCGCTATAAGTCTCAGAATTGCGCGGGCTCGGTCCTGTTGGAAAGACAACTGCAAATCCACACCATAGTAACGAAAATCGGAAGTTTTGGTCATACTCAATACTTCTAAAATAATAAAAACAAAAAATTGACGACACCCGAAGTAGTCTTCCCGCTCGTGCCTCACATATACCCACCGTCGGGAACCATGTCGCATTTGGCGTTCGTACCCTGTGTGTAACCATGCCGCTAAGCAATCCACCATGCCTCTAATGACCGTATGTCCCTCCTAAGACGCACCGCCAATTTTGGGGGTTAGCGGGAGTGGCACGGTACCCATTGCCAAGACGCATGGTGCCCCGTATATTGGCCATAACTATCGCTATAAGACTCAGAATTGCGCAGGCTCGGTCTTGTTGGAAAGATAACTACAAATCCCACACCTTAGGAAGGAAAAACAGAAGTTAGGGTGTCGGAGCTTGAGCTCCGGCCGGGTGGCGGAAAGCACCCGCCCGATCCTAAGTACTATGAGTAGTTAGGGGGAGCGATCGTTGATAGCCGCGTAGCCAAGGCACGATGGAGACACAAGGGTTTAGAGTGGTTCGGGCCGCCGTAGCGTAATACCCTACGTCCACTGGAGGTGAGCTCTTGTATTGGTTTGAGTGAGAAGGAGAAGAAGATCGAGAGACTTCCTCTCTGGATGCTCTTCGGGTGTGTGTTTTCAGCCTATCCTCTACGTCTCGCATGCCTCCCTTTTATAGACCAAGAGGGTGCATGTACATGGTGACCGGGGCCCGACAAGTGGTCCCGGTCTGTTATGTCTACCCGGCAGAGTTCCTTATGCTGTCTTGACTTCTTGGGTTATTCCTGGCAGAGATCAGGGCCTTCGGCAGCGCCTCTGTCGGTGTGTCCTATGCTCCGTTCCGCGATGTCCTCTCATCTCTGCACCTTGTACCTGTATCCGCCGCAGCAGTATGGCGCCGTCTGGGAAGTGCTCCGCCGGTCTGGTGTGCCCGGAAATGTCGCCACGCCGCCCCTGCTTGCACTGTCCGGTCCAATCCGCCGTAGTACCCGGCGGTATGGCTCCAAGCGCAGGAGTGGGCGGCGCGTTATTACAGGCGGGTTACTGCGGCGTGCCACAGTGACCCTACCGCTATAGCCCGGGCGTGGCCGTCGTGCGTGGCGTAGCCCAGTCCGCGTACGGTGTACTTGTTTATGTGGTTTAATCCCTGGTATCCGGCGGGAAGTTGACCGCTACGCCTTGTCACGGCCGCCGCTCCTCGGTAACTCGCGACTCACAGTATGGTCACTATCGCCTGTCAGCGGCGGTACCGGAGCCCGTCACCGGGTGTCAGGCCACGCCCGCCTGTCCGCAATGAATGTGGTAGGTGGGTGTGGCCCGCCACCGGGGACCCCGCTACGTGCCCGGGGGACACGTGGCAGCCCCGGACCAGGCTGTTGCCAGGGTGAGGACCCTTCGCAGCCCGCAGCTCCCTCGCTGGGCGGGGGACACGTGGCCGCTCCGAACCTCCCCGAGCTGGGCCGGCTCGGCTCCCTTCCTGGGGTCGTGACGCGTCCCTAACTTAAGACCGGACCTTGTGGAAACAGGTCCGGCCCACAAGCGGTGGGTCAGAGCTGCGAGTGCCTTTGGGCTCTTTCCTTACTGTGATACGTGGCAATACTGGCTGCTTCCTCTGGTTGACGGGGAGGCTAGGTGCGTTAATCCACAAGGGGGGATTAAACGCTTCTTTGTCAGGCTGCGTGGAGCCTTGTTATGTGCTGTAATTAGCTTTTGACCTCTATAAGCGGGTACCCGGTTTGCTGGGTACCGACAGTGGCCCCTGGGCCCATCTTAGGTGAGCCTGGGAACCTAAGGTGGGCCCACCAGCGCTTATCGCCTGCACCTTCGGGGGCCTCGTGTGGCTTTTGGCCCTGGCCCCTCCGATCCGCACCGGATCACATGGGCGCCTGATGGGCCCCGCACGATCTGGTCGTGCCAGGTCGTGGGAATTTCCCCGAGTTTCGAGGAGGGCAGGCCTGCGCCGGTCAGACGAAGTGACGGACCGCCTGCCCACCTCTCCGCAGTTAAGGCGGGGGCAGTGGATCGCACGCTTGCCGCGCGAAGGCTGAGAGACGGTTCGCATTCTTTCTCACCCGGTTCCTTACCCGCCTGTCGCGGTTTGCGGCCCCTGGGGCCCCTTGTCAGGGGCTGGACGGGTTGCGGGTGCGTCCGTGCGTGCGTGCTTATGGAGCGCGCTGATGGCTCCATTAAATAGGGCTTTTGACCGGATGCCTGGTACGCTTTCTCAGGCTTCATCTCCGTTCCCTTAGCTACCGCAGCCGCGCCTCTCCTTCTTCGCCGTAGAGCTCTTTGCCCTCGCCGGCGCCACGCATCCTCATCGCCTTTCGCTACTCCGATCCATGGCGATGGGTCTCGGTGATCCCGCCAACTGGCAGTCTGAGGAGGACCTCGACATCGTGCGCCGCCTCCTCGGTTGGACGGACGTGACACGGTGCGATGGAGTCCGCGCGGGCTCCCTCCCCTTCCGCAATCTGCGGCCCGGGGAGTTTGCGCTCTTCGTCTCCTACCTCTACTGCGGCCTAGGGGTGCCGATTTCGTCCTTCTTCCTGCTGTTGTTGGAGGGATACGGGCTGCAGCTCCAGCACCTCACTCCCCACTCCATCCTCCAGGCGGCGATCTTCGTCCACCTCTGCGAGATGTTCGTGGGGGTGCCGCCCTGCGTGGCGCTCTTTCGCCACTTCTTCTCGCTGAAGGGTTCCGGCAGGAGCGCGAGCGACATCGGCGGCTTCTACTTCGTGCTGAGGGGGTCCGGGAGGTCGTCAACCTACCTTCCCCCTTTTTCTAGCGCCAAGTGGGAGAACTGGCGCAATGACTGGGTGATTGCGAGGGCGGACCCGAAAGCCTCCCTGAGGGCGGTCCAACCTCGCCCCGCCCGGAATGGGGTGCCCCTGCGGACCTGCCGGGCGACTTCTCCACCGTGCTAGTGAGGATCACTGAGCTCGTTAATGACGGGCTCACCTCGATGCACGTCCTCGCAGACTTCCTCACGCGGAGACTCGCCCCCTTGCAGCAGCGACCGAGGTGGGCATGGAGCTACACCGGCCCCAACGACTGCAGCCGGATTGCGCGGGGCGAGGTTAACAACCTGGCACCCGGGGAGCTAGAGTCTTTGATGTGCCGCGTCGTGGGTGAGGCGTTCGTCCCCGAGCAGCTGGCTCTGCCCGCTGCCGTTACACCGCTCTGCAACAACCAGACCCTGCGGTCGGCGGTGCTCCGGGACATGCCTACACTCGACGACGCCGGGCTCGCGGTGCGGCAGCTCGGGGGCGACCCCAACCGGGGAATCAGCATTGGCGATGCCCCGATCGGGGACGCCCGCGCTGGGGGCTCCACCTCTGCTGGCAAGGGGAAGGAACCCGTGCCGACGGCTGGTGGCGAGGAGAGGCGGCATAGGCTGGTCCGTGGCGACGGGACCTCCGTTTCAGAGCCCAAGCCTAAACGCCAGCGGACCACGAAGGAGGGAAGCTCGTCCAGGCAGTGGGGGCGCCCTTCACCTCCGTCGCGTCCGGACCAGCAGCATCAGCAGCACCAGTGGCAACAGCAGCAGCAGCAAGCGCCGCTTCCGCCAAGGCCGAGCCAACAGCACCAGCGGCAGCATGTACCGCCGCCACCCAAGTCGGACCAGCAGCAGCATCGGCAGCAAGCGCCGCCACCGCCCAAGCCGGACCCTCAGCAGCAGCGGCAGCAAGTACCGCCATCGACGAAGCCGGACCATCATCAGCGACGGGCTCCTGGCCTCCGAGGTCGCTGGACGGCGCAGACACCGAGGTAAACTATTTTGGGTTGGCTCAAGCTTTTTCGCCGTGTCGCTGCTAGCTCCTCGAATTCTCCCGAGCCTCATTTCCTGCCTTGTTCAGGACATCTCGCCCGGTCAGCTCCTCCGCAGCTGCTCCTCCCGCCGGTGCTGTTCCACCCAGCGGATCCGGCGGTCGGGTGGACACGACCGAGGCGGTTGCTCCAGGTGGTCCGACGCCGGGGGCCACGATGGAGAGGACCGCACCGGCCGGTTTGACGCCTGAAGTTGCGACGAGGTCCGAGGCCCCTCGTCCAACCGAGGGCGGCTTGGAAGAGGTCCAGGGGCAGCCGCACTCGTTCTTGCCAGGGGTGCCGACTCTCCCCCGTGTGCTGCGCCGAGGACTCTAGGCCCTGGAGGACGTCAAGGAGGCGTTCCAGCTGGAATGGGCGCAGCTGCAGCAGGAGCGCGAGCGCTTGGCTGGTTGGCAGTCCCGCTTGGGGGAACAGATCCGCGCTACGTCCTCCCGGTACTCCCAGGTCCGCGCGGAGCTCACCACCGCCCGCAAGGACCTCAGCGCCGATCGCGAGGCCTATGAGAAGGACCTACAGCTGTTCGTCGCCCGAGAGCGTGCGGTTGCTCTCCGAGAGAAGACGGTCGCCGTGGACGAGGCGAAGCTGAGGCTCGATCGAGCCGAGCTGGAGTCCGAGATGCAGGGGATGGAGCGGCGCAGGAAGGAGATGCTGGAGGTGTCCGAGCGGCAGCTCGCCGTCAATAAGAGTCTGGACGAGAAGGAGGCGGTACTTGACCAACGCGAGGCGTCGGTCAAAGCCCTCGAAGAGACCCTTTCTGTGCGCGAGGCTGCCGCCAAGGCCCTCGAGGACTCTGCTTCCCAGCGCGAGGCGGCAGCCAGGGCCCTCAAGACGGAGGCCACCCGCCTGTCCGGTACCCTCAAGGTCCGAGAGGACTAGGTGAAGTCCCGGGAGGCGGAGCTCGACGAGCAGGCGAAGCAGCTCCGGGCAGAGCAAGCTGCTTTGGAGCAGCTAAAACTGGAGGCCGCCCAGCAGGCTCTGGCGGAGAGTCTGGCGCAGCTGCGCGCCGACCTCCGACATTTTGCTGACTGGGCTGGGGAGGCGAACACCGCTCTGGTGCCGCTTGGGTTGAGTCCGATCCAGGTGCCGGAGCCGTCGTCGACCATGGCGGACGCTCTCCCCGTCCTTCACTCTGCTATGGAATGGCTCCGGTGCTTGGACTCCGCGCTTGCAGAGCGCCTTGAAGCCGAGGGTCGCGATTTGCTTCGCGCCTTGGTGGAGCACCTACTGGTCTGCTTCCGGAGCCACGACCCCGCCATCTCCCTAGATCCGGTTGTCGTAGGTCCGGTGGAAGAAACGGAGGTCGCCGCCCGGGCAAGCGTGCAGGAAGTAATTGAGATCGTTGCCGCTCGGTTTCAGCGGGCCCCTGCAGATGAGGAGCTGGGTGCACCAGAGGCGGGAGTCCCCCTAGCGCCATAGAGGCTTCATTTTGCTTTCTTTTTGTTTCTTCTTCTATGTAAAAAGTAAAATCTAGAAAGTAAATAGAGATCGTGACTTATCTATTTCGCTTCTTTTGCTGCGTGTTGAGCCTTATAGGCTGTGTGGGCTATCGCCGGGCCCCACGGTCTGGCGATTCAGGTCGCGGGAATCTCCCACCTTTTGAGGCGGCTGGCTCGTGCTGACTGGTGACACTATGCCGTGCTGACGCCGTACCGCCCGGTTCTTTTCCCTCTTATTAAATGCGATCGCAGCGGTTCGCTCGTCTGCACGCGTTTGCACTGCCGGTGGCAGTCTTGTCTCTGCTGGCAGGCAGGGCATCGGATGCTCTCTTGCTTTATCGCAGGGATAGGTCACCTCACTCTCGAGCGGCGCGGCCCCTACAAGGGCGTGCGCTCTCAGTATGACCCAGGCACGTCAGGAGGGAATAGTGCACCCGTGAGCCACGCTCCTTACCACGCCTTGGGCTCAGCAGCTGCAGTGTCTTGGGCTGTTCCTATAAATAGGGGCGTGCTACCCGCTCTTAACACAACTTCTCCAACTTCATAGCCAAGCAAGGTAGGGTAGAACATGGGACTCCCTCCCTCTCCAGGAGGGGCATGGCCCCTTCCATGCAGCAAGGCATGGGAAGTTTTCCCGAGAGTTTTTCCTCAGTTTGGGAAAGATACTCTTAGGATAGCCTGGGAGTGTTCCCATGGAACCCATCTTCTTTGGCTATGAGTTTCTTCATATGTGTGCCGATTTTTGGCTACGAGTGTCTTCATAGAGGACACTTGCAGCCAAACTCCCTCCCAACGACCGCGCACCTACGTCGCTGTCGCGGGGGATCCGGCACCGGCGGTGGGACGGGACACTCCTGAACCATTGCCAAGCGCTCCACAGCGCGCGCATGGCGGCAGCGCGGCTGGTGGCGGTGTGGCCATGGCAGGAGCTCAGCTTCGACGCCGCCTCCCCGTCGCTTGTGCTGACGCTCCTCGGCTTGCGCGCCCCGCGGACCCCGAGCTGCGTTGGTTCTGCGCGGTTGCCACCGAGCCGTTGAGCTCTCGCGCCGCCTGTGGATCTTCTGCCCTTGCCTTTGGCAAGAACAGAGCCCCCTTCAATCCGGCTTCAAGTGTATCTTTTTTTTTTTGGATGGACAACTCGACTTATGAAATGAGGGAGGATGGGTGTTGTGACTTATCTGTATGTTGTACATTCCCTCTTTCCTGTTGCACGCTGGTATGGTTGTTCTGCCCGACCCCTGGCCCCCTGGTCGGTAGGCTCTAGTTTTGAGGCTGGCTACCACCAAGTTGGACCTGCATGCAACTCATGGTAGATGTTAGTAGCAAACCCGCGAGACCCTATTCTGAGCTGACTTTTCTCGACTGGCTGTGGTCCGGCGTTCCTAGGTGCATGGTCCGTGACCAAGATACCCGGATGGGGATAGTAGGGTGCACAGGCTTAGGGTGCAGGACCAGGCTAAGGCACTGTACAGCCCCGGACTATCCCTGTTTCAGGTATCTTAACCATGGACCGGCTCCTGACGCTACAGGCCTCTTTCAGCGAAACACATCTTTCTCAGGTGCCTTAGGGATTTACGGAACCGGACCTTGTTAGTCAGGATCTGGAGAGCTTGCTAATGGCGAGGGTGTGGTTCAGCGTGCTGCACGCTCTGCTCCTGATACTGGGGAACTTGCGGCGAAGTGGGGAGTGTACAGTGCTTAGGGTACGGGACCAGGCTAAGCAGCTGACGACTCCGGGCCACCAAGGCGAGTTCCTTTTCTCGGGAGCTGGCCCCCAGCACGGCGGACCACACTCGAACAATTAGACAAGATCTCCTTCACCTGCTCTCAAGCCAGATTTTCCCGTTTCAAGCTTTAGGCGATAATAGGGTACCGGACGGGGGTTAGTGATAATGATATTGATAGGGAGATAAGGAGATAATTGAAATCATCGCAAAGGCAGCAACAGGGGCAATTTTCTTTATTTACAAGGTGAAATCATGTGATGTCAGCCAGAGGCCGGGATTACAAGGGCGGTCCTCCACCGCTCTGGTCCACATGGTTGTATTACCTACCTTATAAAGAAAGAAAAAAAGCCCTGCTTCTGCTTACGGATAAAACTTACGGAGGTGTTCGATGTTCCATGGGTTCGGCAGCGGAACGCCCTCCTCCGTGGCAAGACGGATGCAACCGGGGCGACTTACTTCCGTCACCTTGAAGGGCCCTTCCCAGCTAGGGGAGAGTTTGTTGAGCCCTTCTTGGTTTAGGATGCGTCTCAGGACCAGGTCCCCAGGTTGGAGGACCCTTCCCCGCACGGTCCGTTCATGGTAGCGCTTGAGCGCCTGGTTGTACCACGCGTTCCGGATTGCTGCTTGCCACCGTCGCTCCTCGACGAGGTCGATGTCGTCGCGCCTGTCCTGTTCCTGCAAAGATTCATCAAAGGCTTGGACCCGTAGGGAGCCCAAGAGGATCTCTGGCGGGAGGCATGCTTCGGCCCCGTATACCAGGAAAAACGGGGTTACCCCGGTCGCTCGGCTGGGTGTGGTCCGGTTTCCCCACAACACACAGGGAAGCTCGTCGATCCACTTGGCACCGTGCTTCTTTAAGTAGTCGTAGGTGCGAGTCTTGAGCCCCCTGAGGATTTCCACATTAGCTCTTTCTACTTGTCCATTGCTCTTGGGATGTGATACCGACGCGAAGCATAGCTGTATGCCAACACCGTCACAGTAATCCTGGAAGACTCGGCTCTTGAACTGGGTCCCGTTGTCCGTTATGACACGGTTAGGGACGCCGAACCGGCATACAATGGACTTGAGGAAAGTGTTGCGGTTCCTTGGGTGATTTTGACCACTGGGGTTACCTCCAGCCATTTTGTGAACTTGTCAATGGCAACATAGAGGTACCGATACCCACCGACGGCCCTAGGGAACGGTCCTAGGATGTCTGCCCCCCATACCGCGAAGGGCCAGGAGGGCGGAATCATCAGCAGCGGTTGAGCTGGTGTGTGTATCTGCTTTGCGTGGAACTGGCACGCTTTACAGGACCTTACCAGCTCGGCTGCATCCTGGAGAGCTGTCGGCCAGTAAAATCCATGCCGGAAGGCTTTACCGACCAGCGTACGGGACCCCGAATGATTCCCGCACTCGCCCCCATGGATTTCCGTGAGTAAATCACGGCCTTCTTCCCGGGTTATGCATCGCATGAGGATGCCGTTGGCGCCACGCCGGTAGAGATCCCCTTCTACCAGTGTGTAGCGTTTAGCTAACCGCACTATGCGCTCAGCAGACACATGTTCATCGGGAAGGATTTTGTCCTTCAGGTAGTCCCGGATCTCAGAGATCCATGCATCGGGACAGCCCTGAGCCAGTGGATGTGTCCCTGATGACGTGCCGGGGTCATCAGTCCACACGATCCTTGATGGCCGCCAGAGGTGGAGGACCATCGGGACTACTAGCTTCGAGGTGCTAGTTCCGCCCCCCTCACCCAGTTCGGCTGGCTGGGCGGTTGGTCTCAGTAGCTGTCTTTCAAAGACGCCATCGGGTACTGGGCCCCGAGTTGATGCTCTCGCGGAGAGGTCATCTGCTACTGAGTTGAGGTCTCTTGGAATGTGCTGCAGCTCCAGGACCTCAAAGTCTTTCTCGAGCTCCCTCACTCGCATGAGGTACGCCGCAAGTTGGGGGTTGTTGCAGCAGCACTCCCCCCGGACCTGTCTAATCACCAGCTGGGAATCTTCCTTGACTAGGAGCTGCTTGATTCCCAGTGACTGGGCGGCCATTAGCCCGAAGATCAAGGCTTCGTACTCTGCCATGTTGTTGGTGGCTTTGAACTCGAAGCGTACTATGTACTTTACTTGATCTCCGTCTGGGTCCACGAGTACCACACCTGCTCCGGACCCCCTCTCGCGGGCAGACCCATCGAAAAAGAGCGTCCAGTGTGGCTTGGTGAAAACTCGGACAGGCCTGCTCAGCTGTGAAGGACCCGCCTCATATAGCGGACCCCCTGGCTCAGCGGCAGTGGGTGTCCATTCCGCGATGAAGTCCGCCAAGACCTGGCTCTTGGCAGCGCTGCGGGGCTGGAAGTCGAGTTGGAATTCTGCCAGCTCCGCTGCCCATTTGGCGATACTCCCGGTGGCGTTAGAGTTGTGCAGGATCGCTCTTAGCGGGTAAGAGGTCACTACGACAATTTTGTGCGCCTGGAAGTAATGGCGCAACTTCCTGGAAGCTACTAGTAACGCATAAGCGAACTTGTGAGTTTCCAGATACCTGGCCTTTGCCCCGTGGAGGACCTCGCTGACGTAATACACCGGCCTCTGGGTGGTCCGGACCCTTGCGGAGGATCCCGGACTACCCGCCTTTGTTAGGTCAGCCTCCTGGGCATCTCGCCCCTCTGCCTCTGGTAGCTCACTACCTTGGCAGGGTAGGGTGTCGGCCGGACCTCCGGTTTCGGAGCCGATCGTTGTTTCTGCGGTGGACGGACCACCGCCTTCCACTCAGGAGGTCCCGGTCCCTCCCTCGCGGGGGTGCTCTGGTCTTTCAGCGACCAGGACCATGCTGACTACCTCGGATGTTGCCGCGAGGTAGAGATACAGAGTCTCACCAGGCTCTGGCGCCACCAATATGGGCAGTGTGGTGAGGTGCTGCTTCAGCTCCTGGAAGGCCTGCTCAGCCTCTTCGGTCCATATAAATGGTCCGGACTTCCTCAATAGCTTGAAGAAGGGCAGGGCTCTCTCAGCTAGCCTTGAGATAAAGCGGCTAAGGGCTGCCAAGGACCCGGTGAGCTTTTGCAGGTCCTTGATGCAGGCAGGTGGCCGCATAGCCTCGATCGCCCTGATCTTGGTTGGGTTTGCTTCAATACCCCGGTGTGACACCAGGAAACCCAACAGCTTACCAGCTGAGACGCCAAAGACGCATTTCTCGGGGTTCAACTTCGTGCGCGTTGTGCGCAGCCTGTAGAAAACGAGGGTCAGGTCCTCCAGCAAGGTTGACCCTTCCCTGGTTTTGACAACGATGTCATCGACGTAAACCTCGACTATATTTCTGATTAGGTCGCGGAACGTAAAGTTCATGCCACGCAGAAATGTGGGTAAAGCATTCCTCAGACCATAGGGCATTACAACGTAACAGTACAGACCATCTACCGTTACAAAGGCTGTATGCCTCTTATCCTCTTCATTCATCCGGATTTGATGGAACTCGGAATACGCATCCAAGAAAGACAAAAACTCACACCCGGAGGTGGAGTCTACTATCTGATCTATGCGCGGAAGGGGATATGGGTCCGGAGGACATGCCTTATTGAGGCTGGTGTAGTCGATACACATCTGAAGCTTCCCGTTCGCCTTAGGGACAACTACCGGGTTGGCTAGCCACTCGGGGTGATGGACCTCTTCGATGAAGCCCGCGTCTAGCAGCTTCCGGACCTCTTGACGGATGAAGTCCTGACGCTCCACGGACTGCCTTCGTGGCTTTTGTCGCACCGGCTTGGCGTCCGGGTTGATCTTCAGACGGTGCTCAATTACCTCCCGAGGGATCCCGGGCATTTGTGATGGTGCCCAGGCGAACACATCAACATTTGCTCGGAGGAAGGCAACGAGCGCGTCTTCCTATTTTTCCCCCAGACTACCCGCGATGCGGGTGGTCCGGGAGGCTTCCGCCCCGATCTGGACGATCTTGACTGGCACATCTTCTGGGCCAGCCGGGCGCACCTTGGGCATCTTCGGGTCCTTCGCAGGAGCCTTAATCGCAGAGGTTGAGGGGTCGGCCCTCTCGGGGCCCGCTGCGAGGCGGTCCCCCGGCACGGTGAGGACACCAGCCGGGGAGGGCATCTTCACGACCAATTACCCGTAATGGGCTACGGCCATGAAGCGGTAGAGCGCCGGCCTGCCAATGATGGCGTTGAATGGCAGGTTTACATCCGCAACGTCGAACTGGACGCTCTCCGTGCGGAAGTTTTCCGGTGTCCCGAAGGTGACCGGGAGGTCGATCTTCCCCTTCGGGTGGACCGGCAGTGGGCCCACTCCGGAGAATGGGCGCGATGGAGGCAGGCGTGACTCCGGAATCTGCAGCTGCTTGAAAGCTGCGTAGCTGATGATGTTGAGGGCGGCCCCACCGTCAATCAGTACGTGGTAGAGCCGGATATTGGCGACCACCGGCGACGTGATGATCGGTAGGAGGCCGGCCCCGGCCATGTTCTCTGGGCAGTCGGATGGCCCGAAGGAAATGGTGGTGTTCCTCCACTTGAGGTGTAGGGCCACCTTGGGGACACTAGGCCTGACCGAGAGGACCTCTTGGCGCAGGGCCTTCACGTCTCGCCGGGAGGAAACCTCCCAGCTCCCGCCGTACATGACGTACAGCTTTTTGCGACGCTCGTTGTCGCTGGAGTCGCAGTCGGAGCTGGCCAGAGCGTAGATGCTCTTGAGCTCCCGCTCCGGGGGCTGGTAGCCCATCTCCTTGCCTCCAGCGGTGGCCCCGCCGTCGCTAGCTGCCTTTCCCTTGCCAGGCCGCTGGCGCGGGGGCGAGTCGTCCTTGGGCAGGCGTTCCCGCCGCTCGTTGAGGCGCCGCTGCACGAGCTTCTGTATCTCACGACAGTCTGCGGCGCTATGGCCACTATTGGGATGAACAGGGCACGATCCGCCGCTGTTCCGCGCCTGCTGCCTCGGGCGCTTGCCGTTAGCGTCACGGCCGCCAGGAGCAGCCGCGGCTACGGGGGCTCCTCGCACAGCCGATAAGGACCTCTGTGGGCGTCGGTCCTTCTTCTTCTTCTTGCCACCCTCGCGGGCGGCATCGGCAGAGCCTCCTGCTTGGGCAGCCGCGTTTTGCTGAGGGGAGTGCCATGCACGGCCTTCAGCGGCCTTGGCGCATTTGTCTGCCAGCGCGTACAGCGTGGCGACATCCTGCACCTGGCGGGTTGCTAGCTTCTCCAGCATCTTCTCATCACGGACGCCCTGTCGGAAGGCGGTGATGATGGACGCATCGGAGATGCGGGGAATGGTGCCCCGCACCTTGGCGAAGCGTGCGATGATTGCCCGGAGTGGTTCTCCGGGCTGTTGCCGCACAACATGGAGGTGGGCCTCCATGCCGTACTGCTGGCATGCACTGGCAAAGTTCGCGATGAACTGTGTGCATAGCTCCTCCCAGGATTGGATCGACCCTAGGGAGAGGTTCATAAGCCAAGTCCGGGCTGGTCCAGACAAGGCGACATGAAAGTATGACGCCATGACGGCGTCATTGCCTCCGGCCGCTGAGATAGCGGTGACATACACCTGCAGGAATTCCGACGGGTTAGTGGTCCCGTCGTACTTCTCTGGCAAGTGTGGTCGGAACTTCGGTGGCCAACGCGTGGAGCGAAGGCCGTCTGCTAGCGCAGCACAGCCGACCCCAGCCGGTATGACCCCTGGCGGTGTCTGTGTCCCGGCCAGGGCCTGTGCACACCCCGGGGGCCTAGGCGCTGCAGCAGCGAACACTGCGTCAAGGTTCTTGCCCTTGACGGCGTTCCGCTGCAACCGTGCAGTTGTATGGGTGCCTGCTCACCGGCGGTTGAGTTCGGCGCGCAGGTCTTTCGTCGGCGCGCTCCTCACGGTGGGGGAGCGCACAGACGCTGCTGCGTCGAGTGGCGCGTGGCGCTCCGTCCTTCCACCATTGCTGGGTGGAAGACGGGACCCAGCCCTTGATGAGCTGGGGGCGGCCTCAGCTAAGTGGATCAGGTGATCCACGTCACTGCGCCATTGCGCGAGAGCTCTGGGAGAGGCTGCTGGCCCCGGAGGGTGATTGAGCAGCTCTCTAGCCGCGGCGAGTGGTCCGCGGATAGCAGCGCGGTTCGCCGCGGCACCGTTTGCCGTTACGGCGCTAGCCATCGCAACATTCGCTGCCACTGCGTCCATCGCAGGGTGGCGAGGTGCTCGTGGCATCCGCGCCGTGCCGCCAGAACCGTGGTGGGAGGCGTGCGACCCTGTCGAAGCCACCTCCTCCGTCACGGCTGCGCCATCATGGATGTCGCTGATACGAACCATCACACCTCGTGGATGTGGCTATCTGACGCTGCCCCCTACCTGGCGCGCCAAATGTCGGAGCGTGAGCTCCGGCCGGGTGGCGGAAAGCACCCGCCCGATCCTAAGTACTATGAGTAGTTAGGGGGAGCGATCGTTGATAGCCGCGTAGCCAAGGCACGATGGAGACACAAGGGTTTAGAGTGGTTCGGGCCGCCGGAGCGTAATACCCTACGTCCACTGGAGGTGAGCTCTTGTATTGGTTTGAGTGAGAAGGAGAAGAAGATCGAGAGACTTCCTCTCTGGATGCTCTTCGGGTGTGTGTTTTCAGCCTATCCTCTACGTCTCGCATGCCTCCCTTTTATAGACCAAGGGGGTGCATGTACATGGTGACCGGGGCCCGACAGGTGGTCCCGGTCTGTTATGTCTACCCGGCAGAGTTTCTTATGCTGTCTTGACTTCTTGGGTTATTCCTGGCAGAGATCAGGGCCTTCGGTAGTGCCTCTGTCGGTGTCTCCTATGCTCCGTTCCGTGATGTCCTCTCATCTCTGCACCTTGTACCTGTATCCGCCGCAGTAGTATGGCGCCGTTCGGGAAGTGCTCCGCCGGTCTGGTGTGCCCGGAAATGTTGCCACGCCGCCCCTGCTTGCACTGTCCAGTCCAATCCGCTGTAGTACCCGGCGGTATGGCTCCAAGGGCAGGAGTGGGCGGCACGTTATTACAGGCGGGTTACTGCGGCGTGCCACAGTGACCCTACCGCTATAGCCCGGGCGTGGCCGTCGTGCGTGGCGTAGCCCACTCCGCGTACGGTGTACTTGTTTATGTGGTTTAATCCTTGGTATCCGGCGGGAAGTTGACCGCTACGCCTTGTCACGGCCGCCGCTCCTCGGTAACTCGCGACTCACAGTATGGTCACTATCGCCTGTCAGCGGCGGTACCGGAGCCCGTCAGCGGGTGTCAGGCCACGCCCGCCTGTCCGCAATGAATGCGGTAGGTGGGTGTGGCCTGCCACCGGGGGCCCCGCTACGTGCCCGGGGGACACGTGGCAGCCCCGGACCAGGCTGTTGCGGGGGTGAGGACCCTTCGCAGCCCGCAGCTCCCTCGCTGGGCGGGGGACACGTGGCCGCTCCGGACCTCCCCGAGCTGGGCCGACTCGGCTCCCTTCCTGGGGTCGTGACGCGTCCCTAACTTAAGACCGGACCTTGTGGAAACAGGTCCGGCCCACAAGCGGTGGGTCAGAGCTGCGAGTACCTTTGGGCTCTTTCCTTACTCTGATACGTGGCAATACTGGCTGCTTCCTCTGGTTGACGGGGAGGCCAGGTGCGTTAATCCCCAAGGGGGGATTAAACGCTTCTTTGTCAGGCTGCGTGGAGCCTTGTTATGTGCTGTAATTAGCTTTTGACCTGTATAAGCGGGTACCCGGTTTGCTGGGTACCGACATAGGGTCATACTAAGTAATTCTAAAATAATAAAAACAAAAAATTGACGACGCCCGAAGTAGTTTTCCCGCTCGTGGGTCACATATACCCAGCGTCGGGAACCATGTCGCATCTGGCGTTCGTACCCAATGATGAACTGTGCCGCTAACCCATCCACCGTGCCTCTAATGACCGTATGTCCCTCCTAAGACGTGCCGCCAATTTTGGGGGTTAACGGGAGTGGCACGGTTTCCCATTGCCAAGACGCAAGGTGCCCCGTGTATTGGCCATAACTATCGCTATAAGACTCAGAATTGCGCGGTCTCGGTCTTGTTGGAAAGGTAACTACAAATCCACACCATAGGAATGAAAAACGGAAATTTTGGTCATACTAAATACTTCTAAAATAATAAAAACAAAAAATTGACGACAACCGAAGTAGTCTTCCCGCTCGTGCCTCACATATACCCAACTTCGGGAACCATGTCGCATCTGGCGTTCGTACCCTGTGAGGAACCGAGCCACTAACCCATCCACCGTGCCTCAAATGACCGTATGTCCCTCCTAAGACGCACCGCCAATTTTGGGGGTTAGCAGGAGTGGCACGGGTTCCCATTGCCAAGACGCGATGTGCCCCGTATATTGGCCATAACTATCGCTATAAGACTCAGAATTGCGCGGGCTCGGTCTTGTTGGAAAGATAACTGCAAATCCCACACCTCAGGCATGAAAAACAGAAGTTAGAGTCATACTAAATATTTCTAAAATAATAAAAACAAAAAATTGATGACAGCCGAAGTAGTCTTCCCGCTCGTGCCTCACATATACCCACCATCGCGAACAATGTCGCACCTGGCGTTCGTACCCTGTGAGGAACCATGCCGCTAACCCATCCACCGTGCGTCTAATGACCGTATGTCCCTCCTAAGACGCGCCGCCAACTTTGGGGGTTAGCGGGAGTGGCACGGGTTCCCATTGCCAAGACGCAACGTGCCCCGTATATTGGCCACAACTATCGCTATAAGACACAGAATTGCGCGGGCTCGGTCTTGTTGGAAAGATAACTACAAATCCCACACCACAGGAACGAAAAACAGAAGTTAGGGTCATACTAAATAATTCTAAAATAATAAAAACAAAAAATTGATGACACCCGAAGTAGTCTTCCCGCTCGTGCCTCACATATACCCACCGTCGCGAACCATGTCACATCTGGCGTTCGTACCCTGTGAGGAACCGAGCCGCTAACCTATCCACCGTGCCTCTAATGACCGTATGTCCCTCCTAAGACGCGCCGCCAATTTTGGGGGTTAGCAGGAGTCGCACGGGTTCCCATTGCCAAGACGCGATGTGCCCCGTATATTGGCCATAACTATCGCTATAAGACTCAGAACTACGCGGGCTCAGTCTTGTTGGAAAGATAACTGCAAATCCCACACCTGAGGGACGAAAAACAGAAGTTAGAGTCATACTAAATATTTTTAAAATAATAAAAACAAAAAATTGACGACACCCGAAGTAGTCTTCCCGCTCGTGCCTCACATATAACTACCGTCGGGAACCATGTCTCATCTGGCGTTTGTACCCTGTGAGGAACCATGCCGCTAACCCATCCACCGTGCCTCTAATGACCGTATGTCCCTCCAAAGACGCGCCGCCAATTTTGGGGGTTAGCCGGAGTGGCACGGGTTCCCATTGCCAAGACGCGGTGTGCCCCGTATATTCTCCACAACTATCGCTATAAGACTCAGAATTGCGCGGGCTCGGTCTTGTTGGAAAGATAACTGCAAATCCCACACCTCAGGAATGAAAAACAGAAGTTAGAGTCATATTAAATATTTTTAAAATAATAAAAACAAAAAATTGACGACACCCGAAGTATTCTTGCCACTCGTACCTCACATATAACTACCATCGGGAACCATGTCTCATCTGGCGTTCGTACCCTGTGAGGAATCATGCCACTAACCCATCCACCGTGCCTCTAATGACCATATGTCCCTCCTAAGACGGGCCGCCAATTTTGGGGGTTAGTAGGAGTGGCACGGGTTCCCATTGCCAAGATGCGATGTGCCCCGTATATTGGCCATAACTATCGCTATAAGACTCAGAATTGCGCGGGCTCGGTCTTGTTGGAAAGATAACTGCAAATCCCACACCTCAGGAACGAAAAACAGAAGTTAGATTCATACTAAATATTTTTAAAATAATAAAAATAAAAAATTGACGACACCCGAAGTCGTCTTCCCGCTCGTGCCTCACATATAACTACCGTCGGGAACCATGTCTCATCTAGCGTTCGTACCCTGTGAGGAATCATGCCACTAACCCATCCACCGTGCCTCTAATGACCGTATGTCCCTCCTAAGACGCGCCGCCAATTTTGGGGGTTAGCAGGAGTGGCACGGGTTCCCATTGCCAAGACGCGATGTGTCCCGTATATTGGCCATAACTATCGCTATAAGTCTCAGAATTGCGCGGGCTCGGTCTTGTTGGAAAGATAACTGCAAATCCCACACCTCAGGAACGAAAAATAGAAGTTAGAGTCATACTAAATATTTTTAAAATAATAAAAACAAAAAATTGACGACACCCGAAGTAGTCTTCCCGCTCGTGCCTCACATATAACTACCGTCGGGAACCATGTCTCATCTGGCGTTCGTACCCTGTGAGGAACCATGCCGCTAAGCCATCCACCGTGCCTCTAATGACCGTATGTCCCTCCTAAGACGCGCCGCCAATTCTGGGGGTTAGCGGGAGTGGCACGGGTTCCCATTGCCAAGACGCAAGGTGCCCCCGTATTTTTGCCATAACTATCGCTATAAGACTCAGAATTGCGCGGACTCGGTCTTGTTGGAAAGATAACTGCAAATCCCACACCACAGGAACGAAAAACAGAAGTTAGGGTCATACTAAGTAATTCTAAAATAATAAAAACAAAAAATTGATGACACCCGAAGTAGTCTTCCCGCTCGTGCCTCACATATACCCACCGTCGCGAACCATGTCACATCTGGCGTTCGTACCCTGTGAGGAACCGAGCCGCTAACCCATCCACCGTGCCTCTAATGACCGTATGTCCCTCCTAAGACACGCCGCCAATTTTGGGGGTTAGCAGGAGTGGCACGGGTTCCCATTGCCAAGATGCGATGTGCCCCGTATATTGGCCATAACTATCGCTATAGGACTCAGAATTGCGCGGGCTCGGTCTTGTTGGAAAGATAACTGCAAATCCCACACCTCAGGAACGAAAAACAGAAGTTAGATTCATACTAAATATTTTTAAAATAATAAAAACAAAAAATTGACGACACCCGATGTCGTCTTCCCGCTCGTGCCTCACATATAACTACCGTCGGGAACCATGTCTCATCTAGCGTTCGTACCCTGTGAGGAATCATGCCACTAACCCATCCACCGTGCCTCTAATGACCGTGTGTCCCTCCTAAGACGCGCCGCCAATTTTGGGGGTTAGCAGGAGTGGCACGGGTTCCCATTGCCAAGACGCGATGTGTCCCGTATATTGGCCATAACTATCGCTATAAGTCTCAGAATTGCGCGGGCTCGGTCTTGTTGGAAAGATAACTGCAAATCCCACACCTCAGGAACGAAAAATAGAAGTTAGAGTCATACTAAATATTTTTAAACTAATAAAAACAAAAAATTGACGACACCCGAAGTAGTCTTCCCGCTCGTGCCTCACATATAACTACCGTCGGGAACCATGTCTCATCTGGCGTTCGTACCCTGTGAGGAACCATGCCGCTAACCCATCCACCGTGCCTCTAATGATCGTATGTCCCTCCTAAGACGCGCCGCCAATTCTGGGTGTTAGCGGGAGTGGCACGGGTTCCCGTTGCCAAGACGCAAGGTGCCCCCGTATTTTTGCCATAACTATCGCTATAAGACTCAGAATTGCGCGGACTCGGTCTTGTTGGAAAGATAACTGCAAATCCCACACCACAGGAACGAAAAACAGAAGTTAGGGTCATACTAAGTAATTCTAAAATAATAAAAACAAAAAATTGATGACACCCGAAGTAGTCTTCCCGCTCGTGCCTCACATATACCCACCGTCGCGAACCATGTCACATCTGGCGTTCGTACCCTGTGAGGAACCGAGCCGCTAACCCATCCACCGTGCCTCTAATGACCGTATGTCCCTCCTAAGACGCGCCGCCAATTTTGGGGGTTAGCAGGAGTCGCACGGGTTCCCATTGCCAAGACACGATGTGCCCCGTATATTAGCCATAACTATCGCTATAAGACTCAGAATTACGCGGGCTCAGTCTTGTTGGAAAGATAACTGCAAATCCCACACCTGAGGGACGAAAAACAGAAGTTAGAGTCATACTAAATATTTTTAAAATAATAAAAACAAAAAATTGACGACACCCGAAGTAGTCTTCCCGCTCGTGCCTCACATATAACTACCGTCGGGAACCATGTCTCATCTGGCGTTTGTACCCTGTGAGGAACCATGCCGCTAACCCATCCACTGTGCCTCTAATGACCGTATGTCCCTCCAAAGACGCGCCGCCAATTTTGGGGGTTAGCCGGAGTGGCACGGGTTCCCATTGCCAAGACGCGGTGTGCCCCGTATATTCTCCATAACTATCGCTATAAGACTCAGAATTGCGCGGGCTCGGTCTTGTTGGAAAGATAACTGCAAATCCCACACCTCATGAATGAGAAAAAGAAGTTAGAGTCATATTAAATATTTTTAAAATAATAAAAACAAAAAATTGACGACACCCGAAGTATTCTTGCCACTCGTACCTCACATATAACTACCGTCGGGAACCATGTCTCATCTGGCGTTCGTACCCTGTGAGGAATCATGCCACTAACCCATCCACCGTGCCTCTAATGACCGTATGTCCCTCCTAAGACGCGCCGCCAATTTTGGGGGTTAGCAGGAGTGGCACGGGTTCCCATTGCCAAGATGCGATGTGCCCCGTATATTGGCCATAACTATCGCTATAAGACTCAGAATTGCGCGGGCTCGGTCTTGTTGGAAAGATAACTGCAAATCCCACACCTCAGGAATGAAAAACAGAAGTTAGATTCATACTAAATATTTTTAAAATAATAAAAACAAAAAATTGACGACACCCGAAGTCGTCTTCCCGCTCGTGCCTCACATATAACTACCGTCGGGAACCATGTCTCATCTAGCGTTCGTACCCTGTGAGGAATCATGCCACTAACCCATCCACCGTGCCTCTAATGACCGTATGTCCCTCCTAAGACGCGCCGCCAATTTTGGGGGTTGGCAGGAGTGGCACGGGTTCCCATTGCCAAGACGCGATGTGTCCCGTATATTGGCCATAACTATCGCTATAAGTCTCAGAATTGCGCGGGCTCGGTCTTGTTGGAAAGATAACTGCAAATCCCACACCTCAGGAACGAAAAATAGAAGTTAGAGTCATACTAAATATTTTTAAAATAATAAAAACAAAAAATTGACGACACCCGAAGTAGTCTTCCCGCTCGTGCCTCACATATAACTACCGTCGGGAACCATGTCTCATCTGGCGTTCGTACCCTGTGAGGAACCATGCCGCTAACCCATCCACCATGCCTCTAATGACCGTATGTCCCTCCTAAGACGCGCCGCCAATTCTGGGGGTTAGCGGGAGTGGCACGGGTTCCCGTTGCCAAGACGCAAGGTGCCCCCGTATTTTTGCCATAACTATCGCTATAAGACTCAGAATTGCGCGGACTCGGTCTTGTTGGAAAGATAACTGCAAATCCCACACCACAGGAACGAAAAACAGAAGTTAGGGTCATACTAAGTAAATCTAAAATTATAAAAACAAAAAATTGATGAGACCTGAAGTAGTATTCCAACTCGTGCCTCACATATACCCACCGTCGGGAACCATGTCGCATCTGGCATTCATACCCTGTGAGGAACCGTGACGCTAACCCATCCACCGTGCCTCTAATGACCTTATGTCCCTCCTAAGACGCGCCGCCAATTTTGGGGGTTAGCGGGAGTGGCATGGGTTCCCATTGCCAAGACGCAACGTACCCCGTATATTGGCCATAACTATCGCTATAAGACTCAGAATTGCGCGGGCTCGGTCTTGTTGGAAAGATAACTGCAAATCCCACACCACAGGAACGAAAAACAGAAGTTTGGGTCATACTAAATAATTCTAAAGTATAAAAAACAAAAATTGACGACACCCGAAGTAGTCTTCCCGCTCGCGCCTCACATATACCCACCGTCGCGAACCATGTCGCATCTGGCGTTCGTACCTTGTGAGGAACCAAGCCACTAACCCATCCACCGTGCCACCAATGACCGTATGTACCTCCTAAGACGCGCCGCCAATTTTGGGGGTTTGCAGGAGTGGGACGGGTTCTCATTGCCAAGACGCGATGTGCCTCGTATATTGGCCATAACTATCGCTATAAGACTCAGAATTGCGCCGGCTCGGTCTTGTTGGAAAGATAACTGCAAATCCCACACCTCAAGAACGAAAAACAGAAGTTAGAGTCATACTAAATATTTTTAAAATAATAAAAACAAAAAATTGACGACACCCGAAGTAGTCTTCCCGCTCGTGCCTCACATATAACTACCGTCGGGAACCATGTCTCATCTAGCGTTCGTTCCCTGTGAGGAATCATGCCACTAACCCATCCACCGTGCCTCTAATGACCATATGTCCCTCCTAAGACGCGCCGCCAATTTTGGGGGTTAGCGGGAGTGGCACGGGTTCCCATTGCCAAGACGCGATGTGCCCCGTATATTGGCCATAACTATCGCTATAAGACTCAGAATTGCGCGGGCTCGGTCTTGTTGGAAAGATAACTGCAAATCCCACACCTCAGGAACGAAAAACAGAAGTTAGATTCATACTAAATATTTTTAAAATAATAAAAACAAAAAATTGACGACACCCGAAGTCGTTTTCCCACTCGTGCCTCACGTATAACTACAGTCGGGAACCATGTCTCATCTGGCGTTCGTACCCTGTGAGGAACCATGCCGCTAACCCATCCACCGTGCCTCCAACGACCGTATGTCCCTCCTAAGACGCGCCGCAAATTTTGGGGGTTAGCGGGAGTGGCACGGGTTCCCATTGCCAAGACGCAACGTGCCCCGTATATTGGCCATAACTATCGCTATAAGACTCAGAATTGCGCGGGCTCGGTCTTGTTGGAAAGATAACTACAAATCCCACACCCCAGGAACCAAAAA
This sequence comes from Paspalum notatum, assembly GCA_022530915.1. Lineage (NCBI taxonomy): Eukaryota > Viridiplantae > Streptophyta > Magnoliopsida > Poales > Poaceae > Paspalum > Paspalum notatum. The sequence continues at coordinate 8,191,430 of CM039683.1, forward strand.
CAGAAGTTAGAGTCATACTAAATATTTTCAAAATAATAAAAACAAAAAATTGACGACACCCGAAGGAGTCTTCCCGCTCGTGCCTCACATATAACTAACGTCGGGAACCATGTCTCATCTGGCGTTCGTACACTGTGAGGAACCATGCCGCTAACCCATCCGCCGTGCCTCTAATGACCGTATATCCCTCCTAAGACGCGCCGCCAATTTTGGGGGTTAGCGGGAGTGGCACGGGTTCCCATTTCCAAGACGCAACGTGCCCCGTATATTGGCCATAACTATCGCTATAAGACTCAGAATTGCGCGGGCTCGGTCTTCTTGGAAAGATAACTGCAAATCCCACACCTCAGGAACAAAAAATAGAAGTTAGAGTCATACTAAATATTTTTAAAATAATAAAAACAAAAAATTGACGACACCCGAAGTAGTCTTCCCGCTCGTGCCTCACATATAACTACCGTCGGGAACCATGTCTCATCTAGCGTTCGTACCCTGTGAGGAACCATGCCGCTAACCCATCCACCATGCCTCTAATGACCGTATGTCCCTCCGAAGACTCTCCGCCAATTCTGGGGGTTAGCGGAAGTGGCACGGGTTCCCGTTGCCAAGACGCAAGGTGCCCCGTATTTTTGCCATAACTATCGCTATAAGACTCAGAATTGCGCGGGCTCGGTCATGTTGGAAAGATAACTGCAAATCCCACACTACAGGAACGAAAAACAGAAGACTAAATATTTTTAAAATAATAAAAACAAAAAATTGACGACACCCGAAGTACTCTTCCCGCTCGTGCCTCACTTATAACTACCGTCGGGAACCATGTCTCATCTGGCGTTCGTACCCTGTGAGGAACCATGCCGCTGACCCATCCACCGCCTCTAATGACCGTATGTCCCTCCCAAGACGCGCCGCCAATTTTGGGGGTTAGCGGGAGTGGCACGGGTTCCCATTGCCAAGACGCAAGGTGCCCCGTATTTTTGCCATAACTATCGCTATAAGACTCAGAATTGCACGGGCTCGGTCTTGTTGGAAAGATAACTGCAAATCCCACACCACAGGAACGAAAAATAGAAGTCAGGGTCATACTAAGTAAATCTAAAATAATAAAAACAAAAAATTGATGACACCCGAAGTAGTATTCCAACTCGTGCCTCACATATACCCACCGTCGGGAACCATGTCTCATCTGGCGGTCGTACCCTGTGAGGAACCGTGCTGCTAACCCATCCACCGTGCCTCTAATAGCGGGAGTGGCACGGGTTCCCATTTCCAAGATGCAACGTGCCCCGTATATTGGCCATAACTATCGCTATAAGACTCAGAATTGCGCGGGCTCGGTCTTGTTGGAAAGATAACTGCTAATCCCACACCACAGGAATGAAAAACAGAAGTTAGGGTCATACTAAATAATTCTAAAATAATAAAAACAAAAAGTTGATGACACCCGAAGTAGTGTTCCCGCTCGTGCCTCACATATACCCACCGTCTCGAACCATGTCGCATCTGGTGTTCGTACCCTGTGAGGAACCGAGCCGCTAACCATCCACCGTGCCACTAATGACCGTATGTCCCTCCTAAGATGCGCCGCCAATTTTGGGGGTAAGCAAGACTGGCACGGGTTCCCATTGCCAAGACGCAACGTGCCCCGTATATTGGCCATAACTATCGGTATAAGACTCAGAATTACGCGGGCCCGGTCTTGTTGGAAAGATAACTGCAAATCCCACACCACAGGAATGAAAAACAGAAGTTAGGGTCATACTAAGTAAATCTAAAATTATAAAAACAAAAAATTGATGACACCTGAAGTAGTATTCCAACTCGTGCCTCACATATACCCACCGTCGGGAACCATGTCGCATCTGGCATTCATACCCTGTGAGGAACCGTGACGCTAACCCATCCACCGTGCCTCTAATGACCTTATGTCCCTCCTAAGATGCGCCGCCAATTTTGGGGGTTAGCGGGAGTGGCACGGGTTCCCATTGCCAAGACGCAATGTGCCCCGTATATTGACCATAACTATCGCTATAAGACTCAGAATTGCGCGGGCTCGGTCTTGTTGGAAAGATAACTGCAAATCCCACACCTCATGAACGAAAAACAAAAGTTAGGGTCATACTAAGTATTTTTAAAATAATAAAAACAAAAAATTGACGACACCCGAAGTAGTCTTCCCGCTCGTGCCTCACATATAACTACTGTCGGGAACCATGTCTCATCTGGCGTTCGTACCCTGTGAGGAACCATGCCGCTAACCCATCCACCGTGCCTCTAATGACCGTATGTCCCTCCTAAGACGCGCCGCCAATTTTGGGGGTTAGCGGGAGTGGCACGGGTTCCCATTGCCAAGACGCAACGTGCCCCGTATATTGGCCATAACTATCGGTATCAGACTCAGAATTGCGCGGGCTCGGTCTTGTTGGAAAGATAACTGCAAATCCCACACCTCAGGAACGAAAAATAGAAGTTAGAGTCATACTAAATATTTTTAAAATAATAAAAACAAATAATTGACGACACCCGAAGTAGTCTTCCCACTCGTGCCTCACTTATAACTACCGTCGGGAACCATGTCTCATCTGGCGTTCGTACCCTGTGAGGAACCATGCCGCAAACCCATCCACCGGGCCTCTAATGACCGTATGTCCTCCTAAGACACGCCGCCAATTTTGGGGGTTAGCGGGAGTGGCACGGGTTCCTATTGCCAAGACGCAACGTGCCCCATATATTGGCCATAACTACAATAGGATAGTCCAGAGCATGTACAACAAGTTTGTCAACGGAGTTGAGCTCGGGTACTTAATGAATTTGAAAGCTTTATTAGGGCTCAAGTTTGCTCACGATCACAACTGGCACTTATCAAGAAACTTTGGATTGGACCTTTTAATCGTCCTGTCTTTAGATTTTTGAACATTGTCCAACAGAAAGGTCTAGGGCTACTTTTACTTTTCTTATCTGAGGTTTGGCATTTGGAGTTGAGCTCAAAAGTATGTGAGTGTTGACTTATTCAACCACGAAATGTGTGGTCTTGTATCTTGTGTAGAAAATTTTGATTTAGTGGCTCCTCCATGTGTTTCCTGTTAATCACTAAGCATGATTAAGCCTTAATCCATCGTTAGCCTTCATCTAACCGTGTGTTAAGGCTTTTGAGATGCCAGGGGCATCACAGGTTTTGTATCTCGTCCTGATGCCGAAGCGTGGGCTCAAGTGGCAGAAGATGAGGACAAGTAAGTTGGGCCAAAACAACTTTGGTGATGCATATTTTTGAGGTTTCGTTCCTATGGTGTGGCTTTCTCATTCATCTTCCCAACAAGTCCAACAACCCTCAATTCTGAGCCCCGCAACATTTGTTATGTTAACAACAGCGGATGGATCAAAACCTATATTGAATTAAGTTTCTCCCATCGGCCTACATATATGGAAAAGCTTTATATTCATTGGTTCCTACTTACTAGCGTGTACAAGTTTTCGGATTAGGAAAAAGTTTGATTTTCGCCCTCTTCAGTCTAGGCAAACTGAGTCATGCTGCGCTGGTTTTGTATCTCGTCCTGATGCCGAAGTGTGGGCTCAAGTGGCAGAAGATGAGGGTATGTAAGTTGGGCCAAAACAACTTTTGTGATGCATATTTTTGAGGTTTCTTTCCTATGGCGTGGTTTCCTCATTCATCATACCAACAAGTCCAATAACCCTCGATTCCGAGTACCACAACAATTGATGTGTTAACAACAGTGGATGGATCAAAACTGGTAATGAATTAAGTTTCTCCGATCGGCCTACATATATGGAAAAGCATGATATTCATTGGTTCTTACTTACTCGCGTGTACAAGTTTTCGGATTAGGAAAAAGTTTAATTTTCGCCCCCTTCAGTCTAGCCAAACTGAGTCATGCTGTGCTGGTTTTGTATCTCATCCTGATGCCGAAGTGCGGGCTCAAGTGGTAGAAGAAGAGGGCATGTAAGTTGGGCCAAAGCAACTTTGGTGATGCATATTTTTGAGGTTTGTTTCCTATGGTGTGTTTTCCACATTCATCATTCAAACATGTCCAACAACCCTCGATTCTGAGTTCCACAACAATTGATATGTTACCAACAGTGGATGGATCAAAACCAGTCTTGAATTATGTTTCTCCCATCGGCCTATATATATGGAAAAGCATTATATTCATTGGTTCCTACTTACTAGCGTGTACAAGTTTTCGGATTAGAAAAAAGTTTAATTTTCGCCCTCTTCAGTCTAGGCAAACTGAGTCATGCTGCGTTGGTTTTGTATTTCGGACTGATGCCGAAGTATGGGCTCACGTGGCAGAAGAGGAGGGCATGTAAGTTGGGCCAAAACAACTTTGGTGATGCATATTTTTGAGGTTTCGTTCCTATGGTGTGGTTTTCTCATTCATCTTCCCAACAGGTCCAACAACCCTCGATTCCGAGTCCCACAACATTTGACATGTTAATAACAGCGGATGGATCAAAACCTGTATTGAATTAAGTTTCTCCCATCGGCCTACATATATGGAAAAGCAATATATTCATTGGTTCCTGCTTACTAGCGTGTACACGTTTTTGGATTAGGAAGAAGTTTAATTCTCGCCCTCTTCAGTCTAGGCAAACGGAGTCATGCTGCACAGGTTTTGTGTCTCGGACTGTTGCTGAAGCGTGGGCTCAAGTGGCAGAAGAGGAGGGCATGTAAATTTGGCCAAAACAACTTTGGTGATGCATATTTTTGAGGTTTCGTTCCTATGGTGTGGTTTCCTCATTCATCTTGCCAACAAGTCCAACAACCCTCGATTCTGAGTCCCACAACATTTGATATGTTAACAACAGCGGATGGATCAAAACTTGTATTGAATTAAGTTTCTCCCATCAGCCTACATATATGGAAAAGCTTTATATTCATTGGTTCCTACTAACAAGAGTGTAAAAGTTTTTGGATTAGGAAAGAGTTTGGCTCAAGTGGCAGAAGAGGAGGGCATATAAATTGGGCCAAAACAACTTTGGTGATGCATATTTTTAGGTTTCGTTCCTATGGTGTGGTTTCCTCATTCATATTCCCAACAAGTCCAACAACCCTCGATTCTGAGTCCCACAACAAATGATATGTTAACAACAATGGATCGAACAAAACCTGTGTTGAATTAAGTTTCTCCCATCGGCCTACATATATGGAAAAGCATTATATTCATTGGTTCTTACTTACAAGCGTGTACAAGTTTTTGGATTAGGAAAAAGTTCAATTTTCGCCCTCTTCAGTCTAGGCAAACTGAGTCATGCTGCGCTGGTTTTGTATCTCGTCCTGATGCCGAAGTGTGGGCTTAAGTGGCAGAAGATGAGGGCATGTAAGTTTGGCCAAAACAACTATGGTGATGCATATTTTTGAAGTTTCTTTCCTATGGTGTGGATTCATCATACCAACAAGTCCAACAACCCTCGTTTCCCAGTCCCACAACAATTGATATGTTAACAACAGTGGATGGATCAAAACTGGTATTGAATTAAGTTTCTCCCATCGGCCTACATATATGGAAAAGCATTATATTCATTGGTTCTTACTTACTAGAGTGTACAAGTTTTCGGATTAGGAAAAAGTTTAATTTTCGCCCTCTTCAGTCTAGGCAAACTGAGTCATGCTGTGCTGGTTTTGTATCTCATCCTGATGCCGAAGTGCGGGCTCAAGTGGCAGAAGAAGAGGGCATGTAAGTTGGGCCAAAACAACTTTGGTGATGCATATTTTTGAGGTTTCTTTCCTATGGTGTGTTTTCCTCATTTATCATTCCAACATGTCCAACAACCCTCGATTCTGAGCCCCACAACAATTGATATGTTACCAACAGTGGATGGATCAAAACCTGTATTGAATTATGTTTCTCCCATCGGCCTACATATATGGAAAAGCATTATATTCATTGGTTCCTACTTACTAGCGTGTACAAGTTTTCGGATTAGGAAAAAGTTTAATTTTCGCCCTCTTCAGTCTAGGCAAACTGAGTCATGCTGCGTAGGTTTTGTATTTCGGACTGATGCGGAAGCATGGGCACACGTGGCAGAAGAGGAGGGCATGTAAGTTGGGCGAGAACAACTTTGGTGAAGCATATTTTTGAGGTTTCTTTCCTATGGTGTGTTTTCCTCATTCATCATTCCAATATGTCCAACAACCCTCGATTCTGAGCCCCACAACAATTGATAGGTTAACAACAGTGGATGGATCAAAACCTGTATTGAATTAAGTTTCTCCCATCGGCCTACATATATGGAGAAGCATTATATTCATTGGTTCCTACTTACTAGCGTGTACAAGTTTTCGGATTAGGAAAAAGTTTAATTTTCGCCCTCTTCAGTCTAGGCAAACTGAGTCATGCTGCGTTGGTTTTGTAATTCGGACTGATGCCGAAGCGTGGGCTCACGTGGCAGAAGAGGAGGGCATGTAAGTTGGGCCAAAACAACTTTCGTGATGCTTACTTACTAGCGTGTACAAGTTTTCGGATTAGGAAAAAGTTTAATTTTCGCCCTCTTCAGTCTAGGTAAACTGAGTCATGCTACGCTGGTTTTGTATCTCGTCCTGATGCCGAAGCGTGGGCTCAAGTGGCAGAATATGTGGGCATGTAAGTTGGGCCAAAACAACTTTGGTGATGCATATTTTTGGGATTTCTTTCCTATGGTGTGGTTTCCTCATTCATCATACCAACAAGTCCAACAACTCTCGATTCCGAGTCCCACAACAATTGATATGTTAACAACAGTGGATGGATCAAAACCTGTATTGAATTAAGTTTCTCCCTTCGGCCAACATATATGGAAAATCGTTATATTCAATGGTTCCTACTTACTAGCGTGTACAAGTTTTTGGATTAGGAAAAAGTTTTATTTTCGCCCTCTTCAGTCTAGGCAAACTAAGTCATGCTCTGTTGGTTTTGTATATCGGACTGATGCCGAAGCGTGGGCTCACGTGGCAGAACAGGAGGGCATGTAAGTTGGGCCATAACAACTTTGGTGATGCATATTTTTGAGGTTTCTTTCCTATGGTGTGGATTCATCATACCGACAAGTCCAACAACCCTCATTTCCCAGTCCCATAACAATTGATATGTTAACAACAGTGGATGGATCAAAACTGGTATTGAATTAAGTTTCTCCCATCGGCCTACATATATGGAAAAGCATTATATTCATTGGTTCTTACTTACTAGCATGTACATGTTTTCGGATGAGGAAAATGTTTAATTTTCGCGCTCTTCAGTCTAGGCAAACTGAGTCATGCTGCGCTGGTTTTGTATCTCGTCCTGATGCCGAAGTGTGGGCTCAAGTGGCAGAAGATGAGGGTATGTAAGTTGGGCCAAAACAACTTTTGTGATGCATATTTTTGAGGTTTCTTTCCTATGGTGTGGTTTCCTCATTCATCATACCAACAAGTCCAATAACCCTCGATTCCGAGTACCACAACAATTGATGTGTTAACAACAGTGGATGGATCAAAATTGGTAATGAATTAAGTTTCTCCCATCGGCCTACATATATGGAAAAGCATTATATTCATTGGTTCTTACTTACTCGCGTGTACAAGTTTTCGGATTAGGAAAAAGTTTAATTTTCGCCCCCTTCAGTCTAGCCAAACTGAGTCATGCTGTGCTGGTTTTGTATCTCATCCTGATGCCGAAGCGCGGGCTCAAGTGGCAGAAGAAGAGGGCATGTAAGTTGGGCCAAAACAACTTTGGTGATGCATATTTTTGAGGTTTGTTTCCTATGGTGTGTTTTCCACATTCATCATTCAAACATGTCCAACAACCCTCGATTCTGAGCCCCACAACAATTGATATGTTACCAACAGTGGATGGATCAAAACCAGTCTTGAATTATGTTTCTCCCATCGGCCTATATATATGGAAAAGCATTATATTCATTGGTTCCTACTTACTAGCGTGTACAAGTTTTCGGATTAGGAAAAAGTTTAATTTTCGCCCTCTTCAGTCTAGGCAAACTGAGTCATCCTGCGTTGGTTTTGTATTTCGGACTGATGCCGAAGCGTGGGCTCACGTGGCAGAAGAGGAGGGCATGTAAGTTGGGCCAAAACAACTTTGGTGATGCATATTTTTGAGGTTTCGTTCCTATGGTGTGGTTTTCTCATTCATCTTCCCAACAGGTCCAACAACCCTCGATTCCGAGTCCCACAACATTTGATATGTTAATAACAGCGGATGGATCAAAACCTGTATTGAATTAAGTTTCTCCCATCGGCCTACATATATGGAAAAGCAATATATTCATTGGTTCCTGCTTACTAGCGTGTACACGTTTTTGGATTAGGAAGAAGTTTAATTCTCGCCCTCTTCAGTCTAGGCAAACGGAGTCATGCTGCACAGGTTTTGTGTCTCGGAATGTTGCTGAAGCGTGGGCTCAAGTGGCAGAAGAGGAGGGCATGTAAATTTGGCCAAAACAACTTTGGTGATGCATATTTTTGAGGTTTCGTTCCTATGGTGTGGTTTCCTCATTCATCTTGCCAACAAGTCCAACAACCCTCGATTCTGAGTCCCACAACATTTGATATGTTAACAACAGCGGATGGATCAAAACCTGTATTGAATTAAGTTTCTCCCATCAGCCTACATATATGGAAAAGCTTTATATTCATTGGTTCCTACTAACAAGAGTGTAAAAGTTTTTGGATTAGGAAAGAGTTTGGCTCAAGTGGCAGAAGAGGAGGGCATGTAAATTGGGCCAAAACAACTTTGGTGATGCATATTTTTAGGTTTCGTTCCTATGGTGTGGTTTCCTCATTCATATTCCCAACAAGTCCAACAACCGTCGATTCTGAGTCCCACAACAAATGATATGTTAACAACAATGGATGGAACAAAACCTGTGTTGAATTAAGTTTCTCCCATCGGCCTACATATATGGAAAAGCATTATATTCATTGGTTCTTACTTACAAGCGTGTACAAGTTTTTGGATTAGGAAAAAGTTCAATTTTCGCCCTCTTCAGTCTAGGCAAACTGAGTCATGCTGCGCTGGTTTTGTATCTCGTCCTGATGCCGAAGTGTGGGCTTAAGTGGCAGAAGATGAGGGCATGTAAGTTTGGCCAAAACAACTATGGTGATGCATATTTTTGAAGTTTCTTTCCTATGGTGTGGATTCATTATACCATCAAGTCCAACAACCCTCGTTTCCCAGTCCCACAACAATTGATATGTTAACAACAGTGGATGGATCAAAACTGGTATTGAATTAAGTTTCTCCCATCGGCCTACATATATGGAAAAGCATTATATTCATTGGTTCTTACTTACTAGAGTGTACAAGTTTTCGGATTACGAAAAAGTTTAATTTTCGCCCTCTTCAGTCTAGGCAAACTGAGTCATGCTGTGCTGGTTTTGTATCTCATCCTGATGCCGAAGTGTGGGCTCAAGTGGCAGAAGAAGAGGGCATGTAAGTTGGGCCAAAACAACTTTGGTGATGCATATTTTTGAGGTTTCTTTCCTATGGTGTGTTTTCCTCATTTATCATTCCAACATGTCCAACAACCCTCGATTCTGAGCCCCACAACAATTGATATGTTACCAACAGTGGATGGATCAAAACCTGTATTGAATTATGTTTCTCCCATCGGCCTACATATATGGAAAAGCATTATATTCATTGGTTCCTACTTACTAGCGTGTACAAGTTTTCGGATTAGGAAAAAGTTTAATTTTCGCCCTCTTCAGTCTAGGCAAACTGAGTCATGCTGCGTTGGTTTTGTATTTCGGACTGATGCCGAAGCGTGGGCTCACGTGGCAGAAGAGGAGGGCATGTAAGTTGGGCCAAAACAACTTTGGTGATGCATATTTTTGAGGTTTCGTTCCTATGGTGTGGTTTTCTCATTCATCTTCCCAACAGGTCCAACAACCCTCGATTCCGAGTCCCACAACATTTGATATGTTAATAACAGCGGATGGATCAAAACCTGTATTGAATTAAGTTTCTCCCATCGGCCTACATATATGGAAAAGCAATATATTCATTGGTTCCTGCTTACTAGCGTGTACACGTTTTTGGATTAGGAAGAAGTTTAATTCTCGCCCTCTTCAGTCTAGCAAACGGAGTCATGCTGCACAGGTTTTGTGTCTCGGACTGTTGCTGAAGCGTGGGCTCAAGTGGCAGAAGAGGAGGGCATGTAAATTTGGCCAAAACAACTTTGGTGATGCATATTTTTGAGGTTTCGTTCCTATGGTGTGGTTTCCTCATTCATCTTGCCAACAAGTCCAACAACCCTCGATTCTGAGTCCCACAACATTTGATATGTTAACAACAGCGGATGGATCAAAACCTGTATTGAATTAAGTTTCTCCCATCAGCCCACATATATGGAAAAGCTTTATATTCATTGGTTCCTACTAACTAGAGTGTAAAAGTTTTTGGATTAGGAAAAAGTTTGGCTCAAGTGGCAGAAGAAGACGGCATGTAAATTGGGCCAAAACAACTTTGGTGATGCATATCTTTAGGTTTCGTTCCTATGGTGTGGTTTCCTCATTCATATTCCCAACAAGTCCAACAACCCTCGATTCTGAGTCCCACAACAAATGATATGTTAACAATAGTGGATGGAACAAAACCTGTGTTGAATTAAGTTTCTCCCATCGGCCAACATATATGGAAAAGCATTATATTCAATGGTTCTACTCACTAGCGTGTACAAGTTTTCGGATTAGGAAAAAGTTTAATTTTCGCCCTCTTCAGTCTAGGCAAACTGAGTCATGCTGCGCTGGTTTTGTATCTCGTCCTGATGCCGAAGCGTGGGCTCAAGTGGCAGAAGATGAGGACAAGTAAGTTGGGCCAAAACAACTTTGGTGATGCATATTTTTGAGGTTTCCTCATTCGTCATTCCAAGATGTCCAACAACCCTCTATTCCGAGTCCCACAACAAATGATATGTTAACAACACTGGATGGAACAAAACCTGTGTTGAATTAAGTTTCTCCCATCAGCCTACATATATGGAAAAGCATTATATTCATTGGTTCTTACTTACTAGCGCGTACAAGTTTTCGGATTAGGAAAAAGTTTAATTTTCGCCCTCTTCAGTCTAGGCAAACTGAGTCATGCTGCCCTGGTTTTGTATCTCGTCCTGACGCCGAAGCTGGGCTCAAGTGGCAGAAGATGAGGACAAGTAAGTTGGGCCAAAACAACTTTGGTGATGCATATTTTTGACGATTCGTTCCTACGGTGTGGTTTTCTCATTCATCGTACAGGTTTTCGAATTAGCAAAAAGATTAATTTTCGCTCCTTTCAGTCTAGGCAAACTAAGTCATGCTGCGTTGGTTTTGTATTTCGGACTGATGCCGAAGCATGGGCTCACGTGGCAGAAGAGGAGGGCATGTAAATTGGGCCAAAACGACTTTGGTGATGCATAATTTTGAGGTTTCGTTCCTATGGTGTGGTTTCCTCATTCATCTTCTCAACAAGTCCAACAACCCTCGATTCCAAGTCCCACAACAATTGATGTGCTAACAACAGTGGATGGCTCAAAACTGGTGTTGAATTGAGTTTCTCCCATCGGCCTACATGTATGGAAAAGCATTATATTCATTGGTTCCTACTTACTAGCGTGTACAAGTTTTCAGATTAGGAAAAAGTTTAATTTTTGCCCTCTTCAGTCTAGGCAAACTGAGTCATGCTGCATTGGTTTTGTATTTCGGATTGATGCCGAAGCATGGGCTCACGTGGCAGAAGAGGAGGGCTTGTAAGTTGGGCCAAAACAACTTTGGTGATGCATATTTTTGAGGTTTCCTCATTCGTCATTCCAAGATGTCCAACAACCCTCGATTCTGAGTCCCACAACAATTGAAATGTTAATAACAGTGGAAGGATCAAAACCTATATTGAATTAAGTTTCTCCCATCGGCCTACATATACGGAAAAGCATTATATTCATTGGTTCCTACTTACTAGCGTGTACAAGTTTTCGGATTTGGAAAAAGTTTAATTTTTGCCCTGTTCAGTCTAGGCAAACTGAGTCATGCTGCGTTGGTTTTGTATCTCGGACTGATGCCGAAGCATGGGCTCACGTGGTAGAAGAGGAGGGCATCTAAGTTGGGCCAAAATAACTTTGGTGATGCATATTTTTGAGGTTTCGATCCTATGGTGTGGTTTCCTCATTCATCTTCCCAACAAGTCCAACAACCCTCTATTCCGAGTCCCACAACAAATGATATGTTAACAACACTGGATGGAACAAAACCTGTGTTGAATTAAGTTTCTCCCATCAGCCTACATATATGGAAAAGCATTATATTCATTGGTTCTTACTAGCGCGTACAAGTTTTCGGATTAGGAAAAAGTTTAATTTTCGCCCTCTTCAGTCTAGGCAAACTGAGTCATGCTGCCCTGGTTTTCTATCTCGTCCTGACGCCGAAGCTGGGCTCAAGTGGCAGAAGATGAGGACAAGTAAGTTGGGCCAAAACAACTTTGGTGATGCATATTTTTGACGATTCATTCCTACGGTGTGGTTTTCTCATTCATCGTACAGGTTTTCGAATTAGCAAAAAGATTAATTTTCGCTCCTTTCAGTCTAGGCAAACTAAGTCATGCTGCGTTGGTTTTGTATTTCGGACTGATGCCGAAGCATGGGCTCACGTGGCAGAAGAGGAGGGCATGTAAATTGGGCCAAAACGACTTTGGTGATGCATAATTTTGAGGTTTCGTTCCTATGGTGTGGTTTCCTCATTCATCTTCTCAACAAGTCCAACAACCCTCGATTCCAAGTCCCACAACAATTGATGTGCTAACAACAGTGGATGGCTCAAAACTGGTGTTGAATTGAGTTTCTCCCATCGGCCTACATGTATGGAAAAGCATTATATTCATTGGTTCCTACTTACTAGCGTGTACAAGTTTTCAGATTAGGAAAAAGTTTAATTTTTGCCCTCTTCAGTCTAGGCAAACTGAGTCATGCTGCATTGGTTTTGTATTTCGGATTGATGCCGAAGCATGGGCTCACGTGGCAGAAGAGGAGGGCTTGTAAGTTGGGCCAAAACAACTTTGGTGATGCATATTTTTGAGGTTTCCTCATTCGTCATTCCAAGATGTCCAACAACCCTCGATTCTGAGTCCCACAACAATTGAAATGTTAATAACAGTGGAAGGATCAAAACCTATATTGAATTAAGTTTCTCCCATCGGCCTACATATACGGAAAAGCATTATATTCATTGGTTCCTACTTACTAGCGTGTACAAGTTTTCGGATTTGGAAAAAGTTTAATTTTTGCCCTGTTCAGTCTAGGCAAACTGAGTCATGCTGCGTTGGTTTTGTATCTCGGACTGATGCCGAAGCATGGGCTCACGTGGTAGAAGAGGAGGGCATGTAAGTTGGGCCAAAATAACTTTGGTGATGCATATTTTTGAGGTTTCGATCCTATGGTGTGGTTTCCTCATTCATCTTCCCAACAAGTCCAACAACCCTCTATTCCGAGTCCCACAACAAATGATATGTTAACAACACTGGATGGAACAAAACCTGTGTTGAATTAAGTTTCTCCCATCGGCCTACATATATGGAAAAGCATTATATTCATTGGTTCTTACTAGCGCGTACAAGTTTTCGGATTAGGAAAAAGTTTAATTTTCGCCCTCTTCAGTCTAGGCAAACTGAGTCATGCTGCCCTGGTTTTCTATCTCGTCCTGACGCCGAAGCTGGGCTCAAGTGGCAGAAGATGAGGACAAGTAAGTTGGGCCAAAACAACTTTGGTGATGCATATTTTTGACGATTCATTCCTACGGTGTGGTTTTCTCATTCATCGTACAGGTTTTCGAATTAGCAAAAAGATTAATTTTCGCTCCTTTCAGTCTAGGCAAACTAAGTCATGCTGCGTTGGTTTTGTATTTCGGACTGATGCCGAAGCATGGGCTCACGTGGCAGAAGAGGAGGGCATGTAAATTGGGCCAAAACGACTTTGGTGATGCATAATTTTGAGGTTTCGTTCCTATGGTGTGGTTTCCTCATTCATCTTCTCAACAAGTCCAACAACCCTCGATTCCAAGTCCCACAACAATTGATGTGCTAACAACAGTGGATGGCTCAAAACTGGTGTTGAATTGAGTTTCTCCCATCGGCCTACATGTATGGAAAAGCATTATATTCATTGGTTCCTACTTACTAGCGTGTACAAGTTTTCAGATTAGGAAAAAGTTTAATTTTTGCCCTCTTCAGTCTAGGCAAACTGAGTCATGCTGCATTGGTTTTGTATTTCGGATTGATGCCGAAGCATGGGCTCACGTGGCAGAAGAGGAGGGCTTGTAAGTTGGGCCAAAACAACTTTGGTGATGCATATTTTTGAGGTTTCCTCATTCGTCATTCCAAGATGTCCAACAACCCTCGATTCTGAGTCCCACAACAATTGAAATGTTAATAACAGTGGAAGGATCAAAACCTATATTGAATTAAGTTTCTCCCATCGGCCTACATATACGGAAAAGCATTATATTCATTGGTTCCTACTTACTAGCGTGTACAAGTTTTCGGATTTGGAAAAAGTTTAATTTTTGCCCTGTTCAGTCTAGGCAAACTGAGTCATGCTGCGTTGGTTTTGTATCTCGGACTGATGCCGAAGCATGGGCTCACGTGGTAGAAGAGGAGGGCATGTAAGTTGGGCCAAAATAACTTTGGTGATGCATATTTTTGAGGTTTCGATCCTATGGTGTGGTTTCCTCATTCATCTTCCCAACAAGTCCAACAACCCTCTATTCCGAGTCCCACAACAAATGATATGTTAACAACACTGGATGGAACAAAACCTGTGTTGAATTAAGTTTCTCCCATCGGCCTACATATATGGAAAAGCATTATATTCATTGGTTCTTACTAGCGCGTACAAGTTTTCGGATTAGGAAAAAGTTTAATTTTCGCCCTCTTCAGTCTAGGCAAACTGAGTCATGCTGCCCTGGTTTTCTATCTCGTCCTGACGCCGAAGCTGGGCTCAAGTGGCAGAAGATGAGGACAAGTAAGTTGGGCCAAAACAACTTTGGTGATGCATATTTTTGACGATTCATTCCTACGGTGTGGTTTTCTCATTCATCGTACAGGTTTTCGAATTAGCAAAAAGATTAATTTTCGCTCCTTTCAGTCTAGGCAAACTAAGTCATGCTGCGTTGGTTTTGTATTTTGGACTGATGCCGAAGCATGGGCTCACGTGGCAGAAGAGGAGGGCATGTAAATTGGGCCAAAACGACTTTGGTGATGCATAATTTTGAGGTTTCGTTCCTATGGTGTGGTTTCCTCATTCATCTTCTCAACAAGTCCAACAACCCTCGATTCCAAGTCCCACAACAATTGATGTGCTAACAACAGTGGATGGCTCAAAACTGGTGTTGAATTGAGTTTCTCCCATCGGCCTACATGTATGGAAAAGCATTATATTCATTGGTTCCTACTTACTAGCGTGTACAAGTTTTCAGATTAGGAAAAAGTTTAATTTTTGCCCTCTTCAGTCTAGGCAAACTGAGTCATGCTGCATTGGTTTTGTATTTCGGACTGATGCCGAAGCATGGGCTCACGTGGCAGAAGAGGAGGGCTTGTAAGTTGGGCCAAAACAACTTTGGTGATGCATATTTTTGAGGTTTCCTCATTCGTCATTCCAAGATGTCCAACAACCCTCGATTCTGAGTCCCACAACAATTGAAATGTTAATAACAGTGGAAGGATCAAAACCTATATTGAATTAAGTTTCTCCCATCGGCCTACATATACGGAAAAGCATTATATTCATTGGTAGCGTGTACAAGTTTTCGGATTTGGAAAAAGTTTAATTTTTGCCCTGTTCAGTCTAGGCAAACTGAGTCATGCTGCGTTGGTTTTGTATCTCGGACTGATGCCGAAGCATGGGCTCACGTGGTAGAAGAGGAGGGCATGTAAGTTGGGCCAAAATAACTTTGGTGATGCATATTTTTGAGGTTTCGATCCTATGGTGTGGTTTCCTCATTCATCTTCCCAACAAGTCCAACAACCCTCGATTCCGAGTCCCACAACAATTGATATGTTAACAAAAGCGGATGGATCAAAACCTGTATTGAATTAAGTTTCTCCCATCGGCCTACATATATGGAAAAGCATTATATTCATTGGTTCCTGCTTACTAGCGTGTACAAGTTTTTGGATTATGAAAAAGTTCAATTTTCGCCCTCTTCAGTCTAGGCAAACGGAGTCATGCTGCACTGGTTTTGTGTCTCGGACAGTTGCTGAAGCGTGGGCTCAAGTGGCAGAAGAGGAGGGCATGTAAATTTGGCCAAAACAACTTTGGTGATGCGTATTTTTGAGGTTTCGTTCCTATGGTGTGGTTTCCTCATTCATTTTCCCAACAAGTCCAACAACCCTCGATTCCGAGTCCCACAACATTTGATATGTTAACAACAGCGGATGGATCAAAACCTGTATTGAATTAAGTTTCTCCCATCAGCCTACATATATGGAAAAGCATTATATTCATTGGTTCCTACTAACTAGCATGTAAAAGTTTTTGGATTAGAAAAAAGTTTAATTTTCGCCCTCTTCAGTCTAGGCAAATGGAGTCATGCTGCACTGGTTTTGTATCTCGGACTGTTGCCGAAGCGTGGGCTCAAGTGGCAGAAGAGGAGGGCATGTAAATTGGGCCAAAACAACTTTGCTGATGCATATTTTTAGGTTTCGTTCCTATGGTGTGGTTTCCTCATTCATATTCCCAACAAGTCCAACAACCCTCGATTCCGAGTCCCACAACAAATGATATATTAACAACAGTGGATGGAACAAAACCTATGTTGAATTAAGTTTCCCCCATCGGCCTACATATATGGAAAAGCATTATATTCATTGGTTCTTACTTACAAGCGTGTACAAGTTTTTGGATTAGGAAAAAGTTTAATTTTCGCCCTCTTCAGTCTAGGCAAACTAAGTCATGCTGCGCTGGTTTTGTATCTTGGCCTGATTCCAAAGCGTGGGCTCAAGCGGCGGTAGAGGAGGGCATGTATGTTGGGCGAAAACAACTTTGGTGATGCATATTTTTTAGGTTTCTTTCCTATGGTGTGGTTTCCTCATTCATCATACCAACAAGTCCAACAACCCTCGAATCCGAGTCCCACAACAATTGATTTGTTAACAACAGTGGATGGATCAAAACCTGTATTGAATTAAGTTTCTCCCTTCGGCCTACATATATGGAAAATCGTTATATTCAATGGTTCCTACTTACTAGCGTGTACAAGTTTTTGGATTAGGAAAAAGTTTAATTTTCGCCCTCTTCAGTCTAGGCAAACTGAGTCATGCTGTGCTGGTTTTGTATCTCATCCTGATGCCAAAGTGTGGGCTCAAGTGGCAGAAGAAGGGGGCATGTAAGTTGGGCCAAAACAACTTTGGTGATGCATATTTTTGAGGATTCGTTCCTACGGTGTGGTTTTCTCATTCATCGTACAAGTTTTCGAATTAGCAAAAAGATTAATTTTCGCCCCTTTCAGTCTAGGCAAACTAAGTCATGCTGCGTTGGTTTTGTATTTCGGACTGATGCCGAAGCATGGGCTCACGTGGCAGAAGAGGAGGGCATGTAAATTGGGCCAAAACGACTTTGATGATGCATATTTTTGAGGTTTCGTTCCTATGGTGTGGTTTCCTCATTCATCTTCTCAACAAGTCCAACAACCCTCGATTCCGAGTCCCACAACAATTGATGTGCTAACAACAGTGGATGAGGGCATGTAAGTTTGGCCAAAACAACTATGGTGATGCTTATTTTTGAAGTTTCTTTCCTATGGTGTGGATTCATCATACCAATAAGTCCAACAACCCTCGTTTCCCAGTCCCACAACAATTGATATGTTAACAACAGTGGATGGATCAAAACTGGTATTGAATTAAGTTTCTCCCATCGGCCTACATATATGGAAAAGCATTATATTCATTGGTTCTTACTTACTAGAGTGTACAAGTTTTCGGATTAGAAAAAAGTTTAATTTTCGCCATCTTCAGTCTAGGCAAACTGAGTCATGCTGTGCTGGTTTTGTATCTCATCCTAATGCCGAAGTGCGGGCTCAAGTGGCAGAAGAAGAGGGCATGTAAGTTGGGCCAAAACAACTTTGGTGATGCATATTTTTGAGGTTTCTTTCCTATGGTGTGTTTTCCTCATTTATCATTCCAACATGTCCAACAACCCTCGATTCTGAGCCCCACAACAATTGATATGTTACCAACAGTGGATGGATCAAAACCTGTATTAAATTATGTTTCTCCCATCGGCCTACATATATGGAAATGCATTATATTCATTGGTTCCTACTTACTAGCGTGTACAAGTTTTCGGATTAGGAAAAAGTTTAATTTTCGCCCTCTTCAGTCTAGGCAAACTGAGTCATGCTGCGTTGGTTTTGTAATTCGGACTGATGCCGAAGCGTGGGCTCACGTGGCAGAAGAGGAGGGCATGTAAGTTGGGCCAAAACAACTTTCGTGATGCTTACTTACTAGCGTGTACAAGTTTTCGGATTAGGAAAAAGTTTAATTTTCGCCCTCTTCAGTCTAGGTAAACTGAGTCATGCTACGCTGGTTTTGTATCTCGTCCTGATGCCGAAGCGTGGGCTCAAGTGGTAGAATATGTGGGCATGTAAGTTGGGCCAAAACAACTTTGGTGATGCATATTTTTGGGATTTCTTTCCTATGGTGTGGTTTCCTCATTCATCATACCAACAAGTCCAACAAGTCTCGATTCCGAGTCCCACAACAATTGATATGTTAACAACAGTGGATGGATCAAAACCTGTATTGAATTAAGTTTCTCCCTTCGGCCAACATATATGGAAAATCGTTATATTCAATGGTTCCTACTTACTAGCGTGTACAAGTTTTTGGATTAGGAAAAAGTTTTATTTTCGCCCTCTTCAGTCTAGGCAAACTAAGTCATGCTGTGTTGGTTTTGTATATCGGACTGATGCCGAAGCGTGGGCTCACGTGGCAGAACAGGAGGGCATGTAAGTTGGGCCATAACAATTTTGGTGATGCATATTTTTGAGGTTTCTTTCCTATGGTGTGGATTCATCATACCGACAAGTCCAACAACCCTCATTTCCCAGTCCCATAACAATTGATATGTTAACAACAGTGGATGGATCAAAACTGGTATTGAATTAAGTTTCTCCCATCGGCCTACATATATGGAAAAGCATTATATTCATTGGTTCTTACTTACTAGCATGTACAAGTTTTCGGATGAGGAAAATGTTTAATTTTCGCGCTCTTCAGTCTAGGCAAACTGAGTCATGCTGCGCTGGTTTTGTATCTCGTCCTGATGCCGAAGTGTGGGCTCAAGTGGCAGAAGATGAGGGTATGTAAGTTGGGCCAAAACAACTTTTGTGATGCATATTTTTGAGGTTTCTTTCCTATGGTGTGGTTTCCTCATTCATCATACCAACAAGTCCAAAAACCCTCGATTCCGAGTACCACAACAATTGATGTGTTAACAACAGTGGATGGATCAAAATTGGTAATGAATTAAGTTTCTCCCATCGGCCTACATATATGGAAAAGCATTATATTCATTGGTTCTTACTTACTCGCGTGTACAAGTTTTCGGATTAAGAAAAGTTTAATTTTCGCCCCCTTCAGTCTAGCCAAACTGAGTCATGCTGTGCTGGTTTTGTATCTCATCCTGATGCCGAAGCGCGGGCTCAAGTGGCAGAAGAAGAGGGCATGTAAGTTGGGCCAAAACAACTTTGGTGATGCATATTTTTGAGGTTTGTTTCCTATGGTGTGTTTTCCACATTCATCATTCAAACATGTCCAACAACCCTCGATTCTGAGCCCCACAACAATTGATATGTTACCAACAGTGGATGGATCAAAACCAGTCTTGAATTATGTTTCTCCCATCGGCCTATATATATGGAAAAGCATTATATTCATTGGTTCCTACTTACTAGCGTGTACAAGTTTTCGGATTAGGAAAAAGTTTAATTTTCGCCCTCTTCAGTCTAGGCAAACTGAGTCATGCTGCGTTGGTTTTGTATTTCGGACTGATGCCGAAGCGTGGGCTCACGTGGCAGAAGAGGAGGGCATGTAAGTTGGGCCAAAACAACTTTGGTGATGCATATTTTTCAGGTTTCGTTCCTATGGTGTGGTTTTCTCATTCATCTTCCCAACAGGTCCAACAACCCTCGATTCCGAGTCCCACAACATTTGATATGTTAATAACAGCGGATGGATCAAAACCTGTATTGAATTAAGTTTCTCCCATCGGCCTACATATATGGAAAAGCAATATATTCATTGGTTCCTGCATACTAGCGTGTACACGTTTTTGGATTAGGAAGAAGTTTAATTCTCACCCTCTTCAGTCTAGGCAAACGGAGTCATGCTGCACAGGTTTTGTGTCTCGGACTGTTGCTGAAGCGTGGGCTCAAGTGGCAGAAGAGGAGGGCATGTAAATTTGGCCAAAACAACTTTGGTGATGCATATTTTTGAGGTTTCGTTCCTATGGTGTGGTTTCCTCATTCATCTTGCCAACAAGTCCAACAACCCTCGATTCTGAGTCCCACAACATTTGATATGTTAACAACAGCGGATGGATCAAAACCTGTATTGAATTAAGTTTCTCCCATCAGCCTACATATATGGAAAAGCTTTATATTCATTGGTTCCTACTAACAAGAGTGTAAAAGTTTTTGGATTAGGAAAGAGTTTGGCTCAAGTGGCAGAAGAGGAGGGCATGTAAATTGGGCCAAAACAACTTTGGTGATGCATATTTTTAGGTTTCGTTCCTATGGTGTGGTTTCCTCATTCATATTCCCAACAAGTCCAACAACCCTCGATTCTGAGTCCCACAACAAATGATATGTTAACAACAATGGATGGAACAAAACCTGTGTTGAATTAAGTTTCTCCCATCGGCCTACATATATGGAAAAGCATTATATTCATTGGTTCTTGCTTACAAGCGTGTACAAGTTTTTGGATTAGGAAAAAGTTCAATTTTCGCCCTCTTCAGTCTAGGCAAACTGAGTCATGCTGCGCTGGTTTTGTATCTCGTCCTGATGCCGAAGTGTGGGCTTAAGTGGCAGAAGACGAGGGCATGTAAGTTTGGCCAAAACAACTATGGTGATGCATATTTTTGAAGTTTCTTTCCTATGGTGTGGATTCATCATACCAACAAGTCCAACAACCCTCGTTTCCCAGTCCCACAACAATTGATATGTTAACAACAGTGGATGGATCAAAACTGGTATTGAATTAAGTTTCTCCCATCGGCCTACATATATGGAAAAGCATTATATTCATTGGTTCTTACTTACTAGAGTGTACAAGTTTTCGGATTACGAAAAAGTTTAATTTTCGCCCTCTTCAGTCTAGGCAAACTGAGTCATGCTGTGCTGGTTTTGTATCTCATCCTGATGCCGAAGTGCGGGCTCAAGTGGCAGAAGAAGAGGGCATGTAAGTTGGGCCAAAACAACTTTGGTGATGCATATTTTTGAGGTTTCTTTCCTATGGTGTGTTTTCCTCATTTATCATTCCAACATGTCCAACAACCCTCGATTCTGAGCCCCACAACAATTGATATGTTACCAACAGTGGATGGATCAAAACCTGTATTGAATTATGTTTCTCCCATCGGCCTACATATATGGAAAAGCATTATATTCATTGGTTCCTACTTACTAGCGTGTACAATTTTTCGGATTAGGAAAAAAGTTTAATTTTCGCCCTCTTCAGTCTAGGCAAACTGAGTCATGCTGCGTTGGTTTTGTATTTCGGACTGATGCCGAAGCGTGGGCTCACGTGGCAGAAGATGAGGGCATGTAAGTTGGGCCAAAACAACTTTGGTGATGCATATTTTTGAGGTTTCGTTCCTATGGTGTGGTTTTCTCATTCATCTTCCCAACAGGTCCAACAACCCTCGATTCCGAGTCCCACAACATTTGATATGTTAATAACAGCGGATGGATCAAAACCTGTATTGAATTAAGTTTCTCCCATCGGCCTACATATATGGAAAAGCAATATATTCTTTGGTTCCTGCTTACTAGCGTGTACACGTTTTTGGATTAGGAAGAAGTTTAATTCTCGCCCTCTTCAGTCTAGGCAAACGGAGTCATGCTGCACAGGTTTTGTGTCTCGGACTGTTGCTGAAGCGTGGGCTCAAGTGGCAGAAGAGGAGGGCATGTAAATTTGGCCAAAACAACTTTGGTGATGCATATTTTTGAGGTTTCGTTCCTATGGTGTGGTTTCCTCATTCATCTTGCCAACAAGTCCAACAACCCTCGATTCTGAGTCCCACAACATTTGATATGTTAACAACAGCGGATGGATCAAAACCTGTATTGAATTAAGTTTCTCCCATCAGCCTACATATATGGAAAAGCTTTATATTCATTGGTTCCTACTAACTAGAGTGTAAAAGTTTTTGGATTAGGAAAAAGTTTGGCTCAAGTGGCAGAAGAAGAGGGCATGTAAATTGGGCCAAAACAACTTTGGTGATGCATATCTTTAGGTTTCGTTCCTATGGTGTGGTTTCCTCATTCATATTCCCAACAAGTCCAACAACCCTCGATTCTGAGTCCCACAACAAATGATATGTTAACAATAGTGGATGGAACAAAACCTGTGTTGAATTAAGTTTCTCCCATCGGCCAACATATATGGAAAAGCATTATATTCAATGGTTCTACTTACTAGCGTGTACAAGTTTTCGGATTAGGAAAAAGTTTAATTTTCGCCCTCTTCAGTCTAGGCAAACTGAGTCATGCTGCGCTGGTTTTGTATCTCGTCCTGATGCCGAAGCGTGGGCTCAAGTGGCAGAAGATGAGGACAAGTAAGTTGGGCCAAAACAACTTTGGTGATGCATATTTTTGAGGTTTCCTCATTCGTCATTCCAAGATGTCCAACAACCCTCTATTCCGAGTCCCACAACAAATGATATGTTAACAACACTGGATGGAACAAAACCTGTGTTGAATTAAGTTTCTCCCATCGGCCTACATATATGGAAAAGCATTATATTCATTGGTTCTTACTTACTAGCGCGTACAAGTTTTCGGATTAGGAAAAAGTTTAATTTTCGCCCTCTTCAGTCTAGGCAAACTGAGTCATGCTGCCCTGGTTTTGTATCTCGTCCTGACGCCGAAGCTGGGCTCAAGTGGCAGAAGATGAGGACAAGTAAGTTGGGCCAAAACAGCTTTGGTGATGCATATTTTTGACGATTCGTTCCTACGGTGTGGTTCTCTCATTCATCGTACAGGTTTTCGAATTAGCAAAAAGATTAATTTTCGCTCCTTTCAGTCTAGGCAAACTAAGTCATGCTGCGTTGGTTTTGTATTTCGGACTGATGCCGAAGCATGGGCTCACGTGGCAGAAGAGGAGGGCATGTAAATTGGGCCAAAACGACTTTGGTGATGCATAATTTTGAGGTTTCGTTCCTATGGTGTGGTTTCCTCATTCATCTTCTCAACAAGTCCAACAACCCTCGATTCCAAGTCCCACAACAATTGATGTGCTAACAACTGTGGATGGCTCAAAACTGGTGTTGAATTGAGTTTCTCCCATCGGCCTACATGTATGGAAAAGCAATATATTCATTGGTTCCTACTTACTAGCGTGTACAAGTTTTCAGATTAGGAAAAAGTTTAATTTTTGCCCTCTTCAGTCTAGGCAAACTGAGTCATGCTGCATTGGTTTTGTATTTCGGATTGATGCCGAAGCATGGGCTCACGTGGCAGAAGAGGAGGGCTTGTAAGTTGGGCCAAAACAACTTTGGTGATGCATATTTTTGAGGTTTCCTCATTCGTCATTCCAAGATGTCCAACAACCCTCGATTCTGAGTCCCACAACAATTGAAATGTTAATAACAGTGGAAGGATCAAAACCTATATTGAATTAAGTTTCTCCCATCGGCCTACATATACGGAAAAGCATTATATTCATTGGTTCCTACTTACTAGCGTGTACAAGTTTTCGGATTTGGAAAAAGTTTAATTTTTGCCCTGTTCAGTCTAGGCAAACTGAGTCATGCTGCGTTGGTTTTGTATCTCGGACTGATGCCGAAGCATGGGCTCGCGTGGTAGAAGAGGAGGGCATGTAAGTTGGGCCAAAATAACTTTGGTGATGCATATTTTTGAGGTTTCGATCCTATGGTGTGGTTTCCTCATTCATCTTCCCAACAAGTCCAACAACCCTCTATTCCGAATCCCACAACAAATGATATGTTAACAACACTGGATGGAACAAAACCTGTGTTGAATTAAGTTTCTCCCATCGGCCTACATATATGGAAAAGCATTATATTCATTGGTTCTTACTTACTAGCGCGTACAAGTTTTCGGATTAGGAAAAAGTTTAATTTTCGCCCTCTTCAGTCTAGGCAAACTGAGTCATGCTGCCCTGGTTTTGTATCTCGTCCTGACGCCGAAGCTGGGCTCAAGTGGCAGAAGATGAGGACAAGTAAGTTGGGCCAAAACAGCTTTGGTGATGCATATTTTTGACGATTCGTTCCTATGGTGTGGTTTTCTCATTCATCGTATAGGTTTTCGAATTAGCAAAAAGATTAATTTTCGCTCCTTTCAGTCTAGGCAAACTAAGTCATGCTGCGTTGGTTTTGTATTTCGGACTGATGCCGAAGCATGGGCTCACGTGGCAGAAGAGGAGGGCATGTAAATTGGGCCAAAACGACTTTGGTGATGCATAATTTTGAGGTTTCGTTCCTATGGTGTGGTTTCCTCATTCATCTTCTCAACAAGTCCAACAACCCTCGATTCCAAGTCCCACAACAATTGATGTGCTAACAACAGTGGATGGCTCAAAACTGGTGTTGAATTGAGTTTCTCCCATCGGCCTACATGTATGGAAAAGCATTATATTCATTGGTTCCTACTTACTAGCGTGTACAAGTTTTCAGATTAGGAAAAAGTTTAATTTTTGCCCTCTTCAATCTAGGCAAACTGAGTCATGCTGCATTGGTTTTGTATTTCGGATTGATGCCGAAGCATGGGCTCACGTGGCAGAAGAGGAGGGCTTGTAAGTTGGCCAAAACAACTTTGGTGATGCATATTTTTGAGGTTTCCTCATTCGTCATTCCAAGATGTCCAACAACCCTCGATTCTGAGTCCCACAACAACTGAAATGTTAATAACAGTGGAAGGATCAAAACCTATATTGAATTAAGTTTCTCCCATCGGCCTACATATACGGAAAAGCATTATATTCATTGGTTCCTACTTACTAGCGTGTACAAGTTTTCGGATTTGGAAAAAGTTTAATTTTTGCCCTGTTCAGTCTAGGCAAACTGAGTCATGCTGCGTTGGTTTTGTATCTCGGACTGATGCCGAAGCATGGGCTCACGTGGTAGAAGAGGAGGGCATGTAAGTTGGGCCAAAATAACTTTGGTGATGCATATTTTTGAGGTTTCGATCCTATGGTGTGGTTTCCTCATTCATCTTCCCAACAAGTCCAACAACCCTCGATTCCGAGTCCCACAACAATTGATATGTTAACAAAAGCGGATGGATCAAAACCTGTATTGAATTAAGTTTCTCCCATCGGCCTACATATATGGAAAAGCATTATATTCATTGGTTCCTGCTTACTAGCGTGTACAAGTTTTTGGATTATGAAAAAGTTCAATTTTCGCCCTCTTCAGTCTAGGCAAACGGAGTCATGCTGCACTGGTTTTGTGTCTCGGACAGTTGCTGAAGCGTGGGCTCAAGTGGCAGAAGAGGAGGGCATGTAAATTTGGCCAAAACAACTTTGGTGATGCGTATTTTTGAGGTTTCGTTCCTATGGTGTGGTTTCCTCATTCATTTTCCCAACAAGTCCAACAACCCTCGATTCCGAGTCCCACAACATTTGATATGTTAACAACAGCGGATGGATCAAAACCTGTATTGAATTAAGTTTCTCCCATCAGCCTACATATATGGAAAAGCATTATATTCATTGGTTCCTACTAACTAGCATGTAAAAGTTTTTGGATTAGAAAAAAGTTTAATTTTCGCCCTCTTCAGTCTAGGCAAATGGAGTCATGCTGCACTGGTTTTTTATCTCGGACTGTTGCCGAAGCGTGGGCTCAAGTGGCAGAAGAGGAGGGCATGTAAATTGGGCCAAAACAACTTTGCTGATGCATATTTTTAGGTTTCGTTCCTATGGTGTGGTTTCCTCATTCATATTCCCAACAAGTCCAACAACCCTCGATTCCGAGTCCCACAACAAATGATATGTTAACAACAGTGGATGGAACAAAACCTAAGTTGAATTAAGTTTCCCCCATCGGCCTACATATATGGAAAAGCATTATATTCATTGGTTCTTACTTACAAGCGTGTACAAGTTTTTGGATTAGGAAAAAGTTTAATTTTCGCCCTCTTCAGTCTAGGCAAACTAAGTCATGCTACGCTGGTTTTGTATCTTGGCCTGATTCCAAAGCGTGGGCTCAAGTGGCGGTAGAGGAGGGCATGTATGTTGGGCGAAAACAAGTTTGGTGATGCATATTTTTGGTGTTTCTTTCCTATGGTGTGGTTTCCTCATTCATCATACCAACAAGTCCAACAACCCTCGAATCCGAGTCCCACAACAATTGATTTGTTAACAACAGTGGATGGATCAAAACCTGTATTGAATTAAGTTTCTCCCTTCGGCCTACATATATGGAAAATCGTTATATTCAATGGTTCCTACTTACTAGCGTGTACAAGTTTTTGGATTAGGAAAAAGTTTAATTTTCGCCCTCTTCAGTCTAGGCAAACTGAGTCATGCTGTGCTGGTTTTGTATCTCATCCTGATGCCAAAGTGTGGGCTCAAGTGGCAGAAGAAGGGGGCATGTAAGTTGGGCCAAAACAACTTTGGTGATGCATATTTTTGAGGATTCGTTCCTACGGTGTGGTTTTCTCATTCATCGTACAAGTTTTCGAATTAGCAAAAAGATTAATTTTCGCCCCTTTCAGTCTAGGCAAACTAAGTCATGCTGCGTTGGTTTTGTATTTCGGACTGATGCCGAAGCATGGGCTCACGTGGCAGAAGAGGAGGGCATGTAAATTGGGCCAAAACGACTTTGGTGATGCATATTTTTGAGGTTTCGTTCCTACGGTGTGGTTTCCTCATTCATCTTCTCAACAAGTCCAACAACCCTCGATTCCGAGTCCCACAACAATTGATGTGCTAACTACAGTGGATGGGTCAAAACTGGTGTTGAATTGAGTTTCTCCCATCGGCCTACATATATGGAAAAGCATTATATTCATTGGTTCCTACTTACTAGCGTGTACAAGTTTTCGGATTAGGAAAAAGTTTAATTTTTGCCCTCTTCAGTCTAGGCAAACTGAGTCATGCTGCATTGGTTTTATATTTCGGATTGATGCCGAAGCATGGGCTCACGTGGCAGAAGAGGAGGGCTTGTAAGTTGGGCCAAAACAACTTTGGTGATGCATATTTTTGAGTTTTCGTTCCTATGGTGTGGTTTTCTCATTCATCTTTCCAAGAAGTCCAACAACCCTCGATTCCGAGTCCCACAACATTTGATATGTTAACAACAGCGGATGGATCAAAACCTCTATTGAATTATGTTTCTCCCATCGGCCTACATATATGGAAAAGCATTTTATTCATTGGTTCCTGCTTACTAGCGTGTACAAGTTTTTCGATTTGGAAAAAGTTTAATTTTCGACCTCTTCAGTCTAGGCAAACGGAGTCATGCTGCACTAGTTTTGTGTCTCGGATTGTAGCTGTAGCGTGGGCTCAAGTGGCAGAAGAGGAGGGCATGTAAATTTTGCCAAAACAACTTTGGTGATGCATATTTTTGAGGTTTCGTTCCTATGGTGTGGTTTCCTCATTCATTTTTCCCAACAAGTCCAACAACCCTCGATTCCGAGTCCCACAACAATTGATATGTTAACAACAGTGGATGGGTCAAAACTGGTGTTGAATTGAGTTTCTCCCATCGGCCTACATATATGGAAAAGCATTATATTCATTGGTTCTTACTTACTAGCGTGTACAAGTTTTCGGATTAGGAAAAAGTTTAATTTTCGCCCTCTTCAGTCTAGTTAAACTGAGTCATGCTGCGCTGGTTCTTTATCTCATCCTGATGCCAAAGCGTGGGCTCAAGTGGCAGAAGATGAGGGCTTGTAAGTCGGGCCACAACAACTTTGGTGATGCATATTTTTGAGGTTTCTTTCCTATGGTGTGGTTTCCTCATTCATCATACCAACAAGTCCAACAACCCTCGATTCCGAGTCCCACAACAATTGATATGTTAACAACAGTGGATGGAACAAAACCTGTATTGAATTAAGTTTCTCCCATCGGCCTACATATATGGAAAAGCATTACATCCATTGGTTCTTACTTACTAGCGTGTACAAGTTTTCGGATTAGGAAAAGTTTAATTTTCGCCCTCTTCAGTGTAGGCAAACTGAGTCATGCTATGCGGGTTTTGTATCTCATCCTGATGCCGAAGCGCGGGCTCAAGTGGCAAAAGAAGAGGGCATGTAAGTTTGGCCAAAACAACTTTGGTGATGCATATTTTTGACGTTTCTTTCCTATGGTGTGTTTTCCTCATTCGTCATTCCAACATGTCCAACAACCCTAGATTCTGAGCCCCACAACAATTGATATGTTAACAATAGTGGACAGATCAAAACCTGTATTGAATTAAGTTTCTCCCGTCAGCCTACATATATGGAAAAGCATTATATTCATTGGTTCCTACTTACTAGCGTGTACAAGTTTTCGGATTAGGAAAAAGTTTAATTTTCGCCCTCTTCAGTCTAGGCAAACTGAGTCAAGCTGCGTTGGTTTTGTATTTCGGATTGATTCCCAAGCATGGGCTCACGTGGCAGAAGAGGAGGGCTTGTAAGTTGGGCCAAAACAACTTTGGTGATGCACATTTTTGACGTCTCATTCCTATGGTGTGGTTTTCACATTCATCTTCCCAACAAGTCCAACAACCCTCGATTCCGAGTCCCACAACATTTGATATGTTAACAATAGCGGATGGATCAAAACCACTATTGAATTAAGTTTCTCCCATCGGCCTACATATATGGAAAAGCATTATATTCATTGGTTCCTGCTTACTAGCGTGTACAAGTTTTTGGATTAGAAAAAAGTTTAATTTTCGCCCTCTTCAGTCCAGGCAAACGGTGTCATGCTGCACTGGTTTTGTGCCTCGGATTGTTGCTGTAGCGTGGGCTCAAGTGGGAGAAGAGGAGGGCATGTAAATTTTGCCAAAACAAATTTGGTGATGCATATTTTTGAGGTTTCGTTCCTATGGTGTGGTTTCCTCATTCATCTTGCCAACAAGTCCAACAACCCTCGATTCCGAGTCCCACAACAATTGATATGTTAACAACAGTGGATGGGTCAAAACTGGTGTTGAATTGAGTTTCTCCCATCGGCCTACATATATGGAAAAGCATTATATTCATTGGTTCTTACTTACTAGCGTGTACAAGTTTTCGGATTAGGAAAAAGTTTAATTTTCGCCCTCTTCAGTCTAGGCAAACTGAGTCATGCTGCGCTGGTTCTGTATCTCGTCCTGATGCCAAAGCGTGGGCTCAAGTGGCAGAAGATGAGGGCATGTATGTCGGGCCACAACAACTTTGGTGATGCATATTTTTGAGGTTTCTTTCCTATGGTGTGGTTTCCTCATTCATCATACCAACAAGTCCAACAACCCTCGATTCCGAGTCCCACAACAATTGATATGTTAACAACAGTGGATGGAACAAACCTGTATTGAATTAAGTTTCTCCCATCGGCCTACATATATGGAAAAGCATTATATCCATTGGTTCTTACTTACTAGCGTGTACAAGTTTTCGGATTAGGAAAAAGTTTAATTTTCGCCCTCTTCAGTCTAGGCAAACTGAGTCATGCTATGCTGGTTTTGTATCTCATCCTGATGCCGAAGCGCAGGCTCAAGTGGTAGAAGAAGAGGGCATGTAAGTTGGGCCAAAACAACATTGGTGATGCATATTTTTGAGGTTTCTTTCCTATGGTGTGTTTTCCTCATTCATCATTCCAACATGTCCAACAACCCTCGATTCCGAGTCCCACAACATTTGATATGTTAACAACAGCGGATGGATCAAAACCTCTATTGAATTAAGTTTCTCCCATCGGCCTACATATATGGAAAAGCATTATATTCATTGGTTCCTGCTTACTAGCGTGTACAAGATTTTGGATTAGGAAAAAGTTTAATTTTGGCCCTCTTCAGTCTAGGCAAACGGAGTCATGCTGCACTAGTTTTGTGTCTTGGATTGTTGCTGTAGCGTGGGCTCAAGTGGCAGAAGAGGAGGGCATGTAAATTTTGCCAAAACAACTTTGGTGATGCATATTTTTGAGGTTTCGTTCCGATGGTGTGGTTTCCTCATTCATCTTGCCAACAAGTACAACAACCCTCGATTCTGAGTCCCACAACAATTGATATGTTAACAACAGTGGATGGGTCAAAACTGGTGTTGAATTGAGTTTCTCCCATCGGCCTACATATATGGAAAAGCATTATATTCATTGGTTCTTACTTACTAGCGTGTACAAGTTTTTGGATTAGGAAAAAGTTTAATTTTCGCCCTCTTCAGTCTAGGCAAACTGAGTCATGCTGCGCTGGTTCTGTATCTCGTCTTGATGCCAAAGCGTGGGCTTAAGTGGCAGAAGATGAGGGCATGTAAGTCGGGCCACAACAACTTTGGTGACGCATATTTTTGAGGTTTCTTTGCTATGGTGTGGTTTCCTCATGCATTATACCAACAAGTCCAACAACCCTCGATTCCGAGTCCCACAACAATTGATATGTTAACAATAGTGGATGGAACAAACCTGTATTGAATTAAGTTTCTCCCGTCGGCCTACATATATGGAAAAGCATTATATCCATTGGTTCTTACTTACTAGCGTGTACAAGTTTTCGGATTAGGAAAAAGTTTAATTTTCGCCCTCTTCAGTCTAGGCAAACTGAGTCATGCTATGCTGGTTTTGTATCTCATCCTGATGCCGAAGCGCAGGCTCAAGTGGTAGAAGAAGAGGGCATGTAAGTTGGGCCAAAACAACTTTGGTGATGCATATTTTTGAGGTTTCTTTCCTATGGTGTGTTTTCCTCATTCATCATTCCAACATGTCCAACAACCCTCGATTCTGAGCCCCACAACAATTGATATGTTAACAATAGTGGACAGATCAAAACCTGTATTGAATTAAGTTTCTCCCGTCAGCCTACATATATGGAAAAGCATTATATTCATTGGTTCCTACTTACTAGCGTGTACAAGTTTTCGGATTAGGAAAATGTTTAATTTTCGCCCTCTTCAGTCTAGGCAAACTGAGTCATGCTGCGCTGGTTTTGTATTTCGGATTGATGCCCAAGCATGGGCTCACGTGGCAGAAGAGGAGGGCTTGTAAGTTGGGCCAAAACAACTTTGGTGATTCATATTTTTGAGGTTTCGTTCTGTAACATCCCGGATTTTTGAAAACACGAAAATCTGAAATTTTTAAAACTTTTTGTTAAAAATGCTAATATGTTTGCAACCAATTAAAAATGTGTTAATTACAAACCTAAAACTCCTTTGGGTAAACAAATTTTCGACAAAATAAAATTTATTGTGTCTTTGTTTGATTGGTTGATTGTGTGTCGGTTTAATCTCGAACCCTAGTTTCAGAATTAAACCGTTATTCCTATAATCTTCTCGATCTAGCCTTTCTATCATCCTCTGCTCTGTAACTACTCTTTATCTTCTATCGTCCACGACTCTCTGGAACCCGACGATCGATACGCTCTCAAAAACCCTCCGGACTTCATACCATTATCAATCTACATCTATAGCGAGATTTGGATGAGGGCTTTGCTCGTAATCCTAAATCATCGGATCAATCTCTAGCAATACGGAAATTCTCGTTTGGATAATGGCTTGATTCCCACCCTTGTCGAGTTAACTAACTTTAGTTAATTCGAAGGATTTTCACTCAACTTGGTCGTCAACCTTGGGGTATTCTTCCCCCAAGATACTGAACTTTAAACCAATCAGAGATAAATTATCTGGGCTATTTATCCTCTGTTCAAGAAATAAATATTTGAGGCAACATAATATTTTCAACCCACCGAATTAAATTCTTTGTAATTTGCTTCGCGTTTGGAATTATTACTCGTCTCAAATAAATCGAAGCACGAGGTGCTAATTCTCTGACCAAGAATTTATTTTCGGACTGCGGCGTGAATTCCCAACTAGTCGAATTTAATTCTTCGCAATTAAATTTGTATCCGAAAATCATTGCTCAACTGAAAAGCCCAGATCAAAATTCTCAGCGACTTTATCTCATAGCCAAATATCTCATCTCATCTGTGTGTTGGAATAAATAATCTCGACGCCAATTCTTAGATCCTTGAATTGATTTATTTGTAAATTAATTCGTTCAGAAATCAGTCTAATTCATTTGTACTTCCATAACTTAGCTCAGTTTAATTCGCAGAATAATTGAGTTCAGCCTAAAACTCGAGCCCAGCTAAAGGCCCAATTACCTAACCCTAACTCTCTTGCATAAATATCTAAGCCCTCTTTTCTTTTTCTCCAATTTTTCCCCTCATTTCTTTCCCCTTCTCCAAGCTGCTGCCGGCCACCCTCTCTGTTCATCTTCTCCCACACGCAAAGCAGCAGCACCAGCAGATCCTCCCATCCCTGGCGCCTCCCTTCCCTCTCCCCACTCCATCTCCCCTAGCGTGGACAGCAGGCCCTTCCCCGGCAAGCAGCAGCAGGCTAGCAGCTCATCCCCTTCCTTCTTCACACAAGGAAGCAGAGCACCATCTCCATGGCATCGTCCCCATCTCCCTGCCACCCTCTACCTGGGCGCCGCTCCCCTCCTCGGCGGCGAAGGTGTGCAGCAGCAACTCCTCCCCCGTGGCGAGCTCACTGCCTCTCGGTCCTCCTGTGCGCCTCCCTGCAGTCCGGCATGGCGCGGCCACGCAGCAACCTTGGGCGCCGCCTTCTCCGACCAGCAGCAAGCCGTCGCCCTCTCCTGCTCCAAGTGCTATCAACTACTCCCTCGATCTCCGACGCGGCGTCCCTTTGGCGCGACGCCTCCCTGGAGCAACTCCCCGCGGCGTGACCCCTCCTCGGCGACGATGCTCTAGCGCTGACCTTCCAGGCCGCCAGCGCAGCTCCAGCCATCGGCCTCCTTGTTCCCTTGGTGAGCACCCCTTCCCTAAATTGACGCATCCCTGACTTGTGGATCGCCCTCAGCCCTCTCTGTTCTTCTCCCCAAACGCAGACAGAAGCTCCTCCATGTGCGCCGGAGACCCTGCTCCCTGTTGCAGTTGAGCACCAACATCGGCGCCTGCTTGGTGTTCGACGAATTATCTAGACCGCAGGCTGCGGCGTAAACTCATGGTGAGCTCCCACACTCGGTCTCCGTTCCATTCTAATTTCTCTCATGTGCCGAGCTCATTCCAATTCTTAATGTTGAGGATAATGCTCGCGTCGACAACGCTCTCCTGCAATCCAAGGCTTCGGATTCCTGTCCTACTGGACATTGGAAGCACTCGCTTCTATTAGGCCTGCCCTTCTGCCTTTGCTCAAGCTGCAGCCTCAGCATCCACCAAGTGCTCCGTGAAATGCCCATGAGGTGAGCATTTTCCCATAGATTCAGTTCTCACATATTTGTGATGCTGGGAATGGCAACGCGACTTGGGGCGCAACCATGACCTTTGACAGAACTGTGAGTCCAAGGACGATGCTGATTGCTACAGCGTCACCTCTTCACGGCGCCAACTCGTTCCGGCATCGAATCTCGCCCCTCAAGCACTCGGTGAGCACCTTGGTCTTGCTCTCTTGTGACGCCGGCCTTCGAGCCGATGATCTAGTGTCTGTGATGATCGGCATTGGTTGCCGATGAGCCTTCTCTTATGCACATGCCTGTTCGGCCTTCGTGCCGCATTTCTTTGCAGGGCACGTTTTTCTCATGCTGTCACGATATGTCACCGGCACACATGTCGTGGACATAATCGTGTAGCACTCACACGTCCAACCTATCTCTTACGACATGCACGAGCCATGAGTTATCGCCGGTTCAGTCGTTATGCTGCCGAAATTTCTAACTATCCTAATACAATAGATCTTATGCATGACCACAATCCTCTGGCTACTACGGGCTGCACTCGTAGCATCGCCAATGCTCTTAATCTAGTCAACTCGCTCTTTTGTGCACGGCCACGGGCTTTCGCTCGTCACAGCTGATGTCTATTTTCCAATCGCTTAATCTCACACTCTTTCGGCGATGCGCAACCACAAGCTCTCACGTGCCACGGCCATCTCTCGCCACACATTTAATCACACACGTGTTTGCGCACGGCCTCGGGCTATAGCTCGCATTCCTATCGTTAACAACTAATCCTCTAATTCCATTTGTACCCATTGACCATAGTTCGATTCTTCCCTTTCAGCGTTCCAATTTCTATTTTGCTTTATGTTGTTTGCTTAGTTCTTATGTTGTGTTTATTTCTTTGTTTTGTGTTTGCGCTAAGTAGCACTGATGGAGACTCGGGATGCACATCGGAGGGAATGAATTCGTGAAGACGACGGTGACTACGCCAGAACTTGAGAGCGATCAGCTCTACTCCAGGTCACCATTCAGACACTTCCTTGCTTCAAATCCTATAGACACGCAAATATGCTGCTACTGCTTTAATTATGATCATGCTTGCTTTGATAACCCAAAGATAGGGAGCCTATTTCCATTTAGCCACATACCCTGATTGCTAATATTCTACTGCAACAAAATAAAATGAAAACGATGTGAGATTGGGTGATATGATGGTGGGATGTGATAACTCTTGGCGTGTGTGAAGTGCGTGGGTTTTTGAGCGCGAGATGGTGTGTGAGATGGGTGGCGGGAGTCGGCACGGAAATTATGGGAGAGACTAGAACTCTGCCCTGAGTGGAGTGAGGTGTGTGGTGGTGTGCGGCCCACCGCTGAGGGTGGCAACCGACCCCTGGAAGGCTTGCTCTCGCCAATCTAAGGACCGAGTAGGGGTGATAGCACCTTGGACTATGACTCGTGCATACCACGCGACCTCAGGCCCGATTCATGAACTTCCCCGAAGGGTATATACCTGCAGGCGTAAGGCGATAGTGTTAGGGGGCGATGGTGGGTCTGTGATGCAGCCACACGTTCCCGATAGACTCGACCCGCGGAGGCCCCGGATTACTCGAGCTCACAGTCCTGAGAGTGCGGTGGATAGTATATCCGCACAGTTTTCTAGCTCAGGAAAGCAGGGAAAGTGCCAGAAGGGAAGTTCATCCGTCGGTGTGGTGGGCCAAGGGCAACGGACGCACTGCCCTTATCCCATCTCGTGTGGGTACAGATATACAAAATCCTCTTGAGAGTGTATAATCTATACGTATAGCCGCCGTCCCCGGTCAAAGGACGAACCAAGGGCGAAAACTCACCTCATCTAGCATGGGTTTTCTTCTCCTCTCCCTCGAGTGATAGAACACCGGCTGAGGCCGTTGAGGATGGGCGGGTGGGAGCTTCCCATGCCGCAGAAATAGTTGATGATGAGAGGGTGTATGGAAGAGGTGTATGGTGGCGAGATGTGTATGTGTTGGTATGAGTGATGAGCAGGGGAACCGGTCGTGTGATCGAATTCCCGAATGGAACTATGATATAATAATCTGGATACTGCTACTTTATATACTGCGCTTGCATAGGAAGCCTAGAGCCTTCCACTTGTGCCAGTCCCTTTATTTTTATGCTGCCGCTTAGGGGAGTGTCTCAGGGTGGCCTGCGCTACTGGCGCGCAGGTTTTGGAAGACGAGACGGATGACGACCACGCCTACGACGGACGAAGATGAGCTGAATGACGACCACTCCTATGACGGATGGAGATGAGCTGGATGACGACCTTACCTATGACGGACGGAACGACGAGGGTTGCTGGGCTACGCTCAAGTATGCCTGTGGAGATGGACGTGAAGACCTGCCTTCCGCAATCTATACTCTGATCTCTGGTGTAAGAACGCTTCAGTCCCATTGGACTTGTACTGGCTTTGGCCATTATTGTATAAATGTAAGAATAAACAAAGTTCTGGTTGTGATATCGACTGATATACATGATTCATGATAGCACTATGTATCCTGGGACTATCATGAAAATCAAAAGGCTTGGATTTCGGTATCACGGAATCCGGGTCGTTTCACGTTCCTATGGTGTGGTTTTCTCATTCATCTTCCCAACAAGTCCAACAACCCTCGATTCTGAGTCCCACAACATTTCATATGTTAACAACAGCGGATGGATCAAAACCACTATTGAATTAAGTTTCTCCCATCGGCCTACATATATGGAAAAGCATTATATTCATTGGTTCCTGCTAACTAGCGTGTACAAGTTTTTGGATTAGAAAAAAGTTTAATTTTCGCCCTCTTCAGTCCAGGCAAACGGAGTCATGCTGCACTGGTTTTGTGTCTCGGATTGTTGCTGTAGCGTGGGCTCAAGTGGCAGAAGAGGAGGGCATGTAAATTTTGCCAAAACAACTTTGGTGATGCATATTTGTGAGGTTTCGTTCCTATGGTGTGGTTTCCTCATTCATCTTCCCAACAAGTCCAACAACCCTCGATTCTGAGTCCCACAACAATTGATATGTTAACAACAGTGGATGGGTCAAAACTGGTGTTGAATTGAGTTTCTCCCATCGGCCTACATATATGGAAAAGCATTATATTCATTAGTTCTTACTTACTAGCGTGTACAAGATTTCGGATTAGGAAAAGTTTAATTTTTGCCCTCTTCAGTCTAGGCAAACTAAGTCATGCTATGCAGGTTTTGTATCTCATCCTGATGCCAAAGCGCGGGCTCAAGTGGCAGAAGAAGAAGGCATGTAAGTTGGGCCAAAACAACTTTGGTGATGCATATTTTTGAGGTTTCTTTCCTATGGTGTGGTTTCCGCATTCATCATACCAATAAGTCCCAACAACCCTCGATTCCGAGTCCCACAACAATTGATATGTTAACAACAGTGGATGGAACAAACCTGTA
This sequence comes from Paspalum notatum, assembly GCA_022530915.1. Taxonomy (NCBI): domain Eukaryota; kingdom Viridiplantae; phylum Streptophyta; class Magnoliopsida; order Poales; family Poaceae; genus Paspalum; species Paspalum notatum. Next base: position 8,228,420 of record CM039683.1, read on the forward strand.
TTGAATTAAGTTTCTCCCATCGGCCTACATATATGGAAAATCATTATATCCATTGGTTCTTACTTACTAGCGTGTACAAGTTTTTGGATTAGGACAAAGTTTGATTTTCGCCCTCTTCAGTCTAGGCAAACTGAGTCATGCTATGCTGGTTTTGTATCTCATCCTGATGCCGAAGCGCAGGCTCAAGTGGCAGAAGAAGAGGGCATGTAAGTTGGGCCAAAACAACTTTAGTGATGCATATTTTTGAGGTTTCTTTCCTATGGTGTGTTTTCCTCATTCATCATTCCAACTTGTCCAACAACCCTCGATTCTGAGTCCCACAATTTTTGATATGTTAACAACAGCGGATGGATCAAAACCTCTATTGAATTAAGTTTCTCCCATCGGCCTACATATATGGAAAAGCATTATATCCATTGGTTCTTACTTAATAGCGTGTACAAGTTTTCGGATTAGGAAAAAGTTTTATTTTCGCCCTCTTCAGTCTAGGCAAACTGAGTGATGCTATGCTGGTTTTGTATCTCATCCTGATGCCAAAGCGCAGGGTCAAGTGGCAGAAGATGAGGGCATGTAAGTTGGGCCACAACAACTTTGGTGATGCATATTTTTGAGGTTTCTTTCCTATGGTGTGGTTTCCTCATTCATCGTACCAACAAGTCCAACAACCCTCGATTCTGAGTCCCACAACAATTGATATGTTAACAACAGTGGATGGAACAAACCTGTATTGAATTAAGTTTCTCCCATCGACCTACATATATGGAAATATCCATTGGTTCTTACTTACTAGCATGTACAAGTTTTCGGATTAGTAAAAAGTTTAATTTTCGCCTTCTTCAGTCTAGGCAAACTGAGTCATGCTATGCTGGTTTTGTATCTCATCCTGATGCCGAAGCGCAGGCTCAAGTGGTAGAAGAAGAGGGCATGTAAGTTGGGCCAAAACAACTTTGGTGATGCATATTTTTGAGGTTTCTTTCCTATGGTGTGTTTTCCTCATTCATCATTCCAACATGTCCAACAACCCTCGATTCCGAGTCCCACAACATTTGATATGTTAACAACAGCGGATGGATCAAAACCTCTATTGAATTAAGTTTCTCCCATCGGCCTACATATATGGAAAAGCATTATATTCATTGGTTCCTGCTTACTAGCGTGTACAAGATTTTGGATTAGGAAAAAGTTTAATTTTCGCCCTCTTCAGTCTAGGCAAACGGAGTCATGCTGCACTAGTTTTGTGTCTCGGATTGTTGCTGTAGCGTGGGCTCAAGTGGCAGAAGAGGAGGGCATGTAAATTTTGCCAAAACAACTTTGGTGATGCATATTTTTGAGGTTTCGTTCCTATGGTGTGGTTTCCTCATTCATCTTCCCAACAAGTCCAACAACCCTCGATTCCGAGTCCCACAACAATTGATATGTTAACAACAGTGGATGGGTCAAAACTGGTGTCGAATTGAGTTTCTCCCATCGGCCTACATATATGGAAAAGCATTATATCCATTGGTTCTTACTTACTAGCGTGTACAAGTTTTCAGATTAGGAAAAGTTTAATTTTCACCCTCTTCAGTCTAGGCAAACTGAGTCATGCTATGCAGGTTTTGTATCTCATCCTGATGCCGAAGCGCGGGCTCAAGTGGCAGAAGAAGAGGGCATGTAAGTTGGGCCAAAACAACTTTGGTGATGCATATTTTTGAGGTTTCTTTCCTATGGTGTGTTTTCCTCATTCATCATTCCAACATGTCCAACCACCCTCGATTCTGAGCCCCACAACAATTTATATGTTAACAACAGTGGATGGGTCAAAACTGGTGTTGAATTGAGTTTCTCCCATCGGCCTACATATATGGAAAAGCATTATATTCATTGGTTCTTACTTACTAGCGTGTACAAGTTTTCGGATTAGGAAAAAGTTTAATTTTCGCCCTCTTCAGTCTAAGCAAACTGAGTCATGCTGCACTGGTTCTGTATCTCGTTCTGATGCCAAAGTGTGGGCTCAAGTGGCAGAAGATGAGGGCATGTAAGTCGGGCCAAAACAACTTTGGTGATGCATAATTTTGAGGTTTCGTTCCTATGGTCTGGTTTCCTCATTCATCATACCAACAAGTCCAACAACCCTCGATTCCGAGTCCCACAACAATTGATATGTTAACAACAGTGGATGGAACAAAACCTGTATTGAATTAAGTTTCTCCCATCGGCCTAATATATGGAAAAGCATTATATCCATTGGTTCTTACTTACTAGCGTGTACAAGTTTTTGGATTAGGAAAAAGTTTAATTTTCGCCCTCTTCAGTCTAGGCAAACTGAGTCATGCTATGCTGGTTTTGTATCTCATCCTGATGCCGGAACGCGGGCTCAAGTGGTAGAAGAAGAGGACATGTAAGTTGGGCCAAAACAACTTTGGTGATGCATATTTTTGAGGTTTCTTTCCTATGGTGTGTTTTCCTCATTCATCATTCCAACATGTCCAACTACCCTCGATTCCGAGCCTCACAACATTTGATATGTTAACAACAGCGGATGGATCAAATCCTCTATTGAATTAAGTTTCTCCCATCGGCCTACATATATGGAAAAGCATTATATTCATTGGTTCCTGCTTACTAGCGTGTACAAGATTTTGGATTAGGAAAAAGTTTAATTTTCGCCCTCTTCAGTCTAGGCAAACGGAGTCATGCTGCACTAGTTTTGTGTCTCGGATTGTTGCTGTAGCCTGGGCTCAAGTGGCAGAAGAGGAGGACATGTAAATTTTGCCAAAACAATTTTGGTGATGCATAATTTTGAGGTTTCGTTCTTATGGTGTGGTTTCCTCATTCATCTTCCCAACAAGTCCAACAACCCTCGATTCCGAGTCCCACAACAATTGATATGTTAACAACAGTGGATGGGTCAAAACTGGTGTCGAATTGAGTTTCTCCCATCGGCCTACATATATGGAAAAGCATTATATTCATTGGTTCTTACTTACTAGCGTGTACAAGTTTTCGGATTAGGAAAAAGTTCAATTTTCGCCCTCTTCAGTCTAGGCAAACGGAGTCATGCTATGCTGGTTTTGTATCTCGTCTTGATGCCGAAGCGTGGGCTCAAGTGGCAGAAGAGGAGGGCAAGTAAATTGGGCCAAAACAACTTTGGTGATGCATATTTTTGAGGTTTCATTCCTATGGTGTGGTTTCCTCATTCATCCTCCCAACAAGTCCAACAACCCACGATTCTGAGCCCCACAAGAATTGATATGTTAACAACAGTGGACAGATCAAAACCTGTATTGAATTAAGTTTCTCTCATCGGCCAACATATATGGAAAAGCATTATATTCATTGGTTCCTACTTACTAGCGTGTACAAGTTTTCGGATTTGGAAAAAGTTTAATTTTTGCCCTCTTCAGTCTAGGCAAACTGAGTCATGCTGCGTTGGTTTTGTATTTCGGATTGATGCCGAAGCTTGGGCTCACATGGCAGAAGAGGAGGGCTTGTAAGTTGGGCCAAAACAACTTTGGTGATGTATATTTTTGAGGTTTCGTTCCTATGGTGTGGTTTTCTTATTCATCTTCCCAACAAGTCCAACAACCCTCGATTCCGAGTCCCACAACATTTGATATGTTAACAACAGCGGATGGAACAAAACGTGTATTGAATTAAGTTTCTCCCATCGGCCTACATATATGGAAAAGCATTATATTCATTGGTTCCTACTTACTAGCGTGTACAAGTTTTTGGATTTGGAAAAGTTTAATTTTTGCCCTCTTCCGTCTGGGCAAACGGAGTCATGCTATGCTGGTTTTGTATCTCGTCCTGATGCCGAAGCATGGGCTCAAGTGGCAGAAGATGAGGGCGTGTAAGTCGGGCCAAAACAACTTTGGTGATGCATATTTTTGAGGTTTCTTTCCTATGGTGTGGTTTCCTCATTCATCGTACCAACAAGGCCAACAACACTCGATTCCGAGTCCGACAACAATTCATATGTTAACAACAGTGGATGGAACAAAACCTGTATTGAATTAAGTTTCTCCCATCGGCCTACATATATGCAAAAGCATTATATTCATTGGTTCTTACTTACTAGCGTGTATGTTTTTGGATTAGGAAAAAGTTTAATTTTCGCCCTCTTCAGTCTAGGCAAACTGAGTCATCCTGCAAATTTGTACTCGAAACTCTACACAATGCACTGTATCCTAATTTAACTTATCCACCCACATCACATCAGCAAATCTCGGGACGAGATTTCTTTAAGGGGGGTGGGTTGTGATGCTGCAGCATCTCTATTGCATAATCACTCATCAAACATGAGGCATACATTCATGAGCATCATGGCATAACATATGTTGGTGCATTGGAAACAACTTTGGTTTATATTGCATAGTGAAAAACACTGTGATTTCATGTGGGGTGCTATGTTCATGATCATATCTTTTATTCTATTGAGACCTGGGTGAAGTCCATATTGACAAAACTGTAGGTCAACATGATATAAACAACTTTCCTAATTGGGGTCTTGTCATATAATGAGGTTTGCAAAGTGATTAGGGTCAATTATTGTCAGTACAGAAAACCAGTCCAATTTGGGGCAGATTTGAAACTTCAAATTTACTCTAACCTACAGCCACTTTCATGCAAAGCTCAAATTATAGAAGTTGTAGATTCTGAAACTCTAAACAAACTTGTCAAAAGGCACATTGGCAAAGAATGCACATAAATATGACTTTCTGAATTTCTAAGCATAAAAGGGTCCCTGTCCAATTTGGGACTGATACACAAATTCAAGTAAAATTCATATTTCCAAACTGTTTTGAAGGTTGAGCCTTTTGACAAAGTTGTAGAGTTCAAAGAGTAGAACATTTCGTCCAATTACTATTTTTCCAAATTCGGCTCCTAAATAGGTCAAAATGGCAGATTACAGAGAGTAAAGAAACACATTTTTCTTTTCCTGGGATTTTCCCTCCCCAGAGTCACTGACGAGGGGGCCCACTCGTCAGCGCTGCCCCGCTCCCCCAGCTCGCGAGCGCCGCGTGGCCGCCGATGTACAGACGCGCCCGCGCGCCCACGGATCGCCCTCTCGGCCGCGCCTCTAACCCGAGGCCGACGCGCCTCTCCCCTCTCTTTCACCTCCGCCCACTCTCTGCCTCTCCCAAGCCTTTCCTCGTCTCCTTCTCGCTTCCCATCGCCGTGCCGCCATTGCCGACCCGAGCCGAAGCTCGAGCTCGCGCTGCGCAACCCCGTCCTCCCCGAGCCAAGGTAACTACACCACTACACTCTCCACTCCACCCCGCACCCCCTGCTCCTACCCTCGTCGCCTCCCTCACTCCCAATCGCCAGATCGGGAAACGACCGACGCGGGCCGCCATTTCCGACGAAGCTCGGTTCGAGCTCGCGCCGGCCGTATCTGTCCACCCCACGCCCCTAGACCGCCACCATTGCATTCGCCTCGCTCGCGCGCACCCGACGCGCATCGCGTCGCTGCTCCGGCGAGCCCGAGCTCGCAGGCGCGCGGGTGGCGGGAGGAGAAAGATAACCCGAGGATTTTTGCAAGTTAACCCCTGGGATTTTTACGTTTCAAGTAGTGTTATTCGTCGCTGTTTACTGAGTCTCAGAAAACTTGCAAGCTAGCCCCCGATAGTTAGGTTTAATCACGATCTAGCCCCTGGATCTGTAATTTTTCTTTTCTTTTTCCTATAAATCGGCTGAAACTTTGGAAATTCATATAAAATCAAATAAAAATCGTAAAAAGGAAAACTCAGTTGCGTTGTACTCCTGGTAAATAGATCTACACAGTAGGTATGATGTGGAGATGTGCATGTACGGTTTTGCCCTTGCTATTGTGCATGCATGATTATCCAATGAAAAATAGGAAACAAGGTCTAGTTGGAATCCAAAAGTGGTGAGACTTGGTCAGTAGCCTTCTTAGGGTGTTTTGATACTGTGATAATTTCTGGTGACTCAATATCCTACTGTTCATTCATGGTTTTGCCATTTTCTATGTACTTTATGCATTATTTGATAACTTGAAAATGGGGTCCATGCAAAATATGTGAAATAAGGCTCACTAGTATTTTTCTCAGGTCCTATATAGCTTGTGAACACCACTGGTAAAATATGAGCCTCTGCATGTATAGTTTTGATGGTGATTTGAAAATGACAAATCTTGACTTGGAGAACTTGATAAATGGAAAAATGGGTCCTAATGTGCAAGATAAATTCTACCAAAATTCTAGTAGCATATGGGAGTGCTGTAGAGTCCAGAAAGTATATGCTTGGAAGCTTTTCTCACTGTTTATATGTACAACTTATTTTGCATTAGATTTATATATGGAAAATAGGTGTCCTGTCAAAACTTGGGGGTTTTAGCTTGTAAATTTTTGTACAGGTAGTTCATACTAAGTATATCTCACTGGTAAAATTTCACCTTCAGAAACCTTTCCAGTAATTTATGAAAATTCTGACAATGTGTAGGGCTGAGAAATTGCTAGAATTTTAATAAAATAATTATAACTCCAATTGAGCTCAAATTTTGACAGTAGCTTTGGGTATGAAGTATCTGCTTGTCATAAAAGTTTGGTATCATTTGAGTTAGTTGAACTGCTAAAACTCAGATGCATGTTTTAATTCACAAATGTACATGGTTTACACTAAATATATGCATGAAGGTTGATTTAACTACTACGCACATGACATTTTCCATGAAGTATATGCTGCATACTAACAATCGCATTTCATCTACAACAAGTGCATACATCTGCATTCGTATTGCACTCATATCTGCACCTTTCATGCATATAGACCCCGCGATCGAAGGAAAGACAGTGCAGGAGCAACCCCTGGTCGAGGAACCCGAAGAGGAGCAGGAGGACTCACAGCCGACCGCTGACGCCACCGCCGAAGAGACTAACCCTAGCGAGGAAGAAGGTAGGCAGGATCATGCAATTCCTAGCAAATACAATATCTGTTGATTACGCATATGCATTTGGAGTTGAATGCAACCAATTGCATTAGATCCCCTGGCCGCCCTGGCCCTAGCACCTATACCTAGAGTACGTAGGATGAGTGCTTAGAATGGCTAAGTACGAGTAGACACGAGTGAATAAAGGTCACTCGTCGCGTAGGTGTTACTTTTCAAAAAGAAAAAGTCTCACTATGAAAGCTATTATTATCATGCCATGATTATGTTATGTTTTAAATGGAGACCGGGCGGAGATATGGGTATGAATGTTGAGAATTGAGATACTGTGTGGTGGACTCCGCCCGAGTCGCATAAGGCCGGTCGTTGTTCGCCTATTCGTCGGCATAACATTGCTAGAGTGCTTATCCGGAATCTATGGGCCGGTGAAAGTCTTACTTGTGACGTCTCAAGCAAGGGGCACGTTCCTACCCACTGGTTGAGAGGAAGGTGGCCGCGGAGGCGGGTGTCAAAGGAGGGCAGAACCCGACGTAACCGAGGTACCGCTCCTGCGACAACGCGCTTCGGGAGCCAGGCGGGAGTGGTCATCAAACTTGAGACGGGACAGGTGGAGATGGGGGAAGCATATGTGGAACGCTGGGAGTTAGTAAGCATATGCCATCCTGGTGCTTCTAGTTATTCCCGGGAATATAAAAATCGATTCGAATCGCTGATGCTCACCAGGTGTGAGAATGCCAATACCACTGACGAGCAAAGTAGTAATCAAATGACTATTGCTGTATTATGAATTCATGGTTTTTGACAATTACATGCTTGGATATGCTTGAGATATTTTATGCAATACTAGTCACACTTTTGATGTCTTATTGTCTTACTTTCATGCCATGCTAAGCCATTTCTCAATATGGTCCAAAAATCGTGATGACCCGAACAGCTGTTAAATCCTGCTCGGGTGAAATAATTTAAGCAGCTGTCAAATCTTGCTTCCAATGTTTAATTTGATCCTGTATAAAATCAATGGCTAAGGACTCAGATGCTAGTAAGCAAGCTTTGCGTCAGCCGTAAGGCCCGTCCATTAAGTCCTACTGAGTAATTAGTACTCAGGGTTTGCCCCCACTTTTGGCTTACAGGTACGGAGTTCCTCTTCTGTGCCTGTGTTGGTGGAGGGTCGTGTCCTCACCAGGATTAAGAAGAGTCGTGATCTGGCAAGAAGCGGCATCAGTGGACTCGATGCTCGTTCTATTATGCAAGTCTTTTGGTTACCGTGAAACATTAACTATCAAATTTCCGCTGCGAGAGACTATTCGAACTATGTTGTTGTATGACACTATGTTGAACTCTATTTAATTTCGAACTTGGTTTGTAACTAAAGTCTATGTAATATCTATTCAACTGCCTGTGATGTTGTAACTGTTGTGGCTCCATCGAGAGTCGGATGTGTATGACGTCGGTTCCTGTGGGAAATGGTGACATCGAGAGCCCGAAGGACTCTCGACGGACTACCGGGTTTAGTCTAGTCTAAGTGCGCTGCGAGCCAGAGGTGGCAGGTGTGCTTAGTCTAGATTAAGTAGGGCGGTTCCGCCACGGCTAGTATCAGAGCCGATCATACACAGACAACAGTTATATCATCAAGATTTGATTTACAAAACTATTTTGGAAAGCCCTTTTCAAATACTTGAAAAATGAGAGTATACGATAAGCCCATATTAACGATGTTAGAGTTATCCAGGTGACATCGCTAATATTCTGACCTAGATAGAACTCATATGCATGTTCGGCGCTTTGAGAAACAGCTTTTTGGCTATAGCTGTCCCCAGTACTGGTGGAAGCTATCGGGTTTTGTGAACGGTTGTGAACTCTGCATTCATGCTATATAAGTAAAAGCTCTTTAAGGGTGGTGGGCATGTTTGAGGCTTTCATACGCACCACATTTACATTCGGATTTGGGATCCATCTCTTCCTCGACAATCCCTAGTACTGGAGGAAAGTCAGGCTTTGAGGAAGAAGTGCATCGGCCCACCTACATTGTCCACGCAGCGGTCACGCGTGGATGCCACACTAAGTGGTAATGTATGAGCATGCATTCTTCTGCAGGCACACTAACCACGTGCGAAGTTAAGAACGGTCAGGAAACGATTAGTTGCATTAGAGAGTGCCGTGCATATATGTCACCGAAATATCGATAGCTAGATGTACTCTTCTTTTAGATGTGAGATCGTTTAGCTGCGAATCATGCATCATGTTTACTGCTTTTATTATTGGTGGGGTATTATTAAAATGCAAGTAAATAAATCGCAATTTAAAGTTTACCTTCCATATGATGCACTATTGTACCCTTGGCTTAATATCTCGTATGAAAAATATATCCCTCACTAATGCACAACCTTGTTTACCCAAAACAGATGGCCAGGACCAAGCAGACCGCACGCAAGGCCACCGGAGCCAGGACCACCGTTCTCCCCGACGTGACCCACACTCCCCCTGTAGTGGAGGATGGGCTGCTCCACACCCGCTGCAGGGAGGAGTGCCCCCTGTCGCAGTTGTTGTGAAGGGCTCTGAGAGAGATGGGGCGTCGACCCTGTCCTTTCATCTCAGTGCAGACAGCGCACGAGGAGGCCAACTGTATGGCCCAGGTCGTCCTTCCCCGAGGGACGTTTGCGGGCCAGGAGACCATCACCCTTTACGGGGCCAACGAGGAGGAGGCCTACCGTAAAGCGGTAATGGCAGCCCTCACCTCGTTGAGCTCCAGGTGGGAGGCAGGCCACACCGTCCTGTGCTTCCTCCCCACACGCGACCTCGACCACGCTTGGCAGGACCGCCGCGAGCAGCTCCGGGACCGGAACGGCTCCTGACCGCTGGTAGCGTGCATGGACTATGCACGCGAAGCACGTGGAATGTACCAGCGCGCGGAGAACCGAAGCCGCTTCTACTTTTCCAGGTACATGGAGACCCGTACCCGTGTGGGGGAGTTAGAGCCCAGGTGGCGCAGCTGCAGCAGCGTCTGGCCGAGTACGAGCCGCCGCAGCAGCCCATGCCCTTGGAGGAGGAGGAGGAGGAGTCCTCGGAGCCTATGGAGGTGGAAGAGGAGGAGGAGAATGACCCCTCTGACGCCAACTCCAGGGTGTAGGGTGTTTGATGGTTTGATGGAAGGGAGTAAGCTTCAAGTTAGTAACGCGTTGAAAGCGATGTTTTGTAATAATCCGCTCCGCGTCTTAGATTCATGGCTGTACTAAAACATTGGTGAGTTGTGAGAGCTCATTCGGTACGCCATTTGATGTCGTGATGGACTATTTTATCATGCACTATTCGATGGTTGGTTGATGTAGCCACCATTCTATTATGTAATCCTTAAGACTCTTTAGTGGTATTCGAACCTTTCTAAGTGGCACTAATGTTGGTTCTGCATCATGATGGCAATTGAGGTGGTTGTGGGAATGGATTTGTGAGTTGCACTTCATTTTGGATTGCATCTTGCAATCTGGAATTCTGCGCAGCAGCAGTAAAAACTGATATTATCTTGGGTTATGTCAGGAATTGGCCCAGGAGTTGGTTGGCAAAGTTGTAGAGGACTGTCTGGTGTACAACTTTGTCAATTGGAGCTTTCTCTAATTGTGCTCAGATCTGGAGTTACAGTCAAATTTTTGAAGAGCTTGTAATCTGGACTGGAGCAGTACCAGTAGGAAAACCCCATCTTGCACACCCTTAGTGCGAGAACTGAACTAAGTGTGTATTGACAAAGTTTTAGAACAGGGAGTGTAGAACAACATTGTAATACAAAGTTTCTCCTAAAAACATCTCATTTGGAAGTTATAGCCGAATTCCTGCAGTCACAGAAATCTGAACTGAACTAGTATATACTGAAGCATACTAAATTTTGATCAAGCTACAAATAGATTCACCAAAAATATTTTATACGAAAGTGAAAGAACACAGAACAAGGATTAACTTTGCTAAAGGGGGCATAAACAAAAGACGCACGGGTTAAGAACAGCTCGCCGTTTAAGTCGTTGCTGTCCAGGAATGCACACTAAGGTCGAGAATTATACGTCAACGCACCCGGGCTATACTAGATGTAACGGTGATCGAACCGCTGCGAGAAGGAAGCTAACACTTTATTGCAATTATGTGTTTCCGTTCTACACGTTTCAAGTAACTGTGTTTCGGTGCATCTAATTGATTTAAAGTGGTTGGACTAAACACTGTTAGCTTCACTCTTGCAGATGGTGAACACTTGTCAGGGACAGACTTCGGGCCAGCAGCCACACGATGCACCCCCTCCGCCGGAATTGGCCACCCTGGTCATGCAGCAGGGCGAGCTGATCCACCTCATGAGGGAGGAACGACAAGCTCAAGGGTAACAGCGGCCGCGGGAGCACCAACCCCGCGGAATCACCTACCAGGACTTCGAGGGACTGCGCCCTCCGGTTTTCACAACATGTCCTGAACCGCTTGCGGCGAACGACTGGCTCCGCACGGTAGAGTCCAAGTTCACGCTGCTTCCTGGGCTGACCGACCAGGAGAAAGCTCGGTTTGCCACGCAGCTACTCCAGGGCCCAGCTGGGGCGTGGTACGCCACGTTCCAAGCTATGCAGCCACAAGGTCACATCATCACGTGGGAGGAGCTCCGTACAGCTTTTTGGGCACACTACATCCCGAAGAGTCTCATGGACCAGAAGCAGAGGGAGTTCAGGGAACTGAAGCAAGGTAACCAGACGGTCATGCAGTACGTGCAGTCGTTCATACACTTGTCGCAGTATTCACCTGCGGACATGGCTGATGATCCTAGCAGGGCAGCTAGGCTCTTGAGGGGGTTTGACTTTACACATCTGACGCATCTGGGGCGAGAATACCAGAGCTTCACACAGTTGGTGGACACCGCACTCGACATGGAGGACCGCCTCCGTGTTGCAAACGAGGAGCAAAAGCAGAAACGTCAGGCCAACAATGCACCTAGGTCATCTCAGAAGCAAAAGGCCAACTATCAACAGCTACAGCAGTACCACCAGCAGTCTCGCTTTGTGGTCCGGCCCAATCAATCGGGTTGGATTCACAGGGCACCGCAGCAGCAAAGGATCCCTACCTACCGCACACCATCCCATCAGGCACAGCTTCCTGCACCTCGTGCTCCTTTCACACAGGGAGCTTGGGGTCCTTGCTTTAACTGCGGCAAGACCGGACACTTCAGCAAGGACTGCAGGGCACCTCGCCACATTCAAGGTCCCACTCCTACGGGTGGCAGTCAGGGAAAGCAGAAGGGGTCCAACTCTAAGACGGGCCGAGTTCACTTCATCCACCTAGACCAGGTTCCAGCGGGAGAGCCTGTTCACGCTGGTACGTTCTCAGTCAACGGTCATCCGACCGTCGTGTTATTTGATTCTGGAGCCACACATACATTTCTTAGCAAGTCATATGCATTGAGGCATGGGATAAAAATGTACAAGTTAAAGGAGGACCACATCACAGCACCGGGGTCCCCTGTCACTACTGGTTTGATGGCCAGACAATTGAAAGTGGACATTGGTCCCGAGAGCTTTGTCGTCAACCCCGTGGTGCTGCCACACCAAGGGATTGACATTATTTTGGGTATGAATTGGATGGTAGAAAACGATGCACTCCTACATGTTGGCAGCAGGGTAGTGCAATTAAAGTCTAAGGTCACGGGCAAGATACTAAAGGTGCACATACCAGAACAGAAACATCTAGAGGCCACGGTAAATACAACTGAACTTCAAAAGATTAAAAAGATACCGGTAGTGTGTGAATTCCCGGACGTATTTCTGGAGGAGCTTCTTGGGCTTCCTCCAGATAGAGATGTGGAGTTTAAGATAGACCTTGTCCCAGAAACGGCACCTGTTTCGAGGAGGCCGTACAGAATGGCGCAGGATGAACTTAAGGAATTGAAAACACAACTGCAAGAACAATTGGATAAAGGGTTCATTCGACCTAGTTCATCACCTTGGGGCTGTCCTGCTCTCTTCGTGGAGAAGAAAGACCAAGGTGGTAAGCGATTGTGTGTGGACTATAGACCACTAAACGCAGTCACGATAAAAAACAAGTACCCACTGCCTCACATCGACGTTCTATTCGATCAGCTAGCAGGGGCCAAAGTGTTATCAAAATTTGATCTAAGGTCTGGCTACTACCAGATAAAAATCAGGGAAGAGGATATACCCAAAACAGCCTTCTCTACCAGATACGGCCTGTACGAATACCTGGTCATGTCCTTCGGGTTAACCAACGCACCAGCCTTCTTCATGTATATGATGAATTCAGTATTCATGAACGAGCTAGATAAATTTGTAGTAGTATTCATCGATGACATCCTCGTTTACTCTAATAGTGAGGAAGAACACGAGGAGCACTTACGGACAGTACTCACCCGGCTTAGAGAACACCAACTTATGCCAAGTTCAGCAAGAGCACATTCTGGCTAAGAGAAGTGAGTTTCCTAGGCCACATCTTGTCCGAGAAGGGGGTAGCCGTCGATCCAAGTAAAGTAGAAGATGTACTGAATTGGAAACAACCTGAAACAGTAATAGAAATAAGGAGTTTCCTCGGTTTAGCGGGCTACTACCGCCGCTTTATCAAGGACTTCTCCAAAACCGCGAAGCCAATGACATCCCTGACCAAGAAAAACGCGAAGTATCTATGGGATCCAAAATGTGAAGAAGCCTTCACGAGCTTGAAAAAGTCATTGACCTCCACACCAGTACTAGCTCAACCGGACGTCACTAAACCGTTTGACGTATATTGTGATGCCTCCGGCAATGGGCTTGGCTGCGTCCTAATGCAAGAAGAGAGAGTAATTGCATACGCATCCCGCCAGTTAAGAAAGCACGAAGTCAATTATGCAACACATGATCTTGAGCTAGCAGCAGTGGTACACGCCCTAAAGATATGGAGGCATTATCTGCTGGGCAACACTTGTCACATATATACAGATCATAAAAGTCTCAAATACATCCTCATGCAACCTGAGCTTAACATGAGACAACGACGATGGCTAGAACTGATAAAAGATTATGACCTAGAAATCCACTACCATCCAGGCAAGGCAAATGTCGTAGCAGATGCACAAAGCCGTCGGGCTCATTGCCATGTGCTGAAGTCCGACCCACGGCAAGGGTGATCTGTTGCGAGATAGATGAGATCGAAGTAATCACTGAACAAATGGCAGAACTTTACAGCTTGATCATAGAACCCACCATCAGAGAGCAAATTGTAGCAGCTCAGAAACAAGATAAAAGTATGGCATACATTCGTGAGGGTATAGCTGAAGAGAAGAGAGCGTGCTTCACGCTTGATGACCAAGGCGTCCTATGGTTCAAGGGTCGCTTAGTGGTACCTAAGGACATGGAATTGAGAAAGAAAATCCTATACGAAGCCCACACCTCCATGTTCACCATGCACCCAGGTAGAAACAAGATGTACCAAGATCAAAAACAGAAGTTTTGGTGGACCCGTATGAAACGGGAGATCGCCAAGTACGTGTCCGAGTGTGACGTGTGCCAGAGGGTAAAAGCTGATCATCTAAAACCGGCGGGAATGCTTCAACCGCTAGCCATACCATCCTGGAAGTGGGAGGACATTCACATGGATTTCATCGTGGGTTTACCCCACACGCAGAAGGGCTATGACTCCATCTGGGTTATTATTGATTGACTCACAAAATCAGCCCACTTTATTCCTGTGAAAGTAATTTACCATGCCAAGACCTATGCTGAACTATACATCGCAAGGATAGTCTCTTTGCATGGTGTTCCTCGATCAATCACTTCAGATAGGGGCTCCCTGTTTGTATCCCGTTTCTGGGAACAGCTGCAAACCGCTCTTGGCACCACTTCGATCCATAGCTCCGCATACCATCCGCAAACCAGTGGCCAAATCGAGAGGGTAAATCAGATATTAGAGGACATGTTGAGAGCTTGTGCATTAACTTATTCCACCAAATGGGATGAGTGTCTTCCTTTAGCTGAGTTCGCTTATAACAACAGCTACCAGAAGAGCTTGGAAATGGCTCCTTTCGAGGCTCTATATGGTAGAAGATGTAGAACACCCCTCAACTGGTCTGAACTAGGAGAGCGGATCATCTTTGGCCCGGATTTGGTAACACAAGCCGAGGAGCAAGTTAAACTTATACACAGCAACTTAAAAAGAGCACAATCCAGACAAAAGA
Organism: Paspalum notatum; assembly: GCA_022530915.1. Classification (NCBI taxonomy): domain Eukaryota; kingdom Viridiplantae; phylum Streptophyta; class Magnoliopsida; order Poales; family Poaceae; genus Paspalum; species Paspalum notatum. Next base: position 8,243,488 of record CM039683.1, read on the forward strand.
GCTACTCTGACAAGAGGAGACGACCATTGGTTTTTGAGATAGATGATCACGTGTACCTTCGGGTGTCACCAATGAAAGGGGTACATCGCTTTGGTGTGAAAGGGAAGTTAGCACCAAGATACGTGGGTCCGTTTAAGATCACTGAGAAGTGTGGGCCAGTTGCTTACCGGTTGGAACTACCTCCATATTTAGTTGCGGTTCATGACGTGTTTCATGTCTCGCAACTAAAGAAGTGTTTGAGAGTGCCGGAAGAAGCAGTGGACACCTCGCAAATTCAAATTGAGCCTGACCTCACTTATGAAGAACACCCTATAAAAATCCTCGACCAAAAACAAAGAGCAACAAGAAGAAAAGCAATCAACTTTTACAAAGTACAATGGAGTAATCACTCCGAAGAAGAAGCGACTTGGGAGCAAGAAGAATACTTGCAAACCAAATACCCGGGTTTTCTTTCGACTACTACAAATGAGTATGTATAACCATCTAAATGCAAATTTGTACTCGAAACTCTACGCAATGCATTGTATCCAAATTTAACTTATCCACCCACATCACATCAGCAAATCTCGGGATGAGATTTTTTAAGGGGGGTGGGTTGTGATGCTCCGGCATCTCTATTGCATAATCACTCATCAAACATGAGGCATACATTCATGAGCATCATGGCATAACATATGTTGGTGCATTGGAAACAACTTTGGTTTATATTGCATAGTGAAAAACACTGTCATTTCATGTGTGGTGCTATGTTCATGATCATATCTTTTATTCTGTTGAGATCTGGGTGAAGTCCATATTGACAAAACTGTAGGTCAACATGATATAAATAACTTTCCTAATTGGGGTCTTGTCATATAATGAGGTTTGCAAAGTGATTAGGGTCAATTATTCTCAGTACAGAAAACCAGTCCAATTTGGGGCTGATTTCAAACTTCAAATTTACTCTAACCTACAGCCACTTTCATGCAAAGCTCAAATTAGAGAAGTTGTAGATTCTGAAATTCTAAACAAACTTGTCAAAAGGCACATTGGCAAAGAATGCACATAAATAGGACTTTCTGAATTTCTAAGCATAATAGGGTCCCTGTCCAATTTGGGGCTGATACACAAATTCAAGTAAAATTCATATTTCCAAACTGTTTTGGGGGTTGAGCCTTTTGACAAAGTTGTACAGTTCAAAGAATGGAACATTTCGTCCAATTACCATTTTTCCAAATTCGGCCCCTAAATAGGTCAAAATGGCAGATTACAGAGAGTAAAGAAACACATTTTCCTTTTCCTAGGATTTTCCCTCCCCGGGGTCACTGACGCGCCCGCGCGCCCACGGATCGCCCCCTCGGCCGCGCCTCTAACCCGAGGCCGACGTGCCTCTCCCCTCTCTTTCACCTCCGCGCACTCTCTGCCTCTCCCGAGCCTTTCCTTGTCTCCCTCTCGCTTGCCATCGCCGCGCCGCCATTGCCGACCCGAGCCGAAGCTCGAGCTCGCGCTGCGCAACCCCGTCCTCCCCGAGCCAAGGTAACTACACCACTACACTCTCCACTCCACCCTGCACCCCCTGCTCCTACCCTCGTCGCCTCCCTCACTCCCTATCGCCAGATCGGGAAACGACCGACGCGGGCCGCCATTTCCGGCGAAGCTCGGTTCGAGCTCGCGCCGGCCGTATCCGTCCACCCCACGCCCCTAGACCGCCACCATTGCATTCGCCTCGCTCGCGCGCACCCGACGCGCGTCGCGTTGCGGTTCCGGCAAGCCCGAGCTCGCCGGCGCGCGCCGCCGCGCCGTCGCGCGCGGCGGGAGGAGGAAGATAACCCGGGGATTTTTGCAAATTAACCCCTGGGATTTTTGCGTTTCAAGTAGTGTTATTCGTCGCTGTTTATTGAGTTTCAGAAAACTTGCAAGCTAGCCCCCGATAGTTAGGTTTAATCAGGATCTAGCCCCTGGATCTGTAATTTTTCTTTTCTTTTTCCTATAAATCGGCTGAAACTTTGGAAATTCATATAAAATCAAATAAAAATCGTAAAAAGGAAAACTTAGTTGCGTTGTACTCCTGGTAAATAGATCTACACAGTAGGTATGATGTGGAGATGTGCATGTATGGTTTTGCCCTTGCTATTGTGCATGCATGATTATCCAATGAAAAATAGGAAACAAGGTCTAGTTGGAATCCAAAAGTGGTGAGACTTGGTCAGTAGCCTTCTTAGGGTGTTTTGATACTATGGTAATTTCTGGTGACTCAATACCCTACTCAGATGCATGTTTTAATTCACAAATATACATGGTTTACACTAAATATGTGCATGAAGGTTGATTTAACTACTACGCACATGACATTTTCCATGAAGTATATGCTGCATACTAACAATCGCATTTCATCTACAACAAGTGCATACATCTGCATTCGTATTGCACTCATATCTGCACCTTTCATGCATATAGACCCCGCGATCGAAGGAGAGACAGTGCAGGAGCAACCCCTGGTCGAGGAACCCGAAGAGGAGCAGGAGGACTCACAGCCGACCGTTGACGCCACCGCCGAAGAGACTAACCCTAGCAAGGAAGAAGGTAGGCAGGATCATGCAATTCCTAGCAAATACAATATCTGTTGATTACGCATATACATTAGGTGTTGAATCGAACCAATTGCATTAGATCCCCTGGCCGCCCTAGCCCTAGCACCTATACCTAGAGTTCGTAGGACGAGTGCTTAGAATGGCTAAGTACGAGTAGACACGAGTGAATAAAGGTCACTCGTCGCGTAGGTGTTACTTTTCAAAAAGAAAAAGTCTCACTATGAAAGCTATTATTATCATGCCATGATTATGTTATGTTTTAAATGGAGACCGGGCGAAGATATGGGTATGAATGTTGAGAATTGAGATACTGTGTGGTGGACTCCGCCCGAGTCGCATAAGGCCGGTCGTTGTTCGCCTATTGGTCGGCATAACATTGCTAGAGTGCTTATCCGGAATCTTGGGGCCGGTGAAAGTCTTACTTGTGATGTCTCAAGCAAGGGGCACGTTCCTACCCACTGGTTGAGAGGAAGGTGGCCGCGGAGGCGGGTGTCAAAGGAGGGCAGAACCCAACGTAACCGAGGTACCGCTCCTGCGACAACGCGCTCCGGGAGCCAGGCGGGAGTGGTCATCAAACTTGAGACGGGACAGGTCGAGATGGGGGAAGCATATGTGGAACGCTGGGAGTTAGTAAGCATATGCCATCCTGGTGCTTCTAGTTATTTCCGGGAATGTAAAAATCGACTTGAATCGCTGATGCTCACCAGGTGTGAGAATGCCAATACCACTGACGAGCAAAGTAGTAATCAAATGACTATTGCTGTATTATGAATTCATGGTTTTTGACAATTACATGCTTGGATATGCTTGATATATTTTATGCAATACTAGTCACACTTTTGATGTCTTATTGTCTTACTTTCATGCCATGCTAAGCCATTTCTCAATATGGTCCAAAAATCGTGATGACCCGAACAGCTGTTAAATCCTGCTCGGGTGAAATAATTTAAGCAGCTGTCAAATCCTGCTTCCAATGTTTAATTTGATCCTGTATAAAATCAATGGCTAAGGACTCAGATGCTAGTAAGTAAGCTTTGCGTCAGCCGTAAGCCCCGTCCATTAAGTCCTACTGAGTAATTAGTAGTCAGGGTTTGCCCCCACTTTTGGCTTACAGGTACGGAGTTCCTCTTCTGTGCCTGTGTTGGTGGAGGGTCGTGTCCTCACCAGGATTCAGAAGAGTCGTGATCTGGCAAGGAGCGGCATTAGTGGGCTCGATGCTCATTCTATTATGCAAGTCTTTTGGTTACCGTGAAACATGAACTATCAAATTTCCGCTGCGAGAGACTATTCGAACTATGTTGTTGTATGACACTATGTTGAACTCTATTTAATTTCGAACTTGGTTTGTAACTAAAGTCTATGTAATATCTATTCAACTGCCTATGATGTTGTAACTGTTGTGGCTCCATCGAGAGTCGCATGTGTATGACATCGGTTCCTCTAGGAAATGGTGACATCGAGAGCCCGAAGGACTCTCGACGAACTACCGGGTTTAGTCTAGTCTAAGTGCGCTGCGAGCCAGAGGTGGCAGGTGTGCTTAGTCTAGATTAAGCAGGGCGGTTCCGCCACACATGTCCAACAACCATCGATTCCGAGTCCCACAACAATTGATATGTTAACAACAGTGGGTTTAGTCTAGTCTAAGTGCGCTGCGAGCCAGAGGTGGCAGGTGTGCTTAGTCTAGATTAAGCAGGGCGGTTCCGCCACACATGTCCAACAACCATCGATTCCGAGTCCCACAACAATTGATATGTTAACAACAGTGGGTTTAGTCTAGTCTAAGTGCGCTGCGAGCCAGAGGTGGCAGGTGTGCTTAGTCTAGATTAAGCAGGGCAGTTCTGCCACACATGTCCAACAACCATCGATTCCGAGTCCCACAACAATTGATATGTTAACAACAGTGGACGGATCAAAACCTGTATTGAATTAAGTTTCTCCCACCGGCCGACATATCTAGAAAAGCGTTATATTCGTTGGTTCTTACTTACTAGCGTGTACAAGTTTTTGGATTAGGAAAAGTTTAATTTTCGCCCTCTTCAGTCTAGGCAAACTGAGTCATACTACGCTGGTTTTGTATCTTGGCCTGATGCCGAAGCGTGGGCTCAACTGGCAGAAGAGGAGCGCATGTAAGTTGGGCCAAATCAACTTTGGTGATGCATGTTTTTGAGGTTTCGTTCTTATGGTGTGGCTTCCTCATTCATCATACCAACAAGTCCAACAACCCTCGTTTCCGAGTCCCACAACAATTGATATGTTAACAACAGTGGATGGGTCAAAACTGGTTTTGAATTGAGTTTCTCCCATCGGCCTACATATATGGAAAAGCATTATATTCATTGGTTCTTACATACAAGCGTGTACAAGTTTTCGGATTGGGAAAGAGTTTAATTTTCTCCCTCTTCAGTCTAGGCAAACTGAGTAATGCTGCGCTAGTTTTGTATCTCATCCTGATGCCGAAGCGTGGGCTCAAGTGGCAGAAGATGAGGGCATGTAAGTCGGGCCAAAACAACTTTGGTGATGCATATTTCTGAGGTTTCTTTCCTATGGTGCGGTTTCCTCATTCATCATACCAACAAGTCCAACAACCCTCGATTCTGAGTCCCACAACAATTGATATGTTAACAACAGTGGATGGATCAAAACCTGTATTGAATTAAGTTTCTCCCTTCGGCCTACATATATGGAAAATCATTATATTCGTTGGTTCCTACTTACTAGCGTGTACAAGTTTTTAGATTAGGAAAAAGTTTAATTTTCGCCCACTTCAGTCTAGGCAAACTGAGTCATGCTGCGTTGGTTTTATATCTCGGACTGATGCCGAAGCATGGGCTCACGTGACAGAAGAGGAGGGCATGTAAGTTGGGCCAAAACAACTTTGGTGATGCATATTTTTGAGGTTTCTTTCCTATGGTGTGGTTTCCTCATTCATCATACCAACATGTCCAACAACCCTTGATTCCGAGTCCCACAACAATTGATATGTTAACAACAGTGGACGGATCAAAACCTGTATTGAATTAAGTTTCACCCATCGGCCTACATATATGGAAAAGCGTTATATTCGTTGGTTCTTACTTACTAGCGTGTACAAGTTTTTGGATTAGGAAAAAGTTTAATTTTCGCCCTCATCAGTCTAGGCAAACTGAGTCATGCTGCGCTGGTTTTGTATCTTGGCCTGATGCCGAAGCATGGGCTCAACTAGCAGAAGAGGAGCACATGTAAGTTGGGCGAAAACAACTTTGGTGATGCATGTTTTTGAGGTTTCGTTCCTATGGTGTGGTTTCCTCATTCATCATACCAACAAGTCCAACATCCCCCGTTTCCGAGTCCCACAACAATTGATATGTTAACAATAGTGGATGGGTCAAAACTGGTTTTGAATTGAGTTTCTCCCATCGGCCTACTTATATGGAAAAGCATTATATTCATTGGTTCTTACTTACTAGCGTGTACTAGTCTTCGGATTAGAAAAAAGATTAATTTTCGCCCTCCTCAGTCTAGGCAAACCGAGTCATGCTGTGCTGGTTTTGTATCTCGTCCTGATGCCGAAGTGTGGGCTCAAGTGGCAGAAGATCAGGGCATGCAAGTCGGGCCAAAACAACTTTGGTGATTCATATTTTTGAGGTTTCTTTCCTATGGTGCGGTTTCCTCATTCATCATTCCAAACATGTCCAACATTCCTCGATTCTGAGTCCCACAACAATTGATATGTTAACAACAGTGGATGGATCAAAACCTTTATTGAATTAAGTTTCTCCCATCGGCCCACATATATGGAAAAGCATTATATTCATTGGTTCCTACTTACTAGCGTGTACAAGTTTTCGGATTAGAAAAAAGTTTAATTTTCGCCCTCTTCAGTCTAGGCAAACTGAGTCATGCTGCGTTGGTTTTGTATCTCGGACTGATGCCAAAGCGTGGGCTCACGTGGCAGAAGAGGAGGGCATGTAAGTTGGGCCAAAACAACTTTGGTGATGCATATTTTTGAGGTTTCTTTCCTATGGTGTGGTTTCCTCATTCATCATACCAACATGTCCAACAACCCTCGATTCCGAGTCCCACAACAATTGATATGTTAACAACAGTGGACGGATCAAAACCTGTATTGAATTAAGTTTTGCCCATCGGCCTACATATATGGAAAAGCATTATATTCGTTGGTTCTTACTTACTAGCGTGTACAAGTTTTTGGATTACGAAAAAGTTTAATTTTCGCCCTCTTCAGTCTAGGCAAACTGAGTCATGCTGCGCTGGTTTTGTATCTCGTCCTGATGCCGAACCTTGGGCTCAAGTTGCAGAAGATGAGGGCATGTAAGTCGGGCCATAACAACTTTGGTGATGCATATTTTTGAGGTTTCTCTCCTATGGTGTGGTTCCCTCATTCAGCATAGCAACAAGTCCAACAACCCTCGATTCCGAGTCCCACAACAATTGATATGTTAACAACAGTGGATGGAACAAAACCTGTATTGAATTAAGTTTCTCTCGTCGGCCTACATATATGGAAAAGCATTATATTCATTGGTTCCTACTAACTAGCGTGTACAAGTTTTTGGATTAGGAAAAAGTTTAATTTTCGCCCTCTTCGGTCTAGGCAAACTGAGTCATGCTGCGCTGGTTTTGTATCTTGGCCTGATGCCGAAGCGTGGGCTCAAGTGACAGAAGAGGAGGGCATGTAAGTTGGGCCAAAACAACTTTGGTGATGCATATTTTTGAGGTTTCGTTCCTATGGTGTGGTTTCCTCATTCATCAAACCAACAAGTCCAACAACCCTCGATTCCGAGTCCCACAACAATTGATATGTTAACAACAATGGATGGATCAAAACTGGTATTGAATTAAGTTTCTCCCATCGGCCTACATATATGGAAAAGCATTATATTCATTGGTTCTTACTTACTAGCGTGTACAAGTTTTCGGATTAGGAAAAAGTTTAATTTTCGCCCTCTTTAGTCTGAGCAAACTGAGTCATGCTGCGCTGGTTTTGTATCTCGTCCTGATACCGAATCATGCTGCACTGGTTTTGTATCTCGTCCTGATACCGAAGCATGGGCTCAAGTGGCAGAAGATGAGGGCATGTAAGTTGGGCCAAAACAACTTTGGTGATTCATATTTTTGAGGTTTCTTTCCTATGGTGCGGTTTCCTCATTCATCATTCCAACATGTCCAACAATCCTCGATTCTGAGTCCCACAACAATTGATATGTTAACAACAGTGGATGGATCAAAACCTTTATTGAATTAAGTTTCTCCCATCGGCCCACATATATGGAAAAGCATTATATTCATTGGTTCCTACTTACTAGCGTGTACAAGTTTTCGGATTAGGAAAAAGTTTAATTTTCGCCCTCTTCAGTCTAGGCAAACTGAGTCATGCTGCGCTGGTTTTGTATCTTGTCCTGATGCCGAAGCGTGGGCTCAAGTGGCAGAAGAGAAGGGCATGCAAGTTTGTCCAAAACAACTTTGGTGATGCATATTTTTGAGGTTTCGTTCCTATGGTGTGGTTTCCTCATTCATCAAACCAACAAGTCCAACAACCCTCGATTCCGAGTCCCACAACAATTGATATGTTAACAACAATGGATGGATCAAAACTGGTATTGAATTAAGTTTCTCCCATCGGCCTACATATATGGAAAAGCATTATATTCATTGGTTCTTACTTACTAGCGTGTACAAGTTTTCGGATTAGGAAAAAGTTTAATTTTCGCCCTCTTTAGTCTGAGCAAACTGAGTCATGCTGCGCTGGTTTTGTATCTCGTCCTGATACCGAATCATGCTGCACTGGTTTTGTATCTCGTCCTGATACCGAAGCATGGGCTCAAGTGGCAGAAGATGAGGGCATGTAAGTTGGGCCAAAACAACTTTGGTGATTCATATTTTTGAGGTTTCTTTCCTATGGTGCGGTTTCCTCATTCATCATTCCAACATGTCCAACAATCCTCGATTCTGAGTCCCACAACAATTGATATGTTAACAACAGTGGATGGATCAAAACCTTTATTGAATTAAGTTTCTCCCATCGGCCCACATATATGGAAAAGCATTATATTCATTGGTTCCTACTTACTAGCGTGTACAAGTTTTCGGATTAGGAAAAAGTTTAATTTTCGCCCTCTTCAGTCTAGGCAAACTGAGTCATGCTGCGCTGGTTTTGTATCTTGTCCTGATGCCGAAGCGTGGGCTCAAGTGGCAGAAGAGAAGGGCATGCAAGTTTGTCCAAAACAACTTTGGTGATGCATACTTTTGAGGTTTCGTTCCTATGGTGTGCTTTCCTCATTCATTATACCAACAAGTCCAACAACCCTCGATTCCGAGTCCCACAACAATTGATATGTTAACAACAATGGATGGATGAAAACTGGCATTGAATTAAGTTTCTCCCATCGGCCTACATATATGGAAAAGCATTATATTCATTGGTTCTTACTTACTAGCGTGTACAAGTTTTCGGATTAGGAAAAAGTTTAATTTTCGCCCTCTTCAGTCTGGGCAAACTGAGTCATGCTGCGCTGGTTTTGTATCTTGGCCTGATGCCGAGGCGTGGGCTCACGTGGCAGAAGATGAAGGCATGTTAGTTGGGCCAAAACAACTTTGGTGATGCATATTTTTGAGGTTTCGTTCCTATGGTGTGGTTTCCACATTCATCATACCAACTTGTCCAACAACCCTCGATTCCGAGTCCCACGACAATTGATATGTTAACAACAGTGGATGGATCAAAACTGATATTGAATTAAGTTTCTCCCATCGGCCTACACATATGGAGAAGCATTATATTCATTAGTTCTTACTTACTAGCGTGTACAAGTTTTTGGATTAGGAAAAAGTTTAATTTTCGACCTCTTCAGTCTAGGCAAACTGTGTCATGCTGTGCTGGTTTTGTATCTCGTCCTGATGCCGAAGCGTGGGCTCAAGTGGCAGAAGATGAGGGCATGTAAGTCTGGCCAAAACAACTTTGGTGATGCATATTTTTGAGGTTTCTTTCCTATGGTGTGGTTTCCACATTCATCATACCAACATGTCCAACAGCCCTCGATTCCATGTCCCACAACAATTGATATGTTAACAACAGTAGATAGATCAAAACCTGTATTGAATTAAGTTTCTCCCATCGGCCTACATATATGGAAAAGCATTATATTCATTGGTTCCTACCTACTAGCGTGTACAAGTTTTCGGATTAGGAAAAAGTTTTATTTTCGCCCTCTTCAGTCTAGGCAAACTGAGTCATGCTGCATTGGTTTTGTATCTCGGACTGATGCCGAAGCGTGGGCTCACATGGCAGAAGAGGAGGGCATGTAAGTTGGGCCAAAACAACTTTAGTGATGCATATTTTTGAGGTTTCGTTCCTATGGTGTGGTATTCTCATTCATCTTCCCAACAAGTCCAACAACATTCAATTCCGAGTCGCACAACATTTGATATGTTAACAACAGTGGATGGATCAAAACCTGTATTGAATTAAGTTTCTCCCATAGGCCTACATATATGGAAAAGCATTATATTCATTAGTTCTTACTTACTAGCGTGTACAAGTTTTTGGATTTGGAAAAAGTTTAATTTTCGCCCTCTTTAGTCTAGGCAAACTGAGTCATGCTGCGCTGGTGTCAGACCCGGTTTTATAAACAAAACCAGATGACACTATATGTGTGCCCAGGATCTATTTCCCGCACATACATCCGACTCCATTAGTGAATATCAATAGAGAGTACATGGCCTATCTCGTAGCGGAACTACATCTTCACAGGAAAGTTGACTGGGGGCACGTACGCCTAAACACATTGTAAACTTCTGGATCCACTCCGTCTTCATATCATCATCAACTTGTATAGAGAAGAACTATAGGTTTGGGATAGCAAGGGTGAGTACATGGCGCACTCAGCAAGTATTCCGTTTAGGATAAAAGTAGACTAGCTTTATAGTGGACAGGCACAGCGGTTGCTTTTAGTTGGTCAAGTTTTATTACTAGCAATGATTAGCATAACCCATCCCATAACTGAAATATTATAAGTAAATAAAATAATTGAGTATCAACCATTGTCGTAACTGCAACCATTACCATCATCACCACTGTCATCATCATTGTCATCACCATTATCATCCTGAGCCATTTTCTTTGAAAACTCTAATCTGTGAGGGTCCAGGCCGCTCATAACCGTGAGCACGGCTGATATATCAGTTTTAAACACTCTCGAGAGGTTGTACATCTTTACCCACAAGCCATGATTCCCATATGCCAAGAGGTGGCCAAACCTCATATATTCACTATCCTTTGATGAATCGGCAGGGTTTCATTACGAGACTTTTACAAAGAATTCCTAGAGTCGTGGCATGCCCGTTACAGGTTACTCCAGTTAACTAAAGATATGGGAGTTCCGTTCCAAAGGGTGATTAACCACGATGGCAAAGGGCAAAGTCCCATATCCCCTAGACCCCTCATACGCCATGTTTCAGGGAAGCAGGCCAAAACTCCAGTTCATCTAATTAATCAGTCGAGGATGTCCCATTCCATCTCTTGTGGTTGCACTGTTTTCCTGGGTGGTCGCTCGGCGAACCGATCCTTGGGGCGAAGCACTTGAGCAAACCAACAAAACATGCTCAAGTCCCCATGTTGCAAAGTAACCAAGCTTTTATCATTATTGCATCATTATTTAATCAAAATTAGCAACATGAGTAATAATAAGTTGAGCGGTAGCAATTAATTTACAACATTACAGCCCTCCCAGGTTTATAGACATGTAAAGGAATATCAAGCTAGTCATCCTTAATAGGAACATGCAAATTTAGGCTCTAGATCATATGATTAAAGTAAATAGGACATAGGTCAGAGAATACTTGCCTTTATTCCCAAATATATAGCTGCTCAAAGAACCAACTGTAGAACTTAGAGAACTTGTTCTTCACAAACCACGACCACTATAACTCTTGTGTTGATCTTGAAACATCATGTGCAACACTCATTCTTTACGCGACAACACATACAACATACAAAGCAAAGAAACATATATGCATAAGAAACAATACACCATTCAGAAGAAAAGTTTTATAAAACATGTTAAAAGAGAGGGCTCGTTGCTATGGTCACATTAACGAAAGAGACACTGAAAATAAGGCTAGGGTAGAGAAAAGACAACTAACGGAAGATTTGCATTGTTTGTCAACAGAGAAGACTATAAGCTACATTTTATTTTTAGTTTACAAAATAAGGTAGATGGATATTTTTGGGAAATAACCAAGTTAACATTAATTCATATTGTAATGAAAACCGTGGTTGAAACTAGTCATACTTAATTATTTAATAAATATCTCATATAAATTATGTTCATAAAATAATTAAGTTTAGAAAAACAAGTACGTCATCACCTATTCGGCTTTTAACACATAACGTGTTTTGATCTAAACAGGTCATAACTAAAACACAAAATAATTAATCAAGTTAACATAAATTTTAATAAAACCATTAAAAACCGAGGTTTAAACCTAAATGTCTTTTAGTTGGAAAGCATCATAGAATAATTTATCCAAATTAACAAGAGTTTAAGAAAGACCAAGATTAAACCTTACGTTGTCTTTATTTGGAAAAGTAATGGAAGTAACATTAATCCAATTAATGTTTATGTTTAACATTAGAAACACATAATATGGTTAACATGAACACAAAAGCGTAGTATTCATTATTACGAATCTAACGCAACTTGAATGGACCAAAACGTATCTAAAACGCAAAAGATATGAATAAATCAAGATGAAAGGGCTATTTTGAAGTATATTTGAAAACTCCAGGGCTAAACCGTGAAAACTTGGACCCAGACGTAACGGATTTGGATTGTGGGCTAATTTATGGAAACATTAAGGGCTCTTTAGCAACATTGCCACGCTGACTGGTTTGACCGGACTCGCGGGCACTTCCGGGCCGTTGGATCTAGATCGGATGGCCTGGAATATATGTGGAGGGGGAGACGACGGCGGCGATGGGTTTGGCCGTCGAGGCGGCGGAGGATCGCCGGTGATCCACGAACTTGTGGCTCCGGCGGCCTTATGCTGGCGGGAGGAGGCGCGGGAGCAACGGCGCGGTACGGTGAAGCGGGCGAGGAGGTCTGCGCGGCGGCGCATCGGCCGAGGGCGGACGATGATGGAGCGGGGCGGCAGCACAACTCCGGTGAGCAATCGCCGGAGCTTCAGTGATCTGCTCTGGTGGACTGCTGCGGCTGCCAATGCAATGCGAGAAAGAGACCTGGGATGCTGCTGCTGTTCTGGGTCAAGGCCAAAACGAGAGGAAGAGCTGCTATGCTAGCTTGCTACTGCTGCCGATGCAAAGCTGGAGAGAGAGCAGGGGCTGCTTCCCAGCTTAGGCCATGCCTACAAAGAGGAAAGAGCAGGCCATTGCACTACTCGCTCTTAGGCCAAAAGGGAAAAGAAAGAAAGAAGGGGGGAGAAATAGACTTTGCTTGAATATTTAGAGGAGAGGAAATTTACCGGCAATAGAGACACCCATCGGAGTCGGAGAAAAGCTATAGACTATCTTAGGGCTCCCAAGCTTCCGGGCCTCCATAGAGTAGTCTATATTTTTATGTGCCATTTAGAGGAGGGGTTGGGTTTATTATATAGGGAGAAGAGCCGGTAGATGCGCGTCAACTAGCAAGGTGGTACTAATTGATTTACATCTCCTAACTTCACTAATGGGCTTAGTGAGTTTAAAGCCCATTAGAGAACCCATAAATGGGACTTCGGGGTTTATTAAAATTCCAGCATATTTAAATGGAGAAAGCCCAAGTAAATTCAGAATTATTTATTTTCGGAATTAAAATAAATCTAGATAATTCTACGATCAATACTTGAAGTTCGAAAAATATCCCGACGGTCTAAAAAATTCTAGAAAAAAATCCCAGAAATAGTTTTGGACCTAATGAACCCAAATAAAATATTTGGAGCTCATGGAAAGGTTCTTAAGAGCTTCCAATAAATGGATTGTGCTCTACGGAAAACAGGAAAAGCTTCTAGGAAAATTTAGAAAGTTTCCAGAAAAGGTTACTTGTAGTTTAAACTCATTTAGAAAATCTTTATCACTCAAAAACATCATGTGAACCAGCATGAATGCAACACATATATTATTATAACATAGATTATATTTGGTCTCTTTACAAAATAATTATTTCCTACACTAAATATCTATGCAAATATATAACTGCTTGACAAAATTTTAAATATTCAAGAAATTCACTGTATTAATTCAAGCCAAAAGTGTCACATTCCAAATTGGAAAATTTGGGGTGTGACAGCTGGTTTTGTATCTCGGCCTAATGCCGAAGCATGGGCTCAAGTGGCAGAAGAGGAGGGCATGTAAGTTGGGCCAAAACAACTTTGGTGGTGCATATTTTTGAGGTTTCGTTCCTATGGTGTGGTTTCCTCATTCATCATAGCAACAAGTCCAACAACCCTCGATTTTGAGTCCCACAACAATTGATATGTTAACAGTGGATGGATCAAAACTGGTATTGAATTAAGTTTCTCCCATCGGCCTACATATATGGAGAAGCATTATATTCATTGGTTCTTACTTACTAGCGTGTACAAGTTTTTGGATTAGGAAAAAGTTTAATTTTCGCCCTCTTCAGTCTAGGCAAACTGTGTCATGCTGCGCTGGTTTTGTATCTCGTCCTGATGCCGAAGCGTGGGCTCAAGTGGCAGAAGATGAGGGCATGTAAGTCGGGCCAAAACAACTTTGGTGATGCATATTGATGAGGTTTCTTTCCTATGGTGTGGTTTCCACATTCATCATACCAACATGTCCAACAACCCTCGATTCCGAGTCCCACGACAACTGATATGTTAACAACAGTGGATAGATCAAAACCTGTATTGAATTAAGTTTCTCCCATCGGCCTACATATATGGAAAAGCATTATATTCATTGGTTCCTACCTACCAGCGTGTACAAGTTTTCGGATTAGGAAAAAGTTTAATTTTTGCCCTCTTCAATCCAGGCAAACTGAGTCATGCTGCTTTGGTTTTGTATCTCGGACTGATGCCGAAGCGTGGGCTCACGTGGCAGAAGAGGAGGGCATGTAAGTTGGGCCAAAACAACTTTAGTGATGCATATTTTTGAGATTTCGTTCCTATGGTGCGGTATTCTCATTCATCTTCCCAACAAGTCCAACAACCCTCGATTCCGAGTCCCACAACATTTGATATGTTAACAACAGCGGATGGATCAAAACCTGTATTGAATTAAGTTTCTCCCATCGGCCTACATATATGGAAAAGCATTATATTCCTTGGTTCCTACTTGCTAGCGTGTACCAGTTTTTGGATTAGGAAAAAGTTTAATTTTCACCCTCTTATGTCTAGGCCAACGGAGTCATGCTGCACTGGTTTTGTATCTCGGACTGATGCCGAAGCGTGGGCTCAAGTGACAGAAGAGGAGGGCATGTAAATTGGGCCAAAACAACTTTGGTGATGCATATTTTTGAGGTTTCCTCATTCATATTCCCAACAAGTCCAACAACTCATTCCGAGTCCCACTACAAATGATATGTTAAAAACAGTGGATCGAACAAAACCTGTATTGAATTTAGTTTCTCTCGTCGGCCTACATACATGGAAAAGCATTATATTAATTGGTTCTTACTTACTAGCGTGTACAAGTTTTCGGATTAGGAAAAAGTTTAATTTTCGCCCTCTCAGTCTAGGCAAACTGAGTCATGCTGCGCTGATTTTGTATCTTGGCCTGATGCCGAAGCGTGGGCTCAAGTGGCAGAAGAGGAGGGCATGTAAGTTGGGCCAAAACAACTTTGGTGATGCATATTCTTGAGGTTTCGTTCCTATGGTGTGCTTTCCTCATTCATCATACCAACAAGTCCAACAACCCTCGATTCCGAGTCCCACAACAATTGATATGTTAACAACAGTGGATGGATCAAAACTGGTATTTGATTAAGTTTCTTCCACTGGCGTACATATATGGAAAAGCATTATATTCATTTGTTCTTACTTACCAGCGTGTACAAGTTTTCGGATAAGGAAAAAGTTTAATTTTTGCCCTCTTCAGTATAGGCAAACTGAGTCATGCTGCGTTGGTTTTGTATCTCGTCCTAATGCCGAAGCGTGGGCTCACATGGCAGATGAGTAGGGCATGTAAGTTGGGCCAAAACAACTTTGGTGATGCATATTTTTGTGGTTTCGTTCCTATGGTGTGGTTTCCTCATTCATCATAGCAACAGGTCCAACAACCCTCGATTCTGAGTCCCACAACAATTGATACGTTAACAACAGTGCATGGATCAAAACTGGTATTGAATTAAGTTTCTCCCATCGGCCTACATATATGGAAAAGCATTATATTCATTGGTTCTTATTTACTAGCGTGTACAAGTTTTCGGAATAAAAAAAGTTTAATTTTTGCGTTCTTCAGTCTAGGCGAACTGAGTCATGCTACGCTGGTTTTGTATCTCGGCCTGATGCCGAAGCATGGGCTCACGTGGCAGAAGAGGAGGGTATGTAAGTTGGGCCAAAACAACTTTGGCGATCCATATTTTTGAGGTTTCGTTCCTATGGTGCGGTATTCTCATTCATCTTCCCAACAGGTCCAACAACCCTCGATTCCGAGTCCCACAACAATTGATATGTTAACAACAGCGGATGGATCAAAACCTGTATTGAATTAAGTTTCTTCCATCGGCCTACATATATGGAAAAGCATTATATTCATTGGTTCCTACTTGCTAGCGTGTACCAGTTTTTGGATTATGAAAAAGTTTAATTTTTGCCCTCTTATGTATAGGCAAACGGAGTCATACTGCACTGGTTTTGTATCTCGGACTGATGCCGAAGCATGGGCTCAAGTGGCAGAAGAGGAGGGCATGTAAATTGGGCCAAAACAACTTTGGTGATGCATATTTTTCAGGTTTCGTTCCTATGGTGTGGTTTCCTCATTCATATTCCCAACAAGTCCAACAACCCATTCCGAGAATTTAGTTTCTCTCGTCGGCCTACATACATGGAAAAGCATTATATTCATTGGTTCTTACGTACTAGCGTGTACAAGTTTTTGGATTAGGAAAAAGTTTAATTTTTGCCCTCTTCAGTCTAGGCAAACTAAGTCATGCTGCACTGGTTTTGTATCTTGGCCTGATGCCGAAGCATGGGCTCAAGTGGCAGAAGAGGAGGGCATGTAAGTTAGGCCAAAACAACTTTGGTGATGCATATTTTTGAGGTTTCGTTCGTATGGTGCGGTTTCCTCATTCATCATACCAACAAGTCCAACAACTCTCGATTCCGAGTCCCACAACAATTGATATGTTAACAACAGTGGATGGATCAAAACTGGTATTTAATTAAGTTTCTTTCACCGGCCTACATATATGGAAAAGCATTATATTCATTGGTTCTTACTTACTAGCGTGTACAAGTTTTTGGATTAGGAAAAAGTTTTATATTCACCCTCTTCAGTCTGGGCAAACTAAGTCATGCTGCGCTGGTTTTGTATCTCGGACTGATGCCGAAGCGTGGGATCAAGTGGCAGAAGAGGAAGGCATGTTAGTTGGGCCAAAACAACTTTGGTGATGCATATTTTTAAGGTTTCGTTCCTATGGTGCGGTTTCCTCATTCATCATACAAACAAGTCCAACAACCCTCGATTTCGAGTCCCACAACAATTGATATGTTAACAACAGTGGATGGATCAAAACCTGTATTGAATTAAGTTTCTCCCATCAGGCTACATATATGGAAAAGCATTATATTCATTGGTTCCTACTTTCTAGCGTGTAGAAGTTTTCGGATTATGAAAAGTTTAATTTTCGCCCTCTTCTGTCTAGGCAAACTGAGTCATGCTGCACTGGTTTTGTATCTCGGACAGATGTCAAAGCGTGGGCTCAAGTGGCAGAAGAGGAGGGCATGTAAATTGGGCCAAAACAAATTTGGTGATGCATATTTTTGAGGTTTTTTTACTATTCTGTGGTTTCCTCATTCATGATACCAACAAGTCCAACAACCATCGATTCCGAGTCCCACAACAATTGATATGTTAACAACAGTGCATGGATCAAAATTGGTATTGAATTAAGTTTCTCCCATCGGCCTACATACATGGAAAAGCATTATATTCATTGGTTCTTACTTACTAGCGTGTACAAGTTTTCGGGTTTGGAAAAAGTTTAATTTTCACCCTCTTCAGTCTAGGCGAACTGAGTCATGCTGTGCTAGTTTTGTATCTCGGCCTGATGTCGAAACGTGGGCTCACGTGGCAGAAGAGGAGGGCATGTAAGTTGGGCCAAAACAACTTTGGCGATGCATATTTTTGAGGTTTCGTTCCTATGGTGTGTTTTTCTCATTCATCTTCGTAACAAGTCCAACAACCCTCGATTCTGAGTCCCGCAACAATCGATATGTTAACAATGGTGGATGGATCAAAACCTGTATTGAATTAAGTTTCTCCCAATGGGATACATATATGGAAAAGCATTATATTCATTTGTTCCTACTTTCTAGTGTGTAGAAGTTTTCGGATTAGGAAAAAGTTTAATTTTAGCCCTCTTCTGTCTAGACAAACTGAGTCATGCTACGCTGGTTTTGTATCTCGAACAGATGCCGAAGCATCAGCTCAAGTGGCATAAGAGGAGGGCACGTAAATTGGGGCAAAACAACTTTGGTGATGCATATTTTTAGGGTTTCGTTCCAATGGTGTGGTTTCCTCATTCATCATACCAACAAGTCCAACGACCCTCGATTTCGAGTCCCACAACAATTGATATGTTAACAACAGTGGATGGATCAAAACCTGTATTGAATTATGTTTCTCCCATCGGGCTACATATATGGAAAAGCATTATATTCATTGGTTCCTACTTTCTAGCGTGTAGAAGTTTTCGGTTTGGGAGAAAGCTTAATTTTCGCCCTCTTCAGTCTAGGCAAACTGAATCATGCTGCGTTGGTTTTGCATCTCAGACTGGTGCCAAAGCGTGGGGTCACGTGGCAGAAGAGGAGGGCATGTAAGTTGGGCCAAAACAACTTTGGTGATGCATATTTTTGAGGTTTGGTTCCTATGGTGTGGTTTCCTCATTCATCTTCCCAACAAGTCCAACAACCCTTGATTCCGAGTCCCACAACAAATGATATGATAACAACAGTGGATGGAACAAAGCATATATTGAATTAAGTTCCTCCCATCGGCCTACATATATAGAAAAGCATTATATTCATTGGTTCTTCCTTACTAGCGTGTACAAGTTTTTGGATTAGGAAAAAGTTTTATATTCACCCTCTTCAGTCTGGGCAAACTAAGTCATGCTGCGCTGGTTTTGTATCTCGGATTGATGCTGAAGTGTGGGCTCAAGTGGCAGAAGATGAGGGCATGTAATATGGGCCAAAACAACTTTGGTGATGCATATTTTTGAGGTTTCGTTCCTATGGTGCGGTTTCCTCATTCATCATACCAACAAGTCCAACAACCCTCGATTTCGAGTCCCACAACAATTGATATGTTAACAACAGTGGATGGATCAAAATCTGTATTGAATTAAGTTTCTCCCATCAGGCTACATATATGGAATAGCATTATATTCATTGGTTCCTACTTTCTAGCGTGTAGAAGTTTTCGGATTATGAAAAGTTTAATTTTCGCCCTCTTCTGTCTAGGCAAACTGAGTCATGCTGCACTGGTTTTGTATCTCGGACAGATGTCGAAGCGTGGGCTCAAGTGGCAGAAGAGGAGGGCATGTAAATTGGGCCAAAACAAATTTGGTGATGCATATTTTTGAGGTTTTTTTTACTATTCTGTGGTTTCCTCATTCATGATACCAACAAGTCCAACAACCATCGATTCCGAGTCCCACAACAATTGATATGTTAACAACAGTGCATGGATCAAAATTGGTATTGAATTAAGTTTCTCCCATCGGCCTACATACATGGAAAAGCATTATATTCATTGGTTCTTACTTACTAGCGTGTACAAGTTCTCAGGTTTGGAAAAAGTTTAATTTTCACCCTCTTCAGTCTAGGCGAACTGAGTCATGCTGTGCTGGTTTTGTATCTCGGCCTGATGTCGAAACGTGGGCTCACGTGGCAGAAGAGGAGGGCATGTAAGTTGGGCCAAAACAACTTTGGCGATGCATATTTTTGAGGTTTCGTTCCTATGGTGTGTTTTTCTCATTCATCTTCCTAACAATTCCAACAACCCTCGATTCTGAGTCCCACAACAATCGATATGTTAACAATGGTGGATGGATCAAAACCTGTATTGAATTAAGTTTCTCCCAACGGGATACATATATGGAAAAGCATTATATTCATTTGTTCCTACTTTCTAGTGTGTAGAAGTTTTCGGATTAGGAAAAAGTTTAATTTTAGCCCTCTTCTGTCCAGGCAAACTGAGTCATGCTACGCTGGTTTTGTATCTCGCACAGATGCCGAAGCATCAGCTCAAGTGGCAGAAGAGGAGGGCATGTAAATTGGGGCAAAACAACTTTGGTGATGCATATTTTTAGGGTTTTGTTCCAATGGTGTGGTTTCCTCATTCATCATACCAACAAGTCCAACAACCCTCGATTTCGAGTCCCACAACAATTGATATGTTAACAACAGTGGATGGATCAAAACCTATATTGAATTAAGTTTCTCCCATCGGGCTACATATATGGAAAAGCATTATATTCATTGGTTCCTACTTTTTAGCGTGTAGAAGTTTTCGGTTTAGGAAAAAGCTTAATTTTCGCCCTCTTCAGTCTAGGCAAACTGAATCATGCTGCGTTGGTTTTGTATCTCAGACTGGTGCCAAAGCGTGGGGTCACGTGGCAGAAGAGGAGGGCATGTAAGTTGGGCCAAAACAACTTTGGTGATGCATATTTTTGAGGTTTGGTTCCTATGGTGTGGTTTCCTCATTCATCTTCCCAACAAGTCCAACAACCCTTGATTCCGAGTCCCACAACAAATGATATGTTAACAACAGTGGATGGAACAAAGCATATATTGAATTAAGTTTCTCCCATCGGCCTACATATATAGAAAAGCATTATATTCATTGGTTCTTACTTACTAGCGTGTACAAGTTTTTGGATTAGAAAAAAGTTTTATATTCACCCTCTTCAGTCTGGGCAAACTAAGTCATGCTGCGCTGGTTTTGTATCTCGGATTGATGCCGAAGCGTGGGCTCAAGTGGCAGAAGATGAGGGCATGTAAGTTGGGCCAAAACAACTTTGGTGATGCATATTTTTGAGGTTTCGTTCCTATGGTGTGGTTTCCTCATTCATCATACCAACAAGTCCAACAACCCTCGATTCCGAGTCCCACAACAATTGATATGTTAACAACAGTGGATGGATCAAAACTGGTATTGAATTAAGTTTCTCCCATCGGGCTATATATATGGAAAAGCATTATATTCATTGGTTCTTACTTACTAGCGTGTACAAGTTTTCGGATTAGGAAAAAGTTTAATTTTCGCCCTCTTCAGTCTAGGCAAACTGAGTTATGCTGCGCTGGCTTTGTATCTCGGACTGATGCCAAAGCGTGGGATCAAGTGGCAGAAGAGGAAGGCATGTTAGTTGGGCCAAGACAACTTTGGTGATGCATATTTTTGAGGTTTCGTTCCTATGGTGCGGTTTCCTCATTCATCATACCAACAAGTCTAACAACCCTCGATTTCGAGTCCCACAACAATTGATATGTTAACAACAGTGGATGGATCAAAACCTGTATTGAATTAAGTTTCTCCCATCAGGCTACATATATGGAAAAGCATTATATTCATTGGTTCCTACTTTCTAGCGTGTAGAAGTTTTCGGATTATGAAAAGTTTAATTTTCGACCTCTTCTGTCTAGGCAAACTGAGTCATGCTGCACTGGTTTTGTATCTCGGACAGATGTCGAAGCGTGGGCTCAAGTGGCAGAAGAGGAGGGCATTTAAATTGGGCCAAAACAAATTTGGTGATGCATATTTTTGAGGTTTTTTTACTATTCTGTGGTTTTCTCATTCATGATACCAACAAGTCCAACAACCATCGATTCCGAGTCCCACAACAATTGATATGTTAACAACAGTGCATGGATCAAAATTGGTATTGAATTAAGTGTCTCCCATCGGCCTACATACATGGAAAAGCATTATATTCATTGGTTCTTACTTACTAGCGTGTACAAGTTTTCGGGTTTGGAAAAAGTTTAATTTTCACCCTCTTCAGTCTACGCGAACTGAGTCATGCTGTGCTGGTTTTGTATCTCGGCCTGATGTCGAAGCGTGGGCTCACGTGGCAGAAGAGGAGGGCATGTAAGTTGGGCCAAAACAACTTTGGCGATGCATATTTTTGAGGTTTCGTTCCTATGGTGTGTTTTTCTCATTCATCTTCCTAACAAGTCCAACAACCCTCGATTCTGGGTCCCACAACAATCGATATGTTAACAATAGTGGATGGATCAAAACCTTTATTGAATTAAGTTTCTCCCAATGGGATACATATATGGAAAAGCATTATATTCATTTGTTCCTACTTTCTAGTGTGTAGAAGTTTTCGGATTAGGAAAAAGTTTAATTTTAGCCCTCTTCTGTCTAGGCAAACTGAGTCATGCTGCGCTGGTTTTGTATCTCGGACAGATGCCGAAGCATCGGCTCAAGTGGCAGAAGAGGAGGGCATGTAAATTGGGGCAAAACAACTTTGATGATGCATATTTTTAGGGTTTCGTTCCAATGGTGTGGTTTCCTCATTCATCATACCAACATGTCCAACAACCCTCGATTTTGAGTCCCACAACAATTGATATGTTAACAACAGTGGATGGTTCAAAACCTGTATTGAATTAAGTTTATCCCATCGGGCTACATATATGGAAAGGCATTATATTCATTGGTTCCTACTTTCTAGCGTGTAGAAGTTTTTGGTTTAGGAAAAAGCTTAATTTTCGCCCTCTTCAGTCTAGGCAAACTGAATCATGCTGCGTTGGTTTTGTATCTCGGACTGGTGCCAAAGCGTGGGGTCACGTGGCAGAAGAGGAGGGCACGTAAGTTGGGCCAAAACAACTTTGGTGATGCATATTTTTGAGGTTTCTTTCCTATGGTGTGGTTTCCTCATTCATCATACCAACATGTCCAACAACCCTCGATTCCGAGTTCCACAATAATTGATTTGTTAACAACAGTGGATGGATCAAAACCTGTATTGAATTAAGTTTCTCCCATCGCCCCACATATATGGAAAAGCATTATATTCATTGGTTCCTACTTACTAGCGTGTACAAGTTTTCGGATTAGGAAAAAGTTTAATTTTCGGCCTCTTCAGTCTAGGCAAACTAAGTCATGCTGCGCAGGTTTTGTATCTCGGACTGGTGCCGATGCGGGGGCTCAAGTGGCAGAAGATGAGGGCATGTAAGTTCGGCCAAACCAGCTTTGGTGATGCATATTTTTGAGATTTCGTTCCTATGGTGTGGTTTCCTCATTCATCTTCCCAACAAGTCCAACAACCCTTGATTCCGAGTCCCACAACAAATGATATGTTAACAACAGTGGATGGAACAAAGCATATATTGAATTAAGTTTCTCCCATCGGCCTACATATATAGAAAAGCATTATATTCATTGGTTCTTACTTACTAGCGTCTACAAGTTTTCGGATTAGGAAAAAGTTTAATTTTCGGCCTCTTCAGTCTAGGCAAACTAAGTCATGCTGCGCAGGTTTTGTATCTCGGACTGGTGCCGATGCGGGGGCTCAAGTGGCAGAAGATGAGGGCATGTAAGTTCGGCCAAACCAACTTTGGTGATGCATATTTTTGAGATTTCGTTCCTATGGTGTGGTTTCCTCATTCATCATACGAACAAGTCCAACAACCCTCGATTCCGAGTCCCAAAATAACTGATATGTTAACAACGGTGGATGGATTAAAACTGGTATTAAATTAAGTTTCTCCCATCAGGCTATATATATGGAAAAGCATTATATTCATTGGTTCTTACTTACTAGCGTGTACAAGTTTTTGGATTAGGAAAAACTTTAATTTTCGCCCTCTTCAGTCTAGGCAAACTGAGTCATGCTGCGTTGGTTGTGTATCTTGGACTGATACCGAAGCATGGGCTCAAGTGGCAGAACAGGAAGGCATGTTAGTTGGGCCAAAACAACTTTGGTGATGCATATTTTTGAGCTTTCGTTCCCATGGTGTGGTTTTCTCATTCACCATACCAACAAGTCCAACAACCCTCGATTCAGAGTTCCACAACAATCGATATGTTAACAACAATGGATGGATCGAACTGGTATTGAATTAAGTTTCTCCCATCGGCCTATATATATGGAAAAGCATTATATTCATTGGTTCTTACTTACTAGCGTGTACAGTTTTCGGATTAGGAAAAAGTTTAATTTTTGCCCTCTTCAGTCTAGGCAAACTGAGTCATGCTGCGCTGGTTTTGTATCTCTGCCTGATGCCAAAGCTTGGGCTCAAGTGGCAGAAGAGGATGGAATGTAAGTTGGGCCAAAACAACTTTGGTGATGCATATTTTTGAGCTTTCGTTCCTATGGTGTGGTTTCCTCATTCACCATACCAACAAGTCCAACAACCCTCGATTCTGAGTCCCACAACAATCGATATGTTAACAACAAGGGATAGATCCAAAATTGGTATTGAATTAAGTTTCTCCCATCGGCCCATATATGTGTATTGGTTCTTACTTACTAGCGTGTACAAGTTTTTGGATTAGGAAAAAGTTTAATTTTCGCCCTCTTCAGTCTAGGCAAACTTAATCATGCTGCGTTGGTTTTGTATCTCGGACTGATGCCGAAGCGTGGGCTCAAGTGGCAGAAGAGGAAGGCATGTTAGTCGGGTCAAAACAACTTTGGTGATGCATATTTTTGAGCTTTCGTTCCTATGGTGTGGTTTCCTCATTCACCATACCAACAAGTCCAACAACCCTCGATTCCGAGACCCACAACAATCGATATGTTAACAACAATGGATGGATCAAAACTGGTATTGAATTAAGTTTCTCCCATCGGCCTATATATATGGAAAAGCATTATATTCATTGGTTCTTACTTACTAGTGCGTACAAGTTTTTGGATTAGGAAAAAGTTTAATTTTCGCCCTCTTCAGTCTAGGCAAACTGAATCATGCTGCGTTGATTTTATATCTCGTACTGATGCCGAAGCGTGGGCTCAAGTGGCAGAAGAGGAGGGCATGTAAGTTGGGCCAAAACTACTTTGGTGATGCATATTTTTGAGGTTTCGTTTCTATGGTGTGGTTTCCTCATTCTTCATCCCAACAAGTCCAACAACCCTCGATTCCGAGTCCCACAACAATTGATATGTTAACAATAGTGGATGGATCAAAACCAGTATTGAATTAACTTTCTCCCACGGCCATTGGTTCCTACAAGCGTGTACAAGTTCTCGGATTAGGAAAAAGTTTAATTATCTCCCTCTTCAGTCTAGGCAAACTAAGTCATGCTGCGTTGGATTTGTATCTCGAACTAATGCCGAAGCATGGGCTCAAGTGGCAGAAGATGAGGGCATGTAAGTTGGGCCAAAACAACTTTGGTGATGCATATTTTTGTGGTTTCTTTCCTATGGTGTGGTTTCCTCATTCATCATACCAACAAGTCCAACAACCCCCGATTTCGAGTCCCACAATAATTGATATGTTAACAACAGCGGATGGATCAAAACCTATACTGAATTAAGTTTCTCCCATCGGCCAACATATATGGAAAAGCATTAAATTCGATGGCTCCTACTTACTAGCGTGTACAAGTTTTTGAATTAGGAAAAAGTTAATTTTCGCCCTCTTCAGTCTAAGCAAACTGAGTCGTGCTGCGTTGGTTTTGTATCTCAGACTGATGCCGAAGCGTGGGCTCAAGTGGCAGAAGAGGAGGGATGTAAGTTGGGCCAAAATTACTTTGGCCATGCATATTTTTGAGGTTTCGTTCCTGTGGTGTGGTTTCCTCATTCATCATACCAACAAGTCCAACAACCCTCGATTCCGAGTCCCACAACAATTGATATGTTAACAGAGGGTGGATCAAGACTGGTATTGAATTAAGTTTCTCCCATCGGCCTACATATATGGAAAAGCATTATATTCATTGGTTCTTACTTGCTAGCGTGTATAGTTTTCGGATTAGGAAAAAGTTTAATTTTTGCCCTCTTCAGTCTAGGCAATCTGAGTTATGCTACGCTGGTTTTGTATCTCAGCCTGATGCCAAAGCTTGGGCTCAAGTGGCAGAAGTGGATGGAATGTAAGTTGGGCCAAAACAACTTTGGTGATGCATATTTTTGAGGTTTCGTCCCTATGGTCTGGTTTCCTAATTCAGCATACCAACATATCCAACAACCCTTGATTTCGAGTCCCACAATATTTGATATGTTAACCAAAGTGGATGGTTTAAACTGGTATTGAATTTAGTTTCTCCCATCGGCCAACATAAATGGAAAAGCATTATATTCATTGGTTCGTACTTATTAGCGTGTACAAGTTTTCGGATTAGGAAAAAGTTTAATTTTCGCCCTCTTCAGTCTAGGCAAACTGAGTCATGCTGCGCTGGTTTTGTATCTCGGCCTGATGCTGAAGATTGGTCTCATGTGGCAAAAGAGGAGGGCATGTAAGTTGGGTCAAATCAACATTGCTGGTGCATATTTTTGAGGTTTCGTTCCTATGGTGTGGTTTGGTCATTCATCATACCAACAAGTCCAACAACCCTCGATTCCGAGTCCCACAACAATTTATATGTTAACAACAGTGGATGGATCAAAACCTGTATTGAATTACGTTTCTTCCATCGGCCTACATATATGGAAAACCATTATATTCATAGGTTCCTACTTACTAGCGTGTACAAGTTTTTGGATTAGGAAAAAGTTTAATTTTTGCCCTCTTCAGTCTAGGCAAACTAAGTCAAGTTGCGCTGGTTTTGTATCTTGGCCTGATGCCGAAGCGTGAGCTCAAGTGGCAGAAGAGGAGGGCATGTAAGTTGGGCCAAAACAACTTTGGTGATGCATATTTTTGAGGTTTCGTTCCTATGGTGTGGTTTCCTCATTCATCATACCAACAAGTCCAACAACCCTCATTTTCGGGTCCCACTACAATTGATATGTTACCAAAAGTGGATGGATCAAAACCTGTATTGAACTAAGTTTCTCCCATCGGCCTACATATATGGAAAAGCATTATATTCATTGGTTCTTACTTACTTGCGTGTACAAGTTTTTGGATTAAGAAAAAGTTTAATTTTCGCCCTCTTTCAGTCTAGGCAAACTTAGTCATGCTGCGCTGGTTTTGTATCTCAGCCTGATGCTGAAGATTGGTCTCATGGGGCAAAAGAGGAGGGCATGTAAGTTGGGTCAAAACAACTTTGCTGATGCATGTTTTTGAGGTTTCGTTCCTATGGTGTGGTTTGCTCATTCATCATACCAACAAGTCCAACAACCCTCGATTCCGAGTCCCACAACAATTTATATGTTAACAATAGTGGATGAATCAAAACCTGTATTGAATTACGTTTCTTTCATCGGCCTACATATATGGAAAACCATTATATTCATAGGTTCCTACTTACTAGCGTGTACATGTTTTCGGATTAGGAAAAAGTTTAATTTTCGCCCTCTTCAGTCTAGGCAAACTGAGTCATGCTACGTTGATTTTATATCTCGTACTGATGCCGAAGCGTGGGCTCAAGTGCCAGAAAAGGAGGGCATGTAAGTTGGGCCAAAACTACTTTGGTGATGCATATTTTTGAGGTTTCGTTCCTATGGTGTGGTTTCCTCTTTCTTCTTCCCAACAAGTCCAACAACCCTCGATTCCGAGTCCCACAACAATTGATATGTTAACAATAGTGGATGGATCAAAACCTGCATTGAATTAAGTTTCTCCCACGGCCATTGGTTCCTACAAGCGTGTACAAGTTTTCGGATTAGGAAAAAGTTTAATTTTCTACCTCTTCAGTCTAGGCAAACTGAGTCATGCTGCATTGGATTTGTATCTCGGACTAATGCCGAAGCGTGGGCTCAAGTGGCAGAAGATGAGGGCATGTAAGTTGGGCCAAAACAACTTTGGTGATGCATATTTTTGGGGTTTCTTTCCTATGGTGTGGTTTCCTCTTTCATCATACCAACAAGTCCAACAACCCCGGATTTCGAGTCCCACAACAATTGATATGTTAACAACAGCGGATGGATCAAAACCTGTACTGAATTAAGTTTCTCCCATCGGCCTACATATATGGAAAAGCATTAAATTCGATGGTTCCTACTTACTAGCGTGCTGCATATTTTTGAGGTTTCGTTCCTATGGTCTGGTTTCCTAATTCATCATACCAACATGTCCAACAACCCTTGATTCCGAGTCCCACAATATTTGATATGTTAACCAAAGTGGATGGTTTAAACTGGTATTGAATTTAGTTTCTCCCATCGGCCAACATATATGGAAAAGCATTATATTCATTGGTTCCTACATACTAGCGTGTACAAATCTCGGATTAGGAAAAGTTTAATTTTCGCCCTCTTTAGTCTGGGCAAACTAAGTCATGCTACGTTGGTTTTGTATCTCGGACTCATGCCGAAGCCTGGGCTCAAGTGGCAGAAGAGGAGGGCATGTAAGTTGGGCCAAAACAACTTGGTGATGCATATTTTTGAGGTTTCGTTCCTATGGTGTGGTTTCATCATTCGTCATACCAACAAGTCCAACAACCCTCGATTCCGAGTCCCACAACAATTGATATGTTAACAATAGTGGATGGATCAAAACTGGTATTGAATTAAGTTTCTACCATCGGCCTACATATATGGAAAAGCATTATATTCATTGGTTCTTACTTACTGGCGTGTACAGTTTTCGGATATGGAAAAAGTTTAATTTTTGCCCTCTTCAGTCGAGGCAATCTGAGTCATGCTGCGTTGGTTTTGTATCTCGGGCTGATGCCAAAGCTTGGGCTCAAGTGGGAGAAGAGGAAGGCATGTAAGTTGGGCCAAAACAACTTTGGCGATGCATATTTTTGAGGTTTCGTTCCTACGGTTCGGTTTCCTAATTCATCATACCAACATGTCCAACAACCCTCGATTCCGAGTCCCACAACAATTGATATGTTAACAAAAGTGGATGGTTTAACTGGTATTGAATTAAGTTTTTCCCATCGGCCTACATATATGGAAAAGTATTATATTCATTGGTTCCTACTTACTAGCGTGTACAAATTTTCAGATTAGGAAAAAGTTTAATTTTCGCCCTCTTCAGTCGGGGCAAACTAAGTCATGCTGCGTTGGTTTTGTATCTCGGACTGATGCCGAAGTGTGGGCTCAAGTGGCAGAAGAGGAGGGCATGTAAGTTGAGCCAAAACAACTTTGGTGATGCATATTGTTTCCTCGTTCATCTTACCAACAATTCCAACAAACCTCGATTTCGAGGCCCACAACAATTGATATGTTAACAATAGTGGATGGATCAAAATCTGTATTGAATTACGTTTCTCCCATCGGCCTACATATATGGAAAAGCATTATATTCATTGGTTCCTACTTACAAGCGTGTACAGGTTTTTGTATTAGGAAAAAGTTTAATTTTCGCCCAAGTCTGTCTAGGCAAATTGAGTCATGCTGCGCTGGTTTTGTATCTCGGATTGATGCTGAAGCGTGGGCTCCAGTGGCAGAAGAGTTGGGCATGTAAGTTGGGCCAAAACAACTTTGGTGATGCATATTTTTGAGGTTTCTGTCCTATGGTGTGGGTTTCTCATTCATCATGCCAACAAGTCCAACAACCCTCGATTCTGAGTCCCACAACAATTGATATGTTAACAATAGTGGATGGACCAAAACCTGTATTAAATTAAGTTTCTCCCATCGGCCTACATATATGGAAAAGCATTATATTCATTGGTTCCTACTTACTAGCGTGTACAAGTTTTCGGATAAGGAAAAAGTTTAATCTTCGCCCTCTTCAGTCTATGAAAACTGAGTTATGCTGCGCTGGTTTTGTATCTCAGCCCGACGCCGAAGCGTCGGCTCAAGTGGCAGAAGAGGAGGGCATGTAAGATGGGCCAAAACAACGTTGGTGATGCATATTTTCGAACTTTTGTTCCTATGGTGTGGTTTCTTTATTCATCTTCCCAACAAGTCCAACAACCCTCGATTTCGAGTCCCACAACAAATGATATGTTAACAATAGTGGATGGACCAAAACCTGTATTGAATTAAGTTTCTCCCATTGGCCTACATATATGGAAAAGCATTATATTAATTGGTTCCTACTTACTAGCGTGTACAATGTTTTGAATTAGGAAAAAGGTTAATTTTCGCCCTCTTCAGTCTTGGCAAACTGAGTCATTATGCGCTGGTTTTGTATCTCGTCCCGATGCCGAAGC
This sequence comes from Paspalum notatum, assembly GCA_022530915.1. NCBI lineage: Eukaryota > Viridiplantae > Streptophyta > Magnoliopsida > Poales > Poaceae > Paspalum > Paspalum notatum. Next base: position 8,273,392 of record CM039683.1, read on the forward strand.
GTGGGCTGAAGTGGCAGAAGAGGAGGGCATGTAAGTTGAGCCAAAACAACTTTGGTGATGCATATTTTTGAGGTTTCGTTCCTTTGGTGTGGTTTCCTCATTCATCTTACCAACAAATCCAACAAACCTCGATTCCGAGTCCCACAACAATTGATATGTTAACAATAGTGGATGGACTAAAACCTGTATTGAATTAAGTGTGGTGGAACCGCCCTGCTTAATCCAGACTAAGCACTCCTGCCACCTCTGGCTCGTAGTGCACTTAGGCCAGACTAAACCCGGTAGTCCGTCGAGAGTACTTCGGCTCTCGATAACACCATTCCCAAAGGAACCGACATCAAACACATCCGACTCTCGAAAGAGCCACAACAATTACATCATCACGGGCAGTTGAAATAGAGAATAGTAGACCGGATTTACAAATATAAGAAGTCAAATACATTTCATAAAATAGCGGAAGCAATTTCAGTGTGTACATATCGCGGAAGCGTTTTCAAAATATCTCGCAGCGAAAACAATATACTTAGCCTTCACGAAGAGATGAACAAGGCGAGTAGCACCAAGCCCACCGGTACTACCACCTCCAACACAGCTATCCAGATGTCGCCAGTACCTGTAATCCAAAAGTGGGGGCAAACCCTGAGTACTAATTACTCAGTAGGACTTAATGGACGGGGCTTATGGCTGATGCAAAGCATGCTTACTAATCATGTGGATCCTTAGCTGTTGATTCTTAAATAAAGTCATGTGGACATAAGATAGCAGGATTTGATAGCTGCTATCCATTAATAATGAAGTCCCGTCCCAAGATTCATAGCGCTTCCATCCAACCCCTTGGGAGTAGCCGTCTCAGGAGCGATACCACAGTACGTCGGGTCAGCCCTCCCTCGACCTCAAAGCATCTCCCAAGTCCATCGACCTTCTAGTAGTGGATGGGAAACACCATGAATAGAGGGATGAAACACACACATCCAATCATGGTTATATACAAAAACATGACTTAATAAACAGCATGTTACAGTCATTACTATGTTGCTCGACAGTGATATTTGGCATTCTCACACCTGGTGAGCATCAGCGATTCGAATCGATTTTTATATTCTCGGGAGTAACTAGAAATGCCAGGGGTATATGCTTACTAGCCATCGCGTTCCACACATATATTCCCCATCTCCACTTGTCCCATCCCAAGTTTGATTCAACCCTTCTGTTGTTCCCAGGTTGTGCCGCCTTAGGAGCGATACCACGGTAACGTCGGGTCAGTCCTCCCTCGACTACAAGCTCCCCAAGGTGTCACAGTAGGAGTCTGACTCTGTTCTTCGGATGGCACAAGTAAGACTTTCACTAGGCCCATGTCCTGGATAAGCACTCTAGCAATGTTATGCCAATCAGCAGACGAACAGCGGACGGGCCTTATGCAACTCGGGCGGAGTCCAGTGCACGATACCATGAACAATAAATAACTCATAAAATCTCCGTCCGGTCTCCATTTAAAACATGAGCAAGTATAATAACTTCCATAAGTGAGATTTCTGTCACCTTGTAAAGTCGTACCTACGAGACGAGTATAATCACTCGTGTCTACTCGCACCAAGAAATCTAGGCACTCGTCTTACGAACTTTACGTATAGGTGCTAGGGCCAGGGCGGCCAGGATGTCTAATGCAGTTGTTTTCAATCAACTCCTAATGCATATGCGTAAACATCAACAAGATTTGTATTAGCTGGGAGAAATCATGGTCCTGCCTACCGTTAATTGTTCTTAAGAAAACCAACAAACTAAGCTATGTTAGTTTGCCGGGTCGTGAGGCTTTGCCCCAGGCAACCCCTTGAAGCAGGGACGGATTTAATCAGCGACCCTTCGTCTTCTTGCTTCGGATATAACCTGTCGTCCGGTTCCTTGATCACTGGTTTCTCCTGAATTGATAGCTTCTTGCACGTGGGTCTATATGCATGATAAAATGCTAGTGAGTGCAAGAGAACGCAAATGCATGTATATGATATAGTGTTATATGCATGACATAGTGCAAACAAGAGTACAACGAGTTGCAAATGTATGTAGGAGGTGTCAATGGTATATGATGCATGATCAAGCAGTTTATGAAGAATGGGTTCGGGTACTCTTAGTTAAATACCTCCCATAATGAGAAAACTTAACGACTTTGCTAAGAAATCATACAGCCCATCACTAAGAAATCGTACAAACCATCACCAAATTTTATCTTTGAAGTTATCAGAAGTTAGTGTGTTATATGTGTACACAGTCCCTATCAAATGAAATGAAGTTGTCACTTGAAAGCGCCTTTATGAATATAATGCACTCGTGAGTTCATGTAGTTAGACAATTCAAATTGCTCTCAAATTTTTACCACATGTAGACACATACTTCATAGTGCTACTGCCAAAATTCCAACAAGTTACCAGCCCTATAGCTTCTCAGATTTTTCATAATTTATCGGAATGGTTTCTGGACTTGAAATTTCTACAGCAAGCATTTCATGGCATGAACATCATATACAAAAATCAGCAAGCACAAAATCCATAGTTTAATATGACACCTATTTTCCATATATTTATCTTATGCAAATTAAGGTGCACTTATAAACAGTGTTAATGAACCTTCCAAAAATACTTTCTGGACTCCCTATCACACTAGTAGCACACCAGATTTTTCATAGATTTAACTATGCATCCTAAAACCACTTTCTCATTTTATTTAGTTAAGTAGGTGTCATATTGTCATTTTCAAATCACCATTTAAACTCAACATGCAAGGCTTCAAACTTTACCCGCATGCTATCCATACTGTATAAAGCACATGAAAAATACCAGAGGTCACATTTGAGCACACTTTATGTAGCCTTCATTTTCCAAGTCAAATAAATACACAAACTACATGCATAGGGCAAAACAGTAATTAAACAGTCAATGCTAGGGCTACCAAAAATCTCACAGTACCTAGATGCCATAACAAAGCTACTGTCCAAGTTTCATAATTTTTGGAGTTCATTTGGTCTATTTTTACCATTTATTTACCTACACCATGCATGCACTAAACCAGGGGCAAAACAGACTTTTCACACCTTACCTATCATGTAGATCTACTCAAGAGGAGTCCATAGCCACTGAGTTTGTCCAGTTTGGATTTTTCTTTGAATTGTTATGATTTTTCAAAGTTCACAGCTCAATATAAATGAATTTAAATGGAAAAACTCATAGACCGAGGGCTTGAGCGTAATTAACCATATACCTCAGGGGCTAGATCAGAAGATTATCCTGACTTAGTGCACAGTGCATCAAAAGATTAACCGTATACCGCGGCGGCGATGGCGGTGGGCACTCTGCGCTTGGGAGGGGGAGGCGGAGGGAGACGACTAGGCCTAGCGCGTTGGGCGCGGGATGGGGAGGCGGTTGTAATGGCGGCGGTCGGGAGGCTCGGGGAGCAGCGGAGCGGCCAGCGCAGCTCGGACTCCGAGCTTGCGGCAATGGCGGGTCCGCGCTCCGCGCTTGGGGAAAGGAGGCAGAGGCGCGCGAGAGAGCGAGGAGTGGAGCGGCGAGTACGAAGGGAGCCGGGGGTGCGTCCAGGTTCATGATGGGCGCGGGGTCTTCACCCTTTAGGCGAGGGCGCGGCGCGGCCAGTGCGCTGGCGGCCATGGGCGGGGTGCGCAGAGCGCGCCCGCCGCGTGGGCGCGGGGCAGAGGGAAAGGGAACGGTGGGGCGCGATGTGGACTCGGTCCATGGACCGGGTGTCACTGACATGTGGGACCAGGGTGGGAAGAGAAAGGGAGGGTCTATAGACCGAGTGCGTGGAGACACAGAAATGGTGGGACCCACTGGACCGGATGTTTGTCTGACGCGGGCGGGAATCCGGTGGACTGCTCGGTGGGGCCCGCCGGTTAGTGAGAGGAAAAGAGAGGGAAAATCCCGAAAATGGAAAAATGGAGTTTGACTGCAGATACACTTGTTTGAAGATCACGTTTTTGAACCGGTTAGAGGCCGAATCTAAAAATACCCCAATTGGAGGAAGTGTTCTAAATTTGTTCCTCTACATTTCCCTTATAAACTTGTATACCGTGTTCTATTCAAAAATCTGGGGCAAATTTGAATTTAAGCTGCTGACCAAGGTTTGACCAATAGAACCCTCCAGTTTAGAAATTCTAAAAGTCTATTTTCTAGGAACTTTCACAAAAGGAGTTTTATACCAATGTTGTTCATAATTTCATGATCTACAACTTTCTCAATACAAGCATTGCAAGATTTTGGCTTTAAGATCAAGGAAATTTAAAATTACTGAACAGGTCATGTTTGGACAGAATTCACATGCTGACAGAAAAAGCCCCAAAACTCTATGCAAACCTTCATGCATGTCAAAGCACAAATTACCAAAGTTGTTCATCATTAAATTGTCTACAGGTTTGTCAATATGAGTTTCACCCAAATACAAATACGATCAAAGTTATAGGCACAATCACAAAGACATATCAGCAGAAAACAGGTTTCGATAAGTGGCATTTCAACCAAGTTTGAATTAGGGCTCAAATGCATGTCATTGTATGATGCATTATGATGAATGTTGCATGTATGATGAATGATTATGCACTTGAGATGCTGGAGCATCACAACCCACCCCCCTTAAAGAAATCTCGTCCCGAGATTCTGATGTGATGTGGGTGGATAAGTTAAACGAGAAGAAAGTGCACTGTGTATGAATTTGAAACTTTGAAACTGCGGTGACGTACTCAATTTGAAGTGGATGGAAGAAAATCAGGATATCTTGTTCGCAAGAATTCTTCTTGCTCCCAAGTTGCCTCTTCTTTGGAGTGATTATTCCACTGCACTTTGTAGAAGTTAATAGTTCTTCTCCGTGTTGACCTTTGCTTTTGGTCGAGGATCTTTATGCGGTGCTCTTCATAAGTGAGGTCCAGTTCAATCTAAATTTGAGATGTATCAATTACCTTTGGCACTCGTAAGCACTTCTTGAGTTGCGAGACGTGAAACACATCATGAACCGCAGCAAGGTGTGGTAGTAATTCTAGCCGGTAAGCTACTGATCCACATCTCTCTGTGATCTTGAATGGACCAACATATCTTGGTGCTAGCTTGCCTTTTACTCCAAACCGGTGTAATCCTTTCATTGGTGACACCCGAAGATACACATGATCGCCTTCTTCAAAGGCTAAGGGTCTTCGCCTCTTATCTAAATAGCTTTTCTGCCTAGATTGTGCTCTTTTCAGGTTGCTGTGTATGAACTTTACTTGCTCTTCAGCTTGTGTTACCAATTCTGGACCAAAGGTGACGCGTTCTCCTGGTTCAGACCAGTTGAGTGGTGTCCTACATCGTCTACCATATAGGGCCTCAAAAGGTGCCATTTCTAAGCTCTTCTGATAGCTGTTGTTGTATGCGAACTCCGCTAAGGGAAGACACTCATCCCACTTGGTGGAATAGGTCAAAGCACAGGCCCTCAACATGTCCTCTAAGATCTGATTCACTCTTTCTACTTGGCCGCTTGTTTGAGGGTGGTATGCTGAACTCCGAATCAATTTGGTTCCAAGAGTAGTTTGCAGTTGCTCCCAGAAGCGAGACACAAACAGCGATCCTCGATCGGAAGTGATGGTCTGTGGCACACCATGCAAGGATACAATCCGTGATATGTAGAGCTCAGCATAAGTAGCCGCAGTGTAATGAGTTTTGACAGGCAAGAAGTGAGCGGATTTGGTAAGACGATCGATAATGACCCAAATAGAGTCATAGCCCTTTTGGGTGCGAGGCAAACCCACTATGAAGTCCATGTGTACATCTTCCCATTTCCAAGCTGGAATTGCTAATGGCTGAAGCATACCAGCAGGCTTTAGGTGGTCGGCTTGGACTCGCTGACACACGTCGCATTCAGACACATACTTGGCGATCTCCCGTTTCATACGGGTCCACCAAAATTTTTGTTTCAAGTCTTGGTACATTTTATTGCTGCCCGGGTGCATGGTGAACATGGAAGTGTGGGCTTCGTCAAGTATCTTCTTTCTCAACTCCATGTCCTTAGGTACCACTAAGCAATTTTTAAACCATAAGATTCCCTGGTCATCAAGTGTGAAGCATGCTCTTTTCTTCTCATCTAATCCTTCGTGAATAGGTGCCATACTCTTATCTTGCTTTTGTGCAACGATGATTTGATCCTTTATTGTAGGCTCAATGATGAGGCTATATAGTTCAGTGTGTTGCTCTGTAGGCATTTCGATCTCATCCATCTCACAACATATAACTCTCACTGTCGGGCGGGCTTCAATCACATTGCAATGAGCCTTACGGCTTGATGCATCAGCTACAACATTGGCCTTGCCAGGATGGTAGTGAATCTCTAGATCATAATCTTTTATCAGCTCTAACCACCGTCGATGCCTCATATTTAACTCAGGTTGTGTGAGGATATACTTGAGGCTCTTGTGGTCAGTGTAGATGTGACACGTATTGCCTAGCAGATAGTGTCTCCATATCTTCAAAGCGTGATCAACTGCTGCAAGCTCAAGATCATGTGTTCGGTAGTTTCCTTCATGTTTCCTCAGTTGCCGCGAGGCGTAAGCGATTACTCTCCCTTCTTGCATCAGGACACAGCCCAGCCCATGGCCGGAGGCATCACAATACACGTCAAATGGCTTAGTGACGTCCGGTTGAGCCAGCACTGGTGTGGATGTTAGCAACTTCTTCAGGGTTTGAAAGGCTTCCTCACAATTCGAACTCCATACATACTTCGCATTCTTTTTTTGTTAGTGATGTCATTGGCTTCGCAGTTTTGGAGAAGTCCTTAATGAAGCGGCAGTAGTAGCCCACTAAACCAAGGAAACTCCGAATCTCTGTCACTGTCTTGGGTTGCTTCCAGTTCAGAACATCCTTTACCTTGCTATGGTCAACTGCTACCCCCTTCTCCGATAGAATGTGACCTAAGAAACTCACTTCCTTCAGCCAAAATGCACACTTGCTGAACTTGGCATAAAGCTTGTGCTCTCTAAGCCGATTGAGTACTATCCTTAAGTGCTCCTTGTGTTCTTCCTCACTTTTAGAGTAGATTAATATGTCAACAATGAACACTACTACAAACTTATCTAGTTTATTCATGAACACCGAATTCATCATGTACATGAAGAAAGCCGGTGCATTGGTTAACCCAAAGGACATGACCAAATACTCATACAAGCCATATCTGGTCGAAAAAGCTGTCTTGGGTATATCTTCTCCTCGGATCTTTATTTGGTAGTAGCCAGACCTCAGATCGATTTTTGAAAAGACCTTAGCTCCAGCTAACTGATCAAACAAAATGTCAATGTGTGGTAGCGGGTATTTATTTTTGATGGTGACAGCATTCAAAGGCCGGTAATCAACACATAGCCTTTTACCCCCTTAGTCCTTCTTTTCAACAAAGAGGGCTGGGCAACCCCAAGGCGATGAGCTAGCTTGAATAATCCCTTTATCTAGCTGTTTTTGCAACTGCACTTTCAGCTCTTTCAATTCATCCGGTGCCATTTGGTATGGTCTCCGGGAGACGGGTGCCGTGCCAGGTACAAGCTCTATGGCAAACTCAACATCTCTGTCTGGTGGAAGTCCGGGAAGCTCTTCCGAAAACACATCAGGAAAATCAGAAACCACCGGTATCTTCTTGATCAACTGGGCTTCTGTGGCATTTACTGTGGGTGGCGAATGCTTGTGACTCGGCAGGTGAAGGAGCATAACTTTCCCACTCTTGCTCGACTTCATTTGAACTGTCCTGCTAGTAATATCTAACAAGACATTGTGCTCTTTCATTCAATCCATCCCTAAGATAATGTCGATCCCCTGGTTAGGAAGTACCACAGGATCAACATAGAATTCTTCTGTGCCTATGCATAAGCGTAAGCGCCTCACAATCTAACTCGTGTCAATTGGTGATCCCGGAGCTGTGATATGGTATTTGGCCTTCATATTATCAATGTGATAACCATGTTTGGTTGCATATGACCTGCTGATGAAAGTGTGTGTTGCTCCGGAGTCAAACAAAACCACTGTAGGGTGCTTGTTGACAAGAAATATGCTTGCTAACACTGGTTGACCCTCTGGAATCTGATCTACGTGGGTATAGTGCACACGACCTTCCGTTGGGGCTAAATCTCGCTTGGGTCCCTTCTTCTTATTCTGGCGTGGGTTGTCTTCAATCAACAATGGTGCCCGGCTTCGCCGATGGGCAAGACAATTCTTGCTGAAATGGTCGACCTTTCTGCACTTGTAGCAGGGGTATTTGGCACTTGGTTTGGCAGGTGGCACTGAAGCAGGTGGATGAGGCGGTGCACTGTAGGATGATGGGTGTTGTTGGGTACCCAACTGTTGCTCTGGCTGTTGGGGCATGTCGATGTAATACATGTGCGGCGGTGCACGATGCACAACCCGTTGTCGTTGAGATGAACCTGACTGAAGTTTGCTTGCGAGTCATTTCCTCTACTGATCCTCGTGGGCCCGACTGAGGCGATTCTCCATGTCGATGGCGGCATCTACCAACTGGGTGAAGTTGTCATAGCTGCGCCCCAAGTGAGTCAGCAGAGTGGGGTCGAATCCATCCAACAGACGGGTAGCCCTATGTGGGTCGGTGTCGACGTCTTCAGGTGAGTACTGCGATAGGCGGATGAAAGCTTGCACGTAGTCGAGTACTGACATGTTCCCTTGTCGAAGTGCGCGGAACTCTCGTTGCTTGAGCTCGATGAGGCTAGGCGGGAGATAGTGAGCCCGAAAAGCCACACGGAACTCATCCCATGTGATCTGGTGCCCGGCTGGTTGCATTGTCAGGAATGAAGCACACCAGGCCCCCGAGGGACCACGCAGACAATGTGCCGTGAAGCAAGCCTTCTGTTGCTCAATGAGTTGGGGCAGTAGATTGAACTTGGACTCAATGATCCGAAGCCAGTCATCAGCAGCCAGGGGATCTGTGGCAGCGGTGAAGATTGGCGGTTGGAGTGCCGCAAATTCAGTGTAACTGATCTCTTGCGGGTTGCGCCATTGTTGCTCTTGAACGAGCATGTTGATGATTTGACCTTGCTGAGCGACCAGAGCAGCCAACTCATGAGGAAACTGTGCCCCATGGGCAGCACCTTGTGCAGACGTCTCCGGTGGAGTAACCATCTACATGAAGGAGGCCAATTGTGATTAGTCCAACAACTTTGATGCAACCAATGCGGTGACAAAAAGATCATAGCACCATAATTACGTTCTGAATGCATGAAAGCATGTAAGTGAACAGAACAACTTGATTGCGCAAAAGTGTTAGCCCTCATCTTGTAGGTTCGGACAATCGTTTATGCTATTGGAAAACTTGTGCGTTGTGTTGGACACGGGACAACACTCCCATCAATCTGACTGGGACTACGCCGTAAGGTCGATTTACTAGCTGCAGGTGTACATGACTTCAGGTTGCAAACCGGAACCAAGCTTCAATTCAATCCTAAGGGTCTCTTCTTAAGGCTTTAATTTTAGCAAGGTGAAACAGGTTCCTAGAACCTAATGTTTCCATTAGTGAAACGTGCAGAAAGTTGGCTTAAATCATGATTTATTCCCTTTGTCTTTTAGTAATAACCCCAAAAATGATAGCAAAAGATACATGATGCATGATTCGTCCTATCCGGTCTCACATCACACATCCTATGTATTATATATATAGCTAGCGATAATTTGGTGACATATATGCACGTCTCTTCTTACTGCAACTAGTCATTCTCTAGTCGTTCTTAGATTCGCACGTGGTTAGTGTACCTGCAGAAGAATGCATTCTCATACATTACCACCTAATGTGGCATCCACGCGTGACTGTTGCATGGACAATGTTGGTGGGCCGATGCACCTTTTCCTCAAAGCCTGACTTTCCTCCAGTACTGGGGATTGTCGAGAAAAAGGTGGATCCCAAAACCGAATGTAAGTGTGGTGGGTATGAAAGCCCGAAGCATGCCCACCACCCTTAAAGTGCTTTTACTATGGGGCATGAATGCAGAGCTTACAACCGTTCGCACAACCCAATAGCTTCCACCAGTACTGGGGACAGCTATGGCCGAAAAGTTGTTTCTCAAAGCGCTGAATATGCATATGAGTTCTAACTAGGTCAGAATGTCAGTGATGTCACCTGTATAACACTAACATCCTTATATGGGCATAGCGTATACTCTCGTTTTGAATTACTTAAAAAGGGCTTTCGAAAATAAGTATGTAAAACAAAACTTGATGATATAACTGTTGTCTGTGTTTCATCGGCTCTAATACCAGCTGTGGCGGAACCGCCCTGCTTAATCCAGACTAAGCACACCTGCCACCTCTGGCTCGCAGTGCACTTAGGCCAGACTAAACCCGGTAGTCCGTCGAGAGTACTTCGGCTCTCGATGACACCATTCCCAGAGGAACCGACATCAAACACATCCGACCCTCGAAGGAGCCACAACAATTACATCATCACAGGCAGTTGAAATAGAGAATAGTAGACCGGATTTACAAATATAAGAAGTCAAATACATTTCATAAAATAGCGGAATCGATTTCAGAGTGTACATATAGCGGAAGCGTTTTCAAAATATCTCGCAGCGGAAACAATATACTTAAGTAGCCTTCACGAAGAGATGAACAAGGCGAGTAGCACCGAGCCCACCGGTACTACCACCTCCAACATAGCTATCCAGATGTCGCCAGTACCTGTAATCCAAAAGTGGGGGCAAACCCTGAGTACTAATTACTCAGTAGGACTTAATGGACGGGGCTTACGGCTGACACAAAGCATGCTTACTAATCATGTGGATCCTTAGCTGTTGATTCTTAAATAAAGTCATGTGGACATAAGATAGCATGATTTGACAGCTGCTATCCATTAATCATGAAGATCATTTATATCATAAAGTAAATACTTGCAGAAAAGTAAACATGAACACATGTCCCGTCCCAAGATTCATAGCGCTTCCATCCAACCCCTTGGGAGTAGTCGTCTCAGGAGCGATACCACAGTACGTCGGGTCAGCCCTCCCTCGACCTCAAAGCATCTCCCAAGTCCATCGACCTCCTAGCAGTGGATGGGAAACACCATGAATAGAGGGACGAAACACACACATCCAATCATGGTTATATACAAAAACGTGACTTAATAAACAGCATGTTACAGTTATTACTATGTTGCCCGACAGTGATATTTGGCATTCTCACACCTGGTGAGCATCAGCGATTCGAATCGATTTTTATATTCCCGGGAATAACTAGAAATGCCAGGGGTTTATGCTTACTAGCCATTGCGTTCCACACATATATTCCCCATCTCCACTTGTCCCATCCCAAGTTCGATTCAATCCTTTTGTTGTTCCCAGGTTGTGCCGCCTTAGGAGCGATACCACGGTAACGTCGGGTCAGCCCTCGCTCAACTACAAGCTCCCCAAGGTGTCACGGTAGGAGTCTGTCTATGTTCTTCGGATGGCACAAGTAAGTCTTTCACCAGGCCCACGTCCTGGATAAGCACTCTAGCAATGTTATGCCAATCAGCAAACGAACAGCGGACGGGCCTTATGCGACTCGAGCAGAGTCCAGTGCACGATACCATAAACAATAAATAACTCATAAAATCTCCGCCCATCTTCATTTAAAACATAAGCAAGTATAATAACTTCCATAAGTGAGATTTCTGTCACCTTGTAAAGTCGTACCTACGAGATGAGTACAATCACTCGTGTCTACTCGCACTAAGAAATCTAGGCACTCGTCTTACAAACTTTACGTATAGGTGCTAGGGCCAGGGCGGCCAGGAAGTCTAATGCAGTTGGTTTCAATCAACTCCTAATGCATATGCGTAAACATCAACAAGATTTGTATTAGCTGGGAGAAATCATGGTCCTGCCTACCTTTAATTATTCTTAAGAGAACCAACAAACTAAACTATGTTAGTTTGCCGGGTCGTGAGGCTTTGCCCCAGGCAACCCCTTGAAGCAGGGACGGATTTAATCAGCGACCCTTCGTCTTCTTGCTTCGGATATAGCCTGTCGTCCGGTTTCTTGATCACTGGTTTTTTCTGAGTTGATAGCTTCTTGCACGCGGGTCTATATGCATGATAAAATGCTAGTGAGTGCAAGAGAACGCAAATGCATGTATATGATATAGTGTTATATGCATGACATAGTGCAAACAAGAGTACAACGACTTGCAAATGTATGTAGGAGGTGTCAATGGTATATGATGCATGATCAAGTAGTTTATGAAGAATGGGTTCGGGTACTCTTAGTTAAATACCTCCCGTAATGAGAAAACTTAACGACTTTGCTAAGAAATCCCATCACTATGAAATCGTACAAACCATCACCATATTTTATCTTTGAAGTTATCAGAAGTTAGTGTCTTATATGTGTACACAGTCCCTATCAAATGAAATGAAGTTGTCACTTGAAAGCGCCTTTATGAATATAATGCACTCGTGAGTTCATGTAGTTAGATAACTCAAATTGCTTTCAAATTTTTACCACATGTAGACACATACTTCATAGTGCTACTGCCAAAAATTTCAGCTACAACCAAGTTATAATTAATTTATTAAAATTCTAGCAAGTTACCAGCCCTATGGCTTCTCAGATTTTTCATAATTTATCGGAATGGTTTCTGAACTTAAAATTTCTACAGCAAGCATTTCATGGCATGAAAATCATATACAAAAATCAGCAAGCACAAAATCCATAGTTTAATATGACACATATTTTCCATATATTTATCTTATGCAAATTAAGATGCACTTATAAACAGTGTTAATGAATCTTCCAAAAATACTTTCTGGACTCTCTATCACACTAGTAGCACACCAGATTTTTTATAGAATTAACTATGCATCCAAGAACCACTTTCTCATTTTATTTAGTTAACCAGGTGTCATTTTGTCATTTTCAAATCACCATTTAAACTCAACATGCAAGGCATCAAACTTTACCCGCAAGCTATCCATACTATATAAAGCACATGAAAAATACCAGAGGTCACATTTGAGCACACTTTATGTAGCCTTCATTTTCCAGGTCAAATAAATACACAAACTACATGCATAGGGCAAAATAGTAATTAAACAGTCAATGCTAGGGCTACCAAAAATCACACAGTACCTAGATGCCATAACAAAGCTACTGGCCAAGTTTCATAATTTTTGGAGTCCATTTGGTCTATTTTTACCATTTATTTACCTACACCATGCATGCACTAAACCAGGGGCAAAACAGACTTTTCACATGTCCACATCTTACCTATCATGTAGACCTACACAAGAGGAGTCCATAGCCACTGAGTTTGTCCATTTTGGATTTCTCTTTGAATTGTTATGATTTTTCAAAGTTCACAGCTCAATATAAATGAATTTAAATGGAAAAACTCATAGACCGAGGGCTTGAACGTAATTAACCGTATACCTCAGGGGCTAGATCAGAAGATTATCCTGACTCAGTGCACAGTGCATAAGAATCTCCTAAAACCTAAGGTTAGATCTGCAAAATACCAGGGCTCGGGTTAAAGTACAAAACTCTAATAGATCTAGAGGTGTTTTCACAAATTATTCAAGACACAATAAACAGTGATGCAATAAGTAATACGCGAAGGGGGTTTTCTGCAAAACACGCGTTCTTCTTCTACCTTCGGTCGGGGAAAATCCTCGCGCGGCGGCCGGCGTTCGCGCGCTCGCGCCGGAGCGTGGAGGGGAAACTTGGAGCCGAGTCGGGTCGAGGAGGTGGCCGGCGCGACGATGGACACCGTGGGCTAGACGTCGTCGCCGGCGGTGAAGAGTAGAGGCGAGCGGTGGCGGCGAACTGAGAAGGCGACAGCGTGGCGGGGCGCGGCGACGCGGCTCGATTCTGGCGGGGTATGGCACAGTAGGGGTCGCCACTAGGCTTGGGAGTTGCGCGGCGGCGTGACGGTCCCGATGGCGGTATCGTGGAGGCGAGGGGAGGGCCGGAGGAGGGTTGTCCACGGAGAGGGGCCGGTGGCAATGGCGGCCGTGGGGTGCGCTTGCGGGGAAGGGTGATAGAGGCGAGGGCGAGCGGCGAGACCGTGCGTGGAAGATGGAGGGAGGCGCGGGCCGTGCGAGGCGCGCGTCGGCGGGGTGGGAGGCGGCTCGAGGCGGCGGGTGCCGTGAGCTCGCCGCGGCGGCGATGGCGGCGGGCACTCTGCGCTTGGGAGGGGGAGGCGGAGGGAGACGACTAGGCCTAGCGCTTTGGGCGCGGGAGGGGGAGGCGGTTGTAATGGCGGCGGTCGGGAGGCTCGGGCAGCAGCGGAGCGGCCGGTGCAGCTCGGACTCCGAGCTTGCGGCAATGGCGGGTCGGCGCTCCGCGCTTGGGGAAAGGAGGCAGAGGCGCGCGAGAGAGCGAGCAGTGGAGCGGCGAGTGCGAAGGGAGCCGGGGGTGCGTCCAGGTTCATGAGGGGCGCGGGGTCTTCACCCTTTAGGCGAGGGCGCGGCGCGGCCAGTGCACTGGCGGCCATGGGCGGGGTGCGCAGAGCGCGCCCGCCGCATGGGCACGGGGAAGAGGGAAAGGGAACGGTGGGGCGCGATTTGGACTCGGTCCATGGACCGGGTGTCACTGACTTGTGGGATCGGGGTGGGAAGAGAGAGGGAGGGTCTATAGACCGAGTGCGTGGAGACGCGGAAATGGTGGGACCCACTGGACCGGATGTTTGTCCGACGCGGGTGGGAATCCGGTGGACTGCTCGGTGGGGCCCACCGGTCAGTGAGAGGAAAAGATAGGGAAAATCCCGAAAATGGGAAAATGGAGTTTGACTGCAGATACACTTGTTTGAAGATCATGTTTTTGAACTGGTTAGAGGCCGAATCTTAAAATACCCCAATTGGAGGAAGTGTTCTAAATTTGTTCCTCTACATTTCCCTTATAAACTTGTATACCGTGTTCTATTCAAAAATCTGGTGCAAATTTGAATTTAAGCTGCTGACCAAGGTTTGACCAATAGAACCCTCCAGAATAGAAATTCTAAAAGTCTATTTTCTAGGCACTTTCACAAAAGGAGTTTTATACCAATGTTGTTTACAATTTCGTGATCTACAACTTTATCAATACAAGCATTGCAAGATTTTGGTTTTAAGATCAACGAAATTTAAAATTACTAAACAGGTCATGTTTGGACAGAATTCACATGCTGACAGAAAAAGCCCCAAAACTCTATGCAAACCTTCATGCATGTCAAAGCAAAAATTACCAAAGTTGTTCATCATTAAATTGTCTATAGGTTTGTCAATATGAGTTTCACCCAAATCCACATAGAATCAAAGTTATAGGCACAATCACAAAGACATATCAGCAGAAAGCAGGTTTCGATAAGTGGCATTTCAACCAAGATTGAATTAGGGCTCAAATGCATGTCATTGTTGGATGCATTATGATGAATGTTGCATATATAATGAATGATTATGCACTTGAGATGCCGGAGCATCACATTAAGTTTCTCCCATTGGCCTACATATATGGAAAAGCATTATATTAATTGGTTCCCACTTACTAGCATGTACAAGTTTTTGAATTAGGAAAAAGGTTAATTTTCGCCCTCTTCAGTCTAGGCAAACTGAGTCATTATGAGCTGGTTTTGTATCTCGGCCCGATGCCAAAGCGTGGGCTCAAGTGGCAGAAGAGGAGGGCATGTAAGTTGAGCCAAAACAACTTTGGTGATGCATATTTTTGAGGTTTCGTTCCTATGGTGTGGTTTCCTCATTCATATTACCAATAAGTCCAACAAACCTCGATTCCGAGTCCCACAACAATTGATATGTTAACAACAGCGGATGGATCAAAACATGTATTGAATTAAGTTTCTCTCATCGGCCCACATATATGGAAAAGCATTATATTCATTGGTTCGTACTTACTAGCGTGTACAAGTTTTCGGATTAGGAAAAAGTTTAATTTTCGCCCTCTTCATTCTAGGCGAACTGAGTCATGCCTCATTGGTTTTGTATCTCGAACCGATGCCGAAGCGTGGGCTCAAGTGGCAGAAGAGGAGGGCATGTAAGTTGAGCCAAAACAACTTTGGTGATGCTTATTTTTGAGGTTTCGTTCCTATGGTTTGGTTTCCTTATTCATCATACCAACAAGTCCAACAACCCTCGATTCCGAGTCCCACAACAACTGATATGTTAATAACAGTGGATGGATGAAAACCTGTATTGAATTAAGTTTCTCCCATCGGCCTACATATATGGAAAAGCATTATATTCATTGTTTCCTACTTACTAGCGTGTACAAGTTTTCGGATTAGGAAAAAGTTTAATTTTCGCCCTCTTCAGTCTAGGCAAACAGAGTCATGCTGCGCTGGTTCTGTATCTCGGCCTGACACCGATGCGTGGGCTCAAGTGCCAGAAGAGGAGGGCATGTAAGTTGGGCCAAAACAACTTTGGTGATGCATATTTTTGAAGTTTCGTTCCTATAGTGTGGTTTCTTTATTCATCTTCCCAACAAGTCCAACAACCCTCGATTTCGAGTCCCACATCAAATGATATGTTAACAATAGTGGGTGGACCAAAACCTGTATTGAATTAAGTTTCTCCCATTGGCCTACATATATGGAAAAGCATTATATCAATTGGTTCCTACTTACTAGCGTGTACAAGTTTTTGAATTAGGGAAAAGGTTAATTTTCGCCCTGTTCAGTCCAGGCAAACTGAGTCATCATGCGCTGGTTTTGTATCTCGGCCCGATGCCGAAGCGTGGGCTCAAGTGGCAGAAGGGGAGGGCATGTAAGTTGAGCCAAAACAACTTTGGTGATGCATATTTTTGAGGTTTCGTTCCTATGGTGTGGTTTCCTCATTCATCTTACCAAAAAGTCCAACAAACATCGATTCCAAGTCCCACAACAATTGATATGTTAACAACAGTGGATGGATCAAAACCGGTATTGAATTAAGTTTCTCCCAAGGGCCTACATATATGGAAAAGCATTATATTCATTGGTTCGTACTTACTAGCGTGTACAAGTTTTGGATTAGGAAAAAGTTTAATTTTCGCCCTCTTCAGTCTAGGCAAACTGAGTCATGCTGCGCTAGTTCTGTATCTCAGACTGATGCCGAAGCGTGGGCACAAGTGGCAGAAGAGGAGGGCATGTAAGTTGGCCCAAAACAACTTTGGTGATGCATGTTTTTGAGGTTTCGTTCCTATGGTGTGGTTTTCTCATTCATCATACCAACAAGTCCAACAACCCTCGATTCCGAGTCCCACAACAATTGATACATTAACAACAGTGGATGGAACAAAACCTGTATTAAATTAAGTTTCTCCTATCGGCCTACATATATGGAAAACCATTATATTCATAGATTCCTACTTACAAGCGTGTACAAGATTTCGGATTAGGAAAAAGTTTAATTTTCGCCCTCTTCAGTCCAGGCGAACTGAGTCTAGCTACGTTGATTTTATATCTCGTACTGATGCCGAAGCGTGGGCTCAAGTGGCAGAAGAGGAGGGCATGTGAGTTGGGCCAAAACTACTTTGGTGATGCATATTTTTGAGGTTTTGTTCCTATGGTGTGGTTTCCTCATTCATCTTCCCAACAAGTCCAACAACCCTCGATTCCGAGTCCCACAACAATTAATATGTTAACAATAGTGGATGGGTCAAAACCAGTATTGAATTAAGTTTCTCCCACGGCCATTGGTTACTAGCGTGTACAAGTTTTCGGATTAGGAAAAAGTTTAATTTTCGCCCTCTTCAGTCTAGGCAAACTGAGTCATGCTGCGCTGGATTTGTATCTCGAACTGATGCCGAAGCGTGGGCTCGAGTGGCAAAAGAGGAGGGCATGTAAGTTGGGCCAAAACTACTTTAGCGATGCATATTTTTGAGGTTTCGCTCCTATGGTGTGGTTTCCTCATTCATCATACCAACAAGTCCAACAACCCTCGATTCTGAGTGCCACAACAATTGATATGTTAACAACAGTGGGTGGATCAAAACTGGTATTGAATTAAGTTTCTCCCATCGGCCTACATATATGGAAAAGCATTATATTCATTATTTCTTACTTACTAGCGTGTACAGTTTTCGGATTAGGAAAAAGTTTAATTTTCGCCCTCTTCAGTCTAGGCAATCTGAGTCATGCTGTGCTGGTTTTGTATCTCAGCCTGATGCCAAAGCTTGGGCTCAAGTGGCAGAAGAGGAAGGCTTGTAAGATGGGCCAAAACAACTTTGGTGATGCATATTTTTGAGGTTTCGCTCCTATGGTATGGTTTCCTAATTCATCATACCAACAAGTCCAACAACCCTCGATTCCGAGTCCCACAATAATTGATATGTTAACCAAAGTGGATGGTGTAAATTGGTATTGAATTTTGTTTCTCCCATCGGCCAACATATATGGAAAAGAATTATATGCATCGGTTCCTACTTACTAGCGTGTACACGTTTTTGGATTAGGAAAAGTTTAATTTTCACCCTCTTCAGTCTAGGCAAACTGAGTCATGCTGCGTCGGTTTTGTATCTCGAACCGATGCCAAAGCGTGGGCTCAAGTGGCAGAAGGGGAGGGCATGTAAGTTGGGCCAAAACATCTTTGGTGATGCATATTTTTGAGGTTTCATTCCTATGGTGTGGTTTCCTCATTCATCATACCAACAAGTCCAACAACCCTCGATTCCGAATCCCACAACAATTGATATGTTAACAACAGTGGATGGACAAAAACTTGTGTTGAATTTAGTTTCTTCCATCGGCCTACATATATGGAAAAGCATTATATTCATTGGTTCCTACTTACTAGCGTGTACAAGTTTTTGAATTAGGAGAAAGTTTAATTTTCGCCCAAGTCAGTCTAGGCAAATTGAGTCATGCTGCGCTGGTTTTGTATCTTGGACTGATGCTGAAGCATGGGCTCCAGTGGCAAAAGAGTTGGGCATGTAAGTTGGGCCAAAACAACTTTGGTGATGCATATTTTTGAGGTTTCATTCTTATGGTGTGGTTTTCACATTCGTCATACCAACAAGTCCAACAACCCTCGATTCTGAGTCCCACAACAATTGATATGTTAATAACAGTGGATGAATCAAAACCTGTATTGAATTAAGTTTCTCCCATCGGCCTACATATATGGAAAAGCATTATATTCATTGGTTCCTACTTACTAGCTTGTACAAGTTTTCGGATTAGGAAAAAGTTTAATTTTCGCCCTCTTCAGTCTAGGCAAACTGAGTCATGCTGCGCTAGTTCTGTATCTCGGCCTGACGGCGAAGCGTGGGCTCAAGTGGCAGAAGAGGAGGGCATGTAAGTTGGGCCAAAACAACTTTGGTGATGCATATTTTTGAAGTTTCGTTCTTATGGTGTGGTTTCTTTATTCATCTTCCCAACAAGTCCAACAACCCTCGATTCCGAATCCCACAACAATTGATATGTTAACAATAGTGGATGGACCAAAACTTGTATTGAATTAAGTTTCTCCCATCGGCCTACATATATGGAAAAGCATTATATTCATTGGTTCCTACTTACTAGCGTGTACAAGTTTTTGGATTAGGAGAAAGTTTAATTTCTGCCCAAGTCAGTCTAGGCAAAATTGAGTCATGCTGCGCTGCTGTTGTATCTCGGACTGATGCTAAAGCGTGGGCTCCAGTGGCTGAAGAGTTGGGCATGTAATTTGGGCCAAAACAACTTTGGTGATGCATATTTTTGAGGTTTCGGTCCTATGGTGTGGTTTTCACATTCGTCATACCAACAAGTCCAACAACCCTCGATTCGGAGTCCCACAACAATTGATATGTTAATAACAGTGGATGAATCAAAACCTGTATTGAATTAAGTTTCTCCCATCGGCCTACAAATATGGAAAAGCATTATATTCATTGGTTCCTACTTACAAGCGTGTACAGGTTTTTGGATTAGGAAAAAGTTTAATTTTCGCCCAAGTCTGTCTAGGCAAATTGAGTCATGCTGCGCTGGTTTTGTATCTCGGATTGATGCTGAAGCGTGGGCTCCAGTGGCAGAAGATTTGGGCATGTAAGTTGGGCCAAAACAACTTTGGTGATGCATATTTTTGAGGTTTCTGTCCTATGGTGTGGGTTTCTCATTCATCATGCCAACAAGTCCAACATCCCTCGATTCCGAGTCCCACAACAATTGATATGTTAACAACAGTGGATGGATGAAAACTGGTATTGAATTAACCTTTCTCTCATCGGCCTACATATATGGAAAAGCATTATATTCATTGGTTCTTACTACCTAGCGTGTACAAGTTTTTGGATTTGGAAAAAGTTTAATTTTCGCCCTCTTCAGTCTAGGCAAACTGAGTCATGTTGCGCTGGTTTTGTATCTCAGCGTGATACCGAAGCGTGGGCTCTTGTGGCAGAAGAGGAGGGCATGTAAGTTGGGCCAAAACAACTTTGCTGATGCATATTTTTGAGGTTTCGTTCCTATCATTCATCCTACAAACCAGTCCAACAACCCTTGATTCCGAGCCCCAGAACAATTGGTATGTTGACAACAGTGGATTGTAACACCCTAATTTTTTGCTACATGAAAATCTATTGCAAAACAAATAATTAAATTCAATTGTTCATGTGCATGACATCATGATTTTATTTTGTTTTCAAATTAACCAACTAAAATAAAACATAGGAACAACTTGTTTGAGCCTACATGCCGTTGCATATTTTTATTGGGTGATTTGCAGTGTTTGAATTTGAATCCAAATTCATTTAAACCTTTCCAATATTTATTTTTCTACAAAACCCCAAATGGAAAAGTTTCCTTTTTCCTTTTTCTTTTTCTCTTCGGATTTGGCCCGAATCGCCAAACCGGCCCACTCCCTTTTTCCTTTCCCCGCCGGCCCAACTCGCTGCGTTGGCCCAACCTCTCTCTCTCCGTTGCATCGGCCCACCCGCACCGAACAGGCCCAGCGCCTCGCCTCGGCCCAACCGGGAGCAGCCCAACACACCGCCCTTTCCTCTCTCGCCGACGTCTTGGGCCCACCTGTCATCTTCCTCCCCTTTCCTTTCTCGCCGCGCCGAGCGACCGCCGGACGAGAGTCCGAGCGGGACTCTTGCTCCGCGCCTTCCTTCCCTCTTCCGCAAGCCCAGGACTCCATCCCTATATAAACCGCCGTCCTCGACGTCCGTAGCCCCAACAAGCCCTAGCCCTAGGCCTAGCCCGAGCTCGCGTAACGCCGCGGCAATCTGCAGACGCCGCCGCAAGCCGCTGCGCGCCAACGCCGCCTCGCCGTCGTTCCCGTCTACGCTACGAGCTCCGCACCAAGGTAAAGAGTTGATCTAGCCTACCTTAGGCCCTAGCCGCGCCCCAGAGCCCCGACGATTGCTCGCCGGAGTTGAGTCTCTGTGCCGCCCCGTCGCGCACCGTCCCCTACCCGACGCGCCGTCGCCCGAGCTGGCTCCTCTGCTTCGCCGCTTTGTCCTCCTGCTCGTGCGCCCTTTTCCCGCTCACTCTAGCTCCCGGAGCCGCGAGTCCGCGCCACTCCGGCGCTCCTCCCCCGCGTCCCGCGAGCGGCGCCGCCTGAGCCGTCACCGGAGTTGACCCGTCCCCTCTCCGATCTATTCCCTGCCGTTAGATCCAGATCCAACGGTCCAGAGCGGTCTGCGGTCCGGTCAATACCGGTCAGCGCGGAGGTTTGCAAAAGAGCCCCTAAGCTTTCCATTAATCAACCCGCGGTCCACTTTTCTTACAGATAGGTCCAGGTTTTTACGGTTTAGCCCTTGGAGTTTCAAATCTCTTTTATTTTAAACCCTTTTCATTAGTTTATGCATATCTTTTGCGTTTTAACTCCGTTTTGAGCGATTCTCGAACCAACGGGATCGTGACAATGTGTAGATTAATTCTAAAACCTTTTTAACCTCTGTTCATGATGTTTGATGTACTGTTTTAGTCAGTTAATGCTCATTACTTGTATGTGTGTAACGTGTAGCCGACGTTCCGTCCGAGTTTGTCGAGAATCCACCTTGGGAAGTTTCTGAGCAAGTTTTTGCTGAGGAAGGCAAGTATTCTTTGACCTATGTCCTATTTACTTTAATCACATGATCTAGAGCCTAATTTGAATGCTCAACCTAAGGATGACTAGCCACTTATTTTTCCTGCCAATATTTTCATCCTATGGGAGGGCTGTGATGTTTAATTTAATGCTATCGCTCAACAAATGTTACTCCTGTTGCAAATCTTGATTAATTAATGATGTAATTAATGATAAAAGCTTGGTTACTTGCAACATGGGGACTTGAGCATGTTTTTGTTAGTTTGCTCGAGTGCTTCACCCTAAGGATCGGTTCGCCGAGCGACCACCCAGGAAAACAGTACAACCACAAGGGGTGGAATGGGACGCCCTTGACTGATTAATTAGATGAACTAGAGTTTTGGCTTACTTTCCTGAAACATGGCGTATGAGGGGTCTGGGGGATATGGGACTTTGCCCTTTGCCAATGAGGTGCAGTTTGATCTGTCACCCTTTGGAACGGAACTCTCATATCTTTAGTTAACTGGAGTAACCTGTAACGAGTGGGCCATAACTCTAGGAATTCTTTGTAAAGGTCTCGTAATGAAACCCTGCCGATTCATCTAAGGTATGAATAAATGGGGCTTTGCAAACCTCGGGCATAATGGGAATCATGACTTGTGGGTAAAGTTGTACAACCTCTCGAGAGTGTTTAAAACTGATATATCAGCCGTGCTCACGGTTAAGAGCGGCCTGGACCCTCACAGATTAGAGTTTCAGCTTCAAAGTGAATGGCTCATGGTGATTATGGTAATGATGATGGATATGGTTATGGTTCATGCTTATCTTTCTAATATGTTTTACTGTCTTTACAATAAAGGGATGGGTTATGCTAATCATTGCTAGTAACTAAAACTTGACTAACTAAAAGCAATTGCTATGCCTGTCCACTATAAAGCCAGTCCACTTTTATCCTAAACGGAATACTTGCTGAGTGCGTTATGTACTCATTCTTGCTTGTTTTATACCCGTTGCATCCATTGCAACCGCTGCTCAGATCCAGAAGGAAGTTGTGGTGATCCTAACCAGGAGTTCTAGGACTACGACGAGTTCTAGGCTGGTGTGCCATCCGTCAGTTGCCTGTGGATCATGGTCGTCTTCCGCTGTCGTTTAGTTAACTCATTTTCGTTAAGATACTCGGTTTCGTTAAAGACATTTATGGTCTGTAATATTGGTTATTACTCTTAAGTTAAAGTACTCGTTGTGTTATTACTTTTGTTTATGCTGTGTATGTGGTTAAACTGATCCTGGCCCATACATGGTTAGCACTTGGTTTTGTTTCTAAAACTGGGTGTGACAAAAGTGGTATCAGAGCCGTGCTGACCGTAGGACGCAAGCCTAGAATAGAACTGGTCGTGATTAAGGATTTTGCTTACCTTTTCTTGCTTTCTCCATTCAAATACTTGCAATATATGCTATTTTGACATCCATACTTGTCTATTTTCAATTAAGATCTTCTATATCTACTTATCTATCCCATAATAGAACTGTTTCTCATGTTTGCTTACGATGTGGGCCTGCAGATGTTGACTTTCAAGCGCACTGCCCGCATGCGTGTTGGTGGACGAGGTTATGGCGGACCCAACAGGATCAGATTGCCTACCCCAACCCCACCTTCTCCACCGCCACGAGAGTGGGTAGACCTGACTGAGTCCGAGGAGGAGGACCCAGAGGAGCTTGTCCTTGAGCTGTCCGAAGATGAACCGGGAGAGGAGCCGCAGGAAGAACCCTTGGAGGTGCAGCCACCAGTACCCCCTTCGGCGCCGCCGCAGGAGCAACCCCAGGAGGAGCCAGAAGATCCAGCTGTTGACCCTGAAGACCCAGAACAAGATCCAGATGATGGTAACGCGCCCCCATCGGACGATGTTGAGGACGACGATGAAGCTGGACCCGTGGTCACCACCACCCACCGCTGGTTCGACTACCCGCTGCCTGTTCCTCGGATGTTGAGAGAGACGCTGGAGATGCTCCACTACGATCAGTTCTGGATCACCTATGTGGGGACTCGCTATCGCCATCCCGTCCTACATGATGATTGGGACATGATAGTGGAGATCAGCATCCCGGATGAGTTTGGATCCCGCCGGAACATCCACGTCAGGCACGCACCTACTCGCCGCAACAGCCATGAAGCCGCCATCAGTGATGCTGCCAGAGAGGCCTTGACGACGTTGTGCCACGCACACCGTGAAGATATGGCCATCACTTCACGCCGGTACTACCCCTGCCGTTCGGTCGAAAGACTTGATGCATGGATCGCCAACCCGGGGGCAGAACAGAACCCACGCCTGGAGTCTACTATTGAGTACCTCGCTACCCTCAACACCGACTACAACGCCGCCTTGGACGAGTTGGACATGGTGAGGTACGAGAACCGGAAGCTTCGAGCATGGGTTGCACATGGCGTTGAGCCCGCGGAAGAAGAACCTGTAGAAGACCCTGCTGATGCTCCGCGCAGGAAGAAGGCCCGCTACAATGATCCAGAAGCTAGGACCTATATACGGCATGATGAGGACTAGGATGTTATCCCTTTTGTAAGAGGTTCTACTAGTATCGATTAGTTAGTTCGATTAGGCTTAGAACGATCAACAGTGTGCTCGTTTGCTTATGATTGTGTTTTATGGATGATTTGGTTCTTTGTAATGAGTGCTTAAGTTGTGGGGTGATGTCCACAACTTAGTCTTTTGGTTGGATGCTTAATAAGTTTAATAAAGTTAGTTAGTTTGGGAAAGCCCTGCTCTATCCATATATGCGTTCAGATCTTTATCTCATCTGTCTTGGTTACTAATGTTGAATGAGATATATGGTCGGAAATAAGTACTAATGGTATGTTTGGTCCATCAGATGAGTACAGGACGTGGACGTGGTCGTGGCCGTGGAGGTAGAGGAGGTCGCGGAGACGGGGGACTCCCAAATCCACCACCGCCAATGACTATGGAACAACTGATCATGAACCAGACCCAAGTGATACAAGCTCTTGGTCAAGCAGTGGCAGCCATGCACCAGGCGCAGCAGCAACCACCCCCGCCACCACCGCCTCAACCGCGAGACAGACGCGCAGAATTTATGAAGGGACACCCACCTGTGTTCACCCACTCTGCCGATCCTATGGATGCAGAAGACTGGCTCCGCGCAATAGAACGGGAGTTGGACGTCGCTCAGTGCACCGACCAGGAGAAAGTCCTCTACGGCCCTCACCAGTTACGGGGTGCCGCTCAACAATGGTG
The DNA here is from genome assembly GCA_022530915.1 of Paspalum notatum. Classification (NCBI taxonomy): domain Eukaryota; kingdom Viridiplantae; phylum Streptophyta; class Magnoliopsida; order Poales; family Poaceae; genus Paspalum; species Paspalum notatum. The sequence goes on from CM039683.1 coordinate 8,298,594, forward strand.
GGAATCGTACCGCTTGGCTCATAACAACCCCAACACCATTACCTGGCAGGAGTTCACCGAGAGGTTCAGAGCGCATCATGTTCCAGCTGGTGTGATGTCACTGAAGAAAGAAGAGTTCCTGGCACTCACCCAGGGCACCATGACCGTCAGTGAGTATCGAGACAAGTTCCTACAGCTGTCCCGCTACTGTACAGAGGAGGTTAACACCGACCCCAAGAAGCAGTACCGTTTCCTCAAAGGCTTGGTCGATCCACTCAGGTACCAGCTTATGAACCATACCTTTCCTAACTGCCAGCACCTGATAGACCGAGCTATCATGACGGAGAATACTCGTCGCGAGATGGAGGAAAAGAAGCGCAAACAGAAGGCACAACAATCTAGCAGTAACAACCGCCCGCGGTTTTCTGGGTCACAGAATTTTCAGAACCGTCCTACACAGAACTCCGGACAGCAGCAGCCCCAGTTCCAGCGCTACAACAATAATGGCAACTATCAGCGCCCGAACTATCAGTCTCAGCAGAACAATCCCCAAATGCAGCGCTCAAACAATCAAGCTCCCCGCCAACCAACTCCTACCAGTACCCCAGTGAAGACAGGCACGCCAGTACCATCGGGAAGTGCAAATTGCTTCAAATGCGGAGGAACAGGTCACTGGTCTAAGCAATGCCCATATAGAGGGACGCCGCAGCAGACACCGCAACCGAGTTCGAAGACGGGCACTCCCAACCAAGCTTCCAGCCATGCCAAGATCAACCACATCACCGCGGAGGCTGCCCAGGAAGGTCCTAATGCTGTCGTAGGTACGTTCCTGGTCAACTCCCAACCCGCCTTAGTACTATTTGATACTGGTGCTACGCATTCCTTCGTTACTGCTCAGCATGTAGAGAGGTATAATTTGCCTATGATAAAGATGGTAAAAACAATGCTAGTTAGTTCACCTGGGGGAAACATGCGATCCGAGTTCGCTTGTGATGATGCATCCATTAAAATAAGGGGGGGTAGATTTTCCAGCGTCGTTAATAGTTATGAAAGCACAAGGAGTAGATGTCATCCTGGGTATGAATTGGCTGCAAAGATACAACGGAATAATCATGTGTGCCGAGAGGAAGTTAATTCTGACTACGCCAGCTGGAGAACGCATTGAAGTTCCAATTCCAGTGCCACAATCAGAAGTTAATGCTATGGATGCTACAGCCCTGGAGAATATCAGAGTAGTATCAGAATTTCCGGATGTCTTTCCAGATTCATTGCCAGGTATGCCGCCTGAACGTGATATTGAATTTTCTATTGAACTAGTACCTGGAACTGCACCTATATATAAGAAGGCATATAGAATATCTGGTGTTGAACTAGTTGAAGTTAAGAAACAAATAGATGAGTTACTAGAAAAGGGATTTATTCGTAAAAGTACTTCCCCTTGGGCTTCGCCAGTATTGCTTACCGAGAAGAAGGATGGTTCACTAAGAATGTGCGTCGATTATAGAGGCCTTAATGCAGTTACAGTAAAGAATAAATATCCTTTGCCTAGGATTGAAGATTTGTTTGATCAACTCAAAGGTGCCTGTGTATTCTCCAAAATTGACTTACGATCTGGATATCATCAACTAAGAATCAGACCTTCAGATATACCAAAGACGGCGTTCATTAGTCGTTATGGGTTATATGAATATACAGTTATGTCTTTTGGTTTGACCAATGCCCCAGCCTTCTTTATGTACATGATGAATAGTGTGTTTATGGAATATCTTGATAAGTTTGTTGTGATATTTATCGATGACATTCTGATTTATTCCAAAACTGAAGAGGAACACGAAGAGCATCTAAGATTAGTGTTGCAGAAGCTTAGAGAGCATAAACTTTATGCGAAGTTTAGCAAGTGTGATTTCTGGATTGAGGAGGTGAAATTTCTAGGTCATGTCATATCCAATGGAGGAATTGCCGTTGACCAAAGTAAGGTATCTGAAGTGCAGAACTGGAAGATCCCAGAGGATGTGAAAGGCATCAGGAGTTTTCTCGGATTAGCTGGTTACTATCGGCGTTTCATTGAGGGGTTTTCCAAGATTGCTAAACCAATGACAGCTTTGTTAGAGAAGAATATTAAATTTCAGTGGACGTCGGCTTGTCAGAAAGCCTTCGAGGAGTTGAAAAAGAGGTTAACCACAGCGCCAGTGCTAACTTTTCCAGATATGCATAAGCCTTTTTCAGTATATTGTGATGCTTCACGGCTAGGTTTAGGATGTGTTCTTATGCAGGAAGGCAGGGTTATTGCCTATGCTTCTAGACAACTGAGGGATCATGAGAAGAATTACCCAACTCATGATTTGGAGTTAGCCGCAGTGGTGCATGCATTAAAAGTATGGAGGCATTACTTATTCGGACAGAAGTGTGATATTTATACTGATCACAAGAGCTTAAAGTATATATTTACCCAGACTGAGTTGAATATGCGGCAAAGACGATGGTTAGAATTAATCAAGGATTATGATCTGGAGATACATTACCATCCTGGCAAGGCAAATGTAGTAGCAGATGCTTTGAGCAGGAAGAGTCAGATCAGTTTGTTGAGGGCAAGAGAGTTGCCGGATGAGTTAGCCATAGAATTCGACCGACTAAGTTTGGGTTTTCTTAATAAGACAGAAGGCACCGTCTCCATGGAGTTTGAACCTACATTGGAACAAGAAATCAGGAAGGGACAACTTAATGATGAGAAGATCAAGGAAGTAAAAGAGTTGATCAAGTTAGACAAGGCACCGGGATTTCGAGTGGATGCCGACGGCACGGTATGGCATGGGGATAGGATTTGCGTTCCCAACATAAAGTCTATACGGGATTTAATTCTGAAGGAAGCACATGAGACAGCTTACTCTATCCATCCTGGAAGTGAAAAGATGTATCAAGATCTGAAGCAAAAATTTTGGTGGTACGGTATGAAACGTGAAGTAGCAGAATATGTAGCTTTGTGTGACGTTTGTCAGAGGGTGAAAGCTGAGCATAAAAAACCCGCTGGATTGTTACAGCCACTCAAGATTCCAGAGTGGAAGTGGGAGGAAATTGGTATGGATTTTACAGAAGTAGAAAGAAAAGAATAGATTTTTTAGAGAGCTCTGCAGGGCACATATTAGATCAAAAAGGGATGATGGACATAGCTCTAGATTTCTACAAAAAAAACTTTTTGCGAAAGAAGAGAGGGGTAATATTAATCTTAGTGAAGATTTTTGGGAAGCCTCCTAGAAAGTAACAGAGGAAGAAAATAATATGTTAGATGCTCCTTTCTCAGAAGCTGAGATTAAGGAAGCTATCTTTAGCTGCTATCCAGAGGGTGCCCCGGGACCTGATGGGCTATCTTTTCTTTTTTACCAAAAGTTTTGGGAGATAATCAAAAGTGATATCATGGCCATGTTTACAGATTTTTGTCAAGGTACTTTAGATATCCAAAGACTAAATTTTGCTCTAGTAACCTTGGTTCCTAAAGTGAGTGAGGCTTGTAATATGAAACAGTTTAGGCCAATTAGTTTAATAAATTGCAGTTTAAAAATGTTTTCAAAGCTCTTAGCTAATAGATTAGGCAAAGTAGCACAAAGGTTAGTGGCTACTAACCAGAGTGCCTTTATAAATGGGAGATACATTTTAGAGAGTGTTGTTGTGGCTAATGAGATAGTTCATAGTCTGCATAGGAAAAAGGAAAAAGGAGTTATTATTAAGCTAGACTATGAGAAGGCATACGATAGGGTTAGCTGGGAATTCCTATTTGAAGTTCTAAACAGTAGAGACTTTTCCCCCAATTGGATACATTGGATTAAATGCTTAGTAGTAGGTGGTTCTGTAGGAATCTTAGTGAATGGTGAGGAAACCCCATACTTTAAACCTAGTAAGGGTCTGAGACAAGGTGATCCTTTGTCTCCTCTCCTCTTTAACTTAGTTGGGGATGCTTTCACAAGGATTTTAGACAGGGCTGCTAACAAGTGTCTAGTACAAGGCGTTTTGCAAGATTTTAGACCTGGAGGGATCCTCTCCCTTTAGTATGCTGATGACATAATATTATTCTCTACTGTTGATAAATCTCATCTGTGGAACCTGAAAAACTCCATCATGTGGTTTGAACAGCTATCTGGCATGAGAGTAAATTTCCACAAGAGTGAGATTCTAACTATTAATTTGGAGGAAGAGGAATCTAAGGAGATCTGTAGTATTTTCAACTGCCCTGCTGGGTCCTTTCCGTTAAAGTATTTGGGTGCACCTTTACATTTTGAGAAACTTACTAGAGAAGAGCTTCAGCCTTTTGTAGACAAACTTCTCCATAGGATTCAAGGTTGGAGGGGGAAACTCTTATCTTTAGCTGCTAGAGCCTTGCTGATCAAAACATGTTTAGCTAGCATTCCTACTTATTTACTCTCTTTCATTAAGTTCCCTAAATGGGCCATTGAAACCCTAAATACTCATATGAGCAATTATCTCTGGAATGATATAGAAGGTGCTCACAAATACCATTTGGCAAACTGGGAGTTAGTTTCCCTCCACAAAGATTATGGTGGTCTAGGGCTCCCTAATTTGAGGGATTTGAATATTTGTCTACTAGCTTCCTGGTTGAAAAGATATGAGAAAGACAAAAATAAACTCTGGAGAGAGCTTATTGACTACAAATATAAGGCAAATAAGCCTAACATTTTCCAAGCCAATAGTGTAGGTAGCTCGGTGTTCTTCAAAGGTTTTATGAGTGCTGTACATGCAACCAAAATGGGATACAGATGGATTATTGGAAATGGAAAAAGAGTTAGGTTTTGGGAAGATAATTGGCTGGGCTCCTCAAGTCTTGCAATCCAGTATTGGACCTTATATAGATATGTCAATGAGAAAAATCAGTCTATAGCTGACTTGTGGGATGGTGTTAATTTGAAATGTACTTTTAGGAGAATGGGTGATGTTAACCTGATGGTGCTCTAGGAGGAAATCTGTCAACTTGCATCCACAATTAGTTTTAATGAGGAAGATGATGCATTAGTTTGGACCTTTACCTCAAAAGGGGTATATAGTGTGCAGTCCTTATATAAAGTGGTAAATTTTAGAGGAGTTCAGATTGTTTTTGTCTGTGCCATCTGGGACCTCAAAATTCCTCCTAGAGTACAATATCATCTTTGGCTTATGAGTAAAAATAGGCTATTAACCCGTGATAGTCTGAATAAGAGAAAGAAAGTGGAGGACCTCACCTGTCTCCTCTGTGAAGAACAGGAGACCGTGCACCACCTTTTTTTTGATTGTGTAGTTGTTAAACAGTTATGGTCTGTGTTGGCTAATATCTTTCATACACAAAGTTTGGACTCTCTAGAGGATTCTATATGGGTAGTAGTGGACAGATTAACCAAAGTTGCTCACTTTATTCCTGTCAAGACCACTTATTCGGGAGCCAAGTTAGCTGAATTGTATATGTCCAGAATTGTGTGTTTGCATGGGGTACCAAAGAAGATTGTGTCTGATCGTGGAACTCAGTTTACATCTCACTTTTGGAAACGGTTGCATGAGTCAATGGGCCCTAAATTAAATTTTAGTTCAGCATATCATCCACAGACCGATGGACAGACAGAAAGAACCAACCAGATATTAGAAGATATGTTGAGAGCTTGCGCAATACAATATGGTACTAGCTGGGATAAAAGTTTGTCGTATGCCGAATTTTCTTATAACAATAGTTATCAGGCTAGTATCAAGATGTCACCTTTTCAGGCTTTGTATGGCAGATGGTGCAGGACTCCCTTGCATTGGGATCAACCTGGGGAGAAGCAGTTGTTTGGTCCTGGAATCATAGAAGACGCCGAACGACAAGTACGAATGATTCGGGAGAATTTGAGGATTGCTCAAACCAGGCAGAAGAGTTATGCGGATAACCGTCGAAGGGATTTGGATTTTGCAGTACGAGATTATGTGTACTTGAAAGTATCACCTATTCGTGGTCTACGCCGATTCAAAGTGAAAGGGAAATTAGCACCACGATATATTGGGCCTTTTAAAATAATTGACCGTAAGGGAGAGGTTGCATATCAACTAGAATTGCCTGACAAATTATCAGGGGTACACAATGTGTTCCATATATCCCAATTGAAGAAGTGTTTGCGAGTACCTGAAGAGCAGTTGCAGGAAGATGAACTTAATGTGTAGGATGATTTGACCTATACCGAGTATCCAGTCCAAATTTTGGAAACGGCAGAGAGAACTACCAGAAACAGGGTAATAAAGATGTGCAAAGTTAACTCGAGCCACCATACGGCAGAGGAGGCCACCTGGGAAAGAGAGGATGACCTCAGAGCAGATTACCCGGAACTCTTTGCTAGCCAATCCTAAAATCTCGGGACGAGATTTCTTTAAGGGGGGTAGGTTTGTAACACCCTAATTTTTTGCTACATGAAAATCTATTGCAAAACAAATAATTAAATTCATTTGTTCATGTGCATGACATCATGATTTTATTTTGTTTTCAAATTAACCAACTAAAATAAAACATAGGAACAAATTGTTTGAGCCTACATGCCGTTGTATATTTTTATTGGGTGATTTGCAGTGTTTGAATTTGAATCCAAATTCATTTAAACCTTTCCAATATTTATTTTTCTACAAAACCCCAAATGGAAAAGTTTCCTTTTTCCTTTTTCTTTTTCTCTTCGGATTTGGCCCGAATCGCCAAACCGGCCCACTCCCTTTTTCCTTTCCCCGCCGGCCCAACTCGCTGCATTGGCCCAACCTCTCTCTCTCCGTTGCATCGGCCCACCCGCACCGAACAGGCCCAGCGCCTCGCCTCGGCCCAACCGGGAGCAGCCCAACACATCGCCCTTTCCTCTCTCGCCGACGTCCTGGGCCCACCTGTCATCTTCCTCCCCTTTCCTTTCTCGCCGCGCCGAGCGACCGCCGGACGAGAGTCCGAGCGGGACTCTTACTCCGCGCCTTCCTTCCCTCTTCCGCAAGCCCAGGACTCCATCCCTATATAAACCGCCGTCCTCGACGTCCGTAGCCCCAACAAGCCCTAGCCCTAGGCCTAGCCCGAGCTCGCGTAACGCCGCGGCAATCTGCAGACGCCGCCGCAAGCCGCTGCGCGCCAACGCCGCCTCGCCGTCGTTCCCGTCTACGCTATGAGCTCCGCACCGAGGTAAAGAGTTGATCTAGCCTACCTTAGGCCCTAGCCGCGCCCCAGAGCCCCGACGATTGCTCGCCGGAGTTGAGTCTCTGTGCCGCCCCGTCGCGCACCGTCCCCTACCCGACGCGCCGTCACCCGAGCTGCCTCCTCTGCTTCGCCGTTTTGTCCTCTTGCTCGTGCGCCCTTTTCCCGCTCACTCTAGCTCCCGGAGCCGCGAGTCCGCGCCACTCCGGCGCTCCTCCGCCGCGTCCAGCGAGCGGCGCCGCCTGAGCCGTCGCCGGAGTTGACCCGTCCCCTCTCCGATCTATTCCCTGCCGTTAGATCCAGATCCAACGGTCCAGAGCGGTCTGCGGTCCGGTCAATACCGGTCAGCGCGGAGGTTTGCAAAAGAGCCCCTAAGCTTTCCATTAATCAACCCGCGGTCCACTTTTCTTACAGATAGGTCCAGGTTTTTACGGTTTAGCCCTTGGAGTTTCAAATCTCTTTTATTTTAAACCCTTTTCATTAGTTTATGCATATGTTTTGCGTTTTAACTCCGTTTTGAGCGATTCTCGAACCAACGGGATCGTGACAATGTGTAGATTAATTCTAAAACCTTTTTAACCTCTGTTCATGATGTTTGATGTACTGTTTTAGTCAGTTAATGCTCATTACTTGTATGTGTGTAACGTGTAGCCGACGTTCCGTCCGAGTTTGTCGAGAATCCATCTTGGGAAGTTCCTGAGCAAGTTTTTGCTGAGGAAGGCAAGTATTCTTTGACCTATGTCCTATTTACTTTAATCACAAGATCTAGAGCCTAATTTGAATGCTCAACCTAAGGATGACTAGCCACTTATTTTTCCTGTCAATATTTTCATCCTATGGGAGGGCTGTGATGTTTAATTTAATGCTATCGCTCAACAAATGTTACTCCTATTGCAAATCTTGATTAATTAATGATGTAATTAATGATAAAAGCTTGGTTACTTGCAACATGGGGACTTGAGCATGTTTTTGTTAGTTTGCTCGAGTGCTTCACCCTAAGGATCGGTTCGCCGAGCGACCACCCAGGAAAACAGTACAACCACAAGGGGTGGAATGGGACGCCCTTGACTGATTAATTAGATGAACTAGAGTTTTGGCTTACTTTCCTGAAACATTGCGTATGAGGGGTCTGGGGGATATGGGACTTTGCCCTTTGCCAATGAGGTGCAGTTTGATCTGTCACCCTTTGGAACGGAACTCTCATATCTTTAGTTAACTGGAGTAACCTGTAACGAGTGGGCCATAACTCTAGGAATTCTTTGTAAAGGTCTCGTAATGAAACCCTGCCGATTCATCTAAGGTATGAATAAATGGGGCTTTGCAAACCTCGGGCATAATGGGAATCATGACTTGTGGGTAAAGTTGTACAACCTCTCGAGAGTGTTTAAAACTGATATATCAGCCGTGCTCACGGTTAAGAGTGGCCTGGACCCTCACAGATTAGAGTTTCAGCTTCAAAGTGAATGGCTCATGGTGATTATGGTAATGATGATGGATATGGTTATGGTTCATGCTTATCTTTCTAATATGTTTTACTGTCTTTACAATAAAGGGATGGGTTATGCTAATCATTGCTAGTAACTAAAACTTGACTAACTAAAAGCAATTGCTATGCCTGTCCACTATAAAGCCAGTCCACTTTTATCCTAAACGGAATACTTGCTGAGTGCGTTATGTACTCATTCTTGCTTGTTTTATACCCGTTGCATCCATTGCAACCGCTGCTCAGATCCAGAAGGAAGTTGTGGTGATCCTCACCAGGAGTTCCAGGACTACGACGAGTTCTAGGCTGGTGTGCCATCCGTCAGTTGCCTGTGGATCATGGTCGTCTTCCGCTGTCGTTTAGTTAACTCATTTTCGTTAAGATACTCGGTTTCGTTAAAGACATTTATGGTCTGTAATATTGGTTATTACTCTTAAGTTAAAGTACTGGTTGTGTTATTACTTTTGTTTATGCTGTGTATGTGGTTAAACTGATCCTGGCCCATACATGGTTAGCACTTGGTTTTGTTTCTAAAACTGGGTGTGACATGGATGGATCAAAACCTGTATTAAATTAAGTTTCTCCCATCGGCTTACATATATGGAAACGCATTATATTCATTGGTTCCTATTTACTAGCGTGTACAAGTTTTTGGATTAGGAAAAAGTTTAATTTTCACCCTCTTAGGCCTAGACAAACTAAGTCATGGTCCGCTGGTATCATCTCTCAGCCAAGTGCGGAAGCGCGGGCTGAAGTGGTGGAAGACGAGGGCATGTAAGTTGGGCCAAAACAACTTTGGTGATGCATATTTTTAAGGTTTCATTCCTATGGTGTGGTTTCCTCATTCATCTTACCAACATGTTCAACAAACCCCGATTCCAAGTCCCACAACAAATGATACGATAACAACAATGGATGGACCAAAACCTAAATTTAATTATGTTTCTCCCATCGGCGTACATTTTTGGAAATGCATTATTTTCATTGGTTCCACCTTACTAGCGTGCACAAGTTTTTGGATTAGGAAAAAGGTTAATTTTGGCGCTCTTCAGTCTAGGCAAACTAAGTCATGGGGCGCTGGTTTCGTATCACGGCCTGATACCGTAGTGTGGGCTCAAGTGGAAGAAGAGGAGGGCATGTAAGTTGGGCCAAAACAACTTTGGTGATGCATATTTTTGAGGTTTCGTTCCAATGGAGTGGTTTCCTGATTCATCCTGCAAACAAGTCCAACAACCCTCGATTCCGAGTCCCACAACAATTGATATGTTAACAACAGTGGATGGATCAAAACCTGTATTGAATTAAGTTTCTCGCATCGGCCCACATATATGGAAAAGCATTATATTCATTGGTTCTTATTTAGCAGCATGTACAAGTTTTCGGATTAGGAAAAAGTTCAACTTTCGCCCTCTTAGGTCTAGGCAAACTAAGTCATAGTGTGATGTTTCACCTCTCAGCCTAGTGCGGAAGCGCTAGCTGAAGTGGCAGAAGAGGAGGGCATGTAAGTTGGACCAAAACAACTTTGGTGATGCATATTTTTAAGGTTTCGTTCTTATGGTGTGGTTTCCTCATTCATCTTACCAACAAGTCCAACAAACCTCGGTTCCGAGTCCCACAACAAATGACACGTTAACAACAATGGATGGACCAAAATCTATATTTAATTAAGTTTCTCCCATCGTCCTACACATTTGGAAAAGCGTTATATTTATTGGTTCCACCTTACTAGCATGTACAAGTTTTTGGATTCAGAAAAAGTAAGATTTTTGCCCTCTTGAGGCTAGGCGAACTGAGTCATGGTGCATTGGTTTCGTCTCTCGGCCAGGTGCGAAAGCGCGGGCTCAAGTGGCAGAAGAGGAGGGCATGTAAGTTGGGCCAAAACAACTTTGCTGATGCATATTTTTGAGGTTTCATTCCTATCATTCATCTTACAAACCAGTCCAACAACCCTTGATTCCAAGCCCCAGAACAATTGGTATGTTAACAACAGTGGATGGATCAAAACCTGTATTGAATTAAGTTTCTCCCATCGGCTTACATATATGGAAACGCATTATATTCATTGGTTCCTACTTACTAGAGTGTACAAGTTTTTGGATTAGGAAAAAGTTTAATTTTCACCCTCTTAGGCCTAGACAAACTAACTCATGGTCCGCTGGTATCATCTCTTAGCCAACTGCGGAAGCGCGGGCTGAAGTGGTGGAAGACGAGGGCATGTAAGTTGGGCCAAAACAACTTTGGTGATGCATATTTTTAAGGTTTCATTCCTATGGTATGGTTTCCTCATTCATCTTACCAACATGTCCAACAAACCCTGATTCCAAGTCCCACAACAAATGATACGTTAACAACAATGGATGGACCAAAACCTATATTTAATTATGTTTCTCCCATCGTCCTACATATTTGGAAATGCAGTATGTTCATTGGGTCCTCCTTACTAGCGTGTACATGTTTTTGGATTAGGAAAAAGGTTAATTTTTGCCCTCTTTAGTCTAGGCAAACTGAGTCATGCTGCGCTGGTTTAATATCTCGGCCTGGTGCGGAAGTGCGGGCTCAAGTGGCAGAAGAGGAGGGCATGTAAGTTGGGCCAAAACAACTTTGGTGATGCATAGTTTTGAGGTTTCGTTCCTATCATTCATCCTACAAACCAGTCCAACAACCCTTGATTCCGAGCCCCAGAACAATTGGTATGTTAACAACAGTGGATGGATCAAAACCTGCATTGAATTAAGTTTCTCCCATCGGCTTACATATATGGAAATGCATTATATTCATTGGTTCCTATTTACTAGCGTGTACAAGTTTTTGGATTAGGAAAAAGTTTAATTTTCACCCTCTTAGGCCTAGACAAACTAAGTCATGGTCCGCTGGTATCATCTCTCAGCCAAGTGCGGAAGCGCGGGCTGAAGTGGTGGAAGACGAGGGCATGTAAGTTGGGCCAAAACAACTTTGGTGATGCATATTTTTAAGGTTTCATTCCTATGGTGTGGTTTCCTCATTCATCTTACCAACATGTTCAACAAACCCCGATTCCAAGTCCCACAACAAATGATACGATAACAACAATGGATGGACCAAAACCTAAATTTAATTATGTTTCTCCCATCGGCGTACATTTTTGGAAATGCATTATTTTCATTGGTTCCACCTTACTAGCGTGCACAAGTTTTTGGATTAGGAAAAAGGTTAATTTTGGCGCTCTTCAGTCTAGGCAAACTAAGTCATGGGGCGCTGGTTTCGTATCACGGCCTGATGCCGTAGCGTGGGCTCAAGTGGAAGAAGAGGAGGGCATGTAAGTTGGGCCAAAACAACTTTCGTGATGCATATTTTTGAGGTTTCGTTCCAATGGAGTGGTTTCCTGATTCATCCTGCAAACAAGTCCAACAACCCTCGATTCCGAGTCCCACAACAATTGATATGTTAACAACAGTGGATGGATCAAAACGTGTATTGAATTAAGTTTCTCGCATCGGCCCACATATATGGAAAAGCATTATATTCATTGGTTCTTATTTAGCAGCATGTACAAGTTTTCGGATTAGGAAAAAGTTCAACTTTCGCCCTCTTAGGTCTAGGCAAACTAAGTCATAGTGTGATGTTTCACCTCTCAGCCTAGTGCGGAAGCGCTAGCTGAAGTGGCAGAAGAGGAGGGCATGTAAGTTGGACCAAAACAACTTTGGTGATGCATATTTTTAAGGTTTCGTTCTTATGGTGTGGTTTCCTCATTCATCTTACCAATAAGTCCAACAAACCTCGGTTCTGAGTCCCACAACAAATGACACGTTAACAACAATGGATGGACCAAAATCTATATTTAATTAAGTTTCTCCCATCGTCCTACACATTTGGAAAAGCGTTATATTTATTGGTTCCACATTACTAGCATGTACAAGTTTTTGGATTCAGAAAAAGTAAGATTTTTGCCCTCTTGAGGCTAGGCGAACTGAGTCATGGTGCATTGGTTTCGTCTCTCAGCCAGGTGCGAAAGCGCGGGCTCAAGTGGCAGAAGAGGAGGGCATGTAAGTTGGGCCAAAACAACTTTGCTGATGCATATTTTTGAGGTTTCATTCCTATCATTCATCTTACAAACCAGTCCAACAACCCTTGATTCCGAGCCCCAGAACAATTGGTATGTTAACAACAGTGGATGGATCAAAACCTGTATTGAATTAAGTTTCTCCCATCGGCTTACATATATGGAAACGCATAATATTCATTGGTTCCTACTTACTAGAGTGTACAAGTTTTTGGATTAGGAAAAAGTTTAATTTTCACCCTCTTAGGCCTAGACAAACTAACTCATGGTCCGCTGGTATCATCTCTCAGCCAACCGCGGAAGCGCGGGCTGAAGTGGTGGAAGACGAGGGCATGTAAGTTGGGCCAAAACAACTTTGGTGATGCATATTTTTAAGGTTTCATTCCTATGGTATGGTTTCCTCATTCATCTTACCAACATGTCCAACAAACCCTGATTCCAAGTCCCACAACAAATGATACGTTAACAACAATGGATGGACCAAAACCTATATTTAATTATGTTTCTCCCATCGTCCTACATATTTGGAAATGCAGTATGTTCATTGGGTCCTCCTTACTAGCGTGTACATGTTTTTGGATTAGGAAAAAGGTTAATTTTCGCCCTCTTTAGTCTAGGCAAACTGAGTCATGCTGCGCTGGTTTAATATCTCGGCCTGGTGCGGAAGTGCGGGCTCAAGTGGCAGAAGAGGAGGGCATGTAAGTTGGGCCAAAACAACTTTGGTGATGCATAGTTTTAGGTTTCGTTTGTATGGTGTGGTTTCCTCATTCATCTTACAAACAAGTCCGGCAATCCTTGATTCCGAGTCCCACAACTATTGATATGTTAACAACAGTGGATGGATCAAAACATGTATTGAATTAAGTTTCTCGCATCGGCATACATATATGGAAAAGCATTTTATTCATTGGTTCTTATTTAGCCGCGTGTACAAGTTTTCGGCTTAGGAAAAAGTTCAAATTTCTTCCTCTTAGGTCTAGGCAAACTAAGTCATATTGTGCTGTTTCATCTCTCAACCTAGTGCGGAAGCGCTAGCAGAAGTGGCAGAAGAGGAGGGCATGTAAGTTGGGCCAAAATAACTTTGGTGATGCATATTTTTAAGGTTTCGTTCTTATGGTGTGATTTCCTCATTCATCTTACCTCATAATTAATATCCCTACATGCAAAAGTCTTGCCATGGCATTTTTCCTGTTTCCTTTGTGTGCACGTACATCTCAACATTGTCACCTCTCTCGAGAACTCCTATTATTGCAAATAAAACCGTTTCCACTCAGGTTCAAGATCTAAACTCACGGTACCGTTCAGCCATCGTTTTATCAATAATTATATTTCTGAGCAGAGACAATGCATACACACATGATGATTACATTCGGTGGCCAAGTATTTATTTTATACTAAGGGCCTCGGGCCTCCTTCGAGCGCAAGATTAAAAAAAACATACAGAAATTTGGCAGAATAAAAACATAGAATCAGGAAAGAATCATGTGTACCAAAGAGGGCAAGAGATTATACTTGGTGCTGAGTTAAGTGTAGCTAAATATAGGCTCTGGTGACCGGATCTCTAGAAAATAGTAGAAACAATCATCCCACAAGTCAGCTACAGACTGATTTTTCTCATTGACATATCTATATAAGCTCCAATACTGGATTGCTAGACTTGAGGAGCCCAGCCAATTATCTTTCCAAAACCTAACTCTTTTTCCATTTCCAATAATCCATCTGTATCCCATTTTGGTTGCATGCACAGCACTCATAAAACCTTTGAAGAACACCGAGCTACCTACACTATTGGCTTGGAAAATGTTAGGCTTATTTGTCTTATATTTGTAGTCAAAAAGCTCTCTCCAAAGTTTATTTTTGTCTTTCTCATATCTTTTCAACCAGGAAGCTAGTAGACAAATATTCAAATCCCTCAAATTAGGGAGCCCTAGACCACCATAATCTTTGTGGAGGGAAACTAACTCCCGGTTTGCCAAATGGTATTTGTGAGCACATTCTATATCATTCCAGAGATAATTGCTCATATGAGTATTTAGGGTTTCAATGGCCCATTTAGGGAACTTAATGAAAGAGAGTAAATAAGTAGGAATGCTAGCTAAACATGTTTTGATCAGCAAGGCTCTAGCAGCTAAAGATAAGAGTTTCCCCCTCCAACCTTGAATCCTATGGAGAAGTTTGTCTACTAAAGACTGAAGCTCTTCTCTAGTAAGTTTCTCAAAATGTAAATGTGCACCCAAATACTTTAACGGAAAGGACCCAGCAGGGCAGTTGAAAATACTACAGATCTCCTTAGATTCCTCTTCCTCCAAATTCATAGTTAGAATCTCACTCTTGTGGAAATTTACTCTCATGCTAGATAGCTGTTCAAACCACATGATGGAGTGTTTCAGGTTCCACAGATGAGATTTATCAACACTAGAGAATAATATTGTGTCATCAGCATACTAAAGGGAGAGGATCCCTCCAGGTCTAAAATCTTGCAAAACGCCTTGTACTAGACACTTGTTAGCAGCCCTGTCTAAAATCCTTGTGAAAGCATCCCCAACTAAGTTAAAGAGGAGAGGAGACAAAGGATCACCTTGTCTCAGACCCTTACTAGGTTTAAAGTATGGGGTTTCCTCACCATTCACTAAGATTCCTACAGAACCACCTACTACTAAGCATTTAATCCAATGTATCCAATTGGGGGAAAAGCCTCTAGTGTTTAGAACTTCAAATAGGAATTCCCAGCTAACCCTATCGTATGCCTTCTCATAGTCTAGCTTAATAATAACTCCTTTTTCGAACTATCTCATTAGCCAAAACACTCTCTAAAATGTATCTCCCTTTTTTAAAGGCACTCTGGTTAGTAGCCACTAACCTTTGTGCTACTTTGCCTAATCTATTGGTTAAGAGCTTTGAAAACATTTTTAAACTGCAATTTATTAAACTAATTGGCCTAAACTGTTTCATATTACAAGCCTTACTCACTTTAGGAACCAAGGTTACTAGAGCAAAATTTAGTCTTTGTATATCTAAAGTACCTTGAGAAAAATCTGTAAACATGGCCATGATATCGCTTTTGATTATCTCCCAAAACTTTTGGTAAAAAAGAAAAGATAGCCCATCAGGTCCCGGGGCACCCTCTGGATAGCAGCTAAAGATAGCTTCCGTAATCTCAACTTCTGAGGAAGGAGCATCTAACATATTACTTTCTTCCTCTGTTACTTTCTGGGAGGCTTCCCAAAAATCTTCACTAAGATTAATATTACCCCTCTCTTCTTTCACAAAAAGTTTTTTTGTAGAATTCTAGAGCTATGTCCATCATCCCTTTTTGATCTGATATGTGCCCTGCAGAGCTCTCTAAAAAATCTATTCTTTCCTTTCTACTTCTGTAATTAGCCACCACATGAAAATATGTTGTGTTTCTATCTCCTTCTAGAATCTCTCTTTCCCTGGACCTCTTTCTAATCCTAATCTCATCCATCCTCCAGAATTTATCTAGTTCTTTTTCTATATGTTTATATCTACTCCACTCATCTGCATCTAAGTCTCCTTCTTCTAAAGCCTGATCTAGTTTACCATATTCCTGGGATAACATAGTTTTGTTGTTGCTTAGCAAGGCCACTTGGTTAGCTGCCCACCCCCTTACCAGTCTACGAAAAGACCTAACTCTGAACTGCCAAACATCAATGCTCCTATTTTCAGAACATGGTAGTGTCCATGCCTTCTTCACAACTTCTGTGAAAGACTCTTCTAGTAACCACCATTTTTCAAACCTAAACCTCTTCTTCCCATAAAAAGCGTTATCTCCTAGTTGAACTAGGAGTGGGTTGTGATCACTAGGGGTTCTATCTAAAGCTTTCATCTTAGCTAGAGGGAAAGCCAATTCAAACTCAGTAGAAACAAAAATTTTGTCAATCCTAGCCATAATCAGATTTTCTTAATTATTGGTCCAAGTATATTTTCTGTTCTTGAACTCTAATTCTATCTGACCCCATTTTCCTATCCAATCATTAAAAGAATCAGCCCATTTGAAATTGATAATGCCATTACTTTTATCATGACTATATCTAACTAGATTAAAATCTCCCCCAAGAATAATGGGGCCTTGCCAGGAGCCCATTATCTTGTGCAGTTCATCCAAAAAGACTAGCTTACCATCCTCATATGGTGAGCCATAAATAACTACCAGTTTAAAAGCAAAACCAGAGGATTTGTTGGTTTACATAACACTAACAGAGAAGTCTAAAATATCTCCTACAGTAACTGTAAATATGTCAGAGTTGGCTCCTACTAGAATACCTCCATCAGTACCTCTTGCTCTTAGGGAGCACCAATCAAACTTCGTATTACCAGTCAGAGATCTAAGTAAACCTACAGAAAACTCACTTTTCTTAGTCTCAACAATGCCTACAAAATCAGCATGGTTTTCTCAAATTCTATTTGCTAAAGCTGGAATTCTACCTTGTTGGCCCATGCCTCTGATATTCCAAAAAAGACCTATCGTTTTCTATTCTTTTTATATCTCCTAATGCCTCTACTCTTAGGTTTACCCCTACCTTTCCTCTCAGCATAAACAGATTGGTCATCAGACTCTATTCCAATGTATGTAAAGTTATCTGGGTAGCCACCCACTATACTACTGGGATCATTATGAACATCACCTTCATCTATAGAACTAGAATCTGCAGTATTTACCTCTTTAACACTCTTTTTCTCAGCACATATATTCTTATAATTCTCAGCTCTACTCTTATCTAAGCTAACCATGTTATCCAACATGTTAATATCTAAGGGATAACCATCCCTAGAAGAAATACCTAAATCTACAGCAATCGGAGGATAAATGACCGGGACTAGTGTGTATAGTGGGTATGTTAGATTTAACTTTCATGAGTTGGAGATTCTGCTTGTCCTTGAGATCTTGAGCTTTTTGGAGCATTGTTCTCCCATCATCAGAAACTCTCACGCTTTTCTTCATGGACAGGATAGGCCCCCACTTCTGATTGGTGACTCTTTATGTTGGTCATGAGGTTCTCTTTGGTTGATCATCCTCTGTAAATCTTCAGTAGTTGGCTGAGAGCCAATTGCATCTCCAATTTCCTTCTCTTCCCCTGTAGGCATGTTATCACTATGAAATACTAGTCCATTACCCTCTCTTAGGTTGGTTAAGTGATCAATCCATTCCAAAGGCAAGTTTAGTTGACCCTCCTCAAGCTGAACATCCTCTCCCTTATCAGTTATGTCTTCTATCTCTTCTACCTCAGTTCCATCAATCTCCATGGCCTTTAGTAAGTACACACAGCCATATTGTTCCAGAGAATGCTCTTGGTTTACTCCAAAGAATTCCAGCGATCTTCTAACACTCCTACATTCCCCCTGACTTGTAGAGGTTTGTCCACTTTTACCTTGATTTGATTTTTCTCCAGTCTGATTAACACTTCTCTTATCACCATTCTTTGTCCCCTTTTCTTTGTCCTGTCCCTCTAGCTCAAATAGTGTAGCCTTCCCAATGACCAGATTCTCCACTCTCTTGTGGGGTGGAAATCTGGTGATGTATGTGTATTCCTCTTCAGACCTCAGTTTCCAGTCCCAGTTTCATCAAACAGCCTCCTCAAATGAGGTATTAACTCAACCTCGTTGATGTCACCTTGCTCTATTGTTATAATACCAAAACTGTCCAGCCCTATCCAGTGACTAAATCTGTGTTCCCTAGGTTCCACATCAATGTGATAAAAGCCTAACCCCTTGCAAGCACTCCCATAGTACTAGGCCACTCATTGTTCTTTCTTCCACTCAGGACAATTCTCCACCACATGATCCTCCTTTCTACATATGAAGCAACACCTAGGTTTGGTATAGGCAGTACTGAAATGACGAATATCTCCACAGTTGAAGCACACTACATCCATGAATTTTTCCTTAGCCTCTGGGACAGCTTCTCTCTTCTCTTCCACCTCCATATCTGTGGTTTGGTTGTTATCCTGACCTGGCTTGTCACCATTTCTTCCATGCTCTTGATCTGGTCTAACTTGCTGTCTGCCCATCGGCGCCCTTCCTCTCCTTGCACTCTGTCTGCCACCACCTCTAGGCCTCGGCCCCTGGAATGGTGAGGATGAGTGGCTGGAGTCCAGCAGGTCCTGCATGCCGCGCCCCGCCGCGTACATGGGCTTGTCCTGCGCTGCCACGAATAGCCTCACCGTCCAAGTGCCGCGTGGACCGACGCCGTCTCCCTGCAGCACCAGCATAGCAATGCAAGACCACACACGGAACAGCTTAGCTCAGCAGCTGGTCAGTTATGAATAGAGACGAGAGAGAGCACGAGATTGATCGACGTGCTGGCCTGTGAGATGGCCAAGACGAATCGGTTGAAGGACATCTGGAGCTGCGGCGGGCCAATGCGCAGCGTGAAGACCTTGGAGTAGTTGTCGATGACCACATCGACGGAGGAGTTGCAGTTGAGGAAGCTGGTCTCCACGCCCGAGCCGTCCAGCCCTTCGCCAAGTGCGAACCGCTGGACCTTGCCGACGCTGACGAGTAGGACACCTAGGGGTGCCGTGGCCTGGTGGCCAGGACGAAGACGAGTAGCGCGAACGCCGCGCTGGCCGCCACCTGGAACGCGACGCAGCAGCATGGGGCCTCCGGGTCCAGCTTCACGTACCTCGACGCCCCGCTCCTCTGGGCCGCCTCATCGTCGTCAGCGTCGTTGCCGTCGCCGTCATCGTGGTGGCCTGATGACCGCCCCGACACCACACGCAGCACCTGCTGGGCTTCTTGTCGCCGCTGACCAGGAAGGAGCTGTTGGATCCTCGTGGTCGTGTTCGCGGCGGGCGTCCACGTCGTGGTGGAGGGTCGGGAAGGGGAAGAGGATGAGCGCCATGGAGTCGGACGCCGGGTGGCTGAGCGTGTGCGACACCGCGGAGGGGCTCTGCACGTAGTAGTGCGCGCACGGCGACAGTGGAAGAGTGGAAGCTCATTGTCGTCCGCGCCCATTGGCCGCAGGTGCCATGACGACGTCTTTGTGTCGAAGTTGCGCACACGTCTCACTTGCCGATTGGTTGCCGCGGATTGCCTTGGTGTGTAGCGTTAAACCATGATCGGTTTATGTAGGAGAAAAAGGCAATGTTTGAAGCTTCATGCCAATGATTCTAGCTGGCTGGAACGGCTCAGCCTTTTTTATTTATGCACATGCCGGTGTCTAGCTTCATGCACCTTGATCAACCGCCTTTTCTTTGGAAAAGGAAGGAAATGGACGGTGTTGCAGTTGCCACCTGAGCGGGCCTGTTCGGCTGGTCACAAGCCGGCATATTTCGGCTTAATTCGACGTCTAGCTTCATGCTCCTTGATCAACCGCCTTTTCTTTGGAAAAGGAAGGAAATGGACGGTGTTGCGGTTGCTACCTGAGCGCACATACACATGTGGGCTTGTTCGGCTGGTCACAAGCCGGCATATTTCGGCTTGTTTGCTCTCACAGCCGAATTCTGTCGGCTTATCTACCAGCCGAACAGGGCAACCAAAGTGATTGCTTGGATCTTGTAACGCCCTAGAGTCCAAACGGCTCAAATCCACTCTACATGCTGAGCGAACCACACCTACCACCATCCCACTTAAGCTTTCATCCTCGCTTGTGTCACAGACCCAAAATTATAAGAGCAAAAATTCGATAAGTAATCACCGAAGTGGCTAAGTATCGAACTCACACTCGTATAATCCTGAAGTTACTGAAATCTCGAAGGATTCCAAACCAACATCGCAACGTACCAAGATCGTACTGATTCGGTGCACCACATCGTTTGCCATCACAGATTTCAATGTAATATGAAACACCTTACCATTCATCGGAGATCAATTTATTATTATAAACCAAATATAAAGTAGCGGAAGCAACATAGCTTTAAAACAAAATAGAAACCTTTTATTACAAT
The DNA here is from genome assembly GCA_022530915.1 of Paspalum notatum. NCBI lineage: Eukaryota > Viridiplantae > Streptophyta > Magnoliopsida > Poales > Poaceae > Paspalum > Paspalum notatum. Next base: position 8,319,167 of record CM039683.1, read on the forward strand.
GCCAGCTCTTAGTCATATTCCACAAAAGCATAACAGATAAGGTAAATAAGAATGATCATGCACATGATCTCACTCCTCCGCTATGGCAGGAGCCATCCAACTTCTTGTAGTAACCATGATACATCACAACCTGCAACAATTTGGGAATAAACCCTGAGTACGAGAATGTACTCAGCTAGACTTACTCGTCATAAATTAAATTAAAAGACACCAAGGATCATGCAAGGCTTTATAAGTGGAGCTGGCTTGACAAAATTTGCATAAAGGCATTTGTAGGGAATTATAAGTGTAACTTGCATCAAATTAAAACCTTCAATTATAAACTAGATTTGCATCTATGCTAAAACAAGTATAAAAATAAACAAGCATCCCTATGCGATTGGATCATGTCCAAACATCACCGTTAGGGTGATCAACACCATCATCATCATTAACCCATCATCATATCATTATTTATTTTTAGTTTGCTACATTGAAACCGTTCCATCAAGTTCTCACTATCCAGGAGAGATGGCGATTCGAATCGATTACTACCCAGCTGGGGAATTATTCCTAACACTCACCCCTGTTTTCCCCCGTCGGGGATCATTGGGTTACCTTTGGACACATTCAAGTATCGCGGTCCCAGCAAGCGCCGCACTCTCGGGGATATCGCCTCGCCGGAACAGCGAAGGACTTTTAAACACCTTGCCCATCGACTATGCGACGACTCCCTTCCGAGCCGCACTTTATACTCACCGGGTTTCCGGCTTGAATAGAACTACTTGGCTTCGCGGTCGGCAACCTCAGGCCGGCCAGCTAAGTGATAGGCTGCGTTCAACGATTAGGAGGTGCTCCAAAGATCAAGTCCTTAATCGACTCAGACAGGACTACCGACTCCCAGGACCTCCTCGTCCTGTAGCCTCCACTTTCCTGCCCGGTCTCCCTAATTTTGTTTTACAAAAAATATCGGGTACACCCATGACACACCATATTCCATTTGTTTCAGGTATCCACCTATCTCTCGCAGGTGAAAACTTCACCTGACTTCTACCGTTTATTTGCATAACTAAGCAACTAGTTGATCCTACACTTAAACATAGGATTTCCGGGATTTATTTGGTGGACAAGGAGAGGAATATATGTGCAATAAGGGTTTTTAAACAACTCCTATCACTTAATGCATAAAACATCATAAAATACTCAACATAATTTAATTTGTAAAACATAGGAAGTTGAGAATGCTCCGGGGCTTGCCTGGAATTGGACTCAAGTCAATCAAGTTAGCCGCACCGTCTTGACGAGCATCTCCCATCTTAGTTCTTGCTTCTTCGGGTTGGACCACTAAACACCATCCTCAGGATTGGCTCCAACATTACATCATCCATGTCCTTCTCGCGATTCACCTAGCGTACCTAAATGAAATGCACAATGCATATGTATGAATGCGAGGAAAGACATGTATATATATCATAACATAAGTCATGCAAACAACTTCAACACAAGCACTTTCCAGATTTTGAACTGCACACAACCCAGTTACAAGAAATTCATAACTGGAGCTACAGACATCGAAAATTATAAAACTTAGACTCTATGGAAAGCTTAGGAAATTCTCCATAAATCATTTTCAGGCATCACAGCAAGATTCCCAAAGTAAAACGGTCGAAATAGCAGAACAACAGAAACTGTCCAGTGACACTGCACGAAGGCAGATTTCTCAACTTTAACCAAAACAGCCATAACTCCTAGAATATTAAGGCAATGGCCATCACAATTGGTCAGTAGCTAGATCAACAAGTTATGAACACTTTTTGTATTCAACTCAACCACAGAAAACATAGTCTAGGGGAGTATTTAGCAATCTCCCCAAAACTGTCCAGATTGCCTAAAAATGAATTATAGACATCTATAATTATTTGAAAAGCATATCCAAGCCACGGCAAGCATACCAACAGTTTACATATGATATGTGAACACCAAAATAAGCAACATTTACCCCCAAACAAAATTTATGTACCCTATTTCTTAATTTATTTTGAAAAAAAAGGCAAATAGGCACATATATAAGATTATGCATCTAAAGTCCACCATAAATTCTACAAAAAATTACAGCAGCTAGAATATGCTCCCGGGAGACTACTGTACAAATTTCATAGCATTTGACCAAGTGCTTTTGGAGATATCGAAAATAACAAAACACATGATGCAAGGGAGCATAAATAGGAAAACCCATTTAGAGACACCCTATGCAGCTCAAACTTTTTCGTGGGGCTTCTCATGGCAAGAGAAGGGAGATCCCCAAAAATCACAGTTACAACACTTATAAATAATCTACTAGAATTTTCTAAAGTTTCCTTACATGCAAAGCAAGGAAAATCATAACTCCTTCATCCATCAATCAAAATGCATAAAAATTTAACCATAGCACACTCACAGCATACATAGGCCCTCATAAAAATTTCACAGCAATTGTAACACTATAACTTGAGATATGAATTTATCCCTATTTATCAAACATAAATATAAACAGCACAAAATTTCTACAAAACACTATCATATTATCACTCCACTGCATAGATCTATTCGCAAGGATTCCAAAAAGTCCTCATTTGCTATTTTACGATTTTTTTACGAATTACTATGAATTTCCAAAGTGTCAGCCGATTAATGCATAAAAGAAAAACAAAAATCACTTTGCATCAGGACCCCTGGACTTCCTAGCAAATTAATCGAGCCCATAAATGTAAATCTATGTGCCTTGGCATTTTTACATCAAAAACTAGAAAAGAGTTTCTAATTCATTCTTACCCCTTTCTTCTTCCTCATCCCGTACACAGAGCAGGGACGGGAAGGGGCGTCGGGATCGGCTCATCGGGACGCGGCCTAGGACCGGCAGGGAGACCAGCGGCCTGCAGGGCGGACCATCCAGGCAGGGCACCATCGGGCTATCCCGCGGTCACGCGACCGAGGGCGGGCGGCCGCGGAGGCGTCGGCGGTCCGGCGGCGTAGGGCCACGCGCGCAGGTAGAGGGCTCACCGACGACGGCACGCCCGCGCGAAGTGCGTTTGCACGCAGTGTGGAGCAACAGCTGCAGCAGAACGTGGCAACAGCATGGCGAGCCCGGCCATGGCACTGTGTGTGGCGCACGGAGGCGAGCGAGGATGAGACAGGGCCGAGTGGACGAGAGAGGAGAGGTGATGCGCCTCGCCTCCTGCTGTTTCCCCATCGAGTGGAGAGGCAGGGACTAGGTGAGGTGGAGGGGCAGCTGTCGGCAATGGCTTGCTCGCGCTTTGGGAGGCAGACGCGCGAGGGCACGCGTCGCCCATAGGGGCATTCCACCGAACGGCTGGCATGCATCAATGTGGGCCGATTCAAGCTCGATTTTGGGCCGCTTGCTGGCCGATTTAGCTCATGGGCCAAGAACAAAGATTGTCAAGCTCTGATCACTCTACAAATTCTATTAAGGGTGTATGTTCATTAGGCTCTCGAATTAAGAGATAATGAACTCCCTAAACAGCATTGTCAATGATTAATTGTTAATTGGAAACGAACGTCGAAACCTTGTCAACTCAGTTCAAATTGATCGCAACTTTTGATATGTTGTCGTCCAATAGGTTAACTTCAATCTTTGCTTATGGACAAACTCAAGTTGCTTAACAAAAATTGGAGAACACGAGACGTCAATCAGAATCGGCACTATAATTCCAATACTTAGAATTATTTCTAAGTCTGAAAGTTAGCAGCTGATTCAATTTCCATGCCTCGATTTGACAGGTTTAGAGAGAGAATTAGACTTGGGTCATTAAGCTAAGTTTGTTCCTCATGACTTGGACTTCACTCTTTGTTTAGGGCCAAACTTCATAACTAGCACAGAAGATGAAGTTTCACTTACGTTTAGGCAGCCTCATGATAACTCTTTAATTATAGGTTTTAGGCCAGTAAGGGCATCGTCTTGACATTTGCTCAACATGAACCCTTCATGACTTTTGTTCATGAGATAAAATAGAGTTGTTTGGGCAAGATTACATGACTTGGTTGATGACATAAGATCTCATCCACTTCATAAAGCAAATTAAAAGTGTATGTCTCGTCATTTCATGTAACCTTTTAACTCTAAATTTCATGGAACGTTTCCACTCTTCCAAATAGATGGAAATGAGTGTGAAGCACATGAAATGATCTCCTTCAACATTACCTTGGCAAATAGTTGAAAAGGTCAACATATAAGCAAAGGGATATCATCCAAGTTTAAGTCAAGGTTCATCTCTAGGGAATTGACCTTAGCACCTTGGTCACCACAATGGCATGATTGAGCTAAGATCCATTGCTTAGCTGATGTCAAACACCTAGGGTGTTACACTTCGCTTAAAAGGATTAACACGGGAATGGTGGGATGGACTCTAGAAGCCTTATATATTGGTCTATCCCACTCTAAACAACCAAGGTGGGACTCAACTCTTCACAATATCTCATATCAACCACATGGGCCACTATGGGCCAAATGAGCCGGGTGTGACAGATCTACCAGACAATATGGTCATGAGAATGTGCCACACTGAGTTTAGTTAAATTTGCTAATAAGGTTCAGCTAAACCCTATACATTGATGAAGTTGCTATTGTGGGTACTCTTCCTAAAACCACGACACCATCCGTCTAAAACAACAAACCAAAGTTGCAAATACCTCTTTATGAGCCTTGACACTATGTTGTTGTATTGTTTCTACTATTTTTTAGAGATCCGGTCACCAGAGCCTATATTAAGCTACACTTAACTCAGCACCAAGTATAATCTCTTGCCCTCTTTGGTACACATGATTCTTTCCTGATTCTATGTTTTTATTCTGCCAAATTTCTGTATGTTTTTTTAATCTTGCGCTCGAAGGAGGCCCGAGGCCCTTAGTATAAAATAAATACTTGGCCACCGAATGTAATCATCATGTGTGTATGCATTGTCTCTGCTCAGAAATAAAATTATTGATAAAACGATGGCTCAACGGTACTGTGAGTTTAGATCTTGAACCTAAGTGGATAGGGTTTTATTTGCAATAATAGGAGTTCTCGAGAGAGGTGACAATGTTGAGATGTACGTGCACACAAAGGAAATGGGAAAAATGCCATGGCAAGACTTTTGCATGTAGGGATATTAATTATGAGGTAAGATGAATGAGGAAACCACACCATAAGAACGAAACCTTAAAAATATGCATCACCAAAGTTGTTTTGGCCTAACTTACATGCCCTCCTCTTCTGCCACTTCAGCTAGCGCTTCCGCACTAGGCTGAGAGGTGAAATAGCGCACTATGACTTAGTTTGCCTAGACCTAAGAGGGCGAAATTTGAACTTTTTCCTAATCCGAAAAGTTGTACACGCTGCTAAATAAGAACCAATGAATATAATGCTTTTCCATATATGTGGGCCGATGCAAGAAACTTAATTCAATACAGGTTTTGATCCATCCACTGTTGTTAACATATCAATTGTTGTGGGACTCGGAATCGAGGGTTGTTGGACTTGTTTGCAGGATGAATCAGGAAACCACTCCATTGGAACGAAACCTCAAAAATAATCATCATCAAAGTTGTTTTGGCCCTACTTACATGCCCTCCTCTTCTTCCACTTGAGCCCGCGCTTCGGCATCAGGCCGAGATACGAAACCAGCGCGCCATGACTTAGTTTGCCTAGACTGAAGAGCGCGAAAATTAACCTTTTTCCTAATCCAAAAACTTGTGCACGCTAGTAAGGTGGAACCAATGAAAATAATGCATTTCCAAATATGTACGCCGATGGGAGAAACATAATTAAATATAGGTTTTGGTCCATCCATTATTGTTATCGTATCATTTGTTGTGGGACTTGGAATCGGGGTTTGTTGGACTTGTTGGTAAGATGAATGAGGAAACCACACCATAGGAATGAAACCTTAAAAATATGCATCACCAAAGTTGTTTTGGCCCAACTTACATGCCCTCGTCTTCCACCACTTCAGCCCGCGCTTCCGCACTTGGCTGAGAGATGATACCAGCGGACCATGACTTAGTTTGTCTAGGCCTAAGAGGGTGAAAATTAAACTTTTTCCTAATCCAAAAACTTGTACACGCTAGTAAGTAGGAACCAATGAACATAATGCGTTTCCATATATGTAAGCCGATGGGAGAAACTTAATTCAATACAGGTTTTGATCCATCCACTGTTGTTAACATACCAATTGTTCTGGGGCTCGGAATCAAGGGTTGTTGGACTGGTTTGTAGGATGAATGATAGGAACGAAACCTCAAAAATATGCATCACCAAAGTTGTTTTGGCCCAACTTACATGCCCTCCTCTTCTGCCACAAGAGCCCAAGCTTCGGTATCAGGCTGAGACACAAAACCAGGGCAACATGACTCAGTTTGCCTAGACTGAAGAGGGCGAAAATTAAACTTTTTCCTAATCCGAAAACTTGTACACGCTAGGTAGTAAGAACCAATGAATATAATGCTTTTCCATATATGTAGGCCGATGAGAGAAACTTAATTCAATACAGGTTTTGATCCATCCACTATTGTTAACATATCAATTGTTGTGGGACTCGGAATCGAGGGTTGTTGGACTTGTTGGTATAATGAATGAGGAAACCACACCATAGGAACGAAACCTCAAAAATATGCATCACCAAAGTTGTTCTGGCCCGACTTACATGCCCTCCTCTTCTGCCGCTCGAGCCCACGCTTCGGCATCAGGCTAAACCAGCACAGCATGACTCAGTTTGCCTAGACTGAAGAGGGCAAAAATTTACCTTTTTCCTAATTCAAAAACTTGTACACCCTAGTAAGTAAGAACCAATGAATATAATGCTTTTCCATATATGTACACCGAAGGGAGAAATTTAATTCAATACCAGTTTTGATCCATCCACTGTTGTTAACATATCAATTGTTGTGGGACTCAGAATAGAGGGATGTTGGACTTGTGGGTAAGATGAATGAGGAAACCTCACCATAGGAACGAAACCTCAAAAATATGCATCACCAAAGTTGTTTGGGCCCAACTTACATGCCCTCCTCTTCTGCCACATGAGCCCATGCTTTGGCATTAGGCTGAGATACAAAACCAGCGCAGCATGACTCAGTTTGCCTAGATTGAAGAGGGCGAAAATTAAACATTTTCCCAATCCAAAAACTTGTACACACTGGTAAATTGGAACCAATGAATATATTGCTTTTCCATATATGTAGGCCGATGGGAGAAACTAAATTCAATATAGGTTTTGATCCATCCACTGTTGTTAACATATCAATTGTTGTGGGACTCGGAATCGAGGGTTGTTGGACTTGTTGGTTTGACAAATGAGAAAACGACGCCATAGGAATGAAACCTCAAAAATATGCATCACCAAAATTGTTTTGGCCCAACTTACATGCCCAACTCTTCTGCCACTGGAGCCCACGCTTCAGCATCTGTCTGGGATACAAAACCAGTGCAGCATGACTCAATTTTCCTAGACTAACTTGCGCGAAAATTAAACTTTCTCCTAATCGAAAAACTCGTACACGCTAATAAGTAGGAATCAATGAATATAATGCTTTTCCATATATGTAGGCCGATAGGAGAAACTTAATTCAATACAAGTTTTGGTCCATCCACTATTGTTCACATATCAATTGTTGTCGGACTCGGAATGGAGGGTAGTTGGACTTGTTGGGAAGATGAATGAGGAAACCACACCATAGGAATGAAACTTCAAAAATATGCATCACCAAAGAAGTTTTGGCCCAACTTACATGCCCTCCCATTCTGCCACTTGAGCCCACGCTTTGGCATCGGTTCGAGATACAAAACCGATGCAGCATGACTCAGTTTGCCTAGACTGAAGAGGGAAAAAAATTAAACTTTTTCTAATCCAAAAACGTGTACACGCTAGTAAGTAGGAACCAACGAATATAATGCTTTTCCATACATGTACGCCGATGGGAGAAACTTAATTCAATACAGGTTTTGATCCATCCACTGTTGTTAACATATCAATTGTTGTGGGACTCGAAATCAAGGTTTGTTGGACTTGTTGGTAAGATGAATGAGGAAACCACACCATAGGAACGAAACCTCAAAAATATGCATCACTAAAGTTGTTTTGGCTCAACTTACATGCCCTCCTCTTCTGCCACTTGAGCCCAAGCTTCGGCATCGGGCCGAGATACAAAACCAGCGAATAATGACTCAGTTTGCCAAGACTGAAGGGGGCGAAAATTAACCTTTTTCCTAATTCAAAAATATGCATCACCAAAGTTGTTTTGGCCCAACTTACATGCCCAACTCTTCACCACTGGAGCCCACGGTTCATCATCAGTCCGAGATACAAAAGTAGCGCAGCATGACTCAATTTGCCTAGACTGACTTGGGCAGAAATTAAACTTTCTCCTAATCCAAAAACTTGTACACGCTAGTAAGTAGGAACCAATGAATATAATGCTTTTCCATATATGTAGGCCGATGGGAGAAACTTAATTCAATACAAGTTTTGGTCCATCCACTATTGTTAACATATCAATTGTTGTGGGACTCGGAATCGAGGGTTGTTGGACTTGATGGGAAGATGAATGAGGAAACCACACCATAGGAATGAAACTTCAAAAATATGCATCACCAAAGATGTTTTGGCCCATCTTACATGCCCTCCCATTCTGCCACTTGAGCCCACGCTTTTGCATCGGTTCGAGATACAAAACCGATGCAACATGACTCAGTTTGCCTAGGCTGAAGAGGGCGAAAATTAAACTTTTCCTAATCCAAAAACGTGTACATGCTAGTAAGTAGGAACCAATGAATATATTGCTTCTCCATACATGTACGCCGATGGGAGAAACTTAATTCAATACAGGTTTTGATCCATCCACTGTTGTTAACATATCAATTGTTGTGGGACTCGGAATCGAGGTTGGCTAGACTTGTTGGTAAGATGAACGAGGAAACCACACCATAGGAACGAAACCGCAAAAATATGCATTACCAAAGTTGTTTTGGCTCAACTTACATGCCCTCCTCTTCTACCACTTGAGCCCACGCTTCGACATCTGGCCGAGATACAAAACCAGCGCATAATGACTCAGTTTGCCTAGACTGAAGAGGGCGAAAATTAACCTTTTTCCTCATTCAAAAACTTGTACACGCTAGTAAGTAGGAACCAATTAATATAATGCTTTTCCATATATGTAGGCCAAAGGGAGAAACTTAATTCAAGACAGGTTTTGGTCCATCCACTATTGTTAACATATCATTTGATATGGGACTCGAAATCATGGGTTGTTGGACTTGTTGGGAAGATGAATAAAGAAACCACACCATAGGAACGAAACCTCAAAAATATGCATCACCAATGTTGTTCTGGCCCAACTTACATGCCCTCCTCTTCTGCCGCTCGAGCCCACGCTTCGGCATCAGGCTAAACCAGCACAGCATGACTCAGTTTGCCTAGACTGAAGAGGGCAAAAATTTACCTTTTTCCTAATTCAAAAACTTGTACACCCTAGTAAGTAAGAACCAATGAATATAATGCTTTTCCATATATGTACACCGAAGGGAGAAATTTAATTCAATACCAGTTTTGATCCATCCACTGTTGTTAACATATCAATTGTTGTGGGACTCAGAATAGAGGGATGTTGGACTTGTGGGTAAGATGAATGAGGAAACCTCACCATAGGAACGAAACCTCAAAAATATGCATCACCAAAGTTGTTTGGGCCCAACTTACATGCCCTCCTCTTCTGCCACATGAGCCCATGCTTTGGCATTAGGCTGAGATACAAAACCAGCGCAGCATGACTCAGTTTGCCTAGATTGAAGAGGGCGAAAATTAAACTTTTTCCCAATCCAAAAACTTGTACACACTGGTAAATAGGAACCAATGAATATATTGCTTTTCCATATATGTAGGCCGATGGGAGAAACTAAATTCAATATAGGTTTTGATCCATCCACTGTTGTTAACATATCAATTGTTGTGGGACTCGGAATCGAGGGTTGTTGGACTTGTTGGTTTGACAAATGAGAAAACGACGCCATAGGAATGAAACCTCAAAAATATGCATCACCAAAATTGTTTTGGCCCAACTTACATGCCCAACTCTTTTGCCACTGGAGCCCACGCTTCAGCATCTGTCTGGGATACAAAACCAGTGCAGCATGACTCAATTTTCCTAGACTAACTTGCGCGAAAATTAAACTTTCTCCTAATCGAAAAACTCGTACACGCTAATAAGTAGGAATCAATGAATATAATGCTTTTCCATATATGTAGGCCGATAGGAGAAACTTAATTCAATACAAGTTTTGGTCCATCCACTATTGTTCACATATCAATTGTTGTCGGACTCGGAATGGAGGGTAGTTGGACTTGTTGGGAAGATGAATGAGGAAACCACACCATAGGAATGAAACTTCAAAAATATGCATCACCAAAGAAGTTTTGGCCCAACTTACATGCCCTCCCATTCTGCCACTTGAGCCCACGCTTTGGCATCGGTTCGAGATACAAAACCGATGCAGCATGACTCAGTTTGCCTAGACTGAAGAGGGAAAAAAATTAAACTTTTTCTAATCCAAAAACGTGTACACGCTAGTAAGTAGGAACCAACGAATATAATGCTTTTCCATACATGTACGCCGATGGGAGAAACTTAATTCAATACAGGTTTTGATCCATCCACTGTTGTTAACATATCAATTGTTGTGGGACTCGAAATCAAGGTTTGTTGGACTTGTTGGTAAGATGAATGAGGAAACCACACCATAGGAACGAAACCTCAAAAATATGCATCACTAAAGTTGTTTTGGCTCAACTTACATGCCCTCCTCTTCTGCCACTTGAGCCCAAGCTTCAGCATCGGGCCGAGATACAAAACCAGCGAATAATGACTCAGTTTGCCAAGACTGAAGGGGGCGAAAATTAACCTTTTTCCTAATTCAAAAATATGCATCACCAAAGTTGTTTTGGCCCAACTTACATGCCCAACTCTTCACCACTGGAGCCCACGGTTCATCATCAGTCCGAGATACAAAAGTAGCGCAGCATGACTCAATTTGCCTAGACTGACTTGGGCAGAAATTAAACTTTCTCCTAATCCAAAAACTTGTACACGCTAGTAAGTAGGAACCAATGAATATAATGCTTTTCCATATATGTAGGCCGATGGGAGAAACTTAATTCAATACAAGTTTTGGTCCATCCACTATTGTTAACATATCAATTGTTGTGGGACTCGGAATCGAGGGTTGTTGGACTTGATGGGAAGATGAATGAGGAAACCACACCATAGGAATGAAACTTCAAAAATATGCATCACCAAAGATGTTTTGGCCCATCTTACATGCCCTCCCATTCTGCCACTTGAGCCCATGCTTTTGCATCGGTTCGAGATACAAAAACCGATGCAACATGACTCAGTTTGCCTAGGCTGAAGAGGGCGAAAATTAAACTTTTCCTAATCCAAAAACGTGTACATGCTAGTAAGTAGGAACCAATGAATATATTGCTTCTCCATACATGTACGCCGATGGGAGAAACTTAATTCAATACAGGTTTTGATCCATCCACTGTTGTTAACATATCAATTGTTGTGGGACTCGGAATCGAGGTTGGCTAGACTTGTTGGTAAGATGAACGAGGAAACCACACCATAGGAACGAAACCGCAAAAATATGCATTACCAAAGTTGTTTTGGCTCAACTTACATGCCCTCCTCTTCTACCACTTGAGCCCACGCTTCGACATCTGGCCGAGATACAAAACCAGCGCATAATGACTCAGTTTGCCTAGACTGAAGAGGGCGAAAATTAACCTTTTTCCTCATTCAAAAACTTGTACACGCTAGTAAGTAGGAACCAATTAATATAATGCTTTTCCATATATGTAGGCCAAAGGGAGAAACTTAATTCAAGACAGGTTTTGGTCCATCCACTATTGTTAACATATCATTTGATATGGGACTCGAAATCATGGGTTGTTGGACTTGTTGGGAAGATGAATAAAGAAACCACACCATAGGAACGAAACCTCAAAAATATGCATCACCAATGTTGTTCTGGCCCAACTTACATGCCCTCCTCTTCTGCCGCTCGAGCCCACGCTTCGGCATCAGGCTAAACCAGCACAGCATGACTCAGTTTGCCTAGACTGAAGAGGGCAAAAATTTACCTTTTTCCTAATTCAAAAACTTGTACACCCTAGTAAGTAAGAACCAATGAATATAATGCTTTTCCATATATGTACACCGAAGGGAGAAATTTAATTCAATACCAGTTTTGATCCATCCACTGTTGTTAACATATCAATTGTTGTGGGACTCAGAATAGAGGGATGTTGGACTTGTGGGTAAGATGAATGAGGAAACCTCACCATAGGAACGAAACCTCAAAAATATGCATCACCAAAGTTGTTTGGGCCCAACTTACATGCCCTCCTCTTCTGCCACATGAGCCCATGCTTTGGCATTAGGCTGAGATACAAAACCAGCGCAGCATGACTCAGTTTGCCTAGATTGAAGAGGGCGAAAATTAAACTTTTTCCCAATCCAAAAACTTGTACACACTGGTAAATAGGAACCAATGAATATATTGCTTTTCCATATATGTAGGCCGATGGGAGAAACTAAATTCAATATAGGTTTTGATCCATCCACTGTTGTTAACATATCAATTGTTGTGGGACTCGGAATCGAGGGTTGTTGGACTTGTTGGTTTGACAAATGAGAAAACGACGCCATAGGAATGAAACCTCAAAAATATGCATCACCAAAATTGTTTTGGCCCAACTTACATGCCCAACTCTTCTGCCACTGGAGCCCACGCTTCAGCATCTGTCTGGGATACAAAACCAGTGCAGCATGACTCAATTTTCCTAGACTAACTTGCGCGAAAATTAAACTTTCTCCTAATCGAAAAACTCGTACACGCTAATAAGTAGGAATCAATGAATATAATGCTTTTCCATATATGTAGGCCGATAGGAGAAACTTAATTCAATACAAGTTTTGGTCCATCCACTATTGTTCACATATCAATTGTTGTCGGACTCGGAATGGAGGGTAGTTGGACTTGTTGGGAAGATGAATGAGGAAACCACACCATAGGAATGAAACTTCAAAAATATGCATCACCAAAGAAGTTTTGGCCCAACTTACATGCCCTCCCATTCTGCCACTTGAGCCCACGCTTTGGCATCGGTTCGAGATACAAAACCGATGCAGCATGACTCAGTTTGCCTAGACTGAAGAGGGAAAAAAATTAAACTTTTTCTAATCCAAAAACGTGTACACGCTAGTAAGTAGGAACCAACGAATATAATGCTTTTCCATACATGTACGCCGATGGGAGAAACTTAATTCAATACAGGTTTTGATCCATCCACTGTTGTTAACATATCAATTGTTGTGGGACTCGAAATCAAGGTTTGTTGGACTTGTTGGTAAGATGAATGAGGAAACCACACCATAGGAACAAAACCTCAAAAATATGCATCACTAAAGTTGTTTTGGCTCAACTTACATGCCCTCCTCTTCTGCCACTTGAGCCCAAGCTTCGGCATCGGGCCAAGATACAAAACCAGCGAATAATGACTCAGTTTGCCAAGACTGAAGGGGGCGAAAATTAACCTTTTTCCTAATTAAAAAATATGCATCACCAAAGTTGTTTTGGCCCAACTTACATGCCCAATTCTTCACCACTGGAGCCCACGGTTCATCATCAGTCCGAGATACAAAAGTAGCGCAGCATGACTCAATTTGCCTAGACTGACTTGGGCAGAAATTAAACTTTCTCCTAATCCAAAAACTTGTACACGCTAGTAAGTAGGAACCAATGAATATAATGCTTTTCCATATATGTAGGCCGATGGGAGAAACTTAATTCAATACAAGTTTTGGTCCATCCACTATTGTTAACATATCAATTGTTGTGAGACTCGGAATCGAGGGTTGTTGGACTTGATGGGAAGATGAATGAGGAAACCACACCATAGGAATGAAACTTCAAAAATATGCATCACCAAAGATGTTTTGGCCCATCTTACATGCCCTCCCATTCTGCCACTTGAGCCCACGCTTTTGCATCGGTTCGAGATACAAAACCGATGCAACATGACTCAGTTTGCCTAGGCTGAAGAGGGCGAAAATTAAACTTTTCGTAATCCAAAAACGTGTACATGCTAGTAAGTAGGAACCAATGAATATATTGCTTCTCCATACATGTACGCCGATGGGAGAAACTTAATTCAATACAGGTTTTGATCCATCCACTGTTGTTAACATATCAATTGTTGTGGGACTCGGAATCGAGGTTGGCTAGACTTGTTGGTAAGATGAACGAGGAAACCACACCATAGGAACGAAACCGCAAAAATATGCATTACCAAAGTTGTTTTGGCTCAACTTACATGCCCTCCTCTTCTACCACTTGAGCCCACGCTTCGACATCTGGCCGAGATACAAAACCAGCGCATAATGACTCAGTTTGCCTAGACTGAAGAGGGCGAAAATTAACCTTTTTCCTCATTCAAAAACTTGTACACGCTAGTAAGTAGGAACCAATTAATATAATGCTTTTCCATATATGTAGGCCAAAGGGAGAAACTTAATTCAAGACAGGTTTTGGTCCATCCACTATTGTTAACATATCATTTGATATGGGACTCGAAATCATGGGTTGTTGGACTTGTTGGGAAGATGAATAAAGAAACCACACCATAGGAACGAAACTTCAAAAATATGCATCACCAAAGTTGTTTTGGCCCAACTTACATGCCCTCCTCTTCTGCCACTTGAGCCCACGCTTCAGCATCTGTCTGGGATACAAAACCAGTGCAGCATGACTCAATTTTCCTAGACTAACTTGCGCGAAAATTAAACTTTCTCCTAATCGAAAAACTCGTACACGCTAATAAGTAGGAATCAATGAATATAATGCTTTTCCATATATGTAGGCCGATAGGAGAAACTTAATTCAATACAAGTTTTGGTCCATCCACTATTGTTCACATATCAATTGTTGTCGGACTCGGAATCGAGGGTAGTCGGACTTGTTGGGAAGATGAATGAGGAAACCACACCATAGGAATGAAACTTCAAAAATATGCATCACCAAAGAAGTTTTGGCCCAACTTACATGCCCTCCCATTCTGCCACTTGAGCCCACGCTTTGGCATCGGTTCGAGATACAAAACCGATGCAGCATGACTCAGTTTGCCTAGACTGAAGAGGGAAAAAAATTAAACTTTTCCTAATCCAAAAACGTGTACACGCTAGTAAGTAGGAACCAACGAATATAATGCTTTTCCATACATGTACGCCGATGGGAGAAACTTAATTCAATACAGGTTTTGATCCATCCACTGTTGTTAACATATCAATTGTTGTGGGACTCGAAATCAAGGTTTGTTGGACTTGTTGGTAAGATGAATGAGGAAACCACACCATAGGAACGAAACCTCAAAAATATGCATCACTAAAGTTGTTTTGGCTCAACTTACATGCCCTCCTCTTCTGCCACTTGAGCCCAAGCTTCGGCATCGGGCCGAGATACAAAACCAGCGAATAATGACTCAGTTTGCCAAGACTGAAGGGGGCGAAAATTAACCTTTTTCCTAATTCAAAAATATGCATCACCAAAGTTGTTTTGGCCCAACTTACATGCCCAACTCTTCACCACTGGAGCCCACGCTTCATCATCAGTCCGAGATACAAAAGTAGCGCAGCATGACTCAATTTGCCTAGACTGACTTGGGCAGAAATTAAACTTTCTCCTAATCCGAAAACTTGTACACGCTAGTAAGTAGGAACCAATGAATATAATGCTCTTCCATATATGTAGGCCGATGGGAGAAACTTCATTCAATACAGGTTTTGATCCATCCACTGTTGTTAACATATCAATTGTTGTGGGAATCGGAATCGAGGGTTGTTGGACTTGATGGTATGACGAATGTGAAAACCACACCATAGGAATGAAACCTCAAAAATATAAATCACCAAAGTTGTTTTGGCCCAACTTACATGCCCAACTCTTCTGCCACTGGAGCCCACGCTTCAGCATCCGTCCGAGATACAAAACCAGCGCAGCATGACTCAATTTGCCTAGACTAACTTGGGCGAAAATTATACTTTCTCCTAATCCAAAAACTTGTACACGCTAGTAAGTAGGAACCAATGAATATAATGCTTTTCCATATATGTAGGCCGATGGGAGAAAATAAATTCAATACAAGTTTTGATCCATCCACTGTTGTTAACATATCAATTGTTGTGGGACTAGGAATCGAGGGTTGTTGGACCTGTTGGGAAGATGAATGAGGAAACCACACCATAGGGATGAAACCTCAAAAATATGTATCACCAAAGATGTTTTGGCCCAACTTACATGCCCACCCCTTCTGCCACTTGAGCCCACGCTTTGGCATCAGTTCGAGATACAAAACCGACGCAGCATGACTCAGTTTGCCTAGACTGAAGAGGTCAAAAATTAAACTTTTCCTAATCCAATAACGTGTACACGCTAGTAAGTAGGAACCAATGAATATATTGCTTTTCCACACATGTACGCCGATGGGAGAAACTTAATTCAATACAGGTTTTGATCCATCCACTGTTGTTAACATATCAATTGTTGTGGGACTCGGAATCGAGGTTTGTTGGACTTGTTGGTAAGATGAATGAGGAAACCACACCATGGGAACGAAACCTCAAAAATATGCATCACCAAAGTTGTTTTGGCCCAACTTACATGCCCTCCTCTTTTGCCACTTGAGCTGACGCTTCGGCATTAGGCCGAGATACGAAACCAGCGCAGCATAACTCAGTTTGCCTAGACTGAAGAGGGCAAAAATTAAACTTTTTCCTAATCCGAAAACTGTACACGCTAGTAAGTAAGAACCAATGAATATAATGCTTTTCCATATATGTAGGCCGATGGGAGAAACTTAATTCAATACCAGTTTTGATCCATCCACTGTTGTTAACATATCAATTGTTGTGGGACTTAGAATCGAGGGTTGTTGGACTTGTTGGGAAGATGAATGAGAAAGCCACACCATAGGAACGAAACCTCAAAAATATGCATCACCAAAGTAGTTTCGGCCCAACTTACATGCCCTCCTCTTCTGCCACTTGAGCCCATGCTTCGGCATCAGGATGAGATACAAAACCAGCGCAGCATGACTCAGTTTGCTTGGACTGAAGAGGGAGAAAATTAAACTTTTTCCTAATCCGAAAACTTGTACACGCTAGTAAGTAAAAAAGCAATGAATACTTTTCCATATATGTACGCCGATGGGAGAAACTTAATTCAATACAAGTTTTGTTCCATCCACTGTTGTTAACATATCAATTGTTGTGGGACTCGGAAACGAGGGATGTTGGACTTGTTGGTATGATGAATGAGGAAACCACACCATAGGAACGAAACCTCAGAAATATGCATCGCCAAAGTAGTTTTGGCCCACCTTACATGCCCTCCTCTTTTGCCATTCGATCCCACGCTTCGGCATTAGTCCGAGATACAAATCCAGCGCAGCATGACTCTGTTTGCCTATACTAAAGAGGGCGAAAATTAAACTTTTTCCTAATCCGAAAACTTGTACACGCCTGTAGGAACCAATGGCCGTGGGAGAAACTTAATTCAATACTGGTTTTGACCCATCCACTATTCTTAACATATCAATTGTTGTGGGACTCGGAATCGAGGGTTGTTGGACTTGTTGGGAAGATGAATGACGAAACCACACCATAGGAACGAAACCTCAAAAATATGCATCCCCAAAGTAGTTTTGGCGCAACTCACATGCCGTCCTCTTCTGCCACTTGAGCCCACGCTTCGGCATCAGTACGAGATATAAAATCAACGTAGCTTGACTCAGTTCGCCTAGACTGAAGAGGGCAAAAATTAAACTTTTTCCTAATCCGAAAACTTGTACATGCTAGTAAGTAGGAACCTATGAATATAAAGGTTTTCCAAATATGTAGGCCGATAGGAGAAACTTAATTTAATACAGGTTTTGTTCCATCCACTGTAGTTAACGTATCAATTGTTGTGGGACTCGGAATCGAGGGTTGTTGGACTTGTTGGTATGATGAATGAGGAAACCACACCATAGGAACGAAACCTCAAAAACATGCATCACCAAAGTTGTTTTGGGCCAACTTACATGCCCTCCTCTTCTGCCACTTGTGCCCACGCTTCGGCATCAGTCTGAGATACAAAACCAGCGCAGCATTACTCAGTTTGCCTAGACTAAAGAGGGCGAAAATTAAACTTTTTCCTAATCCAAAACTTGTACACTCTAGTAAGTACGAACCAATGAATATAATGCTTTTCCATATATGTAGGCCCTTGGGAGAAACTTAATTCAATACCAGTTTTTATCCATCCACTATTGTTAACATAACAATTGTTGTGGGACTCGGAATCGAGGTTTGTTGGACTTATTGGTAAGATGAATGAGGAAACCACACCATAGGAACGAAACCTCAAAAATATGCATCACCAAAGTTGTTTTGGCTCAACTTACATGCCCTCCTCTTCTGCCTCTTGAGCCCACGCTTCGGCGTCAGGCCGAGATACAGAACCAGCGCAGGATGACTCACTTTGCCTAGACTGAAGAGGGCGAAAATTAACCTTTTTCCTAATTCAAAACCTTGTACACGCTAGTTGGTAGGAACCAATTGATATAATGCTTTTCCATATATGTAGGCCAATGGGAGAAACTTAATTCAATACAGGTTTTGGTCCATCCACTATTGTTAACATATCATTTGATGTGGGACTCAAAATCGAGGGTTGTTGGACTTGTTGGGAAGATGAATAAAGAAACCACACCATAGGAACGAAACTTCAAAAATATGCATCACCAAAGTTGTTTTGGCCCAACTTACATGCCCTCCTCTTCTGGCACTTGAGCCCACGCATCGGTGTCAGGCCGAGATACAGAACCAGCGTAGCATGACTCAGTTTGCCTAGACTAAAGAGGGTGAAAATTAAACTTTTCCTAATCCAAAAACTTGTACACGCTAGTAAGTAGGAACCAATGAATATAATGCTTTTCCAGATATGTAGGGCGATGGGAGAAACTTAATTCAATACAGGTTTTGATCCATCCACTGTTGTTAACATATATCAGTTGTTGTGGGACTCCGAATCGAGGGTTGTAGGACTTGTTGGTATGATGAATGAGGAAACCAAACCATAGGAACGAAACCTCAAAAATATGCATCACCAAAGTTGTTTTGGCTCAACTTACATGCCCTCCTCTTCTGCCACTTGAGCCCACGCTTCGGCATCGGTTCGAGATACAAAACCAACGAAGAATGACTCAGTTTGCCTAGACTGAAGAGGGCAAAAATTAAACTTTTTCCTAATCCAAAAACTTGTACACGCTAGTAAGTACGAACCAATGAATATAATGCTTTTCCATATATGTAGGCCGATGGGAGAAACTTAATTCAATACCAATTTTGATCCATCCACTGTTGTTAACATCTCAATTGTTGTGGGACTCAGAATCGAGGGTTGTTGGACTTGTTGGTATGATGAATGAGGAAACCACACCATAGAAACGAAACCTCAAAAATATGCATCACAAAGTTGTTTTGGCCCAACTTACATGCCCTCCTCTTCTACCAGTCGAGCCCACGCTTCAGCATCAGTCCGAGATATAAAACCAGCGCAGCATGACTCAGTTCGCCTAGATTGAAGAGGGCAAAAATTAAACTTTTCCTAATCCGAAAACTTGTACACGCTAGTAAGTACGAACCAATGTATATAATGCTTTTCCATATATGTTGGCCGATGGGAGAAACTTAATTCAATACCAGTTTTGATCCGTCCACTGTTGTTAACATATCAATTGTTGTGGGACACGGAATCGAGGTTTGTTGGACTTATTGGTAAGATGAATGAAAAAACCACACCATAGGAACGAAACCTCAAAAATATACATCACCAAAGTTGTTTTGGCCCAACTTACATGCCCTCCTCTTCTGCCACGTGAGCCCATGCTTCGGCATCAGTCCGAAATACAAAACCAATGCAGCATGACTCAGTTTGCCTAGACAGAAGAGGGCGAAAATTAAACTTTTTCCTAATCCGAAAACTTGTACACGCTAGTAAGTAGGAACCAATGAATATAATGCTTTTCCATATATGTAGGCTGACGGGAGAAACTTAATTCAATACAGGTTTTGATCTGTCCACTGTTGTTAACATATCAATTGTTGTGGGGCTCAGAATCGAGGATTGTTGGACATGTTGGAATGATGAATGAGGAAAACACACCATAGGAAAGAAACCTCAAAAATATGCATCACCAAAGTTGTTTTGGCCCAACTTACATGCCCTCTTCTTCTGCCACTTGAGCCCGCGCTTCGGCATCAGGATGAGATACAAAACCTGCATAGCATGACTCAGTTTGCCCAGACTGAGGAGGGAGAAAATTAAACTTTTCCAAATCCAAAAACTTGTACACGCAAGTAAGTAAGAACCAATGGATATAACGTTTTTCCATATATGTAGGCCGATGCGAGAAACTTAATTCAATACAGGTTTTGTTCCATCCACTGTTGTTAACATATCAATTGTTGTGGGACTCGGAATCGAGGGTTGTTGGACTTGTTGGGAAGATGAATGAGGAAACCACACCATACGAACGAAACCTCAAAAATATGCATCAACAAAGTTGTTTTGGCAAAATTTACATGCCCTCCTCTTCTGCCACTTGAGCCCATGCTTCGGCATCAGTCCGAAATACAAAACCAACGCAGCATGACACAGTTTGCCTAGACAGAAGAGGGCGAAAATTAAACTTTTTCCTAATCCGAAAACTTGTACACGCTAGTAAGTAGGAACCAATGAATATAATGCTTTTCCATATATGTAGGCCGATGGGAGAAACTTAATTCAATAGAGGTTTTGATCCATCCACTGTTGTTAACATATCAAATGTTGTGGGACTCGGAAACGAGGGTTGTTGGACTTGTTGGGAAGATGAATGAGAAAACCACACCATAGGAACGAAACCTCAAAAATATGCATCACCAAAGTTGTTTTGGCCCAACTTACATGACCTCCTCTTCTGCCACGTGAGCCCATGCTTCGGCATTAGTCCGAAATACAAAACCAACGCAGTATGACTCAGTTTGCCTAGACTGAAGAGGGCAAAAATTAACCTTATTCCTAATTCGAAAACTTGTACGATGAATGAGAAAACCACACCATAGGAACGAAACCTCAAAAATATGCATCACCAAAGTTGTTTTGGCCCAACTTACATGCCCTCCTCTTCTGCCACGTGAGCCCACGCTTCGGCATCAGTCCGAAATACAAAACCAACGCAGCATGACTCGGTTGGCCTAGACTGAAGAGGGCGAAAATTAAACTTTTTCCTAATCCGAAAACTTGTACACTTTAGTAAGTAGGAACCAATGAATATAATGCTTTTCCGTATATGTAGGCCAATGGGAGAAACTTAATTCAATACTGTCACGCCCAGGTCTCAACCAACGGAACCGGAACAACATATATGTGCCAGGAACGTGTCTCACATATATCATGACAATAGTGACATCACAGAACGTGCATAACGATAATTAAAACGTTTACATAGAGTATAACATCACTTTATTACAATAAGACAACATGTCTTTAAACCAGAGTCATAGCGGAAGCGTAAACGAAGATGAACGAGCCGCCACAGGGACGTCGACTGGTGGACCGGTACGCCTAGAACTCGTTGAAGTCCTGAACATACTCTTCGAAGTCTTCTGGAGCTGAGCAGCGGTTGGGTTCCAGCCAACAGTAGGTTTAAAGTAAAGCAAGCGTGAGTATTTCATACTCAACAAGCACAACATGAACTATGAGGCATCTAGGGTTGGCTGACACTTAGCATGAGCTTTTAGTTGGTCAAGTTTTATTAAGCGACTAATTACTACAGGTGAGTTGATAAACCATTAACCCAAGGTATAGCATAAAAGATTTAAACAACAACATTAACATAAGAACCACTTTCAAAAACCCAACAGAACCACTAATCTGCATTAAGGATCTGGGCCGCTCATAACCGTGAGCACGGCTGACATGTCAGTTTTACACTCTCGAGAGGTCGTACATCTTTACCCATGAGTCGTGGGCTACGCTAGTGGTCCACCACATTACCGTAGATGAGATGACTAGCAAGCACACTACGAGGCCTTTACAAAGATCACGTTGGTAAGGTGTAACCGCTAAGGTTTCAGGGTCCGCAGCTGTGGAGCAAGCCTCAAGGGGAGATAAACGCACTCAACCCAAGTAGCGCGAGGGCCACAGAAGCTCACCTCCCCTCTTGCCCCGTCGGTAAGTTACCCCCAACCAATGCAACCTAATTAATTAGCCAAGACCGTCCCATTCCAGTCTCATGGTAGCACTGTTATCCCAGGTTGTCGCTTTGCGAACCGGTCCTTAAGGAGAGTGGCCATAAGCAAAACACCTGCTCATGCCCCCTAAACCAAGTTGCTAAAAAGCCATTTTTAAAGGAGCATGAACCACAGAGGGTCAAGCTCAAGATTTGATTTCATAGATCCATTAACAAGATTATTAACAAGGATACATGAGTTCGCGCAGCAGCTAGCAAAACTTAACCAACAAGCAACCCATAGGTAACATATCGATAAAAGAAGCTAGGTACAGTCCTTATTGGCATACAAAAAAAATTAGACACATGCATATGAAGTGATTAAGTGGTTATTGGGTTGTGTTTATGTTATACTTGCCTTGCTCAAACTGGTCTTGAGTCTGCTGCTCAACACCCTCAAACTGCTGCTCTTCGTCACCAACAAACTGCTCACCGTCTAACCACGTTCACGGCAACGTACAAGCATTTCCACGCATACATACATGCAAACAATTACTCAAAGGTGAGAAACAGTACATCATATCATAAAAACAGAAGATAAAACTGTACTAAAAACATTCTACATGTTTCTACGGTCGTGTGAGCGCAAGAATCACTCAAATCGGAGTTAAAACGTGAAAGTTATGCATAAAACGGGCTCCTAGGGGCATAACTGTGATAGAAACATTGAAACCAGGGGCTAGATTTGAAAAACCGAGGACTTAAACGTAATTAACCATAGCCGCCGAGGGTTTCCAGGCAAAACCGCCGGGTCCTGGACCGCGGGTTCAAAAACCGGAAAGCCCAGGGGCCAAACCGAAGAAAACAGGACCTAAACCTAATTATTCTTCAACGGACATGGACTACGGGTTGATTCCAGAGAAACGCGGGGGCTTTTCTGCGAAAGTCCCGCGCTGACCGGTCTCCGCCGACGCGGCGCTGACGCGGCGCGCGCGTGGCGCGACACGTGGGCCTGGCGGGTGGGTCCCCGCTGTCGGGTTTAAGAGAGGGCGACGTGGCGCGTTCTGATTGGACCGCGAAGGGGTACGCGGTGTTCTAATCACGGCCGTGCACTCTGGATCCAAGGGTCCAGATCGAAAGGGGGTTTTGGCGCCGGCAGTGACCACCCTCCGCGGCGGAGTCCGTCCCGCGCGGCGGTGGCTCGCCGGCGCGGCGCACGCCGGGGCCTAGGGCTCGCCGTGCTGGCCTAGAGCAAGCTCAGGAGGGGGAGAGAGGCATGGCGAAGCTCACCGAGGGCTTGGATTCGTCGGGAGATGACCGAAGGAGGGTTGGCGACGGGAGAAAGCGGACGGCGAGGTTCGGCGTCGCGGGATGGCGGGCTAGAGCGGCTCCGGGGCGCCTAGGGCCGGTGGGGAAGTTCCGTGAGCCACCTGCGAAAGCGATGAAGGAGTTAGAGCGCTCGGAGAGGGAGCAACGGCGACGAATTTGGCGTTGCGGTGGCTCACCAGGGCGGAACTCCGGCGGTGAAATGCGGATGCGTCGGGGCACGGAAGAGGAATTGCTCTGGGGTGTGGCGGAGGAAACCCAGGGCGATGCTCGGGGTTGGGTTTTATGGGGTTCTAGCGAGCCGAGGGCGTCGGACGAGAGGGGGTGACCAGCGTTTTGAACTCGCTGCGGCGCACGGAAGGAAGGGGAGTAAATGGGTCGCGAGACCTTAGGGATTGATGGCGGAACGATTAAGGGAGGGAGCGGGACGCGGATTCGACTCGGCCTTCAAGGCTCGGGCGCTGACATGGCCGAGCGGAGGAAGGAAGGCGCACGAGATTTCCGGCGGGAGGTGGGAGAAGGATCTGCCAGGTGGGACCGGGCGGTCAGCGGCGTGAGGGAGGGAAAGGCGCCGCGGGCCGGTGCGCTGGGAGCGGAGCGGCGCGGCTGGGTGGGCCGGAAGCCGGCCCAGGCGGGAAGGGGGCGCGAGGCGACCGGGCCGAGCCCAAGCGGGGAGAAGGGGGCGGGGGTTCGGCCGGGCCGGGGCCCAGGCGGGAGAGAGGGGGCGCGGGTTGGGCGGGCCGGTCGGCTGGGCCGGCCGGTCGGCCTGGCTCTCTCCCCTTTTTTTTTCTGATTTTGAATTCCTTTGAATGGAGATAGAAATGGTTCTAAAATTCAAATGAATTTGAATTTGAATCCTTAATTCAAGCAAACAAGAGACAATGCACCAGCATGTAATGCACAAGAAAGTTGGGCCTATGATAAATTTTATTCTAGTATTTATTTTAAATAAAACCTGTTAAATGCAAACTAAACATACAAACCTTAGGAAAATTAAATAAATTGCTCGAAGTTTGTTGTGAAGTGTTGGAATTTAAACTAGGGTGTTACAAACCTACCCCCCTTAAAAGGAATCTCGCCCCCGAGATTCTTATAGGTGGTTAGCAAAGAGACCCGGATAAGTTGCTCTCAACTCCTCCTCTCTTTCCCAAGTTGCCTCATCCTCCGTGTGATGTTTCCACTGCACTCTGCACATTTTGACCCTCCTGTTTCGGGTAACCCTTTCAGATGTTTCAAGAATCTTCACCGGGTGTTCGGTATATGTCAAATCCTCCTGCACATCCAGACCTTCCAGTGGTGCTTGTTCCTCCGGCACCCTTAAACACTTCTTTAGTTGGGACACATGGAACACATTGTGTATGCCAGATAGGTTTGGTGGCAACTCCAACTTATAAGCCACTTCGCCTTTCCTTTCCACTATCTTGAATGGACCGATGTATCTTGGTGCCAGCTTTCCTTTCATATTAAACCTCCGGATACCTCTCATTGGTGACACCTTCAAATACACAAAGTCATCAACCTTAAAGGTCAAGTCCCTGCGTCGCACATCTGCATAGCTCTTCTGTCTAGACTGAGCAACTCTCAAATTCTCACGTACCATCTTGATCTGCTGTTCAGCATCCTTGATAAGGTCGGGCCCGAACACCTGCTTCTCTCCTGTTTGGTTCCAAAATAGCGGTGTCCTGCACCTTCTGCCATATAGTGCCTCAAACGGTGACTTCTTCAGACTGGCTTGGTAGCTGTTGTTATAGGAGAACTCAGCATAAGGCAGACTCTTATCCCAACTGGTTCCATATTGTATCGCACATGCCCTCAACATGTCCTCTAGAATCTGATTTGTTCTTTCCGTCTGACCATCTGTCTGTGGGTGATATGCCGTACTGAACCGAAGCTTGGAATCCAAAGAATCATGCAACTGCTCCCAGAAACGAGATGTGAACTGTGAACCTCTATCAGATATGATCCGCTTAGGCACTCCATGCAAGCAAACGATTCTGGAGATGTACAATTCTGCTAACCTTGCACCCGAATAGGTAGTGTT
Organism: Paspalum notatum; assembly: GCA_022530915.1. NCBI lineage: Eukaryota > Viridiplantae > Streptophyta > Magnoliopsida > Poales > Poaceae > Paspalum > Paspalum notatum. The sequence goes on from CM039683.1 coordinate 8,344,862, forward strand.
CACCGGAATGAAATGAGCAACCTTGGTCAACCGATCAACAACTACCCAGATCGAGTTGTAACCTTTCTGAGTCCTGGGTAACCCCACAATGAAATCCATACTTATTTCCTCCCATTTCCACTCTGGGATCTTCAAAGGTTGCAACAAACCTGTAGGTCTCTGATGTTCTGCCTTCACACGCTGACAAGTGTCACACACTGCGACATATTCTGCCACTGCTCTCTTCATTCCATACCACCAGAACCTTTCCTTCAGATCATGATACATCTTTGTACTGCCCGGGTGAATTGAGTAAGCAGTGTCGTGAGCCTCACTGAGTATTAACTTCTTGATACTGCCCACATCTGGCACGCAGATCCGATTCTTGTACCATACAGTACCTTGTTCATCTTCACGAAAGTGTGGTGCCTTGCCCAACTTGATCTGCTCCCGGATCTCCTGGATTTTCTCGTCCGTTTTCTGATGGTTCCTTATCCCCTGTTCTAGGGTAGGCTCTGCTTCAAATGTTGCTACTGTGGTGTGATGCACGAATCCCAAATTCAAACTCTCAAATTCCACACAGAGCTCAAAGGGCATCTGAAAAGCAACTGCTATATTAACATAACTTTTTCTGCTTAAGGCATCCGCTACCACATTAGCTTTCCCTGGATGGTAATGTATCTCCAGGTCATAATCTTTAATCAACTCTAGCCATCTTCTCTGCCTCATATTCAGCTCATTCTGTGTGAAGATATATTTAAGACTCTTGTGGTCGGTGTATATCTCACATTTATTCCCGAACAAATAATGCCTCCAGATCTTCAGAGCATGCACAACAGCTGCTAACTCCAGATCATGAGTGGGATAATTGACCTCATGCTTTCTTAGCTGGCGTGAAGCATAAGCAATCACCTTTCCCTCCTGCATCAGCACACAACCCAAACCTTCCTTAGAGGCATCACAATACACGGTGAAACTCTTGGTTAAGTCCGGTAGAGTAAGCACTGGGGCTGTGGTGAGTCTCTTCTTTAGTTCATCAAATGCAGCTTGCCTCTCCTTAGTCCAATTAAATGGAACACCCTTCTCGAGCAATGATGTCATTGGTTTTGCAATCCTGGAGAAACTCTCAATAAACCTTCTGTAATATCCCGCTAGACCCAAAAATCCACGAACTTCTTTCACAACTTCTGGCACCTTCCAATCCATGACACTGCTGATCTTGCTAGGATCCACCATGATTCCACCTTTCGAGACTATATGTCCCAAGAAAGGCACTTGATCAAGCCAAAACTCACACTTGCTCAACTTTGCATACAACTTATGGTCTCTCAGCTTCTGCAAAACTAACCTCAAGTGTTCCCCATGTTCTTCTTCCGTCTTGGAATAGATCAATATATCATCAATGAACACCACAACAAACTTGTCAAGATACTCCATAAACACTTTGTTCATAAGATTCATAAAATAAGCAGGAGCATTTGTCAACCCAAAAGACATCACTGTATATTCATATAACCCAAATCTGGTAATGAAAGCAGTCTTTGGAATATCGGATGGACGAATCTTCATTTGATGATAACCCGACCTCAAATTAATTTTTGAGAACACACATGCACCTTGCAACTGATCAAACAAATCATCTATCCGAGGTAAGGGGTATTTGTTTTTGATGGTGACATCATTCAAAGCCCTATAATCCACACACATCCTTCTTGACCCATCCTTCTTATCAACAAACAGAACTGGGAAAGCCCAAGGTGAAGAACTAGGCCGTATAAACCCTTTTCCTAACAACTCATCTATATTTTCCTTTATTAACTCTTGTTCTTTGGGTGCCACTCTATATTGCCTTTTTGCTATGGGGGCTGTACCAGGTAAAAGTTCTATTAAAAATTCAACTTCTCGGTCAGGTGGCATACCTGGTAACTCTTCTGGGAAGACATCCGAGTACTCGCACACTACTCGAATTCCCTCCGTGGGCTTCGCCTCCATCTGACGCAGACAACCAGAAGGTTCTGTGGCACTGACTTCCACTTTCTAACCATCAGGAGCTGTTAAGTGGACGGTTCGCTTGGCACAATCAATTCTGACATCCCACTTAGCAAGCGTTTCCATTCCCAAGATGATATCAATCCCCGCGGAACCGATGATTATCAACTTGGTGTAGAATTCTACCCCCCTTATGTTTATGCTAACTCGAGGGCATATTAAACTGGTGCTCAACGTTCCCCCCGGTGTGGTTACTACCATGGGTCTACTTGTAGACCTTATAGGAATATTGTACTGCTCAGCATATGATTTGGTAATAAATGAATGCGTGGCACCGGTATCAAAAAGAACTGTAGCGGGGTGAGAGTTGACCAGGAACGTACCAAGCACGACGTTAGGGGCTTCAGCTGCAGACTCGGCTGTCACATGATTCACCTTCCCTTGCCACGGCGCCTTGCCCTGTTGATTGGGGCGCCCTTGCTGCGGCTGGGGAGGGTTCTGCCTTTGGCCCGATTGCTGCCCCTGTTGGTTACCTTGCACCTTACGGGGACAAGCATTAGCATAGTGGCCCGCTCCACCACACTTGTAGCAAGGCCCAACACCTGTAGTCTGGTTTGTGGTGGGAGGGGTGGTCTGCACTTGGCGCTGAGCTGGATAAATAGGACGAGCTGGCTGACCTTGGTAGCGCTGCTGGTACTGGTAGCCTTGCTGTCATTGAGCCCGCTGCTGTTGTGAGCTCGGACCCTGAGAGAAACGGGGGCGGGTGTTGCTACTTGATGAAGAGTTGTTGTACTTCCTCTTCCTTTCTTCGATCTCCTGGCGCTTCCTTTCAGTGAAAAGTGCCCTGTCTACCAGTTGATGAAAGCTAGGAAAGGTATGGTTCATCAACTGGTATTGGAGCTCATCATTTAAACCCTCCAGGAAGTATTCTTGCTTCTCCCTGTCCTCTGCCACCTCTGCAGTGGCATACCTGGCTAACTGAAGGAACTTATCCCTATACTCAGTCACAGACATGCTGCCCTGCTTCAGGGAAAGGAACTCCTTTTTCTTCATCTTCATCAGCCCTGCAGGCACATGGTGGTTGCGGAAGTTTTCCCTGAACTGTGCCCAGGTGAAAGCTTCCCTATCCTGGACTCTGTAAGACTCCCACCAGTCTAGTGCTGCACCCCTCAACTGACCAGAACCATACAGGACCCTTTCCCTATCATTGCACTGTGCTATATCCAACTGGCGTTCCACAGCACGAAGCCAGTCATCAGCCTGTAGTGGCTCTGTGGCATGAGAGAAGGTGGGTGGATGACCCTTCAGGAAATCTCCACGCCGGTCCCTAGGTGGTGGGGGTGGAGGCTGAGCTTGAGCCTGCTGGAGAACATGCACAGCGTTGGTCATTGTCGCCATCATCTGCATCTGGAGGTTGTAGAACTGCTCCGGCGTCAGTGGTGGAGGGTTGGGCAGCGGGTTGCCACCCCCCTGGTTACCCTGGCTAGCATTGCCACCAGCAGCGTGGCGCCTTGTGTTAACCATCTGTTTGTAACAGAGACACCGTAAGCACGTAGCCACACATGGGTGCACAAGCAATAGGACTAAAGATAAAGTAGTAAGATCAATAGAGTGGATATAGTGTTAACCCCACGAACTAACTTATAACATTAACTTGCTCATGCTGGGACAAATCCCCACAGCTGGATAGCACACAACCAAAGATCCAAATCAAACATGGTTCAAAATAACAATCAACCAGCCAACACACTTTAACTTAAGTTTCACCCGACCAACTCAACACGACAACTTAAACAACGTGCTAACGCGATACATGAGGACGACTAGTCATCCCGTGGGAGTATCCTGGTGGCACCACCTAACTCTCCCGTGCCAGGCCTCCTGCGAGGTGGAGTCTGAGCTGGATCCACCACTGGCACCTGGGGTGGTGGACCTGCCACTCGGTCCAGCTGTGCCTGAAGGTGGAACACCTCACCGTTCCGGTGATGGAGCTCCTCGGACACCCTGACGTAAGCAGTGATCAGGGCTGACACATACCAGACCAGCTTCAACAGTTGTCGGTTGTCCTCACCCCGGATGGACGCGATCTCGTGCTCAGTATCCCCGGACTGCCGGCGGGGAAAGTAGCGGTACTGAGTCTGGCAGAGCGGAGTGTGGTAGTGCTGGCAGAGGACCCCAAGGGCCTGCTGAGCAGCATCCTCCATGGCCATCTCCATGGCCTCGTGCTCCGCGATGCTGTAGTGCCGGCGCAGCACGGTGTGTCCCCCATGGTTGGGGTTGGGCTCCAGGATCTGCGCACCGGCGGACCAGAGGGTGGTGTGGTCCGGGCGCGCTCGCTGCCGGACCTGGTAGACGACCTCATGGGTAGTGTAACCCAGGTCGTAGAGGCAGTCGCGGAGTAGCCCCGGGAACTCCAGGTCAGCACCGTGGTGTGGGTGCATCAGGTCGACCCTGGCGTCAACCTCCCGCTGGCCACCCTCGTCGGAAGGGACAGCCACACGGAACGGCCACTCGGGTGCGGCAGGCGGTGGCGGTGGGGGTGCCGGTGAAGCTGCAGGTGCCGTTGGAGAAGGTGGTGGTGTCGGCGCACGCGGGGAAGGAGGTGTCGGTGTCGGCAGGCGTGGCGATGGAGCCTCCTCCCGCGCATTACCATCGTCGTCTGAGTCGAGGTAGTAAACTACCTCCACTGGGTCCTCCTCCTCCTCCTCCTCAGGGTCAGTGTCCGCCGGAAGCAGACCATTCCCCTCAAAGGGGTGTGGCGCCTGGTCCATGGGAGCATACTCGAAGGGTGGTGGTGGCAACGGCTCGGGCAGCTCCGGTGACGGAGGCTCGACCTGCTGTGGTGGACGAGGTACTGGGGTGCGTCGTGGGGTCGGTGGTGCAACACGGCGAAGGCGGCCCCCGGTACTCTTGCGGGCGGTTTGCTTGCTGCGTGCCATGACCTATAAGGAGGATGGAGTAAGATGGAGATCAGTTCTATATGATTGAATGAATAAAGCAAAAGGTAATAATTTAACATAGGGTGAACATATAGTTTGATAGCAAAAATAAAATTTTCATAAAACAGCAAGAGGGCAAAGGGGAATGAGGTCCTTATTTACGTCCGTTTCTAACTAGGCTTCCGTCCTACAGTCGACACGGCTCTGATACCACTTTGTCACGCCCAGTTCTCAACCAACGGAACCGGAACAACATATATGTGCCAGGAACGTGTCTCACATATATCATGACAATAGTGACATCACAGAACGTGCATAACGATAATTAAAACGTTTACATAGAGTATAACATCACTTTATTACAATAAGACAACATGTCTTTAAACCAGAGTCATAGCGGAAGCGTAAACGAAGATGAACGAGCCGCCACAGGGACGTCGACTGGTGGACCGGTACGCCTAGAACTCGTTGAAGTCCTGAACATACTCTTCGAAGTCTTCTGGAGCTGAGCAGCGGTTGGGTTCCAGCCAACAGTAGGTTTAAAGTAAAGCAAGCGTGAGTATTTCATACTCAACAAGCACAACATGAACTATGAGGCATCTAGGGTTGGCTGACACTTAGCATGAGCTTTTAGTTGGTCAAGTTTTATTAAGCGACTAATTACTACAGGTGAGTTGATAAACCATTAACCCAAGGTATAGCATAAAAGATTTAAACAACAACATTAACATAAGAACCACTTTCAAAAACCCAACAGAACCACTAATCTGCATTAAGGATCTGGGCCGCTCATAACCGTGAGCACGGCTGACATGTCAGTTTTACACTCTCGAGAGGTCGTACATCTTTACCCATGAGTCGTGGGCTACGCTAGTGGTCCACCACATTACCGTAGATGAGATGGCTAGCAAGCACACTACGAGGCCTTTACAAAGATCACGTTGGTAAGGTGTAACCGCTAAGGTTTCAGGGTCCGCAGCTGTGGAGCAAGCCTCAAGGGGAGATAAACGCACTCAACCCAAGTAGCGCGAGGGCCACAGAAGCTCACCTCCCCTCTTGCCCCGTCTGTAAGTTACCCCCAACCAATGCAACCTAATTAATTAGCCAAGACCGTCCCATTCCAGTCTCATGGTAGCACTGTTATCCCAGGTTGTCGCTTTGCGAACCGGTCCTTAAGGAGAGTGGCCATAAGCAAAACACCTGCTCATGCCCCCTAAACCAAGTTGCTAAAAAGCCATTTTTAAAGGAGCATGAACCACAGAGGGTCAAGCTCAAGATTTGATTTCATAGATCCATTAACAAGATTATTAACAAGGATACATGAGTTCGCGCAGCAGCTAGCAAAACTTAACCAACAAGCAACCCATAGGTAACATATCGATAAAAGAAGCTAGGTACAGTCCTTATTGGCATACAAAAAAAAATTAGACACATGCATATGAAGTGATTAAGTGGTTATTGGGTTGTGTCCATGTTATACTTGCCTTGCTCAAACTGGTCTTGAGTCTGCTGCTCAACACCCTCAAACTGCTGCTCTTCGTCACCAACAAACTGCTCACCGTCTAACCACGTTCACGGCAACGTACAAGCATTTCCACGCATACATACATGCAAACAATTACTCAAAGGTGAGAAACAGTACATCATATCATAAAAACAGAAGATAAAACTGTACTAAAAACATTCTACATGTTTCTACGGTCGTGTGAGCGCAAGAATCACTCAAATCGGAGTTAAAACGTGAAAGTTATGCATAAAACGGGCTCCTAGGGGCATAACTGTGATAGAAACATTGAAACCAGGGGCTAGATTTGAAAAACCGAGGACTTAAACGTAATTAACCATAGCCGCCGAGGGTTTCCAGGCAAAACCGCCGGGTCCTGGACCGCGGGTTCAAAAACCGGAAAGCCCAGGGGCCAAACCGAAGAAAACAGGACCTAAACCTAATTATTCTTCAACGGACATGGACTGCGGGTTGATTCCAGAGAAACGCGGGGGCTTTTCTGCGAAAGTCCCGCGCTGACCGGTCTACGCCGACGCGGCGCTGACACGGCGCGCGCGTGGCGCGACACATGGGCCTGGCGGGTGGGTCCCCGCTGTCGGGTTTAAGAGAGGGCGACGTGGCGCGTTCTGATTGGACCGCGAAGGGGTACGCGGTGTTCTAATCACGGCCGTGCACTCTGGATCCAAGGGTCCAGATCGGAAGGGGGTTTTGGCGCCGGCGGTGACCACCCTCCGCGGCGGAGTCCGTCCCGCGCGGCGGTGGCTCGCCGGCGCGGCGCACGCCAGGGCCTAGGGCTCGCCGTGCTGGCCTAGAGCAAGCTGAGGAGGGGGAGAGAGGCATGGCGAAGCTCACCGAGGGCTTGGATTCGTCGGGAGATGACCGAAGGAGGGTTGGCGACGGGAGAAAGCGGACGGCGAGGTTCGGCGTCGCGGGATGGCGGGCTAGAGCGGCTCCGGGGCGCCTAGGGCCGGTGGGGAAGTTCCGTGAGCCACCTGCGAAAGCGATGAAGGAGTTAGAGCGCTCGGAGAGGGAGCAACGGCGACGAATTTGGCGTTGCGGTGGCTCACCAGGGCGGAACTCTGGCGGTGAAATGCGGACGCGTCGGGGCACGGAAGAGGAATTGCTACACATAGTAAGTAGGAACCAATGTAGGCCGATGGGAGAAACTTAATTCAATACAGGTTTTGATCCATCCACTGTTGTTAACATATCAATTGTTGTGGGGCTCAGAATCGAGGGTTGTTGGACTTGTTGAGAAGATGAATGAGGAAACCACACCATAGGAACGAAACCTCAAAAATATGCATCACCAAAGTAATTTTGGCCTAATTTACATGCCCTCCTCTTCTGCCACTTGAGCCCACGCTTCAGCAACAGTCCGAGATACAAAACCAGCTCAGCATGACTCAGTTTGCCTAGGCTTGTTGAGAAGATGAATGAGGAAACCACACCATAGGAACGAAACCTCAAAAATATGCATCACCAAAGTTGTTTTGGCCCAACTTACATGCCCTCCTCTTCTACCACGTGAGCCCATGCTTCGGCATCACTCCGAGATACAAAATCAACGCAGCATGACTCAGTTTGCCTAGACAGAAGAGGGCGAAAAGTAAACTTTTTCCAAATCCGAAAACTTGTACACGCTAGTAAGTAGGAACCAATGAATATAATGCGTTTCCGTATATGTAGGCCGATGGGAGAAACTTAATTCAATACAGGTTTTGATCCGTCCACTGTTATTAACATTTCAATTGTTGTGGTACTCAGAATCGAGGGTTGTTGGACATCCTGGAATGAATGAGGTAACCACACCATAGGAACGAAACCTAAAAAATATGCATCGCCAAAGTTGTTTTGCCCCAATTTACATGCCCTCCTCTTCTGCCACTTGAGCCCACGCTTTGGCATCAGGCCGAGATACAAAACCCGCACTGCATGACTCAGTTTGCCTAGACTGAAGCGGGCGAAAATTAAACTTTTTCCTAATCCGAAAACTTATACATGCTACTAAGTAAGAACCAATGAATATAATGCTTTTCCATATATGTAGGCCGATGGGAGAAACTTAATTCAATACCAGTTTTGATCCATCCACTGTGGTTCCTACTTGGTTCCTACTTACTAGAGTGTACAAGTTTTTGGATTTGGAAAAGTTTAATTTTTGCCCGCTTCAGTCTAGGCAAACTGAGTCATGCTGCGTTGGTTTTGTATCTCGGACTGATGCCAAAGCGTGGGCTCAAGTGGCAGAAGAGGAGGGCATGTAAGTTGGGCAAAACAACTTTGGTGATGCATATTTTTGAGGTTTCGTTCCTATGGTGTGGTTTCCTCATTCATCATACTAACAAACCTCCGAGTCCCACAACAATTGATATGTTAGCAACAGTGGATGGATCAAGACCTGTATCGAATTAAGTTTCTCCCATCGGCCTACATATATGGAAAAGCACTATATTCATTGGTTCCTACTTACTAGCGTGTACAAGTTTTCGGATTAGGAAAACTTTAATTGTCGCCCTCTTCCGTCAAGGCAAACTAAGTCATGCTGCGTTGGTTTTGTATCTCGGACTGATGTCGAAGCGTGGGATCAAGTGGCAGAAGAGGAGGGCATGTAAGTTGGGCCAAAAAAACTTTGGTGATGCATATTTTTGAGCTTTCGTTCCAATGGTATGGTTTCCTCATTCATATTGCCAACAAGTCCAACAACCCTGAATTCCATGTCCCACAACAATTGATTTGTTAACAACAGTGGATGGATCAAAACCTGTATTGAATCAAGTTTCTCCCATCGGCCTACATATATGGAAAAGCATTATATTCATTGGTTCCTACTTGCTAGTGTGTACAAGTTTTCGGAATAGGAAAAAGTTTAATTTTCGCCCTCTTCATTCTAGGCAAACTAAGTCATGCAACGTTGGTTTTGTGTCTCGGACTAATGCCGAAGCGTGGGCTCACGTGGCAGAAGAGGAAGGCATGTAAGTTGGGCCAAAACAACTTTGGTGATGCATATTTTTGAAGTTTCGTTCCTATGGTGCGGTTTCCTCATTCATCATAACAACAAGTCCAGCAACCCTTGATTCCGAGTCCCACAACAATTGATATGTTAACAACAGCGGATGGATCAAAACTGGTATTGAATTAAGTTTCTCCCATCGGCCTACATATATGGAAAACCATTATATTCATTGGTTTTTACTTACTAGCGTGTACAAGTTTTCGGATTAGGAAAATGTTTAATTTTCGCCCTGTTCAGTCTAGGCATACTGAGTCATGCTACGTTGGTTTTGCGTCTCAGACTGATGCCAAAGCGTGGGCTCACGTGGCAGAAGTGGAGGGCATGTAAGTTGGGCCAAAACAACTTTGGTGATGCATATTTTTGAGGTTTCGTTCCTATGGTGTGGTTTCCTCATTCATCTTCCCAACAAATGCAACAACCCTCGATTCCGAGTCCCACAACAAATGCTATGTTAACAATAGTGGATGGAACAAAACATGTATTGAAATAAGTTTCTCCCATCAGCCTGCATATATGGAAAAGCATTATATGCATTGGTTCTTACTTACTCGCGTGTACAAATTTTTGGATTAGGAAAAGTTTAATTTTCGCCCTCTTTAGTCTAGGCAAACTGAGTCATGTTGCGCTGGTTTTGTATCTCGTCCTGATGCCGAAGTGTGGGCTCATGTGGCGGAAGATGAGGGCATGTAAGTCGGGCCAAAACAACTTTGGTGATGCATAGTTTTGAGGTTTCTTTCCTATGGTGTGGTTTCCTCATTCATCATACCAACATGTCCAACAACCCTCGATTCTGAGTCCCACAACAATTGATATGTTAACAACAGTGGACGGATCAAAACCTGTATTGAATTAAGTTTCTCCCATCGGCCTACATATATGGAAAAGCAATATATTCATTGGTTCCTACATACTAGCGTGTACAAGTTTTCGGATTAGGACAAAGTTTAATTTTCGCCCTCTTCAGTCTAGGCAAACTGAGTCATGCTGTGTTGGTTTTGTATCTTGGACTGATGCCGAAGCATGGGCTCACGTGGCAGAAGAGGAGGGCATGTAAGTTGGGCCAAAACAACTTTGGTGATGCATATTTTTGAGGTTTCGTTCCTATGGTGTGGCTATCTCATTCATCTTCCCAACAAGTCCAACAACCCTCGATTCCGAGTCCCACAACATTTGATATGTTAACAACAACGGAAGGATCAAAACCTGTATTGAATTAAGTTTCTCCCATCGGCCTACATATATGGAAAAGCATTATATTCATTGGTTCCTACTTACTAGCGTGTACAAGTTTTTGGATTAGGAAAAAGTTTAATTTTTGCCCTATTCAGTCTAGGCAAACGGAGTCATGCTGCCCTGGTTTTGTATCTCGGACTGTTGCCGAAGAGTGGGCTCAAGTGGCAGAAGAGGAGGGCATGTAAATTGGGCAAAACAACTTTGGTGTTGCATATTTTTGAGGTTTCCTTCCTATGGTGTGGTTTCCTCATTCATCTTCCCAACAAGTCCAACAACCCTTGATTCCGAGTCCCACAACAAATGATATGTTAACAACAGTGGATGGAACAAAATCTGTATTGAATTAAGTTTGTCCCATCGGCCTACATATATGGAAAAGCATTATATTCATTGGTTTTTACTTACTAGCGTGTACAAGTTTTTGGATTAGGAAAAAGTTTAATTTTTGAATGTAAGTCGGGCCAAAACAACTTTGGTGATGCATATTTTTGAGGTTTCTTTCCTATGGTGTGGTTTCTTCATTCATCATACTAACATGTCCAACAACCCTCGATTCCGAGTCCCACAACAATTTATATGTTAACAACATTGGACGGATCAAAACCTGTATTGAATTAAGTTTCTCCCATCGGCCTACATATATGGAAAAGCACTATATTCATTGGTTCTTACTTACTAGCGTGTACAAGTTTTCGGATTAGGAAAAAGTTTAATTTTCGCCCTCATCAGTCTAGGCAAACTAAGTCATGCTGCGTTGGTTTTGTATCTCGGACTGATGCCGAAGCGTGGGCTCACGTGGCAGAATAGGAGAGCATGTAAGTTGGGCCAAAACAACTTTGGTGATGCATATTTTTGAGGTTTCTTTCCTATGGTGTGGTTTCCTCATTCATCATACCAACATGTCCAACAACCCTCGATTCCGAGTCCCACAACAATTGATATGTTAACTACAGTGGGAGGATCAAAACTTGTATTGAATTATGTTTCTCCCATCGGCCTACATATATGGAAAAGCATTATATTCATTGGTTCTTACTTACTAGCGTGTACAAGTTTTTGGATTAGGAAAAGTTTAATTTTTCGCTCTTCAGTCTAGGCAAACTGAGTCATGCTGCGCTGGTTTTGTATCTTGGCCTGATGCCAAAGCATGGGCTCAAGTGGCAGAAGAGGAGGGCATGTAAGTTGGTGCAAGACAACTTTAGTGATGCATATTTTTGAGATTTCGTTCCTATGGTGTGGTTTCCTCATTCATCATACCAACAAGTCCAACAACCCTCGATTCCGAGTCCCACAACAATTGATAAGTTAACAACAGTGGATGGATCAAAACTGGTATTGAATTAAGTTTCTGCCATCGGCCCACATATATGGAAAAGCATTACATTCATTGGTTCTTACCTACTAGCGTGTACAAGTTTCCGGATTAGGAAAAAGTTTAATTTTCGCCCTCTTCAGTCTAGGCAAACTGAGTCATGCTGCGCTGGTTTTGTGTCTCGTCTTGATGCCGAAGCGTGGGCTCAAGTGGCAGAAGATGAGGGCATGTAAGTTTGGCCAAAACAACTTTGGTGATGCATATTTTTGAGGTTTCTTTCCTATGGTGTGGTTTCCTCATTCATCATACCAACAAGTCCAACAACCCACGATTCCGAGTACCACAATAATTGATGTCTTAACAATAGTGGATGGATCAAAACTGGTATTGAATTAAGTTTCTCCCATCGGCCTACATATATGGAAAAGCATTATATTCATTGGTTCTTACTTACTAGCGTGTACAAGTTTTCGGATTAGGAAAAAGTTTAATTTTCGCCCTCTTCAGTCTTGGCAAACTGAGTCATGCTGCGCTGGTTTTGTATCTCGTCCTAATGCCGAAGCGTGGGCTCAAGTGGCAGAAGATGAGGATAAGTAAGTTGGGCCTAAACAACTTCGGTGATGCATATTTTTGAGCTTTCTATCCTATGGTGTGGTTTTCTCCCTCTTCAGTCTAGGCAAACTGAGTCATGCTGCGTTGGTTTTGTATCTCGGACAGATGCCGAAGCGTGGGCTCACGTGGCAGAGGAGGAGGGCATGTAAGTTGGGCCAAAACAACTTTGGTGATGCATATTTTTCAGGTTTCGTTCCTATGGTGTGGTTTCCTCATTTATCTTCCCAACAAGTCCAACAACCCTCGATTCCGAGTCCCACCACATTTGGCATGTTAATAACAGAGGATGGATCAAAATCTGTATTGAATTAAGTTTCTCCCATCAGCCTACATATATGGAAAAGCATTATATTCATTGGTTCCTACTAACTAGCGTGTAAAAGTTTTTGGATTAGGAAAAAGTTTAATTTTCGCCCTCTTCAGTCTAGGAAAATGGAGTCCTGCTGCACTGGTTTTGTATCTCGGACTGTTGCCGAAGCGTGGGCTCAAGTGGCAGAAGAGGAGGGCATGTAAATTGGGCCAAAACAACTTTGGTGATGCATATTTTTCAGGTTTCGTTCCTATGGTGTGGTTTCCCCATTCATCTTCCCAACAAGTCCAACAACCCTCGATTCCGAGTCCCACCACATTTCGTATGTTAATAACAGCGGATGGATCAAAACCTGTATTGAATTAAGTTTCTCCCATCAGCCTACATATATGGAAAAGCATTATATTCATTGGTTCCTACTAACTAGCGTGTAAAAGTTTTTGGATTGGGAAAAGTTTAAATTTTGCCCGCTTCAGTCTAGGTTAATGGAGTCATGCTGCACTAGTTTTCTATCTCGGACTGTTGCCGAAGCGTGGGCTCAAGTGGCAGAAGAGGAGGGCATGTAAATTGGGCCAAAACAACTTTGGTGATGCATATTTTTAGGTTTCGTTCCTATGGTGTGGTTTCCTCATTCATATTCCCAACAAGTCCAACAACCCTCGATTCCGAGTCCCACAACAAATGATATGTTAACAATAGTGGATGGAACAAAACTTGTGTTGAATTAAGTTTCTCCCATCGGCCTACATATATGGAAAAGCATTATATTCATTGGTTCTTACTTACAAGCGTGTACAAGTTTTTGGATTAGGAAAAAGTTTAATTTTCGCCCTCTTCAGTCTAGGCAAACTGAGACATGCTGCGCTGGTTTTGTATCTTGGCCTGATGCTGAAGCGTGGGCTCAAGTGCCGGGAGAGGAGGGCATGTAAGTTGGGCCAAAACAACTTTGGTGATGCATATTTTTGAGGTTTCGTTCCTATGGTGTGGTTTCCTCATTCATCATACCAACATGTCCAACAACCTTCGTTTCCAAGTCCCAAAACAATTGATATGTTAACAACAGTGGATCGATCAAAACTTGTATTGAATTAGGTTTTTCCCATCGGCCTACATATATGGAAAAGCATTATATTCATTGGCTCTTACTTACTAGCGTGTACAAGTTTTCGGATTAGGAAAAAGTTTAATTTTCGCCCCCTTCAGTCTAGGCAAACTGAGTCGTGCTGTGCTGGTTTTGTATCTCATCCTGATGCCGAAGTGCGGGCTCAAGTGGCAGAAGAAGAGGGCATGTAAGTTGGGCCAAAACAACTTTGGTGATGCATATTTTTGGGGTTTCCTTCCTATGGTGTGGTTTCCTCATTCATCATGCCAACAAGTCCAACAACCCTCGATTCCGAGTCCCACAGCAATTGATATGTTAACAACAGTGGATGGATCAAAACCTGTATTGAATTAAGTTTCTCCCATCGGCCTACATATATGGAAAAGCATTATATTCGTTGGATCCTGCTTACTAGCGTGTACAAGTTTTTGGTTAGGAAAAGTTTAATTTTCGCCCTCTTCAGTCTAGGCAAACGGAGTCATGCTGCACTGGTTTTGTGTCTCGGACTGTTGCTGAAGCGTGGGCTGAAGTGGCAGAAGAGGAGGGCATGTAAATTTGGCCAAAACAACTTTGGTGATGCATATTTTTCAGGTTTCGTTCCTATGGTGTGGTTTCCTCATTTATCTTCCCAACAAGTCCAACAACCCTCGATTCCGAGTCCCACCACATTTGGCATGTTAATAACAGCGGATGGATCAAAATCTGTATTGAATTAAGTTTCTCCCATCAGCCTACATATATGGGAAAGCATTATATTCATTGGTTCCTACTAACTAGCGTGTAAAAGTTTTTGGATTAGGAAAAAGTTTAATTTTCGCCCTCTTCAGTCCAGGAAAATGGAGTCCTGCTGCACTGGTTTTGTATCTCGGACTGTTGCCGAAGCGTGGGCTCAAGTGGCAGAAGAGGAGGGCATGTAAATTGGGCCAAAACAACTTTGGTGATGCATATTTTTCAGGTTTCGTTCCTATGGTGTGGTTTCCTCATTCATCTTCCCAACAAGTCCAACAACCCTCGATTCCGAGTCCCACCACATTTCGTATGTTAATAACAGCGGATGGATCAAAACCTGTATTGAATTAAGTTTCTCCCATCAGCCTACATATATGGAAAAGCATTATATTCATTGGTTCCTACTAACTAGCGTGTAAAAGTTTTTGGATTAGGAAAAAGTTTAAATTTCGCCCGCTTCAGTCTAGGTTAATGGAGTCATGCTGCACTAGTTTTGTATCTCGGACTGTTGCCGAAGCGTGGGCTCAAGTGGCAGAAGAGGAGGGCATGTAAATTGGGCCAAAACAACTTTGGTGATGCATATTTTTAGGTTTCGTTCCTATGGTGTGGTTTCCTCATTCATATTCCCAACAAGTCCAACAACCTTCGATTCCGAGTCCCACAACAAATGATATGTTAACAATAGTGGATGGAACAAAACTTGTGTTGAATTAAGTTTCTCCCATCGGCCTACATATATGGAAAAGCATTATATTCATTGGTTCTTACTTACAAGCGTGTACAAGTTTTTGGATTAGGAAAAAGTTTAATTTTCGCCCTCTTGAGTCTAGGCAAACTGAGTCATGCTGCGCTGGTTTTGTATCTTGGCCTGATGCCGAAGCGTGGGCTCAAGTGCCGGGAGAGGAGGGCATGTAAGTTGGGCCAAAACAACTTTGGTGATGCATATTTTTGAGGTTTCGTTCCTATGGTGTGGTTTCCTCATTCATCATACCAACAAGTCCAACAACCTTCGTTTCCAAGTCCCAAAACAATTGATATGTCAACAACAGTGGATGGATCAAAACTGGTATTGAATTATGTTTCTCCCATCGGCCTACATATATGGAAAAGCATTATATACATTGGCTCTTACTTACTAGCGTGTACAAGTTTTCGGATTAGGAAAAAGTTTAATTTTCGCCCTCTTCAGTCTAGGCAAACTGAGTCATGCTGTGCTGGTTTTGTATCTCATCCTGATGCCGAAGTGCGGGCTCAAGTGGCAGAAGAAGAGGGCATGTAAGTTGGGCCAAAACAACTTTGGTGATGCATATTTTTGGGGTATCCTTCCTATGGTGTGGTTTCCTCATTCATCATGCCAACAAGTCCAACAACCCTCGATTCTGAGTCCCACAGCAATTGATATGTTAACAACAGTGGATGGATCAAAACCTGTATTGAATTAAGTTTCTCCTATCGGCCTACATATATGGAAATGCATTATATTCGTTGGTTCCTGCTTACTAGCGTGTACAAGTTTTTGGATTAGGAAAAAGTTTAATTTTCGCCCTCTTCAGTCTAGGCAAACGGAGTCATGCTGCACTGGTTTTGTGTCTCGGACTGTTGCTGAAGCGTGGGCTCAAGTGGCAGAAGAGGAGGGCATGTAAATTTGGCCAAAACAACTTTGCTGATGCATATTTTTCAGGTTTCGTTCCTATGGTGTGGTTTCCTCATTCATCTTCCCAACAAGTCCAACAGCCCTCGATTCCGAGTCCCACCACATTTGGTATGTTAATAACAGCGGATGGATCAAAACCTGTATTGAATTAAGTTTCTCCCATCAGCCTACATATATGGAAAAGCATTATATTCATTGGTTCCTACTAACTAGCGTGTAAAAGTTTTTGGATTAGGAAAAAGTTTAATTTTCGCCCTCTTCAGTCTAGGCAAATGGAGTCATGCTGCACTGGTTTTGTATCTCGAACTGTTGCCGAAGCGTGGGCTCAAGTGGCAGAAGAGGAGGGCAAGTAAATTGGGCCAAAACAACTTTGGTGATGCATATTTTTAGGTTTCGTTCCTATGGTGTGGTTTCCTCATTCATATTCCCAACAAGTCCAACAACCCTCGATTCCGAGTCCCACAACAAATGATATTTTAACAACAGTGGATGGAACAAAACTTGTGTTGAATTAAGTTTCTCCCATCGGCCTACATATGTGGAAAAGCATTATATTCATTGGTTCTTACTTACAAGCATGTACAAGTTTTTGGATTAGGAAAAAGTTTAATTTTCGCCCTCTTCAATCTAGGCAAACTGAGTCATGCTGCGCTGGTTTTGTATCTCGGACTGTTGCCGAAGCGTGGGCTCAAGTGCCGGAAGAGGAGGGCATCTAAGTTGGGCCAAAACAACTTTGGTGATGCATATTTTTAGGTTTCGTTCCTATGGTGTGGTTTCCTCATTCATCATACCAACAACTGCAACAACCCTCGATTCCGAGTCCCACAACAAATGATATGTTAACAACAGTGGATCGAACAAAACTTGTGTTGAATTAAGTTTCTCCCATCGGCCTACATATATGGAAAAGCATTATATTCATTGGTTCTTACTTACAAGCGTGTACAAGTTTTTGGATTAGGAAAAAGTTTAATTTTCGCCCTCTTGAGTCTAGGCAAACTGAGTCATGCTGCGCTGGTTTTGTATCTTGGCCTGATGCCGAAGCGTGGGCTCAAGTGCCGGGAGAGGAGGGCATGTAAGTTGGGCCAAAACAACTTTGGTGATGCATATTTTTGAGGTTTCGATCCTATGGTGTGGTTTCCTCATTCATCATACCAACAAGTCCAACAACCTTCGTTTCCAAGTCCCAAAACAATTGATATGTTAACAACAGTGGATGGATCAAAACTGGTATTGAATTAAGTTTCTCCCATCGGCCTACATATATGGAAAAGCATTATATACATTGGCTCTTACTTACTAGCGTGTACAAGTTTTCGGATTAGGAAAAAGTTTAATTTTCGCCGTCTTCAGTCTAGGCAAACTGAGTCATGCTGTGCTGGTTTTGTATCTCATCCTGATGCCGAAGTGCGGGCTCAAGTGGCGAAAGAAGAGGGCATGTAAGTTGGGCCAAAACAACTTTGGTGATGCATATTTTTGGGGTTTCCTTCCTATGGTGTGGTTTCCTCATTCATCATGCCAACAAGTCCAACAACCCTCGATTCTGAGTCCCACAGCAATTGATATGTTAACAACAGTGGATGGATCAAAACCTGTATTGAATTAAGTTTCTCCCATCGGCCTACATATATGGAAAAGCATTATATTCATTGGTTCCTGCTTACTAGCGTGTACAAGTTTTTGGATTAGGAAAAAGTTTAATTTTCGCCCTCTTCAGTCTAGACAAACGGAGTCATGCTGCACTGGTTTTGTGTCTCGGACTGTTGCTGAAGCGTGGGCTCAAGTGGCAGAAGAGGAGGGCATGTAAATTTGGCCAAAACAACTTTGCTGATGCATATTTTTCAGGTTTCGTTCCTATGGTGTGGTTTCCTCATTCATCTTCCCAACAAGTCCAACAGCCCTCGATTCCGAGTCCCACCACATTTGGTATGTTAATAACAGCGGATGGATCAAAACCTGTATTGAATTAAGTTTCTCCCATCAGCCTACATATATGGAAAAGCATTATATTCATTGGTTCCTACTAACTAGCGTGTAAAAGTTTTTGGATTAGGAAAAAGTTTAATTTTCGCCCTCTTCAGTCTAGGCAAATGGAGTCATGCTGCACTGGTTTTGTATCTCGGACTGTTGCCGAAGCGTGGGCTCAAGTGGCAGAAGAGGAGGGCAAGTAAATTGGGCCAAAACAACTTTGGTGATGCATATTTTTAGGTTTCGTTCCTATGGTGTGGTTTCCTCATTCATATTCCCAACAAGTCCAACAACCCTCGATTCCGAGTCCCACAACAAATGATATTTTAACAACAGTGGATGGAACAAAACTTGTGTTGAATTAAGTTTCTCCCATCGGCCTACATATGTGGAAAAGCATTATATTCATTGGTTCTTACTTACAAGCATGTACAAGTTTTTGGATTAGGAAAAAGTTTAATTTTCGCCCTCTTCAATCTAGGCAAACTGAGTCATGCTGCGCTGGTTTTGTATCTCGGACTGTTGCCGAAGCGTGGGCTCAAGTGCCGGAAGAGGAGGGCATCTAAGTTGGGCCAAAACAACTTTGGTGATGCATATTTTTAGGTTTCGTTCCTATGGTGTGGTTTCCTCATTCATCATACCAACAACTGCAACAACCCTCGATTCCGAGTCCCACAACAAATGATATGTTAACAACAGTGGATCGAACAAAACTTGTGTTGAATTAAGTTTCTCCCATCGGCCTACATATATGGAAAAGCATTATATTCATTGGTTCTTACTTACAAGCGTGTACAAGTTTTTGGATTAGGAAAAAGTTTAATTTTCGCCCTCTTGAGTCTAGGCAAACTGAGTCATGCTGCGCTGGTTTTGTATCTTGGCCTGATGCCGAAGCGTGGGCTCAAGTGCCGGGAGAGGAGGGCATGTAAGTTGGGCCAAAACAACTTTGGTGATGCATATTTTTGAGGTTTCGATCCTATGGTGTGGTTTCCTCATTCATCATACCAACAAGTCCAACAACCTTCGTTTCCAAGTCCCAAAACAATTGATATGTTAACAACAGTGGATGGATCAAAACTGGTATTGAATTAAGTTTCTCCCATCGGCCTACATATATGGAAAAGCATTATATACATTGGCTCTTACTTACTAGCGTGTACAAGTTTTCGGATTAGGAAAAAGTTTAATTTTCGCCGTCTTCAGTCTAGGCAAACTGAGTCATGCTGTGCTGGTTTTGTATCTCATCCTGATGCCGAAGTGCGGGCTCAAGTGGCGAAAGAAGAGGGCATGTAAGTTGGGCCAAAACAACTTTGGTGATGCATATTTTTGGGGTTTCCTTCCTATGGTGTGGTTTCCTCATTCATCATGCCAACAAGTCCAACAACCCTCGATTCTGAGTCCCACAGCAATTGATATGTTAACAACAGTGGATGGATCAAAACCTGTATTGAATTAAGTTTCTCCCATCGGCCTACATATATGGAAAAGCATTATATTCATTGGTTCCTGCTTACTAGCGTGTACAAGTTTTTGGATTAGGAAAAAGTTTAATTTTCGCCCTCTTCAGTCTAGGCAAACGGAGTCATGCTGCACTGGTTTTGTGTCTCGGACTGTTGCTGAAGCGTGGGCTCAAGTGGCAGAAGAGGAGGGCATGTAAATTTGGCCAAAACAACTTTGCTGATGCATATTTTTCAGGTTTCGTTCCTATGGTGTGGTTTCCTCATTCATCTTCCCAACAAGTCCAACAGCCCTCGATTCCGAGTCCCACCACATTTGGTATGTTAATAACAGCGGATGGATCAAAACCTGTATTGAATTAAGTTTCTCCCATCAGCCTACATATATGGAAAAGCATTATATTCATTGGTTCCTACTAACTAGCGTGTAAAAGTTTTTGGATTAGGAAAAAGTTTAATTTTCGCCCTCTTCAGTCTAGGCAAATGGAGTCATGCTGCACTGGTTTTGTATCTCGGACTGTTGCCGAAGCGTGGGCTCAAGTGGCAGAAGAGGAGGGCAAGTAAATTGGGCCAAAACAACTTTGGTGATGCATATTTTTAGGTTTCGTTCCTATGGTGTGGTTTCCTCATTCATATTCCCAACAAATCCAACAACCCTCGATTCCGAGTCCCACAACAAATGATATTTTAACAACAGTGGATGGAACAAAACTTGTGTTGAATTAAGTTTCTCCCATCGGCCTACATATGTGGAAAAGCATTATATTCATTGGTTCTTACTTACAAGCGTGTACAAATTTTTGGATTAGGAAAAAGTTTAATTTTCGCCCTCTTCAATCTAGGCAAACTGAGTCATGCTGCGCTGGTTTTGTATCTTGACCTGATGCCAAAGCGTGGGCTCAAGTGCCGGAAGAGGAGGGCTTCTAAGTTGGGCCAAAACAACTTTGGTGATGCATATTTTTGAGGTTTCGTTCCTATGGTGTGGTTTCCTCATTCATCATACCAACAACTCCAACAACCTTCATTTCCAAGTCCCAAAATAATTGATATGTTAACAACAGTGGATGGATCAAAACAGGTATTGAATTAAGTTTCTCCCATCGGCCTACATATATGGAAAAGCATTATTTTCATTGGCTCTTACTTACTAGCGTGTTCAAGTTTTCGGATTAGGAAAAAGTTTAATTTTCGCCCTCTTCAATCTAGGCAAACTGTGTCATGCTGCGATGGTTTTGTATCTCGTCCTGATGCCGAAGCCTGGGCTCAAGTGGCAGAAGAGAAGGGCATGTAAGTGGGGCCAAAACAACTTTGGTGAAGCATATTTTTGGGGTTTCTTTCCTATGGTGTGGTTTCCTCATTCATCATACCAACAAGTCCAACAACCCTCAATTCCGAGTCCCGCAGCAATTGATATATTAACAACAGTGGATGGATCAAAACCTGTATTGAATTAAGTTTCTCCCTTCGGCCTACATATATGGAAAATCGTTATATTCAATGGTTCCTACTTACTAGTGTGTACAAGTTTTCGGATTAGGAAAAAGTTTAATTTTCGCCCTCTTCAGTCTGGGCAAACTAAGTCATGCTGCATTGGTTTTGTATCTCGGACTGATGCCGAAGCGTGGGCTCACGTGGCAGAAGAGGAGGGCATATAAGTTGGGCCAAAACAACTTTGGTGATGCGTATTTTTGAGGTTTCTTTCCTATGGTGTGGATTCATCATACCAACAAGTCCAACAACCCTCATTTCCCAGTCCCACAACAATTCATATGTTAACAACAGTGGATGGATCAATACTGGTATTGAATTAAGTTTCTCCCATCGGCCTACATATATGGAAAAGCATTATATTCATTGGTACTTATTTACTAGCGTGTACAAGTTTTCGGATTACGAAAAAGTTTAATTTTCGCCCTCTTCAGTCTAGGCAAACTGAGTGATGCTGTGCTGGTTTTGTATCTCATCCTAATGCCGAAGCGCGGGCTCAAGTGGCAGAAGAAGAGGGCTTGTAAGTTGGGCCAAAACAACTTTGGTGATGCATATTTTTGGGGTTTCCTTCCTATGGTGTGGTTTTCTCATTCATCATACCAACAAGTCCAACAACCCTCGATTCCGTGTCCCACAACAATTGATATGTTAACAACAGTGAATGGATCAAAACCTGTATTGAATTAAGTTTCTCCCATCGGCCTACATATATGGAAAAGCATTATATTCATTGGTTCATGCATACTACCATGTACAAGTTTTTGGATTAGGAAAAAGTTTAATTTTCGCCCTCTTCAGTCTAGGCAAATGGAGTCATGCTGCACTGGTTTTGTGTCTCGGACTGTTGCTGAAGCATGGTCTCAAGTGGCAGAAGAGGAGGGCATGTAAATTTGGCCAAAACAACTTTGGTGATGCATATTTTTGAGGTTTCGTTCCTATGGTGTGGTTTCCTCATTCATATTCCCAACAAGTCCAACAACCCTCGATTTCGAGTCCCACAACAATTGATATGTTAACAACAGCGGATGGAACAAAACCTGTGTTGAATTAAGTTTCTCCCATCGGCCTACATATATGGAAAAGCATTATATTCATTGGTTCCTGCTTACTAGCGTGTACAAGATTTTGTGTTAGGAAAAAGTTTAATTTTTGCCCTCTTCAGTCTAGGCAAACGGAGTCATGCTGCACTGGTTTTGTGTCTCGGACTGTTGCTGAAGCGTGGGTCAAGTGGCAGAAGAGGAGGCCATGTAAATTTAGCCAAAACAACTTTGGTGATGCATATTTTTGAGGTTTCGTTTCTATGGTGTGGTTTCCTCATTAATATTCCCAACAAGTCCAACAACCCTCGATTTCGAGTCCCACAACAAATGATATGTTAACAATAGTGGATGGAAGAAAACCTGTGTTGAATTAAGTTTCTCCCATCGGCCTACATATATGGAAAAGCATTATATTCATTGGTTCTTACTTACAAGCGTGTACAAGTTTTTGGATTAGGAAAAAGTTTAATTTTCGCCCTCTTCAGTCTTGGCAAACTGAGTCATGCTGCGCTGGTTTTGCATCCCGAACTGTTGACGAAGCGTGGGCTCAAGTGGCGGAAGAGGAGGGCATGTAAGTTGGGCCAGAACAACTTTGGTGATGCATATTTTTGAGGTTTCGTTCCTATGGTGTGGTTTCCTCATTCATCATACCAACAAGTCCAACAACCTTCGTTTCCGAGTCCCAAAACAATTGATATGTTAACAACAGTGGATGGATCAAAACTGGTATTGAATTAAGTTTCTCCCATCGGCCTACATATATGGAAAAGCATTATATTCATTGGTTGCTACTTACAAGCGTGCACAAGTTTTTGGATTAGGAAAAAGTTTAATTTTCGCCCTCTTCAGTCTAGGCAAACTGAGTCATGCTGCGCTGGTTTTGTATCCCGGACTGTTGCCGAAGCATGGGCTCAAGTCGCGGAAGAGGAGGGCAAGTAAGTTGGCCAAAACAACTTTGGTGATGCATATTTTTGAGGTTTCGTTCCTATGGTGTGGTTTCCTCATTCATCATACCAACAAGTCCAACAACCTTCGTTTCCGAGTCCCAAAACAATTGAAATGTTAACAACAGTGGATGGATCAAAACTGGTATTGAATTAAGTTTCTCCCATCGGCCTACATATATGGAAAAGCATTATATTCATTGGTTGTTACTTACAAGCGTGTACAAGTTTTTGGATTAGGAAAAAGTTTAATTTTCTCCCTCTTCAGTCTAGGCAAACTGAGTCATGCTGCGCTGGTTTTGTATCTTGGCCTGATGCCGAAGCGTGGGCTCAAGTGGCGGAAGAGGAGGGCATGTAAGTTAGGCCAAAACAACTTTGGTGATGCATATTTTGTAGGTTTCGTTTCTATGGTCTGGTTTCCTCATTCATCATACCAACAACTCCAACAACCTTCGTTTCCAAGTCCCAAAACAATTGATATGTTAACAACAGTGGATGGATCAAAACTGGTATTGAATTAAGTTTCTCACATCGGCCTACATATATGGAAATGCATCATATTCATTGGCTCTTACTTACTAGCGTGTACAAGTTTTCGGATTAGGAAAAATTTTAATTTTTGCCATCTTCAGTCTAGGCAAACTGAGTCATGCTGCGCTGGTTTTGTATCTCGTCCTGATGCTGAAGCGTGGGATTAAGTGGCAGAAAATGAGGGCATGTAAGTTGGGCCAAAACAACTTTGGTGATGCTTATTTTTTGGGGTTTCTTTCCTATGGTGTGGTTTCCTCATTCATCATACCAACAAGTCCAACAACCCTCGATTCCGTGTCCCACAACATTTGATATGTTAACAACAGTGGATGGATCAAAACCTGTATTGAATTAAGTTTCTCCCTTCGGCCTACATATATGTAAAATCGTTATATTCAATGGTTCCTACTTACTAGCGTGTAGAAGTTTTGGGATTAGGAAAAAGTTTAATTTTCGCCCCCTTCAGTCTAGGCAAACTAAGTCATGCTGCGTTGGTTTTGTATCTCGGACTGATGCCGAAGCGTGGGCTCACGTGGCAGAAGAGGAGGGCATGTAAGTTGGGCCAAAACAACTTTGGTGATGCATATTGTTGAGATTTCTTTCCTATGGTGTGGTTTCAACATACCAACAAGTCCAACAACCCTCATTTCCCAGTCCCACAACAATTGATATGTTAACAACAGTGGATGGATCAAAACTGGTATTGAATTAAGTTTCTCCCATCGGCCTACATATATGGAAAAGCATTATATTCATTGGTTCTTACTTACTAGCGTGTACAAGTTTTCGGATTAGGAAAAAGTTTAATTTTCGCCCGCTTCAGTCTAGGCAAACTGAGTCATGCTGCGCTGGTTTTGTATCTCGTCCTGATGCCGAAGCGTGGGCTCAAGTGGCAGAAGAGGAGGGCATGTAAGTTGGGCCAAAACAACTTTGGTGATGCATGTTTTTGGGGTTTCTTTCCTATGGTGTGGTTTCCTCATTCATCATACCAACATGTCCAACAACCCTCGATTCCGAGTCCCACAACAATTGATATGTTAACAACAGTGGATGGATCAAAACCTGTATTGAATTAAGTTTCTCCCACTGGCCTACATATCTGGAAAAGCGTTATATTCGTTGGTTCTTACTTACTAGCGTGTACAAGTTTTTGGATTAGGAAAAAGTTTAATTTTCGCCCTCTTCAGTCTAGGCAAACTGAGTCATGCTGCGCTAGTTTTGTATCTTGGCCTGATGCCGAAGCGTGGGCTCAACTGGCAGAAGAGGAGCGCATGTAAGTTGGGCCAAAGCAACTTTGGTGATGCATGTTTTTGAGGTTTCGTTCTTATGGTCTGGTTTCCTCATTCATCATACCAACAAGTCCAACAACCCTCATTTTCGAGTCCCACAACAATTGATATGTTAACAACAGTGGAAGGGTTAAAACTGGTTTTGAATTGAGTTTCTCCCATCGGCCTACAAATATGGAAAAGCATTATATTCATTGGTTCTTACTTACTAGCGTGTTCAAGTTTTCGGATTAGGAAAGAGTTTAATTTTCGCCCTCTTCAGTCTAGGCAAACTGAGTCATGCTGCGCTAGTTTTGTATCTTGGCCTGATGCCGAAGCGTGGGCTCAAGTGGCGGAAGAGAAGGGCATGTAAGTTGGGCCAAAACAACTTTGGTGATGCATATTTTGTAGGTTTCGTTCCTATGGTGTGGTTTCCTCATTCATCATACCAACAACTCCAACAACCTTCGTTTCCAAGTCCCAAAACAATTGATATGTTAACAACAGTGGATGGATCAAAACTGGTATTGAATTAAGTTTCTAACATCGGCCTACATATATGGAAACGCATCATATTCATTGGCTCTTACTTACTAGCGTGTACAAGTTTTCGGATTAGGAAAAATTTTAATTTTTGCCATCTTCAGTCTAGGCAAACTGAGTCATGCTGTGCTGGTTTTGTATCTTGTCCTGATGCTGAAGCGTGGGATTAAGTGGCAGAAGATGAGGGCATGTAAGTTGGGCCAAAACAACTTTGGTGATGCATATTTTTGGGGTTTCTTTCCTATGATGTGGTTTCCTCATTCATCATACCAACAAGTCCAACAACCCTCGATTCCGTGTCCCACAACAATTGATATGTTAACAACAGTGGATGGATCAAAACCTGTATTGAATTAAGTTTCTCCCTTCGGCCTACATATATGTAAAATCGTTATATTCAATGGTTCCTACTTACTAGTGTGTACAAGTTTTGGGATTAGGAAAAAGTTTAATTTTCGCCCTCTTCAGTCTAGGCAAACTAAGTGATGCTGCGTTGGTTTTGTATCTCGGACTGATGCCGAAGCGTGGGCTCACGTGGCAGAAGAGGAGGGCATGTAAGTTGGGCCAAAACAACTTTGGTGACGCATATTGTTGAGATTTCTTTCCTATGGTGTGGTTTCAACATACCAACAAGTCCAACAACCCTCATTTCCCAGTCCCACAACAATTGATATGTTAACAACAGTGGATGGATCAAAACTGGTATTGAATTAAGTTTATCCCATCGGCCTACATATATGGAAAAGCATTATATTCATTGGTTCTTACTTACTAGCGTGTACAAGTTTTCGGATTAGGAAAAAGTTTAATTTTCGCCCGCTTCAGTCTAGGCAAACTGAGTCATGCTGTGCTGGTTCTGTATCTCGTCCTGATGCCGAAGCGTGGGCTCTAGCGGCAGAAGATGAGGGCATGTAAGTCGGGCCAAAACAACTTTGGTGATGCATATTTTTGGGGTTTCTTTCCTATGGTGTGGTTTCCTCATTCATCATACCAACATGTCCAACAACCCTCGATTCCGAGTCCCACAACAATTGATATGTTAACAACAGTGGATGGATCAAAACCTGTATTGAATTAAGTTTCTCCCACTGGCCTACATATCTGGAAAAGCGTTATATTCGTTGGTTCTTACTTACTAGCGTGTACAAGTTTTTGGATTAGGAAAAAGTTTAATTTTCGCCCTCTTCAGTCTAGGCAAACTGAGTCATGCTGCGCTAGTTTTGTATCTTGGCCTGATGCCGAAGCGTGGGCTCAACTGGCAGAAGAGGAGCGCATGTAAGTTGGGCCAAAGCAACTTTGGTGATGCATGTTTTTGAGGTTTCGTTCTTATGGTCTGGTTTCCTCATTCATCATACCAACAAGTCCAACAACCCTCATTTTCGAGTCCCACAACAATTGATATGTTAACAACAGTGGAAGGGTTAAAACTGGTTTTGAATTGAGTTTCTCCCATCGGCCTACAAATATGGAAAAGCATTATATTCATTGGTTCTTACTTACTAGCGTGTTCAAGTTTTCGGATTAGGAAAGAGTTTAATTTTCGCCCTCTTCAGTCTAGGCAAACTGAGTCATGCTGCGCTAGTTTTGTATCTTGGCCTGATGCCGAAGCGTGGGCTCAAGTGGCGGAAGAGAAGGGCATGTAAGTTGGGCCAAAACAACTTTGGTGATGCATATTTTGTAGGTTTCGTTCCTATGGTGTGGTTTCCTCATTCATCATACCAACAACTCCAACAACCTTCGTTTCCAAGTCCCAAAACAATTGATATGTTAACAACAGTGGATGGATCAAAACTGGTATTGAATTAAGTTTCTAACATCGGCCTACATATATGGAAACGCATCATATTCATTGGCTCTTACTTACTAGCGTGTACAAGTTTTCGGATTAGGAAAAATTTTAATTTTTGCCATCTTCAGTCTAGGCAAACTGAGTCATGCTGTGCTGGTTTTGTATCTTGTCCTGATGCTGAAGCGTGGGATTAAGTGGCAGAAGATGAGGGCATGTAAGTTGGGCCAAAACAACTTTGGTGATGCATATTTTTGGGGTTTCTTTCCTATGATGTGGTTTCCTCATTCATCATACCAACAAGTCCAACAACCCTCGATTCCGTGTCCCACAACAATTGATATGTTAACAACAGTGGATGGATCAAAACCTGTATTGAATTAAGTTTCTCCCTTCGGCCTACATATATGTAAAATCGTTATATTCAATGGTTCCTACTTACTAGTGTGTACAAGTTTTGGGATTAGGAAAAAGTTTAATTTTCGCCCTCTTCAGTCTAGGCAAACTAAGTGATGCTGCATTGGTTTTGTATCTCGGACTGATGCCGAAGCGTGGGCTCACGTGGCAGAAGAGGAGGGCATGTAAGTTGGGCCAAAACAACTTTGGTGACGCATATTGTTGAGATTTCTTTCCTATGGTGTGGTTTCAACATACCAACAAGTCCAACAACCCTCATTTCCCAGTCCCACAACAATTGATATGTTAACAACAGTGGATGGATCAAAACTGGTATTGAATTAAGTTTATCCCATCGGCCTACATATATGGAAAAGCATTATATTCATTGGTTCTTACTTACTAGCGTGTACAAGTTTTCGGATTAGGAAAAAGTTTAATTTTCGCCCGCTTCAGTCTATGCAAACTGAGTCATGCTGTGCTGGTTCTGTATCTCGTCCTGATGCCGAAGCGTGGGCTCTAGCGGCAGAAGATGAGGGCATGTAAGTCGGGCCAAAATAACTTTGGTGATGCATATTTTTGAGGTTTCGTTCCTATGGTGTGGTTTCCTCATTCATCATACCAACAAGTCCAACAACCTTCGTTTCCGAGTCCCAAAACAATTGATATGTTAACAATAGTGGATGGATCAAAACTGGCATTGAATTAAGTTTCTCCCATTGGCCTACATATATGGAAAAGCATTATATTCATTGGTTCTTACTTACTAGCGTGTACAAGTTTTTGGGTTAGGAAAAAGTTTAATTTTCACCCTCTTCAGTCTAGGCAAACTGAGTCATGCTGCGCTGGTTTTGTATCTTGGCCTGATGCCGAAGCGTGGGCTCAAGTGACAGATGAGCAGGGCATGTAAGTTGGGCCAAAACAACTTTGGTGATGCATATTTTTGAGGTTTCTTTCCTATGGTGTGGTTTCCTCATTCATCATACCAACATGTCCAACAACCCTCGATTCCGAGTCCCACAACAATTGATATGTTAACAACAGTGGATGGATCAAACCCTGTATTGAATTAAGTTTCTCCCACTGGCCTACATATCTGGAAAAGCGTTATATTCGTTGGTTCTTACTTACTAGCGTGTACAAGTTTTGGGATTAGGAAAAAGTTTAATTTTCGCCCTCTTCAGTCTAGGCAAACTAAGACATGCTGCATTGGTTTTGTATCTCGGACTGATGCCGAAGCGTGGAATCACGTGGCAGAAATGGAGGGCATGTAAGTTGGGCCAAAACAACTTTGGTGATGCATATTGTTGAGATTTCTTTCCTATGGTGTGGTTTCAACATACCAACAAGTCCAAGAACCCTCATTTCCCAGTCCCACAACAATTGATATGTTAACAACAGTGGATGGATCAAAACTGGTATTGAATTAAGTTTCTCCCATCGGCCTACATATATGGAAAAGCATAATATTCATTGGTTCTTACTTACTAGCGTGTACAAGTTTTCGGATTAGGAAAAAGTTTAATTTTCGCCCGCTTCAGTCTAGGCAAACTGAGTCATGCTGCGCTGGTTTTGTATCTCGTCCTGATGCCAAAGCGTGGGCTCAAGTGGCAGAAGAGGAGGGCATGTAAGTTGGGCCAAAACAACTTTGGTGATGCATATTTTTGAGGTTTCTTTCCTATGGTGTGGTTTCCTCATTCATCATACCAACATGTCCAACAACCCTCGATTCCGAGTCCCACAACAATTGATATGTTAACAACAGTGGATGGATCAAAAACTGTATTGAATTAAGTTTCTCCCACTGGCCTACATATCTGGAAAAGCGTTATATTCGTTGGTTCTTACTTACTAGCGTGTACAAGTTTTTGGATTAGGAAAAAGTTTAATTTTCGCCCTCTTCAGTCTAGGCAAACTGAGTCATGCTGCGCTAGTTTTGTATCTTGGCCTGATGCCGAAGCGTGGGCTCAACTGGCAGAAGAGGAGCGCATGTAAGTTGGGCCAAAGCAACTTTGGTGATGCATGTTTTTGAGGTTTCGTTCCTATGGTCTGGTTTCCTCATTCATCATACCAACAAGTCCAACAACCCTCATTTTCGAGTCCCACAACAATTGATATGTTAACAACAGTGGAAGGGTCAAAACTGGTTTTGAATTGAGTTTCTCCCATCGACCTACAAATATGGAAAAGCATTATATTCATTGGTTCTTACTTACTAGCGTGTACAAGTTTTCGGATTAGGAAAGAGTTTAATTTTCGCCCTCTTCAGTCTAGGCAAACTGAGTCATGCTGCGCTGGTTTTGTATCTCGTCCTGATGCCGAAGCGTGGGCTCTAGCGGCAGAAGATGAGGGCATGTAAGTCGGGCCAAAACAACTTTGGTGATGCATATTTTTGAGGTTTCGTTCCTATGGTGTGGTTTCCTCATTCATCATACCAACAAGTCCAACAACCTTCGTTTCCGAGTCCCAAAACAATTGATATGTTAACAATAGTGGATGGATCAAAACTGGCATTGAATTAAGTTTCTCCCATTGGCCTACATATATGGAAAAGCATTATATTCATTGGTTCTTACTTACTAGCGTGTACAAGTTTTTGGGTTAGGAAAAAGTTTAATTTTCGCCCTCTTCAGTCAAGGCAAACTGAGTCATGCTGTGCTGGTTTTGTACCTTGGCTTGATGCCGAAGCGTGGGCTCAAGTGACAGATGAGCAGGGCATGTAAGTTGGGCCAAAACAACTTTGGTGATGCATATTTTTGGGGTTTCTTTCCTATGGTGTGGTTTCCTCATTCATCATACCAGCAAGTCCAACAACCCTCGATTCTGTGTCCCACAACAATTGATATGTTAACAACAGTGGATGGATCAAAACCTGTATTGAATTAAGTTTCTCCCTTCGGCCTACATATATGTAAAATCGTTATATTCAATGGTTCCTACTTACTAGCGTGTACAAGTTTTGGGATTAGGAAAAAGTTTTATTTTCGCCCTCTTCAGTCTAGGCAAACTAAGTCATGCTGCGTTGGCTTTGTATCTCGGACTGATGCCGAAGCGTGGGCTCACGTGGCAGAAGAGGAGGGCATGTAAGTTGGGCCAAAACAACTTTGGTGATGCATATTGTTGAGATTTCTTTCCTATGGTGTGGTTTCAACATACCAACAAGTCCAACAACCCTCATTTCCCAGTCCCACAACAATTGATATGTTAACAACAGTGGATGGATCAACACTGGTATTGAATTAAGTTTATCCCATCGGCCTACATATATGGAAAAGCATTATATTCATTGGTTGTTACTTACTAGCGTGTACAAGTTTTCGGATTAGGAAAAAGTTTAATTTTCGCCTGCTTCAGTCTAGGCAAACTGAGTCATGCTGCGCTGGTTCTGTATCTCGTCCTGATGTCGAAGCGTGGGCTCAAGTGGCAGAAGAGGAGGGCATGTAAGTTGGGCCAAAACAACTTTGGTGATGCATATTTTTGAGGTTTCTTTCCTATGGTGTGGTTTCCTCATTCATCATACCAACATGTCCAACAACCCTCGATTCCGGGTCCCACAACAATTGATATGTTAACAACAGTGGATGGATCAAAACCTGTATTGAATTAAGTTTCTCCCACTGGCCTACATATCTGGAAAAGCGTTATATTCGTTGGTTCTTACTTACTAGCGTGTACAAGTTTTTGGATTAGGAAAAAGTTTAATTTTCGCCCTCTTCAGTCTAGGCAAACTGAGTCATGCTGCGCTAGTTTTGTATCTTGGCCTGATGCCGAAGCGTGGGCTCAACTGGCAGAAGAGGAGCGCATGTAAGTTGGGCCAAAGCAACTTTGGTGATGCATGTTTTTGAGGTTTCGTTCCTATGGTCTGGTTTCCTCATTCATCATACCAACAAGTCCAACAACCCTCATTTTCGAGTCCCACAACAATTGACATGTTAACAACAGTGGAAGGGTCAAAACTGGTTTTGAATTGAGTTTCTCCCATCGGCCTACAAATATGGAAAAGCATTATATTCATTGGTTCTTACTTACTAGCGTGTACAAGTTTTCGGATTAGGAAAGAGTTTAATTTTCGCCCTCTTCAGTCTAGGCAAACTGAGTCATGCTGCGCTGGTTTTGTATCTCGTCCTGATGCCGAAGCGTGGGCTCTAGCGGCAGAAGATGAGGGCATGTAAGTCGGGCCAAAACAACTTTGGTGATGCATATTTTTGAGGTTTCGTTCCTATGGTGTGGTTTCCTCATTCATCATACCAACAAGTCCAACAACCTTCGTTTCCGAGTCCCAAAACAATTGATATGTTAACAATAGTGGATGGATCAAAACTGACATTGAATTAAGTTTCTCCCATTGGCCTACATATATGGAAAAGCATTATATTCATTGGTTCTTACTTACTAGCGTGTACAAGTTTTTGGGTTAGGAAAAAGTTTAATTTTCGCCCTCTTCAGTCAAGGCAAACTGAGTCATGCTGTGCTGGTTTTGTACCTTGGCTTGATGCCGAAGCGTGGGCTCAAGTGACAGATGAGCAGGGCATGTAAGTTGGGCCAAAACAACTTTGGTGATGCATATTTTTGGGGTTTCTTTCCTATGGTGTGGTTTCCTCATTCATCATACCAGCAAGTCCAACAACCCTCGATTCTGTGTCCCACAACAATTGATATGTTAACAACAGTGGATGGATCAAAACCTGTATTGAATTAAGTTTCTCCCTTCGGCCTACATATATGTAAAATCGTTATATTCAATGGTTCCTACTTACTAGCGTGTACAAGTTTTGGGATTAGGAAAAAGTTTTATTTTCGCCCTCTTCAGTCTAGGCAAACTAAGTCATGCTGCGTTGGCTTTGTATCTCGGACTGATGCCGAAGCGTGGGCTCACGTGGCAGAAGAGGAGGGCATGTAAGTTGGGCCAAAACAACTTTGGTGATGCATATTGTTGAGATTTCTTTCCTATGGTGTGGTTTCAACATACCAACAAGTCCAACAACCCTCATTTCCCAGTCCCACAACAATTGATATGTTAACAACAGTGGATGGATCAACACTGGTATTGAATTAAGTTTATCCCATCGGCCTACATATATGGAAAAGCATTATATTCATTGGTTGTTACTTACTAGCGTGTACAAGTTTTCGGATTAGGAAAAAGTTTAATTTTCGCCTGCTTCAGTCTAGGCAAACTGAGTCATGCTGCGCTGGTTCTGTATCTCGTCCTGATGCCGAAGCGTGGGCTCAAGTGGCAGAAGAGGAGGGCATGTAAGTTGGGCCAAAACAACTTTGGTGATGCATATTTTTGAGGTTTCTTTCCTATGGTGTGGTTTCCTCATTCATCATACCAACATGTCCAACAACCCTCGATTCCGGGTCCCACAACAATTGATATGTTAACAACAGTGGATGGATCAAAACCTGTATTGAATTAAGTTTCTCCCACTGGCCTACATATCTGGAAAAGCGTTATATTCGTTGGTTCTTACTTACTAGCGTGTACAAGTTTTTGGATTAGGAAAAAGTTTAATTTTCGCCCTCTTCAGTCTAGGCAAACTGAGTCATGCTGCGCTAGTTTTGTATCTTGGCCTGATGCCGAAGCGTGGGCTCAACTGGCAGAAGAGGAGCGCATGTAAGTTGGGCCAAAGCAACTTTGGTGATGCATGTTTTTGAGGTTTCGTTCCTATGGTCTGGTTTCCTCATTCATCATACCAACAAGTCCAACAACCCTCATTTTCGAGTCCCACAACAATTGACATGTTAACAACAGTGGAAGGGTCAAAACTGGTTTTGAATTGAGTTTCTCCCATCGGCCTACAAATATGGAAAAGCATTATATTCATTGGTTCTTACTTACTAGCGTGTACAAGTTTTCGGATTAGGAAAGAGTTTAATTTTCGCCCTCTTCAGTCTAGGCAAACTGAGTCATGCTGCGCTGGTTTTGTATCTCGTCCTGATGCCGAAGCGTGGGCTCTAGCGGCAGAAGATGAGGGCATGTAAGTCGGGCCAAAACAACTTTGGTGATGCATATTTTTGAGGTTTCGTTCCTATGGTGTGGTTTCCTCATTCATCATACCAACAAGTCCAACAACCTTCGTTTCCGAGTCCCAAAACAATTGATATGTTAACAATAGTGGATGGATCAAAACAGGCATTGAATTAAGTTTCTCCCATTGGCCTACATATATGGAAAAGCATTATATTCATTGGTTCTTACTTACTAGCGTGTACAAGTTTTTGGGTTAGGAAAAAGTTTAATTTTCGCCCTCTTCAGTCAAGGCAAACTGAGTCATGCTGTGCTGGTTTTGTATCTTGGCCTGATGC
Organism: Paspalum notatum; assembly: GCA_022530915.1. Classification (NCBI taxonomy): domain Eukaryota; kingdom Viridiplantae; phylum Streptophyta; class Magnoliopsida; order Poales; family Poaceae; genus Paspalum; species Paspalum notatum. The sequence goes on from CM039683.1 coordinate 8,378,968, forward strand.
CGAAGCGTGGGCTCAAGTGACAGATGAGCAGGGCATGTAAGTTGGGCCAAAACAACTTTGGTGATGCATATTTTTGGGGTTTCTTTCCTATGGTGTGGTTTCCTCATTCATCATACCAGCAAGTCCAACAACCCTCGATTCTGTGTCCCACAACAATTGATATGTTAACAACAGTGGATGGATCAAAACCTGTATTGAATTAAGTTTCTCCCTTCGGCCTACATATATGTAAAATCGTTATATTCAATGGTTCCTACTTACTAGCGTGTACAAGTTTTGGGATTAGGAAAAAGTTTTATTTTCGCCCTCTTCAGTCTAGGCAAACTAAGTCATGCTGCGTTGGTTTTGTATCTCGGACTGATGCCGAAGCGTGGGCTCACGTGGCAGAAGAGGAGGGCATGTAAGTTGGGCCAAAACAACTTTGGTGATGCATATTGTTGAGATTTCTTTCCTATGGTGTGGTTTCAACATACCAACAAGTCCAACAACCCTCATTTCCCAGTCCCACAACAATTGATATGTTAACAACAGTGGATGGATCAACACTGGTATTGAATTAAGTTTATCCCATCGGCCTACATATATGGAAAAGCATTATATTCATTGGTTGTTACTTACTAGCGTGTACAAGTTTTCGGATTAGGAAAAAGTTTAATTTTCGCCTGCTTCAGTCTAGGCAAACTGAGCCATGCTGCGCTGGTTCTGTATCTCGTCCTGATGCCGAAGCGTGGGCTCAAGTGGCAGAAGAGGAGGGCATGTAAGTTGGGCCAAAACAACTTTGGTGATGCATATTTTTGAGGTTTCTTTCCTATGGTGTGGTTTCCTCATTCATCATACCAACATGTCCAACAACCCTCGATTCCGGGTCCCACAACAATTGATATGTTAACAACAGTGGATGGATCAAAACCTGTATTGAATTAAGTTTCTCCCACTGGCCTACATATCTGGAAAAACGTTATATTCGTTGGTTCTTACTTACTAGCGTGTACAAGTTTTTGGATTAGGAAAAAGTTTAATTTTCGCCCTCTTCAGTCTAGGCAAACTGAGTCATGCTGCGCTAGTTTTGTATCTTGGCCTGATGCCGAAGCGTGGGCTCAACTGGCAGAAGAGGAGCGCATGTAAGTTGGGCCAAAGCAACTTTGGTGATGCATGTTTTTGAGGTTTCGTTCCTATGGTCTGGTTTCCTCATTCATCATACCAACAAGTCCAACAACCCTCATTTTCGAGTCCCACAACAATTGACATGTTAACAACAGTGGAAGGGTCAAAACTGGTTTTGAATTGAGTTTCTCCCATCGGCCTACAAATATGGAAAAGCATTATATTCATTGGTTCTTACTTACTAGCGTGTACAAGTTTTCGGATTAGGAAAGAGTTTAATTTTCGCCCTCTTCAGTCTAGGCAAACTGAGTCATGCTGCGCTGGTTTTGTATCTCGTCCTGATGCCGAAGCGTGGGCTCTAGCGGCAGAAGATGAGGGCATGTAAGTCGGTCCAAAACAACTTTGGTGATGCATATTTTTGAGGTTTCGTTCCTATGGTGTGGTTTCCTCATTCATCATACCAACAAGTCCAACAACCTTCGTTTCCGAGTCCCAAAACAATTGATATGTTAACAATAGTGGATGGATCAAAACTGGCATTGAATTAAGTTTCTCCCATTGGCCTACATATATGGAAAAGCATTATATTCATTGGTTCTTACTTACTGGCGTGTACAAGTTTTTGGGTTAGGAAAAAGTTTAATTTTCACCCTCTTCAGTCAAGGCAAACTGAGTCATGCTGTGCTGGTTTGTATCTTGGCCTGATGCCGAAGCGTGGGCTCAAGTGACAGATGAGCAGGGCATGTAAGTTGGGCCAAAACAACTTTGGTGATGCATATTTTTGGGGTTTCTTTCCTATGGTGTGGTTTCCTCATTCATCATACCAACAAGTCCAACAACCCTCGATTCTGTGTCCCACAACAATTGATATGTTAACAACAGTGGATGGATCAAAACCTGTATTGAATTAAGTTTCTCCCTTCGGCCTACATATATGTAAAATCGTTATATTCAATGGTTCCTACTTACTAGCGTGTACAAGTTTTGGGATTAGGAAAAAGTTTTATTTTCGCCCTCTTCAGTCTAGGCAAACTAAGTCATGCTGCGTTGGTTTTGTATCTCGGACTGATGCCGAAGCGTGGGCTCACGTGGCAGAAGAGGAGGGCATGTAAGTTGGGCCAAAACAACTTTGGTGATGCATATTGTTGAGATTTCTTTCCTATGGTGTGGTTTCAACATACCAACAAGTCCAACAACCCTCATTTCCCAGTCCCACAACAATTGATATGTTAACAACAGTGGATGGATCAACACTGGTATTGAATTAAGTTTATCCCATCGGCCTACATATATGGAAAAGCATTATATTCATTGGTTGTTACTTACTAGCGTGTACAAGTTTTCGGATTAGGAAAAAGTTTAATTTTCGCCTGCTTCAGTCTAGGCAAACTGAGCCATGCTGCGCTGGTTCTGTATCTCGTCCTGATGCCGAAGCGTGGGCTCAAGTGGCAGAAGAGGAGGGCATGCAAGTTGGGCCAAAACAACTTTGGTGATGCATATTTTTGAGGTTTCTTTCCTATGGTGTGGTTTCCTCATTCATCATACCAACATGTCCAACAACCCTCGATTCCGGGTCCCACAACAATTGATATGTTAACAACAGTGGATGGATCAAAACCTGTATTGAATTAAGTTTCTCCCACTGGCCTACATATCTGGAAAAACGTTATATTCGTTGGTTCTTACTTACTAGCGTGTACAAGTTTTTGGATTAGGAAAAAGTTTAATTTTCGCCCTCTTCAGTCTAGGCAAACTGAGTCATGCTGCGCTAGTTTTGTATCTTGGCCTGATGCCGAAGCGTGGGCTCAACTGGCAGAAGAGGAGCGCATGTAAGTTGGGCCAAAGCAACTTTGGTGATGCATGTTTTTGAGGTTTCGTTCCTATGGTCTGGTTTCCTCATTCATCATACCAACAAGTCCAACAACCCTCATTTTCGAGTCCCACAACAATTGATATGTTAACAACAGTGGAAGGGTCAAAACTGGTTTTGAATTGAGTTTCTCCCATCGGCCTACAAATATGGAAAAGCATTATATTCATTGGTTCTTACTTACTAGCGTGTACAAGTTTTCGGATTAGGAAAGAGTTTAATTTTCGCCCTCTTCAGTCTAGGCAAATTGAGTCATGCTGCGCTGGTTTTGTATCTCGTCCTGATGCCGAAGCGTGGGCTCTAGCGGCAGAAGATGAGGGCATGTAAGTCGGGCCAAAACAATTTTGGTGATGCATATTTTTGAGGTTTCGTTTCTATGGTGTGGTTTCCTCATTCATCATACCAACAAGTCCAACAACCTTCGTTTTCGAGTCCCAAAACAATTGATATGTTAACAATAGTGGATGGACCAAAACTGGCACTGAATTAAGTTTCTCCCATTGGCCTACATATATGGAAAAGCATTATATTCATTGGTTCTTACTTACTAGCGTGTACAAGTTTTTGGGTTAGGAAAAAGTTTAATTTTCGCCCTCTTCAGTCTAGGCAAACTGAGTCATGCTGCGCTAGTTTTGTATCTTGGCCTGATGCCGAAGCGTGTGCTCAAGTGACAGATAGCAGGGCATGTAAGTTGGGCCAAAACAACTTTGGTGATGCATATTTTTGAGCTTTCTTTCCTATGGTGTGGTTTCCTCATTCATCATGCCAACATGTCCAACAACCCTCGATTCCGAGTCCCACAACAATTGATATGTTAACAACAGTGGATGGATCAAACCCTGTATTGAATTAAGTTTCTCCCACTTGCCTACATATCTGGAAAAGCGTTATATTCGTTGGTTCTTACTTACTAGCGTGTACAAGTTTTGGGATTAGGAAAAAGTTTAATTTTCGCCCTCTTCAGTCTAGGCAAACTAAGTCATGCTGCGTTGGTTTTGTATCTCGGACTGATGCCGAAGCGTGGGCTCACGTGGCAGAAGAGGAGGGCATGTAAGTTGGGCCAAAACAACTTTGGTTATGCATATTGTTGAGATTTCTTTCCTATGGTGTGGTTTCAACATACGAACAAGTCCAACAACCCTCATTTCCCAGTCCCACAACAATAGATATGATAACAACAGTGGATGGATCAAAACTGGTATTGAATTAAGTTTCTCCCATCGGCCTACATATATGGAAAAACATTATATTCATTGGTTCTTACTTACTAGCGTGTACAAGTTTTCGGATTAGGAAAAGTTTAATTTTCGCCCGCTTCAGTCTAGGCAAACTGAGTCATGCTGCGCTGGTTTTGTATCTCGTCCTGATGCCGAAGCGTGGGCTCAAGTGGCAGAAGAGGAGGGCATGTAAGTTGGGCCAAAACAACTTTGGTGATGCATATTTTTGAGGTTTCTTTCCTATGGTGTGGTTTCCTCATTCATCATACCAACATGTCCAACAACCCTCGATTCCGAGTCCCACAACAATTGATATGTTAACAACAGTGGATGGATCAAAACCTGTATTGAATTAAGTTTCTCCCGCTGGCCTACATATCTGGAAAAGCGTTATATTCGTTGGTTCTTACTTACTAGCGTGTACAAGTTTTTGGATTAGGAAAAAGTTTAATTTTCGCCCTCTTCAGTCTTGGCAAACTGAGTCATGCTGCGCTAGTTTTGTATCTTGGCCTGATGCCGAAGCGTGGGCTCAACTGGCAGAAGAGGAGCGCATGTAAGTTGGGCCAAAGCAACTTTGGTGATGCATGTTTTTGAGGTTTCGTTCCTATGGTCTGGTTTCCTCATTCATCATACCAACAAGTCCAACAACCCTTATTTTCGAGTCCCACAACAATTGATATGTTAACAACAGTGGAAGGGTCAAAACTGGTTTTGAATTGAGTTTCTCCCATCGGCCTACAAATATGGAAAAGCATTATATTCATTGGTTCTTACTTACTAGCGTGTACAAGTTTTCGGATTAGGAAAGAGTTTAATTTTCGCCCTCTTCAGTCTAGGCAAACTGAGTCATGCTGCGCTGGTTTTGTATCTCGTCCTGATGCCGAAGCGTGGGCTCTAGCGGCAGAAGATGAGGGCATGTAAGTCGGGCCAAAACAACTTTGGTGATGCATATTTTTGAGGTTTCGTTCCTATGGTGTGGTTTCCTCATTCATCATACCAACAAGTCCAACAACCTTCGTTTCCGAGTCCCAAAACAATTGATATGTTAACAATAGTGGATGGATCAAAACTGGCATTGAATTAAGTTTCTCCCATTGGCCTACATATATGGAAAAGCATTATATTCATTGGTTCTTACTTACTAGCGTGTACAAGTTTTTGGGTTAGGAAAAAGTTTAATTTTCGCCCTCTTCAGTCTAGGCAAACTGAGTCATGCTGCGCTGGTTTTGTATCTTGGCCTGATGCCGAAGCGTGGCCTCAAGTGACAGATGAGTAGGGCATGTAAGTTGGGCCAAAACAACTTTGGTGATGCATATTTTTGAGGTTTCTTTCCTATGGTGTGGTTTCCTCATTCATCATACCAACATGTCCAACAACCCTCGATTCCGAGTCCCACAACAATTGATATGTTAACAACAGTGGATGGATCAAACCCTGTATTGAATTAAGTTTCTCCCACTGGCCTACATATCTGGAAAAGCGTTATATTCGTTGGTTCTTACTTACTAGCGTGTACAAGTTTTCGGATTAGGAAAAAGTTTAATTTTCGCCCTCTTCAGTCTAGGCAAACTGAGTCATGCTGCGTTGGTTTTATATCTCGCACTGATGCCGAAGCTTGGGCTCACGTGGCAGAAGAAGAGGGCATGTAAGTTGGGCCAAAACAACTTTGGTGATGCATATTTTTGAGGTTTCTGTCCTATGGTGTGGTTTCCTCATTCATCATACCAACATGTCCAACAACCCTCGATTCCGAGTCCCATAACAATTGATATGTTAACAACAGTGGATGGATCAAAACCTGTATTGAATTAAGTTTCTCCAACTGGCCTACATATCTGGAAAAGCGTTATATTCGTTGGTTCTTACTTACTAGCGTGTACAAGTTTTTGGATTAGGAAAAAGTTTAATTTTCGCCCTCTTCAGTCTAGGCAAACTGAGTCATGCTGCGCTAGTTTTGTATCTTGGCCTGATGCCGAAGCGTGGGCTCAACTGGCAGAAGAGGAGGGCATGTAAGTTGGGCCAAAACAACTTTGGTGATGCATATTTTTGAGGTTTCTTTCCTATGGTGTGGTTTCCTCATTCATCATACCAACATGTCCAACAACCCTCGATTCCGAGTCCCACAACAATTGATATGTTAACAATAGTGGATGGATCAAAACCTGTATTGAATTAAGTTTCTCCAACTGGCCTACATATCTGGAAAAGCGTTATATTCGTTGGTTCTTACTTACTAGCGTGTACAAGTTTTTGGATTAGGAAAAAGTTTAATTTTCGCCCTCTTCATTCTAGGCAAACTGAGTCATGCTGCGCTAGTTTTGTATCTTGGCCTGATGCCGAATCGTGGGCTCAACTGGCAGAAGAGGAGCGCATGTAAGTTGGGCCAAAGCAACTTTGGTGATGCATGTTTTTGAGGTTTCGTTCCTATGGTCTGGTTTCCTCATTCATCATACCAACAAGTCCAACAACCCTCATTTTCGAGTCCCACAACAATTGATATGTTAACAATAGTGGATGGATCAAAACTGGCATTGAATTAAGTTTCTCCCATTGGCCTACATATATGGAAAAGCATTATATTCATTGGTTCTTACTTACTAGCGTGTACAAGTTTTTGGGCTAGGAAAAAGTTTAATTTTCGCCCTCTTCAGTCTAGGCAAACTGAGTCATGCTGCGCTTGTTTTGTATCTTGGCCTGATGCCGAAGCGTGGCCTCAAGTGACAGATGAGTAGGGCATGTAAGTTGGGCCAAAACAACTTTGGTGATGCATATTTTTGAGGTTTCTTTCCTATGGTGTGGTTTCCTCATTCATCATACCAACATGTCCAACAACCCTCGATTCCGAGTCCCACAACAATTGATATGTTAACAACAGTGGATGGATCAAAACCTGTATTGAATTAAGTTTCTCCCACTGGCCTACATATCTGGAAAAGCGTTATATTCGTTGGTTCTTACTTACTAGCGTGTACAAGTTTTCGGATTAGGAAAAAGTTTAATTTTCGCCCTCTTCAGTCTAGGCAAACTGAGTCATGCTGCGTTGGTTTTATATCTCGCACTAATGCCGAAGCGTGGGCTCACGTGGCAGAAGAGGAGGGCATGTAAGTTGGGCCAAAACAACTTTGGTGATGCATATTTTTGAGGTTTCTTTCCTATGGTGTGGTTTCCTCATTCATCATACCAACATGTCCAACAACCCTCGATTCTGAGTCCCACAATAATTGATGTGTTAACAACAGTTGACGGATCAGAATCTGTATTGAATTAAGTTTTGCCCATCGGCCTACATATATGGAAAAGCGTTATATTCGTTGGTTCTTACTTACTAGCGTGTACAAGTTTTCGGATTAGGAAAAAGTTTAATTTTCGCCCTCTTCAGTCAAGGCAAACTGAGTCATGCTGTGCTGGTTTTGTATCTCATCCTGATGTCGAAGCGCGGGCTCAAGTGGCAGAAGAAGAGGCCTCGTAAGTTGGGCCAAAACAACTATGGTGATGCATATTTTTGAGGTTTCTTTCCTATGGTGTGTTTTCCTCTTTCATCATTCCAACAAGTCCAACAACCCTCGATTCTGAGCCCCACAACAATTGATATGTTAACAACAGTGGACAGATCAAAACCTGTACTGAATTAAGTTTCTCCCATTGGCCTACATATATGGAAAAGCATTATATCCATTGGTTCTTACTTACTAGCGTGTACAAGTTTTCGGATTAGTAAAAGTTTAATTTTCGCCCTCTTCTGTCTAGGCAAACTGAGTCATGCTGCGTTGGTTTTGTATTTCGGACTGATGCCGAAGCATGGGCTCACGTGGCAGAAGAGGAGGGCATATAAGTTGGGCCAAAACAACTTTGGTGATGTATATTTTTGAGGTTTCGTTCCTATGGTGTGGTTTTCTCATTCATCTCCCCAACAAGTCCAACAACCCTCGATTCCGAGTCCCACAACATTTGATATGTTAACAATAGCGGATGGATCAAAACCTGTATTGAATTAAGTTTCTCCCATCGGCCTACATATATGGAAAAGGATTATATTCATTGGTTCCTGCTTACTAGCGTGTACTTGTTTTTGGATTCGGAAAAGTTTAATTTTCGCCCCCTTCAGTCTACGCAAACGGAGTCATGCTATGCTGGTTTTCTATCTCGTCCTGATGCCGAAGCGTGGGCTCAAGTGGCAGAAGATTAGGGCGTGTAAGTAGGGCCAAAACAACTTTGGTGATGCATATTTTTGAGGTTTCTTTCCTATGGTGTGGTTTCCTCATTCATCATACCAACATGGCCAACAACACTCGATTCCGAGTCCGACAACAATTGATATGTTAACAACAGTGGATGGAACAAAACCTGTATTGAATTAAGTTTCTCCCATCGGCCTACATATATGGAAAAGCATTATATTCATTGGTTCTTACTTACTAGCGTGTACATGTTTTTGGATTAGGAAAAAGTTTAATTTTCGCCCTCTTCAGTCTAGGCAAACTGAGTCATGCTGCGCTGGTTTTGTATCTTGGCCTGATGCCGAAGCGTGGGCTCAAGTGGCAGAAGAGGAGGGCATGTATGTTGGGCCAAAAAAAACTTTGGTGATGCATATTTTTGAGGTTTCGTTCGTATGGAGTGGTTTCCTCATTCATCATACCAACAAGTTCGACAACCCAAGTTTCCGAGTCCCACAACAATTGATATGTCAACAACAGTGGATGGGTCAAAACTGGTATTGAATTGAGTTTCTCCCATCAGCCTACATATATGGAAAAGCATTATATTCATTGGTTCTTAGTTACTAGCGTGTACAAGTTTTTGGATTAGGAAAGAGTTTAATTTTTGCCCTCTTCAGTCTAGGCAAACTGAGTCATGCTGCGCTGGTTTGGTATCTCGTCCTGATGCCGAATCGTGGGCTCAAGTGGCAGAAGATGAGGGCATGTAAGTCGGGCCAAAACAACTTTGGTGATGCATATTTTTTAGGTTTCTTTCCTATGGTGTGGTTTCCTCATTCATCATTCCAAGATGTCCAACAACCCTCGATTCTGAGTCCCACAACAATTGAAATGTTAATAACAGTGGACGGATCAAAACCTGTATTGAATTAAATTTCTCCCATCGGCCTACATATACGGAAAAGCATTATATTCATTGGTTCCTACTTACTAGCGTGTACAAGTTTTCGGATTTGGAAAAAGTTTAATTTTCGCCCTCTTCACTGAGTCATGCTGCGTTGGTTTTGTATCTCGGACTGATGCCGAAGCATGGGTTAACATGGTAGAAGAGAAGGGCATGTAAGTTGGGCCAAAACAACTTTTGTGATGCATATTTTTGAGGTATCGTTCCTATGGTATGGTTTTCTCATTCATCTTCCCAACAAGTCCAACAACCCTCGATTCCGAGTCCCACAACATTTGATATGTTAACAACAGCGGATGGATCAAAACCTGTATTGAATTAAGTTTCTCCCATCGGCCTACATATATGGAAAAGCATTATATTCATTGGTACCTGCTTACTAGCGTGTACATGTTTTTGGATTATGAAAAAGTTTAATTTTCGCCCTCTTCAGTCTAGGCAAACAGAGTCATGCTGCACTGGTTTTGTGTCTCGGACTGTTGCTGAAGCGTGGGCTCAAGCGGCAGAAGAGGAGGGCATGTAAATTGGTCCAAAACAACTTTCCTGATGCATATTTTGAGGTTCCGTTCCTATGGTGTGGTTTCCTCATTCATATTCCCTACAAGTCCAACAACCCTCGATTCGGAGTCCCACAACAAATGATATGTTAACAACAGTGGATGGAACAAAACCTGTGTTGAATTAAGTTTCTCCCATCGGCCTACACATATGGAAAAGCAGTATATTCATTGGTTCCGACTTACAAGCGTGTACAAGTTTTTGGATTAGAAAAAAGTTTAATTTTTGCCCTCTTCAGTCTAGGCAAACTGAGTCATGCTGCGCTGGTTTTGTATCTTGGCGGAAGAGGAGGGCATGTAAGTTGGGCCAAAACAACTTTGGTGATGCATATTTCTGAGGTTTCGTTCCTATGGTGTGGTTTCCTCATTCATCATACCAACAAGTCCAACAACCTTCATTTCCGAGTCCCACAACAATTGAGATGTTAACAACAGTGGATGGATCAAAACTGGTATTGAATTAAGTTTCTCCCATTGGCTCACATATATGGAAAAGCATTGTATTCATTGGCTCTTACTTACTAGCGTGTACAAGTTTTCGGATTAGGAAAAAGTTTAATTTTCACCCTCTTCAGTCTAGGCAAACTGAGTCATGCTGCGCTGGTTTTGTATCTCGTCCTGATGCCGAAGCGTGGGCTCAAGTGGCAGAAGATGAGGGCTTGTAAGTTGGGCCAAAACAACTTTGGTGATGCATACTTTTGGGGTTTCATTCCTATGGTGTGGTTTCCTCATTCATCATAACAACATGTCCAACAACCCTCGATTCCGAGTCCCACAAGAATTGATATGTTAACAACAGTGGATGGATCAAAACCTGTATTGAATTAAGTTTCTCCCTTCGGCCTACATATATGGAAAATCGTTATATTCATTGGTTCCTGCATACTAGCGTGTACAAGTTTTTGGTTTAGGAAAAAGTTTAATTTTCGCCCTATTCAGTCTAGGCAAACTGAGTCATGCTGCGCTGGTTTTGTATCCTGGACTGTTGCCGAAGCGTGGGCTCAAGTGGCAGAAGAGGAGGGCATGTAAATTTGGCTAAAACAACTTTGGTGATGCATATTTTTGAGGTTTCGTTCCTATGGTGTGGTTTCCTCATTCATCATACCAACAAGTCCAACAACCTTCGTTTCCGAGTCCCAAAGCAATTGATATGTTAACAACAGTGGATGGATCAAAACTGGTATTGAATTAAGTTTCTCACATCGGCCTACATATATGGAAACGCATTATATTCATTGGCTCTTACTTACTAGCGTGTACAAGTTTTCGGATTAGGAAAAATTTTAATTTTTGCCCTCTTCAGTCTAGGCAAACTGATTCATGCTGCGCTGGTTTTGTATCTTGTCCTGATGCTGAAGCGTGGGATTAAGTGGCAGAAGATGAGGGCATGTAAGTTGGGCCAAAACAACTTTGGTGGTGCATATTTTTGGGGTTTCTTTCCTATGGTGTGGTTTCCTCATTCATCATACCGACAAGTCCAACAACCCTCGATTCCGTGTCCCACAACAATTGATATGTTAACAACAGTGGATGGATCAAAACCTGTATTGAATTAAGTTTCTCCCTTCGGCCTACATATATGTAAAATCGTTATATTCAATGGTTCCTACTTACTAGCGTGTACAAGTTTTGGGATTAGGAAAAAGTTTAATTTTCGCCCTCTTCAGTCTAGGCAAACTAAGTCATGCTACGTTGGTTTTGTATCTCGTCCGGATGCCGAAGCGTGGGCTCAAGCGGCAGAAGATGAGGGCATGTAAGTCGGGCCAAAACAACTTTGGTGATGCATATTTTTGAGGTTTCGTTCCTATGGTGTGGTTTCCTCATTCGTCATACCAACAAGTCCAACAACCTTCGTTTCCGAGTCCCAAAACAATTGATTTGTTAACAATAGTGGATGGATCAAAACTGGCATTGAATTAAGTTTCTCCCATTGGCCTACATATATGGAAAAGCATTATATTCATTGGTTCTTACTTACTAGCGTGTACAAGTTTTTTGGTTAGGAAAAAGTTTAATTTTCGCCCTCTTCAGTCTAGGCAAACTGAGTCATGCTGTGCTGGTTTTGTATCTTGGCCTGATGCCGTAGCGTGGGCTCAAGTGACAGATGAGCAGGGCATGTAAGTTGGGCCAAAACAACTTTGGTGATGCATATTTTTGAGGTTTCTTTCCTATGGTGTGGTTTCCTCATTCATCATACCAACATGTCCAACAACCCTCAATTCCGAGTCCCACAACAATTGATATGTTAACAACAGTGGATGGATCAAAACCTGTATTGAATTAAGTTTCTCCCACTGGCCTACATATCTGGAAAAGCGTTATATTCGTTGGTTCTTACTTACTAGCGTGTACAAGTTTTCGGATTAGGAAAAAGTTTAATTTTCGCCCTCTTCAGTCTAGGCAAACTGAGTCATGCTGCGTTGGTTTTATATCTCGCACTGATGCCAAGCGTGGGCTCACGTGGCAGAAGAGGAGGGCATGTAAGTTGGGCCAAAACAACTTTGGTGATGCATATTTTTGAGGTTTCTTTCCTATGGTGTGGTTTCCTCATTCATCATACCAACATGTCCAACAACCCTCGATTCTGAGTCCCACAACAATTGATGTGTTAACAACAGTTGATGGATCAAAACCTGTATTGAATTAAGTTTTGCCCATCAGCCTACATATATGGAAAAGCATTATATTCATTGGTTCTTACTTACTAGCGTGTACAAGTTTTCGGATTAGGAAAAAGTTTAATTTTCGCCCTCTTCAGTCAAGGCAAACTGAGTCATGCTGTGCTGGTTTTGTATCTCATCCTGATGTCGAAGGGCGGGCTCAAGTGGCAGAAGAAGAGGGCTCGTAAGTTGGGCTAAAATAACTATGGTGATGCATATTTTTGAGGTTTCTTTCCTATGGTGTGTTTTCCTCTTTCATCATTCCAACAAGTCCAAAAACCCTCGATTCTGAGCCCCACAACAATTGATATGTTAACAACAGTGGATGGATCAAAACCTGTATTGAATTAAGTTTCTCCCATCAGCCTACATATATGGAAAAGCATTATATTCATTGGTTCCTGCATACTAGCGTGTAGAAGTTTTTGGATTAGGAAAAATTTTAATTTTCGCCCTCTTCAGTCTAGGCAAACGGAGTCATGCTGCACTGGTTTTGTGTCTCGGACTGTTGCTGAAGCGTGGGCTCAAGTGGCAGAAGAGGAGGGCATGTAAATTTGGCTAAAACAACTTTGGTGATGCATATTTTTGAGGTTTCGTTCCTATGGTGTGGTTTCCTCAGTCATATTCCCAACAAGTCCAACAACCCTCGATTCCGAGTCCCACAACAAATGATATGTTAACAACAGTGGATGGAAGAAAACCTGTGTTGAATTAAGTTTCTCCCTTCGGCCTACATATATGGAAAAGCATTATATTCATTGGTTCTTACTTACAAGCGTGTACAAGTTTTTGGATTAGGAAAAAGTTTAATTTTCGCCCTCTTCAGTCTAGGCAAACTGAGTCATGCTGCGCTGGTTTTGTATCCCGGACTGTTGCCGAAGCGTGGGCTCAAGTGGCGGAAGAGGAGGGCATGTAAGTTGGGCCAAAACAACTTTGGTGATACATATTTTTGAGGTTTCGTTCCTATGGTGTGGTTTCCTCATTCATCATACCAACAAGTCCAACAACCTTCGTTTCCGAGTCCCAAAACAATTGATATGTTAACAACAGTGGATCGATCAAATCTAGTATTGAATTAAGTTTCTCCCATCGGCCTACATATATGGAAAAGCATTATATTCATTGGTTGTTACTTACAAGCGTGTACAAGTTTTTGGATTAGGAAAAAGTTTAATTTTCTCCCTCTCCAGTCTAGGCAAACTGAGTCATGCTGCGCTGGTTTTGTATCTTGGCCTGATGCCGAAGCGTGGGCTCAAGTGGCGGAAGAGGAGGGCATGTAAGTTGGGCCAAAACAACTTTGGTGCTGCATATTTTGTAGGTTTCGTTCCTATGGTGTGGTTTCCTCATTCATCATACCAACAACTCCAACAACCTTCGTTTCCAAGTCCCAAAACAATTGATATGTTAACAACAGTGGATGGATCAAAACTGGTATTGAATTAAGTTTCTCACATCGGCCTACATATATGGAAACGCATTATATTCATTGGCTCTCACTTACTAGCGTGTACAAGTTTTCGGATTAGGAAAAATTTTAATTTTTGCCCTCTTCAGTCTAGGCAAACTGAGTCATGCTGCGCTGGTTTTGTATCTCGTCCTGATGCTGAAGCGTGGGATTAAGTGGCAGAAGATGAGGGCATGTAAGTTGGGCCAAAACAACTTTGGTGATGCATATTTTTGGGGTTTCTTTCCTATGGTGTGGTTTCCTCATTCATCATACCAACAAGTCCAACAATCCTCGATTCCGTGTCCCACAACAAATGATATGTTAACAACAGTGGATGGAAGAAAACCTGTGTTGAATTAAGTTTCTCCCATCGGCCTACATATATGGAAAAGCATCATATTCATTGGTTCTTACTTACAAGCGTGTACAAGTTTTTGGATTAGGAAAAAGTTTAATTTTCGCCCTCTTCAGTCTAGGCAAACTGAGTCATGCTGCGCTGGTTTTGTATCCTAGACTGTTGCCGAAGCGTGGGCTCAAGTGGCGGAAGAGGAGGGCATGTATGTTGGGCCAAAACAACTTTGGTGATGCATATTTTTGAGGTTTCGTTCCTATGGTGTTGTTTCCTCATTCATCATACAGACAAGTCCAACAACCCTCGATTCCGTGTCCCACAACAATTGATATGTTAACAACAGTGGATGGATCAAAACTGGTATTGAATTAAGTTTCTCCCATCGGCCTACATATATGGAAAAGCATTATATTCATTGGTTGTTACTTACAAGCGTGTACAAGTTTTTGGATTAGGAAAAAGTTTAATTTTCTCCCTCTTCAGTCTAGGCAAACTGAGTCATGCTGCGCTGGTTTTGTATCTTGGCCTGATGCCGAAGCGTGGGCTCAAGTGACAGATGAGCAGGGCATGTAAGTTGGGCCAAAACAACTTTGGTGATGCATATTTTTGAGGTTTCTTTCCTATGGTGTGGTTTCCTCATTCATCATACCAACATGTCCAACAACCCTCGATTCCGAGTCCCACAACAATTGATATGTTAACAACAGTGGATGGATCAAAACCTGTATTGAATTAAGTTTCTCGCACTGGCCTACATATCTGGAAAAGCATTATATTCGTTGGTTCTTACTTACTAGCGTGTACAAGTTTTCGGATTAGGAAAAAGTTTAATTTTCGCCTTCTTCAGTCTAGGCAAACTGAGTCATGCTGCGTTGGTTTTATATCTCGCACTGATGCCGAAGCGTGGGCTCACGTGGCAGAAGAGGAGGGCATGTAAGTTGGGCCAAAACAACTTTGGTGATGCATATTTTTGAGGTTTCTTTCGTATGGTGTGGTTTCCTCATTCATCATACCAACATGTCCAACAACCCTCGATTCTGAGTCCCACAACAATTGATGTGTTAACAACAGTTGACGGATCAAAACCTGTATTGAATTAAGTTTTGCCCATCGGCCTACATATATGGAAAAGCGTTATATTCGTTGGTTGTTACTTACTAGCATGTACAAGTTTTCGGATTAGGAAAAAGTTTAATTTTCGCCCTCTTTAGTCAAGGCAAACTGAGTCATGCTGTGCTGGTTTTGTATCTCATCCTGATGTCGAAGCGCGTGCTCAAGTGGCAGAAGAAGAGGGCTCGTAAGTTGGGCCAAAACAACTATGGTGATGCATATTTTTGTGGTTTCTTTCCTATGGTGTGTTTTCCTCTTTCATCATTTCAACAAGTCCAACAACCCTCGATTCTGAGCCCCACAACAATTGATATGTTAACAACAGTGGACAGATCAAAACCTGTATTGAATTAAGTTTCTCCCATCGGCCTACATTTATGGAAAAGCATTATATCCATTGGTTCTTACTTACTAGCGTGTACAAGTTTTCGGATTAGGAAAAAGTTTAATTTTTGCCCTCTTCAGTCTAGGCAAACTAAGTCATGCTGCGTTGGTTTTGTATCTCGGACTGATGCCGAAGCGTGGGCTCACGTTGCAGAAGAGGAGGGCATGTAAGTTGGGCCAAAACAACTTTGGTGATGCATATTGTTGAGATTTCTTTCCTATGGTGTGGTTTCAACATACCAACAAGTCCAACAACCCTCATTTCCCAGTCCCACAACAATTGATATGTTAACAACAGTGGATGGATCAAAACTGGTATTGAATTAAGTTTCTCCCATCGGCCTACATATATGGAAAAGCATTATATTCATTGGTTCTTACTTACTAGCGTGTACAAGTTTTCGGATTAGGAAAAAGTTTAATTTTCGCCCGCTTCAGTCTAGGCAAACTGTGTCATGCTGCGCTGGTTTTGTATCTCGTCCTGATGCCGAAGCGTGGGCTCAAGTGGCAGAAGAGGAGGGCATGTAAGTTGGGCCAAAACAACTTTGGTGATGCATATTTTTGAGGTTTCTTTCCTATGGTGTGGTTTCCTCATTCATCATACCAACATGTCCAACAACCCTCGATTCCGAGTCCCACAACAATTGATATGTTAACAACAGTGGATGGATCAAAACCTGTATTGAATTAAGTTTCTCCCACTGGCCTACATATCTAGAAAAGCGTTATATTCGTTGGTTCTTACATACTAGCGTGTACAAGTTTTTGGATTAGGAAAAAGTTTAATTTTCGCCCTCTTCAGTCTAGGCAAACTGAGTCATGCTGCGCTAGTTTTGTATCTTGGCCTGATGCCGAAGCGTGGGCTCAACTGGCAGAAGAGGAGCGCATGTAAGTTGGGCCAAAGCAACTTTGGTGATGCATGTTTTTGAGGTTTCGTTCTTACGGTCTGGTTTCCTCATTCATCATACCAACAAGTCCAACAACCTTCATTTTCGAGTCCCACAACAATTGATATGTTAACAACAGTGGAAGGGTCAAAACTGGTTTTGAATTGAGTTTCTCCCATCGGCCTACATATATGGAAAAGCATTATATTCATTGGTTCTTACTTACTAGCGTGTACAAGTTTTCGGATTAGGAAAGAGTTTAATTTTCGCCCACTTCAGTCTAGGCAAACTGAGTCATGCTGCACTAGTTTTGTATCTCGTCCTGATGCTGAAGCGTGGGCTCAAGCGGCAGAAGATGAGGGCATGTAAGTCGGGCCAAAACAACTTTGGTGATGCATATTTTTGAGGTTTCGTTCCTATGGTGTGGTTTCCTCATTCATCATACCAACAAGTCCAACAACCTTCGTTTCCGAGTCCCAAAACAATTGATATGTTAACAATAGTGGATGGATCAAAACTGGCATTGAATTAAGTTTCTCCCATTGGCCTACATATATGGAAAAGCATTATATTCATTGGTTCTTACTTACTAGCGTGTACAAGTTTTTGGGTTAGGAAAAAGTTTAATTTTCGCCCTCTTCAGTCTAGGCAAACTGAGTCATGCTGTGCTGGTTTTGTATCTTGGCCTGATGCCGAAGCGTGGGCTCAAGTGACAGATGAGCAGGGCATGTAAGTTGGGCCAAAACAACTTTGGTGATGCATATTTTTGAGGTTTCTTTCCTATGGTGTGGTTTCCTCATTCATCATACCAACATGTCCAACAACCCTCGATTCCGAGTCCCACAACAATTGATATGTTAACAACAGTGGATGGATCAAAACCTGTATTGAATTAAGTTTCTCGCACTGGCCTACATATCTGGAAAAGCATTATATTCGTTGGTTCTTACTTACTAGCGTGTACAAGTTTTCGGATTAGGAAAAAGTTTAATTTTCGCCTTCTTCAGTCTAGGCAAACTGAGTCATGCTGCGTTGGTTTTATATCTCGCACTGATGCCGAAGCGTGGGCTCACGTGGCAGAAGAGGAGGGCATGTAAGTTGGGCCAAAACAACTTTGGTGATGCATATTTTTGAGGTTTCTTTCCTATGGTGTGGTTTCCTCATTCATCATACCAACATGTCCAACAACCCTCGATTCCGAGTCCCACAACAATTGATATGTTAACAACAGTGGATGGATCAAAACCTGTATTGAATTAAGTTTCTCGCACTGGCCTACATATCTGGAAAAGCATTATATTCGTTGGTTCTTACTTACTAGCGTGTACAAGTTTTCGGATTAGGAAAAAGTTTAATTTTCGCCTTCTTCAGTCTAGGCAAACTGAGTCATGCTGCGTTGGTTTTATATCTCGCACTGATGCCGAAGCGTGGGCTCACGTGGCAGAAGAGGAGGGCATGTAAGTTGGGCCAAAACAACTTTGGTGATGCATATTTTTGAGATTTCTTTCCTATGGTGTGGTTTCCTCATTCATCATACCAACATGTCCAACAACCCTCGATTCTGAGTCCCACAACAATTGATGTGTTAACAACAGTTGATGGATCAAAACCTGTATTGAATTAAGTTTTGCCCATCAGCCTACATATATGGAAAAGCATTATATTCGTTGGTTCTTACTTACTAGCGTGTACAAGTTTTCGGATTAGGAAAAAGTTTAATTTTCGCCCTCTTCAGTCAAGGCAAACTGAGTCATGCTGTGCTGGTTTTGTATCTCATCCTGATGTCGAAGCGCGGGCTCAAGTGGCAGAAGAAGAGGGCTCGTAAGTTGGGCTAAAATAACTATGGTGATGCATATTTTTGAGGTTTCTTTCCTATGGTGTGTTTTCCTCTTTCATCATTCCAACAAGTCCAAAAACCCTCGATTCTGAGCCCCACAACAATTGATATGTTAACAACAGTGGATGGATCAAAACCTGTATTGAATTAAGTTTCTCCCATCAGCCTACATATATGGAAAAGCATTATATTCATTGGTTCCTGCATACTAGCGTGTAGAAGTTTTTGGATTAGGAAAAATTTTAATTTTCGCCCTCTTCAGTCTAGGCAAACGGAGTCATGCTGCACTGGTTTTGTGTCTCGGACTGTTGCTGAAGCGTGGGCTCAAGTGGCAGAAGAGGAGGGCATGTAAATTTGGCTAAAACAACTTTGGTGATGCATATTTTTGAGGTTTCGTTCCTATGGTGTGGTTTCCTCAGTCATATTCCCAACAAGTCCAACAACCCTCGATTCCGAGTCCCACAACAAATGATATGTTAACAACAGTGGATGGAAGAAAACCTGTGTTGAATTAAGTTTCTCCCTTCGGCCTACATATATGGAAAAGCATTATATTCATTGGTTCTTACTTACAAGCGTGTACAAGTTTTTGGATTAGGAAAAAGTTTAATTTTCGCCCTCTTCAGTCTAGGCAAACTGAGTCATGCTGCGCTGGTTTTGTATCCCGGACTGTTGCCGAAGCGTGGGCTCAAGTGGCGGAAGAGGAGGGCATGTAAGTTGGGCCAAAACAACTTTGGTGATGCATATTTTTGAGGTTTCGTTCCTATGGTGTGGTTTCCTCATTCATCATACCAACAAGTCCAACAACCTTCGTTTCCGAGTCCCAAAACAATTGATATGTTAACAACAGTGGATCGATCAAATCTAGTATTGAATTAAGTTTCTCCCATCGGCCTACATATATGGAAAAGCATTATATTCATTGGTTGTTACTTACAAGCGTGTACAAGTTTTTGGATTAGGAAAAAGTTTAATTTTCTCCCTCTCCAGTCTAGGCAAACTGAGTCATGCTGCGCTGGTTTTGTATCTTGGCCTGATGCCGAAGCGTGGGCTCAAGTGGCGGAAGAGGAGGGCATGTAAGTTGGGCCAAAACAACTTTGGTGCTGCATATTTTGTAGGTTTCGTTCCTATGGTGTGGTTTCCTCATTCATCATACCAACAACTCCAACAACCTTCGTTTCCAAGTCCCAAAACAATTGATATGTTAACAACAGTGGATGGATCAAAACTGGTATTGAATTAAGTTTCTCACATCGGCCTACATATATGGAAACGCATTATATTCATTGGCTCTTACTTACTAGCGTGTACAAGTTTTCGGATTAGGAAAAATTTTAATTTTTGCCCTCTTCAGTCTAGGCAAACTGAGTCATGCTGCGCTGGTTTTGTATCTCGTCCTGATGCTGAAGCGTGGGATTAAGTGGCAGAAGATGAGGGCATGTAAGTTGGGCCAAAACAACTTTGGTGATGCATATTTTTGGGGTTTCTTTCCTATGGTGTGGTTTCCTCATTCATCATACCAACAAGTCCAACAATCCTCGATTCCGTGTCCCACAACAAATGATATGTTAACAACAGTGGATGGAAGAAAACCTGTGTTGAATTAAGTTTCTCCCATCGGCCTACATATATGGAAAAGCATCATATTCATTGGTTCTTACTTACAAGCGTGTACAAGTTTTTGGATTAGGAAAAAGTTTAATTTTCGCCCTCTTCAGTCTAGGCAAACTGAGTCATGCTGCGCTGGTTTTGTATCCTAGACTGTTGCCGAAGCGTGGGCTCAAGTGGCGGAAGAGGAGGGCATGTATGTTGGGCCAAAACAACTTTGGTGATGCATATTTTTGAGGTTTCGTTCCTATGGTGTGGTTTCCTCATTCATCATACAGACAAGTCCAACAACCCTCGATTCCGTGTCCCACAACAATTGATATGTTAACAACAGTGGATGGATCAAAACTGGTATTGAATTAAGTTTCTCCCATCGGCCTACATATATGGAAAAGCATTATATTCATTGGTTGTTACTTACAAGCGTGTACAAGTTTTTGGATTAGGAAAAAGTTTAATTTTCTCCCTCTTCAGTCTAGGCAAACTGAGTCATGCTGCGCTGGTTTTGTATCTTGGCCTGATGCCGAAGCGTGGGCTCAAGTGACAGATGAGCAGGGCATGTAAGTTGGGCCAAAACAACTTTGGTGATGCATATTTTTGAGGTTTCTTTCCTATGGTGTGGTTTCCTCATTCATCATACCAACATGTCCAACAACCCTCGATTCCGAGTCCCACAACAATTGATATGTTAACAACAGTGGATGGATCAAAACCTGTATTGAATTAAGTTTCTCGCACTGGCCTACATATCTGGAAAAGCATTATATTCGTTGGTTCTTACTTACTAGCGTGTACAAGTTTTCGGATTAGGAAAAAGTTTAATTTTCGCCTTCTTCAGTCTAGGCAAACTGAGTCATGCTGCGTTGGTTTTATATCTCGCACTGATGCCGAAGCGTGGGCTCACGTGGCAGAAGAGGAGGGCATGTAAGTTGGGCCAAAACAACTTTGGTGATGCATATTTTTGAGGTTTCTTTCGTATGGTGTGGTTTCCTCATTCATCATACCAACATGTCCAACAACCCTCGATTCTGAGTCCCACAACAATTGATGTGTTAACAACAGTTGACGGATCAAAACCTGTATTGAATTAAGTTTTGCCCATCGGCCTACATATATGGAAAAGCGTTATATTCGTTGGTTGTTACTTACTAGCATGTACAAGTTTTCGGATTAGGAAAAAGTTTAATTTTCGCCCTCTTTAGTCAAGGCAAACTGAGTCAGGCTGTGCTGGTTTTGTATCTCATCCTGATGTCGAAGCGCGTGCTCAAGTGGCAGAAGAAGAGGGCTCGTAAGTTGGGCCAAAACAACTATGGTGATGCATATTTTTGTGGTTTCTTTCCTATGGTGTGTTTTCCTCTTTCATCATTTCAACAAGTCCAACAACCCTCGATTCTGAGCCCCACAACAATTGATATGTTAACAACAGTGGACAGATCAAAACCTGTATTGAATTAAGTTTCTCCCATCGGCCTACATTTATGGAAAAGCATTATATCCATTGGTTCTTACTTACTAGCGTGTACAAGTTTTCGGATTAGGAAAAAGTTTAATTTTTGCCCTCTTCAGTCTAGGCAAACTAAGTCATGCTGCGTTGGTTTTGTATCTCGGACTGATGCCGAAGCGTGGGCTCACGTTGCAGAAGAGGAGGGCATGTAAGTTGGGCCAAAACAACTTTGGTGATGCATATTGTTGAGATTTCTTTCCTATGGTGTGGTTTCAACATACCAACAAGTCCAACAACCCTCATTTCCCAGTCCCACAACAATTGATATGTTAACAACAGTGGATGGATCAAAACTGGTATTGAATTAAGTTTCTCCCATCGGCCTACATATATGGAAAAGCATTATATTCATTGGTTCTTACTTACTAGCGTGTACAAGTTTTCGGATTAGGAAAAAGTTTAATTTTCGCCCGCTTCAGTCTAGGCAAACTGTGTCATGCTGCGCTGGTTTTGTATCTCGTCCTGATGCCGAAGCGTGGGCTCAAGTGGCAGAAGAGGAGGGCATGTAAGTTGGGCCAAAACAACTTTGGTGATGCATATTTTTGAGGTTTCTTTCCTATGGTGTGGTTTCCTCATTCATCATACCAACATGTCCAACAACCCTCGATTCCGAGTCCCACAACAATTGATATGTTAACAACAGTGGATGGATCAAAACCTGTATTGAATTAAGTTTCTCCCACTGGCCTACATATCTGGAAAAGCGTTATATTCGTTGGTTCTTACATACTAGCGTGTACAAGTTTTTGGATTAGGAAAAAGTTTAATTTTCGCCCTCTTCAGTCTAGGCAAACTGAGTCATGCTGCGCTAGTTTTGTATCTTGGCCTGATGCCGAAGCGTGGGCTCAACTGGCAGAAGAGGAGCGCATGTAAGTTGGGCCAAAGCAACTTTGGTGATGCATGTTTTTGAGGTTTCGTTCTTATGGTCTGGTTTCCTCATTCATCATACCAACAAGTCCAACAACCTTCATTTTCGAGTCCCACAACAATTGATATGTTAACAACAGTGGAAGGGTCAAAACTGGTTTTGAATTGAGTTTCTCCCATCGGCCTACATATATGGAAAAGCATTATATTCATTGGTTCTTACTTACTAGCGTGTACAAGTTTTCGGATTAGGAAAGAGTTTAATTTTCGCCCTCTTCAGTCTAGGCAAACTGAGTCATGCTGCACTAGTTTTGTATCTCGTCCTGATGCTGAAGCGTGGGCTCAAGCGGCAGAAGATGAGGGCATGTAAGTCGGGCCAAAACAACTTTGGTGATGCATATTTTTGAGGTTTCGTTCCTATGGTGTGGTTTCCTCATTCATCATACCAACAAGTCCAACAACCTTCGTTTCCGAGTCCCAAAACAATTGATATGTTAACAATAGTGGATGGATCAAAACTGGCATTGAATTAAGTTTCTCCCATTGGCCTACATATATGGAAAAGCATTATATTCATTGGTTCTTACTTACTAGCGTGTACAAGTTTTTGGGTTAGGAAAAAGTTTAATTTTCGCCCTCTTCAGTCTAGGCAAACTGAGTCATGCTGTGCTGGTTTTGTATCTTGGCCTGATGCCGAAGCGTGGGCTCAAGTGACAGATGAGCAGGGCATGTAAGTTGGGCCAAAACAACTTTGGTGATGCATATTTTTGAGGTTTCTTTCCTATGGTGTGGTTTCCTCATTCATCATACCAACATGTCCAACAACCCTCGATTCCGAGTCCCACAACAATTGATATGTTAACAACAGTGGATGGATCAAAACCTGTATTGAATTAAGTTTCTCGCACTGGCCTACATATCTGGAAAAGCATTATATTCGTTGGTTCTTACTTACTAGCGTGTACAAGTTTTCGGATTAGGAAAAAGTTTAATTTTCGCCTTCTTCAGTCTAGGCAAACTGAGTCATGCTGCGTTGGTTTTATATCTCGCACTGATGCCGAAGCGTGGGCTCACGTGGCAGAAGAGGAGGGCATGTAAGTTGGGCCAAAACAACTTTGGTGATGCATATTTTTGAGATTTCTTTCCTATGGTGTGGTTTCCTCATTCATCATACCAACATGTCCAACAACCCTCGATTCTGAGTCCCACAACAATTGATGTGTTAACAACAGTTGACGGATCAAAACCTGTATTGAATTAAGTTTTGCCCATCGGCCTACATATATGGAAAAGCATTATATTCGTTGGTTCTTACTTACTAGCATGTACAAGTTTTCGGATTAGGAAAAAGTTTAATTTTCACCCTCTTTAGTCAAGGCAAACTGAGTCATGCTGTGCTGGTTTTGTATCTCATCCTGATGTCGAAGCGCGTGCTCAAGTGGCAGAAGAAGAGGGCTCGTAAGTTGGGCCAAAACAACTATGGTGATGCATATTTTTGTGGTTTCTTTCCTATGGTGTGTTTTCCTCTTTCATCATTTCAACAAGTCCAACAACCCTCGATTCTGAGCCCCACAACAATTGATATGTTAACAACAGTGGACAGATCAAAACCTGTATTGAATTAAGTTTCTCCCATCGGCCTACATATATGGAAAAGCATTATATCCATTGGTTCTTACTTACTAGCGTGTACAAGTTTTCGGATTAGGAAAAAGTTTAATTTTCGCCCTCTTCAGTCTAGGCAAACTAAGTCATGCTGCGTTGGTTTTGTATCTCGGACTGATGCCGAAGCGTGGGCTCACGTTGCAGAAGAGGAGGGCATGTAAGTTGGGCCAAAACAACTTTGGTGATGCATATTGTTGAGATTTCTTTCCTATGGTGTGGTTTCAACATACCAACAAGTCCAACAACCCTCATTTCCCAGTCCCACAACAATTGATATGTTAACAACAGTGGATGGATCAAAACTGATATTGAATTAAGTTTCTCCCATCGGCCTACATATATGGAAAAGCATTATATTCATTGGTCCTTACTTACTAGCGTGTACAAGTTTTCGGATTAGGAAAAAGTTTAATTTTCGCCCGCTTCAGTCTAGGCAAACTGTGTCATGCTGCGCTGGTTTTGTATCTCGTCCTGATGCCGAAGCGTGGGCTCAAGTGGCAGAAGAGGAGGGCATGGAAGTTGGGCCAAAACAACTTTGGTGATGCATATTTTTGAGGTTTCGTTCCTATGGTGTGGTTTCCTCATTCATCATACCAACAAGTCCAACAACCTTCGTTTTCGAGTCCCAAAACAATTGATATGTTAACAATAGTGGATGGATCAAAACTGGCATTGAATTAAGTTTCTCCCATTGGCCTACATATATGGAAAAGCATTATATTCATAGGTTCCTGCTTACTAGCGTGTACTAGTTTTTGGATTCGGAAGAGTTTAATTTTCGCCCCCTTCAGTCTACCCAAACGGAGTCATGCTATGCTGGTTTTCTATCTCGTCCTGATGCCGAAGCGTGGGCTCAAGTGGCAGAAGATGAGGGCATGTAAGTAGGGCCAAAACAACTTTGGTGATGCATATTTTTGAGGTTTCTTTCCTATGGTGTGGTTTCCTCATTCATCATACCAACATGGCCAACAACACTCGATTCCGAGTCCGACAACAATTGATATGTTAACAACAGTGGATGGAACAAAACCTGTATTGAATTAAGTTTCTCCCATCGGCCTACATATATGGAAAAGCATTATATTCATTGGTTCTTACTTACTAGCGTGTACATGTTTTTGGATTAGGAAAAAGTTTAATTTTCGCCCTCTTCAGTCTAGGCAAACTGAGTCATGCTGCGCTGGTTTTGTATCTTGGCCTGATGCCGAAGCGTGGGCTCAAGTGGCAGAAGAGGAGGGCATGTAAGTTGGGCCAAAAAAACTTTGGTGATGCATATTTTTGAGGTTTCGTTCGTATGGTGTGGTTTCCTCATTCATCATACCAACAAGTCCGACAACCGTCGTTTCTGAGTCCCACAACAATTGATATGTTAACAACAGTGGATGGGTCAAAACTGGTATTGAATTGAGTTTCTCCCATCGGCCTACATATGTGGAAAAGCATTATATTCATTGGTTCTTACTTACTAGCATGTACAAGTTTTCGGATTAGGAAAGAGTTTAATTTTTGCCCTCTTCAGTCTAGGCAAACTGAGCCATGCTGCGCTGGTTTGGTATCTCGTCCTGATGCCGAAGCGTGGGCTCAAGTGGCAGAAGATGAGGGCATGTAAGTCGGGCCAAAACAACTTTGGTGATGCATATTTTTTAGGTTTCTTTCCTATGGTGTGGTTTCCTCATTCATCATTCCAAGATGTCCAACAACCCTCGATTCTGAGTCCCACAACAATTGAAATGTTAATAACAGTGGACGGATCAAAACCTGTATTGAATTAAATTTCTCCCATCGGCCTACATATACAGAAAAGCATTATATTCATTGGTTCCTACTTACTAGCGTGTACAAGTTTTCGGATTTGGAAAAAGTTTAATTTTCGCCCTCTTCAGTCTAGGCAAACTGAGTCATGCTGCGTTGGTTTTGTATCTCGGACTGATGCCGAAGCATGGGTTCACATGGTAGAAGAGAAGAGCATGTAAGTTGGGCCAAAACAACTTTGGTGATGTATATTTTTGAGGTTTCGTTCCTATGGTGTGGTTTTCTCATTCATCTTCCCAATAAGTCCAACAACCCTCTATTCCGAGTCCCACAACATTTGATATGTTAACAACAGCGGATGGATCAAAACTGGTATTGAATTAAGTTTCTCCCATTGGCCTACATATTTGGAAAAGCATTATATTTATTGGTTCTTACTTACTAGCGTGTACAAGTTTTCGGATTAGGAAAAAGTTTAATTTTCGCCCTCTTCAGTCTAGGCAAACTGAGTCATGCTGCGCTGGTTTTGTATCTCGTCCTGATGCGGAAGCATGGGCTCAAGTGGCAGAAGATGAGGACAAGTAAGTTGGGCCAAAACAACTTTGGAGATGCATATTTTTGAGGTTTCTTTCCTATGTTGTGGTTTCCTCATTCATCATTCCAAGATGTCCAACAACCCTCGATTCTGAGTCCCACAACAATTGAAATGTTAATAACAGTGGCCGGATCAAAACCTGTATTGAATTAAATTTCTCCCATCGGCCTACATATACGGAAAAGCATTATATTCATTGGTTCCTATTTACTAGCGTGTACAAGTTTTCGGATTTGGAAAAAGTTTAATTTTCGCCCTCTTCAGTCTAGGAAAACTGAGTCATGCTGCGTTGGTTTTGTATCTCGGACTGATGCCGAAGCATGGGTTCACATGGTAGAAGAGAAGGGCATGTAAGTTGGGCCAAAACAACTTTGGTGATGTATATTTTTGAGGTTTCGTTCCTATGGTGTGGTTTTCTCATTCATCTTCCCAACAAGTCCAACAACCCTCGATTCCGAGTCCCACAACATTTGATATGTTAACAACAGCGGATGGATCAAAACCTGTATTGAATTAAGTTTCTCCCATCGGCCTACATATATGGAAAAGCATTATATTCATTGGTACCTGCTTACTAGCGTGTACAAGTTTTTGGATTATGAAAAAGTTTAATTTTCGCCCTCTTCAGTCTAGGCAAACAGAGTCATGCTGCATTGGTTTTGTGTCTCGGACTGTTGTTGAAGCGTGGGCTTAAGTGGCAGAAGAGGAGGGCATGTAAATTGGGCCAAAACAAATTTCCTGATGCATATTTTGAGGTTCCGTTCCTATGGTGTGGTTTCCTCATTCATATTCCCTACAAGTACAACAACCCTCGATTCGGAGTCCCACAACAAATGATATGTTAACAATAGTGGATGGAACAAAACCTGTGTTGAATTAAGTTACTCCCATCGGCCTACACATATGGAAAAGCAGTATATTCATTGGTTCCTACTTACAAGCGTGTACAAGTTTTTGGATTAGGAAAAAGTTTAATTTTTGCCCTCTTCAGTCTAGGCAAACTGAGTCATGCTGCGCTGGTTTTGTATCTCGTCCTGATGCGGAAGCATGGGCTCAAGTGGCAGAAGATGAGGACAAGTAAGTTGGGCCAAAACAACTTTGGAGATGCATATTTTTGAGGTTTCTTTCCTATGGTGTGGTTTCCTCATTCATCATTCCAAGATGTCCAACAACCCTCGATTCTGAGTCCCACAACAATTGAAATGTTAATAACAGTGGCCGGATCAAAACCTGTATTGAATTAAATTTCTCCCATCTGCCTACATATACGGAAAAGCATTATATTCATTGGTTCCTATTTACTAGCGTGTACAAGTTTTCGGATTTGGAAAAAGTTTAATTTTTGCCCTCTTCAGGCTAGGCAAACTGAGTCATGCTGCGTTGGTTTTGTATCTCGGACTGATGCCGAAGCATGGGTTCACATGGTAGAAGAGAAGGGCATGTAAGTTGGGCCAAAACAACTTTGGTGATGTATATTTTTGAGGTTTCGTTCCTATGGTGTGGTTTTCTCATTCATCTTCCCAACAAGTCCAACAACCCTCGATTCCGAGTCCCACAACATTTGATATGTTAACAACAGCGGATGGATCAAAACCTGTATTGAATTAAGTTTCTCCCATCGGCCTACATATATGGAAAAGCATTATATTCATTGGTACCTGCTTACTAGCGTGTACAAGTTTTTGGATTATGGAAAAGTTTAATTTTCGCCCTCTTCAGTCTAGGCAAACAGAGTCATGCTGCACTGGTTTTGTGTCTCGGACTGTTGCTGAAGCGTGGGCTTAAGTGGCAGAAGAGGAGGGCATGTAAATTGGGCCAAAACAACTTTCCTGATGCATATTTTGAGGTTCCGTTCCTATGGTGTGGTTTCCTCATTCATATTCCCTACAAGTCCAACAACCCTCGATTCGGAGTCCCACAACAAATGATATGTTAACAACAGTGGATGGAACAAAACCTGTGTTGAATTAAGTTTCTCCCATCGGCCTACACATATGGAAAAGCAGTATATTCATTGGTTCCTACTTACAAGCGTGTACAAGTTTTTGGATTAGGAAAAAGTTTAATTTTTGCCCTCTTCAGTCTAGGCAAACTGAGTCATGCTGCGCTGGTTTTGTATCTTGGCGGGAGAGGAGGGCATGTAAGTTGGGCCAAAACAACTTTGGTGATGCATATTTCTGAGGTTTCGTTCCT
Organism: Paspalum notatum; assembly: GCA_022530915.1. Taxonomy (NCBI): domain Eukaryota; kingdom Viridiplantae; phylum Streptophyta; class Magnoliopsida; order Poales; family Poaceae; genus Paspalum; species Paspalum notatum. The sequence goes on from CM039683.1 coordinate 8,407,695, forward strand.
ATGGTGTGGTTTCCTCATTCATCATACCAACAAGTCCAACAACCTTCATTTCCGAGTCCCACAACGTTTGAGATGTTAACAACAGTGGATGGATCAAAACTGGTATTGAATTAAGTTTCTCCCATTGGCCCACATATATGGAAAAGCATTATATTCATTCGCTCTTACTTACTAGCGTGTACAAGTTTTCGGATTAGGAAAAAGTTTAATTTTCACCCTCTTCAGTCTAGGCAAACTGAGTCATGCTGCGCTGGTTTTGTATCTCGTCCTGATGCCGAAGCGTGGGCTCAAGTGGCAGAAGATGAGGGCATGTAAGTTGGGCCAAAACAACTTTGGTGATGCATATTTTTTGGGTTTCTTTCCTATGGTGTGGTTTCCTCATTCATCATACCAACATGTCCAACAACCCTCGATTCCGAGTCCCACAACAATTGATATGTTAACAACAGTGGATGGATCAAAACCTGTATTGAATTAAGTTTCTCCCATCGGCCTACATATAAGGAAAATCGTTATATTCAATGGTTCCTACTTACTAGCGTGTACAAGTTTTCGGATTAGGAAAAAGTTTAATTTTCGCCCTCTTCAGTCTAGGCAAACTGAGTCATGCTGTGCTGGTTTTGTATCTCATCCTGATGCCAAAGCGCGGGCTCAAGTGGCAGAAGAAGAGGGCATGTAAGTTGGGCCAAAACAACTTTGGTGATGCATATTGTCGAGGTTTCTTTCCTATGGCGTGTTTTCCTCATTCATCATTCCAATATGTCCAACAACCCTCGATTCTGAACCCCACAACAATTGATATGTTAACAACAGTGGATGGATCAAAACCTGTATTGAATTAAGTTTCTCCCATCGTCCTACATATATGGAAAAGCATTATATTCATTGGTTCCTACTTACTAACGTGTACAAGCTTTCGGATTAGGAAAAAGTTTAATTTTCGCCCTCTTCAGTCTAGGCCAACTGAGTCATGCTGCGTTGGTTTTGTATTTCGGACTGATGCCGAAGCGTGGGCTCACGTGGCAGAAGAGGAGGGCATGTAAGTTGGGCCGAAACAACTTTGGTGATGCATATTTTTGAGGTTTCGTTCCTATGGTGTGGTTTTCTCATTCATCGTACAAGTTTTCGAATTAGGAAAAAGTTTAATTTTCGCACTCTTCAGTCCAGGCAAACTGAGTCATGCTGCGTTGGTTTTGTATTTCGGACTAATGCCGAAGCATGGGCTCACGTGGAAGAAGAGGAGGGCATGTAAGTTGGGCCAAAACAACTTTGGTTATGCATATTTTTGAGGTTTCGTTCCTATGGTGTGGTTTTCTCATTCATCCTCCCAACAAGTTCAACAACCCTCGATTCTGAGAACCACAACATTTGATATGTTAACAACAGCGGATGGATCAAAACCTGTATTGAATTAAGTTTCTCCCATTGGCCTACATATATGGAAAAGCGTTATATTCATTGGTTCCTGCTTACTTGCGTGTACAAGTTTTTGGATTAGGAAAAAGTTTAATTTTTGCCCTCTTCAGTCTAGGCAAACGGAGTCATGCTGCACTGGTTTTGTATCTTGGACTGTTGCTGAAGCGTGGGCTGAAGTGGCAGAAGAGGAGTGCATGTAAATTGGGCCAAAACGACTTTGATGATGCATATTTTTGAAGTTTCGTTCCTATGGTGTGGTTTCCTCATTCATCTTCTCAACAAGTCCAACAACCCTCGACTCCGAGTCCCACAACAATTGATGTGTTAACAACAGTGGACGGATCAAAACTGGTGTTGAATTGAGTTTCTCCCATCGGCCTTCATATATGGAAAAGCATTATATTCATTGGTTCTTACTTACTAGCGTGTACAAGTTTTCGGATTAGGAAAAAGTTTAATTTTTGCCCTCTTCAGTCTAGGCAAACTAAGTCATGCTGCGCTGGTTTTGTATCTCGTCCTAATGCCAAAGCGTGGACTCAAGTGGCAGAAGATGAGGGCATGTAAGTCGGGCCACAACAACTTTGGTGATGCATATTTTTGAGGTTTCTTTCCTATGGTGTGGTTTCCTCATTCATCATACCAACAAATCCAACAACCCTTGATTCCGAGTCCCACTACAATTGATATGCTAACAACAGTGGATGGAACAAAACCTGTATTGAATTAAGTTTCTCCCATCGGCCTACATATATGGAAAAGCATAATATCCATTGGTTCTTACTTACTAGCGTGTACAAGTTTTCGGATTAGGAAAAGTTTAATTTTCGCCCTCTTCAGCCTAGGCAAACTGAGTCAAGCTATGCAGGTTTTGTATCTCATCCTGATGCCGAAGCGCGGGCTCAAGTGGCAGAAGAAGAAGGCATGTAAGTTGGGCCAAAACAACTTTGGCGATGCATATTTTTGAGGTTTCTTTCCTGTGGTGTGTTTTCCTCATTCATCATTCCAACATGTCCAACAACCCTCGATTCTGAGCCCCACAACAATTGATATGTTAACAACAGTGGACAGATCAAAAGCTGTATTGAATTAAGTTTCTCCCATCGGCCTACATATATGGAAAAGCATTATATCCATTGGTTCTTACATACTAGCGTGTACAAGTTTTCGGATTAGGAAAAGTTTAATTTTCGCCCTCTTCTGTCTAGGCAAACTGAGTCATGCTGCGTTGGTTTTGTATTTCGGACTGATGCCGAAGCATGGGCTCACGTGGCAGAAGAGGAGGGCATATAAGTTGGGCCAAAACAACTTTGGTGATGTATATTTTTGAGGTTTCGTTCCTATGGTGTGGTTTTCTCATTCATCTCCCCAACAAGTCCAACAACCCTCGATTCCGAGTCCCACAACATTTGATATGTTAACAATAGCGGATGGATCAAAACCTGTATTGAATTAAGTTTCTCCCATCGGCCTACGTATATGGAAAAGCATTATATTCATTGGTTCCTGCTTACTAGCATGTACTAGTTTTTGGATTCGGAAAAGTTTAATTTTCGCCCCCTTCAGTCTACGCAAACGGAGTCATGCTATGCTGGTTTTGTATCTCGTCCTGATGCCGAAGCGTGGGCATAAGTGGCAGAAGATGAGGGCGTGCAAGTCGGGCCAATACAACTTTGGTGATGCATATTTTTGAGGTTTCTTTCATATGGTGTGGTTTCCTCATTCATCATACCAACATGGCCAACAACACTCGATTCCGAGTCCGACAACAATTGATATGTTAACAACAGTGGATGGAACAAAACCTGTATTGAATTAAGTTTCTCCCATCGGCCTACATATATGGAAAAGCATTATATTCATTGGTTCTTACTTACTAGCGTGTACATGTTTTTGGATTAGGAAAAAGTTTAATTTTCGCCCTCTTCAGTCTAGGCAAACTGAGTCATGCTGCGCTGGTTTTGTATCATGGCCTGATGCCGAAGCATGGGCTCAACTGGCAGAAGAGGAGGGCATGTAAGTTGAGCCAAAAAAACTTTGGTGATGCATATTTTTGAGGTTTCGTTCGTATGGTGTGGTTTCCTCATTCATCATACCAACAAGTCCGACAACCCTCGTTTCCGAGTCCCACAACAATTGATATGTTAACAACAGTGGATGGGTCAAAACTGGTATTGAATTGAGTTTCTCCCATCGGCCTACATATATGGAAAAGCATTATATTCATTGGTTCTTACTTACTAGCGTGTACAAGTTTTCGGAATAGGAAAGAGTTTAATTTTTGCCCTCTTCAGTCTAGGCAAACTGAGTCATGCTGCGCTGGTTTGGTATCTCGTCCTGATGCCGAAGCGTGGGCTCAAGTGGCAGATGATGAGGGCATGTAAGTCGGGCCAAAACAACTTTGATGATGCATATTTTTTAGGTTTCTTTCCTATGGTGTGTTTCCTCATTCATCATTCCAACATGTCCAACAATCCTCGATTCTGAGTCCCACAACAATTGATATGTTTACAACAGTGGATGGATCAAAACCAGTATTGAATTAAGTTTCTCCCATCGACCCACATATATGGAAAAGCATTATATTCAATGGTTCCTATTTACTAGTGTGTACAAGTTTTCGGATTAGGAAAAAGTTTAATTTTCACCCTCTTCAGTCTAGGCAAACTGAGTCATGCTGCGCTGGTTTTGTATCTTGTCCTGATGCCGAAGCGTGGGCTCAAGTGGCAGAAGAGGAGAGCATGTAAGTTGGTCCAAAACAACTTTGGTGATGCATATTTTTGAGGTTTCGTTCCTATGGTGTGATTTCCTCATTCATCATACCAACAAGTTCAACAACCCTCGATTCCGAGTCCCACAACAATTGATATGTTAACACCAATGGATGGCTCAAAACTGGCATTGAATTAAGTTTCTCCCAACGGCCTACATATATGGAAAAGCATTATATTCATTGGTTCTTACTTACTAGCGTGTACAAGTTTTCAGATTAGTAAAAACTTTAATTTTCGCCCTCTTCAGTCTGGGCAAATTGAGTCATGCTGCGCTAGTTTTGTATCTTGGCCTGATGCCGAAGCGTGGGCTCAAGTGGCAGAAGATGAGGGCATGTAAGTTGGGCAAAAAACAACTTTGGTGATGCATATTTTTAGGTTTCTTTCCTATGGTGTGGTTTCCTCATTCATCATTCCAACATGTCCAACCACCCTCGATTCTGAGTCCCATAACAATTCATATGTTAGCAACAGTGGACGGATCAAAACCAGTATTGAATTAAGTTTCTCCCATCGGCCTACATATATGGAAAAGCATTATATTCATTGGTTCCTACTTACTAGCGTGTACAAGTTTTCGGATTAGGAAAAAGTTTAATTTTCGCCCTCTTCTATCTAGGCAAACTGAGTCATGCTGCGCTGGTTTTGTATCTCGGACTGATGCCGAAGCATGGGCTCACGTGGCAGAAGAGGAGGGCATGTAAGTTGGGCCAAAACAACTTTGGAGATGCATATTTTTGAGGTTTCATTCCTATGGTGTGGTTTTCTCATTCATCTTCCCAACAAGTCCATCAACCCTCGATTATGAGTCCCACAACATTTGATATGTTAACAACAGCGGATGGATCAAAACCTGTATTGAATTAAGTTTCTCCCATCGGTCTACATATATGAAAAAGCATTATATTCATTGGTTCCTACTTACTAGCGTGTACAAGTTTTTGGATTAGGAAAAAGTTTAATTTTCACCCCCCTCAGTCTAGGCAAACTAAGTCACGCTGCGTTGGTTTTGTATCTCAGACTGATGCCGAAGCTTGGGCTCACGAGGCAAAAGAGGAGGGCATGTAAGTCAGGCAAAACAACTTTGGTGATGCATATTTTTGTGGTTTCCTCATTCATCATTCCAACATGTCCAACAACTCTCGATTCCGAGTCCCACAACAATTGATATGTTAACAAAAGTGGATGGATCAAAACCTGTGTTGAATTAAGTTTGTCCCATCGGCCTACATATATGGAAAAGCATTATATTCGTTGGTTCCTACTTACTAGCGTGTACAAGTTTTCGGATTAGGAAAAAGTTTAATTTTCGCCCGCTTCAGTCTAGGCAAACTAAGTCATGCTGCGGTGGTTTTGTATCTCGGACTGATGCCGAAGCGTGGGCTCACGTGGCAGAAGAGGAGGGCTTGTAAGTTGGGCCGAAACAACTTTGGTGATGTATATTTTTGAGGTTTCGTTCCTATGGTGTGGTTTTCTCATTCATCTTCCAAACAAGTCCAACAACCCTCGATTCCGAGTCCCACAACAATTGATATGTTAACAACAGCGGATGGATCAAAACCTGTGTTGAATTAAGTTTCTTCCATCGGCCTACATATATGGAAAAGCATTGTATTCATTGGTTCCTACTTACTAGCGTCTACAAGTTTTTGGGTTAGGAAAAAGTTTAATTTTCGCCCTCTTCAGTCTAGGCAAACGGAGTCATGCTACACTGGTTTTGTATCTCGGATTGATGCCGAAGCATGGGCTCAAGTGGCAGAAGGGAAGGGCATGTAAATTGGGCCAAAACAACTTTGGTGATGCATATTTTTGAGGTCTCGTTCCTATGGTGTGGTTTCGTCATTCATCTTCCCAACAATTCCAACAACCCTCGATTCCAAGTCCCACAACAAATGATATGTTAACAACAGTGGATGGAACAAAACCTGTATTGAATTAAGTTTCTCCCATAGGCCTACAAGTTTTTGGATTTGGAAAAAGTTTAATTTTCGCCCTCTTTAGTCTAGGCAGACTGAGTCATGCCGCGCTGGTTTTGTATCTCGGCCTGATGCCGAAGCATGGGCTCAAGTGGCAGAAGAGGAGGGCATGTAAGTTGGGCCAAAACAACTTCGGTGTTGCATATTTTTGAGGTTTCGTTCCTATGGTGTGGTTTCCTCATTCATCATAGCAACAAGTCCAACAACCCAAGATTTTGAGTCCCACAACAATTGATATGTTAACAACAGTGGATGGATCTGAACTGGTATTGAATTAAGTTTCTCCCATCAGCCTACATATATGGAGAAGCATTATATTCATTGGTTCTTACTTACTATCGTGTACAAATTTTTGGATTAGGAAAAAGTTTAATTTTCGCCCTCTTCAGTCTAGGCAAACTGAGTCATGCTGCGCTGGTTTTGTATCTTGTCCTGATGCCGAAGCGTGGGCTCAAGTGGCAGAAGAGGAGAGCATGTAAGTTGGTCCAAAACAACTTTGGTGATGCATATTTTTGAGGTTTCGTTCCTATGGTGTGATTTCCTCATTCATCATACCAACAAGTTCAACAACCCTCGATTCCGAGTCCCACAACAATTGATATGTTAACACCAATGGATGGATCAAAACTGGCATTGAATTAAGTTTCTCCCAACGGCCTACATATATGGAAAAGCATTATATTCATTGGTTCTTACTTACTAGCGTGTACAAGTTTTCAGATTAGTAAAAACTTTAATTTTCGCCCTCTTCAGTCTGGGCAAATTGAGTCATGCTGCGCTAGTTTTGTATCTTGGCCTGATGCCGAAGCGTGGGCTCAAGTGGCAGAAGATGAGGGCATGTAAGTTGGGCAAAAAACAACTTTGGTGATGCATATTTTTAGGTTTCTTTTCTATGGTGTGGTTTCCTCATTCATCATTCCAACATGTCCAACCACCCTCGATTCTGAGTCCCATAACAATTCATATGTTAGCAACCGTGGACGGATCAAAACCAGTATTGAATTAAGTTTCTCCCATTGGCCTACATATATGGAAAAGCATTATATTCATTGGTTCCTACTTACTAGCGTGTACAAGTTTTCGGATTAGGAAAAAGTTTAATTTTCGCCCTCTTCTATCTAGGCAAACTGAGTCATGCTGCGCTGGTTTTGTATCTCGGACTGATGCCGAAGCATGGGCTCACGTGGCAGAAGAGGAGGGCATGTAAGTTGGGCCAAAACAACTTTGGAGATGCATATTTTTGAGGTTTCATTCCTATGGTGTGGTTTTCTTATTCATCTTCCCAACAAGTCCATCAACCCTCGATTCCGAGTCCCACCACATTTGATATGTTAACAACAGCGGATGGATCAAAACCTGTATTGAATAAAGTTTCTCCCATCGGTCTACATATATGAAAAAGCATTATATTCATTGGTTCCTACTTACTAGCGTGTACAAGTTTTTGGATTAGGAAAAAGTTTAATTTTCGCCCCCCTCAGTCTAGGCAAACTAAGTCACGCTACGTTGGTTTTGTATCTCAGACTGATGCCGAAGCGTGGGCTCACGAGGCAGAAGAGGAGGGCATGTAAGTCAGGCAAAACAACTTTGGTGATGCATATTTTTGTGGTTTCCTCATTCATCATTCCAACATGTCCAACAACTCTCGATTCTGAGTCCCACAACAATTGATATGTTAACAAAAGTGGATGGATCAAAACCTATATTGAATTAAGTTTGTCCCATCGGCCTACATATATGGAAAAGCATTATATTCGTTGGTTCCTACTTACTAGCGTGTACAAGTTTTCGGATTAGGAAAAAGTTTAATTTTCGCCCTCTTCAGTGTAGGCAAACTAAGTCATGCTGCGGTGGTTTTGTATCTCGGACTGATGCCGAAGCGTGGGCTCACGTGGCAGAAAAGGAGGGCTTGTAAGTTGGGCCGAAACAACTTTGGTGATGCATATTTTTGAGGTTTCGTTCCTATGGTGTGGTTTTCTCATTCATCTTCCCAACAAGTCCAACAACCCTCGATTCCGAGTCCCACAACAATTGATATGTTAACAACAGCGGATGGATCAAAACCTGTGTTGAATTAAGTTTCTTCCATCGGCCTACATATATGGAAAAGCATTGTATTCATTGGTTCCTACTTACTAGCGTCTACAAGTTTTTGGGTTAGGAAAAAGTTTAATTTTCGCCCTCTTCAGTCTAGGCAAACGGAGTCATGCTACACTGGTTTTGTATCTCGGATTGATACCGAAGCATGGGCTCAAGTGGCAGAAGGGAAGGGCATGTAAATTGGGCCAAAACAACTTTGGTGATGCATATTTTTGAGGTCTCGTTCCTATGGTGTGGTTTCGTCATTCATCTTCCCAACAATTCCAACAACCCTCGATTCCAAGCCCCACAACAAATGATATGTTAACAACAGTGGATGGAACAAAACCTGTATTGAATTAAGTTTCTCCCATAGGCCTACAAGTTTTTGGATTTGGAAAAAGTTTAATTTTCTCCCTCTTTAGTCTAGGCAGACTGAGTCATGCTGCGCTGGTTTTGTATCTCGGCCTGATGCCGAAGCATGGGCTCAAGTGGCAGAAGAGGAGGGCATGTAAGTTGGGCCAAAACAACTTCGGTGGTGCATATTTTTGAGGTTTCGTTCCTATGGTGTGGTTTCCTCATTCATCATAGCAACAAGTCCAACAACCCACGATTTTGAGTCCCACAACAATTGATATGTTAACAACAGTGGATGGATCTGAACTGGTATTGAATTAAGTTTCTCCCATCAGCCTACATATATGGAGAAGCATTATATTCATTGGTTCTCACTTACTATCGTGTACAAGTTTTTGGATTAGGAAAAAGTTTAATTTTCGCCCTCTTCAGTCTAGGCAAACTGAGTCATGCTGCGCTGGTTTTGTATCTTGTCCTGATGCCGAAGCGTGGGCTCAAGTGGCAGAAGAGGAGAGCATGTAAGTTGGTCCAAAACAACTTTGGTGATGCATATTTTTGAGGTTTTGTTCCTATGGTGTGATTTCCTCATTCATCATACCAACAAGTTCAACAACCCTCGATTCCGAGTCCCACAACAATTGATATGTTAACACCAATGGATGGATCAAAACTGGCATTGAATTAAGTTTCTCCCAACGGCCTACATATATGGAAAAGCATTATATTCATTGGTTCTTACTTACTAGCGTGTACAAGTTTTCAGATTAGTAAAAACTTTAATTTTCGCCCTCTTCAGTCTGGGCAAATTGAGTCATGCTGCGCTAGTTTTGTATCTTGGCCTGATGCCGAAGCGTGGGCTCAAGTGGCAGAAGATGAGGGCATGTAAGTTGGGCAAAAAACAACTTTGGTGATGCATATTTTTAGGTTTCTTTCCTATGGTGTGGTTTCCTCATTCATCATTCCAACATGTCCAACCACCCTCGATTCTGAGTCCCATAACAATTCATATGTTAGCAACAGTGGACGGATCAAAACCAGTATTGAATTACGTTTCTCCCATCGGCCTACATATATGGAAAAGCATTATATTCATTGGTTCCTACTTACTAGCGTGTACAAGTTTTCGGATTAGGAAAAAGTTTAATTTTCGCCCTCTTCTATCTAGGCAAACTGAGTCATGCTGCACTGGTTTTGTATCTCGGACTGATGCCGGAGCATGGGCTCACGTGGCAGAAGAGGAGGGCATGTAAGTTGGGCCAAAACAACTTTGGAGATGCATATTTTTGAGGTTTCATTCCTATGGTGTCGTTTTCTCATTCATCTTCCCAACAAGTCCATCAACCCTCGATTCCGAGTCCCACAACATTTGATATGTTAACAACAGCGGATGGATCAAAACCTGTATTGAATAAAGTTTCTCCCATCGGTCTACATATATGAAAAAGCATTATATTCATTGGTTCCTACTTACTAGCGTGTACAAGTTTTTGGATTAGGAAAAAGTTTAATTTTTGCCCCCCTCAGTCTAGGGAAACTAAGTCACGCTGCGTTGGTTTTGTATCTCAGACTGATGCCGAAGCGTGGGCTCATGAGGCAGAAGAGGAGGGCATGTAAGTCAGGCAAAACAACTTTGGTGATGCATATTTTTGTGGTTTCCTCATTCATCATTCCAACATGTCCAACAACTCTCGATTCTGAGTCCCACAACAATTGATATGTTAACAAAAGTGGATGGATCAAAACCTATATTGAATTAAGTTTGTCCCATCGGCCTACATATATGGAAAAGCATTATATTCGTTGGTTCCTACTTACTAGCGTGTACAAGTTTTCGGATTAGGAAAAAGTTTAATTTTCGCCCTCTTCAGTGTAGGCAAACTAAGTCATGCTGCGGTGGTTTTGTATCTCGGACTGACGCCGAAGCGTGGGCTCACGTGGCAGAAGAGGAGGGCTTGTACGTTGGGCCGAAACAACTTTGGTGATGCATATTTTTGAGGTTTCGTTCCTATGGTGTGGTTTTCTCATTCATCTTCCCAACAAGTCCAACAACCCTCGATTCTGAGTCCCACAACAATTGATATGTTAACAACAGCGGATGGATCAACACCTGTGTTGAATTAAGTTTCTTCCATCGGCCTACATATATGGAAAAGCATTGTATTCATTGGTTCCTACTTACTAGCGTCTACAAGTTTTTGGGTTAGGAAAAAGTTTAATTTTCGCCCTCTTCAGTCTAGGCAAACGGAGTCATGCTACACTGGTTTTGTATCTCGGATTGATGCCGAAGCGTGGGCTCAAGTGGCAGAAGGGAAGGGCATGTAAATTGGGCCAAAACAACTTTGGTGATGCATATTTTTGAGGTCTCGTTCCTATGGTGTGGTTTCGTCATTCATCTTCCCAACAATTCCAACAACCCTCGATTCCAAGCCCCACAACAAATGATATGTTAACAACAGTGGATGGAACAAAACCTGTATTGAATTAAGTTTCTCCCATAGGCCTACAAGTTTTTGGATTTGGAAAAAGTTTAATTTTCGCCCTCTTTAGTCTAGGCAGACTGAGTCATGCTGCGCTGGTTTTGTATCTCGGCCTGATGCCGAAGCATGGGCTCAAGTGGCAGAAGAGGAGGGCATGTAAGTTGGGCCAAAACAACTTCGGTGGTGCATATTTTTGAGGTTTCGTTCCTATGGTGTGGTTTCCTCATTCATCATAGCAACAAGTCCAACAACCCACGATTTTGAGTACCACAACAATTGATATGTTAACAACAGTGGATGGATCTAAACTGGTATTGAATTAAGTTTCTCCCATCAGCCTACATATATGGAGAAGCATTATATTCATTGGTTCTTACTTACTATCGTGTACAAGTTTTTGGATTAGGAAAAAGTTTAATTTTCGCCCTCTTCAGTCTAGGCAAACTGAGTCATGCTGCGCTGGTTTTGTATCTTGTCCTAATGCCGAAGCGTGGCCTCAAGTGGCAGAAGAGGAGAGCATGTAAGTTGGTCCAAAACAACTTTGGTGATGCATATTTTTGAGGTTTCGTTCCTATGGTGTGATTTCCTCATTCATCATACCAACAAGTTCAACAACCCTCGATTCTGAGTCCCACAACAATTGATATGTTAACACCAATGGATGGATCAAAACTGGCATTGAATTAAGTTTCTCCCAACGGCCTACATATATGGAAAAGCATTATATTCATTGGTTCTTACTTACTCGTGTGTACAAGTTTTCAGATTAGTAAAAACTTTAATTTTCGCCCTCTTCAGTCTGGGCAAACTGAGTCATGCTGCGCTAGTTTTGTATCTTGGTCTGATGCCGAAGCGTGGGCTGAAGTGGCAGAAGATGAGGGCATGTAAGTTGGGCAAAAAACAACTTTGGTGATGCATATTTTTTAGGTTTCTTTCCTATGGTGTGGTTTCCTCATTCATCATTCCAACATGTCCAACAACCCTCGATTCTGAGTCCCATAACAATTCATATGTTAGCAACAGTGGACGGATCAAATCCAGCATTGAATTAAGTTTCTCCCATCGGCCTACATATATGGAAAAGCATTAAATTCATTGGTTCCTACTTACTAGCGGGTACAAGTTTTCGGATTAGGAAAAAGTTTAATTTTCGCCCTCTTCAGTCAAGGCAAACTGAGTCATGCTGTGCTGGTTTTGTATCTCATCCTGATGTCGAAGCGCGTGCTCAAGTGGCAGAAGAAGAGGGCTCGTAAGTTGGGCCAAAACAACTATGGTGATGCATATTTTTGAGGTTTCTTTCCTATGGTGTGTTTTCCTCTTTCATCATTCCAACAAGTCCAACAACCCTCGATTCTGAGCCCCACAACAATTGATATGTTAACAAAAGTGGATGGATCAAAACCTGTATTGAATTAAGTTTGTCCCATCGGCCTACATATATGGAAAAGCATTATATTCGTTGGTTCCTACTTACTAGCGTGTACAAGTTTTCGGATGAGGAAAAAGTTTAATTTTCGCCCTCTTCTATCTAGGCAAACTGAGTCATGCTGCGCTGGTTTTGTATCTCGGACTGATGCCGAAGCATGGGCTCACGTGGCAGAAGAGGAGGGCGTGTAAGTTGGGCCAAAACAACTTTGGAGATGCATATTTTTGAGGTTTCATTCCTATGGTGTGGTTTTCTCATTCATCTTCCCAACAAGTCCATCAACCCTCGATTCCGAGTCCCACAACATTTGATATGTTAACAACAGCGGATGGATCAAAACCTGTATTGAATTAAGTTTCTCCCATCGGTCTACATATATGAAAAAGCATTATATTCATTGGTTCCTACTTACTAGCGTGTACAAGTTTTTGGATTAGGAAAAAGTTTAATTTTCGCCCCCCTCAGTCTAGGCAAACTAAGTCACGCTGCGTTGGTTTTGTATCTCAGACTGGTGCCGAAGCGTGGGCTCACGAGGCAAAAGAGGAGGGCTTGTAAGTCAGGCAAAACAACTTTGGTGATGCATATTTTTGTGGTTTCCTCATTCATCATTCCAACATGTCCAACAACTCTCGATTCCGAGTCCCACAACAATTGATATGTTAACAAAAGTGGATGGATCAAAACCTGTATTGAATTAAGTTTGTCCCATCGGCCTACATATATGGAAAAGCATTATATTCGTTGGTTCCTACTTACTAGCGTGTACAAGTTTTCGGATTAGGAAAAAGTTTAATTTTCGCCCTCTTCAGTCTAGGCAAACTAAGTCATGCTGCGGTGGTTTTGTATCTCGGACTGATGCCGAAGCGTGGGCTCACGTGGCAGAAGAGGAGGGCTTGTAAGTTGGGCCGAAACAAATTTGGTGATGCATATTTTTGAGGTTTCGTTCCTATGGTGTGGTTTTCTCATTCATCTTCCCAACAAGTCCAACAACCCTTGATTCCGAGTCCCACAACAATTGATATGTTAACAACAGCGGATGGATCAAAACCTGTGTTGAATTAAGTTTCTTCCATCGGCCTACATATATGGAAAAGCATTGTATTCATTGGTTCCTACTTACTAGCGTCTACAAGTTTTTGGGTTAGGAAAAAGTTTAATTTTCGCCCTCTTCAGTCTAGGCAAACGGAGTCTTGCTACACTGGTTTTGTATCTCGGATTGATGCCGAAGCATGGGCTCAAGTGGCAGAAGGGAAGGGCATGTAAATTGGGCCAAAACAACTTTGGTGATGCATATTTTTGAGGTCTCGTTCCTATGGTGTGGTTTCGTCATTCATCTTCCCAACAATTCCAACAACCCTCGATTCCAAGTCCCACAACAAATGATATGTTAACAACAGTGGATGGAACAAAATCTGTATTGAATTAAGTTTCTCCCATAGGCCTACAAGTTTTTGGATTTGGAAAAAGTTTAATTTTCGCCCTCTTTAGTCTAGGCAGACTGAGTCATGCTGCGCTGGTTTTGTATCTCGGCCTGATGCCGAAGCATGGGCTCAAGTGGCAGAAGAGGAGGGCATGTAAGTTGGGCCAAAACAACTTCGGTGGTGCATATTTTTGAGGTTTCGTTCCTATGGTGTGGTTTCCTCATTCATCATAGCAACAAGTCCAACAACCCACGATTTTGAGTCCCACAACAATTGATATGTTAACAACAGTGGATGGATCTAAACTGGTATTGAATTAAGTTTCTCCCATCAGCCTACATATATGGAGAAGCATTATATTCATTGGTTCTTACTTACTATCATGTACAAGTTTTTGGATTAGGAAAAAGTTTAATTTTCGCCCTCTTCAGTCTAGGCAAACTGTGTCATGCTGCGCTGGTTTTGTATCTCGTCCTGATGCCGAAGCGTGGGCTCAAGTGGCAGAAGATCAGGGCATGTAAGTCGGGCCAAAACAACTTTGGTGATGCATATTTTTGAGGTTTCTTTCCTTTGGCGTGGTTTCCACATTCATCATACCAACATGTCCAACAACCCTCGATTCTGAGTACCACAACATTGATATGTTAACAACAGTGGACAGATCAAAACCTATTTGAATTAAGTTTCTCCCATCGGCCTACATATATGGAAAAGCATTATATTCATTGGTTCCTACCTACTAGCGTGTACAAGTTTTCGGATTACGAAAAAGTTTAATTTTCGCCCTCTTCAGTCTAGGCAAACTGAGTCATGCTGCATTGGTTTTGTATCACGGACTGATGCCGAAGCGTGGGCTCACGTGGCAGAAGAGGAGGGCATGTAAGTTGGGCGAAAACAACTTTGGTGATGCATATTTTTGAGGTTTCGTTCCTATGGTGTGGTATTGTCATTCATCTTCCCAGCAAGTCCAACAACCCTCGATTCCAAGTCCCACAACATTTGATATGTTAACTACAGCGGATGGATCAAAACCTGTATTGAATTAAGTTTCTCCCAAAGGCCTACATATATGGAAAAGCATTATATTTATTAGTTCTTACTTACTAGCGTGTACAACTTTTTAGATTTGGAAAAAGTTTAATTTTCGCCCTCTTTAGTCTAGGCAAACTGAGTCATGCTGCGCTGGTGTCAGACTCGGTTTTATAAACAAAACCAGATGACACTATATGTGTGCCCAGGATCTATTTCCTACACATACAGCCGACTTCATTAGTGAATATCAAGAGACAGTGCATTATATAAGCGTATAAAACTTACATTTGACACAAAGGTCAATATATCAGAGTGTAGCGGAACTTCTATCTCGTAGCGGAACTCCATCTTCACAAGAAAGTTGACTGGGGGCACGTACGCCTAAACACATTGTAAACTTCTGGATCCACGCTGGTTTTGTATCTTGGCCTGATGCCGAAGCGTGGGCTCAACTGGCAGAAGAGGAGCGCATGTAAGTTGGGCCAAAGCAACTTTGGTGATGCATGTTTTTGAGGTTTCGTTCTTATGGTCTGGTTTCCTCATTCATCATACCAACAAGTCCAACAACCCTCATTTTCGAGTCCCACGACAATTGATATGTTAACAACAGTGGAAGGGTCAAAACTGGCATTGAATTAAGTTTCTCCCATTGGCCTACATATATGGAAAAGCATTATATTCATTGGTTCTTACTTACTAGCGTGTACAAGTTTTTGGGTTAGGAAAAAGTTTAATTTTCGCCCTCTTCAGTCTAGGCAAACTGAGTCATGCTGTGCTGGTTTTGTATCTTCGCCTGATGCCGAAGCGTGGGCTCAAGTGACAGATGAGCAGGGCATGTAAGTTGGGCCAAAACAACTTTGGTGATGCATATTTTTTAGGTTTCTTTCCTATGGTGTGGTTTCCTCATTCATCATACCAACATGTCCAACAACCCTCGATTCCGAGTCCCACAACAATTGATATGTTAACAACAGTGGATGGATCAAAACTTGTATTGAATTAAGTTTCTCGCACTGGCCTACATATCTGGAAAAGCATTATATTCGTTGGTTCTTACTTACTAGCGTGTACAAGTTTTCGGATTAGGAAAAAGTTTAATTTTCGCCTTCTTCAGTCTAGGCAAACTGAGTCATGCTGCGTTGGTTTTATATCTCGCACTGATGCTGAAGCGTGGGCTCACATGGCAGAAGAGGAGGGCATGTAAGTTGGGCCAAAACAACTTTGGTGATGCATATTTTTGAGGTTTCTTTCCTATGGTGTGGTTTCCTCATTCATCATACCAACATGTCCAACAACCCTCGATTCTGAGTCCCACAACAATTGATGTGTTAACAACAGTTGACGGATCAAAACCTGTATTGAATTAAGTTTTGCCCATCGGCCTACATATATGGAAAAGCGTTATATTCGTTGGTTCTTACTTACTAGCATGTACAAGTTTTCGGATTAGGAAAAAGTTTAATTTTCGCCCTCTTCAGTCAAGGCAAACTGAGTCATGCTGTGCTGGTTTTGTATCTCATCCTGATGTCGAAGCGCGTGCTCAAGTGGCAGAAGAAGAGGGCTCGTAAGTTGGGCCAAAACAACTATGGTGATGCATATTTTTGAGGTTTCTTTCCTATGGTGTGTTTTCCTCTTTCATCATTCCAACAAGTCCAACAACCCTCGATTCTGAGCCCCACAACAATTGATATGTTAACAATAGTGGACAGATCAAAACCTGTATTGAATTAAGTTTCTCCCATCGGCCTACATATATGGAAAAGCATTATATTCATTGGTTCCTGCTTACTAGCGTGTACTAGATTTTGGATTCGGAAGAGTTTAATTTTCGCCCCCTTCAGTCTACGCAAACGGAGTCATGCTATGCTGGTTTTCTATCTCGTCCTGATGCCGAAGCGTGGGCTCAAGTGGCAAAAGATGAGGGCGTGTAAGTAGGGCCAAAACAACTTTGGTGATGCATATTTTTGAGGTTTCTTTCCTATGGTGTGGTTTCCTCATTCATCATACCAACATGGCCAACAACACTCGATTCCGAGTCCGACAACAATTGATATGTTAACAACAGTGGATGGAACAAAACCTGTATTGAATTAAGTTTCTCCCATCGGCCTACATATATGGAAAAGCATTATATTCATTGGTTCTTACTTACTAGCGTGTACATGTTTTTGGATTAGGAAAAAGTTTAATTTTCGCCCTCTTCAGTCTAGGCAAACTGAGTCATGCTGCGCTGGTTTTGTATCTTGGCCTGATGCCGAAGCGTGGGCTCAAGTGGCAGAAGAGGAGGGCATGTAAGTTGGGCCAAAAAAACTTTGGTGATGCATATTTTTGAGGTTTCGTTCGTATGGTGTGGTTTCCTCATTCATCATACCAACAAGTCCGACAACCCTCGTTTCCGAGTCCCACAACAATTGATATGTTAACAACAGTGGATGGGTCAAAACTGGTATTGAATTGAGTTTCTCCCATCGGCCTACATATATGGAAACGCATTATATTCATTGGTTCTTACTTACTAGCATGTACAAGTTTTCGGATTAGGAAAGAGTTTAATTTTTGACCTCTTCAGTCTAGGCAAACTGAGCCATGCTGCGCTGGTTTGGTATCTCGTCCTGATGCCGAAGCGTGGGCTCAAGTGGCAGAAGATGAGGGCATGTAAGTCGGGCCAAAACAACTTTGGTGATGCATATTTTTTAGGTTTCTTTCCTATGGTGTGGTTTCCTCATTCATCATTCTAAGATGTCCAACAACCCTCGATTCTGAGTCCCACAACAATTGAAATGTTAATAACAGTGGACGGATCAAAACCTGTATTGAATTAAATTTCTCCCATCGGCCTACATATACGGAAAAGCATTATATTCATAGGTTCCTACTTACTAGCGTGTACAAGTTTTCGGATTTGGAAAAAGTTTAATTTTCGCCCTCTTCAGTCTAGGCAAACTGAGTCATGCTGCGTTGGTTTTGTATCTTGGACTGATGCCGAAGCATGGGTTCACATGGTAGAAGAGAAGGGCATGTAAGTTGGGCCAAAACAACTTTGGTGATGTATATTTTTGAGGTTTCGTTCCTATGGTGTGGTTTTCTCATTCATCTTCCCAACAATTCCAACAACCCTCGATTCCGAGTCCCACAACATTTGATATGTTAACAACAGCGGATGGATAAAAACTGGTATTGAATTAAGTTTCTCCCATTGGCCTACATATATGGAAAAGCATTATATTTATCGGTTCTTACTTACTAGCGTGTACAAGTTTTCGGATTAGGAAAAAGTTTAATTTTCGCCCTCTTCAGTCTAGGCAAACTGAGTCATGCTGCGCTGGTTTTGTATCTCGTCCTGATGCGGAAGCATGGGCTCAAGTGGCAGAAGATAAGGACAAGTAAGTTGGGCCAAAACAACTTTGGAGATGCATATTTTTGAGGTTTCTTTCCTATGGTGTGGTTTCCTCATTCATCATTCCAAGATGTCCAACAACCCTCGATTCTGAGTCCCACAACAATTGAAATGTTAATAACAGTGGCTGGATCAAAACCTGTATTGAATTAAATTTCTCCCATCGGCCTACATATACGGAAAAGCATTATATTCATTGGTTCCTACTTACTAGCGTGTACAAGTTTTCTGATTTGGAAAAAGTTTAATTTTCGCCCTCTTCAGTCTAGGCAAACTGAGTCATGCTGCGTTGGTTTTGTATCTCGGACTGATGCCGAAGCATGGGTTCACATGGTAGAAGAGAAGGGCATGTAAGTTGGGCCAAAACAACTTTGGTGATGTATATTTTTGAGGTTTCGTTCCTATGGTGTGGTTTTCTCATTCATCTTCCCAACAAGTCCAACAATCCTCGATTCCGAGTCCCACAACATTTGATATATTAACAACAGCGGATGGATCAAAACCTGTATTGAATTAAGTTTCTCCCATCGGCCTACATATATGGAAAAGCATTATATTCATTGGTACCTGCTTACTAGCGTGTACAAGTTTTTGGATTATGAAAAAATTTAATTTTCGCCCTCTTCAGTCTAGGCAAACAGAGTCATGCTGCACTGGTTTTGTGTCTCGGACTGTTGCTGAAGCATGGGCTCAAGTGGCAGAAGAGGAGGGCATGTAAATTGGGCCAAAACAACTTTCCTGATGCATATTTTGAGGTTCCGTTCCTATGGTGTGGTTTCCTCATTCATATTCCCTACAAGTCCAACAACCCTCGATTCGGAGTCCCACAACAAATGATATGTTAACAACAGTGGATGGAACAAAACCTGTGTTGAATTAAGTTTCTCCCATCGGCGTACACATATGGAAAAGCAGTATATTCATTGGTTCCAACTTACAAGCGTGTACAAGTTTTTGGATTAGGAAAAAGTTTAATTTTTGCCCTCTTCAGTCTAGGCAAACTGAGTCATGCTGCGCTGGTTTTGTATCTTGGCGGGAGAGAAGGGCATGTAAGTTGGGCCAAAACAACTTTGGTGATGCATATTTCTGAGGTTTCGTTCCTATAGTGTGGTTTCCTCATTCATCATACCAACAAGTCCAACAACCTTCATTTCTGAGTCCCACAACGTTTGAGATGTTAACAACAGTGGATGGATCAAAACTGGTATTGAATTAAGTTTCTCCCAGTGGCCCACATATATGGAAAAGCATTATATTCATTGGCTCTTACTTACTAGCGTGTACAAGTTTTCGGATTAGGAAAAAGTTTAATTTTCACCCTCTTCAGTCTAGGCAAACTGAGTCATGCTGCGCTGGTTTTGTATCTCGTCCTGATGCCGAAGCGTGGGCTCAAGTGGCAGAAGATGAGGGCATGTAAGTTGGGCCAAAACAACTTTGGTGATGCATAATTTTTGGGTTTCTTTCCTATGGTGTGGTTTCCTCATTCATCATACCAACATGTCCAACAACCCTCGATTCCGAGTCCCACAACAATTGATATGTTAACAACAGTGGATGGATCAAAACCTGTATTGAATTAAGTTTCTCCCATCGGCCTACATATAAGGAAAATCGTTATATTCAATGGTTCCTACTTACTAGCGTGTACAAGTTTTCGGATTAGGAAAAAGTTTAATTTTCGCCCTCTTCAGTCTAGGCAAACTGAGTCATGCTGTGCTGGTTTTGTATCTCATCCTGATGCCAAAGCGCGGGCTCAAGTGGCAGAAGAAGAGGGCATGTAAGTTGGGCCAAAACAACTTTGGTGATGCATATTGTTGAGGTTTCTTTCCTATGGTGTGTTTTCCTCATTCATCATTCCAATATGTCCAACAACCCTCGATTCTGAGCCCCACAACAATTGATATGTTAACAACAGTGGATGGATCAAAACCTGTATTGAATTAAGTTTCTCCCATCGTCCTACATATATGGAAAAGCATTATATTCATTGGTTCCCACTTACTAACGTGTACAAGCTTTCGGATTAGGAAAAAGTTTAATTTTCGCCCTCTTCAGTCTAGGCCAACTGAGTCATGCTGCGTTGGTTTTGTATTTCGGACTGATGCCGAAGCGTGGGCTCACGTGGCAGAAGAGGAGGGCATGTAAGTTGGGCCAAAACAACTTTGGTGATGCATATTTTTGAGGTTTCGTTCCTATGGTGTGGTTTTCTCATTCATCGTACAAGTTTTCGAATTAGGAAAAAGTATAATATTCGCCCTCTTCAGTCTAGGCAAACTAAGTCATGCTGCGTTGGTTTTGTATTTCGGACTAATGGCGAAGCATGGGCTCACGTGGAAGAAGAGGAGGGCATGTAAGTTGGGCCAAAACAACTTTGGTTATGCATATTTTTGAGGTTTCGTTCCTATGGTGTGGTTTTCTCATTCATCTTCCCAACAAGTTCAACAACCCTTGATTCTGAGAACCACAACATTTGATATGTTAACAACAGCGGATGGATCAAAACCTGTATTGAATTATGTTTCTCCCATTGGCCTACATATATGGAAAAGCGTTATATTCATTGGTTCCTGCTTACTAGCGTGTACAAGTTTTTGGATTAGGAAAAAGTTTAATTTTTGCCCTCTTCAGTCTAGGCAAACGGAGTCATGCTGCACTGGTTTTGTATCTCGGACTGTTGTTGAAGCGTGGGCTCAAGTGGCAGAAGAGGAGTGCATGTAAATTGGGCCAAAACGACTTTGGTGATGCATATTTTTGAAGTTTCGTTCCTATGGTGTGGTTTCCTCATTCATCTTCTCAACAAGTCCAACAACCCTCGACTCCGAGTCCCACAACAATTGATGTGTTAACAACAGTAGACGGATCAAAACTGGTGTTGAATTGAGTTTCTCCCATCGGCCTTCATATACGGAAAAGCATTATATTCATTGGTTCTTACTTACTAGCGTGTACAAGTTTTCGGATTAGGAAAATGTTTAATTTTCGCCCTCTTTAGTCTAGGCAAACTAAGTCATGCTGCGCTGGTTTTGTATCTCGTCCTGATGCCAAAGCGTGGACTCAAGTGGCAGAAGATGAGGGCATGTAAGTCGGGCCACAACAACTTTGGTGATGCATATTTTTGAGGTTTCTTTCCTATGGTGTGGTTTCCTCATTCATCATACCAACAAATCCAACAACCCTTGATTCCGAGTCCCACTACAATTGATATGTTAACAACAGTGGATGGAACAAAACCTGTATTGAATTAAGTTTCTCCCATCGACCTACATATATGGAAAAGCATTATATCCATTGGTTCTTACTTACTAGCGTGTACAAGTTTTCGGATTAGGAAAAGTTTAATTTTCGCCCTCTTCAGCCTAGGCAAACTGAGTCATGCTATGCAGGTTTTGTATCACATCCTGATGCCGAAGCGCGGGCTCAAGTGGCAGAAGAAGAAGGCATGTAAGTTGGGCAAAACAACTTTGGCGATGCATATTTTTGAGGTTTCTTTCCTGTGGTGTGTTTTCCTCATTCATCATTCCAACATGTCCAACAACCCTCGATTCTGAGCCCCACAACAATTGATATGTTAACAACAGTGGACAGATCAAAAGCTGTATTGAATTAAGTTTCTCCCATCGGCCTAAATATATGGAAAAGCATTATATCCATTGGTTCTTACATACTAGCGTGTACAAGTTTTCGGATTAGGAAAAGTTTAATTTTCGCCCTCTTCTGTCTAGGCAAACTGAGTCATGCTGCGTTGGTTTTGTATTTCGGACTGATGCCGAAGCATGGGCTCACGTGGCAGAAGAGGAGGGCATATAAGTTGGGCCAAAACAACTTTGGTGATGTATATTTTTGAGGTTTCGTTCCTATGGTGTGGTTTTCTCATTCATCTCCCCAACAAGTCCAACAACCCTCGATTCCGAGTCCCACAACATTTGAAATGTTAACAACAGCGGATGGATCAAAACCTGTATTGAATTAAGTTTCTCCCATCGGCCTACGTATATGGAAAAGCATTATATTCATTGGTTCCTGCTTACTAGCGTGTACTAGTTTTTAGATTCGGAAAAGTTTAATTTTCGCCCCCTTCAGTCTACGCAAACGGAGTCATGCTATGCTAGTTTTGTATCTCGTCCTGATGCCGAAGCGTGGGCACAAGTGGCAGAAGATGAGGGCGTGCAAGTCGGGCCAATACAACTTTGGTGATGCATATTTTTGAGGTTTCTTTCATATGGTGTGGTTTCCTCATTCATCATACCAACATGGCCAACAACACTCGATTCCGAGTCCGACAACAATTGATATGTTAACAACAGTGGATGGAACAAAACCTGTATTGAATTAAGTTTCTCCCATCGGCCTACATATATGGAAAAGCATTATATTCATTGGTTCTTACTTACTAGCGTGTACATGTTTTTGGATTAGGAAAAAGTTTAATTTTCGCCCTCTTCAGTCTAGGCAAACTGAGTCATGCTGCGCTGGTTTTGTATCTTGGCCTGATGCCGAGGCGTGGGCTCAAGTGGCAGAAGAGGAGGGCATGTAAGTTGAGCCAAAAAAACTTTGGTGATGCATATTTTTGAGGTTTCGTTCGTATGGTGTGGTTTCCTCATTCATCATACCAACAAGTCCGACAACCCTCGTTTCCGAGTCCCACAACAATTGATATGTTAACAACAGTGGATGGGTCAAAACTGGTATTGAATTGAGTTTCTCCCATCGGCCTACATATATGGAAAAGCATTATATTCATTGGTTCTTACTTACTAGCGTGTACAAGTTTTCGGAATAGGAAAGAGTTTAATTTTTGCCCTCTTCAGTCTAGGCAAACTGAGTCATGCTGCGCTGGTTTGGTATCTCGTCCTGATGCCGAAGCGTGGGCTCAAGTGGCAGATGATGAGGGCATGTAAGTCGGGCCAAAACAACTTTGGTGATGCATATTTTTTAGGTTTCTTTCCTATGGTGTGTTTCCTCATTCATCATTCCAACATGTCCAACAATCCTCGATTCTGAGTCCCACAACAATTGATATCTTTACAACAGTGGATGGATCAAAACCTGTATTGAATTAAGTTTCTCCCATCGACCCACATATATGGAAAAGCATTATATTCAATGGTTCCTATTTACTAGTGTGTACAAGTTTTCGGATTAGGAAAAAGTTTAATTTTTGCCCTCTTCAGTCTAGGCAAACTGAGTCATGCTGCGCTGGTTTTGTATCTTGTCCTGATGCCGAAGCGTGGGCTCAAGTGGCAGAAGAGGAGAGCATGTAAGTTGGTCCAAAACAACTTTGGTGATGCATATTTTTGAGGTTTCGTTCCTATGGTGTGATTTCCTCATTCATCATACCAACAAGTTCAACAACCCTCGATTCCGAGTCCCACAACAATTGATATGTTAACACCAATGGATGGATCAAAACTGGCATTGAATTAAGTTTCTCCCAACGGCCTACATATATGGAAAAGCATTATATTCATTGGTTCTTACTTACTAGCGTGTACAAGTTTTCAGATTAGTAAAAACTTTAATTTTCGCCCTCTTCAGTCCGGGCAAACTGAGTCATGCTGCGCTAGTTTTGTATCTTGACCTGATGCCGAAGCGTGGGCTCAAGTGGCAGAAGATGAGGGCATGTAAGTTGGGCAAAAAACAACTTTGGTGATGCATATTTTTAGGTTTCTTTCCTATGGTGTGGTTTCCTCATTCATCATTCCAACATGTCCAACAACCCTTGATTCTGAGTCCCATAACAATTCATATGTTAGCAACAGTGGACGGATCAAAACCAGTATTGAATTAAGTTTCTCCCATCGGCCTACATATATGGAAAAGCATTATATTCATTGGTTCCTACTTACTAGCGTGTACAAGTTTTCGGATTAGGAAAAAGTTTAATTTTCGCCCTCTTCTATCTAGGCAAACTGAGTCATGCTGCGCTGGTTTTTTATCTTGGACTGATGCCGAAGCATGGGCTCACGTGGCAGAAGAGGAGGGCATGTAAGTTGGATCAAAACAACTTTGGAGATGCATATTTTTGAGGTTTCATTCCTATGGTGTGGTTTTCTCATTCATCTTCCCAACAAGTCCATCAACCCTCGATTCTGAGTCCCACAACATTTGATATGTTAACAACAGCGGATGGATCAAAACCTGTATTGAATTAAGTTTCTCCCATCGGTCTACATATATGAAAAAGCATTATATTCATTGGTTCCTACTTACTAGCATGTACAAGTTTTTGGATTAGGAAAAAGTTTAATTTTCGCCCCCCTCAGTCTAGGCAAACTAAGTCACGCTGCGTTGGTTTTGTATCTCAGACTGATGCCGAAGCGTGGGCTCACGAGGCAGAAGAGGAGGGCATGTAAGTCAGGCAAAACAACTTTGGTGATGCATATTTTTGTGGTTTCCTCATTCATCATTCCAACATGTCCAATAACTCTCGATTCCGAGTCCCACAACAATTGATATGTTAACAAAAGTGGATGGATCAAAACCTGTATTGAATTAAGTTTGTCCCATCGGCCTACATATATGGAAAAGCATTATATTCGTTGGTTCCTACTTACTAGAGTGTACAAGTTTTCGGATTAGGAAAAAGTTTAATTTTCGCCCTCTTCAGTCTAGGCAAACTAAGTCATGCTGCGGTGGTTTTGTATCTCGGACTGATGCCGAAGCGTGGGCTCACGTGGCAGAAGAGGAGGGCTTGTAAGTTGGGCCGAAACAACTTTGGTGATGCATATTTTTGAGGTTTCGTTCCTATGGTGTGGTTTTCTCATTCATCTTCCCAACAAGTCCAACAACCCTCGATTCCGAGTCCCACAACAATTGATATGTTAACAACAGCGGATGGATCAAAACCTGTGTTGAATTAAGTTTCTTCCATCGGCCTACATATATGGAAAAGCATTGTATTCATTGGTTCCTACTTACTAGCGTCTACAAGTTTTTGGGTTAGGAAAAAGTTTAATTTTCGCCCTTTTCAGTCTAGGCAAACGGAGTCATGCTACAGTGGTTTTGTATCTCGGATTGATGCCGAAGCGTGGGCTCAAGTGGCAGAAGGGAAGGGCATGTAAATTGGGCCAAAACAACTTTGGTGATGCATATTTTTGAGGTCTCGTTCCTATGGTGTGGTTTCGTCATTCATCTTCCCAACAATTGCAACAACCCTCGATTCCAAGTCCCACAACAAATGATATGTTAACAACAGTGGATGGAACAAAACCTGTATTGAATTAAGTTTCTCCCATAGGCCTACAAGTTTTTGGATTTGGAAAAAGTTTAATTTTCGCCCTCTTTAGTCTAGGCAGACTGAGTCATGCTGCGCTGGTTTTGTATCTCGGCCTGATGCCGAAGCATGGGCTCAAGTGGCAGAAGAGGAGGGCATGTAAGTTGGGCCAAAACAACTTCGGTGGTGCATATTTTTGAGGTTTCGTTCCTATGGTGTGGTTTCCTCATTCATCATAGCAACAAGTCCAACAACCCACGATTTTGAGTCCCACAACAATTGATATGTTAACAACAGTGGATGGATCTAAACTGGTATTGAATTAAGTTTCTCCCATCAGCCTACATATATGGAGAAGCATTATATTCATTGGTTCTTACTTACTATCGTGTACAAGTTTTTGGATTAGGAAAAAGTTTAATTTTCGCCCTCTTCAGTCTAGGCAAACTGAGTCATGCTGCGCTGGTTTTGTATCTTGTCCTGATGCCGAAGCGTGGGCTCAAGTGGCAGAAGAGGAGAGCATGTAAGTTGGTCCAAAACAACTTTGGTGATGCATATTTTTGTGGTTTCGTTCCTATGGTGTGATTTCCTCATTCATCATACCAACAAGTTCAACAACCCTCGATTCCGAGTCCCACAACAATTGATATGTTAACACCAATGGATGGATCAAAACTGGCATTGAATTAAGTTTCTCCCAACGGCCTACATATATGGAAAAGCATTATATTCATTGGTTCTTACTTACTAGCGTGTACAAGTTTTCAGATTAGTAAAAACTTTAATTTTCGCCCTCTTCAGTCTGGGCAAATTGAGTCATGCTGCGCTAGTTTTGTATCTTGGCCTGATGCCGAAGCGTGGGCTCAAGTGGCAGAAGATGAGGGCATGTAAGTTGGGCAAAAAACAACTTTGGTGATGCATATTTTTAGGTTTCTTTCCTATGGTGTGGTTTCCTCATTCATCATTCCAACATGTCCAACCACCCTCGATTCTGAGTCCCATAACAATTCATATGTTAGCAACAGTGGACGGATCAAAACCAGTATTGAATTAA
Organism: Paspalum notatum; assembly: GCA_022530915.1. Taxonomy (NCBI): domain Eukaryota; kingdom Viridiplantae; phylum Streptophyta; class Magnoliopsida; order Poales; family Poaceae; genus Paspalum; species Paspalum notatum. The sequence continues at coordinate 8,434,311 of CM039683.1, forward strand.
GTTTCTCCCATCGGCCTACATATACGGAAAAGCATTATATTCATTGGTTCCTACTTACTAGCGTGTACAAGTTTTCGGATTAGGAAAAAGTTTAATTTTCGCCCTCTTCAGTCTAGGCAAACTGAGTCATGCTGCGTTGGTTTTGTATCTCGGACTGATGCCGAAGCATGGGCTCACGTGGCAGAAGAGGAGGGCATGTAAGTTGGGCCAAAACAACTTTGGAGATGCATATTTTTGAGGTTTCATTCCTATGGTGTGGTTTTCTCATTCATCTTCCCAACAAGTCCATCAACCCTCGATTCCGAGTCCCACAACATTTGATATGTTAATAACAGCGGATGGATCAAAACCTGTATTGAATTAAGTTTCTCCCATCGGTCTACATATATGAAAAAGCATTATATTCATTGGTTCCTACTTACTAGCGTGTACAAGTTTTTGGATTAGGAAAAAGTTTAATTTTCGCCCCCCTCAGTCTAGGCAAACTAAGTCACGCTGCGTTGGTTTTGTATCTCAGACTGATGCCGAAGCGTGGGCTCACGAGGCAGAAGAGGAGGGCATGTAAGTCAGGCAAAACAACTTTGGTGATGCATATTTTTGTGGTTTCCTCATTCATCATTCCAACATGTCCAACAACTCTCGATTCCGAGTCCCACAACAATTGATATGTTAACAAAAGTGGATGGATCAAAACCTATATTGAATTAAGTTTGTCCCATCGGCCTACATATATGGAAAAGCATTATATTCGTTGGTTCCCACTTACTAGCGTGTACAAGTTTTCGGATTAGGAAAAAGTTTAATTTTCGCCCTCTTCAGTCTAGGCAAACTAAGTCATGCTGCGGTGGTTTTGTATCTCGGACTGATGCCGAAGCGTGGGCTCACGTGGTAGAAGAGGAGGGCTTGTAAGTTGGGCCGAAACAACTTTGGTGATGCATATTTTTGAGGTTTCGTTCCTATGGTGTGGTTTTCTCATTCATCTTCCCAACAAGTCCAACAACCCTCGATTCCGAGTCCCACAACAATTGATATGTTAACAACAGCGGATGGATCAAAACCTGTGTTGAATTAAGTTTCTTCCATCGGCCTACATATATGGAGAAGCATTGTATTCATTGGTTCCTAATTACTAGCGTCTACAAGTTTTTGGGTTAGGAAAAAGTTTAATTTTCGCCCTCTTCAGTCTAGGCAAACGGAGTCATGCTACACTGGTTTTGTATCTCAGATTGATGCCGAAGCGTGGGCTCAAGTGGCAGAAGGGAAGGGCATGTAAATTGGGCCAAAACAACTTTGGTGATGCATATTTTTGAGGTCTCGTTCCTATGGTGTGGTTTCGTCATTCATCTTCCCAACAATTCCAACAACCCTCGATTCCAAGTCCCACAACAAATGATATGTTAACAACAGTGGATGGAACAAAACCTGTATTGAATTAAGTTTCTCCCATAGGCCTACAAGTTTTTGGATTTGGAAAAAGTTTAATTTTCGCCCTCTTTAGTCTAGGCAGACTGAGTCATGCTGCGCTGGTTTTGTATCTCGGCCTGATGCCGAAGCATGGGCTCAAGTGACAGAAGAGGAGGGCATGTAAGTTGGGCCAAAACAATTTCGGTGGTGCATATTTTTGAGGTTTCGTTCCTATGGTGTGGTTTCCTCATTCATCATAGCAACAAGTCCAACAACCCACGATTTTGTGTCCCACAACAATTGATATGTTAACAACAGTGGATGGATCTAAACTGGTATTGAATTAAGTTTCTCCCGTCAGCCTACATATATGGAGAAGCATTATATTCATCGGTTCTTACTTACTATCGTGTACAAGTTTTTGGATTAGGAAAAAGTTTAATTTTCGCCCTCTTCAGTCTAGGCAAACTGTGTCATGCTGCGCTGGTTTTGTATCTCGTCCTGATGCCGAAGCGTGGGCTCAAGTGGCAGAAGATGAGGGCATGTAAGTCGTTCCAAAACAACTTTGGTGATGCATATTTTTGAGGTTTCTTTCCTTTGGTGTGGTTTCCACATTCATCATACCAACATGTCCAACAACCCTCGATTCCGAGTACCACAACATTGATATGTTAACAACAGTGGACAGATTGAAACCTGTATTGAATTAAGTTTCTCCCATCGGCCTACATATGTGGAAAAGCATTATATTCATTGGTTCCTACCTACTAGCGTGTACAAGTTTTCGGATTACGAAAAAGTTTAATTTTCGCCCTCTTCAGTCTAGGCAAACTGAGTCATGCTGCATTGGTTTTGTATCACGGACTGATGCCGAAGCGTGGGCTCACGTGGCAGAAGAGGAGGGCTTGTAAGTTGGGCCGAAACAACTTTGGTGATGCATATTTTTGAGGTTTCGTTCCTATGGTGTGGTTTTCTCATTCATCTTCCCAACAAGTCCAACAACCCTCGATTCCGAGTCCCACAACAATTGATATGTTAACAATAGCGGATGGATCAAAACCTGTGTTGAATTAAGTTTCTTCCATCGGCCTACATATATGGAAAAGCATTGTATTCATTGGTTCCTACTTACTAGCGTCTACATGTTTTTGGGTTAGGAAAAAGTTTAATTTTCGCCCTTTTCAGTCTAGGCAAACGGAGTCATGCTACACTGGTTTTGTATCTCGGATTGATGCCGAAGCGTGGGCTCAAGTGGCAGAAGGGAAGGGCATGTAAATTGGGCCAAAACAACTTTGGTGATGCATATTTTTGAGGTCTCGTTCCTATGGTGTGGTTTCGTCATTCATCTTCCCAACAATTCCAACAACCCTCGATTCCAAGTCCCACAACAAATGATATGTTAACAACAGTTGATGGAACAAAACCTGTATTGAATTAAGTTTCTCCCATAGGCCTACAAGTTTTTGGATTTGGAAAAAGTTTAATTTTCGCCCTCTTTAGTCTAGGCAGACTGAGTCATGCTGCGCTGGTTTTGTATCTCGGCCTGATGCCGAAGCATGGGCTCAAGTGGCAGAAGAGGAGGGCATGTAAGTTGGGCCAAAACAACTTCGGTGGTGCATATTTTGAGGTTTCGTTCCTATGGTGTGGTTTCCTCATTCATCATAGCAACAAGTCCAACAACCCACGATTTTGAGTCCCACAACAATTGATATGTTAACAACAGTGGATGGATCTAAACTGGTATTGAATTAAGTTTCTCCCATCAGCCTACATATATGGAGAAGCATTATATTCATTGGTTCTTACTTACTATCGTGTACAAGTTTTTGGATTAGGAAAAAGTTTAATTTTCGCCCTCTTCAGTCTAGGCAAACTGTGTCATGCTGCGCTGGTTTTGTATCTCGTCCTGATGCCGAAGCGTGGGCTCAAGTGGCGGAAGATCAGGGCATGTAAGTCGGGCCAAAACAACTTTGGTGATGCATATTTTTGAGGTTTCTTTCCTTTGGTGTGGTTTCCACATTCATCATACCAACATGTCCAACAACCCTCGATTCCGAGTACCACAACATTGATATGTTAACAACAGTGGACAGATCAAAACCTGTATTGAATTAAGTTTCTCCCATCGGCCTACATATATGGAAAAGCATTATATTCATTGGTTCCTACCTACTAGCGTGTACAAGTTTTCGGATTACGAAAAAGTTTAATTTTCGCCCTCTTCAGTCTAGGCAAACTGAGTCATGCTGCATTGGTTTTGTATCACGGACTGATGCCGAAGCGTGGGCTCACGTGGCAGAAGAGGAGGGCATGTAAGTTGGGCCAAAACAACTTTGGTGATGCATATTTTTGAGGTTTCGTTCCTATGGTGTGGTATTGTCATTCATCTTCCCAGCAAGTCCAACAACCCTCGATTCCGAGTCCCACAACATTTGATATGTTAACTACAGCGGATGGATCAAAACCTGTATTGAATTAAGTTTCTCCCAAAGGCCTACATATATGGAAAAGCATTATATTTATTAGTTCTTACTTACTAGCGTGTACAACTTTTTAGATTTGGAAAAAGTTTAATTTTCGCCCTCTTTAGTCTAGGCAAACTGAGTCATGCTGCGCTGGTGTCAGACCCGGTTTTATAAACAAAACCAGATGACACTATATGTGTGCCCAGGATCTATTTCCCACACATACAGCCGGCTTCATTAGTGAATATCAAGAGACAGTGCATTATATAAGCGTATAAAACTTACATTTGACACAAAGGTCAATATATCAGAGTGTAGCGGAACTTCTATCTCGTAGCGGAACTCCATCTTCACAAGAAAGTTGACTGGGGGCACGTACGCCTAAACACATTGTAAACTTCTGGATCCACTCCATCTTCATATCATCATCAACTTGTATAGAGAAGAACTATAGGTTTGGGATAGCAAGGGTGAGTACATGGCGCACTCAGCAAGTATTCTGTTTAGGATAAAAGTGGACTAGCTTTACAGTGGACAGGCACAGCGGTTGCTTTTAGTTGGTCAAGTTTTATTACTAGCAATGATTAGCATAACCCATCCCATAACTGAAATATTATAAGTAAATAAAATAATTGAGTATCAACCATTGTCGTAACTGCCACCATTACCATCATCACCACTGTCATCATCACTGTCATCACCATTATCATCATGAGCCATTTTCTTTGAAAACTCTAATCTGTGAGGGTCCAGGCCCCTCATAACCGTGAGCACGGCTGATATATCAGTTTTAAACACTCTCGAGAGGTTGTACATCTTTACCCACAAGCCATGATTCCCATATGCCAAGAGGTGGCCAAACCTCATATATTCACTATCCTTTGATGAATCGGCAGAGTTTCATTACGAGACTTTTACAAAGAATTCCTAGAGTCGTGGCATGCCCGTTACAGGTTACTCCAGTTAACTAAAGATATGAGAGTTCCGTTCCAAAGGGTGATTAACCACGATGGCAAAGGGCAAAGTCCCATATCCCCTAGACCCCTCATACGCCATGTTTCAGGGAAGCAGGCCAAAACTCCAGTTCATCTAATTAATCAGTCAAGGATGTCCCATTCCATCTCTTGTGGTTGCACTGTTTTCTTGGGTGGTCGCTCAGCGAACCGATCCTTAGGGCGAAGTACTTGAGCAAACCAACAAAACATGCTCAAGTCCCCATGTTGCAAAGTAACCAAGCTTTTATCATTATTGCATCATTATTTAATCAAAATTAGCAACATGAGTAATAATAAGTTGAGCGGTAGCAATTAATTTACAACATTACAGCCCTCCCAGGTTTATAGACATGTAAAGGAATATCAAGCTAGTCATCCTTAATAGGAACATGCAAATTTAGGCTCTAGATCATGTGATTAAAGTAAATAGGACATAGGTCAAAGAATACTTGCCTTTATTCCCAAATATATAGCTGCTCAAAGAACCAACTGTAGAACTTAGAGAACTTGTTCTTCACAAACCACGACCACTATAACTCTTGTGTTGATCTTGAAACGTCATGTGCAACACTCATTCTTTACGCGACAACACATACAACATACAAAGCAAACAAACATATATGCATAAGAAACAATACACCATTCAGAAGAAAAGTTTTATAAAACATGTTAAAAGAGAGGGCTCGTTGCTACGGTCACATTAACGAAAGACACACTGAAAATAAGGCTAGGATAGAGAAGAGACAACTAACAGAAGATTTGCATTGTTTGTCAACAGAGAAGACTATAAGCTACATTTTATTTTTAGTTTACAAAATAAGGTAGATGGATATTTTTGGGAAATAACCAGTCAACATTAATTCATATTGTAATGAAAACCGTGGTTGAAACTAGTCATACTTAATTATTTAATAAATATCTCATATAAATTATGTTCATAAAATAATTAAGTTTAGAAAAACAAGTACGTCATCACCTATTCGGCTTTTAACACATAACGCAATTTGATCAAAACAGGTCATAACTAAAACACAAAATAATTAATCAAGTTAACATACATTTTAATAAAACCATGAAAAACCGAGGTTTAAACCTAAATGTCTTTTAGTTGGAAAGCATCATAGAATAATTTATCCAAATTAACAAGAGTTTAAGAAAAACCAAGATTAAACCTTACATTGTCTTTATTTGGAAAAGTAATGGAAGTAACATTAATCTAATTAATGTTTATGTTTGACATTAGAAACACATAATATGGTTAACATGAACACAAAAGCGTAGAATTCATTATTACGAATCTAACGCAACTTGAATGGACCAAAACGGATCTAAAACGCAAAAGATATGAATAAATCAAGATGAAAGGGCTATTTTGAAGTATATTTGAAAACTCCAGGGCTAAACCGTGAAAACTTGGACCCAGACGTAACGGATTTGGATTGTGGGCTAATTTATGGAAACATTAAGGGCTCTTTAGCAACATTGCCACGCTGACTGGTTTGACCGGGTTTGCGGGCGCTTCCGGGCCGTTGGATCTAGATCGGATGGCCTGGAATAGATGTGGAGGGGGAGACGACTGCGGCGATGGGTTTGGCCGCCGCGGCGGCGGAGGATCGCCGGTGATCCACGAACTTGTGGCTCTGGCGGCCTTAGGCTGGCGGGAGGAGGCGCGGGAGCAACGGCGCGGTGCGGTGAAGCGGGCGAGGAGGTCTGCGCGGCGGCGCATCGGCCGAGGGCGGACGACGATGGGGCGCGGTGGCAGCACAACTCCGGCGAGCAATCGCCAGAGCTTCAGTGATCTGCTCTGGTTGACTGCTGCGGCTGCCAATGCAATGCGAGAAAGAGACCTGGGATGCTGTTGCTGTTCTGGGTCAAGGCCAAAACAAGAGGAAGAGCTGCTATGCTAGCTTGCTACTGCTGCCGATGCAAAGCTGGAGAGAGAGCAGGGGCTGCTTCCCAGCTTAGGCCATGCCTACAAAGAGGAAAGAGCAGGCCATTGCACTACTCGCCCTTAGGCCAAAAGGGAAAAGAAAGAAAGGAGGGGGTGAAATAAACTTTGCTTGAATATTTAGAGGAGAGGAAATTTACCGGCAATAGAGACACCCATCGGAGTCGGAGAAAAGCTATAGACTATCTTAGGGCTCCCAAGCTTCCGGGCCTCCATAGAGTAGTCTATATTTTTATGTGCCGTTTAGAAGAGGGGTTGGGTTTATTATAGAGGGAGAAGAGCCGGTAGATGCGCGTCAACTAGCATGGGCTCAAGTGGCAGAAGAGGAGGGCATGTAAGTTGGGCCAAAACAACTTTGGTGGTGCATATTTTTGAGGTTTCGTTCCTATAGTGTGGTTTCCTCATTCATCATAGCAACAAGTCCAACAACCCACGATTTTGAGTCCCACAACAATTGATATGTTAACAACAGTGGATGGATCAAAACTGGTATTGAATTAAGTTTGACCCATCGGCCTACAAATATGGAGAAGCATTATATTCATTGGTTCTTACTTACTAGCGTGTACAAGTTTTTGGATTAGGAAAAAGTTTAATTTTCGCCCTCTTCAGTCTAGGCAAACTGTGTCATGCTGCACTGGTTTTGTATCTCGTCCTGATGCCGAAGCATGGGCTCAAGTAGCAGAAGATGAGGGCATGTAAGTCGGGCCAAAACAACTTTGGTGATGCATATTTTTGAGGTTTCTTTCCTATGGTGTGGTTTCCACATTCATCATACCAACATGTCCAACAACCCTCGATTCCGAGTCCCACGACAATTGATATGTTAACAACAGTGGACAGATCAAAACCTGTATTGAATTAAGTTTCTCCCATCAGCCTACATATATGGAAAAGCATTATATTCATTGGTTCCTACCTACTAGCGTGTACAAGTTTTTGGATTAGGAAAAAGTTTAATTTTTGCCCTCTTCAGTCTAGGCAAACTGAGTCATGCTGCATTGGTTTTGTATCTCGGACTGTTGCCGAAGCGTGGGCTCACGTGGCAGAAGAGGAGGGCATGTAAGTTGGGCCAAAACAACTTTGGTGATGCATATTTTTGAGGTTTCGTTCCTATGGTGCGGTATTCTCATTCATCTTCCCAACAAGTCCAACAACCCTCGATTCCGAGTCCCACAACATTTGATATGTTAACAACAGCGGATGGATCAAAACCTGTATTGAATTAAGTTTCTCCCATCGGCCTACATATATGGAAAAGCATTATATTCATTGGTTCCTACTTGCTACCGTGTACAAGTTTTTGGATTAGGAAAAGTTTAATTTTCGCCCTCTTATGTCTGGGCAAACGGAGTCATGCTGCACTGGTTTTGTATCTCGGACTGATGCCGAAGCGTGGGCTCAAGTGGCAGAAGAGGAGGGCATGTAAATTGGGCCAAAACAACTTTGGTGATGCATATTTTTGAGGTTTCGTTCCTATGGTGTGGTTTCCTCATTCATCTTCCCAGCAAGTCCAACAACCCTCGATTCCGAGTCCCACAACAAATGATATGTTAAAAATAGTGGATCGAGCAAAACCTGTATTGAATTTAGTTTCTCTCGTCAGCCTACATACATGGAAAAGCATTATATTCATTGGTTCTTGCTTACTAGCGTGTACAAGTTTTTTGATTAGGAAAAAGTTTAATTTTTGCCCTCTTCAGTCTAGGCAAACTGAGTCATGCTGCACTGGTTTTGTATCTTGGCCTGATGCCGAAGCATGGCTCAAGTGGCAGAAGAGGAGGGCATGTAAGTTGGGCCAAAACAACTTTGGTGATGCATATTTTTGAGGTTTCGTTCCTATGGTGTGGTTTCCTCATTCATCATACCAACAAGTCCAACAACCCTCGATTCCGAGCCCCACAACAATTGATATGTTAACAACAGTGGATGGATCAAAACTGGTATTTAATTAAGTTTATTCCACCGGCCTACATATATGGAAAAGCATTATATTCATTGGTTCTTACTTACTAGCGTGTACAAGTTTTCGGATTAGGAAAATGTTTAATTTTCGCCCTCTTCAGTCTAGGCAAACTGAGTCATGCTGCGCTGGTTTTGTATCTCGTCCTGATGCCGAAGCTTGGCCTCAAGTGGCAGAAGATGAGGGCATTTAAGTTGGGCCAAAACAACTTTGGTGATGCATATTTTTGAGGTTTCTTTCCTATGGTGTCGTTTCCTCATTCATCATACCAACAAGTCCAACAACCCTCGATTCCGAGTCCCACAACAATTGATATGTTAACAACAGTGGATGGTTCAACACCTGTATTGAATTAAGTTTCTCCCATCGGCCTACATATATGGAAAAGCATTATATTCATTGGTTCCTACTAACTAGCGTGTACAAGTGTTCGGATAAGGAAAAAGTTTAATTTTTGCCCTCTTCAGTATAGGCAAACTGAGTCATGCTGCGTTGGTTTTGTATCTCGAACTGATGCCGAAGCGTGGGCTCACATGGCAGAAGAGGAGGGCATGTAAGTTGGGCTAAAACAACTTTGGTGATGCATATTTTGGAGGTTTTTTTCCTATGGTGTGGTTTCCTCATTCATCATACCAACATGTCCAACAACCCTCGATTCTGAGTCCCACAACAATTGCTATGTTAACAACAGTGGACTGATCGCAACCTGTATTGAATTAAGTTTCTCCCATCAGCGTACATATATGGAAAAGCATTATATTCATTGGTTTTTACTTACTAGCGTGTACAAGTTTTCGGATTAGGAAAAAGTTTAATTTTCTCCCTCTTCAGTCCAGTCAAACTGAGTCATGCTGCGCTGGTTTTGTATCTCATCCTGATGCCGAAGCAGGGCTCAAGTGGCAGAAGAGGACGGCATGTAAGTTGGGCCAAAACAACTTTGGTGATGCATATTTTTGAAGTTTCATTCCTATGGTGTGGTTTCCTCATTCATCATACCAACAAGTCCAACAACTCTCGATTCTGAGTCCCACAACAATTGATATGTTAACAACTGTGGATGGATCAAAACTGGTATTGAATTAAGTTTCTCCCATCGGCCTACATGTATGGAAAATCATTATATTCATTGGTTCTTACTTACGCGTGTGTACAGTTTCCGGATTTGCAAAAAGTTTAATTTTCGCCCTCTCAGTCTAGGCAATCTGAGTCATGCTGCGTTGGTTTTGTATCTCATCCTGATGCCGAAGCATGGGCTCAAGTGGCAGAAGAGGAGGGCATGTAAGTTGAGCCAAAACAACTTTGGTGATGCATATTTTTGAGGTTTCGTTCCTTTGGTGTGGTTTCCTAATTCATCATAGCAACATGTCCAACAACCCTCGATTCCGAGTACCACAACAATTGATATGTTAACAAAAGTGGATGGTTTAAACTGGTATTGAATTAAGTTTCTCCCATCGGCCTACATATATGGAAAAGCATTATATTCATTGGTTCCTACTTACTAGCGTGTACAAATTTTCAGATTAGGAAAAAGTTTAATTTTCGCCCTCTTCAGTCGGGGCAAACTAAGTCATGCTGCGTTGGTTTTGTATCTCGGACTGATGCCGAAGCATGGGCTCAAGTGGCAGAAGAGGAGGGCATGTAAGTTGAGCCAAAGCAACTTTGGTGATGCATATTGTTTTCTCGTTCATCTTACCAACAAGTCCAACCAACCTCGATTCCGAGGCCCACAACAATTGATATGTTAACAATAGTGGATGGATCAAAACCTGTATTGAATTACGTTTCTCCCATCGGCCTACATATATGGAAAAGCATTATATTCATTGGTTCCTACTTACAAGCGTGTACAAGTTTTTGGATTAGAAAAAAGTTTTATTTTCGCCCAAGTCTGTCTAGGCAAATTGAGTCATGCTGCGCTGGTTTTGTATCTCGGATTGATGCTGAAGCGTGGGCTCTAGTGGCAGAAGAGTTGGGCATGTAAGTTGGGCCAAAACAACTTTGGTGATGCATATTTTTGAGGTTTCTGTGCTATGGTGTGGTATTCTCATTCATCATGCCGACAAGTCCAACAACCCTCGATTCCGAGTCCCACAACAATTGATATGTTAACAATAGTGGATGGACCAAAACCTGTACTGAATTAAGTTTCTCCCATCGGCCTACATATATAGAAAAGCATTATATTCATTGGTTCCTACTTACTAGCGTGTACAAGTTTTCGGATTAGGAAAAAGTTTAATCTTTTCCCTCTTTAGTCTATAAAAACTGAGTCATGCTGCGCTGGTTTTGTATCTCATCCTGACGCTGAAGCGTCGACTCAAGTGGCAGAAGAGGAGGGCATGTAAGATGGGCCAAAACAACTTTGGTGATGCATATTTTTGAGGTTTCGTTCCTATGGTGCGGTATTCTCATTCATCTTCCCAACAAGTCCAACAACCCTCGATTCCGAGTCCCACAACATTTGATATGTTAACAACAGCGGATGGATCAAAACCTGTATTGAATTAAGTTTCTCCCATCGGCCTACATATATGGAAAAGCATTATATTCATTGGTTCCTACTTGCTACCGTGTACAAGTTTTTGGATTAGGAAAAGTTTAATTTTCGCCCTCTTATGTCTGGGCAAACGGAGTCATGCTGCACTGGTTTTGTATCTCGGACTGATGCCGAAGCGTGGGCTCAAGTGGCAGAAGAGGAGGGCATGTAAATTGGGCCAAAACAACTTTGGTGATGCATATTTTTGAGGTTTCGTTCCTATGGTGTGGTTTCCTCATTCATCTTCCCAGCAACTCCAACAACCCTCGATTCCGAGTCCCACAACAAATGATATGTTAAAAACAGTGGATCGAGCAAAACCTGTATTGAATTTAGTTTCTCTCGTCAGCCTACATACATGGAAAAGCATTATATTCATTGGTTCTTGCTTACTAGCGTGTACAAGTTTTTTGATTAGGAAAAAGTTTAATTTTTGCCCTCTTCAGTCTAGGCAAACTGAGTCATGCTGCACTGGTTTTGTATCTTGGCCTGATGCCGAAGCATGGCTCAAGTGGCAGAAGAGGAGGGCATGTAAGTTGGGCCAAAACAACTTTGGTGATGCATATTTTTGAGGTTTCGTTCCTATGGTGTGGTTTCCTCATTCATCATACCAACAAGTCCAACAACCCTCGATTCCGAGCCCCACAACAATTGATATGTTAACAACAGTGGATGGATCAAAACTGGTATTTAATTAAGTTTATTCCACCGGCCTACATATATGGAAAAGCATTATATTCATTGGTTCTTACTTACTAGCGTGTACAAGTTTTCGGATTAGGAAAAAGTTTAATTTTCGCCCTCTTCAGTCTAGGCAAACTGAGTCATGCTGCGCTGGTTTTGTATCTCGTCCTGATGCCGAAGCTTGGCCTCAAGTGGCAGAAGATGAGGGCATTTAAGTTGGGCCAAAACAACTTTGGTGATGCATATTTTTGAGGTTTCTTTCCTATGGTGTCGTTTCCTCATTCATCATACCAACAAGTCCAACAACCCTCGATTCCGAGTCCCACAACAATTGATATGTTAACAACAGTGGATGGTTCAACACCTGTATTGAATTAAGTTTCTCCCATCGGCCTACATATATGGAAAAGCATTATATTCATTGGTTCCTACTTACTAGCGTGTACAAATTTTCAGATTAGGAAAAAGTTTAATTTTCGCCCTCTTCAGTCGGCGCAAACTAAGTCATGCTGCGTTGGTTTTGTATCTCGGACTGATGCCGAAGCATGGGCTCAAGTGGCAGAAGAGGAGGGCATGTAAGTTGAGCCAAAGCAACTTTGGTGATGCATATTGTTTTCTCGTTCATCTTACCAACAAGTCCAACCAACCTCGATTCCGAGGCCCACAACAATTGATATGTTAACAATAGTGGATGGATCAAAACCTGTATTGAATTACGTTTCTCCCATCGGCCTACATATATGGAAAAGCATTATATTCATTGGTTCCTACTTACAAGCGTGTACAAGTTTTTGGATTAGAAAAAAGTTTAATTTTTGCCCAAGTCTGTCTAGGCAAATTGAGTCATGCTGCGCTGGTTTTGTATCTCGGATTGATGCTGAAGCGTGGGCTCCAGTGGCAGAAGAGTTGGGCATGTAAGTTGGGCCAAAACAACTTTGGTGATGCATATTTTTGAGGTTTCTGTCCTATGGTGTGGTATTCTCATTCATCATGCCAACAAGTCCAACAACCCTCGATTCCGAGTCCCACAACAATTGATATGTTAACAATAGTGGATGGACCAAAACCTGTACTGAATTAAGTTTCTCCCATCGGCCTACATATATAGAAAAGCATTATATTCATTGGTTCCTACTTACTAGCGTGTACAAGTTTTCGGATTAGGAAAAAGTTTAATCTTTTCCCTCTTTAGTCTATGAAAACTGAGTCATGCTGCGCTGGTTTTGTATCTCATCCTGACGCCGAAGCGTCGACTCAAGTGGCAGAAGAGGAGGGCATGTAAGATGGGCCAAAACAACTTTGGTGATGCTTATTTTTGAAGTTTTGTTCCTATGGTGTGGTTTCTTTATTCATCTTCCCAACAAGTCCAACAACCCTTGATTTCGAGTCCCACAACAAATGATATGTTAACAATAGTGGATGGACCAAATCCTGTATTGAATTAAGTTTCTTCCATTGGCCTACATATATGGAAAAGCATTATATTAATTGGTTCCTACTTACTAGCGTGTACAAGGTTTTGAATTAGGAAAAAGGTTAATTTTCGCCCTCTTCAGTCTAGGCAAACTGAGTCATTATGCGCTGGTTTTGTATCTCGTCCCGATGCCGAAGCGTGGGCTCAAGTGGCAGAAGAGGAGGGCATGTAAGTTGAGCCAAAACAACTTTGGTGACGCATATTTTTGAGGTTTCGTTCCTTTGGTGTGGTTTCCTCTTTCATCTTACCAACAAATCCAACAAACCTCGATTCCGAGTCCCACAACAATTGATATGTTAACAATAGTGGATGGACTAAAACCTGTATTGAATTAAGTGTGGCGGAATCGCCCTGCTTAATCCAGACTAAGCACACCTGCCACCTCTGGCTCGCAGTGCACTTAGGCCAGACTAAACCCGGTAGTCCGTCGAGAGTACTTCGGCTCTCGATAACACCATTCCCAGAGGAACCGACATCAAACACATCCAACTCTCGAAAGAGCCACAACAATTACATCATCACGGGCAGTTGAAATAGAGAATAGTAGACCGAATTTACAAATATAAGAAGTCAAATACATTTCATAGTAGACCGAGCCCACCGGTACTACCACCTCCAACACAGCTATCCAGATGTCGCCAGTACCTGTAATCCAAAAGTGGGGGCAAACCCTGAGTACTAATTACTCAGTAGGACTTAATGGACGGGGCTTACGGCTGACGCAAAGCATGCTTACTAATCATGTGGATTCTTAGCTGTTGATTCTTAAATAAAGTCATGTGGACATAAGATAGCAGGATTTGACAGCTGCTATCTATTAATCATGAAGATCCTTTATATCATAAAGTAAATACTTGCAGAAAAGTAAACATGAACACATGTTCCGTCCCAAGATTCATAGCGCTTCCATCCAACCCCTTGGGAGTAGCCGTCTCAGGAGCGATACCACAGTACGTCGGGTCAGCCCTCCCTCGACCTCAAAGCATCTCCCAAGTCTATCGACCTCCTAGCAGTGGATGGGAAACACCATGAATAGAGGGACGAAACACACACATCCAATCATGGTTATATACAAAAACGTGACTTAATAAACAGCATGTTACAGTTATTACTATGTTGCCCAACAGTGATATTTGGCATTCTCACACCTGGTGAGCATCAGCGATTCGAATCGATTTTTATATTCCCGGGAATAACTAGAAATGCCAAGGGTATATGCTTACTAGCCATCGCGTTCCACACATATATTCCCCATCTCCACTTGTCCCATCCCAAGTTCGATTCAATCCTTCTGTTGTTCCCAGGTTGTGCCGCCTTAGGAGCGATACCACGGTAACGTCGGGTTAGCCCTCCCTCGACTACAAGCTCCGCAAGGTGTCATAGTAGGAGTCTGTCTCTGTTCTTCGGATGGCACAAGTAAGACTTTCACTATGCCCATGTCCTGGATAAGCACTCTAGCAATGTTATGCTAATCAGGAGACGAACGGCGGACGGGCCTTATGCGACTCGGGCGGAGTCCAGTGCACGATACCATAAACAATAAATAACTCATAAAATCTCCGCCCGGTCTCCATTTAAAACATAAGCAAATATAATAACTTCCACAAGTGAGATTTCTGTCACCTTGTAAAGTCGTACCTACGAGACGAGTATAATCACTCATGTCTACTCGCACCTAGAAATCTAGGCACTCGTCTTACGAACTTTACTTATAGGTGCTAGGGCCAGGGCGGCCAGGAAGTCTAATACAGTTGGTTTCAATCAACTCCTAATGCATATGCGTAAACATCAACAAGATTTGTATTAGCTGGGAGAAATCATGGTCCTACCTACCTTTAATTGTTCTTAAGCAAACCAACAAACTAAACTATGTTAGTTTGCCGGGTCGTGAGGCTTTGCCCCAGGCAACCCCTTGAAGCAGGGACGAATTTAATCAGCGACCCTTCGTCTTCTTGCTTCGGATATAGCCTGTCGTCCGGTTCCTTGATCACTGGTTTCTCCTGAGTTGATAGCTTCTTGCACGTGGGTCTATTTGCATGATAAAATGCTAGTGAGTGCAAGAGAACGCAAATGCATGTATATGATATAGTGTTATATGCATGACATAGTGCAAACAAGAGTACAACGTGTTGCAAATGTATGTAGGAGGTGTCAATGGTATATGATGCATGATCAAGCAGTTTATGAAGAATGGGTTCGGGTAATCTTAGTTAAATACCTCCCATAATGAGAAAACTTAACGACTTTGCTAAGAAATCATACAGCCCATCACTAAGAAATTGTACAAACCATCACCATATTTTATCTTTGAAGTTATCAGAAGTTATTGTGTTATATGTGTACACAGTGCCTATCAAATGAAATGAAGTTGTCACTTGAAAGCGCCTTTATGAATATAATGCACTCATGAGTTCATGTAGTTAGACAACTCAAATTGCTCTCAAATTTTTACCACTTGAACGAGCATGTTGATGATTTGACCTTGCTGAGCGACCAGAGCAGCCAACTCATGAGGAAACTGTGCCCCATGGGCAGCACCTTGTGCAGACGTCTCCGATGGAGTAACCATCTACATGAAGGAGGCCAATTGTGATTAGTCCAACAACTTTGATGCAACCAATGCGGTGACAAAAAGATCATAGCACCATAATTACGTTCTGAATGCATGAAAGCATGTAAGTGAACAGAACAACTTGATTGCGCAAAAGTGTTAGCCCTCATCTTGTAGGTTCGGACAATCGTTTATGCTATTGGAAAACTTGTGCGTTGTGTTGGACACGGGACAACACTCCCATCAATCTGACTGGGACTACGCCGTAAGGTCGATTTACTAGCTGCAGGTGTACATGACTTTAGGTTGCAAACCGGAACCAAGCTTCAATTCAATCCTAAGGGTCTCTTCTTAAGGCTTTAATTTTAGCAAGGTGAAACAGGTTCCTAGAACCTAATGTTTCCATTAGTGAAACGTGCAGAAAGTTGGCTTAAATCATGATTTATTCCCTTTGTCTTTTAGTAATAACCCCAAAAATGATAGCAAAAGATACATGATGCATGATTCGTCCTATCCGGTCTCACATCACACATCCTATGTATTATATATATAGCTAGCGATAATTCGGTGACATATATGCACGTCTCTTCTTACTGCAACTAGTCGTTCTTAGATTCGCATGTGGTTAGTGTACCTGCAGAAGAATGCATGCTCATACATTACCACCTAATGTGGCATCCACGCGTGACCGCTGCGTGGACAATGTTGGTGGACCGATGCACCTTTTCCTCAAAGCCTGACTTTCCTCCATTACTGGTGATTGTCGAGAAAAAGGTGGATCCCAAAACCGAATGTAAGTGTGGTGGGTATGAAAGCCCGAAGCATGCCCACCACCCTTAAAGTGCTTTTACTACGGGGCATGAATGCAGAGCTTACAACCATTCGCAAAACCCAATAGCTTCCACCAGTACTGGGGACAGCTATGGCCGAAAAGTTGTTTCTCAAAGCGCCGAATATGCATATGAGTTCTAACTAGGTCAGAATGTCAGTGATGTCACCTGTATAACACTAACATCCTTACATGGGCATAGCGTATACTCTCGTTTTGAATTACTTAAAAAGGGCTTTCGAAAATAAGTTTGTAAAACAAAACTTGATGATATAACTGTTGTCTGTGTTTCATCGGCTCTGATACCAGCTGTGGCGGAACCGCCCTGCTTAATCCAGACTAAGCACACCTGCCACCTCTGGCTCGTAGTGCACTTAGGCCAGACTAAACCCGGTAGTCCGTCGAGAGTACTTCGGCTCTCGATAACACCATTCCCAGAGGAACCGACATCAAACACATCCGACTCTCGAAGGAGCCACAACTTTGGTGATGCATATTTTTGAGGTTTCTTTCCTATGGTGTGGTTCCCTCATTCATCATACCAACAAGTCCAACAACCCTCGATTCCGAGTCCCACAACAAATGATATGTTAACAACAGTGGATGGAACAAAACCTGTATTGAATTAAGTTTTTCCCATCGGCGTACATATATGGAAAAGCATTATATTCATTGCTTTTTACTTACTAGCGTGTACAAGTTTTCGGATTAGGAAAAAGTTTAATTTTCTCCCTCTTCAGTCCAGGCAAACTGAGTCATGCTGTGCTGGTTTTGTATCTCATCCTGATGCCGAAGCATGGGCTCAAGTGGCAGAAGAGAAGGGCATGTAAGTTGGGCCAAAACAACTTTGGTGATGCATATTTTTGAGGTTTCATTCCTATGGTGTGCTTTCCTCATTCATCATACCAACAAGTCCAACAACCCTCGATTCTAAGTCTCACAACAATTGATATGTTCACAACAGTGGATGGATCAAAACTGGTATTGAATTAAGTTTCTCCCATCGGCCTACATATATGGAAAAGCATTATATTCATTGGTTCTTACTTACTAGCGTGTACAGTTTTCGGATTAGGAAAAAGTTTAATTTTCGCCCTCTTCAGTCTAGGTAATCTGAGTCATGCTGCGTTGGTTTTGTATCTCGGCCTAATGCCAAAGCTTGGGCTCAAGTGGCAGAAGAGGAAGGCATGTAAGTTGGGCCAAAACAACTTTGGTGATGCATATTTTTTAGGTTTCGTTCCTATGGTCTGGTTTCCTAATTCATCATACCAACATGTCCAACAACCCTCGATTCCGAGTCCCACAACAATTGATATGTTAACGAAATTGGATGGTTTAAACTGGTATTGAATTAAGTTTCTCCCATCGGCCTACATATATGGAAAAGCATTATATTCATTGGTTCCTACTTACTAGCGTGTACAAATTTTCAGATTAGGAAGAAGTTTAATATTCGCCCTCTTTAGTCGGGGCAAACTAAGTTATGCTGCGTTGGTTTTGTATCTCGGACTGATGCCGAACCGTGGGCTCAAGTGGCAGAAGAGGAGGGCATGTAAGTTGAGCCAAAACAACTTTGGTGAAGCATATTTTTGAGGTTTCGTTCCTATGGTGTGGTTTCCTCATTCTTCTTACCAACAAGTCCAACAAACCTCGATTCCGAGGCCCACAACAATTGATATGTTAACAACAGTGGATGGATCAAAACCTGTATTGAATTAAGTTTCTCCCATCGGCCAACATATATGGAAAAGCATTATATTCATTGGTTCCTACTTATAAGCGTGTACAAGTTTTTGGATTAGGAAAAATTTTAATTTTCGCCCAAGTTAGTCTAGGCAAATTGAGTCATGCTGCGCTGGTTTTGTATCTCGGATTGATGCTGAAGCGTGGGCTCCAGTGGCAGGAGAGTTGGGCATGTAAGTTGGGCCAAAACAACTTTGGTGATGCATATTTTTGAGGTTTCTGTCCTATTGTGTGGTTTTCTCAATCATCATACCAACAAGTCCAACAACCATCGATTCCGAGTCCCACAACAATTGATATGTTAACAATAGTGGATGGACTAAAACCTGTATTGAATTAAGTTTCTCCCATCGGCCTACTTATATGGAACAGCATTATATTCATTGGTTCCTACTTACTAGCGTGTACAAGTTTTCGATTAGGAAAATGTTTAATCTTCGCCCTCTCCAGTCTATGAATACTGAGTCATGTTGCGCTGGTTTTGTATCTCGGCCTGACGCCGAAGCGTCGGCTCAAGTGGCAGAAGAGGAGGGCATGTAAGTTGGGCCAAAACAACTTTGGTGATGCATATTTTTGAAGTTTCATTCCTATGGTGTGGTTTCTTTATTCATCTTCCCAACAAGTCCAACAACCCTTGATTTCGAGTCCCACAACAAATGATATGTTAACAATAGTGGATGGACCAAAACCTGTATTGAATTAAGTTTCTCCCATTGGCCTACATATATGGAAAAGCATTATATTAATTGGTTCCTACTTTCTAGCGTGTACAAGGTTTTGAATTAGGAAAAAGGTTAATTTTCACCCTCTTCAGTCTAGGCAAACTGAGTCATTATGCGCTTGTTTTGTATCTCGTCCCGACGCCGAAGCGTGGGCTCAAGTGGCAGAAGAGGAGGGCATATAAGTTGGGCCAAAACAACTTTGGTGATGCATATTTTTGAGGTTTCGTTCCTATGGTGTGGTTTCCTCATTCATCTTAGCAACAAATCCAACAAACCTCGATTCCGAGTCCCACAACAATTGATATGTTAACAACAGTGGATGGATCAAAACCTATATTGAATTAAGTTTCTCCCATCGGCGTACATGTGTGGAAAAGCAATATATTCATTTGTTCCTACTTACTAGCGTGTACACGTTTTTGTATTAGGAAAAGTTTAATTTTTGCCTTCTTCAGTCTAGGCAAACTGAGTCATGCTGCGTCGATTTTGTATCTCGAACCGATGCCAAAGCGTGGGCTCAAGTGGCAGAAGGGAAGGGCATGTAAGTTGGGCTAAAATATCTTTGGTGATACATATTTTTGAGGTTTCATCCCTATGGTGTGGTTTCCTCATTCATCTTCCCAACAAGTCCAACAACCCTCGATCCTGAGTCCCACAACAATTGATATGTTAACAACAGTGGATGGATCAAAACTTGTATTGAATTTAGTTTCTCCCATCGGCGTACATATATGGAAAAGCATTATATTCATTGGTTCCTACTTACTAGCGTGTACAAGTTTTCGGATTAGGAGAAAGTTTAATTTTCGCCCAAGTCAGTCTAGGCAAATTGAGTCATGCTGCGCTGGTTTTGTATCTCGGACTGATGCTGAAGCGTGGGCTCCAGTGGCAGAAGAGTTGGGCATGTAAGTTGGGCCAAAACAACTTTGGTGATGCATATTGAGGTTTCATTCCTATGGTGTGGTTTTCGCATTCGTCATACCAAAAAGTCCAACAAACCTCGATTTCGATTCCCACAACAATTGATATGTTAACAACAGTGGATGGATCAAAACCTGTATTGAATTAAGTTTCTCCCGTCGGCCTACATATATGGAAAAGCATTATATTCATTGGTTCCTACTTACTAGCGTGTACACGTTTTCGGATTAAGAAAAAGATTCATTTTCGCCCTCTTCAGTCTAGGCAAACTGAGTCATGATGCGCTGGTTCTGTATCTCGGCTTGACGCCGAAGCGTGGGCTCAAGTGGCAGAAGAGGAGGGCATGTAAGTTGAGCCAAAACAACTTTGGTGATGCATATTTTTGAGGTTTCGTTCCTATGGTGTGGTTTCCTCGTTCATCTTACCAACAAGTCTAGCCAACCTCGATTCCGAGTCCCACAACAATTGATATGTTCACAACAGTGGATGGATCAAAACCTGTAATGAATTAAGTTTCTCCCATCGGCATACATGTATGGAAAAGCAATATATTCATTGGTTCCTACTTACTAGCGTGTACACGTTTTTGGATCCTCTTCAGTCTAGGCAAACTGAGTCATGTTGCATTGGTTTTGTATCTCGAACCGATGCCAAAGCGTGGGCTCAAGTGGCAGAATGGGAGGGCATGTAAGTTGGGCCAAAACATCTTTGGTGATGCATATTTTTGAAGTTTCGTTCCTATGGTGTGGTTTCTTTATTCATCTTCCCAACAAGTCCAACAACCCTTGATTTCGAGTCCCACATCAAATGATATGTTAACAATAGTGGATTGACCAAAACCTGTATTGAATTAAGTTTCTCCCATTGGCCTACATATATGGAAAAGCATTATATTAATTGGTTCCTACTTACTAGCGTGTACAAGTTTTTGAATTAGGAAAAAGGTTAATTTTCGCCCTCTTCAGTCTAGGCAAACTGAGTCATTATGCGCTGGTTTTGTATCTCGGCCCGATGCCGAAGTGTGGGCTCAAGTGGCAGAAGAGGAGGGCATGTAAGTTGAGCCAAAACAACTTTGGTGATGTATATTTTTGATGATTCGTTCCTATGGTGTGGTTTCCTCATTCATCTTACCAACAAGTCCAACAAACCTCGATTCCGAGTCCCACAACAATTGATATGTTAACAACAGTGGATGGATCAAAACCTGTATTGAATTAAGTTTCTCCCATCGGCGTACATGTATGGAAAAGCAATATATTCATTGGCTCCTACATACTAGCGTGTACACATTTTTGGATTAGGAAAAGTTTAATTTTCGCCCTCTTCAGTCTAGGCAAACTGAGTCATGCTGCATCGGTTTTGTATCTCAAACCGATGCCAAAGCGTGGGCTCAAGTGGCAGAATGGGAGGGCATGTAAGTTGGGCCAAAACATCTTTGGTGATGCATATTTTTGAAGTTTCATTCCTATGGTGTGGTTTCCTCATTCATCTTCACAACAAGTCCAACAACCCTCGATTCCGAGTCCCACAACAATTGATATGTTAACAATAGTGGATGGACCAAAACTTGTTTTGAATTAAGTTTCTCCCATCGGCCTACATATATGGAAAATCATTATATTCATTGGTTCCTACTTACTAGCGTGTACGAGTTTTTCGATTAGGAGAAAGTTTAATTTTCGCACAAGTTAGTCTAGGCAAATTGAGTCATGCTGCGCTGGTTTTGTATCCCAGACTGATGCTGAAGCGTGGGCTCCAGTGGCAGAAGAGTTGGGCATGTAAGTTGGGCCAAAACAACTTTGGTGATGCATATTTTTTAGGTTTCATTCCTATGGTGTGGTTTTCTCATTTGTCATACCAACAAGTCCAACAACCCTCGATTCCGAGTCCCACAACAATAGATATGTTAACAACAGTGGATGGATCAAAACCTATATTGAATTTAGTTTCTCCCATCGGCATACATATATGGAAAAGCAATGTATTCATTGGTTCCTATTTACCAGCGTTTACAAGTTTTTAGATTGGGAAAAAGTTTAATTTTCGCCCTCTTCAATCTAGGCAAACTGAGTCATGCTCCACTGGTTTTGTATCTCAGCCTAATGCCATAGCAGGGGCTCATGTGGCAGAAGAGGAGGGCATGTAAGTTCGGCCAAAACAACTTTGGTGATGCATATTTTTGAGGTTTCGTTCCTATGGTGTGGTTTCCTCATTCATCTTACCAACAAGTCCAACATCCCTCTATTCTGAGTCCCACAACAATTGATATGTTAACAACAGTGGATGGTTCAAAACTGGTATTGAATTCAATTTCTTCCTTCGGCGTACATATATGGAAAAGCATTATATTCATTGGTTCTTACTTACTAGCGTGTACAAGTTTTCGAATTAGGAAAAAGGTAAATTTTCGCCCTCTTCAGTCTAGGCAAACTAAGTCATGCTGTGCTAGTTTAGCCTGATGCTGAAGCGTGGGCTCGAGTGGCAGAAGTGGAGGGCATGTAAGTTGGGCCAGAACAACTTTGGTGATGCATATTTTTGAGGTTTCGTTCCTATGGTGTGGTTTCCTCATTCATTATACCAACAAGTCCAACAACCCTCGATTCCGAGTCCCACAACAATTGATATGTTAACAATAGTGGATGGATCAAAACCTGTATTGAATTAAGTTTCTCCTATCGGCCTACATATATGGAAAATCATTATATTCATTGGTCCTTACTACCTAGTGTGTACAAGTTTTCGGATTATGAAAAAATTTAATTTTCGCCCTCTTTAGTCTAGGCAAACTGAGTCATATTGCGCTGGTTTTGTATCTCAGCCTGATACCGAAGCGTGGGCTCTTGTGGCAGAAGAGGAGGGCATGTAAGTTGGGCCAAAACAACTTTTCTGATGCATATTTTTGAGGTTTCGTTCCTATCATTCGTCCTACAAACCAGTCCAACAACCCTTGATTCCGAGCCCCAGAACAATTGGTATGTTCACAACAGTGGATGGATCAAAACCTGTATTGAATTAAGTTTCTCCCATCGGCTTACATATATGGAAACACATTATGTTCATTGGTTCCTACTTACTGTCGTGTACAAGTTTTTGGATTAGGAAAAAGTTTAATTTTCACCCTCTTAGGCCTAGACAAACTAAGTCATGGTCCGCTGGTATCATCACTCAGCCAGGTGCGGAAGCGCGGGCTGAGGTGGTGGAAGACGAGGGCATGTAAGTTGGGCCAAAACAACATTGGTGATGCATATTTTTAAGGTATCATTCCTATGGTGTGGTTTCCTAATTCATCTTACCAACAAGTCCAACAAACCCCGATTCCAAGTCCCACAACAAATGATACGATAACAACAATGGATGGACCAAAACCTATATTTAATTATGTTTCTCCCATCGGCGTACATATTTGGAAATGCATTATTTTCATTGGTTCCACCTTACTAGCGTGCACAAGTTTTTGGATTAGGAAAAAGGTTAATTTTCGCGCTCTTCAGTCTAGGCAAACTAAGTCATGGCGCGCTGGTTTCGTATCTCGGCGTGATGCCGAAGCGCGGGCTCAAGTGGAAGAAGAGGAGGGCATGTAAGTTGGGCCAAAACAACTTTGGTGATGCATATTTTTGAGGTTTCGTTCCAATGGAGTGGTTTCCTGATTCATCCTGCAAACAAGTCCAACAACCCTCGATTCCGAGTCCCAAAACAATTGATATGTTAACAACAGTGGATGGATCAAAACCTGTATTGAATTAAGTTTCTCGCATCGGCCCACATATATGGAAAAGCATTATATTCATTGGTTCTTATTTAGCAGCGCGTACAAGTTTTCGGATTAGGAAAAGTTCAAATCTCGCCCTCTTAGGTCTAGGCAAACTAAGTCATAGTGTGTTGTTTCACCTCTCAGCCTAGTGCGGAAGCGCTAGCTGAAGTGGCAGAAGAGGAGGGCATGTAAGTTGGGCCAAAACAACTTTGGTGATGCATATTTTTAAGGTTTCGTTCTTATGGTGTGGTTTCCTCATTCATCTTACCAACAAGTCCAACAAACCTCGGTTCCGGGTCCCACAACAAATGACACGTTAACAACAATGAATGGACCAAAATCTATATTTAATTAAGTTTCTCCCATCGTCCTACATATTTGGAAAAGCGTTATATTCATTGGTTCCACCTTACTAGCATGTACAAGTTTTTGGATTCGGAAAAAGTAAGATTTTTGCCCTCATGAGGCTAGGCGAACTGAGTCATGGTGAATTGGTTTCGTCTCTCGGCCTGGTGCGAAAGCGCGGGCTCAAGTGGCAGAAGAGGAGGGCATGTAAGTTGGGCCAAAACAACTTTGGTGATGCATATTTTTGAGGTTTCGTTCTTATGGTGTGGTTTCCTGATTCATCCTGCAAACAAGTCCAACAACCCTCGATTCTGAGTCCCACAACAATTGAAATGTTAACAACAGTGGATGGATGAAAACCTGTATTGAATTAAGTTTCTCGCATCGGCCCACATATATGGAAAAGCATTATATTCATTGGTTCTTATTTAGCAGCATGTACAAGTTTTCGGATTAGGAAAAAGTTCAACTTTCGCCCTCTTAGGTCTAGGCAAACTGAGTCATTATGCGCTGGTTTTGTATCTCAGCCCGATGCCGAAGCGTGGGCTCAGGTGGCAGAAGAGGAGGGCATGTAAGTTGAGCCAAAACAACTTTGGTGATGCATATTTTTGAGGTTTCGTTCCTATGGTGTGGTTTCCTCATTCATATTACCAACAAGTCCAACAAACCACGATTCCGAGTCCCACAACAATTGATATGTTAACAACAGTGGATGGATCAAAACCTGTATTGAATTAAGTTTCTCTCATCGGCGTACATGTGTGGAAAAGCAATATATTCATTGGTTCCTACTTACTAGCGTGTACACGTTTTTGGATTAGGAAAAGTTTAATTTTCGCCCTCTTCAGTCTAGGCAAACTGAGTCATGCTGCGTCGGTTTTGTATCTCGAACCGATGCCAAAGCGTTTGCTCAAGTGGCAGAAGGGGAGGGCATGTAAGTTGGGCCAAAACATCTTTGGTGATACATATTTTTGAAGTTTCATTCCTATGGTGTGGTTTCCTCATTCATCTTCCCAACAAGTCCAACAACCCTCAATTCCGAATCCCACAACAATTGATATGTTAACAACAGTGGATGGATCAAAACTTGTGTTGAATTTAGTTTCTCCCATCGGCCTACATATATGGAAAAGCATTATATTCATTGGTTCCTACTTACTAGCGTGTACAAGTTTTTGGATTAGGAGAAAGTTTAATTTTCGCCCAAGTCAGTCTAGGCAAATTGAGTCATGCTGCGCTGGTTTTATATCTCGGACTGATGCTGAAGCGTGGGCTCCAGTGGCAAAAGAGTTGGGCATGTAAGTTGGGCCAAAACAACTTTGGTGATGCATATTTTTGAGGTTTCATTCCTATGGTGTGGTTTTCACATTCGTCATACCAACAAGTCCAACAACCCTCGATTCCGAGTCCCACAACAATTGATATGTTAATAACAGTGGATGAATCAAAACCTGTATTGAATTAAGTTTCTCCCATCGGCCTACATATATGGAAAAGCATTATATTCATTGGTTCCTACTTACTAGCTTGTACAAGTTTTCGGATTAGGAAAAAGTTTAATTTTCGCCCTCTTCAGTCTAGGCAAACTGAGTCATGCTGCACTGCTTTTGTATCTCGGACTGATGCTGAAGCGTGGGCTCCAGTGGCTCAAGAGTTGGGCATGTAAGTTGGGCCAAAACAACTTTGGTGATGCATATTTTTGAGGTTTCGTTCCAATGGAGTGGTTTCCTGATTCATCCTGCAAACAAGTCCAACAACCCTCGATTCCGAGTCCCACAACAATTGATATGTTAACAACAGTGGATGGATCAAAACCTGTATTGAATTAAGTTTCTCTCATCGGCGTACATGTGTGGAAAAGCAATATATTCATTGGTTCCTACTTACTAGCGTGTACACGTTTTTGGATTAGGAAAAGTTTAATTTTCGCCCTCTTCAGTCTAGGCAAACTGAGTCATGCTGCATCGGTTTTGTATCTCGAACCGATGCCAAAGCGTTTGCTCAAGTGGCAGAAGGGAAGGGCTTGTAAGTTGGGCCAAAACATCTTTGGTGATACATATTTTTGAAGTTTCATTCCTATGGTGTGGTTTCCTCATTCATCTTCCCAACAAGTCCAACAACCCTCAATTCCGAATCCCACAACAATTGATATGTTAACAACAGTGGATGGATCAAAACTTGTGTTGAATTTAGTTTCTCCCATCGGCCTACATATATGGAAAAGCATTATATTCATTGGTTCCTACTTACTAGCGTGTACAAGTTTTTGTATTAGGAGAAAGTTTAATTTTCGCCCAAGTCAGTCTAGGCAAATTGAGTCATGCTGCGCTGGTTTTGTATCTCGGACTGATGCTGAAGCGTGGGCTCCAGTGGCAAAAGAGTTGGGCATGTAAGTTGGGCCAAAACAACTTTGGTGATGCATATTTTTGAGGTTTCATTCCTATGGTGTGGTTTTCACATTCGTCATACCAACAAGTCCAACAACCCTCAATTCCGAGTCCCACAACAATTGATATGTTAATAACAGTGGATGAATCAAAACCTGTATTGAATTAAGTTTCTCCCATCGGCCTACATATATGGAAAAGCATTATATTCATTGGTTCCCACTTACAAGCGTGTACAAGTTTTTGGATTAGGAAAAAGTTTAATTTTCGCCCAAGTCAGTCTAGGCAAATTGAGTCATGCTGCGCTGGTTTTGTATCTCGGACTGATGCTGAAGCGTGGGCTCCAGTGGCAAAAGTGTTGGGCATGTAAGTTGGGCCAAAACAACTTTGGTGATGCATATTTTTGAGGTTTCATTCCTATGGTGTGGTTTTCACATTCGTCATACCAACAAGTCCAACAACCCTCGATTCCGAGTCCCACAACAATTGATATGTTGATAACAGTGGATGAATCAAAACCTGTATTGAATTAGGTTTCTCCCATCGGCCTACATATATGGAAAAGCATTATATTCATTGGTTCCTACTTACTAGCTTGTACAAGTTTTCGGATTAGGAAAAAGTTTAATTTTCGCCCTCTTCAGTCTAGGCAAACTGAGTCATGCTGCACTGCTTTTGTATCTCGGACTGATGCTGAAGCGTGGGCTCCAGTGGCTGAAGAGTTGGGCATGTAAGTTGGGCCAAAACAACTTTGGTGATGCATATTTTTGAGGTTTCGTTCCAATGGAGTGGTTTCCTGATTCATCCTGCAAACAAGTCCAACAACCCTCGATTCCGAGTCCCACAACAATTGATATGTTAACAACAGTGGATGGATCAAAACCTGTATTGAATTAAGTTTCTCTCATCGGCCTACATATATGGAAAAGCATTATATTCATTGGTTCTTACTACCTAGCATGTATAAGTTTTTGGATTAGGAAAAAGTTTAATTTTCGCCCTCTTCAGTCTTGGCAAACTGAGTCATGTTGCGCTGGTTTTGTATCTCAGCCTGATACCGAAGCATGGGCTCTTGTGGCAGAAGAGGAGGGCATGTAAGTTGGGCCAAAACAACTTTGCTGATGCATATTTTTGAGGTTTCGTTCTTATCATTCTTCCTACAAACCAGTCCAACAACCCTTGATTCCGAGCCCCAGAACAATTGGTATGTTAACAATAGTGGATGGATCAAAACCTGTATTGAATTAAGTTTCTCCCATCGGCTTACATATATGGAAACGCATTATGTTCATTGGTTCCTATTTACTAGCGTGTACAAGTTTTTGGATTAGGAAAAAGTTTAATTTTCACCCTCTTAGGCCTAGACAAACTAAGTCATGGTCCGCTGGTATCATCTCTCAGCCAAGTGCGGAAGCGCGGGCTGAAGTGGTGGAAGACGATGGCATGTAAGTTGGGCCAAAACAACTTTGGTGATGCATATTTTTAAGGTTTCATTCCTATGGTGTGGTTTCCTCATTCATCTTACCAACATGTTCAACAAACCCCGATTCCAAGTCCCACAACAAATGATACGATAACAACAATGGATGGACCAAAACCTAAATTTAATTATGTTTCTCCCATCGGCGTACATATTTGGAAATGCATTATTTTCATTGGTTCCACCTTACTAGCGTGCACAAGTTTTTGGATTAGAAAAAAGGTTAATTTTGGCGCTCTTCAGTCTAGGCAAACTAAGTCATGGGGCACTGGTTTCGTATCACGGCCTGATGCTGTAGCGCGGGCTCAAGTGGAAGAAGAGGAGGGCATGTAAGTTGGGCCAAAACAACTTTGGTGATGCATATTTTTGAGGTTTCGTTCCAATGGAGTGGTTTCCTGATTCATCCTGCAAACAAGTCCAACAACCCTCGATTCCGAGTCCCAAAACAATTGATATGTTAACAACAGTGGATGAATCAAAACCTGTATTGAATTAAGTTTCTCGCATCGGCCCACATATATGGAAAAGCATTATATTCATTGGTTCTTATTTAGCAGCATGTACAAGTTTTCGGATTAGGAAAAAGTTCAACTTTCGCCATCTTAGGTTTAGGCAAACTAAGTCATAGTGTGCTGTTTCACCTCTCAGCCTAGTGCGGAAGCGCTAGCTGATGTGGCAGAAGAGGAGGGCATGTAAGTTGGGCCAAAACAACTTTGGTGATGCATATTTTTAAGGTTTCGTTCTTATGGTGTGGTTTTCCTCATTCATCTTACCAACAAGTCTAACAAACCTCGGTTCCGAGTCCCACAACAAATGACACGTTAACAACAATGGATGGACCAAAATCTATATTTAATTAAGTTTCTCCCATCGTCCTACATATTTGGAAAAGCGTTATATTGATTGGTTCCACCTTACTAGCATGTACAAGTTTTTGGATTCAGAAAAAGTAAGATTTTTGCCCTCTTGAGGCTAGGCGAACTAAGTCATGGTGCATTGGTTTCGTCTCTCGGCCAGGTGCGAAAGCGCGGGCTCAAGTGGCAGAAGAGGATGGCATGTAAGTTGGGGCAAAACAACTTTGCTGATGCATATTTTTGAGGTTTCGTTCCTATCATTCATCTTACAAACCAGTCCAACAACCCTTGATTCCGAGCCCTAGAACAATTGGTATGTTAACAACAGTGGATGGATCAAAACCTGTATTGAATTAAGTTTCTCCCATCGGCTTACATATATGGAAACGCATTATATTCATTGGTTCCAACTTACTAGCGTGTACAAGTTTTTGGACTAGGAAAAAGTTTAATTTTCACCCTCTTAGGCCTAGACAAACTAACTCATGGTCCGCTTGTATCATCTCTCAGCCAACTGCGGAAGCGCGGGCTGAAGTGGTGGAAGACAAGGGCATGTAAGTTGGGCCAAAACAACTTTGGTGATGCATATTTTTAAGGTTTCATTCCTATGATATGGTTTCCTCATTCATCTTACCAACAAGTCCAACAAAACCTGATTCCAAGTCCCAGAACAAATGATACGTTAACAACAATGGATGGACCAAAACCTATATTTAATTATGTTTCTCCCATCGTCCTACATATTTGGAAATGCAGTATGTTCATTGGGTCCTCCTTACTAGCGTGTACATGTTTTTGGATTAGGAAAAAGGTTAATTTTCGCCCTCTTCAGTCTAGGCAAACTGAGTCATGCTGCGCTAGTTTAATATCTCGGCCTGGTGCAGAAGTGCGGGCTCAAGTGGCAGAAGAGGATGGCATGTAAGTTGGGCCAAAACAACTTTGGTGATGCATATTTTTAGGTTTCGTTTGTTTGGTGTGGTTTCCTCATTCATCTTACAAACAAGTCCGGCAATCCTTGATTCTGAGTCCCACAACTATTGATATGTTAACAACAGTGGATGGATCAAAACATGTATTGAATTAAGTTTCTCGCATCGGCCTACATATATGGAAAAGCATTATATTCATTGGTTCTTATTTAGCCGTGTGTACAAGTTTTCGGCTTAGGAAAAAGTTGAAATTTCTTCTTCTTAGGTCTAGGCAAACTAGGTCATAGTGTGCTGTTTCACCTCTCAACCTAGTGCGGAAGCGCTAGCTGAAGTGGCAGAAGAGGAGGGCATGTAAGTTGGGCCAAAACAACTTTGGTGATGCATATTTTTAAGGTTTCGTTCTTATGGTGTGGTTTCCTCATTCATCTTACCTCATAATTAATATCCCTACATGCAAAAGTCTTGCCATGGCATTTTTCCCGTTTCCTTTGTGTGCACGTACATCTCAACATTGTCACCTCTCTTGAGAACTCCTATTATTGCAAATAAAACCCTATCCACTCAGGTTCAAGATCTAAACTCACAGTACCGTTCAGCCATCGTTTTATCAATAATTATATTTTTGAGCAGAGACAATGCATACACACATGATGATTACATTCGGTGGCCAAGTATTTATTTTATACTAAGGGCCTCGGGCCTCCTTCGAGCGCAAGATTAAAAAAAAACATACAGAAATTTGGCAGAATAAAAACATAGAATCAGGAAAGAATCATGTGTACCAAAGAGGGCAAGAGATTATATTTGGTGCTGAGTTAAGTGTTGCTAAATATAGGCTCTGGTGACCGGATCTCTAAAAAATAGTAGAAACAATACAACAACATAGTGTCAAGGCTCATAAAGAGGTATTTGCAACTTTGGTCTGGGGTTTTAAATGGATGGTGTTGTGGTTTTAGGAAGAGAAGCCACAATACCAACTTCATCAATGTATAGGGTTTAGTTGAACCTTATTAGCAAATTTAACTAAACTTAGTGTGGCACATTCTCATGACCACATTGTCTGGTAGATCTGTCACACCCGGCTCATTTGGCCCATAGTGGCCCATGTGGTTGATATGAGATATTGTGAAGAGTTGAGTCCCACCTTGGTTGTTTAGAGTGGGATAGACCAATATATAAGGCTTCTAGAGTCCATCCCACCATTCTCGGGTTAATCCTTTTAAGCGAAGTGTAACACCCTAGGTGTTTGACATCAGCTAAGCAATGGATCTTAGCTCAATCATGCCATTGTGGTGACCAAGGTGCTAAGGTCAATTCCCTAGAGATGAACCTTGACTTAAACTTGGATGATATCCCTTTGCTTATATGTTGACCTTTTCAACTATATGCCAAGGTAATGTTGAAGGATATCATTTCATGTGCTTCACACTCATTTCCATCTATTTGGAAGAGTGGAAACATTCCATGAAATTTAGAGTTAAAAGGTTACATGAAATGACGAGACATACACTTTTAATTTGCTTTATGAAGTGGATGAGATCTTATGTCATCAACCAAGTCATGTAATCTTGCCCAAACAACTCTATTTTAGCTCATGAACAAAAGTCATGAAGGGTTCATGTTGAGCAAATGTCAAGACGATGCCCTTATTGGCCTAAAACCTATAATTAAAGAGTTATCATGAGGCTGCCTAAATGTAAGTGAAACTTCATCTTCTGTGCTAGTTATGAAGTTTGGCCCTAAACAAAGATTGAAGTCCAAGTCATGAGGAACAAACTTGGCTTAATGACCCAAGTCTAATTCTCTCTCTAAACCTGTCAAATCGAGGCATGGAAATCGAATCAGCTGCTAACTTTCAGACTTGGAAATAATTCTAAGTATTGGAATTATAGTACCGATTCTGATTGACGTCTCGTGTTCTCCAATTTTTGTTAAGTAACTTGAGTTTGTCCATAAACAAAGATTGAAGTTAACCTATTGGACGACAACATATCAAAAGTTGCGATCAATTTGAACTGAGTTGACAAGGTTTCGACGTTCGTTTCCAATTAACAATTAATCATTGACAATGCTATTTAGGGAGTTCATTATCTCTTAATTCGAGAGCCTAATGAACATACACCCTTAATAGAATTTGTAGAGTGATCAGAGCTTGACAATCTTTGTTCTTGGCCCATGAGCTAAATCGGCCAGCAAGCGGCCCAAAATCGAGCTTGAATCGGCCCACATCGATGCATGCCAGCCGTTCGGTGGAATGCCCCTATGGGCGACGCGTGCCCTCGCGCGTCTGCCTCCCAAAGCGCGAGCAAGCCATTGCCCACAGCTGCCCCTCCACCTCACCTCATCCCTGCCTCTCCACTCGATGGGGAAACAGCAGGAGCCGAGGCGCATCACCTCTCCTCTCTCGTCCACTCGGCCCTGTCTCATCCTCGCTCGCCTCCGTGCGCCGCGCACAGTGCCATGGCCGGGCTCGCCATGCTGCTGCGGCGTTCTGCTGCGGCTGTTGCTCCGCGCTGCGTGCAAACGCACTTCGCGAGGGCGTGCCGTTGTCGGTGAGCCCTCTACCTGCACGCGTGGCCCTGCACCGCCGGACCGCCGATGCCTCCGCGGCCGCCCGCCCTCGGTCGCGTGCCCGCGGGATAGCTTTGGGACGAGCCGAGGACAGGTGCGGAGGAAGCCCGATGGTGCCCTGCCTGGAGGGTCCGCCCTGCAGTCCGCTGGTCTCCCTGCCGGTCCCGACGAGCCGATCCCGACGTCCCTTCCTGTCCCTGCTCTGTGTACGGGATGAGGAAGAAGAAAGGGGTAAGAATGAATTAGAAACTCTTTTCTGGTTTCTGATGTAAAAATGCCAAGGCACATAGATTTACATTTATGGGCTCGATTAATTTACTAGGAAGTCCAGGGGTCCTGATGCAAAGTGATTTTTGTTTTTCTTTTATGCATTAATCGGCTGACACTTTGGAAATTCATAGTAATTTGTAGAAAAATCGTAAAATAGCAAATGAGGACTTTTTCGAATCCTTGTGAATAGATGATAATATGATAGTGTTTTGTAGAAATTTTGTGCTGTTTATATTTATGTTTGATAAATAGGGATAAATTCATATCTCAAGTTATAGTGTTACAATTGCTGTGAAATTTTTATGAGGGCCTATGTATGCTGTGAGTGTGCTATGGTTAAATTTTTATGGATTTTGATTGATGGATGAAGGAGTTATGATTTTCCTTGCTTTGCATGTAAGGAAACTTTAGAAAATTCTATTAGTTTATTTATAAGTGTTGTAACTGTGATTTTTGGGGATCTCCCTTCTCTTGCCATGAGAAGCCCCACGAAAAAGTTTGAGCTGCATAGGGTGTCTCTAAATGGGTTTTCCTATTTATGCTCCCTTGCATTATGTGTTTTGTTATTTTCGATATCTCCAAAAGCACTTGGTCAAATGCTGTGAAATTTGTACAGTAGTCTCCTGGGAGCATATTCTAGCTGCTGTAATTTTTTGTAAAATTTATGGTGCACTTTAGATGCATGATCTTATATATGTGCCTATTTGCCTTTTTTTTCAAAATAAATTAAGAAATAGGGTACATAAATTTTGTTTGGGGGTAAATGTTGCTTATTTTGGTGTTCACATATCATATGTAAACTGTTGGTATGCTTGCCGTGGCTTGGATATACTTTTCAAATAATTATAGATGTCTATAATTCTTTTTTAGGCAATCTGGACAGTTTTGGGGAGATTGCTAAATACTCCCCCTAGACTATGTTTTCTGTGGTTGAGTTGAATACAAAAAGTGTTCATAACTTGTTGATCTAGCTACTGACCAATTGTGATGGCCATTGCCTTAATATTCTAGGAGGTATGGCTGTTTTGGTTAAAGTTCAGAAATCTGCCTTCGTGCAGTCTCACTGGACAGTTTCTGTTCTTCTGCTATTTCGACCGTTTTACTTTGGGAATCTTGCTGTGATGCCTGAAAATGATTTATGGAGAATTTTCTAAGCTTTCCATAGAGTCTAAGTTTGATAATTTTCGATGTCTGTAGCTCCAGTTATGAATTTTCTTGTAACTGGGTTGTGTGCAGTTCAAAATCTGGAAAGTGCTTGTGTTGAAGTTGTTTGCATGACTTATGTTATGATTTATATACATGTCTTTCCTCGCATTCATACATATGCATTGTGCATTTCATTTAGGTACGCTAGGTGAATCGCGAGAAGGACATGGATGATGTAATGTTGGAGCCAATCCTGAGGATGGTGTTTAGTAGTCCAACCCGAAGAAGCAAGAACTAAGATGGGAGATGCTCATCAAGACGGTGCGGCTAACTTGATTGACTTGAGTCCAATTCCAAGCAAGCCCCGGAGCATTCTCAACTTCCTATGTTTTACGAATTAAATTTTGTTGAGTATTTTATGATGTTTTATGCATTAAGTGTAGGATCGACTAGTTGCTTAGTTATGCAAATAAACGGTAGAAGTCAGGTGAAGTTTTCACCTGCGAGAGATAGGTGGATACCTGAAACAAATAGAATATGGTGTGTCATGGGTGTACCCGATATTTTTTGTAAAACAAAATTAGGGAGACCGGGCAGGAAAGTGGAGGCTACACGACGAGGAGGTCCTAGGAGTCAGTAGTCCTGTCTGAGTCGATTAAGGACTTGATCTTTGGAGCACTTCCTAATCATTGAATGCAGCCTATCACTTAGCTGGCCGGCCTGAGGTTGCCGACCGCGAAGCCGAGTAGTTCTATTCAAGCCGGAAACTCGGTGAGTATAAAGTGCTGCTCGGAAGGGAGTCGTCGCATAGTCGATGGGCAAGGTGTTTAAAAGTCCTTCGCTGTTCCGGGGCGATATCCCCGAGAGTGCGGCGCTTGCTGGGGCAGCGATACTTGAATGAGTCCAAAGGTAACCCAATGATCCCCGGCGGGGGAAAACAGGGGTGAGTGTTGGGAATAATTCCCCAGCTGGGTAGTAATCGATTCGAATCGCCATCTCTCCTGGATAGTGAGAACTTGATGGAACGGTTTCAATGTAGCAAACTAAAAATAAATAATGATATGATGATGGGTTAATGATGATGATGGTGTTGATCACCCTGATGGTGATGTTTGGACATGATCCAATCGCATAGGGATGCTTGTTTATTTTTATACTTGTTTTAGCATAAATACAAATCTAGTTTATAATTGAAGGTTTTAATTTGATGCAAGTTACACTTATAATTCCCTACAAACGCCTTTATGCAAATTTTGTCAAGCCAGCTCCACTTATAAAGCCTTGCATGATCCTTGGTGTCTTTTAATTTAATTTATGACGGGTAAGTCTAGCTGAGTACATTCTCGTACTCAGGGTTTATTCCCAAATTATTGCAGGTTGTGATGTATCATGGTTACTGCAAGAAGTTGGATGGCTCCTGCCATAGAGGAGGAGTGAGATCATGGGCATGATCATTCTTATTTACCTTATCTGTTATGCTTTTGTGGAATATGACTAAGAGCTGGCATTGTAATAAAAGGTTTCTATTTTGTTTTAAAGCTATGTTGCTTCCTCTACTTTATATTTGGTTTATAATACTAAATTGATCTCCGATGAATGGTAAGGTGTTTCATATTACATTGAAATCTGTGATGGCAAACGATGTGGTGCACCGAATCAGTACGATCTTGGTACGTTGCGATGTTGGT
Source organism: Paspalum notatum (assembly GCA_022530915.1). Taxonomy (NCBI): domain Eukaryota; kingdom Viridiplantae; phylum Streptophyta; class Magnoliopsida; order Poales; family Poaceae; genus Paspalum; species Paspalum notatum. Next base: position 8,469,970 of record CM039683.1, read on the forward strand.
TTGGAATCCTTCGAGATTTCAGTAACTTCAGGATTATACGAGTGTGAGTTCGATACTTAGCCACTTCGGTGATTACTTATCGAATTTTTGCTCTTATAATTTTGGGTCTGTGACACGAAGCGAGGACGAAAGCTTAAGTGGGACGGTGGTAGGTGTGGTTCGCTCAGCATGCAGAGTGGATTTGAGCCGTTTGGACTCTGGGGCGTTACAAGATCCAAGCAATCAATTCGGTTGCCCTGTTCGGCTGGTAGATAAGCCGACAGAATTCGGTTGTGAGAGCAAACAAGCCGAAATATGCCAGCTTGTGACCAGCCGAACAGGCCCACATGTGTATGTGCGCTCAGGTAGCAACCGCAACACCGTCCATTTCCTTCCTTTTCCAAAGAAAAGGCGGTTGATCAAGGAGCATGAAGCTAGACGTCGAATTAAGCCGAAATATGCCGGCTTGTGACCAGCCGAACAGGCCCGCTCAGGTGGCAACTGCAACACCGTCCATTTCCTTCCTTTTCCAAAGAAAAGGCGGTTGATCAAGGTGCATGAAGCTACACACTGACATGTGCATAAATAAAAAAGGCTGAGCCGTTCCAGCCAGCTAGAATCATTGGCATGAAGCTTCAAACATTGCCTTTTTCTCCTACATAAACCGATCATGGTTTAACGCTACACACCAAGGCAATCCGCGGCAACCAATCGGCAAGTGAGACGCGCGCGCAACTTCGACACAAAGACGTCGTCATGGCACCTGCGGCCAATGGGCGCGGTTGACAATGAGCTTCCACTCTTCCACCTGTCGCCGTGCGCACACTACTACGTGCAGAGCCCCTCCGCGGCGTCGCACACGCTCAGCCACCCGGCGTCCGACTCCATGGCGCTCATCCTCTTCCCCTTCGTGACCCTCCACCACGATGTGGATGCCCGCCGCGAACGCGACCACGACCACGAGGATCCAACAGCTCCTTCCTGGTCAGCGGCGACAAGAAGCCCGACAGGTGCTGCGCATGGTGTCGGGGCGGTCATCAGGCCACCACCACGACGGCGACGGCGACGACGCGGACGGCGATGAGGCGGCCTAGAGGAGCGGGGCGTGCAGGTACGTGAAGCTGGACCCGGAGGCTCCATGCTGCTGCATCGCGTTCCAAGTGGCGGCCAGCGCGGCGTTCGCGCTACTCGTCTTCATCCTGGCCACCAGGCCACGGCACCCCCAGGTGTCCTTCAGCGTCGGCAAGGTCCAGCGGTTCGCACTGGGCGAAGGGCTGGACGGCTCGGTCGTGGAGACCAACTTCCTCAACTGCAACTCCTCCGTCGATATGGTCATCGACAACTACTCCAAGGTCTTCACGCTGCGCGTTGGCCCGCCGCAGCACCAAATGTCCTTCGGCCGATTCGTCTTGGCCATCTCACAGGCCAGCATGTCAATCGATCTCGTGCTCTCTCTCGTCTCTATTCATAACCGACCAGCTGCTGAGCTAAGCTGTTCCGTGTGTGGTCTTGCATTGCTATGCTGGTGCTGCGGGGAGACGGCGTCGGTCCACGCGGCACTTGGACGGTGAGGCTATTCGTGGCAGCGCAGGACAAGCCCATGTACGCGGCGGGGCGCGGCATGCAGGACCTGCTGGACTCCACCCACTCACCATCACCATTCCAGGGGCCGAGGCCTAGAGGCGGTGGCAGACAGAGTGCAGGGAGAGGAAGGGCGCCGATGGGCAGACAACAAGTCAGACCAGATCAAGAGCATGGAAGAAATGGTGGCAAGCCAGGTCAGGATAACAACCAAACCACAGATATGGAGGTGGAAGAGAAGAGAGAAGCTGTCCCAGAGGCTAAGGAAAAATTCATGGATGTAGTGTGCTTCAACTGTGGAGATATTGGTCATTTCAGTACTGCCTATACCAAACCTAGGTGTTGCTTTATATGTAGAAAGGAGGATCATGTGGTGGAGAATTGTCCTGAGTGGAAGAAAGAACAATCAGTGGCCTAGTACTATGGGAGTGCTTGCAAGGGGTTAGGCTTTTATCACATTGATGTGGAACCTAGGGAACACAGATTTAGTCACTGGATATGGCTGGACAGTTTTGGTATTATAACAATAGAGCAAGGTGACATCAACGAGGTTGAGTTAATACCTCATTTGAGGAGGCTGTTTGATGAAACGTGGGACTGGAAACTGAGGTCTGAAGAGGAATACACATACATCACCAGATTTCCACCCCACAAGAGAGTGGAGAATCTGGTCATTGGGAAGGCTACACTATTTGAGCTAGAGGGAACAAATGTTGTGGCCTCTTTGAAACCTTGGAATGGAGATGTGGAACCAATCAGCAGACTGAAAGAGGTTTGGGTACAAGTCAAGGGCGTTCCACCTAAGTGGGTTGATTGGTGGACCATTAAGGATATTGCCTTAAGCCTAGGACTGCTTCTGGAGGTAGATTGGACTGAATTGTTCAAAGTTTTTTTTTTCAAAGGCAAGGATCAGAATCAAATGCAAAAATCCAGCCAGAATTCCTTTTGAGAGGATATATGAGCTTGGTGGAAGTTGCTTCCTCATTCACTTCAAAACTGAAGGAGTGATGCAATTGGGAGAGCCTAAAGATGGGGGAGATGACCATGATGGAGATGGAAATGATGGTGATTCTCATGAAGACAAGAACAGGAAGGATGGTAAGGATAACGGTGAAGAAGATCTTGAGGATGATGACTTACTAGATGATGAGCTTAGAGAGCAAGAGGGACAGGACAAAGAAAAGGGGACAAAGAATGGTGATAAGAGAAGTGTTAATCAGACTGGAGAAAAATCAAATCAAGGTAAAAGTGGACAAACCTCTACAAGTCAGGGGGGAACTAGGAGTGTTAGAAGATCGCTGGAATTCTCTGGAGTAAACCAAGAGCATTCTCTGGAACAATATGGCTGTGTGTACTTACTAAACGCCATGGAGATTGATGGAACTGAGGTAGAAGAGATGGAAGATATAACTAGTAAGGGTCTGAGACAAGGTGATCCTTTGTCTCCTCTCCTCTTTAACTTAGTTGGGGATGCTTTCACAAGGATTTTAGACAGGGCTGCTAACAAGTGTCTAGTACAAGGCGTTTTGCAAGATTTTAGACCTGGAGGGATCCTCTCCCTTCAGTATGCTGATGACACAATATTATTCTCTAGTGTTGATAAATCTCATTTGTGGAACCTGAAACACTCCATCATGTGGTTTGAACAGCTATCTGGCATGAGAGTAAATTTCCACAAGAGTGAGATTCTAACTATGAATTTGGAGGAAGAGGAATCTAAGGAGATCTGTAGTATTTTCAACTGCCCTGCTCGGTCCTTTCCGTTAAAGTATTTGGGTGCACCTTTACATTTTGAGAAACTTACTAGAGAAGAGCTTCAGCCTTTAGTAGACAAACTTCTCCATAGGATTCAAGGTTGGAGGGGGAAACTCTTATCTTTTGCTGCGAGAGCCTTGCTGATCAAAACAAATTTAGCTAGCATTCCTACTTATTTACTCTCTTTCATTAAGTTCCCTAAATGGGCCATTGAAACCCTAAATACTCATATGAGGAATTATCTCTGGAATGATATAGAAGGTGCTCACAAATACCATTTGGGAAACTGGGAGTTAGTTTCCCTCCACAAAGATTATGGTGGTCTAGGGCTCCCTAATTTGAGGGATTTGAATATTTGTCTACTAGCTTCCTGGTTGAAAAGATATGAGAAAGACAAAAATAAACTCTGGAGAGAGCTTATTGACTACAAATATAAGACAAATAAGCCTAACATTTTCCAAGCCAAAAGTGTAGGTAGCTCGGTGTTCTTCAAAGGTTTTATGAGTGCTGTACATGCAACCAAAATGGGATACAGATGGATTATTGGAAATGGAAAAAGAGTTAGGTTTTGGGAAGATAATTGGCTGGGCTCCTCAAGTCTTGCAATCCAGTATTGGAGCTTATATAGATATGTCAATGAGAAAAATCAGTCTGTAGCTGACTTCTGGGATGGTGTTAATTTGAAATGTACTTTTAGGAGAATGGGTGATGTTAACCTGATGGTGCTCTAGGAGGAAATCTGTCAACTTGCATCCACAATTAGTTTTAATGAGGAAGATGATGCATTAGTTTGGACCTTTACCTCAAAAGGGATATATAGTGTGCAATCCTTATATAAAGTGGTAAATTTTAGAGGAGTTCAGATTGTTTTTGTCTGTGCCATCTGGGACCTCAAAATTCCTCCTAGAGTACAATATCATCTTTGGCTTATGAGTAAAAATAGGCTATTAACCTGTGATAATCTGAATAAGAGAAAGAAAGTGGAGGACCTCACCTGTCTCTTCTGTGAAGAACAGGAGACCGTGCAGCACCTTTTTTTTGATTGTTTAGTTGTTAAACAGTTATGGTCTGTGTTGGCTAATATCTTTCATACACAAAGTTTGGACTCTCTAGAGGATGTAGGGAAATATTGGCTAAGCAATAAACGTAATGGTATATTTAATATTTGTACTTCACCTGTTTTTTGGAGTATATGGAAACATAGGAATGATATTTGTTTTCAGAGAACAATGTGGCAAAGTATGACTATACTTTTCCACAAAACAGCTGGAATGATTCTAAATTGGGAGCTCTTGTGCCCATCGGAGAAGAAGGAGGAATTGAGAACAATGGCGATGCGGATCAAGAAGGAGGCGGCTCAGGTCCTCTGGCTCCCCAATACATGATGGAGTCCAGCTGGGAGTTGCCAAGCAACTTGGAGACAAGCCTGAAGCAAGAGTTTTCCTTCTGATATGTCCCAGTTTATTACTGTATCGCGTCATGGCGTTGTCGACCTGTAATAAGTTTTGAAGTTGTAGTCTTTGGCTCATAGCTAGGTAGCTGTAGCCTCTGGTTTAAGAACTCTCTCACTGTTCGCAGATGGTCATACCACCTGTTAAGCGCTGTAAACTGTATATGGTCCGTTATGCTTTTTAATGGACGGGGGCACTGCCCTTTTATTCTAAAAAAAAAACTCACCATCACGGTCAGGGCGCGGTCCCGGTACCGAGTGGTGGGGAGCCTGGTCCGGCTGACATACCACCATGACTCCGACCGCGTCGTGCTCCTCAAAAGGACACCCAACAGGGCCACCTTCTCTGCCGCAAGCTAGCGTGCTGCCTGATATGGTGCCGATGTTCTCTTCTGGGCTCGAGTTTTTCACTTGATTCCCTGCAGGGTTAATATAGGAGAGGTGTTTTCATGATGTGGTGTAATCGGCGAAGTGACCACAAATCTGGAGAATTTGTCAGTCAAGCCACAGCGCAAAAGATACAGTAGAAATGAAAACCGAAAAAGAAAAAGAAAAAAGTGAACAGAGTGTTTTTAGACGTGCCTGTTTTTTTTTTTTTTGCGACCGATTTTTCACGGTATTCGGCTAGCTATGATGACCCCGCGATACATGTCACCTCCGCACAGTATTTCTTCTCTACTAATGCAACCAAACTTGGTTTAGTGATCGTGAATCGTGATGGGAATTTGGGATGAATGATCTGTCCCCGCGGGCCACGGGGACACGGTGTCGTGGACGAAGCCCAAATCTCGGCTTTCGCCCGGAGCCCCAGACGGGACGTGGCGCCCGAACGCGCTGACACTCGCTAGCGTGCTTTCGGCATGCGCAGACCTCAGCGCGAGGCGGGTCAATCCACGGCTTCGGTCTCCGCCGCGGGGGCCTAATCGTGGGCGTTGCCTTGTGCTGGCCCCTGGCCTGTTGTGTGTGTAGTGCTGGGCACTGGGTAGTGCGCAACGAACAAAGCCACTGTCGTCTACAAGCTGTGAGGAGCAGAGCCTCAGAGGAGTTGCCAGCGTCAGAGGAGGCTGGAGAGTTTTTTTTTCACAGAGAAGTGGACGCCGGCGGGGGAAGGGGGAGGCGGGGGGCACGGAATCTCTCAACTCTCAAGTCCAAGTCACACCTGAATGCCTGATGTTGGGAGATGGGAGGACGCATGTGCTGTCAGGGAGAAGATGACTGCAATATGGTTTGGGAAAAAAAAAGTTGCTGCCTAATCATTCCCGGTGAAAACGGATCGGATACAAACGGATATCGCCGATACCACATTGGTTTTCATATTTTTGTTCGGATTCGGATTCGGATTCGAATACGGATAGTGTCAACCATGCTGGATAAGATACGGTTGGATGTCAACATTATAAATATGCGATTTCAATATTTGGAAACGGATACGGTATCGGATGTTGAATTTCTGGACTGAGATACGGACTGCTTAAAACCCCTCTAAACGAATTCGGTAATGAATAGGTCAGAAAATATCCGTACCGTTTTCATGACTGCTAATAATGGATTTAAGTGGGGGGCAGATCCAACAACGGGTGGCTGGGGCTTAAACCCTCCCACCGCCGCTCGAAGCATGGAGCCTCTCCTAACCCACCCTATAAATCCTATATAAATTGAAGTTTAGAAGGCTGGACTAAATGTAGAAGCATGGAGTCACTGAAGTCTAGAGGGATGGACTAAATGTAGAAAATAAGATGAAGAAACCCATACTATATCCTAGGACTAGGATATGTTTCTAGATTTGTGCTTATTGTTTGGATTTAGTTAGATTCGCATCATGTATTGGGGTTGATTGTAGTGAAACTTGAACTAAATTGCATCTCAATCCACCCAAACATATGTGGATTCAGGTAAATCCGATAACATCTAAACAAGGCCTAAGTATAGCAACAATTTTTGGATAACCCCACCTCCATTTTCCAAAAGGACAAGGCGGTGATATAGATGGGCACGACAAATTTAAGTTTTAAATATCCCTAAAAAAACTCTATAAATGTAGATGAAATGATAATATAGATGCATACCGTAAAGTTTCAAGAACAAACTCGATTTCATTTACTAGATACAAGATTGACAAATCATGGACAAAAAGTGAAGAAAAAGGGAAAAAAATGCATGTGTCATTTTCTGTCGGTTGCATTTGGTCACAAAATTCTACATGTCTCTGTCACAATTCCTCTACATCTATGGAATCTCCAAACTTATATCTTTTTATGTCGTTTACACTTAATACAATTCCTTCGTATAGGTCACCATATACATACAGCACCATCAGTACTAGGTACAACTAACAAGTTATGGACCTCATGAGTAGATGGTACAATAAAGTTTATAGCAAATTGAAAATGTAAATCTTTACAAAAGGTTCAGATTACCCAGATTTTGATCCTGAACTGATTTCAGTTGTAATTCAAAAACTAAGAACCTTCAGAGGAAACATTATATAACAAAGTTGTCACACATTTCATGATCTACAAGTTCTGTATATAAAGTTTTGTCCAGTTCCTTTTAGTTTTTAAGTTATGCACCACAGCAGTATCAGATTACTGAATTTCTCTAACAAATTCAATTTTCTTCATTCAAATTGCATTCAAACACTTGAAACCAATATCAATACACTTGTGCTGGAATGATGAACATGAAATGCATGTGTTATTTGCCTTTGAGATATTGGAGGTATCACATCTTTCCAGTAGATTTTTTGTATGTTATGTACCATTGGAATTTAGTTTTCTCAGTGTCACATTTATACTGTATACCAACGTAGATGATGCCTCTTCATTGTATTGAATGACTAGAAGAGCATGTATGTAGGACAGTGTGTTTGTGAGTGTGTATTGCCCTTCAATCACCATTAGTCAAGTATATTGCTCGGCTGATTTTTATAGCTCGTTATCTTTGATGAAATAGGTGTGATGGACCTGTATTAGAAGAGGTTTCAAGGATTTTCCACTGTAGGGTTATCAATGACCCTTCTAAATCAACTGCTGGCATCAGAAGAAAACAAGTTGGTGCTAAATAGATGCCCTTGGTACGTGCTTACCAACTCTTCTCTATTCTCCTTCGCTTCAATAAGTTGTTTATGATGTTCTTAATGTTTTTAATCTGGCGGTTAAATTTAGGAAGAACTAAGTGATCACAGGCTTTTTTACCATCAATTATTCCTTCGGTTTATTGCTGGTATACTTTGGAATTTAAAGCTTAAAATTCTTATTCTCCACCACATGATGTTGCAATATAGGTTTGTAGTCATGGTTCTGCAACTAGTTGCTGTGTAGGTTTTTGACAATAACTCAATTGTTACAACTTCAGAAGTCAGAACTAGGTTCTGAACAGCAATTATCAAGTATTTACAGTGCAAATCAGCTTGTAATGATGAAGTAATGCTTATTATGTGTGAACTTCCAGGGTACGGTAACACCACTATTTTATGGTGCTGTAGCTATGCTGTCAGAGGTGGTATATCTATGATGGAACACTTCTCCTGTATATAGCTGTTTCGATCAGGCTATATTTACACTATGATTGGTTTCGACTAGCCTGAGATATTCAGTATGGATAATTGGTTGCCTTGCGCAGTATATATAACTCACGAAGTATCATTGTTATATGGACCTCATGAGTAGATGGTACAGTAACTTGTTAGTTGTACCTAGCACTGATGGTGCTGTACGTATATGGTGACCTATACGAAGGAATTGTATTAAGTGTAAATGACATAAAAACATATAAGTTTGGAGATTCCATAGATGTAGAGGAATTGTGACAGAGGCATGTAGAATTTTGTGACCAAATGCAACCGATAGAAAAGGACACATGCATTTTTTTTCTCCCTTTTTCTTCACTTTTTGTCTCTGATTTGTCAATCTTGTATCTAGTAAATGAAATCGAGTTTGTTCTTGAAACTTTACGGTATGCCTCTATATTATCATTTCATCTACATTTATAGAGTTTTTTTTAGGGATATTTAAAACTTAAATTTGTCGTGCCCATCTAGATCACCGCCTTGTCCTTTTGAAAAATGGAGGTGGGGTTATCCGAAAATTGTTGCTATACTTAGGCCTTGTTTAGAAGTTATCGGATTTAGCTCAATCCACATATGTTTGGGTGGATTCAGATGCAATTTAGTTCAAGTTTCACTACAGTCAACCCCAATACATGATGCGAATCTAACTAAATCCAAACAATAAGCACAAATCTAGAAACATATCCTAGTCCTAGGATATAGTATCGGTATCTTCATCTTATTTTCTACATTTAGTCCATCCCTCTAGACTTCAGTGACTCCATGCTTCTACATTTAGTCCAGCCTTCTAAACTTCAATTTATATAGGATTTATAGGGTGGGTTAGGAGAGGCTCCATGCTTCGAGCGGCGGTGGGAGGGTTTAAGCCCTAGCCACCCGTTGTTCGATCCGCCCCCCACTTAAATCCATTATTAGCAGTCATGAAAACGGTACGGATATTTTCCGACCTATTCATTACCGAATTCGTTTAGAGGGGTTTTAATCAGTCCGTATCTCAGTCCAGAAATTCAACATCCAGTACCGTATCCGTTTCCAAATATTGAAATCGCATATTTATAATGCTGACATCCAACCGTATCGTATCCGGCATAGTTGACACTATCCGTATTCGAATCCGAATCCAAACAAAAATATGAAAACAAATGTGGTATCGGCGATATCTGTTTGTATCCGATCCGTTTTCACCGGGAATGATTAGGCAGCAACTTTTTTTCCCAAACCATATTGCAGTCATCTTCTCCCTGACAGCACATGCGTCCTCCCATCTCCCAACATCAGGGATTCAGGCGTGACTTGGACTTGAGAGTTGAGAGATTCCGTGCCCCCCGCCCCCTCTCCCCCGCCGGCGTCCACTTCTCTGTGAAAAAAAACCTCTCCAGCCTCCTCCGACGCCGGCAACTCCTCTAAGGCTCTGCTCCTCACAGCTTGTAGACGACAGTGGCTTTGTTCGTTGCGCACTACCCAGTGCCCAGCACTACACACCCAACAGGCCAGGGGCCTGCACAAGGCAACGCCCACGATCAGGCCCTCGCGGCAGAGACCGAAGCCGTGGATTGCCCCGACTCGCGCTGAGGTCTGCGCATGCCGAAAGCACGCTAGCGAGTGTCAGCGCGTTCGAGCGCCACGTCCCGTCCGGGGCTCCGGGCGAAAGCCGAGATTTGGGCTTCGTCCACGACACCGTGTCCCCGTGGCCCGCGGGGACAGATCATTCATCCCAAATTCCCATCACGATTCACGATCACTAAACCAAGTTCGGTTTCATTAGTAGAGAAGAAATACTGTGCGGAGGTGATATGTATCGCGGGGTCATCATAGCCAGCCGAATACCGTGAAAAACCGGTCGCAAAAGAAAAAAAACAGGCACGTCTAAAAACACTCTGTTCACTTTTTTCTTTTTCTTTTTCGGTTTTCATTTCTACTGTATCTTTTGCGCTGTGGCTTGACTGACAAATTCTCCAGATTTGTGGTCACTTCGCCGATTACACCACATCATGACAACACCTCTCCTATATTAACCCTGCAGGGAATCAAGTGAAAAGCTCGAGCCCAGAAGAGAACATCGGCACCATATCAGGCAGCACGCTAGCTTGCGGCAGAGCAGGTGGCCCTGTTGGGCAACCTTTTGAGGAGCACGACGCAGTCGGAGTTGTGCCGGTACGTCGGCCGGACCAGGCTCCCCACCACTCGGTACCGGGACCGCGCCCTGACCGTGATGGTGAGTTTTTTTTTTAGAAGAAAAGGGCAGTGCCCCCGTCCATTAAAAAGCATAACGGACCATATACAGTTTACAGCGCTTAACAGGTGGTATGACCATCTGCGAACAGTGAGAGAGTTCTTAAACCAGAGGCTACAACTACCTAGCTATGAGCCAAAGACTACAACTTCAAAACTTATTACAGCACGGCAACGCCATGACGCGATACAGTAATAAACTGGGACATATCAGAAGGAAAACTCTTGCTTCAGGCTTGTCTCCAAGTTGCTTGGCAACTCCCAGCTGGACTCCATCATGTACTGGGGAGCCAGAGGACCTGAGCCGCCTCCTTCTTGATCCGCATCGCCATTGTTCTCAATTCCTCCTTCTCCGATGGGCACAAGAGCTCCCAATTTAGAATCATTGCAACTGTTTTGTGGAAAAGTATAGTCATACTTTGCCACATTGTTCTCTGAAAATAGATATCATTCCTAATTTTCCATATACTCCAAAAAACAGCTGAAGTACAAATATTAAATATACCATTACGTTTATTGCTTAGCCAATATTTCCCTACATCCTCTAGAGAATCCAAACTTTGTGTATGAAAGATATTAGCCAACACAGACCATAACTGTTTAACAACTACACAATCAAAAAAAAAGGTGTTGCACGGTCTCCTGTTCTTCACAGAAGAGACAGGTGAGGTCCTCCACTTTCTTTCTCTTATTCAGATTATCACGGGTTAATAGCCTATTTTTACTCATAAGCCAAAGATGATATTGTACTCTATGAGGAATTTTGAGGTCCCAGATGGCACAGACAAAAACAATCTGAACTCCTCTAAAATTTACCACTTTATATAAGGACTGCACACTATATATCCCTTTTGAGGTAAAGGTCCAAACTAATGCATCATCTTCCTCATTAAAACTAATTGTGGATGCAAGTTGACACATTTCCTCCTAGAGCACCATTAGGTTAACATCACCCATTCTCCTAAAAGTACATTTCAAATGAACACCATCCCACAAGTCAGCTACAGACTGATTTTTCTCATTGACATATCTATATAAGCTCCAATACTGGATTGCTAGACTTGAGGAGCCCAGCCAATTATCTTTCCAAAACCTAACTCTTTTTCCATTTCCAATAATCCATCTGTATCCCATTTTGGTTGCATGCACAGCACTCATAAAACCTTTGAAGAACACCGAGCTACCTACACTATTGGCTTGGAAAATGTTAGGCTTATTTGTCTTATATTTGTAGTCAAAAAGCTCTCTCCAAAGTTTATTTTTGTCTTTCTCATATCTTTTCAACCAGGAAGCTAGTAGACAAATATTCAAATCCCTCAAATTAGGGAGCCCTAGACCACCATAATCTTTGTGGAGGGAAACTAACTCCCAGTTTGCCAAATGGTATTTGTGAGCACATTCTATATCATTCCAGAGATAATTGCTCATATGAGTATTTAGGGTTTCAATGGCCCATTTAGGGAACTTAATGAAAGAGAGTAAATAAGTAGGAATGCTAGCTAAACATGTTTTGATCAGCAAGGCTCTAGCAGCTAAAGATAAGAGTTTCCCCCTCCAACCTTGAATCCTATGGAGAAGTTTGTCTACTAAAGACTGAAGCTCTTCTCTAGTAAGTTTCTCAAAATGTAAATGTGCACCCAAATACTTTAACGGAAAGGACCCAGCAGGGCAGTTGAAAATACTACAGATCTCCTTAGATTCCTCTTCCTCCAAATTCATAGTTAGAATCTCACTCTTGTGGAAATTTACTCTCATGCCAGATAGCTGTTCAAACCACATGATGGAGTGTTTCAGGTTCCACAGATGAGATTTATCAACACTAGAGAATAATATTGTGTCATCAGCATACTAAAGGGAGAGGATCCCTCCAGGTCTAAAATCTTGCAAAACGCCTTGTACTAGACACTTGTTAGCAGCCCTGTCTAAAATCCTTGTGAAAGCATCCCCAACTAAGTTAAAGAGGAGAGGAGACAAAGGATCACCTTGTCTCAGACCCTTACTAGGTTTAAAGTATGGGGTTTCCTCACCTTCACTAAGATTCCTACAGAACCACCTACTACTAAGCATTTAATCCAATGTATCCAATTGGGGGAAAAGCCTCTAGTGTTTAGAACTTCAAATAGGAATTCCCAGCTAACCCTATCGTATGCCTTCTCATAGTCTAGCTTAATAATAACTCCTTTTTCGAACTATCTCATTAGCCATAACAACACTCTCTAAAATGTATCTCCCTTTTATAAAGGCACTCTGGTTAGTAGCCACTATCCTTTGTGCTACTTTGCCTAATCTATTGGTTAAGAGCTTTGAAAACATTTTTAAACTGCAATTTATTAAACTAATTGGCCTAAACTGTTTCATATTACAAGCCTTACTCACTTTAGGAACCAAGGTTACTAGAGCAAAATTTAGTCTTTGTATATCTAAAGTACCTTGAGAAAAATCTGTAAACATGGCCATGATATCACTTTTGATTATCTCCCAAAACTTTTGGTAAAAAAGAAAAGATAGCCCATCAGGTCCCGGGGCACCCTCTGGATAGCAGCTAAAGATAGCTTCCTTAATCTCAACTTCTGAGGAAGGAGCATCTAACATATTACTTTCTTCCTCTGTTACTTTCTGGGAGGCTTCCCAAAAATCTTCACTAAGATTAATATTACCCCTCTCTTCTTTCACAAAAAGTTTTTTTGTAGAATTCTAGAACTATGTCCATCATCCCTTTTTGATCTGATATGTGCCCTGCAGAGCTCTCTAAAAAATCTATTCTTTCCTTTCTACTTCTGTAATTAGCCACCACATGAAAATATGTTGTGTTTCTATCTCCTTCTAGAATCTCTCTTTCCCTGGACCTCCTTCTAATCCTAATCTCATCCATCCTCCAGAATTTATCTAGTTCTTTTTCTATATGTTTATATCTACTCCACTCATCTGCATCTAAGTCTCCTTCTTCTAAAGCCTGATCTAGTTTACCATATTCCTGGGATAACATAGTTTTGTTGTTGCTTAGCAAGGCCACTTGGTTAGCTGCCCACCCCCTTACCAGTCTACGAAAAGACCTAACTCTGAACTGCCAAACATCAATGCTCCTATTTTCAGAACATGGTAGTGTCCATGCCTTCTTCACAACTTCTGTGAAAGACTCTTCTAGTAACCACCATTTTTCAAACCTAAACCTCTTCTTCCCATAAAAAGCGTTATCTCCTAGTTGAACTAGGAGTGGGTTGTGATCACTAGGGGTTCTATCTAAAGCTTTCATCTTAGCTAGAGGGAAAGCCAATGCAAACTCAGTAGAAACAAAAATTTTGTCAATCCTAGCCATAATCAGATTTTCTTACTTATTGGTCCAAGTATATTTTCTGTTCTTCAACTCTAATTCTATCAGACCCCATTTTCCTATCCAATCATTAAAAGAATCAGCCCATTTGAAATTGATAATGCCATTACTTTTATCATGACTATATCTAACTAGATTAAAATCTCCCCCAAGAATAATGGGGCCTTGCCAGGAGCCCATTATCTTGTGCAGTTCATCCAAAAAGACTAGCTTACCATCCTCATATGGTGAGCCATAAATAACTACCAGTTTAAAAGCAAAACCAGAGGATTTGTTGGTTTACATAACACTAACAGAGAAGTCTAAAATATCTTCTACAGTAACTGTAAATATGTCAGAGTTGGCTCCTACTAGAATACCTCAATCAGTACCTCTTGCTCTTAGGAAGCACCAATCAAACTTCGTATTACCAGTCAGAGATCTAAGTAAACCTACAGAAAACTCACTTTTCTTAGTCTCAACAATGCCTACAAAATCAGCATGGTTTTCTCAAATTCTATTTGCTAAAGCTGGAATTCTACCTTGTTGGCCCATGCCTCTGATATTCCAAAAAAGACCTATCGTTTTCTATTCTTTTTATATCTCCTAATGCCTCTACTCTTAGGTTTACCCCTACCTTTCCTCTCAGCATAAACAGATTGGTCATCAGACTCTATTCCAATGTATGTAAAGTTATCTGGGTAGCCACCCACTATACTACTGGGATCATTATGAACATCACCTTCATCTATAGAACTAGAATCTGCAGTATTTACCTCTTTAACACTCTTTTTCTCAGCACATATATTCTTATAATTCTCAGCTCTACTCTTATCTAAGCTAACCATATTATCCAACATGTTAATATCTAAGGGATAACCATCCCAAGAAGAAATACCTAAATCTGCAGCAATCGGAGGATAAATGACCAGGACTAGTGTGTATAGTGGGTATGTTAGATTTACCTTTCATGAGTTGGAGATTCTGCTTTTCCTTGAGATCTTGAGCTTTTTGGAGCATTGTTCTCCCATCATCAGAAACTCTCACGCTTTTCTTCATGGCCAGGATAGGCCCCCACTTCTGATTGGTGACTCTTTTATGTTGGTCATGAGGTTCTCTTTGGTTGATCATCCTCTGTAAATCTTCAGTAGTTGGCTGAGAGCCAATTGCATCTCCAATTTCCTTCTCCTCCCCTGTAGGCATGTTATCACTATGAAATACTAGTCCATTACCCTCTCTTAGGTTGGTTAAGTGATCAATCCATTCCAAAGGCAAGTTTAGTTGACCCTCCTCAAGCTGAACATCCTCTCCCTTATCAGTTATGTCTTCTATCTCTTCAACCTCAGTTCCATCAATCTCCATGGCCTTTAGTAAGTACACACAGCCATATTGTTCCAGAGAATGCTCTTGGTTTACTCCAAAGAATTCTAGCGGTCTTCTAACACTCCTACTTTCCCTCTGACTTGTAGAGGTTTGTCCACTTTTACCTTGATTTGATTTTTCTCCAGTCTGATTAACACTTCTCTTATCACCATTCTTTGTCCCCTTTTCTTTGTCCTGTCCCTCTAGCTCAAATAGTGTAGCCTTCCCAATGACCAGATTCTCCACTCTCTTGTGGGGTGGAAATCTGGTGATGTATGTGTATTCCTCTTCAGACCTCAGTTTCTAGTCCCAGGTTTCATCAAACAGCCTCCTCAAATGAGGTATTAACTCAACCTCGTTGATGTCACCTTGCTCTATTGTTATAATACCAAAATTGTCCAGCCCTATCCAGTGACTAAATCTATGTTCCCTAGGTTCCACATCAATGTGATAAAAGCCTAACCCCTTGCAAGCACTCCCGTAGTACTAGGCCACTGATTGTTCTTTCTTCCACTCAGGACAGTTCTTCACCACATGATCCTCCTTTCTGCATATGAAGCAACACCTAGGTTTGGTACAGGCAGTACTGAAATGACCAATATCTCCACAGTTGAAGCACACTACATCCATGAATTTTTCCTTTGCCTCTGGGACAGCTTCTCTCTTCTCTTCCACCTCCATATCTGTGGTTTCGTTGTTATCCTGACCTGGCTTGCCACCATTTCTTCCATGCTCTTGATCTAGTCTAACTTGCTGTCTGCCCATCGGCGCCCTTCCTCTCCCTGCACTCTGTCTGCCACCACCTCTAGGCCTCGGCCCCTGGAATGGTGAGGGTGAGTGGCTGGAGTCCAGCAGGTCCTGCAGGCCGCGCCCCGCCGCGTACATGGGCTTGTCCTGCGCTGCCACAAATAGCCTCACCGTCCAAGTGCCGCGTGGACCGACGCCGTCTCCCTGCAGCACCAGCATAGCAATGCAAGACCACACACGGAACAGCTTAGCTCAGCAGCTGGTCAGTTATGAATAGAGACGAGAGAGAGCACGAGATTGATCGACGTGCTGGCCTGTGAGATGGCCAAGACGAATCGGTTGAAGGACATCTGGAGCTACGGCGGGCCAACGCGCAGCGTGAAGACCTTGGAGTAGTTGTCGATGACCACATCGACGGAGTTGTGGTTGAGGAAGCTGGTCTCCACGCCCGAGCCGTCTAGCCCTTCGCCAAGTGCGAACTGCTGGACCTTGCCGACGCTGAAGGACACCTAGGGGTGCCGTGGCCTGGTGGCCAGGACGAAGAGGAGCAGCGCGAACGCCGCGCTGGCCGCCACCTGGAATGCGATGCAGCAGCATGGGGCCTCCGGGTCCAGCTTCACGTACCTCCACGCCCCGCTCCTCTGGGCCGCCTCATCGCCGTCCGCGTCGTCGCCGTCGCCGTCGCCGTCGTCGTGGTGGCCTGATGACCGCCCCGACACCACGCGCAGCACCTGCTGGGCTTCTTGTTGCCGCTGACCAGGAAGGAGTTGTTGGATCCTCGTGGTCATGGTCGTGTTCGCGGCGGGCGTACACGTCGTGGTGGAGGGTCGGGAAGGGGAAGAGTATGAGCGCCATGGAGTCGGACGCCGGGTGGCTGAGCGTGTGTGACGCCGCGGAGGGGCTCTGCACGTAGTAGTGCGCGCACGGCGACAGTGGAAGAGTGGAAGCTCATTGTCGTCCGCGCCCATTGGCCGCAGGTGCCATGACGACGTCTTTGTGTCGAAGTTGCGCGCGCGTCTCACTTGCCGATTGGTTGCCGCGGATTGCCTTGGTGTGTAGCGTTAAACCATGATCGGTTTATGTAGGAGAAAAAGGCAATGTTTGAAGCTTCATGCCAATGATTCTAGCTGGCTGGAACGGCTCAGCCTTTTTTATTTATGCACATGCCGGTGTCTGAAGGGCGGGCCTGGTGCAGCGGTAGAGCCTACCGTCTGTAACCGAAAGGTCCCGGGTTCGAGCCCCAGCCTCTGCATATTATGCGGGTAAGGCCTGGCGCTTAAAGACACCCTTCCCCAGACCCCGCTCAGTGCGGGAAGCCTACGGCACTGGGTACGCCCCGCCGGTGTCTAGCTTCATGCACCTTGATCAACCGCCTTTTCTTTGGAAAAGGAAGGAAATGGATGGTGTTGCAGTTGCCACCTGAGCGGGCCTGTTCGGCTGGTCACAAGCCGGCATATTTCGGCTTAATTCGACGTCTAGCTTCATGCACCTTGATCAACCGCAATGGACGGTGTTGCGGTTGCTACCTGAGCGCACATACACATGTGGGCCTGTTTGGCTGGTCACAAGCCGGTATATTTCGGCTTGTTTGCTCTCACAGCCGAATTCTGTCGGCTTATCTACCAGCCGAACAGGGCAACCGAAGTGATTGCTTAGATCTTGTAACGCCCTAGAGTCCAAACGGCTCAAATCCACTCTGCATGCTGAGCGAACCACACCTACCACCATCCCACTTAAGCTTTCATCCTCGCTTCGTGTCACAGACCCAAAATTATAAGAGCAAAAATTCGATAAGTAATCACCAAAGTGGCTAAGTATCGAACTCACACTCGTATAATCCTGAAGTTACTGAAATCTCGAAGGATTCCAAACCAACATCGCAACGTACCAAGATCGTACTGATTCGGTGCACCACATCGTTTGCCATCACAGATTTCAATGTAATATGAAACACCTTACCATTCATCGGAGATCAATTTAGTATTATAAACCAAATATAAAGTAGCGGAAGCAACATAGCTTTAAAACAAAATAGAAACCTTTTATTACAATGCCAGCTCTTAGTCATATTCCACAAAAGCATAACAGATAAGGTAAATAAGAATGATCAAGCACATGATCTCACTCCTCCGCTATGGCAGGAGCCATCCAACTTCTTGTAGTAACCATGATACATCACAACCTGCAACAATTTGGGAATAAACCCTGAGTACGAGAATGTACTCAGCTAGACTTACTCGTCATAAATTAAATTAAAAGACACCAAGGATCATGCAAGGCTTTATAAGTGGAGCTGGCTTGACAAAATTTGCATAAAGGCATTTGTAGGGAATTATAAGTGTAACTTGCATCAAATTAAAACCTTCAATTATAAACTAGATTTGCATCTATGCTAAAACAAGTATAAAAATAAACAAGCATCCCTATGCGATTGGATCATGTCCAAACATCACCGTTAGGGTGATCAACACCATCATCATCATTAACCCATCATCATATCATTATTTATTTTTAGTTTGCTACATTGAAACCGTTCCGTCAAGTTCTCACTATCCAGGAGAGATGGAGATTCGAATCGATTACTACCCAGCTGGGGAATTATTCCTAACACTCACCCCTGTTTTCCCTCGTCGGGGATCATTGGGTTACCTTTGGACTCATTCAAGTATCGGTCCCAGCAAGCGCCGCACTCTCGGGGATATCGCCTCGCCGGAACAGCGAAGGACTTTTAAACACCTTGCCCATCGACTATGCGACGGCTCCCTTCCGAGCCGCACTTTATACTCACCGGGTTTCTGGCTTGAATAGAACTACTCGGCTTCGCGGTCGGCAACCTCAGGCCGGCCAGCTAAGTGATAGGCTGCGTTCAACGAATAGGAAGTGCTCCAAAGATCAAGTCCTTAATCGACTCAGACAGGACTACCGACTCCCAGGACCTCCTCGTCCTGTAGCCTCCACTTTCCTGCCCGGTCTCCCTAATTTTGTTTTACAAAAAATATCGGGTACACCCATGACACACCATATTCCATTTGTTTCAGGTATCCACCTATCTCTCGCAGGTGAAAACTTCACCTGACTTCTACCGTTTATTTGCATAACTAAGCAACTAGTCGATCCTACACTTAAACATAGGATTTCCGGGATTTATTTGGTGGACAAGGAGAGGAATATATGTGCAACAAGGGTTTTCAAACAACTCCTATCACTTAATGCATAAAACATCATAAAATACTCAACATAATTTAATTTGTAAAACATAGGAAGTTGAGAATGCTCCGGGGCTTGCCTAGAATTGGACTCAAGTCAATCAAGTTAGCCGCACCGTCTTGACGAGCATCTCCCATCTTAGTTCTTGCTTCTTCGGGTTGGACCACTAAACACCATCCTCAGGATTGGCTCCAACATTACATCATCCATGTCCTTCTCGCGATTCACCTAGCGTACCTAAATGAAATGCACAATGCATATGTATGAATGCGAGGAAAGACATGTATATAAATCATAACATAAGTCATGCAAACAACTTCAACACAAGCACTTTCCAGATTTTGAACTGCACACAACCCAGTTACAAGAAATTCATAACTGGAGCTACAGACATCGAAAATTATCAAACTTAGACTCTATGGAAAGCTTAGGAAATTCTCCATAAATCATTTTCAGGCATCACAGCAAGATTCCTAAAGTAAAACGGTCGAAATAGCAGAAGAACAGAAACTGTCCAGTGAGACAGCACGAAGGCAGATTTCTGAACTTTAACCAAAACAGCCATAACTCCTAGAATATTAAGTCAATGGCCATCACAATTGGTCAGTAGCTAGATCAACAAGTTATGAACACTTTTTGTATTCAACTCAACCACAGAAAACATAGTCTAGGGGAGTATTTAGCAATCTCCCCAAAACTGTCCAGATTGCCTAAAAATGAATTATAGACATCTATAATTATTTGAAAAGCATATCCAAGCCACGGCAAGCATACCAACAGTTTACATATGATATGTGAACACCAAAATAAGCAACATTTACCCCCAAACAAAATTTATGTACCCTATTTCTTAATTTATTTTGAAAAAAAAGGCAAATAGGCACATATATGAGATCATGCATCTAAAGTGCACCATAAATTCTACAAAAAATTACAGCAGCTAGAATGTGCTCCCAGGAGACTACTGTACAAATTTCATAGCATTTGACCAAGTGCTTTTGGAGATATCGAAAATAACAAAACACATGATGCAAGGGAGCATAAATAGGAAAACCCATTTAGAGACACCCTATGCAGCTCAAACTTTTTCGTGGGGCTTCTCATGGCAAGAGAAGGGAGATCCCCAAAAATCACAGTTACAACACTTATAAATAATCTATTAGAATTTTCTAAAGTTTCCTTACATGCAAAGCAAGGAAAATCATAACTCCTTCATCCATCAATCAAAATGCATAAAAATTTAACCATACCACACTCACAGCATACATAGGCCCTCATAAAAATTTTACAGCAATTGTAACAATATAACTTGAGATATGAATTTATCCCTATTTATCAAACATAAATATAAACAGCACAAAATTTCTACAAAACACTATCATATTATCACTCCACTGCATAGATCTATTCGCAAGGATTCCAAAAAGTCCTCATTTGCTATTTTACGATTTTTCTACGAATTACTATGAATTTCCAAAGTGTCAGCCGATTAATGCATAAAAGAAAAACAAAAATCACTTTGCATCAGGACCCCTGGACTTCCTAGCAAATTAATCGAGCCCATAAATGTAAATCTATGTGCCTTGGCATTTTTACATCAGAAACCAAAAAAGAGTTTCTAATTCATTCTTACCCCTTTCTTCTTCCTCATCCCGTACACAGAGCAGGGACGGGAAGGGGCGTTGGGATCGGCTCGTCGGGACGCGGCCTGGGACCGGCAGGGAGACCAGCGGCCTGCAGGGCGGACCGTCCAGACAGGGCACCATCGGGCTTCCTCCGCACCTGGCCTCGGCTCGTCCCAAAGCTATCCCGCGGTCACGCGACCGAGGGCGGGCGGCCGCGGAGGCATCGGCGGTCCGGCGGCGTAGGGCCACGCGCGCAGGTAGAGGGCTCACCGACGACGGCACGCCCGCGCGAAGTGCGTTTGAACGCAGCGCGGAGCAACAGCTGCAGCAGAACGCGGCAGCAGCATGGCGAGCCCGGCCATGGCACTGTGTGCGGCGCACGGAGGCGAGCGAGGATGAGACAGGGCCGAGTGGACGAGAGAGGAGAGGTGATGCGCCTCGCCTCCTGCTGTTTCCCCATCGAGTGGAGAGGCAGGGACGAGGTGAGGTGGAGGGGCAGCTGTCGGCAATGGCTTGCTCGCGCTTTGGGAGGCAGACGCGCGAGGGCACGCGTCGCCCATAGGGGCATTCCACCGAACGGCTGGCATGCATCGATGTGGGCCAATTCAAGCTCGATTTTGGGCCGCTTGCTGGCCGATTTAGCTCATGGGCCAAGAACAAAGATTGTCAAGCTCTGATCACTCTACAAATTCTATTAAGGGTGTATGTTCATTAGGCTCTCGAATTAAGAGATAATGAACTCCCTAAACAGCATTGTCAATGATTAATTGTTAATTGGAAACGAACGTCGAAACCTTGTCAACTCAGTTCAAATTGATCGCAACTTTTGATATGTTGTCGTCCAATAGGTTAACTTCAATCTTTGTTTATGGACAAACTCAAGTTGCTTAACAAAAATTGGAGAACACGAGACGTCAATCAGAATCGGCACTATAATTCCAATACTTAGAATTATTTCTAAGTCTGAAAGTTAGCAGCTGATTCAATTTCCATGCCTCGATTTGACAGGTTTAGAGAGAGAATTAGACTTGGGTCATTAAGCCAAGTTTGTTCCTCATGACTTGGACTTCACTCTTTGTTTGGGGCCAAACTTCATAACTAGCACAGAAGATGAAGTTTCACTTACGTTTAGACAGCCTCATGATAACTCTTTAATTATAGGTTTTAGGCCAATAAGGGCATCATCTTGACATTTGCTCAACATGAACCCTTCATGACTTTTGTTCATGAGCTAAAATAGAGTTGTTTGGGCAAGATTAGATGACTTGGTTGATGACATAAGATCTCATCCACTTCATAAAGCAAATTAAAAGTGTATGTCTCGGCATTTCATGTAACCTTTTAACTCTAAATTTCATGGAACGTTTCCACTCTTCCAAATAGATGGAAATGAGTGTGAAGCACATGAAATGATCTCCTTCAACATTTTCAACATTACCTTGGCAAATAGTTGAAAAGGTCAACATATAAGCAAAGGGATATCATCCAAGTTTAAGTCAAGGTTCATCTCTAGGGAATTGACCTTAGCACACTTCGCTTAAAAGGATTAACACGGGAATTGTGGGATGGACTCTAGAAGCCTTATATATTGGTCTATCCCACTCTAAACAACCAAGGTGGGACTCAACTCTTCACAATATCTCATATCAACCACATGGGCCACTATGGGCCAAATGAGCCGGGTGTGACGGATCTACCAGACAATATGGTCATGAGAATGTGCCACACTGAGTTTAGTTAAAATTGCTAATAAGGTTCAGCTAAACCCTATACATTGATGAAGTTGGTATTGTGGGTACTCTTCCTAAAACCACGACACCTTCCGTCTAAAACCCCAAACCAAAGTTGCAAATACCTCTTTATGAGCCTTGACACTATGTTGTTGTATTGTTTCTACTATTTTTTAGAGATCCGGTCACCAGAGACTATATTTAGCTACACTTAACTCAGCACCAAGTATAATCTCTTGCCCTCTTTGGTACACATGATTCTTTCCTGATTCTATGTTTTTATTCTGCCAAATTTCTGTATGTTTTTTTTAATCTTGCGCTCGAAGGAGGCCCGAGGCCCTTAGTATAAAATAAATACTTGGCCACCGAATGTAATCATCATGTGTGTATGCATTGTCTCTGCTCAGAAATATAATTATTGATAAAACGATGGCTGAACGGTACTGTGAGTTTAGATCTTGAACCTGAGTGGATAGGGTTTTATTTGCAATAATAGGAGTTCTCGAGAGAGGTGACAACGTTGAGATGTACGTGCACACAAAGGAAATGGGAAAAATGCCATGGCAAGACTTTTGCATGTAGGGATATTAATTATGAGGTAAGATGAATGAGGAAACCACACCATAAGAACGAAACCTTAAAAATATGCATCACCAAAGTTGTTTTGGCCTAACTTACATGCCCTCCTCTTCTGCCACTTCAGCTAGCGCTTCCGCACTAGGCTGAGAGGTGAAATAGCACACTATGACTTAGTTTGCCTAGACCTGAGAGGGCGAAATTTGAACTTTTTCCTAATCCGAAAAGTTGTACACGCTGCTAAATAAGAACCAATGAATATAATGCTTTTCCATATATGTGGGCCGATGCGAGAAACTTAATTCAATACAGGTTTTGATCCATCCACTGTTGTTAACATATCAATTGTTGTGGGACTTGGAATCGAGGGTTGTTAGACTTGTTTGCAGGATGAATCAGGAAACCATTCCATTGGAACGAAACCTCAAAAATATGCATCATCAAAGTTGTTTTGGCCCAACATACATGCCCTCCTCTTCTTCCACTTGTGCCCGCGCTTCGGCATCAGGCCGAGATACAAAACCAGCGCGCCATGACTTAGTTTGCCTAGACTGAAGAGCGCGAAAATTAACCTTTTTCCTAATCCAAAAACTTGTGCACGCTAGTAAGGTGGAACCAATGAAAATAATGCATTTCCAAATATGTACGCCGATGGGAGAAACATAATTAAATATAGGTTTTGGTCCATCCATTGTTGTTATAGTATCATTTGTTGTGGGACTTGGAATCGGGGTTTGTTGAACTTGTTGGTAAGATGAATGAGGAAACCACACCATAGGAATGAAACCTTAAAAATATGCATCACCAAAGTTGTTTTGGCCCAACTTACTTGCCCTCGTCTTCCACCACTTCAGCTCGCAATTCCGCACTTGGCTGAGCGATGATACCAGCGGACCATGACTTAGTTTGTCTAGGCCTAAGAGGGTGAAAATTAAACTTTTTCCTAATCCAAAAACTTGTACACGCTAGTAAGTAGGAACCAATGAACATAATGCGTTTCCATATATGTAAGCCGATGGGAGAAACTTAATTCAATACAGGTTTTGATCCATCCACTGTTGTTAACATACCAATTGTTCTGGGGCTCGGAATCAAGGGTTGTTGGACTGGTTTGTAGGATGAATGATAGGAACGAAACCTCAAAAATATGCATCACCAAAGTTGTTTTGGCCCAACTTACATGCCCTCCTCTTCTGCCACAAGAGCCCACGCTTCGGTATCAGGCTAAGATACAAAACCAGGGCAACATGACTCAGTTTGCCTAGACTGAAGAGGGCGAAAATTAAACTTTTTCCTAATCCGAAAACTTGTACACGCTAGGTAGTAAGAACCAATGAATATAATGCTTTTCCATATATGTAGGCCGATGAGAGAAACTTAATTCAATACAGGTTTTGATCCATCCACTATTGTTAAGATATCAATTGTTGTGGGACTCGGAATCGAGGGTTGTTAGACTTGTTGGTATAATGAATGAGGAAACCACACCATAGGAACGAAACCTCAAAAATATGCATCACCAAAGTTGTTCTGGCCCAACTTACATGCCCTCCTCTTCTGCCACTCGAGCCCATGCTTCGGCATCAGGCTAAACCAGCACAGCATGACTCAGTTTGCCTAGACTGAAGAGGGCAAAAATTTACCTTTTTCCTAATTCGAAAACTTGTATACCCTAGTAAGTAAGAACCAATGAATATAATGCTTTTCCATATATGTACGCCGAAGGGAGAAATTTAATTCAATACCAGTTTTGATCCATCCACTGTTGTTAACATATCAATTGTTGTGGGACTCAGAATAGAGGGATGTTGGACTTGTGGGTAAGATGAATGAGGAAACCTCACCATAGGAACGAAACCTCAAAAATATGCATCACCAAAGTTGTTTGGGCCCAACTTACATGCCCTCCTCTTCTGCCACATGAGCCCATGCTTTGGCATTAGGCTGAGATACAAAACCAGCGCAGCATGACTCAGTTTGCCTAGATTGAAGAGGGCGAAAATTAAACTTTTTCCCAATCCAAAAACTTGTACACGCTGGTAAATAGGAACCAATGAATATATTGCTTTTCCATATATGTAGGGCGATGGGAGAAACTAAATTCATTATAGGTTTTGATCCATCCACTGTTGTTAACGTATCAATTGTTGTGGGACTCGAAATCGAGGGTTGTTGGACTTGTTGGGAAGATGAATAAAGAAACCACACCATAGGAACGAAACTTCAAAATATGCATCACCAAAGTTGTTTTGGCCCAACTTACGTGCCCTCCTCTTCTGCCACTTGAGCCCACGCTTTGGCGTCGGGCCGAGATATAGAACCAGCGCAGCATGACTCAATTTGCCTAGGCTGAAGAGGGCGAAAATTAAACTTTTTCCTAATCCGAAAATTTGTACAAGCTAGTAAGTAGATGTGATGCTCCAGCATCTCGAGTGCATTACCATACCTAAATCATGCACTAAACATCATCTAGCATCATGTGTTTGCATATAGTCAAGCTAGGTTTACATGGGAGGAGATGGAATACTCGAAATCTCAATTTTATGCATGTGTTCTGCTATGTTTTGTTCCCAATTCCAAATCTACTGGGATCTAGAGGAAACTCATATTACCAAACTTGTAGATAATGAAGTTTTGAACAACTTTCATAATTGGGGTTTGGCCAAATAATGAAGGCTACATAGGGTTTGGAGTCTTTCTTTGTCAGTGCAGAAAACCAAATCAAATCAGCCTTGTTTAAAAACCCTAAGTTTGCACAAACCTACAGCCACTTTCATGCAACACTCCCATTGAATAAGTTGTAGGTATTGAAATTCTAAGCAAGTTACCCAAAAGGCAGTTTGGGTGAAAAGGCTTAGAAATAGGGTTTTTCCTTTTTCCAAACAATAAAGGTACCCTGTCCCTACCTAGGGCTGATTTCAAAATTTGAATTTAAACCACATTTACACTTGGATTCTGGAGTTGAGCCTTTTGACAAACTTGTAGAGTTCAAAGAGTAGAACATTTCTTCCAATTGGGTTTTTTCCAAATTCGGCCTAGAAATGAGTTAAAATCACGGAAAACAGAGGCCTAGAAAACACATTTCTCTTTTTCCCAGTTTTGAGTCGCTGACAGGTGGGGCCCGCGATCCGCGCGACGCGCACGGCGCGAACCGACGCGCGCCGCGTGGCTCGCCGGCGTACAGGGAGTACGGCGAGCCCCGCGGCGGCCGTCCGAGCGCGTCAAAAGGAGGAGGAGGTCCCGCGCCCCAAACCCTAGCTTCTTCCCCCGCACTTCCGTCCCGTTTTCGCCCCGCGCGCGCCGCTCAAACTCGGGCCGCCATTGACGCCGGCCGAACTCGGGGTCGAGCCGCGCCACCGCCTCCCGGCCTCCCCGAGCCAAACCGACCCCACCACCGCACTCCCCGCTCCGCGCCGCCCTTGCTCCACTAGCTCTAGTCGTCGGACTCCTCTTCCCCGAGGAGATCGAAGTCGCCTCGACGTCGCGCCCGCGCCACCGACGCCGTCGTTCACGTTCGGTGCGCCGCCGTTCCCCGCCGCTCCACGCCTCCTCCGCCGACGAGGATACCCCCACGGTGAAGCCCCAACTCCCGCGCACCTCCGCCACCCCGCGTCGCGGCTCCGGCGAGCCCCAGCTCGCCGGCGCACGCGCCGCGCCGCGCGGCCTCGGCCGACGCGAGGAAGAAGAAGGGGGGCCGGGAAACTTTAGATCCGGCCCCTCGGTTTCTTTGATTTTGCATCCCGGTCCTCGCGCATTTTGAATGAGTCTTGCAGATCTTGCGAGCTAGCCCCTGGAGGCTACGGTTAATTGCGTAGAGGTCCTCGGTTCTGAGTTTTTCTTTTTCTATTTATCTTTTTCTCGGTTTGAACTTTGAAAAATCATATAAATTCAAAGAAAAATCCAAAATGGACAAACTCAGTACCTATGAACTCCTTATAAATAGATCTATGCAATGGACATGATGTGGAGATGAGCATTGACCATTTTGCCCCTGTTTTTGTGTATGCATGTTAAATACTCATAAAATGGAAAAGATGGCCTAAATGGTTTCCTAAATTTGTGAGGTCTTGGTGTTGGCTTACATGTGATGTCTTGGCACTGTTTGAAGGATTGTGGGCTGTAGCATGAGTAGTTTCACCTTGTATTCACCATTTCATGCTCATTTTGTGTATTTATGCAAATAGGAAAATGGTGTATATGTAATGTATGTTCAAAATGGCATGCCTACATTTTTCTTGTGCCACTTATAGTATGGGAAGCTCACTGGTGAAATTTGGGAGTGTGCATGTATGGTTTAGTCCTTGTTTTGAAATTGATAAAAGATTACTTGCTAAACTTGATAAATGGGAAAAATGACCTTAGGGTGTATGGAAAATATCAGGGAATTTATAGTGGGTTACTAGCAAGATAAGAAGCCCTGAAAGTATTTTTATGGAAATCCTTGGCACTGTTTGTACATGCATCTAGGGTTGCAAGTAGATTTTATATGGATAAATGGTTGAAGGATTTATTGTGTTGTATCATACAAGTGCATGTTCCTGAGGTGCTCATTACTAGTTAACATTTATATGACTAGTTGTTTTGGTGCATGTTCTACGTGACGAATCCTCTATTGAGTGATGGTTTGTACGATTTCTTAGTGCCATACAATTTCATGCATTGCATTTCGTTGCACTCATGTGCACTCTCATGATATACATATAGATCACGTGAACGAAGAGCAGACGCAGGAGCTGCCGGTGATCGAGGAACCCGACGATCAGGAGCCCGAAGGACAGCCGCAGGAGGAGTACCCGCAGGCCACGTCTGACCTCACCACCGAGGAGGCTAACCCTAGTGAGGAAGGTAGGCAGGCCCTACATTCTCCTAGCAAATTATGATTTATGATTACGCATATGCATTAGGTATTGTTTGGAACCTTATTGCATTAGAACCACTGGCCGTCCTGGCCCTAGCACCTATATTAGGTACGTAGGACGAGTTGCCTAGAAATGCTAGGCTCGAGTAGACACGAGTGAATGGTCACTCGTCGCGTAGGGTGACTTTGAAAAAGAAATGGAACACTGGCAGTTTTGCCATGATAGTCTATGATGTTGATGATTAAGTGGAGACCGGGCGGAGATTAAGCTTTACTTTTCGCGGTGTGTGTTGTTGCAGTGTGAAGGCTCCGCCCGAGTCATTTAAGGCCCATCCGCTGTTCGCCTGCTGGTTGTCATACCATTGCTAAAGTGCTTACCCGGTTAATGGGGCCGGTGAAACCTTACTTGTGCCATCCGGAGAACAGAAACACGTTCCTACCCACTGGTTGAGAGGAAGGTGGCCCGGGGGAGCTTGGTACTCATGACGGGGAGCCCGAGATGTCGGCAGGCTCATCATGGGGGCACAACCCGGGAGTCAGGTGGGAGTGAATCGAACTCGGGATGGGACGGGTGGAGGAGGGGGACTATATGTGGGAAAGCCGTCGTGTGAGTAAGCATATGGGCCCCTGGCATTTTAGTTATTCCCGGGAATTAGAAATCGATTCGAATCGCTGATACTCACCAGGTGTGAGAATGCCAAATATCACTGACGGGCAACGTAGTAATAACTTTAATACCATATGATTATGATTCATGTTTTCGAATATTACATGATTGGTTACTTAATTGATTTTTGGATGCTTCAAGTTTATGTCAATTATCATACTCTAAATGGTTATCTCTTTCTATCATAAGGGGTAGCGGCTGTCAAATCCCGCTACCTTATGTATAATCAACCTTTGATAAAAATCAATGGCTAAGGACCTAGATGATAGTAAGCAAGCTGTGCGTCAGCCGTAAGCCAATGCCATTAAGTCCTCTGAGTAATTAGTACTCAGGGTTTGCCCCCAACATTTGGTTTTCAGGTATGGAGTTCCTCTTTTGTGCCTGCGTGGGTGGAGGAGCTTGTTACCACCAGGAGTGAGCCGAGTCATGATCTGGCAATGGGGTGACATCAGTGGGCATGATGTCACTCTCCTACTGCAAGTCTTTTGTTTATCATGAACTGTGATCTTTAATTTCCGCTGCGAGACACTATTTCGAACTCTATTTTATTATGGACCTATGTTGAACCTATTTTATTCAGAACCTGGTTTGTAACTTAAAGTCTTATTACTATCTATTCAAATGCCTGTGATGATGTAACTGTTGTGGCTCCATCGTGAGTCGGATGTGTGTGATGTCGGTTCATCTGGGATTTGGTGCAAATCGAGAGCCGAGGGCTTCTCGACGGACGACCGGGTTTAGTACGGTCTAAGTACACTGTAAGCTAATGGTGACAGGTGTACTTAGCCCATATTAAATCGGCGGTTCCGCCACAGCTGGTATCAGAGCCGATCATACACAGACAACAGTTATATCATCAAGATTTGGTTTACAAAACTATTTTTGAAAGCCCTTTTCAAGTAATTTGTAAAAGAGAGTATACGATATGCCCGTATTAAGGATGTTAGTGTTATCCAGGTGACATCACTGACATTCTGACCTAGATAGACCTCATATGCATATTCGGCGCTTTGAGAAACAACTTTTCGGCCATAGCTGTCCCCAGTACTGGAGGAATGCTATCGGGTTTTGCGGATTGTTGTGAACTCTGCATTCATGCTGGTAGGCTAGAAATTTTAAGGGGGGTGGTCACCTTTGGTGTGTTTGTGACCATTCTCCTGTTGTGACGCAGCAAGATTCAATTTGCTTGCGTGGGTGCCAGCCCGGTCTAGCAGAGGACCGTACAGATGCGTTGTCCACGCGGCGCAAAATGGCGTGGATGCCACACTATGTGATAATGTATGAGCATGCATTTTTCTGCAGGTACACTGACTCCGCGCGAAATTAAGAACGATTAGAAAACGACTAGTTGCAATAGAGAGTGCCGTGCATATTGTCACCGAATAACCGATAGTATATACTAGACTAGGATGTGTGATGTGAGACGGTACCAACGGATCATGCATCATGTTCATCGCCTGGGTTACATATGGGGTATTTATAATAAGCCTACAAAAGAAATCACGAACTTAAGTCCCTTATCTCCTTCTTTTCAATAGTGCATAAATTATTGTATGAACTCACTCCAAAAAAATTTTAATGCAAAGGCCTTTCTTTTGTGTCCCACAGATGGTTAGGACCAAGCAGACCGCGCGTAAGGCCGTGGGGGGTAGGGGGCGCCCGCTCCCGCCAGTGACCCACACTCCACCCCTGGTAGAGGACGGGCTACTCCACACTCGCTGCCGGGAGGACTGCTCCCTCTCCCGGATCCTGTGCAGGGCCCTGAGGCAGATGGGACGCCGCCCCTGTCCCTTCTACTCCGTGCAGACCATGCACGGGCAGGGAAGCTGCTGGGCCCGGGTGGTCCTTCCGCACCCGAACTCCGCGAACCCACACACCATCGTGGTCTATGGGGCGAACGAGGAGGAAGCCTATCTGAAGGCAGTTACGACTGCTATCACTTTTCTGAGCCCCGAGGAGGATGCGGGCCACTCAGACCTGCGTTATCTCCCCACGCAGGAGATGGACGATGAGTGGGTCCGCCGCCACGACATGCTCAAGGCCCGCAACAACACACGACCCTATGCAGCATGTATGGGGTTTGCCAGTGAGGTGCACAGGATGTATGACCGCGCTGAGGGCAGGAGCCGTTTCTACTTTCACAGGCACGCGGAGGCGCGTGCTCGAGTGGAGGAGTTGGAGGGTCAGGTGGCTCAGCTACAGCAGCGCCTCGTGGTGTACGAGCCGCCTCCAGTGGAGCAGGACCCTCAGGACAGGGAGTCCTCTGAGCCGATGGAGATGGAGGAGGAGGGAGAGGGCTCCGTCCCCACAAGCCGCTCGGCGACTTAGAGAGGAGTGGTGGTGATGAAGGAGGATGAGGCGCTTTTGTGAATCGTTTAGCACGTTGATAGCGATATTTTGTATTACACCGCTCCGTGCATTTATGTGTGGCTGTACTAAAAACCTTGATGAGATGTGAGAGCTCATTTGTGTACGCCATTTGTGTAATGATGGACACCTTGTTATGTGCCCTTTGACGGTTGGTCGCTGAAACCACCATCCCACTATGTAATGATAAGACCTTAAGTAGTTTTCGAAACATTTAAATCTCACTCGAAGTCTATCGTACGTTCTTAAATGGCTGGAGTAGGTTGATGTCTTATTGCATGATTTCATGTATTTACAATGCTGTCCGTGATGCTATGATTTTATCAGCGCGTCACATTGCAATAAGGTATTGTGAGATTAAAACCCGGTTGACCTCCCTCTTGCAGATGGTGAACACTCGCAATGGGCAGCACTCGGGTTCGGAGCCACATGCGAATGGCGCTCCACCCCCACCGGAGTTAGCCACCCTGGTCGTGCAGCAGGCCGAGCTGATCCGCCTGCTCGCCGAGGAACGCCAGGGCCGTGGCCAGCTGCAGCCGCGGGAACCCAGGAACCGAGGCATCTCCTACAAGGACTTCGAGGAGCTGCGACCCCCCGTCTTCACGAAGTGTCCTGAACCTCTGGACGCGGATGATTGGCTCCGCACAATTAGGTCCAAGTTCACACTCCTTCCGGAATTGACAGAGCAGCAGAAGGCGCGGTTTGCCGGGCAGTTGCTGCAAGGACCAGCAGGCGCGTGGCATGCCACGTTCCTCGAAATGCAGCGGGCTGGGCATGAGCCCACCTGGGAGGAGTTTACCCAGGCTTTCCGGGCTCACTATATCCCGGACAGCTTGATGGAGCAGAAGAAGCGGGAATTTCGGGAGCTTAAGCAAGGCAATAAGACTGTGATGCAATATGTGCAGTCTTTCATTCACCTTTCACAGTATGCACCAGAAGACGTGGCAGATGACCCCCGCCGAGCAGCTAGGCTCTTGAACGGCCTTGACCCCACTCTCCAGACACACTTGGGGCGTCGCTACCAGAGCTTCACCGACTTGGTGGACACCGCGCTTGATATGGAGAATCGCCTGCGGGTCGCTAATGAAGATCAGAGGCGCAAGCGCCAAGCCAACACATCTGCTGCTGGGTCCTCCCAGAAGCAAAAGTCAGCCTATAGGCCCTCACAGCCGTATTATCAGGAGCCCCGTTTCACGGTCCGGCCAAATCAGCCGGGCTGGGTTCACCGGGCGCCACAGCAGCAGCAGCCACAGCAGCAGCAGAGGCTCACCGCCGGCACACAAGCTCCGGCCCCCGCGACACGTGTCCTCGCTCTCCCGGGACCTGGAAACCCTTGCTTTAACTGTGGCAAGGTGGGGCACTTCAGTCGGGATTGCAGGGCACCCCGCAAAATTCAAGGCCCGAATCCAGCAGGCGGCACCCAGCAGGGCAAGCAGAAGGGGCCGGCACAGAAGACGGGTCGGGTGCACTACATCCACCTGGAGCAGATTCCCGCCGGTGTGCCGGTGCTCGCTGGTACGTTCATGATCAACGGTCATCCGACCGTCGTGCTATTTGATTCGGGGGCTACGCATACCTTTATTAGCAAAGCATATGCACAGAAGCATGACATAAAAATGCACAAGTTGAGGGAAAACTACCACATCACTGCCCCAGGGTCTCCTATTGATACCAGTCTAGGGGTCAGGCACTTAAAGCTGGAAATAGGAGCCGAGACATTTATCATCAACCCCGTGGTGCTGCCACACCAGGGGATTGATATTATCTTGGGAATGAATTGGATGACTGAAAACAACGCCGTCCTAGATATTGGCAATAGGACAATACAGTTAAGGTCTAGGGTCAGCGGCAAGGTTATATGGGTACACATGCCAGACATGAAACACATGGTGGCCACAGTAAATGCAACTGAACTCGATGAAATCAAAGAGATTCCTGTAGTATGTGACTTCCCGGACGTATTTCCGGAAGAACTGCCGGGTCTGCCTCCGGATAGGGACGTAGAGTTCCGCATTGACCTCGTCCCTGGTACAGCCCCTGTCTCAAAAAGGCCATACAGAATGGCACCGGATGAACTAAAAGAGCTAAAAATTCAACTCCAAGAGCAACTAGATAAGGGTTTCATTCGGCCAAGTTCGTCACCTTGGGGTTGTCCGGCCCTCTTCGTAGAGAAGAAAGATCAGGGAGGTAAAAGGCTCTGTGTGGACTACAGGCCGCTAAATGCAGTCACAGTCAAAAATAAATATCCAATTCCACACATTGACATCCTGTTCGATCAGTTAGCTGGGGCCAAAGTCTTCTCAAAAATTGACTTAAGATCGGGCTATTATCAGATAAAAATCAGAGAAGAAGACATACCAAAAACTGCTTTCTCGACCAGATATGGCTTGTATGAATATTTGGTCATGTCCTTTGGGTTAACCAACGCACCGGCCTTCTTCATGTACATGATGAACTCGGTGTTCATGAACGAGCTCGACAAGTTCGTCGTGGTATTCATTGATGATATATTAATCTACTCCAAAAATGAAAAAGAACACGAAGAACATTTGCGGGTAGTACTCACTCGGCTAAGAGAACACAAGCTCTATGCCAAGTTCAGCAAGTGCGCTTTCTGGTTAAAGGAAGTGGGTTTCCTGGGGCATATTCTGTCAGAAAAGGGAGTAGCGGTTGACCCTAGCAAAGTAAAGGATGTTCTGAACTGGAAGCAGCCGGAAACTGTCACAGAAATTCGGAGTTTTCTTGGTCTAGCGGGCTACTACCGCCGCTTTATCAAGGACTTCTCCAAAATTGCTAAACCAATGACCTCCTTGACTAAGAAAAATGCAAAATTCGTGTGGGGTCCGAAGTGTGAGGATGGGTTCCGGGAATTAAAGAAACTTCTGACAACAGCACCAGTGCTAGCCCAACCGGATGTCACAAAGCCATTTGATGTATATTGTGATGCTTCCGGCCAGGGGCTGGGCTGTGTCCTAATGCAAGAAGGGAGAGTAATCGCTTACGCTTCCCGCCAACTAAGGAAACACGAAGCGAACTACCCAACCCATGATCTTGAGCTAGCCGCAGTTGTACACGCCCTGAAGATATGGAGGCACTATCTGCTGGGCAACACGTGTCATATCTACACTGACCACAAGAGCCTCAAATACATCTTCACACAGCCCGAGTTAAACATGAGGCAAAGACGGTGGTTAGAGTTGATAAAAGACTATGACCTGGAGATTCATTATCACCCCGGAAAGGCGAATGTGGTAGCTGACGCACTAAGCCGTCGGGCTCATTGCAATGTGATTGAAGCTCGGCCCACGGCAAGAGTGATTTGTTGGGAGATGGATGAAATAGAAATGCCAACCGAACAGCTAGTCGAACTCTATAGCCTCATCATTGAACCGACAATAAAAGACCTAGTCTTTGTAGCACAAAAACAAGACCCGGGTATGGCCCACATCCGTGAGGGTATTGATGAAGAGAAGAAGGCTTGCTTCACACTAGATGACCAAGGGGTCCTGTGGTTTAAAAATCGCCTAGTAGTGCCAAAAGATATGGAGTTGCAGAAGAAAATACTCGACGAAGCCCACACCTCCGTGCTTACCATGCATCCAGGCAGTAGTAAGATGTACCAAGACCTGAAACAAAAATTTTGGTGGACTCGCATGAAGCGGGAAATCGCCAAGTATGTGTCAGAATGCGACGTGTGTAAGAGGGTGAAAGCTGACCACTTAAAGCCGGGTGGTATGCTTCAACCCTTGAACATCCCGGCTTGGAAGTGGGAAGATATACACATGGATTTCGTGGTGGGTTTGCCTCGCACTCAGAAGGGTTATGATTCTATATGGGTGATCATTGATCGATTTACCAAGTCCGCACACTTCATACCAGTGAAAACTTGCTACACCGCAGCCACGTATGCCGGGCTGTACATTTCCCGAATAGTATCCCTACACGGTATTCCCGTGACCATCACTTCAGATCGAGGCTCAGTTTTTGTGTCCCGCTTCTGGGAACATCTGCAAACTGCCCTCGGAACAAAACTGATTCGCAGTTCGGCATACCACCCTCAAACCAGTGGCCAAGTCGAAAGAGTAAATCAGATCGTAGAAGACATGCTGAGGGCATGTGCCTTAACTTATTCCACAAAATGGGATGAGTGTTTGCCCTTGGCAGAGTTTGCATACAATAACAGCTACCAGAAGAGCTTGAATATGGCACCTTTCGAGGCCTTATACGGCAGAAGATGTAGAACACCCCTCAACTGGTCTGAACCCGGGGAACGCGTCACCTTTGGCCCTGATTTGGTAACTCAAGCCGAAGAACAAGTAAAATTCATACAAAGTAACCTGAAAAGCGCACAGTCCAGGCAAAAGAGTTACTCGGATAGGAGAAGGAGACCGCTAGTTTTTGAGAAGGGTGATCATGTATACCTTCGAGTGTCGCCCATGAAAGGGGTGCACCGCTTCGGGGTAAAAGGGAAGTTGGCACCACGGTATGTCGGCCCATTCAAAATCACAGAGAGATGCGGGCCAGTTGCGTATCGGTTGGAATTACCACCACATCTTGCTGCAGTGCACGATGTGTTCCACGTTTCACAACTCAAAAAGTGCTTGCGAGTACCTGAAGAGGAGGTTGACACATCACAAATCCAAATCGAACCAGACCTTACCTATGAAGCCCGACCCATCAAAATCCTAGACCAAAAGCAAAGGTCAACACGGCGTAATACTGTCAACTTTTATAAAGTGCAATGGAGTGATCACTCCGAAGAGGAAGCAACGTGGGAAACTGAAGAGTATCTACAAACTAAACACCCGGGTTTTCTCCTATCCACTTCAAACCAGTATGTTTAGCTAACACTCCTTATATACTCGTTACTTAAACTATTCCACCCACATCACATCAAAATCTCGGGACGAGATTTCTTTAAGGGGGGTGGGTTGTGATGCTCCAGCATCTCAAGTGCATTACCATACCTAAATCATGCACTAAACATCATCAAGCATCATGTGTTTGCATATAGTCAAGCTAGGTTTACATGGGAGGAGATGGAATACTCGAAATCTCAATTTTATGCATGTGTTCTGCTATGTTTTGTTCCCAAATCCAAATCTACTGGGATCTAGAGGAAACTCATATTACCAAACTTGTAGATAATGAAGTTTTGAACAACTTTCATAATTGGGGTTTGGCCAAATAATGAAGGCTACATAGGGTTTGGAGTCTTTCTTTGTCAGTGCAGAAAACCAACTCAAATCAGCCTTGTTTAAAAACCCTAAGTTTGCACAAACCTACAGCCACTTTCATGCAACACTCCCATTTAATAAGTTGTAGGTATTGAAATTCTAAGCAAGTTACCCAAAAGGCAGTTTGGGTGGAAAGGCTTAGAAATAGGGTTTTTCCTTTTTCCAAACAATAAAGGTACCCTGTCCCTACCTAGGGCTGATTTCAAAATTTGAATTTAAACCACATTTACACTTGGATTCTGGAGTTGAGCCTTTTGACAAACTTGTAGAGTTCAAAGAGTAGAACATTTCTTCCAATTGGGCTTTTTCCAAATTCGGCCTAGAAATGAGTTAAAATCGCGGAAAACAGAGGCCTAGAAAACACATTTCTCTTTTTCCCAGTTTTGAGTCGCTGACAGGTGGGGCCCGCGATCCGCGCGACGCGCACGGCGCGAAACGACGCGCGCCACGTGGCTCGCCGGCGTACAGGGAGTACGGCGAGCCCCGCGGCGGCCGTCCGGGTGCGTCAAAAGGAGGAGGAGGTCCCGCGCCCCAAATCCTAGCTTCTTCCCCCGCACTTCCGTCCCGTTTTCGCCCCGCGCGCCGCTCAAACTCGGGCCGCCATTGACGCCGGCCGAACTCGGGGTCGAGCCGCACCACCGCCTCCCGGCCTCCCCGAGCCAAACCGACCCCACCACCGCACTCCCCGCTCCGCGCCGCCCTTGCTCCACTAGCTCTAGTCGTCGGACTCCTCTTCCCCGAGGAGATCGAAGTCGCCTCGACGTCGCGCCCGCGCCACCGACGCCGTCGTTCACGTTCGGTGCGCCGCCGTTCCCCGCCGCTCCACGCCTCCTCCGCCGACGAGGATACCCCCACGGTGAAGCCCTAACTCCCGCGCACCTCCGCCACCCCGCGTCGCGGCTCCGGCGAGCCCCAGCTCGCCGGCGCGCGCGCGCCGCGCCGCGCGGCCTCGGCCGACGCGAGGAAGAAGAAGGGGGGCCGGGAAACTTTAGATCCGGCCCCTCGGTTTCTTTGATTTTGCATCCCGGTCCTCGCGCATTTTGAATGAGTCTTGCAGATCTTGCGAGCTAGCCCCTGGAGGCTACGGTTAATTGCGTAGAGGTCCTCGGTTCTGAGTTTTTCTTTTTCTATTTATCTTTTTCTCGGTTTGAACTTTGAAAAATCATATAAATTCAAAGAAAAATCCAAAATGGACAAACTCAGTACCTATGAACTCCTTATAAATAGATCTATGCAATGGACATGATGTGGAGATGAGCATTGACCATTTTGCCCCTGTTTTTGTGTATGCATGTTAAATACTCATAAAATGGAAAAGATGGCCTAAATGGTTTCCTAAATTTGTGAGGTCTTGGTGTTGGCTTACATGTGATGTCTTGGCACTGTTTGAAGGATTGTGGGCTGTAGCATGAGTAGTTTCACCTTGTATTCACCATTTCATGCTCATTTTGTGTATTTATGCAAATAGGAAAATGGTGTATATGTAATGTATGTTCAAAATGGCATGCCTACATTTTTCTTGTGCCACTTATAGTATGGGAAGCTCACTGGTGAAATTTGAGAGTGTGCATGTATGGTTTAGTCCTTGTTTTGAAATTGATAAAAGATTACTTGCTAAACTTGATAAATGGGAAAAATGACCTTAGGGTGTATGGAAAATATCAGGGAATTTATAGTGGGTTACTAGCAAGATAAGAAGCCCTGAAAGTATTTTTATGGAAATCCTTGGCACTGTTTGTACATGCATCTAGGGTTGCAAGTAGATTTTATATGGATAAATGGTTGAAGGATTTATTGTGTTGTATCATACAAGTGCATGTTCCTGAGGTGCTCATTACTAGTTAACATTTATATGACTAGTTGTTTTGGTGCATGTTCTACGTGACGAATCCTCTATTGAGTGATGGTTTGTACGATTTCTTAGTGCCATACAATTTCATGCATTGCATTTCGTTGCACTCATGTGCACTCTCATGATATACATATAGATCACGTGAACGAAGAGCAGACGCAGGAGCTGCCGGTGATCGAGGAACCCGACGATCAGGAGCCCGAAGGACAGCCGCAGGAGGAGTACCCGCAGGCCACGTCTGACCTCACCACCGAGGAGGCTAACCCTAGTGAGGAAGGTAGGCAGGCCCTACATTCTCCTAGCAAATTATGATTTATGATTACGCATATGCATTAGGTATTGTTTGGAACCTTATTGCATTAGAACCACTGGCCGTCCTGGCCCTAGCACCTATATTAGGTACGTAGGACGAGTTGCCTAGAAATGCTAGGCTCGAGTAGACACGAGTGAATGGTCACTCGTCGCGTAGGGTGACTTTGAAAAAGAAATGGAACACTGGCAGTTTTGCCATGATAGTCTATGATGTTGATGATTAAGTGGAGACCGGGCGGAGATTAAGCTTTACTTTTCGCGGTGTGTGTTGTTGCGGTGTGAAGGCTCCGCCCGAGTCGTTTAAGGCCCGTCCACTGTTGGCCTGCTGGTTGGCATACCATTGCTAAAGTGCTTACCCGGTTAATGGGGCCGGTGAAACCTTACTTGTGCCATCCGGAGAACAGAAACACGTTCCTACCCACTGGTTGAGAGGAAGGTGGCCCGGGGGAGCTTGGTACTCATGACGGGGAGCCCGAGATGTCGGCAGGCTCGTCATGGGGGCACAACCCGGGAGTCAGGTGGGAGTGAATCGAACTCGGGATGGGACGGGTGGAGGAGGGGGACTATATGTGGGAAAGCCGTCGTGTGAGTAAGCATATGGGCCCCTGGCATTTTAGTTATTCCCGGGAATTAGAAATCGATTCGAATCGCTGATACTCACCAGGTGTGAGAATGCCAAATATCACTGAAGGGCAACGTAGTAATAACTTTAATACCATATGATTATGATTCATGTTTTCGAATATTACACGATTGGTTACTTAATTGATTTTTGGATGCTTCAAGTTTATGTCAATTATCATACTCTAAATGGTTATCTCTTTCTATCATAAGGGGTAGCGGCTGTCAAATCCCGCTACCTTATGTATAATCAACCTTTGATAAAAATCAATGGCTAAGGACCTAGATGATAGTAAGCAAGCTGTGCGTCAGCCGTAAGCCAATGCCATTAAGTCCTCTGAGTAATTAGTACTCAGGGTTTGCCCCCAACATTTGGTTTTCAGGTATGGAGTTCCTCTTTTGTGCCTGCGTGGGTGGAGGAGCTTGTTACCACCAGGAGTGAGCCGAGTCATGATCTGGCAATGGGGTGACATCAGTGGGCATGATGTCACTCTCCTACTGCAAGTCTTTTGTTTATCATGAACTGTGATCTTTAATTTCCGCTGCGAGACACTATTTCGAACTCTATTTTATTATGGACCTATGTTGAACCTATTTTATTCAGAACCTGGTTTGTAACTTAACGTCTTATTACTATCTATTCAAATGCCTGTGATGATGTAACTGTTGTGGCTCCATCGTGAGTCGGATGTGTGTGATGTCGGTTCATCTGGGATTTGGTGCAAATCGAGAGCCGAGGGCTTCTCGACGGACGACCGGGTTTAGTACGGTCTAAGTACACTGTAAGCTAATGGTGACAGGTGTACTTAGCCCGTATTAAATCGACGGTTCCACCACAGTAGAAACCAATGAATATAATGCTTTTCCATATATTTAGGCCGATGGGAGAAACTTAATTCAATACAGGTTTTGATTCATCCACTGTTATTAACATATCAATTGTTGTGGGACTCGGAATCGAGGGTTGTCGGACTTGTTGGTATGACGAATGTGAAAACCACACCATAGGACTGAAACCTCAGAAATATGTATCACCAAAGTTGTTTTGGCCCAACACCATGCATGTACGCCGATGGGAGAAACTTAATTCAATACAGGTTTTGATCCATCCACTGTTGTTAACATATATCAGTTGTTGTGGGACTCGGAATCGAGGGTTGTAGGACTTGTTGGTATGATGAATGAGGAAACCAAACCATAGGAACGAAACCTCAAAAATATGCATCACCAAAGTTTTTTTGGCTCAACTTATATGCCCTCCTCTTCTGCCACTTGAGCCCACACTTCGGCATCAGGACGAGATACAAAACCAGCGCATAATGACTCAGTTTGCCTAGACTGAAGAGGGCGAAAATTAAACTTTTTCCTAATCCCAAAACTTGCACACGCTAGTAAGTAGGAACCAATGAATATATTGCTTTTCCATATATGTATGCCGATCGGAGAAACTTAATTCAATACAGGCTTTGATCCATCCACTGTTGTTAACATATCAATTGTTGTGGGACTCGAAATCGAGGGTTGTTGGACTTGTTGGTATGATGAATGACAAAACCACACCAAAGGACAGAAACCTCAAAAACATGCATCACCAAAGTTGTTTTGGCCTAACTTACATGCCCAACTCTTCTGCCACTGGAGCCCACGCATCAGCATCAATCCGAGATACAAAACCAGTGCAGCATGACTCAATTTGCCTAGACTGACTTGGGCGAAAATTAAACTTTTTCCGAATCCAAAAACTTGTACACGTTAGTAAGTAGGAACCAATGAATATAATGCTTTTCCATATATGTAGGCCGATGGGAGAAACTTAATTCAATACAGGTTTTGATCCGTCCACTGTAGTTAACATATCAATTGTTGTGGGCCTCAAAATCGAGGTTTGTTGGACTTGTTGGTAAGATGAATGAGGAAACCACACCATAGGAACGAAACCTCAAAAATATGCATCACCAAAGTTGTTTTGGCCCAACTTACATGCCCTCCTCTTCTGCTAGTTGAGCCCACGCTTTGGCATCAGGCCGAGATATGAAACCAGCGCAGCATAACTCAGTTTGCCTAGACTGAAGAGGGCAAAAATTAAACTTTTTCCTAATCCGAAAACTGTACACGCTAGTAAGTAAAAACAAATGAATATAATGCTTTTCCATATATATAGGCCGATGGGAGAAACTTAATTCAATACCAGTTTCGATCCATCCACTGTTGTTAACATATCAATTGTTGTGGGACTTAGAATCGAGGGTTGTTGGACTTGTTGGTATGATGAATGAGGAAACCACACCATAGGAATGAAACCTCAAAAATATGCATCACCAAAGTTGTTTTGGCCCAACTTACATGCCCTCCTCTTCTGCCACTTGAGCCCATGCTTCGGCATCAGGATGAGATACAAAACCAGCGCAGCTTGACTCAGTTTGCCTGGACTGAAGAGGGAGAAAATTAAACTTTTTCCTAATCCGAAAACTTGTACACGCTAGTAAGTAAAAAAGCAATGAATACTTTTCCATATATGTACGCCGATGGGAGAAACTTAATTCAATACAGGTTTTGTTCCATCCACTGTTGTTAACATATCATTTGTTGTGGGACTCGGAATCGAGGGTTGTTGGACTTGTTGGGAAGATAAATGAGGAAAGCACACCATAGGAATGAATCCTCAAAAATATGCAACACCAAATTTGTTTTGGCCCAATTTACATGCCCTCCTCTTCTGCCACTTCAGCCCACGCTTTGGCATCAGTCCGAGATACAAAACCAATGCAGCATGACTCAGTTTGCCTAGACTGAAGAGGGCAAAAATTAAACTTTTTCCTAATCTAAAAATTTGTACACGCGAGTAAGTAGGAACCAATGAATATAATGCTTTTCCACATATGTTGGCCGAGGGGAGAAACAAAATTCAATACCAGCGCAGGATGACTCAGTTTGCCTAGACTGAAGAGGGCGAAAATTAAACTTTTTCCTAATCTAAAAACTTGTACACGCCAGTAAGTAGGAACCAATGAATATAATGCTTTTCCATTTATGTAGGCCGATGGGAGAAACTTAATTCAATACAAGTTTTGATCCATCCGCTGTTGTCAACATATCATTTGTTGTGGGACTCGGAATCGAGGGATGTTGGACTTGTTGGTATGATGAATGATGAAACCACACCATAGGAATGAAACCTCAAAAATATGCATCACCAAAGTTGTTTTGGCCCAACTTACATGCCCACCTCTTCTGCCACTTGAGCCCACGCTTCGGCATCAGTCTGAGATACAAAACCAACGTAGCAAGACTTAGTTTGCCCAGACTAAAGAGGGCGAAAATTAAGCTTTTCCTAATCTAAAAATTTGTACACGCTAGTAAGTAGGAACCAATGAATATAATGCTTCTCCATATATGTTGGCCGTTGGGAGAAACAAAATTCAATACCAATTTAAAACATCCACTTCGGTTAACATATCAATTATTGTGGGACTCGGAATCGAGGGTTGTTGGACATGTTGGTATGATGAATTAGGAAACCAGACCATAGGAACGAAACCTCAAAAATATGCATCACCGAAGTTGTTTTGGTCCAACTTACATGCCTTCCTCTTCTGCCACTTGAGCCCAAGCTTTGGCGTCAGGCTGAGATACAGAACCAGCGCAGCATGACTCAGATTGCCTAGACTGAAGAGGGCGAAAATTAAACTTTTTCCTAATCCGAAAACTGTACACGCTAGTAAGTAAGAACCAATGAATATAATGCTTTTCCATATGTAGGCCGATGGGAGAAACTTAATTCAATACCAGTTTTGATCCACCCACTGTTGTTAACATATCAATTGTTGTGGGACTCAGAATCGGGGGTTGTTGGACTTGTTGGTATGATGAATGAGGAAACCACACCATAGGAACGAAACCTCAAAAATATGCATCGCCAAAGTAGTTTTGGCCCACCTTACATGCCCTCCTCTTTTGCCACTCGATCCCACGCTTCGGCATTAGTCCGAGATACAAAACCAGCGCAGCATGACTCTGTTTGCCTAGACTAAATAGGGCGAAAATTAAACTTTTTCCTAATCCGAAAACTTGTACACGCTTGTAGGAACCAATGGCCGTGGGAGAAACTTAATTCAATACTGGTTTTGACCCATCCACTATTGTTAACATATCAATTGTTGTGGGACTCGGAATCGACGGTTGTTGGACTTGTTGGGAAGATGAATGAGGAAACCACACCATAGGAACGAAACCTCAAAAATATGCATCACCGAAGTTGTTTTGGTCCAACTTACATGCCTTCCTCTTCTGCCACTTGAGCCCAAGCTTTGGCGTCAGGCTGAGATACAAAACCAGCGCAGCATGACTCAGATTGCCTAGACTGAAGAGGGCGAAAATTAAACTTTTTCCTAATCCGAAAACTGTACACGCTAGTAAGTAAGAACCAATGAATATAATGCTTTTCCATATGTAGGCCGATGGGAGAAACTTAATTCAATACCAGTTTTGATCCACCCACTGTTGTTAACATATCAATTGTTGTGGGACTCAGAATCGGGGGTTGTTGGACTTGTTGGTATGATGAATGAGGAAACCACACCATAGGAACGAAACCTCAAAAATATGCATCGCCAAAGTAGTTTTGGCCCACCTTACATGCCCTCCTCTTTTGCCACTCGATCCCACGCTTCGGCATTAGTCCGAGATACAAAACCAGCGCAGCATGACTCTGTTTGCCTAGACTAAATAGGGCGAAAATTAAACTTTTTCCTAATCCGAAAACTTGTACACGCTTGTAGGAACCAATGGCCGTGGGAGAAACTTAATTCAATACTGGTTTTGACCCATCCACTATTGTTAACATATCAATTGTTGTGGGACTCGGAATCGACGGTTGTTGGACTTGTTGGGAAGATGAATGAGGAAACCACACCATAGGAACGAAACCTCAAAAATATGCATCACCGAAGTTGTTTTGGTCCAACTTACATGCCTTCCTCTTCTGCCACTTGAGCCCAAGCTTTGGC
The DNA here is from genome assembly GCA_022530915.1 of Paspalum notatum. NCBI lineage: Eukaryota > Viridiplantae > Streptophyta > Magnoliopsida > Poales > Poaceae > Paspalum > Paspalum notatum. Next base: position 8,514,012 of record CM039683.1, read on the forward strand.
GTCAGGCTGAGATACAAAACCAGCGCAGCATGACTCAGATTGCCTAGACTGAAGAGGGCGAAAATTAAACTTTTTCCTAATCCGAAAACTGTACACGCTAGTAAGTAAGAACCAATGAATATAATGTTTTTCCATATGTAGGCCGATGGGAGAAACTTAATTCAATACCAGTTTTGATCCACCCACTGTTGTTAACATATCAATTGTTGTGGGACTCAGAATCGGGGGTTGTTGGACTTGTTGGTATGATGAATGAGGAAACCACACCATAGGAACGAAACCTCAAAAATATGCATCGCCAAAGTAGTTTTGGCCCACCTTACATGCCCTCCTCTTTTGCCACTCGATCCCACGCTTCGGCATTAGTCCGAGATACAAAACCAGCGCAACATGACTCTGTTTGCCTAGACTAAAGAGGGCGAAAATTAAACTTTTTCCTAATCCGAAAACTTGTACACGCCTGTAGGAACCAATGGCCGTGGGAGAAACTTAATTCAATACTGGTTTTGACCCATCCACTATTGTTAACATATCAATTGTTGTGGGACTCGGAATCGACGGTTGTTGGACTTGTTGGGAAGATGAATGAGGAAACCACACCATAGGAACGAAACCTCAAAAATATGCATCCCCAAAGTAGTTTTGGCCCAACTCACATGCCCTCCTCTTCTGCCACTTGAGCCCATGCTTCGGCATCAGGATGAGATACAAAACCAGCGCAGCATGACTCAGTTTGCCTGGACTGAAGAGGGAGAAAATTAAATTTTTTCCTAATCCGAAAACTGTACACGCTAGTAAGTAAGAACCAATGAATATAATGCTTTTCCATATATGTAGGCCGATGGGAGAAACTTAATTCTATACCAGTTTTGATCCACCCACTGTTGTTAACATATCAATTGTTGTGGAACTCAGAATCGGGGGTTGTTGGACTTGTTGGTATGATGAATGAGGAAACCACACCATAGGAACGAAACCTCAAAAATATGCATCGCCAAAGTAGTTTTGGCCCACCTTACATGCCCTCCTCTTTTGCCACTCGATCCCACGCTTCGGCATTAGTCCGAGATACAAAACCAGCGCAGCATGACTCTGTTTGCCTGGACTAAATTGGGCGAAAATTAAACTTTTTCCTAATCCGAAAACTTGTACACGCCTGTAGGAACCAATGGCCGTGGGAGAAACTTAATTCAATACTGGTTTTGACCCATCCACTATTGTTAACATATCAATTGTTGTGGGACTCGGAATCGACGGTTGTTGGACTTGTTGGGAAGATGAATGAGGAAACCACACCATAGGAACGAAACCTCAAAAATATGCATCACCGAAGTTGTTTTGGTCCAACTTACATGCCTTCCTCTTCTGCCACTTGAGCCCAAGCTTTGGCGTCAGGCTGAGATACAAAACCAGCGCAGCATGACTCAGATTGCCTAGACTGAAGAGGGCGAAAATTAAACTTTTTCCTAATCCGAAAACTGTACACGCTAGTAAGTAAGAACCAATGAATATAATGCTTTTCCATATGTAGGCCGATGGGAGAAACTTAATTCAATACCAGTTTTGATCCACCCACTGTTGTTAACATATCAATTGTTGTGGGACTCAGAATCGGGGGTTGTTGGACTTGTTGGTATGATGAATGAGGAAACCACACCATATGAACGAAACCTCAAAAATATGCATCGCCAAAGTAGTTTTGGCCTACCTTACATGCCCTCCTCTTTTGCCACTCGATCCCACGCTTCGGCATTAGTCCGAGATACAAAACCAGCGCAGCATGACTCTGTTTGCCTAGACTAAAGAGGGCGAAAATTAAACTTTTTCCTAATCCGAAAACTTGTACACGCCTGTAGGAACCAATGGCCGTGGGAGAAACTTAATTCAATACTGGTTTTGACCCATCCACTATTGTTAACATATCAATTGTTGTGGGACTCGGAATCGACGGTTGTTGGACGTGTTGGGAAGATGAATGAGGAAACCACACCATAGGAACGAAACCTCAAAAATATGCATCCCCAAAGTAGTTTTGGCCCAACTCACATGCCCTCCTCTTCTGCCACTTGAGCCCATGCTTCGGCATCAGGATGAGATACAAAACCAGCGTAGCATGACTCAGTTTGCCTGGACTGAAGAGGGAGAAAATTAAATTTTTTCCTAATCCGAAAACTGTACACGCTAGTAAGTAAGAACCAATGAATATAATGCTTTTCCATATATGTAGGCCGATGGGAGAAACTTAATTCTATACCAGTTTTGATCCACCCACTGTTGTTAACATATCAATTGTTGTGGGACTCAGAATCGGGGGTTGTTGGACTTGTTGGTATGATGAATGAGGAAACCACACCATAGGAACGAAACCTCAAAAATATGCATCGCCAAAGTAGTTTTGGCCCACCTTACATGCCCTCCTCTTTTGCCACTCGATCCCACGCTTCGGCATTAGTCCGAGATACAAATCCAGCGCAGCATGACTCTGTTTGCCTAGACTAAAGAGGGCGAAAATTAAACTTTTTCCTAATCCGAAAACTTGTACACGCCTGTAGGAACCAATGGCCGTGGGAGAAACTTAATTCAATACTGGTTTTGACCCATCCACTATTGTTAACATATCAATTGTTGTGGGACTCAGAATCGAGGGTTGTTGGACTTGTTGGGAAGATGAATGAGGAAACCACACCATAGGAACGAAACCTCAAAAATATGCATCCCCAAAGTAGTTTTGGCCCAACTCACATGCCCTCCTCTTCTGCCACTTGAGCCCATGCTTCGGCATCAGGATGAGATACAAAACCAGTGCAGCATGACTCAGTTTGCCTGGACTGAAGAGGGAGAAAATTAAACTGTTTCCTAATCCGAAAACTTATACACGCTAGTAAGTAAAAAGCAATGAATACTTTTCCATATATGTACGCCGATCGGAGAAACTTAATTCAATACCAGTTTTGATCCATACACTGTTGTTAACACATCAATTGTTGTGGTACTCGGAATCGAGGGTTGTTGGACTTGTTGGTATGATAAATGAGGAAACCACACCATAGGAACGAAACCTCAAAAATATGCATCTCCAAAGTAGTTTTGGCCCAAATTACATCCCTCTTCTTCTGCCACTTGAGCCCATGCTTCGGCATCAGGATGAGATACAAAACCAGCGTAGCTTGACTCAGTTTGCCTGTACTGAAGACGGAGAAAATTAAACTTTTTCCTAATCCGAAAACTTGTTCACGCTAGTAAGTAAAAAGCAATGAATGCTTTTCCATATATGTAGGCCGATGGGAGAAACTTAATTCAATACAGGTTTTGATCCATCCGCTGTTGTCAACATATCATTTGTTGTGGGACTCGGAATCGAGGGATGTTGGACTTGTTGTTATGATGAATGATGAAACCACACCATAGGAATGAAACCTCAAAAATATGCATCACCAAAGTTGTTTTGGCCCAACTTACATGCCCTCCTCTTCTGCCACTTGAGCCCACACTTCGGCATCAGTCCGAGATACAAAACCAATGTAGCATGACTTAGTTTGCCCAGACTAAAGAGGGCGAAAATTAAACTTTTCCTAATCTAAAAATTTGTACACGCTAGTAAGTAGGAACCAATGAATATAATGCTTTTCCATATATGTTGGCCGATGGGAGAAACAAAATTCAATACCAATTTAAACCATCCACTTTGGTTAACATATCAATTATTGTGGGACTCGGAATCGAGGGTTGTTGGACATGTTGGTATGATGAATTAGGAAACCATACCATAGGAGCGAAACCTCAAAAATATGCATCACCAAAGTTGTTTCGGCCCAACTTACATGCCTTCCTCTTCTGCCACTTGAGCCCAAGCTTTGGCATCAGGCTGAAATACAAAACCAGCGTAGCATGACTCAGATTGCCTAGACTGAAGAGGGCGAAAATTAAACTTTTTCCTAATCCGAAAACTGTACAGGCTAGTAAGTAAGAACCAATGAATATAATGCTTTTCCATATGTAGGCCGATGGGAGAAACTTAATTCAATACCAGTTTTGATCCACCCACTGTTGTTAACATATCAATTGTTGTGGGACTCAGAATCGGGGGTTGTTGGACTTGTTGGTATGATGAATGAGGAAACCACACCATAGGAACGAAACCTCAAAAATATGCATCGCCAAAGTAGTTTTGGCCCACCTTACATGCCCCTCTCTTTTGCCACTCGATCCCACGCTTCGGCATTAGTCCGAGATACAAATCCAACGAAGCATGACTCAGTTTGCCTAGACTGAAGAGGGCGAAAATTAAACTTTTTCCTAATCCAAAAACTTGTACACGCTAGTAAGTACGAACCAATGAATATAATGCTTTTTCATATATGTAGGCCGATGGGAGAAGCTTAATTCAATACCAATTTTGATCCATCCACTGTTGTTAACATATCAATTGTTGTGGGGCTCGAAATCGAGGGTTGTTGGACTTGTTGGTATGATGAATGAGGAAACCACACCATAGGAACGAAACCTCAAAAATATGTATCACAAAGTTGTTTTGGCCCAACTTACATGCCCTCCTCTTCTGCCAGTTGAGCCCACACTTCAGCATCAGTCCGGGATACAAAACCAGCGCAGCATGACTCAGTTCGCCTAGACTGAAGAGGGCGAAAATTAAACTTTTCCTAATCCGAAAACTTGTACACGCTAGTAAGTACGAACCAATGAATATAATGCTTTTCCATATATGTAGGCCGATGGGACAAACTTAATTCAATAGCAGTTTTGATCCATCCACTGTTGTTAACATATCAATTGTTGTGGGACTCGGAATCGAGGTCTGTTGGACTTATTGGTAAGATGAATGAGGAAACCACACCATAGGAACGAAACCTCAAAAATATGCATCACCAAAGTTGTTTTGGCTCAACTTACATGCCCTCCTCTTCTGCCACTTGAGCCCACGCTTTGGCATCGGGCCGAGATACAAAACCAGCGCATAATGACTCAGTTTGCCCAGACTGAAGAGGGCGAAAATTAACCTTTTTCCTAATTCAAAAACTTGTACACGCTAGTAAGTAGGAACCAATTAATATAATGCTTTTCCATATATGTAGGCCAATGGTAGAAACTTAATTCAATATAGGTTTTGGTCCATCCACTATTGTTAACATATCATTTGATGTGGGACTCGAAATCGAGGGTTGTTGGACTTGTTGGGAACATGAATAACGAGACAACACCATAGGAACGAAACTTGAAAAATATGCATCACCAAAGTTGTTTTGGCCCAACTTACATGCCCTCCTCTTCTGCCACTTGAGCCCACGCATCGGCGTCAGGCCGAGATACAGAACCAGCGCAGCATGACTCAATTTGCCTAGACTGAAGAGGGCAAAAATTAAACTTTTTCCTAATCCGAAAACTTGTACACGCTAGTAAGTAGGAACCAATGAATATAATGCTTTTCCATATATGTAGGCCGATGGGAGAAACTTAATTCAATACAAGTTTTGATGCATCCACTGTTGTTAACATATCAGTTGTTGTGGGACTCGGAATCGAGGGTTGTTGGACTTGTTGGGAAGATGAATGAGGAAACCACACCATAGGAATGAAACTTCAAAAATATGCGTCACCAAAGATGTTTTGGCCCAACTTATATGCCCTCCCCTTCTGCCACTTGAGCCCATGCTTTGGAATCAGTTCAAGATACAAAACCCAAAAGCAACGCAGCATGACTCAGTTTGCCTAGACTGAAGAGGGCGAAAATTAAACTTTTTCCTAATCCAAAAACTTGTACACGCTAGTAAGTGGGAACCAATGAATATATTGCTTTTCCATATATGTATGCCGATGGTAGAAACTTAATTCAATACAGGTTTTGATCCATCCACTATTGTTAACATATCAATTGTTGTGGGACTCGGAATCGAGGTTTGTTGGACTTGTTGGTGAGATGAATGAGGAAACCACGCCATAGGAACGAAACCTCAAAAATATGCATCACCGAAGTTGTTTTGGCTCAACTTACTTGCCCTCCTCTTCTGCCACTTGAGCCCACGCTTCGTCATTGGGCCGAGATACAAAACTAGCGCATAATGACTCAGTTTGCCTAGACTGAAGAGGGCGAAAATTAACCTTTTTACTAATTCAAAAACTTGTACACACTAGTAAGTAGGAACCAATTAATATAATGCTTTTCCATATATGTAGGCCAATGGGAGAAACTTAATGTGATGCTCCGGCATCTCAAGTGCATAATCATTCATCGTACATGCAACATTCATCATAATGCATCATACAATGACATGCATTTGAGCCCTAATTCAATCTTGGTTGAAATGCCACTTATCGAAACCTGCTTTCTGCTGATATGTCTTTGTGATTGTGCCTATAACTTTGATTCTATTTGGATATGGGTGAAACTCATATTGACAAACCTGTAGACAATTTAATGATTAACAACTTTGGTAATTTGTGCTTTGACATGCATGAAGGTTTGCATAGAGTTTTGGGGCTTTTTCTGTCGGCATGTGAATTCTGTCCAAACATGACCTGTTTAGTAATTTTAAATTTCGTTGATCTTAAAACCAAAATCTTGCAATGCTTGTATTGAGAAAGTTGTAGATTACGAAATTGTGAACAACATTGGTATAAAACTCCTTCTGTGAAAGTGCCTAGAAAATAGACTTTTAGAATTTCTAAACTGGAGGGTTCTATTGGTCAAACCTTGGTCAGCAGCTTAAATTCAAATTTGCACCAGATTTTTGAACACAACACGGTATACAAGTTTATAAGAGAAATGTAGAGGAACAAATTTAGAACACTTCCTCCAATTGGAGTATTTTAAGATTCGGCCTCTAACCAATTCAGAAACGTGATCTTCAAACAAGTGTATCTGTAGTCAAACTCCATTTTTCCATTTTCGGGATTTTCCCTCTCTTTTCCTCTCACTGACCGGCGGGCCCCACCGAGCAGTCCATTGGATTCCCGCCCGCGTCGGACAAACATCCGGTCCAGTGGGTCCCACCATTTCTGCGTCTCCACGCACTCGGTCTATAGACCCTCCCTCTCTCTTCCCACCCCGGTCCCACATGTCAGTGACACCCGGTCCATGGACCGAGTCCAAATCGCGCCCCACCGTTCCCTTTCCCTCTTCCCCGCGCCCACGCGGCGGGCGTGCTCTGCGCACCCCACCCATGGCCGCCAGCGCACTGGCTGCGCCGCACCCTCGCCTAAAGGGTGAAGACCCCGCGCCCCTCATGAACCTGGACGCACCCCCGGCTCCCTTCGCACTCGCCGCTCCATTGCTCGCTCTCTCGCGCGCCTCTGCCTCCTTTCCCCAAGCGCGGAGCGCCGACCCGCCATTGCCGCTAGCTCGGAGTCCGAGCTGCGCCGGCCGCTCCGCTGCTCCTCGAGCCTCCCGACCGCCGCCATTACAACCGCCTCCCCCTCCCGCGCCCAACGCGCTAGGCCTAGTCGTCTCCCTCCGCCTCCCCCTCCCAAGCGCAGAGTGCCCGCCGCCATCACCGCTGCGGCGAGCTCACGGCACCCGCTGCCTCGAGCCGCCTCCCACCCCGCCGACGCGTGCCTCGCACGGCCCGCGCCTCCCTCCATCTTCCACGCACGGTCTCGCCACTCGCCCTCGCCTCTATCACCCTTCCCCGCGAGCGCACCCCACGGCCGCCATTGCCATCGGCCCCTCTCCGTGGACAACCCTCCTCCGGCCCTCCCCTCGCCTCCACGATACCGCCATCGGGACCGTCACGCCGCCGCACAACTCCCAAGCCTAGCGGCGACCCCTACCGTGCCATACCCCGCCAGAATCGAGCCGCGTCGCCGCGCCCCGCCGCGCCGTCGCCTTCTCAGTTCGCCACCGCCGCTCGCCTCTATCCTTCACCGCCGGCGACGACGTCTAGCCCACGGTGTCCACCGTAGCGCCGGCCACCTCCTCGACCCGACTCGGCTCCAAGTTTCCCCCTGCACGCTCCGGCGCGAGCGCGCGAACGCCGGCCGCCGCGCGAGGATTTTCCCCAGCCGAAGGTAGAAGAAGAACGCGTGTTTTGCAGAAAACCCCCTTCGCGTATTACTTATTGCATCACTGTTTACTGTGTCTTGAATAATTAGTGAAAACACCTCTAGATCTATTAGAGTTTTGTACTTTAACCCGAGCCCTGGTATTTTGCAGATCTAACCTCGGGTTTTCAGAGATTCTCATGCACTGTGCACTGAGTCAGGATAATCTTCGGATCTAGCCCCTGAGGTATACGGTTAATTACGTTCAAGCCCTCGGTCTATGAGTTTTTCCATTTAAATTCATTTATATTGAGCTGTGAACTTTGAAAAATCATAACAATTCAAAGAGAAATCCAAAATGGACAAACTCAGTGGCTATGGACTCCTCTTGAGTAGATCTACATGATAGGTAAGATGTGGATGTGTGAAAAGTCTGTTTTGCCCCTGGTTTAGTGCATGCATGGCGTAGGTAAATAAATGGTAAAAATAGACCAAATAGACTCCAAAAATTATGAAACTTGGACAGTAGCTTTGTTATGGCATCTACGTACTGTGTGATTTTTGGTAGCCCTAGCATTGACTGTTTAATTACTGTTTTGCCCTATGCATGTAGTTTGTGTATTTATTTGACATGGAAAATGAAGGCTACATGAAGTGTGCTCAAATGTGACCTCTGGTATTTTTCATGTGCTTTATATAGTATGGATAGCTTGCGGGTAAAGTTGATGCCTTGCATGTTGAGTTTAAATGGTGATTTGAAAATGACAAAATGACACCTAGTTAACTAAATAAAATGAGAAAGTGGTTCTAGGATGCATAGTTAATTCTATGAAAAATCTGGTGTGCTACTAGTGATAGAGTCCAGAAAGTATTTTTGGAAGGTTCATTAACACTGTTTATATGTGCATCTTAATATGCATAAGATAAATATATGGAAAATAGGTGTCATATTAAACTATAGATTTTGTGCTTGCTGATTTTTGTATATGATTTTCATGCCATGAAATGCTTGCTGTAGAAATTTCAAGTTCAGAAACCATTCCGATAAATTATGAAATATCTGAGAAGCTATAGGGCTGGTAACTTGCTGGAATTTTAATAAATTAATTATAACTTGATTGTAGCTGAAATTTTTGGCACAAGCACTATGAAGTATGTGTCTACATGTGGTAAAAATTTGAGAGCAATTTGAGTTGTCTAACTACATGAACTCACGAGTGCATTATATTCATAAATGCGCTTTCAAGTGACAACTTCATTTCATTTGATAGGGACTGTGTACACATATAAGACACTAACTTCTGATAACTTCAAAGATAAAATATGGTGATGGTTTGTACGATTTCTTAGTGATGGGCTGTATGATTTCTTAGCAAAGTCGTTAAGTTTTCTCATTACGGGAGGTATTTAACTAAGAGTACCCGAACCCATTCTTCATAAACTGCTTGATCATGCATCATATACCATTGACACCTCCTACATACATTTGCAACTCGTTGTACTCTTGTTTGCACTATGTCATGCATATAACACTGTATCATATACATGCATTTGCGTTCTCTTGCACTCACTAGCATTTTATCATGCATATAGACCCGCGTGCAAGAAGCTATCAACTCAGGAAAAACCAGTGATCAAGTAACCGGACGACAGGCTATATCCGAAGCAAGAAGACGAAGGGTCGCTGATTAAATCCTTCCCTGCTTCAAGGGGTTGCCTGGGGCAAAGCCTCACGACCCGGCAAACTAACATAGTTTAGTTTGTTGGTTTTCTTAAGAACAATTAAAGGTAGGTAGGACCATGATTTCTCCCAGCTAATACAAATCTTGTTGATGTTTACGCATATGCATTAGGAGTTGATTGAAACCAACTGCATTAGACTTCCTGGCCGCCCTGGCCCTAGCACCTATACGTAAAGTTTGTAAGACGAGTGCCTAGATTTCTAGGTGCGAGTAGACACGAGTGATTGTACTCGTCTCGTAGGTACGACTTTACAAGGTGACAGAAATCTCACTTATGGAAGTTATTATACTTGCTTATGTTTTAAATGGAGACCGGGCGGAGATTTTATGAGTTATTTATTGTTTATGGTATCGTGCACTGGACTCCGCCCGAGTCGCATAAGGCCTGTCCGCTGTTCGTCTGCTGATTGGCATAACATTGCTAGAGTGCTTATCCAGGACATGGGCCTGGTGAAAGTCTTACTTGTGCCATTCGAAGAACAGAGACAGACTTCTACTGTGACACCTTGGGGAGCTTGTAGTCGAGGGAGGGCTGACCCGACGTTACCATGGTATCGCTCCTAAGGCGGCACAACCTGGGAACAACAGAAGGATTGAATCGAACTTGGGATGGAACAAGTGGAGATGGGGAATATACGTGTGGAACGCGATGGCTAGTAAGCATATACGCCTGGCATTTCTAGTTATTCCAAGGAATATAAAAATCGATTCGAAATGCTGATGCTCACCAGGTGTGAGAATGCCAAATATCACTGTCGGGCAACACAGTAATAACTGTAACATGTTGTTTATTAAGTCACGTTTTTGTATATAACCATGATTGGATGTGTGTGTTTCGTCCCTCTATTCATGGTGTTTCCCATCCATTCCTAGGAGGTCGATGGACTTGGGAGATGCTTTGAGGTCGAGGGAGGGCTGACCCGACGTACTGTGGTATCGCTCCTGAGACGGCTACTCCGAAGGGGTTGGATGGAAGCACTATGAATCTTGGGACGGGACATGTGTTCATGTTTACTTTTCTGCAAGTATTTACTTTATGATATAAATGATCTTCATGATTAATGGATAGCAGCTGTCGAATCCTGCTATCTTATGTCTACATGACTTTATTTAAGAATCAATAGCTAAGGATCCACATGATTAGTAAGCATGCTTTGCGTCAGCCGTAAGCCCCGTCCATTAAGTCCTACTGAGTAATTAGTACTCAGGATTTGCCCCCACTTTTGGATTACAGGTACTGGCGACATCTGGATAGCTGTGTTGAAGGTGGTAGTACCGGTGGGCTCGGTGCTACTCGCCTTGTTCATCTCTTCGTGAAGGCTACTTAAGTATATTGTTTCCGCTGCGAGATATTTCGAAAACGCTTCCGCTATATGTACACTATGAAATCGATTCCGCTATTTTATGAAATGTATTTGACTTCTTATATTTGTAAATCTAGTCTACTATTCTCTATTTCAACTGCTTGTGATGATGTAATTGTTGTGGCTCCTTCGAGAGTCGGATGTGTTTGATGTCGGTTCCTCTGGGAATGGTGTTATCGAGAGCCGAAGTACTCTCGACGGACTACCGGGTTTAGTCTGGCCTAAGTGCACTGCGAGCCAGAGGTGGCCGGTGTGCTTAGTCTGGATTAAGCAGGGCGGTTCCGCCACAGCTGGTATCAGAGCCGATGAAACACAGACAACAGTTATATCATCAAGTTTTGTTTTACAAACTTATTTTCGAAAGCCCTTTTTAAGTAATTGAAAACGAGAGTATACGCTATGCCCATATAAGGATGTTAGTGTTATACAGGTGACATCACTGACATTCTGACCTAGTTAGAACTCATATGCATATTCGGCGCTTTGAGAAACAACTTTTCGGCCATAGCTGTCCCCAGTACTGGTGGAAGCTATTGGGTTTTGCGAACGGTTGTAAGCTCTGCATTCATGCCCCGTAGTAAAAGCACTTTAAGGGTGGTGGGCATGCTTCGGGCTTTCATACCCACCGCACTTACATTCGGTTTTGGGATCCACCTTTTTCTCGACAATCCCCAGTACTGGAGGAAAGTCAGGCTTTGAGGAAAAGGTGCATCGGCCCACCAACATTGTCCACGCAGCGGTCACGCGTGGATGCCACATTAGGTGGTAATGTATGAGCATGCATTCTTCTGCAGGTACACTAACCACGTGTGAATCTAAGAACGACTAGAGAACGACTAGTTGCAGTAAGAAGAGATGTGCATATATGTCACCGAATTATCGCTAGCTATATATATAATACATAGGATGTGTGATGTGAGACCGGATAGGACGAATCATGCATCATGTATCTTTTGCTATCATTTTTGGGGTTATTACTAAAAGACAAAGGGAATAAATCATGATTTAAGCGAACTTTCTGCACGTTTCACTAATGGAAACATTAGGTTCTAGGAACCTGTTTCACCTTGCTAAAATTAAAGCCTTAAGAAGAGACCCTTAGGATTGAATTGAAGCTTGGTTCCGGTTTGCAACCTAAAGTCATGTACACCTGCAGCTAGTAAATCGACCTTACGGCGTAGTGCCAGTCAGATTGATGGGAGTGTTGTCCCGTGTCCAACACAACGCACAAGTTTTCCAATAGCATAAACGATTGTCCAAACCTACAAGATGAGGGCTAACACTTTTGCGCAATCAAGTTGTTCTGTTCACTTACATGCTTTCATGCATTTAGAACGTAATTATGGTGCTATGATCTTTTTGTCACCGCATTGGTTGCATCAAAGTTGTTGGACTAATCACAATTGGCCTCCTTCATGTAGATGGTTACTCCACCGGAGACGTCTGCACAAGGGGCTGCCCATGGGGCACAGTTTCCTCATGAGTTGGTTGCTTTGGTCGCTCAGCAAGGTCAAATCATCAACATGCTCGTTCAAGAGCAACAACGGCGCAACCCGCAAGAGATCAGTTACACTGAATTTGCGGCACTCCAACCGCCAATCTTCACCGCTGCCACGGATCCCCTGGATGCTGATGACTGGCTTCGGATCATTGAGTCCAAGTTCAATCTACTGCCCCAACTCATTGAGCAACAGAAGGCTTGCTTCGCGGCACAGTGTCTACATGGTCCCTCGGGGGCCTGGTGTGCTTCATTCCTGGCAATGCAACCAGCCGGGCACCAGGTCACGTGGGATGAGTTCCGTGCGGCTTTTTGGGCTCACTATCTCCCGCCTAGCCTCATCGAGCTCAAGCAACGAGAGTTCTGCGCACGTCGACAAGGGAACATGTCGGTACTCGACTACGTGCAAGCTTTCATCCGCCTATCGCAGTACTCCCCTGAAGACGTCGACACCGACCCACATAGGGCTACCCATCTGTTGGATGGATTCGACCCCACTCTGCTGACTCACTTGGGGCGCAGCTACGAAAACTTCACCCAGTTGGTAGATGCTGCCATCGATATGGAGAATTGCCTCAGTCGGGCCCACGAGGATCAGCAGAGGAAAAGACTCGCAAGCACACTTCAGTCGGGTTCATCTCAACGACAACGGGTTGTGCATGGCGCACCGCCGCACATGTATTACATCGACATGCTCCAACAGCCAGAGCAACAGTTGGGTACCTAACAACACCCATCATCCTGCAGTCCACCGCCTCATCCACCTACTTCAGTGCCACCTGCCAAACCAAGTGCCAAATACCCCTGCTACAAGTGCGGAAAGGTCGGCCATTTCAGCAAGAATTGTCTTGCCCATCGGCGAAGCCAGGCACCATTGTTGATTGAAGACAACCCACGCCAGAATAAGAAGAAGGGACCCAAGCGAGATTTAGCCCCAACGGAAGGTCGTGTGCACTATACCCACGTAGATCAGATTCCAGAGGGTCAACCAGTGTTAGCAAGCATATTTCTTGTCAACAAGCACCTTACAATGGTTTTGTTTGACTCCGGAGCAACACACACTTTCATCAGCAGGTCATATGCAACCAAACATGGTTATCACATTGATAATATGAAGGCCAAATACCATATCACAGCTCCGGGATCACCAATTGACACGAGTCAGATTGTGAGGCACTTACGCTTATGCATAGGCACAGAAGAATTCTATGTTGATCCTGTGGTACTTCCTAACCAGGGGATCGACATTATCTTAGGGATGGATTGAATGAAAGAGCACAATGTCTTGTTAGATATTACTAGCAGGACAGTTCAAATGAAGTCGAGCAAGAGTGGGAAAGTTATGCTCCTTCACCTGCCGAGTCACAAGCATTCGCCACCCACAGTAAATGCCACAGAAGCCTAGTTGATCAAGAAGATACCGGTGGTTTCTGATTTTCCAGATGTGTTTCCGGAAGAGCTTCCCGGACTTCCACCGGACAGAGATGTTGAGTTTGCCATATAGCTTGTACCAGGCACGGCACCCGTCTCCCGGAGACCATATCGAATGGCACCGGATGAATTGAAAGAGCTGAAAGTGCAGTTGCAAGAACAGCTAGATAAAGGGTTTATTCGACCTAGCTCATCGCCTTGGGGTTGCCCAGCCCTCTTTGTTGAAAAGAAGGACCAAGGGGGTAAAAGGCTATGTGTTGATTACCGGCCTTTGAATGCTGTCACCATCAAAAATAAATACCCGCTACCACATATTGACATTTTGTTTGATCAGTTAGCTGGAGCTAAGGTCTTTTCAAAAATCGATCTAAGGTCTGGCTACTACCAAATAAAGATCCGAGGAGAAGATATACCCAAGACAGCTTTTTCGACCAGATATGGCTTGTATGAGTATTTGGTCATGTCCTTTGGGTTAACCAATGCACTGGCTTTCTTCATGTACATGATGAATTCGGTGTTCATGAATGAACTGGATAAGTTTGTAGTAGTGTTCATTGATGACATATTAATCTACTCTAAAAGCGAGGAAGAACACAAGGAGCACTTGAGGATAGTACTCAATCGGCTTAGAGAGCACAAGCTTTATGCCAAGTTCAGTAAGTGTGCATTTTGGCTGAAGGAAGTGAGTTTCTTAGGTCACATTCTGACGGAGAAGGGGGTAGCAGTTGACCCTAGCAAGGAAAAGGATGTTCTGAACTGGAAGCAACCCGAGACATTGACAGAGATTCGGAGTTTCCTTGGTTTAGTGGGATACTACCGCCGCTTCATTAAGGACTTCTCCAAAACTGCGAAGCCAATGACCTCACTAACAAAAAAAGAATGCGAAGTATGTATGGAGTTCGAATTGTGAGGAAGCCTTTCAAACCCTGAAGAAGTTGCTAACATCCGCACTAGTGCTGGCTCAACCGGATGTCACTAAGCTATTTGACGTGTATTGTGATGCCTCCGGCAATGGGCTGGGCTGTGTCCTGATGCAAGAAGGGAGAGTAATCGCTTACGCCTCGCGCCAACTGAGAAAACATGAAGCAAACTACCGAACACATGATCTTAAGCTTGCAGCAGTTGTTCACGCTTTGAAGATATGGAGACACTATCTGCTAGGCAATACGTGTCACATCTACACTGACCACAAGAGCCTCAAGTATATCCTCACACAACCTGAGTTAAATATGAGGCAACGACGGTGGTTAGAGCTGATAAAAGATTATGATCTAGAGATTCACTACCATCCTGGCAAGGCCAATGTTGTAGCTGATGCATCAAGCCGTAAGGCTCATTGCAATGTGATTGAAGCCCGCCCGACAGTGAGAGTTATATGTTGTGAGATGGATGAGATCGAAACGCCTACAGAGCAGCACGCTGAACTATATAGCCTCATCATTGAACCTACAATAAAGGATCAAATCATCGTTGCACAAAAGCAAGATAAGAGTATGGCACATATTCGCGAAGGATTAGATGAGAAGAAAAGAGCATGCTTCACACTTGATGACCAGGGAGTCTTATGGTTTAAAAATCGCTTAGTGGTACATAAGGAGATGGAGATGAGAAAGAAGATACTTGACAAAGCCCACACTTCCATGTTCACCATGCACCCGGGCAGCAATAAAATGTACCAAGACTTGAAACAAAAATTTTGGTGGACTCGTATGAAACGGGAGATCGCCAAGTATGTGTCTGAATGCGACGTGTGTCAGCGAGTCAAAGCCGACCACCTAAAGCCTGCTGGTATGCTTCAGCCATTAGCAATTCCAGCCTAGAAATGGGAAGATGTACACATGGACTTCATAGTGGGTTTGCCTTGCACCCAAAAGGGCTATGACTCTATTTGGGTCATTATCGATCGTCTTACCAAATCCGCTCACTTCTTGCCTGTCAAAACTCATTACACTGCGGCTACTTATGCTGAGCTCTACATATCACGGATTGTATCCTTGCATGGTGTGCCACAGACCATCACTTCCGATCGAGGATCGCTGTTTGTGTCTCGCTTCTGGGAGCAACTGCAAACTACTCTTGGAACCAAATTGATTCGGAGTTCAGCATACCACCCTCAAACAAGCGGCCAAGTAGAAAGAGTGAATCAGATCTTAGAGGACATGTTGAGGGCCTGTGCTTTGACCTATTCCACCAAGTGGGATGAGTGTCTTACCTTAGCGGAGTTCGCATACAACAACAGCTATCAGAAGAGCTTAGAAATGGCACCTTTTGAGGCCCTATATGGTAGATGATGTAGGACACCACTCAACTGGTCTGAACCAGGAGAACGCGTCACCTTTGGTCCCGAATTGGTAACACAAGCTGAAGAGCAAGTAAAGTTCATACACAGCAACCTGAAAAGAGCACAATCTGGGCAGAAAAGCTATTCAGATAAGAGGCGAAGACCCTTAGCCTTTGAAGAAGGCGATCATGTGTATCTTCGGGTGTCACCAATGAAAGGAGTACACCGGTTTGGAGTAAAAGGCAAGCTAGCACCAAGATATGTTGGTCCATTCAAGATCACAGAGAGATGTGGATCAATAGCTTACCGGTTAGAATTACTACCACACCTTACTGCGGTTCATGATGTGTTTCACGTCTCGCAACTCAAGAAGTGCTTACGAGTGCCAAAGGAAGTAATTGATACATCTCAAATTCAGATTGAATCGGACCTCACTTATGAAGAGCACCCCATAAAGATCCTCGACCAAAAGCAAAGGTCAACACGAAGAAGAACTATTAACTTCTACAAAGTGCAGTGGAATAATCACTCCGAAGAAGAGGCAACTTGGGAGCAAGAAGAATTCTTGCGAACAAGATATCCTGATTTTCTTCCATCCACTTCAAATTGAGTACGTGACCACAGTTTCAAAGTTTCAAATTCATACACAGTGCACTTTCTTCTCGTTTAACTTATCCACCCACATCACATCAGAATCTCGGGACGAGATTTCTTTAAGGGGGGTGGGTTGTGATGCTCCAGCATCTCAAGTGCATAATCATTCATCATACATGCAACATTCATCATAATGCATCATACAATGACATGCATTTGAGCCCTAATTCAAACTTGGTTGAAATGCCACTTATCGAAACCTGTTTTCTGCTGATATATCTTTGTGATTGCGCCTATAACTTTGATTCTATTTGGATTTGGGTGAAACTCATATTGACAAACCTGTAGACAATTTAATAATGAACAGCTTTAGTAATTTGTGCTTTGACATGCATGGAGGTTTGCATAGAGTTTTGGGGCTTTTTCTGTCAGCATGTGAATTCTGTCCAAACATGACCTGTTTAGTAATTTTAAATTTCCTTGATCTTAAAGCCAAAATCTTGCAATTCTTGTGTTGAGAAAGTTGTAGTCACGAAATTGTGAACAACATTAGTATAAAACTCCTTTTGTGAAAGTTCCTAGAAAATAGACTTTTAGAATTTCTAAACTGGAGGGTTCTATTGGTCAAACCTTGGTCAGCAGCTTAAATTCAAATTTGCACCAGATTTTTGAATAGAACACGGTATACAAGTTTATAAGGGAAATGTAGAGGAACAAATTTAGAACACTTCCTCCAATTGTGGTATTTTTAGATTCGGCCTCTAACCGGTTCAAAAACGTCATCTTCAAACAAGTGTATCTGTAGTCAAACTCCATTTTTCCATTTTCGGGATTTTCCCTCTCTTTTCCTCTCACTAACCGGCGGGCCCCACCGAGCAGTCCACTGGATTCCCGCCCGCGTCGGACAAACATCCGGTCCAGTGGGTCCCACCATTTCCGCGTCTCCACGCACTCGGTCTATAGACCCTCCCTTTCTCTTCCCACCCCGGTCCCACATGTCAGTGACACCCGGTCCATGGACCGAGTCCACATCGCGCCCCACCGTTCCCTTTCCCTCTCACTGGCGGCGCCGCGCCCTCGCCTAAAGGGTGAAGACCCCGCGCCCCTCATGAACCTGGACGCACCCCCGGCTCCCTTCGCACTTGCCGCTCCACTGCTCGCTCTCTCGCGCGCCTCTGCCTCCTTTCCCCAAGCGCGGAGCGCCGACCCGCCATTGCCGCAAGCTCGGAGTCCGAGCTGCGCCGGCCGCTCCGCTGCTCCTCGAGCCTCCCGACCGCCGCCATTACAACCGCCTTCCCCTCCCGCGCCCAACGCGCTAGGCCTAGTCGTCTCCCTCCGCCTCCCCTTCCCAAGCGCAGAGTGCCCGCCGCCATCGCCGCCGCGGCGAGCTCACGGCACCCGCCGCCTCGAGCCGCCTCCCACCCCGCCGACGCGTGCCTCGCACGGCCCGCGCCTCCCTCCATCATCCACGCAAGGTCTCGCCGCTCGCCCTCGCCTCTATCACCCTTCCCTGCGAGCGCACCCCACGGCCGCCATTGCCACCGGCCCTTCACCGTGGACAACCCTCCTCCGGCCCTCCCCTCGCCTCCACGATACCGCCATCGGGACCATCGCGCCGCCGCGCAACTCCCAACCCTAGCGGCGACCCCTCCCGTGCCATACCCCGCCGGAATCGAGCCGCGTCGCCGCGCCGTCGCCTTCTCGGTTCGCCGCCGCCACTCGCCTCTACTCTTCACCGCTGGCGACGACGTCTAGCCCACGGTGTCCACCGTAGTGCCGGCCACCTCCTCGACCCGACTCGGCTCCAAGTTTCCCCGTCCACGCTCCGGCGCGAGCGCGCGAACGCTGGCCGCCGCGCGAGGATTTTCCCCGGCCGAAGGTAGAAGAAGAACACATGTTTTGCAGAAAACGCCATTCGCGTATTACTTATTGCATCACTGTTTACTGTGTCTTGAATAATTTGTGAAAACACCTCTAGATCTATTAGAGTTTTGTACTTTAACCCGAGCCCTGGTATTTTGCAGATCTAACCTCGGGTTTTAGGAGATTCTCATGCACTGTGCACTGAGTCAGGATAATCTTCTGATCTAGCCCCTGAGGTATACGGTTAATTACGTTCAAGCCCTCGGTCTATGAGTTTTTCCATTTAAATTCATTTATATTGAGCTGTGAACTTTGAAAAATCATAACAATTCAAAGAGAAATCCAAAATGGACAAACTCAGTGGCTATGGACTCCCCTTGAGTAGATCTACATGATAGGTAAGATGTGGACGTGTGAAAAGTCTGTTTTGCCCCTGGTTTAGTGCATGCATGGTGTAGGTAAATAAATGGTAAAAATAGACCAAATAAACTCCAAAAATTATGAAATTTGGATAGTAGCTTTGTTATGGCATCTAGGTACTGTGTGATTTTTGGTAGCCCTACCATTTACTGTTTAATTACTGTTTTGCCCTATGCATGTAGTTTGTGTATTTATTTGACCTGGAAAATGAAGGCTACATAAAGTGTGCTCAAATGTGACCTATGGTATTTTTCATGTGCTTTATACAGTATCGATAGCTTGCGGGTAAAGTTTGAAGCCTTGCATGTTGAGTTTAAATGGTGATTTGAAAATGACAAAATGACACCTCTTAACTAAATAAAATGAGAAAGTGGTTCTAGGATGCATAGTTAATTCTATGAAAAATCTGGTGTGCTACTAGTGTGATAGGGAGTCCAGAAAGTATTTTTGCAAGGTTCATTAATACTGTTTATAAGTGCATCTTAATTTGCATAAGATAAATATATGAAAAATAGGTGTCATATTAAACTATGGATTTTGTGCTTGCTGATTTTTGTATATGATGTTCACGCCATGAAATGCTTGCTGTAGAAATTTCAAGTCCAGAAACCATTCCGATAAATTATGAAAAATCTGAGAAGCTATAGGGCTGGTAACTTGCTGGAATTTTAATAAACTAATTATAAATTGGTTGTAGCTGAAATTTTGGCAGTAGCACTATGAAGTATGTGTCTACATGTGGTAAAAATTTGAGAGCAATTTGAGTTGTCTAACTACATGAACTCACGAGTGCATTATATTCATAAAAGCGCTTTCAAGTGACTACTTCATTTCATTTGATAGGGACTGTGTACACATATAACACACTAACTTCTGATAACTTCAAAGATAAAGTATGGTGATGATTTGTACAATTTCGTAGTGATGGGCTGTATGATTTCTTAGCAAAGTCGTTAAGTTTTCTCATTATGGGAGGTATTTAACTAAGAATACCCGAACCCATTCTTCATAAACTGCTTGATCATGCATCATATACCATTGACACCTCCTACATACATTTGCAACTCGTTGTACTCTAGTTTGCACTATGTCTTGCATATAACACTGTATCATATACATGCATTTGCGTTCTCTTGCACTCACTAGCATTTTATCATGCATATAGACCCGCGTGCAAGAAGCTATCAACTTAGGAGAAACCAGTGATCAAGGAACCGGACGACAGGCTATATCCGAAGTAAGAAGACGAAGGGTCGCTATTTAAATCCGTCCCTGCTTCAAGGGGTTGCCTGGGGCAAAGCCTCACGACCCGGCAAACTAGCATAGTTTAGTTTGTTGGTTTTCTTAAGAACAATTAAAGGTAGGCAGGACCATGATTTCTCCCAGCTAATACAAATCTTGTTGATGTTTACGCATATTCATTAGGAGTTGATTGAAACCAACTGCATTAGACTTCCTGGCCGCCCTGGCCCTAGCACCTATACGTAAAGTTCGTAACACGAGTGCCTAGATTTCTAGGTGCCAGTAGACACGAGTGATTATACTCGTCTCGTAGGTACGACTTTACAAGGTGACAGAAATCTCACTTATGGAAGTTATTATACTTGCTTATGTTTTAAATGGAGACCGGGCGGAGATTTTATGAGTTATTTATTGTTCATGGTATCGTGCACTGGACTCCGCCCGAGTCGCATAAGGCCCGTCCGCTGTTCGTCTGCTGATTGGCATAACATTGCTAGAGTGCTTATCCAGGACATGGGCCTGGTGAAAGTCTTACTTGTGCCATCCAAAGAACAGAGACAGACTCCTACTGTGACACCTTGGGGAGCTTGTAGTCGAGGGAGGGCTGACCCAACGTTACTGTGGTATTGCTCCTAAGGCGGCACAACCTGGGAACAACAGAAGGATTGAATCGCACTTGGGATGGGACAAGTGGAGATGGGGAATATATGTGTGGAACGCGATGGCTAGTAAGCATATACCCCTGGCATTTCTAGTTATTCCTGGGAATATAAAAATCGATTCGAATCGCTGATGCTCACCAGGTGTGAGAATGCCAAATATCACTGTCGGGTAACATAGTAATAACTGTAACATGCTGTTTATTAAGTCACGTTTTTGTATATAGCCATGATTGGATGTGTGTGTTTCGTCCCTCTATTCATGGTGTTTCCCATCCACTGCTAGGAGGTCAATGGACTTGGGAGATGCTTTGAGGTCGAGGGAGGGCTGACCCGACGTACTGTGGTATCGCTCCTGAGACGGCTACTCCCAAGGGGTTGGATGGAAGCACTATGAATCTTGGGACGGGACATGTGTTCATGTTTACTTTTCTGCAAGTATTTACTTTATGATATAAATGATCTTCATGATTAATGGATAACAGCTGTCAAATCCTACTATCTTATGTCCACATGACTTTATTTAAGAATCAACAGCTAAGGATCCACATGATTAGTAAGCATGCTTTGCGTCAGCCGTAAGCCCCGTGCATTAAGTCCTACTGAGTAATAAGTACTCAGGGTTTGCCCCCACTTTTGGATTACAGGTACTGGTGACATCTGGATAGCTGTGTTGGAGGTGGTAGTACCGGTGGGCTCGGTGCTACTCGCCTTGTTCATCTCTTCGTGAAGGAAACTTAAGTATATTGTTTCCGCTGCGAGATATTTTGAAAACGCTTCCGCTATATGTACACTCTGAAATCGATTCCGCTATTTTATGAAATGTATTTGACTTCTTATATTTGTAAATCCGATCTACTATTCTCTATTTCAACTGCCCGTGATGATGTAATTGTTGTGGCTCTTTCGAGAGTCGGATGTGTTTGATGTCGGTTCCTCTGGGAATGGTGTTATCGAGAGCCGAAGTACTCTCGACGGACTACCGGGGTTAGTCTGGCCTAAGTGCACTGCGAGCCAGAGGTGGCAGGTGTGCTTAGTCTGGATTAAGCAGGGCGGTTCCGCCACACTTAATTCAATACAGGTTTTAGTCCATCCACTATTGTTAACATATCAATTGTTGTGGGACTCGGAATCGAGGTTTGTTGGATTTGTTGGTAAGATGAATGAGGAAACCACACCAAAGGAACGAAACATCAAAAATATGCATCAAATACTGAGCCAAAAGTTGTTTTGGCTCAACTTACATGCCCTCCTCTTTTGCCACTTGAGCCCACGCTTCGGCATCAGGACGAGATACAAAACCAGCGCATAATGACTCAGTTTGCCTAGACTGAAGAGGGTGAAAATTAACCTTTTTCCTAATTCAAAACCTTGTACACGCTAGTAAGTAGGAACCAATTAATATAATGCTTTTCCATATATGTAGGCCAATGGGAGAAACTTAATTCAATACAGGTTTTGGTCCATCCACTATTGTTAACATATCATTTGTTGTGGGACTCCAAATCGAGGGTTGTTGGACTTGTTGGGAAGATGAATAAAGAAACCACACCATAGGAACAAAACTTCAAAAATATGCATCACCAAAGTTGTTTTTGGCCCATCTTACATGCCCTCCTCTTCTGCCACTTCAGCCGACGCTTCGGCGTCAGGCTGAGATACAAAACCAGCGCAGCATGACTCAGTTTTCATAGACTGAAGAGGGCGAAGATTAAACTTTTTCCTAATCCGAAAACTTGTACACGCTAGTATGTAGGAACCAATGAATATAATGCTTTTCCATATATGTAGGCCGATGGGAGAAACTTAATTCAATACAGGTTTTGGTCCATCCACTATTGTTAACATATCAATTGTTGTGGGACTCGGAATCGAGGGTTGTTGGACTTGTTGGCATGATGAATGAGAAAAGCACACCATAGGACAGAAACCTCAAAAATATGCATCACCAAAGTTGTTTTGGCCCAACTTACAAGCCCAACTCTTCTGCCACTGGAGCCCACGCTTCAGCATCAATCTGAGATACAAAACCAGCGCAGCATGACTCAATTTGCCTAGACAGACTTGGGCGAAAATTAAACTTTTTCCTAATCCAAAAACTTGTACACGCTTGTAAGTAGGAACCAATGAATATAATGCTTTTCCATATATGTAGGCCGATGGGAGAAACGTAATTCAGTACAGGTTTTGATCCATCCACTATTGTTAACATATCAATTGTTGTGGGCCTCGGAATCAAGGTTTGTTGGACTTGTGTAACACCCTAAATTTTAATTTCAGTATTTTACAATAAATTTAATATGGTTTATTTAATTTTCTAGGATTTTATATGCTTAGCCATGCATTTAATGATTTATTTTATCTACAATAATTAAAATTAATTCTAGGTCAACTTTTGTTGTACACTCATGCTGGTGCATTGCTTTATTTCTTGTGTGGTCTAAGGTTTAAAATTCAAACTTATTTGGTTTTTTTAGAGGTTTTGTTTTGGTTTTGGTTTAAAAGGAAAAGGGAGAGAAAAACAGAAATGAAAAAAAAAAGAGGCAGGCCGGCCAGCAGCCCCAGCCGCACCCCTCCTCCCCTCAGCCCACCTCACCACCACGGCCCAGCCAAGGCCCAGCCGCGCGCTCCCTCGCGCCCCTGCCAGACCGGCCCCGCTGGTCAGGCCTTCTTCTTCCCCACGCGATCGACGCCTAGCCGCCTCCTTCCGCTCTCAGCGCATGGTCCCGCCTCCGCCGCGTCTAGCCAGGCCGCCGCCCTCTCTGACCTTGGCCCTGCCCCGCTTTCCCTATGCCATGACCGAGGCCCAGCTGCCATTCTCCTTCCCGCGTTGCTCATGCAGAGCCTGCACGCGACACGGAATCCGGGTTGAACCAGACGAATCCGCACCGCCTCTGTTCCTCCTCTGTCCAAGGCCCTGCCTCTCTACTCCGTGGACCCGAGGGCACCCTCGCGGACCCGCCTATCAGCCTCTCCATGCCCTCTTCGCTCGGACTCCACGCAGGACGCTACGACGCGCCGCGGACCCAAGTCCGGGTTGCGTCCAACCCGACACGCCGCGCCATCCCTAGGCCCGCTGCGCCGCCCTATAAAGGGCATGCGCAAGCCGCTGCCATGCCCCTCTACGCCCTCAATCCGACACTCTAGCCCTAGGGCTCCGCGCTGCCGCCAATTTCCGTCACCAGAGTTCGCACGGTGAGCCACCATTGCCCCAAATTTCGTTTGGCAGGCCAATTGACCCGTGTTTCGCACTCACAGGACCCCCATGAAGCTCCGCCGCCGATTCTATTACGCCGGAAGCCGTTTGCCTTCGCTGTCCATGTGCGCTCACCTCCGCCGTCCGTCTGTGCCGTTTCGGTCGCCTCCGCCGCCGACCGCAAGCCCACGGTAAGAACCCCCTAGGAGTGCTCTTCCTTCTCGGCCAAGTCCCGTCCCACTCCGCGCACGGGAGCGCCTGCGCCCGCACGCCGGCGAAGCGCCGCCGCGGCCACTGGTCGCCGCCGGTCGGCACCCTCATTCCCCTTTTAACCTGAGCCACCGGATCCCGATCCAACGGACGTAATTCACCGGAGACCGGTCAAAGGCCAGTCAAAGGCCGGTCAATAGCCGTCCGCCGTGAGCATTTTGCTAAAGAGCCCCTCGGCTTTGAGGGAATTAACCCGCGGTCCATCGTAGTTCAAAAGTAATTTGATCTAGGTCTTTTTCTTTATGTTTTAGCCCCTGCCTTTTTGTAATATAGAACCCGCCGTCCCAGGGCCGCCGGTTTTGCCTGTAAGCCCTCGGGAAGTTCCTTTATTTATGCATGGGCCCTCGGTTTTACCAGATAAACCCTAGATCTTAGTTTTTAATCACAGTTATGCCCCTAGAAACTTGTTTTCGGCATAACTTCACCGTTTTAAATCCGATTTCAGCGATTCTCGCGGCCACGCGATCGTATAAATGAGAAGAATAATTTTAAATACGTTTTACCATCTGTTTTTATGTTATGATGTACTGTTTCTTATCTTTTGCACTTGTTTGCTTACATGTGTGATCATGTGAATGCTTGTTGGTGCCGTGTATCATGCTAGACGTTGATCCGCCTGTTGAGTTCGAAGAGCAACCTCCAGAAGCCTCTAAGCAGCAGTAAGGAATAAATTTTGAGGAAGGCAAGTATAACATAAACACCACCCAATAACCTTTTAATCATTGCATGTGCATTTGATTTATATGCCTGTAAGGTTTACCTAGCTACTTTTATCCTTTTATATCTACCTTGTGGGATGCATATGGTTAAGTTGTGCTAGGTGCTGCGCAAATTCCTTTTCTTGTTAATTTAATTTTGATTAATGAGCCTATGCAATTAATTGTTGGGTGTGACCCTGATCGGTTCATGTCCATTTTAATATGGGTTTTTAGCAACATGGTTTAGGGAGCTTGAGCAATGTGCTCGTGTGCTTTTGCTAGTTCTCTCCGTAAGGACCGAATCACAAAGCGACCACCTGGGACAATAGTGCTACCACAAGGCTGGAATGGGACAGACTTAGCTGATTAATTAGGTTGTTTTGGTTTGGGAGTAACATACCTGCGGGGCAAGAGGGGAGGTCAGCTTCTGTGGCCCTCGCGCTACTTGGGTTGAGTGTGCTTTACGTTATATGTATGTGCTTCTCCCCTTGAGGCTTGCTCCACGGTTGCGGAACCTGAAACCTTAGCGGTTACACCTTACCAACGTGATCTTTGTAAAGGCTTCGTAGTGCGCTTGCTAGTCAACTCATCTCCGGTAATGTGGTGAATTCCTAGCATAGCTCACGACTTGTGGGTAAAGATGTACAACCTCTCGAGAGTGTAAAACTAACATGTTAGCCGTGCTCTTAGTTATGAGCGGCCCAGACCCTTCCCATTGATTAGAACGACCCTTGGCTAAGGTTCCATGGTTTTTGTTATGGTTATGATAATGATGCTTATATCTGTTTAATCTTATTTTAATTCTTATGCAATATCTTTTGGGCTAATGGTTTTGTTAGTAATTCATAGTAAATAGGGTTTAAATAAAAGTTTTACATTAAAAGCTTATGCAGTTGTCAGCTAACCATAGAGCCTCATGGTTTATGTTATATTTGTTGAGTATTCTCTACTCACGCTTGTTTCTTTATATTTATTCCTTGTTGGGGGGAAAATCCAACCGCTGCTCAGATGATGGTGGTAATGAAGACTATGTGCAAGACTACGAGGAGTATTAGGCGTTTCGTTCACCAGTTGACGTCCCTGTGGCGCCCGTTATGTTTACGATTTATGCTTCCGCTATGCTACGTTATATTCTGAGTTAAACACTTGTGTCACAGTGTAATAATGATATATTTAATGTTATGTACATTTTATTCTTTGGCATGTGCTGTGGTATTCTGTAATTTGTCATGTATATGCGAGACGTTTCCTGGCGCATATATGTGTTGCACGGTTTTGTTCGTTGAAACCGGGCGTGACAAATTTAGCACCAGAGCCGTGTTGACTGTAGGACGAAAGCCTAGTTAGACTGGTCGTATTTAAGGACTTCACTTTCCTTGTCTTAACTGCTGACTTTTAAATGCTTTGTCTTCATTTTAGTTTTACTGATTAATTGCTCACATTATGTTCGAAAATTTTTATTTATTCATTCTGTCATTTAGAACTTTACTCAAGTATTTCTATCGTTTCTATAGATATCATCATTAGGGTGCCTTTATATATTAGATTACCCTTATAATGTCTCGTTAGCACGCTTTGTTTTGGTGTGTAAATGCTTGTTATGGTGAACTATGCTTGATTTGGTTCTTTGATTGATTGATAGTCTAGCTGTGTTATATGTCCACAGTATAAACAACTATGAAGATTAAATTAATTATATAAATTAATTAATAAAGATTAGATCGTTGGGGGTTATAAATAGCCATCTACTCTTTTCTCTTTACTTTATCGGTCACCATTATTTATCATCCTGGATATGTGCAACAATTGCTTACTGATATTGTTTCAACTGCTGCCAACAGATGTCAAACACCAGGAATCAGGCTAATGGCAACCCACCGCAGAACCCACCGCCGCTGACAGCAGATCAGTCTTTTCAGCTTCAGATACAGATGATGGCTACTCTCAACAATGCAGTACAGGCTCTGCAGAATGTTCAAGCCAATCCGCAGCCGCAGCAGAGGGACAGACGTGGAGACTTTATGAAGGGACATCCACCTACTTTCTCCCATTTTGCTGATTCTCTTCAGGCAGATGACTGGCTCCGTGCAGTGGAGCGACAGCTTGACATTGCGCAGTGCAATGATCAAGAGAGGGTCCTGTATGCAGCAGGACAGCTTCGAGGTGCAGCTCTGGACTGGTGGGAGTCTTACAGTCAGCAGGACAGAGAGCGCTTCACCTGGGCTCAGTTCCGTGAGAGATTCAGAAGCCACCATGTGCCTGCAGGCATAATGAAGATGAAGAAGAAGGAGTTCCTCTCTCTGAAACAGGGGAACATGTTAGTCACGGAGTACCGTGACAAGTTTCTGCAGCTTGCTCGCTATGCTCCCACAAAAGTTGCAGAAGATGGTGACAAGCAGGAGCACTTCCTAGAGGGCCTTAATGACAACCTCCAGTTACAGCTGATGAACAACACGTTCAATAATTTCAATCACTTGGTAGATCGTGCCTTGCTTACAGAGCAGAAGCGCAGGGAGATTGATGAGAAGAAAAGAAAGCTCAACCCTGCATCCTCCAACAGCAACACCCGCGCCCGCTACCCCCAGCAGTACCAACAGCAGTACCAGCAGCGTCAGCAACCACAGCAGCAGCAGTACCAGCAACAGACAGGTCAGGGCCAGCGTTACCAGAATCAGAACCAATGCCCTACCTACAGAGCTATGCCACAGGGGCAGTCCAACCCACCTGCCCAAAATCAGGCTACTGTTCCCGTGGTTCGTAACTGCTACAAGTGTGGCGACAGTGGGCACCTCGCCAACAACTGCCCTCAGAGAGGGCAGCAGCAGCAGCAGGCCAGACAGAACGCCCCACAACAGCAGCAGCAAGGGCGCCCCAACCAGCAGCATAAGGCACCACTTCAGGGCAAGGTCAATCATGAGACGGCAGAAACTGCAGCAGAATCCCCAAACGTTGTGCTTGGTACGTTTACAGTCAACTCCAACCCTGCTACAATACTTTTTGATACTGGTGCTACGCATTCTTTTATTACAAGATCTTTTGCTGAAAAACATAATCTCCCCTTAAGCTGCATGAAAAGACCTATGTAATTAATTCACCGGGGGGAAAGATAACTACCAACACAGTCTGTACCAGAGTTAGTATCAACATAAGGGGCGTAGAGTTTCGCACTGGGTTGCTAGTTATTGATTCCATGGATATTGATATAATCTTGGGCATGGACACTCTGGAGAAGTGAGGTGTCAAAATTGATTGTGCTCAACGGACAGTTCACCTAGCAGCATCAGATGGCCAGGAAGTGGGAATCAGCGCATCAAGTCCTTCAGGTTATTTGCACCAGATGGAGGTTGGACCTACAGACGGTATTCGGATAGTGTGTGATTATCCAGATGTCTTCCTTGATGAATTGCCAAGTATGCCGTCTGACAGAGATATTGAGTTTTTAATAGAGCTTTTACCTGGCACTGCACCCATAGCAATGAGGCAATATAGAATGGCACCTATAGAGCATGAGGAGGTTAAAAAGAATATAGATGAATTGCTAGCTAAAGGATATATCCGCCCTAGTTCCTCTCCCTGGGCTTTTCCAGTTTTGCTTATTGAGAAAAAGGATACTGATGTGAAAAGGATGTGTGTGGATTACCGAGCTTTAAATAAAGTCACCATTAAAAACAAGTACCCACTCCCCCGCATTGATGATTTGTTTGATCAGCTTCAGGGTGCTTGTGATTTCTCCAAGATTGACTTGAGATCTGGTTATCATCAGTTAAAAATTCGTCCCTCAGATATTCCTAAAACTGCCTTTACCACCAAGTACGGCTTGTATGAGTATACAGTAATGTCCTTCGGCCTCACCAATGCTCCTGCCTATTTTATGCAACTGATGAATTCAGTATTTATGGATTATTTAGACAAGTTTGTGGTGGT
Source organism: Paspalum notatum (assembly GCA_022530915.1). Taxonomy (NCBI): domain Eukaryota; kingdom Viridiplantae; phylum Streptophyta; class Magnoliopsida; order Poales; family Poaceae; genus Paspalum; species Paspalum notatum. The sequence continues at coordinate 8,543,186 of CM039683.1, forward strand.
TTTTATTGATGATATACTGATTTATTCCAGGACTGAAGCAGAACATGAGGAGCATTTAAGGTTAGTTCTTCAAAGACTGAGAGAACACAAGCTGTACGCCAAGTTCAGGAAATGTGAATTTTTGATTGATGAAGTGCGTTTCCTTGGTCACGTCGTCTCCAAAGGAGGAATTGCAGTGGATCCAAGCAAGGTCAGTACTGTCACGAACTGGAAGGTGCCGGAAATACCAAAAGAGGTTCGTGGATTCTTCGGTTTAGCTGGTTATTATCGGAGATTTATTGAGAATTTTTCAAGAATTGCGAAACCCATGACTTCCCTATTAGAGAAGGATGCAGAATTTAGATGGACAAATGCACAGCAAGCTGCTTTTGATGAGTTGAAGAAAAGATTGACTACAGCACCTGTGTTGACATTGCCTGACCAGCAGAAGAAATTCATAGTTTATTGTGATGCTTCCAGAGATGGTTTGGGATGTGTTCTGATGCAGGAAGGCAAAGTGATTGCCTACGCTTCACGGCAGTTGCGCAAGCATGAGTTGAATTATCTGACACACGACCTGGAACTTGCAGCAGTGGTGCACGCATTGAAGATTTGGCGTCATTATTTGTACGGGCAGCGTTGTGAAATTTATATTGATCACAAGAGCCTTAAATATATTTTCACACAGAACGAGTTGAATATGCGGCAGCGAAGATGGCTGGAATTAATTAAGGATTATGACATGGAAATTCATTATCATCCTGGCAATGCTAATGTTGTGGCTGATGCTCTGAGTAGGAAGAGTTATGCTAATATGGCTTTGGGTTTCATAATGCCGCATGAGTTATGTGAAGAGTTTGAAAGATTGAGTTTGGGTTTTCTACATCACACTACAGCCGCAGCATTTGAGGCAGAGCCGACATTAGAACAAGAGATTCAGTAGCACCAGAAGAATGATGAGAAATTGCAGGAAATTCGTGAGTTGCTCAAATCAGGCAAGGCGCCTCACTTTCGGGAAGATGAACAGGGAACTTTATGGTACAAAAACAGAATATGTGTGCCTAATGTGGACAGCATCAGAAAATTGATTTTGAGTGAAGCTCATGATACGGCTTATTCTATTCATCCCGGCAGCACTAAGATGTACTACGACCTGAAAGAAAGATTTTGGTGGTACGGTATGAAGCGTGCCGTGGCTGAATATGTAGCTATTTGTGATACATGTCAGCGTGTGAAGGCTGAACATCAGAGACCAGCAGGTTTATTACAGCCGTTGAAGGTGCCAGAATGGAAGTGGAAAGAAATAACCATGGATTTCATTGTGGGTTTGCCTCGTATTCAGAAAGGTTATAATTCAATATGGGTAGTAGTGGATCATTTAACCAAGGTAGCTCATTTTATACCAGTTAACACTACTTATTCAGGTGCTAAGTTAGCTGAGCTGTACATCTCCAGAATTGTCTGTTTGCACGGCGTGCCTAAGAAAATTATATCTAACCGAGGTTTGCAGTTTACTTCTCGCTTTTGGGAGCAGTTGCATAATTCATTAGACACAAAGCTCAGGTTCAGTACAGCTTACCATCCTCAGACAGATGGGCAGACAGAAAGAACTAATCAGATACTTGAGGATATGTTGAGAGCATGTGCCATATAGTACGGCACTAGTTGGGACAAGTGTTTGCCATATGCTGAGTTTTCTTATAATAACAGCTATCAAGCCAGTCTGAAGAAGTCGCCGTTTGAAGCATTGTACGGCAAGAGGTGCAGAATGCCATTGTTCTGGAATCAGACAGGTGAGAAGCAGATATTTGGACCTGACATAATACAGGATGCTGAACAGCAATTGCGGATTGTTCAGGAGAATTTGAGGGTTGCTCAATCCAGGCAGAGAAGTTATGCTGATGTTCGCAGAAGGGATTTGTCCTTTAAAGTGGATGACCATGTGTACTTGAAGGTGTCACCAATGAGAGGTATTCGCAGATTCAACATGAAAGGAAAGCTAGCGCCAAGATACATTGGACCATTTAAAATACTGGAGAAGAAAGGTGAAGTAGCTTACCGTCTGGAATTACCTCCCAGTTTATCAGGTGTGCATGATGTGTTTCATGTCCCAATTAAAGAAGTGTTTGAGAGTGCCCGAAGAGCAAGCACCGCTAGAAGGATTGGAGGTACAGGAGGATCTGACTTACACAGAGCATCCAGTGAAAATTCTTGTTAACTATCCTATCCTGACACATCGGAGAGGAATACTAGAAACAAAAAGATCAAGATGTGCCGTGTGCAGTGGAGTCATCATACAGAGGCCGAGGCAACATGGGAACGAGAGGATGAGTTAAAAGCAGCATATCCCGCTCTCTTTGCTAACTAGCCTATCTGAATCTCGGGACGAGATTCTTGTTAAGGGGGTAGGTTTGTAACACCCTAAATTTTATTTTCAGTATTTTACAATAAATTTAATATGGTTTATTTAATTTTCTAGGATTTTATATGCTTAGCCATGCATTTAATGATTTATTTTATCTACAATAATTAAAATTAATTCTAGGTCAACTTTTGTTGTACACTCATGCTGGTGCATTGCTTTATTTCTTGTGTGGTCTAAGGTTTAAAATTCAAACTTATTTGGTTTTTTTTAGAGGTTTTGTTTTGGTTTTGGTTTAAAAGGAAAAGGGAGAGAAAAACAGAAATGAAAAAAAAAAGAGGCAGGCCGGCCAGCAGGCCCAACCGCACCCCTCCTCCCCCCGGCCCACCTCACCACCGCGGCCCAGCCAAGGCCCAGCCGCGCGCTCCCTCGCGCCCCTGCCAGACCGGCCCTGCTGGTCAGGCCTTCTTCTTCCCCACGCGATCGACGCCGAGCCGCCTCCTTCCGCTCTCGGCGCATGGTCCCGCCTCCGCCGCGTCTAGCAAGGCCGCCGCCCTCTCTGACCTTGGCCCTGCCCCGCTTTCCCTATGCCGTGACCGAGGCCCAGCTGCCATTCTCCTTCCCGCGTTGCTCATGCAGAGCCTGCACGCGACACGGAATCCGGGTTGAACCGGACGAATCCGCACCGCCTCTGTTCCTCCTCTGTCCATGGCCCTGCCTCTCTACTCCGTGGACCCGAGGGCACCCTCGCGGACCCGCCTGTCAGCCTCTCCATGCCCTCTTCGCTCGGACTCCATGCAGGACGCTACGACGCGCCGCGGACCCGAGTCCGGGTTGCGTCCAACCCGACGCGCCGCGCCATCCCTAGGCCCGCTGCGCCGCCCTATAAAGGGCATGCGCAAGCCGCTGCCACGCCCCTCTACGCCCTCAATCCGACACTCTAGCCCTAGGGCTCCGCGCTGCCGCCAATTTCCGTCACCAGAGTTCGCACGGTGAGCCACCATTGCCCCAAATTCGCCACTGTCGGTCGTTTGGCAGGCCATTTGACCCGTGTTTCGCACTCACAGGACCCCCCACGAAGCTCCGCCGCCGATTCTTGGATGCTGGAAGCCGTTTGCCTTCGCTGTCCACGTGCGCTCACCTCCGCCGTCCGCCTGTGCCGTCGCCAGCCCTTTTCGGTCGCCTCCGCCGCCGACCGCAAGCCCACGGTAAGAACCCCCTAGGAGTGCTCTTTCTTCTCGGCCATGTCCCGTCCCACTCCGCGCACGGGAGCGCCTGCGCCCGCACGCCGGCGATGCGCCGCCGCGGCCTCTGGTCGCCGCCGGTCGGCACCCTTATTCCCCTTTTAACCTGAGCCACCGAATCCCGATCCAACGGACGTAATTCACAGGAGACCGGTCAAAGGCCAGTCAAAGGCCGGTCAATAGCCGTTCGCCGCTAGCATTTTGCTAAAGAGCCCCTCGGCTTTGAGGGAATTAACCCGCGGTCCATCGTAGTTCGAAAGTAATTTGATCTAGGTCCTTTTCTTTATGTTTTAGCCCCTGCCCTTTTGTAATATAGAACCCGCCATCCCAGGGCCACCGGTTTTGCCTGTAAGCCCTCGGGAAGTTCCTTTATTTATGCATGGGCCCTCGGTTTTACCAGATAAACCCTAGATCTCAGTTTTTAATCACAGTTATGCCCCTGGAACATTGTTTTCGGCATAACTTCACCGTTTTAAATCCGATTTCGGCGATTCTCGCGGCCACGCGATCGTATAAATGAGAAGAATAATTTTAAATACGTTTTACCTTCTGTTTTTATGTTATGATGTACTGTTTCTTATCTTTTGCACTTGTTTGCTTGCATGTGTGATCATGTGAATGCTTGTTGGTGCCGTGTATCATGCGTAGACGTTGATCCGCCTGTTGAGTTCGAAGAGCAACCTCCAGAAGCCTCTGAGCAGCAGCAAGGAATAAATTTCGAGGAAGGCAAGTATAACATAAACACCACCCAATAACCTTTTAATCATTGCATGTGCATTTGATTTATATGCCTGTAAGGTTTACCTAGCTACTTTTATCCTTTTATATCTACCTTGTGGGATGCATATGGTTAAGTTGTGCTAGGTGCTGCACAAACTCCTTTTCTTGTTAATTTAATTTTGATTAATGATCCTATGCAATTAATTGTTGGGCGTGACCCTGATCGGTTCATGTCCATTTTAATATGGCTTTTTAGCAACATGGTTTAGGGAGCTTGAGCAATGTGCTCGTATGCTTTTGTTAGTTCTCTCCGTAAGGACCGAATCACAAAGCGACCACCTGGGACAACAGTGCTACCCCAAGGCTGGAATGGGACAGACTTAGCTGATTAATTAGGTTGTTTTGGTTTGGGAGTAACTTACCTGCGGGGCAAGAGGGGAGGTGAGCTTCTGTGGCCCTCGCGCTACTTGGGTTGAGTGTGCTTTACGTTATATGTATGTGCTTCTCCCCTTGAGGCTTGCTCCACGGTTGCGGAACCTGAAACCTTAGTGGTTACACCTTACCAACGTGATCTTTGTAAAGGCTTCGTAGTGCGCTTGCTAGTCATTTCATCTCCGGTAATGTGGTGAATTCCTAGCATAGCTCACGACTTGTGGGTAAAGATGTACAACCTCTCGAGAGTGTAAAACTAACATGTTAGCCGTGCTCACGGTTATGAGCGGCCCAGACCCTTCCCAGTGATTAGAAGGACCCTTGGCTAAGGTTCTTTGGTTTTTGTTATGGTTATGATAATGATGCTTATATCTGTTTAATCTTATTTTAATTCTTATGCAATATCTTTTGGGCTAATGGTTTTGTTAGTAATTCATAGTAAATAGGCTTTAAATAAAAGTTTTACATTAAAAGCTTATGCAGTTGTCAGCTAACCATAGAGCCTCATGGTTTATGTTATATTTGTTGAGTATTCTCTACGCACGCTTGTTTCTTTATATTTATTCCTTGTTGGGGGGAAAAATCCAACCGCTGCTCAGATGATGGTGGTAATGAAGACTATGTGCAAGACTACGACGAGTATTAGGCGTTTCGTTCACCAGTTGACGTCCCTGTGGCGCCCGTTATGTTTACGATTTATGCTTCCGCTATGCTACGTTATACTCTGAGTTAAACACTTGTGTCACAGTGTAATAATGATATATTTAATGTTATGTACGTTTTATTCTTTGGCATGTGCTGTGGTATTCTGTAATTTGTCATGTATATGCGAGACGTTTCCTGGTGCATATATGTGTTGCACGGTTTTGTTCGTTGAAACCGGGCGTGACAACTTGTTGGTAAGATGAACGAGGAAACAATATGCATCACCAAAGTTGTTTTGGCTCAACTTACATGCCCTCCTCTTCTGCCACTTGAGCCCACGCTTCGGCATCAGTCTGAGATACAAAACCAACGCAGCATGACTTAGTTTGCCCCGACTGAAGAAGGCGAAAATTACACTTTTTCCTAATCTAAAAATTTGTACACGCTAGTAAGTAGGAACCAATGAATATAATGCTTTTCCATATATGTAGGCCGATGGGAGAAACTTAATTCAATACCAGTTTAAACCATTCACTTTTGTTAACTTATCAATTGTTGTGGGACTCGGAATCGAGGGTTGTTGGACATGTTGGTATAATAAATTAGGAAACCAAACCGTAGAACGAAACCTCAAAAATATGCATCGCCAAAGTTGTTTTGGCCCAACTTACATGCCTTCCTCTTCTCCCACTTGAGCCCAGGCTTTGGCATCAGCCCGAGATACAAAACCAACACAGCATGACTCAGATTGCCTAGACTGAAGAGGGCGAAAATTAAACTTTTTCCAAATCCGAAAACTATACACGCTAGTAAGTAAGAACCAATGAATATAATGCTTTTCCATATATGTAGGCCGATGGGAGAAACTTAATTCAATACCAGCTTTGATCCATCCACTGTTGTTAACATATCAATTGTTGTGGGACTCAGAATCGAGGGTTGTTGGACTTGTTGGTATGATGAATGAGGAAACCACACCATAGGAATCAAACCCCAAAAATATGCATCACCAAAGTTGTTTTGGCCCAACTTACATGCCCTCATCTTCTGCCATTTGAGCCCATGCTCCGGCATCAGGATGAGATACAAAACCAGCGCAGCATGACTTAGTTTGCCTAGACAGAAGAGGGAGAAAATTAAACTTTTTCCTAATCCGAAAACTTGTACACGCTAGTAAGTAAAAACCAATGAATATAATGCTTTTCCATATATGTACGCCGATGGGAGAAACTTAATTCAATACAGGTTTTGTTCCATCCACTGTTGTTAACATATCATTTGTTATGGGACTCGGAATCGAGGGTTGTTGGACTTGTTCGGAATATAAATGAGGAAAGCACACCATAGGAACGAAACCACAAAAATATGCATCACCAAATTTGTTTTGGCCCAACTTACATGCCCTCCTCTTCTGCCACATGAGCCCACGCTTTGGCATCAGTCCGAGATACAAAACCAATGTAGCATGACTCAGTTTGCCTAGACTGAAAAGGGCGAAAATTAAACTTTTTCCTAATCTAAAAACTTGTACACGCTAGTAAGTAGGAACCCATGAATATAATGCTTTTCCATATATGTAGGCCGATGGGAGAAACTTAATTCAATACAGGTTTTGATCCATCATTTGTTGGACTTGGAATCGAGGGATGTTGGACTTGTTGGTATGTTGAATGATGAAACCACACCATAGGAACGAAACCTCAAAAATATGCATCACCAAAGTAGTTTTGGCCCAACTTACATGCCCTCCACTTCTGCCACTTGAGCCCACGCTTCGGCATCAGTCCGAGATACAAAACCAACGTAGCATGACTTAGTTTGCCCATACTAAAGAGGGCGAAAATTAAACTTTTCCTAATCCGAAATTTGTACACGCTAGTAAGTAGGAACCAATGAATATAATGCTTTTCCATATATGTTGGCCGATGGGAGAAACAAAATTCAATACCAGTTTAAACCATCCACTTTGGTTAACATATCAAATATTGTGCGACTCGGAATCAAGGGTTGTTGGACATGTTGGTATGATGAATTAGGAAACCAGACCATAGGAACGAAACCTCAAAAATATGCATCACCAAAGTTGTTTTGGCCCAATATACATTCCATCCTCTTCTGCCACTTGAGCCCAAGCTTTGGCATCAGGCTGAGATACAAAACCAGCGCAGCATGACTCAGATTGCCTAGACTGAAGAGGGCAAAAATTAAACTTTTCCTAATCCAAAAATTGTACACGCTAGTAAGTAAGAACCAATGAATATAATGCTTTTCCATATTTGTAGGCCGATGGGAGAAACTTAATTCAATACCAGTCTTGATCCACCCTCTGTTAACATATCAATTGTTGTGGGACTCGGAATCGAGGGTTGTTGGACTTGTAGGTATGATGAATGAGGAAACCACACCATAGGAACGAAACCTCAAAAATATGCATCGCCAAAGTAGTTTTGGCCCAACTTACATCCGTCCTCTTCTGCCACTTGAGCCCACGCTTCAGCATCAGTCCGAGATACAAAACCAATGCAGCATGACTCAGTTTGCCTAGACTGAAGAGGGCGAAAATTAACTTTTTCCTAATCCAAAAACTTGTACAAGCTAGTAAGTAGGAACCATCGAATTTAACGCTTTTGCATTTATGTAGGCCGATGGGAGAAACTTAATTCAATACAGGTTTTGATCCATCCGCTGTTGTTAACATATCAATTGTTGTGGGACTCAAAATCGGGGGTTGTTGGACATGTTGGTATGATGAATGAGGAAACCACACCATAGGAAAGAAACCCCAAAAATATTCATCACTAAAGTTGTTTTGGCCTAACTTACATGCCCTCATCTTCTGCCACTTAAGCCCACGCTTCGGCATTAGTCCGAGATACAAATCCAACGCAGCATGACTCAGTTTGCCTAGACTGAAGAGGGAGAAAATTAAACTTTTTCCTAATCCGAAAACTTGTACACGCTTGTAGGAACCAATGGCCGTGGGAGAAGCTTAATTCAATACAGGTGTTGATCCATCCACTGTTGTTAACATATAAATTGTTGTGGGACTCGGAATCGAGGGTTGTTGGACTTGTTGGGAAGAAGAATGAGGAAACCACACCATAGGAACGAAACCTCAAAAAATATGCATCACCAAAGTAGTTTTGGCCCAACTTACATGCCCTCCTCTTCTGCCACTTGAGCCCACGCTTCGGCATCAGTACGAGATATAAAATCAACGTAGCATGACTCAGTTTGCCTAGACTGAAGAGGACGAAAATTAAACTTTTTCGTAATCCGAAAACTTGTACACGCTAGTAAGTAGGAACCTATGAATATAATGGTTTTCCATATATGTAGGCCGATGGAAGAAACGTAATTCAATACAGGTTTTGATCCATCCACTGTTGTTAACATATAAATTGTTGTGGGACTCGGAATCGAGGGTTGTTGGACTTGTTGGTATGATGAATGAGCAAACCACACCATAGGAACGAAACCTCAAAAATATGCATCAGCAAAGTTGTTTTGACCCAACTTACATGCCCTCCTCTTTTGCCACATGAGACCACGCTTCAGCATCAGGCCGAGATACAAAATCAGCGCAGCATGACTCAGTTTGCCTAGACTGAAAAGGGCAAAAATTAAACTTTTTCTTAATCCAAAAACATGTACACGCAAGTAAGTAAGAACCAATGAATATAATGCTTTTCCATATATGTAGGCCGATGGGAAAAACTTAGTTCAATACAGGTTTTGATCCATCCACTTTTGGTAACATATCAATTGTAGTGGGACTCAAAAATGATGGTTGTTTGACTTGTTGGTATGATGAATGAGGAAACCACACCATAGGAACGAAACATCAAAAATATGCATCGCCAAAGTAGTTTTGGCCCAACTTACATCCCTCCTCTTCTGCCACTTGAGCCCACGCTTCAGCATCAGTCCGAGATACAAAACCAATGCAGCATGACTCAGTTTGCCTAGACTGAAGAGGGCGAAAATTAACTTTTTCCTAATCCAAAAACTTGTACACGCAAGTAATTAAGAACCAATGAATATAATGCTTTTCCATATAAATAGGCCGATGGGAGAAACTTAATTAAATACTAGCTTTGATCCATCCATTGTTGTTAACATATCAATTGTTGTGGGACTCGGAATCGAGGGTGGTTGGACTTGTTGGTATGGTGAATGAGGAAACCACACCATAGGAACGAAACCTCAAAAATATGCGTCACCAAAGTTGTTTTGGCCCAACTTAGATGCACTCCTCTTCTGCCACTTGAGCCCACGCTTCGGCATCAGTCCGAGATACAAAACCAGCGCAGCATGACTCAGTTTGCCTAGACTGAAGAGGGCAAAAATTAAACTTTTTTCTAATCCGAAAACTTGTACACGCTAGTAAGTACGAACCAATGCATATAATGCTTTTTCATATATGTAGGCCGATGGGAGAAACTTAATTCAATACCAGTTTTGATCCATCCACTGTTGTTAACATATCAATTGTTGTGGGACTCGGAATCGAGGGTTGTTGTGAGAGCCAATGAACCGGCCTCATTGCTCTCCTGGTGTGATGAGTGATTGTCAACGAGCTCAAGCCCTCCGATGGACTGGAGGCCCTCCGATGGACTGGAGGTAGACGATGAAGACCTCGATGGACTGAGGCAAAAGTCCTCCAATGGACCGGAGGCAATGCTCGGCGTTGGTCGGCCATGGAAGCTCGGTACACGGAGGGGCGGTTTGGCAACGGTGGTGTAAGCCCTCCGATGGACCGCGAGGCAACTCCGATGGACTGGAGAAGCCGGGTGCCACCGTGGTGCTCCAACCCGAGTGCATGGCGCGAAGGCGTGCGAGGGAGGCTTTGGTGGCTTCGGCTCAAAACCGCCACCCCAGTTCAGATGACTTGGTGGGTTGGGCTCCGACTCACCAAGATTGAAGATTGGGCCCAGGAAGCCCGCAGAATAAAGTTTCCCGGTTTCTGACTTCAAAACCGGGGGAAGCTTCCGGACTACTGGCTATGTGGCGCACATCCAAGGGAGGCGGAGAAACCGAAGATGATCAAGACGTCATCGTAGTCGTCCGATTGTATCTTTTCGGTTTGACCCCCTCCGGGCATTTTTAGAGTAGGGGTCTTAATGTGATTGTGTCGTTTAGGGCCTAGGGTATAAATAGACTTGAGAGGCTCCCTTGGAGCTTATCTTGGCTGCCACAAACCCTAGGATTTCCTAACCCTAGCAGCCAAGGTCCAAAGAGAAGAAATAGAGAGGATTAGCTAGGAGATGAGTGCCTAGTTTAGTCTAATCTTGTCATTAGTGGGAGGATGAAGGGAGGTAGGCTCTAGGGAACTCTTGTAACCTGAATTTCGTGGTTAATTCAAGGTTCTTTGTTGTGAAATTCCAAGTCTTGAGCAGCAATCTCGTCCCTCCCTCTTTGCCCCTTTTCTAGTTTCGTTTTTGGTCCCATTTCTCTGATTTTGGCTCGTTTTGTGTTGTCCAAGGATGAGACCTTTCTTTTGCCGGTATTTTGCCTTGCTAGGACGTGGTGCATCTCACTAGCCAAGTGCTAGAATCATCCAACCACGAGCAAGGGCCGTTCTTGACGTTTCTAGGTTTTTCGGGTTCAACTCACCAACCTCACGAGATCTGAAATTCCCGTGCAACCTTTGATCTTTTCAAGTGGATCTTTTGGAGTTTGCTAGGGAAGGTACTTAGGATCATCCATGCAAATTTTCGTGAAGTTTCGTTGAGAATTGACCCGGTTTTGGTACGGTTTTTGGAGTGCCTGCGTGCAGTTTTTTTCGGTTGTCAACTCACCTACCTCACGAGATTTGCAATTCCCGTGCATCCCTTGATCTTTTGGAGCTGATCTTTTGCGATTTGCTAGGGAAGGTCCTTAGGATTGTCCATGCAAATTTTCATGAAGTTTCGTTGAGATTTGACCCCGTTTCGATCGTTTGTCGTAGGGGTGTTGGGCTGTTTTCTGCGCGCAGTTTTTCGGAGAACTGACAGTACTAATCGTTTGTCCTTAGGTTTGTCCGAACTCTATACTTCGAATTGTCCGATTCCCTTCCCTCGGATTGTCCAGTCTATAGGTTTTTAGGGCTGTTTCAGCCCCTTTCTTTGGGTTTGTCCGGTCAGTTCTTTTGGTTGAGACAGTATTGTCCGGTCTAGTGTATTTAGGGCTGTTTTTGCGTGTTTCTTGCTCCGCTTGCTTTGGGGTTCGTTTTTCTTGGTTTCTTTGGTTTTTTGGAGTGTTGTGGTTTGCTTCAAGCTTGTTTTGTGTCAACCACTGCAGGCCCATACTCTTCACTCACTGTTCTTAAGTGAGGCACGCTTCGGTGTGTTGAGTGGCTAGTGTGCGACGCTTGCAAGCTTTGTAGCTTGTCTTGTTTTGTTTGTGCCTTGTTGTTCTTGCTTGCTTTGATGGTGCTTTAGTGTTTTCAGTTTAGGGTTTCTCAATGTGTCCTAGGGTTAGTAGCTTGTCCATGCTACGTAACTCTGCACATTAGAGAGGTGTAGTTTTAGGTGTTGTGTGTGTTTGTCTGGGTGTAGTGTGTTTGCTCGTTTAGGTGTAGTTTGGTTGCTCATCTTACGTCCTTTTCTTCGGGCGTTATTTCGAGTGCTTCCGCTTTCCACCCGATACGTATCTGTTCAGTGGACGGTATCGGGTGTGCGTGTGTTTCCGTGAGAGCGCACTTTGGGGGTTTGAGTTTGAGTTTTTCAAGTGCTCCTATTCACCCCCCTTCTAGTCGCACGTCTCGGTCCTACACGTTGGACTTGATGGTATGACGAATGAGGAAACCACACCTTAGGAACAAAACCTCAAAAATAACCATCACCAAGGTTGTTTTGGCCCAACTTACATGTCATCCTCTTCCGCCACTTGAGCCCACGCTTCGGCATCAGGACAAGATACAAAACCAGCGCAGCATGACTCAATTTGCCTAGACTGAAGAGGGCAAAAATTAAACTTTTTCCTAATCCGAAAACTTGTACACGCTAGTAAGTAAGAATCAATGAATATAATGCTTTTGCATATATGTAGGCCGATGGGAGAAACTTAATTTAATACAAGTTTTGTTCCATCCACGGTTGTTAACAAATCAATTGTTGCGGGACTCGGAATCGAGGGTTGTTGGACTTGTTGGTATGATGAATGAGGAAACCACACCATAGGAACGAAACCTCAAAAATATGCATCACCAACGTTATTTTGGCCCAACTTACGTGCCCTCCTCTTCTGCCACTTGATCCCACGCTTCGAAATCAGGCCGAGATACAAAACCAGCGCAGCATGACTCAGTTTGCCTTGACTAAAGAGGGCGAATATTAACCTTTTTCCTAATCCGAAAACTTGTATACGCTAGTAATTAAGAACCAATGAATATAATGCTTTTCCATATATATAGCCCGATGGGAGGAACCTAATTCAATACAGGTTTTGATCCATCCACTGTTGTTAACATATCAATTGTTGTGGGACTCGGAATCGAGGGTTGTTGGACTTGTTGGTATGATGATTGAGGAAACCATACCATAGGCACGAAACATCAAAAATATGCATCACCAAAGTTGTTTTGGCCCAACTTACATGCCCTCATCTTCTGCACTTGAGCCCATGCCTCGGCATCAGTCCGAGATACAAAACCAGCACAGCATGACTTAGTTTGCCTACACTGAAGAGGGCAAAAATTAAACTTTTTACTAATCCGAAAACTTGTGCACGCTAGTAAGTAAGAACCAATGAATATAATGCCTTTCTATATATGTAGGCCGATGGGAGAAACTTAATTCAATACATGTTTTGTTCCATCCACTGTTGTTAACATATCATTTGTTGTGGGACTCGGAATCAAGGGTTGTTGGACTTGTTGGGAAGATGAATGAGGAAACCACACCATAGGAACCAAACCTCAAAAAATATGCATCACCAAAGTTGTTTTGGCCCAATTTACATGCCCTCCTCTTCTGCCACTTGAGCCCACGCTTCAGCATAGCGCAGCATGACTTAGTTTGCCTAGACTGAAGAGGGCGAAAATTAAACTTTTTCCTAATCCGAAAACTTGTACACGCTGGTAAGTAAGAACCAATGAATATAATGCTTTTCTATATATTTGGCCGATGGGAGAAACTTAATTCAATACAGGTTTTGTTCCATCCACTGTTGTTAACATATCATTTGTTGTGGGACTCAGAATCAAGGGTTGTTGGACTTGTTGGGAAGATGAATGAGGAAACCACACCATAGGAACCAAACCTCAAAAATATGCATCACCAAAGTTGTTTTGGCCCAATTTACATGCCCTCCTCTTCCGCCACTGGAGCCCATGCTTCGGCATCTATCCGAGAGACAAAACCAGTGCAGCATGACTCAGTTTGCCTAGACAGAAGTGGGCGAAAATTAAACTTTTTCCTAATCCGAAAACTTCTACACGCTAGAAAGTCGGAACCAATGAATATAATGCTTTTCCACATATGTAGCCCGATGGGAGAAACTTAATTCAATACAGGTTTTGATCCATCCACTGTTGTTAACATATCAATTGTTGTGGGACTCGAAATCGAGGGTTGTTGGACTTGTTGGTATGATGAATGAGGAAACCGCACCATTGGAACGAAACCCTAAAAATATGCATCACCAAAATTGTTTTGCCCCAATTTGCATGCCCTCCTCTTCTGCCACTTGAGCTGATGCTTCGGCATCTGTCCGAGATACAAAACCAGTGCAGCATGACTCAGTTTGCCTAGACAGAAGAGGGCTAAAATTAAACTTTTTCCTAATCCGAAAACTTCTACACGCTAGAAAGTAGGAACCAATGAATATAATGCTTTTCCATATATGTATGCCGATGGGAGAAACTTAATTCAATACAGGTTTTGATCCATCCACAGGTTGTTAACATATCAACTGTTGTGGGACTCAGAATCGAGGGTAGTTGGACTTGTTAGGAAGATGAATGAGAAAACCACACCATAGGAACGAAACCTCAAAAATATGCATCGCCAAAGTTGTTTTGGCCCAACTTACAAGCCCTCATCTTCTGCACTTGAGCCCATGCCTCGGCATCAGTCTGAGATACAAAACCAGCACAGCATGACTTAGTTTGCCTACACTGAAGAGGGCGAAAATTAAACTTTTTCCTAATCCGAAAACTTGTGCACGCTAGTAAGCAAGAACCAATGAATATAATGCTTTTCTATATATGTAGGCCGATGGGAGAAACTTAATTCAATACATGTTTTGTTCCATCCACTGTTGTTAACATATCATTTGTTGTGGGACTCGGAATCAAGGGTTGTTGTACTTGTTGGGAAGATGAATGAGGAAACCACACCATAGGAACCAAACCTCAAAAATATGCATCACCAAAGTTGTTTTGGCCCAATTTACATGCCCTCCTCTTCTGCCACTTGAGCCCATGCTTCAGCATCAGTCCGAGATACAAAACCAGCGCAGCATGACTTAGTTTGCCTAGACTGAAGAGGGCAAAAATTAAACTTTTTCCTAATCCGAAAACTTGTACACGCTGGTAAGTAAGAACCAATGAATATAATGCTTTTCGATATATGTAGGCCGATGGGAGAAACTTAATTCAATACAAGTTTTGTTCCATCCACTGTTGTTAACATATCATTTGTTGTGGGACTCAGAATCAAGGGTTGTTGGACTTGTCGGGAAGATGAATGAGGAAACCACACCATAGGAACCAAACCTCAAAAATATGCATCACCAAAGTTGTTTTGGCCCAATTTACATGCCCTCCTCTTCTGCCACTTGAGCCCACGCTTCGGCATCTGTCCGAGAGACAAAACCAGTGCAGCATGACTCAGTTTGCCTAGACAGAAGAGGGCAAAAATTAAACTTTTTCCTAATCCGAAAACTTCTACACGCTAGAAAGTCGGAACCAATGAATATAATGCTTTTCCACATATGTAGCCCGATGGGAGAAACTTAATTCAATACAGGTTTTGATACATCCACTGTTGTTAACATATCAATTGTTGTGGGACTCGAAATCGAGGGTTGTTGGACTTGTTGGTATGATGAATGAGGAAACCTCACCATTGGAACAAAACCCTAAAAATATGCATCACCAAAATTGTTTTGCCCCAATTTACATGCCCTCCTCTTCTGCCACTTGAGCCGATGCTTCGGCATCTGTCCGAGATACAAAATCAGTGCAGCATGACTCAGTTTGCCTAGACAGAAGAGGGCTAAAATTAAACTTTTTCCTAATCCGAAAACTTCTGCACGCTAGAAAGTAGGAACCAATGAATATAATGCTTTTCCCTATATGTATCCCGATGGGAGAAACTTAATTCAATACAGGTTTTGATCCATCCACTGTTGTTAACATATCAATTGTTGTGGGACTCAGAATCGAGGGTTGTTGGACTTGTTAGGAAGATGAATGAGAAAACCACACCATAGGAACGAAACCTCAAAAATATGCATCGCCAAAGTTGTTTTGGCCCAACTTACATGCCCTTATCTTCTGCACTTGAGCCCATGCCTCGGCATCAGTCCGAGATACAAAACCAGCACAGCATGACTTAGTTTGCCTACACTGAAGAGGGCGAAAATTAAACTTTTTCCTAATCCGAAAACTTGTACACGCTAGTAAGTAAGAACCAATGAATATAATGCTTTTCTATATATGTAGGCCGATGGGAGAAACTTAATTCAATACATGTTTTGTTCCATCCACTGTTGTTAACATATCATTTGTTGTGGGACTCGGAATCAAGGGTTGTTGTACTTGTTGGGAAGATGAATGAGGAAACCACACCATAGGAACCAAACCTCAAAAATATGCATCACCAAAGTTGTTTTGGCCCAAATTACATGCCCTCCTCTTCTGCCACTTGAGCCCACGCTTCAGCATCAGTCCGAGATACAAAACCAGCACAGCATGACTTAGTTTACCTAGACTGAAGAGGGCGAAAATTAAACTTTTTCCTAATCCGAAAACTTATACACGCTGGTAAGTAAGAACCAATGAATATAATGCTTTTCTATATATGTAGGCCGATGGGAGAAACTTAATTCAATACAAGTTTTGTTCCATCCACTGTTGTTAACATATCATTTGTTGTGGGACTCAGAATCAAGGGTTGTTGGACTTGTCGGGAAGATGAATGAGGAAACCAAACCATAGGAACCAAACCTCAAAAATATGCATCACCAAAGTTGTTTTGGCCCAATTTACATGCCCTCCTCTTCTGCCACTTGAGTCCACGCTTCGGCATCTGTCCGAGAGACAAAACCAGTGCAGCATGACTCAGTTTGCCTAGACAGAAGAGGGCGAAAATTAAACTTTTCCTTATCCGAAAACTTCTACACGCTAGAAAGTCGGAACCAATGAATATAATGTTTTTCCACATATGTAGCCCGATGGGAGAAACTTAATTCAATACAGGTTTTGATCCATCCACTGTTGTTAAGATATCAATTGTTGTGGGACTCGAAATCGAGGGTTGTTGGACTTGTTGGTATGATGAATGAGGAAACCTCACCATTGGAACGAAACCCTAAAAATATGCATCACCAAAATTGTTTTGCCCCAATTTACATGCCCTCCTCTTCTGCCACTTGAGCCGATGCTTCGGCATCTGTCCGAGATACAAAACCAGTGCAGCATGACTCAGTTTGCCTAGACAGAAGAGGGCTAAAATTAAACTTTTTCCTAATCCGAAAACTTCTGCACGCTAGAAAGTAGGTACCAATGAATATAATGCTTTTCCATATATGTATCCCGATGGGAGAAACTTAATTCAATACAGGTTTTGATCCATCCACTGTTGTTAACATATCAATTGTTGTGGGACTCAGAATCGAGGGTTGTTGGACTTGTTAGGAAGATGAATGAGAAAACCACACCATAGGAACGAAACCTCAAAAATATGCATCGCCAAAGTTGTTTTGGCCCAACTTACAAGCCCTCATCTTCTGCACTTGAGCCCATGCCTCGGCATCAGTCTGAGATACAAAACCAGCACAGCATGACTTAGTTTGCCTACACTGAAGAGGGCGAAAATTAAACTTTTTCCTAATCCGAAAACTTGTGCACGCTAGTAAGCAAGAACCAATGAATATAATGCTTTTCTATATATGTAGGCCGATGGGAGAAACTTAATTCAATACATGTTTTGTTCCATCCACTGTTGTTAACATATCATTTGTTGTGGGACTCGGAATCAAGGGTTGTTGTACTTGTTGGGAAGATGAATGAGGAAACCACACCATAGGAACCAAACCTCAAAAATATGCATCACCAAAGTTGTTTTGGCCCAATTTACATGCCCTCCTCTTCTGCCACTTGAGCCCATGCTTCAGCATCAGTCCGAGATACAAAACCAGCGCAGCATGACTTAGTTTGCCTAGACTGAAGAGGGCAAAAATTAAACTTTTTCCTAATCCGAAAACTTGTACACACTGGTAAGTAAGAACCAATGAATATAATGCTTTTCAATATATGTAGGCCGATGGGAGAAACTTAATTCAATACAAGTTTTGTTCCATCCACTGTTGTTAACATATCATTTGTTGTGGGACTCAGAATCAAGGGTTGTTGGACTTGTCGGGAAGATGAATGAGGAAACCACACCATAGGAACCAAACCTCAAAAATATGCATCACCAAAGTTGTTTTGGCCCAATTTACATGCCCTCCTCTTCTGCCACTTGAGCCCACGCTTCGGCATCTGTCCGAGAGACAAAACCAGTGCAGCATGACTCAGTTTGCCTAGACAGAAGAGGGCAAAAATTAAACTTTTTCCTAATCCGAAAACTTCTACACGCTAGAAAGTCGGAACCAATGAATATAATGCTTTTCCACATATGTAGCCCGATGGGAGAAACTTAATTCAATACAGGTTTTGATACATCCACTGTTGTTAACATATCAATTGTTGTGGGACTCGAAATCGAGGGTTGTTGGACTTGTTGGTATGATGAATGAGGAAACCTCACCATTGGAACAAAACCCTAAAAATATGCATCACCAAAATTGTTTTGCCCCAATTTACATGCCCTCCTCTTCTGCCACTTGAGCCGATGCTTCGGCATCTGTCCGAGATACAAAATCAGTGCAGCATGACTCAGTTTGCCTAGACAGAAGAGGGCTAAAATTAAACTTTTTCCTAATCCGAAAACTTCTGCACGCTAGAAAGTAGGAACCAATGAATATAATGCTTTTCCCTATATGTATCCCGATGGGAGAAACTTAATTCAATACAGGTTTTGATCCATCCACTGTTGTTAACATATCAATTGTTGTGGGACTCAGAATCGAGGGTTGTTGGACTTGTTAGGAAGATGAATGAGAAAACCACACCATAGGAACGAAACCTCAAAAATATGCATCGCCAAAGTTGTTTTGGCCCAACTTACATGCCCTTATCTTCTGCACTTGAGCCCATGCCTCGGCATCAGTCCGAGATACAAAACCAGCACAGCATGACTTAGTTTGCCTACACTGAAGAGGGCGAAAATTAAACTTTTTCCTAATCCGAAAACTTGTACACGCTAGTAAGTAAGAACCAATGAATATAATGCTTTTCTATATATGTAGGCCGATGGGAGAAACTTAATTCAATACATGTTTTGTTCCATCCACTGTTGTTAACATATCATTTGTTGTGGGACTCGGAATCAAGGGTTGTTGTACTTGTTGGGAAGATGAATGAGGAAACCACACCATAGGAACCAAACCTCAAAAATATGCATCACCAAAGTTGTTTTGGCCCAAATTACATGCCCTCCTCTTCTGCCACTTGAGCCCACGCTTCAGCATCAGTCCGAGATACAAAACCAGCGCAGCATGACTTAGTTTGCCTAGACTGAAGAGGGCGAAAATTAAACTTTTTCCCAATCCGAAAACTTATACACGCTGGTAAGTAAGAACCAATGAATATAATGCTTTTCTATATATGTAGGCCGATGGGAGAAACTTAATTCAATACAAGTTTTGTTCCATCCACTGTTGTTAACATATCATTTGTTGTGGGACTCAGAATCAAGGGTTGTTGGACTTGTCGGGAAGATGAATGAGGAAACCAAACCATAGGAACCAAACCTCAAAAATATGCATCACCAAAGTTGTTTTGGCCCAATTTACATGCCCTCCTCTTCTGCCACTTGAGTCCACGCTTCGGCATCTGTCCGAGAGACAAAACCAGTGCAGCATGACTCAGTTTGCCTAGACAGAAGAGGGCGAAAATTAAACTTTTTCCTTATCCGAAAACTTCTACACGCTAGAAAGTCGGAACCAATGAATATAATGTTTTTCCACATATGTAGCCCGATGGGAGAAACTTAATTCAATACAGGTTTTGATCCATCCACTGTTGTTAAGATATCAATTGTTGTGGGACTCGAAATCGAGGGTTGTTGGACTTGTTGGTATGATGAATGAGGAAACCTCACCATTGGAACGAAACCCTAAAAATATGCATCACCAAAATTGTTTTGCCCCAATTTACATGCCCTCCTCTTCTGCCACTTGAGCCGATGCTTCGGCATCTGTCCGAGATACAAAACCAGTGCAGCATGACTCAGTTTGCCTAGACAGAAGAGGGCTAAAATTAAACTTTTTCCTAATCCGAAAACTTCTGCACGCTAGAAAGTAGGTACCAATGAATATAATGCTTTTCCATATATGTATCCCGATGGGAGAAACTTAATTCAATACAGGTTTTGATCCATCCACTGTTGTTAACATATCAATTGTTGTGGGACTCAGAATCGAGGGTTGTTGGACTTGTTAGGAAGATGAATGAGAAAACCACACCATAGGAACGAAACCTCAAAAATATGCATCGCTAAAGTTGTTTTGGCCCAACTTACATGCCCTCCTATTCTGCCACGTGAGCCCACGCTTCGACATCAGGCCGAGATACAATACCAGCACAGCATGACTCAGTTCGCCTAGACTGAAGAGGGCAAAAATTAAACTTTTTCCTAACCCGAAAACTTGTACACGCTAGTAAGTAAGAACCAACAAATATAATGCTTTTCCATATATATAGCCCGATGGGAGAAACTTAATTCAATACCAGTTTTGATCCATCCACCATTGTTAACATATCAATTATTGTGGGACTTAAAATCGAGGGTTGTTGGACTTGTTGGTATGATGATTGAGGAAACCACACCATAGGAACCAAACCTCAAAAATATGCATCACCAAAGTTGTTTTGGCCCAACTCACATGCCTTCCTCTTCTGCCACTTGAGCCCACGCTTCGGCATCAGTCCGAGATACAAAACCAACGCAGCATGACTCAGTTTGTCTAGACTGAAGACGGCGAAAATAAAACTTTTTCCCAATCCGAAAACTTCTACACGCTAGTAAGTAAGAACCAATGAATATAATGCTTTTCCATATATATAGGCCGATGGGAGAAACTTAATTCAATACCAGTTTTGATCCATCCATTGTTGTTAACATATCGATTGTTGTGGGACTCGGAATCGAGGGTTGTTGGACTTGTTGGCATGAATGAGGAAACCACACCATAAGAACGAAATCTCAAAAATATGCATCACCAAAGTTGTTTTGGCCCAACATACATGCCCTCATCTTCTGCCACTTGAGCCCACGCATCGGCATCAGTCCGAGATACAAAACCTGCGCAGCATGACTTAGTTTGCCCAGACTGAAGAGGCCGAAAATTAAACTTTTTACTAATCCAAAAACTTGTACACGCTAGAAAGTAAGAACCAATGAATATAATGCTTTTCTATATATGTAGGCCGATGGGAGAAACTTAATTCAATATATGCTTTGTTCCATCCACTGTTGTTAACATATAATTTGTTGTGGGACTCGGAATCAAGGGTTGTTGGACTTGTTGGGAAGATGAACGAGACAACCACACCATAGGAACCAAACCTCAAAAATATGCATCACCAAAGTTGTTTTGGCCTAATTTACATGCCCTCCTCTTCTGCTACTTGAGCCCACGCTTCGGCATCTGTCCGAGATACAAAACCAGTGCAGCATGACTCAGTTTGCCTAGATAGAAGAGGGCGAAAATTAAACTTTTTCATAATCCGAAAACTTCTACACTCTAGAAAGGAGGAACCAATGAATATAATGCTTTTCTATATATGTAGCCCGATGGGAGAAACTTAATTCAATACAGGTTTTGATCCATCCACTGTTGCTAACATATCAATTGTTGTGGGACTCGGAATCGAGGGTTGTTGGACTTGTTGGTATGATGAATGAGGAAACCACACCATTGGAACGAAACCCTAAAAATATGCATCACCAAAGTTGTTTTGCCCCAGTTTACATGCCCTCCTCTTCTGCCACTTGAGCCGATGCTTCGGCATCTGTCTAAGATACAAAACCAGTGCAGCATGACTCAGTTTGCCTAGACAGAAGAGGGCGAAAATTGAACTTTTTCCTAATCCGAAAACTTCTACACGCTAGAAAGCACTAACCAATAAATATAATGTTTTTCCATATATGTGACCCGATGGGAGAAACTTAATTCAATACAGGTTTTGATCCATCCACTGTTGTTAACATATCAATTGTTGTGGGAGTCAGAATCGAGGGTTGTTGGACTTGTTAGGAAGATGAATGAGAAAACCACACCATAGGAACGAAACCTCAAAAATATGCATCGCCAAAGTTGTTTTGGCCCAACTTACATGCCCTCCTCTTCTGCCACGTGAGCCCACGCTTCGACATCAGGCCGAGATACAAAACCAGCGCAGCATGACTCAGTTCGCCTAGACTGAAGAGGGCGAAAATTAAACTTTTTCCTAACCCGAAAACTTGTACACGCTAGTAAGTAAGAACCAATGAATGTAATGCTTTTCCATATATGTAGGCCGGTGGGAGAAACTTAATTCAATACCAGTTTTGATCCACGCACTGTTGTTAATGTATCAATTGTTGTGGGACTCGGAATCGAGGGTTGTTGTACTTGTTGGTATCATGAATAAGGAAACCACACCATAGGAAAAAAAACCTCAAAAATATGCATCGCCAAAGTTGTTTTGGCCCAATTTACATGGCTTCCTCTTCTGCCACGTGAGCCCACGCTTCGGCATCAGTCCGAGATACAAAACCAACACAGCATGACTCAGTTCGCCTAGACTGAAGGGGGCAAAAATTAAACTTTTTCCTAATCCGAAAACTTGTACACGCTAGTAAGTAAGAACCAATGAATATAATGCTTTTCCATATACGTAGCCCGATGGGAGAAACTTAATTCAATACAGGTTTTGATCCATCCACTGTTGTTAACATATCAATTGTTGTGGGACTCGGAATCGAGGGTTGTTGGACTTGTTGGTATGATGAATGAGGAAACCACACCATTGGAACGAAACCTCAAAAATCTGCATCACCAAAGTTTTTTTGGCCCAACTAACATGCCTTCCTCTTCTGCCACTTGAGCCCACGCTTCGGCATCAGTCAAAGATACAAAACCAGCGCAGCATGACTTAGTTTGCCTAGACTGAAGAGGGCGAAAATTAAACTTTTTCCTAATCCGAAAACTTGTACACGCTAGTAAGTAAGAACCAATGAATATAACACTTTTCCATATATATAGCCCGATGGGAGAAACTTAATTCAATACCAGTTTTGATCCATCCACTGTTGTTAATATATCAATTGTTGTGGGACTTGGAATCGAGGGTTGTTGGACTTGTTGGTATGATGAATAAGGAAACCACACCATAGGAACGAAACCTCAAAAATATGCATCACCAAAGTTGTTTTGGCCCAACTTACATACCCTCCTCTTCTGCCACCTGAGCCCACGCTGTGGCATCAGTCCGAGATACAAAACCAATGCAGCTTGACTCAGTTTGCCTAGACTGAAGAGGGCGAAAACTAAACTTTTCCTAATCCGAAAACGTGTACACGCTAGTAAGTAAGAACCAATGAATATAATGCTTTTCCAAATATATAGGCCTATGGGAGGAACTTAATTCAATACCAGTTTTGATCCATCCATTGTTGTTTATATATCGATTGTTGTGGGACTCGGAATCGAGGGTTGTTGGACTTATTGGTATGGTGAATGAGGAAACCACACCATAGGAACGAAACCTCAAAAATATGCATCACCAAAGTTGTTTTGGCCCAACTTACATGCCCTCATCTTCTGCCACTTGAGCCCACGCTTCGGCATCAGTCCGAGACACAAAAACAGCGCAGCATGACTTAGTTTGCCCAGACTGAAGAGGGTGAAAATAAAACTTTTTCCTAATCCGAAAACTTGTACACGCTAGTAAGTAAGAACCAATGAATGTAATACTTTTCTATATATGTAGGCCGATGGGAGAAACTTAATTCAATACATGTTTTGTTCCATCCACTTTGTTAACATATCATTTTTGTGGGACTTGGAATCGAGGGTTGTTGGACTTGTTGGGAAGATGAATGAGGAAACCACACCATAGGAACCAAACCTCAAAAATATTCATCACGAAAGTTGTTTTGGCCCAATTTACAAGCCCTCCTCTTCTACCACTTGAGCCCACGCTTCGGTATCTGTCCGAGATACAAAACCAGTGTAGCATGACTCAATTTGCTTAGATAGAAGACGGCAAAAATTAAACTTTTTCCTAATCCGAAAACTTCTACACGCCAAAAAGTAGGAACCAATGAATATAATGCTTTTCCATATACGTAGCCCGATGGGAGAAACTTAATTCAATACAGGTTTTGATCCATCCACTGTTGTTAACATATCAATTGTTGTGGGACTCGGAATCGAGGGTTGTTGGACTTGTTGGTATGATGAATGAGGAAACCGCACCATTGGAACGAAACCTCAAAAATATGCATCACCAAAGTTGTTTTGGCCCAACTTACATGCCCTCCTCTTCTGCCACTTCAACCCACACTTCGGCATTAGGCCAAGATACGAAACCAGCACAGCATGACTGAGTTTGCCTAGACTGAAGAGGGCGAAAATTAAACCTTTTTCCTAATCCGAATACTTGTACACGATAGTAAGTAAGAACCAATGAATATAATGCTTTTCCATATATGTAGGACGATGGGTGAAACTTAATTCAATACAGGTTTTGTTCCATCCACTGTTGTTAACATATCAATTGTTGTGGGACTCGGAATCGAGGGTTGTTGGACTTGTTGGGAGGATGAATGAGAAAACTACACCATAGGAACGAAACCTCAAAAATATGCATCACCAAAGTTGTTTTGGCCCAACATACATGCCCTCCACTTCTGCCACATGAGCCCACGCTTCGGCATCAGTCTGAGATACAAAACCAGCGTAGCATGACTCAGTTTGCCTAGACTGAAGAGGGCGAAAATTAAAATTTTTCCAAATCCGAAAACTTGTACACGCTAGTAAGTGAGAACCAATGAATATAATGCTTTTCCATATATGTAGGCCGATGGGAGAAACTTAATTCAATACAGGTTTTATTCCATCCACTGTTGTTTAGATATCATTTGTTATGGGACTCGTAATCGATGGTTGTAGGACTTGTTCGGAAGATGAATGAGGAAACCATACTATAGGAATGAAACCTCAAAAATATGCATCACCAAAGTTGTTTTGGCCCAACTTACATGCCCTCCTCTTCCACCACGTGAGCCCACGCTTCGGCATCAGTCCGAGATACAAAACCAACGCAGCATGACTCAGTCTGCCTAGACTGAAGTAGGCGAAAATTAAGCTTTTTCCTAATCCAAAAACTTGTACACGCTAGTAAGTAGGAACAAATGAATATAATGTTTTTCCATATATGTAGGCCGATGGGAGAAACTTAATTCAATACAGGTTGTGATCCGTCCACTGTTGTTAACATAGCAATTGTTGTGGGACTCAGAATCGAGGGTTGTTGGACATGTTGGTATGATGAATGAGGAAACCATACCAAATTTTTCAATTTGGAATGTGACACTTTTGGCTTGAATTAATACAGTGAATTTCTTGAATATTTAAAATTTTGTCAAGCAGTTATATATTTACATAGATATTTAGTGTAGGAAATAATTATTTTGTAAAGAGACCAAATATAATCTATGTTATAATAATATATGTGTTGTATTCATGCTGGTTCACATGATGTTTTTGAGTGATAAAGATTTTCTAAATGAGTTTAAACTACAAGTAACCTTTTCTGGAAACTTTCTAGATTTTCCTAGAAGCTTTTCCTGTTTTCCGTAGAGCACAATCCATTTATTGGAAGCTCTTAAGAACCTTTCCATGAGCTCCAAATATTTTATTTGGGTTCATTAGGTCCAAAACTATTTTTGGGATTTTTTTCTAGAATTTTTTAGACCGGCGGGATATTTTTCGAACTTCAAGTATTGATCGTAGAATTTTCTAGATTTATTTTAATTCCGAAAATAAATAATTCCGAATTTACTTGGGCTTTCTCCATTTAAATATGCTGGAATTTTAATAAACCCTGAAGGCCCTTTTATGGGTTCTCTAATGGGCTTTAAACTGACTAAGCCCATTAGTGAAGTTAGGAGATGTAAATCAATTAGTACCACCTTGCTAGTTGACGCGCATCAACTGGCTCTTCTCCTTATATAATAAACCCAACCTCCTCCTCTAAACGGCACATAAAAATATAGACTACTCTATGGAGGCTCAGAAGCTTGGAAGCCCTAAGATAGTCTATAGCTTTTCTCCGACTCCGATGGGTGTCTCTATTGCTGGTAAATTTCCTCTCCTCTAAATATTCAAGCAAAGTCTATTTCTCCCCCTCCTTTCTTTCTTTTCCCTTTTGGCCTAAGAGCGAGTAGTGCAATGGCCTGCTCTTTCCTCTTTATAGGCATGGCCTAAGCTGGGAAGCAGCCCCTGCTCTCTCTCCAGCTTTGTATCGGCAGCAGTAGCAAGCTAGCATAGCAGCTCTTCCTCACGTTTTGGCCTTGACCCAGAACAGCAGCAGCATCCCAGGTCTCTTTCTCACATTGCATTGGCAGCCACAGCAGTCCACCAGAGCAGATCACCGAAGCTCCGGCGATTGCTCGCCTGAGTTGTGCTACCGCCCCGCCCCATCGTCGTCCACCCTCGGCCGATGCGCCGCCGCGCAGACCTCCTCGCCCGCTTCACCGCACCGCGCCGTTGCTCCCGCGCCTCCTCCCGCCAGCCTAAGGCCGCCGGAGCCACAAGTTCGTGGATCACCGGCGATCCTCCGCCGTTGCGACGGCCAAACCCATCGCCGCCGTCGTCTCCCCCTCACCATCTATTCCAGGCCATCCGATCTAGATCCAACGGCCCGGAAGCGCCCGCGAATCCGGTCAAACCAGTCAGCGTGGCAATGTTGCTAAAGAGCCCTTAATGTTTCCATAAATTAGCCCACAATCCAAATCCGTTACGTCTGGGTCCAAGTTTTCACGGTTTAGCCCTGGAGTTTTCAAATATACTTCAAAATAGCCCTCTCATCTTGATTTATTCATATCTTTTGCGTTTTAGATCCGTTTTGGTCCATTCAAGTTGCGTTAGATTCGTAATAATGAATTCTACGCTTTTGTGTTCATGTTAACCATATTATGTGTTTCTAATGTTAAACATAAACATTAATTGGATTAATGTTACTTCCATTACTTTTCCAAATAAAGACAATGTAAGGTTTAATCTTGGTTTTTCTTAAACTCTTGTTAATTTGGATAAATTATTCTATGATGCTTTCCAACTAAAAGGCATTTAGGTTTAAACCTCGGTTTTTAATGGTTTTATTAAAATGTATGTTAACTTGATTAATTATTTTGTGTTTTAGTTATGACCTGTTTAGATCAAAACACGTTATGTGTTAAAAGCCGAATAGGTGATGACGTACTTGTTTTTCTAAACTTAATTATTTTATGAACATAATTTATATGAGATATTTATTAAATAATTAAGTATGACTAGTTTCAACCACGGTTTTCATTACAATATGAATTAATGTTAACTTGGTTATTTCCCAAAAATATCCATCTACCTTATTTTGTAAACTAAAAATAAAATGTAGCTTATAGTCTTCTCTGTTGACAAACAATGCAAATCTTCCGTTAGTTGTCTCTTTTGTACCCTAGCCTTATTTTCAGTGTCTCTTTCGTTAATGTGACCGTAGCAACGAGCCCTCTCTTTTAACATGTTTTATAAAACTTTTCTTCTGAATGGTGTATTGTTTCTTATGCATATATGTTTGTTTGCTTTGTATGTTGTATGTGTTGTTGCGTAAAGAATGAGTGTTGCACATGACGTTTCAAGATCAACACAAGAGTTATAGTGGTCGTGGTTTGTGAAGAACAAGTTCTCTAAGTTCTACAGTTGGTTCTTTGAGCAGCTATATATTTGGGAATAAAGGCAAGTATTCTTTGACCTATGTCCTATTTACTTTAATCACATGATCTAGAGCCTAAATTTGCATGTTCCTATTAAGGATGACTAGTTTGATATTCCTTTACATGTCTATAAACCTGGGAGGGCTGTAATGTTGTAAATTAATTGCTACCGCTCAACTTATTATTACTCATGTTGCTAATTTTGATTAAATAATGATGCAATAATGATAAAAGCTTGGTTACTTTGCAACATGGGGACTTGAGCATGTTTTGTTGGTTTGCTCAAGTACTTCGCCCTAAGGATCGGTTCGCCGAGTGACCACCCAGGAAAACAGTGCAACCACAAGAGATGGAATGGGACATCCTTGATTGATTAATTAGATGAACTGGAGTTTTGGCCTGCTTCCCTGAAACATGGCGTATGAGGGGTCTGGGGGATATGGGACTTTGCCCTTTGCCATCGTGGTTAATCACCCTTTGGAACGGAACTCCCATATCTTTAGTTAACTGGAGTAACCTGTAACGGGCATGCCACGACTCTAGGAATTCTTTGTAAAAGTCTCGTAATGAAACCCTGCCGATTCATCAAAGGATAGTGAATATATGAGGTTTGGTCACCTCTTGGCATATGGGAATCATGGCTTGTGGGTAAAGATGTACAACCTTTCGAGAGTGTTTAAAACTGATATATCAGCCGTGCTCACGGTTATGAGCGGCTTGGACCCTCACAGATTAGAGTTTTCAAAGAAAATGGCTCAGGATGATAATGGTGATGACAGTGATGATGACAGTGGTGATGATGGTAATGGTGGCAGTTACGACAATGGTTGATACTCAATTATTTTATTTACTTATAATATTTCAGTTATGGGATGGGTTATGCTAATCATTACTAGTAATAAAACTTGACCAACTAAAACCAACCGCTGTGCCTGTCCACTATAAAGCTAGTCCACTTTTATCCTAAACGGAATACTTACTGAGTGCACCATGTACTCACCCTTGCTATCCCAAACCTATAGTTCTTCTCTATACAAGTTGATGATGATATAAAGACGGAGTGGATCCAGAAGTTTACAATGTGTTTAGGCGTACGTGCCCCCAGTCAACTTTCCTGTGAAGATGGAGTTCCGCTACGAGATAGAAGTTCCGCTACACTCTGATATATTGACCTTTGTGTCAAATGTAAGTTTTATACGCTTATATAATGCACTGTCTATTGATATTCACTAATGAAGTCGGCTGTATGTGTGGGAAAAAGATACTGGGCACACATATAGTGTCATCTAGTTTTGTTTATAAAACCGGGTCTAACACCAGCGCAGCATGACTCAGTTTGCCTAGACTAAAGAGGGCGAAAATTAAACTTTTTCCAAATCCAAAAACTTGTACACGCTAGTAAGTAAGAACTAATGAATCTAATGCTTTTCCATATATGTAGGCCTATAGGAGAAACTTAATTCAATACAGGTTTTGATCCATCCGCTATTGTTAACATATCAAATGTTGTGTGACTCGGAATCGAGGGTTGTTGGACTTGTTGGGAAGATGAATGAGAATACCACACCATAGGAACGAAACCTCAAAAATATGCATCACCAAAGTTGTTTTGGCCCAACTTACATGCCCTCCTCTTCGGCCGCGTGAGCCCACGCTTTGGCATCAGTCCGAGATACAAAACCAATGCAGCATGACTCAGTTTGCCTAGACTGAAGAGGGCGAAAATTAAACTTTTTCCTAATTCGAAAACTTGTACACGCTAGTAGGTAGGAACCAATGAATATAATGCTTTTCCATATATGTAGGCCAATGGGAGAAACTTAATTCAATACAGGATTTGATCTGTCCACTGTTGTTAACATATCAATTGTAGTGGGACTCGGAATCGAGGGTTGTTGGACATGTTGGTATGATGAATGTGGAAACCACACCATAGGAAAGAAACCTAAAAAATATGCATCACCAAAGTTGTTTTGGCCCGACTTACATGCCCTCATCTTCTGCCACTTGAGCGCACGCTTCGGCATCAGGACGATATACCAAACCAGCGCAACATGACACAGTTTGCCTAGACTGAAGAGGGCGAAAATTAAACTTTTTCCTAATCCAAAAACTTGTACACGCTAGTAAGTAAGAACCAATGAATATAATGCTTCTCCATATATGTAGGCCGATGGGAGAAACTTAATTCAATACCAGTTTTGATCCATCCACTGTTGTTAACATATCAATTGTTGTGGGACTCAAAATCGAGGGTTGTTGGACTTGTTGCTTTGATGAATGAGGAAATCACACCATAGGAATGAAACCTCAAAAATATGCACCACCAAAGTTGTTTTGGCCCAACTTACATGCCCTCCTCTTCTGCCACTTGAGCCCATGCTTCGGCATCAGGCCGAGATACAAAACCAGTGCAGCATGACTCAGTTTGCCTAGACTAAAGAGGGCGAAAATTAAACTTTTTCCAAATCCAAAAACTTGTACACGCTAGTAAGTAAGAACCAATGAATATAATAATTTTCCATATATGTAGGATTATGGGAGAAACTTAATTCAATACATGTTTTGTTCCATCCACTGTTGTTAACATATCATTTGTTGTGGGACTTGGAATCGAGGGTTGTTGGAATTGTTGGGAACATGAATGACGAAACCTCAAAAATATGCATCACCAAAGTTGTTTTGGCCCAATTTACATGCCCTTCTCTTCTGCCACTTGAGCCCACACTTCGGCATCAATCCGAGATACAAAACCAGTGCAGCATGACTCCGTTTGGCTGGACTGAAGAGGGCGAAAATTAAACTTTTTCCTAATCCGAAAACTTGTACACGCTAGTAAGTAGGAACCAATGAATATAATGCTTTTCCATATATGTAGGCCGATGGGAGAAACTTAATTCAATACTGGTTTTGATCCGTCCACTGTTCCTAACATATGAATTGTTATGGGACTCAGAATCGAGGGTTGTTGGACATGTTGGAATGATGAATGAGGAAACCACACCATAGGAAAGAAACCTCAAAAATATGCATCACCAAAGTTGTTTTTGGCCCAACTTACATGCCCTCATCTTCTACCACTTGAGCCCACTCTTCGGCATCAGGCCAAGATACAAAACTAGCGAAGCATGACTCCGTTTGCCCAGACTGAAGAGGGCGAAAATTAAACTTTTTCCTAATCCGAAAACTTGTACACGCTAGTAAGTAGAAGCAATGAATATAATGCTTTTCCATATATGTAGGCCGATGGGAGAAACTTAATTCAGTACAGGTTTTGATCCGTCCACTGTTGTTAACATATCAATTGTTATGGGACTCGGAATCGAGGGTTGTTGGACATGTTGGTATGATGAATGAGGAAACCACACCATAGGAAAGAAACCTCAAAAATATGCATCACGAAAGTTGTTTTGGCCCAACTTACATGTCCTCCTCTTCTGCTGGGTGAGCCCACGCTTCGGCATCAATCTGAGATATAAAACCAACGCAGCATGACTCAGTTTGCCTAGACTGAAGTGGGCGAAAATTAAACTTTTTCTTAATCCAAAAACTTGTACACGCTAGTAAGTGGGAACCAACGAATATAATGCTTTTCCATATATGTAGGCCGATGGGAGAAACTTAAATCAATACTGGTTTTGATCCATCCACTTTTGTTAACATATCAATTGTTGTGGGACTCGGAATCGAGAGTTGGTGGACAAGTTGGAATGATGTATGAGGAAACCACACCATAGGAAAGAAACCTCAAAAATATGCATCACCAAAGTTGTTTTGCCTGACTTACGTGCCCTCCTCTTCTGCCTCGTGAGCCCACGCTTCGGCATTAGTCCGAGATACAAAACCAACGCAGCGTGACTCAGTTTGCTTAGACTGAAGAGGGCGAAAATTAAACTTTTTCCTAATCCAAAAACTTGTACACGCTAGTAAGTAGGAACCAATGAATATAATGCTTTTTCATATATGTAGACCGATGGGAGAAGCTTAATTCAATACAAGTTTTGATCCATCCGTTGTTGTTAACATATCAAATGTTGTGGGACTCGGAATCGAGGGTTGATGGACTTATTGGGAAGATGAATGAGAAAACCACACCATAGGAATGAAACCTCAAAAATATGCATCTCCAAAGTTGTTTTGGCCCTACTTACATGCCCTCCTCTTCTACCACGTGAGCCCATGCTTCGGCATCAGTTCGAGATACAAAACCAGCGCAGCATGACTCAGTTTCCCTAGACTGAAGAGGGCGAAAATTAAACTTTTTCCAAATCCGAAAACTTGTACACGCTAGTAAGTAGGAACCAATGAATATAATGCTTTTCCATATATGTAGGCCGATGGGAGAAACTTAATTGAATACTGGTTTTGATCCGTCCACTGTTGCTAACATATGAATTGTTATGGGACTCAGAATCGAGCGTTGTTGGACATGTTGGAATGATGAATGAGGAAACCACACCATAGGAAAGAAACCTCAAAAATATGCATCACCAAAGTTGTTTTTGGCCCAACTTACATGCCCTCATCTTCTGCCACTTGAGCCCACGCTTCGGCATCAGGCCAAGATACAAAACCAGCGAAGCATGACTCCGTTTGCCCAGACTGAAGGGGGCGAAAATTAAACTTTTTCCTAATCCGAAAACTTGTACACGCTAGTAAGTAAGAACCAGTGAATATAATGCTTTTCCATATATGTAGGCCGATGGGAGAAACGTAATTCAATGCCAGTTTTGATCCATCCATTGTTGTTAACATATCAATTGTTGTGGGACTCAGAATCGAGGGTTGTTGGACTTGTTGGTATGATGAATGAGGAAACCACACCATAGGAACGAAACCTCAAAAATATGCATCACCAAAGTTGATTAGGACCAACTTACATGTCCTCCTCTTCTGCCTCTTGAGCCTACGCTTCGGCATCAGGACAAGATACAAAACCAGCGCAGCATGACTCAGTTTGCCTAGACTGAAGAGGGAGAAAATTAAACTTTTTCCTAATCCGAAAACTTGTACACGCTAGTAAGTAGGAACCAATGAATATAATGCTTTTCCATATATGTGGGCCGATGGGAGAAACT
Source organism: Paspalum notatum (assembly GCA_022530915.1). NCBI lineage: Eukaryota > Viridiplantae > Streptophyta > Magnoliopsida > Poales > Poaceae > Paspalum > Paspalum notatum. The sequence continues at coordinate 8,575,923 of CM039683.1, forward strand.
TAATTCAATACAGGTTTTGATCCACCCACTGTTGTTAACATATCAATTGTTGTGGGACTCAGAATCCTGGATTGTTGGACACGTTGGAATGATGAATGAGGAAACCACACCATAGGAAAGAAACCTCAAAAATATGCATCACCAAAGTTGTTTTGCCTGACTTACGTGCCCTCCTCTTCTGCCTCATGAGCCCACGCTTCGGCATTAGTCCGAGATACAAAACCAACGCAGAGTGACTCAGTTTGCTTAGACTGAGGAGGGCGAAAATTAAACTTTTTCCTAATCCAAAAACTTGTACACGCTAGTAAGTAGGAACCAATGAATATATTGCTTTTTCATATATGTAGACCAATGGAAGAAGCTTAATTCAATACAAGTTTTGATCCATCCGCTGTTGTTAACATATCAAATGTTGTGGGACTCGGAATCGAGGGTTGATGGACTTGTTGGGAAGATGAATGAGAAAACCACACCATAGGAATGAAACCTCAAAAATATGCATCTCCAAAGTTGTTTTGGCCCTACTTACATGCCCTCCTCTTCTGCCACGTGAGCCCATGCTTTGGCATCAGTCCGAGATACAAAACCAGCGCAGCATGACTCAGTTTCCCTAGACTGAAGAGGGCGAAAATTAAACTTTTTCCAAATCCGAAAACTTGTACACGCTAGTAAGTAGGAACCAATGAATATAATGTTTTTCCATATATGTAGGCCGATGGGAGAAACTTAATTGAATACTGGTTTTGATCCGTCCACTGTTGCTAACATATGAATTGTTATGGGACTCAGAATCGAGCGTTGTTGGACATGTTGGAATGATGAATGAGGAAACCACACCATAGGAAAGAAACCTCAAAAATATGCATCACCAAAGTTGTTTTTGGCCCAACTTACATGCCCTCATCTTCTGCCACTTGAGCCCACGCTTCGGCATCAGGCCAAGATACAAAACCAGCGAAGCATGACTCCGTTTGCCCAGACTGAAGGGGGCGAAAATTAAACTTTTTCCTAATCCGAAAACTTGTACACGCTAGTAAGTAAGAACCAGTGAATATAATGCTTTTCCATATATGTAGGCCGATGGGAGAAACGTAATTCAATGCCAGTTTTGATCCATCCATTGTTGTTAACATATCAATTGTTGTGGGACTCAGAATCGAGGGTTGTTGGACTTGTTGGTATGATGAATGAGGAAACCACACCATAGGAACGAAACCTCAAAAATATGCATCACCAAAGTTGATTAGGACCAACTTACATGTCCTCCTCTTCTGCCTCTTGAGCCTACGCTTCGGCATCAGGACAAGATACAAAACCAGCGCAGCATGACTCAGTTTGCCTAGACTGAAGAGGGAGAAAATTAAACTTTTTCCTAATCCGAAAACTTGTACACGCTAGTAAGTAGGAACCAATGAATATAATGCTTTTCCATATATGTGGGCCGATGGGAGAAACTTAATTCAATACAGGTTTTGATCCACCCACTGTTGTTAACATATCAATTGTTGTGGGACTCAGAATCCTGGATTGTTGGACACGTTGGAATGATGAATGAGGAAACCACACCATAGGAAAGAAACCTCAAAAATATGCATCACCAAAGTTGTTTTGCCTGACTTACGTGCCCTCCTCTTCTGCCTCATGAGCCCACGCTTCGGCATTAGTCCGAGATACAAAACCAACGCAGCGTGACTCAGTTTGCTTAGACTGAGGAGGGCGAAAATTAAACTTTTTCCTAATCCAAAAACTTGTACACGCTAGTAAGTAGGAACCAATGAATATATTGCTTTTTCATATATGTAGACCAATGGGAGAAGCTTAATTCAATACAAGTTTTGATCCATCCGCTGTTGTTAACATATCAAATGTTGTGGGACTCGGAATCGAGGGTTGATGGACTTGTTGGGAAGATGAATGAGAAAACCACACCATAGGAATGAAACCTCAAAAATATGCATCTCCAAAGTTGTTTTGGCCCTACTTACATGCCCTCCTCTTCTGCCACGTGAGCCCATGCTTTGGCATCAGTCCGAGATACAAAACCAGCGCAGCATGACTCAGTTTCCCTAGACTGAAGAGGGCGAAAATTAAACTTTTTCCTAATCCGAAAACTTGTACACGCTAGTAAGTAGGAACCAATGAATATAATGCTTTTCCATATATGTAGGCCGATGGGAGAAACTTAATTCAATACTGGTTTTGATCCATCCACTGTTGCTAACATATGAATTGTTATGGGACTCAGAATCGAGGGTTGTTGGACATGTTGGAATGATGAATGAGGAAACCACACCATAGGAAAGAAACCTCAAAAATATGCATCACCAAAGTTGTTTTTGGCCCAACTTACATGCCCTCATCTTCTGCCACTTGAGCCCACGCTTCGGCATCAGGCCAAGATATAAAACCAGCGAAGCATGACTCCGTTTGCCCAGACTGAAGAGGGCGAAAATTAAACTTTTTCTAATCCGAAAACTTGTACACGCTAGTAATTAAGAACCAATGAATATAATGCTTTTCCATATATGTAGGCCGATGGGAGAAACGTAACTCAATGCCAGTTTTGATCCATCCATTGTTGTTAACATATCAATTGTTGTGGGACTCAGAATCGAGGGTTGTTGGACTTGTTGGTATGATGAATGAGGAAACCACACCATAGGAATGAAACCTCAAAAATATGCATCACCAAAGTTGATTTGGACCAACTTACATGCCCTCCTCTTCTGCCATTTGAGCCCACGCTTCGGCATCAGGACAAGATACAAAACCAGCGCAGCATGACTCAGTTTGCGTAGACTGAAGAGGGCGAAAATTAAACTTTTTCCTAATCCGAAAACTTGTACACGCTAGTAAGTAGGAACCAATGAATATAATGCTTTTCCATATATGTGGGCCGATGGGAGAAACTTAATTCAATACAGGTTTTGATCCACCCACTGTTGTTAACATATCAATTGTTGTGGGACTCAGAATCGTGGATTGTTGGACACGTTGGAATGATGAATGAGGAAACCACACCATAGGAAAGAAACCTCAAAAATATGCATCACCAAAGTTGTTTTGGCCCAACTTACATGCCCTCATCTTCTGCCACTTGAGCCCGTGCTTCGGCATCAGGACGAGATACAAGACCAGCGCTGCATGACTCTGTTTGCCCAGACTGAAGAGGGCGAAAATTAAACTTTTTCCTAATCCCAAAACTTATACACGCTAGTAAGTAAGAACCAAAGAATATAATGCTTTTCCATATATGTAGGCCGATGGGAGAAACTTAATTCCATACCAGTTCTGATCCATCCATTGTTGGTAACATATCAATTGTTGTGGGACTCAGAATCGAAGGTTGTTGGACTTGTTGGTTTGATGAATGAGGAAACCACACCAGAGGAACGAAACCTCAAAAATATGCATCACCAAAGTTGTTTTGGCCCAACTTACATGCCCTCCTCTTCTGTCACTTGAGCCCGCGCTTCGGCATCAGGCCAAGATACAAAACCAGCGCAGCAAGACACAGTTTGCCTAGACTGAAAAGGGCAAAAATTAAACTTTTTCCTAATCCAAAAACTTGTACACGCTAGTAAGTAAGAACCAATAAATATAATGTTTTTCCATATATGTATGCTGATGGGAGAAACTAAATTCAATACAGGTTTTGTTCCATCCACTGTTGTTAACATATCAATTGGTGAGACTCGGAATCGAGGGTTGTTGGACTTGTTGGTATGATGAATGAGGGAACCACACCATAGGAAAGAAACCTCAAAAATATGCATCACCAAAGTTATTATGGCCCGACTTACATGCCTTCATCTATTGCCACTTGAGCCCACGCTTCGGCATCAGGACGAGATACAAAACCAGCGCAACATGACTCAGTTTGCCTAGACAGAAGAGGGCGAAAATTAAACTTTTTCCTAATCCAAAAACTTGTACACGCTAATAAGTAGGAACCAATGAATATAAAGCTTTTTCATATATGAAGACCGATGGGAGAAGCTTAATTCAATACAGGTTTTGATCCATCCGCTGTTGTTAACGTATCAAATGTTGTGGGACTCGGAATCGAGGGTTGATGGACTTGTTGGGAAGATGAATGAGAAAACCACACCATAGGAACGAAACCTCAAAAATATGCATCTCCAATGTTGTTTTGGCCCTACTTACATGCCCTCCTCTTCTGCCACGTGAGCCCATGCTTCGGCATCAGTCCGAGATACACAACCAGCACAGCATGACTCAGTTTGCTTAGACTGAAGAGGGCGAAAATTAAACTTTTTCCTAATCCGAAAACTTGTACACGCTAGTAAGTAGGAACCAATGAATATAATGCTTTTCCATATATGTAGGTCGATGGGAGACACTTAATTCAATACTGGTTTTGATCCGTCCACTGTTGCTAACATATGAATTGTTATGGGACTCAGAATCGAGGGTTGTTGGACATGTTGGAATGATGAATGAGGAAACCACACCATAGGAAAGAAACCTCAAATATATGCATCACCAAAGTTGTTTTGGCCCGACTTACATGCCCACATCTTCTGCCACTTGAGCCCACGCACCGCACTAGGACGAGATACAAAACCAGCGCAGCATGACTCAGTTTGCCTAGACTGAAGGGGGCAAAAATTAAACTCTTTTCTAATCCGAAAACTTGTACACGCTAGTAAGTCAGAACCAATGAATATAATGCTTTTCCATATATGTAGGCCGATGGGAGAAACTCAATTCAAAACGAGTTTTGACCCATCCACTGTTGTTAACATATCAATTGTTGTGGGACTCGGAAACGAGGGTTGTTGGACTTGTTGGTATGATGAATGAGGGAACCACACCATAAGAACGAAACCTCAAAAACATGCATCACCAAAGTTGCTTTGGCCCAACTTACATGCGCTCCTCTTCTGCCAGTTGAGCCCCCGCTTCGGCATCAGGTCAAGATACAAAACCAGCGCAGCATGACTCAGTTTGGCTAGACTGAAGAGGGCGAAAATTAAACTTTTTCCTAATCCAAAAACTTGTACACGCTAGTAAGTAAGAACCAACGAATATAACGCTTTTCCAGATATGTAGGCCGGTGGGAGAAACTTAATTCAATACAGGTTTTGATCCGTCCGCTGTTGTTAACATATCAATTGTTGTGGGACTCGGAATCGAGGGTTGTTGGACTTGTTGGTATGATGAATGAGGAAACCACACCGTAGGAAAGAAACCTCAAAAATATACATCACCAAAGTTGTTTTGGCCCAACTTACATGCCCTCCTCTTCTGCCACGTCAGCCCACGCTTCGGCATGAGTCCGAGATACAAAACCAACGCAGCATGACTCAGTTTACCTAGACTGAAGAGGGTGAAGATTAAACTTTTTCCTAACCTAAAAACTTGTACACGCTAGTAAGTAGGAACCAATGAATATAATGATTTTCCATATATGTAGGCCGATGGGAGAAACTTAATTCAACACAGGTTTTGATCCGTCCACTGTTGTTAACATATCAATTCTTGTGGGACTCGGAATCAAGGGTTGTTGGACATGTTGGTATGATGAATGAGGAAACTACACCATAGGAAAGAAACCTCAAATATATGCATCACCAAAGTTGTTTTGGCCCGACTTACATGCCCTCATCTTCTGCCACTTGAGCCCATGCATCGGCGCTAGGACGAGATACAAAACCAGCGCAGCATGACTCAGTTTGCCTAGACTGAAGGGGGCGAAAATTAAACTATTTTCTAATCCGAAAACTTGTACACGCTAGTAAGTCAGAACCAATGAATATAATGCTTTTCCATATATGTAGGCCGATGGGAGAAACTCAATTCAAAACCAGTTTTGACCCATGCACTGTTGTTAACATATCAATTGTTGTGGGACTCGGAAACGAGGGTTGTCGGACTTGTTGGTATGATGAATGAGGAAACCACACCATAGGAACGAAACCTCAAAAATATGCATCACCAAAGTTGTTTTAGACCAACTTACATGCCCTCCTCTTCTGCCACTTGAGCCCACGCTTCGGCATCAGGACAAGATACAAAACCAGCGTAGCATGACTCAGTTTGCCTAGACTGAAGAGGGCGAAAATTAATGTTTTTCCTAATCCAAAAACTTGTACACGCTAGTAAGTAGGAACCAATGAATATGATGCTTTTCCATATTTGTGGGCCGATGGGAGAAACTTAATGCAATACAGGTTTTGATCCGTCCACTGTTATTAACATATCAATTGTTGTGGGACTCCGAATCGAGGATTGTTGGACATGTTGGAATGATCAATGAGGAAACCACACCGTAGGAAAGAAACCTCAAAAATATGCATCACCAAAGTCGTTTTGGCCCAACTTACATGCCCTCATCTTCTGCCACTTGAGCCCATGCTTCGGCATTAGGACGAGATACAAAACCAGCGTAGCATGACTCAGTTTGCCCAGACTGAAGAGGGCGAAAATTAAACTTTTTCCTAATCCGAAAACTTGTACACGCTAGTAAGTGAGAACCAATGAATATAATGCTTTTCCATATATGTAGGCTGATGGGAGAAACTTAATTCAATACAGGTTTTGTTCCATCCACTGTTGTTAACATATCAATTGGTGGGACTCGGAATCGAGGGTTGTTGGACTTGTTGGTATGATGAATGAGGGAACCACACCATAGGAAAGAAACCTCAAAAATATGCATCACCAAAGTTGTTATGGCCCGACTTACATGCCCTCATCTTCTGCCACTTGAGCCCACGCTTCGGCATCAGGACGAGATACAAAACCAGCGCAGCATGACTCAGTTTGCCTAGACTGAAGAGGGCAAAAATTAAACTTTTCCTAATCAAAAAACTTGTACACTCTAGTAAGTAAGAACCAACGAATATAATGCTTTTCCATATATGTATGCCGATGGGCAAAACTTAATTCGATACAGGTTTTGATCCGTCAACTGTTGTTAACATATCAATTGTCGTGGGACTCGGAATCGAGGGTAGTTGGACATGTTGGTATGATGAATGAGGAAACCACACCATAGGAAAGAAACCTCAAAAATATGCATCACTAAAGTTGTTTCGGCCCAACTTACATGCCCTCCTCTTTTGCCACGTGAGCCCACGCTTCGGCATCAGTCCGAGATATAAAACCAACGCAGCATGACTCAGTTTGCCTAGACTGAAGAGGGCGAAAATTTAACTTTTTCCTAATCCGAAACTTGTACACGCTAGTAAGTAAGAACCAATGAATATGATGCTTTTCCATATATGTAGGCCAATGGGAGAAACTTAATTCAATACAGGTTTTGTTCCATCCACTGTTGTTAACATATCAATTGTTGTGGGACTCGGAATCGAGGGTTGTTGGACTTGTTGGTATGATGAATGAGGGAACCACACCATAGGAAAGAAACCTCAAAAATATGCATCACCAAAATTGTTTTGCCTGACATCCATGCCCGCCTTTTCTGCCTCGTGAGCCCACGCTTCGGCATCGGTCTGAGATACAAAACCAACGCAGGGTGACTCAGTTTGCCTAGACTGAGGAGGGCGAAAATTAAAGTTTTTCATAATCCGAAAACTTGTACACGCTAGTAAGTAGGAACCAATGAATATAATGCTTTTCCATATTTCTGGGCCGATGGGAGAAACTTAATTCAATACAGGTTTTGTTCCATCCACAGTTGTTAACATATCAATTGTTGTCGGACTCGGAATCGAGGGTTGTTGGACCTGTTGGTATGATGAATGAGGAAACCACACCATAGGAAAGAAACCTCAAAAATATGCATCACCAAAGTTGTTTGGCCCGACTTGCATGCCCTCATCTTCTGCCAGTTGAGCCCACGATTCGGCATCAGGACGAGATACAAAACCAGCGTAGCTTGACTCAGTTTCCCTAGACTGAAGAGGGCGAACATTAATCTTTTTCCTAATCCGAAAACTTGTACACGCTAGTAAGTAAGAACCAATGAATATAATTCTTTTCCATATATGTAGGCTGATGGGAGAAACTCAATTCAAAACCAGTTTTGACCCATCCACTGTTGTTAACATATCAATTGTTGTGGGACTTGGAAACGAGGGATGTTGGACTTGTTGGTATGATGAATGAGGAAACCACACCATAGGTACGAAACCTCAAAAACATGCATCACCAAAGTTGTTTCGGCCCAACTGACATACGCTCCTCTTCTGCTAGTTGAGCCCATGCTTCGGCATTAGGCCAAGATACAAAACCAGCGCAGCATGACTCAGTTTGCCTAGACTGAAGTGGGCAAAAATTAAACTTTTTCCTAATCCAAAAACTTGTACATGCTAGTAAGTAAGAACCAACGAATATAACGCTTTTCCATATATGTAGGCCGATGGGAGAAACTTAATTCAATATAGGTTTTGATCCGTCCACTGTTGTTAACATATCAATTGTTGTGGGACTCGGAATCAAGGGTTGTTGGACATGTTGGTATGATGAAAGAGGAAACCACACCATAGGAAAGAGACCTCAAAAATATGCATCACCAAAGTTGTTTTGGCCCAACTTACATGCCCTCATCTTCTTCCACTTGAGCCCACGCTTCGGCATCAGGACGAGATATAAAACCAGCGCAACATGACTCAGTTTGCCTAGACTGAAGAGGGCGAAAATTAAACTTTTTTCGAATCCGAAAACTTGTACAGGCTAGTAATTAAGAACCAATGAATATAATGCTTTTCCATATATGTAGGCCGATGGGAGAAACTCAATTCAATACCAGTTTTGACCCATCCACTGTTGTTAACATATCAATTGTTGTGGGACTTGGAAACGAGGGATGTTGGACTTGTTGGTATGATGAATGAGGAAACCACACCATAGGTACGAAACCTCAAAAACATGCATCACCAAAGTTGTTTCGGCCCAACTGACATACGCTCCTCTTCTGCTAGTTGAGCCCATGCTTCGGCATTAGGCCAAGATACAAAACCAGCGCAGCATGACTCAGTTTGCCTAGACTGAAGTGGGCAAAAATTAAACTTTTTCCTAATCCAAAAACTTGTACATGCTAGTAAGTAAGAACCAACGAATATAACGCTTTTCCATATATGTAGGCCGATGGGAGAAACTTAATTCAATATAGGTTTTGATCCGTCCACTGTTGTTAACATATCAATTGTTGTGGGACTCGGAATCAAGGGTTGTTGGACATGTTGGTATGATGAAAGAGGAAACCACACCATAGGAAAGAGACCTCAAAAATATGCATCACCAAAGTTGTTTTGGCCCAACTTACATGCCCTCATCTTCTTCCACTTGAGCCCACGCTTCGGCATCAGGACGAGATATAAAACCAGCGCAACATGACTCAGTTTGCCTAGACTGAAGAGGGCGAAAATTAAACTTTTTTCGAATCCGAAAACTTGTACAGGCTAGTAATTAAGAACCAATGAATATAATGCTTTTCCATATATGTAGGCCGATGGGAGAAACTCAATTCAATACCAGTTTTGACCCATCCACTGTTGTTAACATATCAATTGTTGTGGGACTCGGAAACGAGGGTTGTTGGACATGTTGGTATGATGAAAGTGGAAACCACACCATAGGAAAGAAACCTCAAAAATATGCATCACCAAAGTTGTTTTGGCCCAACTTACATGCCCTCATCTTCTTCCACTTGAGCCCACGCTTCGGCATCAGGACGAGATACAAAACCAGCGCAACATGACTCAGTTTGCCTAGACTGAAGAGGGCAAAAATTAAACTTTTTTCGAATCCGAAAACTTGTACAGGCTAGTAATTAAGAACCAATGAATATAATGCTTTTCCATATATGTAGGCCGATGGGAGAAACTTAATTCAATACAGGTTTTGTTCCATCCACTGTTGTTAACATATCAATTGTTGTCGGACTCGGAATCGAGTGTTGTTGGCCTTGTCGGAATGATGAATGAGGAAACCACACCATAGGAAAGAAACCTCAAAAATATGCATCACCAAAGTTGTTTTGGCCCGACTTACACGCCCTCATCTTCTGCCACTTGAGCCCACGCTTCGGCATCAGGACGAGATACAAAACCAGCATAGCATGACTCCGTTTGCCTAGACTGAAGAGGGCGAAAATTAAACTTTTCCTAATCCAAAAACTTGTACACGCTGGTAAGTAGGAACCAAACCAATGAATATAATGCTATTCCATATATGTAGGCCGATGGGAGAAACTTAATTCAATACAGGTTTTGATCCGTCCACTGTTGTTAACATATCAATTGTTGTGGGACTCGGAATCAAGGGTTGTTGGACATGTTGGTATGATGAATGAGGAAACCACACCATAGGAAAGAAACCTCAAATATATGCATCACCAAAGTTGTTTTGGCCCGACTTACATGCCCTCATCTTCTGCCACTTGAGCCCACGCATCGGCACTAGGACGAGATACAAAACCAGCGCAGCATGACTCAGTTTGCCTAGACTGAAGGGGGCAAAAATTAAACTCTTTTCTAATCCGAAAACTTGTACACGCTAGTAAGTCAGAACCAATGAATATAATGCTTTTCCATATATGTAGGCCGATGGGAGAAACTCAATTCAAAACGAGTTTTGACCCATCCACTGTTGTTAACATATCAATTGTTGTGGGACTCGGAAACGAGGGTTGTTGGACTTGTTGGTATGATGAATGAGGAAACCACACCATAAGAACGAAACCTCAAAAACATGCATCACCAAAGTTGCTTTGGCCCAACTTACATGCGCTCCTCTTCTGCCAGTTGAGCCCCCGCTTCGGCATCAGGTCAAGATACAAAACCAGCGCAGCATGACTCAGTTTGGCTAGACTGAAGAGGGCGAAAATTAAACTTTTTCCTAATCCAAAAACTTGTACACGCTAGTAAGTAAGAACCAACGAATATAACGCTTTTCCAGATATGTAGGCCGGTGGGAGAAACTTAATTCAATACAGGTTTTGATCCGTCCGCTGTTGTTAACATATCAATTGTTGTGGGACTCGGAATCGAGGGTTGTTGGACATGTTGGTATGATGAATGAGGAAACCACACCATAGGAAAGAAACCTCAAAAATATACATCACCAAAGTTGTTTTGGCCCAACTTACATGCCCTCCTCTTCTGCCACGTCAGCCCACGCTTCGGCATGAGTCCGAGATACAAAACCAACGCAGCATGACTCAGTTTACCTAGACTGAAGAGGGTGAAAATTAAACTTTTTCCTAACCTAAAAACTTGTACACGCTAGTAAGTAGGAACCAATGAATATAATGATTTTCCATATATGTAGGCCGATGGGAGAAACTTAATTCAATACAGGTTTTGATCCGTCCACTGTTGTTAACATATCAATTCTTGTGGGACTCGGAATCAAGGGTTGTTGGACATGTTGGTATGATGAATGAGGAAACCACACCATAGGAAAGAAACCTCAAATATATGCATCACCAAAGTTGTTTTGGCCCGACTTACATGCCCTCCTCTTCTGCCACTTGAGCCCATGCATCGGCGCTAGGACGAGATACAAAACCAGCGCAGCATGACTCAGTTTGCCTAGACTGAAGGGGGCGAAAATTAAACTCTTTTCTAATCCGAAAACTTGTACACGCTAGTAAGTCAGAACCAATGAATATAATGCTTTTCCATATATGTAGGCCGATGGGAGAAACTCAATTCAAAACCAGTTTTGACCCATCCACTGTTGTTAACATATCAATTGTTGTGGGACTCGGAAACGAGGGTTGTTGGACTTGTCGGTATGATGAATGAGGAAACCACACCATAAGAACGAAACCTCAAAAACATGCATCACCAAAGTTGCTTTGGCCCAACTTACATGCGCTCCTCTTCTGCCAGTTGAGCCCCCGCTTCAGCATCAGGTCAAGATACAAAACCAGCGCAGCATGACTCAGTTTGGCTAGACTGAAGAGGGCGAAAATTAAACTTTTTCCTAATCCAAAAACTTGTACACGCTAGTAAGTAAGAACCAACGAATATAACGCTTTTCCAGATATGTAGGCCGGTGGGAGAAACTTAATTCAATACAGGTTTTGATCCGTCCGCTGTTGTTAACATATCAATTGTTGTGGGACTCGGAATCGAGGGTTGTTGGACATGTTGGTATGATGAATGAGGAAACCACACCATAGGAAAGAAACCTCAAAAATATACATCACCAAAGTTGTTTTGGCCCAACTTACATGCCCTCCTCTTCTGCCACGTCAGCCCACGCTTCGGCATGAGTCCGAGATACAAAACCAACGCAGCATGACTCAGTTTACCTAGACTGAAGAGGGTGAAAATTAAACTTTTTCCTAACCTAAAAACTTGTACACGCTAGTAAGTAGGAACCAATGAATATAATGATTTTCCATATATGTAGGCCGATGGGAGAAACTTAATTCAATACAGGTTTTGATCCGTCCACTGTTGTTAACATATCAATTCTTGTGGGACTCGGAATCAAGGGTTGTTGGACATGTTGGTATGATGAATGAGGAAACCACACCATAGGAAAGAAACCTCAAATATATGCATCACCAAAGTTGTTTTGGCCCGACTTACATGCCCTCCTCTTCTGCCACTTGAGCCCATGCATCGGCGCTAGGACGAGATACAAAACCAGCGCAGCATGACTCAGTTTGCCTAGACTGAAGGGGGCGAAAATTAAACTCTTTTCTAATCCGAAAACTTGTACACGCTAGTAAGTCAGAACCAATGAATATAATGCTTTTCCATATATGTAGGCCGATGGGAGAAACTCAATTCAAAACCAGTTTTGACCCATCCACTGTTGTTAACATATCAATTGTTGTGGGACTCGGAAACGAGGGTTGTTGGACTTGTCGGTATGATGAATGAGGAAACCACACCATAAGAACGAAACCTCAAAAACATGCATCACCAAAGTTGCTTTGGCCCAACTTACATGCGCTCCTCTTCTGCCAGTTGAGCCCCCGCTTCAGCATCAGGTCAAGATACAAAACCAGCGCAGCATGACTCAGTTTGGCTAGACTGAAGAGGGCGAAAATTAAACTTTTTCCTAATCCAAAAACTTGTACACGCTAGTAAGTAAGAACCAACGAATATAACGCTTTTCCAGATATGTAGGCCGGTGGGAGAAACTTAATTCAATACAGGTTTTGATCCGTCCGCTGTTGTTAACATATCAATTGTTGTGGGACTCGGAATCGAGGGTTGTTGGACATGTTGGTATGATGAATGAGGAAACCACACCATAGGAAAGAAACCTCAAAAATATACATCACCAAAGTTGTTTTGGCCCAACTTACATGCCCTCCTCTTCTGCCACGTCAGCCCACGCTTCGGCATGAGTCCGAGATACAAAACCAACGCAGCATGACTCAGTTTACCTAGACTGAAGAGGGTGAAAATTAAACTTTTTCCTAACCTTAAAACTTGTACACGCTAGTAAGTAGGAACCAATGAATATAATGATTTTCCATATATGTAGGCCGATGGGAGAAACTTAATTCAATACAGGTTTTGATCCGTCCACTGTTGTTAACATATCAATTCTTGTGGGACTCGGAATCAAGGGTTGTTGGACATGTTGGTATGATGAATGAGGAAACCACACCATAGGAAAGAAACCTCAAATATATGCATCACCAAAGTTGTTTTGGCCCGACTTAGATGCCCTCATCTTCTGCCACTTGAGCCCATGCATCGGCGCTAGGACGAGATACAAAACCAGCGCAGCATGACTCAGTTTGCCTAGACTGAAGGGGGCGAAAATTAAACTCTTTTCTAATCCGAAAACTTGTACACGCTAGTAAGTCAGAACCAATGAATATAATGCTTTTCCATATATGTAGGCCGATGGGAGAAACTCAATTCAAAACCAGTTTTGACCCATCCACTGTTGTTAACATATCAATTGTTGTGGGACTCGGAAACGAGGGTTGTTGGACTTGTTGGTATGATGAATGAGGAAACCACACCATAAGAACGAAACCTCAAAAACATGCATCACCAAAGTTGCTTTGGCCCAACTTACATGCGCTCCTCTTCTGCCAGTTGAGCCCCCGCTTCAGCATCAGGTCAAGATACAAAACCAGCGCAGCATGACTCAGTTTGGCTAGACTGAAGAGGGCGAAAATTAAACTTTTTCCTAATCCAAAAACTTGTACACGCTAGTAAGTAAGAACCAACGAATATAACGCTTTTCCAGATATGTAGGCCGGTAGGAGAAACTTAATTCAATACAGGTTTTGATCCGTCCGCTGTTGTTAACATATTAATTGTTGTGGGACTCGGAATCGAGGGTTGTTGGACATGTTGGTATGATGAATGAGGAAACCACACCATTGGAAAGAAACCTCAAAAATATACATCACTAAAGTTGTATTGGCCCAACTTACATGCCCTTCTCTTCTGCCACATCAGCCCACGCTTCGGCATGAGTCCGAGATACAAAACCAACGCAGCATGACTCAGTTTACCTAGACTGAAGAGGGCGAAAATTAAACTTTTTCCTAACCTAATAACTTGTACACGCTAGTAAGTAGGAACCAATGAATATAATGATTTTCCACATATGTAGGCTGAAGGGAGAAACTTAATTCAATACCGGTATTGATCCGTCCACTGTTGTTAACATATCAATTGTTGTGGGATTCGGAATCGAGGGTTGTTGGACGTGTTGGTATGATGAATGAAGAAACCACACCATAGAAAGAAACCTAAAAAATATGCATCATCAAAGTTGTTTTGGCCCGACTTACATGCCTTCCTCTTCTGCCACTTGAGCCCACGCTTCGACATTAGGCCAAGATACAAAACCAGCGCAGCATGACTCAGTTTGCCTAGACTGAAGAGAGCGAAAATTAAACTTTTTCCTAATCCAAAAATATGTACACGCTAGTAAGTAAGAGCCAATGAATATAATGCTTTTCCATATATGTAGGCTGATGGGAGAAACTTAATTCAATACAGGTTTTGTTCCATCCACTGTTGTTAACATATCAATTGTTGTCGGACTCGGAATCGAGTGTTGTTGGCCTTGTTGGTATGATGAATGAGGAAACCACACCATTGGAAAGAAACCTCAAAAATATGCATCACCAAAGTTGTTTTGGCCCGACTTACACTCCCTCATCTTCTGCCACTTGAGCCCAAGCTTCGGCATCAGGACGAGATACAAAACCAGCATAGCATGACTCCGTTTGCCTAGACTGAAGAGGGCGAAAATTAAACTTTTTCCTAATCCAAAAACTTGTACACGCTAGTAAGTAGGAACCAATGAATATAATGCTTTTCCATATATGTAGGCCGATGGGAGAAACTTAATTCAATACAGGTTTTGATCCATCCGCTGTTGTTAACATATCAAATGTTGTGGGACTCGGAATCGAGGGTTGTTGGACTTGTTGGGAAGATGAATGAGAAAACCACACCATAGGAACGAAACCTCAAAAATATGCATCACCAAAGTTGTTTTGGCCCAACTTACATGCCCTCCTCTTCTGCCACGTCTGCCCATGCTTCGGCATTAATCCGAAATACAAAACCAACGCAGCATGACTGAGTTTGCCTAGATTGAAGAGGGCGAAAATTAAACTTTTTCCTAATCCGAAAACTTGTACACGCTAGTAAGTAGGAACCAATGGATATAATGCTTTTCCATATATGTAGGCCGATGGGAGAAACTTAATTCAATACAGGTTTTGATCTGTCCACTATTGATAACATATCAATTGTTGTGGGGCTCAGAATCGAGGGTTGTTGGACATGTTGGAATGATGAATGAGGAAAACACACCATAGGAAAGAAACCTCAAAAATATGCATCACCAAAGTTGTTTTGGCCCAACTTACATGCCCTCTTCTTCTACCACTTGAGCCCGCACTTCAGCATCAGGATGAGATACAAAACCAGCATAGCATGACTCAGTTTGCCTAGACTGAAGAGGGCGAAAATTAAACTTTTCATAATCCGAAAACTTGTACACGCTAGTAAGTAAGAACCAATGGATATAATGCTTTTCCATATATGTAGGCCGATGGGAGAAACTTAATACAATACTGGTTTTGTTCCATCTACTGTTGTTAACATATCAATTGTTGTGGGACTCGGAATTGAGGGTTGTTGGACAAGTTGGTATGATGAATGAGGAAACCACACCATAGGAAAGAAACCTCAAAAATATGCATCACCAAAGTTGTTTTGGCCCGACTTACATGCCCTCATCTTCTGCCACTTTAGCCCACGCTTCGGCATCAGGACGAGATACAAAACCACTCAGTATGACTCAGTTTACCCAGACTGAAGAGGGCGAAAATTAAACTTTTTCCTAATCTAAAAACTTGTACACGCTAGTAAGCAGGAACCAATGAATATAATGCTTTTCCATATATGTAGGCCGATGGGAGAAACTTAATTCAATACAGGTTTTGATCCATCCGCTGTTGTTAACATATCAAATGTTGTGGGACCCGGAATCGAGGGTTGTTGGACTTGTTGGGGAGATGAATGAGAAAACCAGACCATAGGAACGAAACCTCAAAAATACACATCACCAAAGTTGTTTTGGCCCAACTTACATGCCCTCCTCTTCTGCCACATGAGCCCATGCTTCGGCATCAGTCCGAAATACAAAACCAACGCAGCATGACTCAGTTTGCCTAGACTGAACAGGGCGAAAATTAAACTTTTCCTAATCCGAAGACATGTACACGCTAGTAAGTAGGAACCAATGAATATAATGCTTTTCCATATATGTTGGCCGATGGGCGAAACTTAATTCAATACAGGTTTTGATCTGTCCACTGTTGTTAACATATCAATTCTTGTGGGGCTCAGAATCGGGGGTTGTTGAACACGTTGGAATGATGAATGAGGAAAACACACCATAGGAAAGAAACCTCAAAAATATGCATCACCAAAGTTGTTTTGGCCCGACTTACATGCCCTCATCTTCTGCCACTTGAGCCCACGCTTCGGCATCCGGACGAGATACAAAACCAGTGCAGTATGACTCAGTTTGCCTAGAGTGAAGGGGCGAAAATTAAACTTTTTCCTAATCCAAAAACTTGTACACGCTAGTAAGTAAGAACCAATGAATATAATGCTTTTCCATATATGTAGGCCGATGGGAGAAACTCAATTCAACACCAGTTTTAACCCATCCACTATTGTTAACATATCAATTGTTGTGGGACTCGGAATCCAGGGTTGTTGGACTTGTTGGGAAGATGAATGAGGAAACCACACCATAGGAACGAAACCACAAAAATATGCATCACCAAAGTTGTTTTGGCCCAATTTACTTGCCCTCCTCTTCTGCCACTTGAGCCCACGCTTCAGCAACAGCCCGAGATACAAAACCAGTGCAACATGACTCCGTTTGCCTAGACTGAAGAGGGTGAAATTTAACTTTTTCCTAATCCAAAAACTTGTACACGCTAGTAAGTAGGAACCAGTGAATATAATGCTTTTCCATATATGTAGGCCGATGGGAGAAACTTAATACAATACTGGTTTTGTTCCATCCACTGTTGTTAACATATCAATTGTTGTGGGACACGGAATTGAGGGCTGTTGGACAAGTTTGTATGATGAATGAGGAAACCACACCATAGGAAAGAAACCTCAAAAATATGCATCACCAATGTTGTCTTGGCCGGACTTACATGCCCTCATCTTCTGCCACTTGAGCCCACGCTTCGGCATCAGGACGAGATACAAAATAACGCAGTATGACTCAGTTTACCCAGACTGAAGAGGGCGAAAATTAAACTTTTTCCTAATCCGAAAACTTGTACACGCTAGTAAGTAAGAACCAATGAATATAATGCATTTCCATATATGTTGGCCGATGGGAGAAACTCAATTCAACAACAGTTTTGTCCCATCCACTGTTGTTAACATATCAATTGTTATGGGACTCAGAATCGAGGGTTGTTGGACTTGTTGGGAAGATGAATGAGAAAACCACACCATAGGAACGAAACCTCAAAAATATGCATCACCAAAGTTGTTTTGGCCCAACTTACAAGCCCACCTCTTCTGTCACGTGAGCCCATGCTTCGGCATCAATCCGATATACAAAACCAACGCAGCATGACTCAGTTTGCCTAGACTAAAGAGGGCGAAAATTAAACTTTTTCCTAATCCGAAAACTTGTACACGCTAGTAAGTAAGAACCAATGAATATAATGCATTTCCATATATGTTGGCCGATGGGAGAAACTCAATTCAACAACAGTTTTGTCCCATCCACTGTTGTTAACATATCAATTGTTATGGGACTCAGAATCGAGGGTTGTTGGACTTGTTGGGAAGATGAATGAGAAAACCACACCATAGGAACGAAACCTCAAAAATATGCATCACCAAAGTTGTTTTGGCCCAACTTACAAGCCCACCTCTTCTGTCACGTGAGCCCATGCTTCAGCATCAATCCGAAATACAAAACCAACGCAGCATGACTCAGTTTGCCTAGACTGAAGAGGGCGAAAATTAAATTTTTTCCTAATCCGAAAACTTGTACACGCTAGTAAGTAGGAACCGTTGAATATAATGCTTTTCTATATATCTAGGCCGATGGGAGAAACTTAATTCAATACAGGTTTTGATCTGTCCACTGTTGTTCACATATCAATTGTTGTGGGGCTCAGAATCGAGGGTTGTTGGACAAGTTGGAATGATGAATGAGGAAAACACACCATTGGAAAGAAACCTCAAAAATATGCATCACCAAAGTTGTTTTAGCCCAACTTACGTGCCCTCTTCTCCTGCCACTTGAGCCCGCGCTTCGGCAACAGGATGAGATACAAAACCAGCATAGCATGACTCAGTTTGCCTGGACTGAAGAGGGCGAAAATTAAACTTTTTCCTAATCCGAAAACTTGTACACGCTAGTAAGTAGGAACCATTGAATATAACGATTTTCCATATATGTGGGCCGAAGGGAGAAACTTAATTCAATACAGTTTTGATCCATCCACTGTTGTTAACATATCAATTGTTGTGGGACTCAGAATCGAGGGTTGTTGGACTTGTTGGTATGATGAATGAGGAAACCACACCATAGGAAAGAAATCCCAAAAATATGCATAACCAAAGTTGTTTTAGTCCAACTTACATGCCCTCATCTTCTGCCACTTAAGATCACGCTTCAGCATCAGGACAAGATACAACACCAGCGCAGCATGACTCAGTTTGCCTAGACTGAAGAGGGCGAAAATTAAACTTTTTCCTAATCTGAAAACTTGTACACGCTAGTAAGTAAGAGCCAATGAATATAATGCTTTTCCATATATGTAGGCCAATGGGAGAAACTTAATTCAATACCAGTTTTGATCCATCCACTGTTGTTAACATATCAATTGTTGTGGGACTCGAAAATGAAGGTTGTTGGACTTGTTGGTATGATGAATGAGGAAACCACACCATAGGAACGAAACCTAAAAAATATGCATCACCAAAGTTGTTTTCGCCCAACTTACATGCCCTCCTCTTCTGCCACTTGAGCCCACGCTTCGGCATCAGGCCAAGATACAAAACCAGCGTAGCATGACTTAGTTTGCCTTGACTGAAGAGGGCGAAAATTAAACTTTTTCCTAATCCAAAAACTTGTACACGCTTGTAAGTAAGAACCAATGAATATAATGCTTTTCCATATATGTAGGCCGATGGGAGAAACTTAATTCAACACAGGTTTTGTTCCATCCACTGTTGTTAACATATCATTTGTTGTGGGACTCAGAATCAAAGGTTGTTGGACTTGTTGGGAATATGAATGAGGAAACCACACCATAGGAACGAAACCTAAAAATATGCATCAGCAAAGTTGTTTTGGCCCAATTTACATGCCCTCCTCTTCTGCCACTTGAGCCCACGCTTCAGCAACAGTCCGACAAACAAAACCAGTGCAGCATGACTCCGTTTGCCTAGACTGAAGAGGGCGAAAATTAAACTTTTTCATAATCCAAAAACTTGTACACGCTAGTAAGCAGGAACCAATGAATATAATGCTTTTCCATATATGTAGGCCGATGGGAGAAACTTAATTCTATACCCTTTTTGATCCATCCGCTGTTGTTAACATATCAAATGTTGTGGGACTCGGAATCGAGGGTTGTTGGACTTGTTGGGAAGATGAATGAGAAAACCACACCATAGGAACGAAACCTCAAAAATATGCATCACCAAAGTTGTTTTGGCCCAACTTACATGCCCTCCTCTTCTACCACGTGAACCCATGCTTCGGCTTCAGTCCGAGATACAAAACCAATGCAGCATGACTCAGTTTGCCTAGACTGAAGAGGGCGAAAATTAAACTTTTTCCAAATCCGAAAACTTGTACACGCTAGTAAGTAGGAACCAATGAATATAATGCTTTTCCGTATACGTAGGCCAATGGGAGAAACTTAATTCAATACAGGTTTTGATTCGTCCACTGTTATTACCATTTCAATTGTTGTCGGACTCAGAATCGAGGGTTGTTGGACATCTTGGAATGATGAATGAGGAAACCACACCATAGGAAAGAAACCTCAAAAATATGCATCACCAAAGTTGTTATGGCCCGACTTACATGCCCTCATCTTCTGCCACTTGAGCCCATGCTTCGGCATCAGGACGAGATACAAAACCAGCGCAGCATGACTCAGTTTGCCTAGACTGAAGAGGGCGAAAATTAAACTTTTTCCTAATCCAAAAACTTGTACACGCTAGTAAGTAAGAACCAATAAATATAATGCTTTTCCATATTTGTAGGCCGATGGGAGAAACTTAATTCAATACCAGTTTTGATCCATCCACTATTGTTAAGATATCAATTGTTGTGGGACTCGGAATCGAGGGTTGTTGGACTTGTTGGTATGATGAATGAGGAAACCACAGCATAGGAACGAAACCTCAAAAATATGCATCACCAAAGTTGTTTTGGACCAACTTACATGCCCTCCGCTTCTGCCACTTGAGCCCATGCTTTGGCGTTAGGCCAAGATACAAAACCAGCGCAGCACGACTCAGTTTGCCTAGACTGAAGAGGGAGAAAATTAAACTTTTTCCTAATCCAAAAAGTTGTACATGCTAGTAAGTAAGAACCAATGAATATAATGCTTTTCCATATATGTAGGCCGATGGGAGAAACTTAATTCAATACAGGTTTTGATCCTTCCACTGTTGTTAACATATCAATTGTTGTGGGACTCGGAATCGAGGGTTGTTCAACTTGTTGGTATGATGAATGAGGAAACCACACCGTAGGAAAGAAACCACAAAAATATGCATCACCAAAATTGTTTTGTTCTAACTTACATGCCCTCATCTTCTGCCACTTGAGCCCACGCTTCAGAATCAGAATGAGATACAAAACCAGCGCAGCATGACTCATTTTGCATAGACTGAAGAGGGCGAAAATTAAACCTTTTCCTAATCCGAAAACTTGTACACGCTAGTAAGTAAAAACCAATGAATATATTGCTTTTCCATATATGTAGGCTGACGGGAGAAACTTAATTCAGTACCAGTTTTGATCCATCCACTGTTGTTAACATATCAATTGTGGTGGGACTCGGAATCGAGGGTTGTTGGACTTGTTGGTATGATGAATGAGGAAACCACACCATAGGAACGAAACCTCAAAAATATGCATCACCAAAGTTGTTTTGGACCAACTTACATGCCCTCCTCTTCTGCCACTTGAGCCCACGCTTCAGCATCAGGCCAACATACAAAACCAGCGCAGCATGACTCAGTTTGCCTAGACTAAAGAGGGCGAAAATTAAACTTTTTCCTAATCTGAAAACTTGTACACGCTAGTAAGTAAGAACCAAGGAATATAATGCTTTTCCATATATGTAGGCTGATGGGAGAAATTCAATTCAAAACCAGTTTTGACCCATCCACTGTTGTTAACATATCAATTGTAGTGGGACTCGGAATTGAGGGTTGTTGGACAAGTTGGTATGATGAATGAGGAAACCACACCATAGGAAAGAAACCTCAAAAATATGCATCACCAAAGTTGTTTTGGCCCGACTTACATGCCCTCATCTTCTGCCACTTTAGCCCACGCTTCGGCATCAGGACGAGATACAAAACCACGCAGTATGACTCAGTTTACCCAGACTGAAGAGGGCGAAAATTAAACTTTTTCCTAATCCAAAAACTTGTACACGCTAGTAAGCAGGAACCAATGAATATAATGCTTTTCCATATATGTAGGCCGATGGGAGAAACTTAATTCAATACAGGTTTTGATCCATCCGCTGTTGTTAACATATCAAATGTTGTGGGACCCGGAATCGAGGGTTGTTGGACTTGTTGGGGAGATGAATGAGAAAACCACACCATAGGAACGAAACCTCAAAAATACACATCACCAAAGTTGTTTTGGCCCAACTTACATGCCCTCCTCTTCTGCCACGTGAGCCTATGCTTCGGCATCAGTCCGAAATACAAAACCAACGCAGCATGACTCAGTTTGCCTAAACTGAACAGGGCGAAAATTAAACTTTTTCCTAATCCGAAGACATGTACACGCTAGTAAGTAGGAACCAATGAACATAATGCTTTTCCATATATGTTGGCCGATGGGCGAAACTTAATTCAATACAGGTTTTGATCTGTCCACTGTTGTTAACATATCAATTCTTGTGGGGCTCAGAATCGGGGGTTGTTGAACACGTTGGAATGATGAATGAGGAAAACACACCATAGGAAAGAAACCTCAAAAATATGCATCACCAAAGTTGTTTTGGCCCGACTTACATGCCCTCATCTTCTGCCACTTGAGCCCACGCTTCGGCATCCGGACGAGATACAAAACCAGTGCAGTATGACTCAGTTTGCCTAGAGTGAAGGGGGCGAAAATTAAACTTTTTCCTAATCCAAAAACTTGTACACGCTAGTAAGTAAGAACCAATGAATATAATGCTTTTCCATATATGTAGGCCGATGGGAGAAACTCAATTCAACACCAGTTTTAACCCATCCACTATTGTTAACATATCAATTGTTGTGGGACTCGGAATCCAGGGTTGTTGGACTTGTTGGGAAGATGAATGAGGAAACCACACCATAGGAACGAAACCACAAAAATATGCATCACCAAAGTTGTTTTGGCCCAATTTACTTGCCCTCCTCTTCTGCCACTTGAGCCCACGCTTCAGCAACAGCCCGAGATACAAAACCAGTGCAACATGACTCCGTTTGCCTAGACTGAAGAGGGCGAAATTTAACTTTTTCCTAATCCAAAAACTTGTACACGATAGTAAGTACGAACCAGTGAATATAATGCTTTTCCATATATGTAGGCCGATGGGAGAAACTTAATACAATACTGGTTTTGTTCCATCCACTGTTGTTAACATATCAATTGTTGTGGGACTCGGAATTGAGGGCTGTTGGACAAGTTTGTATGATGAATAAGGAAACCACACCATTGGAAAGAAACCTCAAAAATATGCATCACCAATGTTGTTTTGGCCGGACTTACATGCCCTCATCTTCTGCCACTTGAGCCCACGCTTCGGCATCAGGATGAGATACAAAATCACGCAGTATGACTCAGTTTACCCAGACTGAAGAGGGCGAAAATTAAACTTTTTCCTAATCCGAAAACTTGTACACGCTAGTAAGTAGGAACCAATGAATATAATGCTTTTCCATATATGTAGGCCAATGGGAGAACCAATAAATATAATGCTTTTCCATATTTGTAGGCCGATGGGAGAAACTTAATTCAATACCAGTTTTGATCCATCCACTGTTGTTAAGATATCAATTGTTGTGGGACTCGGAATCGAGGGTTGTTGGACTTGTTGGTATGATGAATGAGGAAACCACAGCATAGGAACGAAACCTCAAAAATATGCATCACCAAAGTTGTTCTGGACCAACTTACATGCCCTCAGCTTCTGCCACTTGAGCCCATGCTTTGGCGTTAGGCCAAGATACAAAACCAGCGCAGCACGACTCAGTTTGCCTAGACTGAAGAGGGAGAAAATTAAACTTTTTCCTAATCCAAAAACTTGTACATGCTACTAAGTAAGAACCAATGAATATAATGCTTTTCCATATATGTAGGCCGATGGGAGAAACTTAATTCAATACAGGTTTTGATCCTTCCACTGTTGTTAACATATCAATTGTTGTGGGACTCGGAATCGATGGTTGTTCAACTTGTTGGTATGATGAATGAGGAAACCACACCGTAGGAAAGAAACCACAAAAATATGCATCACCAAAATTGTTTTGTTCCAACTTACATGCCCTCATCTTCTGCCACTTGAGCCCACGCTTCAGAATCAGAATGAGATACAAAACCAGCGCAGCATGACTCATTTTGCATAGACTGAAGAGGGCGAAAATTAAACCTTTTCCTAATCCGAAAACTTGTACACGCTAGTAAGTAAAAACCAATGAATCTATTGCTTTTCCATATATGTAGGCCGATGGGAGAAACTTAATTCAGTACCAGTTTTGATCCATCCACTGTTGTTAACATATCAATTGTGGTGGGACTCGGAATCGAGGGTTGTTGGACTTGTTGGTATGATGAATGAGGAAACCACACCATAGGAACGAAACCTCAAAAATATGCATCACCAAAGTTGTTTTGGACCAACTTACATGCCCTCCTCTTCTGCCACTTGAGCCCATGCTTCAGCATCAGGCCAACATACAAAACCAGCGCAGCATGACTCAGTTTGCCTAGACTAAAGAGGGCGAAAATTAAACTTTTTCCTAATCCGAAAACTTGTACACGCTAGTAAGTAAGAACCAAGGAATATAATGCTTTTCCATATATGTAGGCTAATGGGAGAAATTCAATTCAAAACCAGTTTTGACCCATCCACTGTTGTTAACATATCAATTGTAGTGGGACTCAGAATCGAGGGTTGTTCGACTTGTTGGAAGATGACTGAGGAAACCACACCATTGGAACGAAACCTCAAAAATATGCATCACCAAAGTTGTTTTGGCCCAACTTACATGCCCTCCTCTTCTGCCCCGTGAGCCCATGCTTCGGCATCAGTCCGAAATACAAAACCAACGCAGCATGACTTAGTTTGCCTAGACTGAAGAGGGCGAAAATTAAACTTTTTCCTAATCCAAAAACTTGTACACGCTAGTAAGGAAGAACCAATAAATATAATGCTTTTCCATATTTGTAGGCCGATGGGAGAAACTTAATTCAATACCAGTTTTGATCCATCCACTGTTGTTAAGATATCAATTGTTGTGGGACTCGGAATCGAGGGTTGTTGGACTTGTTGGTATGATGAATGAGGAAACCACAGCATAGGAACGAAACCTCAAAAATATGCATCACCAAAGTTGTTTTGGACCAACTTACATGCCCTCCTCTTCTGCCACTTGAGCCCATGCTTTGGCGTTAGGCCAAGATACAAAACCAGCGCAGCACGACTCAGTTTGCCTAGACTGAAGAGGGAGAAAATTAAACTTTTTCCTAATCCAAAAACTTGTACATGCTAGTAAGTAAGAACCAATGAATATAATGCTTTTCCATATATGTAGGCCGATGGGAGAAACTTAATTCAATACAGGTTTTGATCCTTCCACTGTTGTTAACATATCAATTGTTGTGGGACTCAGAATCGAGGGTTGTTCAACTTGTTGGTATGTTGAATGAGGAAACCACACCGTAGGAAAGAAACCACAAAAATATGCATCACCAAAATTGTTTTGTTCCAACTTACATGCCCTCATCTTCTGCCACTTGAGCCCACGCTTCAGAATCAGAATGAGATACAAAACCAGCGCAGCATGACTCATTTTGCATAGACTGAAGAGGGCGAAAATTAAACCTTTTCCTAATCCGAAAACTTGTACACGCTAGTAAGTAAAAACCAATGAATATATTGCTTTTCCATATATGTAGGCCGATGGGAGAAACTTAATTCAGTACCAGTTTTGATCCATCCACTGTTGTTAACATATCAATTGTGGTGGGACTCGGAATCGAGGGTTGTTGGACTTGTTGGTATGATGAATGAGGAAACCACACCATAGGAACGAAACCTCAAAAATATGCATCACCAAAGTTGTTTTGGACCAACTTACATGCCCTCCTCTTCTGCCACTTGAGCCCATGCTTCAGCATCAGGCCAACATACAAAACCAGCGCAGCATGACTCAGTTTGCCTAGACTAAAGAGGGCGAAAATTAAACTTTTTCCTAATCCGAAAACTTGTACACGCTAGTAAGTAAGAACCAAGGAATATAATGCTTTTCCATATATGTAGGCTGATGGGAGAAATTCAATTCAAAACCAGTTTTGACCCATCCACTGTTGTTAACATATCAATTGTAGTGGGACTCAGAATCGAGGGTTGTTCGACTTGTTGGGAAGATGACTGAGGAAACCACACCATTGGAACGAAACCTCAAAAATATGCATCACCAAAGTTGTTTTGGCCCAACTTACATGCCCTCCTCTTCTGCCACGTGAGCCCATGCTTCGGCATCAGTCCGAAATACAAAACCAACGCAGCATGACTCTGTTTGCCTAGACTGAAGAGGGCGAAAATTAAACTTTTCCTAATCCAAAAACTTGTACACGCTAGTAGGTAAGAACCAATAAATATAATGCTTTTCCATATTTGTAGGCCGATGGGAGAAACTTAATTCAATACCAGTTTTGATCCATCCACTGTTGTTAAGATATCAATTGTTGTGGGACTCGGAATCGAGGGTTGTTGGACTTGTTGGTATGATGAATGAGGAAACCACAGCATAGGAACGAAACCTCAAAAATATGCATCACCAAATTTGTTTTGGACCAACTTACATGCCCTCCTCTTCTGCCACTTGAGCCCATGCTTTGGCGTTAGGCCAAGATACAAAACCAGCGCAGCACGACTCAGTTTGCCTAGACTGAAGAGGGAGAAAATTAAACTTTTTCCTAATCCAAAAACTTGTACATGCTAGTAAGTAAGAACCAATGAATATAATGCTTTTCCATATATGTAGGCCGATGGGAGAAACTTAATTCAATGCAGGTTTTGATCCTTCCACTGTTGTTAACATATCAATTGTTGTGGGACTCGGAATCGAGGGTTGTTCAACTTGTTGGTATGATGAATGAGGAAACCACACCGTAGGAAAGAAACCACAAAAATATGCATCACCAAAATTGTTTTGTTCCAACTTACATGCCCTCATCTTCTGCCACTTGAGCCCACGCTTCAGAATCAGAATGAGATACAAAACCAGCGCAGCATGACTCATTTTGCATAGACTGAAGAGGGCGAAAATTAAACCTTTTCCTAATCCGAAAACTTGTACACGCTAGTAAGTAAAAACCAATGAATATATTGCTTTTCCATATATGTAGGCCGATGGGAGAAACTTAATTCAGTACCAGTTTTGATCCATCCACTGTTGTTAACATATCAATTGTGGTGGGACTCAGAATCGAGGGTTGTTGGACTTGTTGGTATGATGAATGAGGAAACCACACCATAGGAACGAAACCTCAAAAATATGCATCACCAAAGTTGTTTTGGACCAACTTACATGCCCTCCTCTTCTGCCACTTGAGCCCATGCTTCAGCATCAGGCCAACATACAAACCAGCGCAGCATGACTCAGTTTGCCTAGGCTAAAGAGGGCAAAAATTAAACTTTTTCCTAATCCGAAAACTTGTACACGCTAGTAAGTAAGAACCAAGGAATATAATGCTTTTCCATATATGTAGGCTGATGGGAGAAATTCAATTCAAAACCAGTTTTGACCCATCCACTGTTGTTAACATATCAATTGTAGTGGGACTCAGAATCGAGGGTTGTTCGACTTGTTGGAAGATGACTGAGGAAACCACACCATTGGAACGAAACCTCAAAAATATGCATCACCAAAGTTGTTTTGGCCCAACTTACATGCCCTCCTCTTCTGCCCCGTGAGCCCATGCTTCGGCATCAGTCCGAAATACAAAACCAACGCAGCATGACTTAGTTTGCCTAGACTGAAGAGGGCGAAAATTAAACTTTTTCCTAATCCAAAAACTTGTACACGCTAGTAAGGAAGAACCAATAAATATAATGCTTTTCCATATTTGTAGGCCGATGGGAGAAACTTAATTCAATACCAGTTTTGATCCATCCACTGTTGTTAAGATATCAATTGTTGTGGGACTCGGAATCGAGGGTTGTTGGACTTGTTGGTATGATGAATGAGGAAACCACAGCATAGGAACGAAACCTCAAAAATATGCATCACCAAAGTTGTTTTGGACCAACTTACATGCCCTCCTCTTCTGCCACTTGAGCCCATGCTTTGGCGTTAGGCCAAGATACAAAACCAGTGCAGCACGACTCAGTTTGCCTAGACTGAAGAGGGAGAAAATTAAACTTTTTCCTAATCCAAAAACTTGTACATGCTAGTAAGTAAGAACCAATGAATATAATGCTTTTCCATATATGTAGGCCGATGGGAGAAACTTAATTCAATACAGGTTTTGATCCTTCCACTGTTGTTAACATATCAATTGTTGTGGGACTCAGAATCGAGGGTTGTTCAACTTGTTGGTATGATGAATGAGGAAACCACACCGTAGGAAAGAAACCACAAAAATATGCATCACCAAAATTGTTTTGTTCCAACTTACATGCCCTCATCTTCTGCCACTTGAGCCCACGCTTCAGAATCAGAATGAGATACAAAACCAGCGCAGCATGACTCATTTTGCATAGACTGAAGAGGGCGAAAATTAAACCTTTTCCTAATCCGAAAACTTGTACACGCTAGTAAGTAAAAACCAATGAATATATTGCTTTTCCATATATGTAGGCCGATGGGAGAAACTTAATTCAGTACCAGTTTTGATCCATCCACTATTGTTAACATATCAATTGTGGTGGGACTCGGAATCGAGGGTTGTTGGACTTGTTGGTATGATGAATGAGGAAACCACACCATAGGAACGAAACCTCAAAAATATGCATCACCAAAGTTGTTTTGGACCAACTTACATGCCCTCCTCTTCTGCCACTTGAGCCCATGCTTCAGCATCAGGCCAACATACAAAACCAGCGCAGCATCACTCAGTTTGCCTAGACTAAAGAGGGCGAAAATTAAACTTTTTCCTAATCCGAAAACTTGTACACGCTAGTAAGTAAGAACCAAGGAATATAATGCTTTTCCATATATGTAGGCTGATGGGAGAAATTCAATTCAAAACCAGTTTTGACCCATCCACTGTTGTTAACATATCAATTGTAGTGGGACTCAGAATCGAGGGTTGTTCGACTTGTTGGGAAGATGACTGAGGAAACCACACCATTGGAACGAAACCTCAAAAATATGCATCACCAAAGTTGTTTTGGCCCAACTTACATGCCCTCCTCTTCTGCCACGTGAGCCCATGCTTCGGCATCAGTCCAAAATACAAAACCAACGCAGCATGACTCAGTTTGCCTAGACTGAAGAGGGCGAAAATTAAACTTTTTCCTAATCCGAAAACTTGTACACGCTAGTAAGTAGGAACCAATGAATATAATGCTTTTCCATATATGTAGGCCAATGGGAGAAACATAATTCAATACAGGTTTTGATCCATCCAATGTTTTTAACACATCAATTGTTGTGGTACTCGGAATCGAGGGTAGTTGGACTTGTTGGTATGATGAATAAGGAAACCACACCATAGGAAAGAAACCTCAAAAATATGCAACACCAAAGTTGTTTTGGCCCAAATAACATGCCCTCTTCTTCTGCCACTTGAGCCCGCACTTCGGCATCAGGATGAGATACAAAACCAGCACAGCATGACTCAGTTTGCCTATACTGAAGAGGGCGAAAATTAAACTTTTTCCTAATCCGAAAACTTGTGCACGCTAGTAAGTAAGAACAAATAAATATAATGCTTTTCTATATATGTAGGCCGATGGCAGAAACTTAATTAAATATATTGCTTTTCCATATATGTAGGCCGATGGGAGAAACTTAATTCAATACCAGTTTTGATCCATCCACTGTTGTTAACATATCAATTATTGTGGGACAGGGAAATGAGGGTTGTTGGACTTGTTGGTATGATGAATCCACACCATAGGAAAGAAACCTCAAAAATATGCATCACCAAAGTTGTTTTAGCCCAACTTACATGCCCTCCTCTTCTGCCACGTGAGCCCACGCTTCGGCATCAGTCCGAGATACAAAACCAACGCAGCATGACTTAGTTTGCCTAGACTGAAGAGGGCGAAAATTAAACTTTTTACTAATCCGAAAACTTGTACACGATAGTTAGTAGGAACCAATGAATATAATGCTTTTCCGTATATGTAGGCCGATGGGAGAAACTTAATTCAATACAGGTTTTGATCCATCCGCTGCTATTAACATATCAAATGTGGTGGCACTCGAAATCGAGGGTTGTTGGACTTGTTGGGAAGACAAATGAGGAAACCACACCATGGGAACGAAACCTCAAAAATATGCACCACCAAAGTTGTTTTGGCCAAATTTACATGCCCTCCTCTTCTGCCACTTGAGCCCACGCTTCAGCAACAGTCCGAGACACAAAACCAGTGCAGCATGACTCCGTTTGCCTAGACTGAAGAGGGCGAAAATTAATCTTTTTCCTAATCCAAAAACTTGTACACGCTAGTAAGCAGGAACCAATGAATATAATGCTTTTCCATATATGTAGGCCGATGGGAGAAACTTAAATCAATACCAGTTTTGATCCATCCACTGTTGTTAACATATCAATTGCTTTGGGACTCGGAAACGAAGGTTGTTGGACTTGTTGGTATGATGAATGAAGAAACCACACCATAGGAACGAAACCTCAAAAATATGCATCACCAAAGTTGTTTTGGCCCAACTCACATGCCCTCCTCTTCCGCCATTTGAGCCCACGCTTCGGCATCAGGCCAAGATACAAAACCAGCGCAGCATGACTCAGTTTGCCTAGACAGAAGAGGGCGAAAATTAAACTTTTTCCTAATCCAAAAACTTGTACGCGCTTGTAAGTAACAACCAATGAATATAATGCTTTTCCATATATGTAGGCCGATGGGAGACATTTAATTCAACACAGGTTTTGTTCCATCCACTGTTGTTAACATATCATTTGTTGTGGGACTCGGAATCGAGGGTTGTTGGACTTGTTGGGAATATGAATGAGGAAACCACATCATAGAAACGAAACCTAAAAATATGCATCACCAAAGTTGTTTTGGCCCAATTTACATGCCCTCCTCTTCTGCCACTTGAGCCCACGCTTCGGCAACAGTCCGAGATACAAAACCAGTGCAGCATGACTCCATGTGCCTAGACTGAAGAGGCCGAAAATTAAACTTTTTCCTAATCCAAAAACTTTTACACGCTAGTTAGTAGGAACCAATGAATATAATGCTTTTCCATATATGTAGGCCGATGGGAGAAACTTAATTCAATACAAATTTAGTTCCATCCACTGTTGTTAACATATCAATTGTTGTGGCAAACGAGGGTTGTTGGACTTATTGGTATGATGAATGAGAAAACCACACCATTGGAACAAAACCTCAAAAATATGCATCCCCAAAGTTGTTTTGGCCCAACTTACATGCCCTCCTCTTCTGCCACTCGAGCCCAAGCTTCGGCATCAGGCCAAGATACAAAACCAGCGCAGCATGACTCAGTTTGCCTAGACTGAAGAGGGCGAAAATTAAACTTTTTCCAAATCTAAAAACTTGTACACGCTAGTAAGTAAAAACCAATGAATATAATGCTTTTCCATATATGTAGGCCGATGGGAGAAACTTAATTCAATACAGATTTTGTTCCATCCACTGTTGTTAACATATCATTTGTTGTGGGACTCGGAATCAAGGGTTGTTGGACTTGTTGGGAAGATGAATGAGGAAACCACACCATAGGAATGAAACCTCAAAAATATGCATCACGAAAGTTGTTTTGCCCAATTTACGTGCCCTCCTCTTCTGCCACTTGAGCCCACTCTTCGGCAACAGTTCGAGATACAAAACCAGTGCAGCATGACTCCGTTTGCCTAGACTGAAGAGGGCGAAAATTAAACTTTTTCCTAATCCAAAAACTTGTACACGCTAGTAAGTAGGAACCAATGAATATAATGCTTTTCCATATATGTAGGCCGATGGGAGAAACTTAATTCAATACAGGTTTTGATCCATCCGCTGTTGTTAACATATCAAATGTTGCGGGACTCGGAACCGAGGGTTGTTGGACTTGTTGGGAAGATGAATGAGAAAGCCACACCAAAGGAACGAAACCTCAAAAATATGCATCACCAAAGTTGTTTTGGCCCAACTTACATGTCCTCCTCTTCTGCCACATGAGCCCATGCTTCGGCATCAGTCCGAGACGCAAAACCAACGTAGCATGACTCAGTTTGCCTATACTGAACAGGGCGAAAATTAAACTTTTTCCTAATCCGATAACTTGTACACGCTAGTAAGTAGGAACCAATGAATATATTACTTTTCCATATATGTAGGCCGATGGGAGAAACTTAATTCAATACAGGTTTTCATCCATCCACTGTTGTTAACATATCAATTGTTGTGGGACACGGAATTGAGGGTTGTTGGACTTGTAGGGAATATGAATGAGGAAACCATACCATTGGAACGAAACCTCAAATTTATGCATCACCAAAGTTGTTTGGACGAACTTACATGCCCTCCTCTTCTGACACTTGATCCCACCCTTCGGCATCAGTCCAAGATACAAAACCAACGCAGCATGACTTAGTTTGCCCCGACTGAAGAGGGCAAAAATTAAACTTTTTCCTAATCCGAAAACTTGTACACGCTAGTAAGTAGGAACCAATGAATATAATGCTTTTCCTTATATGTAGGCCGATGGGAGAAACTTAATTCAATACAGGTTTTGATCCATCCGCTGTTGTTAACATATCAAATGTTGCGGGACTCGGAACCGAGGGTTGTTGGACTTGTTGGGAAGATGAATGAGAAAGCCACACCAAAGGAACGAAACCTCAAAAATATGCATCACCAAAGTTGTTTTGGCCCAACTTACATGCCCTCCTCTTCTGCCACATGAGCCCATCCTTCGGCATCAGTCCAAGACGCAAAACCAACGTAGCATGACTCAGTTTGCCTATACTGAACAGGGCGAAAATTGAACTTTTTCCTAATCCGATAACTTGTACACGCTAGTAAGTAGGAACCAATGAATATATTACTTTTCCATATATGTAGGCCGATAGGAGAAACTTAATTCAATACAGGTTTTCATCCATCCACTGTTGTTAACATATCAATTGTTGTGGGACACGGAATTGAGGGTTGTTGGACTTGTAGGGAATATGAATGAGGAAACCATACCATTGGAACGAAACCTCAAATTTATGCATCACCAAAGTTGTTTGGACGAACTTACATGCCCTCCTCTTCTGGCACTTGATCCCACCCTTCGGCATCAGTCCAAGATACAAAACCAACGCAGCATGACTTAGTTTGCCCCGACTGAAGAGGGCAAAAATTAAACTTTTTCCTAATCCGAAAACTTGTACACGCTAGTAAGTAGGAACCAATGAACATAATGCTTTTCCATATATGAAGGCCAATGGGAGAAACTTCATTCAATACAGGTTTTGATCCATCCACTCTTATTAACATATCAATTGTTGTGGGATTCGGAATCGAGGGTTGTTGTACTTGTTGGGAAGATGAATGAGGAAACCACACCATAGGAAAGAAACATCAAAAATATGCATCACCAAAGTTGTTTTGGTCCAACTTACATGCCCTCCTCTTCTGCCACGTGAGCCCATGCTTCGGCATCAGTCCGAGACACAAAACCAACGTAGCATGACTCAGTCTCCCAAGACTGAAGAGGGCAAAAATTAAACTTTTTCCTAATCCGAAAACTTGTACAAGCTAGTAAGTAAGAACCAATGAATATAATGCTTTTCCATATATGTAGGCCGATGGGAGAAACTTAATTCAACACATGTTTTGATCCATCCACTGTTGTTAACATATCAATTGTTGTGGGACACGAAATTGAGGGTTGTTGGACTTGTAGGGAATATGAATGAGGAAACCAGACCATAGGAACGAAACCTCAAAAATATGCATCACCAAAGTTGTTTTGGCCCAACTTACATGCCCTCCTCTTCTGCCACTTGAGCCCACGCTTCGGCATCAGGCCAAGATACAAAACCAGCGCAGCATGATTCAGTTTGCCTAGACTGAAGAAGGCAAAAATTAAACTTTTTCCTAATCCAAAAAGTTGTACACGCTAGTAAGTTAAAACCAATGAATATAATGCATTTCCATATATGTGGGCCGATGGGAGAAACTTATTTCAATACATGTTTTGTTCCATCCACTGTTGTTAACATATCATTTGTTGTGGGACTCGGAATTGAGGATGTTGGACTTGTTGGGAAGATGAATGAGGAAACCACACCATAGGAACAAAACCTCAAAAATATGCATCACCAAAGTTGTTTTGGCCCAACATACATGCCCTCCTCTTCTGCCACGTGAGCCCACGCTTTGGCATCAGTCTGAGACGCAAAACAATGTAGCATGACTCAGTTTGCCGAGACTGAAGAGGGCGAAAATTAAACATTTTCCTAATCCGAAAACTTGTACACGCTAGTAAGTAAAAACCAATGAATATAATGCTTTTCCATATATGTAGGCCGATGGGAGAAACTTAATTCAATGCCAGTTTTGATCCATCCGCTATTGTTAACATATCAATTGTTGTGGGACTCGGAATCAAGGGTTGCTGGACTTGTTGTTATGATGAATGAGGAAACCACACCATAGGAACGAAACCTCAAAAACATGCATCTCCAAAGTTGTTTTGGTCCAACTTACATGCCCTCCTCTTCTGCCACGTGAGCCCACGCTTCGGCATCAGTCCGAGATACAAAACCAACGCAGCATGACTTAGTTTGCCTAGACTGATGAGGGCGAAAATTAAACTTTTTCCTAATCCGAAAACTTGTACACGCTAGTAAGTAAGAACCAATGAATATAATGCTTTTCCATATATGTAGTCCGATGGGAGAAACTTAATTCAATACAGGTTTTCATCCATCCTGTGTTGTTAACATATCAATTGTTGTGCGACATGGAATTGAGGATTGTTGGACTTGTAGGGAATATGAATGAGGAAACCATACCATTGGAACGAAACCTCAAATATATGCATCACCAAAGTAGTTTTGGCCCAACTTACATGCCCTCCTCTTATGCCACGTGAGCCCACACTACGGCATCAGTCCGAGACACAAAACCAACGTAGCATGACTCAGTTTCCCAAGACTGAAGAGGGCAAAAATTAAAATTTTTCCTAATCCAAAAACTTGTACACGCTAGTAAGTAGGAACCAATGAACATAATGCTTTTCCATATATGTAGGCCAATGGGAGAAACTTAATTCGATACAGGTTTTGATCCATCCACTGTTGTTAACATATCAATTGTTGTGGGACTCAGAATCGAGGGTTGTTGGACTTGTTGGGAAGATGAATGAGGAAACCACACCGTAGGAAAGAAACCTCAAAAATATGCATCACCAAAGTTGTTTTGGTCCAACTTACGTGCCCTCCTCTTCTGCCACGAGAGCCCAAGCTTCGGCATCAGTTCAAGACACGAAACCAACGGAGCATGACTCAGTTTCCCAAGACTGAAGAGGGCAAAAATTAAATTTTTCCAAATCCAAAAACTTGTGCACTCTAGTAAGTAGGAACAAAGGAATATAATGCTTTTCCATATATGTAGGCCGATGGGAGAAACTTAATTCAATACAGGTTTTGGTCCATCCACTGTTGTTAACATATCATTTGTTGTGGGACTCAGAATCGAGGGTTGTTGGACTTGTTGGGAAGATAAATGAGGAAACCACACCATTGGAACGAAACCTCAAAGATATGCGTCACCAAAGTAGTTTTGGCTCAACTTACATGCCCTCCTCTTCTGCCACTTGAGCCCACGCTTCGGCATCAGTCTAAGATACAAGACCAGCGCAGCATGACTTAGTTTGCCTCGACTGAAGAGGGCGAAAATTAAACTCTTTCCTAATCCGAAAACTTGTACACGCTAGTAAGTAGGAATCGATGAATATAATGCTTTTCCATATATGTAGGCCGATGGGAGAAACTTAATTCAATACAGGTTTTGATCCATCCACTATTGTTAATATATCAATTGTTGTGGGACTTGGAATCGAGGGTTGTTGGACTTGTTGGGAAGATGAATGATGAAACCACACAGTACGAACGAAACCTTAAAAATATGCAACACCAAAGTTATTTTGGCCCAACTTACATGCCCTCCTCTTCAGCCACTTGAGCCCACGCTTCGGCATCGGTCCGAGATACAAAACCAGCGCAGCATGACTCAGTTTGCCTAGACTGAAGAGGGCGAAAATTAAACTTTTTCCTAATTCGAAAACTTGTACACGCTAGTAAGTAGGAGCCAATGAATACAATGCTTTTCCATATATGTAGGCCGATGGGAGAAACTTAATTCAATACAGGTTTTGATCCATCCACTGTTATTGAGATATCAATTGTTGTGGGACTCAGAATTGAGGGTTGTTGGACTTGTTGGGAAGATGAATGAGGAAACCACATCATAGGAACAAAACCTCAAAAATATGCGTCACCAATGTTGTTTTGGCCCAACTTACATGCCCTGCTCTTCTGTCACTTGAGCCCATGCTTCGGCTTTAGTCTGAGATACAAAACCAGCGCAGCATGACTCAGTTTGCCTAGATTGAAGAGGGCGAAAATTAAACTTTTTCCTAATCCGAAAACTTGTACACGCTAGTAAGTAGGAGCCAATGAATATAATGCTTTTCCATATATGTAGGCCGATGGGAGAACCTTAATTCGATACAGGTTTTGATCCATCCGCTGTTGTTAACATATCAATTGTTGTTGGACTCGGATTCGAGGGTTGTTGGACTTGTTGGTACGATGAATGAGGAAACCACACCGGAACGAAACCTCAAAAATATGCATCGCCAAAGTTGTTTTGGCCCAATTTACATGCCCTCCTCTTCTGCCACTTGAGCCCACGCTTTGGCATCAGGCCGAGATACAAAACCCGCACAGCATGGCTCAGTTTGCCTCGACTGAAGCGGGCGAAAATTAAACTTTTTCCTAATCCGAAAACTTATACATGCTACTATGTAAGAATCAATGGATATAATGCTTTTCCATATATGTAGGCCGATGGGAGAAACTTAATTCAATACCAGTTTTGATCCATCCACTGTTGTTAAATTAATTGAATGTTTGATTGATTGATTGATTGTGTGTCGACTTAATTACAAACGCTATAGTTCGAGAATTAAACCATTATTCCTATAAATTTTCCCGACCCAATCTTCTTATCATCATTACTCTATATCTTCTATCGTTTATGACTTCCTTGATCCTTCACCTTCAACATGACTCACTCGGAAACCGTAACTCTACCATTATCGATCTCCATCCATT
The DNA here is from genome assembly GCA_022530915.1 of Paspalum notatum. NCBI lineage: Eukaryota > Viridiplantae > Streptophyta > Magnoliopsida > Poales > Poaceae > Paspalum > Paspalum notatum. Next base: position 8,613,354 of record CM039683.1, read on the forward strand.
ACCAATATTTGAATCAGGGCTTTGCCCGTAATCCTTAAATCATCGTATCAATCTCTGAGAATGCGGAAACCCTCTTTTGGATAATGGCTTGATCTCCAGTCTTGCCGAGTTAACTAACTTTAGTTAATTCGACATGTGAAGATGACATCATCTAATACTCACACAATTGTCAGAAGTTCACTTCCAATTGGGTTTTGTTTACTCTATACGAGAAACACGACGTTGAGTTGGATCCCTCGGATTAGACAGGACGCGGTTTCGTTTGAGCCCAAATCAACGTTGAGTTTCGATTATGTAATACTCGGTGATAAACCTCTTGGGATTTGATCCGAGACGAGTTGGTGATAATTCCTTCCTACTGAATTAGGCGCCTCACAATTTAATTTGATTGGAAGAATATTCACTCAGCTTGAGATAATGTCAGCCAGGAGTATTCTCCCACAAGATACTCCGCCGACAAAGCAAGACCCTAAAACCAATCAAGGATAAATTATATGGACTATTCATTCCCTTTCAAGAAATGAGTATTCGAGGCAATGTGATGTTTCCATTCCGTCGAATTAAATTCTTTGCAATTTACTTCGCGTTCGGAATTATTACTTGTCTCCAATAAATTTTAATCTAATTTATTTCACCGTTTAATCTCAGTCCAACATCCTAGACCCAAACCTAAAGGTCCATGTAAAATCTAACCCTAACTCTCTTCCATAAATATCTAAGCCCTCTTTTCTTTTTCTCCAATTTTTCCCCTCATTTCTTTTCCCTACTCCAAGGTGCCACCGGCCACCCTCTCTGTTCATCCTCTCCCACACGCAAAGCACAAGCAAGCAGGCAGCCTCCTTCCACTCTCCGTCGTTCTCCACTAGCCACCTCCCTGCCTACTCCTAGCGCATGACAAGTAGGCCCCGACGAGCTCCTCCCACTCGACCACCAGCAACCCCTGCTGCCGTTCTCCTGCTCGCGCCCCACCGAGCAGCGCATCTCCATGGCGCCTCCAAGCAGCAGCAGCAGCAAGCTGGTGCCCCTTGTGCCAAGGCGTCATCCCCATGCGTCCCTCGATTCAAGCTGCACCGAGGTCCCCGCCCTTGCTCCGACCGCCGGCCTCCTCTTCCCCTTGGTGAGCACCCTCTCCATCAGCGCGTCTTCAACCTGCAGGCTGCCCTCAACCTCTCTGTTTTTTTCCCAAGCGCAGGCAGTAGCAGCCCCTTCCCCGTGGCGAGGTCCCTGCCTCTCGGTCCTGCTGTGCGCCTCTTGGCAGTCCGGCGTGGTGCGGCCAAGCAACAACCATGGGCACCACCTTATTTGGCCAGCTACCTGCCGATGAGCTTCTCCAACTCTGGCGTCCTCTCTAGCTCCACCCCAAGGCAGAAGCCCCTTCCTGTCGTCGGCCACCAGTCCACATGGCGCAGTACCTCCCAAGGGGAGCTCCTTCTGATACACACTCTCTGCACCTTCTCGATTATTCCTGACCACCATCCCAAGCTTCAGCTACTGCTCACCTCCACGTTCTTTGCTGCAACAGATCACCAACGCCGTGCCCGCAAGGTGTTCGACAAAATGTCTGCACCATGTGTAGCAGCAGAGAGGCACCCCCACCATGCTTTGGTGGCTGTCCTTGACCTGACCGGCGTCATGCCACAACGTGGGCAGTACCATGGCGAATCTCTCAGGTCTGCATAAGCTGTGCCTTTGCTGCCCACCAAGTGTTCGAGAAGTCTGCTGCATAGGTGAAACCATCGCTCCCGATTCAATTCTGCTTCATTTGTCATGAGCGAAATCTCACACATGTTGTATCCTGAGGCGATGGTGGCCACAATGACGTCCGCTACCCCATCCCGAACCAAGAACTTGAGGGTGGTGTTGTTCTACACAGCTGTCTTTCCGTCACGGCATAAGCTTGTCCCGGCATCGAACCTCGCCCCTCCTCAAGCCCTCGGTGAGAACCTCGATCTTGCCCTCCTGTGATGTCGGCCTTCGAGCCGATGAACTAGTGCCTGTAATGTTCGGCAGTGGTCCCCGATGAGCTTCTCTTATGCACATGCCTGTTCGGCCTTCGTGCCGCTATTTACTGCAGCATTCTTCTTGCGCTGACATGGTATGCCACTAGCACACAAGCCGTGGACATAATCGTGTAGCGCACACACACATCTAATTCATTCTCTTACGGCATGCACGAGCCGTGAGTTATTGCTCGGTTCAGTCGTTATGCTGCCGAAATTTCTAACTTTCCTAATACACTAGAAGCATAACCTCGACCATGACTCTTAGGCTACTACGGGCTGCACTCGTAGCATTGTCAATGCTCCGAATCTAGATAACCCACTCGTTCATGTACGACCACGAGCCTTTACTCGTCACGACCGATGTCCATCTTCCAATCGCTTAATCACACACTCGTTCGGCGGTGTGTGGCCACGAGCTCTCGTTCGCTATGACCATTTGTCGTCGCACATTTAATCGGACACACGCACCTTCGCATGGTCTAGGGCTCTAGCTCGCATCGGTCGTAGCTATCACTCCTAATGCATTTCTAGCTTATACATGACAACATGGCCCGAGCGACTGCTTGACTTGGCCATAGCTCACATTCTTACAATCATTTTTCTGATTCTCTACATGCGACCAATGGTTCCCACTCATGGCTTCTTGTACGATGGATTTAACCTGAATGGTTTCGGTCCCTGGATCTGGATTCTATCTAGCCCTTCATGATTGATCTCGACTTGGCTATCCCTCTCATGCTTTAGTAATAATGAGCTCTATCAAAAAATCCACATCGCTCGATCGACATACGTCTCTCATCTAATCGATGAATAATTTAATCTCTAATGATATCTCGTGGAAGGGTGATGTGAGACTTCTCTCACATTACTTGTGGCTGGTATGCCTTATTTCGACAAGCTCATGAAATCATATCACCCTCATAATTTCGGCTTAATCATCGACACCTCCTTGTTTCCAAGCACTTGGTCGAGACGACATTATCTCACTTACAACTCTTGTCGAATGGTCCTGTAATCTCATACTAGTCCTATCTGCTCTCATTTACCATAATTCAGTCCCTTCCTTTCATTATCCTAATCCCTATTTTGCCATGTGATGTTTGCTTAGTACTTATGTTGTGTTTCTTTCTCTGTTTTATTGTTTGTGCCGAATAGCACCGTTGGAGACTCAAGACGCACATAAGAGGGTATGAGTTCGTGAAGACGAGGACGACTACGCCAGAACTTGAGAGCGATTAGCTCTACTCCAGGTCACCATTCAGACACTTCCCTGCTTCAAATTCTATAGACACGCAAATATGCTGCTGCTGCTTTATTTATGTTCATGCTTGCTTTGATAACCAAAAATAGGGAGCCTACTTCCATTTAGCCACATACCCCGATTGCTATACTACTGCTAATATTCTACTGCAACTAAATAAAATAAATAAAATGAACATGATGTGAGATTGGGTGATATGATGGGGGGATGTGATCACTCTTGGCGTGCGTGAAGTGGGTGGTTTATGAGCGTGAGATGGTGTGTGAGATCTGTGGCGGGAGTCGGCACCGGATTAATGGGAGAGACTAGAACTCTGCCCTGAGTGGAGTGAGGTGTGTGGTTGTGCGCGTCCCACCGCTGAGGGTGGCAACCGACCCCTGGAAGGCTTGCTCTCGCCAAATTAAGGACCGAGTAGGGGTGATAGCATCTTGGACTATGACTCGTGCATACCATACGACCTCAGACCCGATTCATGAACTTCCACGGAAGGCATATGACTGTAGGCATAAGGCGATAGTGTTAGCGGACGATGGTGGGTCTGTGATGCAGCCACACGTCCCCGAAAGATTCGACCCGTGGGGCCTCGGACTACTTGAGCTCAAAGTCCTGAGAGTGCGCTGGATAGTATATCCGCACAGTTTTCTAGCTCAGGAAATCAGGAAAGTGCCAGAAGGGAAGTTCATCTGTCGGTGTGGTGGGCCAAGGGCAGCGGACGCACTGCCCTTATCCCGTCTCGTGTGGGTACAGATGTACAACATCCTCTGCAGAGTGTATGATCTATACGTATAGCCGCCGTCCCCGGTCAAAGGACGAACCAAGGGTGAAAACTCACCTCATCTTGCATGGGTTTTCTTCTCTTCTCCCTCAAGTGATAGAACACCGGCTGAGGCCGTTTAGGATGGGCGGGTGGGAGCTTCCAATGCCGCAGAATTAGTTGATGTTGAGAGGGTGTATGGAAGAGGTGTTTGGTGGTGAGACGTGTATGTGTTGGCATGAGTGATGAGCAGGGGAACCGGTCATGTGACCGAATTCCCGAATGGAACAATGATATAATAATCTAGATCCTGCTACTTTATATATTGCGCTTGCATAGGAAGCCTAGAGCCTTTCACTTGTGCCAGTCCCTTTATTTTTATGCTGCCGCTTAGGGGAGTGTCTCAGGGTGGCCTGCGCTATTGGGGCGCAGGTTTTGGAAGACGAGATGGATGACGACCACTCCTACGACGGACGAAGATGAGCTGAATGACGACCACTCCTACGACAGATGGAGATGAGCTGGATGACGACCTTACCTATGAGAGACGGAATGACAAGGGTTGCTGTGCTACGCTCAAGTATGCCTGTGGAGATGGATGTGAAGACCTGCTTTCCGCAATTTATACTCTGATCTCTGTTGTAAGAATGCTTCAGTCCAGATGGACTTGTATCGGCTTTGGCCAATATTGTAAAAATGTAATAATAATCGAACTTCTGGTTATGATATCGACTGATATATGAAATTCACGATAGTACTATGTATCCTGGGACTATCGTGAAAAGCAAAAGGCTTGGATTTCGGTTTCGCGAAATCTGGGTCATTTCAGAACCACACCATAGGAATGAAACCTCAAAAGTACGCATCAACCAAGTTGTTTTGGCCCAACTTACATGCCCTCCTCTTCTGCCACTTGCGCCCACGCTTCGGCATCAGGCCGAGATACAAAACCAGCGCAGCATGACTCAGTTTGCCTAGACGGAAGAGGGAGAAAATTAAACGTTTTTCTAATCCGAAAACTTGTACACGCTAGTAAGTATTAACCAATGAATATAATGCTTTTCCATATACGTAGGCCGATAGGAGAAACTTAATTCAATATAGGTTTTGATCCATCCACTGTTGTTAACATATCAATTGTTATGGGACTCAGAATCGAGGTTTGTTGGACTTGTTGGAAAGATGAATGAGGAAAACACACCATAGGAACGAAACCTCAAAAATAAGCATCACCAAAGTTGTTTTGGCCCAAGTTTCATGCCCTCCTCTTCTGCCACTTGAGCCCACGCTTCGGCTACAGGCCGAGATATGAAACCAGCGTAGCATGACTCAGTTTGCCTAGACTGAAGAGGGCAAAAATTAACCTTTTTCCTAATTCAAAAACTCGTACACGCTAGTAAGTAGGAACCAATGAATATAATGCTTTTCCATATATGTGCGCCCATGGGAGATCCTTAATTCAATACTGGTTTTGGTCCATCAACTGTTGTTAACATATCATTTGTTGTGGGACTCGAAATCGAGGGTTGTTGGACTTGTTGGGAAGATGAATGAGGAAACCACACCATAGGAACGAAACCTCAAATATATGCATCACCAAAGTTGTTTGGGCCCAACTTACATGCCCTCCTCTTCTGCCACTTGCGCCCACGCTTCGGCATCAGGCCGAGATACAAAACCAGCTCAGCATGACTCAGTTTGCCTAGACAGAAGAGGGCGAAAATTAAACTTTTTTCTAATCCTAAAACTTGTACACGCTAGTAAGTAGGAACCAACGAATGTAATGCTTTTCCATATACGTAGGCCGATAGCTGAAACTTAATTCAATATAGGTTTTGATCCATCCACTGTTGTTAACATTTCAATTGTTGTGGGACTCAGAATCGAGGTTTGTTGGACTTGTTGGGAAGACGAACGAGGAAAACACACCATAGGCACGAAACCTCAAAAATATGCGTCACCAAAGTTATTTTGGCCCAACTATCATGCCCTCCTCTTCTGCCACTTGAGCCCACGCTTCGACATCAGGCCGAGATACGAAACCAGCGTAGCATGACTCAGTTTGCCTAGACAGAAGAGGGCGAAAATTAACCTTTTTCCTAATTCAAAAACTTGTACACGCTAGTAAGTAGGAACCAATGAATATAATGCTTTTCCATATATGTAGGCCCATGGGAGAAACTTAATTCAATGCAGGTTTTGGTCCATCCATGGTTATTAACATATCATTTGTTGTGGGACTCGGAATCGACGGTTGTTGGACTTATTGGGAAGATGAATGAGGAAACGACACCATAGGAACGAAACCTCAAAAATATGCATCACCAAAGTTGTTTTAGCCCAACTTACATGCCACGCTCTTCTGCCACTTGAGCCCACACTTCGGCATCAGTCCGTCATACAACACCAGCGCACCATGACTCAGTTTGCCTAGACTGAAGAGGGCGAAAATTAAACTTTTTCCTAATCCGAAAACTTTTACAGGCTAGAAAGTAGGAACCAATGAATATAATGCTTTTCCATATATGTAGGCCGATGGGAGAAACTTAATTCAATACCTGTTTTGATCCATTCACTTTTGTTAACATATCAATTGTTGTGGGACTCAAAATCAATGGTTGTTGGTCTTGTTGATAATATGAATGAGGAAACCACACCATAGGAACGAAACCTCAAAAATAAGCATTACCAAAGTTGTTTTGGTCCAACTTACATGCCCTCCTCTTCTGCCACTTGAGCCCACGCTTCGGCATCAAGCCGACATACAAAACCAGCGCAACATGACTCAGTTCGCCTAGACGGAAGTGGGCGAAAATTAAACTTTTCCTAATCCGAAAACTTGTACACGCTAGTAAGTAGGAACCAATGAATATAAAGCTTTTCCATATATGTAGGCCGATGGGAGAAACTTAATTCAATATTGGTTTTGGTCCATCCACTGTTTTTAACATATCATTTGTTGTGGGACCCGGAATCTAGGGTTGTTGGACTTGTTGGGAAGATGAATGAGGAAACCACACCATAGGAATGAAACCTCAAAAATATGCATCACCAAAGTTGTTTTGGCCCAACTTACATGCCTTCCTTTTCTGCCACTTGAGCCCACGCTTCGGCATTAGTTCGAGATACAAAACCAGTGCAGCATGACTCTGTTTGCCTAGACGGAAGATGGCAAAAATTAAACTTTTTCCTAATCCGAAAACTTATACACGCTAGTAAGTAGGAACGAATGAAAATAATGCTTTTCCATATATGTAGGCCGATGGGAGAAACCTAATTCAATATAGGTTTTGATCCATCCACTGTTGTTAACATATCAATTGTTGTGGGACTCGAAATCGAGGTTTGTTGGACTTGTCGGAAAGACGAATGAGGAAACCACACCATAGGAACGAAACCTCAAAAATATGCATCACCAAAGTTGTTTTGGCCCAACTTTTATGCCCTCCCCTTCTGCCACTTGAGCCCACGCTTCGGCAGCAGGCCAAGATACAAAACCAGCGCTGCATGACTCAGTTTGCCTAGACTGAAGAGGGCGAAAATTAATCTTTTTCCTAATTCAAAACTTGTACACACTAGTAAGTCGGAACCAATGAATATAATGCTTTTCCATATATGTAGGCTGTTGACGGTCGTTATTGCACTACCTACGACCATCAGTTATCTATGAACATGAAGAAAAATACATCAAAGTGTAGGAAAACCTTTGCTTCTAACACATTTCCACAAGTTGTGTTGAGTATTTGATTGTAGGTACAAAGATCAACAGAAAACAGACAAAATTGGCTAAGTCACAGGGTTACTGGCCAGTGGGCCAGGCCACCCGGCTCCAAGCCAGGCAGCCCAGCACCACATCAGGCCGCCCGGCCTGACTCAGGAGCCATTTCTGCGAATCTTCAACCTGCATGTGCAAAAGTGACGTGTCAACATAGCTGTGAAGTCCAACTGCCGAATGCAACGTGTCAAGTACCATAAGGCTCCACCTCATTGATCCAAGCACTTGGATTGGTGAAGTCAGCAATCCGCAAGACTTCAATCCTGCGGCTAAGGAAGAAACACAAGTGAGATCAATAGTTGAGGGAAAAGCACACTCCTAACTGCCATAACCGCCATGCAACCGACTTAGGAGTGGATATGAACCACAAGATCATGTGAGGCGGTGGATTCGACGGTTCACCAGGCCGGGCGGCCCCGCCTGTAACCGCCGCCCTAACTGCCTCACCGACCTTGGGACCTATAAATACCCCCTAGATCTCACTTATGATGTGTGGAAGTTGAGTACCTCATATATCGTTTAGTCTAGAAGCACTAGGTAGTCCTGGGAGTTAGAGTTTAGTCTGAGTCTTTGCCTCAGAGGATTTTGGAGTTAGCTTCGAGCCTGGTAAAGCTCTTGTATCATTCTATCTTTGTAATCTTACTACTCCAGTATAATATACAAGTCTTGCTCTATCTTTTGAGTAATACTTTACTTTATTTCTTACAATTGCCTAGTGTGGTGTACCTTCTTTGCATACTAGACCAAGGCTAAGGTTTGTGTTGTCCTTAAGTTATCTAAATCTCGCTAGACTTTCCAGTGCTATAACCTTGTCTTAGGCTTTTGATCTAGGGTTAAGGTAGTTCTCACCCTCTGATCAAGGAAGAACTTTAGATTTCAAGTTCTCACTTGAACTCTAGTTTAGCGTGCCATCTTACCCACACAGATCTGGTTGGTAGCCCCTCTTGGTGACAGCATTAGGGAGCCTCTGTAATCCACCTCGTCGTTCAGTAAGCCCATAGGCATTACCGAGTCTCCTTCAGTGGTCTACTATCTACCCCTTGACCCCTCAAGGCGCCGAAATTTCGCTCGATGCAAGACTCTAGTTTGTATCTAGTTAACTTAGCTCAACCGCGAATACTCGTTTGCAGCAGTTAAGGAATAGAGTTTGGATATCTTGTGTCACTTGTTGTCCTCCCAGATAGCTACCTAGGTATTGGCTTCTTTAGTCCCTGGTTACTCTTCCCACCATACACTGTCTTTATCCTAACCCCGTAGTAAGAATAGCTGCCATTTTATCTAAGTTATATTACTGCTTGAAGTTCGACATATCATTCCACCAATTAGCCCTTGCTTCCCTGTGGATTTTTACGATACCTGGAATACTCTGGGTGAAAAAGCTATAGCGTATCTCTGTGCGCTTGTGGAGTAAAATCTGTTACGCTAAGAGACGTCAACAAGCTTTTTCTGGCGCCGTTGCCGGGGAAGCAATTGGCAATAGAAGTTTCATTTGTCAAACCTAGGTACTTATAACTTGATAACACATCGCTGTTCTTAGCGGGCTCATTTGCCTCTGTCTACTTTATTGTTGGGAGACAGAGAGGTATATGACCGGTTTTGACCTACCGGCAAACTTTCACAACAATTCAGAGTCACTGCTCAGAAGGAGAGTCTGTCAAAAGACAATCCACGGGCAGAGGCCTGTGCCATCAACACTGGAGTTTGGATCCACGAGCACATCGTAAACGACACCACCCATGGCTGAGAAGACCATTCGCGTCTTCTCCGTTCCCTCAAGGGACAACATCCATGTTGGACCTGAAGTGAGCGTTGGAGACGGGTTCGAGCTCAAGCCAGGTGTTATTCACATGGTCCAAGCTAGTCCATTTTGTGGATTGGCGTCAGAGGATGCGAACAGCCATCTCCAGCAGTTCCTAGAGATATACAGTACATTCACCATCAAGGGCGCAACAGCTGATGCTGTTCGGCTTTGCCTCTTCCCATTCTCACTGATCGGGAAGGCGAAATAGTGGTTCTATCTGAGTCGCACAAACTTGATGACTTAGAATGCATGCTCCAATGCGTTCCTTGCAAAGAACTTCCCCAGGGAAGATGAGCTCACTGAGGAACCGAATCACGAGCTTCAAGCAGTTCGCTAATGAGTCAATGGCGGAGGCATGGGAGAGACTCCAAGAGTACATCGCCACCTGCCCCCACCACGGTATGGAACAGTGGCTAATAATCCAGAACTTCTTCCATGGTCTACACTAGACCACGCAAGAGCATCTCGACGCAGCCGCTGGAGGATCCTTTCTGTCCTTAAGCGTTGCTACTGCCCGCACTCTCATCGAGAAGATGGCAAGCAACCAAGGATGGAGATAGGAGAGGGCAAACAATAAGCCCCATGGAGTCCACCATATTGACGGCACCGACATGCTCGCCACCAAGATGGACCTCTTGCTGAAGAAGCTAGGGATGCTTCTGAAGTTGTGCCGGTCCAGGCACTGGATTCTCGCATGACTTGCGAGCATTGCGGGAATACCGGCCACACGGGGAACAGCTGCCCCGAAAATGGATCGGAGGACGTTAACTTCGTCAACAACAATAGCTTCAGCAATGGGCCTCGTCCTCAACTAGGATGGAATTCATGACCCAACTTACCTTTCACTAGTCAAGGTACGTCTTCTGGTACTTCTCAGCAGTTTACCAAAAATCCTTTCGATCAAAAAGCTGTGAACGATAGCTTAAGTAAGAAGTTCAATGCAAATAATAGAGTTCTTGAATCTTTGTCGCTTCAATTGGAAACTCTTAATAGCGCCATGAAGAACCAGCTGAGTTTTAACAAAATGTTGGAAACTCAAATAGCTCAGCTTGCTACCGCTTAACCTAGTCCTACTTTGGGGAAGCTTCCGGGACAGCCCGAGTCACCCCGGAAGGAACATATAAATGCTGTAACCACTAGGGGTGGGCGGTCTACACAAGACCCCCCACATCCTAGGACTGGAGGAAAAGAGCAGGGAAAGCAGGCCGTACCAGAGGTGGAAGAAGAGGAGGATCGTGAGCCACAGCTGGTGAAGGAAGCACCCAAGTCAGCTCCGCATGAGTTCTATGACACCATTGTGATCCCTTTTCCTCAAAGGAAGAAGAAGGCCTCAGTCGACGACCAATTTGGCAAATTTGTTGAGATAATTAAGCAATTATATGTCAATGTTCCATTGATAGATGGCATGCAGGTGCCTACGTATGCTAATTACCTGAAGGAAATCCTCAACAATAAAAAGCCGCTGCCGTCAACCAAAGTCGTGCACCTCACAGAGGAGTGTAGCGCTGCTATACTCAACCAGCTGCTAGAAAAGAAATAGGATCCTAGGAACCCCTACATCTCATGCTCTATCGGGACCCAGAACTTTGATCAAGCTCTCTTCGATCTGGGAGCAAGTGTGAGCGTCATGCCCAAGGTAGTCTTTGACAAACTTACGCATGCAACACTTGCCCCCACTGCTATGTGCCTATAGCTAGCGGATCAATCGATTCGCTACCCTGTTGGGATCGTTGAAGATATCCCGGTGAAAATCCGAAACTTCGTCGTCTCGGTGGATTACATGGTGCTGGACAAGGAGATCGATAGCAAGACGCCGCTCATTCTTGGGCGACCATTCTTGGGCACCGCTGAGGCCACCATTGATGTTGGAGCTGGACAAGTCCATCTCAACATTAATGGCAGATGGGAGATGTTTGCCTTTAAACCGAAGGTTGAACAGTGCCAGCAGGTAAAATCTTGCAAAATTAAGTGTTAGGCACCCCGGGAAATGCCAAGAGAGAAGATCGAGCTCTTGTCAAGTAAGTCGAAGGTGGACTCTCTCATCCTAGCCATGGAGAAAATCCTGCTAGATGGAGAGGCCCGCAAAAGCAATGCCGATCGCAAAGTCGAGTCACTAAGACGTGCCTCGATGGCCAAGCCGCTGACAAAGGAAGCAGGAGGCAAGACTCCTGTTGCTAAGGTCACTGTCACAACTACGAACACATCCAAAGAGTGGCGGAAGAAAGAAGAAGATAAGCCAAAAGCCAAGCTAGAAAAGAAGCAGAAAGCTAAGAAGCAAAAGGCTGTGGCAACCAAAAGGTTTGGCGAGCAAAAGTTGCAGCTCAGACTGCCGCTAAGTCTCCGTCAAGCACTGACCCTGCACCAAAGGTTTGACTTGCCCTCGCCAGGAGGTAAACTGGCATTATCCTCCGCTACATATTTAAATTCTTGTACATTTACTTCCTTGCACCTAGTTTTTCTTTGAATTTTACCACTGCATGTTTAAATTCCAAATTTTTCTGTTAAGTTCTGCATTTAGTTAATCCTAAATTTTGAAAAAAAAATTTGGTGCCGCCCGGCCCCACCTGGGTCGGCCGGCCCCGCTCTCCGCTCCCTGCCGAGCCAAGTGCCGAGGGCACTAACCCAGGCTGCCCAGCCCCTGCAAAGGGCTCCCGGCCCCCTTGGTCCCCCTCTGTTTCCCTTCCGTGCGCGCACGATGCAAATGGCTAGGCCACTGGGCCGACAGGCCTCTATGCCCGTCGCCCAGCCAGCCACCCTCCACCGTTGTCGTTCCATCACCAACCGCGCACACCCACCAGCCTACGGGCATAGGCACCAAGCCGCCCGGCCCCTGCCACCAGCCGCCCGGCCTGGCCACTGGCCGCCCGGCCTGCCTGCTGCCTCTTTGCATGCTCCTACGCTTATAAATATGCATGCATGCCTCTTTAGCTTCTTGCACCGCTCAGCAACGTGAGCACTCTCTTCTCCCCCTAATCACTCTCTTCACTAAGCACTTGCACTTAGTCTTAATTCCCAGCACAGTCGAAATTCTGTCTAGTAAAATAAGTGCTACACCCTCGGTTTTTCAACGGTTTGTGGAAGCTCTGCCACGCAAGAACGACTAACCTCTGGACGACTGACTTTGGACTGCTAACTGCTAACGCTAAGCCTTATACTGATGTTTCCCTCGGGTATTTTCTCTTGTCTTTGGTTTTGCAAGATGTCTTCATTTTTCAGGAAAGCCAAGAGAGCCCTGAGCAACACAGGGAAGGGACTGCACCTCAAGTTTTCGTCCTCGTCAGGAGAGCACTCACGCTCTTATTCACAGAGTGGGAGTTCTAGGACCCCCGCTGTGTCCGACAGGATGTCTATCAGCGATACCTGAAGCCAGTACCAAGACGAAGCTACATCCTCATAGCATCAACCACCACGCCGACTGCAAGCATTGAGTGATATCCAGATACAAAGTGATGAAGAGGCACAGAAGCTACAGAACCTCACCACCAAATTCTTTGGTCGGACGAGGGTTTTGATGCCTTCTTCCTCATCGCCATAGGTATGTTCGACCCATTTATGCAGGCATTCGACTACGTGGGATGGATGGAGTTCGCAGATATTCAGGAAGAAGGATCCATTCTTCTCACACAAGAGTTCCTGATGACCCTTCAACTGAACAGGCGCTCTACAGGTACGACCATTTATTTTCGTTTGTTTAATCAAGAATTTTCTGTTACCCCGAGGAGGTTCGCCGACCTCTTAGGCTTCCACCCCAACTACTCTCTAGCAGAGGAACCTGCCGAGTATGACATGAAAACTTTTTGGACAGAAATATGTGGGGAGTACACCAAGGGGAAACACAGCACTACCAAAATTCACAACCCTACTCTGAGGCTTCTAGCCCGATGGGTCTCTCTAGTTGTCTTTCCACATAGTGAAGTACACTGTGCACCCAAAGAGGACCTCAAGTGCCTCTATGCTATGTACAAGAAGAAGCGCTATGCCCCGGTCCTTGATCTCGTCCACCACTAGATCGAGATGCCATCGACGGCACTCCCATCAATATCACCTCACTCGTCACCAGGATTGCATCTAACCTGTGCCTCCTTGAGAATGCCCAGATTATTTACCTTCCTGATGATGACTCACACATTATTGGGGAGCAGCACTTCGTTCAGGCGCACTTCATGAAACGGGTTGGCGAAATCTTAGTCGTGACATGGTTTGGGCACAATCTCGAGCTACCGCTTCCAGTGCCGCAGTTCGACATGTATATAGTCAGAAAACTAATCATGCAGCTCGATGTGGAAGCACCTCGCCAAAGCATCGGCGGCATCAAGACTAGAGCCCAATAGCGACGAGCAGAAGCACGACGACGACAAGCACAAGAAGCAGAAGCAGATGCGTCATGGGCACCCCATACGGCAACTCCATCTGACTCGAAGTTATCACGACTCCAATGCTATACCCAGCCGGAGCTGTGGTACAACACTAGCGAGGGTGGAAGTAGGAACCAATGAATATAATGCTTTTCCATATATGTAAGCCGATGGGAGAAACTTAATTTAATACATTTTTTGGTCCATCCACTGTTGTTAACATATCATTTTTTGTGGAACTCAGAATCGAGGATTGTTGGACTTGTTGGGAAGATGAATGAGGAAACCACACCATAGGAACGAAACCTCAAAATTTGGTAATTGACAGTTTCTGCAAAAAGCAAGAGTTTGGTGCAACAATCGAAGTTTTCCTTCAATATTCACAAGGATGTTTGGTTCCTGATCATTTTTTTTGCCTGAATAGTTGGTTGGTAAAAGCAAAAAGATGGGAATATGTACTGACCCTGCTCCGCGCAATGCGTTCTAAAGGTCTTGTGCTAGATGTTTGCTTATTTAATTCATTGGTTAGGATGTTTTGCTGGGAGGGGCACTGTAAGCGTGAGACTTTCTATGATGTTTCTCTTATACTTGACAGTATGCTGGAGTGTTTCTAACAAACAGCACAAGTCAGCCAGTGATGTAACTGTATAATCATGCAAAAATCCAGTTTGCTGTCTGATCCTCCCTAAGGTATTCAACTAGCTATCCAGTAATACTACTCAACCTTCACCAGGTTAGTTGGCACTGATGACAATAAATTGTCCTGTTTATATGCTTTATTCGCTCATATACATGACTTAAGTTCCCTCAAACTTTTCAGGTTAGGAGGAACTAAGCTATGGCTCCGGCCATGAACCACTTTACATGGTACAAAGATTCAAGGAGTCCAAACAAATTATTGTGATGAGCCTAAAGGTATGCTCTTTGGCTTAAGATCTTCCCTGGTAGACAACACAGTTGTTGAATTTTAATCCATCATTAATTTTGCATTGTGCTTTTCTTTTGTGGCGGAACCTCCGACTTAACCCGGTTCAAGCACATCTGCCATCCCTTGGCTTGCAATGCACTTGAAACGGCATAAGCCCGGTCGTCCGTCGAGTGCCCCGAAGGACCCTCGATTTAACCAAAACTTTCCATGGACCGACATCATACACATCAAACTCAAGAATGAGCCACAATGATTACAACAACCCATCATTTCATACAAACATAGCTTGATTTTACAAAAACCATGGCTCAAATATTATAAAACCATACTGATATAGAGTTCAAAATAGACTCGCATCAGAATATATATTACAAGTAGAAAGTAGTGCCGCAGAATTAAAGCACCGAGACATGACATTGAGCCCACCATTGTCATTCTCGATCACACAAGTACCTGAAAAAATATCAACAACAACGCTGAGTACGTGGGGTACTCGGTAGGACTTACCCGTGGGTCTTATATGCCCAACACATTTTTAGTATGCAAAGCTTTATGTGGACTGGCTGACTTCTAACCCGCGTAAGCTTACTATAAGTGCGTCCTTACTTTCAAGTTTTATCTTTAAAAGCATAGGCCTAAGTAATCCAACATAATTATCATATCAAATTTGCAATTAGCAACTAGAACATTACAATGAAAACAAACATATTGCATATATGTAAAAGAAGGTATAAATTATCATCATAAATAACTTGCATATATCATAATCCATGGCAACATCTACGGTGAACGTCAGTGATACAGCATACTCGACATCTGGCGAGCCACAGCGATTCGAATCGATTTTAATTCTCGGGAATATTCCAAACCGCACGGTATATGCTTACTTGCCGTAGCTTTCGCACATATACCTACCCTTGCCAAGTCCACCCTCGAGTATGAACCGAGCTCGCTAGACTCAAGGGTCTCGCGCACGAGCACCCAAGCCAACATCCCTCCTTCCAGCCAGCAAGCAACGGTTCAACCTCGAGTTTTAGTCAAGGTAGAGCTTCAGTAATTTATGCGTCCTGGTAAAAGTAAATGCTGATCCCAGCGCAAACAACCGACGGGCCTTAATCAACACAGGCGGGGCCACAAGTATCTCATCATAATCAAATACAATATTTCATCATCATATATCACAATTCTTTTGCCCCACCCTGTCTCACATCTTTATCATTTATAGTCACAGCTCAAGTTCATGATTCAAATTCATATCTCCAAGTAATAGTAATAAATGAGTAACACCTACTCTCGCGAGTGATTGATTTCACTCGACTTCTACCGTTACTAAGCATGGCTAAGCATAGACTTCGACCTATTCATACTAGTTGGGATCAGGGATATATGCATGCGGGTTTCAATCAACTCTTAAACGTAAATGCACATAGAAAAATAGATTGTAGGATTCTCTAAATAGGTGATATGCTTAGGAGCCTACCTTTGCGTTATTTTTTTTATAAGAAAGCCAACAAACTAATCTATGTAAGTTTGCCGGGTTGTGGAGCTTTGCCCCAGGCAACCCCTTGAATTCATGGACAGATTTAATTAGCGACCCACCATCTTCATCTTGATGGAAAACCAACTCCTGCTCGAGAGATTACCGTAGTTAGCACCTTATATGCATGGATGCACATGAAATGGTTTTACATGATGCTCGTGCATGATTCAATTTAATGACACAACTCCTTATTTGGTCATACAAGCTTACTGTAAAACCTGACAACTCATAGAACTATAACACAGCCCGTAATAACCCAAGTCTAATCAACACATGAAGGCAAGATAATTAACAAATAACAATTATACGCCTGTTCTGCGGCTCAGATTTTTTACTAGGGTGATGTTTAGCATTTGTAACCTACTGGAATTTTTCCTAGCACTTGTGGAGCAATGTGACAGGGCATGCACAATTTAATTGCAAGCAAAGGCATAACGTAGGCGTAGGTTTCAGTTTCACTCATCCAAATGAATTTCTATGAATGGTCATAAGTTTTACAAGCTAGGATGTAACCTCCACTTTGAAAAATCATTGACTCAAGAATTAAGCATATGCACAAAAATTAGAAAGATGCCATGACTCACAGGTGTATGAAATTACAATGTGTAACAAAATGTGACATAACAGGCTGCTTTCAGGTTCTGCTCTGTCACTCAAACATGGTTGCTTTGTACACGTGTAGTTGGAGTAATTTCAGCAAGCAAAACTAATAACATACATTAGCTGGAGCATTTTTCCGCTTATCTGCGTTTGTGCAGAAGTTGGAGTAAAACCAAATTTAAATAAGAAAGGAGACAATGTGTAGTCTGAAACTTGAGGCTTGATTGTTGGAAGCTTGGATAACTAAGTTAGTGAATATGCCACTATATATATATTCACAACAGTTTGGTTAATGCATGGATTAGTACCACAGTGTGCAATTTCTTATTAGCTTGTACTATACAACTCCTTCATCTATAGTTGTAGGAGAGAAGTGGTTTGCAGGCACTTTAGGCCAAAATGCACACCGACGATGGATGTTGGGCTGAGATATACTGCTCCTATAGGAGTAAAGATTGAATGGTGTTTCATGTAATGCAATTTTTACCGACATTGTAACCTAGGATTTCAGAGCAATGTGTAGGGAAAGGAAATGATGACCAAAAACATATTTGTGTGCTCGAACAAGAGGCACTGACAGCACATTGGTGTAATCCTGCTAGAACATATTAACAAACACCATGGGGTAGTGGAGTTGCAACTTGCAAGCAGTGTCTGGTTGCAGGCCTAAATATTCAGATTGGAGCATATCACAGCACACATGGAAATAGGAGGAGAAATGGACTACCAAAATCATTGCCGCCAGGGTTGGGAATCAAACAGCGCTACAGGAAGGAAGCTGGTGGCATTGCTGTTGTACGCCTACTGATGCTGCTGGCTGCTGATTTTGGTGAAAGAAGAGCACTGGTGCTAATCGATGGGAGCAGGAACAACTGCAGGCATGGTGGGCTGACCTGCTGATGCAGCGAAGAAAACAAGGAGAGGGTCAGCAGTGGGATTGAGCAAGAAACATGTTGCCTGATGTGAAGGAGGGGAAAAACAAAAGGAATGACCAGCAAGGAAGGGATGCTGCTTTTCTTCTGCGATGTTGCAGCTGCACGAACAGAAGAGGAGGGCGAGGAGTCGATCTGCTGCTGATATGGCGTGGGGCTGGGGAGGTGAGCGGAGAGACCGAGAGGGTGGAGCTGAAAGGGAGGCAAAAGAGCGAGAAGCTCTCGCTATCGGCCTTTTGATGAAACGGGTCGGACGGCAATGGCGAGGAGGTGCCGCTCAGGCGGACAGCGTGTGGCGCGGCCGCGACGCGCGTCGCTTGCGCGCGTACCAGCGAGGACGGAGGAGCTGTGCGCGGCATTCGGTGGCCAAGACCATGGGCGGTGTGAGAAAACAGTGGGCGGCAGCGGAAACCATCGAGTTGCATTCAAGTTTGGAGTTGGTTCCAGTCACAAACATACACGCGTATAGAAGATTTTGTTGACGATTTTCCCGTGTTTTGGTGCAGCAATGAACGAATCCTTAAATACAAAAGTTGTAGATGGTTCAAAGGTCTAAAACTTTTCTATAAATATTTAAGTCCAAAACGCAGTAGTTTGCAAGACATAGCAAGCAGAAGTTTGGTCGAATTGGTCAAATCCCGAAATCCAGAAATTTAGCGAACCTAGAGCTCGACTTTGTGCATGTTTTTCTCCCAAATTCTGATAGAAAGGATCCAAGGTGTCTATACAAAAATTAAAGGTGGTTCATAGGGCTTCAACTTTGTTATAAACATTCAGGTCAAAATATCTACGGTTTGGGAGATACAAGCAGCCAAAGTTGGGTCGATTCAACGAGTTAAGCTGACATTCCAGACTTGCAGTTTTCAGGTTGAGCTACACTTTCAGAATTGACACAGAGAAACCCGCTTGTAGTTCAGAATATAAAGAGCTACAGGCTCAGGTCCAAATATAAAAGTTTTAGGCCATAAAATTCTATAAAACTTTGGTATAAGGACTTTTCACAAATAAAGTTTATAGCAAATTGAAAATGTAAATCTTGACAAAAGGTTCAGATTACCCAGATTTTGATCCTGAACTGATTTCAGTTGTAATTCAAAAACTAAGAACCTTTAGAGGAAACATTATATAACAAAGTTGTCACACATTTCATGATCTACAAGTTCTGTATATAAAGTTTTGTCCAGTTCCTTTTAGTTTTTAAGTTATGCACCACAGCAGTATCAGATTACTGAATTTCTCTAACAAATTCAATTTTCTTCATTCAAATTGCATTCAAACACTTGAAACCAATATCAATACACTTGTGCTGGAATGATGAACATGAAATGCATGTGTTATTTGCCTTTGAGATACCGGAGGTATCACATCTTTCCAGTAGATTTTTTGCATGTTAAGTACCATTGGAATTTAGTTTTCTCAATGTCACATTTATACTGTATACCAACGTAGATTTTGGTATGTCTCCCCACTACCATCAAAACTCTAAACTGACATTAGGAGTTAAATAAATCTTGATGTCAATTGAAAGGTTTCGGGATGCCTCTTCATTGTATTGAATGACTAGAAGAGCATGTATGTAGGACAGTGTGTTTGTGAGTGTGTATTGCCCTTCAGTCACCATTAGTCAAGTATATTGCTCGGCTGATTTTTATAGCTCGTTATCTTTGATGAAATAGGTGTGATGGACCTGTATTAGAAGAGGTTTCAAGGATTTTCCACTGTAGGGTTGTCAATGACCCTTCTAAATCAACTGCTGGCATCAGATGAAAACAAGTTGGTGCTAAATAGATGCCCTTGGTACGTGCTTACCAACTCTTCTCTATTCTCCTTCGCTTCAATAAGTTGTTTATGATGTTCTTAATGTTTTTAATCTGGCTGTTAAATTTACAAAGAACTTAGTGATCACAGGCTTTTTTACCATCAATTATTCCTTCGGTTTATTGCTGGTATACTTTGGAATTTAAAGCTTAAAATTCTTATTCTCCACCACATGATGTTGCAATATAGGTTTGTAGTCATGGTTTTGCAACTAGTTGCTGTGTAGGTTTTTGACAATAACTCAATTGTTACAACTTCAGAAGTCAGAACTAGGTTCTGAACAGCAATTATCAAGTATTTACAGTGCAAATCAGCTTGTAATGATGAAGTAATGCTTATTATGTGTGAACTTCCAGGGTACGGTAACACCACTATTTTATGGTGCTGTAGCTATGCTGTCAGAGGTGGTATATCTATGATGGAACACTTCTCCTGTATATAGCTGTTTCGATCAGGCTATATTTACACTATGATTGGTTTCGACTAGCCTGAGATATTCAGTATGGATAATTGGTTGCCTTGCGCAGTATATATAACTCACGAAGTATCATTGTTATATGGACCTCATGAGTAGATGGTACAGTAACTTGTTAGTTGTACCTAGCACTGATGGTGCTGTACGTATATGGTGACCTATACGAAGGAATTGTATTAAGTGTAAACGACATAAAAACATTTAAGTTTGGAGATTCCATAGATGTAGAGGAATTGTGACAGAGGCGTGTAGAATTTTGTGACCAAATGCAACCGACAGAAAAGGACACATGCATTTTTTTTCTCCCTTTTTCTTCACTTTTTGTCCATGATTTGTCAATCTTGTATCTAGTAAATGAAATCGAGTTTGTTCTTGAAACTTAACGGTATGCATCTATATTATCATTTCATCTACATTTATAGAGTTTTTTTTAGGGATATTTAAAACTTAAATTTGTCGTGCCCATCTATATCACCGCCTTGTCCTTTTGAAAAATGGAGGTGGGGTTATCCGAAAATTGTTGCTATACTTAGGCCCTGTTTAGATGTTATCGGATTTACCTCAATCCACATATGTTTGGGTGGATTGAGCTGCAATTTAGTTCAAGTTTCACTACAGTCAACCCCAATACATGATGCGAATCTAACTAAATCCAAACAATAAGCACAAATCTAGAAACATATCCTAGTCCTAGGATATAGTATGGATTTCTTCATCTTATTTTCTACATTTAGTCCATCCCTCTAGACTTCAGTGACTCCATGCTTCTACATTTAGTCCAGCCTTCTAAACTTCAATTTATATAGGATTTATAGGGTGGGTTAGGAGAGGCTCCATGCTTCGAGCGGCGGTGGGAGGGTTTAAGCCCTAGCCACCCGTTGCTGGATCCACCCCCCACTTAAATCCATTATTAGCAGTTATGAAAACGGTACGGATATTTTCCGACCGTATTCATTACCGAATTCGTTTAGAGGGGTTTTAATCAGTCCGTATCTCAGTCCGGAAATTCAACATCCGATACCGTATCTGTTTCCAAATATTGAAATCGCCTATTTATAATGCTGACATCCAACCGTATCGTATCCGGCATGGTTGACACTATCCGTATTCGAATCCGAATCCGAACAAAAATATGAAAACCAATGTGGTATCGGCGATATCCGTTTGTATCCGATCCGTTTTCACCGGGAATGATTAGGCAGCAACTTTTTTTTTCCCAGACCATATTGCAGTCATCTTCTCCCTGACAGCACATGCGTCCTCCCATTTCCCAACATCAGGCATTCAGGCGTGACTTGGACTTGAGAGTTGAGAGATTTCGTGCCCTCGCCCCCCCCCCCCCCCCCCGCCGGCGTCCACTTCTCTGTGAAAAAAAAAGCTCTCCAGCCTCCTCCGACGCCGGCAACTCCTCTGAGGCTCTGCTCCTCACAGCTTGTAGACGACAGTGGCTTTGTTCGTCGCGCACTACCCAGTGCCCAGCACTACACACCCAACAGGCCAGGGGCCAGCACAAGGCAACACCCACGATCAGGCCCCCGCGGCGGAGACCGAAGCCGTGGATTGCCCCGCCTCGCGCCGAGGTCTACGCATGCCGAAAGCACGCTTGCGAGTGTCAGCGCGTTCGGGCACCACGTCCCGTCCGGGGCTCCGGGCGAAAGCCGAGATTTGGGCTTCGTCCACGACACCGTGTCCCCGTGGCCCGCGGGGACAGATCATTCATCCCAAATTCCCATCACGATTCACGATCACTAAACCAAGTTCGGTTTCATTAGTAGAGAAGAAATACTGTGCGGAGGTGATATGTATCGCGGGGTCATCATAGCCAGCTGAATACCGTGAAAAATCGGTCGCAAAAAAAAAAAAAAAAAAAGGCACGTCTAAAAACACTCTGTTCACTTTTTTCTTTTTCTTTTTCGGTTTTCATTTCTACTGTGTCTTTTGCGTTGTGGCTTGACTGATAAATTCTCTAGATTTGTGGTCACTTCGCCGATTACACCACATCATGAAAACACCTCACCTATATTAACCCTGCAGGGAATCAAGTGAAAAACTCGAGCCCAGAAGAGAACATCGGCACCATATCAGGCAGCACGCTAGCTTGCGGCAGAGCAGGTGGCCCTGTTGGGCGTCCTTTTGAGGAGCATGACGCAGTCGGAGTTGTGGCGGTACATCAGCCGGACCAGGCTCCCCACCACTCGGTACCGGGACCGCGCCCTGACCGTGATGGTGAGTTTTTTTTTAGAATAAAAGGGCAGTGCCCCCGTCCATTAAAAAGCATAACGGACCATATACAGTTTACAGCGCTTAACAGGTGGTATGACCATCTGCGAACAGTGAGAGAGTTCTTAAACCAGAGGCTACAGCTACCTAGCTATGAGCCAAAGACTACAACTTCAAAACTTATTACAGGACGGCAACGCCATGACGCGATACAGTAATAAACTGGGACATATTAGAAGGAAAACTCTTGCTTCAGGCTTGTCTCCAAGTTGCTTGGCAACTCTCAGCTGGACTGCATCATGCACTGGGGAGCCAGAGGACCTGAGCCGCCTCCTTCTTGATCCGCATTGCCATTGTTCTCAATTCCTACTTCTTCTCCGATGGGCACAAGAGCTCCCAATTTAGAATCATTGCAGCTGTTTTGTAGAAAAGTATAGTCATACTTTGCCACATTGTTCTCTGAAAACAGATATCATTCCTAAGTTTCCATATACTCCAAAAAACAGCTGAAGTACAAATATTAAATATACCATTACGTTTATTGCTTAGCCAATATTTCCCTACATCCTCTAGAGAGTCCAAACTTTGTGTATGAAAGATATTAGCCAACACAGACCATAACTGTTTAACAACTACACAATAAAAAAAAAGGTGGTGCACGGTCTCCTGTTCTTCATAGAAGAGACAGGTGAGGTCCTCCACTTTCTTTCTCTTATTCAGATTATCACGGGTTAATAGCCTATTTTTACTCATAAGCCAAAGATGATATTGTACTCTAGGAGGAATTTTGAGGTCCCAGATGGCATAGACAAAAACAATCTGAACTCCTCTAAAATTTACCACTTTATATAAGGACTGCACACTATATATCCCTTTTGAGGTAAAGGTCCAAACTAATGCATCATCTTCCTCATTAAAACTAATTGTGGATGCAAGTTGACAGATTTCCTCCTAGAGCACCATCAGGTTAACATCACCCATTCTCCTAAAAGTACATTTCAAATTAACACCATCCCACAAGTCAGCTACAGACTGATTTTTCTCATTGACATATCTATATAAGCTCCAATACTGGATTGCTAGACTTGAGGAGCCCAGCCAATTATCTTCCCAAAACCTAACTCTTTTTCCATTTCCAATAATCCATATGTATCCCATTTTGGTTGCATGTACAGCACTCATAAAACCTTTGAAGAACACCGAGCTACCTACACTATTGGCTTGGAAAATGTTAGGCTTATTTGTCTTATATTTGTAG
Source organism: Paspalum notatum (assembly GCA_022530915.1). NCBI lineage: Eukaryota > Viridiplantae > Streptophyta > Magnoliopsida > Poales > Poaceae > Paspalum > Paspalum notatum. The sequence continues at coordinate 8,637,074 of CM039683.1, forward strand.
TCAATAAGCTCTCTCCAGAGTTTATTTTTGTCTTTCTCATATCTTTTCAACCAGGAAGCTAGTAGACAAATATTCAAATCCCTCAAATTAGGGAGCCCTAGAACACCATAATCTTTGTGGAGGGAAACTAACTCCCAGTTTCCCAAATGGTATTTGTGAGCACCTTCTATATCATTCCAGAGATAATTCCTCATATGAGTATTTAGGGTTTCAATGGCCCATTTAGGGAACTTAATGAAAGAGAGTAAATAAGTAGGAATGCTAGCTAAATATGTTTTGATCAGCAAGGCTCTCGCAGCAAAAGATAAGAGTTTCCCCCTCCAACCTTGAATCCTATGGAGAAGTTTGTCTACTAAAGGCTGAAGCTCTTCTCTAGTAAGTTTCTCAAAATGTAAAGGTGCACCCAAATACTTTAACGGAAAGGACCGAGCAGGGCAGTTGAAAATACTACAGATCTCCTTAGATTCCTCTTCCTCCAAATTCATAGTTAGAATCTCACTCTTGTGGAAATTTACTCTCATGCCAGATAGCTGTTCAAACCACATGATGGAGTGTTTCAGGTTCCACAGATGAGATTTATCAACACTAGAGAATAATATTGTGTCATCAGCATACTGAAGGGAGAGGATCCCTCCAGGTCTAAAATCTTGCAAAACGCCTTGTACTAGACACTTGTTAGCAGCCCTGTCTAAAATCCTTGTGAAAGCATCCCCAACTAAGTTAAAGAGGAGAGGAGACAAAGGATCACCTTGTCTCAGACCCTTACTAGGTTTAAAGTATGGGGTTTCCTCACCATTCACTAAGATTCCTACAGAACCACCTACTACTAAGCATTTAATCCAATGTATCCAATTGGGGGAAAAGCCTCTAGTGTTTAGAACTTCAAATAGGAATTCCCAGCTAACCCTATCGTATGCCTTCTCATAGTCTAGCTTAATAATAACTCCTTTTTCCTTATTCCTGTGCAGACTATGAACTATCTCATTAGCCACAACAACACTCTCTAAAATGTATCTCCCTTTTATAAAGGCACTCTGGTTAGTAGCCACTAACCTTTGTGCTACTTTGCCTAATCTATTAGTTAAGAGCTTTGAAAACATTTTTAAACTGCAATTTATTAAACTAATTGGCCTAAACTGTTTCATATTACAAGCCTCACTCACTTTAGGAACCAAGGTTACTAGAGCAAAATTTAGTCTTTGGATATCTAAAGTACCTTGATAAAAATCTGTAAACATGGCCATGATATCACTTTTGATTATCTCCCAAAACTTTTGGTAAAAAAGAAAAGATAGCCCATCAGGTCCCGAGGCACCCTCTGGATAGCAGCTAAAGATAGCTTCCTTAATCTCAGCTTCTGAGAAAGGAGCATCTAACATATTATTTTCTTCCTCTGTTACTTTCTAGGAGGCTTCCCAAAAATCTTCACTAAGATTAATATTACCCCTCTCTTCTTTCGCAAAAAGTTTTTTTTGTAGAAATCTAGAGCCATGTCCATCATCCCATTTTGATCTGATATGTGCCCTGCAGAGCTCTCTAAAAAATCTATTCTTTTCTTTCTACTTTTGTAATTAGCCACCGCATGAAAATATGTTGTGTTTCTATCTCCTTCTATAATCTCTCTTTCCCTGGACCTCTGTCTAATCCTAATCTCCTCCATCCTCCAGAATTTATCTAGTTCTTTTTCTATATGTTTATATCTACTCCACTCATCTGCATCTAAGTCTCTTTCTTCTAAAGCCTGATCTAGTTTACCATATTCCTGGGATAACATAGTTTTGTTGTTGCTTAGCAAGGCCACCTGGTTAGCTGCCCACCCCCTTACCAGTCTACAAAAAGACCTAACTCTGAACTGCCAAACATCAATGCTCCTATTTTCAGAACATGGCAGTGTCCATGCCTTGTTCATAACTTCTGTGAAAGACTCTTCTAGTAACCACCATTCTTCAAACCTAAACCTCTTCTTCCCATAAAAAGCGTTATCTCCTAGTTGAACTAGGAGTGGGTTGTGATCACTAGGGGTTCTATCTAAAGATTTCATGTTAGCTAGAGGGAAAGCCAATTCAAACTCAGTAGAAACAAAAATTTTGTCAATCCTAGCCATAATCAGATTTTCTTAATTATTGGTCCAAGTATATTTTCTGTTCTTCAACTCTAATTCTATCAGACCCCATTTTCCTATCCAATCATTAAAAGAATCAGCCCATTTGAAATTGATAATGCCATTACTTTTCTCATTACTATATCTAACTAGATTAAAATCTCCCCCAAGAATAATGGGGCTTGCCAGGAGCCCATTATCTTGTGCAGTTCATCCAAAAAGACTAGCTTACCATCCTCATATGGTGAGCCATAAATAACTACCAGTTTAAAAGCAAAACCAGAGGATTTGTTGGTTAACATAACACTAACAGAGAAGTCTAAAATATCTCCTACAGTAAGTGTAAATATGTCAGAGTTGGCTCCTACTAGAATACCTCCATCAGTACCTCTTGCTCTTCGGGAGCACCAATCAAACTTCGTATTACCAGTCAGAGATCTAAGTAAACCTACAGAAAACTCACTTTTCTTAGTCTCAACAATGCCTACAAAATCAGCATGGTTTTCTCTAATTCTATTTGCTAAAGCTGGAATTCTACCTTGTTGGCCCATGCCTCTGATATTCCAAAAAAGACCTATCGTTTTCTTTTCTTTTCATATCTCCTAATGCCTCTACTCTTAGGTTTACCCCTACCTTTCCTCTCAGCATAAACTGATTGGTCATCAGACTCTATTTCAATGTATGTAAAGTTATCTGGGTAGCCACCCACTATACTACTGGGATCATTATGAACATCACCTTCATCTATAGAACTAGAATCTGCAGTATTTACCTCTTTAACACTCTTTTTCTCAGCACATATATTCTTATAATTCTCAGCTCTACTCTTATCTAAGCTAACCATGTTATCCAACATGTTAATATCTAAGGGATAACCATCCCTAGAAGAAATACCTAAATCTGCAGCAATCGGAGGATAAATGACCAGGACTAGTGTGTACAGTGGGTAAGTTAGATTTACCTTTCATGAGTTGGAGATTTTGCTTTTCCTTGAGATCTTGAGCTTTTTGGAGCATTGTTCTCCCAACATCAGAAACTCTCACGCTTTTCTTCATGGCCAGGATAGGCCCCACTTCTGATTGGTGACTCTTTTATGTTGGTCATGAGGTTCTCTTCGGTTGATCATCCTCTGTAAATCTTCAGTAGTTGGCTGAGAGCCAATTGCATCTCCAATTTCCTTCTCCTCCCCTATAGGCATGTTATCACTATGAAATACTAGTCCATTACCCTCTCTTAGGTTGGTTAAGTGATCAATCCATTCCAAAGGCAAGTTTAGTTGACCCTCCTCAAGCTAAACATCCTATCTCTTATCAGTTATATCTTCTATCTCTTCTACCTCAGTTCCATCAATCTCCATGGCCTTTAGTAAGTACACACAGCCATATTGTTCCAGAGAATGCTCTTGGTTTACTCCAAAGATTTCCAACGATCTTCTAACACTCCTACTTTCCCCCTGACTTGTAGAGGTTTGTCCACTTTTACCTTGATTTGATTTTTCTCCAGTCTGATTAACACTTCTCTTATCACCATTCTTTGTCCCCTTTTCTTTGTCCTATCCCTCCTGCTCTCTAAGCTCATCATCTAGTAAGTCATCATCCTCAAGATCTTCTTCATCATTATCCTTACCATCCTTCCTATTCTTGTCTTCATGAGAATCACCATCATTTCCATCTCCATCATGGTCATCTCCCCCATCTTTAGGCTCTCCCAATTGCATCACTCCTTCAGTTTTGAAGTGAATGAGGAAGCAACTTCCACCAAGCTCATATATCCTCTCAAAAGGAATTCTGGCTGGATTTTTGCATTTGATTCTGATCCTTGCCATTGAAAAAAAAACTTTGAACAATTCAGTCCAATCTACCTCCAGAAGCAGTCCTAGGCTTAAGGCAATATCCTTAATGGTCCACCAATCAAACCACTTAGGTGGAATGCCCTTGACTTGTACCCAAACCTCTTTCAGTCTGCTGATTGGTTCCACATCTCCATTCCAAGGTTTCAAAGAGGCCACAACATTTGTTCCCTCTAGCTCAAATAATGTAGCCTTCCCAATGACTAGATTCTCCACTCTCTTGTGGGGTGGAAATCTGGTGATGTATGTGTATTCCTCTTCAGACCTCAGTTTCCAGTCCCAGGTTTCATCAAACAGCCTCCTCAAATGAGGTATTAACTCAACCTCGTTGATGTCACCTTGCTCTATTGTTATAATACCAAAATTGTCCAGCCCTATCCAGTGACTAAATCTGTGTTCCCTAGGTTCCACATCAATGTGATAAATGCCTAACCCCTTGCAAGCACTCCCATAGTACTAGGCCACTAATTGTTCTTTCTTCCACTCAGGACAATTCTCCACCACATGATCCTCCTTTCTGCATATGAAGCAACACCTAGATTTGGTACACGCAGTACTGAAATGACCAATATCTCCACAGTTGAAGCACACTACATCCATGAATTTTTCCTTAGCCTTTGGGACAGCTTCTCTCTTCTCTTCCACCTCCATATCTGTGGTTTGGTTCTTATCTTGACCTGGCTTGCCACCATTTCTTCCATGCTCTTTATCAGGTCCGACTTGCTGTTTGCCCATCGGCGCCCTTCCTCTCCCTGCACTCTGTCTGCCACCACCTCTAGGCCTCGGCCCCTAGAATGGTGATGGTGAGTGGCTGGAGTCCAGCAGGTCCTGCATGCCGCGCCCCGCCGTGTACATGGGCTTGTCCTGCGCTGCCACGAACAGCCTCACCCTCCAAGTGCCGCGTGGACCGACGCCGTCTCCGTGCAGCACCAGCATAGCAATGCAAGACCACACACGGAACAGCTTAGCTCAGCAGCTGGTCAGTTATGAATAGAGACGAGAGAGAGCGCGAGATCGATCGACGTGCTGGCCTATGAGATGGCCAAGACGAATCGGCCGAAGGACATCTGGAGCTGCGGCGGGCCAACGCGCAGCGTGAAGACCTTGGAGTAGTTGTCGATGACCATATCAACGGAGGAGTTGCAGTTGAAGAAGCTGGTCTCCACGCCCGAGCCGTCCAGCCCTTCGCCCAGTGCGAACCGCTGGACCTTGCCGACGCTGAAGGACACCTGGGGGTGCCGTGGCCTGGTGGCCAGGACGAAGACGAGCAGCGCGAACGCCGCGCTGGCCGCCACCTGGAACGCGATGCAGCAGCATGGGGCCTCCGGGTCTAGCTTCACGTACCACCACGCCTCGCTCCTCTGGGCCGCCTCATCGCCGTCCGCGTCGTCGCCGTCGCCGTCGTCGTGGTGGCCAGATGACCGTCCCGACACCACGCGCAGCACCTGCCGGGCTTCTTGTCGCGGCTGACCAGGAAGGAGCTGTTGGATCCTCGTGGTCGTGGTCGTGTTCGCGGCGGGCGTCCACGTCATGGTGGAGGGTCGGGAAGGGGAAGAGGATGAGCGCCATGGAGTCGGACGCCAGGTGGCTGAGCGTGTGCGACACCGCGGAGGGGCTCTGCACATAGTAGTGCACGCACGGCGACAGGTGGAAGAGTGGAAGCTCATTGTCGTCCACGCCCATTGGCCGCAGGTGCCATGACGACGTCTTTGTGTCGAAGTTGCGCGCGCGTCTCACTTGCCGATTGGTTGCCGCGGATTGCCTTGGTGTGTAGCGTTAAACCATGATCGGTTTATGTAGGAGAAAAAGGCAATGTTTGAAGCTTCATGCCAATGATTCTAGCTGGCTGGAACGGCTCAGCCTTTTTTATTTATGCACATGCCGGTGTCTAGCTTCATGCACCTTGATCAACCGCCTTTTCTTTGGAAAAGGAAGGAAATGGACGGTGTTGCAGTTGCCACCTGAGTGGGCCTGTTCGGCTGGTCACAAGCCGGCATATTTCGGCTTAATTCGATGTCTAGCTTCATGCTCCTTGATCAACCGCCTTTTCTTTGGAAAAGGAAGGAAATGGACGGTGTTGCGGTTGCCACCTGAGCGCACATACACATGTGGGCCTGTTCAGCTGGTCACAAGCCAGCATATTTCGGCTTGTTTGCTCTCACAGCCGAATTCTATCGGCTTATCTACCAGCCGAACAGGGCAACCGAAGTGATTGCTTGGATCTTGTAACGCCCCAGAGTCCAAACGGCTCAAATCCACTCTGCATGCTGAGCGAACCACACCTACCACCATCCCACTTAAGCTTTTGTCCTCGCTTCGTGTCACAGACCCAAAATTATAAGAGCAAAAATTCGATAAGTAATCACCGAAGTGGCTAAGTATCGAACTCACACTCGTATAATCCTGAAGTTACTGAAATCTCGAAGGATTCCAAACCAACATCGCAACATACCAAGATCGTACTGATTCGGTGCACCACATCGTTTGCCATCACAGATTTCAATGTAATATGAAACACCTTACCATTCATCAGAGATCAATTTAGTATTATAAACCAAATATAAAGTAGCGGAAGCAACATAGCTTTAAAACAAAATAGAAACCTTTTATTACAATGCCAGCTCTTAGTCATATTCCACAAAAGCATAACAGATAAGGTAAATAAGAATGATCATGCCCATGATCTCACTCCTCCGCTATGGCAGGAGCCATCCAACTTCTTGCAGTAACCATGATACATCACAACCTGCAACAATTTGGGAATAAACCCTGAGTACGAGAATGTACTCAGCTAGACTTACCCGTCATAAATTAAATTAAAAAACACCAAGGATCGTGCAAGGCTTTATAAGTGGAGCTGGCTTGACAAAATTTGCATAAAGGCATTTGTAGGGAATTATAAGTGTAACTTGCATCAAATTAAAACCTTCAATTATAAACTAGATTTGCATCTATGCTAAAACAAGTATAAAAATAAACAAGCATCCCTATGCGATTGGATCATGTCCAAACATCACCGTCAGGGTGATCAACACCACCATCATCATTAACCCATCATCATATCATTATTTATTTTTAGTTTGCTACATTGAAACCGTTCCGTCAAGTTCTCACTATCCAGGAGAGATGGCGATTCGAATCAATTACTACCCAGCTAGGGAATTATTCCTAACACTCACCCCTGTTTTCCCCCGTCGGGGATCATTGGGTTACCTTTGGACTCATTCAAGTATCGCGGTCCCAGCAAGCGCCGCACTCTCCGGAACAGCGAAGGACTTTTAAACACCTTGCCCATCGACTATGCGACGACTCCCTTCCGAGCCGCACTTTATACTCACCGGGTTTCCGGCTTGAATAGAACTACTCGGCTTTGCGGTCGGCAACCTCATGCCAGCCAGCTAAGTGATAGGCTGCGTTCAACAATTAGGAAGTGCTCCAAAGATCGAGTCCTTAGTCGACTCAGACAGGACTACCGACTCCTAGGACCTCCTCGTCCTGTAGCCTCCACTTTCCTACCCGGTCTCCCTAATTTTGTTTTACAAAAAATATCGGGTACACCCATGACACACCATATTCCATTTGTTTCAGGTATCCACCTATCTCTCGCAGGTGAAAACTTCACCTGACTTCTACCGTTTATTTGTATAACTAAGCAACTAGTCGATCCTACACTTAAACATAGGATTTCCGGGATTTATTTGGTGGACAAGGAGAGGAATATATGTGCAACAAGGGTTTTCAAACAACTCCTATCACTTAATGCATAAAACATCATAAAATACTCAACATAATCTAATTTGTAAAACATAGGAAGTTGAGAATGCTCCAGGGCTTGCCTGGAATTGGACTCAAGTCAATCAAGTTAGCCGCACCGTCTTGATGAGCATCTCCCATCTTAGTTCTTGCTTCTTCGGGTTAGACCACTAAACACCATCCTCAGCATTGGCTCCAACATTACATCATCCATGTCCTTCTCGCGATTCACCTAGCGTACCTAAATGAAATGCACAATGCATATGTATGAATGCGAGGAAAGACATGTATATAAATCATAACATAAGTCATGCAAACAACTTCAACACAAGCACTTTCCAGATTTTGAACTGCACACAACCCAGTTACAAGAAAATTCATAACTGGAGCTACAGACATCGAAAATTATCAAACTTAGACTCTATGGAAAGCTTAGGAAATTCTCCATAAATCATTTTCAGGCATCACAGCAAGATTCCCAAAGTAAAACGGTCGAAATAGCAGAAGAACAGAAACTGTCCAGTGAGACTGCACGAAGGCAGATTTCTGAACTTTAACCAAAACAGCCATAACTCCTAGAATATTAAGGCAATGGCCATTACAATTGGTCAGTAGCTAGATCAACATGTTATGAACACTTTTTGTATTCAACTCAACCACAGAAAACATAGTCTAGGGGGAGTATTTAGCAATCTCCCTAAAACTGTCCAGATTGCCTAAAAATGAATTATAGATATGTATAATTATTTGAAAAGCATATCCAAGCCACGGCAAGCATACCAACAGTTTGCATATGATATGTGAACACCAAAATAAGCAACATTTACCCCCAAACAAAATTTATGTACCCTATTTCTTAATTTATTTTGAAAAAAAGGCAAATAGGCACATATATAAGATCATGCATCTAAAGTGCACCATAAATTCTACAAAAAAAATACAGCAGCTAGAATATGCTCCCAGGAGACTACTGTACAAATTTCATAGCATTTGACCAAGTGCTTTTGGACATATTGAAAATAACAAAACACATGATGCAAGGGAGCATAAATAGGAAAACCCATTTAGAGACACCCTATGCAGCTCAAACTTTTTCGTGGGGCTTCTCATGGCAAGAGAAGGGAGATCCCCAAAAATCACATTTACAACACTTATAAATAATCTACTAGAATTTTCTAAAGTTTCCTTACATGCAAAGCAAGGAAAATCATAACTCCTTCATCCATCAATCAAAATGCATAAAAATTTAACCATAGCACACTCACAGCATACATAGGCCCTCATAAAAATTTCACAGCAATTGTAACACTATAACTTGAGATATGAATTTATCCCTATTTATCAAACATAAATATAAACAGCACAAAATTTCTACAAAACACTATCATATGATACTCCACTGCATAGATCTATTCACAAGGATTCCAAAAAGTCCTCATTTGCTATTTTACGATTTTTCTACGAATTACTATGAATTTCCAAAGTGTTAGCCGATTAATGCATAAAAGAAAAACAAAAATCACTTTGCATTAGGACCCCTGGACTTCCTAGCAAATTAATCGAGCCCATAAATGTAAATCTATGTGCCTTGGCATTTTTACATCAGAAACCAGAAAAGCGTTTCTAATTCATTCTTACCCCTTTCTTCTTCCTCATCCCGTACACAGAGCAGGGATGGGAAGGGGCGTCGGGATCGGCTCGTCGGGACGCGGCCTAGGACCAGCAGGGAGACCAGCGGCCTGCAAGGCGGACCGTCCAGGCAGGGCTCCATCGGGCTTCCTCCGCACCTGGCCTCGGCTCGTCCCAAAGCTATCCCGCGGTCACGCGACCGAGGGCGGGCGGATGCGGAGGCATCGGCGGTCCGGCGGCGTAGGGCCACGCGCGCAGGTAGAGGGCTCACCGACGACGGCACGCCCGCACGAAGTGCGTTTGCACGCAGCGCGGAGCAACAGCCGCAGCAGAACGCAGCAGCAGCATGGCGAGCCCGGCCATGGCACTGTGCGCGGCGCACGGAGGCGAGCGAGGATGAGACAGGGCCGAGTGGACGAGAGAGGAGAGGTGATGCGCCTCGCCTCCTGCTGTTTCCCCATCGAGTGGAGAGGCAGGGACGAGGTGAGGTGGAGGGGCAGCTGTCGGCAATGGCTTGCTCGCGCTCTGGGAGGCAGACGCACGAGGGCACGCGTCACCCGTAGCGGCATTCCACCGAACGGCTGGCTTGCATCGATGTGGGCCGATTCAAGCTCGATTTTGGGCCGCTTGCTGGCCGATTTAGCTCATGGGCCAAGAACAAAGATTGTCAAGCTCTGATCACTCTACAAATTCTATTAAGGGTGTATGTTCATTAGGCTCTCGAATTAAGAGATAATGAACTCCCTAAACAGCATTGTCAATGATTAATTGTTAATTGGAAACGAACGTCGAAACCTTGTCAACTCAGTTCAAATTGATCGCAACTTTTGATATGTTGTCGTCCAATAGGTTAACTTCAATTTTTGTTTATGGACAAACTCAAGTTGCTTAACAAAAATTGGAGAACACGAGACGTCAATCAGAATCGGCACTATAATTCCAATACTTAGAATTATTTCTAAGTCTTAAAGTTAGCAGCTGATTCGATTTCCATGCGTCAATTTGACAGGTTTAGAGAGAGAATTAGACTTGGGTCATTAAGCCAAGTTTGTTCCTCATGACTTGGACTTCACTCTTTGTTTAGGGCCAAACTTCATAACTAGCACAGAAGATGAAGTTTCACTTACGTTTAGGCAGCCTCATGATAACTCTTTAATTATAGGTTTTAGGCCAATAAGGGCATCGTCTTGACATTTGCTCAACATGAACCCTTCATGACTTTTGTTCATGAGCTAAAATAGAGTTGTTTGGGCAAGATTACATGACTTGGTTGATGACATAAGATCTCATCCACTTCATAAAGCAAATTAAAAGTGTATGTCTCGTCATTTCATGTAACCTTTTAACTCTAAATTTCATGGAACGTTTCCACTCTTCCAAATAGATGGAAATGAGTGTGAAGCACATGAAATGATCTCCTTCAACATTACCTTGGCATATAGTTGAAAAGGTCAACATATAAGCAAAGGGATGTCATTAAGTCAAGGTTCATCTCTAGGGAATTGACCTTAGCACCTTGGTCACCACAATGGCATGATTGAGCTAAGATCCATTGCTTAGCTGATGTCAAACAACTAGGGTGTTACACCTCGCTTAAAAGGATTAACCCGGGAATGGTGGGATGGACTCTAGAAGCCTTATATATTGGTCTATCCCACTCTAAACAACCAAGGTGGGACTCAACTCTTCACAATATCTCATATCAACCACATGGGCCAAATGAGCCGGGTGTGACAGATCTACCAGACAATATGGTCATGAGAATGTGCCACACTGAGTGTTGTTAAATTTGCTAATAAGGTTCAGCTAAACCCTATACATTGATGAAGTTGGTATTGTGGGTACTCTTCCTAAAACCACGACACCATCCGTCTAAAACCCCAGACCAAAGTTGCAAATACCTCTTTATGAGCCTTGACACTATGTTGTTGTATTGTTTCTACTATTTTTTAGAGATCCGGTCACCAGAGCCTATATTTAGCTACACTTAACTCAGCACCAAGTGTAATCTCTTGCCCTCTTTGGTACACATGATTCTTGTCTGATTCTATGTTTTTATTCTGCCAAATTTCTGTAAGTTTTTTTAATCTTGCGCTCGAAGGAGGCCCGAGGCCCTTAGTATAAAATAAATACATGGCCACCGAATGTAATCATCATGTGTGTATGCATTGTCTCTGCTCAGAAATATAATTATTGATAAAACGATGGCTGAACGGTACTGTGAGTTTAGATCTTGAACCTGAGTGGATAGGGTTTTATTTGCAATAATAGGGGTTCTCGAGAGAGGTGACAATGTTGAGATGTACGTGCACACAAAGGAAACGGGAAAAATGCCATGGCAAGACTTTTGCATGTAGGGATATTAATTATGAGGTAAGATGAATGAGGAAACCACACCATAAGAACAAAACCTTAAAAATATGTATCACCAAAGTTGTTTTGGCCCAACTTACATGCCCTCCTCTTCTGCCACTTCAGCTAGCGCTTCCGCACTAGGTTGAGAGATGAAACAACACACTATGTCTTAGTTTGCCTAGACCTAAGAGGAAGAAATTTGAACACGCGGCTAAATAAGAACCAATGAATATAATGCTTTTCCATATATGTAGGCCGATGCGAGAAACTTAATTCAATACATGTTTTGATCCATCCACTGTTCTTAACATATCAATAGTTGTGGGACTCGGAATCAAGGATTGCCGGACTTGTTTGTAAGATGAATGAGGAAACCACACCATACAAACGAAACCTAAAAATATGCATCACCAAAGTTGTTTTGGCCCAACTTGCATGCCCTCCTCTTCTGCCACTTGAGCCCGCACTTCCGCACCAAGCCGAGATAGGAAACCAGCGCAGCATGACTCAGTTTGCCTAGACTGAAGAGGGCGAAAATTAACATTTTTCCTAATCCAAAAACATGTACACGCTAGTAAGGAGGACCCAATGAACATACTGCATTTCCAAATATGTAGGACGATGGGAGAAACATAATTAAATATAGGTTTTGGTCCATCCATTGTTGTTAACGTATCATTTGTTGTGGGACTTGGAATCCGGGTTTGTTGGACTTGTTGGTAAGATGAATGAGGAAACCATACCATAGGAATGAAACCTTAAAAATATGCATCACCAAAGTTGTTTTGGCCCAACTTACATGCCCTCGTCTTCCACCACTTCAGCCCGCGCTTTCGCACTTGGCTGAGAGATGATACCAGCGGACCATGAGTTAGTTTGTCTAGGCCTAAGAGGGTGAAAATTAAACTTTTTCCTAATCCAAAAACTTGTACACGCTAGTAAGTAGGAACCAATGAATATAATGCGTTTCCATATATGTAAGCCGATGGGAGAAACTTAATTCAATACAGGTTTTGATCCATCCACTGTTGTTAACATACCAATTGTTCTGGGGCTCGGAATCAAGGGTTGTTGGATTGGATTGTAAGATGAATGATAGGAATGAAACCTCAAAAATATGCATCAGCAAAGTTGTTTTGGCCCAACTTACATGCCCTCCTCTTCTGCCACTTGAGCCCGTGCTTTCGCACCAGGCCGAGAGACGAAACCAATGCACCATGACTCAGTTCGCCTAGCCTCAAGAGGGCAAAAATCTTACTTTTTCCGAATCCAAAAACTTGTACATGCTAGTAAGGTGGAACCAATGAATATAACGCTTTTCCAAATATGTAGGACGATGGGAGAAACTTAATTAAATATAGATTTTGGTCCATCCATTGTTGTTAATGTGTCATTTGTTGTGGGACTCGGAACCGAGGTTTGTTGAACTTGTTGGTAAGATGAATGAGGAAACCACATCATAAGAACGAAACCTTAAAAATATGCATCACCAAAGTTGTTTTGGCCCAACTTGCATGCCCTCCTCTTCTGCCACTTAAGCTAGCGCTTCCACACTAGGCTGAGAGGTGAAACAGCACACTATGGCATAGTTTGCCTAGACCTAAGAGGGCGAAATTTGAACTTTTTCCTAATCAGAAAACTTGTACACGTTGCTAAATAAGAACCAACGAATATAATGCTTTTCCATATATGTGGGCCGATGCGAGAAACTTAATTCAATACAGGTTTTGATCCATCCACTGTTGTTAACATATCAATTGTTGTGGGACTCGGAATCGAGGGTTGTTGGACTTGTTTGCAGGATGAATCAGGAAACCACTCCATTGGAACGAAACCTCAAAAATATGCATCACCAAAGATGTTTTGGCCCAACTTACATGCCCTCCTCTTCTGCCACTTGAGCCCAAGCTTTGGCATCGGTTCGAGATACAAAACCGACGCAGCATGACTCAGTTTGCCTAGACTGAAGAGGGCGAAAATTAAACTTTTCCTAATCGAAAAACGTGTACACGCTAGTATGTAGGAACCAATGAATATATTGCTTTTCCATACATGTACGCCGATGGGAGAAACTTAATTCAATACAGGTTTTGATCCATCCATTGTTGTTAACATACCAATTGTTGTGGGACTCGAAATCGAGGTTTGTTGGACTTGTTGGTAAGATGAATTAGGAAACCACACCATAGGAATTAAACCTTAAAAATATGCATCAGCAAAGTTGTTTTGGCCCAACTTACATGCCCTCGTCTTCCACCACTTCAGCCCGCGCTTCCGCTCTTGGCTGAGAGATGATACCAGCGGACCATGACTTAGTTTCTCTAGGCCTAAGAGGGTGAAAATTAAACTTTTTCCTAATCCAAAAACTTGTACACGCTAGTAAGTAGGAACCAATGAACATAATGCGTTTCCATATATGTAAGCCGATGAGAGAAACTTAATTCAATACAGGTTTTGATCCATTAACTGTTGTTAACATACCAATTGTTCTGGGGCTCGGAATCAAGGGTTGTTGGACTGATTTGTAGGATGAATGATAGGAACGAAACCTCAAAAATATGCATCAGCAAAGTTGTTTTGGCCCAACTTACATGCCCTCCTCTTCTGCCACAAGAGCCCACGCTTCGGTATCAGGCTGAGATACAAAACTAGCGCAACATGACTCAGTTTGCCTAGACTGAAGAGGGCGAAAATTAAACTTTTTCCTAATCCGAAAACTTGTACACGCTAGGTAGTAAGAACCAATGAATATAATGCTTTTCCATATATGTAGGCCGATGAGAGAAACTTAATTCAATACAGGTTTTGATCCATCCACTATTGTTATCATATCAATTGTTGTGGGACTCGGAATCGAGGGTTGTTGGACTTGTTGGTATAATGAATGAGGAAACCACACCATAGGAACGAAACCTCAAAAATATGCATCACCAAAGTTGTTTTGGCCCAACTTACATGCCCTCCTCATCTGCCACTCGAGCCCATGCTTTGGCATCAGGCTAAACCAGCACAGCATGACTCAGTTTGCCTAGACTGAAGAGGGCGAAAATTTACCTTTTTCCTAATTGGAAAACTTGTACACGCTAGTAAGTAAGAACCAATGAATATAATGCTTTTCCATATATGTACGCCGATGGGAGAAATTTAATTCAACACCAGTTTTGATCCATCCACTGTTGTTAAATTATCAATTGTTGTGGGACTCAGAATAGAGGGATGTTGAACTTGTTGGTAAGATGAATGAGGAAACCACACCATAGGAACGAAACCTCAAAAATATGCATCACCAAAGTTCTTTTGGCCCAACTTACATGCCCTCCTCTTCTGCCACATGAGCCCATGCTTTGGCATTAGGCTGAGATACAAAACCAGCACAGCATGACTCAGTTTGCCTAGATTGAAGGGGGCGAAAATTAAACTTTTTCCAAATCCAAAAAGTTGTACACGCTGGTAAATAGGAACCCATGAATATATTGCTTTTCCATATATGTAGGCCGATGGGAGAAACTTAATTCAATACAAGTTTTGGTCCATCCACTATTGTTAACATATCAATTGTTGTGGGACTTGGAATCGAGGGTTGTTGGACCTGTCGAGAAGATGAATGAGGAAACCACACCATAGGAATGAAACTTCAAAAATATGCATCACCAAAGATGTTTTGGCCCAACTTACATGCCCTCCCATTCTGCCACTTGAGCCCACGCTTTGGCATCGATTCGAGAGACAAAACCGACGCAGCATGACTCAGTTTGCCTAGACTGAAGAGGGCGAAAATTAAACTTTTCCTAATCCAAAAACGTGTGCACGCTAGTAAGTAGGAACCAATGAATATATTGCTTTTCCATACATGTACGCCGATGGGAGAAACTTAATTCAATACAGGTTTTGATCCATCCACTGTTGTTAACATATCAATTGTTGTGGGACTCGGAATCGAGGTTTGTTGGACTTGTTGGTAAGAAATGAGGAAACCACACCATAGGAACGAAACCTCAAAAATATGCATCACTAAAGTTGTTTTGGCTCAACTTACATGCCCTCCTCTTCTGCCACTTGAGCCCACGCTTCGGCATCAGGCCGAGATACAAAACCAGCGAAAAATGACTCAGTTTGCCTAGACTGAAGAGGGCGAAAGTTAACCTTTTTCCTAATTCAAAAACTTGTACACTTTAGTAAGTAGGAACCAATGAATATAATGCTTTTCCATATATGTAGGCCGATGGAAGAAACATAATTCAATACAGGTTTTGATCCGTCCATTGTAGTTAACATATCAATTGTTGTGGGCCTCGGAATCGAGGTTTATTGGACTTGTTGGTAAGATGAATGAGGAAACCAAACCATAGGAACGAAACCTAAAAAATATGCATCACCAAAGTTGTTTTGGCCCAACTTTCATGCCCTCCTCTTCTGCTAGTTGAGCCCACGCTTCGGCATCAGGCCGAGATATGAAACCAGCGCAGCATGACTCAGTTTGCCTAGACTGAAGAGGGCGAAAATTAAACTTTTTCCTATTCCGAAAACTTGTACACGCTAGTAAGTAGGAACCAATGAATATAATGCTTTTCCATATATGTAGGCCGATGGGAGAAACTTAATTCAATACAGGTTTTGATCCATCCACTGTTGTTAACATATCAATTGTTGTGGGACTCGGAATCGAGGGTTTTTGGACTTGTTGGTCTGACGAATGTGAAAACCACACCATAGGACTGAAACCTCAAAAATATGCATCACCAAAGTTGTTTTGGCCCAACTTACTGGCCCAACTCTTCTGCCACTGGAGCCCACGCTTCAGCATCATTCCGAGATACAAAAGCAGCGCAGCATGACTCAATTTGCCTAGACTAACTTGGGCAGAAATTAAACTTTCTCCTAATCCAAAAACTTGTACACGCTACTAAGTAGGAACCAATGAATATAATGCTTTTCCATATTTGTAGGCCGATGGGAGAAACTTAATTCAATACAAGTTTTGGTCCATCCACTATTGTTAACATATAAATTGTTGTGGGACTCGGAATCGAGGGTTGTTGGACTTGTTGGTAAGATGAACGAGGAAACCACACCATAGGAACGAAACCTCAAAAATATGCATCACCAAAGATGTTTTGGCTCAACTTACATGCCCTCCTCTTCTGCCACTTGAGCCCATGCTTCGGCATTAGGCCAAGATACAAAACCAGCGCATAATGACTCAGTTTGCCTAGACTGAAGAGGGCGAAAATAAACCTTTTTGCTAATTCAAAAACTTGTACACGCTAGTACGTAGGAACCAATTAATATAATGCTTTTCCATATATGTAGGCCAAAGGGAGAAACTTAATTCAAGACAGGTTTTGGTCCATCCACTATTGTTAACATATCATATGATGTGGGACTCGAAATCGAGGGTTGTTGGACTTGTTGGGAAGATGAATAAAGAAACCACACCATAGGAACGAAACTTCAAAAATATGCATCACCAAAGTTGTTTTGGCCCAACTTACATGCCCTCCTCTTCTGCCACTTGAGCCCACGCTTCGGCATCAGGCCCAGATACAGAACCAACGCAGCATGACTCAGTTTGCCTAGACTGAAGAGGACGAAAATTAAACTTTTTCCTAATCCGAAAACTTGTACACGCTAGTAAGTAGGAGCCAATGATATAATGCTTTTCCATATATGTAGGCCGATGGGAGAAACTTAATTCAATACAGGTTTTGATCCATCCACTGTTGTTAACATATCAATTGTTGTGGGAATCGGAATCGAGGGTTGTTGGACTTGTTGGTATGACGAATGTGAAAACCACACCATAGGAATGAAACCTCAAAAATCTACATCACCAAAGTTGTTTTGGCCCAACTTACATGCCCAACTCTTCTGCCACTGGAGCCCACGCTTCAGCATCAATCCGAGATACAAAACCAGCGCAGCATGACTCAATTTGCCTAAATTGACTTGGGCGAAAATTAAACTTTTCCTAATCCAAAAACTTGTACACTTTAGTAAGTAGGAACCAATGAATATAATGCTTTTCCATATATGTAGGCCGATGGGAGAAACTTAATTCAATACAGGTTTTGATCCGTCCACTGTAGTTAACATATCAATTGTTATGGGCCTCGGAATCGAGGTTTGTTGGACTTGTTGGTAAGATGAATGAGGAAACCAAACCATAGGAACGAAACCTCAAAAATATGCATCACCAAAGTTGTTTTGGCCCAACTTACATGCCCTCCTCTTCTGCTAGTTGAGCCCACACTTCGGCATCAGGCCGAGATATGAAACCAGCGCAGCATGACTCAGTTTGCCTAGACTGAAGAGGGCGAAAATTAAACTTTTTCCTAATCCGAAAACTTGTACACGCTAGTAAGTAGGAACCAATGAATATAATGCTTTTCCATATATGTAGGCCGATGGGAGAAACTTAATTCAATACAGGTTTTGATCCATCCACTGTTGTTAACATATCAATTGTTGTGGGACTCGGAATCGAGGGTTTTTGGACTTGTTGGTACGACGAATGAGAAAACCACACCATAGGAATGAAACCTCAAAAATATGCATCACCAAAGTTGTTTTGGCCCACTTACATGCCCAACTCTTCTGCCACTAGGGCCCACGCTTCAGCATCAGTCCGAGATACAAAATCAGCACCGCTTGACTCAGTTTGTCTAGACTGAAGATGGCGAAAATTAACCATTTTCCTAGTTCAAAAACTTGTACACGCTAGTAAATAGGAACCATTGAATATAATGCATTTCCATATATGTAGGCCAATGGGAGAAACTTAATTCAGTACAAGTTTTGATCCATCCACTGTTGTTAACATATCAATTGTTGTGGGCCTCGGAATCGAGGGTTGTTGGACTTGTTGTGAAGATGAATGAGGAAACCACACCATAGGAATGAAACTTCAAAAATATGCATCACCAATGATGTTTTGGACCAACTTACATGCCCTCCCCTTCTGCCACTTGGGCCCATGCTTTGGCATAAGTTCGAGATATAAAACCAACGCAGCATGACTCAGTTTGCCTAGACTGAAGAGGGCGAAAATTAAACTTTTTCCTAATCCAAAAACTTGTACACGCTAGTAAGTAGGAACCAATGAATATATTGCTTTTCCATATATGTACGCCGATGGGAGAAACTTAATTCAATACAGGTTTTGATCCATCCACTATTGTTAACAAATCAATTGTTGTGGGACTCAGAATCGAGGTTTGTTGGATTTGTTGGTAAGATGAATGAGGAAACCGCACCATAGGAACGAAACCTCAAAAATATGCATCACCAAACTTGTTTTGGCTCAACTTATATGCCCTCCACTTCTGCCACTTGAGCCCACGCTTCGGCATTGGGACGAGATACAAAACCAGCGCATAATGACTCAGTTTGCCTAGACTGAAGAGGGTGAAAATTAACCTTTTTCCTAATTCAAAACCTTGTACACGCAAGAAAGTAGGAACCAATTAATATAATGCTTTTCCATATATGTAGGCCAATGGGAGAAACTTAATTCAATACAGGTTTTGGTCCATCCACTATTGTTAACATATCATTTGTTGTGGGACTCGAAATCGAGGGTTGTTGGACTTGTTGGGAAGATGAATAAAGAAACCACAGCATAGGAACGAAACTTCAAAAATATGCATCACCAAAGTTGTTTTGGCCCAACTTATATGCCCTCCTCTTCTGCCACATGAGCCCATGCTTTGGCATTAGGCTGAGATACAAAACCAGCACAGCATGACTCAGTTTGCCTAGATTGAAGGGGGCGAAAATTAAACTTTTTCCCAATCCAAAAAGTTGTACACGCTGGTAAATAGGAACCCATGAATATTTTGCTTTTCCATATATGTAGGCCGATGGGAGAAACTTAATTCAATACAAGTTTTGGTCCATCCACTATTGTTAACATATCAATTGTTGTGGGACTCGGAATTGAGGGTTGTTGGACCTGTCGAGAAGATGAATGAGGAAACCACACCATAGGAATGAAACTTCAAAAATATGCATCACCAAAGATGTTTTGGCCCAACTTACATGCCCTCCCATTCTGCCACTTGAGCCCACGCTTTGGCATCGATTCGAGAGACAAAACCGACGCAGCATGACTCAGTTTGCCTAGACTGAAGAGGGCGAAATTAAACTTTTCCTAATCCAAAAACGTGTACACGCTAGTAAGTAGGAACCAATGAATATATTGCTTTTCCATACATGTACGCCGATGGGAGAAACTTAATTCAATACAGGTTTTGATCCATCCACTGTTGTTAACATATCAATTGTTGTGGGACTCGGAATCGAGGTTTGTTGGACTTGTTGGTAAGAAATGAGGAAACCACACCATAGGAACGAAACCTCAAAAATATGCATCACTAAAGTTGTTTTGGCTCAACTTACATGCCCTCCTCTTCTGCCACTTGAGCCCACGCTTCGGCATCAGGCCGAGATACAAAACCAGCGAATAATGACTCAGTTTGCCTAGACTGAAGAGGGCGAAAATTAACCTTTTTCCTAATTCAAAAACTTGTACACTTTAGTAAGTAGGAACCAATGAATATAAGGCTTTTCCATATATGTAGGCCGATGCAAGAAACATAATTCAATACAGGTTTTGATCCGTCCACTGTAGTTAACATATCAATTGTTATGGGCCTCGGAATCGAGGTTTGTTGGACTTGTTGGTAAGATGAATGAGGAAACCAAACCATAGGAACGAAACCTCAAAAATATGCATCACCAAAGTTGTTTTGGCCCAACTTACATGCCCTCCTCTTCTGCTAGTTGAGCCCACGCTTCGGCATCAGGCCGAGATATGAAACCAGCGCAGCATGACTCAGTTTGCCTAGACTGAAGAGGGCGAAAATTAAACTTTTTCCTAATCCGAAAACTTGTACACGCTAGTAAGTAGGAACCAATGAATATAATGCTTTTCCATATATGTAGGCCGATGGGAGAAACTTAATTCAATACAGGTTTTGATCCATCCACTGTTGTTAACATATCAATTGTTGTGGGACTTGGAATCGAGGGTTTTTGGACTTGTTGGTACGACGAATGAGAAAACCACACCATAGGAATGAAACCTCAAAAATATGCATCACCAAAGTTGTTTTGGCCCACTTACATGCCCAACTCTTCTGCCACTAGGGCCCACGCTTCAGCATCAGTCCGAGATACAAAATCAGCACCGCTTGACTCAGTTTGTCTAGACTGAAGATGGCGAAAATTAACCATTTTCCTAGTTCAAAAACTTGTACACGCTAGTAAATAGGAACCATTGAATATAATGCATTTCCATATATGTAGGCCGATGGGAGAAACTTAATTCAATACAAGTTTTGGTCCATCCACTATTGTTAACATATAAATTGTTGTGGGACTCGGAATCGAGGGTTGTTGGACTTGTTGGTAAGATGAACGAGGAAACCACACCATAGGAACGAAACCTCAAAAATATGCATCACCAAAGATGTTTTGGCTCAACTTACATGCCCTCCTCTTCTGCCACTTGAGCCCACGCTTCGGCATCAGTCCGAGATACAAAACCAACGTAGCATGACTTAGTTTGCCCCGACTGAAAAGGGCGAAAATTAAACTTTTTCCTAATCTGAAAATTTGTACACGCTAGTAAGTAGGAACCAATGAATATAATGCTTTTCCATATATTTAGGCCGATGGGAGAAACTTAATTCAATACCAGTTTAAACCATCCACTTTCGTTAACATATCAATTGTTGTGGGACTCGGAATCGAGGGTTGTTGGACATGTTGGTATGATGAATTAGGAAACCAGACCATAGGAACAAAACCTCAAAAATATGCATCACCAAAGTTGTTTTGGCCCAACCTACGTGCCCTCCTCTTCTGCCACTTGAGCCCATGCTTCGGCATCAAGATGAGATACAAAACCAGCGCAGCATGTCTCAGTTTGCCTGGACTGAAGAGGGAGAAAATTAAACTTTTCCCAATCCGAAAACTTGTACACGCTAGTAAGTAAAAACCAATGAATATAATGCTTTTCCATATATGTACGCCGATGGGAGAAACTTAATTTAATTCAGGTTTTGTTCCATCCACTGTTGTTAACATATCATTTGTTGTGGGACTTGGAATCGAGGGTTGTTGGACTTATTGGGAAGATAAATGAGGAAAGCACCCCATAGGAACGAAACCTCAAAAATATGCATCACCAAATTTGTTTTGGCCCAACTTACATGCCCTTCTCTTCTGCCACTTCAGCCCACGCTTTGGCATCAGTCCGACATACAAAACCAACGCAGCATGACTCAGTTTGCCTGGACTGAAGAGGGCGAAAATTAAACTTTTCCTAATCTAAAAATTTGTACACGCTAGTAAGTAGGAACCAATGAATATAATGTTTTTCCATATATGTTGGCCTTTGGGAGAAACAAAATTCAATACCAATTGAAACCATCCACTTTGGTTAACATATCAATTATTGTGGGACTCGGAATCGAGGGTTGTTGGACATGTTGGTATGATGAATTAGGAAACCAGACCATAGGAACGTAGCCTCAAAATATGCATCACCAAAGTTGTTTTGGCCCAACTTACATGCCTTCCTCTTCTGCCACTTGAGCCCAAGCTTTGGTATCAGGCTGAGATACAAAACCAGCGCAGCATGACTCAGATTGCCTAGACTGAAGAGGGCGAAAATTAAACTTTTTCCTAATCCGAAAACTGTACACGCTAGTAAGTAAGAACCAACGAATATAATGCTTTTCCATATATGTAGGCCGATGGGAGAAACTTAATTCAATACCACTTTTGATCCACCCACTGTTGTTAACATATCAATTGTTGTGGGACTCAGAATCGGGGGATGTTGGACTTATTGGTATGATGAATGAGGAAACCACACCATAGGAACGAAACCTCAAAAATATGCATCGCCAAAGTAGTTTTGGCCCAACTTACATGCCCTCCTCTTTTGCCACTCGAGCCCACGCTTTGGCATTAGTCCGAGATACAAATCAAGCGCAGCATGACTCAGTTTGCCTAGACTGAAGAGGTCGAAAATTAAATTTTTTCCTAATCCGAAAACTTGTACACGCCTGTAGGAACCATTGGCCGTGGGAGAAACTTAATTCAATACTAGTTTTGACCCATCCACTATTTTTAACATATCAATTGTTGTGGGACTCGGAATCGAGGGTTGTTGGACTTGTTGGCAAGATGAATGAGGAAACCACACCATAGGAACAAAACCTCAAAAATATGCATCACCAAAGTAGTTTTGGCCCAACTCACTTGCCCTCCTCTTCTGCCACTTGACCCCACGCTTCGGCATCAGTACGAGATATAAAATCAACGTAGCTTGACTCTGTTCGCCTAGACTGAAGAGGGTGAAAATTAAACTTTTTCCTAATCCGAAAATTTGTACATGCTAGTAAGTAGGAACCTATGAATATAATGGTTTTCCATATATGTAGGCCGATAGGAGAAACTTAATTTAATACAATTTTTGTTCCATCCACTGTTGTTAACGTATCAATTGTTGTGGGACTCGGAATCGAGGGTTATTGGACTTGTTGGTATGATGAATGAGGAAACCACTCCATAGGAACGAAACCTCAAAAACTTGTATCACCAAAGTTGTTTTGGGCCAACTTACATGCCCTCCTCTTCTGCCACTTGTGCCCACGCTTCGGCATCAGTCTGAGATACAAAACCAGCGCAGCATAACTCAGTTTGCCTAGACTGAAGGGGGCGAAAATGAAACTTTTTCCTAATTCAAAACTTGTACTCGCTAGTAAGTACGAACCAATGAATATAATGCTTTTCCATATATGTAGGCCCTTGGGAGAAACTTAATGCAATACCAGTTTTGATCCATCCATTGTTGATAACATATCAATTGTTGTGGGACTCGGAATCGAGGTTTGTTTTACTTATTGGTAAGATGAATGAGGAAACCACACCATAGGAACGAAACCTCAAAAATATGCATCACCAAAGTTGTTTTGGCTCAACTTACATGCCCTCCTCTTCTGCCACTTGAGCCCACGCTTCGGCATCGGGCCGAGATACAAAACCAGCGCATGATGACTCAGTTTGCCTAGACTGAAGAGGGCGAATATTAACCTTTTTCCTAATTCAAAAACTTGTACACGCTAGTAAGTAGGAACCAATTGATATAATGCTTTTCCATATATGTAGGCGAATGGGAGAAACTTAATTCAATACAAGTTTTGGTCCATCCACTATTGTTAACATATCATTTGATGTGGGACTCGAAATCGAGGGTCGTTGGACTTGTTGGGAAGATGAATAAAGAAACCACACCATAGGAACGAAACTTCAAAAATATGCATCACCAAAGTTGTTTTGGCCCAACTTACATGCCCTCCTCTTCTGGCACTTGAGCCCACGCATCGGTGTCAGGCCGAGATACAGAACCAGCGCAGCATGACTCAGTTTGCCTAGACTGTAGAGGGCAAAAATTAAACTTTTTCCTAATCCGAAAACTTGTACACGCTAGTAAGTAGGAACCAATGAATATAATGCTTTTCCATATATGTAGGCCGATGGGAGAAACTTAATTCAATACAGGTTTTGATCCATCCACTGTTGTTAACATATCAGTTGTTGTGGGACTCGGAATCGAGGGTTGTTGGACTTATTGGTATGATGAATGAGGAAACCAAACCATAGGAACGAAACCTCAAAAATATGCATCACCAAAGTTGTTTTGGCTCAACTTACATGCCCTCCTCTTCTGCCACTTGAGCCCACGCTTCGGCATCGGTTCGAGATACAAAACCAACGAAGCATGACTTTGTTTGCCTAGACTGAAGAGGGCGAAAATTAAACTTTTTTCTAATCCAAAAACTTGTACACGCTAGTAAGTCCCTCTATTCATGGTGTTTTCCATTCACTGCTAGGAGGTCGATGGACATGGGAGATGCTTTGAGGTCAAGGGAGGGCTGACCCAACGTACTGTGGTATCGCTCCTGAGACGGCTACTCCCAAGGGGTTGGATGGAAGCGCTATGAATCTTGGGACGGGACATGTGTTCATGTTTACTTTTCTGCAAGTATTTACTTTATGATATAAATGATCTTCATGATTAATGGATAGCAGCTGTCAACTCCTGCTATCTTATGTCCACATGACTTTATTTAAGAATCAACAACTAAGGATCCACATGATTAGTAAGCATGCTTTGCGTCAGCCGTAAGCCCCGTCCATTAAGTCCTACTGAGTAATTAGTACTCAGGGTTTGCCCCCACTTTTGGATTACAGGTACTGGCGACATCTGGATAGCTGTGTTGGAGGTGGTAGTACCGGTGGGCTCGGTGCTACTCACCTTGTTCGTCTCTTCGTGAAGGCAACTTAAGTATATTGTTTCCGCTGCGAGATATTTTGAAAACGCTTCCGCTATATGTACACTCTGAAATCGATTCCGCTATTTTATGAAATGTATTTGACTTCTTATATTTGTAAATCCAGTCTACTATTCTCTATCTCAACTGCCTGTGATGATGTAATTGTTGTCGCTCCTTCGAGAGTCGGATGTGTTTGATGTCGGTTCCTCTGGGAATGGTGTTATCGAGAGCCGAAGTACTCTCGACGGACTACCAGGTTTAGTCTGGCCTAAGTGCACTGCGAGCCAGAGGTGGCAGGTGTGCTTAGTCTGGATTAAGCAGGGCGGTTCCGCCACAGCTGGTATCAGAGCCGATGAAACACAGACAACAGTTATATCATTAAGTTTTGTTTTACAAATTTATTTTCGAAAGCCCTTTTTAAGTAATTCAAAACGAGAGTATACGCTATGCCCATATAAGGATGTTAGTGTTATACAGGTGGCATCACTGACATTCTGACCTAGTTAGAACTCATATGCATATTCGGCGCTTTGAGAAACAACTTTTCGGCCATAGCTGTCCCAAGTACTGGTGGAAGCTATTGGGTTTTGCGAACGGTTGTAAGCTCTGCATTCATGCCCCGTAGTAAAAGCACTTTAAGGGTGGTGGGCATGCTTCGGGCTTTCATACCCACCACACTTACATTGGGTTTTGGGATCCACCTTTTTCTCGACAATCCCCAGTACTGGAGGAAAGTCAGGCTTTGAGGAAAAGGTGCATCGGCCCACCAACATTGTCCACGCAGCGGTCACGCGTGGATGCCACATTAGGTGGTAATGTATGAGCATGCATTCTTCTGCAGGTACACTAACCACGTGCGAATCTAAGAACAACTAGAGAACGACTAGTTGCAGTAAGAAGAGACGTGCATATATGTCACCGAATTATCGCTAGCTATATATATAATACATAGGATGTGTGATGTGAGACCGGATAGGACGAATCATGCATCATGTATCTTTTGCTATCATTTTTGGGGTTATTACTAAAAGACAAAGGGAATAAATCATGATTTAAGCCAACTTTCTGCACGTTTCACTAATGGAAACATTAGGTTCTAGGAACCTGTTTCACCTTAATAAAATTAAAGCCTTAAGAAGAGACCCTTAGGATTGAGTTGAAGCTTGGTTCCGGTTTGCAACCTGAAGTCATGTACACCTGCAGCTAGTAAATCGACCTTACGGCGTAGTCCCAGTCAGATTGATGGGAGTGTTGTCCCGTGTCCAACACAACGCACAAGTTTTCCAATAGCATAAACGATTGTCCGAACCTACAAGATGAGGGCTAACACTTTTGCGCAATCAAGTTGTTTTGTTCACTTACATGCTTTCATGCATTCAGAACGTAATTATGGTGCTATGATCTTTTTGTCGCCGCATTGGTTGCATCAAAGTTGTTGGACTAATCACAATTGGCCTCCTTCATGTAGATGGTTACTCCACCGGAGACGTCTGCACAAGGGGCTGCCCATGGGGCACAGTTTCCTCATGAGTTGGCTGCTCTGGTCGCTCAGCAAGGTCAAATCATCAACATGCTCGTTCAAGAGCAACAACGGCGCAACCCGCAAGAGATCAGATACACTGAATTTGCGGCACTCCAACCGCCAATCTTCACCGCTGCCACGGATCCCCTGGATGCTGATGACTGGCTTCGGATCATTGAGTCCAAGTTCAATCTACTGCCCCAACTCATTGAGCAACAGAAGGCTTGCTTCGCGGCACAGTGTCTACATGGTCCCTCGGGGGCCTGGTGTGCTTCATTCCTGGCAATGCAACCAGCCGGGCACCAGGTCACGTGGGATGAGTTCTGTGCGGCTTTTCGGGCTCACTATCTCCCGCCTAGCCTCATCGAGCTCAAGCAACGAGAGTTCCGCGCACTTCGACAAGGGAACATGTCGATACTTGACTACGTGCAAGCTTTCATCCGCCTATCGTAGTACTCCCCTGAAGACGTCAACACCGACCCACATAGGGCTACCCGTCTGTTGGATGGATTTGACCCCACTCTGCTGACTCACTTGGGGCGCAGCTATGACAACTTCACCCAGTTGGTAGATGCCGCCATCGACATGGAGAATCGCCTCAGTCAGGCCCACAAGGATCAGCAGAGGAAAAGACTCGCAAGCACACTTCAGTCGGGTTCATCTCAACGACAACGGGTTGTGCATCGCGCACCGCCGCATATGTATTACATCGACATGCCCCAACAGCCAGAGCAACAGTTGGGTACCCAACAACACCCATCATCCTGCAGTGCACCGCCTCATCCACCTGCTTCAGTGCCACCTGCCAAACCAAGTGCCAAATACCCCTGCTACAAGTGCGGAAAGGTCGGCCATTTCAACAAGAATTGTCTTGCCCATCGGCAAAGCCAAGCACCATTGTTGATTGAAGACAACCCACGCCAGAATAAGAAGACGGGACCCAAGCGAGATTTAGCCCCAACGGAAGGTCGTGTGCACTATACCCACATAGATCAGATTCCAGAGGGTCAACCAGTGTTAGCAAGCATATTTCTTGTCAATAAGCACCCTACAGTGGTTTTGTTTGACTCCGGAGCAACATACACATTCATCAGCAGGTCATATGCAACCAAACATGGTTATCACATTGATAATATGAAGGCCAAATACCATATCACAGCTCCGGGATCACCAATTGACACGAGTCAGATTGTGAGGCACTTACGCTTATGCATAGGCACAGAAGAATTCTATGTTGATGCTATGGTACTTCCTAACCAGGGGATCGACATTATCTTAGGGATGGATTGAATGAAAGAGCACAATGTCTTGTTAGATATTACTAGCAGGACAGTTCAAATGAAGTCGAGCAAGAGTGGGAAAGTTATGCTCCTTCACCTGCCGAGTCACAAGCATTGGCCACCCACAGTAAATGCCACAGAAGCCTAGTTGATCAAGAAGATACCGGTGGTTTCTGATTTTCCAGATGTGTTTCTGGAAGAGCTTCCCGGACTTCCATCGGACAGAGATGTTGAGTTTGCCATAGAGCTTGTACCTGGCACGGTACCCGTCTCTCGGAGACCATACCGAATGGCACCGGATGAATTGAAAGAGCTGAAAGTGCAGTTGCAAGAACGGCTAGATAAAGGGTTTATTCGACCTAGCTCATCGCCTTGGGGTTGCCCAGCCCTCTTTGTTGAAAAGAAGGACCAAGGGGGTAAAAGGCTATGTGTTGATTACCGGCCTTTGAATGCTATCACCATCAAAAATAAATACCCGCTACCACACATTGACATTTTGTTTGATCAGTTAGCTGGAGCTAAGGTCTTTTCAAAAATCGATCTGAGGTCTGGCTACTACCAAATAAAGATCCGAGGAGAAGATATACCCAAGACAGCTTTTTCGACCAGATATGGCTTGTATGAGTATTTGGTCATGTCCTTTGGGTTAACCAATGCATCGGCTTTCTTCATGTACATGATGAATTCGGTGTTCATGAATGAACTGGATAAGTTTGTAGTAGTGTTCATTGATGACATATTAATCTACTCTAAAAGCGAGGAAGAACACAAGGAGCACTTGAGGATAGTACTCAATCGGCTTAGAGAGCACAAGCTTTATGCCAAGTTCAGTAAGTGTGCATTTTGGCTGAAGGAAGTGAGTTTCTTAGGTCACATTCTGTCAGAGAAGTGGGTAGCAGTTGACCCTAGCAAGGTAAAGGATGTTCTAAACTGGAAGCAACCCGAGACAGTGATAGAGATTCGGAGTTTCCTTGGTTTAGTGGGCTACTACCGCCGCTTCATTAAGGACTTCTCCAAAACTGCGAAGCCAATGACCTCACTAACAAAAAAGAATGCGAAGTATGTATGGAGTTCGAATTGTGAGGAAGCCTTTCAAACCCTGAAGAAGTTGCTAACATCCGCACCAGTGCTGGCTCAACCGAACGTCACTAAGCCATTTGACGTGTATTGTGATGCCTCCGGCAATGGACTGGGTTGTGTCCTGATGCAAGAAGGGAGAGTAATAGCTTACGCCTCGCGCCAACTGAGAAAACATGAAGCAAACTACCGAACACATGATCTTGAGCTTGCAGCAGTTGTTCACGCTTTGAAGATATGGAGACACTATCTGCTAGGCAATACGTGTCACATCTACACTGACCACAAGAGCCTCAAGTATATCCTCACACAACCCGAGTTAAATATGAGGCAACGACGGTGGTTAGAGCTGATAAAAGATTATGATCTAGAGATTCACTACCATCCTGGCAAGGCCAATGTTGTAGCTGATGCATCAAGCCGTAAGGCTCATTGCAATGTGATTGAAGCCCGCCCGACAGTGAGAGTTATATGTTGTGAGATGGATGAGATCGAAATGCCTACAGAGCAGCACGCGGAACTATATAGCCTCATCATTGAACCTACAATAAAGGATCAAATCATCGTTGCACAAAAGCAAGATAAGAGTATGGCACATATTCGCGAAGGATTAGATGGGAAGAAAAGAGCATGCTTCAAACTTGATGACCAGGGAGTCTTATGGTTTAAAAATCGCTTAGTGGTACCTAAGGACATGGAGTTGGGAAAGAAGATACTTGACGAAGCCCACACTTCCATGTTCACCATGCACCCGGGCAGCAATAAAATGTACCAAGACTTGAAACAAAAATTTTGGTGGACCCGTATGAAACGGGAGATCGCCAAGTATGTGTCTGAATGCGACGTGTGTCAGCGAGTCAAAGCCGACCACCTAAAGCCTGCTGGTATGCTTTAGCCATTAGCAATTCCAGCCTGGAAATGGGAAGATGTACACATGGACTTCATAGTGGGTTTGCCTCGCACCCAAAAGTGCTATGACTCCATTTGGGTCATTATCGATCGTCTTACCAAATCCGCTCACTTCTTGCCTGTCAAAACTCATTACACTGCGGCTACTTATGCTGAGCTCTACATATCACGGATTGTATCCTTGCATGGTGTGCCACATACCATCACTTCCGATCGAGGATCGCTGTTTGTGTCTCGCTTCTGGGAGCAACTGCAAACTACTCTTGGAACCAAATTGATTCGGAGTTCAGCATACCACCCTCAAACAAGCGGCCAAGTAGAAAGAGTGAATCAAATCATAGAGGACATGTTGAGGGCCTATGCTTTGACCTATTCCACCAAGTGGGATGAGTGTCTTCCCTTAGTGGAGTTCGCATACAACAATAGCTATCAGAAGAGCTTAGAAATGGCACCTTTTGAGGCCCTATATGGTAGATGATGTAGGACACCACTCAACTGGTCTGAACCAGGAGAACGTGTCACCTTTGGTCCAGAATTGGTAACACAAGCTGAAGAGCAAGTAAAGTTCATACACAGCAACCTGAAAAGAGCACAATCTAGGCAGAAAAGCTATTCAGATATGAGGCGAAGACCCTTAGCCTTTGAAGAAGGCGATCATGTGTATCTTCGGGTGTCACCAATGAAAGGAGTACACCGGTTTGGTGTAAAAGGCAAGCTAGCACCAAGATATGTTGGTCCATTCAAGATCACAGAGAGATGTGGATCAGTAGCTTACCGGTTAGAATTGCTAACACACCTTGCTGCGGTTCATGATGTGTTTCACGTCTCGCAACTCAAGAAGTGCTTATGAGTGCCAAAGGAAGTAATTGATACATCTCAAATTCAGATTGAACCGGACCTCACTTATGAAGAGCACCACATAAAGATCCTCGACCAAAAGCAAAGGTCAACACGGAAAAGAACTATTAACTTCTACAAAGTGCAGTGGAATAATCACTCCGAAGAAGAGGCAACTTGGGAACAAGAAGAATTCTTGCGAACAAGATATCCTGATTTTGTTCCATCTACTTCAAATTGAGTACGTCACCGCAGTTTCAAAGTTTCAAATTCATACATAGTGCACTTTCTTCTCATTTAACTTATCCACCCACATCACATCAAAATCTCGGGACGAGATTTCTTTAAGGGGGGTGGGTTGTGATGCTCCGGCATCTCAAGTGCATAATCATTCATCATACATGCAACATTCATCATAATGCATCATACAATGACATGCATTTGAGCCCTAATTCAAACTTGGTTGAAATGCCACTTATCGAAACCTGTTTTCTGCTGATATGTCTTTGTGATTGTGCCTATAACTTTGATTCTATTTGGATTTGGGTGAAACTAATATTGACAAACCTATAGACAATTTAATGATGAACAACTTTGGTAATTTGTGCTTTGACATGCATGAAGGTTTGCATAGAGTTTTGGGGCTTTTTCTGTCAACATGTGAATTCTGTCCAAACATGACCTGTTTAGTAATTTTAAATTTCCTTGATCTTAAAGCCAAAATCTTGCAATGCTTGTATTGAAAAAGTTGTAGATCACAAAATTGTGAACAACATTGGTATAAAACTCCTTTTGTGAAAGTTCCTAGAAAATAGACATTTAGAATTTCTAAACTGGAGGGTTCTATTGGTCAAACCTTGGTCAGCAGCTTAAATTCAAATTTGCACCAGATTTTTGAATAGAACACCGTATACAAGTTTATAAGGGAAATGTAGAGGAACAAATTTAGAACACTTCCCCCAATTGGGGTATTTTTAGATTCGGCCTCTAACCGGTTCAAAAACGTGATCTTCAAACAAGTGTATCTGCAGTCAAACTCTATTTTTCCATTTTCGGGATTTTCCCTCTCTTTTCCTCTCACTGACCGGCGGGCCCCACCGAGCAGTCCACCGGATTCCCGCCCGCATCGGACAAACATCCGGTCCCGTGGGTCCCACCATTTCCGCGTCTCCACTCACTCGGTCTATAGACCCTCTCTTTCTCTTCCCACCCCGGTCCCACATGTCAGTGACACCCGGTCCATGGACCGAGTCCACATCGCGCCCCACCGTTCCCTTTCCCTCTCCCCCGCGCCCACGCGGCGGGCGCGCTCTGCGCACCCTCGCCTAAAGGGTGAAGACCCCGCGCCCCTCATGAACCAGGACGCACCCTCGGCTCCCTTCGCACTCGGCGCTCCACTACTCGCTCTCTCGCGCGCCTCTGCCTCCTTTCCCTAAGCGCGGAGCGCCGACCCGCCATTGCCGCAAGCTCGGAGTCCGAGCTGCGCCGGCCGCTCCACTGCTCCCCGAGCCTCCCGACCGCCGCCATTACAACCGCCTTCCCCTCCCGCGCCCAACGCGCTAGCCCTAGTCGTCTCCCTCCGCCTCCCCTTCCCAAGCGCAGAGTGCCCGCCGCCATAGCCGCCGCGGCGAGCTCACGGCACCCGCCGCCTCGAGCCGCCTCCCACCCCGCCGACGCGTGCCTCGCACGGCCCGCGCCTCCCTCCATCTTCCACGCACAGTCTCGCCGCTCGCCCTCGCCTCTATCACCCTTCCCTGCGAGCGCACCCCACGGCCGCCATTGCCACCGGCCCTTCACCGTGGACAACCCTCCTCCGGCCCTCCCCTCGCCTCCACGATACCGCCATCGGGACCGTCGCGCCGCCGTGCAACTCCCAAGCCTAGCGGCGACCCCTCCCGTGCCATACCCCGCCGGAATCGAGCCGCGTCGCCGCGCCCCGCCGCGCCGTCGCCTTCTCGGTTCGCCGCCGCCGCTCGCCTCTACTCTTCACCGCCGGCGACGACGTCTAGCCCATGGTGTCCACCGTAGTGCCGGCCACCTCCTTGACCCGACTCGGCTCCAAGTTTCCCCCTCCACGCTCCGGCGCGAGCGCGCGAACGCCGGCCGCCGCGCGAGGATTTTCCCCGGCCGAAGGTAGAAGAAGAACGCGTGTTTTGCAGAAACCCCCTTCGCGTATTACTTATTGCATCACTGTTTACTATGTCTTGAATAATTTGTGAAAACACCTCTAGATCTATTAGAGTTTTGTACTTTAACCCGAGCCCTGGTATTTTGCAGATCTAACCTCGGGTTTTAGGAGATTCTCATGCACTGTGCACTGAGTCAGGATAATCTTCTGATCTAGCACCTAAGGTATACGGTTAATTACGTTCAAGCCCTCGGTCTATGAGTTTTTCTATTTAAATTCATTTATATTGAGCTGTAAACTTTGAAAAATCATAACAATTCAAAGAAAAATCCAAAATGGACAAACTCAGTGGCTATGGACTCCTCTTGATTAGATCTACATGATAGGTAAGGTGTGAAAAGTTTGTTTTGCCCCTGGTTTAGTGCATGCATGGTGTAGGTAAATAAATGGT
Organism: Paspalum notatum; assembly: GCA_022530915.1. Lineage (NCBI taxonomy): Eukaryota > Viridiplantae > Streptophyta > Magnoliopsida > Poales > Poaceae > Paspalum > Paspalum notatum. The sequence continues at coordinate 8,670,314 of CM039683.1, forward strand.
AAAAATAGACCAAATGAACTCCAAAAATTATGAAACTTGGACAGTAGCTTTGTTATGGCATCTAGGTACTGTGTGATTTTTGGTAGCCCTAGCATTGACTGTTTAATTACTGTTTTGCCCTATGCATGTAGTTTGTGTATTTATTTGACCTGGAAAATGAAGGCTACATAAAGTGTGCTCAAATGTGACCTCTGGTATTTTCCATGTGCTTTATACAGTATGGATAGCTTGCGGGCAAAGTTTGAAGCCTTGCATGTTGAGTCTAAATGGTGATTTGAAAATGACAAAATGACACCTGCTTAACTAAATAAAATGAGAAAGTGGTTCTAGGATGCATAGTTAATTCTATGAAAAATCTGGTGTGCTACTAGTGTGATAGGGAGTCCAGAAAGTATTTTTGGAAGGTTCATTAACACTGTTTATAAGTGCATCTTAATTTGCATAAGATAAATATATGGAAAATAGGTGTCATATTAAACTATGGATTTTGTGCTTGCTGATTTTTGTATATGATGTTCATGCCATGAAATGCTTGCTGTAGAAATTTCAAGTCCAGAAACCATTCCGATAAATTATGAAAAATCTGAGAAGCTATAGGGCTGGTAACTTGCTGGAATTTTAATAAATTAATTATAAATTGGTTGTAGCTGAAATTTTGGCAGTAGCACTATGAAGTATGTGTCTACATGTGGTAAAACTTTGAGAGCAATTTGAGTTGTCTAACTACATGACCTCACGAGTGCATTATATTCATAAAGGCGCTTTCAAGTGACAACTTCATTTCATTTGATAGGGACTGTGTACACATATAACACACTAACTTCTGATAACTTCAAAGATAAAATATGGTGATGGTTTGTACGATTTCTTAGTGATGGGCTGTATGATTTCTTAGCAAAGTCGTTAAGTTTTCTCATTATGGGAGGTATTTAACTAAGAGTACCCGAATCCATTCTTCATAAACTGCTTGATCATGCATCATATACCATTGACACCTCCTATATACATTTGCAACTCGTTGTACTCTTGTTTGCACTATGTCATGCATATAACACTGTATCATATACATGCATTTGCGTTCTCTTGCACTCACTAGCATTTTATCATGCATATAGACCCGCGTGCAAGAAGCTATCAACTCAGGAGAAACCAGTGATCAAGGAACCGGATGACAGGCTATATCTGAAGCAAGAAGACGAAGGGTCGCTGATTAAATCCGTCCCTGCTTCAAGGGGTTGCCTGGGGCAAAGCCTCACGACCCGGCAAACTAACATAGTTTAGTTTGTTGGTTTTCTTAAGAACAATTAAAGGTAGGCAGGACCATGATTTCTCCCGGCTAATACAAATCTTGTTGATGTTTACGCATATGCATTAGGAGTTGATTGAAACCAACTGCATTAGACTTCCTGGCCGCCCTGGCCCTAGCACCTATACGTAAAGTTCGTAAGACGAGTGCCTAGATTTCTAGGTGCGAGTAGACACGAGTGATTATACTCGTCTCGTAGGTACGACTTTACAAGGTGACAGAAATCTCACTTGTGGAAGTTATTATACTTGCTTATGTTTTAAATGGAGACCGGGCGGAGATTTTATGAGTTATTTATTGTTCATGGTATCGTGCACTGGACTCCGCCCGAGTCGCATAAGGCCCGTCCGCCGTTCGTCTGCTGATTGGCATAACATTGCTAGAGTGCTTATCCAGGACATGGGCCTAGTGAAAGTCTTACTTGTGCCATCCGAGGAACAGAGACTGACTCCTACTGTGACACTTTGGGGAGCTTGTAGTCGAGGGAGGGCTGACCCGACGTTACCGTGGTATCGCTCCTAAGGCGGCACAACCTGGGAACAACAAAAGGATTGAATCGAACTTGGGATGGGACAAGTGGAGATGGGGAATATATGTGTGGAACGCGATGGCTAGTAAGCATATACTCCTGGCATTTCTAGTTATTTCCGGGAATATAAAAATCGATTCGAATCGCTGATGCTCATCCGGTATGAGAATGCCAAATATCACTGTCGGGCAACATAATAATAACTGTAACATGCTGTTTATTAAGTCACGTTTTTGTATATAACCATGATTGGATGTGTGTGTTTCGTCCCTCTATTCATGGTGTTTCCCATCCACTGCTAGGAGGTCGATGGACTTGGGAGATGCTTTGAGGTCGAGGGAGGGCTGACCCGACATACTGTGGTATCGCTCCTGAGACGGCTACTCCCAAGGGATTGGATGGAAGCGCTATGAATCTTGGGACGGAACATGTGTTCTTGTTTACTTTTCTACAAGTATTTACTTTATGATATAAATGATCTTCATGATTAATGGATAGCAGCTGTCAAATCCTGCTATCTTATGTCCACATGACTTTATTTAAGAATCAACAGCTAAGGATCCACATGATTAGTAAGTATGCTTTGCGTCAGCCGTAAGCCCCGTCCATTAAGTCCTACTGAGTAATTAGTACTTAGGGTTTGCCCCCACTTTTGGATTACAGGTACTGGCAACATCTGGATAGCTGTGCTAGAGGTGGTAGTACTGGTGGGCTCGGTGCTACTCACCTTGTTCATCTCTTCGTGAAGGCTACTTAAGTATATTGTTTCCGCTACGAGATATTTTGAAAACGCTTCCGCTATATGTACACTCTGAAATCGCTTCCACTATTTTATGAAATGTATTTGACTTCTTATATTTGTAAATCCGGTCTACTATTCTCTATTTCAACTGCCCGTGATGATGTAATTGTTGTGACTCTTTCGAGAGTCAGATGTGTTTGATGTCGGTTCCTCTGGGAATGGTGTTATCGAGAGCCGAAGTACTCTCGACGGACTACCGGGTTTAGTCTGGCCTAAGTGCACTGCGAGCTAGAGGTGGCAGGTGTTCTTAGTCTGGATTAAGCATGGCGGTTCCGCCACACTTAATTCAATACAGGTTTTAGTCCATCAATTGTTGTGGGACTCAGAATCAAGGTTTGGTGGATTTGTTGGTAAGATGAATGAGGAAACCACACCAAAGGAACGAAACCTCAAAAATATGCATCACCAAAGTTGTTTTGGCTCAACTTACATGCCCTCCTCTTCTGCCACTTGAGCCCACGCTTCGGCATCGGGGCGAGATACAAAACCAGTGCCCAACCTTGTACACGCTAGTAAGTAGCAACCAATGAATACAATGCTTTTCCATTTATGTAGGCCGATGGAAGAAACTTAATTCAATACAGGTTTTGATCCATCCGCTGTTGGTAACATATCATTTGTTGTGGGACTCGAAATCGAGGGTTGTTGGACTTGTTCGGAAGATGAATAAAGAAACCACACCATAGGAACAAAACTTCAAAAATATGCATCACCAAAGTTGTTTTGGATCATCTTACATGCCCACCTCTTCTGCCACTTGGGCAACGCTTCGGCGTCAGGCTGAGATACAAAACCAGCGCAGCATGACTCAGTTTTCATAGACTGAAGAGGGCGAAGATTAAACTTTTTCCTAATCCGAAAACTTGTACACGCTAGTAAGTAGGAACCAATGAATATAATGCTTTTCCATATATGTAGGCCGATGGGAGAAACTTAATTCAATATAGGTTTTGGTCCATCCACTGTTGTTAGCATATCAATTGTTGTGGGACTTGGAATCGAGGGTTGTTGGACTTGTTGGCATGATGAATGAGAAAACCACACCATAGGACAGAAACCTCAAAAATATGCATAACCAAAGTTGTTCTGGCCCAACTTACGTGCCCAACTCTTCTGCCACTGGAGCCCACGCTTCAGCATCAATCCGAGATACAAAACCAGCGCAGCATGACTCAATTTGCCTAGACAGACTTAGGCGAAAATTAAACTTTTTCGTAATCCAAAAACTTGTACACGCTTGTAAGTAGGAACCAATGAATATAATGCTTTTCCATATATGTAGGCCGATGGGAGAAACGTAATTCAATATTGGTTTTGATCCATCCACTATTGTTAACATATCAATTGTTGTGGGCCTCGGAATCGAGGTTTGTTGGACTTGTTGGTAAGATGAACGAGGAAACAATATGCATCACCAAAGTTGTTTTGGCTCAAGTTACATGCCCTCCTCTTCTGCCACTTGAGCCCACGCTTCGGCATCAGTCCGAGATACAAAACCAACGCAGCATGACTCAGATTGCCTAGACGGAAGAGGGCGAAAATTAAAGTTTTTCCAAATCCGAAAACTGTACACGCTAGTAAGTAAGAACCAATGAACATAATGCTTTTCCATATATGTAGGCCGATGGGGAAACTTAGTTCAATACCAGTTTTGATCCATCCACTGTTGTTAACATATCAATTGTTGTGGGACTCGGAATCGAGGGTTGTAGGACTTGTTGGTATGATGAATGAGGAAACCACACCATAGGAATGAAACCTCAAAAATATGCATCACCAAAGTTGTTTTGGCCCAACTTACATGCCCTCCTCTTCTGCCACTTAAGCCCATGCTTCGGCATCAGGATGAGATACAAAACCAGCGCAGCATGACTCAGTTTGCCTGGACTGAAGAGGGAGAAAATAAAATTTTTTCTTAATCCGAAAACTTGTACACGCTAGTAAGTAAAAACCAATGAATATAATGCTTTTCCATAAATGTACGCCGATGGGAGAAACTTAATTCAATACAGGTTTTGTTCCATCCATTTCGTTAACATATCATTTGTTCTGAGACTCGGAATCGAGGGTTGTTGGACTTGTTGGTACGATAAATGAGGAAAGCACACCATAGGAACGAAACCTCAAAAATATGCATCACCAAATTTGTTTTGGCCTAACTTACATGCCCTCCTCTTCTGCCACTTGAGCCCACGCTTTGGGATCAGTCTGAGGTACAAAACAAACGCAGCATGACTCAGTTTGCCTAGACTAAAGAGGGCGAAAATTAAACTTTTTCCTAATCTAAAAACTTGTACACGCTAGTAACTAGGAACCAATGAATATAATGCTTTTCCATACATGTAGGCCGATGGGAGAAACTTAATTCAATACAGGTTTTGATCCATCCGCTGTTGTCAACATATCATTTGTTGTGGGACTCGGAATCGAGGGATGTTGGACTTGTTGGTATGATGAATGATGAAACCACACCATAGGAACGAAACCTCAAAAATATGCATCACCAAAGTTGTTTTGGCCCAACTTACATGCCCTCCTCTTCTGCCACTTGAGCCCACGCTTCGGCATCAGTCCGAGATACAAAACCAACGTAGCATGACTTAGTTTGCCCAGACTAAAGAGGGCGAAAATTAAACTTTTCCTAATCCGAAATTTGTACACGCTAGTAAGTAGGAACCAATGAATATAATGCTTTTCCATATATGTTGGCCGATGGGAGAAACTAAAATGAATTCCAGTTTAAACCATCCACTTTGGTTAACATATCAAATATTATGGGACTCGGAATCAAGGGTTGTTGGACACGTTGGTATGATGAATTAGGAAACCAGACCATAGGAACGAAACCTCAAAAATATGCATCACCAAAGTTGTTTTGGCCCAACTTAAATTCATCCTCTTCTGCCACTTGAGCCCAAGCTTTGGCATCAGGCTGAAGAGGGCAAAAATTAAACATTTTCCTAATCCGAAAACTGTACACAATAGTAAGTAAGAACCAATGAATATAATGCTCTTCCATATATGTAGGCCGATGGGAGAAACTTAATTCAATACCAGTCTTGATCCACCCTCTGTTAATGTATCAATTGTTGTGGGACTCGGAATCGAGGGTTGTTGGACTTGTTGGTATGATGAATGAGGAAACCACACCATAGGAACGAAACCTCAAAAATATGCATCGCCAAAGTTGTTTTGGCCCAACTTACATGCCCTCCTCTTCTGCCACTTGAGCCCACGCTTCGGCATCAGTCCGAGATAGAAAACCAACGCAGCATGACTCAGTTTGCCTAGACTGAAGAGGGTGAAAATTAACTTTTCCTAATCCGAAAACTTGTACACGCTAGTAAGTAGGAACCATCGAATTTAATGCTTTTCCATATATGTAGGCCGATGGGAGAAGCTTAATTCAGTACAGGTTTTGATCCATCCGCTGTTGTTAACATATCAACTGTTGTGGGACTCGAAATCGGGGGTTGTTGGACATGTTGGTATGATGAATGAGGAAACCACACCATAGGAAAGAAACCCCAAAAATATGCATCACCAAAGTTGTTTTGGCCCAACATACATGCCCTCATCTTCTGCCACTTGAGCCCACGCTTCGGCATTAGTCCGAGATACAAATCCAACGCAGCATGACTCAGATTGCCTAGACTGAAGAGGGAGAAAATTAAACTTTTTCCTAATCCGAAAACTTGTACACGCTTGTAGGAACCAATGGCCGTGGGAGAAACTTAATTCAATACAGGTTTTGATCCATCCACTATTGTTAACATATCAATTGTTGTGGGACTCGGAATCGAGGGTTGTTGGACTTGTTGGGAAGAAGAATGAGGAAACCACACCATAGGAACGAAACCTCAAAAATATGCATCACCAAAGTAGTTTTGGCCCAACTTACATGCCCTCCTCTTCTGCCACTTGAGTCCACGCTTCGGCATCAGTACGAGATATAAAATCAACGTAGCATGACTCAGTTTGCCTAGACTGAAGAGGGCAAAAATTAAACTTTTTTCCTAATCCGAAAACTTGTACTCGCTAGTAAGTAGGAACCTATGAATATAATGGTTTTCCATATATGTGGGCCGATGGAAGAAACGTAATTCAATACAAGTTTTGATCCATCCACTGTTGTTAACATATAAATTGTTGTGGGACTCGGAATCGAGGGTTGTTGGACTTGTTGGTATGATGAATGAACAAACCACGCCATACGAACGAAACCTCAAAAATACGCATCCGCAAAGTTGTTTTGACCCAACTTACATGTCCTCCTCTTTTGCCACATAAGACCACGCTTCAGCATCAGGCCGAGATACAAAACCAGCGCAGCATGACTCAGTTTGCCTAGACTGAAGAGGGCGAAAATTAAACTTTTTCTTAATCCAAAAACTTGTACACGCAAGTAAGTAAGAACCAATGAATATAATGCATTTCCATATATATAGGCCGATGGGAGAAACTTAGTTCAACACAGGTTTTGATCCATCCACTTTTGGTCACATATCAATTGTAGTGGGACTCGAAAATGAGGGTTTTTGGACTTGTTGGTATGATGAATGAGGAAACCACACCATAGGAACGAAACCTCAAAAATACGCATCACCAAAGTTGTTTTGGCCCAACTTACATGCCCTCCTCTTCTGCCAGTTGAGCCCACGCTTCGGCATCAGGCCAAAATACAAAACCAGCGCAGCATGACTCAGTTTGCCTAGACTGAAAAGGGCAAAAATTAAACTTTTTCCTAATCCGAAAACTTGTACACGCAAGTAATTAAGAACCAATGAATATAATGCTTTTCCATATAAATCGGCCGATGGGAGAAACTTAATTCAATACCAGTTTTGATCCATCCATTGTTGTTAACATATCAATTGTTGTGGGACTCGGAATCGAGGGTTGTTGGACTTGTTGGTATGGTGAATGAGGAAACCACAGCATAGGAACGAAACCTCAAAAATATGCATCACCAAATTTGTTTTGGCCCAACTTACATGCACTCCTCTTCTGCCACTTGAGCCCACGCTTCGGCATTAGTCCGAGATACAAAACCAGCGCAGCATGACTCAGTTTACCTAGACTGAAGAGGGCAAAAATTAAACTTTTTCCTAATCCAAAAACTTGTACACGCAAGTAAGTACGAACCAGTGAATATAATGCTTTTTCATATATGTAGGCCGATGGGATAAATTTAATTCAATACCAGTTTTGATCCATCCATTGTTGTTAACATATCAATTGTTGTGGGACTCGGAATCGAGGGTTGTTGGACTTGTTGGTATGATGAATGAGGAAACCACACCATAGGATCGAAACCTCAAAAATATGCATCACCAAAGTTGTTTCGGCCCAACGTACATGCCCTCCTCTTCCGCCACTTGAGCCCACACTTCGGCATCCGGCCGAGATACCAAACCAGCGCAGTATGACTCAGTTTGCCTAGACTGAAGAGAGCAAAAATTAAACTTTTTCCTAATCCGAAACTTGTACACGCTAGTAAGTAAGAATCAATGAATATAATGCTTTTGCATATATGTAGGCCGATGGGAGAAACTTAATTTAATACAGGTTTTGTTCCATCCACGGTTGTTAACAAATCAATTGTTGTGGGACTCGGAATCGAGGGTTGTTGGACTTGTTGGTATGATGAATGAGGAAACCACACCATAGCAATGAAACCTCAAAAATATGCATCACCAAAGTTGTTTTGGCTTAACTTACGTGCCCTCCTCTTCTGCCACTTGATCCCACGCTTCGGTATCAGGCCGAGATACAAAACCAGCGCAGCATGAGTCAGTTTGCCTAGACTGAAGAGGGCGAAAATTAAACTTTTTACTAATCCGAAAACTTGTACACGCTAGTAATTAAGAACCAATGAATATAATGCTTTTCCATATATATAGCCCGATGGGAGAAACTTAATTCAATACAGGTTTTGATCCATCCACTGTTGTTAACATATCAATTGTTGTGGGACTCGGAATCGAGGGTTGTTGGACTTGTTTGTATGATGAATGAGGAAACCACACCATTGGAACGAAAGCCTAAAAATATGCATCACCAAAGTTGTTTTGCCCCAATTTACATGCTCTCCTCTTCTACCACTTGAGCCCAAGCTTCGGCATCTGTCCGAGATACAAAACCAGTGCAGCATGACTCAGTTTGCCTAGACAGAAGAAGGCGAAAATTAAACTTTTTCCTAATCCGAAAGCTTCTACACGCTAGAAAGCAGTAACCAATGAATATAATGTTTTTCCATATATGTAGCCCGATGGGAGAAACTTAATTCAATACAGGTTTTGATCCATCCACTATTGTTAACATATCAATTGTTATGGGACTCAGAATCGAGGGTTGTTGGACTTGTTAGGAAGATGAATGAGAAAACCACACCATAGGAATGAAACCTCAAAAATATGCGTCGCCAAAGTTGTTTTGGCCCAACTTACATGCCCTCCTCTTCTGCCACGTGAGCCCACGCTTCGACATCAGGCCGAGATACAAAACCAGCAGCATGACTCAGTTCGCCTAGACTGAAGAGAGCAAAAATTATACTTTTTCCTAACCAGAAAACTTGTACACGCTAGTAAGTAAGAACCAATGAATATAATGTTTTCCATATATGTAGGCCGATGGGAGAAACTTAATTCAATACCAGTTTTGATCCATGCACTGTTGTTAACGTATCAATTGTTGTGGGACTCGGAATCGAGGGTTGTTGGACTTGTTGGTATCATGAATGAGGAAACTACACCATCGGAAAAAAACCTCAAAAATATGCATCACCAAAGTTGTTTTGGCCAACTTACATGCCCTCCTCTTCTGCCACGTGAGCCCACGCTTCGGCATCAGTCCGAGATACAAAACCAACACAGCAAGACTCAGTTTGCCTAGACTGAAGAGGGCGAAAATTAAACTTTTTCCTAATCCGAAAACTTGTACACGCAAGTAAGTAAGAACCAATGAATATATTGCTTTTCCATATATATAGGCCGATGGGAGAAACTTAATTCAATACCAGTTTTGTTCCATCCATTGTTGTTAACATATCGATTGTTGTGGGACTCAGAATCGAGGGTTGTTGGACTTGTTGGTATGGTGAATGAGGAAACCACACCATAGGAACGAAACCTCAAAAATATGCATCACCAAAGTTGTTTTGGCCCAACTAACATGCCTTCCTCTTCTGCCACGTGAGCCCACGCTTCGGCATCAGTCTGAGATTCAAAACCAACACAGCAAGACTCAGTTTGCCTAGACTGAAGAGGGCGAAAATTAAACTTTTTCCTAATCCAAAAACTTGTACACGCTGGTAAGTAAGAACCAATGAATATAATGCTTTTCCATATATATAGCCCGATGGGAGAAACTTAATTCAATAACAGTTTTGATCCATCCACTGTTGTTAACATATCAATTGTTGTGGGACCCAGAATCGAGGGTTGTTGGACTTGTTGGTATGATGAATGAGGAAACCACACCATAGGAACGAAACCTCAAAAATATGCATCACCAAAGTTGTTTTGGCCCAACTTACTTGTCCTCATCTTCTGCCACTTGAGCCCACGCTTCGGCATCAGTCCAAGATACAAAACCAGCGCAGCATGACTTATTTGCCCAGACTAAATAGGGTGAAAATAAAACTTTTTTCTAATCCGAAAACTTGTACACGCTAGTAAGTAAGTACCAATGAATATAATGCTTTTCCATATATATAGCCCGATGGGAGAAACTTAATTCAGTACCAGTTTTGATCCATCCACTGTTGTTAACATATCGATTGTTGTAGGACTCGGAATCGAGGGTTGTTGGACTTGTTGGTATGATGATTGAGGAAACGATACCATAGGAACGAAACGTCAAAAATATGCATCCCAAAAGTTGTTTTGGCCCAACTTACATGCCCTCATCTTCTGCCACTTGAGCCCATGCCTCGGCATCAGTCCGAGATACAAAACCAGCACAGCATGACTTAGTTTGCCTACACTGAAGAGGGCGAAAATTAAACTTTTTCCTAATCCGAAAACTTGTACACGCTAGTAAGTAAGAACCAATGAATATAATGCTTTTCTATATATGTAGGCCAATGGGAGAAACTTAATTCAATACATGTTTTCTTCCATCCACTGTTGTTAACATATCATTTGTTATGGGACTCAGAATCAAGGGTTGTTGGACTTGTTGGGAAGATGAATGAGGAAACCACACCATAGGAACCAAACCTCAAAAATATGCATCACCAAAGTTGTTTTAGCCCAATTTACATGCCCTCCTCTTCTGCCACTTGAGCCCACGCTTCAGCATCAGTCCGAGATACAAAACCTGCGCAGCATGACTTAGTTTGCCTAGACTGAAGAGCGCGAAAATTAAACTTTTTCCTAATCCGAAAACTTGTACACGCTGGTAAGTAAGAACCAATGAATTTAATGCTTTTCTATATATGTAGGCCGATGGGAGAAACTTAATTCAATACATGTTTTGTTCCATCCACCGTTGTTAACATATCATTTGTTGTGGGACTCAGAATCAAGGGTTGTTGGACTTGTTGGGAAGATGAATGAGGAAACCACACCATAGGAACCAAACCTCAAAAATATGCATCACCAAAGTTGTTTTGACCCAATTTACATGCCCTCCTCTTCTGCCACTTGAGCCCACGCTTCGGCATCTGTCCGAGATACAAAACCAAGGCAGCATGACTCAGTTTGTCGAGACAGAAGAGGGCGAAAATTAAACTTTTTCCTATGTCGAAAACTTCTACACGCTAGAAAGTAGGAACCAATGAATATAATGCTTTTCCATATATGTACCCCGATGGGAGAAACTTAATTCAATACAGGTTTTGATCCATCAACTGTTGTTAACATATCAATTGTTGTGGGACTCGGAATCGAGGGTTGTTGGACTTGTTAGTATGATGAATGTGGAAACCACACCATTGGAACGAAACCCTAAAAATATGCATCACCAAAGTTGTTTTGCCCCAATTTACATGCTCTCCTCTTCTGCCACTTGAGCCCATGCATCGGCATCTGTCCGAGATACAAAACCAGTGCAGCATGACTCAGTTTGCCTAGGCAGAAGAGGGCGAAAATTAAACTTTTTCCCAATTCGAAAACTTCTACACGCTAGACAGCAGTAACCAATGTATATAATGTTTTTCCATATATGTAGCCCGATGGGAGAAACTTAATTCAATACAGGTTTTGATCCATCCACTATTGTTAACATATCAATTGTTGTGGGACTCAGAATCGAGGGTTGTTGGACTTGTTAGGAAGATGAATGAGAAAACCACACTATAGGAACGAAACCTAAAAAATATGCATCGCCAAAGTTGTTTTGGCCCAACTTACATGCCCTCCTCTTCTGCCACGTGAGCCCACGCTTCGACATCAGGCCGAGATACAAAACCAGCGCAGCATGACTCAGTTCGCCAAGACTGAAGAGGGCGAAAATTATACTTTTTTCCTAACCCGAAAACTTGTACACGCTAGTAAGTAAGAACCAATTAATATAATGCTTTTCCATATATGTAGGCCGATGGGAGAAACTTAATTCAATACCAATTTTGATCCATGCACTGTTGTTAACGTATCAATTGTTGTGGGGCTCGGAATCGAGGGTTGTTGGACTTGTTGGTATCATGAATGAGGAAACCACACCATAGGAAAAAAACCTCAAAAATATGCATCACCAAAGTTGTTTTGGCGCAACTTACATGCCCTCCTCTTCTGCCACGTGAGCCCACGCTTCGGCATCAGTCCGAGATACAAAACCAACACAGCATGACTCAGTTTGCCTAGACTGAAGAGGGCAAAAATTAAACTTTTTCCTAATCCGAAAACTTGTACACGCTAGTAAGTAAGAACCAATGAATATATTGCTTTTCCATATATATAGGCCGATGGGAGAAACATATTTCAATACCAGTTTTGATCCATCCATTGTTGTTAACATATCGATTGTTGTGGGACTCGGAATCGAGGGATGTTGGACTTGTTGGTATGGTGAATGAGGAATCCACACCATAGGAACGAAACCTCAAAAATATTCATCGCAAAGTTGTTTTGGCCCAACTAACATGCGTTCCTCTTCTGCCACTTGAGCCCACGCTTCGCCATCTGTCCGAGATACAAAACCAGCGCAGCATGACTTAGTTTGCCCAGACTGAAGAGGGTGAATATAAAACTTTTTCCTAATCCAAAAACTTGTACACGCTAGTAAGTAAGAACCAATGAATATAATGCTTTTCTATATATGTAGGCCGATGGGAGAAACTTAATTCAATACATGCTTTGTTCCATCCACTGTTGTTAACATATCATTTGTTGTGGGACTCGGAATCAAGGGTTGTTGGACTTGTTGGGAAGATGAATGAGGAAACCACACCATAGGAACCAAACCTCAAAAATATGCATCACCAAAATTGTTTTGGCCCAATTTACATGCCCTCCTCTTCTGCCACTTGAGCCCACGCTTCGGCATCTGTCCGAGATACAAAACCAGGGCAGCATGACTCAGTTTGCCTAGACAGAAGAGGGTGAAAATTAAACTTTTTCCTGATCCGAAAACTTCTACACGCAAGAAAGTAGGAACCATTGAATATAATGCTTTTCCATGCATGTAGCCCGATGGGAGAAACTTAATTCAATACAGGTTTTGATCCATCCACTGTTGTTAATATATCAATTATTGTAGGACTCAGAATTGAGGGTTGTTGGACTTGTTAGGAAGATGAATGAGAAAACCACACCATAGTAACGAAACCTGAAAAATATGCATCGCCAAAGTTGTTTTGGCCCAACTTACATGCCCTCCTCTTCTGCCAAGCGAGCCCACGCTTCGACATCAGGCCGAGATACAAAACCAGCGCAGCATGACTCAGTCCGCCTAGACTGAACAGGGCGAAAATTAAACTTTTTCCTAATCCGAAAACTTGTACACGCTGGTAAGTAAGAACCAATGAATATAATGCTTTTCCATATATAGCCCGATTGGAGAAACTTAATTCAATACCAGTTTTGATCCATCCACTGTTGTTAACATATCAATTGTTGTGGGACTCAGAATCGAGGGTTGTTGGACCTGTTGGTATGATGAATGAGGAAACCACACCATAGGAACAAAACCTCAAAAATATGCATCACCAATGTTGTTTTGGCCCAACTTACATGTCCTCATCTTCTGCCACTTGAGCCCTCGCTTCGGCATCAGTCCAGGATACAAAACCAGCGCAGCATGACTTAGTTTGCCCAGACTAAAGAGGGTGAAAATAAAACTTTTTCCTAATCCGAAAACTTGTACACGCTAGTAGGTAAGAACCAATGAATATAATGCTTTTCTATATATGTAGGCCGATGGGAGAATCTTAATTCAATACATGTTTTGTTCCACCCACTATTGTTAACATATCATTTGTTATGGGACTCGGAATCAAGGGTTGTTGGACTTGTTACGAAGATGAATGAGGAAACCACAGCATAGGAACCAAACCTCAAAAATATGCATCACCAAAGTTGTTTTGGCCCAATTTACATGCCCTCCTCTTCTGCCACTTGAGCCCACGCTTCGGCATCAGTCCGAGATACAAAACCAGCGCAGCATGACTTAGTTTGCCCAGACTAAAGAGGGTGAAAATAAAACTTTTTCCTAATCCAAAAACTTGTACACGCTAGTAAGTAAGTACCAATGAATATAATGCTTTTCTATATATATAGCCCGATGGGAGAAACTTAATTCAATACCAGTTTTGATCCATCCACTATTGTTAACATATCAATTGTTGTGGGACTCAGAATCGCGGGTTGTTGGACTTGTTGGTATAATGAATGAGGAAACCACACCATAGGAACGAAACCTCAAAAATATGCATCGCCAAAGTTGTTTTGTCCCAACTTACATGCCCTCATCTTCTGCCACTTGAGCCCACGCTTCGGCATCAGTCCGAGATACAAAACCAGCGCAGCATGACTTAGTTTGCCCAGACTAAAGAGGGTGAAAATAAAACTTTTTCCTAATCCGAAAACTTGTACACGCTAGTAAGTACCAATGAATATAATGCTTTTCTATATATGTAGGCCGACGGGAGAAACTTAATTCAATACATGTTTTGTTCTACCCACTATTGTTAACATATCATTTGTTTTGGGACTCGAAATCAAGGGTTGTTGGACATGTTGGTATGATGAATTAGGAAACCAGACCATAGGAACGAAACCTCAAAAATATGCATCACCAAAGTTGTTTTGGCCCAACTTAAATCCATCCTCTTCTGCCACTTGAGCCCAAGCTTTGGCATCAGGCTGAGATACAAAACCAGTGCAGCATGACTCAGATTGCCTAGACTGAAGAGGGCAAAAATTAAACTTTTTCCTAATCCGAAAACTGTACACGCTAGTAAGTAAGAACCAATGAATATAATGCTTTTCCATATATGTAGGCCGATGGGAGATACTTAATTCAATACCAGTCTTGATCCACCCTCTGTTAACGTATCAATTGTTGTGGGACTCGGAATCGAGGGTTGTTGGACTTGTTGGTATGATGAATGAGGAAACCACACCATAGGAACGAAACCTCAAAAATATGCATCGCCAAAGTTGTTTTGGCCCAACTTATATGCCCTCCTCTTCTGCCACTTGAGCCCACGCTTCGGCATCAGTCCGAGATAGAAAACCAACGCAGCATGACTCAGTTTGCCTAGACTGAAGAGGGTGAAAATTAACTTTTCCTAATCCGAAAACTTGTACACGCTAGTAAGTAGGAACCATCGAATTTAATGCTTTTCCATATATGTAGGCCGATGGGAGAAGCTTAATTCAGTACAGGTTTTGATCCATCCGCTGTTGTTTACATATCAATTGTTGTGGGACTCGAAATCAGGTGTTGTTGGACTTGTTGGTATGATGAATGAGGAAACCACACCATAGGAAAGAAATCCCAAAAATATGCATCACCAAAGTTGTTTTGGCCCAACATACATGCCCTCATCTTCTGCCACTTGAGCCCACGCTTCGGCATTAGTCCGAGATACAAATCCAACGCAGCATCACTCAGTTTGCCTAGACTGAAGAGGGAGAAAATTAAACTTTTTCCTAATCCGAAAACTTGTACACGCTTGTAGGAACCAATGGCCGTGGGAGAAACTTAATTCAATACAGGTTTTGATCCATCCACTATTGTTAACATATCAATTGTTGTGGGACTCGGAATTGAGGGTTGTTGGACTTGTTGGGAAGAAGAATGAGGAAAACACACCATAGGAACGAAACCTCAAAAATATGCATCACCAAAGTAGTTTTGGCCCAACTTACATGCCCTCCTCTTCTGCCACTTGAACCCACGTTTCGGCATCAGTACGAGATATAAAATCAACGTAGCATGACTCAGTTTACCTAGACTGAAGAGGGCGAAAATTAAACTTTTTCCTAATCTGAAAACTTGTACTCGCTAGTAAGTAGGAACCTATGAATATAATGGTTTTCCATATATGTGGGCCGATGGAAGAAACGTAATTCAATACAAGTTATGATCCATCCACTGATGTTAACATATAAATTGTTGTGGGACTCGGAATCGAGGGTTGTTGGACTTGTTGGTATGATGAATGAACAAACCACTCCATAGGAACGAAACCTCAAAAATACGCATCAGCAAAGTTGTTTTGACCCAACTTACATGTCCTCCTCTTTTGCCACATAAGACCACGCTTCAGCATCAGGCCGAGATACAAAAGCAGCGCAGCATGACTCAGTTTGCCTAGAAAAAAGAGGGCGAAAATTAAACTTTTTCTTAATCCAAAAACTTGTACACGCAAGTAAGTAAGAACCAATGAATATAATGCATTTCCATGTATGTAGGCCGATGGGAGAAACTTAGTTCAATACAGGTTTTGATCCATCCACTTTTGGTAACATATCAATTGTAGTGGGACTCGAAAATGAGGGTTGTTGGACTTGTTGGTACGATGAATGAGGAAACCACACCATAGGAACGAAACCTCAAAAATATGCATCACCAAAGTTGTTTTGGCCCAACTTACATGCCCTCCTCTTCTGCCAGTTGAGCCCACGCGTCGGGATCAGGCCAAAATACAAAACCAGCGCAGCATGACTCAGTTTGCCTAGACTGAAAAGGGCGAAAATTAAACTTTTTCCTAATCCGAAAACTTGTACACGCAAGTAATTAAGAACCAATGAATATAATGCTTTTCCATATAAATAGGCCGATGGGAGAAACTTAATTCAATACCAGTTTTGATCCATCCATTGTTGTTAACATATCAATTGTTGTGGGACTCGGAATCGAGGGTTGTTGGACTTGTTGGTATGGTGAATGAGGAAACCACAGCATAGGAACGAAACCTCAAAAATATGCATCACCAAATTTGTTTTGGCCCAACTTACATGCACTCCTCTTCTGCCACTTGAGCCCACGCTTCGGCATCAGTCCGAGATACAAAACCAGCGCAGCATGACTCAGTTTACCTAGACTGAAGAGGGCAAAAATTAAACTTTTTCCTAATCCAAAAACTTGTACACGCTAGTAAGTACGAACCAGTGAATATAATGCTTTTTCATATATGTAGGCCGATGGGATAAACTTAATTCAATACCAGTTTTGATCCATCCATTGTTGTTAACATATCAATTGTTGTGGGACTCGGAATCGAGGGTTGTTGGACTTGTTGGTATGATGAATGAGGAAACCACACCATAGGATCGAAACCTCAAAAATATGCATCACCAAAGTTGTTTCGGCCCAACGTACATGCCCTCCTCTTCCGCCACTTGAGCCCACACTTCGGCATCGGGCCGAGATACCAAACCAGCGCAGTATGACTCAGTTTGCCTAGACTGAAGAGGGCAAAAATTAAACTTTTTCCTAATCCGAAACTTGTACACGCTAGTAAGTAAGAATCAATTAATATAATGCTTTTGCATATATGTAGGCCGATGGGAGAAACTTAATTTAATACAGGTTTTGTTCCATCCACGGTTGTTAACAAATCAATTGTTGTGGGACTCGGAATCGAGGGTTGTTGGACTTGTTGGTATGATGAATGAGGAAACCACACCATAGCAACGAAACCTCAAAAATATGCATCACCAAAGTTGTTTTGGCTTAACTTACGTGCCCTCCTCTTCTGCCACTTGATCCCACGCTTCGGTATCAGGCCGAGATACAAAACCAGCGCAGCATGAGTCAGTTTGCCTAGACTGAAGAGGGCGAAAATGAAACTTTTTCCTAATCCAAAACTTGTACACGCTAGTAATTAAGAACCAATGAATATAATGCTTTTCCATATATATAGCCCGATGGGAGAAACTTAATTCAATACAGGTTTTGATCCATCCACTGTTGTTAACATATCAATTGTTGTGGGACTCGGAGTCGAGGGTTGTTGGACTTGTTAGTATGATGAATGAGGAAACCACACCATTGGAACGAAACCCTAAAAATATGCATCACCAAAGTTGTTTTGCCCCAATTTACATGCTCTCCTCTTCTGCCACTTGAGCCCATGCTTCGGCATCTGTCCGAGATACAAAACCAGTGCAGCATGACTCAGTTTGCCTAGACAGAAGAAGGCGAAAATTAAACTTTTTCCTAATCCGAAAACTTCTACACGCTAGAAAGCAGTAACCAATGAATATAATGTTTTTCCATATATGTAGCCCGATGGGAGAAACTTAATTCAATACAGGTTTTGATCCATCCACTATTGTTAACATATCAATTGTTGTGGGACTCAGAATCGAGGGTTGTTGGACTTGTTAGGAAGATGAATGAGAAAACCACACCATAGGAATGAAACCTCAAAAATATGCATCGCCAAAGTTGTTTTGGCCCAACTTACATGCCCTCCTCTTCTGCCACGTGAGCCCACGCTTCGACATCAGGCCGAGATACAAAACCAGCAGCATGACTCAGTTCGCCTAGACTGAAGAGGGCGAAAATTATACTTTTTTCTAACCAGAAAACTTGTACACGCTAGTAAGTAAGAACCAATGAATATAATGTTTTCCATATATGTAGGCCGATGGGAGAAACTTAATTCAATACCAGTTTTGATCCATGCACTGTTGTTAACGTATCAATTGTTGTGGGACTCGGAATCGAGGGTTGTTGGACTTGTTGGTATCATGAATGAGGAAACCACACCATAGGAAAAAAACCTCAAAAATATGCATCACCAAAGTTGTTTTGGCCCAACTTACATGCCCTCCTCTTCTACCATGTGAGCCCACGCTTCGGCATCAGTCCGAGATACAAAACCAACACAGCAAGACTCAGTTTGCCTAGACTGAAGAGGGCGAAAATTAAACTTTTTCCTAATCCGAAAACTTGTACACACTAGTAAGTAAGAACCAATGAATATATTGCTTTTCCATATATATAGGCCGATGGGAGAAACTTAATTCAATACCAGTTTTGATCCATCCATTGTTGTTAACATATCGATTGTTGTGGGACTCGGAATCGAGGGTTGTTGGACTTGTTGGTATGGTGAATGAGGAAACCACACCATAGGAACGAAACCTCAAAAATATGCATCACCAAAGTTGTTTTGGCCCAACTAACATGCCTTCCTCTTCTGCCACGTGAGCCCACGCTTCGGCATCAGTCTGGGATACAAAACCAACACAGCAAGACTCAGTTTGCCTAGACTGAAGAGGGCGAAAATTAAACTTTTTCCTAATCCAAAAACTTGTACACGCTGGTAAGTAAGAACAAATGAATATAATGCTTTTCCATATATATAGCCCGATGGGAGAAACTTAATTCAATAACAGTTTTGATCCATCCACTGTTGTTAACATATCAATTGTTGTGGGTCCCAGAATCGAGGGTTGTTGGACTTGTTGGTATGATGAATGAGGAAACCACACCATAGGAACGAAACCTCAAAAATATGCATCACCAAAGTTGTTTTGGCCCAACTTACTTGCCCTCATCTTCTGCCACTTGAGCCCACGCTTCGGCATCAGTCCAAGATACAAAACCAGCGCAGCATGACTTAGTTTGCCCAGACTAAAGAGGGTGAAAATAAAACTTTTTTCTAATCCGAAAACTTGTACACGCTAGTAAGTAAGTGCCAATGAATATAATGCTTTTCTATATATGTAGGCCGATGGGAGAAACTTAATTCAATACATGTTTTGTTCTACCCACTATTGTTAACATATCATTTGTTTTGGGACTCAAAATCAAGGGTTGTTGGACTTGTTGGGAAGATGAATGAGGAAACCACAGCATAGGAACCAAACCTCAAAAATATGCATCACCAAAGTTGTTTTGGCCCAATTTACATGCCCTCCTCTTCTGCCACTTGAGCCCACGCTTTGGCATCTATCCGAGTTACAAAACCAGTGCAGGATGACTCAGTTTGTCTGGACAGAAGAGGGCGAAAATTAAACTTTTTCCTGATCCGAAAACTTCTACACGCTAGAAAGTAGGAACCAATGAATATAATGCTTTTCCATATATATAGCCCGATGGGAGAAACTTAATTCAATACAGGTTTTGATCCACCCACTGTTGTTAACATATCAATTATTGTGGGACTCAGAATCGAGGGTTGTTGGACTTGTTAGGAAGATGAATGAGAAAACCAAACCATAGTAACAAAACCTGAAAAATATGCATCGCCAAAGTTGTTTTGGCCCAAGTTACATGCCCTCCTCTTCTGCTGTCACACCCAGTTTTAGAAACAAAACCAAGTGCTAACCATGTATGTGCCAGGATCAGTTTAACCACATACACAGCATAAACAAAAGTAATAACACAACCAGTACTTTAACTTAAGAGTAATAACCATTATTATAGACCATAAATGTCTTTAACGAAACTGAGTAACTGAACGAAAACGAGTTAACTAAACGACAGCGGAAGACGACCGTGATCCACAGGCAACTGACGGATGGCACACCAGCCTAGAACTCGTCGTAGTCCTGGAACTCCTGGTTAGGATCACCACAACTTCCTTCTGGATCTGAGCAGCGGTTGCAATGGATGCAACGGGTATAAAACAAGCAAGGATGAGTACATAACGCACTCAGCAAGTATTCCGTTTAGGATAAAAGTGGACTGGCTTTATAGTGGATAGGCATAGCAATTGCTTTTAGTTAGTCAAGTTTTAGTTACTAACAATGATTAGCATAACCCATCCCTTTATTGTAAAGACAGAAAAACATATTTAAAAGATAAGCACGAACCATAACCATATCCATCGTCATTACCATGATTACCATGAGCCATTCACCTTGAAGCTGAAACTCTAATCTGTGAGGGTCCAGGCCGCTCTTAACCGTGAGCACGGCTGATATATCAGTTTTAAACACTCTCGAGAGGTTGTACATCTTTACCCACAAGTCATGATTCCCATTGTGCCCGAGGTTTGCAAAGCCCCATTTATTCATACCTTAGATGAATCGGCAGGGTTTCATTACGAGACCTTTACAAAGAATTCCTAGACTTGTGGCCCACTCGTTACATGTTACTCCAGTTAACTAAAGATATGAGAGTTCCGTTCCAAAGGGTGACAGATCAAACTGCACCTCATTGGCAAAGGGCAAAGTCCCATATCCCCCAGACCCCTCATACGCCATGTTTCAGGAAAGTAAGCCAAAACTCTAGTTCATCTAATTAATCAGTCAAGCCCAGTGCCCATGTGAGTCTTGTGGTTGTACTGTTTTCCTGGGTGGTCGCTCGGCGAACCGATCCTTATGGTGAAGCACTTGAGCAAAACCAACAAAACATGCCCAAGTCTCCATGTTGCTAAGACCAAACTTTTATCATCAAGTTCATCATTAATTAAACAAGATTAGCAACATGAATATAAAGATGTTGAGCGATAGCATTAATCTACACATCACAGCCCATCCCAAGTTTCATAATCATATAAAGACATATGAAGCTAGTCATCCTTAATAGGAGCAATCAAATTGGGCTCTAGATTGTGTAATTAATGTAAATAGGACATAGGTCAAAGAATACTTGCCTTCCTCAGCAAAAACTTGCTCAGGAACCTCCCAAGATGGATTCTCGACAAACTCGGACGGAACGTCGGCTACACGTTGCATACATACAAGCAATGAGCATTAATTGACTAAAACAGTACACCAAACATCATAAACAGAGGTTAAAAAGGTTTTAAAATTAATCTACACATTATTACGATTCCATAGGTTCGAAAATCGCTCAAATCGGAGTTAAAACGCAAAAGATATGAATAAAACAAGTTTTAAGGCTTAAAATAAAGAGAATTTGAAACTCCAGGGGCTAAACTGCGAAAACCAGGGGTTTAAAAGAAATAGATTGGACTGCGGGTTGATTTTCCAAAAGCTCAGGGTCTAAACCGTAAAAACCAGGGACCTAACCGTGAAAAATTTGGACTGCGGGTTGATTCTCAGAAAACCCAGGGACTCTTTAGCAAGAATCCCAGCACTGACCGGTATTGACTTCGGTCGCACGCGCTCTGGGCCGTTGGATCTAGATCGGACGGGTGGGATTAGATCGGGGAGATGGGAGAGAACGGCGGCGGCGGGTTCCACCGGCGACGACCATCAGGCGCGGCGGAGGATCGCCGGGGCATCGCGAACTCGCGGCTCCAGTGGCCTAGGGCTAGAGGGACCGGGCGCACGGGAGATCGGGCGGCGGTGCGAAGCTGGCGGAGCGGTAGCGGTGGCGGCGCATCGGCCGGGGCGGCGGGCGACGGGGTGGCGCAGAGACACAACTCCGGCGAGCAATTGCCGGAGCCTTGGGGAACGATTGAGGGCAAAGCTAGGCTCATTAGATTCCTCACCTCGATGCGAAGCTCTGGGTGTAAGCGTGGTCGATGGTGGGGCGACGACGGCTTCCGGCGGCTTGCGACGGCTTTCGGCGGCTTGCGACGGCGTCCACGAGCTCGGCAGCTAGGTCTAAGGCTAGGGCTTGTTGAGGCTACGGACGTCGAGGGCGGCCGCTTATATAAGGGCGGAGACCGAGGCTTGCAGGAGAGGAAAAGGAAGGCGGCGCGATGGAAAGTCCGGCTCAGACTCTGTCCGTGTTCGCGTCGCGCACGGCGCGGGTGAGGCCGGGAAAGGAAAGCGCGGGCGCGGAAAGGAAGGGCGAGGTGCGGGTGCGAGCGTTGGAGAGATGGCAAAGCCGCGCAGCTTGGAAAAGGGGAAAACGGAGTCCGGCTCGGCCGGGTCTCTTGTCCACCGCGGGACTCCATCCGGGCGTGCACCGAAGGAAAGAGAGGGGCGGGTCGCTACAGGGAAGGGCGGAGGCGGCACGTGATCCTCGGGACAGATACGGCGGACGCGGGGCGGAACCGGGGGCACGGCGCAGGCATCGGCTTGAGCTCGTCTCGCCGGGCGTCGGACCGGGAAAGAACGAGGGAGGGAAGGTAGAAGATGACAGGCGGGTCCGGCTGTCAATGAGAGAGAGAGGAAAGGGAGGGGGAGGGCGGCGGCCTGCTGGGCCATTCCGGCTGGCGGGCCGCGTGGGGGGGTCTGGGCCGCGGGGTCGCGCCAGGCCGAGGCGAAGGGAAAAGAGGAGGGGGGAGCTGGGCCGGCCTGGCCACTGGGCCGCGCGGCGCGCTGGGCCGGGTGAAGAGGAGAAGGAGAGAGGGGCCGGCTGGGCCGTTCCGGTGCGGGTGGGCTGAAGCAAAGGAGAGAGGGAGGTTGGGCCGGCGGCGGTTTGGGCCCAAAGAGAGGAAGAGAAGGAAAAGGAAATGTTCCTGGGTTGTTTGGAATTTGAGAAATTTTGGAGAGATGCAAAAGAGTTTAAATTCAAACTTTGAACACTTCAAATCACCCAATAAAAATATGCAAAGACATGAGTGCTCAAACATGTGATTCCTATGATTCTTTTTAATTAATTATTTTGAAATCACATAAAATCAAATAGGTGTCATGTATGATCAAGCAATATAAATAAAGTAAATTGGTTCCAAAAGATTTGGTTTGTGGTAAAATTTAGGGTGTTACATCTGCCACGTGAGCCCACGCTTCGACATCAGGCCGAGATACAAAACCAGCGTAGCATGACTCAGTTCGCCTAGACTGAAGAGGGCAAAAATTAAACTTTTTTCTATTCCAAAAACTTGTACACGCT
Organism: Paspalum notatum; assembly: GCA_022530915.1. Lineage (NCBI taxonomy): Eukaryota > Viridiplantae > Streptophyta > Magnoliopsida > Poales > Poaceae > Paspalum > Paspalum notatum. The sequence continues at coordinate 8,694,056 of CM039683.1, forward strand.
AGTAAATAAGAACCAATGAATATAAAGCTTTTCCATATATGTAGGCCGATGGGAGAAACTTAATTCAATACCAGTTTTGATCCATCCACTGTTGTTAACATATTAATTGTTGTGGGACTCGGAATTGAGGGTTGTTTGACTTGTTGGTATCATGAATGAGGAAACCACACCATAGGAAAAAAACCTCAAAAATATGAATCACCAAAGTTGTTTTGGCCCAAGTTACATGCCCTCCTCTTCTGCCACATGAGCCCACGCTGTGGCATCAGTCCGAGATACAAAACCAACGCAGCTTGACTCAGTTTTCCCAGACTGAAGAGGGCAAAAACTAAACTTTTCTTAATCCGAAAACTTGTACACGCTAGTAAGTAAGAACCAATGAATATAATGCTTTTCCACATATATAGGCCAATGGGAGGAACTTAATTCAACACCAGTTTTGATCCATCCATTGTTGTTAACATATCGATTGTTTTGGGACTCGGAATCGAGGGTTGTTGGACTTGTTGGTATGGTGAATGACGAAACCACACCATAGGAATGAAACCTCAAAAATATGCATCACCAAAGTTGTTTTGGCCCAACTAACATGCCTTCCTCTTCTGCCACTTGAGCCCACGCTTTGGCATCTGTCCGAGATACAAAACCAGCGCAGCATGACTCAGTTTGCCTAGACTGAAGAGGGCGAAAATTAAACTTTTTCCTAATCCAAAAACTTGTACACGCTAGTAAGTAAGAACCAATGAATATAATGCATTTCCATATATATAGCCCGATGGGAGAAACTTAATTCAATACCAGTTTTGATCCATCCACTGTTGTTAACATTTCAATTGTTGTGGGACTCGGAATCGAGGATTGTTGGACTTGTTGGTATGATGAATGAGGAAACCACACCATAGGAACGAAACCTCAAAAATATGCATCACCAAAGTTGTTTTGGCCCAACTTACATGCCCTCATCTTCTGCCACTTGAGCCCACGCTTTGGAATCAGTCCGAGATACAAAACCAGCGCAGCATGACTTAGTTTGCCCAGACTGAAGAGGGCGAAAATAAAACTTTTTCCTAATCCGAAAACTTGTACACGCTAGTAAGTAAGAACCAATGAATATAATGCTTTTCTATATATGTAGGCCGATGGGAGAAACTTAATTCAATACATGTTTTGTTCCATCCACTGTTGTTAACATATCATTTGTTGTGGGACTCGGAATCAAGGGTTGTTGGACTTGTTGGGAAGATGAATGAGGAAACCACACCATAGGAACCAAACCTCAAAAATATGCATCACCAAAATTGTTTTGGCCCAATTTACCTGCCCTCCTCTTCTGCCACTTGAGCCCACGCTTGGGCATCTGTCCGAGATACAAAACCAGTGCAGCATGACTCAGTTTGCCTAGATAGAAGATGGCGAAAATTAAACTTTTTCCTAGTTCGAAAACTTATACACGCTAGAAAGTAGGAACCAATGAATATAATGCTTTTCCATATACATAGCCCGATGGGAGAAACTTAATTCAATACAGGTTTTGATCCATCCACTGTTGTTAACATATCAATTGTCATGGGACTCAGAATCGAGGGTTGTTGGACTTGTTGGCATGATGAATGAGGAAACCACACAATTGGAACGAAACCTCAAAAATATGCATCACCAAAGTTGTTTTGGACCAACTTACATGCCCTCCTGTTCTGCCACTTCAGCCCACACTTTGGCATTAGGCCAAGATACACGACCAGCACAGCATGACTGAGTTTGCCTAGACTGAAGAGGGTGAAAATTAAACTTTTTTCCTAATCCGAAAACTTGTACACGATAGTAAGTAAGAACCAATGAATAGAATGCTTTTAAATATATGTTGGCCGACGGGAAAAACTTAATTCAATACAGGTTTTGTTCCATCCACTGTTGTTAACATATCAATTGTTGTGGGACTCGGAATCGAGGGTTGTTGGACTTGTTGGGAAGATGAATGAGAAAACTACACCATAGGAACGAAACCTCAAAAATATGCATCACCAAAGTTGTTTTGCCCCAACTTAAATGCCCTCCACTTCTACCACATGAGCCCACGCTTCGGCATCAGTCTGAGATACAAAACCAGCGCAGCATGACTCAGTTTGCCTAGACTGTAGAGGGCGAAAATTAAAAATTTTCCAAATCCGAAAACTTGTACACGCTAGTAAGTGAGAACCAATGAATATAATGCTTTTCCATATATGTAGGCCGATGGAAGAAACTTAATTCAATACAGGTTTTATTCCATCCACTGTTGTTTACATATCATTTATTGTGGGACTCGTAATCGATGGTTGTTGGACTTGTTAGGAAGATGAATGAGGAAACCATACTATAGGAATGAAACCTCAAAAATATGCATCACCAAAGTTGTTTTGGCCCAACTTACATGCCCTCCTCTTCTACCACATGAGCCCACGCTTCGGCATCAGCCCGAGATACAAAACCAACGCAGCATGACTCAGTTTGCCTAGACTGAAGTGGGCGAAAATTAACCTTTTTCCTAATCCAAAAACTTATACACGCTAGTAAGTAGGAACCAATGAATATAATGTTTTTCCATATATGTAGGCCGATGGGAGAAACGTAATTCAATACAGGTGTTGATCCATCCACTGTTCTTAACATATCAATTGTTGTAGGACTCGGAATCGAGGGTTATTGGACTTGTTAGTATGATGAATGAGGAAACTACACCATAGGAAAGAAACCTCAAAAATATGCATCACCAAAGTTGTTTTAGCCCAACTTACATGCCCTCCTCTTCTGCCATGTGAGCCCACTTTTCGGCATCAGTCCGAGATACAAAACCAACGCAGCATGACTCAGTTTGCCTATACTGAAGAGGGCAAAACTTAAACTTTTTCCTTATCCGAAAACTTGTACACGCTAGTAAGTAGGAAGCAATGAATATAATGCTTTTCCATATATGTAGGCCGATGGGAGAAACGTAATTCAATACAGGTGTTGATCCATCCACTGTTGTTAACATATCAATTGTTGTAGGACTCGGAATCGAGGGTTGTTGGACTTGTTAGTATGATGAATGAGGAAACCACACCATAGGAAAGAAACCTCAAAAATATGCATCACCAAAGTTGTTTTGGCCCAACTTAAATGCCCTCATCTTTTGCCACTTGAGCCCACACTTCGGCATCAGGACGAGATACAAAACCAGCGCAGCATGACTCAGTTTGCCTCGACTGAAGAGGGGGAAAATTAAATTTTTTCCTAATCCGAAAACTTGTACACACTAGAAAGTAAGAACCAATGAATATAATGCTTTTCCATGTATATAGGCCGGTGGAAGAAACTTAATTAAATACCAGTTTTGATCCATCCACTGTTGTTAACATATCAATTGTTGTGGGACTCGAAATCGAGGGTTGTTGGACTTGTTGGTATGATGAATGAGGAAACCACACCATAGGAACGAAACCTCAAAAATATGCATCACCAAAGTTGTTTTGGCCCAACTTACATGCCCTCCTCTTCCGCCACTTGAGCCCACGCTTCGGCATCAGGCCAAGATACAAAACCAGTGCAGCATGACTCCGTTTGCCTAGACATAAAGGGCGAAAATTAAACCTTTTCCTAATCCAAAAACTGGTACACGCTAGCAAGTAGGAACCAACGAATATAATGCTTTTCCATATATGTAGGCCGATGGGAGAAATTTAATTCAATACAGGTTTTGATCCATCCGCTATTGTTAACATATCAAATGTTGTGGGACTCGGAATCGAGGGTTGTTGGACTTGTTGGGAAGATGAATGAGAATACCGCACCATAGGAACGAAACCTCAAAAATATGCATCACCAAAGTTGTTTTGGCCCAACTTACATGCCCTCCTCTTCTGCCACGTGAGGCCACGCTTCGGCATCAGTCCGAGATACAAAACCAATGCAGCATGACTCAGTTTGCCTAGACTGAAGAGGGCGAAAATTAAACTTTTTCCTAATCCGAAAACTTGTACACGTTAGTAGGTAGGAACCAATGAATATAATGCTTTTCCATATATGTAGGCCAATGGGAGAAACTTAATTCAATACAGGTTTTGATCTGTCCACTGTCGTTTACATATCAATTATCGTGGGACTCAGAATTGAGGGTTGTTGGACATGTTGGTACGATGAATGTGGAAACCACACCATAGGAAAGAAACCGCAAAAATATGCATCACCAAAGTTGTTTTGGCCCGACTTACATGCCCTCATCTTCTGCCACTTGAGCCCATGCTTCGGCATCAGGACGAGATACAAAACCAGCGCAGCGTGACACAGTTTGCCTAGACTGAAGAGGGCGAAAATTAAACTTTTTCCTAATCCAAAAACTGGTACACGCTAGTAAGTAAGAACCAATGAATATAATGCTTCTCCATATATGTAGGCCGATGGGAGAAACTTAATTCAATACCAGTTTTGATCCATCCACTGTTGTTAACATATCAATTGTTGTGGGACTCAAAATCGAGGGTTGTTGGACTTGTTGCTATGATGAATGAGGAAACCACACCATAGGAACGAAACCTGAAAAATATGCACCACCAAAGTTGTTTTGGCCCAACTTACATGCCCTCCTCTTCTGCCACTTGAGCCCATGCTTCGGCATTAGGCCGAGATACAAAACCAGCTGTCACACCCCAAATTTTCCAATTTGGAATGTGACACTTCTGGCTTGAATTAATACAGTGAATTTCTTGAATATTTGAAATTTTGTCAAGCAGTTATATATTTGCATAGATATTTAGTGTAGGAAATAATTATTTTGTAAAGAGACCAAATATAATCTATGTTATAATAATATATGTGTTGCATTCATGTTGGTTCACATGATGTTTTTGAGTGATAAAAATTTTCTAAATGAGTTTAAACTACAAGTAACCTTTTCTGGAAACTTTCTAGATTTTCCTAGAAGCTTTTCCTGTTTTCCGTAGAGCACAATCCATTTATTGGAAGCTCTTAAGAACCTTTCCATGAGCTCCAAATATTTTATTTGGGTTCATTAGGTCCAAAACTATTTCTGGGATTTTTTTTCTAGAATTTTTTAGACCGTCGGGATATTTTTCGAACTTCAAGTATTGATCGTAGAATTATCTAGATTTATTTTAATTACGAAAATAAATAATTCTGAATTTACTTGGGCTTTCTCCATTTAAATATGCTGGAATTTTAATAAACCCCGAAGGCCCATTTATGGGTTCTCTAATGGGCTTTAAATTCACTAAGCCCATTAGTGAAGTTAGGAGATGTAAATCAATTAATACCACCTTGCTAGTTGACGCGCATCTACCGGCTCTTTTCCCTATATAATAAACCCAACCCCTACTCTAAACGGCACATAAAAATATAGACTACTATATGGAGGCCCGGAAGCTTAGGAGCCCTAAGATAGTCTATAGCTTTTCTCCGACTCCGATGGGTGTCTCTATTGCCGGTAAATTTCCTCTCCTCTAAATAATCAAGCAAAGTCTATTTCTCCCCCTCCTTTCTTTCTTTTCCCTTTTGGCCTAAGAGCGAGTAGTGCAATGGCCTGCTCTTTCCTCTTTGTAGGCTTGGCCTAAGCTGGGAAGCAGCCCCTGCTCTCTCTCCAGCTTTGCATCGGCAGCAGTAGCAAGCTAGCATAGCAGCTCTTCCTCTCGTTTTGGCCTTGACCCAGAACAGCAGCAGCATCCCAGGTCTCTTTCTCGCATTGCATTGGCAGCCGCAGCAGTCCACCAGAGCAGATCACTGAAGCTCCGGTGATTGCTCGACGGAGTTGTGCTGCCGCCCCGCCCCATCGTCGTCCGCCCTCGGCCGATGCGCCGCCGCGCAGACCTCCTCGCCCGCTTCACCGCACCGCGCCGTTGCTCCCGCGCCTCCTCCCGCCAGCCTAAGGCTGCCGGAGCCACAAGTTCGTGGATCACCAGCGATCCTCCGCCGCCGTGACGGCCAAACCCATCGCCGCCGCCGTCTCCCCCTCCACATCTATTCGAGGCCATCCGATCTAAATCCAACGGCCCAGAAGCGCCCGCGAATCCGGTCAAACCAGTCAGCGTGGCAATGTTGCTAAAGAGCCCTTAATGTTTCCATAAATTAGCCCACAATCCAAATCCGTTACGTCTGGGTCCAAGTTTTCACGGTTTAGCCCTGGAGTTTTCAAATATACTTCAAAATAGCCCTTTCATCTTGATTTATTCATATCTTTTGCGTTTTAGATCCGTTTTGGTCCATTCAAGTTGCGTTAGATTCGTAATAATGAATTCTACGTTTTGTGTTCATGTTAACCATATTATGTGTTTCTAATGTTAAACATAAACATTAATTGGATTAATGTTACTTCCATTACTTTTCCAAATAAAGACAATGTAAGGTTTAATCTTGGTTTTTCTTAAACTCTTGTTAATTTGGATAAATTATTCTATGATGCTTTCCAACTAAAAGACATTTAGGTTTAAACCTCGGTTTTTAATGGTTTTATTAAAATGTATGTTAACTTGATTAATTATTTTGTGTTTTAGTTATGACCTGTTTAGATCAAAACACGTTATGTGTTAAAAGCCGAATAGGTGATGACGTACTTGTTTTTCTAAACTTAATTATTTTATGAACATAATTTATATGAGATATTTATTAAATAATTAGGAATGACTAGTTTCAACCACGATTTTCATTACAATATGAATTAATGTTAACTTGGTTATTTCCCAAAAATATCCATCTACCTTATTTTGTAAACTAAAAATAAAATGTAGCTTAGTCTTCTCTGTTGACAAACAATGCAAATCTTCTGTTAGTTGTCTCTTCTCTACCCTAGCCTTATTTTCAGTGTCTCTTTCGTTAATGTGACCGTAGCAACGAGCCCTCTCTTTTAACATGTTTTATAAAACTTTTCTTCTGAATGGTGTATTATTTCTTATGCATATATGTTTGTTTGCTTTGTATGTTGTATGTGTTGTCGCGTAAAGAATGAGTGTTGCACATGACGTTTCAAGGTCAACACAAGAGTTATAGTGGTCGTGGTTTGTGAAGAACAAGTTCTCTAACTTCTACAGTTGGTTCTTTGAGCAGCTATATATTTGGGAATAAAGGCAAGTATTCTTTGACCTATGTCCTATTTACTTTAATCACATGATCTAGAGCCTAAATTTGCATGTTCCTATTAAGGATGACTAGCTTGATATTCCTTTACATGTCTATAAACCTGGGAGTGCTGTAATGTTGTAAATTAATTGCTACCGCTCAACTTATTATTACTCATGTTGCTAATTTTGATTAAATAATGATGCAATAATGATAAAAGCTTGGTTACTTTGCAACATGGGGACTTGAGCATGTTTTGTTGGTTTGCTCAAGTACTGCGCCCTAAGGATCGGTTCGCCGAGTGACCACCTAGGAAAACAGTGCAACCACAAGAGATGGAATGGGACATCCTTGACTGATTAATTAGATGAACTGGAGTTTTGGACTGCTTCCCTGAAACATGGCGTATGAGGGGTCTGGGGGATATGAGACGTTGCCCTTTGCCACACCCTTTGGAACGGAACTCCCATATCTTTAGTTAACTAGAGTAACCTGTAACGGGCTTGCCACGACTCTAGGAATTCTTTGTAAAAGTCTCGTAATGAAACCCTGCCGATTCATCAAAGGATAGTGAATATATGAGGTTTGGCCACCTCTTGGCATATGGGAATCATGGCTTGTGGGTAAAGATGTACAACCTCTTGAGAGTGTTTAAAACTGATATATCAGCCGTGCTCACGGTTATGAGCGGTCTGGACCCTCACAGATTAGAGTTTTCAAAGAAAATGGCTCATGATGATAATGGTGATGACGGTGATGATGATAGTGGTGATGATGGTAATGGTGGCAGTTACGACAATGGTTGATACTCAATTATTTTATTTACTTATAATATTTCAGTTATGGGATGGGTTATGCTAATCATTGCTAGTAATAAAACTTGACCAACTAAAAGCAACCGCTGTGCCTGTCCACTATAAAGCTAGTCCACTTTTACCCTAAACGGAATACTTGCTGAGTGCGCCATGTACTCACCCTTGCTATCCCAAACCTATAGTTCTTCTCTATACAAGTTGATGATGATATGAAGACGGAGTGGATCCAGAAGTTTACAATGTGTTTAGGCGTACGTGCCCCCAGTCAACTTTCCTATGAAGATGGAGTTCCGCTACCAGATAGAAGTTCTGCTACACTCTGGTATATTGACCTTTGTGTCAAATGTAAGTTTTATACGCTTATATAATGCACTGTCTATTGATATTCACTAATGAAGTCGGCTGTATGTGTGGGAAATAGATCCTGGGCACACATATAGTGTCATCTGGTTTTGTTTATAAAACCGGGTCTGACACCAGCGCAGCATGACTCAGTTTGCCTAGACTAAAGAGGGTGAAAATTAAACTTTTTCCAAATCCGAAACTTGTACACGTTAGTAGGTAGGAACCAATGAATATAATGCTTTTCCATATATGTAGGCCGATGGGAGAAACTTAATTCAATACAGGTTTTGATCGGTCCACTGTTGTTAACATATCAATAGTTGTGGGACTCGAAATCGAGGGTTGTTGGACATGTTGGTATGATGAATGTGGAAACCACACCATAGGAAAGAAACCTCAAAAATATGCATCACCAAAGTTGTTTTGGCCTGACTTACATGCCCTCATCTTTTGCCACTTGAGCCCACGCTTCGACATCAGGACGAAATACAAAACCAGCGCAGCATGACACAGTCTGCCTAGACTGAAGAGGGTGAAAATTAAACTTTTTCCTAATCCAAAAACTTGTACACGTTAGTAAGTAAGAACCAATGAATATAATGCTTCTCCATATATGTAGGCCGATGGGAGAAACTTAATTCAATACCAGTTTTGATCCATCCACTGTTGTTAACATATCAATTGTTGTGGGACTCAAAATCGAGGGTTGTTGGACTTGTTGCTATGATGAATGAGGAAACCACACCATAGGAACGAAACCTCAAAAATATGCACCACCAAAGTTGTTTTGGCCCAACTTACATGCCCTCCTCTTCTGCCACTTGAGCCCATGCTTCGGCATCAGGCCGAGATACAAAACCAACGCAGCATGACTCAGTTTGCCTAGACTAAAGAGGGCAAAAATTAAACTTTTTCCAAATCCAAAAACTTGTACACGCTAGTAAGTAAGAACCAATGAATATAATGCTTTTCCATATATGTAGGCCTATGGGAGAAACTTAATTCAATACAGGTTTTGTAACATCCACTATTGTTAACATATCAATTGTTGTGGGACTTGGAATCGAGGGTTGTTGGAATTGTTGGGAAGATGAATGATGAAACCACACCATAGGAACGAAACCTCAAAAATATGCATCAGCAAAGTTGTTTTGGCCCAATTCACATGCCCTTCTCTTCTGCCACTTGAGCCCACGCTTTGGCATCAATCCGAGATACAAAACCAGTGCAGCATGACTCCGTTTGCCTACACTGAAGAGGGTGAAAATTAAACTTTTTCCTAATCCAAAACCTTGTACACGCTAGTAAGTAGCAACCAATGAATACAATGCTTTTCCATTTATGTAGGCCGATGGAAGAAACTTAATTCAATACAGGTTTTGATCCATCCGCTGTTGTTAACATATCAATTGTTGTGGGACTCGGAATCGAGGATTGTTGGACTTGTTGGGAAGATGAATGAGAAAACCACACCATAGGAACGAAACCTCAAAAATATGCATCACCAAAGTTGTTTTAGCCCAACTTACAAGCCCTCCTCTTCTGCCACGTGAGCCCACGCTTCGGCATCAGTCCGAGATACAAAACCACCGCAGCATGACTTAGTTTGCCTAGACTGAAGAGGGCGAAAATTAAACTTTTTCCTAATCCGAAAACTTGTACACGCTAGTAAGTAGGAACCAATGAATATAATGCTTTTCCATATATGTAGGCCGATGGGAGAAACTTAATTCATTATAGGTTTTGATCCGTCCACTGTTGTTAACATATCAATTGTTGTGGGACTCGGAATCGAGGGTTGTTGGACATGTTGGTATGATGAATGAGGAAACCACACCATAGGAAAGAAACCTCAAAAATATGCTTTACGAAAGTTGTTTTGGCCCAACTTACATGTCCTCCTCTTCTGCCACGTGAGCCCACGCTTCAGCATCAGTCTGAGATACAAAACCAACGCAGCATGACTCAGTTTGCCTAGACTGAAGAGGGCGCAAATTAAACTTTTTTCTAATCCGAAAACTTGTACACGCTAGTAAGTAGGAACCAACGAATACAATGCTTTTCCATATATGTAGGCCGATGGGAGAAACTTAATTCAGTACCAGTTTTGATCCATCCATTGTTGTTAACATATCAATTGTTATGGGACTTGGAATCGAGGGTTGTTGGACTTGTTGGTTTGATGAATGAGGAAACCACACCATAGGAACGAAACCTCAAAAATATGCATCACCAAAGTTGTTTTGGCCCAACTTAAATGCCCTCCTCTTCTGCCACTTGAGCCCACGCTTAGGTATCAGGCCAAGATACAAAACCAACGCAGCATGACACAGTTTGCCTAGACTGAACAGGGCGAAAAGTAAACTTTTTCCTAATCCAAAAACTTGTACACGCTAGTAAGTAAGAACCAATGAATATAATGCTTTTCCATATATGTAGGCTGATGGGAGAAACTTAATTCAATACAGGTTTTGTTCCATCCACTGTTGTTAACATATCAATTGGTGGCACTCGGAATCGAGGGTTGTTGGACTTGTTGGTATGATGAATGAGGAAACCACACCATAGAAAAGAAACCTCAAAAATATGCATCACCAAAGTTGTTTTGGCCCGACTTACATGCCCTCATCTTCTGCCACTTGAGCCCACGCTTCGGCATCAGGACGAGATACAAAACCAGCGCAGCATGACTCAGTTTGCCTAGACTGAACAGGGCGAAAATTAAACTTTTTCCTAATCCAAAAACTTGTACACGCTAGTAAGTAAGAACCAACGAATATAACGCTTTTCCATATATGTAGACCGATGGGAGAAACTTAATTCAATATAGGTTTTGATCCGTCCACTGTTGTTAACATATAAATTGTTGAGGGACTCGGAATCAAGGGTTGTTGGACTTGTTGGTATGATGAATGAGGAAACCACACCATAGGAAAGAAACCTCAAAAATATGGATCACTAAAGTTGTTTTGGCCCGACTTACACGCCCTCATCTTCTGCCACTTGAGCCCACGCTTCGGCATCAGGACGAGATACAAAACCAGCATAGCATGACTCCGTTTGCCTAGACTGAAGAGGGCGAAAATTAAACTTTTCCTAATCCAAAAACTTGTACACGCTAGCAAGTAGGAACCAATGAATATAATGCTTTTCAATATATGTAGGCCAATGGGAGAAACTTAATTCAATACAGGTTTTGATCCATCCGCTGTTGTTAACATATCAAATGTTGTGGGACTCAGAATCGAGGGTTGTTGGACTTGTTGGGAAGATGAATGAGAAACCACACCATATGAACGAAACCTCAAAAATATGCATCACCAAAGTTGTTTTGGCCCAACTTACATGCCCTCCTCTTCTGCCACTTGAGCCCACGCTTCGGCATCAGGCCAAGATACAAAACCAGCGCAGCATGACTCAGTTTGTCGAGACTGAAGAGGGTGAAAATTAAACTTTTTCCTAATCCGAAAACTTGTACACGCCAATAAGTAAGAACCAATGAATATAATGCTTTTCCATATATGTAGGCCTATGGGAGAAACTTAAGTCAATACCAGTTTTGATCCATCCATTGTTGTTAACATATCAATTGTTGTGGGACTTAAAATCGAGGGTTGTTGGACTTGTTGGTATGATGAATGTGGAAACCACACCATAGGAACGAAACCTCAAAAATATGCATCACCAAAGTCGTTTTGGCCCAACTTACATGCCCTCCTCTTCTGCCACTTGAGCCCACGCTTCGGCATCTGGCCAAGATACAAAACCAGCGCAGCATGACTCAGTTTGTCGAGACTGAAGTGGGTGAAAATTAAACTTTTTCCTAATCCGAAAACTTGTACACGCTAATAAGTAAGAACCAATGAATATAATGCTTTTCCATATATGTAGGCCGATGGGAGAAACTTAATTCAATACCAGTTTTGATCCATCCATTGTTGTTAACATATCAATTGTTGTGGGACATGGAATCGATGGTTGTTGGACATGTTGGTATGATGAATGAGGAAACCACACCATAGGAAAGAAACCTAAAAAATATGCATCACCAAAGTTGTTATGGCCCGACTTACATGCCCACATCTTCTGCCACTTGAGCCCACGCTTCGGCATCAGGACGAGATACAAAACCAGCGCAGCATGACTCAGTTTGCCTAGACTGAAGAGGGCAAAAATTAAACTTTTTCCTAATCTAAAAACTTGTACACGCTAGTAAGTAGGAACCAACGAATATAACGCTTTACCATAAATGTAGGCCGATGGGAGAAACTTAATTCAATACAGGTTTTGTTCCATCCACTGTTGTTAACATATCAATCGTTGTGGGACTCGGAATCGAGGGTTGTTGGACATGTTGGTATGATGAATAAGGAAACCACACCATAGGAAAGAAACCTCAAAAATATGCATCACCAAAGTTGTTATGGCCCGACTTACATGCCCTCATCTTCTGCCACTTGAGCCCAAGCTTCGACATCAGGACGAGATACAAAACCAACGCAGCATGACTCAGTTTGCCTAGACTGAAGGGGACGAAAATTAAACTTTTTCGTAATCCAAAAACTTGTACACGCTAGTAAGTAAGAACCACCGAATATAATGCTTTTCCATATATGTAGGCCGATGGGCAAAACTTAATTCAATACAGGTTTTGATCCGTCCACTGTTGTTAACATGTCAATTGTTGTGGGACTCGGAATCGAGGGTTGTTGGACTTGTTGGTATGATGAATGAGGAAACCACACCATAGGAACGAAACCTCAAAAATATGCATCACCAAAGTTGTTTTGGCCCAACTTACATGCCCTCCTCTTCTGCCACTTGAGCCCACGCTTCGGCATCAGGCCAAGATACAAAACCAGCGCAGCATGACTCAGTTTGTCGAGACTGAAGAGGGTGAAAATTAAACTTTTTCCTAATCCGAAAACTTGTACACGCTAATAAGTAAGAACCAATGAATATAATGCTTTTCCATATATGTAGGCCGATGGGAGAAACTTAAGTCAATACCAGTTTTGATCCATCCATTGTTGTTAACATATCAATTGTTGTGGGACTCGGAATCGTGGGTTGTTGGACTTGTTGGTATGATGAATGAGGAAACCACACCATAGGAACGAAACCTCAAAAATATGCATCACCAAAGTTGTTTTGGCCCAACTTACATGCCCTCCTCTTCTGCCATGTGAGCCCACGCTTCGGCATCAGTCCGAGATATAAAACCAACGCCGCATGACTCAGTTTGCCTAGACTGAAGGGGTGAAAATTAAACTTTTTCCTAATCCGAAAACTTGTACACGCTAGTAAGTAAGAACCAATGAATATAATGCTTTTCCATATATGTAGGCCAATGGGAGAAACATAATTCAATACCAGTTTTGATCCATCCATTGTTGTTAACATATCAATTGTTGTGGGACTCGGAATTGAGGATTGTTGGACTTGTTGGTATGATGAATGAGGAAACCACACCATAGGAACGAAACCTCAAAAATATGCATCACCAAAGTTGTTTTGGCCCAACTTACATGCCCTGCTCATCTGTCACTTGAGCCCACGCTTCGGCATCAGGCCAAGATACAAAACCAGCGCAGCATGACTCAGTTTGCCTAGACTGAAGAGGGCGAAAATTAAACTTTTTACTAACCCAAAAACTTGTACACGCTAGTAAGTAAGAACAAATGAATATAATGCTTTTCCATATATGTAGGCCAATAGGACAAACTTAATTCAATACAGGTTTTGTTCCATCCACTGTTGTTAACATATCAATTGTTGTGGGACTCGGAATCAAGGGTTGTTGGACTTGTTGGTATGATGAATGAGGAAACCACACCATAGGAAAGAAACCTCAAAAATATGCATCACCGAAGTTGTTTTGGCCCGACTTACATGCCCTCATCTTCTGCCACTTGAGCCCACGCTTCGGCATCAGGACGATATACAAAACCAGCGCAGCATGACTCAGTTTGCCTAGACTGAAGAGGGCGAAAATTAAACTTTTTCCTAATCCAAAAACTTGTACACGCTAGTAAGTAAGAACCAACGAATATAACGCTTTTCCATATATGTAGGCCGATGGGAGAAACTTAATTCAATAAAGGTTTTGATCCGTCCACTGTTGTTAACATATAAATTGTTGTGGGACTCGGAATCATGGGTTGTTGGACTTGTTGGTATGACGAATGAGGAAACCACACCATAGGAAAGAAACCTCAAAAATATGCATCACTAAAGTTGTTTTGGCCCGACTTACACGCCCTCATCTTCTGCCACTTGAGCCCACGCTTCGGCATCAGGACGAGATACAAAACCAGCATAGCATGACTCCGTTTGCCTAGACTGAAGAGGACGAAAATTAAACTTTTCCAAATCCAAAAACTTGTACACGCTAGTAAGTAGGAACCAATGAATATAATGCTTTTCAATATATGTAGGCCGATGGGAGAAACTTAATTCAATATAGGTTTTGATCCATCCGCTGTTGTTAACATATCAAATGTTGTGGGACTCCGAATCGAGGGTTGTTGGACTTGTTGGGAAGATGAATGAGAAACCACACCATAGGAACGAAACCTCAAAAATATGCATCACCAAAGTTGTTTTGGCCCAACTTACATGCTCTCCTCTTCTGCCACTTGAGCCCACGCTTCGGCATCAGGCCAAGATACAAAACCAGCGCAGCATGACTCAGTTTGTCGAGACTGAAGAGGGTGAAAATTAAACTTTTTCCTAATCCAAAAACTTGTACACGCTAATAAGTAAGAACCAATGAATATAATGCTTTTCCATATATGTAGGCCGATGGGAGAAACTTAAGTCAATACCAGTTTTGATCGATCCATTGTTGTTAACATATCAATTGTTGTGGGACTCGGAATCGAGGGTTGTTGGACTTGTTGGTATGATGAATGAGGAAACCACACCATAGGAACGAAACCTCAAAAATATGCATCACCAAAGTTGTTTTGGCCCAACTTACATGCCCTCCTCTTCTGCCACGTGAGCCCACGCTTCGGCATCAGACCGAGATATAAAACCAACGCCGCATGACTCAGTTTGCCTAGACTGAAGAGGCGAAAATTAAACTTTTTCCTAATCCGAAAACTTGTACACGCTAGTAAGTAAGAACCAATGAATATAATGCTTTTCCATATATGTAGGCCAATGGGAGAAACATAATTCAATACCAGTTTTGATCCATCCATTGTTGTTAACATATCAATTGTTGTGGGACTCGGAATTGAGGATTGTTGGACTTGTTGGTATGTGTTGACGCGGCTTATGAACGAAAATTATACATCATTTTATATTGTTTTTACCTATTATTATGCGTCAACTTTGCCTTTTACTAACAAATAACATAGATTATTGTGGATTTTGCAATATTGTCTTGGAAATGGTCTACTTGTAATTTTTGCAGGTTTTGGGCCAATTTTAAGCAAAATTCATCAAAGTCTACCTCGAGTAAAAAGGACCTCTGAATATTAATCAATAATGGAAGAAGAAGCCCAATTAAAGACCCATCAAATGAAGCCCAATTCTAGAAGACTCGACAAGATCTCGGGATACAGAAGAATCTGGAAGGTTTAGAGTCCGAAAAGGACTCCACGAAGATTTATATGAAGATTATCCCGAAGCCCGCGAAAGATGGAAACTAGAGGAGGCTGGAAGGGCCTAGGTCGGCCGAGCCAGACCCCCCCAAGTCGGCCGACCCCAGGACTCCGTATGTCGGTTTCAGTTTCCTTTTCGGCCACGTCTTCTCCAGGGTATTTAAAGCGAAGCTGAGCCCCTGGTCGAGGCATCCAATTCATTACCAAGGCGACAAGATGTAGAGAAGAGGGACAACAACTAGATGAGAGCTGAGGGTCGAGTTTCTAGTCTAGGTTTAGAGCTTCTTCTAATCCCTAGAGGTAATTAGAGGCCTTGCACGGTGCTCTAATTACCTAGCTCCAGAGGTCTAATTGTATCATCAAGCGCTATGGCCATGGTTGTAAGTATGATACAGGTTATTAATGAAAGCATTGTTCTTGTCTATTTATCATCTTCTTGTTCTAATTATGCTTGTTCTAGCTGTAATTAACTTTATGTCTAGATGCATGTTAATTAGATCATGTCATTAAGGGTTTTATTCATCTAGCGTTCTTGGTCGTTGATCTAGCTTACTAATGATATAGTTTGTATGTCTAGTTCTTTTGATCGTGGTGATTAGAAGTTCTAGTTGTGCTAATTATGTTATTAGACCATATAAGGTAGTTGGAAGTCGATTCTCTAATTACGTGCCTGTTGAAAGCTTTTCGTCGATTACCTGGTTACCAGTGACAGTGGAGCCCGGGGAAAGGTTAAGCAGATCTAGGGGGTTAGGTTGATTGATCTTGATTTAATTATGCTATGATGAATATGCTTGAACATGCTTGTTTACCTTGAGCTGTTAGTTATCTTGCTACTCTTATCTATTTGTGATGCCCATTTTATGCATGTCTTGGATCCAATTAGAGCTTGATTAGAGACTAGTTAATACCCTTTGATTAGTGTTCTAGTTCTGTTCTAATTGTTTATCATCTAACTTTGACATAGATTAGATATAGATTAGAAGTAGTTTAGTAGTAGATTAGAGCCATTCTTTTATCTACAGTTTATCATAAACTCTTGTTAATTAGCTCTCAATTAGTTCGTTCCTTGGATTGACAAAACCCATGATACTCATCCAGGGGAAAAGCTACACACGATACTGTCGCTTGCAGTATAAGGTTTGCCATGCTTAAGTGCTGTCAACAAGCTTTTCTGGCGCCGTTGCCGGGGAACTAATTAATCGAGTCCTAATTAATTTGAGTTTATATTTAATTTTGTCTTTTGTTTCTAGTTTTAATATTTAGTTTGTGTTTAGTTTTTGTGTTTTAATTTTAGTCTCTAATTATTTAGTATACTCTAATTATGTTCTTATTCTCTAATTGTGTTCTTTTGTTCATCGTTCGTTCTTATAGTTTAGACTAACCTAGTAGCTAGCTGTTATTAGATTTTGATTTTGTCTTTTCTTAATTTAGTCTTTTATCTTTAGCTTGTGTATTTTATTTTTAGTTTAGTTTAATCTATTAGAATATAGTTTCTCCTATATATATGAATATTTCTACAACTATTACATAGGAGCAACTATGGTGGTAAAGGTAAGTCTGCTGTGTCAATTAAGTTTTTAGGACTAATGTTCTTTGGAGTTTATTTGTGCTAAGTTACAGATAATGGAGGCAAGGATGATTAGCCGAGATGGTTGTAGAAGCTAAGGATTGCTTGAGTATAAGGAAGATGAAGATATGGAAGGTTTGTCTCAAGTCCAATCCAAGCTCCAACAAAATCTCGAGCTACTCTCGGAATTCAGGACAGCAACACCTTGCGGGGCGAGTTTGGAGACCTTAACGACGTCGGATGAAGAAAGTCCGAATACCAAAGTTGTAGATCTTTTCGAGCTCTTCAAGATAGAGTCAGAGTTTGCATTATTTAGACTTCAGAAGGTGAAGTTATGGTCGAAATACTAAAGGGTACAGAATAAGGGAAGCTGAATTTCGAGAAAGACAAGAAGTTTTTTTTTCTCCAAGACTTGATGGTGCATACAATCATTGTGATCCAAGGAAAAATTGAACTTAACTTCTTCAGGATTAAGGTAATTCTTGTTTTAATCATAAATATAATTAAAGTTTACCTATATTTGATTGGAGCATTGTTTATTAATGATCATTAAGATGTTATTTGATTGATTGCTACCCTATCCCTTCTTTTATTTTGTCTTCCGTTTGTTTGTGAAACCTTTATTCATACTTGGAGATTAGTTTAAATTAGCTTCTCAATCCATAGCTTTGCAATGCTTAATTTCCAATATGGTGCCCACCGATTTGATACAAATCGCATGTTCTTTTAGTAGATCTTTTTACTTTAATTAGTTGATTGAATCTACTCATGCTTAGAGATGGTTAGAGTTTGCTAAGTTCTTCAATTCTCAGGTTTAGTGTTTAATGTTAGATTTAACTTTTGTGTTTTATAAAACTAAATTTGAGAGTCAAAGTTTATGCAAAAGTTGAGGGGGTTAACCACTTTCTTTCGGCATTTCTAAAGTGGTTTAACCCAGGATCATTAAATGTTCATATTGCTTTTTGAAATTTTAAACATAAACATGTGCAAGTTTTTAATGATATATTATATGTGCACAATATTATCTTTGAATAATTAAAATTTGAAAACCTTTGTCTCTCTACAAAAAGAACCCCGGTTAGAATTTTATCTAAGCCTTATTTTATTTTATTTCTTTCAAAATCATCTCTCTACTTTGGCCAAAATCATTAGAAACCCATTATCTTGTTTATTCCTTGTTTGATTTTATGAATCAAGCTTATCTATGTGCTTTAATGTTTTGCTAAGTATTTCAATTTGAATTATAGTTATCTTTGATTCATGAATCAAATGTTTGTTTAAATCCTAATCAACCATGTGACTCTATATTTATCTCTAATCAATACCATGATGCTATTATGTTATTATATTATATATATATATTGTGTGCACTATAAGCTAACCATGTAGAGAAGTTCACACTTCATGTGAAACAATGAGATCAATGGTGAAAGAGTACAAGACAAATTCATGATGATTGGGACAAGGATTTGACAATTTGAAGACATCATCAGAATTTGCAAAACTTTGGTTGAGTTTCAAATTGGAGAGTGAGTGGAATGAATGGAGAAGGAATTGAAGACAAAAGTTAAGCCCATGAAGCTTCAAGATCAACAATGGTGGGCCTAGACAATTTCCTCCAACACCCAAGTCTAAAAGATTGAAGATTGTCAACATCAGGGAGCTAAAAACAGAAAGCTGAGATGTCATCAACATGGAGCTCGACCTCAAGAGTCAAAGACAGAATATTTTCTTTGGAAAGCCCATGAAGTCCTCTTTCCAACGCAACAAGAACCACTCAATTTGGAGTTTTCTACAAGGAGCAATGTGCAAATCATTGAAGGCTGCGCGGGCTGAATTGAAGTCTGGACAGAACGCAATGCTTGAGTAAAACGGGCATAACTCCTTCATACGGAATCGGATTTAGACGCATAAGTACTCGTTGGAAAGATAATTTCATAGACTATCCAATAGATCTATTGTTTGAGGTATGTTATGTTCGAAATTAATGAGATATACAAAGAGGAAGGAGGTGGCAGGAACAATGGTGATGACTACTTGAGGAAGATGGTGACAACGATGATGAAGAAAGCTTGGGCAGTGCTTCCATAAGATTTTCATGATCAAGTTCAGTTGCAAGGAGCTTCAAGGACATTGGTACATGAAGACACAAGCAGAGGATTGTGCATACAAGTGATGCTTTGATCAGGACACGATGAAGCTACACAATTAAGTTATCAAGCTGCATGGACACTTCGGATTCTTACTCCAAGGACCATGGCTTCACTTCAACGAAGGTAAGTAAGAAGTCTAGCTTTATGACTTTAACTTAAGCGCTTTTTGGGAGGCAACCCGTTCTATCTTTGTGTTAAAACTTAGTTAGGTTTTAATTTTGAATTAAGGATTTGATAGCTTTTAGGTAGCTACTCTCACTTACGTAGCTATCTAAATTTAATATTTACGTAGACTTTGCCAGTTTTTGATATTGAATCAACTTTAAGTAAGAGAGAAATAATTTTATTAGATTTATCCTTATTGTGTGATTTTCAAAATCTTTCTCTCTAATTTTATCCAAAAACTAGGCAACTACCTAAGCTACGTAAATTAATTAATTGATTGATTTATCTTTTAATTAAATAACTAAATATTTGTTTTTATAATAAAATAAAATATAGGTTTAATTTTCAATATGCTAAATAGAGATAATCTTTAATATGAAAATTAATTCTATCTACTTGTGTGCTCTAAAGTTATTAACCCTACATTAGTAGGAATATTTGCTTATATGCAAATTAAGGACTTAGAGTTAGTGAAGATAATCAACAACTTAGTGTAGATAATTAATTTAGGCAACGTTGGATTCGCTTCTTATCTTGAACCATCATCAAATAATCTAAATAATAGACTTAGGATAAGGATCTTTGGAGAGCCTCCAAAGGGATAAACCTATATTTAATTTAATCTGTCAAAGCTGCATGCACGACGTCCAAATTGTAGAGGAAGCTATCCATAATGATCAGGTGTCCAAGGAGCAACTTGCAGGAGAAGGAAGAGAGCCAGCAAGACCCTGGCTCGGCCGACCAGACCCCCCTTGGGTCGGCCGACCCAAGGTGTTCCTTCACCAAAAGCACCTCCCCTTCAAGCCACCTATTTGCCTATAAGTTTTACATCTTTGTTGCTGCTTTTCTTTACCAGAAAGTGTCATAGAGTCAGTGTTAAAGTCGTTGAATCTTTTAATAGAGAAATGGGAAGCATGGCACCACCCTTTTGAATCTTTTGCCTGTGGCTAGTTAACTTAACTTTTGTTTTAAATAATCACCATTACATCACTTCTTATTTGTTTTTTTCACCTTACATTTGCATTAACATTTATTATCCACACTTGTTTTATTAGTTTTGAAATTTTCATAATCTTTTCGATGAATGCTTTATTTTACTCGACGGAGTTTTCTTGGTAAATTAAGTTTAAACGTGATGTTTAGATTTGATTTGAGACCGTCATCATTAAGTTTAATTGAATGTTTCTCGCTAATCGTATCTTTTGTGGATAAGGTACCTTTCATTTTATTGCATTTAAATTAAATTGCATGTTTGCATTATAATTGGCTTGGTTGTTTAATTCAACTTCATGATGCATGCTTTCATATTTATGAAAATATTTACGTGGTGTTTTCCTTAGCAATTTTATGTAAGCATGGTGCTTAGATTTAGTTGTGGATCATCATTATGAAGTTAATTAACCTTGCTAGTTATCCATAATATCATTTGATTGGTTTATAAGCTTTGCAATGTGCTTTGGTTTTCTTGTGCTGTTTTGAGTTAATAATCTTGATAAAACATGGTGTTTTAATCTTGGTTAATTATAATCTTAATGGCTATAGAGAGACTTAGCGATCATGTTGTAAACATGGTGTTTTAGAACTTGGTTTAATCGTTGTCTTTGTTTATTTGCTTATCTCCTACATAATTACACGTTTGCATTCATATACATCCATTAGTTTTGCTTTTCTTTTTAAACTAGGCCACAAGTTAAAAGTCTTTGGGAATATTTTTAGATTATGGTAAATTGCTTCTACTCTCAACCGTTACCTCGAGAGTAGCGTGTGCACTTGAATTATTTTTGCAGGAAATTATTTAATGACAAGTAAATTGAAGGAATATCCGGTAACATATTTCTAACACCTTCTCTTTACATTTTAAATTCTGCATTTATTTACCTATGTCTATGAATTTGGTGTTCCCTTTGTGTTTCTCTTGTTTTTAGTGTGTTAGTTTAGATTTATTTTGTGATTAATACTACAACCATGATCTATGCTTAATTAGTTAACATTGTTTCAAGAAAATGATGAAAGTTGCCGCTTTATCTTTATTATGCTTTGATTTTGGTTAGTCATATTAGCAAGCTCTCATAATACATATTTAATTGAACTAGCCAGCAAATTTGTGATTGATTATGATTTTTCATAAAGACCCATATGATTTAATTTTTGCAAGGTTTATTCTTTGACATGATCATCTCCTTGTTTATTTTTATTGCTTATAAATATCGTTATCAACTTTTATGAGATTATCTTGCAATAGCCATTCCTACCAGAGCCATATTTATTTTAAACCTTAGATTTATCAGATTTGTTTTTAAATGAATTGGATCAAGATCGTAATCTAGGGTATGAGACTTAGAAGCTGGTCATTCAATTTTGCGTATCTTTTCTTTGCTAGCCTTTCTATCCATGCATTGTGTCTCTCTACATTGGAGAGAATACAAACTTCGCTGGATATCCATCCTTAAACCAAGATTATCTTTTTGTGTATCCTCCTTGACCACAACCTATTATTTTCTGGAGTATTTAAGGGATTAAATATTGTTCTTTTTAGACAGCTCCATCCCCAAAGTTAATTGTTATAGTGATAATACTCTAGGGCGAGGGTGAGTATTATTCAAGTGTGGGGATGAAGAGCCGTTATCTTATTATAATGGATTTTGTATAAAGGTTTTTGAGGAGGCATAAAAAATGAAAAAAAAGTAAAAAAAAAAATGAAAAAAAAAGGGAGCCGAGTGGCGCCCAGAAAAAAAGAAAAAAAAAGAAAAAGAAAAAAAAAAGGCCAAGTGGCCAAAGTAGAATTAGGTATAAAAAAAGAAAAAAAAAATGCCCCTCAATAATCTTCGAAGTATTTTTATATATAGTGTTTTCTTTAGTGAGTGATATCCTGTTTATATAGTCCAGAAAATATTCCAACCATGTGCAATCCGATAGCAAGGACTTCATTTGTGCCTTGAGATCACCCAATGACACTTGCACATGTCCACTATTCTAAATGTGTGTGTTCCATCCTTTCTCTTTCAACCTTATTTTATTCCATGACCTTTTTGATAAGTCTCACTAAAACCAGCAGATTTCTTTCTTGGTTTGACAATATTTTGAAAATAAATTTTGATTAGGATCCATACCAAGCTCCAGATAAGCTTCCACTTTATATGTTTATATATTCATTAGTTATCTTTTAGATATTGAGAGACTGGAGAGTTGAGTGTGTTTCTTTGGCTTTGCAAGAATTTATCTCTTATTGTTTGATTATATTTTCCAAAAAACTTATTGCTAAAATGAGGAGATGAGTCATTGATAAGTTTGAACTTTTGCTAATTCTTTTATTGTGGGATGAGCTTAATTGAATTTCTTTTTCTTTCATAATTTGCTGGTTCAAACTAAAATTTTGAGAGAGCTTGTTAGTTTGATTAATTAAGATTAGAGTATGAAAAAGTTAATGTTTGGCAATACTGATTTTTGACTTACTCGAGGACGAGCAAGGTTTAAGTGTGGGGATATTGTTGACGCGGCTTATGAACGAAAATTATACATCATTTTATATTGTTTTTACCTATTATTATGCGTCAACTTTGCCTTTTACTAACAAATAACATAGATTATTGTGGATTTTGCAATATTGTCTTGGAAATGGTCTACTTGTAATTTTTGCAGGTTTTGGGCCAATTTTAAGCAAAATTCATCAAAGTCTACCTCGAGTAAAAAGGACCTCTGAATATTAATCAATAATGGAAGAAGAAGCCCAATTAAAGACCCATCAAATGAAGCCCAATTCTAGAAGACTCGACAAGATCTCGGGATACAGAAGAATCTGGAAGGTTTAGAGTCCGAAAAGGACTCCATGAAGATTTATATGAAGATTATCCCGAAGCCCGCGAAAGATGGAAACTAGAGGAGGCTGGAAGGGCCTAGGTCGGCCGAGCCAGACCCCCCCAAGTCGGCCGACCCCAGGACTCCGTATGTCGGTTTCAGTTTCCTTTTCGGCCACGTCTTCTCCAGGGTATTTAAAGCGAAGCTGAGCCCCTGGTCGAGGCATCCAATTCATTACCAAGGCGACAAGATGTAGAGAAGAGGGACAACAACTAGATGAGAGCTGAGGGTCGAGTTTCTAGTCTAGGTTTAGAGCTTCTTCTAATCCCTAGAGGTAATTAGAGGCCTTGCACGGTGCTCTAATTACCTAGCTCCAGAGGTCTAATTGTATCATCAAGCGCTATGGCCATGGTTGTAAGTATGATACAGGTTATTAATGAAAGCATTGTTCTTGTCTATTTATCATCTTCTTGTTCTAATTATGCTTGTTCTAGCTGTAATTAACTTTATGTCTAGATGCATGTTAATTAGATCATGTCATTAAGGGTTTTATTCATCTAGCGTTCTTGGTCGTTGATCTAGCTTACTAATGATATAGTTTGTATGTCTAGTTCTTTTGATCGTGGTGATTAGAAGTTCTAGTTGTGCTAATTATGTTATTAGACCATATAAGGTAGTTGGAAGTCGATTCTCTAATTACGTGCCTGTTGAAAGCTTTTCGTCGATTACCTGGTTACCAGTGACAGTGGAGCCCGGGGAAAGGTTAAGCAGATCTAGGGGGTTAGGTTGATTGATCTTGATTTAATTATGCTATGATGAATATGCTTGAACATGCTTGTTTACCTTGAGCTGTTAGTTATCTTGCTACTCTTATCTATTTGTGATGCCCATTTTATGCATGTCTTGGATCCAATTAGAGCTTGATTAGAGACTAGTTAATACCCTTTGATTAGTGTTCTAGTTCTGTTCTAATTGTTTATCATCTAACTTTGACATAGATTAGATATAGATTAGAAGTAGTTTAGTAGTAGATTAGAGCCATTCTTTTATCTACAGTTTATCATAAACTCTTGTTAATTAGCTCTCAATTAGTTCGTTCCTTGGATTGACAAAACCCATGATACTCATCCAGGGGAAAAGCTACACACGATACTGTCGCTTGCAGTATAAGGTTTGCCATGCTTAAGTGCTATCAACAGTATGATGAATGAGGAAACCACACCATAGGAACGAAACCTCAAAAATATGCATCACCAAAGTTGTTTTGGCCCAACTTACATGCCCTGCTCATCTGTCACTTGAGCCCATGCTTCGGCATCAGGCCAAGATACAAAACCAGCGCAGCATGACTTAGTTTGCCTAGACTGAAGAGGGCGAAAATTAAACTTTTTCCTAACCCAAAAACTTGTACACGCTAGTAAGTAAGAACAAATGAATATAATGCTTTTCCATATATGTAGGCCAATGGGACAAACTTAATTCAATACAGGTTTTGTTCCATCCACTGTTGTTAACATATCAATTGTTGTGGGACTCGGAATCAAGGGTTGTTGGACTTGTTGGTATGATAAATGAGGAAACCACACCATAGGAAAGAAACCTCAAAAATATGCATCACCGAAGTTGTTTTGGCCCGACTTACATGCCCTCATCTTCTGGCACTTGAGCTCACGCTTCGGCATCAGGACGAGATACAAAACCAGCGCAGCATGACTCAGTTTGCCTAGACTGAAGAGGGCGAAAATTAAACTTTTTCCTAATCCAAAAACTTGTACACGCTAGTAAGTAAGAACCAACGAATATAACGCTTTTCCATATATGTAGGCCGATGGGAGAAACTTAATTCAATACAGGTTTTGTTCCATCCACTTTTGTTAACATATCAATTGTTGTGGGACTCGGAATCAAGGGTTGTTGGACTTGTTGGTATGATGAATGAGTAAACCACACCATAGGAAAGAAACCTCAAAAATATGCATCACCAAAGTTGTTTTGGCCCGAGTTACATGCCCTCATCTTCTGCCACTTGAGCCCACGCTTCGGCATCAGGACGAGATACAAAACTAGCGCAGCATGACTCAGTTTGCTTAGACTGAAGAGGGCGAAAATTAAACTTTTTCCTAATCCAAAAACTTGTACACGCTAGTAAGTAAGAACCAACGAATATAACGCTTTTCCATATATGTAGGCCGATGGGAGAAACTTAATTCAATACAGGTTTTGATCCGTCCACTGTTGTTAACATATAAATTGTTGTCGGACTCGGAATCAAGGGTTGTTGGATTTGTTGGTATGATGAATGAGGAAACCACACCATAGGAAAGAAACCTCAAAAATATGCATCACCAAAGTTGTTTTGGCCCGACTTACATGCCCTCATCTTCTGCCACTTGAGCCCACGCTTCGGCATCAGGACGAGATACAAAACCAGCGCAGCATGACTCAGTTTGCCTAGACTAAAGAGGGCGAAAATTAAACTTTTTCCTAATCCAAAAACTTGTACACGCTAGTAAGTAAGAACCAACGAATATAACGCTTTTCCATATATGTAGGCCGATGGGAGAAACTTAATTCAATACAGGTTTTGATCCGTCCACTGTTGTTAACATATAAATTGTTGTGGGACTCGGAATCAAGGGTTGTTGGATTTGTTGGTATGATGAATGAGGAAACCACACCATAGGAAAGAAACCTCAAAAATATGCATCACTAAAGTTGTTTTGGCCCGACTTACACGCCCTCATCTTCTGCCACTTGAGCCCACGCTTCGGCATCAGGACGAGATACAAAACCAGCATAGCATGACTCCGTTTGCCTAGACTGAAGAGGGCAAAAATTAAACTTTTCCTAATCCAAAAACTTGTACACGCTAGTAAGTAGGAACCAATGAATATAATGCTTTTCAATATATGTAGGCCGATGGGAGAAACTTAATTCAATACAGGTTTTGATCCGTCCACTGTTGTTAACATATCAATTGTTGTGGGACTTGGAATCGAGGGTTGTTGGACATGTTGGTATGATGAATGAGGAAACCACACCATAGGAAAGAAACCTAAAAAATATGCATCACCAAAGTTGTTTTGGCCCAACTTACATGCCCTCCTCTTCTGCCACGTGAGCCCACGCTTCGGCACGAGTCCGAGATACAAAACCAACACAGCATGACTCAGTTTACCTAGACTGAAGAGGACGAAAATTAAACTCTTTTCTAATCCAAAAACTTGTACACGCCATTAAGTAGGAACCATTGAATGTAATGATTTTCCATATATGTAGGCCGAAGGGAGAAACTTAATTCAATACCGGTTTTGATCCATCCACTGTGGTTAACATATCAATTGTTGTGGGACTCGAAATCGAGGGTTGTTGGACTCTTTGGTATGATGAATGAGGAAACCACACCATAGGGAAAGAAACCTAAAAAATATGCATCAGCAAAGTTGTATTGGCCTGATTTACATGTCCTCATCTTCTGCCACTTGAGCCCACGCTTCGGCATCAGGACGAGATACAAAACCAGCGCAGCATGACTCACTTTGCCTAGACTGAAGAGGGCGAAAATTAAACTTTTTCCTAATCCAAAAACTTGTACACGCTAGTAAGTAAGAACCAACGAATATAACGCTTTTCCACATATGTAGGCGGATGGGAGAAACTTAATTCAATACAGGTTTTGATCCGTCCACTGTTGTTAACATATCAATTGTTGTGGGACTCGGAATCAAGGGTTGTTGGACATGTTGGTATGATGAATGAGGAAACCACACCATAGGAAAGAAACCTCAAAAATATGCATCACCAATGTTGTTTTGGCCCAACTTACATGCCCTCCTCTTCTGCCACGTGAGCCCACGCTTCGGCATCAGTCTGTGATATAAAACCAACGCAGCATGACTCAGTTTGCCTAGACTGAAGAGGGCGAAAATTAAACTTTTTCCTAATCTAAAAACTTGTACACGCTAGTAAGTAGGAACCAATGAATATAATGATTTTCCATATATGTCGGCCGAAGGGAGAAACTTAATTCAATACAGGTTTTGATCCGTCCACTATTGTTAACATATCAATTGTTGTGGGACTCGGAATCAAGGGTTGTTGGACATGTTGGTATGATGAATGAGGAAACCACACCGTAGGAAAGAAACCTCAAAAATATGCATCACCAAAGTTGTTTTGGCCCAACTTACATGCCCTCCTCTTCTGCCACGTGAGCCCACGCTTCGGCATCAGTCCGAGATATAAAACCAATGCAGCATGACTCAGTTTGCCTAGACTGAAGAGGGTGAAAATTAAACTTTTTCCTAATCTAGAAACTTGTACACGCTAGTAAGTAGGAACCAATGAATATAATGATTTTCGATATATGTCGGCCGAAGGGAGAAACTTAATTCAATACAGGTTTTGATCAATCCACTGTTGTTAACATATCAACTGTTGTGGGACTCGGAATCGAGGGTTGTTGGACTTGTTGGTATGATGAATGAGGAAACCACACCATAGGGAAAGAAACCTCAAAAATATGCATCACCAAAGTTGTTTTTGCCCGACTTACATGCCCTCATCTTCTGCCACTTGAGCCCACGCTTCGGCATCAGGCCAAGATACAAAACCAGCGCAGCATGACTCAGTTTGCCTACACTGAAGAGGGCGAAAATTAAACTTTTTCCTAATTCAAAAACTTGTACACGCTAGTAAGTAAGAACCCACGAATATAACGCTTTTCCAGATATGTAGGCCAGTGGGAGAAACTTAATTCAATACAGGTTTTGATCCATCCACTATTGTTAACATATCAATTGTTGTGGGACTCGGAATCGAGGGTTGTTGGACATGTTGGTATGATGAATGAGGAAACCACACCGTAGGAAAGAAACCTCAAAAATATGCATCACCAATGTTGTTTTGGCCCAACTTACATGCCCTCCTTTTCTGCCACGTCAGCCCACGCTTCGGCATGAGTCCGAGATACAAAACCAACGCAGCATGACTCAGTTTGCCTGGACTGAAGAGGACGAAAATTAAACTTTTTTCTAATCCAAAAACTTGTACACGCTAGTAACTAGGAACCATTGAATATAATGATTTTCCATACATGTAGGCCGAAGGGAGAAACTTAATTCAATACCGGTTTTGATCCATCCACTGTGGTTAACATATCAATTGTTGTGGGACTCGGAATCGAGGGTTGTTGGACTTGTTGGTATGATGAATGAGGAAACCACACCATAGGGAAAGAAACCTAAAAAATATGCATCAGCAAAGTTGTTTTGGCCTGATTTACATGACCTCATCTTCTGCCACTTGAGCCCACACTTCGGCATCAGGACGAGATACAAAACCAGCGCAGCATGACTCAGTTTGCCTAGATTGAAGAGGGCGAAAATTAAACTTTTTCCTAATCCAAAAACTTGTACACGCTAGTAAGTAAGAACCAACGAATATAACGCTTTTCCATATATGTAGGCCGATGGGAGAAACTTAATTCAATACAGGTTTTGATCCGTCCACTGTTGTTAACATATCAATTGTTGTGGGACTTGGAATCGAGGGTTGTTGGACTTGTTGGTATGATGAATGAGAAAACCACACCATAGGGAAAGAAACCTCAAAAATATGCATCACCAAAGTTGTTTTGGCCCGACTTACATGCCCTCATCTTCTGCCACTTGAGCCCACGCTTCGGCATCAGGCCAAGATACAAAACCAGCGTAGCATGACTCAGTTTGCCTACACTGAAGAGGGCGAAAATTAAACTTTTTCCTAATTCAAAAACTTGTACACGCTAGTAAGTAAGAACCAACGAATATAACGCTTTTCCAGATATGTAGGCCAGTGGGAGAAACTTAATTCAATACAGGTTTTGATCCGTCCACTGTTGTTAACATATCAATTGTTGTGGGACTCGGAATCGAGGGTTGTTGGACATGTTGGTATGATGAATGAGGAAACCACACCGTAGGAAAGAAACCTCAAAAATATGCATCACCAAAGTTGTTTTGGCCCAACTTACATGCCCTCCTCTTCTGCCACGTGAGCCCACGCTTCGGCATCAGTCCGAGATATAAAACCAACGCAGCATGACTCAGTTTGCCTAGACTGAAGAGGGTGAAAATTAAACTTTTTCCTAATCTAGAAACTTGTACACGCTAGTAAGTAGGAACCAATGAATATAATGATTTTCGATATATGTCGGCCGAAGGGAGAAACTTAATTCAATACAGGTTTTGATCAATCCACTGTTGTTAACATATCAATTGTTGTGGGACTCGGAATCGAGGGTTGTTGGACTTGTTGGTATGATGAATGAGGA
Organism: Paspalum notatum; assembly: GCA_022530915.1. Classification (NCBI taxonomy): domain Eukaryota; kingdom Viridiplantae; phylum Streptophyta; class Magnoliopsida; order Poales; family Poaceae; genus Paspalum; species Paspalum notatum. The sequence goes on from CM039683.1 coordinate 8,723,905, forward strand.
AACCACACCATAGGGAAAGAAACCTCAAAAATATGCATCACCAAAGTTGTTTTGGCCCGACTTACATGCCCTCATCTTCTGCCACTTGAGCCCACGCTTCGGCATCAGGCCAAGATACAAAACCAGCGTAGCATGACTCAGTTTGCCTACACTGAAGAGGGCGAAAATTAAACTTTTTCCTAATTCAAAAACTTGTACACGCTAGTAAGTAAGAACCAACGAATATAACGCTTTTCCAGATATGTAGGCCGGTGGGAGAAACTTAATTCAACACAGGTTTTGATCCGTCAACTGTTGTTAACATATCAATTGTTGTGGGACTCGGAATCGAGGGTTGTTGGACATGTTGGTATGATGAATGAGGAAACCACACCGTAGGAAAGAAACCTCAAAAATATGCATCACCAATGTTGTTTTGGCCCAACTTACATGCCCTCCTCTTCTGCCACGTCAGCCCACGCTTCGGCATGAGTCCGAGATACAAAACCAACGCAGCATGACTCAGTTTGCCTAGACTGAAGAGGACGAAAATTAAGCTTTTTTCTAATCCAAAAACTTGTACACGCTAGTAAGTAGGAACCATTGAATATAATGATTTTCCATATATGTAGGCCGAAGGGAGAAACTTAATTCAATACCGGTTTTGATCCATCCACTGTGGTTAACATATCAATTGTTGTGGGACTCGGAATCGAGGGTTGTTGGACTTGTTGGTATGATGAATGAGGAAACCACACCATAGGGAAAGAAACCTAAAAAATATGCATCAGCAAAGTTGTTTTGGCCTGATTTACATGCCCTCATCTTCTGCCACTTGAGCCCACGCTTCGGCATCAGGACGAGATACAAAACTAGCGCAGCATGACTCAGTTTGCCTAGACTAAAGAGGGCGAAAATTAAACTTTTTCCTAATCCAAAAACTTGTACACGCTAGTAAGTAAGAACCAACGAATATAACTCTTTTCCATATATGTAGGCCGATGGGAGAAACTTAATTCAATACAGGTTTTGATCCGTCCACTGTTGTTAACATATCAATTGTTGTGGGACTCGGAATCAAGGGTTGTTGGACATGTTGGTATGATGAATGAGGAAACCACACCGTAGGAAAGAAACCTCAAAAATATGCATCACCAATGTTGTTTTGGCCCAACTTACATGCCCTCCTCTTCTGCCACGTGAGCACACGCTTCGGCATCAGTCCGTGATATAAAACCAACGCAGCATGACTCAGTTTGCCTAGACTGAAGAGGGTGAAAATTAAACTTTTTCCTAATCTAGAAACTTGTACACGCTAGTAAGTAGGAACCAATGAATATAATGATTTTCGATATATGTCGGCCGAAGGGAGAAACTTAATTCAATACAGGTTTTGATCAATCCACTGTTGTTAACATATCAATTGTTGTGGGACTCGGAATCGAGGGTTGTTGGACTTATTGGTATGATGAATGAGGAAACCACACCATAGGGAAAGAAACCTCAAAAATATGCATCACCAAAGTTGTTTTGGCCCGACTTACATGCCCTCATCTTCTGCCACTTGAGCCCACGCTTCGGCATCAGGCCAAGATACAAAACCAGCGTAGCATGACTCAGTTTGCCTACACTGAAGAGGGCGAAAATTAAACTTTTTCCTAATTCAAAAACTTGTACACGCTAGTAAGTAAGAACCAACGAATATAACGCTTTTCCAGATATGTAGGCCGGTGGGAGAAACTTAATTCAACACAGGTTTTGATCCGTCCACTGTTGTTAACATATCAATTGTTGTGGGACTCGGAATCGAGGGTTGTTGGACATGTTGGTATGATGAATGAGGAAACCACACCGTAGGAAAGAAACCTCAAAAATATGCATCACCAATGTTGTTTTGGCCCAACTTACATGCCCTCCTCTTCTGCCACGTCAGCCCACGCTTCGGCATGAGTCCGAGATACAAAACCAACGTAGCATGACTCAGTTTGCCTAGACTGAAGAGGACGAAAATTAAGCTTTTTTCTAATCCAAAAACTTGTACACGCTAGTAAGTAGGAACCATTGAATATAATGATTTTCCATATATGTAGGCCTGTTGACGCGGCTTATGGACGAAAATTATACATCATTTTATATTGTTTTTACCTATTATTATGCGTCAACTTTGCCTTTCACTAACAAATAACATAGATTATTGTGGATTTTGCAATATTGTCTTGGAAATTGTCTACTTGTAATTTTTTGCAGGTTTTGGGCCAATTTTAAGCAAAATTCATCAAAGTCTACCTCGAGTAAAAAGACCTCTGAATATTATTCAATAATGGAAGAAGAAGCCCAATTAAAGACCCATCAAATGAAGCCCAATTCTAGAAGACTCGACAAGATCTCGGGATACAGAAGAATCTGGAAGGTTTAGAGTCCGAAAAAGACTCCAGGAAGATTTATATGAAGGTTATCCCGAAGCCCGCGAAAGATGGAAAGCAGAGGAGGTCCAGGGACTCCAGGTCGGCCGACCTGGAGCCCTTTGGTCGGCCGACCCCACCCCCTCCCGAAGGCGGTTGAGGTTTCCTTTTCGGCTACGGCATCCCCAGGGTATAAATAGTCAGTCTAGGCCCCTGGCCGACGCATCCAATTCATTATCAAGGCGACAAGATGTAGAGAAGAGGGACAACAACTAGATGAGAGCTGAGGGTCGAGTTTCTAGGCTAGAATTAGGGTTCTTCTAATTCCTAGAGGTGATTAGAGGCCTTGCATGGCTCTCTAATTACCTAGCTCCAGAGGTCTAATTGTATCATCAAGGGTAGGTATGGCCATGGTTGTAAGTATGATACAGGTATATTAATGAAGCATTGTTCTTGTCTAATTACCATGTTCTTGTTCTAATTATGCTTGTTCTAGTTCTAATTAGATTTAGATCTAGTTTGCATGTTGATTAGAACATGTCTTTTAAAGGTTATATTCATCTAGTGTTCTTGTTCTTTGATCTTTGATCTAGCTTACTAATGATATAGTTGTATATCTAGTTCTTGTGATCATGGTGATTAGAAGTTCTAGTTGTGCTAATTATGTTATTAGACCATATAAAGTGATTAGGGGTGCATTCTTTAATCATGTGCCTGTTGAAAGCTTCTCGTCGATTACCTGGTTCTAGTGACAGTAGGGCCGGGGAAAGGTTAAGCCAATCTAGGGGGTTAGGTTGATTGATCTAGATCTATTTATGCTATGATGAATATGCTTGATCATGCTTGTTTACCTTGAGCTACTAGTTACTCGTTGTTCTTATCTATTTGTGATGCCCGTTATTATGCTTTGTCTTGGATCCAATTAGAGCTTGATTAGAAGCTAGTTAATACCCCTTAATTAGTGTTCTAGTCTTGTTCTAGTTGTTTATCTTCTATCTTTAACGTAGATTAGATGCAGATTAGATATAGATTAGAGGTAGTTTTAGATCTATACTCTATGCCTTAGTTTACTTTAAACTCTTATTAGTTAGTTCTCAATTAGTTCGTTCCCTGGATTGACAAAACCCATGATACTCATCCTGGGGAAAAGCTACCACGATACTGTCGCTTGCAGTATAAGGTTTGGCGTGCTTAAGTGCCGTCAACAAGCTTTTCTGGCGCCGTTGCCGGGGAACTAATTAATCGAGTTCTAATTAATTTGGGTTTATGTATATATCTAATTTGTCTTTTATTTCTAGTTAGTTTATTGTTTTTCTTGTATATATTTGTTTTGACTAACATTTAAAAAAAAAATTAATGGACCTCGGTCCAATTAAAAAAAAAATCTCTCTTTTCCAATCTAGCTCTTTAATAGTAGGTGCTAACGCTGTTAGTTGCTTATGATCTATTATTGAGTTTTTCTACAGCTATCACGGAGCAACTCCGATGATAAAGGTATGTCTGCTGTGTCAATTTATTTTTAATACTAATGTTTCTTTGGAGCTTGTTTGTTCTAAGCTACAGATAATGGAAGCGGAGATATGATTAGCCGAGAAGGTTCCGGAGATCAAGGATTGCTTGAGTACAAGGAAGGTGAAGATATGGAAAGCTTATCTCAAGTCCAATCCAAGCTCCAACCAAATCTCGAGCTATTCTCGAAATTCAGGACAGCAGCACCTTGTGGGGCCAATTCGGAGACCTTAACGATGTCAAATGAAGAAAGTCCAATTGACAAAGTTGTAGATCTTTTCGTGCTCTTCACGAAAATGTCCGAATTTGCATTATTTGGATTTCGGATGACAAAGTTATGGTCGAAATACTAAAGGGGTCAGAACAAGGGTGGCTGAATTTCGAGAAAGACAAAAGTGTTCCTCTCCAATATTTGATGGTGCATGCAATGATGGCATTCAAGGAAGAAGATGAGTTACCATAGTTTCACTTCTTCAAAACTAAGGTAATTTTTATTTTTATCGTAAAATAATTAAAAAAGTTTACCTATGTTTAATTAGAGAAGTTTCACAATGATCACTAATAGGTTGTTTGGTTGATTGTTACCCTTCTATTCTTTCTTTTGTTTTGTTTTATCCTTTTGTTAACCTTTGTTCCCTTAATTCTTATCTTGAGAATCATCTAGACTAGGTTCTTTAATCCATAGCTTTGCAATGCTTAATTCCAAAGCATGTTTACAGTCCACCATGAAGATGAAATTTCATGTGTTCATGCTCTTTTAGTAGATCTTTTTTACTTTAATCAGTCAATTGAATCTACTCATGCAAAGTGATGGATATGATTTGCTAGTCTATTTTAATTCTCAAGTTTAGGCTTTAAGGTTAGTTTAGAAAAAAAAGAGCCAAGGTTTGTGCAAAAGTAGAGGTTGACCGACTGCTTATGTCTCCTTGAAGTGGTTCGGTTAAGGTTTAATTGTTGTGCAAATTGCTTTTGAAATTTTAAACATAAACATGTGCATGTTTCTCATGATTTATTATCTGTGCACAATATTATCTCTGAAATTTTTAAAGTTTCAAAACGTTTGGTCTCTTTACAAAAAGAACCCTGGTTAGAATTTTATCTAAGCCTATTTTTTTTTTTCTTTCAAAATCATCTCTCTATTTTAGCCAAAATCATTAGGAACCTATAACCTTGTTTATCCCATGTTTGATTTCATGAATCATGTTCATCTATGATTTACATATGCTTTAGTGCTTTGCTATATAATTTCAATTTGAATTATAGTTGTCCTTGATTCATGAATCAAATGTTTGTTTAACCTCAATCAACCTTATGAACATGCATTTATCTCTAATCGTTGCCATGATGCTTTCATTTTATATATGTGTGTGTGCACTATGAGCTAACCATGTAGAGAAATTCACACTTCATTTGAAACAATGAGATCAATGTGGTAAAAGAGTACAAGACAAAGTTCAGTTACAAGGAGCTTCAAAAACATTAGTACATGAACACACAAGCAGAGGATTGTGCACACAAGTGATGCTTTGATCAAGACACGATGAAGCTGCACAATCAAGTTATCAAGCTGCATGGACACTTCGGATTCTTACTCCAAGGACCATGGCTTCACTTCAACGAAGGCAAGTAAGAAGTCTAGCTTTATGACTTTAAATTAAGCGCTTTTTCGGGAGGCAACCCATTTTATTTATTTGTCTATACTGTTAGAGTCTTTATAGAGAATTAGGAAGCATGACACTACCCTTTTATTCTTTAGCTTGTGGCTAGTTAACTTAATTTAGATAATCATCATCATATCATTGCATATTTAGTTTTATTCCTTGCATTTGCATTATCATTGTTTCTCCACACTTGTTTTATTAGTTTTGAAATTTTCATAAGCTTTTTGATGTATGCTTTATAATTATGCTGAAACTCGGCCGAGTTTTCTTCTCGGAAAATTAAGTGTAAACATGGTGTTTAGATTTAATTTGAGACCATCATCATTAAGTTTATTTAAAAGTTTCTTTCTAATCATGTCTTTTGTGGATAAACTTGTTGCATTCTTGCATAAACCACCTTTGCATTTAGATTAGATTTACATACTTGCATTATAATTGGCTTGGTTGTTTATTTAACTTCATGATGAGTGCTTTTCATGTTTATTATGACATCGCTAGAGTGTTGTAATTTAGCAGTTTTATGTAAGCATGGTGCTTAGATTAAATTGATGATCATCATGATGAAGTTAATTAACCTTGCTAGTTATACATAATTTCATTTGATTAAGTTTATAAGCTTTGCTTTGTGCTTTGTTTATCTTATGCTTACATTCATCCTTTAGTTTAGTTTTTCTTTTCGTTAAGTTTAGCTAGGCCACAAGTTAATAGAAATTAGGAATATTTTTAGATTATGGTAAACTGTTTCTACTCTCGACCGTTACCTCGAGAGTAGTATGTGCATTTGAATTATTTTGCAGGGAGTTATTTAATGAAAAAGAAAATTGAAGGACTATCCGGTAACAAATTTCTAACACCTTCTCTTTTCATTTTTAAATTCTGCAAATATTTACCTATATCTATCAATTCGGTGTTCCCTTTGTGTTTCTCTATATTTGTAGTGTGTTAGTTTAGATTTAAAGTTTGTTTTTTTTTAGTTTTATCTTTTATGAGTGATTTTATTTTCTTTATGTTAGTTAGTTTAATCATGATCATGTTGTATCCTTGAAATAAAAATGTTTGTTTGCTTGTAATCTGATGTCTTTTAATTAAGCTAATTTTATACTCTCAATTAATGCATGTTAATTAAATTATGACTTAGCATTTATATAGTAAATTTGATATTTCATAAAGACCCGCATTTTATTAATATTTGATTTCAAGTTTTTGTCATTATGGATCTCCTTATAATTTTTATTTGAGCTATTAATGTTATAATCAATGATCCTTATGATTATCTTATATAGGCCCTACCTATTAGAGCTTTTATTTGAAAACCATAGCTTGATCAAATTTAATTCTTGGCTGAATTGGATTAAGATTTGAATCTAGGGTCTGAGATTTCAAAGCTGATCATTCAATTTGCTTATCTTTCATTTGCTAGCCAAATTATCCATGCATTGTAACTCTCTACATTGGAGAAATTACAAAACTCGCTGGATATCCTCCCTAAACCAAATATCGTTTCATTTATCTCCCTTGTCCACAACCTATTGTTTTCTGGAGTTTTCAATCAAAACAAAAAGAGGTGTTTAGACAAGCAAATCCCCAAAATACTATTCAATAAGATACTCAAAAGTGAGTATTATCTAAGAGTGGGGATATTGCTTGTCAAATTTTCATTCAATCTTTGAGGAGGTATTGTCTAAAAAAAAAAAAAAAAAAAAAAAAAAAAAAAAAGAGGACGACCAAGTGGTCGCCACATATATAAAAAAAAAGGTGAATAAAAAAGAGACCAAGTGGTCAAAGTAGAATTAGGAATTTATAGATATGCCCCTCATTGATCTACTTTTGTTTTACCTCTTTTTGAATCCTCTTCAATAAAACTCCAGAAAATACTCCAATCATATGCAATCCGATAACAAGGACTTCATTTGTGCCTTGAGATCAAATAGATATATTTGCATATGACCACTTTTCTATATTTTTCTTTAGTCCTTTTTCATCATTATGAATTCCATGACCTTTTTGAGAAATCTCAGTAATTCCAGCAGATTCTTTTCTTAGTTTGATAAAATATTGAGATTAAATTTTGATTAGGATCCATACCAAGCTCCAGATAAAGCCTACACATATATATTATAGATTAGTACTTAACCTGCTTGTCTATATACTTTGAGAGCCTGGAGAGATGAGAGTTTGGGCCTTATAATTTAATCTTTGATCATTGATTTATCTTTTGAAAAATTTATTGAAAACATAAGGAGATCTGTTTTGATGAATTCTTGATTTCTTATATATATATGATTGTGGGATATGCTTACATGAATATCTACTTGTCTATATATCTTGCTAGTCTAAACTTAGAAAAATTTTGAGAGTTTAATTTTAGTTTGATTAATTGATGTTAGTTTATAAGTAGACTTATTTATAAAATTTTGACTTACTCGAGGACGAGCAAGGTTTAAGAGTGGGGATATTGTTGACGCGGCTTATGGACGAAAATTATACATCATTTTATATTGTTTTTACCTATTATTATGCGTCAACTTTGCCTTTCACTAACAAATAACATAGATTATTGTGGATTTTGCAATATTGTCTTGGAAATTGTCTACTTGTAATTTTTTGCAGGTTTTGGGCCAATTTTAAGCAAAATTCATCAAAGTCTACCTCGAGTAAAAAGACCTCTGAATATTATTCAATAATGGAAGAAGAAGCCCAATTAAAGACCCATCAAATGAAGCCCAATTCTAGAAGACTCGACAAGATCTCGGGATACAGAAGAATCTGGAAGGTTTAGAGTCCGAAAAAGACTCCAGGAAGATTTATATGAAGGTTATCCCGAAGCCCGCGAAAGATGGAAAGCAGAGGAGGTCCAGGGACTCCAGGTCGGCCGACCTGGAGCCCTTTGGTCGGCCGACCCCACCCCCTCCCGAAGGCGGTTGAGGTTTCCTTTTCGGCTACGGCATCCCCAGGGTATAAATAGTCAGTCTAGGCCCCTGGCCGACGCATCCAATTCATTATCAAGGCGACAAGATGTAGAGAAGAGGGACAACAACTAGATGAGAGCTGAGGGTCGAGTTTCTAGGCTAGAATTAGGGTTCTTCTAATTCCTAGAGGTGATTAGAGGCCTTGCATGGCTCTCTAATTACCTAGCTCCAGAGGTCTAATTGTATCATCAAGGGTAGGTATGGCCATGGTTGTAAGTATGATACAGGTATATTAATGAAGCATTGTTCTTGTCTAATTACCATGTTCTTGTTCTAATTATGCTTGTTCTAGTTCTAATTAGATTTAGATCTAGTTTGCATGTTGATTAGAACATGTCTTTTAAAGGTTATATTCATCTAGTGTTCTTGTTCTTTGATCTTTGATCTAGCTTACTAATGATATAGTTGTATATCTAGTTCTTGTGATCATGGTGATTAGAAGTTCTAGTTGTGCTAATTATGTTATTAGACCATATAAAGTGATTAGGGGTGCATTCTTTAATCATGTGCCTGTTGAAAGCTTCTCGTCGATTACCTGGTTCTAGTGACAGTAGGGCCGGGGAAAGGTTAAGCCAATCTAGGGGGTTAGGTTGATTGATCTAGATCTATTTATGCTATGATGAATATGCTTGATCATGCTTGTTTACCTTGAGCTACTAGTTACTCGTTGTTCTTATCTATTTGTGATGCCCGTTATTATGCTTTGTCTTGGATCCAATTAGAGCTTGATTAGAAGCTAGTTAATACCCCTTAATTAGTGTTCTAGTCTTGTTCTAGTTGTTTATCTTCTATCTTTAACGTAGATTAGATGCAGATTAGATATAGATTAGAGGTAGTTTTAGATCTATACTCTATGCCTTAGTTTACTTTAAACTCTTATTAGTTAGTTCTCAATTAGTTCGTTCCCTGGATTGACAAAACCCATGATACTCATCCTGGGGAAAAGCTACCACGATACTGTCGCTTGCAGTATAAGGTTTGGCGTGCTTAAGTGCCGTCAACAAGCTTTTCTGGCGCCGTTGCCGGGGAACTAATTAATCGAGTTCTAATTAATTTGGGTTTATGTATATATCTAATTTGTCTTTTATTTCTAGTTAGTTTATTGTTTTTCTTGTATATATTTGTTTTGACTAACATTTAAAAAAAAAAATTAATGGACCTCGGTCCAATTAAAAAAAAAATCTCTCTTTTCCAATCTAGCTCTTTAATAGTAGGTGCTAACGCTGTTAGTTGCTTATGATCTATTATTGAGTTTTTCTACAGCTATCACGGAGCAACTCCGATGATAAAGGTATGTCTGCTGTGTCAATTTATTTTTAATACTAATGTTTCTTTGGAGCTTGTTTGTTCTAAGCTACAGATAATGGAAGCGGAGATATGATTAGCCGAGAAGGTTCCGGAGATCAAGGATTGCTTGAGTACAAGGAAGGTGAAGATATGGAAAGCTTATCTCAAGTCCAATCCAAGCTCCAACCAAATCTCGAGCTATTCTCGAAATTCAGGACAGCAGCACCTTGTGGGGCCAATTCGGAGACCTTAACGATGTCAAATGAAGAAAGTCCAATTGACAAAGTTGTAGATCTTTTCGTGCTCTTCACGAAAATGTCCGAATTTGCATTATTTGGATTTCGGATGACAAAGTTATGGTCGAAATACTAAAGGGGTCAGAACAAGGGTGGCTGAATTTCGAGAAAGACAAAAGTGTTCCTCTCCAATATTTGATGGTGCATGCAATGATGGCATTCAAGGAAGAAGATGAGTTACCATAGTTTCACTTCTTCAAAACTAAGGTAATTTTTATTTTTATCGTAAAATAATTAAAAAAGTTTACCTATGTTTAATTAGAGAAGTTTCACAATGATCACTAATAGGTTGTTTGGTTGATTGTTACCCTTCTATTCTTTCTTTTGTTTTGTTTTATCCTTTTGTTAACCTTTGTTCCCTTAATTCTTATCTTGAGAATCATCTAGACTAGGTTCTTTAATCCATAGCTTTGCAATGTTTAATTCCAAAGCATGTTTACAGTCCACCATGAAGATGAAATTTCATGTGTTCATGCTCTTTTAGTAGATCTTTTTTACTTTAATCAGTCAATTGAATCTACTCATGCAAAGTGATGGATATGATTTGCTAGTCTATTTTAATTCTCAAGTTTAGGCTTTAAGGTTAGTTTAGAAAAAAAAGAGCCAAGGTTTGTGCAAAAGTAGAGGTTGACCGACTGCTTATGTCTCCTTGAAGTGGTTCGGTTAAGGTTTAATTGTTGTGCAAATTGCTTTTGAAATTTTAAACATAAACATGTGCATGTTTCTCATGATTTATTATCTGTGCACAATATTATCTCTGAAATTTTTAAAGTTTCAAAACGTTTGGTCTCTTTACAAAAAGAACCCTGGTTAGAATTTTATCTAAGCCTATTTTTTTTTTTTCTTTCAAAATCATCTCTCTATTTTAGCCAAAATCATTAGGAACCTATAACCTTGTTTATCCCATGTTTGATTTCATGAATCATGTTCATCTATGATTTACATATGCTTTAGTGCTTTGCTATATAATTTCAATTTGAATTATAGTTGTCCTTGATTCATGAATCAAATGTTTGTTTAACCTCAATCAACCTTATGAACATGCATTTATCTCTAATCGTTGCCATGATGCTTTCATTTTATATATGTGTGTGTGCACTATGAGCTAACCATGTAGAGAAATTCACACTTCATTTGAAACAATGAGATCAATGTGGTAAAAGAGTACAAGACAAAGTTCAGTTACAAGGAGCTTCAAAAACATTAGTACATGAACACACAAGCAGAGGATTGTGCACACAAGTGATGCTTTGATCAAGACACGATGAAGCTGCACAATCAAGTTATCAAGCTGCATGGACACTTCGGATTCTTACTCCAAGGACCATGGCTTCACTTCAACGAAGGCAAGTAAGAAGTCTAGCTTTATGACTTTAAATTAAGCGCTTTTTCGGGAGGCAACCCATTTTATTTATTTGTCTATACTGTTAGAGTCTTTATAGAGAATTAGGAAGCATGACACTACCCTTTTATTCTTTAGCTTGTGGCTAGTTAACTTAATTTAGATAATCATCATCATATCATTGCATATTTAGTTTTATTCCTTGCATTTGCATTATCATTGTTTCTCCACACTTGTTTTATTAGTTTTGAAATTTTCATAAGCTTTTTGATGTATGCTTTATAATTATGCTGAAACTCGGCCGAGTTTTCTTCTCGGAAAATTAAGTGTAAACATGGTGTTTAGATTTAATTTGAGACCATCATCATTAAGTTTATTTAAAAGTTTCTTTCTAATCATGTCTTTTGTGGATAAACTTGTTGCATTCTTGCATAAACCACCTTTGCATTTAGATTAGATTTACATACTTGCATTATAATTGGCTTGGTTGTTTATTTAACTTCATGATGAGTGCTTTTCATGTTTATTATGACATCGCTAGAGTGTTGTAATTTAGCAGTTTTATGTAAGCATGGTGCTTAGATTAAATTGATGATCATCATGATGAAGTTAATTAACCTTGCTAGTTATACATAATTTCATTTGATTAAGTTTATAAGCTTTGCTTTGTGCTTTGTTTATCTTATGCTTACATTCATCCTTTAGTTTAGTTTTTCTTTTCGTTAAGTTTAGCTAGGCCACAAGTTAATAGAAATTAGGAATATTTTTAGATTATGGTAAACTGTTTCTACTCTCGACCGTTACCTCGAGAGTAGTATGTGCATTTGAATTATTTTGCAGGGAGTTATTTAATGAAAAAGAAAATTGAAGGACTATCCGGTAACAAATTTCTAACACCTTCTCTTTTCATTTTTAAATTCTGCAAATATTTACCTATATCTATCAATTCGGTGTTCCCTTTGTGTTTCTCTATATTTGTAGTGTGTTAGTTTAGATTTAAAGTTTGTTTTTTTTTAGTTTTATCTTTTATGAGTGATTTTATTTTCTTTATGTTAGTTAGTTTAATCATGATCATGTTGTATCCTTGAAATAAAAATGTTTGTTTGCTTGTAATCTGATGTCTTTTAATTAAGCTAATTTTATACTCTCAATTAATGCATGTTAATTAAATTATGACTTAGCATTTATATAGTAAATTTGATATTTCATAAAGACCCGCATTTTATTAATATTTGATTTCAAGTTTTTGTCATTATGGATCTCCTTATAATTTTTATTTGAGCTATTAATGTTATAATCAATGATCCTTATGATTATCTTATATAGGCCCTACCTATTAGAGCTTTTATTTGAAAACCATAGCTTGATCAAATTTAATTCTTGGCTGAATTGGATTAAGATTTGAATCTAGGGTCTGAGATTTCAAAGCTGGTCATTCAATTTGCTTATCTTTCATTTGCTAGCCAAATTATCCATGCATTGTAACTCTCTACATTGGAGAAATTACAAAACTCGCTGGATATCCTCCCTAAACCAAATATCGTTTCATTTATCTCCCTTGTCCACAACCTATTGTTTTCTGGAGTTTTCAATCAAAACAAAAAGAGGTGTTTAGACAAGCAAATCCCCAAAATACTATTCAATAAGATACTCAAAAGTGAGTATTATCTAAGAGTGGGGATATTGCTTGTCAAATTTTCATTCAATCTTTGAGGAGGTATTGTCTAAAAAAAAAAAAAAAAAAAAAAAAAAAAAAAAAGAGGACGACCAAGTGGTCGCCACATATATAAAAAAAAAGGTGAATAAAAAAGAGACCAAGTGGTCAAAGTAGAATTAGGAATTTATAGATATGCCCCTCATTGATCTACTTTTGTTTTACCTCTTTTTGAATCCTCTTCAATAAAACTCCAGAAAATACTCCAATCATATGCAATCCGATAACAAGGACTTCATTTGTGCCTTGAGATCAAATAGATATATTTGCATATGACCACTTTTCTATATTTTTCTTTAGTCCTTTTTCATCATTATGAATTCCATGACCTTTTTGAGAAATCTCAGTAATTCCAGCAGATTCTTTTCTTAGTTTGATAAAATATTGAGATTAAATTTTGATTAGGATCCATACCAAGCTCCAGATAAAGCCTACACATATATATTATAGATTAGTACTTAACCTGCTTGTCTATATACTTTGAGAGCCTGGAGAGATGAGAGTTTGGGCCTTATAATTTAATCTTTGATCATTGATTTATCTTTTGAAAAATTTATTGAAAACATAAGGAGATCTGTTTTGATGAATTCTTGATTTCTTATATATATATGATTGTGGGATATGCTTACATGAATATCTACTTGTCTATATATCTTGCTAGTCTAAACTTAGAAAAATTTTGAGAGTTTAATTTTAGTTTGATTAATTGATGTTAGTTTATAAGTAGACTTATTTATAAAATTTTGACTTACTCGAGGACGAGCAAGGTTTAAGAGTGGGGATATTGTTGACGCGGCTTATGGACGAAAATTATACATCATTTTATATTGTTTTTACCTATTATTATGCGTCAACTTTGCCTTTCACTAACAAATAACATAGATTATTGTGGATTTTGCAATATTGTCTTGGAAATTGTCTACTTGTAATTTTTTGCAGGTTTTGGGCCAATTTTAAGCAAAATTCATCAAAGTCTACCTCGAGTAAAAAGACCTCTGAATATTATTCAATAATGGAAGAAGAAGCCCAATTAAAGACCCATCAAATGAAGCCCAATTCTAGAAGACTCGACAAGATCTCGGGATACAGAAGAATCTGGAAGGTTTAGAGTCCGAAAAAGACTCCAGGAAGATTTATATGAAGGTTATCCCGAAGCCCGCGAAAGATGGAAAGCAGAGGAGGTCCAGGGACTCCAGGTCGGCCGACCTGGAGCCCTTTGGTCGGCCGACCCCACCCCCTCCCGAAGGCGGTTGAGGTTTCCTTTTCGGCTACGGCATCCCCAGGGTATAAATAGTCAGTCTAGGCCCCTGGCCGACGCATCCAATTCATTATCAAGGCGACAAGATGTAGAGAAGAGGGACAACAACTAGATGAGAGCTGAGGGTCGAGTTTCTAGGCTAGAATTAGGGTTCTTCTAATTCCTAGAGGTGATTAGAGGCCTTGCATGGCTCTCTAATTACCTAGCTCCAGAGGTCTAATTGTATCATCAAGGGTAGGTATGGCCATGGTTGTAAGTATGATACAGGTATATTAATGAAGCATTGTTCTTGTCTAATTACCATGTTCTTGTTCTAATTATGCTTGTTCTAGTTCTAATTAGATTTAGATCTAGTTTGCATGTTGATTAGAACATGTCTTTTAAAGGTTATATTCATCTAGTGTTCTTGTTCTTTGATCTTTGATCTAGCTTACTAATGATATAGTTGTATATCTAGTTCTTGTGATCATGGTGATTAGAAGTTCTAGTTGTGCTAATTATGTTATTAGACCATATAAAGTGATTAGGGGTGCATTCTTTAATCATGTGCCTGTTGAAAGCTTCTCGTCGATTACCTGGTTCTAGTGACAGTAGGGCCGGGGAAAGGTTAAGCCAATCTAGGGGGTTAGGTTGATTGATCTAGATCTATTTATGCTATGATGAATATGCTTGATCATGCTTGTTTACCTTGAGCTACTAGTTACTCGTTGTTCTTATCTATTTGTGATGCCCGTTATTATGCTTTGTCTTGGATCCAATTAGAGCTTGATTAGAAGCTAGTTAATACCCCTTAATTAGTGTTCTAGTCTTGTTCTAGTTGTTTATCTTCTATCTTTAACGTAGATTAGATGCAGATTAGATATAGATTAGAGGTAGTTTTAGATCTATACTCTATGCCTTAGTTTACTTTAAACTCTTATTAGTTAGTTCTCAATTAGTTCGTTCCCTGGATTGACAAAACCCATGATACTCATCCTGGGGAAAAGCTACCACGATACTGTCGCTTGCAGTATAAGGTTTGGCGTGCTTAAGTGCCGTCAACAAGGCCGAAGGGAGAAACTTAATTCAATACCGGTTTTGATCCATCCACTGTGGTTAACATATCAATTGTTGTGGGACTCGGAATCGAGGGTTGTTGGACTTGTTGGTATGATGAATGAGGAAACTACACCATAGGGAAAGAAACCTAAAAAATATGCATCAGCAAAGTTGTTTTGGCCTGATTTACATGCCCTCATCTTCTGCCACTTGAGCCCACGCTTCGGCATCAGGACGAGATACAAAACCAGCGCAGCATGACTCAGTTTGCCTAGACTGAAGAGGGCGAAAATTAAACTTTTTCCTAATCCAAAAACTTGTACACGCTAGTAAGTAAGAACCAACGAATATAACGCTTTTCCATATATGTAGGCCGATGGGAGAAACTTAATTCAATACAGGTTTTGATCCATCCACTGTTGTTAACATATCAATTGTTGTGGGACTCGGAATCAAGGGTTGCTGGACATGTTGGTATGATGAATGAGGAAACCACACCGTAGGAAAGAAACCTCAAAAATATGCATCACCAATGTTGTTTTGGCCCAACTTACATGCCCTCCTCTTCTGCCACGTGAGCCCACGCTTCGGCATCAGTCCGTGATATAAAACCAACGCAGCATGACTCTGTTTGCCTACACTGAAGAGGGCAAAAATTAAACTTTTTCCTAATCTAAAAACTTGTACACGCTAGTAAGTAGGAACCAATGAATATAATGATTTTCCATATATGTCGGCCGAAGGGAGAAACTTAATTCAATACAGGTTTTGATCCATCAACTGTTGTTAACATATCAATTGTTGTGGGACTCGGAATCAAGGGTTGTTGGATTTGTTGGTATGATGAATGAGGAAACCACACCATAGGAAAGAAACCTCAAAAATACGCATCACCAAAGTTGTTTTGGCCCGACTTACATGCCCTCATCTTCTGCCACTTGAGCCCATGCTTCGGCATCAGGACGAGATACAGAACCAGCGCAGCATGACTCAGTTTGCCTAGACAGAAGAGGGCGAAAATTAAACTCTTTCCTAATCCGAAAACTTGTACACGCTAGTAAGTAAGAACCAATGAATACAATGCTTTTCCATATATGTAGGCCGATGGGAGAAACTCAATTCAAAACCAGTTTTGACCCATCCACTATTGTTAACATATCAATTGTTTTTGACTCGGAAATGAGGGTTGTTGGACTTGTTGGTATGATGAATGAGGAAACCACACCATAAGAACGAAACCTCAGAAACATGCATCACCAAAGTTGCTTTGGCCCAACTTACATGCGCTCCTCTTCTGCCAGTTGAGCCCACGCTTCGGCGTCAGGCCAAGATACAAAACCAGCGCAGCATGACTCTGTTTGCCTAGACTGAAGAGGGCAAAAATTAAACTTTTTCCTAATCCAAAAACTTGTACACGCTAGTAAGTAAGAACCAACGAATATAACGCTTTTCCAGATATGTAGGCCGGTGGGAGAAACTTAATTCAATACAGGTTTTGATCCGTCCACTGTTGTTAACATATCAATTGTTGTGGGACTTGGAATCGAGGGTTGTTGGACATGTTGGTATGATGAATGAGGAAACTACACCATATGAAAGAAACCTCAAAAATATGCATCACCAAAGTTGTTTTGGCCCAACTTACATGCCCTCCTCTTCTGCCACGTCAGCCCACGCTTCGGCATGAGGCTGAGATACAAAACCAACGCAGCATGACTCAGTTTACCTCGACTGAATAGGGCGAAAATTAAACTTTTTACTAATGCAAAAACTTGTACACGCTAGTAAGTAGGAACCAATGAATATAATGATTTTCCATATATGTAGGCCGAAGGGAGAAACTTAATTCAATACCGGTTTTGACCCATCCACTGTTGTTAACGTATCCATTGTTGTGGGACTCAGAATTGAGGGTTGTTGGACTTGTTGGTATGATGAATGAGGAAACCACACCATAGGAAAGAAACCTAAAAAATAAGCATTAGCAAAGTTGTTTTGGCCTGACTTACATGCCCTCATCTTCTGCCACTTGAGCCCACGCTTCGGCATCAGGACGAGATACAAAACCAGCGCAGCATGACTCAGTTTGCCTAGACTGAAGAGGGCGAAAATTAAACTTTTTCCTAATCTAAAAACTTGTACACGCTAGTAAGTAGGAACCAATGAATATAATGATTTTCCATATATGTCGCCGAAGGGAGAAACTTAATTCAATACAGGTTTTGATCCATCCAATGTTGTTAACATATCAATTGTTGTGGGACTCGGAATCAAGGGTTGTTGGATTTGTTGGTATGATGAATGAGGAAACCACACCATAGGAAAGAAACCTCAAAAATACTCATCACCAAAGTTGTTTTGGCCCGACTTACATGCCCTCATCTTCTGCCACTTGAGCCCATGCTTCGACATCAGGACGAGATACAAAACCAGCGCAGCATGACTCAGTTTGCCTAGACAGAAGAGGGCGAAAATTAAACTCTTTCCTAATCTGAAAACTTGTACACGCTAGTAAGTAAGAACCAATGAATATAATCCTTTCCATATATGTAGGCCGATAGGAGAAACTCAATTCAAAACCAGTTTTGACCCATCCACTGTTGTTAACATATCAATTGTTGTGGGGCTCGGAAACGAGGGTTGTTGGACTTGTTGGTATGATGAATGAGGAAACCACACCATAAGAACGAAACCTCAAAAACATGCATCACCAAAGTTGGTTGGGCCCAACTTACATGCGCTCCTCTTCTGCCAGTTGAGCCCACGCTTCGGCATCAGGCCAAGATACAAAACCAGCGCAGCATGACTCAGTTTGCCTAGACTGAAGAGGGCGAAAATTAAACTTTTCCTAATCCAAAAACATGTACACGCTAGTAAGTAAGAACCAACGAATATAACGCTTTTCCAAATATGTAGGCCGGTGGGAGAAACTTAATTCAATACAGGTTTTGATCCGTTGTCATGCCCAGTTCTCAACCAATGGAACCGGAACATCATATATGTGCCAGGAACGTGTCTCACATATATCATGACAATAGTGACATCACACAACGTGCATAAACGATAAATAAAACGTTTACATAGAGTATAACATCACTTTATTACAATAAAACAACATGTCTTTAAACCAGAGTCATAGCGGAAGCGTAAACGAAGATAAACGAGCCGCCACAGGGACGTCGACTGGTGGATCGGTACGCCTAGAACTCGTTGAAGTCCTGAACATACTCTTCGAAGTCTTCTGGAGCTGAGCAGCGGTTGGGTTCCAGCCAACAGTAGGTTTAAAGTAAAGCAAGCGTGAGTAATTCATACTCAACAAGCATAACATGAACTATGAGGCATCTAGGGTTGGCTGACACTTAGCATGAGCTTTTAGTTGGTCAAGTTTTATTAAACAACTAGTTACTACAAGTGGGTAGATAACCATTAAACCCAAGATATTGCATGTGAACATTAGTCAACAATATTAACAAAAGAACCACTTTCAAACCCAACAGAACCACTAATCTGCATAAAGGATCTGGGCCGCTCATAACCGTGAGCACGGCTGACATGTCAGTTTTACACTCTCGAGAGGTCGTACATCTTTACCCATGAGTCGTGGGCTACGCTAGTGGTCCACCACATTACCTTAGATGAAATGGCTAGCAAGCACACTACGAGGCCTTTACAAGGATCACGTTGGTAAGGTGTAACCGCTAAGGTTTCAGGGTCCGCAACTGTGGAGCAAGCCTCAAGGGGAGATAAACGCACTCAACCCAAGTAGCGCGAGGGCCACAGAAGCTCACCTCCCCTCTTGCCCCGTCGGTAAGTTACTCCCAAACCAATGCAACCCAATTAATTAGCCAAGACCGTCCCATTCCAGTCTCATGGTAGCACTGTTGTCCCAGGTTGTCGCTTTGCGAACCGGTCCTTAAGGAGAGTGGCTATGAGCAAAACACATGCTCACGCCCCCTAAACCAAGTTGCTAAAAAGCCATTTTTAAAGGAACATGAACCACAAAGGGGTCAAGCTCGAGATTTGATTGCATAGATCCATTTAACCAAATTATTAACCAAGATACATGAGTTCGCGCAGCAACTAGCAAAACTTAACCAACATGCAACCCATAGGTAAACATATCGATAAAAGAGGCTAGGTACAGTCCTTATTGGCATACAAAACTAGACACATGCATATGAAGTGATTAAAGGGTTGTTAGGTTGTGTTCATGTTATACTTGCCTTGCTCAAACTGGTCTTGAGTCTGCTGCTCAACACCCTCAAACTGCTGCTCTTCGTCACCAACAAACTGCTCACCGTCTAACCACGTTCACGGCAACATACAGGCATTTCCACGCATACGTACATGCAAACAATTATCAAAATGTGAGAAACAGTACATCATATCATAAAAACAGAAGATGAAACTGTACTAAAAACATTCTACAAGTTCTACGGTCGTGTAGCGCAAGAATCACTCAAATCGGAGTTAAAACGCGGAAGTTATGCATAAAACGGGCTCCTAGGGGCATAACTGCGATAAAACATTGAAACCAGGGGCTAGATTTGAAAAACCGAGGACCTAAACGTAATTAACCATAGCCGCCGAGGGTTTCTAGGCAAAACCGCCGAGTCCTGGACCGCGGGTTCAAAAACCGGAAAGCCGAGGGGCCAAACCGAAGAAAACAGGACCTAAACCTAATTATTTTTCAACGGACATGGACTGCGGGTTGATTCCAGAGAAACGCGGGGGCTTTTCTGCGAAAGTCCCGCGCTGACCGGTCTACGCCGACGCGGCGCTGACGCGGCGCGTGCGTGGCGCGACACGTGGGCCTGGCGGGTGGACCACGCTGTCGGGTTTAAGAGGAGGCGACGCGGCGTGTTCTGAATGGTCCACGAAGGGGTACGCGGTGTTCTAATCTTGGCCACCCGTGAAAGATCCGACGGCCAGGGTGCACGGGGACGGTGAGGCGCCGGCGGCGACCAAAACCCACGGCGGGGTTCGGCTCGCGCGGCGGTGGCTCGCCGGCGTGGTGCATGCCGGGGCCTAGGGGCCGTCCCGCTGGACTAGATCTAGTGGGGAAGAGAGAGGAAGCCAAGGCAGAGCTCACCGAGGGGTCGAAACGGGCGGAGGCGCGACGGTGAGGGCTTGCGACGGAGGACGGCGGACGGCTCGGACGGCGTTCGCGGGTAGAGGCTTCGGAGTGGTGTGCTCGCGACTAGAATCCACGGAACGGCTTCCCGAAGCTCCTGCGAACATGTTGGCGGTGGTTAGAGGGTCGAAGATGGCTCGCCGGCGAGGAATTTGGGCGGCGAAGGGCTTACCGAGGCAGGACTCCGGCGGCGGATTGCGGGCGCGTCGAGGCACGCGAATGAAATTGGAGTGGAGACGTGGTAAAGAGGGCGAGGGCGAAGCTTGGGGTCGGTTTTATAGGCACCGAGAGGGACGAGGGCGTCGTGGCGCGGTGATTTCGCCCGGCAGCCTCAGAGCATGGCCCGGTGCAATGAAGGTTGGGGCGAACGGCCGCGGGGTTTTCGGGATTTGAATGAGGGTTAAGGAAAGAGGGCGCGGGGTGCGGATTCGGGAAGAGTTTCCCATCCCGGCTGCTGACGTGGTCGAGCGGAGGGAGGAAGGCAAGCGGGAGTCACGGCGGAGTGGGCGGTCGGAGGAAGAAGGAGGCGCTGATGGGTGGGGTCCTCCTGGCAGAGGGAGAAGGGGCGCGGAGGAGAGGGGCGCGCCGAGTGGGCCGGCCGTTCGGCCCACACGGGAAGAGGTGGGCGCGGGGTGGCTGGGCCGGGCCCAGCGGGGAGAGGGGGCGGGGGCTGGGCGGACCGGTCGGTTGGGCCGGCCGGTCGGCCTGGCTCTCTCTTTTTCTTTTTTTTTTTCTTTTTCTTTTCTGATTTTGAATTCCTTTGAATTGAGATAGAAAATGGTTCTAAAATTGAAATAAATTTGAATTTGAATCCTTAATTCAATCAAGCAAGAAACAATGCACCAGCATGTATGCACAAGAAAGGTTAGGCCTAGGTTACTTTTATGCATTTATTTAATTTAAATAAATTCATGATAAATGCAAACTAGCACATAAACCTTAGAAAATTAAATAAATTGCTTGAAGTTTATTGTAAAAGGCTGGAATTTAAACTAGGGTGTTACAAACCTCCCCCCCTTAACAGGAATCTCACCCCCGAGATTCTCATAGGTGGTTAGCAAAAGAGACCAGGATAAGTTGCTCTCAACTCCTCCTCTCTTTCCCAAGTTGCCTCATCCTCCGTGTGATGTTTCCACTGCACTCTGCACATTTTGACCCTCCTATTCCGGGTAACCCTTTCAGATGTTTCAAGAATCTTCACCGGGTGTTCGGTGTATGTCAAATCCTCCTGCACATCCAGACCTTCCAGTGGTGCTTGTTCTTCCGGCACCCTCAAACACTTCTTTAGTTGGGACACATGGAACACATTGTGTATGCCAGATAGGTTTGATGGCAATTCCAACTTATAAGCCACTTCACCTTTCCTTTCCACTATCTTGAATGGACCGATGTATCTTGGTGCCAGCTTCCCTTTCATATTAAACCTCCGGATACCTCTCATTGGTGACACCTTCAAATACACAAAGTCATCAACCTTAAAGGTCAAATCCCTGCGTCGCACATCTGCATAGCTCTTCTGTCTGGACTGAGCAACTCTCAAATTCTCACATACCATCTTGATCTGCAGTTCAGCATCCCTGATAAGGTCGGGTCCGAACACCTGCTTCTCTCCTGTTTGGTTCCAAAATAGCGGTGTCCTGCACCTTCTGCCATACAGTGTCTCAAACGGTGACTTCTTCAGACTGGCTTGGTAGCTATTGTTATAGGAGAACTCAGCATAAGGCAGACTCTTATCCCAACTGGTTCCGTATTGTATAGCACATGCCCTCAACATGTCCTCTAGAATCTGATTTGTTCTTTCCGTCTGACCATCTGTCTGTGGGTGATATGCTGTACTGAACCGAAGCTTGGAATCCAAGGAATCATGCAACTGCTCCCAGAAACGAGATGTGAACTGTGACCCTCTATCCGATATGATCCGCTTAGGCACACCATGCAAGCAAACGATTCTGGAGATGTACAACTCTGCTAACCTTGCACCCGAATAGGTGGTGTTCACCGGAATGAAATGGGCAACCTTGGTCAACCGATCAACAACTACCCAGATCGAGTTGTAACCTTTCTGAGTCCTGGGTAACCCCACAATGAAATCCATACTTATTTCCTCCCATTTCCACTCTGGGATCTTCAAAGGTTGCAACAAACCTGCAGGCCTCTGATGTTCAGCCTTCACACGCTGACAAGTGTCACATACCGCAACATATTCTGCCACTGCTCTCTTCATTCCATACCACCAGAACCTTTCCTTCAAATCATGATACATCTTTGTACTGCCCGGGTGAATTGAGTAAGCGGTGTCGTGAGCCTCACTGAGTATTAACTTCTTGATACTGTCCATCTGGCACGCAGATCCGATTCTTGTACCATACAGTACCTTGTTCATCTTCACGAAAGTGTGGCGCCTTGCCCAATTTGATCTGTTCCCGGATCTCCTGGATTTTCTCATCTGTTTTCTGATGGTTCCTTATCTCTTGTTCAAGGGTAGGCTCTGCTTCAAATGTTGCTACTGTGGTGTGATGCACGAATCCCAAATTCAAACTCTCAAATTCCGCACACAGCTCAAAGGGCATCTGAAAAGCAACTGCCATGTTAACTTAACTTTTTCTGCTTAAGGTATCTGCTACCACATTAGCTTTCCCTGGATGGTAATGTATCTCCAGGTCATAATCTTTCATCAACTCTAGCCATCTTCTCTGCCTCATATTCAGCTCATTCTGTGTGAAGATATATTTAAGACTCTTATGGTCGGTGTATATCTCACATCTATTTCCGAATAAATAATGCCTCCAGATCCTCAGAGCATGCACAACAGCTGCTAATTCCAGATCATGAGTGGGATAATTGACCTCATGCTTTCTTAACTGGCGTGAAGCATAAGCAATCACCTTACCCTCCTGCATCAGCACACAACCCAAACCTTCCTTAGAGGCATCACAATACACGGTGAAACTCTTGGTTAAGTCTGGTAGAGTAAGCACTGGGGCTGTGGTGAGTCTCTTCTTTAATTCATCAAATGCAGCTTGCCTCTCCTTAGTCCAAATAAAGGGAACACCCTTCTCGAGCAATGATGTCATTGGTTTTGCAATCCTGGAGAAACTCTCAATGAACCTTCTGTAATATCCTGCTAGGCCCAAAAATCCACGAACTTCTTTCACAACTTCTGGCACCTTCCAATCCATGACATTGCTGATCTTGCTAGGATCCACCATGATTCCACCTTTCGAGACTATATGTCCCAAGAAAGGCACTTGATCAAGCCAAAACTCACACTTGCTCAACTTTGCATACAACTTATGGTCTCTCAGCTTCTGCAAAACTAACCTCAAGTGTTCTTCATGTTCTTCTTCCGTCTTGGAATAGATCAATATATCATAAATGAACACCACAACAAACTTGTCAAGATACTCCATAAACACCTTGTTCATAAGATTCATGAAATAAGCAGGAGCATTTGTCAACCCAAAAGACATCACTGTATATTCATATAAACAAATCTGGTAATGAAAGCAGTCTTTGGAATATCGGATGGACGAATCTTCATTTGATGATAACCCGACCTCAAATCAATTTTTGAGAACACACATGCACCTTGCAACTGACCAAACAAATCATCTATCCGAGGTAAGGGGTATTTGTTTTTGATGGTGACATCATTCAAAGCCCTATAATCCACACACATCCTTCTTGACCCATCCTTCTTATCAACAAACAGAACTGGGAAGGCCCAAGGTGAAGAACTAGGCCGTATAAACCCTTTTCCTAACAACTCATCTATATTTTCCTTTATTAACTCTTGTTCTTTGGGTGCCACTCTATATTGCCTTTTTGCTATAGGGGCTGTACCAGGTAAAAGTTCTATTAAAAATTCAACTTCTCGGTCAGGTGGCATACCTGGTAACTCTTCTGGAAAGACATCCGGGTACTCGCACACTACTCGAATTCCCTCCGTGGGCTTCGCCTCCATCTGATGCAGACAACCAGAAGGTTCTGTGGCACTGACTTCCACCTTCTGACCATCAGGAGCTGTTAAGTGGACGGTTCGCTTGGCACAATCAATTCTGACATCCCACTTAGCAAGCGTTTCCATTCCCAAAATGATATCAATTCCCATGGAACCAATGATTATCAACTTGGTGCAGAATTCTACCCCCCTTATGTTTATGCTAACTCGAGGGCATATTAAACTGGTGCTCAACGTTCCCCCCGGTGTAGATACTACCATGGGTCTACTTGTAGACCTTATAGGAATATTGTACTGCTCAGCATATGATTTGGTAATAAATGAATGCGTGGCACCAGTATCAAAAAGAACTGTAGCGGGGTGAGAGTTGACCAGGAACGTACCAAGCACGACGTTAGGGGCTTCAACTGCAGACTCAGCTGTCACATGATTCACCTTCCCTTGCCACGGCGCCTTGCCCTGTTGATTGGGGCGCCCTTGCTGCGGCTGGGGAGGGTTCTGCCTTTGGCCCGATTGTTGCCCCTGCTAGTTACCTTGCACCTTACGGGGACAAGCATTAGCATAGTGGTCCGCTCCACCACACTTGTAGCAAGGCCCAACACCTATAGTCTGGTTTGTGGTGGAAGGGGTGGTCTGCACTTGGCGCTGAGCTAGATACATAGGACGAGCTGGCTGACCCTGGTAGCGCTGCTGGTACTGGTAGCCTTGCTGTCCTTCAGCCCGCTGCTGCTGTGAGCTCGGACCCTGAGAGAAATGGGGGCGGGTGTTGCTGCTTGATGAAGAGTTGTTGTACTTCCTCTTCCTTTCTTCAATCTCCTAGCGCTTCCTTTCAGTGAAAAGAGCCCTGTCCACCAGTTGATGGAAGCTAGGAAAGGTATGGTTCATCAGCTGGTATTGGAGCTCATCATTTAGACCCTCCAGGAAGTATTCTTGCTTTTCCCTGTCCTCCGCCGCCTCTGCAGTGGCATATCTGGCCAACTGAATGAACTTATCCCTATACTCAGTCACCGACATGCTGCCCTGCTTTAGGGAAAGAAACTCCTTCTTCATTTTCATCAACCCCGCAGGCACATGGTGGTTCCGGAAGTTCTCCCTGAACTGTGCCCAAGTGAAAGCATCCCTATCTTGGGGTCTGTAAGATTCCCACCAATCCAAGGCTGCACCCCTTAGCTGACCGGAACCATACAAAACCCTCTCCCGGTCATTGCATTGAGCAATGTCCAGCTGGCGTTCCACTGCGCGAAGCCAATCATCAGCTTGCAGTGGCTCTGTGGCATGGGAGAAGGTTGGTGGATGACTCTTCAGGAAATCTCCACGCCTGTCCCGTGGTGGTGGGGGTGGTGGTTGAGCTTGGGCTTGCTGGAGAACGTGCATCGCGTTGGTCATTGTCGCCATCATCTGCATCTGGAGGTTGTAGAATTGCTCCGGTGTCAGTGGTGGAGGGTTGGGCAGCGGGTTGCCACCCCCCTGGTTACCCTGGCTAGCATTTCCACCAGCAGCGTTGCGCCTTGTGTTAACCATCTGTTTGTAGCAGAGACACCGTAAGCACATAGCCAACATATGGGTGCACAAGCAGTAGCGACTAAAGACAAAGTAGTAAGAGCGATAGAGTGGATATAGTGTTTAACCCCACGAACTAACTTATAACATTAACTTGTTCATGCTGGGACAAATCCCCACAGCTGGATAACACACAACCAAAGATCCAAATAAAACATGGTTCAAAATAACAAACAACCAGCCAACACAACTTAACTTAAGTTCCACACGACCAACTCAACACGACAACTTAAACCACGTGCTAACGCGATACATGAGGACGACTAGTCATCCCGAGGGAGTATCCTGGTGGCACCACCTAACTCTCCTGTGCTAGGCCTCCTGCGAGGTGGAGTCTGAGCTGGATCCACCACTGGCACCTGGGGCGGTGGACCTGCCACTCGGTCTAGCTGCGCCTGGAGGTGGAACACCTCACCGTTCCGGTGATGGAGCTCCTCAGACACCCTGACGTAGGCAGTGATCAGGACTGACACATACCGGACCAGCTTTAACAGCTGCCGGTTGTCCTCACCCCGGATGGACGCGATCTCGTGCTCAGTATCCCCGGACTGCCGGCGGGGGAAGTAGCGGTACTGAGTCTGGCAGAGCGGAGTGTGGTAGTGCTGGCAGAGGACCCCAAGAGCCTGCTGAGCAGCATCCTCCATGGCCATCTCCATGGTCTCGTGCTCCGCGATGCTGTAGTGCCGGCGCAGCACGGTGTGTCCCCCATGGTTGGGGTTCGGCTCCAAGATCTGCGCACCGGCGGACCAGAGGGTGGTGTGGTCCGGGCGCGCTCGCTGCCGGACCTGGTAGACAACCTCATGGATAGTGTAACCCAGGTCGTAGAGGCAGTCGCGGAGTAGCCCCGGGAACTCCAGGTCAGGACCGTGGTGTGGGTGCGTCAGGTCGACCCAGGCGTCAACCTCCCGCTGGCCACCCTCGTCGGAAGGGATAGCCACACGGAACGGCCACTCGGGTGCGGCAGGCGGTGGCGATGGGGGTGCTGGTGAAGCTGCAGGTGCCACTGGAGAAGGTGGTGGTGTCGGCGCACGCGGGGAAGGAGGTGTCGGTGTCGGCAGGCGTGGCGATGGAACCTCCTCCCATGCATCACCATCGTCGTCTGAGTCGAGGTAGTAAACTACCTCCACTGGGTCCTCCTCCTCCTCCTCCTCAGGGTCAGTGTCCGCCGGAAGCAGACCATTCCCCTCAAAGGGGTGTGGCGCCTGGTCCATGGGAGCATACTCGAAGGGGGATGGTGGCAACGGCTCGGGCAGCTCCGGTGACGGAGGCTCGATCTGCTGTGGTGGACGAGGTACTAGGGCACGCCGTGGGGTCGGTGGTGCAACACGGCGAAGGCGGCCCCCGGTACTCTTGCGGGCGGTTTGCTTGCTGCGTGCCATGACCTATAAGGAGGATGGAGTAAGATGGAGATCAGTTCTATATGATTGAATGAATAAAGCAAAAAGTAATAATTTAACATAGAGTGAACATATAGTTTGATAGCAAAAATAAAATTTTCATAAACAGCAAGAGGGCAAAAGGGGAATGAGATCCTTATTTACGTCCGTTTCTAACTAGGCTTCCGTCCTACAGTCAACACAGCTCTGATACCACTTTGTCACGCCCAGTTCTCAACCAACGGAACCGGAACATCATATATGTGCCAGGAACGTGTCTCACATATATCATGACAATAGTGACATCACAGAACGTGCATAAACGATAAATAAAATGTTTACATAGACTATAACATCACTTTATTACAATAAGACAACATGTCTTTAAACCAGAGTCATAGCGGAAGCGTAAGAAGATAAACGAGCCGCCACAGGGACGTCGACTGGTGGATCGGTACGCCTAGAACTCGTTGAAGTCCTGAACATACTTTTCGAAGTCTTCTGGAGCTGAGCAGCGGTTGAGTTCCAGCCAACAGTAGGTTTAAAGTAAAGCAAGCGTGAGTAATTCATACTCAACAAGCATAACATGAACTATGAGGCATCTAGGGTTGGCTGACACTTAGCATGAGCTTTTAGTTGGTCAAGTTTTATTAAACAACTAGTCACTACAAGTGGGTAGATAACCATTAAACCCAAGATATTGCATGTGAACATTAGTCAACAATATTAACATAAGAACCACTTTCAAACCCAACAGAACCACTAATCTGCATAAAGGATCTGGGCCGCTCATAACCGTGAGCACGGCTGACATGTCAGTTTTACACTCTCGAGAGGTCGTACATCTTTACCCATGAGTCATGGGCTACGCTAGTGGTCCACCACATTACCTTAGATGAGATGGCTAGCAAGCACACTACGAGGCCTTTACAAGGATCACGTTGGTAAGGTGTAACCGCTAAGGTTTCAGGGTCCGCAACTGTGGAGCAAGCCTCAAGGAGAGATAAACGCACTCAACCCAAGTAGCGCGAGGGCCACAGAAGCTCACCTCCCCTCTTGCCCCGTCGGTAAGTTACTCCCAAACCAATGCAACCCAATTAATTAGCCAAGACCGTCCCATTCCAGTCTCATGGTAGCACTGTTGTCCCAGGTTGTCACTTTGCGAACCGGTCCTTAAGGAGAGTGGCTATGAGCAAAACACATGCTCACGCCCCCTAAACCAAGTTGCTAAAAAGCCATTTTTAAAGGAACATGAACCACAAAGGGGTCAAGCTCGAGATTTGATTGCATAGATCCATTTAACCAAATTATTAACCAAGATACATGAGTTCGCGCAGCAACTAGCAAAACTTAACCAACATGCAACCCATAGGTAAACATATCGATAAAAGAGGCTAGGTACAGTCCTTATTGGCATACAAAACTAGACACATGCATATGAAGTGATTAAAGGGTTGTTAGGTTGTGTTCATGTTATACTTGCCTTGCTCAAACTGGTCTTGAGTCTGCTGCTCAACACCCTCGAACTGCTGCTCTTCATCACCAACAAACTGCTCACCGTCTAACCACGTTCACGGCAACATACAGGCATTTCCACACATACATACATGCAAACAATTATCAAAATGTGAGAAACAGTACATCATATCATAAAAACAGAAGATGAAACTGTACTAAAAACATTCTACATGTTTCTACGGTCGTGTGAGCGCAAGAATCACTCAAATCGGAGTTAAAACGCGGAAGTTATGCATAAAACGGGCTCCTAGGGGCATAACTGCGATAAAACATTGAAACCAGGGGCTAGATTTGAAAAACCGAGGACCTAAACATAATTAACCATAGCCGCCGAGGGTTTCTAGGCAAAACCGCCGGGTCCTGGACCGCGGGTTCAAAAACCGGAAAGCCGAGGGGCCAAACCGAAGAAAACAGGACCTAAACCTAATTATTTTTCAACGGACATGGACTGCGGGTTGATTCCAGAGAAACGCGGGGGCTTTTCTGCGAAAGTCCCGCGCTGACCGGTCTACGCCGACGCGACGCTGACGCGGCGCGCGCGTGGCGCGACACGTGGGCCTCGCGGGTGGACCCCGCTGTCGGGTTTAAGAGGAGGCGACGCGGCGTGTTCTGAATGGTCCACGAAGGGGTACGCGGTGTTCTAATCTTGGCCACCCGTGAAAGATCCGACGGCCAGGGTGCACGGGGACGGTGAGGCGCCGGCGGCGACCAAAACCAACGGCGGGGTTCGGCCCGCGCGGCGGTGGCTCGCCGGCGTGCACCACGCCGGGGGCCTAGGGGCCGTCCCGCTGGACTAGATCTAGTGGGGAAGAGAGAGGAAGCCGAGGCGGAGCTCACCGTGGGGTCGAAACGGGCGGAGGCGCGACGGTGAGGGCTTGCGACGGAGGACGGCAGACGGCTCGGACGGCGTTCGCGGGTAGAGGCTTCGGAGTGGTGTGCTCGCGACTAGAATCCACGGAACGGCTTCCCGAAGCTCCTGCGAACATGTTGGCGGTGGTTAGAGGGTCGAAGATGGCTCGCCGGCGAGGAATTTGGGCGGCGAAGGGCTTACCGAGGCGGGACTCCGGCGGCGGATTGCGGGCGCGTCGAGGCACGGGAATGAAATTGGAGTGGAGACGTGGTAAAGAGGGCGAGGGCGAAGCTTGGGGTCGGTTTTATAGGCACCGAGAGGGACGAGGGCGTCGTGGCGCGGTGATTTCGCCCGGCGGCCTCAGAGCATGGCCCGGTGCAATGAAGGTTGGGGCGAACGGCCGCGGGGTTTTCGGGATTTGAATGAGGGTTAAGGAAAGAGGGCGCGGGGTGCGGATTCGGGAAGAGTTTCGCACCCCGGCTGCTGACGTGGTCGAGCGGAGCGAGGAAGGCAAGCGGGAGTCACGGCGGAGCGGGCAGTCGGAGGAAGAAGGAGGCGCTGACGGGTGGGGTCTGCCTGGCAGAGGGAGAAGGGGCGCGGAGGAGAGGGGCGCGCCGAGTGGGCCGGCCGTTCGGCCCACGCGGGAAGAGGGGGGCGCGGGGTGGCTGGGCCGGGCCCAGGCGGGGGACAGCGGGCGGGGGCTAAAATTCAAATAAATTTGAATTTGAATCCTTAATTCAATCAAGCAAGAAACAATGCACCAGCATGTATGCACAAGAAAGGTTAGGCCTAGGCTACTTTTATGCATTTATTTAATTTAAATAAATTCATGATAAATGCAAACTAGCACATAAACCTTAGAAAATTAAATAAATTGCTTGAAGTTTATTGTAAAAGACTGGAATTTCAACTAGGGTGTTACATCCGTCCACTGTTGTTAACATATCAATTGTTGTGGAACTCGGAATCGAGGGTTGTTGGACATGTTGGTATGATGAATGAGGAAACCACACCATATGAAAGAAACCTCAAAAATATGCATCACCAAAGTTGTTTTGGCCCAACTTACATGCTCTCCTCTTCTGCCACGTCAGCCCACGCTTCGGCATCAGGACGAGATACAAAACTAGCATAGCATGACTCCGTTTGCCTAGACTGAAGAGGGAGAAAATTAAACTTTTCCTAATCCAAAAACTTGTACACGCTAGTAAGTAGGAACCAATGAATATAATACTTTTCCATATATGTAGGCCGATGGGAGAAACAAAATTCAATACAGGTTTTGATCCATCCGCTGTTGTTAACATATGAAATGTTGTGGGACTCGGAATCGAGGGTTGTTGGACTTGTTGGGAAGATGAATGAGGAAACCACACCATAGGAACGAAACCTCAAAAATTTGCATCACCAAAGTTGTTTTGGCCCAACTTACAAGCCCTCCTCTTCTGCCACTAGGGCCCACGCTTCTGCATCAGTCCGAGATACAAAACCAGCGCAGCATGACTCAGTTTGCCTAGAATGAAGAGGGCGAAAATTAAACTTTTTCCTAATCCGAAAACTTGTACACGCTAGTAAGTAGGAACCAATGAATATAATGCTTTTCTATATATGTTGGCCGATGGGAGAAACTTAATTCAATACAGGTTTTGATCTGTCCACTGTTGTTAACATATCAATTCTTGTGGGGCTCAGAATCGAGGGTTGTTGGACATGTTGGAATGATGAATGAGGAAAACACACCATAGGAAAGAAACCTCAAAAATATGCATCGCCAAAGTTGTTTTGGCCCAACTTACATGCCCTCTTCTTCTGCCACTTCAGCCCGCACTTCGGCATCAGGATGAGATACAAAACCTGCATAGCATGACTCAGTTTGGCTAGACTGAAGAGGGCGAAAATTAAACTTTTTCCTAATCCGAAAACTTGTACACGCTAGTAAGTAAGAACCAATGGATATAATGCTTTTCCATATATGTAGGCCGATGGGAGAAACTTAATTCAATACAGGTTTTGTTCCTCAATTGTTGTGGGACTCATAATTGAGGGTTGTTGGATTTGTTGGTATGATGAATGAGGAAACCACACCATAGGAAAGAAACCTCAAAAATATAAATCACCAAAGTAGTTTTGCCCCGACTTACATGCCCTCATCTTCTGCCACTTGAGCCCACGCTTCGGCATCCGGACGAGATACAAAACCAGCGCAGTATGACTTAGTTTGCCTAGACTGAAGGGGTCGAAAATTAAACTTTTTCCTAATCCGAAAACTTGTACACGCTAGTAAGTAAGAACCAATGAATATAATGCTTTTCCATATATGTAGGCCGATGGGAGAAACTCAATTCAACACCAGTTTTGATCCATCCACTGTTGTTAACATATCAATTGTTGTGGGACTCGGAATCGAGGGTTGTTGGACTTGTTGGGAAGATGAATGAGGAAACCACACCATAGGAAAGAAACCTCAAAAATATGCATCACCAAAGTTGTTGTGGCCCGACTTACATGCCCTCATCTTCTGCCACTTGAGCCCACGCTTTGGCATCAGGACGAGATACAAAACCAGCGCAGCGTGACTCAGTTTGCCTAGACCGAAGAGGGTGAAAATTAAACTTTTCCTAAACCGAAAACTTGTACACGCTAGTAGTAAGAACCAATGAATATAATGCTTTTCCACATATGTAGGCCGATGGGAGAAACTCAATTCAACACCAGTTTTGACCCATCCACTGTTGTTAACATTTCAATTGTTGTGGGACTCGGAATCGAGTGTTGTTGGACTTGTTGGGAAGATGAATGAGGAAACCACACCATAGGAACGAAACCTCAAATATATGCATCACCAAAGTTGTTTTGGCCAAATTAACATGCCCTCCTCTTCTGCCACTTGAGCCCACGCTTCAGCAACAGTCCGAGACACAAAACCAGAGCAGCATGACTCCGTTTGCCTAGACTGAAGAGGGCGAAAATTAAACTTTTTTCTAATCCGAAAACTTGTACACGCTAGTAAGTAAGAACCAATGGATATAATGCTTTTCCATATATGTAGGCCGATGGGAGAAACTTAATTCAATACAGGTTTTGTTCCATCCACTGTTGTTAACATATCAATTGTTGTCGGACTCGGAATCGAGGGTTGTTGGACTTGTTGGTATGATGAATGAGGAAACCACACCATAGGAAAGAAACCTCAAAAATATGCATCACCAAAGTAGTTTTGGCCCGACTTACATGCCCTCATCTTCTGCCACTTGAGCCCACGCTTCGGCATCTGGACGAGATACAAAACCAACGCAGCATGACTCAGTTTGCCTAGACTCAAGGGGGCAAAAATTAAACTTTTTCCTAATCCTAAAACTTGTACACGCTAGTAAGTAGGAACCAATGAATATAATGCTTTTCCATATTTGTGGGCTGATGGGAGAAACTTAATTCAATACAGGTTTTGTTCCATCCACTGTTGTTAACATATCAATTGTTGTCGGACTCGGAATCGAGGGTTGTTAGACCTGTTGGTATGATGAATGAGGAAACCACACCATGGGAAAGAAACCTCAAAAATATGCATCACCAAAGTTGTTTTGGCCCGACTTGCATGCCCTCATCTTATGCCACTTGAGCCCACGCTTCGGCATCAGGACGAGATACAAAACCAGCGCAGCATGACTCAGTTTGCCTAGACTGAAGAGGGCGAAAATTAATCTTTTTCCTAATCCGAAAACTTGTACACGCTAGTAAGTAAGAACCAATAAATATAATGCTTTTCCATATATGTAGGCCGATGGGAGAAACTCAATTCAAAACCTGTTTTGACCCATCCACTGTTGTTAACATATCAATTCTTGTGGGACTCGAAAATGAGGGATGTTGGACTTGTTGGTATGATGAATGAGGAAACCACACCATAGTAATGAAACCTCAAAAACATGCATCACCAAAGTTGTTTTGGCCCAACTTACATGCGCTCCTCTTCTGCTAGTTGAGCCCATGCTTCGGCATCAGGCCAAGATACAAAACCAGCGCAGCATGACTCAGTTTGCCTAGACTGAAGAGGGCAAAAATTAAACTTTTTCCTAATCCAAAAACTAGTACACGCTAGTAAGTAAGAACTAACGAATATAACGCTTTTCCAGATATGTAGGCCGGTGGGAGAAACTTAATTCAATACAGGTTTTGATCCGTCCACTGTTGTTAACATATCAATTGTTGTGGGACTCGGAATCGAGGGTTGTTCGACATGTTGGTATGATGAATGAGGAAACCACACCATAGGTAAGAAATCTCAAAAATATGCATCACCAAAGTTGTTTTGGCCCAACTTACATGCCCTCCTCTTCTGCCACGTCAGCCCACGCTTCGGCATGAGTCCGAGATACAAAACCAACACAGCATGACTCAGTTTACCTAGACTGAAGAGGGCGAAAATTAAACTTTTTCCTAATCCAAAAACTTGTACACGCTAGTAAGTAGGAACCAATGAATATAATGATTTTCCATATATGTAGGCCGAAGGGAGAAACTTAATTCAATACCGGTTTTGATGCATCCACTGTTGTTAACATATCAATTGTTGTGGGACTCGGAATCGAGGGTTGTTGGACTTGTTGGTATGATGAATGAGGAAACCACACCATAGGAAAGAAACCTAAAAAATATGCATCGGCAAAGTTGTTTTGGCCTGACTTACATGCCCTCATCTTCTGCCACTTGAGCCCAATATTCGGCATCAGGACGAGATACAAATCCAGCGCAGCATGACTCAGTTTGCCTAGACTGAATAGGGCGAAAATTAAATTCTTTCCTAATCCGAAAACTTGTACACGCTAGTAAGTAAGAACCAATGAATATAATGCTTTTCCATATATGTAGGCCGATGGGAGAAACTCAATTCAATACCAGTTTTGACCCATCCACTATTGTTAACATATCAATTGTTGTGGGACTCGGAAACGAGGGTTGTTGGACTTATTGGTATGATGAATGAGGAAACCACACCATAGGAACGAAACCTCTTAAATATGCATCACCAAAGTTGTTTTGGCCCAACTTACATGCCCTCCTCTTCTGCCACTTGAGCCCACGCTTCGGCATCAGGCCAAGATACAAAACCAGCGCAGCATGACTCAGTTTGCCTAGACTGAAGAGGGCGAAAATTAAACTTTTTCCTAATCCAAAAACATGTACACGCTAGTAAGTAAGAACCAATGAATATAATGCTTTTCCATATATGTAGGCCGATGGGAGAAACTTAATTGAATACAGGTTTTGTTCCATCCACTATTGTTAATATATCAATTGTTGTCGGACTCGGAATCGAGTGTTGTTGGCCTTGTTGGTGTGATGAATGAGGAAACCACACCATAGGAAAGAAACCTCAAAAATATGCATCACCAAAGTTGTTTTGGCCCGACTTACACGCCCTCATCTTTTGCCACTTGAGCCCACGCTTCCGCATCAGGACGAGATACAAAACCAGCAAAGCATGACTCCGTTAGCCTAGACTGAAGAGGGCGAAAATTAAACTTTTCCTAATCCAAAAACTTGTACACGCTAGTAAGTAGGAACCAATGAATATAATGCTCAATCTATGTTGGCCGATGGGAGAAACTTAATTCAATACAGGTTTTGATCCATCCACTGTTGTTAACATATCAAATGTTGTGGGACTCGGAATCGAGGGTTGTTGGACTTGTTGGGAAGATGAATGAGAAACCACACCATAGGAACGAAACCTCAAAAATATGCATCACCAAAGTTGTTTTGGCCCAACTTACAAGCCCTCCTCTTCTGCCACGTAAGCCCATGCTTCGGCATCAATCCGAAATACAAAACCATCGCAGCATGACTCAGTTTGCCTAGACTGAAGAGGGCGAAAATTAAACTTTTTCCTAATCCAAAAACATGTACACGCTAGTAAGTAAGAACCAATGAATATAATGCTTTTCCATATATGTAGGCCGATGGGAGAAACTTAATTGAATACAGGTTTTGTTCCATCCACTATTGTTAATATATCAATTGTTGTCGGACTCGGAATCGAGTGTTGTTGGCCTTGTTGGTGTGATGAATGAGGAAACCACACCATAGGAAAGAAACCTCAAAAATATGCATCACCAAAGTTGTTTTGGCCCGACTTACACGCCCTCATCTTTTGCCACTTGAGCCCACGCTTCCGCATCAGGACGAGATACAAAACCAGCAAAGCATGACTCCGTTAGCCTAGACTGAAGAGGGCGAAAATTAAACTTTTCCTAATCCAAAAACTTGTACACGCTAGTAAGTAGGAACCAATGAATATAATGCTCAATCTATGTTGGCCGATGGGAGAAACTTAATTCAATACAGGTTTTGATCCATCCACTGTTGTTAACATATCAAATGTTGTGGGACTCGGAATCGAGGGTTGTTGGACTTGTTGGGAAGATGAATGAGAAACCACACCATAGGAACGAAACCTCAAAAATATGCATCACCAAAGTTGTTTTGGCCCAACTTACAAGCCCTCCTCTTCTGCCACGTAAGCCCATGCTTCGGCATCAATCCGAAATACAAAACCATCGCAGCATGACTCAGTTTGCCTAGACTGAAGAGGGCGAAAATTAAACTTTTTTCTAATCCGAAAACTTGTACACGGTAGTAAGTAGGAACCAATGAATATAATGCTTTTCCATATATGTTGGCCGATGGGAGAAACTTAATTCAATACAGGTTTTGATCTGTCCACTGTTGTTAACATATCAATTCTTGTGGGCTCAGAATCGAGGGTTGTTGGACATGTTAGAATGATGAATGAGGAAAACACACCATAGGAAAGAAACCTCAAAAATATGCATCACCAAAGTTGTTTTGGCCCAACTTACATGCCCTCTTCTTCTGCCACTTGAGCCCGCGCTTCGGCATCAGGATGAGATACAAAACCAGCATAGCATGACTCAGTTTGCCTAGACTGAAGAGGGCGAAAATTAAACTTTTTCCTAATCCGAAAACTTGTACACACTAGTAAGTAAGAACCAATGGATATAATGCTTTTCCATATATGTAGGCCGATGGGAGAAACTTAATTCAATACAGGTTTTGTTCCATCCACTGTTGTTAACATATCAATTGTTGTGGGACTCGGAATCGAGGGTTGTTGGATTTGTTGGTATGATGAATGAGGAAACCACACCATAGGAAACAAACCTCAAAAATATGCATCACCAAAGTTGTTTTGGCCCGACTTACACGCCCTCATCTTCTGCCACTTGAGCCCATGCTTCGGTGTCAGGACGAGATACAAAACCAGCATAGCATGACTCCGTTTGCCTAGACTGAAGGGGGCGAAAATTAAACTTTTTCCTAATCCGAAAACTTGTACACGCTAGTAAGTAGGAACCAATGAATATAATGCTTTTCAATATATGTAGGCCGATGGGAGAAACTTAATTCATTACAGGTTTTGATCCATCCGCTATTGTTAACATATCAAATGTTGTGGGACTCGGAATCGAGGGTTGTTGGACTTGTTGGGAAGATGAATGAGAAACCACACCATAGGAACGAAACCTCAAAAATATGCATCACCAAAGTTGTTTTGGCCCAACTTACAAGCCCTCCTCTTCTGCCACGTAAGCCCATGCTTCGGCATCAATCCGAAATACAAAACCAACGCAGCATGACTCAGTTTGCCTAGACTGAAGAGGGCGAAAATTAAACTTTTTCCTAATCCGAAAACTTGTACACGCTAGTAAGTTGGAACCAATGAATATAATGCTTTTCCATATATGTTGGCCGATGGGAGAAACTTAATTCAATACAGGTTTTGATCTGTCCACTGTTGTTAACATATCAATTCTTGTGGGGCTCAGAATCGAGGGTTGTTGGACATGTTGGAATGATGAATGAGGAAAACACACCATAGGAAAGAAACCTCAAAAATATGCATGACCAAAGTTATTGTGGCCCGACTTACATGCCCTATCTTCTGCCACTTGAGCCCACGCTTTGGCATCAAGACGAGATACAAAACCAGCGCAGCATGACTCAGTTTGTCTAGACCGAAGAGGGCGAAAAATTAAACTTTTTCCTAAACCGAAAACTTGTACACGCTAGTAAGTAAGAACCAATGAATATAATGCTTTTCCATATATATAGGCCGATGGGAGAAACTCAATTCAACACCAGTTTTGACCCATCCACTGTTGTTAACATATCAATTGTTGTGGGACTCGGAATCGAGGGTTGTTGGACTTGTTGGGAAGATGAATGAGGAAACCACACCATAGGAAAGAAACCTCAAAAATATGCATCACCAAAGTTGTTGTGGCCCGACTTACATGCCCTCATCTTCTGCCACTTGAGCCCACGCTTTGGCATCAAGACGAGATACAAAACCAGCGCAGCATGACTCAGTTTGCCTATACCGAAGAGGGCAAAAAATTAAACTTTTTCCAAAACCGAAAACTTGTACACGCTAGTAAGTAAGAACCAATGAATATAATGCTTTTCCATATATGTAGGCCGATGGGAGAAACTCAAATCAACACCAGTTTTGACCCATCCACTATTGTTAACATATCAATTGTTGTGGGACTCGGAATCGAGGGTTGTTGGACTTGTTGGGAAGATGAATGAGGAAACCACACCATAGGAACGAAACCTCAAAAATATGCATCACCAAAGTTGTTTTGGCCAAATTTACATGCCCTCCTCTTCTGCCACTTGAGCCCACGCTTCAACAATAGTCCGAGACACAAAACCAGTGCAGCATGACTCCGTTTGCCTAGACTGAAGAGGGCGAAAATTAAACTTTTTCCTAATCCAAAAACTTGTACACGCTAGTAAGCAGGAACCAATTAATATAATGCTTTTCCATATATCTAGGCCGATGGGAGAAACTTAATTCAATACAGGTTTTGATCCATCCGCTGTTGTTAACATATCAAATGTTGTGGGACTCGGAATCGAGAGTTGTTGGACTTGCTGGGGAGATGAATGAGAAAACCACACCATAGGAACGAAACCTCAAAAATATACATCACCAAAGTTGTTTTGGCCCAACTTACATGCCCTCCTCTTCTGCCACGTGAGCCCATGCTTCGGCATCAGTCCGAAATACAAAACCAACGTAGCATGACTCAGTTTGCCTAGACAGAAGAGGGCGAAAATTAAACTTTTTCCTAATCCGAAAACTTGTACACGCTAGTAAGTAGGAACCAATGAATATAATGCTTTTCCATATATGTAGGCTGACGGGAGAAACTTAATTCAATACAGGTTTTGATCTGTCCACTGTTGTTAACATATAAATTGTTGTGGGGCTCAGAATCGAGGGTTGTTGGACATGTTGGAATGATGAATGAGGAAAACACACCATAGGAAAGAAACCTCAAAAATATGCATCACCAAAGTTGTTTTGGCCCAACTTACATGCCCTCTTCTTCTGCCACTTGAGCCCGCGCTTCGGCATCAGGATGAGATACAAAACCTGCATAGCATGACTCAGTTTGCCCAGACTGAAGAGGGAGAAAATTAAACTTTTCCTAATCCAAAAACTTGTACACGCAAGTAAGTAAGAACAAATGGATATAACGCTTTTCCATATATGTAGGCCGATGGGAGAAACTTAATTCAATACAGGTTTTGTTCCATCCACTGTTGTTAACAATCAATTGTTGTGGGACTCGGAATCGAGGGTTGTTGGACTTGTTAGGAAGATCAATGAGGAAACCACACCATAGGAACGAAACCTAAAAAATATGCATCAACAAAGTTGTTTTGGCAAAATTTACATGCCCTCCTCTTCTGCCACTTGAGCCCATGCTTCGGCATCAGTCCGAAATACAAAACCAACGTAGCATGACTCAGTTTGCCTAGACAGAAGAGGGCGAAAATTAAACTTTTTCCTAATCCGAAAACTTATACATGCTACTAAGTAAGAACCAATGAATATAATGCTTTTCCATATATGTAGGCCGATGAGAGAAACTTAATTCAGTACCAGTTTTGATCCATCCACTGTTGTTAACAAATAAAATTAATTGAATGTTTGATTGATTGATTGATTGTGTGTCGACTTAATTACGAACTCTATAGTTCGAGAATTAAACCATTATTCTTATAAATTTTCCCGACCCAATCTTCTTATCATCATTACTCTATATCTTCTATCATTTATGACTTCCATGAACCCTTCACCTTCAACGTGACTCACTCGGAAACCGTAACTCTACCATTATCGATCTCCATCCATTACCAATATTTGAACCAGAGCTTTGCACGTAATCCTTAAATCATCGTATCAATCTCTGAGAATGCGGAAACCCTCTTTTGGATAATGGCTTGATCTCCAGTCTTGCCGAGTTAACTAACTTTAGTTAATTCGACATGTGAAGATGACATCATCTAATACTCACACAATTGTCAGAAGTTCACTTCCAATTGGGTTTTGTTTACTCTATACGAGAAACACGACGTTGAGTTGGATCCCTCGGATTAGACAGGACGCGGTTTAGTTTGAGCCCAAATCAATGTTGAGTTTCGATTATGGAATACTCAGTGATAAACCTCCTGGGATTTGATCCGAGACAAGTTGGTGATAATACCTTCCTACTGAATTAGGCGCCTCACAATTTAATTTGATTGGAAGAATATTCACTCAGCTTGAGATAATGTCAACCAGGAGTATTCTCCCACAAGATACTCCGCCGACAGAGCAAGACCCTAAAACCAATCAAGGATAAATTATCTGGACTATTCTTTCCCTTTCAAGAAATGAGTATTCGAGGCAATGCGATGTTTCCATTCCGTCGAATTAAATTCTTTGCAATTTACTTCGCGTTCGGAATTATTACTTGTCTCCAATAAATCAAAGCACCGAATATCGCGAGGTGCTAAATCCTTGACCAAGGATTCATTTTCGGACTGAGGCGTGATTCCTCGACTAATCCGAAGATCATCGCTCAACTGAAAAGTCTCGGAATAAATTCTCAGCAACTTTATCTCACAGGTAAGTGTCTCATCTCACCCATGTGTTGGAATAAATAATTTCGACACCGATTCTCGGATCTTTGAATTGATTTCTTGGTAAATTAATTCGAACTGAAAATCAATCTAATTCATCTGTACTTTGAACTCCGGAATAAATTTTAATCTAATTTATTTCACCGTTTAATCTCAGTCCAACATCCTAGACCCAAACCTAAAGGTCCATGTAAAATCTAACCCTAACTCTCTTCCATAAATATCTAAGCCCTCTTTTCTTTTTCTCCAATTTTTCCCCTCATTTCTTTTCCCTACTCCAAGGTGCCGCCGACCACCCTCTCTGTTCATCCTCTCCCACACACAAAGCACAAGCAAGCAGGCAGCCTCCTTCCTCTCTCCGTCGTGCTCCACTAGCCACCTCCCTGCCTACTCCTAGCGCAAGACAAGTAGGCCCCGACGAGCTCCTCCCACTCCACCACCAGCAACCCCTGCTGCCGTTCTCCTGCTCGCGCCCCACCAAGCAGCGCATCTCCATGGCGCCTCCAAGCAGCAGCAGCAGCAAGCTAGTGCCCCTTGTGCCAAGGCGTCGTCCCCGTGCGTCCCTCGATTCAAGCTGCACCGAGGTCCCCGCCCTTGCTCCGACCGCCGGCCTCCTCTTCCCCTTGGTGAGCACCCTCTCCATCAGCGCGTCTTCAACCTGCAGGCTGCCCTCAACCTCTCTATTTTTTTCCCGAGTGCAGGCAGTAGCAGCCCCTTCCTCGTGGCGAGGTCCCTGCCTCTCGGTCCTGCTGTGCGCCTCTCGGCAGTCCGGCGTGGTGCGGCCAAGCAACAACCATGGGCGCCACCTTCTTTTGCTAGCTACCTACCGATGAGCTTCTCCAACTCTGGCGTCCTCTCCAGCTCCACCCCAAGGCAGAAGCCCCTTCCTGTCGTCGGCCACCAGTCCACATGGCGCAGTACCTCCCAAGGGGAGCTCCTTCTGATACACACTCTCTGCATCTTCTCGATTATTCCTGACCACCATCCCAAGCTTCAGCTACTGCTCACCTCCACGTGCTTTGCTGCAACATATCACCAACGTCGTGCCCGCAAGGTGTTCGACAAAATGTTTGCACCATGTGTAGCAGCAGAGAGGCACCCCCACCATGCTTTGGTGGCTGTCCTTGACCTGACCGACGTCGTGCCACAACG
Organism: Paspalum notatum; assembly: GCA_022530915.1. Classification (NCBI taxonomy): domain Eukaryota; kingdom Viridiplantae; phylum Streptophyta; class Magnoliopsida; order Poales; family Poaceae; genus Paspalum; species Paspalum notatum. The sequence continues at coordinate 8,765,912 of CM039683.1, forward strand.
TGGGCAGTACCATGGCGAATCTCTCAGGTCTGCATAAGCTGTGCCTTTGCTGCCCACCAAGTGTTCGAGAAGTCTGCTGCATAGGTGAAACCATCGCTCCCGGTTCAATTCTGCTTCATTTGTCATGAGCGAAATCTCACACATGTTGTATCCTGAGGCGATGGTGGCCACAATGACGTCCGCTACCCCATCCCGAACCAAGAACCTGAGGGTGGTGTTGTTCTACACAGCTGTCTTTCCGTCACGGCATCAGCTCGTCCCGGCATCGAACCTCGCCCCTCCTCAAGCCCTCGGTGAGAACCTCGATTTTGCCCTCCTGTGATGTCGGCCTTCGAGCCGATGAACTAGTGCCTGTGATGTTCGGCAGTGGTCGCCGATGAGCTTCTCTTATGCACATGCCTGTTCGGCCTTCGTGCCACTATTTACTGCAGCATTCTTCTTGCGCTGACATGGTATGCCACTAGCACACACGCCATGGACATAATCGTGTAGCACACACACACATCTAATTCATTCTCTTACGGCATGCACGAGCCGTGAGTTATTGCTCGATTCAGTCGTTATGCTGCCGAAATTTCTAACTTTCCTAATACACTAGAAGCATAACCTCGACCATGATTCTCAGGCTACTACGGGCTGCACTCGTAGCATTGTCAATGCTCCGAATCTAGATAACCCACTCGTTCATGTACAACCACGAGCCTTTACTCGTCACGACCGATGTCCATCTTCCAATCGCTTAATCACACACTCGTTCGGCGGTGTGTGGCCACAAGCTCTCGTTCTCTATGACCATTTCTCGTCGCACATTTAATCGGACACACGCACCTTCGCATGGTCTAGGGCTCTAGCTCGCATCGGTCGTAGCTATCACTCCTAATGCATTTCTAGCTTATACATGACAACATGTCCCGAGCGACTGCTTGACTTGGCCATAGCTCACATTCTTACAATCATTTTTCTGATTCTCTACATGCGACCAATGGTTCCCACTCATGGCTTCTTGTACGATGGATTTAACCTGAATGGTTTCGGTTCCTGGATCTAGATTCTATCTAGCCCTTCATGATTGATCTCGACTTGGCTATCCCTCTCATGCTTTAGTAATAAAGGGCTCTATTAGAAAGTCCACATCGCTCGATCGACATACGTCTCTCATCTAATCGATGAATAATTTAATCTCTAATGATATCTCGTGGAAGGGTGATGTGAGACTTCTCTCACATTACTTGTGGCTGGTATGCCTTATTTCGACAAGCTCATGAAATCATATCACCCACATAATTTCGGCTTAATCATCGACACCTCCTTATTTCCAAGCACTTGGTCGAGACAACATTATTTCACTTACAACTTCGAATGGTCCTGTAATCTCATACTAGTCCTATCTGCTCTCATTTACCATAATTCGGTCCCTTCCTTTCATTATCCTAATCCCTATTTTGCCATGTGATGTTTGCTTAGTTCTTATGTTGTGTTTCTTTCTCTGTTTTATTGTTTGTGCCGAATAGCACCGTTGGAGACTCAAGACGCACATAGGAGGGTATGAGTTCGTGAAGACGAGGACGACCACGCCAGAACTTGAGAGCGATTAGCTCTACTCTAGGTCACCATTCAGACACTTCCCTGCTTCAAATTCTATAGACACGCAAATATGTTGCTGCTGCTTTATTTATGTTCATGCTTGCTTTGATAACCAAAAATAGGGATCCTACTTCCATTTAGCCACATACCCCGATTGCTATACTACTGCTAATATTCTACTGCAACTAAATAAAATAAATAAAATGAACATGATGTGAGATTGGGTGATATGATGGGGGGATGTGATCACTCTTGGCGTGCGTGAAGTGGGTGGTTTATGAGTGCGAGATGGTGTGTGAGATGTGTGGCGGGAGTCGGCACCGGATTAATGGGAGAGACTAGAACTCTGCCCTGAGTGGAGTGAGGTGTGTGGTGGTGCGCGGCCCACCGCTGAGGGTGGCAACCGACCCCTGGAAGGCTTGCTCTCGCCAAATTAAGGACCGAGTAAGGGTGATAGCATCTTGGACTATGACTCGTGCATACCATACAACCTCAGACCCGATTCATGAACTTCCACGGAAGGCATATGACTGTAGGCGTAAGGCGATAGTGTTAGCGGACGATGGTGGGTCTGTGATGCAGCCACACGTCCCCGATAGACTCGACCCGTGGGGCCTCGGACTACTTGAGCTCATAGTCCTGAGAGTGCGGTGGATAGTATATCCGCACAGTTTTCTAGCTCAGGAAAGCAGGAAAGTGCCAGAAGGGAAGTTCATCTGTCGGTGTGGTGGGCCAAGGGCAGCGGACGCACTGCCCTTATCCCGTCTCGTGTGGGTACAGATGTACAACATCCTCTGCAGAGTGTATGATCTATACGTATAGCCGCTGTCCCCGGTCAAAGGACGAACCAAGATCGAAAACTCACCTCATCTAGCATGGGTTTTCTTCTCTTCTGCCTCGAGTGATAGAACACCGGCTGAGGCCATTTAGGATGGGCGGGTGGGAGCTTCCAATGCCACAGAATTAGTTGATGTTGAGAGGGTGTATGGAAGAGGTGTTTGGTGGTGAGACGTGTATGTGTTGGCATGAGTGATGAGCAGGGGAACCGGTCGTGTGACCGAATTCCCGATTGGAACTATGATATAATAATCTAGATCCTGCTACTTTATATATTGCGCTTGCATAGGAAGCCTAGAGCCTTCCACTTGTGCCAGTGCCTTTATTTTTATGCTACCGCTTAGGGGAGTGTCTCAGGGTGGCCTGCGCTATTGGGGCGTAGGTTTTGGAAGACGAGACGGATGACGACCACTCCTACGATGGACGAAGATGAGCTGAATGACGACCACTCCTACAACGGATGGAGATGAGCTGGATGACGACCTTACCTATGACAGAAGGAACGACGAGGGTTGCTGTGCTACGCTCAAGTATGCCTGTGGAGATGGATGTGAAGACCTGCTTTCCGCAATTTATACTCTGATCTCTGTTGTAAGAATGCTTCAGTCCAGATGGACTTGTATCGGCTTTGGCCAATATTGTATAAATATAATAATAATCGAATTTCTGGTTATGATATCGACTGATATATGAAATTCACGATAGCACAATGTATCCTGGGACTATCGTGAAAAGCAAAAGGCTTGGATTTCGGTTTCGCGAAATCCGGGTCGTTTCAAAACCACACCATAGGAACGAAACCTCAAAAGTATGCATCACCAAAGTTGTTTTGGCCCAACTTACATGCCTTCCTCTTCTGCCACTTGCGCCCATGCTTCGGCATCAGGCCGAGATACAAAACCAGCGCAGCATGACTCAGTTTGCCTAGACGGAAGAGGGTGAAAATTAAACGTTTTTCTAATCCGAAAACTTGTACACGCTAGTAAGTATTAACCAATGAATATAATGCTTTTCCATATACGTAGGCCGATAGGAGAAACTTAATTCAATATAGGTTTTGATCCATCCACTCTTGTTAACATATCAATTGTTATGGGACTCGGAATCGAGGTTTGTTGGACTTGTTGGAAAGATGAATGAGGAAAACACACCATAGGAACGAAACCTCAAAAATATGCATCACCAAAGTTGTTTTGGCCCAAGTGTAACACCCTAGTTTAAATTCCAACACTTCACAACAAACTTCGAGCAATTTATTTAATTTTCCTAAGGTTTGTATGTTTAGTTTGCATTTAACAGGTTTTATTTAAAATAAATACTAGGATAAAATTTATCATAGGCCCAACTTTCTTGTGCATTACATGCTGGTGCATTGTCTCTTGTTTGCTTGAATTAAGGATTCAAATTCAAATTCATTTGAATTTTAGAACCATTTCTATCTCCATTCAAAGGAATTCAAAATCAGAAAAAAAAAGGAGAGAGCCAGGCCGACCGGCCGGCCCAGCCGACCGGCCAGCCCAACCCGCGCCCCCTCTCTCCCGCCTGGGCCCCGGCCCGGCCGAACCCCCGCCCCCTTCTCCCCGCTTGGGCTCGGCCCGGTCGCCTCGCGCCCCCTTCCCGCCTGGGCCGGCTTCCGGCCCACCCAGCCGCGCCGCTCCGCTCCCAGCGCACCGGCCCGCGGCGCCTTCCCCTCCCTCACGCCGCTGACCGCCCGGTCCCACCTGGCAGATCCTTCTCCCACCTCCCGCCGGAAATCTCGCGCGCCTTCCTTCCTCCGCTCGGCCATGTCAGCGCCCGAGCCTTGAAGGCCGAGTCGAATCCGCGTCCCGCTCCCTCCCTTAATCGTTCCGCCATCAATCCCTAAGGTCTCGCGACCCATTTACTCCCCTTCCTTCCGTGCGCCGCGGCGAGTTCAAAACGCTGGTCACCCCCTCTCGTCCGACGCCCTCGGCTCGCTAGAACCCCATAAAACCCAACCCCGAGCATCGCCCTGGGTTTCCTCCGCCACACCCCAGAGCAATTCCTCTTCCGTGCCCCGACGCGTCCGCATTTCACCGCCGGAGTTCCGCCCTGGTGAGCCACCGCAACGCCAAATTCGTCGCCGTTGCTCCCTCTCTGAGCGCTCTAACTCCTTCATCGCTTTCACAGGTGGCTCACGGAACTTCCCCACCGGCCCTAGGCGCCCCGGAGCCGCTCTAGCCCGCCATCCCGCGACGCCGAACCTCGCCGTCCGCTTTCTCCCGTCGCCAACCCTCCTTCGGTCATCTCCCGACGAATCCAAGCCCTCGGTGAGCTTCGCCATGCCTCTCTCCCCCTCCTGAGCTTGCTCTAGGCCAGCACGGCGAGCCCTAGGCCCCGGCGTGCGCCGCGCCGGCGAGCCACCGCCGCGCGGGACGGACTCCGCCGCGGAGGGTGGTCACCGCCGGCGCCAAAACCCCCTTCCGATCTGGACCCTTGGATCCAGAGTGCACGGCCGTGATTAGAACACCGCGTACCCCTTCGCGGTCCAATCAGAACGCGCCACGTCGCCCTCTCTTAAACCCGACAGCGGGGACCCACCCGCCAGGCCCACGTGTCGCGCCACGCGCGCGCCGCGTCAGCGCCGCGTCGGCGTAGACCGGTCAGCGCGGGACTTTCGCAGAAAAGCCCCCGCGTTTCTCTGGAATCAACCCGCAGTCCATGTCCATTGAAGAATAATTAGGTTTAGGTCCTGTTTTCTTCGGTTTGGCCCCTGGGCTTTCCGGTTTTTGAACCCGCGGTCCAGGACCCGGCGGTTTTGCCTGGAAACCCTCGGCGGCTACGGTTAATTACGTTTAAGTCCTCGGTTTTTCAAATCTAGCCCCTGGTTTCAATGTTTCTGTCACAGTTATGCCCCTAGGAGCCCGTTTTATGCATAACTTTCACGTTTTAACTCCGATTTGAGTGATTCTTGCGCTCACACGACCGTAGAAACATGTAGAATGTTTTTAGTAAAGTTTTATCTTCTTTTTTTATGATATGATGTACTGTTTCTCACCTTTGAGTAATTGTTTGCATGTATGTATGCGTGGAAATGCTTGTACGTTGCCGTGAACGTGGTTAGACGGTGAGCAGTTTGTTGGTGACGAAGAGCAGCAGTTTGAGGGTGTTGAGCAGCAGACTCAAGACCAGTTTGAGCAAGGCAAGTATAACATGGACACAACCCAATAACCACTTAATCACTTCATATGCATGTGTCTAATTTTTTTTTGTATGCCAATAATGACTGTACCTAGCTTCTTTTATCGATATGTTACCTATGGGTTGCTTGTTGGTTAAGTTTTGCTAGCTGCTGCGCGAACTCATGTATCCTTGTTAATAATCTTGTTAATGGATCTATGAAATCAAATCTTGAGCTTGACCCTCTGTGGTTCATGCTCCTTTAAAAATGGCTTTTTAGCAACTTGGTTTAGGGGGCATGAGCAGGTGTTTTGCTTAAGGCCACTCTCCTTAAGAACCGGTTCGCAAAGCGACAACCTGGGATAACAGTGCTACCATGAGACTGGAATGGGACGGTCTTGGCTAATTAATTAGGTTGCATTGGTTGGGGGTAACTTACCGACGGGGCAAGAGGGGAGGTGAGCTTCTGTGGCCCTCGCGCTACTTGGGTTGAGTGCGTTTATCTCCCCTTGAGGCTTGCTCCACAGCTGCGGACCCTGAAACCTTAGCGGTTACACCTTACCAACGTGATCTTTGTAAAGGCCTCGTAGTGTGCTTGCTAGCCATCTCATCTACGGTAATGTGGTGGACCACTAGCGTAGCCCACGACTCATGGGTAAAGATGTACGACCTCTCGAGAGTGTAAAACTGACATGTCAGCCGTGCTCACGGTTATGAGCGGCCTAGATCCTTAATGCAGATTAGTGGTTCTGTTGGGTTTTTGAAAGTGGTTCTTATGTTAATGTTGTTGTTTAAATCTTTTATGCTATACCTTGGGTTAATGGTTTATCAACTCACCTGTAGTAATTAGTCGCTTAATAAAACTTGACCAACTAAAAGCTCATGCTAAGTGTCAGCCAACCCTAGATGCCTCATAGTTCATGTTGTGCTTGTTGAGTATGAAATACTCACGCTTGCTTTACTTTAAACCTACTGTTGGCTGGAACCCAACCGCTGCTCAGCTCCAGAAGACTTCGAAGAGTATGTTCAGGACTTCAACGAGTTCTAGGCGTACCGGTCCACCAGTCGACGTCCCTGTGGCGGCTCGTTCATCTTCGTTTACGCTTCCGCTATGACTCTGGTTTAAAGACATGTTGTCTTATTGTAATAAAGTGATGTTATACTCTATGTAAACGTTTTAATTATCGTTATGCACGTTCTGTGATGTCACTATTGTCATGATATATGTGAGACACGTTCCTGGCACATATATGTTGTTCCGGTTCCGTTGGTTGAGAACTGGGCGTGACAAAGTGGTATCAGAGCCGTGTCGACTGTAGGATGGAAGCCTAGTTAGAAACGGACGTAAATAAGGATCTCATTCCCCTTTGCCCTCTTGCTGTTTTATGAAAATTTTATTTTTGCTATCAAACTATATGTTCACCCTATGTTAAATTATTACCTTTTGCTTTATTCATTCAATCATATAGAACTGATCTCCATCTTACTCCATCCTCCTTATAGGTCATGGCACGCAGCAAGCAAACCGCCCGCAAGAGTACCGGGGGCCGCCTTCGCCGTGTTGCACCACCGACCCCACGACGCACCCCAGTACCTCGTCCACCACAGCAGGTCGAGCCTCCGTCACCGGAGCTGCCCGAGCCGTTGCCACCACCACCCTTCGAGTATGCTCCCATGGACCAGGCGCCACACCCCTTTGAGGGGAATGGTCTGCTTCCGGCGGACACTGACCCTGAGGAGGAGGAGGAGGAGGAGGACCCAGTGGAGGTAGTTTACTACCTCGACTCAGACGACGATGGTGATGCGCGGGAGGATGCTCCATCGCCACGCCTGCCGACACCGACACCTCCTTCCCCGCGTGCGCCGACACCACCACCTTCTCCAGCGGCACCTGCAACTTCACCGGCACCCCCACCGCCACCGCCTGCCGCACCCGAGTGGCCGTTCCGTGTGGCTGTCCCTTCCGACGAGGGTGGCCAGCGGGAGGTTGACGCCTGGGTCGACCTGACGCACCCACACCACGGTGCTGACCTGGAGTTCCCGGGGCTACTCCGCGACTGCCTCTACGACCTGGGTTACACTACCCATGAGGTCGTCTACCAGGTCCGGCAGCGAGCGCGCCCGGACCACACCACCCTCTGGTCCGCCGGTGCGCAGATCCTGGAGCCCAACCCCAACCATGGGGGACACACCGTGCTGCGCCGGCACTACAGCATCGCGGAGCACGAGACCATGGAGATGGCCATGGAGGATGCTGCTCAGCAGGCCCTTGGGGTCCTCTGCCAGCACTACCACACTCCGCTCTACCAGACTCAGTACCGCTACTTTCCCCGCCGGCAGTCCAGGGATACTGAGCATGAGATCGCGTCCATCCGGGGTGAGGACAACCGACAGCTGTTGAAGCTGGTCCGGTATGTGTCAGCCCTGATCACCGCTTACGTCAGGGTGTCCGAGGAGCTCCATCACCGGAACGGTGAGGTGTTCCACCTTCAGGCACAGCTGGACCGAGTGGCAGGTCCACCACCCTAGGTGCCAGTGGTGGATCCAGCTCAGACTCCACCTCGCAGGAGGCCTGGCACGGGAGAGTTAGGTGGTGCCACCAGGATACTCCCTCGGGATGACTAGTCGTCGTCATGTATCGCGTTAGCACGTTGTTTAAGTTGTCGTGTTGAGTTGGTCGGGTGAAACTTAAGTTAAAGTGTGTTGGCTGGTTGATTGTTATTTTGAACCATGTTTGATTTGGATCTTTGGTTGTGTGCTATCCAGCTGTGGGGATTTGTCCCAGCATGAGCAAGTTAATGTTATAAGTTAGTTCGTGGGGTTAACACTATATCCACTCTATTGATCTTACTACTTTATCTTTAGTCGCTATTGCTTGTGCACCCATGTGTGGCTACGTGCTTACGGTGTCTCTGTTACAAACTGATGGTTAACACAAGGCGCCACGCTGCTGGTGGCAATGCTGGCCAGGGTAACCAGGGGGGTGGCAACCCGCTGCCCAACCCTCCACCACTGACGCCGGAGCAGTTCTACAACCTCCAGATGCAGATGATGGCGACAATGACCAACGCTGTGCATGTTCTCCAGCAGGCTCAAGCTCAGCCTCCACCCCCGCCACCTAGGGACCGGCGTGGAGATTTCTTGAAGGGTCATCCACCCACCTTCTCTCATGCCACAGAGCCACTACAGGCTGATGACTGGCTTCGTGCTGTGGAACGCCAGTTGGATATAGCACAGTGCAATGATAGGGAAAGGGTCCTGTATGGTTCTGGTCAGTTGAGGGGTGCAGCACTGGACTGGTGGGAGTCTTACAGAGTCCAGGATAGGGAAGCTTTCACCTGGGCACAGTTCAGGGAAAACTTCCGCAACCACCATGTGCCTGCAGGGCTGATGAAGATGAAGAAAAAGGAGTTCCTTTCCCTGAAGCAGGGCAGCATGTCTGTGACTGAGTATAGGGATAAGTTCCTTCAGTTAGCCAGGTATGCCACTGCAGAGGTGGCAGAGGACAGGGAGAAGCAAGAATACTTCCTGGAGGGTTTAAATGATGAGCTCCAATACCAGTTGATGAACCATACCTTTCCTAGCTTTCATCAACTGGTAGACAGGGCGCTTTTCACTGAAAGGAAGCGCCAGGAGATCGAAGAAAGGAAGAGGAAGTACAACAACTCTTCATCAAGCAGCAACACCCGCCCCCGTTTCTCTCAGGGTCCGAGCTCACAACAGCAGCGGGCTCAAGGACAGCAAGGCTACCAGTACCAGCAGCGCTACCAGGGTCAGCCAGCTCGTCCTATTTATCTAGCTCAGCGCCAAGTGCAGACCACCCCTCCCACCACAAACCAGACTACAGGTGTTGGGCCTTGCTACAAGTGTGGTGGAGCGGGCCACTATGCTAATGCTTGTCCCCGTAAGGTGCAAGGTAACCAACAGGGGCAGCAATCGGGCCAAAGGCAGAACCCTCCCCAGCCGCAGCAAGGGCGCCCCAATCAATAGGGCAAGGCGCCGTGGCAAGGGAAGGTGAATCATGTGACAGCCGAGTCTGCAGCTGAAGCCCCTAACGTCGTGCTTGGTACGTTCCTGGTCAACTCTCACCCCACTACAGTTCTTTTTGATACCGGTGCCACGCATTCATTTATTACCAAATCATATGCTGAGCAGTACAATATTCCTATAAGGTCTACAAGTAGACCCATGGTAGTAACCACACCGGGGGGAACGTTGAGCACCAGTTTAATATGCCCTCGAGTTAGCATAAACATAAGGGGGGTAGAATTCTGCACCAAGTTGATAATCATCGGTTCCGCGGGGATTGATATCATCTTGGGAATGGAAACGCTTGCTAAGTGGGATGTCAGAATTGATTGTGCCAAGCGAACCGTCCACTTAACAGCTCCTGATGGTCAGAAAGTGGAAGTCAGTGCCACAGAACCTTCTGGTTGCCTGCATCAGATGGAGGCGAAGCCCACGGAGGGAATTCGAGTAGTGTGCGAGTACCCGGATGTCTTCCCAGAAGAGTTACCAGGTATGCCACCTGACCGAGAAGTTGAATTTTTAATAGAACTTTTACCTGGTACAGCCCCCATAGCAAAAAGGCAATATAGAGTGGCACCCAAAGAACAAGAGTTAATAAAGGAAAATATAGATGAGTTGTTAGGAAAAGGGTTTATACGGCCTAGTTCTTCACCTTGGGCTTTCCCAGTTCTGTTTGTTGATAAGAAGGATGGGTCAAGAAGGATGTGTGTGGATTATAGGGCTTTGAATGATGTCACCATCAAAAACAAATACCCCTTACCTCGGATAGATGATTTGTTTGATCAGTTGCAAGGTGCATGTGTGTTCTCAAAAATTGATTTGAGGTCGGGTTATCATCAAATGAAGATTCGTCCATCCGATATTCCAAAGACTGCTTTCATTACCAGATTTGGGTTATATGAATATACAGTGATGTCTTTTGGGTTGACAAATGCTCCTGCTTATTTTATGAATCTTATGAACAAAGTGTTTATGGAGTATCTTGACAAGTTTGTTGTGGTGTTCATTGATGATATATTGATCTATTCCAAGACGGAAGAAGAACATGGGGAACACTTGAGGTTAGTTTTGCAGAAGCTGAGAGACCATAAGTTGTATGCAAAGTTGAGCAAGTGTGAGTTTTGGCTTGATCAAGTGCCTTTCTTGGGACATATAGTCTCGAAAGGTGGAATCATGGTGGATCCTAGCAAGATCAGCAGTGTCATGGATTGGAAGGTGCCAGAAGTTGTGAAAGAAGTTCGTGGATTTTTGGGTCTAGCGGGATATTACAGAAGGTTTATTGAGAGTTTCTCCAGGATTGCAAAACCAATGACATCATTGCTCGAGAAGGGTGTTCCATTTAATTGGACTAAGGAGAGGCAAGCTGCATTTGATGAACTAAAGAAGAGACTCACCACAGCCCCAGTGCTTACTCTACCGGACTTAACCAAGAGTTTCACCGTGTATTGTGATGCCTCTAAGGAAGGTTTGGGTTGTGTGCTGATGCAGGAGGGAAAGGTGATTGCTTATGCTTCACGCCAGCTAAGAAAGCATGAGGTCAATTATCCCACTCATGATCTGGAGTTAGCAGCTGTTGTGCATGCTCTGAAGATCTGGAGGCATTATTTGTTCGGGAATAAATGTGAGATATACACCGACCACAAGAGTCTTAAATATATCTTCACACAGAATGAGCTGAATATGAGGCAGAGAAGATGGCTAGAGTTGATTAAAGATTATGACCTGGAGATACATTACCATCCAGGGAAAGCTAATGTGGTAGCGGATGCCTTAAGCAGAAAAAGTTATGTTAATATGGCAGTTGCTTTTCAGATGCCCTTTGAGCTGTGTGTGGAATTTGAGAGTTTGAATTTGGGATTCGTGCATCACACCACAGTAGCAACATTTGAAGCAGAGCCTACCCTGGAACAGGAGATAAGGAACCATCAGAAAACGGACGAGAAAATCCAAGAGATCCGGGAGCAGATCAAGTTGGGCAAGGCACCACACTTTCGTGAAGATGAACAAGGTACTGTATGGTACAAGAATCGGATCTGCGTGCCAGATGTGGGTAGTATCAAGAAGTTAATACTCAGTGAGGCTCACGACACTGCTTACTCAATTCACCCGGGCAGTACAAAGATGTATCATGATCTGAAGGAAAGGTTCTGGTGGTATGGAATGAAGAGAGCAGTGGCAGAATATGTCGCAGTGTGTGACACTTGTCAGCGTGTGAAGGCCGAACATCAGAGACCTGCAGGTTTGTTGCAACCTTTGAAGATCCCAGAGTGGAAATGGGAGGAAATAAGTATGGATTTCATTGTGGGGTTACCCAGGACTCAGAAAGGTTACAACTCGATCTGGGTAGTTGTTGATCGGTTGACCAAGGTTGCTCATTTCATTCCGGTGAACACTACCTATTCGGGTGCAAGGTTAGCAGAATTGTACATCTTCATAATCGTTTGCTTGCATGGAGTGCCTAAGCGGATCATATCTGATAGAGGTTCACAGTTCACATCTCATTTCTGGGAGCAGTTGCATGATTCTTTGGATTCCAAGCTTCGGTTCAGTACAGCATATCACCCACAGACAGATGGTCAGACGGAAAGAACAAATTAGATTCTAGAGGACATGTTGAGGGCATGTGCGATACAATACGGAACCAGTTGGGATAAGAGTCTGCCTTATGCTGAGTTCTCCTATAACAACAGCTACCAAGCCAGTCTGAAGAAGTCACCGTTTGAGGCACTGTATGGCAGAAGGTGCAGGACACCGCTATTTTGGAACCAAACAGGAGAGAAGCAGGTGTTCGGGCCCGACCTTATCAAGGATGCTGAACAGCAGATCAAGATGGTACGTGAGAATTTGAGAGTTGCTCAGTCTAGACAGAAGAGCTATGCAGATGTGCGACGCAGGGACTTGACCTTTAAGGTTGATGACTTTGTGTATTTGAAGGTGTCACCAATGAGAGGTATCCGGAGGTTTAATATGAAAGGAAAGCTGGCACCAAGATACATCGGTCCATTCAAGATAGTGGAAAGGAAAGGCGAAGTGGCTTATAAGTTGGAGTTGCCACCAAACCTATCTGGCATACACAATGTGTTCCATGTGTCCCAACTAAAGAAGTGTTTAAGGGTGCCGGAAGAACAAGCACCACTGGAAGGTCTGGATGTGCAGGAGGATTTGACATATACCGAACACCCGGTGAAGATTCTTGAAACATCTGAAAGGGTTACCCGAAACAGGAGGGTCAAAATGTGCAGAGTGCAGTGGAAACATCACACGGAGGATGAGGCAACTTGGGAAAGAGAGGAGGAGTTGAGAGCAACTTATCCTGGTCTCTTTGCTAACCACCTATGAGAATCTCGGGGGCGAGATTACTTTTAAGGGGGGTAGGTTTGTAACACCCTAGTTTAAATTCCAACACTTCACAACAAACTTCGAGCAATTTATTTAATTTTCCTAAGGTTTGTATGTTTAGTTTGCATTTAACAGGTTTTATTTAAAATAAATACTAGAATAAAATTTATCATAGGTCCAACTTTCTTGTGCATTACATGCTGGTGCATTGTCTCTTGTTTGCTTGAATTAAGGATTCAAATTCAAATTCATTTGAATTTTAGAACCATTTCTATCTCCATTCAAAGGAATTCAAAATCAGAAAAAAAAAGGGGAGAGAGCCAGGCCGACCGGCCGGCCCAGCCGACCGGCCAGCCCAACCCGCGCCCCCTCTCTCCCGCCTGGGCCCCGGCCCGGCCGAACCCCCGCCCCCTTCTCCCCGCTTGGGCTCGGCCCGGTCGCCTCGCGCCCCCTTCCCGCCTGGGCCGGCTTCCGGCCCACCCAGCCGCGCCGCTCCGCTCCCAGCGCACCGGCCCGCGGCGCCTTCCCCTCCCTCACGCCGCTGACCGCCCGGTCCCACCTGGCAGATCCTTCTCCCACCTCCCGCCGGAAATCTCGTGCGCCTTCCTTCCTCCGCTCGGCCATGTCAGCGCCCGAGCCTTGAAGGCCGAGTCGAATCCGCGTCCCGCTCCCTCCCTTAATCGTTCCGCCATCAATCCCTAAGGTCTCGCGACCCATTTACTCCCCTTCCTTCCGTGCGCCGCGGCGAGTTCAAAACGCTGGTCACCCCCTCTCGTCCGACGCCCTCGGCTTGCTAGAACCCCATAAAACCCAACCCCGAGCATCGCCCTGGGTTTCCTCCGCCACACCCCAGAGCAATTCCTCTTCCGTGCCCCGACGCGTCCGCATTTCACCGCCGGAGTTCCGCCCTGGTGAGCCACCGCAACGCCAAATTCGTCGCCGTTGCTCCCTCTCCGAGCGCTCTAACTCCTTCATCGCTTTCGCAGGTGGCTCACGGAACTTCCCCACCGGCCCTAGGCGCCCCGGAGCCGCTCTAGGCCGCCATCCCGCGACGTCGAACCTCGCCGTCCGCTTTCTCCCATCGCCAACCCTCCTTCGGTCATTTCCCGACGAATCCAAGCCCTCGGTGAGCTTCGCCATGCCTCTCTCCCCCTCCTGAGCTTGCTCTAGGCCAGCACGGCGAGCCCTAGGCCCCGGCGTGCGCCGCGCCGGCGAGCCACCGCCGCGCGGGACGGACTCCGCCGCGGAGGGTGGTCACCGCCGGCGCCAAAACCCCCTTCCGATCTGGACCCTTGGATCCAGAGTGCACGGCCGTGATTAGAACATCGCGTACCCCTTCGCGGTCCAATCAGAACGCGCCACGTCGCCCTCTCTTAAACCCGACAGCGGGGACCCACCCGCCAGGCCCACGTGTCGCGCCACGCGCGCGCCGCGTCAGCGCCGCGTCGGCGTAGACCGGTCAGCGCGGGACTTTCGCAGAAAAGCCCCCGCGTTTCTCTGGAATCAACCCGCAGTCCATGTCCGTTGAAGAATAATTAGGTTTAGGTCCTGTTTTCTTTGGTTTGGCCCCTGGGCTTTCCGGTTTTTGAACCCGCGGTCCAGGACCCGGCGGTTTTGCCTGGAAACCCTCGGCGGCTACGGTTAATTACGTTTAAGTCCTCGGTTTTTCAAATCTAGCCCCTGGTTTCAATGTTTCTATCACAGTTATGCCCCTAGGAGCCCGTTTTATGCATAACTTTCACGTTTTAACTCCGATTTGAGTGATTCTTGCGCTCACACGACCGTAGAAACATGTAGAATGTTTTTAGTACAGTTTTATCTTCTGTTTTTATGATATGATGTACTGTTTCTCACCATTGAGTAATTGTTTGCATGTATGTATGCGTGGAAATGCTTGTACGTTGCCGTGAACGTGGTTAGACGGTGAGCAGTTTGTTGGTGACGAAGAGCAGCAGTTTGAGGGTGTTGAGCAGCAGACTCAAGACCAGTTTGAGCAAGGCAAGTATAACATGGACACAACCCAATAACCACTTAATCACTTCATATGCATGTGTCTAATTTTTTTTTTGTATGCCAATAATGACTGTACCTAGCTTCTTTTATCGATATGTTACCTATGGGTTGCTTGTTGGTTAAGTTTTGCTAGCTGCTGCGCGAACTCATGTATCCTTGTTAATAATCTTGTTAATGGATCTATGAAATCAAATCTTGAGCTTGACCCTCTGTGGTTCATGCTCCTTTAAAAATGGCTTTTTAGCAACTTGGTTTAGGGGGCATGAGCAGGTGTTTTGCTTATGGCCACTCTCCTTAAGAACCGGTTCGCAAAGCGACAACCTGGGATAACAGTGCTACCATGAGACTGGAATGGGACGGTCTTGGCTAATTAATTAGGTTGCATTGGTTGGGGGTAACTTACCGACGGGGCAAGAGGGGAGGTGAGCTTCTGTGGCCCTCGCGCTACTTGGGTTGAGTGCGTTTATCTCCCCTTGAGGCTTGCTCCACAGCTGCGGACCCTGAAACCTTAGCGGTTACACCTTACCAACGTGATCTTTGTAAAGGCCTCGTAGTGTGCTTGCTAGCCATCTCATCTACGGTAATGTGGTGGACCACTAGCGTAGCCCACGACTCATGGGTAAAGATGTACGACCTCTCGAGAGTGTAAAACTGACATGTCAGCCGTGCTCACGGTTATGAGCGGCCCAGATCCTTAATGCAGATTAGTGGTTCTGTTGGGTTTTTGAAAGTGGTTCTTATGTTAATGTTGTTGTTTAAATCTTTTATGCTATACCTTGGGTTAATGGTTTATCAACTCACCTGTAGTAATTAGTCGCTTAATAAAACTTGACCAACTAAAAGCTCATGCTAAGTGTCAGCCAACCCTAGATGCCTCATAGTTCATGTTGTGCTTGTTGAGTATGAAATACTCACGCTTGCTTTACTTTAAACCTACTGTTGGCTGGAACCCAACCGCTGCTCAGCTCCAGAAGACTTCGAAGAGTATGTTCAGGACTTCAACGAGTTCTAGGCGTACCGGTCCACCAGTCGACGTCCCTGTGGCGGCTCGTTCATCTTCGTTTACGCTTCCGCTATGACTCTGGTTTAAAGACATGTTGTCTTATTGTAATAAAGTGATGTTATACTCTATGTAAACGTTTTAATTATCGTTATGCACGTTCTGTGATGTCACTATTGTCATGATATGTGTGAGACACGTTCCTGGCACATATATGTTGTTCCGGTTCCGTTGGTTGAGAACTGGGCGTGACACCAAGTTTCATGCCCTCCTCTTCTGCCACTTGAGCCCAAGCTTCGGCAACAGGCCGAGATACGAAACCAGCGTAGCATGACTCAGTTTGCCTAGACTGAAGAGGGCGAAAATTAACATTTTTCCTAATTCAAAAACTTGTACATGCTAGTAAGTAGGAACCAATGAATATAATGCTTTTCCATATATGTAGGCCCATGGGAGATCCTTAATTCAATACTGGTTTTGGTCCGTCAACTGTTGTTAACATACCATTTGTTGTGGGACCTGAAATCAAGGGTTGTTGGACTTGTTGGGAAGATGAATGAGGAAACCACACCATAGGAACGAAACCTCAAAAATATGCATCACCAAAGTTGTTTTGGCCTAACTTACATGCCCTCCTCTTTTGCCACTTGAGCCCACACTTCGGCATCAGTCCGAGATACAACACCAGCGCAGCATGACTCAGTTTGCCTATACTGAAGAGGGCGAAAATTAAACTTTTTCCTAATCCAAAAACTTTTACAAGCTAGAAAGTAGGAACCAAAGAATATAATGCTTTTCCATATATGTAGGCCCATGGGAGAAACTTAATTCAATACAGGTTTTGGTCCAGCCACTATTGTTAATATATCATTTGTTGTGGGATTCAGAATCGAGGGTTGTTGGACTTGTTGGGAAGATGAATGAGGAAACCACACCATAGGAACGAAACCTCAAAAATATGCATCACCAAAGTTGTTTTGGCCCAACTTACAAACTGAGCGAGCAGCAAGCATAGGCAATAGTTTCCGTAGGGGTGGGGTGCAAGCAAGCTCAGGCTCCGCTAGCTAGTGTACTCTTCTGCCACTCGAGGCCACGCTTCTGCATCACTCCGAGATACAAAACCAGCACAGCATAACCTAGTTTGCCACGACGGAAGAGGGCGAAAATTAAACTTTTTCTAATCCAAAAACTTGTACACGCTAGTAAGTAGCAACCAATGAACATAATGCTTTTCCATATATGTAGGCTGACGGGAGAAACTTAATTCAATACAGGTTTTGATCCATTCGCTTTTGTTAACATATCAATTGTTATGGGACTAAGAATCAATGGTTGTTGGTCTTGTTGATAATATGAATGAGGAAACCACACCATAGGAACAAAACCTCAAAAATATGCATTACCAAAATTGTTTTGGTCCAACTTACATGCCCTCCTCTTCTGCCACTTGAGCCCACGCTTTGGCATCAAGCCGACATACAAAACTAGTGCAGCATGACTCTGTTTGCCTAGACGCAAGATGGCAAAAATTAAACTTTTTCCTAATCCGAAAACTTATACACGCTAGTAAGTAGGAACGAATGAATATAATGCTTTTCCATATATGTAGGCCGATGGGAGAAACCTAATTCAATATAGGTTTTGATCCATCCACTGTTGTTAACATATCAATTGTTGTGGGACTCGAAATCGAGGTTTGTTGGACTTGTTAGAAAGACGAATGAGGAAACCACACCATAGGAACGAAACCTCAAAAATATGCATAACCAAAGTTGTTTTGGCCCAACTTTTATGCCCTCCCCTTCTGCCACTTGAGGCCACGCTTCGGCATCAGGACGAGATACAAAACCAGCGCAGCTGACTCAGTTTGCCTAGACTGAAGTGGGCAAAAATTAACCTTTTTCCTAATTCAAAACTTGTACACGCTAGTAAGTCGGAACCAATGAATATAGTGCTTTTCCATATATGTAGGCTGTTGACGGTCGTTATTGCACTACCTACGACCATCAATTATCCATGAACATGAAGAAAAATACATCAAAGTGTAGAAAAACCTTTGCTTCTAACACATTTCCACAAGTTGTGTTGAGTATTTGATTGTAGGTACAAAGATCAACAGAAAACAGACAAAATTGGCTAAGTCACTGGGTCACTGGCTAGTGGGCCAGGCCGCCCGGCTCCAAGCCAGGCCGCCCAGCACCACATCAGGCCGCCCGGCCTGACTCAGGAGCCATTTCTGCGAATCTTCGACCTGCATGTGCAAAAGTGACGTGTCAACATAGTTGTGAAGTCCAAATGCCGAATGCAACGTGTCAAGTACCAGAAGGCTCCACCTCATTGATCCAAGTACTCGGATTGGTGAAGTCAGCAATCCGCGAGACTTCAATCCTGCGGCTAAGGAAGAAACACAAGTGAGATCAATAGTTGAGGGAAAAGCACACTCCTAACTACCATAACCGCCATGTGAGGCAGTGGATCCAATGGTTCACCAGGTCGGGCGGCCCCGCCTGTAACTGCCGCCCTAACTGCCTCACCGACCTTGGGACCTATAAATACCCCCTAGATCTCACTTATGATGTGTGGAAGTTGAGTAGCTCATACTATCGTTTAGTCTAGAAGCACTAGGTAGTCCTGGGAGTTAGAGTTGAGTCTGAGTCTTTGCCTCAGAGGATTTCAAAGTTAGCTTCGAGCCTGGTAAAGCTCTTGTATCATTCTATCTTTGTAATCTTACTACTCTAGTATAATATACAAGTCTTGCTCTATCTTTTGAGTAATACTTTACTTTATTTCTTACAATTGCCTAGTGTGGTGTACCTTCTTTGCATACTAGACCAAGGCTAAGGTTTGTGTTGTCCTTAAGTTATCTGAATCTCGCTAGACTTGCCGGTGCTATAACCTTGTCTTAGGCTTTTGATCTAGGGTTAAGGTAGTTCTCACCCTCTGATCAAGGAAGAACTTTAGATTTCAAGTTCTCACTTGAACTCTAGTTTAGCGTGCCATCTTACCCACACAGATCTGGTTGGTAGCCCCTCTTGGTGACAGCATTAGGGAGCCTCTGTAATCCACCCCGTCGTTCAGTAAGCCCGTAGGCATTACCGGGTCTCCTTCAATGGTCTACTATCTACCCCTTGACCCCTCGAGGCGCCGAAATTTCGCTCGATGCGAGACCCTAGTTTTATCTAGTTAACTTAGCTCAACCGCGAATACTCGTTTGCAGCAGTTAAGGAATAGAGTTTGGATATCTTGTGTCACTTGTTGTCCTCCCAGATAGCTACCTAGGTGTTGCGTCTTTAGTCCCTAGTTACTCTTCCCACCATACATTGTCTTTATCCTACCCCCGTAGTAAGAATAGCTGGCGTTTTATCTAAGTTATAGTACTGCTTGAAGTTCGACATATCATTCCACCAATTAGCCCTTGCTTCCCTGTGGATTTTTATGATACCTGGAATACTCTGGGTGAAAAAGCTACAGCGTATCTCTGTGCGCTTGTGGAGTAAAATCTGTTACGCTAAGAGACGTCAACAAGCTTTTTCTGGCGCCGTTGTCGGGGAAGCAATTGGCAATAGAAGTTTCATTTGTCAAACCTAGGTACTTATAACTTGATAACACATCGCTATTCTTAGCGGGCCCATTTGCCTCTGTCTACTTTATTGTTGGGAGACAGAGAGGTATATGACCGGTTTTGACCTACCGGCAAACTTTCACAACAATCCGGAGTCGCTGCTCAGAAGGAGAGTCCGTCAAAAGACAATCCACGGGCAGAGGCTGTGCCATCAACACTGGAGTTTGGATCCACGAACACATCGTAAACGACACCACCCATGGCTGAGAAGACCATTCGCGTCTTCTCCGTTCCCTCAAGGGACAACATCCATGTTGGACCTGAAGTGAGCGTTGGAGACGGGTTCGAGCTCAAGCCAGGTGTTATTCACATGGTCCAAGCTAGTCTATTTTGTGGATTGGCGTCAGAGGATGCGAACAGCCATCTCCAGCAGTTCCTAGAGATATGCAGTACATTCACCATCAAGGGCGCAACAGCTGATGCTGTTCGGCTTCGCCTCTTCCCATTCTCATTGATCGGGAAGGCGAAACAGTGGTTCTATCTGAATCGCGCAAACTTGATGACTTAGAATGCATGCTCCAATGCGTTCCTTGCAAAGAACTTCCCCCGGGGAAGATGAGCTCACTGAGGAACCGAATCACGAGCTTCAAGCAGTTCGCTGATGAGTCAGTGGCGGAGGCATGGGAAAGACTCCAAGAGTACATCGCCACCTGCCCCTACCACGGTATGGAACAATGGCTAATAATCCAGAACTTCTTCCATGGTCTACACTAGACCACACAAGAGCATCTCGACGCAGCCGCTGGAGGATCCTTTCTATCCTTAAGCGTTGCTGCTGCCCGCACTCTCATCGAGAAGATGGCAAGCAACCAAGGATGGAGATAGGAGAGGGCAAACAATAAGCCCCGTGGATTCCACCATATTGACGGCACCGACTTGCTCGCTACCAAGATGGACCTCTTGCTGAAGAAGCTAGGGATGCTCCTGAAGTTGTGCCGGTCCAAGCAGTGGATTCTCGCATGACTTGCGAGCATTGCGGGAATACCGGCCACACGGGGAACAGCTGCCCCAAAAATGGATCGGAGGACGTTAACTTCATCAACAACAATAGCTTCAGCAATGGGCCTCGTCCTCAACCAGGTTGGAATTCATGACCCAACTTACCTTTCACTAGTCAAGGTACGTCTTCTGGTACTTCTCAGCAGTTTAACAAAAATCATTTCGATCAAAAAGCTATGAACGATAGCATAAGTAAGAAGTTCCACGCAAATGATAGAGTTCTTGAATCTTTGTCGCTTCAATTGGAAACTCTTAATAGCGCCATGAAGAACCAGCTGAGTTTTAACAAAATGTTGGAAACTCAAATAGCTCAGCTTGCTACCGCTTAACCTAGTCCTACTTTGGGGAAGCTTCCGGGACAGCCCGAGTCACCCCCGAAGGAACATATAAATGCTGTAACCACTAGGGGTGGGCGGTCTACACAAGACCCCCCACATCCTAGGGCTGCAGGAAAAGAACAAGGAAAGCAGGCTGTACCAGAGGTGGAAGAAGAGGAGGATCGTGAGCCACAACTGGTGAAGGAAGCACCCAAGTCAGCTCCGCATGAGTTCTATGACACCACTGTGATCCCTTTTCCTCAAAGGCAGAAGAAGGCCTCAGTCGACGACCAATTCGGCAAATTTGTTGAGATAATTAAGCATTTATATGTCAATGTTCCATTGATAGATGGCATGCAGGTGCCTATGTATGCTAATTACCTGAAGGAAATCCTCAACAATAAAAAGCCGCTGCCGTTAACCGAAGTCGTGCACCTCACGGAGGAGTGTAGCGCTGCTATACTCAACTAGCTGCTAGAAAAGAAACAGGATCCTAGGAACCCCTACATCTCATGCTCTATTGGGACCCAGAACTTTGATCAAGCTCTCTGCGATCTGGGAGCAAGTGTGAGCGTCATGCCC
Source organism: Paspalum notatum (assembly GCA_022530915.1). NCBI lineage: Eukaryota > Viridiplantae > Streptophyta > Magnoliopsida > Poales > Poaceae > Paspalum > Paspalum notatum. The sequence goes on from CM039683.1 coordinate 8,787,372, forward strand.
AAGGTAGTCTTTGACAAACTTACGCATGCAACACTTGCCCCCACTGCTATGTGCCTACAGCTGGCGGAACAATCGATTCGCTACCCTGTTGGGATCGCCGAAGATATCCTGGTGAAAATCCGGAACTTCATCGTCTCGGTGGATTACATGGTGCTGGACATGGAGATCGATAGCAAGACGCCGCTCATTCTCGGGCGACCATTCTTGGGCACCGCTGAGGCCACCATTGATGTTGGAGCTGGACAAGTCCATCTCAACATTAATGGCAGACGGGAGATGTTCGCCTTCAAACCGAAGGTTGAACAGTGCCAGCAGGTAAAATCTTGCAAAATTAAGTGTCAGGCACCCCGGGAAATGCCAAGAGAGAAGATCGAGCTCTCGCCAAGTAAGTCGAAGGTGGACTCTCTCATCCTAGCCATGGAGAAAATCTTGCTAGATGGAGAGGCCCGCAAAAGCAAAGCCAATCGCAAAGTCGAGTCATTAAGACGTGCCTCGATGGCCAAGCCGCTGACAAAGGAAGCAGGAGGCAAGACTCCTGTTGCTAAGGTCACTGTCACAACAACGAGCACATCCAAATAGTGGTGGAAGAAAGAAGAAGATAAGCCAAAAGCCAAGCTAGAAAAGAAGCAGAAAGCTAAGAAGCAAAAGGCTGTGGCAACCAAAAGGTTTGGCGAGCAAAAGTTGCAGCTCAGACGGCCGCTAAGTCTCCGTCAAGCGCTGACCCTGCACCAAAGGTATGACTTGCCCTCGCCAGGAGGTAAACTGGCATTATCCTCCGCTGCATATTTAAATTCTCGTACATTTACTTCCTTGCACCTAGTTTTTCTTTGAATTTTACCACTGCATGTTTAAATTCCAAATTTTTCTGTTAAGTTCTGCATTTAGTTAATCCTAAATTTTGAAAAAAAATTTGGAGCCGCCTGGCCCCACCTGGGTCGGCCGGCCCCGCTCTCCGCTCCCTGCCGAGCCAAGTGCCGAGGGCACTAACCCAGGCCGCCCAGCCCCTACAAAGGGCGCCCGACCCCCCTGGTCTCCCTCTGTTTCCCTCCCATGCGCGCACGATGCAAATGGCTAGGCCACTGGGCCGACTGGCCTCTGTGCCCGTCGCCCAGCCAGCCACCCTCGACAGTTGTCATTCCATCACCAACCGCGCACACCCACCAGCCTACGGGCATAGGCACCAAGCCGCCCGGCCCCTGCCACCGGCCGCCCGGCCTGGCCACTGGCCGCCCGGCCTGCCTGCAGCCTCTTTGCATGCTCCTACGCTTATAAATATGCAAGCATGCCTCTTCAGCTCCTTGCACCGCTTAGCAACGTGAGCACTCTCTTCTCCCCCTAATCACTCTCTTCACTAAGCACTTGCACTTAGTCTTAATTCCCAGCACAGTCGAAATTCTGTCCAGTAAAATAAGTGCTACATCCTCGGTTTTTCAACAGTTTGTGGAGGCTCTGCCACGCAAGAACGACTAACCTCTGGACGACTGACTTTGGACTGCTAACTTCTAACGCTAAGCCTTATACTGATGTTTCCCTCGGGTATTTTCTCTTGTCTTTGGTTTTGCAAGATGTCTTCATTTTTCAGGAAAGCCAAGAGAGCCCTGAGCAACACAGGGAAGGGACTGCACCTCAAGTTTTCGTCCTCGTCAGGAGAGCACTCACGCTCTTGTTCACAGAGTGGGAGTTCTAGGACCCCTGCTGTGTCCAACAGGATGTCTATCAGCGATACCCGAAGCTAGTACCAAGACGAAGCTACATCCTCATAGCATCAACCACCACGCTGACTACAAGCATTGAGTGATATCCAGATACAAAGTGATGAAGAGGCACATAAGCTACAGAACCTCACCACCAAAGTCTTTGGTCGGACGAGGGTCTTCGATGCCTTCTTCCTCATCGCCATAGGTATGTTAGACCCATTTATGCAGCCATTCAACTACGTGGGATGGATAGAGTTCGCTGGTATTCAAGAAGAAGGATCCATTCTTCTCACACAAGAGTTCCTGATGACCCTTCAACTGAACAGGCGCTCTACAGGTACGACCATTCATTTTCGTTTGTTCAATCAAGAATTTTCTGTTACCCCGAGGAGGTTCACCGACCTCTTAGGCTTCCACCCCAACTACTCTCTAGCAGAGGAACCTGCCGAGTATGACATGAAAACTTTTTGGACGGAAATATGTGGGGAGTACACCAAGGGGAAACACAGCACTACCAAAATTCACAACCCTACTCTGAGGCTTCTAGCCCGATGGGTCTCGCTAGTTGTCTTTCCACGTAGTGAAGTACACTGTGCACCAGCGCTATGCCCCGGTCCTTGATCTCGTCCACCACTAGATCGAGATGCCATCGACGGCACTCCCATCAATATCACCTCACTCGTCACCAGGATTGCATCTAACCTAGGCCTCCTTGAGAATGCCTAGATTATTTACCTTCCTGATGATGACTCACACATTATTGGGGAGCAGCACTTCGTTCAGGCGCACTTCATGAAACGGGTTGGCAAAATCTTAGTCGTGACATGGTTTGGGCACAATCTCGAGCTGCCGCTTCCAGCGTCGCAGTTCGACATGTATACAGTCAGAAAACTAATCATGCAGCTCGACGTGGAAGCTCCTCGCCAAAGCATCGGCGGCATCATGACTAGAGCCCAACAGCGACAAGCAGAAGCACGACGACGACAAGCACAAGAAGCAGAAGTAGATGCATCATGGGCACCCCATACGGCAACTCCATCTGACTCAGAGTTATCACGACTCCAATGCTATACCCAGCCGGAGCCGTGGTACAACACCAGCGAGGGTGGAAGTAGGAACCAATGAATATAATGCTTTTCCATATATGTAGGCCGATGGGAGAAACTTAATTTAATACGTTTTTTGGTCCATCCACTGTTGTTAACATATCATTTTTTGTGGGACTCGGAATCGAGGATTGTTGGACTTGTTGGGAAGATGAATGAGGAAACCACACCATAGGAACGAAACCTCAAAATTTGGTAATTGACAGTTTCTGCAAAAAGCAAGAGTTTGGTGCAGCAATCGAAGTTTTCCTTCAATATTCACAAGGATGTTTGGTTCCTGATCATTTTTTGGCCTGAATAGTTGGTTGGTAAAAGCAAAAAGATGGGAATATGTACTGACCCTGCTCCGCGCAATGCGTTCTAAAGGTCTTGTGCTAGATGTTTGCTTATTTAATTCATTGGTTAGGATGTTTTGCTGGGAGGGGCACTGTAAGCGTGAGACTTTCTATGAAGTTTCTCTTATACTTGACAGTATGCTGGAGTGTTTCCAACAAACAGCGCAAGTCAGCCAATGATGTAACTGTATAATCATGCAAAAATCCAGTTTGCTGTCTGATCCTCCCTAAGGTATTCAACTAGCTATCCAGTAATACTACTCAACCTTCACCAGGTCAGTTGGCACTGATGACAATAAATTGTCCTGTTTATATGCTTTATTCGCTCATATACATGACTTAAGTTCCCTCAAACTTTTCAGGTTAGGAGGAACTAAGCTATGGCTCCGGCCATGAACCACTTTACATGGTACAAAGATTCAAGGAGTCCAAACAAAATTATTGTGATGAGCCTAAAGGTATGCTCTTTGGCTTAAGATCTTCCCTTGTAGACAACACAGTTGTTGAATTTTAATCCATCATTAATTTTGCATTGTGCTTTTCTTTTGTGGCGGAACCTCCGACTTAACCCGGTTCAAGCACATCTGCCATCCCTTGGCTTGCAATGCACTTGAAACGGCATAAGCCCGGTCGTCCGTCGAGTGCCCCGAAGGACCCTCGATTTAACCAAAACTTTCCATGGACCGACATCATACACATCAAACTCAAGAATGAGCCACAATGATCACAACAACCCATCATTTCATACAAACATAGCTTGATTTTACAAAAACCATGGCTCAAATATTATACAACCATACTGATATAGAGTTCAAAATAGACTTGCATCAGAATATATATTACAAGTAGAAAGTAGTGCAGCGGAATTAAAGCACCGAGACATGACATTGAGCCCACCATTGTCATTCTCGATCACACAAGTACTTGAAAAAAAAATATCAACAACAACGCTGAGTACGTGGGGTACTCGGTAGGACTTACCCGTGGGTCTTATATGCCCAACACATTTTTAGTATGCAAAGCTTTATGTGGACTGGCTGACTTCTAACCCGCGTAAGCTTACTATAAGTGCGTCCTTACTTTCAAGTTTTATCTTTAAAAGCATAGGCCTAAGTAATCCAACATAATTATCATATCAAATTTGCAATTAGCAACTAGAACATTGCAATGAAAACAAACATATTGCATATATGTAAAAGAAGGTATAAATTATCATCATAAATAACTTGCATATATCATAATCCATGGCAACAACTACGGTGAACGTCAGTGATACAGCATACTCGACATCTGGCGAGCCACAGCGATTCGAATCGATTTTAATTCCCAAGAATATTCCAAACCGCACGGTATATGCTTACTTGCCGTAGCTTTCGCACATATACCTACCCTTGCAAAGTCCACCCTCGAGTATGAACCGAGCTCGCCAGACTCAAGGGTCTCGCGCACGAGCACCCAAGCCAACATCCCTCCTTCCAGCCGGCAAGCAACGGTTCAACCTCGAGTTTTAGTCAAGGTAGAGCTTTAGTAATTTATGCGTCCTGGTAAAAGTAAATGCTGATCCCAGCGCGAACAACGGATGGGCCTTAATCAACACAGGCGGGGCCACAAGTATCTCATCATAATCAAATACAATATTTCATCATCATATATCACAATTCTTTTGCCCCGCCTGGTCTCACATCTTTATCATTTATAGTCATAGCTCAAGTTCATGATTCAAATTCATATCTCCAAGTAATAGTAATAAATGAGTAACACCTACTCTCGCGAGTGATTGATTTCACTCGACTTCTACCGTTATTAAGCATGGCTAAGCATAGACTTCGACCTATTCATACTAGTTGGGATCAGGGATATATGCATGCGGGTTTCAATCAACTCTTAAACGTAAATGCACATAGAAAAATAGATTGCAGGATTCTCTAAATAGGTGATATGCTTAGGAGCCTACCTTTGCGTTATTTTTTTTTATAAGAAAGCCAACAAACTAATCTATGTAAGTTTGCCGGGTTGTGGAGCTTTGCCCCAGGCAACCCCTTGAATTCACGGACAGATTTAATCAGCGACCCACCGTCTTCATCTTGATGGAAAACCAACTCCTGCTCGAGAGATTACCGTAGTTAGCACCTTATATGCATGGATGCACATGAAATGGTTTTACATGATGCTCGTGCATGATTCAATTTAATGACACAACTCCTTATTTGGTCATACAAGCTTACTGTAAAACCTGACAACTCATAGAACTATAACACAGCCCGTAATAACCCAGGTCTAATCAACACATGAAGGCAAGATAATTAACAAATAACAATTATACGCATGTTCTGCGGCTCAGATTTTTTACTAGGGTGATGTTTAGCAGTTGTAACCTACTGGAATTTTTCCTAGCACTTGTGGAGCAATGTGACAGGGCATGCACAATTTAATTGCAAGGAAAGGCATAACGTAGGCGTAGGTTTCAGTTTCACTCATCCAAATGAATTTCTATGAATGGTCATAAGTTTTACAAGCTAGGATGTAACCTCCACTTTGAAAAATCATTGACTCAAGAATTAAGCATATGCACAAAAATTAGAAAGATGCCATGACTCACAGGTGTATGAAATTACAATGTGTAACAAAATGTGACATAACAGGCTGCTTTCAGGTTCTGCTCTGTCACTCAAACATGGTTGCTTTGTACACGTGCAGTTGGAGTAATTTCAGCAAGCAAAACTAATAACATACATTAGCTGGAGCATTTTTCCGCTTATCTGCGTTTGTGCAGAAGTTGGAGTAAAACCAAATTTAAATAAGAAAGGAGACAATGTGTAGTCTGAAACTTGAGGCTTGATTGTTGGAAGCTTGGATAACTAAGTTAGTGAATATGCCACTATATATATATTCACAACAGTTTGGTTAATGCATGGATTAGTACCACAGTGTGCAATTTCTTATTAGCTTGTACTATACAACTCCTTCATCTATAGTTGTAGGAGAGAAGTGGTTTGCAGGCACTTTAGGCCAAAATGCACACCGACGATGGATGTTGGGCTGAGATATACTGCTCCTATAGGAGTAAAGATTGAATGGTGATTCATGTAATGCAATTTTTACCGACATTGTAACTTAGGATGTCAGAGCAATGTGTAGGGAAAGAAAATGATGACCAAAAACATATTTGTGTGCTCGAACAAGAGGCACTGACAGCACATTGGTGTAATCCTGCTAGAACATATTAACAAACACCATGGGGTAGCGGAGTTGCAACTTGCAAGCAGTGTCTGGTTGCAGGCCTAAATATTCAGATTGGAGCATATCACAGCACACATGGAAATAGGAGGAGAAATGGACTACCAAAATCATTGCCACCAGGGTTGGGAATCAAACAGCGAGCTGCAGGAAGGAAGCTGGTGGCATTGCTGTTGTACACCTACTGATGCTGCTGGCTGCTGATTTTGGTGAAAGAAGAGCACTGGTGCTAATCGATGGGAGCAGGAACAACTGCAGGCATGGTGGGCTGACCTGCTGATGCAGCGAAGAAAACAAGGAGAGGGTCAGCAGTGGGATTGAGCAAGAAACATGTTGCCTGATGTGAAGGAGGGGAAAAACAAAAGGAATGACCTGCAAGGAAGGGATGCTGCTTTTCTTCTGCGATGTTGCTGCTGCACGAACAGAAGAGGAGGGCAGGGAGTCGATCTGCTTCTGATATGGCGTGGGGCTGGGGAGGTGAGCGGAGAGACCGAGAGGGTGGAGCTGAAAGGGAGGCAAAAGAGCGAGAAGCTCTCGCTATCGGCCTTTTGATGAAACGGGTCGGACGGCAATGGCGAGGAGGTGCCGCTCCGGCGGGCAGCGTGTGGCGCGGCCGCGACGCGCGTCGCTTGCGCGCGTGCCAGCGAGGACGGAGGAGCTGCGCGTGGCATTCGGTGGCCAAGACCATGGGCGGTGTGAGAAAACAGTGGGCGGCAGCGGAAACCATCGAGTTGCATTCAAGTTTGGAGTTGGTTCCAGTCACAAACATACACGCGTATAGAAGATTTTGTTGACGATTTTCCCGTGTTTTGGTGCAGCAATGAACGAATCCTTAAATACAAAAGTTGTAGATGGTTCAAAGGTCTAAAACTTTTCTATAAATATTTAAGTCCAAAACGCAGTAGTTTGCAAGACATAGCAAGCAGAAGTTTGGTCGAATTGGTCAAATCCCGAAATCCAGAAATTTAGCGAACCTAGAGCTCGACTTTGTGCATGTTTTTCTCCCAAATTCTGATAGAAAGGATCCAAGGTGTCTATACAAAAATTAAAGGTGGTTCATAGGGCTTCAACTTTGTTATAAATATTCAGGTCAAAACATCTACGGTTTGGGAGATACAAGCAGCCAAAGTTGGGTCGATTCAACGAGTTAAGCTGACATTCCAGACTTGCAGTTTTCAGGTTGAGCTACACTTTCAAAATTGACACAGAGAAACCCGCTTGTAGTTCAGAATATAAAGAGCTACAGGCTTAGGTCCAAATATAAAAGTTTTAGGCCATAAAATTCTATAAAACTTTGGTATAAGGACTTTTCACAAATAAAGTTCATAGCAAATTGAAAATGTAAATCTTGACAAAAGGTTCAGATTACCCAGATTTTGATCCTGAACTGATTTCAGTTGTAATTCAAAAACTAAGAACCTTCAGAGGAAACATTATATAACAAAGTTGTCACACATTTCATGATCTACAAGTTCTGTATATAAAGTTTTGTCCAGTTCCTTTTAGTTTTTAAGTTATGCACCACAGCAGTATCAGATTACTGAATTTCTCTAACAAATTCAATTTTCTTCATTCAAATTGCATTCAAACACTTGAAACCAATATCAATACACTTGTGCTGGAATGATGAACATGAAATGCATGTGTTATTTGCCTTTGAGATACCGGAGGTATCACATCTTTCCAGTAGATGTTTTGTATTTAAGTACCATTGGAATTTAGTTTTCTCAGTGTCACATTTATACTATATACCAACGTAGATTTTGGTATGTCTCCCCACTACCATCAAAACTCTAAACTGACATTAGGAGTTAAATAAATCTTGATGTCAATTGAAAGGTTTCGGAATGCCTCTTCATTGTATTGAATGACTAGAAGAGCATGTCTGCAGGACAGTGTATTTGTGAGTGTGTATTGCCCTTCAGTCACCATTAGTCAAGTATATTGCTCGGCTGATTTTTATAGCTCATTATCTTTGATGAAATAGGTGTGATAGACCTGTATTAGAAGAGGTTTCAAGGATTTTCCACTGTAGGGTTATCAATGACCCTTCCAAATCAACTGCTGGCATCAGATGAAAACAAGTTGGTGCTAAATAGATGCCCTTGGTACGTGCTTACCAACTCTTCTCTATTCTCCGCTTCAATAAGTTGTTTATGATGTTCTTAATGTTTTTAATCTGGCTGTTAAATTTAGGAAGAACTTAGTGATCACAGGCTTGTTTACCATCAATTATTCCTTCAGTTTATTGCTGGTATACTTTGGAATTTAAAGCTTAAAATTCTTATTCTCCACCACATGATGTTGCAATATAGGTTTGTAGTCATGGTTCTGCAACTAGTTGCTGTGTAGGTTTTTGACAATAACTCAATTGTTACAATTTCAGAAGTCAGAACTAGGTTCTGAACAGCAATTATCAAGTATTTACAGTGCAAATCAGCTTGTAATGATGAAGTAATGCTTATTATGTGTGAACTTCCAGGGTACGGTAACACCACTATTTTATGGTGCTGTAGCTATGCTGTCAGAGGTGGTATATCTATGATGGAACACTTCTCCTGTATATAGCTGTTTCGATCAGGCTATATTTACACTATGATTGGTTTCAACTAGCCTGAGATATTCAGTATGGATAATTGGTTGCCTTGCGCAGTATATATAACTCACGAAGTATCATTGTTATATGGACCTCATGAGTAGATGGTACAGTAACTTGTTAGTTGTACCTAGCACTGATGGTGCTGTACGTATATGGTGACCTATACAAAGGAATTGTATTAAGTGTAAACGACATAAAAACATATAAGTTTGGAGATTCCATAGATGTAGAGGAATTGTGACAGAGGCATGTAGAATTTTGTGACCAAATGCAACCGACAGAAAAGGACACATGCATTTTTTTTCTCCCTTTTTCTTCACTTTTTGTCCATGATTTGTCAATCTTGTATCTAGTAAATGAAATTGAGTTTGTTCTTGAAGCTTTACGGTATGCATCTATATTATCATTTCATCTACATTTATAGAGTTTTTTTGAGGGATATTTAAAACTTAAATTTGTCGTGCCCATCTATATCACCGCCTTGTCCTTTTGAAAAATGGAGGTGGGGTTATCCGAAAATTGTTGCTATACTTAGGCCCTGTTTAGATGTTATCGGATTTACCTCAATCCACATATGTTTGGGTGGATTGAGATGCAATTTAGTTCAAGTTTCACTACAGTCAACCCCAATACATGATGCGAATCTAACTAAATCCAAACAATAAGCACAAATCTAGAAACATATCCTAGTCCTAGGATATAGTATGGGTTTCTTCATCTTATTTTCTACATTTAGTCCATCCCTCTAGACTTCAGTGACTCCATGCTTCTACATTTAGTCCAGCCTTCTAAACTTCAATTTATATAGGATTTATAGGGTGGGTTAGGAGAGGCTCCATTCTTCGAGCCGCGGTGGGAGGGTTTAAGCCCCAGCCATCCGTTGTTGGATCCGCCCCCCACTTAAATCCATTATTAGCAGTCATGAAAACGGTACGGATATTTTCCGACCGTATTCATTACCGAATTTGTTTAGAGGGGTTTTAATCAGTCCGTATCTCAGTCCGGAAATTCAACATCCGATACCGTATCCATTTCCAAATATTGAAATCGCATATTTATAATGCTGACATCCAACCGTATCGTATCCGGCATGTTTGACACTATCCGTATTCGAATCCGAATCCGAACAAAAATATGAAAACCAATGTGGTATCGGCGATATCCGTTTGTATCCGATCCGTTTTCACCGGAATGATTAGGCAGTAACTTTTTTCCCAGACCATATAGAAGTCATCTTCTCCCTGACAGTACATGCGTCCTCCCATCTCCCAACATCAGGCATTCAGGCGTGACTTGGACTTGAGAGATTCCGTGCCCCCCGCCCCCCCCCCCCCCGCCGGCGTCCACTTCTCTGTGAAAAAAAACCTCTCCAGCCTCCTCCGACGCCGGCAACTCCTCTGAGGCTCTGCTCCTCACAGCTTGTAGACGACAGTGGCTTTGTTCGTCGCGCACTACCCAGTGCCCAGCACTACACACCCAACAGGCCAGGGGCCAGCGCAAGGCAACGCCCACGATCAGGCCCCCGCGGCGGAGACCGAAGCCGTGGATTGCCCCGCCTCGCACCGAGGTCTGCGCATGCCGAAAGCACGCTAGCGAGTGTCAGCGCGTTCGGGCGCCACGTCCTGTCCGGGACTCCGGGCGAAAGCCGAGATTTGGGCTTCGTCCACGACACCGTGTCCCCGTGGCTCGCGGGGACAGATCAGTCATCCCAAATTCCCATCACGATTCACGATCACTAAACCAAGTTCGGTTTCATTAGTAGAGAAGAAATACTGTGCGGAGGTGATATGTATCGCGGGGTCATCATAGCCAGCCGAATACCGTGAAAAATCGGTCGCAAAAAAAAAAAAACAGGCACGTCTAAAAACACTCTGTTCACTTTTTTCTTTTTCTTTTTCGGTTTTCATTTCTACTGTATCTTTTGCGCTGTGGCTTGACTGACAAATTCTCCAGATTTGTGGTCACTTCGCCGATTACACCACATCATGAAAACACCTCTCCTATATTAACCCTACAGGGAATCAAGTGAAAAACTCGAGCCCAGAAGAGAACATCGGCAACATATCAGGCAGCACGCTAGCTTGCGGCAGAGCAGGTGGCCCTGTTGGGCGTCCTTTTGAGGAGCACAACGCAGTCAGAGTCGTGGCGGTACGTCAGCCGGACCAGGCTCCCCACCACTCGGTACCGGGACCGCGCCCTGACCGTGATGGTGAGTTTTTTTTTTAGAATAAAAGGGCAGTGCCCCCGTCCATTAAAAAGCATAACGGACCATATATAGTTTACAGCGCTTAACAGGTGGTATGACCATCTGCGAACAGTGAGAGAGTTCTTAAACCAGAGGCTACAGCTACCTAGCTATGAGCCAAAGACTACAACTTCAAAACTTATTACAGGACGGCAACGCCATGACGCGATACAGTAATAAACTAGGAAATATCATAAGGAAAACTCTTGCTTCAGGCTTGTCTCCAAGTTGCTTGGCAACTCCCAGCTGGACTCCATCATGTACTGGGGAGCCAGAGGACCTGAGCCGCCTCCTTCTTGATCCGCATCGCCATTGTTCTCAATTCCTCCTTCTTCTCCGATGGGCACAAGAGCTCCCAATTTAGAATCATCGCAGCTGTTTTGTGGAAAAGTATAGTCATACTTTGCCACATTGTTCTCTGAAAACAGATATCATTCCTAAGTTTCCATATACTCCAAAAAACAGCTGAAGTACAAATATTAAATATACCATTACGTTTATTGCTTAGCCAATATTTCCCTACATCCTCTAGAGAGTCCAAACTTTGTGTATGAAAGATATTAGCCAACACAGACCATAACTGTTTAACAACTACACAATCAAAAAAAAGGTGGTGCACGGTCTCCTGTTCTTCACAGAAGAGATAGGTGAGGTCCTCCACTTTCTTTCTCTTATTCAGATTATCACGGGTTAATAGCCTATTTTTACTCATAAGCCAAAGATGATATTGTACTCTAGGAGGAATTTTGAGGTCCCAGATGGCACAGACAAAAACAATCTGAACTCCACTAAAATTTACCACTTTATATAAGGACTGCACACTATATATCCCTTTTGAGGTAAAGGTCCAAACTAATGCATCATCTTCCTCATTAAAACTAATTGTGGATGCAAGTTGACAGATTTCCTCCTAGAGCACCATCAGGTTAACGTCACCCATTCTCCTAAAAGTACATTTCAAATTAACACCATCCCACAAGTCAGCTACAGACTGATTTTTCTCATTGACATATCTATATAAGCTCCAATACTGGATTGCTAGACTTGAGGAGCCCAGCCAATTATCTTCCCAAAACCTAACTCTTTTTCCATTTCCAATAATCCATCTGTATCCCATTTTGGTTGCATGTACAGCACTCATAAAACCTTTGAAGAACACCGAGCTACCTACACTATTGTCTTGGAAAATGTTAGGCTTATTTGTCTTATATTTGTAGTCAATAAGCTCTCTCCAGAGTTTATTTTTGTCTTTCTCATATATTTTCAACCAGGAAGCTAGTAGACAAATATTCAGATCCCTCAAATTAGGGAGCCCTAGACCACCATAATCTTTGTGGAGGGAAACTAACTCCCAGTTTGCCAAATGGTATTTGTGAGCACCTTCTATATCATTCCAGAGATAATTGCTCATATGAGTATTAAGGGTTTCAATGGCCCATTTAGGGAACTTAATTAAAGAGAGTAAATAAGTAGGAATGCTAGCTAAACACCTTTTGATCAGCAAGGCTCTAGCAGCTAAAGATAAGAGTTTCCCTCTGCAACCTTGAATCCTATGGAGAAGTTTGTCTACTAAAGGCTGAAGCTCTTCTCTAGTAAGTTTCTCAAAATGTAAAGGTGCACCCAAATACTTTAACGGAAAGGGCCCACCAGGGCAGTTGAAAATACTACAGATCTCCTTAGATTCCTCTTCCTCCAAATTCATAGTTAGAATCTCACTCTTGTGGAAATTTACTCTCATGCCAGATAGCTGTTCAAACCACATGATGGAGTGTTTCAGGCTCCACAGATGAGATTTATCAATACTAGAGAATAATATTGTGTCATCAGCATACTGAAGGGAGAGGATCCCTCCAGGTCTAAACTCTTGCAAAACGCCTTGTACTAGACACTAGTTAGCCGCCCTGTCTAAAATCCTTGTGAAAGCATCCCCAACTAAGTTAAAGAGGAGAGGAGACAAAGGATCACCTTGTCTCAGACCCTTACTAGGTTTAAAGTATGGGGTTTCCTCACCATTCACTAAGATTCCTACAGAACCACCTACTACTAAGCATTTAATCCAATGTATCCAATTGGGGAAAAGCCTCTAGTGCTTAGAACTTCAAATAGGAATTCCTAGCTAACCCTATCGTATGCCTTCTCATAGTCTAGCTTAATAATAACTCTTTTTTCCTTATTCCTATGCAGACTACGAACTATCTCAGTAGCCACAACAACACTCTCTAAAATGTGTCTCCCTTTTATAAAGGCACTCTGGTTAGTAGCCACTAACCTTTGTGCTACTTTGCCTAATCTATTAGTTAAGAGCTTTGAAAACATTTTTAAACTGCAATTTATTAAACTAATTGGCCTAAACTGTTTCATATTACAAGCCTCACTCACTTTAGGAACCAAGGTTACTAGAGCAAAATTTAGTCTTTGGATATCTAAAGTACCTTGATAAAAATCTGTAAACATGGCCATGATATCACTTTTGATTATCTCCCAAAACTTTTGGTAAAAAAGAAAAGATAGCCCATCAGGTCCCGGGGCACCCTCTGGATAGTAGCTAAAGATAGCTTCCTTAATCTCAGCTTCTGAGAAAGGAGCATCTAACATATTATTTTCTACCTCTGTTACTTTCTGGGAGGCTTCCCAAAAATCTTCACTAAGATTAATATTACCCCTCTCTTCTTTCGCAAAAGTTGTTTTTGTAGAAATCTAGAGCTATGTCCATCATCCGTTTTGATCTGATATGTGCCCTGCAGAGCTCTCTAAAAAATCTATTCTTTTCTTTCTACTTCTGTAATTAGCCACCGCATGAAAATATGTTGTGTTTCTATCTCCTTCTAGAATCTCTCTTTCCCTGGACCTCTGTCTAATCCTAATCTCCTCCATCCTCCAGAATTTATCTAGTTCTTTTTCTATATGTTTATATCTACTCCACTCATCTGCATCTAAGTCTCTTTCTTCTAAAGCCTGATCTAGTTTACCATATTCCTGGGATAACATAGTTTTGTTGTTGCTTAGCAAGGCCACCTGGTTAGCTGCCCACCCCCTTACCAGTCTACGAAAAGACCTAACTCTGAACTGCCAAACATCAATGCTCCTATTTTCAGAACATGGTAGTGTCCATGCCTTCTTCACAACTTCTGTGAAAGACTCTTCTAGTAACCACCATTTTTCAAACCTAAACCTCTTCTTCCCATAAAAAGCGTTATCTCCTAGTTGAACTAGGAGTGGGTTGTGATCACTAGGGGTTCTATCTAAAGCTTTCATCTTAGCTAGAGGGAAAGCCAATTCAAACTCAGTAGAAACAAAAATTTTGTCAATCCTAGCCATAATCAGATTTTCTTAATTATTGGTCCAAGTATATTTTGTGTTCTTCAACTCTAATTCTATCAGACCCCATTTTCCTATCCAATCATTAAAAGAATCAGCCCATTTGAAATTGATAATGCCATTACTTTTCTCATGACTATATCTAACTAGATTAAAATCTCCCCCAAGAATAATGGGGCCTTGCCAGGAGCCCATTATCTTGTGCAGTTCATCCAAAAAGACTAGCTTACCATCCTCATATGGTGAGCCATAAATAACTACCAGTTTAAAAGCAAAACCAGAGGATTTGTTGGTTAACATAACACTAACAGAGAAGTCTAAAATATCTCCTACAGTAACTGTAAATATGTTAGAGTTGGCTCCTACTAGAATACCTCCATCAGTACCTCTTGCTCTTAGGGAGCACCAATCAAACTTCGTATTACCAGTCAGAGATCTAAGTAAACGTACAGAAAACTCACTTTTCTTAGTCTCGACAATGCTTACAAAATCAGCATGGTTTTCTCTAATTCTATTTGCAAAAGCTGGAATTCTACCTTGTTGGCCCATGCCTCTGATATTCCAAAAAAGACCTATCGTTTTCTATTCTTTTTATATCTCCTAATGCCTCTACTCTTAGGTTTACCCCTACCTTTCCTCTCAGCATAAACAGATTGGTCATCAGACTCTATTTCAATGTATGTAAAGTTATCTGGGTAGCCACCCACTATACTACTGGGATCATTATGAACATCACCTTCATCTATAGAACTAGAATCTGCAGTATTTACCTCTTTAACACTCTTTTTCTCAGCACATATATTCTTATAATTCTCAGCTCTACTCTTATCTAAGCTAACCATGTTATCCAACATGTTAATATCTAAGGGATAACCATCCCTAGAAGAAATACCTAAATCTGCAGCAATCGGAGGATAAATGACCAGGACTAGTGTGTACAGTGGGTAAGTTAGATTTACCTTTCATGAGTTGGAGATTCTGCTTTTCCTTGAGATCTTGAGCTTTTTGGAGCATTGTTCTCCCATCATCAAAAACTCTCACGCTTTTCTTCATGGCCAGCATAGGCCCCCACTTCTGATTGGTGACTCTTTTATGTTGGTCATGAGGTTCTCTTTGGTTGATCATCCTCTGTAAATCTTCAGTAGTTGGCTGAGAGCCAATTGCATCTCCAATTTCCTTCTCCACCCCTGTAGGCATGTTATCACTATGAAATACTAGTCCATTACCCTCTCTTAGGTTGGTTAAGTGATCAATCCATTCCAAAGGCAAGTTTAGTTGACCCTCCTCAAGCTGAACATCCTCCCCCTTATCAGTTATATCTTCTATCTCTTCTACCTCAGTTCCATCAATCTCCATGGCCTTTAGTAAGTACGCACAGCCATATTGTTCCAGAGAATGCTCTTGGTTTACTCCAAAGATTCCAGCGATCTTCTAACACTCCTACTTTCCCCTTGACTTGTAGAGGTTTGTCCACTTTTACCTTGATTTGATTTTTCTCCAGTCTGATTAACACTTCTCTTATCACCATTCTTTGTCCCCTTTTCTTTGTCCTGTCCCTCCTGCTCTCTAACCTCATCATCTAGTAAGTCATCATCCTCAAGATCTTCTTCATCATTATCCTTACCATCCTTCCTGTTCTTGTCTTCATGAGAATCACCATCATTTCCATCTCCATCATGGTCATCTCCCCCATCTTTAGGCTCTCCCAATTGCATCACTCCTTCAGTTTTGAAGTGAATGAGGAAGCAACTTCCACCAAGCTCATATATCCTCTCAAAAGGAATTCTGGATGGATTTTTGCATTTGATTCTGATCCTTGCCATTGAAAAAAAAAAACTTTGAACAATTTAGTCCAATCTACCTCCAGAAGCAGTCCTAGGCTTAAGGCAATATCCTTAATGGTCCACCAATCAACCCACTTAGGTGGAATGCCCTTGACTTGTACCCAAACCTCTTTCAGTCTGCTGATTGGTTCCACATCTCCATTCCAAGGTTTCAAAGAGGCCACAACATTTGTTCCCTCTAGCTCAAATAGTGTAGCCTTCCCAATGATCAGATTCTCCACTCTGGGGTGGAAATCTGGTGATGTGACCTTAGCACCTTGGTCACCACAATGGCATGATTGAGCTAAGATCCATTGCTTAGCTGATGTCAAACACCTAGGGTGTTACACTTCGCTTAAAAGGATTAACCCGGGAATGGTGGGATGGACTCTAGAAGCCTTATATATCATATGTAAACTGTTGGTATGCTTGCCCTTTATGAATATAATGCACTCGTGAGTTCATGTAGTTAGACAATTCAAATTGCTCTCAAATTTTTACCACATGTAGACACATACTTCATAGTACTACTGCCAAAATTTCAGCTACAACCAATTTATAATTAATTTATTAAAATTTCAGCAAGTTACCAGCCCTATAGCTTCTCAGATTTTTCATAATTTATCGAAATGGTTTCTGGACTTGAAATTTCTACAACAAGCATTTCAGGGCATGAACATCATATACAAAAATCAGCAAGCACAAAATCCATAGTTTAATATGACACCTATTTTCCATATATTTATCTTATGCAAATTAAGATGCACATATAAACAGTGTTAATGAACCTTCCAAAAATAGTTTCTGGACTCCCTATCACACTAGTAGCACACCAGATTTTTCATAGAATTAACTATGCATCCTAGAACCACTTTCTCATTTTCTTTAGTTAAGCAGGTGTCATTTTGTCATTTTCAAATCACCATTTAAACTCAACATGCAAGGCTTCAAACTTTACCCGCAAGCTATCCATACTGTATAAAGCACTTGAAAAATACCAGAGGTCACATTTGAGCACACTTTATGTAGCCTTCATTTTCCAGGTCAAATAAATACACAAACTACATGCATAGGGCAAAACAGTAATTAAACAGTCAATGCTAGGGCTACCAAAAATCACACAGTACCTAGATGCCATAACAAAGCTACTGTCCAAGTTTCATAATTTTTGGAGTTCATTTGGTCTATTTTTACCATTTATTTACCTACACCATGCATGCACTAAACCAGGGGCAAAACAGACTTTTCACACCTTACCTATCATGTAGATCTACTCAAGAGAGTCCATAGCCACTGAGTTTGTCCATTTTGGATTTTTCTTTGAATTGTTATGATTTTTCAAAGTTCACAGCTCAATATAAATGAATTTAAATGGAAAAACTCATAGACCGAGGGCTTGAACGTAATTAACCGTATACCTCAGGGGCTAGATCAGAAGATTATCCTGACTCAGTGCACAGTGCATCAGAAGATTAACCGTATACCGCGGCGGCGATGGCGGCGGGCACTCTGCGCTTGGGAGGGGGAGGCGGAGGGAGACGACTAGGCCTAGCGCGTTGGGCGCGGGAGGGGGAGGCGGTTGTAATGGCGGCGGTCGGGAGGCTCGGGGAACAGCGGAGCGGCCGGCGCAGCTCGGACTCCGAGCTTGCGGCAATGGCGGGTCGGCGCTCCGCGCTTGGGGAAAGGAGGCAGAGGCGCACGAGAGAGCGAGCAGTGGAGCGGCGAGTGCGAAGGGAGCCGGGGGTGCGTCCAGGTTCATGAGGGGCGCGGGGGCTCACCCTTTAGGCGAGGGCGCGGCGCGGCCAGTGCGCGGGCGGCCATGGGCGGGGTGCACAGAGCGCGCCCACCGTGTGGGCGCGGGGGAGAGGGAAAGGGAACGGTGGGGCGCGATGTGGACTCGGTCCATGGACCGGGTGTCACTGACATGTGGGACCGGGGTGGGAAGAGAAAGGGAGGGTCTATAGACCGAGTGCGTGTAGACGCGGAAATGGTGGGACCTACTGGACCGGATGTTTGTCCGACGCGGGCGGGAATCCGGTGGACTACTCGGTGGGGCCCGCCGGTCAGTGAGAGGAAAAGAGAGGGAAAATCCCGAAAATGGAAAAATGGAGTTTGACTACAGATACCCTTGTTTGAAGATCATGTTTTTGAACCGGTTAGTGGCCGAATCTAAAAATACCCCAAATTGGAGGAAGTGTTCTAAATTTGTTTCTCTATATTTCCCTTATAAACTTGTATACCGTGTTCTATTCAAAAATCTGGTGCAAATTTGAATTTAAGCTGCTGACCAAGGTTTGACCAGTAGAACCCTCCAGTTTAGAAATTCTAAAAGTCTATTTTCTAGGAACTTTCAGAAAAGGAGTTTTATACCAATGTTGTTCACAATTTCGTGATCTACAACTTTCTCAAAACAAGCATTGCAATATTTTGGCTTTAAGATCAAGGAAATTTAAAATTACTAAACAGGTCATGTTTGGACAGAATTCACATGCTGATAGAAAAAGCCCCAAAACTCTATGCAAACCTTCATGCATGTCAAAGCACAAATTGCCAAAGTTGTTCATCATTAAATTGTCTACAGGTTTGTCAATATGAGTTTCACCCAAATCCAAATAGAATCAAAGTTATAGGCACAATCACAAAGACATATCAGCAGAAAACAGGTTTCGATAAGTGGCATTTCAACCAAGTTTGAGTTAGGGCTCAAATGCATGTCATTGTATGATGCATTATGATGAATGTTGCAAGTATGATGAATGATTATGCACTTGAGATGCCGGAGCATCATAACCCACCCCCCTTAAAGAAATCTCGTCCCGAGATTCTGATGTGATGTGGGTGGATAAGTGAAACGAGAAGAAAGTGCACTGTGTATGAATTTGAAACTTTGAAACTGCGGTGACGTACTCAATTTGAAGTGGATGGAAGAAAATCAGGATATCTTGTTCGCAAGAATTCTTCTTGCTCCCAAGTTGCCTCTTCTTCGGAGTGATTATTCCACTGCACTTTGTAGAAGTTAATAGTTCTTCTCCGTGTTGACCTTTGCTTTTGGTCGAGGATCTTTATGGGGTGCTCTTCATAAGTAAGGTCCGGTTCAATCTGAATTTGAGATGTATCAATTGCTTCCTTTGGCACTCGTAAGCACTTCTTGAGTTGTGAGACGTGAAACACATCATGAACCGCAGCAAGGTGTGGTAGTAATTCTAACCGGTAAGCTACTGATCCACATCTCTCTGTGATCTTGAATGGACCAACATATCTTGGTGCTAGCTTGCCTTTTACTCCAAACCGGTGTACTCCTTTCATTGGTGACACCCGAAGATACACATGATCGCCTTCTTCAAAGGCTAAGGGTCTTCACCTCTTATCTGAATAGCTTTTCTGCCTAGATTGTGCTCGTTTCAGGTTGCTGTGTATGAACTTTACTTGCTCTTCAGCTTGTGTTACCAATTCTGGACCAAAGGTGACGCGTTCTCCTGGTTCAGACCAGTTGAGTGGTGTCCTACATCGTCTACCATATAGGGCCTCAAAAGGTGCCATTTCTAAGCTCTTCTGATAGCTGTTGTTGTATGCGAACTCCGCTAAGGGAAGACACTCATCCCACTTGGTGGAATAGGTCAAAGCACAGGCCCTCAACATGTCCTCTAAGATCTGATTCACTCTTTCTACTTGGCCGCTTGTTTGAGGGTGGTATGCTGAACTCCGAATCAATTTGGTTCCAAGAGTAGTTTGCAGTTGCTCCCAGAAGCGAGACACAAACAGCGATCCTCGATCGGAAGTGATGGTCTGTGGCACACCATGCAAGGATACAATCCGTGATATGTAGAGCTCAGCATAAGTAGCCGCAGTGTAATGAGTTTTGATAGGCAAGAAGTGAGCGGATTTGGTAAGACGATCGATAATGACCCAAATAGAGTCATAGCCCTTTTGGGTGCGAGGCAAACCCACTATGAAGTCCATGTGTACATCTTCCCATTTCTAGGCTGGAATTGCTAATGGCTGAAGCATACCAGCAGGCTTTAGGTGGTCGGCTTTGACTCGCTGACACACGTCGCATTCAGACACATACTTGGCGATCTCCAGTTTCATACGGGTCCACCAAAATTTTTGTTTCAAGTCTTGGTACATTTTATTGCTGCCCGGGTGCATGGTGAACATGGAAGTGTGGGCTTCGTCAAATATCTTCTTTCTCAACTCCATGTCCTTAGGTACCACTAAGCGATTTTTAAACCATAAGACTCCGTGGTCATCAAGTGTGAAGCATGCTCTTTTCTTCTCATCTAATCCTTCGCGAATATGTGCCATACTCTTATCTTGCTTTTGTGCAACGATGATTTGATCCTTTATTGTAGGTTCAATGATGAGGCTATATAGTTCAGCGTGCTGCTCTGTAGGCATTTCGATCTCATCCATCTCACAACATATAACTCTCACTATTGGGCGGGCTTCAATCACATTGCAATGAGCCTTACGGCTTGATGCATCAGCTACAACATTGGCCTTGCCAGGATGGTAGTGAATCTCTAGATCATAATCTTTTATCAGCTCTAACCACCGTCGTTGCCTCATATTTAACTCGGGTTGTGTGAGGATATACTTGAGGCTCTTGTGGTCAGTGTAGATGTGACACGTATTGCCTAGCAGATAGTGTCTCCATATCTTCAAAGCGTGAACAACTGCTGCAAGCTCAAGATCATGTGTTCGGTAGTTTGCTTCATGTTTTCTCAGTTGGCGCGAGGCGTAAGCGATTACTCTCCCTTCTTGCATCAGGACACAGCCCAGCCCATTGCCGGAGGCATCACAATACACGTCAAATGGCTTAGTGACATCTGGTTGAGCCAGCACTGGTGCGGATGTTAGCAACTTCTTCAGGGTTTGAAAGGCTTCCTCACAATTCAAACTCCATACATACTTCGCATTCTTTTTTTGTTAGTGAGGTCATTGGCTTCGCAGTTTTGGAGAAGTCCTTAATGAAGCGGCGGTAGTAGCCCACTAAACCAAGGAAACTCCGAATCTCTGTCACTGTCTCAGGTTGCTTCCAGTTCAGAACATCCTTTACCTTGCTAGGGTCAACTGCTACCCCCTTCTCCGACAGAATGTGACCTAAGAAACTCACTTCCTTCAGCCAAAATGCACACTTACTGAACTTGGCATAAAGCTTGTGCTCTCTAAGCCGATTGAGTACTATCCTCAAGTGCTCCTTGTGTTCTTCCTCGCTTTTAGAGTAGATTAATATGTCATCAATGAACACTACTACAAACTTATCCAGTTCATTCATGAACACCGAATTCATCATGTACATGAAGAAAGCCGGTGCATTGGTTAACCCAAAGGACATGACCAAATACTCATACAAGCCATATCTAGTCGAAAAAGCTGTCTTGGGTATATCTTCTCCTCAGATCTTTATTTGGTAGTAGCCAGACCTCAGATCGATTTTTGAAAAGACCTTAGCTCCAGCTAACTGATCAAACAAAATGTCAATGTGTGGTAGCGGGTATTTATTTTTGATGGTGACAGCATTCAAAGGCCGGTAATCAACACATAGCCTTTTACCCCCTTGGTCCTTCTTTTCAACAAAGAGGGCTGGGCAACCCCAAGGCGATGAGCTAGGTCGAATAAACCCTTTATCTAGCTGTTTTTGCAACTGCACTTTCAGCTCCTTCAATTCATCCGGTGCCATTCGGTATGGTCTCCGGGAGACGGGTGCCGTGCCAGGTACAAGCTCTATGGCAAACTCAACATCTCTGTCCGGTGGAAGTCCGGGAAGCTCTTCCGAAAACACATCTGGAAAATCAGAAACCACCGGTATCTTCTTGATCAACTGGGCTTCTGTGGCATTTACTGTGGGTGGCGAATGCTTGTGACTCGGCAGGTGAAGGAGCATAACTTTCCCACTCTTGCTCGACTTCATTTGAACTATCCTGCTAGTAATATCTAACAAGACATTGTGCTCTTTCATTCAATCCATCCCTAAGATAATGTTGATCCCGTGATTAGGAAGTACCACAGGATCAACATAGAATTCTTCTGTGCCTATGCATAAGCGTAAGTGCCTCACAATCCGACTCGTGTCAATTGGTGATCCCAGAGCTGTGATATGGTATTTGGCCTTCATATTATCAATGTGATAACCTTGTTTGGTTGCATATGACTGCTGATGAAAGTGTGTGTTGCTCCGGAGTCAAACAAAACCACTGTAGGGTGCTTGTTGACAAGAAATATGCTTGCTAACACTGGTTGACCCTCTGGAATCTGATCTACGTGGGTATAGTGCACACAACCTTCCGTTGGGGCTAAATCTCGCTTGGGTCCCTTCTTCTTATTCTGGCGTGGGTTGTCTTCAATCAACAATGGTGCCTGGCTTCGCCGGTGGGCAAGACAATTCTTGCTGAAATGGCCGACCTTTCCGCACTTGTAGCAGGGGTATTTGGCACTTGGTTTGGCAGGTGGCACTGAAGCAGGTGGATGAGGCGGTGCACTGTAGGATGATGGGTGTTGTTGGGTACCCAACTGTTGCTCTGGCTGTTGGGGCATGTCGATGTAATACATGTGCGGCGGTGCGCGATGCACAACCCGTTGTCGTTGAGATGAACCCCACTGAAGTGTGCTTGCGAGTCTTTTCCTCTGCTGATCCTCATGGGCCCGACTAAGGCGATTCTCCATGTCGATGGCGGCATCTACAAACTGGGTGAAGTTGTCGTAGCTGCGCCCCAAGTGAGTCAGTAGAGTGGGGTCGAATCCATCCAACAGACGGGTAGCCCTATGTGGGTCGATGTCGACGTCTTCAGGGGAGTACTGCGTTAGGTGGATGAAAGCTTGCACGTAGTCGAGTACCGACATGTTCCCTTGTCGAACTGCGCGGAACTCTCGTTGCTTGAGCTCGATGAGGCTAGGCGGGAGATAGTGAGCTCGAAAAGCCGCACGGAACTCATCCCACGTGACCTGGTGCCCGGCTGGTTGCATTGCCAGGAACGAAGCACACCAGGCCCCCGAGGGACCATGTAGACACTGTGCCGCGAAGGAAGCCTTCTGTTGCTCAATGAGTTGGGGCAGTAGATTGAACTTGGACTCAATGATCCGAAGCCAGTCATCAGCATCTAGGGGATCCGTGGCAGCGGTGAAGATTGGCGGTTGGAGTGCCGCAAATTCAGTGTAACTGATCTCTTGCGGGTTGCGCCGTTGTTGCTCTTGAACGAGCATGTTGATGATTTGACCTTGCTGAGCGACCAGAGCAGCCAACTCATGAGGAAACTGTGCCCCATGGGCAGCCCCTTGTGCAGACGTCTCCGGTGGAGTAACCATCTACATGAAGGAGGCCAATTGTGATTAGTCCAACAACTTTGATGCAACCAATGCGGTGACAAAAAGATCATAGCACCATAATTACGTTCTGAATGCATGAAAGCATGTAAGTGAACAGAACAACTTGATTGCGCAAAAGTGTTAGCCCTCATCTTGTAGGTTCGGACAATCGTTTATGCTATTGGAAAACTTGTGCGTTGTGTTGGACACGGGACAACACTCCCATCAATCTGACTGGGACTACGCCGTAAGGTCGATTTACTAGCTGCAGGTGTACATGACTTCAGGTTGCACACCGGAACCAAGCTTCAATTCAATCCTAAGGGTCTCTTCTTAAGGCTTTAATTTTAGCAAGGTGAAACAGGTTCCTAGAACCTAATGTTTCCATCAGTGAAACGTGCAGAAAGTTGGCTTAAATCATGATTTATTCCCTTTGTCTTTTAGTAATAACCCCAAAAATGATAGCAAAAGATACATGATGCATGATTCGTCCTATGCAGTCTCACATCACACATCCTATGTATTATATATATAGCTAGCGATAATTCGGTGACATATATATGCATGTCTCTTCTTACTACAACTAGTCGTTCTCTAGTCGTTCTTAGATTCGCATGTGGTTAGTGTACCTGCAGAAGAATGCATGCTCATACATTACCACCTAATGTGGCATCCACGCGTGACCGCTGCGTGGACAATGTTGGTGGGCCGGTGCACCTTTTCCTCAAAGCCTGACTTTCCTCCAGTACTGGGGATTATCGAGAAAAAGGTGGATCCCAAAACCGAATGTAAGTGTGGTGGGTATGAAAGCCCGAAGCATGCCCACCACCCTTAAAGTGCTTTTACTACGGGGCATGAATGCAGAGCTTACAACCGTTCACAAAACCCAATAGCTTCCACCAGTACTGGGGACAGCTATGGCCGAAAAGTTGTTTCTCAAAGCACCGAATATGCATATGAGTTCTAACTAGGTCAGAATGTCAGTGATGTCACCTGTACAACACTAACATCCTTATATGGGCATAGCGTATACTCTCGTTTTGAATTACTTAAAAAGGGCTTTCGAAAATAAGTTTGTAAAACAAAACTTGATGATATAACTGTTGTCTGTGTTTCATCGGCTCTGATACCAGCTGTGGCGGAACCGCCCTGCTTAATCCAGCCTAAGCACACCTGCCACCTCTGGCTCGCAGTGCACTTAGGCTAGACTAAACCCGGTAGTCCGTCGAGAGTACTTCGGCTCTCGATAACACCATTCCCAGAGGAACCGACATCAAACACATCCGACTCTCGAAGGAGCCACAACAATTACATCATCACAGGCAGTTGAAATAGAGAATAGTAGACCGGATTTACAAATATAAGAAATCAAATACATTTCATAAAATAGCGGAATCGATTTCAGAGTGTACATATAGCAGAAGCGTTTTCAAAATATCTCGCAGCGGAAACAATATACTTAAGTAGCCTTCACGAAGAGATGAACAAGGCAAGTAGCACCGAGCCCACCGGTACTACCACCTCCAACACAGCTATCCAGATGTCGCCAGTACCTGTAATCCAAAAGTGGGGGCAAACCCTGAGTACTAATTACTCAGTAGGACTTAATGGACGGGGCTTACGGCTGACGCAAAGCATGCTTACTAATCATGTGGATCCTTAGCTGTTGATTCTTAAATAAAGTCATGTGGACATAAGATAGCAGGATTTGACAGCTGCTATCCATTAATCATGAAGATCATTTATATCATAAAGTAAATACTTGCAGAAAAGTAAACATGAACACATGTCCCGTCCCAAGATTCATAGCGCTTCCATCCAACCCCTTGGGAGTAGCCGTCTCAGGAGCGATACCACAGTACATCAGGTCAGCCCTCCCTCGAGCTCAAAGCATCTCCCAAGTCCATCGACCTCCTAGCAGTGGATGGGAAACACCATGAATAGAGGGACGAAACACACACATCCAATCATGGTTATATACAAAAACGTGACTTAATAAATAGCATGTTACAGTTATTACTATGTTGCCCGACAGTGATATTTGGCATTCTCACACCTGGTGAGCATCAGCGATTCGAATCGATTTTTATATTCCCGGGAATAACTAGAAATGCCAGGGGTATATGCTTACTAGCCATCGCATTCCACACATATATTCCTCATCTTCACTTGTCCCATCCCAAGTTCGATTCAATCCTTCTGTTGTTCCCAGGTTGTGCCGCCTTAGGAGCGATACCACGGTAACGTCGGGTCAGCCCTCCCTCGACTACAAGCTCCCCAAGGTGTCACAGTAGGAGTTTGTCTCTGTTCTTTGGATGGCACAAGTAAGACTTTCACCAGGCCCACGTCCTGGATAAGCACTCTAGCAATGTTATGCCAATCAGCAGACGAACAGCGGACGGGCCTTATGCGACTCGGGCGGAGTCCAGTGCACGATACCATAAACAATAAATAACTCATAAAATCTCCGCCCGGTCTCCATTTAAAACATAAGCAAGTATAATAACTTCCATAAGTGAGATTTCTGTCACCTTGTAAAGTCGTACCTACGAGACGAGTACAATCACTCGTGTCTACTCGCACCTAGAAATCTAGGCACTCGTCTTACAAACTTTACGTATAGGTGCTAGGGCCAGGGTGGCTAGGAAGTCTAATGCAGTTGGTTTCAATCAACTCCTAATGCATATGCATAAACATCAACAAGATTTGTATTAGCTGGGAGAAATCAAGGTCCTGCCTACCTTTAATTGTTCTTAAGAAAACCAACAAACTAAACTATGTTAGTTTGCCGGGTCGTGAGGCTTTGCCCCAGGCAACCCCTTGAAGCAGGGACGGATTTATCAGCGACCCTTCGTCTTCTTGCTTCGGATATAGCCTGTCATCCGGTTCCTTGATCACTGGTTTTTCCTGAGTTGATAGCTTCTTGCACGCGGGTCTATATGCATGATAAAATGCTAGTGAGTGCAAGAGAACGCAAATGCATGTATATGATACAGTGTTATATGCATGACATAGTGCAAACAAGAGTACAACGAGTTGCAAATGTATGTAGGAGGTGTCAATGGTATATGATGCATGATCAAGCAGTTTATGAAGAATGGGTTCGGGTACTCTTAGTTAAATACCTCCCGTAATGAGAAAACATAACGACTTTGCTAAGAAATCATACAGCCCATCACTAAGAAATCGTACAAACCATCACCATATTTTATCTTTGAAGTTATCAGAAGTTAGTGTCTTATATGTGTACACTGTCCCTATCAAATGAAACGAAGTTGTCACTTGAAAGCGCCTTTATGAATATAATGCACTCATGAGTTCATGTAGTTAGACAACTCAAATTGCTCTCAAATTTTTACCACATGTAGACACATACTTCATAGTGCTACTGCCAAAAATTTCAGCTACAACCAAGTTATAATTAATTTATTAAAATTCCAGCAATTTACCAGCCCTATAGCTTCTCAGATTTTTCATAATTTATCGGAATGGTTTCTGAACTTGAAATTTCTACAGCAAGCATTTCATGGCATGAAAATCATATACAAAAATCGGCAAGCACAAAATCCATAGTTTAATATGACACCTATTTTCCATATATTTATCTTATGCAAATTAAGATGCACTTATAAACTGTGTTAATGAACCTTCTAAAAATACTTTCTGGACTCTCTATCACACTAGTAGCACACCAGATTTTTCATAGAATTAACTATGCATCCTAGAACCACTTTCTCATTTTATTTAGTTAACCAGGTGTCATTTTGTCATTTTCAAATCACCATTTAAACTCAACATGCAAGGCATCAAACTTTACCCGCAAGCTATCCATACTATATAAAGCACATGAAAAATACCAAAGGTCACATTTGAGCACACTTTATGTAGCCTTCGTTTTCCAGGTCAAATAAATACACAAACCACATGCATAGGGCAAAACAGTAATTAAACAGTCAATGCTAGGGGTACCAAAAATCACACAGCACCTATATGCCATAACAAAGCTACTGTCCAAGTTTCATAATTTTTGGAGTCCATTTGGTCTATTTTTACCATTTATTTACCTACACCATGCATGCACTAAACCAGGGGCAAAACAAACTTTTCACACATCCACATGTTACCTATCATGTAGATCTACTCAAGAGGAGTCCATAGCCACTGAGTTTGTCCATTTTGGATTTCTCTTTGAATTGTTATGATTTTTCAAAGTTCACATCTCAATATAAATGAATTTAAATGGAAAAACTCATAGACCGAGGGCTTGAACGTAATTAACCGTATACCTCAGGGGCTAGATCAGAAGATTATCCTGACTCAGTGCACAGTGCATGAGAAGAGTAGAGGCGAGCGGCGGCGGCAAACTGAGAAGGCCACGGCGCGGCGGGGCGTGGCGACGCGGCTCGATTCTGGCGGGGTATGGCACGGTAGGGGTCGCCGCTAGGCTTGGGAGTTGCACGGCAGCGTGACAGTCCTGATGGTGGTATCGTGGAGGCGAGGGGAGGGCCGGAGAAGGGTTGTCCACGGAGAGGGGCCGGTGGCAATGGCGGCCGTGGGGTGCGCTCGCGGGGAAGAGTGATAGAGGCGAGGGCGAGCGGCGAGACCGTGCGTGGAAGATGGAGGGAGGCGCGGGCCGTGCGAGGCGCGCGTCGGCGCGGTGGGAGGCGGCTCGAGGCGGCGGGTGCCGTGAGCTCACCGCGGCGGCGATGGCGGCGGGCACTCTGCGCTTGGGTGGGGGAGGTGGAGGGAGACGACTAGGCCTAGCGCGTTGGGCGCGGGAGGGGGAGGCGGTTGTAATGGCGGTGATCGGGAGGCTCAGGGAGCAGCGGAGCGGCCGGCGCAGCTCGGACTCCGAGCTTGTGGCAATGGCGGGTCGGCGCTCCGCGCTTGGGGAAAGGAGGCAGAGGCGCGCGAGAGAGCGAGCAGTGGAGCGGCGAGTGCGAAGGGAGCCGGGGGTGCGTCCAGGTTCATGAGGGGCGCGGGGTCTTCACCCTTTAGGCGAGGGCGCGGCGCGGCCAGTGCGCTGGCGGCCATGGGCGGGGTGCGCAGAGCGCGCCCGCCGCGTGGGCGCGGGGAAGAGGGAGAGGGAACGGTGGGGCGCGATTTGGACTCGGTCCATGGACCGGGTGTCAGTGACATGTGGGACCGGGGTAGGAAGAGAGAGGGAGGGTCTATAGACCGAGTGCGTGGAGATGCAGAAATGGTGGGACCCACAGGACCGGATGTTTGTCCGACGCGGGCGGGAATCCGGTGGACTGCTCGGTGGGGCCCGCCGGTCAGTGAGAGGAAAAGAGAGGGAAAATCCCGAAAATGGAAAAATGGAGTTTGACTGCAGATACACTTGTTTGAAGATCACATTTTTGAACTAGTTAGAGGCCGAATCTTAAAATACCCCAATTGGGGGAAGTGTTCTAAATTTGTTCCTCTACATTTCCCTTATAAACTTGTATACCGTGTTCTACTCAAAAATCTGGTGCAAATTTGAATTTAAGCTGCTGACCAAGGTTTGACCAATAGAACCCACTAGTTTAGAAATTCTAAAAGTCTATTTTCTAGGCACTTTCACAAAAGGAGTTTTATACCAATTTTGTTCACAATTTCGTGATCTACAACTTTCTCAATACAAGCATTGCAAGATTTTGGTTTTAAGGTCAATGAAATTTAAAATTACTAAACAGGTCATGTTTGGACAGAATTCACATGTTGACAGAAAAAGCCCCAAAACTCTATGCAAACCTTCATGCATGTCAAAACACAAATTACCAAAGTTGTTCATCATTAAATTGTGTACAGGTTTGTCAATATGAGTTTCACCCAAATCCAAATAGAATCAAAGTTATAGGCACAATCACAAAGACATATCAGCAGAAAGCAGGTTTCGATAAGTGGCATTTCAACCAAGATTGAATTAGGGCTCAAATGCATGTCATTGTATGATGCATTATGATGAATGTTGCAGGTATGAAGAATGATTATGCACTTGAGATGCCGGAGCATCACATTAAGTTTCTCCCATTGGCCTACATATATGGAAAAGCAATATATTAATTGGTTCCTACTTACTAGTGTGTACAAGTTTTTTAATTAGGATAAAGGTTAATTTTTGCCCTCTTCAGTCTAGGCAAACTGAGTCATTATGCGCTGGTTTTGTATCCCGGCCCAATGACGAAGCGTGGGCTCAAGTGGCAGAAGAGGAGGGCACGTAAGTTGAGCCAAAACAACTTTGGTGATGCATATTTTTGAGGTTTCGTTCCTATGGTGTGGTTTCCTCATTCATCTCACCAACAAGTCCAACAAACCTCGATTCTGAGTCCCACAACAATTGATATGTTAACAATAGTGGATGGATCAAAACCTGTATTGAATTAAGTTTCTACCATCGGCATACATATATGGAAAAGCAATATATTCATTGGTTCCCACTTACTAGCGTGTACAAGTTTTTGGATTAGGAAAAAGTTTAATTTTCGCACTCTTCAGTCTAGGCAAACTGAGTCATGCTGCGTTGGTTTTGTATCTCGAACTGATTCCAAAGCATGGGCTCAAGTGGCAGAAGGGGAGGGCATGTAAGTTGGGCCAAAACATCTTTGGTGATGCATATTTTTGAAGTTTCATTCCTATGGTGTGGTTTCCTCATTCATCTTCCCAACAAGTCCAACAACCCTCGATTCCGAGTCCCACAACAACTGATATGTTAACAACAGTGGATGCATATTGAATTAAGTTTCTCCTATCGGCCTACATATATGGAAAAGCATTATATTCATTGGTTCCTACTTACTAGTGTGTACAAGTTTTTGGATTAGGAGAAAGTTTAATTTTCGCCCAAGTCAATCTAGGCAAATTGAGTCATGCTGCACTGGTTTTGTATCTCGGACTGATGCTGAAGCGTGGGCTCCAGTGGCAGAAGAGTTGGGCATGTAAGTTGGGCCAAAACAACTTTGGTGATGCATATTTTTGAGGTTTCATTCCTATGGTGTGGTTTTCAGATTAGTCATACCAACAAGTCCAACAACCCTCGATTCCAAGTCCCACAACAACTGATATGTTAACAACAGTGGATGCATCAAAACCTGTATTGAATTAAGTTTCTCCCATCGGCCTACATATATGGAAAATCATTATATTCATTGGTTCCTACTTACTAGCGTGTACAAGTTTTCGGATTAGGAAAAAGTTTAATTTTTGCCCTCTTCAGTCTAGGCAAATTGAGTCATGCTGCGCTGGTTCTGTATCTCGGCCTGACGCCGATGTGTGGGCTCAAGTGGCAGAAGAGGAGGGCATGTAAATTGGGCCAAAACAACTTTGGTGATGCATATTTTTGAAGTTTGGTTCCTATGGTGTGGTTTCTTTATTCATCATCCCAATAAGTCCAACAACCCTCGATTTCGAGTCCCACATCAAATGATATGTTAACAATAGTGGATGGACCAAAACCTGTATTGAATTAAGTTTCTCCCATTGGCCTACATATATGGAAAAGCATTATATTGTCATACCCGGTTTTAGAAACAAAACCAGATGACACCGTATGTGTGCCCAGGATCTATTTTCCACACATACAGCCGACTTCATCAGTGAATATCAATAGACAGTGC
This sequence comes from Paspalum notatum, assembly GCA_022530915.1. NCBI lineage: Eukaryota > Viridiplantae > Streptophyta > Magnoliopsida > Poales > Poaceae > Paspalum > Paspalum notatum. The sequence continues at coordinate 8,818,635 of CM039683.1, forward strand.
ATTATATAAACGTATAAAACTTACATTTGACACAAAAGTCAATATATCATAGTATAGCGGAACTTCTATCTCGTAGCGGAACTCCATCTTCACAGGAAGGTTGACTGGGGGCACGTACGCCTAAACACATTGTAAACTTCTGGATCCACTCTGTCTTCATATCATCATCAACTTGTATAGAGAAGAACTATAGGTTTGGGATAGCAAGGGTGAGTACATGGCGCACTCAGCAAGTATTCCGTTTAGGATAAAAGTGGACTAGCTTTACAGTAGACAGGCATAGCGGTTGCTTTTAGTTGGTCAAGTTTTATTACTAGCAATGATTAGCATAACCCATCCCATAACTGAAATATTATGAGTAAATAAAATAATTGAGTATCAATCATTGTCGTAACTGCCACCATTATAATCATCACCACTGTCATCATCACTGTCATCACCATTATCATCATGAGCCATTTTCTTTGAAAACTCTAATCTGTGAGGGTCCAGGCCGCTCTTAACCGTGAGCACGGCTGATATATCAGTTTTAAACACTCTTGAGAGGTTGTACATCTTTACCACAAGTCATGATTCCCATATGCCAAGAGGTGGCCAAACCCCATATATTCACTATCCTTTGATGAATCGGCAGGGTTTCATTGAGAGACCTTTACAAAGAATTCCTAGAGTTATGGCCCACTCGTTACAGGTTACTCCAGTTAACTAAAGATATGAAAGTTCCATTCCAAAGGGTGACAATCAAACTGCACCACATTGGCAAAGGGCAAAGTCCCATATCCCCCAGACCCCTCATACGCCATGTTTCAGGAAAGTAAGCCAAAACTCTAGTTCATCTAATTAATCAGTCAAGCCCAGTGCCCATGTGAGTCTTGTGGTTGTACTGTTTTCCTGGGTGGTCGCTCGGCGAACCGATCCTTATGGTGAAGCACTTGAGCAAAACCAACAAAACATGCCCAAGTCTCCATGTTGCTAAAACCAAACTTTTATCATCAAGTTCATCATTAATTAAACAAGATTAGCAACGTGAATATAAAGATGTTGAGCGATAGCATTAATCTACACATCACAGCCCATCCCAAGTTTCATAGGCATATAAAGATATATGAGGCTAGTCATCCTTAATAGGAGCAATCAAATTGGGCTCTAGATTGTGTAATTAATGTAAATAGGACATAGGTCAAAGAATACTTGCCTTATTCCCAACTATATAGCTGCTCAAATAATCTTCACTTATAGGTCTTGAAAAGCTTGATCTTCACTCTCACGTACCATACTCGTTCTATACGTGACAACACAAACGACATACAAGACAGACAATCATACATGCATAAAAAACAATACACCGATCAAAAGAAAAGCTTTATAAAACATGTTAAAAGAGAGGGCTCGTTGCTACAGTTAGGAGAGCACAAGAAACGCTGAAAACGGAGCTACCGTTGGAAAGATACAACTAACGGAAGATTTTCTTATTAAACACGTAAAGACCTATATGTTGGGTTTATTTTAATTAATAAATAACATATGCAAGATATTTCGGAGAAACATCTCTGTTGGAATTAATTCAGATTAGATTTGGATTAAAAACCGTATTTAAAACTAGTCACATTTTATTCAAGATATTTCATATAGATTAAAGCGGTTAAATATTTAGTTACAAAAGATAGCATGTAAGCATCTAATCGGAGCATGACATGTGTCGGGTTTATACTAAACAAGTTATTAAACAAAGCACATTAAAGTTAATATTATTCACTTTAATGTTTAATAACAAAAAGCCAGAGGTTAAACCCTAAATTGATTTAATTTATACAAGAATAATGAGAATAGCATTAACCCAATTAATATTTATATTTAAAAACAGAAACACATAAGTAAGATAAACATGAAAACTAAAGTATAGGTATCATTGTTACAGGACTAACGCAGCATGAATGGCATAAAATAGAGTTAAAGCGAATTGGATACAGAAGATTAAGGATCGATGCGCGTGGACATGATTAACAGTATACCTTAGGAGCTGAAGCAGATCAAGATTCATGGGGTTCAAAGAACAGTACTCATGAATTGGCCAAAGTTTGGGATTCGATCCGCTGAAAGGTATGAATTAGATCAGACTAAAGGAATCAAAAGGATTTGCTGTGTTGAGATGCAAGGTTGTCATAACTCGTAGGATATATATACGGATGATTACCATCTGATTTCGCGACCCCTCTTCTTAACCAGATGCATCTCCGTGTCTGGTTCTGACCTGCTGATATTGCATGCAGCAGGGGCTTTGATCTTGTGTTGGTTCGATCCTACAGCTTGCACGTACGGGAACTCATCTGGTAGCTAGCTTCTCTGGAGTCCAAGTCGCAGGAGTCTTCCTCGCCGGCTAGCTTGAACGTTCATGTGTGCTGGAAGGAGCTCGAGTACATGGCCTGGATGGAGGATCGAGCAAGGCACTGGGCAGGCCAGAACAGCAGGCAGCAGCAGGGCGTTGGGGCTTCAGGAGACCACGCGCACGACAGCAAGTGGTGGACAGGCCAGGGATGGAGTCGACGGGGCAGGGCAGGGTAACGCGATGTTGGAGACGTGAGACTTCCGGTGCATGGCCGGCCAGCGCAGCACATGTACGTCGTGCATGGAGTCCTGTGGTGCCTAGTAGAACAGGAACAGGACGATGATGAGCTGCCCTGGTTCGAGACGGCGGCACAACACAGATGAGAGAAATATAAAGAAAGAAGAAAGGTATAAAAAGTTTACCGGCAATGAAGACACTCGTCGGAGTCGGAGAAAAGCTACAGACTATCTTATGGCTCCCAAACTTTCGGACCTCCATAGAGTAGTCTATATTTTTATGTGCCGTTTAGAGGAGGGGTTGGGTTTATTATATAGGGAGAAGATCCGGTAAATGCGCGTCAACTAGCAAGGTGGTACTAATTGATTTACACCTCCCAACTTCACTAATGGGCTTAATAAGCTTAAAGCCCTTTAGAAAACCCATAAATTGGCTTTCGGGGTTTATTAAAATTCAGGCATATTTAAATGGAGAAAGCCCAAGTAAATTCGGAATTATTTATTTTCGGAATTAAAATAATTATAGATAAGTCTAGAATCAATACTTGAAGTCCGAAAAATATGCCGACGGTCTCAAAAATTTTAGGAAAAAATCCCAGAAATAGTTTTGGACCTAATGAACCCAAATAAAGTATTTGGAGCTCATGGAAAGGTTCTTAAGAGCTTCCAATAAATGGGCTGTGCTCTACGAAAAACAGGAAAAGCTTCTAGGAAAATCTAGAAAGTTCCTAGAAAAGGTTACTTGTAGTTTAAACTCATTTAGAAAATCTTTATCACTCAAAAACATCATGTGAACCAGCATGAATGCAACACATATATTATTATAACATAGATTATATTTGTTCTCTTTACAAAATAATTATTTCCTACACTAAATATCTATGTAAATATATAACTGCTTCACAAAATTTTAAATATTCAAGAAATTCACTGTATTAATTCAAGCCAAAAGTGTTACATTCCAAATTGGAAAATTTGGGGTGTGACATATATCAATTGGTTCCTACTTACTAGCGTGTACAAGTTTTTGAATTAGGAAAAAGGTTAATTTTTGCCCTCTTCAGTCTAGCCAAACTGAGTCATCATGCGCTAGTTTTGTATCCCGGCCAGATGCCGAAGCGTGGGCTCAAGTGGCAGAAGAGGAGGGCATGTAAGTTGGCCCAAAACAACTTTGGTGATGCATGTTTTTGAGGTTTCGTTCCTATGGTGTGGTTTCCTCATTCATCATACCAACAAGCCCAACAACCCACGATTCCGAGTCCCACAACAATTGATACGTTAACAACAGTGGATGGAACAAAACCTGTATTAAATTAAGTTTCTCCTATCGGCCAACATATATGGAAAACCATTATATTCATAGTTTCCTACTTACTAGCGTGTACAAGTTTTCGGATTAGGAAAAGTTTAATTTTCGCCCTCTTCAGTCTAGGCGAACTGAGTCAAGCTATGTTGATTTTATATCTCGTACTGATGCCGAACCGTGGGCTCAAGTGGCAGATGAGGAGGGCATGTGAGTTGGGCCAAAACTACTTTGGTGATGCATATTTTTGAGGTTTCGTTCCTATGGTGTGGTTTCCTCATTCATCTTCCTAACAAGTCCAACAACCCTCGATTCCGAGTCCCACAACAATTGATATGTTAACAATAGTGGATGAGTCAAAACCAGTATTGAATTAAGTTTCTCCCATGACCATTGGTTCCTACAGGCGTGTACAAGTTTTCGGATTAGGAAAAAGTTTAATTTTCGCCCTCTTCAGTCTAGGCAAACTAAGTCATGCTGCGCTGGATTTGTATCTCGGACTAATGCCAAAGCGTGGGCTCGAGTGGCAAAAGAGGAGGGCATGTAAGTTGGGCCAAAACTACTTTGGCGATGCATATTTTTGAGCTTTCGTTCCTATGGTGTGGTTTCCTCATTCATCATACCAACAAGTCCAAAAACCCCCGATTCTGAGTCCCACAACAATTGATATGTTAACAACAGTGGATGGATCAAAACTGGTATTGAATTATTTTCTCCCATCGGCCTACATATATGGAAAAGCATTATATTCATTGGTTCTTACTTACTGGCGTGTACAGTTTTCGGATTGGGAAAAAGTTTAATTTTCGCCCTCTTCAGTCTAGGCAATCTAAGTCATGCTGCGCTGGTTTTGTATCTCAGCCTGATGCCAAAGCTTGGGCTCAAGTGGCAGAAGAGGAAGGCATGTAAGTTGGGCCAAAAAAACTTTGGTGATGCATATTTTTGAGGTTTCGTTCCTATGGTCTGGTTTCCTAATTCATCATACCAACATGTCCAACAACCCTCAATTCCGAGTCCCACAATAATTGATATATTAACCAAAGTGGATGGTTTAAAAATGTATTGAATTTTGTTTCTCCCAACGGCCAACATATATGGAAAAGCATTATATTCATTGGTTCCTACTTACAAGCGCGTACAAATTTTTAGATTAGGAAAAGTTTAATTTTTGCCCTCTTTAGTCTGGGCAAACTAAGTCATGCTACGTTGGTTTTGTATCTCGGACTGATGCCGAAGCGTGGGCTCAAGTGGCAAAAGAGGAGGGCATGTAAGTTGGGCCAAAACAACTTTGGTGACGCATATTTTTGAGGTTTCATTCCTATGGTGTGGTTTCATCATTCAGCTTACCAACAAGTCCAACATCCCTCGATTCCGAGTCCCACAACAAAGATATGTTGACAACAGCGGATGGATCAAAACCTGTATTGAATTAAGTTTCTCCCATCGGCCTACATAAATGGAAAAGCATTATATTCATTGGTTCCTACTTACTAGCGTGTACAAGTTTTTAGATTAGGAAAAAGTTTAATTTTCGCCCTCTTCAGTCAAGGCAAACTGAGTCATGCTGCGTTGGTTTTGTATGTCAGACTGATGCCAAAGCGTCGGCTGAAGTGGCAGAAGAGGAGGGCATGTAAATTGGGCCAAAACAAATTTGGTGATGCATATTTTTGAGGTTTCGTTCCTATGGTGTGCTTTCCTCATTTATCTTTCCAACAAGTCCAACAACCCTCGATTCTGAGTCCCACAACAAATGATATGTTAACAACACTGGATGGAACAAAACCTGTATTGAATTAAGTTTCTCCCATTGGCGTACATATATGGAAAAGCATTATATTCATTGGTTTTTACTTACTAGCGTGTACAAGTATTCGGATTAGGAAAAAGTTTAATTTTCTCCCTCTTCAGTCCAGGCAAACTGAGTCTTGCTGCGCTGGTTTTGTATCTCATCCTGATGTCAAAGCATAGGCTCAAGTGGCAGAAGAGGAGGGCACGTAAGTTGGGCCAAAACAACTTTGGTGATGCATGTTTTTGAGGTTTTGTTCCTATGGTTTGGTTTCCTCATTCATCATACCAACAAATCAAACAACCCCCAATTCTGAGTCCCACAACAATTGATATGTTAACAACAGTGGATGGATTAAAACCTGTACTGAATTAAGTTTCTCCCATCAGCCTATATATATGGAAAAGGATTAAATTCGATGGTTCCTACTTACTAGCGTGTTCAAGTTTTCGGATTACGAAAAAGTTTAATTTTCGCCCTCTTCAGTCTAGGTAAACTGAGTCATGCTGCGTTGGTTTTGTATCTCGGACTGATGCCGAAGCGTGGGCTCAAGTGGCAGAAGAGGAGGGATGTAAGTTGGGCCAAAACTACTTTGGAGATGCATATTTTTGAGGTTTCATTCCTATGGTGTGGTTTCCTCATTCATCATACCAACAAGTCCAACAACCCTCGATTTTGAGCCCCACAACAATTGATATGTTAACAGTGGGTGGATCAAAACTGGTATTGAATTAAGTTTCTCCCATCGGCCTACCTATATGGAAAAGCATTATATTCATTGGTTCTTACTTACTAGCGTGTACAGTTTTCGGATTTGGAAAAAGTTTAATTTTCGCCCTCTTCAGTCTAGGCAATCTGGGTCATGCTGCGCTGGTTTTGTATCTCAGCCTGATGCCAAAGCTTGAGCTCAAGTGGCAGAAGAGGAAGGCATGTAAGTTGGGCCAAACCAGCTTTGGTGACGCATATTTTTGAGGTTTCGCTCCTATGGTATGGTTTCCTAATTCATCATACCAACATGTCCAACAACCCTCGATTCCGAGTCCCACAATAATTGATATGTTAACCAAAATGGATGGTATAAATTGGTATTGAATTTTGTTTCTCCCATCGGCCAACATATATGGAAAAGCATTATATTCATTGGTTCCTACTTACTAGCGTGTACAAATTTTTAGATTAGGAAAAGTTTAATTTTCGCCCTCTTTAGTCTGCGCTAACTAAGTCATGCTACGTTGGTTTTGTATCTCGGACTAATGCCGAAGCGTGGGCTCAAGTGGCAGAAGAGGAGGGCATGTAAGTTGGGCCAAAACAACTTTGGTGATGCATATTTTTGAGGTTTCATTCCTATGGTGTGGTTTCATCATTCATCATACCAACAAGTCCAACATCCCTCGATTCCGAGTCCCACAACAAATGATATGTTGACAACAGCGGATGGATCAAAACATGTATTGAATTAAGTTTCTCCCATCGGCCTACATATATGGAAAAGCATTATATTCATTGGTTCCTACTTACTAGCGTGTACAAGTTTTTAGATTAGGAAAAAGTTTAATTTTCGCCCTCTTCAGTCTAGGCAAACTAAGTCATGCTTCGTTGGTTTTGTATCTCGGACTGATGCCAAAGCGTGGGCTGAAGTGGCAGAAGAGGAGGGCATGTAAATTGGGCCAAAACAAATTTGGTGTTGCATATTTTTGAGGTTTCATTCCTATGGTGTGCTTTCCTCATTTATCTTCCCGACAAGTCCAACAACCCTCGATTCCGAGTCCCACAACAAATGATATGTTAACAACAGTGGATGGAACAAAACTTGTATTGAATTAAGTTTCTCCCATCGGCGTACATATATGGAAAAGCAATATATTCATTGCTTTTTACTTACTAGCGTGTACAAGATTTCAGATTAGGAAAAAGTTTAATTTTCTCCCTCCAGGCAAACTGAGTCATGCTGCACTGGTTTTGTATCTCATCCTGATGCCGAAGCATGGGCTCAAGTGGCAGAAGAGGAGGGTATGTAAGTTGGGCCAAAACAACTTTGGTGATGCATATTTTTGAGGTTTCATTCCAATGGTGTGGTTTCCTCATTCATCATACCAACAAGTCCAACAACCCTCGATTCTAAGTGCCATAACAATTGATATGTGAACAACAGTGGATGGATCAAAACTGGTATTGAATTAAGTTTCTCCCATCGGCCTACATATATGGAAAAGCATTATATTCATTGGTTCTTACTTACTAGCGTGTACAGTTTTCGGATTAGGAAAAAGTTTAATTTTCGCCCTCTTCAGTCTAGGTAATCTGAGTCATGCTGCGTTGGTTTTGTATCTCAGCCGGATGCCAAAGCTTGGGCTCAAGTGGCAGAAGAGGAAGGCACGTAAATTGGGCCAAAACAACTTTGGTGATGCATATTTTTGAGGTTTCGTTCCTATGGTCTGGTTTCCTAATTCATCATACCAACATGTCCAACAACCCTCGATTCTGAGTCCCACAACAATTGCTATGTTAACGAAAGTGGATGGTTCAAACTGGTATTGAATTAAGTTTCTCCCATCGGCCTACATATATGGAAAAGCATTATATTCATTGGTTCCTACTTACTAGCGTGTACAAATTTTCAGATTAGGAAAAAGTTTAATTTTCGCCCTCTTCAGTCGGGGCAAACTAAGTCATGCTGCTTTGGTTTTGTATCTCGGACTGATGCCGAAGCGTGCGCTCAAGTGGCAGAAGAGAAGGGCATGTAAGTTGAACCAAAACAACTTTGGTGATGCATATTTTTGAGGTTTCGTTCCTATGGTGTGGTTTCCTCATTCATCTCACCAACAAGTCCAACAAACCACGATTCCGAGGCCCACAACAATTGATATGTTAACAACAGTGGATGGATCAAAACCTGTATTGAATGAAGTTTCTCCCATCGGCCAACATATATGGAAAAGCATTGCATTCATTGGTTCCTACTTATAACCGTGTACAAGTTTTTGGATTAGGAAAAAGTTTAATTTTCGCCCAAGTCTGTCTAGGCAAATTGAGTCATGCTGCACTGGTTTTGTATCTCGGTTTGATGCTGAAGTGTGGGCTCCAGTGGCAGAAGAGTTGGGCATGTAAGTTGGGCCAAAACAACTTTGGTGATGCATATTTTTGAGGTTTCTGTCCTATGGTATGGTTTTCTCATTCATCATACCAACAAGTCCAACAACCCTCGATTCCGAGTCCCACAACAATTGATATGTTAGCAATAGTGGATGGACTAAAACCTGTATTGAATTAAGTTTCTCCCATCGGCCTACTTATATGGAACAGCATTATATTCATTGGTTCCTACTTACTAGCGTGTACAAGTTTTCGATTAGGAAAATGTTTAATCTTCGCCCTCTTCAGTCTATGAAAACTGAGTCATGTTGCGCTGGTTTTGTATCTCGTCCTAACGCCGAAGCGTCGGCTCAAGTGGCAGAAGAGGAGGGCATGTAAGTTGGGCCAAAACAACTTTGGTGATGCATATTTTTGAAGTTTCGTTCCTTTGGTGTGGTTTCTTTATTCATCTTCCCAACATGTCCAACAACCCTCGATTTCTAGTCCCACAACAAATGATACGTTAACAATAGTGGATGGACCAAAACATGTATTGAATTAAGTTTCTCCCATTGGCCTACATATATGGAAAAGCATTATATTAATTGGTTGCTACTTTCTAGCGTGTACAAGGTTTTGAATTTGGAAAAAGGTTAATTTTCACCCTCTTCAGTCTAGGGAAACTGAGTCATTATGCGCTGGTTTTGTATCTCGTCTCGATGCCGAAGCGTGGGCTCAAGTGGCAGAAGAGGAGGGCATATAAGTTGAGCCAAAACAACTTTGGTGATGCATATTTTTGAGGTTTCGTTCCTATGGTGTGGTTTCCTCATTCATCTTAACAACAAATCCAACGAACCTCGATTCCGAGTCCCACCACAATTGATATGTTAACAACAGTGGATGGATCAAAACCTGTATTGAATTAAGTTTCTCCCATCGGCGTACATGTGTGGAAAACCAATATATTCATTGGTTCCTACTTGCTAGCGTGTACAAGTTTTTGAACTAGGAAAATGGTTAATTTTCGCCCTCTTCAGTCTAGGCAAACTGAGTCATGCTGTGCTGGTTTTGTATCTCGGACTGATGCTGAAGCGTGGGCCCTAGTGGCTGAAGAGTTGAGCATGTAAGTTGGGCCAAAACAACTTTGGTGATGCATATTTTTGAGGTTTAATTCCTATGGTGTGGTTTTCTCATTTGTCATACCAACAAGTCCAAAAACCCTCGATTCCGAGTCCCACAACAATTGATATGTTAACAACAGTGGATGGATCAAAACCTGTATTGAATTAAGTTTCTCCCATCGGCGTACATGTGTGGAAAACCAATATATTCATTGGTTCCTACTTGCTAGCGTGTACAAGTTTTTGAACTAGGAAAATGGTTAATTTTCGCCCTCTTCAGTCTAGGCAAACTGAGTCATGCTGTGCTGGTTTTGTATCTCGGACTGATGCTGAAGCGTGGGCCCTAGTGGCTGAAGAGTTGAGCATGTAAGTTGGGCCAAAACAACTTTGGTGAAGCATATTTTTGAGGTTTAATTCCTATGGTGTGGTTTTCTCATTTGTCATACCAACAAGTCCAAAAACCCTCGATTCCGAGTCCCACAACAATTGATATGTTAACAACAGTGGATGGATCAAAACCTGTATTGAATTAAGTTTCTCCCATCGGCCTACATATATGGAAAAGCATTATATTCATTGGTTCCTACTTACTAGCGTGTACAAGTTTTCAGATTAGGAAAAAGTTTAATTTTCGCCCAAGTCAGTCTAGGCAAATTGAGTCATGCTGCGCTGGTTTTGTACCTCGGATTGATGCTGAAGCGTGGGCTCCAGTGGCAGAAGAGTTGGGCATATAAGTTGGGCCAAAACAACTTTGGTGATGCATATTTTTGAGGTTTCTGTCCTATGGTGTGGTTTTGTCATTCATCATACCAACAAGTCCAACAACCCTCGATTTCGAGTCCCACAACAATTGATATGTTAACAACAGTGGATGGATCAAAACCTGTATTGAATTAAGTTTCTCCCATCGGCATACATATAAGGAAAAGGAATATATTCATTGGTTCCTACTTAGTAGCGTGTACAAGTTTTTGGATTAGGAAAAAGTTTAATTTTCGCCCTCTTCAGTCTAGGCAAACTGAGTCATGCTGCGCTGGTTCTATATCTCGGCCTGACGCCGAAGCGTGGGCTCAAGTGGCAGAAGAGGAGGGCATGTATGTTGGGCCAAAACAACTTTGGTGATGCATATTTTTGAAGTTTCGTTCCTATGGTGTGGTTTCTTTATTCATCTTTCCAACAAGTCCAACAACCCTCGATTTCGAGTCCCACATCAAATGATATGTTAACAATAGTGGATGGACCAAAACCGGTATTGAATTAAGTTTCTCCCATTGGCCTACATATATGGAAAAGCATTATATTAATTGGTTCCTACTTACTAGCGTGTACAAGTTTTTGAATTAGGAAAAAGGCTAATTTTCGCCCTCTTCAGTCTAGGCAAACTGAGTCATTATTCGCTGGTTTTGTATCTCGGCCCGATGCCGAAGCGTGAGCTCAAGTGGCAGAAGAGGAGGGCATGTAAGTTGAGCCAAAACAACTTTGGTGATGCATATTTTTGAGGTTTCGTTCCTATGGTGTGGTTTCCTCATTCATCTTACCAACAAGTCCAACAAACCTCGATTCCGAGTCCCACAACAAATGATATGTTAACAACTGTGGATGGATCAAAACCTGTATTGAATTAAGTTTCTCCCATCGGCGTACATGTGTGGAAAAGCAATATATTCATTGGTTCCTACTTGCTAGCGTGTACACGTTTTTGGATTAGGAAAAGTTTAATTTTCGCCCTCTTCAGTCTAGGCAAACTGAGTCATGCTGCATCGGTTTTGTATCTCGAACCGATGCCAAAGCGTGGGCTCAAGTGGCAGAATGGGAGGGCATGTAAGTTGGGCCAAAACATCTTTGGTGATGCATATTTTTGAAGTTTCATTCCTATGGTGTGGTTTCGTCATTCATCTTCCCAACAAGTCCAACAACCCTCGATTCCGAGTCCCACAACAATTGATATGTTAACAATAGTGGATGGACCAAAACTTGTATTGAATTAAGTTTCTCCCATCGGCCTACATATATGGAAAAGCATTATATTCGTTGGTTCCTACTTACTAGCGTGTACGAGTTTTTCGATTAGGAGAAAGTTTAATTTTCGCGCAAGTTAGTCTAGGCAAATTGAGTCATGCTGCGCTGGTTTTGTATCCCAGACTGATGCTGAAGTGTGGGCTCCAGTGGCAGAAGAGTTGGGCATGTAAGTTGGGCCAAAACAACTTTGGTGATGCATATTTTTGAGGTTTCATTCCTATGGTGTGGTTTTCTCATTTGTCATACCAACAATTCCAACAACCCTCGATTCCGAGTCCCACAACAATTGATATGTTAACAACAGTGGATGGATCAAAACCTATATTGAATTTAGTTTCTCCCATCGGCCTACATATATGGAAAAGCAATATATTCATTGGTTCCTATTTACCAGCGTGTACAAGTTTTTGGATTGGGAAAAAGTTTAATTTTCGCCCTCTTCAATCTAGGCAAACTGAGTCATGTTGCGCTGGTTTTGTATCTCAGCCTAATGCCAAAGCATGGGCTCATGTGGCAGAAGAGGAGGGCATGTAAGTTGGGCCAAAACAACTTTGGTGATGCATATTTTTGAGGTTTCGTTCCTATGGTGTGGTTTCCTCATTCATCTTACCAACAAGTCCAACATCCCTGTATTCTGAGTCCCACAACAATTGATATGTTAATAACAGTGGATGGATCAAAACTGGTATTGAATTAAATTTCTCCCATCGGCGTACATATATGGAAAAGCATTGTATTCATTGGTTCGTACTTACTAGCGTTTACAAGTTTTTGAATTAGGAAAAAGGTAAATTTTTGCCCTCTTCAGTCTAGGCAAACTGAGTCATTATTCGCTGGTTTTGTATCTCGGCCCGATGCCGAAGCGTGAGCTCAAGTGGCAGAAGAGGAGGGCATGTAAGTTGAGCCAAAACAACTTTGGTGATGCATATTTTTGAGGTTTCGTTCCTATGGTGTGGTTTCCTCATTCATCTTACCAACAAGTCCAACAAACCTCGATTCCGAGTCCCACAACAAATGATATGTTAACAACAGTGGATGGATCAAAACCTGTATTGAATTAAGTTTCTCCCATCGGCGTACATGTGTGGAAAAGCAATATATTCATTGGTTCCTACATGCTAGCGTGTACACGTTTTTGGATTAGGAAAAGTTTAATTTTCGCCCTCTTCAGTCTAGGCAAACTGAGTCATGCTGCATCGGTTTTGTATCTCGAACCGATGCCAAAGCGTGGGCTCAAGTGGCAGAATGGGAGGGCATGTAAGTTGGGCCAAAACATCTTTGGTGATGCATATTTTTGAAGTTTCATTCCTATGGTGTGGTTTCGTCATTCATCTTCCCAACAAGTCCAACAACCCTCGATTCCGAGTCCCACAACAATTGATATGTTAACAACAGTGGATGGATCAAAACCTATATTGAATTTAGTTTCTCCCATCGGCCTACATATATGGAAAAGCAATATATTCATTGGTTCCTATTTACCAGCGTGTACAAGTTTTTGGATTGGGAAAAAGTTTAATTTTCGCCCTCTTCAATCTAGGCAAACTGAGTCATGTTGCGCTGGTTTTGTATCTCAGCCTAATGCCAAAGCATGGGCTCATGTGGCAGAAGAGAAGGGCATGTAAGTTGGGCCAAAACAACTTTGGTGATGCATATTTTTGAGGTTTCGTTCCTATGGTGTGGTTTCCTCATTCATCTTACCAACAAGTCCAACATCCCTGTATTCTGAGTCCCACAACAATTGATATGTTAATAACAGTGGATGGATCAAAACTGGTATTGAATTAAATTTCTCCCATCGGCGTACATATATGGAAAAGCATTGTATTCATTGGTTCGTACTTACTAGCGTTTACAAGTTTTTGAATTAGGAAAAAGGTAAATTTTCGCCCTCTTCAGTCCAGGCAAACTGAGTCATGCTGTGCTGGTTTAGCCTGATGCCGAAGCGTGGGCTCGAGTGGCAGAAGAGGAGGGCATGTAAGTTGGGCCAGAACATCTTTGGTGATGCATATTTTTGAGGTTTCGTTCCTATGGTGTGGTTTCCTCATTCATTATACCAACAAGTCCAACAACCCTCGATTCCAAGTCCCACAACAATTGATATGTTAACAATAGTGGATGGATCAAAACCTGTATTGAATTAAGTTTCTCTCATCGGCCTACATATATGGAAAAGCATTATATTCATTGGTTCTTACTACCTAGCGTGTAAAGTTTCTCCCATCGGCGTACATGTGTGGAAAACCAATATATTCATTGGTTCCTACTTGCTAGCGTGTACAAGTTTTTGAACTAGGAAAATGGTTAATTTTCGCCCTCTTCAGTCTAGGCAAACTGAGTCATGTTGCGCTGGTTTTGTATCTCAGCCTGATACCGAAGCGTGGGCTCTTGTGGCAGAAGAGGAGGGCATGTTAGTTGGGCCAAAACAACTTTGCTGATGTATATTTTTGAGGTTTCGTTCCTATCATTCATCCTACAAACCAGTCCAACAACCCTTGATTCCGAGCCCCAGAACAATTGGTATGTTAACAACAGTGGATGGATTGAAACCTGTATTGAATTAAGTTTCTCCCATCGGCTTACATATATGGAAACGCATTATGTTCATTGGTTCCTACTTACTAGCGTGTACAAATTTTTGGATTAGGAAAAGTTTAATTTTCACCCTCTTAGGCCTAGACAAACTAAGTCATGGTCCGCTGGTAGCATCTCTCAGCCAAGTGCGGAAGCGCGGGCTGAAGTGGTGGAAGAAAGGTTAATTTTCGCCCTCTTCAGTCTAGGCAAACTGAGTCATGCTGCGCTGGTTTAATATCTCGGCCTGGTGCGGAAGTGCGGGCTCAAGTGGCAGAAGAGGAGGGCATGTAAGTTGGGCCAAAACAACTTTGGTGATGCATATTTTTAGGTTTCGTTTGTATGGTGTGGTTGCCTCATTCATCTTACAAACAAGTCCGGCAATCCTTGATTCCGAGTCCCACAACTATTGATATGTTAACAACAGTGGATGGATCAAAACATGTATTGAATTAAGTTTTTCGCATCGGCCTACATATATGGAAAAGCATTATATTCATTGGTTCTTATTTAGCCGCGTGTACAAGTTTTCGGCTTAGGAAAAGTTCAAATTTCTTCCTCTTAGGTCTAGGCAAACTAAGTCATAGTGTGCTGTTTCATCTCTCAACCTAGTGCGAAAGCACTAGCTGAAGTGGCAGAAGAGGAGGGCATGTAAGTTGGGCCAAAACAACTTTGGTGATGCATATTTTTAAGGTTTCGTTCTTATGGTGTGGTTTCCTCATTCATCTTACCTCATAATTAATATCCCTACATGCAAAAGTCTTGACATGGCATTTTTCCCGTTTCCTTTGTGTGCACGTACATCTCAACATTGTCACCTCTCTCGAGAACTCCTATTATTGCAAATAAAACCCTATCCACTCAGGTTCAAGATCTAAACTCACAGTACCGTTCAGCCATCGTTTTATCAATAATTATATTTCTGAGCAGAGACAATGCATACACACATGATGATTACATTCGGTGGCCAAGTATTTATTTTATACTAAGGGCCTTGGGCCTCCTTCGAGCGCAAGATTAAAAAAACATACAGCAATTTGGCAGAATAGAAACATAGAATCAGGAAAGAATCATGTGTACCAAAGAGGGCAAGAGATTATACTTGGTGCTGAGTTAATTGTTGCTAAATATAGGCTCTGGTGACCGGATCTCTAAAAAATAGTAGAAACAATACAACAACATAGTGTCAAGGCTCATCAAGAGGTATTTGCAACTTTGGTCTGGGGTTTTAGACGGATGGTGTCGTGGTTTTAGGAAGAGTACCCACAATACCAACTTCATCAATGTATAGGGTTTAGCTGAACCTTATTAGCAAATTTAACTAAACTCAGTGTGGCACATTCTCATGACCATATTGTCTGGTAGATCTGTCACACCCGGCTCATTTGGCCTATAGTGTTCCATGTGGTTGATATGAGATATTGTGAAGAGTTGAGTCCCACCTTGGTTGTTTAGAGTGGGATAGACCAATATATAAGGCTTCTAGAGTCCATCCCACCATTCCCGGGTTAATCCTTTTAAGCGAAGTGTAACACCCTAGCTGTTTGACATCAGCTAAGCAATGGATCTTAGCTCAATCATGCCATTGTGGTGACCAAGGTGCTAAGGTCAATTCCCTGGAGATGAACCTTGACTTAAACTTGGATGATATCCCTTTGCTTATATGTTGACCTTTTCAACTATATGCCAAGGTAATGTTGAAGGAGATCATTTCATGTGCTTCACACTCATTTCCATCTATTTGGAAGAGTGGAAACGTTCCATGAAATTTAGAGTTAAAATGTTACATGAAATGACGAGACATACACTTTTAATTTGCTTTATGAAGTGGATGAGATCTTATGTCATCAACTAAGTCATGTAATCTTGCCCAAACAACTCTATTTTAGCTCATGAACAAAAGTCATGAAGGGTTCATGTTGAGCAAATGTCAAGACGATGCCCTTATTGGCCTAAAACCTATAATTAAAGAGTTATCATGAGGCTGTCTAAACGTAAGTGAAACTTCATCTTCTGTGCTAGTTATGAAGTTTGGCCCTAAACAAAGAGTGAAGTCCAAGTCATGAGGAACAAACTTGGCTTAATGACCCAAGTCTAATTCTCTATCTAAACCTGTCAAATCGAGGCATGGAAATCGAATCAGCTGCTAACTTTCAGACTTTGAAATAATTCAAGTATTGGAATTATAGTGCCGATTCTGATTGACGTCTCGTGTTCTCCAATTTTTGTTAAGCAACTTGAGTTTGTCCATAAACAAAGATTGAAGTTAACCTATTGGACGACAACATATCAAAAGTTGCGATCAATTTGAACTGAGTTGACAAGGTTTCGATGTTCGTTTCTAATTAACAATTAATCATTGACAATGCTGTTTAGGGAGTTCATTATCTCTTAATTCGAGAGCCTAATGAACATACACCCTTAATAGAATTTGTAGAGTGATCAGAGCTTGACAATCTTTGTTCTTGGCCCATGAGCTAAATCGGCCAGCAAGCGGCCCAAAATCGAGCTTGAATCGGCCCACATCCATGCATGCCAGCCGTTCGGTGGAATGCCCCTATGGGCGACGCGTGCCCTCGCGCGTCTGCCTCCCAGAGCGCGAGCAAGCCATTGCCGACAGCTGCCCCTCCACCTCACCTCGTCCCTGCCTCTCCACTCGATGGGGAAACAGCAGGAGGCGAGGCGCATCACCTCTCCTCTCTCGTCCACTCGGCCCTGTCTCATCCTCGCTCGCCTCCGTGCGCCGCGCACAGTGCCATGGCCGGGCTCGCCATGCTGCTGCTGCGTTCTGCTGCGGCTATTGCTCCGCGCTGCATGCAAACGCACTTCGCGCGGGCGTGCCGTCGTCGGTGAGCCGTCTACCTGCGCGCGTGGCCCTGCGCCGCCGGACCGCCGGATGCCTCCGCGGCCGCCCGCCCTCGGTCGCGTGACTGCGGGATAGCTTTGGGACGAGCCGAGGCCAGGTGCGGAGGAAGCCCGATGGTGCCTTGCCTGGACGGTCCGCCCTGCACGCCGCTGGTCTCCCTGCCGGTCCCAGGCCTCGTCCCGACGAGCCGATCCCGACGCCCCTTCTTGTCCCTGCTCTGTGTACGGGATGAGGAAGAAGAAAGGGGTAAGAATGAATTAGAAACTCTTTTCTGGTTTCTGATGTAAAAATGCCAAGGCACATAGATTTACATTTATGGGCCCGATTAATTTGCTAGGAAGTCTAGGGGTCCTGATGCAAAGTGATTTTTGTTTTTCTTTTATGCATTAATCGGCTGACACTTTGGAAATTCATAGTAATTCGTAGAAAAATCGTAAAATAGCAAATGAGGACTTTTTGGAATCCTTGTGAATAGATGATAATATGATAGTGTTTTGTAGAAATTTTGTGCTGTTTATATTTATGTTTGATAAATAGGGATAAATTCATATCTCAAGTTATAGTGTTACAATTGCTGTGAAATTTTTATAAGGGCCTATGTATGCTGTGAGTGTGCTATGGTTAAATTTGTATGCATTTTGATTGATGGATGAAGGAGTTATGATTTTCCTTGCTTTGCATGTAAGGAAACTTTAGAAAATTCTAGTAGATTATTTATAAGTGTTGTAACTGTGATTTTTGGGGATCTCCCTTCTCTTGCCATGAGAAGCCCCACGAAAAAGTTTGAGCTGCATAGGGTGTCTCTAAATGGGTTTTCCTATTTATGCTCCCTTGCATCATGTGTTTTGTTATTTTCGATATCTCCAAAAGCACTTGGTCAAATGCTACAAAATTTGTACAGTAGTCTCCTGGGAGCATATTCTAGCTGCTGTAATTTTTTGTAGAATTTATGGTGCACTTTAGATGCATGATCTTATATATGTGCCTATTTGCCTTTTTTTTCAAAATAAATTAAGAAATAGGGTACATAAATTTTGTTTGGGGGTAAATGTTGCTTATTTTGGTGTTCACATATCATATGTAAACTGTTGGTATGCTTGCCGTGGCTTGGATATGCTTTTCAAATAATTATAGATGTCTATAATTCATTTTTACGCAATCTGGACAGTTTTGGGGAGATTGCTAAATACTCCCCCTAGACTATGTTTTCTGTGGTTGAGTTGAATACAAAAAGTGTTCATAACTTGTTGATCTAGCTACTGACCAATTGTGATGGCCATTGCCTTAATATTCTAGGAGTTATGGCTGTTTTGGTTAAAGTTCAGAAATCTGCCTTCGTGCAGTCTCACTGGACAGTTTCTGTTCTTCTGCTATTTCAACCGTTTTACTTTGGGAATCTTGCTGTGATGCCTGAAAATTATTTATGGAGAATTTCCTAAGCTTTCCATAGAGTCTAAGTTTGATAATTTTCGATGTCTGTAGCTCCAGTTATGAATTTTCTTGTAACTGGGTTGTGTGCAGTTCAAAATCTGGAAAGTGCTTGTGTTGAAGTTGTTTGCATGACTTATGTTATGATTTATATACATGTCTTTCCTCACATTCATACTTATGCATTGTGCATTTCATTTAGGTACGCTAGGTGAATCGCGAGAAGGACATGGATGATGTAATGTTGGAGCCAATCCTGAGGATGGTGTTTAGTGGTCCAACCCGAAGAAGCAAGAACTAAGATGGGAGATGCTCATCAAGACGGTGCGGCTAACTTGATTGACTTGAGTCCAATTCCAGGCAAGCCCCGGAGCATTCTCAACTTCCTATGTTTTACAAATTAAATTATGTTGAGTATTTTATGATGTTTTATGCATTAAGTGATAGGAGTTGTTTGAAAACCCTTGTTGCACATATATTCCTCTCCTTGTCCACCAAATAAATCCCGAAAATCCTATGTTTAAGTGTATGATCGACTAGTTGCTTAGTTATGCAACTAAACGGTAGAAGTTAGGTGAAGTTTTCACCTGCGAGAGATAGGTGGATACCTGAAACAAATGGAATATGGTGTGTCATGGGTGTACCAGATATTTTTTGTAAAACAAAATTAGGGAGACCGGGCAGGAAAGTGGAGGCTACAGGACGAGGAGGTCCTGGGAGTCGGTAGTCCTGTCTGAGTCGATTAAGGACTTGATCTTTGGAGCACTTCCTAATCGTTGAACGCAGCCTATCACTTAGCTGGCCGGCCTGAGGTTGCCGACCGCGAAGCCGAGTAGTTCTATTCAAGCCGGAAACCCGGTGAGTATAAAGTGCGGCTCGGAAGGGAGTCGTCGCATAGTCGATGGGCAAGGTGTTTAAAAGTCCTTCGCTGTTCCGACGAGGCGATATCCCCGAGAGTGCGGCGCTTGCTGGGACCGCGAGACTTGAATGAGTCCAAAGGTAACCCAATGATCCCCGACGGGGGAAAACAGGGGTGAGTGTTAGGAATAATTCCCCAGCTGGGTAGTAATCGATTCGAATCGCCATCTCTCCTGGATAGTGAGAACTTGACGGAACGGTTTCAATGTAGCAAACTAAAAATAAATAATGATATCATGATGGGTTAATGATGATGATGGTGTTGATCACCCTGACGGTGATGTTTGGACATGATCCAATCGCATAGGGATGCTTGTTTATTTTTATACATGTTTTAGCATAGATGCAAATCTAGTTTATAATTGAAGGTTTTAATTTGATACAAGTTACACTTATAATTCCCTACAAATGCCTTTATGCAAATTTTGTCAAGCCAGCTCCACTTATAAAGCCTTGCATGATCCTTGGTGTCTTTTAATTTAATTTGTGACGGGTAAGTCTAGCTGAGTACATTCTCGTACTCAGTTTATTCCCAAATTGTTGCAGGTTGTGATGTATCATGGTTACTGCAAGAAGTTGGATGGCTCCTGCCATAGCGGAGGAGTGAGATCATGGGCATGATCATTCTTATTTACCTTATCTGTTATGCTTTTGTGGAATATGACTAAGAGCTGGCATTGTAATAAAAGGTTTCTATTTTGTTTTAAAGCTATGTTGCTTCCGCTACTTTATATTTGGTTTATAATACTAAATTGATCTCCGATGAATGGTAAGGTGTTTCATATTACATTGAAATCTGTGATGGCAAACGATGTGGTGCACCGAATCAGTACGATCTTGGTACGTTGCGATGTTGGTTTGGAATCCTTCGAGATTTCAGTAACTTCAGGATTATACGAGTGTGAGTTCGATACTTAGCCACTTCGGTGATTACTTATCGAATTTTTGCTCTTATAATTTTGGGTCTGTGACACGAAGCGAGGACGAAAGCTTAATTGGGATGGTGGTAGGTGTGGTTCGCTCAGCATGCAGAGTGGATTTGAGCCGTTTGGACTCTGGGGCGTTACAAGATCCAAGCAATCACTTCGGTTGCCCTATTTAGCTGGTAGATAAGCCGACAGAATTCGGCTGTGAGAGCAAACAAGCCGAAATATGCCGGCTTGTGACCAGCCGAACAGGCCCACATGTGTATGTGCGCTCAGGTGGCAACCACAACACCGTCCATTTCCTTCCTTTTCCAAAGAAAAGGCGGTTGATCAAGGAGCATGAAGCTAGACGTCGAATTAAGCCGAAATATGCCGGCTTGTGACCAGCCGAACAGGCCCGCTCAGGTGGCAACTGCAACACCGTCCATTTCCTTCCTTTTCCAAAGAAAAGGCGGTTGATCAAGGTGCATGAAGCTAGACACCGGCATGTGCATAAATAAAAAAGGTTGAGCTGTTCCAGCCAACTAGAATCATTGGCATGAAGCTTCAAACATTGCCTTTTTCTCTTACATAAACCGATCATGGTTTAACGCTACACACCAAGGCAATCCGCGGCAACCAATCGGTAAGTGAGACGCGCGCGCAACTTCGACACAAAGACGTCGTCATGGCACCTACGGCCAATGGGCGCGGACGACAATGAGCTTCCACTCTTCCACCTGTCGCCGTGCGCGCACTACTACGTGCAGAGCCCCTCCGCGGCGTCGCACACATTCAGCCACCCGGCGTCCGACTCCATGGCGCTCATCCTCTTCCCCTTCCCGACCCTCCACCACGACGTGGACGCCCGCCGCGAACACGACCACGACCATGAGGATCCAACAGCTCCTTCCTAGTCAGCGGCGACAAGAAGCCCGGCAGGTGCTGCGCGTGGTGTCGGGGCGATCATCAGGCCACCACGATGACGGCGACGGCGACGACGCGGACGGCGATAAGGCGGCCCAAAGGAGCGGGGCGTGGAGGTACGTGAAGCTGGACCCTGAGGCCTCATGCTGCTGCATCGCGTTCCAGGTGGCGGCCAGCGCGGCGTTCGCGCTGCTCGTCTTCGTCCTGGCCACCAGGCCACGGCACCCCCAGGTGTCCTTCAGCGTCGGCAAGGTCCAGCGGTTCGCACTGGGCGAAGGGCTGGACGGCTCGGGCGTGGAGACCAGCTTCCTCAACTGCAACTCCTCCGTCGATATGGTCATCGACAACTACTCCAAGGTCTTCATGCTGTGCGTTGGCCCGCCGCAGCTCCAGATGTCCTTCGGCCGATTCGTCTTGGCCATCTCACAGGCCGGCACGTCGATCGATCTCGTGCTCTCTCTCGTCTCTATTCATAACCGACCAGCTGCTGAGCTAAGCTGTTCCGTGTGTGGTCTTGCATTGCTATGCTGGTGCTGCAGGGAGACGGCGTCGGTCCATGCGGCACTTGGACGGTGAGGCTATTCGTGGCAGCGCAGGACAAGCCCATGTACGCGGCGGGGCGCGGCATGCAGGACTTGCTGGACTCCAGCCACTCACCATCACCATTCCAGGGGCCGAGGCCTAGAGGTGGTGGCAGACAGAGTGTAGGGAGAGGAAGGGCGCCGATGGGCAGACAGCAAGTCAGACCAGATCAAGAGCATGGAAGAAATGGTGGCAAGCCAGGTCAGGATAAGAACCAAACCACAGATATGGAGGTGGAAGAGAAGAGAGAAGCTGTCCCAGAGGCTAAGGAAAAATTCATGGATGTAGTGTGCTTCAACTGTGGAGATATTGGTCATTTCAGTACTGCCTGTACCAAACCTAGGTGTTGCTTCATATGCAGAAAGGAGGATCATGTGGTGGAGAATTGTCCTGAGTGGAAGAAGAACAATCAGTGGCCTAGTACTATGGGAGTGCTTGCAAGGGGTTAGGCTTTTATCACATTGATGTGGAACCTAGGGAACACAGATTTAGTCACTGGATAGGGCTGGACAATTTTGGTATTATAACAATAGAGCAAGGTGACATCAACGAGGTTGAGTTAATACCTCATTTGAGGAGGCTGTTTGATGAAACCTGGGACTGGAAACTGAGGTCTGAAGAGGAATACACATACATCACCAGATTTCCACCCCACAAGAGAGTGGAGAATCTGGTCATTGGGAAGGCTACATTATTTGAGCTAGAGGGAACAAATGTTGTGGCCTCTATGAAACCTTGGAATGGAGATGTGGAACCAATCAGCAGACTGAAAGAGGTTTGGGTACAAGTCAAGGGCATTCCACCTAAGTGGGTTGATTGGTGGACCATTAAGGATATTGCCTTAAGCCTAGGACTGCTTCTGGAGGTAGATTGGACTGAACTGTTCAAAGTTTTTTTTTCAATGGCAAGGATCAGAATCAAATGCAAAAATCCAGCCAGAATTCCTTTTGAGAGGATATATGAGCTTGGTGGAAGTTGCTTCCTCATTCACTTCAAAACTGAAGGAGTGATGCAATTGGGAGAGCCTAAAGATGGGGGAGATGACCATGATGGAGATGGAAATGATGGTGATTCTCATGAAGACAAGAACAGGAAGGATGGTAAGGATAATGATGAAGAAGATCTAGAGGATGATGACTTACTAGATGATGAGCTTAGAGAGCAGGAGGGACAGGACAAAGAAAAGGGGACAAAGAATGGTGATAAGAGAAGTGTTAATCAGACTGGAGAAAAATCAAATCAAGGTAAAAGTGGACAAACCTCTACAAGTCAGGGGGAAAGTAGGAGTGTTAGAAGATCGCTGGAATTCTTTGGAGTAAACCAAGAGCATTCTCTGCAACAATATGGCTGTGTGTACTTACTAAAGGCCATGGAGATTGATGGAACTGAGGTAGAAGAGATAGAAGATATAACTGATAAGGGAGAGGATGTTCAGCTTGAGGAGGGTCAACTAAACTTGCCTTTGGAATGGATTGATCACTTAACCAACCTAAGAGAGTGTAATGGACTAGTATTTCATAGTGATAACATGCCTACAGGGGAGGTGAAGGAAATTGGAGATGCAATTGGCTCTCAGCCAACTACTGAAGATTTACAGACGATGATTAACCAAAGAGAACCTCATGACCAACATAAAAGAGTCACCAATCAGAAGTGGGGGCCTATCCTGGCCATGAAGAAAAGCGTGAGAGTTTCTGATGATGGGAGAACAATGCTCCAAAAAGCTCAAGATCTCAAGGAAAAGCAGAATCTCCAACTCATGAAAGGTAAATCTAACTTACCCACTGTACACACTAGTCCTGGTCATTTATCCTCCGATTGCTGCAGATTTAGGTATTTCTTCTAGGGATGGTTATCCCTTAGATATTAACATGTTGGATAACATGGTTAGCTTAGATAAGAGTAGAGCTGAGAATTATAAGAATATATGTGCTGAGAAAAAGAGTGTTAAAGAGGTAAATACTGCAGATTCTAGTTCTATTGATGAAGGTGATGTTCATAATGATCCCAGTAGTATAGTGGGTGGCTACCCAGATAACTTTACATACACTGAAATAGAGTCTGATGACCAATCTGTTTATGCTGAGAGGAAAGGCAGGGGTAAACCTAAGAGCAGAGGCATTAGGAGATATAAAAAGAATAGAAAACGATAGGTCTTTTTTGGAATATCAGAGGCATGGGCCAACAAGGTAGAATTCCAGCTTTAGCAAATAGAATTAGAGAAAACCATGCTGATTTTGTAGGCATTGTTGAGACTAAGAAAAGTGAGTTTTTTGTAGGTTTACTTAGATCTCTGACTGGTAATACGAAGTTTGATTGGTGCTCCCTAAGAGCAAGAGGTACTGATGGAGGTATTCTAGTAGGAGCCAACTCTGACATATTTACAGTTACTGTAGGAGATATTTTAGACTTCTCTGTTAGTGTTATGTTAACCAACAAATCCTCTGGTTTTGCTTTTAAACTGGTAGTTATTTATGGCTCACCATATGAGGATGGTAAGCTAGTCTTTTTGGATGAACTGCACAAGATAATGGGCTCCTGGCAAGGCCCCATTATTCTTGGGGGAGATTTTAATCTAGTTAGATATAGTCATGAGAAAAGTAATGGCATTATCAATTTCAAATGGGCTGATTCTTTTAATGGTTGGATAGGAAAATGGGGTCTGATAGAATTAGAGTTGAAGAACAAAAAATATACTTGGACCAATAATTAAGAAAATCTGATTATGGCTAGGATTGACAAGATTTTTGTTTCTACTGAGTTTGAATTGGCTTTCCCTCTAGCTAAGATGAAAGCTTTAGATAGAACCCCTAGTGATCACAACCCACTCCTAGTTCAACTAGGAGATAACGCTTTTTATGGGAAGAAGAGGTTTAGGTTTGAAAAATGGTGGTTACTAGAAGAGTCTTTGACAGAAGTTGTGAAGAAGGCATGGACACTACCATGTTCTGAAAATAGGAGCATTGATGTTTGGTAGTTCAGAGTTAGGTCTTTTCGTAGACTGGTAAGGGGGTGGGCAGCTAACCAGGTGGCCTTGCTAAGCAACAACAAAACTATGTTATCCCAAGAATATGGTAAACTAGATCAGGCGTTAGAAGAAAGAGACTTAGATGCAGATGAGTGGAGTAGATATAAACATAT
Organism: Paspalum notatum; assembly: GCA_022530915.1. Lineage (NCBI taxonomy): Eukaryota > Viridiplantae > Streptophyta > Magnoliopsida > Poales > Poaceae > Paspalum > Paspalum notatum. The sequence continues at coordinate 8,843,836 of CM039683.1, forward strand.
AGAAAAAGAACTAGATAAATTCTGGAGGATGGAGGAGATTAGGATCAGACAGAGGTCCAGGGAAAGAGAGATTCTAGAAGGAGATAGAAACACAACATATTTTCATGCGATGGCTAATTACAGAAGTAGAAAGAAAAGAATAGATTTTTTAGAGAGCTCTGCAGGGCACATATCAGATCAAAAAGGGATGATGGACATAGCTCTAGATTTCTACAAAAAAAGCTTTTTGCGAAAGAAGAGAGGGGTCATATTAATCTTAGTGAAGATTTTTGGGAAGCCTCCCAGAAAGTAACAGAGGAAGAAAATAATATGTTAGATGCTCCTTCCTCAGAAGCTGAGATTAAGGAAGCTATCTCTAGCTGCTATCCAGAGGGTGCCTCGGGACCTGATGGGCTATCTTTTCTTTGTTACCAAAAGTTTTGGGAGATTATCAAAAGCGATATCATGGCCATGTTTACAGATTTTTATCAAGGTACTTTAGATATCCAAAGACTAAATTTTGCTCTAGTAACCTTGGTTCCTAAAGTGAGTGAGGCTTGTAATATGAAATAGTTTAGGCCAATTAGTTTAATAAATTGCAGTTTAAAAATGTTTTCAAAGCTCTTAACTAATAGATTAGGCAAAGTAGCACAAAGGTTAGTGGCTACTAACCAGAGTGCCTTTATAAAAGGGAGATACATTTTAGAGAGTGTTGTTGTGGCTAATGAGATAGTTCATAGTCTGCATAGGAATAAGGAAAAAGGAGTTATTATTAAGCTAGAATATGAGAAGGCATACGATAGGGTTTGCTGGGAATTCCTATTTGAAGTTCTAAACACTAGAGGCTTTTCCCCCAATTGGATACATTGGATTAAATGCTTAGTAGTAGGTGGTTCTGTAGGAATCTTAGTGAATGGTGAGGAAACCCCATACTTTAAACCTAGTAAGGGTCTGAGACAAGGTGATCCTTTGTCTCCTCTCCTCTTTAACTTAGTTGGGGATGCTTTCACAAGGATTTTAGACAGGGCTGCTAACAAGTGTCTAGTACAAGGCGTTTTGCAAGATTTTAGACCTGGAGGGATCCTCTCCCTTCAGTATGCTGATGACACAATATTATTCTCTAGTGTTGATAAATCTCATCTGTGGAACCTGAAACACTCCTTGTGGTTTGAACAACTATCTGGCATGAGAGTAAATTTCCACAAGAGTGAGATTCTAACTATGAATTTGTAGGAAGAGGAATCTAAGGAGATCCGTAGTATTTTCAACTGCCCTGCTGGGTCCTTTCCGTTAAAGTATTTGGGTGCACCTTTACATTTTGAGAAACTTACTAGAGAAGTGCTTCAGCCTTTAGTAGACAAACTTCTCCATAGGATTCAAGGTTGGAGGGGGAAACTCTTATCTTTAGCTGCTAGAGCCTTGCTGATCAAAACATGTTTAGCTAGCATTCCTACTTATTTACTCTCTTTCATTAAGTTCCCTAAATGGGCCATTGAAACCCTTAATACTCATATGAGCAATTATCTCTGGAATGATATAGAAGGTGCTCACCAATACCATTTGGCAAACTGGGAGTTAGTTTCCCTCCACAAAGATTATGGTGGTCTAGGGCTCCCTAATTTGAGGGATTTGAATATTTGTCTACAAGGTTCCTGGTTGAAAATATATGAGAAAGACAAAAATAAACTCTGGAGAGAGCTTATTGACTACAAATATAAGACAAATAAGCCTAACATTTTCCAAGACAATAGTGTAGGTAGCTCGGTGTTCTTCAAAGGTTTTATGAGTGCTGTACATGCAACCAAAATGGGATACAGATGGATTATTGGAAATGGAAAAAGAGTTAGGTTTTGGGAAGATAATTGGCTGGGCTCCTCAAGTCTAGCAATCCAGTATTGGAGCTTATATAGATATGTCAATGAGAAAAATCAGTCTGTAGCTGACTTGTGGGATGGTGTTAATTTGAAATGTACTTTTAGGAGAATGGGTGACGTTAACCTGATGGTGCTCTAGGAGGAAATCTGTCAACTTGCATCCACAATTAGTTTTAATGAGGAAGATGATGCATTAGTTTGGACCTTTACCTCAAAAGGGATATATAGTGTGCAGTCCTTATATAAAGTGGTAAATTTTAGTGGAGTTCAGATTGTTTTTGTCTGTGCCATCTGGGACCTCAAAATTCCTCCTCGAGTACAATATCATCTTTGGCTTATGAGTAAAAATAGGCTATTAACCCGTGATAATCTGAATAAGAGAAAGAAAGTGGAGGACCTCACCTGTCTCTTCTGTGAAGAACAGGAGACCGTGCACCACCTTTTTTTTGATTGTGTAGTTGTTAAACAGTTATGGTCTGTGTTGGCTAATATCTTTCATACACAAAGTTTGGACTCTCTAGAGGATGTAGGGAAATATTGGCTAAGCAATAAACGTAATGGTATATTTAATATTTGTACTTCAGCTGTTTTTTGGAGTATATGGAAACTTAGGAATGATATCTGTTTTCAGAGAACAATGTGGCAAAGTATGACTATACTTTTCCACAAAACAGCTGCAATGATTCTAAATTGGGAGCTCTTGTGCCCATCGGAGAAGGAGGAATTGAGAACAATGGCGATGCGGATCAAGAAGGAGGCGGCTCAGGTCCTCTGGCTCCCCAGTACATGATGGAGTCCAGCTGGGAGTTGTCAAGCAACTTGGAGACAAGCCTGAAGCAAGAGTTTTCCTTCTGATATGTCCCAGTTTATTACTGTAATAAGTTTTGAAGTTGTAGTCTTTGGCTCATAGCTAGGTAGCTGTAGCCTCTGGTTTAAGAACTCTCTCACTGTTCGCAGATGGTCATACCACCTGTTAAGCGCTGTAAACTGTATATGGTTTGTTATGCTTTTTAATGGACGGGGGCACTGCCCTTTTATTCTAAAAAAAAACTCAACATCACGGTCAGGGCGCGGTCCCAGTACCGAGTGGTGGGGAGCCTGGTCCGGCTGACGTACCGCCATGACTCCGACTGCGTCGTGCTCCTCAAAAGGACGCCCAACAGGGCCGCCTGCTCTACCGCAACCTAGCGTGCTGCCTGATATGGTGCCGATGTTCTCTTCTGGGCTCGAGTTTTTCACTTGATTCCCTGCAGGGCTAATATAGGAGAGGTGTTTTCATGATGTGGTGTAATCGGCGAAGTGACCACAAATCTGGAGAATTTGTCAGTCAAGCCACAGCGCAAAAGATATAGTAGAAATGGAAACCAAAAAAGAAAAAGAAAAAAGTGAACAGAGTGTTTTTAGACGTGCCTGTTTTTTTTTTTTTGCGACCGATTTTTCACGGTATTCGGCTGGCTATGATGACCCCGCGATACATATCACCTCCGCACAGTATTTCTTCTCTACTAATGAAACCGAACTTGGTTTAGTGATTGTGAATCGTGATGGGAATTTGGGATGAATGATCTGTCCCCGCGGGCCACGGGGACACGGTGTCGTGGACGAAGCGCAAATCTCGGCTTTCGCCCGGAGCCCCGGATGGGACGTGGTGCCCGAACGCGCTGACACTCGCTAGCGTGCTTTCGGCATGCGCAGACCTCGGCGCAAGGCGGGGCAATCCACGGCTTCGGTCTCCGCCGCGAGGGCCTAATCGTGGGCGTTGCCTTGTGCTGGCCCCTGGCCTGTTAGGTGTGTAGTGCTAGGCACTGGGTAGTGCGCGACGAACAAAGCCACTGTCGTCTACCAGCTGTGAGGAGCAGAGCCTCAGAGGAGTTGCTGGCGTCGGAGGAGGCTGGAGAGGTTTTTTTTTTCACAGAGAAGTGGACGCCGGCGGGGGGGGAGGGGCGAGGCGGGGGGCACGGAATCTCTCAACTCTCAAGTCCAAGTCATGCCTGAATGCCTGATGTTGGGAGATGGGAGGACGCATGTGCTGTTAGGGAGAAGATGACTATAATATGGTCTGGGAAAAAAAAAGTTGCTGCCTAATCATTCGTGGTGAAAACGGATCGGATACAAACGGATATCGCCGATACCACAATGGTTTTCATATTTTTGTTTGGATTCGGATTCGAATACGGATAGTGTCAACCATGGCGGATACGATACGGTTGGATGTCAGCATTATAAATATGCAGTTTCAATATTTGGAAACGGATACGGTATCGGATGTTGAATTTCTGGACTGAGATACGGACTGATTAAAACCCCTCTAAACGAATTCGGTAATGAATACGGTCGGAAAATATCCGTACCATTTTCATGACTGCTAATAATAGATTTAAGTGGGGGGCGGATCCAACAACGGGTGGCTGGGGCTTAAACCCTCCCACCGCCGCTCGAAGCATGGAGCCTCTCCTAACCCACCCTATAAATCCTATATAAATTGAAGTTTAGAAGGCTGGACTAAATGTAGAAGCATGGAGTCACTGAAGTCTAGAGGGATGGACTAAATGTAGAAAATAAGATGAAGAAACCCATACTATATCCTAGGACTAGGATATGTTTCTAGATTTGTGCTTATTGTTTGGATTTAGTTAGATTCGCATCATGTATTGGGGTTGACTGTAGTGAAACTTGAACTAAATTGCATCTCAATCCACCCAAACATTTGTGGATTGGGGTAAATCCGATAACATCTAAACAAGGCCTAAGTATAGCAACAATTTTCGGATAACCCCACCTCCATTTTTCAAAAGGACAAGGCGGTGATATAGATGGGCATGACAAATTTAAGTTTTAAATATCCCTAAAAAAACTCTATAAATGTAGATGAAATGATAATATAGATGCATACCGTAAAGTTTCAAGAACAAACTCGATTTCATTTACTAGATACAAGATTGACAAATCATGGACAAAAAGTGAAGAAAAAGGGAGAAAAAAATGCATGTGTCCTTTTCTGTCGGTTGCATTTGGTCACAAAATTCTACATGCCTCTGTCACAATTCCTCTACATCTATGGAATCTCCAAACTTATATGTTTTTATGTCGTTTACACTTAATACAATTCCTTCGTATAGGTCACCATATACGTACAGCACCATCAGTGCTAGGTACAACTAACAATTCTTTCGTCCTCGCTTCGTGTCACAGACCCAAAATTATAAGAGCAAAAATTCGATAAGTAATCACCGAAGTGGCTAAGTATCGAACTCACACTCGTATAATCCTGAAGTTACTGAAATCTCGAAGGATTCCAAACCAACATCGCAACGTACCAAGATCGTACTGATTCGGTGCACCACATCGTTTGCCATCACAGATTTCAATGTAATATGAAACACCTTACCATTCATCAGAGATCAATTTAGTATTATAAACCAAATATAAAGTAGCGGAAGCAACATAGCTTTAAAACAAAATAGAAACCTTTTATTACAATGCCAGCTCTTAGTCATATTCCACAAAAGCATAACAGATAAGGTAAATAAGAATGATCATGCCCATGATCTCACTCCTCCGCTATGGCAGGAGCCATCCAACTTCTTGCAGTAACCATGATACATCACAACCTGCAACAATTTGGGAATAAACCCTGAGTACGGAAATGTACTCAGCTAGACTTACCCGTCATAAATTAAATTAAAAGACACCAAGGATCATGCAAGGCTTTAAAAGTGGAGCTGGCTTGACAAAATTTGCATAAAGGCATTTGAAGGGAATTATAAGTGTAACTTGCATCAAATTAAAAACTTCAATTATAAACTAGATTTGCATCTATGCTAAAACAAGTATAAAAATAAACAAGCATCCCTATGCGATTGGATCATGTCCAAACATCACCGTCAGGGTGATCAACACCATCATCATCATTAACCCATCATCATATCATTATTTATTTTTAGTTTGCTACATTGAAACCGTTCCGTCAAGTTCTCACTATCCAGGAGAGATGGCGATTCGAATCGATTACTACCCAGCTGGGGAATTATTCCTAAGACTCACCCCTGTTTTCCCCCATCGGGGATCATTGGGTTACCTTTGGACTCATTCAAGTATCACGGTCCTAGCAAGCGCCGCACTCTTGGGGATATCGCCTCGCCAGAACAGCGAAGGACTTTTAAACACCTTACCCATCGACTATGCGACGATTCCCTTCCGAGCCGCACTTTATACTCACCGGGTTTCCGGCTTGAATAGAACTACTCGGCTTCGTGGTCAGCAACCTCAGGCCGGCCAGCTTAGTGATAGGCTGCGTTCAACGATTAGGAAGTGCTCCAAAGATCAAGTCCTTAATCGACTCAGACAGGACTACCGACTCCCAGGACCTCCTCGTCCTGTAGCCTCCACTTTCCTGCCCGGTCTCCCTAATTTTGTTTTACAAAAAATATCGGGTACACCCATGACACACCATATTCCATTTGTTTCAGGTATCCACCTATCTCTCGCAGGTGAAAACTTCACCTGACTTCTACCGTTTATTTGCATAACTAAGCAACTAGTCGATCCTACACTTAAACATAGGATTTCCGGGATTTATTTGGTGGACAAGGAGAGGAATATATGTGCAACAAGGGTTTTCAAACAACTCATATCACTTAATGCATAAAACATCATAAAATACTCAACATAATTTAATTTGTAAAACATAGGAAGTTGAGAATGCTCCGGGGCTTGCCAGGAATTGGACTCAAGTCAATCAAGTTAGCCGCACCGTCTTGATGAGCATCTCCCATCTTAGTTCTTGCTTCTTCGGGTTGGACCACTAAACACCATCCTCAGGATTGGCTCCAACATTACATCATCCATGTCCTTCTCACGATTCACCTAGCGTACCTAAATGAAATGCACAATGCATATGTATGAATGTGAGGAAAGACATGTATATAAATCATAACATAAGTCATGCAAACAACTTCAACACAAGCACTTTCCAGATTTTGAACTGCACACAACCCAGTTACAAGAAAATTCATAACTGGAGCTACAGACATCGAAAATTATCAAACTTAGACTCTATGAAAAGCTTAGGAAATTCTCCATAAATCATTTTCAGCCATCACAGCAAGATTCCCAAAGTAAAACGGTCGAAATAGCAGAAGAACAGAAACTGTCCAGTGAGACTGCACGAAGGCAGATTTCTGAACTTTAACCAAAACAGCCATAACTCCTAGAATATTAAGGCAATGGCCATCACAATTGGTCAGTAGCTAGATCAACAAGTTATGAACACTTTTTGTATTCAACTCAACCGCAGAAAACATAGTCTAGGGGGAGTATTTAGCAATCTCCCCAAAACTGTCCAGATTGCCTAAAAATGAATTATAGACATCTATAATTATTTGAAAAGCATATCCAAGCCACGGCAAGCACACCAACAGTTTACATATGATATGTGAACACCAAAATAAGCAACATTTGCCCCCAAACAAAATTTATGTACCCTATTTCTTAATTTATTTTGAAAAAAAAAAGGAAAATAGGCACATATATAAGATCATGCATCTAAAGTGCACCATAAATTCTACAAAAAATTACAGCAGCTAGAATATACTCCCAGGAGACTACTGTACAAATTTGATAGCATTTGACCAAGTGCTTTTGGAGATATCGAAAATAACAAAACACATGATGCAAGGGAGCATAAATAGGAAAACCCATTTAGAGACACCCTATGCAGCTCAAACTTTTTCGTGGGGCTTCTCATGGCAAGAGAAGGGAGATGCCCAAAAATCACAGTTACAACACTTATAAATAATCTACTAGAATTTTCTAAAGTTTTCTTACATGCAAAGCAAGGAAAATCATAACTCCTTCATCCATCAATCAAAATGCATAAAAATTTAACCATAGCACACTCACAGCATACATAGGCCCTCATAAAAATTTCACAGCAATTGTAACACTATAACTTGAGATATGAATTTATCTCTATTTATCAAACATAAGTATAAACAGCACAAAATTTCTACAAAATACTATCATATTATCATCTATTCACAAGGATTCCAAAAAGTCCTCATTTGCTATTTTACGATTTTAATACGAATTACTATGAATTTCCAAAGTGTCAGCCGATTAATGCATAAACGAAAAACAAAAATCACTTTGCATCAGGACCCCTGGACTTCCTAGCAAATTAATCGAGCCCATAAATGTAAATCTATGTGCCTTGGCATTTTTACATCATAAACTAGAAAAGAGTTTCTAATTCATTCTTACCCCTTTCTTCTTCCTCATCCCGTACACAGAGCAGGGACGGGAAGGGGCGTCGGGATCGGCTCGTCAGGACGCGGCCTGGGACCGGCAGGGAGACCAGTGGCCTGCAGGGCGGACCGTCCAGGCAGGGCACCATCGGGCTTCCTCCGCACCTGGCCTCGGCTCGTCCCAAAGCTATCCCGCGGTCACGCGACCGAGGGCGGGCGGCCGCGGAGGCATCGGCGGTCCGGCAGCGCAGGGCCACGTGCGCAGGTAGAGGGCTCACCGACAACAACACGCCCACGTGAAGTGCATTTGCACGTAGCGCGGAGCAACAGCCGTAGCAGAACGCGGCAGCAGCATGGTGAGCCCGGCCATGGCACTGTGCGCAGCGCACGGTGGCGAGCGAGGATGAGACAGGGCCGAGTGGACGAGAGAGGAGAGGTGATGCGCCTCGCCTCCTGCTGTTTCCCCATCGAGTGGAGAGGCAGGGACGAGGTGAGGTGGAGGGGCAGCTGTCGGCAATGGCTTGCTCGCGCTCTGGGAGGCAGACGCGCGAGGGCACGCGTCGCCCATAGGGGCATTCCACCGAACGGCTGGCATGCATCGATGTGGGCCAATTCAAGCTCGATTTTGGGCCGCTTGCTGGCCGATTTAGCTCATGGGCCAAGAACAAAGATTGTCAAGCTCTGATCACTCTACAAATTCTATTAAGGGTGTATGTTCATTAGGCTCTCGAATTAAGAGATAATGAACTCCCTAAACAGCATTATCAATGATTAATTGTTAATTGGAAACGAACGTCGAAACCTTGTCAACTCAGTTCAAATTGATCGCACCTTTTGATATGTTGTCGTCCAATAGGTTAACTTCAATCTTTGTTTATGGACAAACTCAAGTTGCTTAAAAAAATTGGAGAACACAAGACGTCAATCAGAATCGACACTATAATTCCAATACTTAGAATTATTGAATTATTTCTAAGTCTGAAAGTTAGCAGCTGATTCGATTTCCATGCCTCGATTTGATAGGTTTAGAGAGAGAATTAGACTTGGGTCATTAAGCCAAGTTTGTTCCTCATGACTTGGACTTCACTCATTGTTTAGGGCCAAACTTCATAACTAGCACAAAAGATGAAGTTTCACTTACGTTTAGGCAGCCTCATGATAACTCTTTAATTATAGGTTTTAGGCCAATAAGGGCATCGTCTTGACATTTGCTCAACATGAACCCTTCATGACTTTTGTTCATGAGCTAAAATAGAGTTGTTTGGGCAAGATTACATGACTTGGTTGATGACAAAAGATCTCATCCACTTCATAAAGCAAATTAAAAGTGTATGTCTCGTCATTTCATGTAACCTTTTAACTCTAAATTTCATGGAACGTTTCCACTCTTCCAAATAGATGGAAATGAGTGTGAAGCACATGAAATGATCTCCTTCAACATTACCTTGGCATATAGTTGAAAAGGTCAACATATAAGCAAAGGGATATCATCCAAGTTTAAGTCAAGGTTCATCTCTAGGGAATTGACCTTAGCACCTTGGTCACCACAATGGCATGATTGAGCTAAGATCCATTGCTTAGCTGATGTCAAACACCTAGGGTGTTACACTTCGCTTAAAAGGATTAACCCGGGAATGGTGGGATGGACTCTAGAAGCCTTATATATTGGTCTATCCCACTCTAAACAACCAAGGTAGGACTCAACTCTTCACAATATCTCATATCAACCACATGGGCCACTATGGGCCAAATGAGCTGGGTGTGACAGATCTACCAGACAATATGGTCATGAGAATGTGCCACACTGAGTTTAGTTAAATTTGCTAATAAGGTTCAACTAAACCCTATACATTGATGAAGTTGGTATTGTGGCTACTCTTCCTAAAACCACAACACCATCCGTCTAAAACCCCAGACCAAAGTTGCAAATACCTCTTGATGAGCCTTGACACTATGTTGTTGTATTGTTTCTACTATTTTTTAGAGATCCGGTCACCAGAGCCTATATTTAGCAACACTTAACTCAGCACCAAGTATAATCTCTTGCCCTCTTTGGTACGCATGATTCTTTTCTGATTCTATGTTTTTATTCTGCCAAATTTCTGTATGTTTTTTTAATCTTGCGCTCGAAGGAGGCCCGAGGCCCTTAGTATAAAAGAAATACTTGGCCACCGAATGTAATCATCATGTGTGTATGCATTGTCTCTGCTCAGAAATATAATTATTGATAAAACGATGGCTGAACGGTACTGTGAGTTTAGATCTTGAACCTGAGTGGATAGGGTTTTATTTGCAATAATAGGAGTTCTCGAGAGAGGTGACAATGTTGAGATGTACGTGCACACAAAGGAAACGGGAAAAATGCCATGGCAAGACTTTTGCATGTAGGGATATTAATTATGAGGTATGATGAATGAGGAAACCACACCATAAGAACGAAACCTTAAAAATATGCATCACCAAAGTTGTTTTGGCCCAACTTACATGCCCTCCTCTTCTGCCACTTCAGCTAGCGCCTCCGCACTAGGTTGAGAGATGAAACAGCACACTATGACCTAGTTTGCCTAGACCTAAGAAGAAGAAATTTGAACTTTTTCCTAAGCCGAAAACTTGTACACGCGGCTAAATAAGAACCAATGAATATAATGTTTTTCCATATATGTAGGCCAATGCGAGAAACTTAATTCAATACATGTTTTGATCCATCCACTGTTGTTAACATATCAATAGTTGTGGTACTCAGAATCAAGGATTGCCGGACTTGTTTGTAAGATGAATGAGGAAACCACACCATACAAACGAAACCTAAAAATATGCATCACCAAAGTTGTTTTGGCCCAACTTACATGCCATCCTCTTCTGCCACTTGAGCCCGCACTTCCGCACCAGGCCGAGATATTAAACTAGCGCAGCATGACTCAGTTTGCCTAGACTGAAGAGGGCAAAAATTAACCTTTTTCCTAATCCAAAAACATGTACACGCTAGTAAGGAGGACCCAATGAACATACTGCATTTCCAAATATGTAGGACGATGGGAGAAACATAATTAAATATAGGTTTTGGTCCATCCATTGTTGTTAACGTATCATTTATTGTGGGACTTAGAATCAGGGTTTGTTGGACTTGTTGGTAAGATGAAAGAGGAAACCATACCGTAGGAATGAAACCTTAAAAATATGCATCACCAAAGTTGTTTTGGCCCAACTTACATGCCCCCGTCTTCCACCACTTCAGCCCGCGCTTCCGCACTTGACTGAGAGATGATACCAGCGGACCATGAGTTAGTTTGTCTAGGCATAAGAGGGTGAAAATTAAACTTTTTCCTAATCCAAATACTTGTACACGCTAGTAAGTAGGAACCAATGAATATAATGAGTTTCCAAATATGTAAGCCGATGAGAGAAACTTAATTCAATACAGGTTTTGATCCATCCACTGTTGTTAACATACCAATTGTTCTGGGGCTCGGAATCAAGGGTTGTTGGACTGGTTTGTAAGATGAATGATAGGAACGAAACCTCAAAAATATGCATCAGCAAAGTTGTTTTGGCCCAACTTACATGCCCTTGTTAACGCGGCTTATGGACGAAAATTATACATCATTTTATATTGTTTTTACCTATTATTATGCGTCAACTTTGCCTTTCACTAACAAATAACATAGATTATTGTGGATTTTGCAATATTGTCTTGGAAATTGTCTACTTGTAATTTTTGCAGGTTTTGGGCCAATTTTAAGCAAAATTCATCAAAGTCTACCTCGAGTAAAAAGACCTCTGAATATTATTCAATAATGGAAGAAGAAGCCCAATTAAAGACCCATCAAATGAAGCCCAATTCTAGAAGACTCGACAAGATCTCGGGATACAGAAGAATCTGGAAGGTTTAGAGTCCGAAAAAGACTCCAGGAAGATTTATATGAAGGTTATCCCGAAGCCCGCGAAAGATGGAAAGCAGAGGAGGTCCAGGGACTCCAGGTCGGCCGACCTGGAGCCCTTTGGTCGGCCGACCCCACCCCTCCCGAAGGCGGTTGAGGTTTCCTTTTCGGCTACGGCATCCTCAGGGTATTTAAAGCGAAGCTGAGCCCCTGGTCGAGGCATCCAATTCATTATCAAGGCGACAAGATGTAGAGAAGAGGGACAACAACTAGATGAGAGCTGAGGGTCGAGTTTCTAGGCTAGAATTAGGGTTCTTCTAATTCCTAGAGGTGATTAGAGGCCTTGCATGGCTCTCTAATTACCTAGCTCCAGAGGTCTAATTGTATCATCAAGGGTAGGTATGGCCATGGTTGTAAGTATGATACAGGTATATTAATGAAGCATTGTTCTTGTCTAATTACCATGTTCTTGTTCTAATTATGCTTGTTCTAGTTCTAATTAGATTTAGATCTAGTTTGCATGTTGATTAGAACATGTCTTTTAAAGGTTATATTCATCTAGTGTTCTTGTTCTTTGATCTTTGATCTAGCTTACTAATGATATAGTTGTATATCTAGTTCTTGTGATCATGGTGATTAGAAGTTCTAGTTGTGCTAATTATGTTATTAGACCATATAAAGTGATTAGGGGTGCATTCTTTAATCATGTGCCTGTTGAAAGCTTCTCGTCGATTACCTGGTTCTAGTGACAGTAGGGCTGGGGAAAGGTTAAGCCAATCTAGGGGGTTAGGTTGATTGATCTAGATCTATTTATGCTATGATGAATATGCTTGATCATGCTTGTTTACCTTGAGCTACTAGTTACTCGTTGTTCTTATCTATTTGTGATGCCCGTTATTATGCTTTGTCTTGGATCCAATTAGAGCTTGATTAGAAGCTAGTTAATACCCCTTAATTAGTGTTCTAGTCTTGTTCTAGTTGTTTATCTTCTATCTTTAACGTAGATTAGATGCAGATTAGATATAGATTAGAGGTAGTTTTAGATCTATACTCTATGCCTTAGTTTACTTTAAACTCTTATTAGTTAGTTCTCAATTAGTTCGTTCCCTGGATTGACAAAACCCATGATACTCATCCTGGGGAAAAGCTACCACGATACTGTCGCTTGCAGTATAAGGTTTGGCGTGCTTAAGTGCCGTCAACAAGCTTTTCTGGCGCCGTTGCCGGGGAACTAATTAATCGAGTTCTAATTAATTTGGGTTTATGTATATATCTAATTTGTCTTTTATTTCTAGTTAGTTTATTGTTTTTCTTGTATATATTTGTTTTGACTAACATTTAAAAAAAAAATTAATGGACCTCGGTCCAATTAAAAAAAAAATCTCTCTTTTCCAATCTAGCTCTTTAATAGTAGGTGCTAACGCTGTTAGTTACTTATGATCTATTATTGAGTTTTTCTACAGCTATCACGGAGCAACTCCGATGATAAAGGTATGTCTGCTGTGTCAATTTATTTTTAATACTAATGTTTCTTTGGAGCTTGTTTGTTCTAAGCTACAGATAATGGAAGCGGAGATATGATTAGCCGAGAAGGTTCCGGAGATCAAGGATTGCTTGAGTACAAGGAAGGTGAAGATATGGAAAGCTTATCTCAAGTCCAATCCAAGCTCCAACCAAATCTCGAGCTACTCTCGAAATTCAGGACAGCAGCACCTTGTGGGGCCAATTCGGAGACCTTAACGACGTCAAATGAAGAAAGTCCAATTGACAAAGTTGTAGATCTTTTCGTGCTCTTCACGAAAATGTCTGAATTTGCATTATTTGGATTTCGGATGACAAAGTTATGGTCGAAATACTAAAGGGGTCAGAACAAGGGTGGCTGAATTTCGAGAAAGACAAAAGTGTTCCTCTCCAATATTTGATGGTGCATGCAATGATGGCATTCAAGGAAGAAGATGAGTTACCATAGTTTCACTTCTTCAAAACTAAGGTAATTTTTATTTTTATCGTAAAATAATTAAAAAGTTTACCTATGTTTAATTAGAGAAGTTTCACAATGATCACTAATAGGTTGTTTGGTTGATTGTTACCCTTCTATTCTTTCTTTTGTTTTGTTTTATCCTTTTGTTAACCTTTGTTCCCTTAATTCTTATCTTGAGAATCATCTAGACTAGGTTCTTTAATCCATAGCTTTGCAATGCTTAATTCCAAGCATGTTTACAGGCCACCATGAAGATGAAATTTCATGTGTTCATGCTCTTTTAGTAGATCTTTTTTTTTACTTTAATCAGTCAATTGAATCTACTCATGCAAAGTGATGGATATGATTTGCTAGTCTATTTTAATTCTCAAGTTTAGGCTTTAAGGTTAGTTTAGAAAAAAATTAAGAGCCAAGGTTTGTGCAAAAGTAGAGGTTGACCGACTGCTTATGTCTCCTTGAAGTGGTTCGGTTAAGGTTTAATTGTTGTGCAAATTGCTTTTGAAATTTTAAACATAAACATGTGCATGTTTCTCATGATTTATCATCTGTGCACAATATTATCTCTGAAATTTTTAAAGTTTCAAAACGTTTGGTCTCTTTACAAAAAGAACCCTGGTTAGAATTTTATCTAAGCCTATTTTTATTTCTTTCAAAATCATCTCTCTATTTTAGCCAAAATCATTAGGAACCTATAACCTTGTTTATCCCATGTTTGATTTCATGAATCATGTTCATCTATGATTTACATATGCTTTAGTGCTTTGCTATATAATTTCAATTTGAATTATAGTTGTCCTTGATTCATGAATCAAATGTTTGTTTAACCTCAATCAACCTTATGAACATGCATTTATCTCTAATCGTTGCCATGATGCTTTCATTTTATACATGTGTGTGTGCACTATGAGCTAACCATGTAGAGAAATTCACACTTCATTTGAAACAATGAGATCAATGTGGTAAAAGAGTACAAGACAAATTCATGATGATTCAAGAAAGGATTGCAATATTTAAAGACATCATCAGAATTTGCAAAAGTTTGATTGAGTTTCAACTTGAGGAGTGGGTGGACTGAATGGAGGAGGAATTGAAGACAAGGATCAAGCCCATGAAGCTTCAAGATCAACCATGGTGGACTCTGTCAAATTCCACCAAGGCACAAGTCCAAAAGATGAAGATTGTCAACATCGGAAAGCTGAGAACGGAAGGCTAAAATATCATCAACATGGAGCTCGACCTCAGAAGGCAAAAACAGAATATTTTCTTATATTTGGAAAGCTCATGAAGTCCTCTTTCCAACGAAACAAGAACCACTCAATTTGGATATTCCTATAAAGAGATATGTGCAAATCATTGAAGCCTGCGCGAGCTGAATTCAAATCTGGACAGAATGCAGCGCTGGAGTAAAACGGGCATAACTCTTTCATACGGAATCGGAATTTAACGTATGAGTACTCGTTGGAAAGATAATTTCAGAGGCTATCCAATGGATTTATTTTTCAAGATATATTCTGTTCGAAATTAAAAGATATACCGCGAAGAAGGAGGTAGCAGCAACAATGGTGATGACTACTTGAAGAAGATGGTGACAACGACGATGAAGAAAGCTTGGGCGAAGCTTCCATGAAGTATTTCATGATCAAGTTCAGTTACAAGGAGCTTCAAAAACATTAGTACATGAACACACAAGCAGAGGATTGTGCACACAAGTGATGCTTTGATCAAGACACGATGAAGCTGCACAATCAAGTTATCAAGCTGCATGGACACTTCGGATTCTTACTCCAAGGACCATGGCTTCACTTCAACGAAGGCAAGTAAGAAGTCTAGCTTTATGACTTTAAATTAAGCGCTTTTTCGGGAGGCAACCCATTTTATTTATTTGTCTATACTGTTAGAGTCTTTATAGAGAATTAGGAAGCATGACACTACCCTTTTATTCTTTAGCTTGTGGCTAGTTAACTTAATTTAGATAATCATCATCATATCATTGCATATTTAGTTTTATTCCTTGCATTTGCATTATCATTGTTTCTCCACACTTGTTTTATTAGTTTTGAAATTTTCATAAGCTTTTTGATGTATGCTTTATAATTATGCTGAAACTCGGCCGAGTTTTCTTCTCGGAAAATTAAGTGTAAACATGGTGTTTAGATTTAATTTGAGACCATCATCATTAAGTTTATTTAAAAGTTTCTTTCTAATCATGTCTTTTGTGGATAAACTTGTTGCATTCTTGCATAAACCACCTTTGCATTTAGATTAGATTTACATACTTGCATTATAATTGGCTTGGTTGTTTATTTAACTTCATGATGAGTGCTTTTCATGTTTATTATGACATCGCTAGAGTGTTGTAATTTTAGCAGTTTTATGTAAGCATGGTGCTTAGATTAAATTGTTGATCATCATGATGAAGTTAATTAACCTTGCTAGTTATACATAATTTCATTTGATTAAGTTTATAAGCTTTGCTATGTGCTTTGTTTATCTTATGCTTACATTCATCCTTTAGTTTAGTTTTTCTTTTCGTTAAGTTTAGCTAGGCCACAAGTTAATAGAAATTAGGAATATTTTTAGATTATGGTAAACTGTTTCTACTCTCGACCATTACCTCGAGAGTAGTATGTGCATTTGAATTATTTTGCAGGGAGTTATTTAATGAAAAAGAAAATTGAAGGACTATCCGGTAACAAATTTCTAACACCTTCTCTTTTCATTTTTAAATTCTGCAAATATTTACCTATATCTATCAATTCGGTGTTCCCTTTGTGTTTCTCTATATTTGTAGTGTGTTAGTTTAGATTTAAAGCTTGATTTTTAGTTTTATCTTTTATGAGTGATTTTATTTTCTTTATGTTAGTTAGTTTAATCATGATCATGTTGTATCCTTGAAATAAAAATGTTTGTTTGCTTGTAATCTGATGTCTTTTAATTAAACTAATTTTATACTCTCAATTAATGCATGTTAATTAAATTATGACTTAGCATTTATATAGTAAATTTGATATTTCATAAAGACCCGCATTTTATTAATATTTGATTTCAAGTTTTTGTCATTATGGATCTCCTTATAATTTTTATTTGAGCTATTAATGTTATAATCAATGATCCTTATGATTATCTTATATAGGCCCTACCTATTAGAGCTTTTATTTGAAAACCATAGCTTGATCAAATTTAATTCTTGGCTGAATTGGATTAAGATTTGAATCTAGGGTCTGAGATTTCAAAGCTGGTCATTCAATTTGCTTATCTTTCATTTGCTAGCCAAATTATCCATGCATTGTAACTCTCTACATTGGAGAAATTACAAAACTCGCTGGATATCCTCCCTAAACCAAATATCGTTTCATTTATCTCCCTTGTCCACAACCTATTGTTTTCTGGAGTTTTCAATCAAAACAAAAAGAGGTGTTTAGACAAGCAAATCCCCAAAATACTATTCAATAAGATACTCAAAAGTGAGTATTATCTAAGAGTGGGGATATTGCTTGTCAAATTTTCATTCAATCTTTGAGGAGGTATTGTCTAAAAAAAAAAAAAAAAAAAAAAAAAAAAAAAAAAAAAAAGAGGACGACCAAGTGGTCGCCACATATATAAAAAAAAAGGGTGAATAAAAAAGAGACCAAGTGGTCAAAGTAGAATTAGGAATTTATAGATATGCCCCTCATTGATCTACTTTTGTTTTACCTCTTTTTGAATCCTCTTCAATAAAACTCCAGAAAATACTCCAATCATATGCAATCCGATAACAAGGACTTCATTTGTGCCTTGAGATCAAATAGATATATTTGCATATGACCACTTTTCTATATTTTTTTTTTCCTTTAGTCCTTTTTCATCATTATGAATTCCATGACCTTTTTGAGAAATCTCAGTAATTCCAGCAGATTCTTTTCTTAGTTTGATAAAATATTGAGATTAAATTTTGATTAGGATCCATACCAAGCTCCAGATAAAGCCTACACATATATATTATAGATTAGTACTTAACCTGCTTGTCTATATACTTTGAGAGCCTGGAAAGATGAGAGTTTGGGCCTTATAATTTAATCTTTGATCATTGATTTATCTTTTGAAAAATTTATTGAAAACATAAGGAGATCTGTTTTGATGAATTCTTGATTTCTTATATATATATGATTGTGGGATATGCTTACATGAATATCTACTTGTCTATATATCTTGCTAGTCTAAACTTAGAAAAATTTTGAGAGTTTAATTTTAGTTTGATTAATTGATGTTAGTTTATAAGTAGACTTATTTATAAAATTTTGACTTACTCGAGGACGAGCAAGGTTTAAGAGTGGGGATATTGTTAACGCGGCTTATGGACGAAAATTATACATCATTTTATATTGTTTTTACCTATTATTATGCGTCAACTTTGCCTTTCACTAACAAATAACATAGATTATTGTGGATTTTGCAATATTGTCTTGGAAATTGTCTACTTGTAATTTTTGCAGGTTTTGGGCCAATTTTAAGCAAAATTCATCAAAGTCTACCTCGAGTAAAAAGACCTCTGAATATTATTCAATAATGGAAGAAGAAGCCCAATTAAAGACCCATCAAATGAAGCCCAATTCTAGAAGACTCGACAAGATCTCGGGATACAGAAGAATCTGGAAGGTTTAGAGTCCGAAAAAGACTCCAGGAAGATTTATATGAAGGTTATCCCGAAGCCCGCGAAAGATGGAAAGCAGAGGAGGTCCAGGGACTCCAGGTCGGCCGACCTGGAGCCCTTTGGTCGGCCGACCCCACCCCTCCCGAAGGCGGTTGAGGTTTCCTTTTCGGCTACGGCATCCTTAGGGTATTTAAAGCGAAGCTGAGCCCCTGGTCGAGGCATCCAATTCATTATCAAGGCGACAAGATGTAGAGAAGAGGGACAACAACTAGATGAGAGCTGAGGGTCGAGTTTCTAGGCTAGAATTAGGGTTCTTCTAATTCCTAGAGGTGATTAGAGGCCTTGCATGGCTCTCTAATTACCTAGCTCCAGAGGTCTAATTGTATCATCAAGGGTAGGTATGGCCATGGTTGTAAGTATGATACAGGTATATTAATGAAGCATTGTTCTTGTCTAATTACCATGTTCTTGTTCTAATTATGCTTGTTCTAGTTCTAATTAGATTTAGATCTAGTTTGCATGTTGATTAGAACATGTCTTTTAAAGGTTATATTCATCTAGTGTTCTTGTTCTTTGATCTTTGATCTAGCTTACTAATGATATAGTTGTATATCTAGTTCTTGTGATCATGGTGATTAGAAGTTCTAGTTGTGCTAATTATGTTATTAGACCATATAAAGTGATTAGGGGTGCATTCTTTAATCATGTGCCTGTTGAAAGCTTCTCGTCGATTACCTGGTTCTAGTGACAGTAGGGCTGGGGAAAGGTTAAGCCAATCTAGGGGGTTAGGTTGATTGATCTAGATCTATTTATGCTATGATGAATATGCTTGATCATGCTTGTTTACCTTGAGCTACTAGTTACTCGTTGTTCTTATCTATTTGTGATGCCCGTTATTATGCTTTGTCTTGGATCCAATTAGAGCTTGATTAGAAGCTAGTTAATACCCCTTAATTAGTGTTCTAGTCTTGTTCTAGTTGTTTATCTTCTATCTTTAACGTAGATTAGATGCAGATTAGATATAGATTAGAGGTAGTTTTAGATCTATACTCTATGCCTTAGTTTACTTTAAACTCTTATTAGTTAGTTCTCAATTAGTTCGTTCCCTGGATTGACAAAACCCATGATACTCATCCTGGGGAAAAGCTACCACGATACTGTCGCTTGCAGTATAAGGTTTGGCGTGCTTAAGTGCCGTCAACAGCCCTCCTCTTCTGCCACTTGAGCCCGCGCTTTTGCACCAGGCCGAGAGACGAAACCGATGCACCATGACTCAGTTCGCCTAGCCTCGTGAGGGCAAAAATCTTACTTTTTCCGAATCCAAAAACTTGTACATGCTAGTAAGGTGGAACCAATGAATATAACGCTTTTCCAAATACGTAGGACGATGGGAGAAACTTAATTAAATATAGATTTTCGTCCATCCATTGTTGTTAACGTGTCATTTGTTGTGGGACCCGGAACCGAGGTTTGTTGGACTTATTAGTAAGATGAATGAGGAAACCACACCATAAGAACGAAACCTTAAAAATATGCATCACCAAATTTGTTTTGGCCCAACTTACATGCCCTCCTCTTCTGCCACTTCAGCTAGCGCTTCCGCACAAGGCTGAGAGGTGAAACAGCACACTATGACTTAGTTTGCCTAGACCTAAGAGGGCGAGATTTGAACTTTTCCTAATCCGAAAACTTGTACACGCTGCTAAATAAGAACCAATGAATATAATGTTTTTCCATATATGTGGGCCGATGCGAGAAACTTAATTTAATACAGGTTTTGATCCATCCACTGTTGTTAACATATCAATTGTTGTGGGACTCGGAATCGAGGGTTGTTAGACTTGTTTGCAGGATGAATCAGGAAACCACTCCATTGGAACGAAACCTCAAAAATATGCATCACCAAAGTTGTTTTGGCCCAACTTACATGCCCTCCTCTTCTTCCACTTGAGCCCGCGCTTCGGTATCACGCCGAGATACGAAACCAGCGCGCCATGACTTAGTTTGCCTAGACTGAAGAGCGCGAAAATTAACCTTTTTCCTAATCCAAAAACTTGTGCACGCTAGTAAGGTGGAACCAATGAAAATAATGCATTGCCAAATATGTACGCCGACGGGAGAAACATAATTAAATATAGGTTTTGGTCCATCCATTGTTGTTATCGTATCATTTGTTGTGGGACTTGGAATCAGGGTTTGTTGGACTTGTTGGTAAGATGAAAGAGGAAACCATACCGTAGGAATGAAACCTTAAAAATATGCATCACCAAAGTTGTTTTGGCCCAACTTACATGCCCCCGTCTTCCACCACTTCAGCCCGCGCTTCCGCACTTGACTGAGAGATGATACCAGCGGACCATGAGTTAGTTTGTCTAGGCATAAGAGGGTGAAAATTAAACTTTTTCCTAATCCAAAAACTTGTACACGCTAGTAAGTAGGAACCAATGAATATAATGAGTTTCCAAATATGTAAGCCGATGAGAGAAACTTAATTCAATACAGGTTTTGATCCATCCACTGTTGTTAACATACCAATTGTTCTGGGGCTCGGAATCAAGGGTTGTTGGACTGGTTTGTAAGATGAATGATAGGAACGAAACCTCAAAAATATGCATCAGCAAAGTTGTTTTGGCCCAACTTACATGCCCTCCTCATCTGCCACTTGAGCCCGCGCTTTTGCACCAGGCCGAGAGACGAAACCAATGCACCATGACTCAGTTCGCCTAGCCTCGTGAGGGCAAAAATCTTACTTTTTCCGAATCCAAAAACTTGTACATGCTAGTAAGGTGGAACCAATGAATATAACGCTTTTCCAAATACGTAGGACGATGGGAGAAACTTAATTAAATATAGATTTTCGTCCATCCATTGTTGTTAACGTGTCATTTGTTGTGGGACCCGGAACTGAGGTTTGTTGGACTTATTAGTAAGATGAATGAGGAAACCACACCATAAGAACGAAACCTTAAAAATATGCATCACCAAATTTGTTTTGGCCCAACTTACATGCCCTCCTCTTCTGCCACTTCAGCTAGCGCTTCCGCACAAGGCTGAGAGGTGAAACAGCACACTATGACTTAGTTTGCCTAGACCTAAGAGGGCGAGATTTGAACTTTTTCCTAATCCGAAAACTTGTACACGCTGCTAAATAAGAACCAATGAATATAATGCTTTTCCATATATGTGGGCCGATGCGAGAAACTTAATTTAATACAGGTTTTGATCCATCCACTGTTGTTAACATATCAATTGTTGTGGGACTCGGAATCGAGGGTTGTTAGACTTGTTTGCAGGATGAATCAGGAAACCACTCCATTGGAACGAAACCTCAAAAATATGCATCACCAAAGTTGTTTTGGCCCAACTTACATGCCCTCCTCTTCTTCCACTTGAGCCCGCGCTTCGGTATCACGCCGAGATACGAAACCAGCGCGCCATGACTTAGTTTGCCTAGACTGAAGAGCGCGAAAATTAACCTTTTTCCTAATCCAAAAACTTGTGCACGCTAGTAAGGTGGAACCAATGAAAATAATGCATTGCCAAATATGTACGCCGACGGGAGAAACATAATTAAATATAGGTTTTGGTCCATCCATTGTTGTTATCGTATCATTTGTTGTGGGACTTGGAATCGGGGTTTGTTGGACTTGTTGGTAAGATGAAAGAGGAAACCATACCGTAGGAATGAAACCTTAAAAATATGCATCACCAAAGTTGTTTTGGCCCAACTTACATGCCCCCGTCTTCCACCACTTCAGCCCGCGCTTCCGCACTTGACTGAGAGATGATACCAGCGGACCATGAGTTAGTTTGTCTAGGCATAAGAGGGTGAAAATTAAACTTTTTCCTAATCCAAAAACTTGTACACGCTAGTAAGTAGGAACCAATGAATATAATGAGTTTCCAAATATGTAAGCCGATGAGAGAAACTTAATTCAATACAGGTTTTGATCCATCCACTGTTGTTAACATACCAATTGTTCTGGGGCTCGGAATCAAGGGTTGTTGGACTGGTTTGTAAGATGAATGATAGGAACGAAACCTCAAAAATATGCATCAGCAAAGTTGTTTTGGCCCAACTTACATGCCCTCCTCTTCTGCCACTTGAGCGCGCGCTTTTGCACCAGGCCGAGAGACGAAACCAATGCACCATGACTCAGTTCGCCTAGCCTCGTGAGGGCAAAAATCTTGCTTTTTCCGAATCCAAAAACTTGTACATGCTAGTAAGGTGGAACCAATGAATATAACGCTTTTCCAAATACGTAGGACGATGGGAGAAACTTAATTAAATATAGATTTTCGTCCTTCCATTGTTGTTAACGTGTCATTTGTTGTGGGACCCGGAACCGAGGTTTGTTGGACTTATTAGTAAGATGAATGAGGAAACCACACCATAAGAACGAAACCTTAAAAATATGCATCACCAAATTTGTTTTGGCCCAACTTACATGCCCTCCTCTTCTGCCACTTCAGCTAGCGCTTCCGCACAAGGCTGAGAGGTGAAACAGCACACTATGACTTAGTTTGCCTAGACCTAAGAGGGCGAGATTTGAACTTTTTCCTAATCCGAAAACTTGTACACGCTGCTAAATAAGAACCAATGAATATAATGCTTTTCCATATATGTGGGCCAATGCGAGAAACTTAATTTAATACAGGTTTTGATCCATCCACTGTTGTTAACATATCAATTGTTGTGGGACTCAGAATCGAGGGTTGTTAGACTTGTTTGCAGGATGAATCAGGAAACCACTCCATTGGAACGAAACCTCAAAAATATGCATCACCAAAGTTGTTTTGACCCAACTTACATGCCCTCCTCTTCTTCCACTTGAGCCCGCGCTTCGGTATCACGCCGAGATACGAAACCAGCGCGCCATGACTTAGTTTGCCTAGACTGAAGAGCGCGAAAATTAACCTTTTTCCTAATCCAAAAACTTGTGCACGCTAGTAAGGTGGAACCAATGAAAATAATGCATTGCCAAATATGTACGCCGACGGGAGAAACATAATTAAATATAGGTTTTGGTCCATCCATTGTTGTTATCGTATCATTTGTTGTGGGACTTGGAATCGGGGTTTGTTGGACTTGTTGGTAAGATGAATGAGGAAACCACACCATAGGAATGATACCTTAAAAATATGCATCACCAAAGTTGTTTCCACCACTTCAGCCCGCGCTTCCGCACTTGGTTGAGTGATGATACCAGCGGACCATGACTTAGTTTGTCTAGGCCTAAGAGGGTGAAAATTAAACTTTTTCCTAATCCAAAAACTTGTACACGCTAGTTAGTAGGAACCAATGAACATAATGTGTTTCCATATATGTAAGCCGATGGGAGAAACTTAATTCAATACAGGTTTTGATCCATCCACTGTTGTTAACATACCAATTGTTCTGGGTTCGGAATCAAGGGTTGTTGGACTGGTTTGTAGGATGAATGATAGGAACGAAACCTCAAAAATATGCATCAGAAAAGTTGTTTTGGCCCAACTTACATGCCCTCCTCTTCTGCCACAAGAGCCCACGCTTCGGTATCAGGCTGAGATACAAAACCAGCGCAATATGACTCAGTTTGCCTAGACTGAAGAGGGCGAAAATTAAACTTTTTCCTAATCCGAAAACTTGTACACACTAGGTAGTAAGAACCAATGAATATAATGCTTTTCCATATATGTAGGCCGATAGGAGAAACTTAATTCAATACAGGTTTTGATCCATCCACTATTGTTAACATATCAATTGTTGTGGGACTCGGAATCGAGGGTTGTTGGACTTGTTGGTACAATGAATGAGAAAACCACACCATAGGAACGAAACCTCAAAAATATGCATCACCAAAGTTGTTCTGGCCCAACTTACATGCCCTCCTCTTCTGCCACTCGAGCCCACGCTTCAGCATCAGGCTAAACCAGCACAGCATGACTCAGTTTGCCTACACTGAAGAGGGCAAAAATTTACCTTTTTCCTAATTCGAAAACTTGTACACGCTAGTAAGTAAGAACCAATGAATATAATGCTTTTCCATATATGTACGCCGATGGAAGAAATTTAATTCAATACCAGTTTTGAACCATCCACTATTGTTAACATATCAATTGTTGTGGGACTCAGAATAGAGGGATGTTGGACTTGTTGGTAAGATGAATGAGGAAACCACACCATAGGAACGAAACCTCAAAAATATGCATCACGAAAGTTGTTTTGGCCGAACTTACATGCCCTCCTCTTCTGCCACTTGAGCCCACGCCTCGGCGTCAGGCCCAGATACAGAACCAGCGCAGCATGACTCAGTTTGCGTAGACTAAAGAGGGCGAAAATTAAACTTTTTCCTAATCCGAAAACTTGTACAAGCTAGTAAGTAGGAACCAATGAATATAATGCTTTTCCATATATGTAGGCCGATGGGAGAAACTTAATTCAATACATGTTTTGATTCATCCACTGTTATTAACATATCAATTGTTGTGGGACTCGGAATCGAGGGTTGTTGGACTTGTTGGTATGACGAATGTGAAAACCAAACCATAGGACTGAAACCTCAAAAATATGCATCACCAAAGTTGTTTTGGCCCAACTTACATGCCCAACTCTTCTGCCACTGGAGCCCACGCTTCAGCATCAGTCCGAGATACAAAAGCAGCGCAGCATGACTCAATTTGCCTAGACTGGCTTGGGCAGAAATTAAACTTTCTCCTAATCCAAAAACTTGTACACGCTAGTAAGTAGGAACCAATGAATATAATGCTTTTCCATATATGTTGGCCGATGGGAGAAACTTAATTCAATACAAGTTTTGGTCCATCCACTATTTTTAACATATCAATTGTTGTGGGACTCGGAATCGACGGTTGTTGGACTTGTTGGGAAGATGAATGAGGAAACCACACCATAGGAATGAAACTTCAAAAATATGCATCACCAAAGATGTTTTGGCCTATCTTACATGCCCTCCCATTCTGCCACTTGAGCCCACGCTTTGGCATCGGTTCGAGATACAAAACCGATGCAACATGACTCAATTAGCACCACGATATATTGGGCCTTTTAAAATAATTGACCGTAAGGGAGAAGTTGCATATCAACTGGAATTGCCTGACAAATTATCAGGGGTACACAATGTGTTCCATATATCCCAATTGAAGAAGTGTTTGCGAGTACCTGAAGAGCAGTTGCAGGAAGATGAACTTAATGTGCAGGATGATTTGACCTATACCGAGTATCCAGTCCAAATTTTGGAAACGGCAGAGAGAACTACCAGAAATAGGGTAATAAAGATGTGCAAAGTTAAGTGGAGCCACCATACGGCAGAGGAGGCCACCTGGGAAAGAGAGGATGACCTCAGAGCAGATTACCCGGAACTCTTTGCTAGCCAATCCTAAAAAAAATCTCGGGGCGAGATTTCTTGAAGGGGGGTAGGTTTGTAACACCCTAAATTTTGCCACAAATAAAATCTTTTGGAACCAATTTAATTTATTCATATTGCTTGATCATACATGACCCCTATTTGATTTTATGTGATTTCAAAATAATTAATTAAAAAGAATCATAGGAATTACATGTTTGAACATTCATGCCCTTGCATATTCTATTGGGTGATTTGCAGTGTTTAAAGTTTGAATTCAAAACCTTTTTTCATCTCTCCAAAATTTCTCAAACTCCAAACAATTCCGGAAAAGTTCTCTTTTCCCCCCTCTTTCTTCTTCTCTCTTTTGGCCCAAGACAGCCCAACAGGAGGCCCGCCCAGCAGCAGTAGCCGGCCCAGCTCTTTCTCTCCTCCTTTTCACTTCCGCCCGGTGCACCGCGCGGCCCAACCGTGGCCCACCAGCCGGAACGGCCCAGCAGGCTACCGCCTCCTCTCTTCCCCTCGCTGCCATGTGGGGCCCGCCCGTCGGTCGCCTCCTTCTTCCATCTCTTGCTACCGCGTCGCTGTCGCCCGCGCTGCCAGGACGAGCTCCGCCCGAGCCGCGCCCCGACTCGGTCCCCGCCTTCCAAGCCGCGCGGCTCCGCCATCTCCCCAACGCCCGCGCGCCGCGCCTCTCCTTCCTTTCCGAGCGCCCGCACCTTGCCTTCCCGAGCTCGCACACATGCCATATGCGACGCGGACTCCGAATCCAACTCGAGGTGGACTCCATCACGCGCCGCCTTCCCTTGCCCCTCGCGCAAGCTTCGGCCTCCGCCCCTATAAAAGCGCCCGACCCCGCCGCCCTAAGCACCAAAAGCCGAGCTCTAACCCCAAGCCTAGCGCCCTAGCTTGCACCGCCGCGCCGCGCCGCCGCGGAGTTCACCGTCGGGATTCGCCTTTGCAAGCCGTCTCCGCCGACGAGATCTAGTCCCCAAGCTTCGTAGTAAGGTAGAACGCTTAACCGCTTAATCCCGACCCTTCTTTCATCTCGTGTCGTCGTTTTGACCTCGCCGCGCCGCCGCCGGTTCACGCAGGACTCCACCGGTCGCCGCCGCACGTCGCCGCACGCCGTCGCCGCTTCCCCGTCATCCACACCTACACCGCTAGCTTCGGCTTGAGGTGAGGAAGCTCTCTAGCTAACTCTAGTCCCTAATCTCGCCCTACACCGACGGCGATTTCTCGCCGGAGCTCCGCCTTCGCCCCGCTCCGCCGCCCGCCACCTACGGCCGATGCGCCGCCACCGCGACCGCCCCGCCAGCTTCGCACCGCCGCCCGCTCTCCCGTGCGCCTCGTTCCGCTAGCCCTAGGCCCCGGAACCGCGGAGTTCGCGAGTCTCCGGTGACCCTCCGCCGCGCCCGATGGCCGTCGCCGGTCAACCCGCCGCCGCCGCTCTCTCTCCCCTCTGATCTAATCCAAGCCGTCGGATTAAGATCTAACGGCCGGAGCCCCGCGCGACCCGGGTCAATACCGGTCAGCGGCCGCACTTTTGCTAAAGAGTCCCTGAGTTTTCTGAGAATCAACCCGCAGTCCATATTTTCACGGTTAGGTCCCTGGTTTTCGCAGTTTAGCCCCTGGAGTTTCAAATCTCTTTTATTTTAAGCCCTTAAACTTATTTTATGCATAACTTTTGCGTTTTAACTCCGATTTGAACGATTCTTGAACCTACGGAATCGTAGTAACGTGTAGATTAATTCTAAAACCTTTTTAACCTCTGTTCATGATGTTTGATGTACTGCTTTAGTCAGTTAATGCTCATTACTTGTATGTGTGTAACGTGTAGCTGACGTTCCGTCCGAGTTTGTCGAGAATCCATCTTGGGAAGTTCCTGAGCAAGTTTTTGCTGAGGAAGGCAAGTATTCTTTGACCTATGTCCTATTTACATTAATTACACAATCTAGAGCCCAATTTGATTGCTCCTATTAAGGATGACTAGCCTCATATGTCTTTATATGATTATGAAACTTGGGATGGGCTGTGATGTGTAGATTAATGCTATCGCTCAACATCTTTATATTCATGTTGCTAATCTTGTTTAATTAATGATGAACATGATGATAAAAGTTTGGTTTTAGCAACATGGAGACTTGGGCATGTTTTGTTGGTTTTGCTCAAGTGCTTCACCATAAGGATCGGTTCGCCGAGCGACCACCTAGGAAAACAGTACAACCATAAGACTCACATGGGCACTGGGCTTGACTGATTAATTAGATGAACTAGAGTTTTGGCTTACTTTCCTGAAACATGGCGTATGAGGGGTCTGGGGGATATGGGACTTTGCCCTTTGCCAATGAGGTGCAGTTTGACCTGTCACCCTTTGGAACGGAACTCTCATATCTTTAGTTAACTGGAGTAACCTGTAACGAGTGGGCCATAACTCTAGGAATTCTTTGTAAAGGTCTCGTAATGAAACCCTGCCGATTCATCTAAGGTATGAATAAATGGGGCTTTGCAAACCTCGGGCACAATGGGAATCATGACTTGTGGGTAAAGTTGTACAACCTCTCGAGAGTGTTTAAAACTGATATATCAGCCGTGCTCACGGTTAAGAGCGGCCTGGACCCTCACAGATTAGAGTTTCAGCTTCAAAGTGAATGGCTCACGGTGATCATGGTAATGAAGATGGATATGGTTATGGTTCCTGCTTATCTTTTTAATATGTCTTGCTGTCTTTACAATAAAGGGATGGGTTATGCTAATCATTGCTAGTAATTAAAACTTGACCAACTAAAAGCAATTGCTATGCCTGTCCACTATAAAGCCAGTCCACTTTTATCCTAAACGGAATACTTGCTGAGTGCGTTATGTACTCATTCTTGCTTGTTTTATACCGTTGCATCCATTGCAACCGCTGCTCAGATCCAGAAGGAAGTTGTGGTGATCCTAACCAGGAGTTCCAGGACTACGACGAGTTCTAGGCTGGTGTGCCATCCGTCAGTTGCCTGTGGATCACGGTCGTCTTCCGCTGTCGTTTAGTTAACTCGTTTTCGTTCAGATACTCGGTTTCGTTAAAGACATTTATGGTCTGTAATATTGGTTATTACTCTTAAGTTAAAGTACTGGTTGTGTTAATACTTTTGTTTATCGCTATGTATGTGGTTAAACTGATCCTGGCATATACATGGTTAGCACTTGGTTTTGTTTCTAAAACTGGGTGTGACAAAAGTGGTATCAGAGCCGTGCTGACCGTAGGACGCAAGCCTAGAATAGAACTGGTCGTGATTAAGGATTTTGCTTACCTTTTCTTGCTTTCTCCATTCAAATACTTGCCATATATGCTATTTTGACCTCCATACTTGTCTATTTCAATTAAGATCCTCTATATCTACTTATCTATCCCATAATAGAACTGTTTCTCATGTTTGCTTACGATGTGGGCCTGCAGATGTCGACTTTCAAGCGCACTGCCCGCATGCGTGTTGGTGGACGAGGTTATGGCGGACCCAACAGGATCAGATTGCCTACCCCAACCCCACCTTCTCCACCGCCACAAGAGTGGGTAGACCTGACTGAGTCCGAGGAGGAGGACCCAGAGGAGCTTGTCCTTGAGCTGTCCGAAGATGAACCGGGAGAGGAGCCGCAGGAAGAACCCTTGGAGGTGCAGCCACCAGTACCCCCTTTGGCGCCGTCGTAGGAGCAATCCCAGGAGGAGCCAGAAGATCCAGCTGTTGACCCTGAAGACCCAGAACAAGATCCAGATGTGTTAACGCACCCCCATCGGACGATGATGAGGACGACGATGAAGCTGGACCCGTGGTCACCACTACCCACCGCTGGTTCGACTACCTGTTGCCTGTTCCTCGGATGCTGAGGGAAACGCTGGAGATGCTCCACTACGATCAGTTCTGGATCACCTATGTGGGGACTCGCTACTGCCATCCCGTCCTACCTGATGATTGGGACATGAAAGTGGAGATCAGCATCCCGGATGAGTTCGGATCCCGCCGGAACATTCACGTCAGGCACGCACCTACTCGCCGCAACAGCCATGAAGCCGCCATCAGTGATGCTGCCAGGGAGGCCTTGACGACGTTGTGCCACGCACACCGTGAAGATATGGCCATCACTTCACGCCGGTACTACCCCTGCCGTTCGGTCGAAAGACTTGATGCCTGGATCGCCAACCCGGAGGCAGAACAGAACCCACGCCTGGAGTCTACTATTGAGTACCTTGCTACCCTCAACACCGACTACAATGCCGCCTTGGACGAGTTGGACATGGTGAGGTACGAGAACCGGAAGCTTCGAGCATGGGTTGCACATGGCGTTGAGCCCGCGGAAGAAGAACCTGTAGAAGACCCTGCTGATGCTCCGCGCAGGAAGAAGGCCCGCTACAATGATCCAGAAGCTAGGACCTATATACGGTATAATGAGGACTAGGATGTTATCCCTTTTGTAATAGGTTCTATTAGTATCGATTAGTTAGTTCGGTTAGGCTTAGAACGATCAACAGTGTGCTCGTTTGCTTATGATTGTGTTTTATGGATGATTTGGTTCTTTGTAATGAGTGCTTAAGTTGTGGAGTGATGTCCACAACTTAGTCTTTTGGTTGGATGCTTAATAAGTTTAATAAAGTTAGTTAGTTTGGGAAAGCCTTGCTCTACCCATATATACGTTCAGATCTTTATCTCATCTGTCTTGGTTACTAATGTTGAATGAGATGTATGGCCGGAAATAAGTACTAATGGTATATTTGGTCCATCAGATGAGTATAGGACGTGGACGTGGTCGTGGCCGTGGAGGTAGAGGAGGTCGCGGAGACGGAGGACTCCCAAATCCACCACCACCAATGACTATGGAACAACTGATCATGAACCAGACCCAAGTGATACAAGCTCTTGGTCAAGCAGTGGCAGCCATGCACCAGGCGCAGCAGCAACCACCCCCGCCACCACCGCCTCAACCGCGAGACAGATGCGCAGAATTTATGAAGGGACACCCACCTGTGTTCACTCACTCTGCCGATCCTATAGATGCAGAAGACTGGCTCCGCGCAATAGAACGGGAGCTGGACGTCGCTCAGTGCACCGACCAGGAGAAAGTCCTCTACGGCCCTCACCAGTTACGGGGTGCCGCTCAACAATGGTGGGAATCGTACCGCTTGGCTCATAACAACCCCAACACTATTACCTGGCAGGAGTTCACCGAGAGGTTCAGAGCGCATCATGTTCCAGCTGGTGTGATGTCACTGAAGAAAGAAGAGTTCCTGGCACTCACCCAGGGCACCATGACCGTCAGTGAGTATCGAGACAAGTTCCTACAGCTGTCCCGCTACTGTCCAGAGGAGGTTAACACCGACCCCAAGAAGCAGTACTGTTTCCTCAAAGGCTTGGTCGATCCACTCAGGTACCAGCTTATGAACCATACCTTTCCTAACTGCCAGCACCTGATAGACCGTGCTATTGTGACGGAGAATACTCGTCGCGAGATGGAGGAAAAGAAGCGCAAACAGAAGGCACAACAATCTAGCAGTAACAACCGCCCGCGGTTTTCTGGGTCACAGAACTTTCAGAACCGCCCTACACAGAACTCCGGACAGCAGCAGCCCCAGTTCCAGCGCTACAACAATAATGGCAACTATCAGCGCCCGAACTATCAGTCTCAGCAGAACAATCCCCAAATGCAGCGCTCAAACAATCAAGCTCCCCGCCAACTAACTCCTACCAGTACCCCAGTGAAGACAGGCACGCCAGTACCACCGGGAAGTGCAAATTGCTTCAAATGCGGAGGAACAGGTCACTGGTCTAAGCAATGCCCATATAGAGGGACGCCGCAGCAGACACCGCAACCGAGTTCGAAGGCGGGCACTCCCAACCAAGCTTCCAGCCACGCCAAGATCAACCACATCACCGCGGAGGCTGCCCAGGAAGGTCCAAATGCTGTCGTAGGTACGTTCCTGGTCAACTCCCAACCCGCCTTAGTACTATTCGATACTGGTGCTACGCATTCCTTCGTTACTGCTCAGCATGTAGAGAGGTATAATTTGCCTATGATAAAGATGGTAAAAACAATGCTAGTTAGTTCACCTGGGGGAAACATGCGATCCGAGTTCGCTTGTGATGATGCATCCATTAAAATAAGGGGGGTAGATTTTCCAGCATCATTAATAGTTATGAAAGCACAAGGAGTAGATGTTATCCTGGGTATGAATTGGCTGCAAAGATACAACGGGGTAATCTCATGTGCCGAGAGGAAAGTGACTTTGACTACGCCAGCCGGGGAGAACATTGAAGTTCTGATAGACCCGCCTCAAGCAGGAGTTAATGCTATTGATGCCACAGCCTTGGAGAACATCAGAGTAGTGTCAGAATTTCCGGATGTCTTCCCAGATTCGTTGCCAGGTATGCCACCTGAACGTGACATTGAATTTTCTATTGAACTAGTACCTGGAACTGCACCTATCTATAAGAAAGCATATAGAATTTCTGGTGTCGAATTGCTTGAAGTTAAGAAACAAATAGATGAACTACTGGAAAAGGGGTTTATCCGCAAAAGTACTTCACCTTGGGCCTCACCAGTTTTGCTTACCGAAAAGAAAGATGGAACCTTGCGAATGTGTGTCGATTATAGAGGTCTCAATGCCGTTACAGTAAAGAATAAATATCCACTGCCCCGGATTGAAGATTTATTTGATCAGCTCAAAGGTGCCTGTGTATTCTCCAAAATTGACTTACGATCTGGATATCATCAACTAAGAATCAGACCTTCAGATATACCAAAGACGGCGTTCATTAGTCGTTATGGGTTATATGAATATACAGTTATGTCCTTTGGTTTGACTAATGCCCCAGCCTTCTTTATGTACATGATGAATAGTGTGTTTATGGAATATCTTGATAAGTTTGTTGTGATATTTATCGATGATATTCTGATTTATTCCAAAACTGAAGAGGAACACGAGGAACATCTAAGATTAGTGTTGCAGAAACTTAGAGAACATAAACTTTATGCGAAGTTTAGCAAGTGTGATTTCTGGATTGAGGAGGTTAAGTTTCTAGGTCATGTCATATCCAATGGAGGGATTGCCGTTGATCAGAGTAAGGTATCTGAAGTGCAGAACTGGAAAATCCCAGAGGATGTGAAAGGCATCAGGAGTTTTCTCGGATTAGCTGGTTACTATCGGCGTTTCATTGAGGGATTTTCCAAGATTGCTAAGCCAATGACAGCTTTGTTAGAGAAGAATATTAAATTTCAGTGGACGTCAGCTTGTCAGAAAGCCTTCGAGGAGTTGAAAAAGAGGTTAACCACAGCGCCAGTGCTAACTTTTCCAGATATGCATAAGCCTTTTTCAGTATATTGTGATGCTTCACGGCTAGGTTTAGGATGTGTTCTTATGCAGGAAGGCAAGGTTATTGCCTATGCCTCTAGACAACTGAGGGATCATGAGAAGAATTACCCAACTCATGACTTGGAATTAGCCGCAGTGGTGCATGCATTAAAAGTATGGAGGCATTATTTATTCGGGCAAAAGTGTGATATCTATACTGATCACAAGAGCCTAAAGTATATCTTTACCCAGACTGAGCTAAATATGAGGCAAAGACGATGGTTAGAATTAATCAAGGATTATGATTTGGAGATACATTATCATCCTGGCAAGGCAAATGTAGTAGCAGATGCTTTGAGCAGGAAGAGTCAGATCAGTTTGTTGTGGGCAAGAGAGTTGCCGGATGAGTTAGCCATAGAGTTCGACCGACTAAGTTTGGGTTTTCTTAATAATACGGAAGGCACCGTCTCCATGGAGTTTGAACCTACGTTGGAACAAGAAATCAGGAAGGGACAACTTAATGATGAGAAGATCAAGGAAGTAAAAGAGTTGATCAAGTTAGACAAGGCACCGGGATTTCGAGTGGATGCCGACGGCACGGTATGGCATGGGGATAGGATTTGCGTTCCGAACATAAAGTCTATACGGGAATTTAATTCTGAAGGAAGCACATGAGACAGCTTACTCTATCCATCCTGGAAGTGAAAAGATGTACCAAGATCTAAAGCAGAAATTTTGGTGGTACGGTATAAAACGTGAAGTAGCAGAATATGTAGCTTTGTGTGACGTTTGTCAGAGGGTGAAAGCTGAGCATCAAAAACCCGCTGGATTGTTACAGCCGCTCAAGATTCCAGAGTGGAAGTGGGAGGAAATTGGTATGGATTTTATTGTCGGCCTACCGCGTACACAAAGTGGTTTTGATTCTATATGGGTAGTAGTGGACAGATTAACCAAAGTTGCTCACTTTATTCCTGTCAAGACCACTTATTCGGGAGCCAAGTTAGCTGAATTGTATATGTCCAGAATTGTGTGTTTGCATGGGGTACCAAAGAAGATTGTGTCTGATCGTGAAACTCAGTTTACATCTCATTTTTGGAAGCGTTTGCATGAGTCAATGGGCACTAAATTAAATTTCAGTTCAGCATATCATCCACAGACCGATGGGCAGACAGAAAGAACCAACCAGATATTAGAAGATATGTTGAGAGCTTGCGCAATACAATATGGTACTAGTTGGGATAAAAGTTTGTCGTATGCCGAATTTTCTTATAACAATAGTTATCAGGCTAGTACCAAGATGTCACCTTTCCAGGCTTTGTATGGTAGACGGTGCAGGACTCCCTTGCATTGGGATCAACCTGGGGAGAAACAGTTGTTTGGTCCTGGAATCATAGAAGACGCCGAACGACAAGTACGAATGATTCGGGAGAATTTGAGGATTGCTCAAACCAGGCAGAAGAGTTATGCGGATAACCGTCGAAGGGATTTGGAATTTGCAGTAGGAGATTATGTGTACTTGAAAGTATCACCTATTCGTGTGTACTTGAAAGTATCACCTATTCGTGGTCTACGCCGATTCAAAGTGAAAGGGAAATTAGCACCACGATATATTGGGCCTTTTAAAATAATTGACCGTAAGGGAGAAGTTGCATATCAACTGGAATTGCCTGACAAATTATCAGGGGTACACAATGTGTTCCATATATCCCAATTGAAGAAGTGTTTGCGAGTACCTGAAGAGCAGTTGCAGGAAGATGAACTTAATGTGCAGGATGATTTGACCTATACCGAGTATCCAGTCCAAATTTTGGAAACGGCAGAGAGAACTACCAGAAACAGGGTAATAAAGATGTGCAAAGTTAAGTGGAGCCACCATACGGCAGAGGAGGCCACCTGGGAAAGAGAGGATGACCTCAGAGCAGATTACCCGGAACTCTTTGCTAGCCAATCCTAAAAAAAAAATCTGGGGGCGAGATTTCTTTAAGGGGGGTAGGTTTGTAACACCCTAAATTTTGCCACAAATAAAATCTTTTGGAACCAATTTAATTTATTCATATTGCTTGATCATACATGACCCCTATTTGATTTTATGTGATTTCAAAATAATTAATTAAAAAGAATCATAGGAATTACATGTTTGAACATTCATGCCCTTGCATATTCTATTGGGTGATTTGCAGTGTTTAAAGTTTGAATTCAAAACCTTTTTTCATCTCTCCAAAATTTCTCAAACTCCAAACAATTCCGAAAAAGTTCTCTTTTCCTCCCTCTTTCTTCTTCTCTCTTTTGGCCCAAGACAGCCCAACAGGAGGCCCGCCCAGCAGCAGTAGCCGGCCCAGCTCTTTCTCTCCTCCTTTTCACTTCCGCTCGGTGCACCGCGCGGCCCAACCGCGGCCCACCAGCCGGAACGGCCCAGCAGGCTACCGCCTCCTCTCTTCCCCTCGCTGCCATGTGGGGCCCGCCCGTCGGTCGCCTCCTTCTTCCATCTCTCGCTACCGCGTCACTGTCGCCCGCGCTGCCAGGACGAGCTCCGCCCGAGCCGCGCCCCGACTCGGTCCCCGCCTTCCAAGCCGCGCGGCTCCGCCATCTCCCCAACGCCCGCGCGCCGCGCCTCTCCTTCCTTTCCGAGCGCCCGCACCTTGCCTTCCCGAGCTCGCACACATGCCATATGCGACGCGGACTCCGAATCCAACTCGAGGTGGACTCCATCACGCGCCGCCTTCCCTTGCCCCTCGCGCAAGCTTCGGCCTCCGCCCCTATAAAAGCGCCCGACCCCGCCGCCCTAAGCACCAAAAGCCGAGCTCTAACCCCAAGCCTAGCGCCCTAGCTTGCACCGCCGCGCCGCGCCGCCGCGGAGTTCACCGTCGGGATTCGCCTTTGCAAGCCGTCTCCGCCGACGAGATCTAGTCCCCGAGCTTCGTAGTAAGGTAGAACGCTTAACCGCTTAATCCCGACCCTTCTTTCATCTCGTGTCGTCGTTTTGACCTCGCCGCGCCGCCGCCGGTTCACACAGGACGCCACCGGTCGCCGCCGCACGTCGCCGCACGCCGTCGCCGCTTCCCCGTCATCCACACCTACACCGCTAGCTTCGGCTTGAGGTGAGGAAGCTCTCTAGCTAACTCTAGTCCCTAATCTCGCCCTACACCGACGGCGATTTCTCGCCGGAGCTCCGCCTTCGCCCCGCTCCGCCGCCCGCCAGCTACGGCCGATGCGCCGCCACCGCGACCGCCCCGCCAGCTTCGCACCGCCGCCCGCTCTCCCGTGCGCCTCGTTCCGCTAGCCCTAGGCCCCGGAACCGCGGAGTTCGCGAGTCTCCGGTGACCCTCCGCCGCGCCCGATGGCCGTCGCCGGTCAACCCGCCGCCGCCGCTCTCTCTCCCCTCTGATCTAATCCAAGCCGTCGGATTAAGATCTAACGGCCGGAGCCCCGCGCGACCCGGGTCAATACCGGTCAGCGGCCGCACTTTTGCTAAAGAGTCCCTGAGTTTTCTGAGAATCAACCCGCAGTCCATATTTTCATGGTTAGGTCCCTGGTTTTCGCAGTTTAGCCCCTGGAGTTTCAAATCTCTTTTATTTTAAGCCCTTAAACTTATTTTATGCATAACTTTTGCGTTTTAACTCCGATTTGAACGATTCTTGAACCTACGGAATCGTAGTAACGTGTAGATTAATTCTAAAACCTTTTTAACCTCTGTTCATGATGTTTGATGTACTGCTTTAGTCAGTTAATGCTCATTACTTGTATGTGTGTAACGTGTAGCTGACGTTCCGTCCGAGTTTGTCGAGAATCCATCTTGGGAAGTTCCTGAGCAAGTTTTTGCTGAGGAAGGCAAGTATTCTTTGACCTATGTCCTATTTACATTAATTACACAATCTAGAGCCCAATTTGATTGCTCCTATTAAGGATGACTAGCCTCATATGTCTTTATATGATTATGAAACTTGGGATGGGCTGTGATGTGTAGATTAATGCTATCGCTCAACATCTTTATATTCATGTTGCTAATCTTGTTTAATTAATGATGAACATGATGATAAAAGTTTGGTTTTAGCAACATGGAGACTTGGGCATGTTTTGTTGGTTTTGCTCAAGTGCTTCACCATAAGGATCGGTTCGCCGAGCGACCACCCAGGAAAACAGTACAACCACAAGACTCACATGGGCACTGGGCTTGACTGATTAATTAGATGAACTAGAGTTTTGGCTTACTTTCCTGAAACATGGCGTATGAGGGGTCTGGGGGATATGGGACTTTGCCCTTTGCCAATGAGGTGCAGTTTGACCTGTCACCCTTTGGAACGGAACTCTCATATCTTTAGTTAACTGGAGTAACCTGTAACGAGTGGGCCATAACTCTAGGAATTCTTTGTAAAGGTCTCGTAATGAAACCCTGCCGATTCATCTAAGGTATGAATAAATGGGGCTTTGCAAACCTCGGGCACAATGGGAATCATGACTTGTGGGTAAAGTTGTACAACCTCTCGAGAGTGTTTAAAACTGATATATCAGCCGTGCTCACGGTTAAGAGCGGCCTGGACCCTCACAGATTAGAGTTTCAGCTTCAAAGTGAATGGCTCACGGTGATCATGGTAATGAAGATGGATATGGTTATGGTTCCTGCTTATCTTTTTAATATGTCTTGCTGTCTTTACAATAAAGGGATGGGTTATGCTAATCATTGCTAGTAATTAAAACTTGACCAACTAAAAGCAATTGCTATGCCTGTCCACTATAAAGCCAGTCCACTTTTATCCTAAACGGAATACTTGCTGAGTGCGTTATGTACTCATTCTTGCTTGTTTTATACCGTTGCATCCATTGCAACCGCTGCTCAGATCCAGAAGGAAGTTGTGGTGATCCTAACCAGGAGTTCCAGGACTACGACGAGTTCTAGGCTGGTGTGCCATCCGTCAGTTGCCTGTGGATCACGGTCGTCTTCTGCTGTCGTTTAGTTAACTCGTTTTCGTTCAGATACTCGGTTTCGTTAAAGACATTTATGGTCTGTAATATTGGTTATTACTCTTAAGTTAAAGTACTGGTTGTGTTAATACATTTGTTTATCGCTATGTATGTGGTTAAATTGATCCTGGCACATACATGGTTAGCACTTGGTTTTGTTTCTAAAACTGGGTGTGACAAATACAAAACCAGTGCATAATGACTCAGTTTGCCTAGACTGAAGAGGGCGAAAATTAACCTTTTTCCTAATTTAAAAACATGTACACGCTAGTAAGTAGGAACCAATTAATATAATGCTTTTCCATATAGGTAGGCCAAAGGGAGAAACTTAATTCAAGACAGGTTTTTGT
The DNA here is from genome assembly GCA_022530915.1 of Paspalum notatum. NCBI lineage: Eukaryota > Viridiplantae > Streptophyta > Magnoliopsida > Poales > Poaceae > Paspalum > Paspalum notatum. The sequence goes on from CM039683.1 coordinate 8,882,402, forward strand.
CCACCCACTATTGTTAACATATCATTTGATGTGGGACTCGAAATCGAGGGTTGTTGGACTTGTTGGGAAGATGAATAAAGAAACCACACCATAGGAACGAAACTTCAAAAATATGCATCACTAAAGTTGTTTTGGCCCAACTTACATGCCCTCCTCTTCTGCCACTTGAGCCCACGCTTCGGCGTCAGGCCGAGATACAGAACCAGCGCATCATGACTCAGTTTGCCTAGACTGAAGAGGCTGAAAATTAAACTTTTTCTTAATCCGAAAACTTGTACATGCTAGTAAGTAGGAACCAATGAATATAATGCTTTTCCATATATGTAGGCCGATGGGAGAAACTTAATTCAATACAGGTTTTGATCCATCCACTGTTGTTAACATATCAATTGTTGTGGGAATCGGAATCGAGGTTTGTTGGACTTTTTGGTATGACGAATGCGAAAACCACACCATAGGAATGAAACCTCAATATGCATCACCAAAGTTGTTTTGGCCCAACTTACATGCCCAACTCTTTTGCCACTGGAGCCCACGCTTCAGCATCAATCCGAGATACAAAACCAGCGCAGCATGACTCAATTTGCCTAGACTGACTTGGGCGAAAATTAAACTTTCTCCTAATCCAAAAACTTGTACACGCTAGTAAGTAGGAACCAATGAATATAATGCTTTTCCATATATGTAGGCCGATGGGATAAACTAAATTCAATACAAGTTTTGATCCATCCACTGTTGTTAACATATCAATTGTCGTGGGACTCAAGATCGAGGGTTGTTGGACTAGTTGGGAAGATGAATGAGGAAACCACACCATAGGGATGAAACCTCAAAAATATGTATCACCAAAGATGTTTTGGCCCAACTTACATGCCCTTCCCTTCTGCCACTTGAGCCCACGCTTTGGCATCGGTTCGAGATACAAAACCGACGCAGCATGACTCAGTTTGCCTAGACTAAAGAAGGCAAAAATTAAACTTTTCCTAATCCAAAAACGTGTACACGCTAGTAAGTAGGAACAAATGAATATATTGCTTTTCGACACATGTACGCCGATGGGAGAAACTTAATTCAATACAGGTTTTGATCCATCCACTGTTGTTAACATATCAATTGTTGTGGGACTCGGAATTGAGGTTTGTTGGATTTGTTGGTAAGATGAATGAGGAAACCACACCATAGGAACGAAACCTCAAAAATATGCATCACCAAAGTTGTTTTGGCTCAACTTATATGCCCTCCTCTTCTGCCACTTGAGCCCACGCTTCGGCATCGGGACGAGATACAAAACCAGCGCATAATGACTCAGTTTGCCTAGACTGAAGAGGGTGAAAATTAACCTTTTTCCTAATTCAAAACCTTGTACACGCTAGAAAGTAGGAACCAATTAATATAATGCTTTTCCATATATGTAGGCCAATGGGAGAAACTTAATTCAATACAGGTTTTGGTCCATCCACTATTGTTAACATATCATTTGTTGTGGGACTCGAAATCGAGGGTTGTTGGACTTGTTGGGAAGATGAATAAAGAAACCACACCATAGGAACGAAACTTCAAAAATATGCATCACCAAAGTTGTTTTGGCCCAACTTACATGCCCTCCTCTTCTGCCACTTGAGCCGACGCTTCGGCGTCAGGCCGAGATACAAAACCAGTGCAACATGACTCAGTTTTCATAGACTGGAGAGGGCGAAGATTAAATATTTTCCTAATCGAAAACTTGTACACGCTAGTAAGTAGGAACCAATGAATATAATGCTGTTCCATATAAGTAGGCCGATGGGAGAAACTTAATTCAATACAGGTTTTAGTCCATCCACTATTGTTAACATATCAATTGTTGTGGGACTCGGAATCGATGGTTGTTGGACTTATTGGTATGATGAATGAGAAAACCACACAACAGGACAGAAACCTCAAAAATATGCATCACCAAAGTTGTTTTGCCCCAACTTACATGCCCAACTCTTCTGCCACTAGAGCCCACGCTTCAGCATCAATCCGAGATACAAAACCAGCGCAGCATGACTCAATTTGCCTAGACTAACTTGGGCGAAAATTAAAATTTTTCCTAATCCAAAAACTTGTACACGCTTATAAGTAGGAACCAATGAATATAATGCTTTTCTATATATGTTGGCCGATGGAAGAAACTTAATTCAATACAGGTTTTGATCCATCCACTGTTGTTAACATATCAATTGTTGTGGGCCTCGGAATCGAGGTTTGTTGGACTTGTTGGTAAGATGAATGAGGAAACCACACCATAGGAACGAAACCTCAAAAATATGCATCACCAAAGTTGTTTTGGCTCAACTTACATGCCCTCCTCTTCTGCCACTTGAGCCCACGCTTCGGCATCAGTCCGAGATACAAAACCAACGCAGCATGACTTAGTTTGCCCCGACTAAAGAGGGCGAAAATTAAACTTTTTCCTAATCTGAAAATTTGTACACGCTAGTAAGTAGGAACCAATGACTATAATGCTTTTCCATATATGTAGGCCGATGGGAGAAACTTAATTCAATACCAGTTTAAACCATCCACTTTCGTTAACATATCAATTGTTGTGGGACTCGGAATCGAGGGTTGTTGACATGTTGGTATGATGAATTAGGAAACCAGACCATAGGAACGAAACCTAAAAAATATGCATCACCAAAGTTGTTTTGGCCCAACTTACATGCCTTCCTCTTCTGCCACTTGAGCCCAAGCTTTGGCATCTGGCCGAGATAAAAAAACCAACGCAGCATGACTCAGATTACCTAGACTGAAGAGGGCGAAAATTAAACTTTTTCCTAATCCGAAAACTGTACACGCTAGTAACTAAGAACCAATGAATATAATGCTTTTCCATATATGTAGGCCGATGGGAGAAACTTAATTCAATACCAGTTTTGATCCATCCACAGTTGTTAACATATCAATTGTTGTGGGACTTAGAATCGAGGGTTGTTGGACTTGTTGGTATGATGAATGAGGAAACCACACCATAGGAATGAAACCGCAAAAATATGCATCACCAAAGTTGTTTTGGCCCAACTTACATGCCCTCCTCTTCTGCCACTTGAGCCCATGCTTCGGCATCAGGATGAGATACAAAACCAGCACAGCATGATTCAGTTTGCCTGGACTGAAGAGGGAGAAAATTAAACTTTTTCCTAATCCGAAAACTTGTACACGCTAGTAAGTAAAAAGCAATGAATATAATGCTTTTCCATATATGTACGCCGATGGGAGAAACTTAATTCAATACAGGTTTTGTTCCATCCACTGTTGTTAACATATCATTTGTTGTGGGACTCGGAATCGAGGGTTGTTGGACTTGTTGGGAAGATAAATGAGGAAAGCACACCATAGGAACGAAACCTCAAAAATATGCAACACCAAATTTGTTTTGGCCCAATTTACATGCCCTCCACTTGTGCCACTTCAGCCCACCCTTTGGCATCAGTTCGAGATACAAAACCAACGCAGCATGACTCAGTTTGCCTAGACTGAAGAGGGCGAAAATTAAACTTTTTCCTAATCTAAAAACTTGTACACGCTAGTAAGTAGGAACCAATGAATATAATGCTTTTCCATATATGTAGGCCGATGGGAGAAACTTAATTCAATACAGGTTTTGATTCATCCGCTGTTGTCAACATATCATTTGTTGTGGTACTCGGAATCGAGGGATGTTGGACTTGTTGGTATGATGAATGATGAAACCACACCATAGGAATGAAACCTCAAAAATATGCATCACCAAAGTTGTTTTGGCCCAACTTACATGGCCTCCTCTTCTGCCACTTGAGCCCACGCTTCGGCATTTGTCCGAGATACAAAACCAGCGTAGCATGACTTAGTTTGCCCGGACTAAAGAGGGAGAAAATTAAACTTTTCCTAATCTAAAAATTTGTACACGCTAGTAAGTAGGAACCAATGAATATAATGCTTTTCCATATATGTTGGCCGATGGGAGAAACAAAATTCAATACCTATTTAAACCATCCACTTTGGTTAACATATCAATTATTGTGGGACTCGGAATCGAGGGTTGTTGGACATGTTGGTATGATGAATTAGGAAACCATACCATAGGAGCGAAACCTCAAAAATATGCATCACCAAAGTTGTTTTGGCCCAACTTACATGCCTTCTTCTTCTGCTACTTGAGCCCAAGCTTTGGCATCAGGCTGAGATACAAAACCAGCGCAGCATGACTAAGATTGCCTAGACTGAAGAGGGCGAAAATTAAACTTTTTCCTAATCCGAAAACTGTACACGCTAGTAAGTAAGAAATAATGAATATAATGCTTTTCCATATATGTAGGCCGATGGGAGAAACTTAATTCAATACCAGTTTTGATCCACCCACTGTTGTTAACATATCAATTGTTGTGGGACTCAGAATCGAGGGTTGTTGGACTTGTTGGTATGATGAATGAGCAAACCACACCATAGGAAAGAAACCTCAAAAATATGCATCTCCAAAGTAGTTTTGGCCCAACTTACATCCCTCTTCTGCCACTTGAGCCCACGCTTCGGCATCAGTCCGAGATAGAAAACCAACGCAGCTTGACTCAGTTTGCCTAGACTGAAGAGGGCGAAAATTAAACTTTTTCCTAATCCCAAAACTTGTAGACGCTAGTAAGTAGGAACCAATGAATATAATGCTTTTCCATATATGTAGGCCGATGGGAGAAACTTAATTCAATACAGGTGTTGAACCATCCACTGTTGTTAACATATCAATTGTTGTGGGACTCGGAATCGAGGGTTGTTGGACTCGTTGGTATGATGAATGAGGAAACGACACCATAGGAAAGAAACCTCAAAAATATGCATCACCAAAGTTGTTTTGGCCCAACTTAAATGCCCTCATCTTCTGCCACTTGAGCCCACGCTTCGGCATCAGGACGAGATACAAAACCAGCGCAGCATGACTCAGTTTGCCTAGACTGAAGAGGGCGAAAATTAAAAATTTTCCTAATCCGAAAACTTGTACACGCTAGTAAGTAAGAACCAATGAATATAATGCTTTTCCATATATGTAGGCCGGTGGAATAAACTTAATTAAATACCAGTATTGATCCATCCACTATTGTTAACATATCAATTGTTGTGGGACTCGGAATCGAGGGTTGTTGGACATGTTGGTATGATGAATGAGGAAACCACACCATCGGAACGAAACCTCAAAAATATGCATCACCAAAGTTCTTTTGCCCAACTTACATGCCCTCCTCTTCTGCCACTTGAGCCACGCTTCGGCATCAGGCCAAGGTACAAAACCGGTGCAGCATGACTCAGTTTGCCTAGACTGAAGAGGGCAAAAATTAAACTTTTTTCTAATCAAAAAACTTGTACACGCTAGTAAGTAAGAACCAATGAATATAATGCTTTTCCATGTATGTAGGCCGACGAGAGAAACTAAATTCAATACAGGTTTTGCTCGATCCACTGTTTTTAACATATCATTTGTTGTGGGACTCGGAATCGAGGGTTGTTGGACTTGTTGGGAAGATGAATGAGGAAACCACACCATAGGAACGAAACCTCAAAAATATGCATCACCAAAGTTGTTTTGGCCCAATTTACATGCCCTCCTCTTCTGCCACTTGAGCCCATACTTCGGCATCAGTCCGAGATACAAAACCAGTGCAGCATGACTCCGTTTGCCCAGACATAAGAGGGCGAAAATTAAACTTTTTCCTAATCCAAAAACTTGTACACGGTAGCAAGTAGGAACCAATGAATATAATGCTTTTCCATATATGTAGGCCGATGGGAGAAACTTAATTCAATACAGGTTTTGATCCATCCGCTGTTGTTAACATATCAAATGTTGTGGGACTCGGAATCGAGGGTTGTTGGACTTGTTGGGAAGATGAATGAGAATACCGCACCATAGGAACGAAACCTCAAAAATATGCATCACCAAAGTTGTTTTGGCCCAACTTACATGCCCTCCTCTTCTGCCACGTGAGCCCACGCTTCGGCAACAGTCCGAGATACAAAACCAATGCAGTATGACTCAGTTTGCCTAGATTGAATAGGGAAAAAATTAAACTTTTTCCTAATCCAAAAACTTGTACACGCTAGTCGGTAGGAACCAATGAATATAATGCTTTTCCATATATGTAGGCCGATGGGAGAAACTTAATTCAATACAGGTTTTGATATGTCCACTGTTGTTAACATATCAATTGTCGTGGGACTCGGAATCGAGGGTTGTTGGACATGTTGGTATGATGAATGTGGAAACCACACCATAGGAAAGAAACCTCAAAAATATGCATCGCCAAAGTTGTTTTGGCCCGACTAACATGCCATCTTCTGCCACTTGAGCCCACGCTTCGGCATCAGGACGAGATACAAAACCAGCGCAGCATGACACAGTTTGCCTAGACTGAAGAGGGCGAAAATTAAACTTTTCCTAATCCAAAAACTTGTACACGCTAGTAAGTAAGAACCAATGAATATAATGCTTCTCCATATATGTAGGCCGATGGGAGAAACTTAATTCAATACCAGTTTTGATCCATCCACTGTTGTTAACATATCAATTGTTGTGGGACTCAAAATCGAGGGTTGTTGGACTTGTTGCTATGATGAATGAGGAAACCACACCATAGGAACGAAACCTCAAAAATATGCACCACCAAAGTTGTTTTGGCCCAACTTACATGCCCTCCTATTCTGCCACTTGAGCCCATGCTTCGGCATTAGGCCGAGATACAAAACCAGCTGTCACACCCCAAATTTTCCAATTTGGAATGTGACACTTTTGGCTTGAATTAATACAGTGAATTTCTTGAATATTTAAAATTTTGTCAAGCAGTTATATATTTGCATAGATATTTAGTGTAGGAAATAATTATTTTGTAAAGAGACCAAATATAATCTATGTTATAATAATATATGTGTTGCATTCATGCTGGTTCACATGATGTTTTTGAGTGATAAAGATTTTCTAAATGAGTTTAAACTACAAGTAACCTTTTCTGGAAACTTTCTAGATTTTCCTAGAAGCTTTTCTTGTTTTCCGTAGAGCACAATCCATTTATGGGAAGCTCTTAAGAACCTTTCCATGATCTCCAAATATTTTATTTGGGTTCATTAGGTCCAAAACTATATCTGGGATTTTTTTATCTAGAATTTTTTAGACCGTCGGGATATTTTTCGAACTTCAAGTATTGATCGTAGAATTATCTAGATTTATTTTAATTCTGAAAATAAATAATTCCGAATTTACTTGGGCTTTCTCCATTTAAATATGCTGGAATTTTAATAAACCCCAAAGGCCCATTTATGGGTTCTCTAATGGGCTTTAAACTCACTAAACCCATTAGTGAAGTTAGGAGATGTAAATCAATTAGTACCACCTTGCTAGTTGACGCGCATCTACCGGCTCTTCTCCCTATATAATAAACCCAACCCCTCCTCTAAACGGCACATAAAAATATAGACTACTCTATGGAGGCCCGGAAGCTTGGGAGCCCTAAGATAGTCTATAGCTTTTCTCCGACTCCGATGGGTGTCTCTATTGCCGGTAAATTTCCTCTCCTCTAAATATTCAAGCAAAGTCTATTTCTCCCCCTCCTTTCTTTCTTTTCCCTTTTGGCCTAAGAGCGAGTAGTGCAATGGCCTGCTCTTTCCTCTTTGCAGGCATGGCCTAAGCTGGGAAGCAGCCCTTGCTCTCTCTCCAGCTTTGCATCGGCAGCAGTAGCAAGCTAGCATAGCAGCTCTTCCTCTTGTTTTGGCCTTGACCCAGAACAGCAACAGCATCCCAGGTCTCTTTCTCGCATTGCATTGGCAGCCGCAGCAGTCAACCAGAGCAGATAACTGAAGCTCCGGCGATTGCTCGCCGGAATTGTGCTGCCGCCGCGCCCCATCGTCGTCCGCCCTCGGCCGATGCGCCGCCGCGCAGACCTCCTCGCCCGCTTCACCGCACCACGCCGTTGCTCCCGGGCCTCCTCCCGCCAGCCTAAGGCCACCGGAGCCACAAGTTCGTGGATCACCGGCGATCCTCCACCGCCGCGGCGGCCAAACCCATCGCCGCCGTCGTCTCCCCTCCACATCTATTCCAGGCCATCCGATCAAGATCCAACGGCCCGGAAACGCCCGCGAATCCGGTCAAACCAGTCAGCGTGGCAATGTTGCTAAAGAGCCCTTAATGTTTCCACAAATTAGCCCACAATCCAAATCCGTTACGTCTGGGTCCAAGTTTTCACGGTTTAGCCCTGGAGTTTTCAAATATACTTCAAAATAGCCCTTCCATCTTGATTTATTCATATCTTTTGCGTTTTAGATCCGTTTTGGTCCATTCAAGTTGCGTTAGATTCGTAATAATGAATTCTACGCTTTTGTGTTCATGTTAACCATATTATGTGTTTTTAATGTTAAACATAAACATTAATTAGATTAATGTTACTTCCATTACTTTTCCAAATAAAGACAATGTAAGGTTTAATCTTGGTTTTTCTTAAACTCTTGTTAATTTGGATAAATTATTCTATGATGCTTTCCAACTAAAAGACATTTAGGTTTAAACCTCGGTTTTTAATGGTTTTATTAAAATGTATGTTAACTTGATTAATTATTTTGTGTTTTAGTTATGACCTGTTTTGATCAAAGCACGTTATGTGTTAAAAGCCGAATAGGTGATGACGTACTTGTTTTTCTAAACTTAATTATTTTATGAACATAATTTATATGAGATATTTATTAAATAATTAAGTATGACTAGTTTCAACCACGGTTTTCATTACAATATGAATTAATGTTAACTTGGTTATTTCCCAAAAATATCCATCTACCTTATTTTGTAAACTAAAAATAAAATGTAGCTTATAGTCTTCTCTGTTGACAAACAATGCAAATCTTCCGTTAGTTGTCTCTTCTCTACCCTAGCCTTATTTTCAGTGTGTCTTTCGTTAATGTGACTGTAGCAACGAGCCCTCTCTTTTAACATGTTTTATAAAACTTTTCTTCTGAATGGTGTATTGTTTCTTATGCATATATGTTTGTTTGCTTTGTATGTTGTATGTGTTGTCGCGTAAAGAATGAGTGTTGCACATGACGTTTCAAGATCAACACAAGAGTTATAGTGGTCGTGGTTTGTGAAGAACAAGTTCTCTAAGTTCTACAGTTGGTTCTTTGAGCAGCTATATATTTGGGAATAAAGGCAAGTATTCTTTGACCTATGTCCTATTTACTTTAATCACATGATCTAGAGCCTAAATTTGCATGTTCCTATTAAGGATGACTAGCTTGATATTCCTTTACATGTCTATAAACTTGGGAGGGCTGTAATGTTGTAAATTAATTGCTACCGCTCAACTTATTATTACTCATGTCGCTAATTTTGATTAAATAATGATGCAATAATGATAAAAGCTTGGTTACTTTGCAACATGGGGACTTGAGCATGTTTTGTTGGTTTGCTCAAGTACTTCGCCCTAAGGATCGGTTCGCCGAGCGACCACCCAGGAAAACAGTGCAACCACCAGAGATGGAATGGGACATCCTTGACTGATTAATTAGATGAACTGGAGTTTTGGCCTGCTTCCCTGAAACATGGCGTATGAGGGGTCTGGGGGATATGGGACTTTGCCCTTTGCCATCGTGGTTAATCACCCTTTGGAACTGAACTCCCATATCTTTAGTTAACTGGAGTAACCTGTAACGGGCATGCCACGACTCTAGGAATTCTTTGTAAAAGTCTCGTAATGAAACCCTGCCGATTCATCAAAGGATAGTGAATATATGAGGTTTGGCCACCTCTTGGCATATGGGAATCATGGCTTGTGGGTAAAGATGTACAACCTCTCGAGAGTGTTTAAAACTGATATATCAGCCGTGCTCACGGTTATGAGCGGCCTGGACCCTCACAGATTAGAGTTTTCAAAGAAAATGGCTCATGATGATAATGGTGATGACAGTGATGATGACAGTGGTGATGATGGTAGTGGTGGCAGTTACGACAATGGTTGATACTCAATTATTTTATTTACTTATAATATTTCAGTTATGGGATGGGTTATGCTAATCATTGCTAGTAATAAAACTTGACCAACTAAAAGCAACCGCTGTGCCTGTCCACTATAAAGCTAGTCCACTTTTATCCTAAATGGAATACTTGCTGAGTGCGCCATGTACTCACCCTTGCTATCCCAAACCTATAGTTCTTCTCTATACAAGTTGATGATGATATGAAGACGGAGTGGATCCAGAAGTTTACAATGTGTTTAGGCATACGTGCCCCCAGTCAACTTTCTTGTGAAGATGGAGTTCCGCTACGAGATAGAAGTTCCGCTACACTCTGATATATTGACCTTTGTGTCAAATGTAAGTTTTATACGCTTATATAATGCACTGTCTCTTGATATTCACTAATGAAGTCGGCTGTATGTGTGGGAAATAGATCCTGGGCACACATATAGTGTCATCTGGTTTTGTTTATAAAACCGGGTCTGACACCAGCGTAGCATGACTCAGTTTGCATAGACTAAAGAGGGCGAATATTAAACTTTTTCCAAATCTAAAAACTTGTACACGATAGTAAGTAAGAACTAATGAATATAATGCTTTTCCATATATGTAGGCCTATGGTTGAAACTTAATTCAATACAGGTTTTGATCCATCCGCTGTTGTTAACATATCAAATGTTGTGGGACTTGGAATCGAGGGTTGTTGGACTTGCTGGGAAGATGAATGACAATACCACACCATAGGAACAAAACCTCAAAAATATGCATCACCAAAGTTGTTTTGGCCCAACTTACATGCCCTCTTCTTCTGCCACGTGAGCCCACGCTTCGGCATCAGTCCGAGATACAAAACCAATGCAGCATGATTCAGTTTGCCTAGACTGAAGAGGGCGAAAATTAAACTTTTTCCTAATCCGAAAACTTGTACACGCTAGTAGGTAGGAACCAATGAATATAATGCTTTTCCATATATGTAGGCCGATGGGAGAAACTTAATTCAATACAGGTTTTGATCTGTCCACTGTTGTTAACATATCAATGTTGTGGGACTCGGAATCGAGGGTTGTTGGACATGTTGGTATGATGAATGTGGAAACCACACCATAGGAAAGAAACCTCAAAAATATGCATCACCAAAGTTGTTTTGGCCCAACTTACATGCCCTCATCTTCTGCCACTTGAGCCCACGCTTCGGCATCAGGACGAGATACAAAACCAGCGCAGCATGACACAGTTTGCCTAGACTGAAGAGGGCGAAAATTAAACTTTTTCCTAATCCAAAAACTTGTACACGCTAGTAAGTAAGGACCAATGAATATAATGCTTCTCCATATATGTAGGCTGATGGGAGAAACTTAATTCAATACCCGTTTAGATCCATCCACTGTTGTTAACATAGCAATTGTTGTGGTACTCAAAATCGTGGGTTGTTGGACTTGTTGCTATGATGAATGAGGAAACCACACCATAGGAACGAAACCTCAAAAATATGCACCACCGAAGTTGTTTTGGCCGAACTTACATGCCCTCCTCTTCTGCCACTTGAGCCCATGCTTCGGCATCAGGCCGAGATACAAAACCAGCGCAGCATGACTCAGTCTGTCTAGACTAAAGAGGGCGAAAATTAAACTTTTTCCAAATCCAGAAACTTGTAGGCCTATGGGAGAAACTTAATTCAATACAGGTTTTGTTCCATCCACTGTTATTAACATATCATTTGTTGTGGGACTGGGAATCGAGGGTTGTTGGAATTGTTGGGAAGATGAATGACGAAACCACATCATAGGAACGAAACCTCAAAAATATGCATCACCAAAGTTGTTTTGGCCCAATTTACATGCCTTTCCCTTCTGCCACTTGAGCCCACGCTTCGGCATCAATCCGAGATACAAAACCAGTGTAGCATGACTCCGTTTGCCTAGACTGAAGAGGGCGAAAATTAAACTTTTTCCTAACCCAAAAACTTGTACACGCTAGTAAGTAGGAACCAATGAATACAATGCTTTTCCATATATGTAGGCCGATGGAAGAAACTTAATTCAATACAGGTTTTGATCCATCCGCTGTTGTTAACATATCAATTGTTGTGGGACTCGGAATCGAGGGTTGTTGGACTTGTTGGGAAGATGAATGAGAAAACCACACCATAGGAACGAAACCTCAAAAATATGCATCACCAAAGTTGTTTCGGCCCAACTTACAAGCCCTCCTCTTCTGCCACGTGAGCCCACGCTTCGGCATCAGTCCGAGATACAAAACCATCGCAGCATGACTCAGTTTGCCTAGACTGAAGAGGGCGAAAATTAAACTTTTTCCTAATCCGAAAACTTGTACACGCTAGTAAGTAGGAACCAACGAATATAATGCTTTTCCATATATATAGGCCGATGGGACAAACTTAATTCAATACAGGTTTTGATTCATCCACTTTTGTTAACATATCAATTGTTGTGGGACTCGGAATCGAGAGTTGTTGGACATGTTGGACTGATGAATGAGGAAACCACAAAAATATGCATCACGAAAGTTGTTTTGCCTGACTTACATGCCCCCCTCTTCTGCCTCGTGAGCCCACGCTTCGGCATCAGTCCGAGATACAAAACCAGCGCAGCGTGACTTAGTTTGCCTAGACTGAAGGGGGGCAAAACTTAAACTTTTCCTAATCCAAAAACTTGTACACGCTAGTAAGTAGGAACCATTGAATACAATGCTTTTCCATATATGTGGGTCGATGGGAGAATCTTAATTCAATACAGGTTTTGATCCATCCACTGTTGTTAACATATCAATTGTTGTGGGACTCGGAATCGAGGGTTGTTGGACTTGTTGGGAAGATGAATGAGAAAACAACACCATAGGAACGAAACCTCAAAAATATGCATCACCAAAGTTGTTTCGGCCCAACTTACAAGCCCTCCTCTTCTGCCACGTGAGCCCACGCTTCGGCATCAGTCCGAGATACAAAACCACCGCAGCATGACTCAGTTTGCCTAGACTGAAGAGGGCGAAAATTAAACTTTTTCCTAATCCGAAAACTTGTACACGCTAGTAAGTAGGAACCAACGAATATAATGCTTTTCCATATATGTAGGCCGATGGGACAAACTTAATTCAATACAGGTTTTGATTCATCCACTTTTGTTAACATATCAATTGTTGTGGGACTCGGAATCGAGAGTTGTTGGACATGTTGGAATGATGAATGAGGAAACCACAAAAATATGCATCACGAAAGTTGTTTTGCCTGACTTACATGCCCTCCTCTTCTGCCTCGTGAGCCCCGCTTCGCATCAGTCCGAGATACAAAACCAACGCAGCGTGACTTAGTTTGCCTAGACTGAGGGGGGGCAAAACTTAAACTTTTCCTAATCCAAAAACTTGTACACGCTAGTAAGTAGGAACCAATGAATATAATGCTTTTTCATATATGTAGACCGATGGGAGAAACTTAATTCAATACAGGTTTTGATCCATCCGCTGTTGTTAACATATCAAATGTTGTGGGACTCGGAATCGAGGGTTGATGGACTTGTTGGGAAGATGAATGAGAAAACCACACCATAGGAACGAAACCTCAAAAATATGCATCTCCAAAGTTGTTTTGGCCCAACTTACATGCCCTCCTCTTCTGCCACGTGAGCCCATGCTTCGGCATTAGTCCGAAATACAAAACCAACGCAGCATCACTCAGTTTGCCTAGACTGAAGAGGGCGAAAATTAAACTTTTTCCTAATTCGAAAACTTGTACGATGAATGAGAAAACCACACCATAGGAACGAAACCTCAAAAATATGCATCACCAAAGTTGTTTTGGCCCAACTTATATGCCCTCCTCTTCTGCCACGTGAGCCCACGCTTCGGCATCAGTCCGAAATACAAAACCAACGCAGCATGACTCAGTTGGCCTAGACTGAAGAGGGTGAAAATTAAACTTTTTCCTAATCCGAAAGCTTGTACACGTTAGTAAGTAGGAACCAATAAATATAATGCTTTTCCATATATGTAGGCCGATGGGAGAAACTTAATTCCATACAGGTTTTGATCCATCCACTGTCGTTAACATATCAATTGTTGTGGGGCTCAGAATCGAGGGTTGTTGGACATATTGGAATGATGAATGAGGAAAACACACCATAGGAAAGAAACCTCAACAATATACATCACCAAAGTTGTTTTGGCCCAACTTACATGCCCTTTTCTTCTGCCACTTGAGCCCGCACTTTGGCATCAGGATGAGATACAAAACTAGCACAGCATGACTCAGTTTGCCTAGACTGAAGAGGGCGAAAATTAAACTTTTTCCTAATCCGAAAACTTGTACACGCTAGTAAGTAGGAATCATTGAATATAACGATTTTCCATATATGTAGGCCGAAGGGAGAAACTTAATTCAATACAGGTTTTGATCCATCCACTGTTGTTAACATATCAATTGTTGTGGGACTCGGAATCGAGGGTTGTTGGACATGAGCGTATGATGAATGAGGAAACCACACCATAGGAACGAAACACCAAAAATATGCATCACCAAAGTTGTTTTGGCCCGACTTACATGCCCTCATCTTCTGCCACTTGAGCCCACGCTTCGGCATCAGGACGAGATACAAAACCAGCGCAGCATGACTCAGTTTGCCTAGACTGAAGAGGGTGAAAATTAAACTTTTTCCTAATCCAAAAACTTGTACACGCTAGTAAGTAAGAGCCAATGAATATAATGCTTTTCCATATATGTGGGCCAATGGGAGAAACTTAATTCAATACCAGTTTTGATCCATCCACTGTTGTTAACATCTCAATTGTTGTGGGACTCGGAAATAAAGGTTGTTGGACTTGTTGGTATGATGAATGAGGAAACCACACCATAGGAACGAAACCTCTTCCGCCAAGATACAAAACCAGCGCAGCATGACTCAGTTTGCCTAGACTGAAGAGGGCAAAAATTAAACTTTTTCCTAATCGAAAAACTTGAACACGCTTGTAAGTAGGAATCAATGAATATACTGCTTTTCCATATGTGTAGGCCGATGGGAGAAACTTAATTCAACACAGGTTTTGTTCCATCCACTATTGTTAACATATCATTTGTTGTGGGACTCCGAATCGAGTGTTGTTGGACTTGTTGGGAATATGAATGAGGAAACCACACCATTGAACGGATCCTCAAAATATGCATCAGCAAAGTTGTTTTGGCCCAATTTACATGCCCTTCTCTTCTGCCACTTGAGCCCACGCTTCAGTGTCACACCCTGGTTTTCAAAAGAAAAACCAGAGCAAATCTATATGTGTGCCAGGATCTAATCTCACACATATAGAGACAATTAACAGTGATATCATAGACAATGCTTTATTACATATCGTTTAAACAAGAATTACATAAAGACATCAAGTCTTTAACACAGAGTAGCGGAAGCATAACTAAAACACCGGGCCATCCACAGGGAAGCCAACTGGGGATCGGTACACCTAGAACTCGTTGAAGTCCTGAACATACTCTTCGAAGTCTTCTGGAGCTGAGCAGCGGTTGGGTTCCAGCCAACAGTAGGTTTAAAGTAAAGCAAGCGTGAGTAATTCATACTCAACAAGCATAACATGAACTATGAGGCATCTAGGGTTGGCTGACACTTAGCATGAGCTTTTAGTTTGTCAAGTTTTATTAAACAACTAGTTACTACAAGTGGGTAGATAACCATTAAACCCAAGATATTGCATGTGAACATTAGTCAACAATATTAACATAAGAACCACTTTCAAACCCAACAGAACCACTAATCTGCATAAAGGATCTGGGCCACTCATAACCGTGAGCACGGCTGACATGTCAGTTTTACACTCTCGAGAGGTCGTACATCTTTACCAATGAGTCGTGGGCTACGCTAGTGGTCCACCACATTACCTTAGATGAGATGGCTAGCAAGCACACTACGAGGCCTTTACAAGGATCACGTTGGTAAGGTGTAACCGCTAAGGTTTCAGGGTCCGCAACTGTGGAGCAAGCCTCAAGGGGAGATAAACATACTCAACCCAAGTAGCGCGAGGGCCACAGAAGCTCACCTCTCCGCTTGCCCCGTCGGTAAGTTACTCCCAAACCAATGCAACCCAATTAATTAGCCAAGACCGTCCCATTCCAGTCTCATGGTAGCACTGTTGTCCCAGGTTGTCGCTTTGCGAACCGGTCCTTAAGGAGAGTGGCTATGAGCAAAACACATGCTCATGCCCCTTAAACCAAGTTGCTAAAAAGCCATTTTTAAAGGAACATGAACCACAAAGGGGTCAAGCTCAAGATTTGATTGCATAGATCCATTTAACCAAATTATTAACCAAGATACATGAGTTCGCGCAGCAACTAGCAAAACTTAACCAACATGCAACCCATAGGTAAACATATCGATAAAAGAGGCTAGGTACAGTCCTTATTGGCATACAAAACTAGACACATGCATATGAAGTGATTAAAGGGTTGTTAGGTTGTGTTCATGTTATACTTGCCTTCCTCAAAGTACTCTTGCTGCTGTTCACACACATCGAGCCTCAGCGCAAACAACTGTAACAACAAACAAAGGGGAACTAAGAACAATACACCATACAAATAAATGATTTTATAAAGAACATAAAAAGAACACTAGTCGTTACTAATAACATGGGAGCGCAACATCTGGAACAATGTTTAACAAGGATATAAAGGTGGCTAGAAAAGAATAAACTCACGATGAAGGATATGAAGGTAGGAACAAAAAGGATTTTGTGGTGTATGGGAAACATCATGATTAGAGTTTGCGATGAGTTTCATGTTTGTCGAATGGCCGATGAGTGTTAGAAGCAGATCATGGGTTAAGGGACAAAGACTCGCAGCAAGACCTTGGTAATGAGGTTAAACTTCTTAAGTAAAACATGCCATGACCGGGAGTGGGTAGACTCACTGAAACTTTCCAAGGACAACAGACTAGCTAGCGGGACGGTTGTCTGTGGAGATGTCAATGGATTGTTTGTGTTCTGGTCACTATAAGGAAATTTGAGATTGATCTCTTGGGATCATGCTGGACACACATGTGAACATGTTTATGACAAGAGGATAGTTCATGAGGACTGCCGGATCAACAGAAAATGCACTGTTTGCTAACAGGTGTGTGCTGAAATCTGCCGGACAGCCGGATAATAAGAACAAAACCATTGGCAAAATTGGTCCAGACCAGAACCAAATGCTGCACCAATTTGTGGTATTGTGCATTGATATATAAGGAATACTTTGGCCAAAGGGGTCACCCATAACCCTTCTAGATCAATGTAGAATGCGAGCGTAATGCTGTGCTGCATGGCTGTTTTAATAGCAGAGACAACGGGCATGGCAAGAGCTATAACTCACGCATTGCTGTGCCTATGGACAAACCCTTTTATAAAGACATGTTCTAGAATATGAGGCACGCTCTGGCCAGAGGGTTCATCAAATGGACCACTTGATCACTAGGAAAGCATGTGCCAAAGGGGCAGCAGTGCTGCTGCCAAGACGGCAGCGACAGCGAGCACAACGATGGCCATATCTTTCTCATTGCAGCACAAATGGTGAAACCAAATTACAGGAACGTGTTCGAGGATATAATACACATCTCCGTCGAAGGGCTCGCTGATTGGACCTCCGGATCATTGAGAAAACATGCGCCGAAGTGGTAACAGTGCTGCTGTCTGGACTGCAGTGACAGCGAGCACGGCGACGGCTGTAACTCTGACATCAATACACCTATGGACAAACCATTTTATGGGGACATGCTCAGGGGTGCAAGGTATGATCTGATGAAAGGGCATGACCCCTGGACTACCAGGTCAGCGGGGAACGCAGCGCCAAGTAGGGACAGCATGGCTGCCCGCTAGTGCAGCGAGACGTCCCATGGTAAACCTTGCCGAAACTTGATGGACATCCATCTACAGCCTACGAATTGCAGCGGGAAACAAGGAAACATAGAGGAACATATTTGGGGTGTCATCACCTAGGGTTTGGTGGTGGAAGAGGTGACATGGGCGACATCAAGGCGGTGATGCCGCTGCGCACACGATCCCATAGGGCTGCAGCCTTGCCTCGGCGTCGGGGATCGTCGGGGGTGTTCTCCATGGTCTCCACACCCATGGACAGCAGGGGCAGCAGCAAGGAGGCAACCTCCATGGCATCCTTGAGGGCATGGATCGAAGAACGCAGTAGGGGATCATCTTCCTTGTGATAAGAGCACTCCGTTTTCATGTTTCGGTGGTGGGGGGGAGTGTAGGGATGAGAGAGGGCAGCCATGGGGGAGAGGGGCGGCCATGGCTGCTCCCTCCTTCTGTTTTCTCATGAGGAGGAAGGGGAGGGGCGGCCAGGAGAGGGGAGGGGCGACCAGGAGGGGAGGGGCAGCTAGGGAGAGAAAGAGAAAGATTAGGGTTAGTTTGGGCTGTTTTGGGCCTGTTTAGGGCTGGCCCAAGCTATGGACAAAAGTGGGAAATAAAAGAAAGGATTTCGGGCCTTGATCCAAGGTCAAAATGAGTGGAAACTTTGGGCCTTGACCCATTGATTGAGTCTTGAGTTTGTCATGCACGGGAGAGAAAATGATAAGGGAGAAAATTCGACGGCATCAACTAGAACCGAATTAGGAATTTCTGGGTTCTATGGAATGAGAGATAGAAGAGAACATCATTTGGACATGAGCCTAAGAATGACACTAAGTTTTACCAAATGATGTCAATGGAAAGAAATGATGAAAAGGTAAACATGGAAACAGGATGTCGAAATGTTAATTTCAAAAGAGGCAAAAAGAGTGAGGTCGGGTGATATCATCAAAGGTTTTAAGAATGACTTAGATAAATTGAAAGACGTGACTTAGTGTAGAGGATGGTCAACAAGAATGGTTTATAGTTTTGAGTCGGTGAAACTTTAGAGATACAAGTCGAGTTGGCAAGGAAGCAAAGGACTAGGATTTTAGAGATATGAATTGAGATGGACTTGAAACCTAGCCGGTTTTGAAATATTTTGAAACCTCATTTTACACACATAAACACTATGCAATTCGGCATGAATGCAACAAACAAATGAGTTCTCATTGGAAAAACTTTTCAAAAGCATACGCTTCTTTCAATCCAGCAAAACTTACAAGTTCGAAAATTTTAGAAAATTTAGAAATCCTTCATTTTATTCATTGTTATCTATTCACATCCCAAAATTAGAAATTTTGGGGTGTCACAACCTACCCCCCTTAACAAGAATCTCATCCCAAGATTCAGCGTTGGCTAGCAAAGAGGATAAGGGAAAAGTACTTTCAACTCTTCTTGCTTCGGGTGGCTTCATTTAACTTTGCACATTTTGATCACCTTGTTTCTTGTAACTCTTCTGCAACTTTATGTATCTGATCTGAGTTGTATGTTCTGCATAGCTAAGGTCACCTTGCACACTGAGCTCATCAAATGGTATTTGTTCTTCTAGTACCTTGATGCACTTCTTCAACTAATAGATATGAAACACATTATGCACATCTAACAATCTAGCTGGTGACTCAAGCTGATAAACAACTTCACTTCTTCTTGCAAGGATCTTGAGTAGTCCAAAGTATTTGAGTGATAACTCTTCTTAACCTTGAATTTGAGGAGACCTCTGATAGGTGACACCTTTAAATGGACATAGTTGCCCTTCAAATTATCTGCCTCGAGTGAGTTACTCTTGGGTTCTCTTGGATGGTTTGAACTTCTTGTTCTTTATAGTTTATAACTCTTGGCCCAAGCAAATGTTCCTCTCTAAGCTGGTGCTCGAGTGTAATGGTGTTCTGCGCTTTCTACCATATAATGCCTCGACTGATGCTTTACCTTCTTCTAACTGTTCCTTGATCCCATTGATCTTCTTACCCTTTGACTAACCTTTTCTAGTCACATGCTTCAAAATAGGTTCTACCTCCATGGTAACTTCTTTGGTTGTATTCAAGAATCCAAAACTGAATCTTTCAGCTCCACCTGTTACTCCAAAGGCATCTGAAACTCAAAGCTATATTGATGTAACTTTACAAATCTCTAAAGCATGAACAACACCTGCTACTCCAGATTATGAGTTCAGTCATTCCCTTCATGTTCCTTTAGATGCAAGAACTATGACTCGTATCAAAAACACTTCTTTGACCTTGTCATGGTGCATCCCCATACACTGAGATCTCTTGTGGACATCTGGCTAAGATAAAACTGGTGTGGTAGTCAACCTTCTCTTCAACAGTTCGGATGTATCTCGGTGATCTAAAGTCCGTAGAAACTTAGCATTTCTCTCGCACAAGGTTATTGGTTGCTCTAAAATCTTTGAGAATCCTTAATGAACCTCCAATAATACCATGCCATATTAAGGAAGCTTCTGATGTCCTTCACATCCTGAGGTGTTTTCCATTCTTCCAACATTTATTCTTGTTTTTCAACCACTGTCACACCCGGTTTTAGAAACAAAACCAGATGACACCGTATGTGTGCCCAGGATCTATTTTCCACACATACAGACGACTTCATCAGTGAATATCAATAAACAGTGCATTATATAAGCGTATAAAACTTACATTTGACACAAAAGTCAATATATCAGAGTATAGCGGAACTTCTATCTCGTAGCGGAACTCCATCTTCACAGGAAGGTTGACTGGGAGCACGTATGCCTAAACATATTGTAAACTTCTGAATCCACTCCGTCTTCATATCATCATCAACTTGTATAGAGAAGAACTATAGGTTTGGGATAGCAAGGGTGAGTACATGGCGCACTCAGCAAGTATTCCGTTTAGGATAAAAGTGGACTAGCTTTATAGTGGACAGGCATAGCGGTTGCTTTTAGTTGGTCAAGTTTTATTACTAGCAATGATTAGCATAACCCATCCCATAACTGAAATATTATAAGTAAATAAAATAATTGAGTATCAACCATTGTCGTAACTGTCACCATTATAATCATCACCACTGTCATCATCACTGTCATCACCATTATCATCATGAGCCATTTTCTTTGAAAACTCTAATCTGTGAGGGTCCAGGCCGCTCTTAACCGTGAGCACGGCTGATATATCAGTTTTAAACACTCTCGAGAGATTGTACATCTTTACCCACAAGTCATGATTCCCATATGCCAAGAGGTGGCCAAACCCCATATATTCACTATCCTTTGATGAATCGGCAGGGTTTCATTACGAGACATTTACAAAGAATTCCTAGAGTTATGGCCCACTCGTTACAGGTTACTCCAGTTAACTAAAGATATGAGAGTTCCGTTCCAACGGGAGACAGATAAAACTGCACCACGTTGGCAAGGGGCAAAGTCCCATATCCCCCAGACCCCTCATACGCCATGTTTCAGGAAAGTAAGCCAAAACTCTAGTTCATCTAATTAATCAGTCAAGGATGTCCCATTCCATCTCTTGTGGTTGCACTGTTTTCCTGGGTGGTCGCTCGGCGAACCGATCCTTAGGGCGAAGTACTTGAGCAAAACCAATAAAAACATGCTCAAGTCTCCATGTTGCTAAATAACCAAACTTTCATCATCATTGCATCATTAATTAATCAAGATTAGCAACATGAAAATATGTTGAGCGGTAGCATTAATCTACATATCACAGCCCATCCCAAGTTTCATAGACATGTAAAGGTATATGAAGCTAGTCATCCTTATTAGGAGCAATCAAATTGGGCTCTAGATTGTGTAGTTACTGTAAATAGGACATAGGTCAAAGAATACTTGCCTTATTTCCAACTATATAGCTGCTCAAATAATCTTCACTTATAAGTCTTGAAAAGCTTGATCTTCACTCTCACGTACCATACTCGTTCTATACGTGACAACACAAACGACATACAATACAGACAATCATACATGCATAAGAAACAATACACCAATCAAAAGAAAAGCTTTATAAAACATGTTAAAAGAGAGAGCTCGTTGCTACAGTTAGGAGAGCGCAAGAAACGCTGAAAACGGAGCTACCGTTGGAAAGATACAACTAACGGAAGATTTTCTTATTAAACACATAAAGACCTATATGTTGGGTTTATTTTAATTAATAAATAACATATGCAAGATATTTCGGAGAAACATCTCTGTTGGAATTAATTCAGATTAGATTTGGATTAAAAACCGTATTTAAAGCTAGTCACATTTTATTCAAGATATTTCATATAGATTAAACCGGTTAAATATTTAGTTACAAAACATAGCGTGTAAGCATCTAATCGGAGCGTGACATGTGTCGGGTTTATACTAAACAAGTTATTAAACAAAGCACATTAAAGTTGATATTATTCACTTTAATGTTTAATAACAAAAGGCCAGAGGTTAAACCCTAAATTGATTTTATTTATACAAGAATAATGAGAATAGCATTAACCCAATTAATATTTATATTTAAAAATAGAAACACATAAGTAAGATAAATTTGAAAACTAAAGTATAGGTATCATCGTTACGGGACTAACGCAGCATGAATGGCATAAAATAGAGTTAAAACGAATTGGATACACAAGATTAAGGATCGATGCGCGTGGACATGATTAACAGTATACCTTAGGAGCTGAAGCAGATCAAGATTCATGGGGTTCAAAGAACAATACTCATGAATTGGCCAAAGTTTGAGATTCGATCCGCTGAAAGGTATGAATTAGATCAGACTAAAAGAATCAAAAGGATTTGCTGTGTTGAGATGCAAGGTTGTCATAACTCGTAGGATATATATACGGAGGATTACCATCTGGTTTCGCGACCCCTCTTCTTCGCCAGATGCATCTCCGTGTCTGGTTCTGACCTGCTGACGTTGCATGCAGCAGGGGCTTTGATCTTGTGTTGGTCCGATCCTACAGCTTGCACGTACGGGAACTCATCTGGTAGCTAGCTTCTCTGGAGTCCAAGTCGCAGGAGTCTTCCTCGCCGGCTAGCTTGAACGTTCATGTGTGCTGGAAGGAGCTCGAGTACATGGCCTGGATGGAGGATCGAGCAAGGCACTGGGCAGGCCAGAACAGCAGGCAGCAGCAGGGCGTTGGGGCTTCAGGAGACCACACGCATGACAGCAAGTGGTGGACAGGCCAGGGATGGAGTCGACGGGGCAGGGCAGGGCAACGCGATGTTGGAGACGTGAGACTTCCGGTGAATGGCCGGCCAGCACAGCACATATACGTCGTGCATGGAGTCCTGTGGTGCCTAGTAGGACAGGAACAGGATGATGGTGAGCTGCCCTGGTTCGAGACGGCGGCACAACACAGATGAGAGAAATATAAAGAAAGAAGAAAGGTATAAAAAGTTTACCGGCAATGGAGACACTCGTCGGAGTTGGAGAAAAGCTATAGACTATCTTAGGGCTCCCAAACTTCCGGACCTCCATAGAGTAGTCTATATTTTTATGTGCCGTTTAGAGGAGGGGTTGGGTTTATTATATAGGGAGAAGAGCCGGTAAATGCGCGTCAACTCGCAATATGGTACTAATTGATTTGCACCTTCCACCTCCACTAATGTGCTTAATGAGCTTAAAGCCCATTAGAGAACCCATAAATGGGCTTTCGGGGTTTATTAAAATTCCGGCATATTTAAATGGAGAAAGCCCAAGTAAATTCGGAATTATTTATTTTCGGAATTAAAATAATTATAGATAAGTCTAGAATCAATACTTGAAGTCCGAAAAATATGCCGACGGTCTCAAAAATTTTAGGAAAAATCCTAGAAATAGTTTTGGACCTAATGAACCCAAATAAAATATTTGGAGCTCATGGAAAGGTTCTTAAGAGTTTCCAATAAATGGATTGTGCTCTACGGAAAACAGGAAAAGCTTCTAGGAAAATCTAGAAAGTTCCTAGAAAAGGTTACTTGTAGTTTAAACTCATTTAGAAAATCTTTATCACTCAAAAACATCATGTGAAACAGCATGAATGCAACACATATGTTATTATAACATAGATTATATTTGTTCTCTTTACAAAATAATTATTTCCTACACTAAATATCTATGTAAATATATAACTGCTTCACAAAATTTTAAATATTCAAGAAATTCACTGTGTTAATTCAAGCCAAAAGTGTCACATTCGAAATTGGAAAATTTGGGGTGTGACAAAACTACCCCCTTTAAAGGAATCTCGTCCTCGAGATTTGGACAGGCTAGCAAGAAAAGACGGATGGTTTAAAATTCTTCATCCATGATTGACTCTTTACTATTAGCGACTTCCTGGTGGTAATTTCCTCACTTCATCTGAAATACTCAATTCTCATGATAGACCAAATTCTTGTTAGTCCAACCTCTTGCAATCTCTACGTCTACCCCCCTTAAAAAGATGAGGCTTTACGAGTTGTTCCTTACTGCACTTGATGAAAGGGATAAGAGTAGAGTGTTGATCTTGGACATGTTGGTGGAGGCATTATTCTTCCTTGCAGTTGCACTTCAATTAGGAATAAGTTTTGCAAAAGAAAAAGGAAAGATGAATAGGGATAGAAAAGAACCCATCTATTTATTATATAACAACTCTTATGCTATTGTGGATCAAAATCCAACAACACATCAACAATCATTACAAAGAACCAAATCACACATGTAGCACAATAACAAGCATACAAACTCGCACTATTCGTTCTCTTTAACTATACAATGGACTTCCTTATACATGCCTCTCTCACAAAAGGCTGTCGTAGGGTAAGGTATGTGTGAGATATATAATGGATGATACGAGCAAAGCAAAAGATAGAATAAGTGACAAGGCTCATAAGTGAGTAAGAAGATAAGGGAAAGCAGTTAAGAGTAAGACAGGAGTAACGCTTTTTTTTTATTTGAATACTATAAAAAAGTGATGGAGTTAAACATGTTATAAAAGATATAACGACTATTGATGAGATAATATAGAGAGCCAAGGGGAATATAGAGAATCAAGGATTCAATATAGAGAACCAAAGAACTTACTACCGATAGAGAATGAATTACCATATATGAATACAAGAAGATCAACAAAAGAAATACGATGAGGTCAAAGGTGTAGGGACTGCTTATGGATAGAGTTTTGATAGTAGTGGAAGCAACAAACTCAAAAGATCGAAGACATTCGAATTGCTCAAGGATGGCAATTCAACGGCAGGGAAAACAAGGATAACTGGAGATCAAAGTTGTAGAAATTGCTTGAGGATAGCAATTTGATAGCAAGGAAAGCAAGAATAGTGGAAGTGAAGGATAATATAGCAAGGGAAGGTCAGAAAACGAACCGTGCTAACTAGGCTTACGTCCTACAGTCAACACAGCTCTGATACCACTTCTGTCACACCCGGTTTTAGAAACAAAACCAGATGACACCGTATGTGTGCCCAGGATCTATTTTCCACACATACAGACGACTTCATCAGTGAATATCAATAAACAGTGCATTATATAAGCGTATAAAACTTACATTTGACACAAAAGTCAATATATCAGAGTATAGCGGAACTTCTATCTCGTAGCGGAACTCCATCTTCACAGGAAGGTTGACTGGGAGCACGTATGCCTAAACATATTGTAAACTTCTGAATCCACTCCGTCTTCATATCATCATCAACTTGTATAGAGAAGAACTATAGGTTTGGGATAGCAAGGGTGAGTACATGGCGCACTCAGCAAGTATTCCGTTTAGGATAAAAGTGGACTAGCTTTATAGTGGACAGGCATAGCGGTTGCTTTTAGTTGGTCAAGTTTTATTACTAGCAATGATTAGCATAACCCATCCCATAACTGAAATATTATAAGTAAATAAAATAATTGAGTATCAACCATTGTCGTAACTGTCACCATTATAATCATCACCACTGTCATCATCACTGTCATCACCATTATCATCATGAGCCATTTTCTTTGAAAACTCTAATCTGTGAGGGTCCAGGCCGCTCTTAACCGTGAGCACGGCTGATATATCAGTTTTAAACACTCTCGAGAGATTGTACATCTTTACCCACAAGTCATGATTCCCATATGCCAAGAGGTGGCCAAACCCCATATATTCACTATCCTTTGATGAATCGGCAGGGTTTCATTACGAGACATTTACAAAGAATTCCTAGAGTTATGGCCCACTCGTTACAGGTTACTCCAGTTAACTAAAGATATGAGAGTTCCGTTCCAACGGGAGACAGATAAAACTGCACCACGTTGGCAAGGGGCAAAGTCCCATATCCCCCAGACCCCTCATACGCCATGTTTCAGGAAAGTAAGCCAAAACTCTAGTTCATCTAATTAATCAGTCAAGGATGTCCCATTCCATCTCTTGTGGTTGCACTGTTTTCCTGGGTGGTCGCTCGGCGAACCGATCCTTAGGGCGAAGTACTTGAGCAAAACCAATAAAAACATGGTCAAGTCTCCATGTTGCTAAATAACCAAACTTTCATCATCATTGCATCATTAATTAATCAAGATTAGCAACATGAAAATATGTTGAGCGGTAGCATTAATCTACATATCACAGCCCATCCCAAGTTTCATAGACATGTAAAGGTATATGAAGCTAGTCATCCTTATTAGGAGCAATCAAATTGGGCTCTAGATTGTGTAGTTACTGTAAATAGGACATAGGTCAAAGAATACTTGCCTTATTTCCAACTATATAGCTGCTCAAATAATCTTCACTTATAAGTCTTGAAAAGCTTGATCTTCACTCTCACGTACCATACTCGTTCTATACGTGACAACACAAACGACATACAATACAGACAATCATACATGCATAAGAAACAATACACCAATCAAAAGAAAAGCTTTATAAAACATGTTAAAAGAGAGAGCTCGTTGCTACAGTTAGGAGAGCGCAAGAAACGCTGAAAACGGAGCTACCGTTGGAAAGATACAACTAACGGAAGATTTTCTTATTAAACACATAAAGACCTATATGTTGGGTTTATTTTAATTAATAAATAACATATGCAAGATATTTCGGAGAAACATCTCTGTTGGAATTAATTCAGATTAGATTTGGATTAAAAACCGTATTTAAAGCTAGTCACATTTTATTCAAGATATTTCATATAGATTAAACCGGTTAAATATTTAGTTACAAAACATAGCGTGTAAGCATCTAATCGGAGCGTGACATGTGTCGGGTTTATACTAAACAAGTTATTAAACAAAGCACATTAAAGTTGATATTATTCACTTTAATGTTTAATAACAAAAGGCCAGAGGTTAAACCCTAAATTGATTTTATTTATACAAGAATAATGAGAATAGCATTAACCCAATTAATATTTATATTTAAAAATAGAAACACATAAGTAAGATAAATTTGAAAACTAAAGTATAGGTATCATCGTTACGGGACTAACGCAGCATGAATGGCATAAAATAGAGTTAAAACGAATTGGATACACAAGATTAAGGATCGATGCGCGTGGACATGATTAACAGTATACCTTAGGAGCTGAAGCAGATCAAGATTCATGGGGTTCAAAGAACAATACTCATGAATTGGCCAAAGTTTGAGATTCGATCCGCTGAAAGGTATGAATTAGATCAGACTAAAAGAATCAAAAGGATTTGCTGTGTTGAGATGCAAGGTTGTCATAACTCGTAGGATATATATACGGAGGATTACCATCTGGTTTCGCGACCCCTCTTCTTCGCCAGATGCATCTCCGTGTCTGGTTCTGACCTGCTGACGTTGCATGCAGCAGGGGCTTTGATCTTGTGTTGGTCCGATCCTACAGCTTGCACGTACGGGAACTCATCTGGTAGCTAGCTTCTCTGGAGTCCAAGTCGCAGGAGTCTTCCTCGCCGGCTAGCTTGAACGTTCATGTGTGCTGGAAGGAGCTCGAGTACATGGCCTGGATGGAGGATCGAGCAAGGCACTGGGCAGGCCAGAACAGCAGGCAGCAGCAGGGCGTTGGGGCTTTAGGAGACCACACGCATGACAGCAAGTGGTGGACAGGCCAGGGATGGAGTCGACGGGGCAGGGCAGGGCAACGCGATGTTGGAGACGTGAGACTTCCGGTGAATGGCCGGCCAGCACAGCACATATACGTCGTGCATGGAGTCCTGTGGTGCCTAGTAGGACAGGAACAGGATGATGGTGAGCTGCCCTGGTTCGAGACGGCGGCACAACACAGATGAGAGAAATATAAAGAAAGAAGAAAGGTATAAAAAGTTTACCGGCAATGGAGACACTCGTCGGAGTTGGAGAAAAGCTATAGACTATCTTAGGGCTCCCAAACTTCCGGACCTCCATAGAGTAGTCTATATTTTTATGTGCCGTTTAGAGGAGGGGTTGGGTTTATTATATAGGGAGAAGAGCCGGTAAATGCGCGTCAACTCGCAATATGGTACTAATTGATTTGCACCTTCCACCTCCACTAATGTGCTTAATGAGCTTAAAGCCCATTAGAGAACCCATAAATGGGCTTTCGGGGTTTATTAAAATTCCGGCATATTTAAATGGAGAAAGCCCAAGTAAATTCGGAATTATTTATTTTCGGAATTAAAATAATTATAGATAAGTCTAGAATCAATACTTGAAGTCCGAAAAATATGCCGACGGTCTCAAAAATTTTAGGAAAAATCCTAGAAATAGTTTTGGACCTAATGAACCCAAATAAAATATTTGGAGCTCATGGAAAGGTTCTTAAGAGTTTCCAATAAATGGATTGTGCTCTACGGAAAACAGGAAAAGCTTCTAGGAAAATCTAGAAAGTTCCTAGAAAAGGTTACTTGTAGTTTAAACTCATTTAGAAAATCTTTATCACTCAAAAACATCATGTGAAACAGCATGAATGCAACACATATGTTATTATAACATAGATTATATTTGTTCTCTTTACAAAATAATTATTTCCTACACTAAATATCTATGTAAATATATAACTGCTTCACAAAATTTTAAATATTCAAGAAATT
The DNA here is from genome assembly GCA_022530915.1 of Paspalum notatum. NCBI lineage: Eukaryota > Viridiplantae > Streptophyta > Magnoliopsida > Poales > Poaceae > Paspalum > Paspalum notatum. The sequence continues at coordinate 8,911,231 of CM039683.1, forward strand.
CACTGTGTTAATTCAAGCCAAAAGTGTCACATTCGAAATTGGAAAATTTGGGGTGTGACAAAACTACCCCCCTTAAAGGAATCTCGTCCTCGAGATTTGGACAGGCTAGCAAGAAAAGACGGATGGTTTAAAATTCTTCATCCATGATTGACTCTTTACTATTAGCGACTTCCTGGTGGTAATTTCCTCACTTCATCTGAAATACTCAATTCTCATGATAGACCAAATTCTTGTTAGTCCAACCTCTTGCAATCTCTACGTCTACCCCCCTTAAAAAGATGAGGCTTTACGAGTTGTTCCTTACTGCACTTGATGAAAGGGATAAGAGTAGAGTGTTGATCTTGGACATGTTGGTGGAGGCATTATTCTTCCTTGCAGTTGCACTTCAATTAGGAATAAGTTTTGCAAAAGAAAAAGGAAAGATGAATAGGGATAGAAAAGAACCCATCTATTTATTATATAACAACTCTTATGCTATTGTGGATCAAAATCCAACAACACATCAACAATCATTACAAAGAACCAAATCACACATGTAGCACAATAACAAGCATACAAACTCGCACTATTCGTTCTCTTTAACTATACAATGGACTTCCTTATACATGCCTCTCTCACAAAAGGCTGTCGTAGGGTAAGGTATGTGTGAGATATATAATGGATGATACGAGCAAAGCAAAAGATAGAATAAGTGACAAGGCTCATAAGTGAGTAAGAAGATAAGGGAAAGCAGTTAAGAGTAAGACAGGAGTAACGCTTTTTTTTTATTTGAATACTATAAAAAAGTGATGGAGTTAAACATGTTATAAAAGATATAACGACTATTGATGAGATAATATAGAGAGCCAAGGGGAATATAGAGAATCAAGGATTCAATATAGAGAACCAAAGAACTTACTACCGATAGAGAATGAATTACCATATATGAATACAAGAAGATCAACAAAAGAAATACGATGAGGTCAAAGGTGTAGGGACTGCTTATGGATAGAGTTTTGATAGTAGTGGAAGCAACAAACTCAAAAGATCGAAGACATTCGAATTGCTCAAGGATGGCAATTCAACGGCAGGGAAAACAAGGATAACTGGAGATCAAAGTTGTAGAAATTGCTTGAGGATAGCAATTTGATAGCAAGGAAAGCAAGAATAGTGGAAGTGAAGGATAATATAGCAAGGGAAGGTCAGAAAACGAACCGTGCTAACTAGGCTTACGTCCTACAGTCAACACAGCTCTGATACCACTTCTGTCACACCCGGTTTTAGAAACAAAACCAGATGACACCGTATGTGTGCCCAGGATCTATTTTCCACACATACAGACGACTTCATCAGTGAATATCAATAAACAGTGCATTATATAAGCGTATAAAACTTACATTTGACACAAAAGTCAATATATCAGAGTATAGCGGAACTTCTATCTCGTAGCGGAACTCCATCTTCACAGGAAGGTTGACTGGGAGCACGTATGCCTAAACATATTGTAAACTTCTGAATCCACTCCGTCTTCATATCATCATCAACTTGTATAGAGAAGAACTATAGGTTTGGGATAGCAAGGGTGAGTACATGGCGCACTCAGCAAGTATTCCGTTTAGGATAAAAGTGGACTAGCTTTATAGTGGACAGGCATAGCGGTTGCTTTTAGTTGGTCAAGTTTTATTACTAGCAATGATTAGCATAACCCATCCCATAACTGAAATATTATAAGTAAATAAAATAATTGAGTATCAACCATTGTCGTAACTGTCACCATTATAATCATCACCACTGTCATCATCACTGTCATCACCATTATCATCATGAGCCATTTTCTTTGAAAACTCTAATCTGTGAGGGTCCAGGCCGCTCTTAACCGTGAGCACGGCTGATATATCAGTTTTAAACACTCTCGAGAGATTGTACATCTTTACCCACAAGTCATGATTCCCATATGCCAAGAGGTGGCCAAACCCCATATATTCACTATCCTTTGATGAATCGGCAGGGTTTCATTACGAGACATTTACAAAGAATTCCTAGAGTTATGGCCCACTCGTTACAGGTTACTCCAGTTAACTAAAGATATGAGAGTTCCGTTCCAACGGGAGACAGATAAAACTGCACCACGTTGGCAAGGGGCAAAGTCCCATATCCCCCAGACCCCTCATACGCCATGTTTCAGGAAAGTAAGCCAAAACTCTAGTTCATCTAATTAATCAGTCAAGGATGTCCCATTCCATCTCTTGTGGTTGCACTGTTTTCCTGGGTGGTCGCTCGGCGAACCGATCCTTAGGGCGAAGTACTTGAGCAAAACCAATAAAAACATGCTCAAGTCTCCATGTTGCTAAATAACCAAACTTTCATCATCATTGCATCATTAATTAATCAAGATTAGCAACATGAAAATATGTTGAGCGGTAGCATTAATCTACATATCACAGCCCATCCCAAGTTTCATAGACATGTAAAGGTATATGAAGCTAGTCATCCTTATTAGGAGCAATCAAATTGGGCTCTAGATTGTGTAGTTACTGTAAATAGGACATAGGTCAAAGAATACTTGCCTTATTTCCAACTATATAGCTGCTCAAATAATCTTCACTTATAAGTCTTGAAAAGCTTGATCTTCACTCTCACGTACCATACTCGTTCTATACGTGACAACACAAACGACATACAATACAGACAATCATACATGCATAAGAAACAATACACCAATCAAAAGAAAAGCTTCAGTCTAGGTAATCTGAGTCATGCTGCGTTGGTTTTGTATCTCAGCCGGATGCCAAAGCTTGGGCTCAAGTGGCAGAAGAGGAAGGCACGTAAATTGGGCCAAAACAACTTTGGTGATGCATATTTTTGAGGTTTCGTTCCTATGGTCTGGTTTCCTAATTCATCATACCAACATGTCCAACAACCCTCGATTCTGAGTCCCACAACAATTGCTATGTTAACGAAAGTGGATGGTTCAAACTGGTATTGAATTAAGTTTCTCCCATCGGCCTACATATATGGAAAAGCATTATATTCATTGGTTCCTACTTACTAGCGTGTACAAATTTTCAGATTAGGAAAAAGTTTAATTTTCGCCCTCTTCAGTCGGGGCAAACTAAGTCATGCTGCTTTGGTTTTGTATCTCGGACTGATGCCGAAGCGTGCGCTCAAGTGGCAGAAGAGAAGGGCATGTAAGTTGAACCAAAACAACTTTGGTGATGCATATTTTTGAGGTTTCGTTCCTATGGTGTGGTTTCCTCATTCATCTCACCAACAAGTCCAACAAACCACGATTCCGAGGCCCACAACAATTGATATGTTAACAACAGTGGATGGATCAAAACCTGTATTGAATGAAGTTTCTCCCATCGGCCAACATATATGGAAAAGCATTGCATTCATTGGTTCCTACTTATAACCGTGTACAAGTTTTTGGATTAGGAAAAAGTTTAATTTTCGCCCAAGTCTGTCTAGGCAAATTGAGTCATGCTGCACTGGTTTTGTATCTCGGTTTGATGCTGAAGCGTGGGCTCCAGTGGCAGAAGAGTTGGGCATGTAAGTTGGGCCAAAACAACTTTGGTGATGCATATTTTTGAGGTTTCTGTCCTATGGTATGGTTTTCTCATTCATCATACCAACAAGTCCAACAACCCTCGATTCCGAGTCCCACAACAATTGATATGTTAGCAATAGTGGATGGACTAAAACCTGTATTGAATTAAGTTTCTCCCATCGGCCTACTTATATGGAACAGCATTATATTCATTGGTTCCTACTTACTAGCGTGTACAAGTTTTCGATTAGGAAAATGTTTAATCTTCGCCCTCTTCAGTCTATGAAAACTGAGTCATGTTGCGCTGGTTTTGTATCTCGTCCTAACGCCGAAGCGTCGGCTCAAGTGGCAGAAGAGGAGGGCATGTAAGTTGGGCCAAAACAACTTTGGTGATGCATATTTTTGAAGTTTCGTTCCTTTGGTGTGGTTTCTTTATTCATCTTCCCAACATGTCCAACAACCCTCGATTTCTAGTCCCACAACAAATGATACGTTAACAATAGTGGATGGACCAAAACATGTATTGAATTAAGTTTCTCCCATTGGCCTACATATATGGAAAAGCATTATATTAATTGGTTGCTACTTTCTAGCGTGTACAAGGTTTTGAATTTGGAAAAAGGTTAATTTTCACCCTCTTCAGTCTAGGGAAACTGAGTCATTATGCGCTGGTTTTGTATCTCGTCTCGATGCCGAAGCGTGGGCTCAAGTGGCAGAAGAGGAGGGCATATAAGTTGAGCCAAAACAACTTTGGTGATGCATATTTTTGAGGTTTCGTTCCTATGGTGTGGTTTCCTCATTCATCTTAACAACAAATCCAACGAACCTCGATTCCGAGTCCCACCACAATTGATATGTTAACAACAGTGGATGGATCAAAACCTGTATTGAATTAAGTTTCTCCCATCGGCGTACATGTGTGGAAAACCAATATATTCATTGGTTCCTACTTGCTAGCGTGTACAAGTTTTTGAACTAGGAAAATGGTTAATTTTCGCCCTCTTCAGTCTAGGCAAACTGAGTCATGCTGTGCTGGTTTTGTATCTCGGACTGATGCTGAAGCGTGGGCCCTAGTGGCTGAAGAGTTGAGCATGTAAGTTGGGCCAAAACAACTTTGGTGATGCATATTTTTGAGGTTTAATTCCTATGGTGTGGTTTTCTCATTTGTCATACCAACAAGTCCAAAAACCCTCGATTCCGAGTCCCACAACAATTGATATGTTAACAACAGTGGATGGATCAAAACCTGTATTGAATTAAGTTTCTCCCATCGGCGTACATGTGTGGAAAACCAATATATTCATTGGTTCCTACTTGCTAGCGTGTACAAGTTTTTGAACTAGGAAAATGGTTAATTTTCGCCCTCTTCAGTCTAGGCAAACTGAGTCATGCTGTGCTGGTTTTGTATCTCGGACTGATGCTGAAGCGTGGGCCCTAGTGGCTGAAGAGTTGAGCATGTAAGTTGGGCCAAAACAACTTTGGTGAAGCATATTTTTGAGGTTTAATTCCTATGGTGTGGTTTTCTCATTTGTCATACCAACAAGTCCAAAAACCCTCGATTCCGAGTCCCACAACAATTGATATGTTAACAACAGTGGATGGATCAAAACCTGTATTGAATTAAGTTTCTCCCATCGGCCTACATATATGGAAAAGCATTATATTCATTGGTTCCTACTTACTAGCGTGTACAAGTTTTCAGATTAGGAAAAAGTTTAATTTTCGCCCAAGTCAGTCTAGGCAAATTGAGTCATGCTGCGCTGGTTTTGTACCTCGGATTGATGCTGAAGCGTGGGCTCCAGTGGCAGAAGAGTTGGGCATATAAGTTGGGCCAAAACAACTTTGGTGATGCATATTTTTGAGGTTTCTGTCCTATGGTGTGGTTTTGTCATTCATCATACCAACAAGTCCAACAACCCTCGATTTCGAGTCCCACAACAATTGATATGTTAACAACAGTGGATGGATCAAAACCTGTATTGAATTAAGTTTCTCCCATCGGCATACATATAAGGAAAAGGAATATATTCATTGGTTCCTACTTAGTAGCGTGTACAAGTTTTTGGATTAGGAAAAAGTTTAATTTTCGCCCTCTTCAGTCTAGGCAAACTGAGTCATGCTGCGCTGGTTCTATATCTCGGCCTGACGCCGAAGCGTGGGCTCAAGTGGCAGAAGAGGAGGGCATGTATGTTGGGCCAAAACAACTTTGGTGATGCATATTTTTGAAGTTTCGTTCCTATGGTGTGGTTTCTTTATTCATCTTTCCAACAAGTCCAACAACCCTCGATTTCGAGTCCCACATCAAATGATATGTTAACAATAGTGGATGGACCAAAACCGGTATTGAATTAAGTTTCTCCCATTGGCCTACATATATGGAAAAGCATTATATTAATTGGTTCCTACTTACTAGCGTGTACAAGTTTTTGAATTAGGAAAAAGGCTAATTTTTGCCCTCTTCAGTCTAGGCAAACTGAGTCATTATTCGCTGGTTTTGTATCTCGGCCCGATGCCGAAGCGTGAGCTCAAGTGGCAGAAGAGGAGGGCATGTAAGTTGAGCCAAAACAACTTTGGTGATGCATATTTTTGAGGTTTCGTTCCTATGGTGTGGTTTCCTCATTCATCTTACCAACAAGTCCAACAAACCTCGATTCCGAGTCCCACAACAAATGATATGTTAACAACTGTGGATGGATCAAAACCTGTATTGAATTAAGTTTCTCCCATCGGCGTACATGTGTGGAAAAGCAATATATTCATTGGTTCCTACTTGCTAGCGTGTACACGTTTTTGGATTAGGAAAAGTTTAATTTTCGCCCTCTTCAGTCTAGGCAAACTGAGTCATGCTGCATCGGTTTTGTATCTCGAACCGATGCCAAAGCGTGGGCTCAAGTGGCAGAATGGGAGGGCATGTAAGTTGGGCCAAAACATCTTTGGTGATGCATATTTTTGAAGTTTCATTCCTATGGTGTGGTTTCGTCATTCATCTTCCCAACAAGTCCAACAACCCTCGATTCCGAGTCCCACAACAATTGATATGTTAACAATAGTGGATGGACCAAAACTTGTATTGAATTAAGTTTCTCCCATCGGCCTACATATATGGAAAAGCATTATATTCGTTGGTTCCTACTTACTAGCATGTACGAGTTTTTCGATTAGGAGAAAGTTTAATTTTCGCGCAAGTTAGTCTAGGCAAATTGAGTCATGCTGCGCTGGTTTTGTATCCCAGACTGATGCTGAAGTGTGGGCTCCAGTGGCAGAAGAGTTGGGCATGTAAGTTGGGCCAAAACAACTTTGGTGATGCATATTTTTGAGGTTTCATTCCTATGGTGTGGTTTTCTCATTTGTCATACCAACAATTCCAACAACCCTCGATTCCGAGTCCCACAACAATTGATATGTTAACAACAGTGGATGGATCAAAACCTATATTGAATTTAGTTTCTCCCATCGGCCTACATATATGGAAAAGCAATATATTCATTGGTTCCTATTTACCAGCGTGTACAAGTTTTTGGATTGGGAAAAAGTTTAATTTTCGCCCTCTTCAATCTAGGCAAACTGAGTCATGTTGCGCTGGTTTTGTATCTCAGCCTAATGCCAAAGCATGGGCTCATGTGGCAGAAGAGGAGGGCATGTAAGTTGGGCCAAAACAACTTTGGTGATGCATATTTTTGAGGTTTCGTTCCTATGGTGTGGTTTCCTCATTCATCTTACCAACAAGTCCAACATCCCTGTATTCTGAGTCCCACAACAATTGATATGTTAATAACAGTGGATGGATCAAAACTGGTATTGAATTAAATTTCTCCCATCGGCGTACATATATGGAAAAGCATTGTATTCATTGGTTCGTACTTACTAGCGTTTACAAGTTTTTGAATTAGGAAAAAGGTAAATTTTTGCCCTCTTCAGTCTAGGCAAACTGAGTCATTATTCGCTGGTTTTGTATCTCGGCCCGATGCCGAAGCGTGAGCTCAAGTGGCAGAAGAGGAGGGCATGTAAGTTGAGCCAAAACAACTTTGGTGATGCATATTTTTGAGGTTTCGTTCCTATGGTGTGGTTTCCTCATTCATCTTACCAACAAGTCCAACAAACCTCGATTCCGAGTCCCACAACAAATGATATGTTAACAACAGTGGATGGATCAAAACCTGTATTGAATTAAGTTTCTCCCATCGGCGTACATGTGTGGAAAAGCAATATATTCATTGGTTCCTACATGCTAGCGTGTACACGTTTTTGGATTAGGAAAAGTTTAATTTTCGCCCTCTTCAGTCTAGGCAAACTGAGTCATGCTGCATCGGTTTTGTATCTCGAACCGATGCCAAAGCGTGGGCTCAAGTGGCAGAATGGGAGGGCATGTAAGTTGGGCCAAAACATCTTTGGTGATGCATATTTTTGAAGTTTCATTCCTATGGTGTGGTTTCGTCATTCATCTTCCCAACAAGTCCAACAACCCTCGATTCCGAGTCCCACAACAATTGATATGTTAACAACAGTGGATGGATCAAAACCTATATTGAATTTAGTTTCTCCCATCGGCCTACATATATGGAAAAGCAATATATTCATTGGTTCCTATTTACCAGCGTGTACAAGTTTTTGGATTGGGAAAAAGTTTAATTTTCGCCCTCTTCAATCTAGGCAAACTGAGTCATGTTGCGCTGGTTTTGTATCTCAGCCTAATGCCAAAGCATGGGCTCATGTGGCAGAAGAGAAGGGCATGTAAGTTGGGCCAAAACAACTTTGGTGATGCATATTTTTGAGGTTTCGTTCCTATGGTGTGGTTTCCTCATTCATCTTACCAACAAGTCCAACATCCCTGTATTCTGAGTCCCACAACAATTGATATGTTAATAACAGTGGATGGATCAAAACTGGTATTGAATTAAATTTCTCCCATCGGCGTACATATATGGAAAAGCATTGTATTCATTGGTTCGTACTTACTAGCGTTTACAAGTTTTTGAATTAGGAAAAAGGTAAATTTTTGCCCTCTTCAGTCTAGGCAAACTGAGTCATTATTCGCTGGTTTTGTATCTCGGCCCGATGCCGAAGCGTGAGCTCAAGTGGCAGAAGAGGAGGGCATGTAAGTTGAGCCAAAACAACTTTGGTGATGCATATTTTTGAGGTTTCGTTCCTATGGTGTGGTTTCCTCATTCATCTTACCAACAAGTCCAACAAACCTCGATTCCGAGTCCCACAACAAATGATATGTTAACAACAGTGGATGGATCAAAACCTGTATTGAATTAAGTTTCTCCCATCGGCGTACATGTGTGGAAAAGCAATATATTCATTGGTTCCTACATGCTAGCGTGTACACGTTTTTGGATTAGGAAAAGTTTAATTTTCGCCCTCTTCAGTCTAGGCAAACTGAGTCATGCTGCATCGGTTTTGTATCTCGAACCGATGCCAAAGCGTGGGCTCAAGTGGCAGAATGGGAGGGCATGTAAGTTGGGCCAAAACATCTTTGGTGATGCATATTTTTGAAGTTTCATTCCTATGGTGTGGTTTCGTCATTCATCTTCCCAACAAGTCCAACAACCCTCGATTCCGAGTCCCACAACAATTGATATGTTAACAACAGTGGATGGATCAAAACCTATATTGAATTTAGTTTCTCCCATCGGCCTACATATATGGAAAAGCAATATATTCATTGGTTCCTATTTACCAGCGTGTACAAGTTTTTGGATTGGGAAAAAGTTTAATTTTCGCCCTCTTCAATCTAGGCAAACTGAGTCATGTTGCGCTGGTTTTGTATCTCAGCCTAATGCCAAAGCATGGGCTCATGTGGCAGAAGAGAAGGGCATGTAAGTTGGGCCAAAACAACTTTGGTGATGCATATTTTTGAGGTTTCGTTCCTATGGTGTGGTTTCCTCATTCATCTTACCAACAAGTCCAACATCCCTGTATTCTGAGTCCCACAACAATTGATATGTTAATAACAGTGGATGGATCAAAACTGGTATTGAATTAAATTTCTCCCATCGGCGTACATATATGGAAAAGCATTGTATTCATTGGTTCGTACTTACTAGCGTTTACAAGTTTTTGAATTAGGAAAAAGGTAAATTTTCGCCCTCTTCAGTCCAGGCAAACTGAGTCATGCTGTGCTGGTTTAGCCTGATGCCGAAGCGTGGGCTCGAGTGGCAGAAGAGGAGGGCATGTAAGTTGGGCCAGAACATCTTTGGTGATGCATATTTTTGAGGTTTCGTTCCTATGGTGTGGTTTCCTCATTCATTATACCAACAAGTCCAACAACCCTCGATTCCAAGTCCCACAACAATTGATATGTTAACAATAGTGGATGGATCAAAACCTGTATTGAATTAAGTTTCTCTCATCGGCCTACATATATGGAAAAGCATTATATTCATTGGTTCTTACTACCTAGCGTGTAAAGTTTCTCCCATCGGCGTACATGTGTGGAAAACCAATATATTCATTGGTTCCTACTTGCTAGCGTGTACAAGTTTTTGAACTAGGAAAATGGTTAATTTTCGCCCTCTTCAGTCTAGGCAAACTGAGTCATGTTGCGCTGGTTTTGTATCTCAGCCTGATACCGAAGCGTGGGCTCTTGTGGCAGAAGAGGAGGGCATGTTAGTTGGGCCAAAACAACTTTGCTGATGTATATTTTTGAGGTTTCGTTCCTATCATTCATCCTACAAACCAGTCCAACAACCCTTGATTCCGAGCCCCAGAACAATTGGTATGTTAACAACAGTGGATGGATTGAAACCTGTATTGAATTAAGTTTCTCCCATCGGCTTACATATATGGAAACGCATTATGTTCATTGGTTCCTACTTACTAGCGTGTACAAATTTTTGGATTAGGAAAAGTTTAATTTTCACCCTCTTAGGCCTAGACAAACTAAGTCATGGTCCGCTGGTATCATCTCTCAGCCAAGTGCGGAAGCGCGGGCTGAAGTGGTGGAAGAAAGGTTAATTTTCGCCCTCTTCAGTCTAGGCAAACTGAGTCATGCTGCGCTGGTTTAATATCTCGGCCTGGTGCGGAAGTGCGGGCTCAAGTGGCAGAAGAGGAGGGCATGTAAGTTGGGCCAAAACAACTTTGGTGATGCATATTTTTAGGTTTCGTTTGTATGGTGTGGTTGCCTCATTCATCTTACAAACAAGTCCGGCAATCCTTGATTCCGAGTCCCACAACTATTGATATGTTAACAACAGTGGATGGATCAAAACATGTATTGAATTAAGTTTTTCGCATCGGCCTACATATATGGAAAAGCATTATATTCATTGGTTCTTATTTAGCCGCGTGTACAAGTTTTCGGCTTAGGAAAAGTTCAAATTTCTTCCTCTTAGGTCTAGGCAAACTAAGTCATAGTGTGATGTTTCATCTCTCAACCTAGTGCGAAAGCACTAGCTGAAGTGGCAGAAGAGGAGGGCATGTAAGTTGGGCCAAAACAACTTTGGTGATGCATATTTTTAAGGTTTCGTTCTTATGGTGTGGTTTCCTCATTCATCTTGCCTCATAATTAATATCCCTACATGCAAAAGTCTTGACATGGCATTTTTCCCGTTTCCTTTGTGTGCACGTACATCTCAACATTGTCACCTCTCTCGAGAACTCCTATTATTGCAAATAAAACCCTATCCACTCAGGTTCAAGATCTAAACTCACAGTACCGTTCAGCCATCGTTTTATCAATAATTATATTTCTGAGCAGAGACAATGCATACACACATGATGATTACATTCGGTGGCCAAGTATTTATTTTATACTAAGGGCCTTGGGCCTCCTTCGAGCGCAAGATTAAAAAAACATACAGCAATTTGGCAGAATAGAAACATAGAATCAGGAAAGAATCATGTGTACCAAAGAGGGCAAGAGATTATACTTGGTGCTGAGTTAATTGCTGCTAAATATAGGCTCTGGTGACCGGATCTCTAAAAAATAGTAGAAACAATACAACAACATAGTGTCAAGGCTCATCAAGAGGTATTTGCAACTTTGGTCTGGGGTTTTAGACGGATGGTGTCGTGGTTTTAGGAAGAGTACCCACAATACCAACTTCATCAATGTATAGGGTTTAGCTGAACCTTATTAGCAAATTTAACTAAACTCAGTGTGGCACATTCTCATGACCATATTGTCTGGTAGATCTATCACACCCGGCTCATTTGGCCTATAGTGTTCCATGTGGTTGATATGAGATATTGTGAAGAGTTGAGTCCCACCTTGGTTGTTTAGAGTGGGATAGACCAATATATAAGGCTTCTAGAGTCCATCCCACCATTCCCGGGTTAATCCTTTTAAGCGAAGTGTAACACCCTAGCTGTTTGACATCAGCTAAGCAATGGATCTTAGCTCAATCATGCCATTGTGGTGACCAAGGTGCTAAGGTCAATTCCCTGGAGATGAACCTTGACTTAAACTTGGATGATATCCCTTTGCTTATATGTTGACCTTTTCAACTATATGCCAAGGTAATGTTGAAGGAGATCATTTCATGTGCTTCACACTCATTTCCATCTATTTGGAAGAGTGGAAACGTTCCATGAAATTTAGAGTTAAAATGTTACATGAAATGACGAGACATACACTTTTAATTTGCTTTATGAAGTGGATGAGATCTTATGTCATCAACTAAGTCATGTAATCTTGCCCAAACAACTCTATTTTAGCTCATGAACAAAAGTCATGAAGGGTTCATGTTGAGCAAATGTCAAGACGATGCCCTTATTGGCCTAAAACCTATAATTAAAGAGTTATCATGAGGCTGTCTAAACGTAAGTGAAACTTCATCTTCTGTGCTAGTTATGAAGTTTGGCCCTAAACAAAGAGTGAAGTCCAAGTCATGAGGAACAAACTTGGCTTAATGACCCAAGTCTAATTCTCTATCTAAACCTGTCAAATCGAGGCATGGAAATCGAATCAGCTGCTAACTTTTAGACTTTGAAATAATTCAAGTATTGGAATTATAGTGCCGATTCTGATTGACGTCTCGTGTTCTCCAATTTTTGTTAAGCAACTTGAGTTTGTCCATAAACAAAGATTGAAGTTAACCTATTGGACGACAACATATCAAAAGTTGCGATCAATTTGAACTGAGTTGACAAGGTTTCGATGTTCGTTTCTAATTAACAATTAATCATTGACAATGCTGTTTAGGGAGTTCATTATCTCTTAATTCGAGAGCCTAATGAACATACACCCTTAATAGAATTTGTAGAGTGATCAGAGCTTGACAATCTTTGTTCTTGGCCCATGAGCTAAATCGGCCAGCAAGCGGCCCAAAATCGAGCTTGAATCGGCCCACATCCATGCATGCCAGCCGTTCGGTGGAATGCCCCTATGGGCGACGCGTGCCCTCGCGCGTCTGCCTCCCAGAGCGCGAGCAAGCCATTGCCGACAGCTGCCCCTCCACCTCACCTCGTCCCTGCCTCTCCACTCGATGGGGAAACAGCAGGAGGCGAGGCGCATCACCTCTCCTCTCTCGTCCACTCGGCCCTGTCTCATCCTCGCTCGCCTCCGTGCGCCGCGCACAGTGCCATGGCCGGGCTCGCCATGCTGCTGCTGCGTTCTGCTGCGGCTATTGCTCCGCGCTGCATGCAAACGCACTTCGCGCGGGCGTGCCGTCGTCGGTGAGCCGTCTACCTGCGCGCGTGGCCCTGCGCCGCCGGACCGCCGGATGCCTCCGCGGCCGCCCGCCCTCGGTCGCGTGACTGCGGGATAGCTTTGGGACGAGCCGAGGCCAGGTGCGGAGGAAGCCCGATGGTGCCTTGCCTGGACGGTCCGCCCTGCACGCCGCTGGTCTCCCTGCCGGTCCCAGGCCTCGTCCCGACGAGCCGATCCCGACGCCCCTTCTTGTCCCTGCTCTGTGTACGGGATGAGGAAGAAGAAAGGGGTAAGAATGAATTAGAAACTCTTTTCTGGTTTCTGATGTAAAAATGCCAAGGCACATAGATTTACATTTATGGGCCCGATTAATTTGCTAGGAAGTCTAGGGGTCCTGATGCAAAGTGATTTTTGTTTTTCTTTTATGCATTAATCGGCTGACACTTTGGAAATTCATAGTAATTCGTAGAAAAATCGTAAAATAGCAAATGAGGACTTTTTGGAATCCTTGTGAATAGATGATAATATGATAGTGTTTTGTAGAAATTTTGTGCTGTTTATATTTATGTTTGATAAATAGGGATAAATTCATATCTCAAGTTATAGTGTTACAATTGCTGTGAAATTTTTATAAGGGCCTATGTATGCTGTGAGTGTGCTATGGTTAAATTTGTATGCATTTTGATTGATGGATGAAGGAGTTATGATTTTCCTTGCTTTGCATGTAAGGAAACTTTAGAAAATTCTAGTAGATTATTTATAAGTGTTGTAACTGTGATTTTTGGGGATCTCCCTTCTCTTGCCATGAGAAGCCCCACGAAAAAGTTTGAGCTGCATAGGGTGTCTCTAAATGGGTTTTCCTATTTATGCTCCCTTGCATCATGTGTTTTGTTATTTTTGATATCTCCAAAAGCACTTGGTCAAATGCTACAAAATTTGTACAGTAGTCTCCTGGGAGCATATTCTAGTTGCTGTAATTTTTTGTAGAATTTATGGTGCACTTTAGATGCATGATCTTATATATGTGCCTATTTGCCTTTTTTTTCAAAATAAATTAAGAAATAGGGTACATAAATTTTGTTTGGGGGTAAATGTTGCTTATTTTGGTGTTCACATATCATATGTAAACTGTTGGTATGCTTGCCGTGGCTTGGATATGCTTTTCAAATAATTATAGATGTCTATAATTCATTTTTACGCAATCTGGACAGTTTTGGGGAGATTGCTAAATACTCCCCCTAGACTATGTTTTCTGTGGTTGAGTTGAATACAAAAAGTGTTCATAACTTGTTGATCTAGCTACTGACCAATTGTGATGGCCATTGCCTTAATATTCTAGGAGTTATGGCTGTTTTGGTTAAAGTTCAGAAATCTGCCTTCGTGCAGTCTCACTGGACAGTTTCTGTTCTTCTGCTATTTCAACCGTTTTACTTTGGGAATCTTGCTGTGATGCCTGAAAATTATTTATGGAGAATTTCCTAAGCTTTCCATAGAGTCTAAGTTTGATAATTTTCGATGTCTGTAGCTCCAGTTATGAATTTTCTTGTAACTGGGTTGTGTGCAGTTCAAAATCTGGAAAGTGCTTGTGTTGAAGTTGTTTGCATGACTTATGTTATGATTTATATACATGTCTTTCCTCACATTCATACTTATGCATTGTGCATTTCATTTAGGTACGCTAGGTGAATCGCGAGAAGGACATGGATGATGTAATGTTGGAGCCAATCCTGAGGATGGTGTTTAGTGGTCCAACCCGAAGAAGCAAGAACTAAGATGGGAGATGCTCATCAAGACGGTGCGGCTAACTTGATTGACTTGAGTCCAATTCCAGGCAAGCCCCGGAGCATTCTCAACTTCCTATGTTTTACAAATTAAATTATGTTGAGTATTTTATGATGTTTTATGCATTAAGTGATAGGAGTTGTTTGAAAACCCTTGTTGCACATATATTCCTCTCCTTGTCCACCAAATAAATCCCGAAAATCCTATGTTTAAGTGTATGATCGACTAGTTGCTTAGTTATGCAACTAAACGGTAGAAGTTAGGTGAAGTTTTCACCTGCGAGAGATAGGTGGATACCTGAAACAAATGGAATATGGTGTGTCATGGGTGTACCAGATATTTTTTGTAAAACAAAATTAGGGAGATCGGGCAGGAAAGTGGAGGCTACAGGACGAGGAGGTCCTGGGAGTCGGTAGTCCTGTCTGAGTCGATTAAGGACTTGATCTTTGGAGCACTTCCTAATCGTTGAACGCAGCCTATCACTTAGCTGGCCGGCCTGAGGTTGCCGACCGCGAAGCCGAGTAGTTCTATTCAAGCCGGAAACCCGGTGAGTATAAAGTGCGGCTCGGAAGGGAGTCGTCGCATAGTCGATGGGCAAGGTGTTTAAAAGTCCTTCGCTGTTCCGACGAGGCGATATCCCCGAGAGTGCGGCGCTTGCTGGGACCGCGAGACTTGAATGAGTCCAAAGGTAACCCAATGATCCCCGACGGGGGAAAACAGGGGTGAGTGTTAGGAATAATTCCCCAGCTGGGTAGTAATCGATTCGAATCGCCATCTCTCCTGGATAGTGAGAACTTGACGGAACGGTTTCAATGTAGCAAACTAAAAATAAATAATGATATGATGATGGGTTAATGATGATGATGGTGTTGATCACCCTGACGGTGATGTTTGGACATGATCCAATCGCATAGGGATGCTTGTTTATTTTTATACATGTTTTAGCATAGATGCAAATCTAGTTTATAATTGAAGGTTTTAATTTGATACAAGTTACACTTATAATTCCCTACAAATGCCTTTATGCAAATTTTGTCAAGCCAGCTCCACTTATAAAGCCTTGCATGATCCTTGGTGTCTTTTAATTTAATTTGTGACGGGTAAGTCTAGCTGAGTACATTCTCGTACTCAGTTTATTCCCAAATTGTTGCAGGTTGTGATGTATCATGGTTACTGCAAGAAGTTGGATGGCTCCTGCCATAGCGGAGGAGTGAGATCATGGGCATGATCATTCTTATTTACCTTATCTGTTATGCTTTTGTGGAATATGACTAAGAGCTGGCATTGTAATAAAAGGTTTCTATTTTGTTTTAAAGCTATGTTGCTTCCGCTACTTTATATTTGGTTTATAATACTAAATTGATCTCCGATGAATGGTAAGGTGTTTCATATTACATTGAAATCTGTGATGGCAAACGATGTGGTGCACCGAATCAGTACGATCTTGGTACGTTGCGATGTTGGTTTGGAATCCTTCGAGATTTCAGTAACTTCAGGATTATACGAGTGTGAGTTCGATACTTAGCCACTTCGGTGATTACTTATCGAATTTTTGCTCTTATAATTTTGGGTCTGTGACACGAAGCGAGGACGAAAGCTTAATTGGGATGGTGGTAGGTGTGGTTCGCTCAGCATGCAGAGTGGATTTGAGCCGTTTGGACTCTGGGGCGTTACAAGATCCAAGCAATCACTTCGGTTGCCCTATTTAGCTGGTAGATAAGCCGACAGAATTCGGCTGTGAGAGCAAACAAGCCGAAATATGCCGGCTTGTGACCAGCCGAACAGGCCCACATGTGTATGTGCGCTCAGGTGGCAACCACAACACCGTCCATTTCCTTCCTTTTCCAAAGAAAAGGCGGTTGATCAAGGAGCATGAAGCTAGACGTCGAATTAAGCCGAAATATGCCGGCTTGTGACCAGCCGAACAGGCCCGCTCAGGTGGCAACTGCAACACCGTCCATTTCCTTCCTTTTCCAAAGAAAAGGCGGTTGATCAAGGTGCATGAAGCTAGACACCGGCATGTGCATAAATAAAAAAGGTTGAGCTGTTCCAGCCAGCTAGAATCATTGGCATGAAGCTTCAAACATTGCCTTTTTCTCTTACATAAACCGATCATGGTTTAACGCTACACACCAAGGCAATCCGCGGCAACCAATCGGTAAGTGAGACGCGCGCGCAACTTCGACACAAAGACGTCGTCATGGCACCTACGGCCAATGGGCGCGGACGACAATGAGCTTCCACTCTTCCACCTGTCGCCGTGCGCGCACTACTACGTGCAGAGCCCCTCCGCGGCGTCGCACACACTCAGCCACCCGGCGTCCGACTCCATGGCGCTCATCCTCTTCCCCTTCCCGACCCTCCACCACGACGTGGACGCCCGCCGCGAACACGACCACGACCATGAGGATCCAACAGCTCCTTCCTAGTCAGCGGCGACAAGAAGCCCGGCAGGTGCTGCGCGTGGTGTCGGGGCGATCATCAGGCCACCACGATGACGGCGACGGCGACGACGCGGACGGCGATAAGGCGGCCCAAAGGAGCGGGGCATGGAGGTACGTGAAGCTGGACCCTGAGGCCCCATGCTGCTGCATCGCGTTCCAGGTGGCGGCCAGCGCGGCGTTCGCGCTGCTCGTCTTCGTCCTGGCCACCAGGCCACGGCACCCCCAGGTGTCCTTCAGCGTCGGCAAGGTCCAGCGGTTCGCACTGGGCGAAGGGCTGGACGGCTCGGGCGTGGAGACCAGCTTCCTCAACTGCAACTCCTCCGTCGATATGGTCATCGACAACTACTCCAAGGTCTTCATGCTGTGCGTTGGCCCGCCGCAGCTCCAGATGTCCTTCGGCCGATTCGTCTTGGCCATCTCACAGGCCGGCACGTCGATCGATCTCGTGCTCTCTCTCGTCTCTATTCATAACCGACCAGCTGCTGAGCTAAGCTGTTCCGTGTGTGGTCTTGCATTGCTATGCTGGTGCTGCAGGGAGACGGCGTCGGTCCATGCGGCACTTGGACGGTGAGGCTATTCGTGGCAGCGCAGGACAAGCCCATGTACGCGGCGGGGCGCGGCATGCAGGACTTGCTGGACTCCAGCCACTCACCATCACCATTCCAGGGGCCGAGGCCTAGAGGTGGTGGCAGACAGAGTGTAGGGAGAGGAAGGGCGCCGATGGGCAGACAGCAAGTCAGACCAGATCAAGAGCATGGAAGAAATGGTGGCAAGCCAGGTCAGGATAAGAACCAAACCACAGATATGGAGGTGGAAGAGAAGAGAGAAGCTGTCCCAGAGGCTAAGGAAAAATTCATGGATGTAGTGTGCTTCAACTGTGGAGATATTGGTCATTTCAGTACTGCCTGTACCAAACCTAGGTGTTGCTTCATATGCAGAAAGGAGGATCATGTGGTGGAGAATTGTCCTGAGTGGAAGAAGAACAATCAGTGGCCTAGTACTATGGGAGTGCTTGCAAGGGGTTAGGCTTTTATCACATTGATGTGGAACCTAGGGAACACAGATTTAGTCACTGGATAGGGCTGGACAATTTTGGTATTATAACAATAGAGCAAGGTGACATCAACGAGGTTGAGTTAATACCTCATTTGAGGAGGCTGTTTGATGAAACCTGGGACTGGAAACTGAGGTCTGAAGAGGAATACACATACATCACCAGATTTCCACCCCACAAGAGAGTGGAGAATCTGGTCATTGGGAAGGCTACATTATTTGAGCTAGAGGGAACAAATGTTGTGGCCTCTATGAAACCTTGGAATGGAGATGTGGAACCAATCAGCAGACTGAAAGAGGTTTGGGTACAAGTCAAGGGCATTCCACCTAAGTGGGTTGATTGGTGGACCATTAAGGATATTGCCTTAAGCCTAGGACTGCTTCTGGAGGTAGATTGGACTGAACTGTTCAAAGTTTTTTTTTTCAATGGCAAGGATCAGAATCAAATGCAAAAATCCAGCCAGAATTCCTTTTGAGAGGATATATGAGCTTGGTGGAAGTTGCTTCCTCATTCACTTCAAAACTGAAGGAGTGATGCAATTGGGAGAGCCTAAAGATGGGGGAGATGACCATGATGGAGATGGAAATGATGGTGATTCTCATGAAGACAAGAACAGGAAGGATGGTAAGGATAATGATGAAGAAGATCTAGAGGATGATGACTTACTAGATGATGAGCTTAGAGAGCAGGAGGGACAGGACAAAGAAAAGGGGACAAAGAATGGTGATAAGAGAAGTGTTAATCAGACTGGAGAAAAATCAAATCAAGGTAAAAGTGGACAAACCTCTACAAGTCAGGGGGAAAGTAGGAGTGTTAGAAGATCGCTGGAATTCTTTGGAGTAAACCAAGAGCATTCTCTGCAACAATATGGCTGTGTGTACTTACTAAAGGCCATGGAGATTGATGGAACTGAGGTAGAAGAGATAGAAGATATAACTGATAAGGGAGAGGATGTTCAGCTTGAGGAGGGTCAACTAAACTTGCCTTTGGAATGGATTGATCACTTAACCAACCTAAGAGAGTGTAATGGACTAGTATTTCATAGTGATAACATGCCTACAGGGGAGGTGAAGGAAATTGGAGATGCAATTGGCTCTCAGCCAACTACTGAAGATTTACAGACGATGATTAACCAAAGAGAACCTCATGACCAACATAAAAGAGTCACCAATCAGAAGTGGGGGCCTATCCTGGCCATGAAGAAAAGCGTGAGAGTTTCTGATGATGGGAGAACAATGCTCCAAAAAGCTCAAGATCTCAAGGAAAAGCAGAATCTCCAACTCATGAAAGGTAAATCTAACTTACCCACTGTACACACTAGTCCTGGTCATTTATCCTCCGATTGCTGCAGATTTAGGTATTTCTTCTAGGGATGGTTATCCCTTAGATATTAACATGTTGGATAACATGGTTAGCTTAGATAAGAGTAGAGCTGAGAATTATAAGAATATATGTGCTGAGAAAAAGAGTGTTAAAGAGGTAAATACTGCAGATTCTAGTTCTATTGATGAAGGTGATGTTCATAATGGGTACCCAGATAACTTTACATACACTGAAATAGAGTCTGATGACCAATCTGTTTATGCTGAGAGGAAAGGCAGGGGTAAACCTAAGAGCAGAGGCATTAGGAGATATAAAAAGAATAGAAAACGATAGGTCTTTTTTGGAATATCAGAGGCATGGGCCAACAAGGTAGAATTCCAGCTTTAGCAAATAGAATTAGAGAAAACCATGCTGATTTTGTAGGCATTGTTGAGACTAAGAAAAGTGAGTTTTTTGTAGGTTTACTTAGATCTCTGACTGGTAATACGAAGTTTGATTGGTGCTCCCTAAGAGCAAGAGGTACTGATGGAGGTATTCTAGTAGGAGCCAACTCTGACATATTTACAGTTACTGTAGGAGATATTTTAGACTTCTCTGTTAGTGTTATGTTAACCAACAAATCCTCTGGTTTTGCTTTTAAACTGGTAGTTATTTATGGCTCACCATATGAGGATGGTAAGCTAGTCTTTTTGGATGAACTGCACAAGATAACGGGCTCCTGGCAAGGCCCCATTATTCTTGGGGGAGATTTTAATCTAGTTAGATATAGTCATGAGAAAAGTAATGGCATTATCAATTTCAAATGGGCTGATTCTTTTAATGGTTGGATAGGAAAATGGGGTCTGATAGAATTAGAGTTGAAGAACAAAAAATATACTTGGACCAATAATTAAGAAAATCTGATTATGGCTAGGATTGACAAAATTTTTGTTTCTACTGAGTTTGAATTGGCTTTCCCTCTAGCTAAGATGAAAGCTTTAGATAGAACCCCTAGTGATCACAACCCACTCCTAGTTCAACTAGGAGATAACGCTTTTTATGGGAAGAAGAGGTTTAGGTTTGAAAAATGGTGGTTACTAGAAGAGTCTTTGACAGAAGTTGTGAAGAAGGCATGGACACTACCATGTTCTGAAAATAGGAGCATTGATGTTTGGTAGTTCAGAGTTAGGTCTTTTCGTAGACTGGTAAGGGGGTGGGCAGCTAACCAGGTGGCCTTGCTAAGCAACAACAAAACTATGTTATCCCAAGAATATGGTAAACTAGATCAGGCGTTAGAAGAAAGAGACTTAGATGCAGATGAGTGGAGTAGATATAAACATATAGAAAAAGAACTAGATAAATTCTGGAGGATGGAGGAGATTAGGATCAGACAGAGGTCCAGGGAAAGAGAGATTCTAGAAGGAGATAGAAACACAACATATTTTCATGCGATGGCTAATTACAGAAGTAGAAAGAAAAGAATAGATTTTTTAGAGAGCTCTGCAGGGCACATATCAGATCAAAAAGGGATGATGGACATAGCTCTAGATTTCTACAAAAAAAGCTTTTTGCGAAAGAAGAGAGGGGTCATATTAATCTTAGTGAAGATTTTTGGGAAGCCTCCCA
Organism: Paspalum notatum; assembly: GCA_022530915.1. Classification (NCBI taxonomy): domain Eukaryota; kingdom Viridiplantae; phylum Streptophyta; class Magnoliopsida; order Poales; family Poaceae; genus Paspalum; species Paspalum notatum. Next base: position 8,932,563 of record CM039683.1, read on the forward strand.
GAAAGTAACAGAGGAAGAAAATAATATGTTAGATGCTCCTTCCTCAGAAGCTGAGATTAAGGAAGCTATCTCTAGCTGCTATCCAGAGGGTGCCTCGGGACCTGATGGGCTATCTTTTCTTTGTTACCAAAAGTTTTGGGAGATTATCAAAAGCGATATCATGGCCATGTTTACAGATTTTTATCAAGGTACTTTAGATATCCAAAGACTAAATTTTGCTCTAGTAACCTTGGTTCCTAAAGTGAGTGAGGCTTGTAATATGAAATAGTTTAGGCCAATTAGTTTAATAAATTGCAGTTTAAAAATGTTTTCAAAGCTCTTAACTAATAGATTAGGCAAAGTAGCACAAAGGTTAGTGGCTACTAACCAGAGTGCCTTTATAAAAGGGAGATACATTTTAGAGAGTGTTGTTGTGGCTAATGAGATAGTTCATAGTCTGCATAGGAATAAGGAAAAAGGAGTTATTATTAAGCTAGAATATGAGAAGGCATACGATAGGGTTTGCTGGGAATTCCTATTTGAAGTTCTAAACACTAGAGGCTTTTCCCCCAATTGGATACATTGGATTAAATGCTTAGTAGTAGGTGGTTCTGTAGGAATCTTAGTGAATGGTGAGGAAACCCCATACTTTAAACCTAGTAAGGGTCTGAGACAAGGTGATCCTTTGTCTCCTCTCCTCTTTAACTTAGTTGGGGATGCTTTCACAAGGATTTTAGACAGGGCTGCTAACAAGTGTCTAGTACAAGGCGTTTTGCAAGATTTTAGACCTGGAGGGATCCTCTCCCTTCAGTATGCTGATGACACAATATTATTCTCTAGTGTTGATAAATCTCATCTATGGAACCTGAAACACTCCTTGTGGTTTGAACAACTATCTGGCATGAGAGTAAATTTCCACAAGAGTGAGATTCTAACTATGAATTTGGAGGAAGAGGAATCTAAGGAGATCCGTAGTATTTTCAACTGCCCTGCTGGGTCCTTTCCGTTAAAGTATTTGGGTGCACCTTTACATTTTGAGAAACTTACTAGAGAAGTGCTTCAGCCTTTAGTAGACAAACTTCTCCATAGGATTCAAGGTTGGAGGGGGAAACTCTTATCTTTAGCTGCTAGAGCCTTGCTGATCAAAACATGTTTAGCTAGCATTCCTACTTATTTACTCTCTTTCATTAAGTTCCCTAAATGGGCCATTGAAACCCTTAATACTCATATGAGCAATTATCTCTGGAATGATATAGAAGGTGCTCACCAATACCATTTGGCAAACTGGGAGTTAGTTTCCCTCCACAAAGATTATGGTGGTCTAGGGCTCCCTAATTTGAGGGATTTGAATATTTGTCTACAAGGTTCCTGGTTGAAAATATATGAGAAAGACAAAAATAAACTCTGGAGAGAGCTTATTGACTACAAATATAAGACAAATAAGCCTAACATTTTCCAAGACAATAGTGTAGGTAGCTCGGTGTTCTTCAAAGGTTTTATGAGTGCTGTACATGCAACCAAAATGGGATACAGATGGATTATTGGAAATGGAAAAAGAGTTAGGTTTTGGGAAGATAATTGGCTGGGCTCCTCAAGTCTAGCAATCCAGTATTGGAGCTTATATAGATATGTCAATGAGAAAAATCAGTCTGTAGCTGACTTGTGGGATGGTGTTAATTTGAAATGTACTTTTAGGAGAATGGGTGACGTTAACCTGATGGTGCTCTAGGAGGAAATCTGTCAACTTGCATCCACAATTAGTTTTAATGAGGAAGATGATGCATTAGTTTGGACCTTTACCTCAAAAGGGATATATAGTGTGCAGTCCTTATATAAAGTGGTAAATTTTAGTGGAGTTCAGATTGTTTTTGTCTGTGCCATCTGGGACCTCAAAATTCCTCCTCGAGTACAATATCATCTTTGGCTTATGAGTAAAAATAGGCTATTAACCCGTGATAATCTGAATAAGAGAAAGAAAGTGGAGGACCTCACCTGTCTCTTCTGTGAAGAACAGGAGACCGTGCACCACCTTTTTTTTGATTGTGTAGTTGTTAAACAGTTATGGTCTGTGTTGGCTAATATCTTTCATACACAAAGTTTGGACTCTCTAGAGGATGTAGGGAAATATTGGCTAAGCAATAAACGTAATGGTATATTTAATATTTGTACTTCAGCTGTTTTTTGGAGTATATGGAAACTTAGGAATGATATCTGTTTTCAGAGAACAATGTGGCAAAGTATGACTATACTTTTCCACAAAACAGCTGCAATGATTCTAAATTGGGAGCTCTTGTGCCCATCGGAGAAGGAGGAATTGAGAACAATGGCGATGCGGATCAAGAAGGAGGCGGCTCAGGTCCTCTGGCTCCCCAGTACATGATGGAGTCCAGCTGGGAGTTGTCAAGCAACTTGGAGACAAGCCTGAAGCAAGAGTTTTCCTTCTGATATGTCCCAGTTTATTACTGTAATAAGTTTTGAAGTTGTAGTCTTTGGCTCATAGCTAGGTAGCTGTAGCCTCTGGTTTAAGAACTCTCTCACTGTTCGCAGATGGTCATACCACCTGTTAAGCGCTGTAAACTGTATATGGTTTGTTATGCTTTTTAATGGACGGGGGCACTGCCCTTTTATTCTAAAAAAAAACTCAACATCACGGTCAGGGCGCGGTCCCAGTACCGAGTGGTGGGGAGCCTGGTCCGGCTGACGTACCGCCACGACTCCGACTGCGTCGTGCTCCTCAAAAGGACGCCCAACAGGGCCGCCTGCTCTACCGCAACCTAGCGTGCTGCCTGATATGGTGCCGATGTTCTCTTCTGGGCTCGAGTTTTTCACTTGATTCCCTGCAGGGCTAATATAGGAGAGGTGTTTTCATGATGTGGTGTAATCGGCGAAGTGACCACAAATCTGGAGAATTTGTCAGTCAAGCCACAGCGCAAAAGATATAGTAGAAATGGAAACCAAAAAAGAAAAAGAAAAAAGTGAACAGAGTGTTTTTAGACGTGCCTGTTTTTTTTTTTTGCGACCGATTTTTCACGGTATTCGGCTGGCTATGATGACCCCGCGATACATATCACCTCCGCACAGTATTTCTTCTCTACTAATGAAACCGAACTTGGTTTAGTGATTGTGAATCGTGATGGGAATTTGGGATGAATGATCTGTCCCCGCGGGCCACGGGGACACGGTGTCGTGGACGAAGCCCAAATCTCGGCTTTCGCCCGGAGCCCCGGATGGGACGTGGTGCCCGAACGCGCTGACACTCGCTAGCGTGCTTTCGGCATGCGCAGACCTCGGTGCAAGGCGGGGCAATCCACGGCTTCGGTCTCCGCCGCGAGGGCCTAATCGTGGGCGTTGCCTTGTGCTGGCCCCTGGCCTGTTAGGTGTGTAGTGCTAGGCACTGGGTAGTGCGCGACGAACAAAGCCACTGTCGTCTACCAGCTGTGAGGAGCAGAGCCTCAGAGGAGTTGCTGGCGTCGGAGGAGGCTGGAGAGGTTTTTTTTTTCACAGAGAAGTGGACGCCGGCGGGGGGGGGGGGAGGGGCGAGGCGGGGGGCACGGAATCTCTCAACTCTCAAGTCCAAGTCATGCCTGAATGCCTGATGTTGGGAGATGGGAGGACGCATGTGCTGTTAGGGAGAAGATGACTATAATATGGTCTGGGAAAAAAAAAGTTGCTGCCTAATCATTCGTGGTGAAAACGGATCGGATACAAACGGATATCGCCGATACCACAATGGTTTTCATATTTTTGTTTGGATTCGGATTCGAATACGGATAGTGTCAACCATGGCGGATACGATACGGTTGGATGTCAGCATTATAAATATGCAGTTTCAATATTTGGAAACGGATACGGTATCGGATGTTGAATTTCTGGACTGAGATACGGACTGATTAAAACCCCTCTAAACGAATTCGGTAATGAATACGGTCGGAAAATATCCGTACCATTTTCATGACTGCTAATAATAGATTTAAGTGGGGGGCGGATCCAACAACGGGTGGCTGGGGCTTAAACCCTCCCACCGCCGCTCGAAGCATGGAGCCTCTCCTAACCCACCCTATAAATCCTATATAAATTGAAGTTTAGAAGGCTGGACTAAATGTAGAAGCATGGAGTCACTGAAGTCTAGAGGGATGGACTAAATGTAGAAAATAAGATGAAGAAACCCATACTATATCCTAGGACTAGGATATGTTTCTAGATTTGTGCTTATTGTTTGGATTTAGTTAGATTCGCATCATGTATTGGGGTTGACTGTAGTGAAACTTGAACTAAATTGCATCTCAATCCACCCAAACATTTGTGGATTGGGGTAAATCCGATAACATCTAAACAAGGCCTAAGTATAGCAACAATTTTCGGATAACCCCACCTCCATTTTTCAAAAGGACAAGGCGGTGATATAGATGGGCATGACAAATTTAAGTTTTAAATATCCCTAAAAAAACTCTATAAATGTAGATGAAATGATAATATAGATGCATACCGTAAAGTTTCAAGAACAAACTCGATTTCATTTACTAGATACAAGATTGACAAATCATGGACAAAAAGTGAAGAAAAAGGGAGAAAAAAATGCATGTGTCCTTTTCTGTCGGTTGCATTTGGTCACAAAATTCTACATGCCTCTGTCACAATTCCTCTACATCTATGGAATCTCCAAACTTATATGTTTTTATGTCGTTTACACTTAATACAATTCCTTCGTATAGGTCACCATATACGTACAGCACCATCAGTGCTAGGTACAACTAACAATTCTTTCGTCCTCGCTTCGTGTCACAGACCCAAAATTATAAGAGCAAAAATTCGATAAGTAATCACCGAAGTGGCTAAGTATCGAACTCACACTCGTATAATCCTGAAGTTACTGAAATCTCGAAGGATTCCAAACCAACATCGCAACGTACCAAGATCGTACTGATTCGGTGCACCACATCGTTTGCCATCACAGATTTCAATGTAATATGAAACACCTTACCATTCATCAGAGATCAATTTAGTATTATAAACCAAATATAAAGTAGCGGAAGCAACATAGCTTTAAAACAAAATAGAAACCTTTTATTACAATGCCAGCTCTTAGTCATATTCCACAAAAGCATAACAGATAAGGTAAATAAGAATGATCATGCCCATGATCTCACTCCTCCGCTATGGCAGGAGCCATCCAACTTCTTGCAGTAACCATGATACATCACAACCTGCAACAATTTGGGAATAAACCCTGAGTACGGAAATGTACTCAGCTAGACTTACCCGTCATAAATTAAATTAAAAGACACCAAGGATCATGCAAGGCTTTAAAAGTGGAGCTGGCTTGACAAAATTTGCATAAAGGCATTTGAAGGGAATTATAAGTGTAACTTGCATCAAATTAAAACCTTCAATTATAAACTAGATTTGCATCTATGCTAAAACAAGTATAAAAATAAACAAGCATCCCTATGCGATTGGATCATGTCCAAACATCACCGTCAGGGTGATCAACACCATCATCATCATTAACCCATCATCATATCATTATTTATTTTTAGTTTGCTACATTGAAACCGTTCCGTCAAGTTCTCACTATCCAGGAGAGATGGCGATTCGAATCGATTACTACCCAGCTGGGGAATTATTCCTAGGACTCACCCCTGTTTTCCCCCATCGGGGATCATTGGGTTACCTTTGGACTCATTCAAGTATCACGGTCCTAGCAAGCGCCGCACTCTTGGGGATATCGCCTCGCCAGAACAGCGAAGGACTTTTAAACACCTTACCCATCGACTATGCGACGACTCCCTTCCGAGCCGCACTTTATACTCACCGGGTTTCCGGCTTGAATAGAACTACTCGGCTTCGTGGTCAGCAACCTCAGGCCGGCCAGCTTAGTGATAGGCTGCGTTCAACGATTAGGAAGTGCTCCAAAGATCAAGTCCTTAATCGACTCAGACAGGACTACCGACTCCCAGGACCTCCTCGTCCTGTAGCCTCCACTTTCCTGCCCGGTCTCCCTAATTTTGTTTTACAAAAAATATCGGGTACACCCATGACACACCATATTCCATTTGTTTCAGGTATCCACCTATCTCTCGCAGGTGAAAACTTCACCTGACTTCTACCGTTTATTTGCATAACTAAGCAACTAGTCGATCCTACACTTAAACATAGGATTTCCGGGATTTATTTGGTGGACAAGGAGAGGAATATATGTGCAACAAGGGTTTTCAAACAACTCCTATCACTTAATGCATAAAACATCATAAAATACTCAACATAATTTAATTTGTAAAACATAGGAAGTTGAGAATGCTCCGGGGCTTGCCAGGAATTGGACTCAAGTCAATCAAGTTAGCCGCACCGTCTTGATGAGCATCTCCCATCTTAGTTCTTGCTTCTTCGGGTTGGACCACTAAACACCATCCTCAGGATTGGCTCCAACATTACATCATCCATGTCCTTCTCACGATTCACCTAGCGTACCTAAATGAAATGCACAATGCATATGTATGAATGTGAGGAAAGACATGTATATAAATCATAACATAAGTCATGCAAACAACTTCAACACAAGCACTTTCCAGATTTTGAACTGCACACAACCCAGTTACAAGAAAATTCATAACTGGAGCTACAGACATCGAAAATTATCAAACTTAGACTCTATGAAAAGCTTAGGAAATTCTCCATAAATCATTTTCAGCCATCACAGCAAGATTCCCAAAGTAAAACGGTCGAAATAGCAGAAGAACAGAAACTGTCCAGTGAGACTGCACGAAGGCAGATTTCTGAACTTTAACCAAAACAGCCATAACTCCTAGAATATTAAGGCAATGGCCATCACAATTGGTCAGTAGCTAGATCAACAAGTTATGAACACTTTTTGTATTCAACTCAACCGCAGAAAACATAGTCTAGGGGGAGTATTTAGCAATCTCCCCAAAACTGTCCAGATTGCCTAAAAATGAATTATAGACATCTATAATTATTTGAAAAGCATATCCAAGCCACGGCAAGCACACCAACAGTTTACATATGATATGTGAACACCAAAATAAGCAACATTTGCCCCCAAACAAAATTTATGTACCCTATTTCTTAATTTATTTTGAAAAAAAAAAGGAAAATAGGCACATATATAAGATCATGCATCTAAAGTGCACCATAAATTCTACAAAAAATTACAGCAGCTAGAATATACTCCCAGGAGACTACTGTACAAATTTGATAGCATTTGACCAAGTGCTTTTGGAGATATCGAAAATAACAAAACACATGATGCAAGGGAGCATAAATAGGAAAACCCATTTAGAGACACCCTATGCAGCTCAAACTTTTTCGTGGGGCTTCTCATGGCAAGAGAAGGGAGATGCCCAAAAATCACAGTTACAACACTTATAAATAATCTACTAGAATTTTCTAAAGTTTTCTTACATGCAAAGCAAGGAAAATCATAACTCCTTCATCCATCAATCAAAATGCATAAAAATTTAACCATAGCACACTCACAGCATACATAGGCCCTCATAAAAATTTCACAGCAATTGTAACACTATAACTTGAGATATGAATTTATCTCTATTTATCAAACATAAGTATAAACAGCACAAAATTTCTACAAAACACTATCATATTATCATCTATTCACAAGGATTCCAAAAAGTCCTCATTTGCTATTTTACGATTTTAATACGAATTACTATGAATTTCCAAAGTGTCAGCCGATTAATGCATAAACGAAAAACAAAAATCACTTTGCATCAGGACCCCTGGACTTCCTAGCAAATTAATCGAGCCCATAAATGTAAATCTATGTGCCTTGGCATTTTTACATCATAAACTAGAAAAGAGTTTCTAATTCATTCTTACCCCTTTCTTCTTCCTCATCCCGTACACAGAGCAGGGACGGGAAGGGGCGTCGGGATCGGCTCGTCAGGACGCGGCCTGGGACCGGCAGGGAGACCAGTGGCCTGCAGGGCGGACCGTCCAGGCAGGGCACCATCGGGCTTCCTCCGCACCTGGCCTCGGCTCGTCCCAAAGCTATCCCGCGGTCACGCGACCGAGGGCGGGCGGCCGCGGAGGCATCGGCGGTCCGGCAGCGCAGGGCCACGTGCGCAGGTAGAGGGCTCACCGACAACAACACGCCCACGTGAAGTGCATTTGCACGTAGCGCGGAGCAACAGCCGTAGCAGAACGCGGCAGCAGCATGGTGAGCCCGGCCATGGCACTGTGCGCAGCGCACGGTGGCGAGCGAGGATGAGACAGGGCCGAGTGGACGAGAGAGGAGAGGTGATGCGCCTCGCCTCCTGCTGTTTCCCCATCGAGTGGAGAGGCAGGGACGAGGTGAGGTGGAGGGGCAGCTGTCGGCAATGGCTTGCTCGCGCTCTGGGAGGCAGACGCGCGAGGGCACGCGTCGCCCATAGGGGCATTCCACCGAACGGCTGGCATGCATCGATGTGGGCCAATTCAAGCTCGATTTTGGGCCGCTTGCTGGCCGATTTAGCTCATGGGCCAAGAACAAAGATTGTCAAGCTCTGATCACTCTACAAATTCTATTAAGGGTGTATGTTCATTAGGCTCTCGAATTAAGAGATAATGAACTCCCTAAACAGCATTATCAATGATTAATTGTTAATTGGAAACGAACGTCGAAACCTTGTCAACTCAGTTCAAATTGATCGCACCTTTTGATATGTTGTCGTCCAATAGGTTAACTTCAATCTTTGTTTATGGACAAACTCAAGTTGCTTAAAAAAATTGGAGAACACAAGACGTCAATCAGAATCGACACTATAATTCCAATACTTAGAATTATTGAATTATTTCTAAGTCTGAAAGTTAGCAGCTGATTCGATTTCCATGCCTCGATTTGATAGGTTTAGAGAGAGAATTAGACTTGGGTCATTAAGCCAAGTTTGTTCCTCATGACTTGGACTTCACTCATTGTTTAGGGCCAAACTTCATAACTAGCACAAAAGATGAAGTTTCACTTACGTTTAGGCAGCCTCATGATAACTCTTTAATTATAGGTTTTAGGCCAATAAGGGCATCGTCTTGACATTTGCTCAACATGAACCCTTCATGACTTTTGTTCATGAGCTAAAATAGAGTTGTTTGGGCAAGATTACATGACTTGGTTGATGACAAAAGATCTCATCCACTTCATAAAGCAAATTAAAAGTGTATGTCTCGTCATTTCATGTAACCTTTTAACTCTAAATTTCATGGAACGTTTCCACTCTTCCAAATAGATGGAAATGAGTGTGAAGCACATGAAATGATCTCCTTCAACATTACCTTGGCATATAGTTGAAAAGGTCAACATATAAGCAAAGGGATATCATCCAAGTTTAAGTCAAGGTTCATCTCTAGGGAATTGACCTTAGCACCTTGGTCACCACAATGGCATGATTGAGCTAAGATCCATTGCTTAGCTGATGTCAAACACCTAGGGTGTTACACTTCGCTTAAAAGGATTAACCCGGGAATGGTGGGATGGACTCTAGAAGCCTTATATATTGGTCTATCCCACTCTAAACAACCAAGGTAGGACTCAACTCTTCACAATATCTCATATCAACCACATGGGCCACTATGGGCCAAATGAGCTGGGTGTGACAGATCTACCAGACAATATGGTCATGAGAATGTGCCACACTGAGTTTAGTTAAATTTGCTAATAAGGTTCAACTAAACCCTATACATTGATGAAGTTGGTATTGTGGCTACTCTTCCTAAAACCACAACACCATCCGTCTAAAACCCCAGACCAAAGTTGCAAATACCTCTTGATGAGCCTTGACACTATGTTGTTGTATTGTTTCTACTATTTTTTAGAGATCCGGTCACCAGAGCCTATATTTAGCAACACTTAACTCAGCACCAAGTATAATCTCTTGCCCTCTTTGGTACGCATGATTCTTTTCTGATTCTATGTTTTTATTCTGCCAAATTTCTGTATGTTTTTTTAATCTTGCGCTCGAAGGAGGCCCGAGGCCCTTAGTATAAAAGAAATACTTGGCCACCGAATGTAATCATCATGTGTGTATGCATTGTCTCTGCTCAGAAATATAATTATTGATAAAACGATGGCTGAACGGTACTGTGAGTTTAGATCTTGAACCTGAGTGGATAGGGTTTTATTTGCAATAATAGGAGTTCTCGAGAGAGGTGACAATGTTGAGATGTACGTGCACACAAAGGAAACGGGAAAAATGCCATGGCAAGACTTTTGCATGTAGGGATATTAATTATGAGGTATGATGAATGAGGAAACCACACCATAAGAACGAAACCTTAAAAATATGCATCACCAAAGTTGTTTTGGCCCAACTTACATGCCCTCCTCTTCTGCCACTTCAGCTAGCGCCTCCGCACTAGGTTGAGAGATGAAACAGCACACTATGACCTAGTTTGCCTAGACCTAAGAAGAAGAAATTTGAACTTTTTCCTAAGCCGAAAACTTGTACACGCGGCTAAATAAGAACCAATGAATATAATGTTTTTCCATATATGTAGGCCAATGCGAGAAACTTAATTCAATACATGTTTTGATCCATCCACTGTTGTTAACATATCAATAGTTGTGGTACTCAGAATCAAGGATTGCCGGACTTGTTTGTAAGATGAATGAGGAAACCACACCATACAAACGAAACCTAAAAATATGCATCACCAAAGTTGTTTTGGCCCAACTTACATGCCATCCTCTTCTGCCACTTGAGCCCGCACTTCCGCACCAGGCCGAGATATTAAACTAGCGCAGCATGACTCAGTTTGCCTAGACTGAAGAGGGCAAAAATTAACCTTTTTCCTAATCCAAAAACATGTACACGCTAGTAAGGAGGACCCAATGAACATACTGCATTTCCAAATATGTAGGACGATGGGAGAAACATAATTAAATATAGGTTTTGGTCCATCCATTGTTGTTAACGTATCATTTATTGTGGGACTTAGAATCAGGGTTTGTTGGACTTGTTGGTAAGATGAAAGAGGAAACCATACCGTAGGAATGAAACCTTAAAAATATGCATCACCAAAGTTGTTTTGGCCCAACTTACATGCCCCCGTCTTCCACCACTTCAGCCCGCGCTTCCGCACTTGACTGAGAGATGATACCAGCGGACCATGAGTTAGTTTGTCTAGGCATAAGAGGGTGAAAATTAAACTTTTTCCTAATCCAAAAACTTGTACACGCTAGTAAGTAGGAACCAATGAATATAATGAGTTTCCAAATATGTAAGCCGATGAGAGAAACTTAATTCAATACAGGTTTTGATCCATCCACTGTTGTTAACATACCAATTGTTCTGGGGCTCGGAATCAAGGGTTGTTGGACTGGTTTGTAAGATGAATGATAGGAACGAAACCTCAAAAATATGCATCAGCAAAGTTGTTTTGGCCCAACTTACATGCCCTCCTCTTCTGCCACTTGAGCCCGCGCTTTTGCACCAGGCCGAGAGACGAAACCAATGCACCATGACTCAGTTCGCCTAGCCTCGTGAGGGCAAAAATCTTACTTTTTCCGAATCCAAAAACTTGTACATGCTAGTAAGGTGGAACCAATGAATATAACGCTTTTCCAAATACGTAGGACGATGGGAGAAACTTAATTAAATATAGATTTTCGTCCATCCATTGTTGTTAACGTGTCATTTGTTGTGGGACCCGGAACCGAGGTTTGTTGGACTTATTAGTAAGATGAATGAGGAAACCACACCATAAGAACGAAACCTTAAAAATATGCATCACCAAATTTGTTTTGGCCCAACTTACATGCCCTCCTCTTCTGCCACTTCAGCTAGCGCTTCCGCACAAGGCTGAGAGGTGAAACAGCACACTATGACTTAGTTTGCCTAGACCTAAGAGGGCGAGATTTGAACTTTTCCTAATCCGAAAACTTGTACACGCTGCTAAATAAGAACCAATGAATATAATGCTTTTCCATATATGTGGGCCGATGCGAGAAACTTAATTTAATACAGGTTTTGATCCATCCACTGTTGTTAACATATCAATTGTTGTGGGACTCGGAATCGAGGGTTATTAGACATGTTTGCAGGATGAATCAGGAAACCACTCCATTGGAACGAAACCTCAAAAATATGCATCACCAAAGTTGTTTTGGCCCAACTTACATGCCCTCCTCTTCTTCCACTTGAGCCCGCGCTTCGGTATCACGCCGAGATACGAAACCAGCGCGCCATGACTTAGTTTGCCTAGACTGAAGAGCGCGAAAATTAACCTTTTTCCTAATCCAAAAACTTGTGCACGCTAGTAAGGTGGAACCAATGAAAATAATGCATTGCCAAATATGTACGCCGACGGGAGAAACATAATTAAATATAGGTTTTGGTCCATCCATTGTTGTTATCGTATCATTTGTTGTGGGACTTGGAATCAGGGTTTGTTGGACTTGTTGGTAAGATGAAAGAGGAAACCATACCGTAGGAATGAAACCTTAAAAATATGCATCACCAAAGTTGTTTTGGCCCAACTTACATGCCCCCGTCTTCCACCACTTCAGCCCGCGCTTCCGCACTTGACTGAGAGATGATACCAGCGGACCATGAGTTAGTTTGTCTAGGCATAAGAGGGTGAAAATTAAACTTTTTCCTAATCCAAAAACTTGTACACGCTAGTAAGTAGGAACCAATGAATATAATGAGTTTCCAAATATGTAAGCCGATGAGAGAAACTTAATTCAATACAGGTTTTGATCCATCCACTGTTGTTAACATACCAATTGTTCTGGGGCTCGGAATCAAGGGTTGTTGGACTGGTTTGTAAGATGAATGATAGGAACGAAACGTCAAAAATATGCATCAGCAAAGTTGTTTTGGCCCAACTTACATGCCCTCCTCATCTGCCACTTGAGCCCGCGCTTTTGCACCAGGCCGAGAGACGAAACCAATGCACCATGACTCAGTTCGCCTAGCCTCGTGAGGGCAAAAATCTTACTTTTTCCGAATCCAAAAACTTGTACATGCTAGTAAGGTGGAACCAATGAATATAACGCTTTTCCAAATACGTAGGACGATGGGAGAAACTTAATTAAATATAGATTTTCGTCCATCCATTGTTGTTAACGTGTCATTTGTTGTGGGACCCGGAACCGAGGTTTGTTGGACTTATTAGTAAGATGAATGAGGAAACCACACCATAAGAACGAAACCTTAAAAATATGCATCACCAAATTTGTTTTGGCCCAACTTACATGCCCTCCTCTTCTGCCACTTCAGCTAGCGCTTCCGCACAAGGCTGAGAGGTGAAACAGCACACTATGACTTAGTTTGCCTAGACCTATGAGGGCGAGATTTGAACTTTTTCCTAATCCGAAAACTTGTACACGCTGCTAAATAAGAACCAATGAATATAATGCTTTTCCATATATGTGGGCCGATGCGAGAAACTTAATTTAATACAGGTTTTGATCCATCCACTGTTGTTAACATATCAATTGTTGTGGGACTCGGAATCGAGGGTTGTTAGACTTGTTTGCAGGATGAATCAGGAAACCACTCCATTGGAACGAAACCTCAAAAATATGCATCACCAAAGTTGTTTTGGCCCAACTTACATGCCCTCCTCTTCTTCCACTTGAGCCCGCGCTTCGGTATCACGCCGAGATACGAAACCAGCGCGCCATGACTTAGTTTGCCTAGACTGAAGAGCGCGAAAATTAACCTTTTTCCTAATCCAAAAACTTGTGCACGCTAGTAAGGTGGAACCAATGAAAATAATGCATTGCCAAATATGTACGCCGACGGGAGAAACATAATTAAATATAGGTTTTGGTCCATCCATTGTTGTTATCGTATCATTTGTTGTGGGACTTGGAATCAGGGTTTGTTGGACTTGTTGGTAAGATGAAAGAGGAAACCATACCGTAGGAATGAAACCTTAAAAATATGCATCACCAAAGTTGTTTTGGCCCAACTTACATGCCCCCGTCTTCCACCACTTCAGCCCGCGCTTCCGCACTTGACTGAGAGATGATACCAGCGGACCATGAGTTAGTTTGTCTAGGCATAAGAGGGTGAAAATTAAACTTTTTCCTAATCCAAAAACTTGTACACGCTAGTAAGTAGGAACCAATGAATATAATGAGTTTCCAACTATGTAAGCCGATGAGAGAAACTTAATTCAATACAGGTTTTGATCCATCCACTGTTGTTAACATACCAATTGTTCTGGGGCTCGGAATCAAGGGTTGTTGGACTGGTTTGTAAGATGAATGATAGGAACGAAACCTCAAAAATATGCATCAGCAAAGTTGTTTTGGCCCAACTTACATGCCCTCCTCATCTGCCACTTGAGCCCGCGCTTTTGCACCAGGCCGAGAGACGAAACCAATGCACCATGACTCAGTTCGCCTAGCCTCGTGAGGGCAAAAATCTTACTTTTTCCGAATCCAAAAACTTGTACATGCTAGTAAGGTGGAACCAATGAATATAACGCTTTTCCAAATACGTAGGACGATGGGAGAAACTTAATTAAATATAGATTTTCGTCCATCCATTGTTGTTAACGTGTCATTTGTTGTGGGACCCGGAACCGAGGTTTGTTGGACTTATTAGTAAGATGAATGAGGAAACCACACCATAAGAACGAAACCTTAAAAATATGCATCACCAAATTTGTTTTGGCCCAACTTACATGCCCTCCTCTTCTGCCACTTCAGCTAGCGCTTCCGCACAAGGCTGAGAGGTGAAACAGCACACTATGACTTAGTTTGCCTAGACCTAAGAGGGCGAGATTTGAACTTTTTCCTAATCCGAAAACTTGTACACGCTGCTAAATAAGAACCAATGAATATAATGCTTTTCCATATATGTGGGCCGATGCGAGAAACTTAATTTAATACAGGTTTTGATCCATCCACTGTTGTTAACATATCAATTGTTGTGGGACTCGGAATCGAGGGTTGTTAGACTTGTTTGCAGGATGAATCAGGAAACCACTCCATTGGAACGAAACCTCAAAAATATGCATCACCAAAGTTGTTTTGGCCCAACTTACATGCCCTCCTCTTCTTCCACTTGAGCCCGCGCTTCGGTATCACGCCGAGATACGAAACCAGCGCGCCATGACTTAGTTTGCCTAGACTGAAGAGCGCGAAAATTAACCTTTTTCCTAATCCAAAAACTTGTGCACGCTAGTAAGGTGGAACCAATGAAAATAATGCATTGCCAAATATGTACGCCGACGGGAGAAACATAATTAAATATAGGTTTTGGTCCATCCATTGTTGTTATCGTATCATTTGTTGTGGGACTTGGAATCGGGGTTTGTTGGACTTGTTGGTAAGATGAAAGAGGAAACCATACCGTAGGAATGAAACCTTAAAAATATGCATCACCAAAGTTGTTTTGGCCCAACTTACATGCCCCCGTCTTCCACCACTTCAGCCCGCGCTTCCGCACTTGACTGAGAGATGATACCAGCGGACCATGAGTTAGTTTGTCTAGGCATAAGAGGGTGAAAATTAAACTTTTTCCTAATCCAAAAACTTGTACACGCTAGTAAGTAGGAACCAATGAATATAATGAGTTTCCAAATATGTAAGCCGATGAGAGAAACTTAATTCAATACAGGTTTTGATCCATCCACTGTTGTTAACATACCAATTGTTCTGGGGCTCGGAATCAAGGGTTGTTGGACTGGTTTGTAAGATGAATGATAGGAACGAAACCTCAAAAATATGCATCAGCAAAGTTGTTTTGGCCCAACTTACATGCCCTCCTCTTCTGCCACTTGAGCCCGCGCTTTTGCACCAGGCCGAGAGACGAAACCAATGCACCATGACTCAGTTCGCCTAGCCTCGTGAGGGCAAAAATCTTGCTTTTTCCGAATCCAAAAACTTGTACATGCTAGTAAGGTGGAACCAATGAATATAACGCTTTTCCAAATACGTAGGACGATGGGAGAAACTTAATTAAATATAGATTTTCGTCCTTCCATTGTTGTTAACGTGTCATTTGTTGTGGGACCCGGAACCGAGGTTTGTTGGACTTATTAGTAAGATGAATGAGGAAACCACACCATAAGAACGAAACCTTAAAAATATGCATCACCAAATTTGTTTTGGCCCAACTTACATGCCCTCCTCTTCTGCCACTTCAGCTAGCGCTTCCGCACAAGGCTGAGAGGTGAAACAGCACACTATGACTTAGTTTGCCTAGACCTAAGAGGGCGAGATTTGAACTTTTTCCTAATCCGAAAACTTGTACACGCTGCTAAATAAGAACCAATGAATATAATGCTTTTCCATATATGTGGGCCAATGCGAGAAACTTAATTTAATACAGGTTTTGATCCATCCACTGTTGTTAACATATCAATTGTTGTGGGACTCAGAATCGAGGGTTGTTAGACTTGTTTGCAGGATGAATCAGGAAACCACTCCATTGGAACGAAACCTCAAAAATATGCATCACCAAAGTTGTTTTGACCCAACTTACATGCCCTCCTCTTCTTCCACTTGAGCCCGCGCTTCGGTATCACGCCGAGATACGAAACCAGCGCGCCATGACTTAGTTTGCCTAGACTGAAGAGCGCGAAAATTAACCTTTTTCCTAATCCAAAAACTTGTGCACGCTAGTAAGGTGGAACCAATGAAAATAATGCATTGCCAAATATGTACGCCGACGGGAGAAACATAATTAAATATAGGTTTTGGTCCATCCATTGTTGTTATCGTATCATTTGTTGTGGGACTTGGAATCGGGGTTTGTTGGACTTGTTGGTAAGATGAATGAGGAAACCACACCATAGGAATGATACCTTAAAAATATGCATCACCAAAGTTGTTTCCACCACTTCAGCCCGCGCTTCCGCACTTGGTTGAGTGATGATACCAGCGGACCATGACTTAGTTTGTCTAGGCCTAAGAGGGTGAAAATTAAACTTTTTCCTAATCCAAAAACTTGTACACGCTAGTTAGTAGGAACCAATGAACATAATGTGTTTCCATATATGTAAGCCGATGGGAGAAACTTAATTCAATACAGGTTTTGATCCATCCACTGTTGTTAACATACCAATTGTTCTGGGTTCGGAATCAAGGGTTGTTGGACTGGTTTGTAGGATGAATGATAGGAACGAAACCTCAAAAATATGCATCAGAAAAGTTGTTTTGGCCCAACTTACATGCCCTCCTCTTCTGCCACAAGAGCCCACGCTTCGGTATCAGGCTGAGATACAAAACCAGCGCAATATGACTCAGTTTGCCTAGACTGAAGAGGGCGAAAATTAAACTTTTTCCTAATCCGAAAACTTGTACACACTAGGTAGTAAGAACCAATGAATATAATGCTTTTCCATATATGTAGGCCGATAGGAGAAACTTAATTCAATACAGGTTTTGATCCATCCACTATTGTTAACATATCAATTGTTGTGGGACTCGGAATCGAGGGTTGTTGGACTTGTTGGTACAATGAATGAGAAAACCACACCATAGGAACGAAACCTCAAAAATATGCATCACCAAAGTTGTTCTGGCCCAACTTACATGCCCTCCTCTTCTGCCACTCGAGCCCACGCTTCAGCATCAGGCTAAACCAGCACAGCATGACTCAGTTTGCCTACACTGAAGAGGGCAAAAATTTACCTTTTTCCTAATTCGAAAACTTGTACACGCTAGTAAGTAAGAACCAATGAATATAATGCTTTTCCATATATGTACGCCGATGGAAGAAATTTAATTCAATACCAGTTTTGAACCATCCACTATTGTTAACATATCAATTGTTGTGGGACTCAGAATAGAGGGATGTTGGACTTGTTGGTAAGATGAATGAGGAAACCACACCATAGGAACGAAACCTCAAAAATATGCATCACGAAAGTTGTTTTGGCCGAACTTACATGCCCTCCTCTTCTGCCACTTGAGCCCACGCCTCGGCGTCAGGCCCAGATACAGAACCAGCGCAGCATGACTCAGTTTGCGTAGACCAAAGAGGGCGAAAATTAAACTTTTTCCTAATCCGAAAACTTGTACAAGCTAGTAAGTAGGAACCAATGAATATAATGCTTTTCCATATATGTAGGCCGATGGGAGAAACTTAATTCAATACATGTTTTGATTCATCCACTGTTATTAACATATCAATTGTTGTGGGACTCGGAATCGAGGGTTGTTGGACTTGTTGGTATGACGAATGTGAAAACCAAACCATAGGACTGAAACCTCAAAAATATGCATCACCAAAGTTGTTTTGGCCCAACTTACATGCCCAACTCTTCTGCCACTGGAGCCCACGCTTCAGCATCAGTCCGAGATACAAAAGCAGCGCAGCATGACTCAATTTGCCTAGACTGGCTTGGGCAGAAATTAAACTTTCTCCTAATCCAAAAACTTGTACACGCTAGTAAGTAGGAACCAATGAATATAATGCTTTTCCATATATGTTGGCCGATGGGAGAAACTTAATTCAATACAAGTTTTGGTCCATCCACTATTTTTAACATATCAATTGTTGTGGGACTCGGAATCGACGGTTGTTGGACTTGTTGGGAAGATGAATGAGGAAACCACACCATAGGAATGAAACTACAAAAATATGCATCACCAAAGATGTTTTGGCCTATCTTACATGCCCTCCCATTCTGCCACTTGAGCCCACGCTTTGGCATCGGTTCGAGATACAAAACCGATGCAACATGACTCAATTAGCACCACGATATATTGGGCCTTTTAAAATAATTGACCGTACGGGAGAAGTTGCATATCAACTGGAATTGCCTGACAAATTATCAGGGGTACACAATGTGTTCCATATATCCCAATTGAAGAAGTGTTTGCGAGTACCTGAAGAGCAGTTGCAGGAAGATGAACTTAATGTGCAGGATGATTTGACCTATACCGAGTATCCAGTCCAAATTTTGGAAACGGCAGAGAGAACTACCAGAAATAGGGTAATAAAGATGTGCAAAGTTAAGTGGAGCCACCATACGGCAGAGGAGGCCACCTGGGAAAGAGAGGATGACCTCAGAGCAGATTACCCGGAACTCTTTGCTAGCCAATCCTAAAAAAAATCTCGGGGCGAGATTTCTTGAAGGGGGTAGGTTTGTAACACCCTAAATTTTGCCACAAATAAAATCTTTTGGAACCAATTTAATTTATTCATATTGCTTGATCATACATGACCCCTATTTGATTTTATGTGATTTCAAAATAATTAATTAAAAAGAATCATAGGAATTACATGTTTGAACATTCATGCCCTTGCATATTCTATTGGGTGATTTGCAGTGTTTAAAGTTTGAATTCAAAACCTTTTTTCATCTCTCCAAAATTTCTCAAACTCCAAACAATTCCGGAAAAGTTCTCTTTTCCTCCCTCTTTCTTCTTCTCTCTTTTGGCCCAAGACAGCCCAACAGGAGGCCCGCCCAGCAGCAGTAGCCGGCCCAGCTCTTTCTCTCCTCCTTTTCACTTCCGCCCGGTGCACCGCGCGGCCCAACCGTGGCCCACCAGCCGGAACGGCCCAGCAGGCTACCGCCTCCTCTCTTCCCCTCGCTGCCATGTGGGGCCCGCCCGTCGGTCGCCTCCTTCTTCCATCTCTTGCTACCGCGTCGCTGTCGCCCGCGCTGCCAGGACGAGCTCCGCCCGAGCCGCGCCCCGACTCGGTCCCCGCCTTCCAAGCCGCGCGGCTCCGCCATCTCCCCAACGCCCGCGCGCCGCGCCTCTCCTTCCTTTCCGAGCGCCCGCACCTTGCCTTCCCGAGCTCGCACACATGCCATATGCGACGCGGACTCCGAATCC
The DNA here is from genome assembly GCA_022530915.1 of Paspalum notatum. Taxonomy (NCBI): domain Eukaryota; kingdom Viridiplantae; phylum Streptophyta; class Magnoliopsida; order Poales; family Poaceae; genus Paspalum; species Paspalum notatum. The sequence goes on from CM039683.1 coordinate 8,952,298, forward strand.
AACTCGAGGTGGACTCCATCACGCGCCGCCTTCCCTTGCCCCTCGCGCAAGCTTCGGCCTCCGCCCCTATAAAAGCGCCCGACCCCGCCGCCCTAAGCACCAAAAGCCGAGCTCTAACCCCAAGCCTAGCGCCCTAGCTTGCACCGCCGCGCCGCGCCGCCGCGGAGTTCACCGTCGGGATTCGCCTTTGCAAGCCGTCTCCGCCGACGAGATCTAGTCCCCGAGCTTCGTAGTAAGGTAGAACGCTTAACCGCTTAATCCCGACCCTTCTTTCATCTCGTGTCGTCGTTTTGACCTCGCCGCGCCGCCGCCGGTTCACGCAGGACTCCACCGGTCGCCGCCGCACGTCGCCGCACGCCGTCGCCGCTTCCCCGTCATCCACACCTACACCGCTAGCTTCGGCTTGAGGTGAGGAAGCTCTCTAGCTAACTCTAGTCCCTAATCTCGCCCTACACCGACGGCGATTTCTCGCCGGAGCTCCGCCTTCGCCCCGCTCCGCCGCCCGCCACCTACGGCCGATGCGCCGCCACCGCGACCGCCCCGCCAGCTTCGCACCGCCGCCCGCTCTCCCGTGCGCCTCGTTCCGCTAGCCCTAGGCCCCGGAACCGCGGAGTTCGCGAGTCTCCGGTGACCCTCCGCCGCGCCCGATGGCCGTCGCCGGTCAACCCGCCGCCGCCGCTCTCTCTCCCCTCTGATCTAATCCAAGCCGTCGGATTAAGATCTAACGGCCGGAGCCCCGCGCGACCCGGGTCAATACCGGTCAGCGGCCGCACTTTTGCTAAAGAGTCCCTGAGTTTTCTGAGAATCAACCCGCAGTCCATATTTTCACGGTTAGGTCCCTGGTTTTCGCAGTTTAGCCCCTGGAGTTTCAAATCTCTTTTATTTTAAGCCCTTAAACTTATTTTATGCATAACTTTTGCGTTTTAACTCCGATTTGAACGATTCTTGAACCTACGGAATCGTAGTAACGTGTAGATTAATTCTAAAACCTTTTTAACCTCTGTTCATGATGTTTGATGTACTGCTTTAGTCAGTTAATGCTCATTACTTGTATGTGTGTAACGTGTAGCTGACGTTCCGTCCGAGTTTGTCGAGAATCCATCTTGGGAAGTTCCTGAGCAAGTTTTTGCTGAGGAAGGCAAGTATTCTTTGACCTATGTCCTATTTACATTAATTACACAATCTAGAGCCCAATTTGATTGCTCCTATTAAGGATGACTAGCCTCATATGTCTTTATATGATTATGAAACTTGGGATGGGCTGTGATGTGTAGATTAATGCTATCGCTCAACATCTTTATATTCATGTTGCTAATCTTGTTTAATTAATGATGAACATGATGATAAAAGTTTGGTTTTAGCAACATGGAGACTTGGGCATGTTTTGTTGGTTTTGCTCAAGTGCTTCACCATAAGGATCGGTTCGCCGAGCGACCACCTAGGAAAACAGTACAACCACAAGACTCACATGGGCACTGGGCTTGACTGATTAATTAGATGAACTAGAGTTTTGGCTTACTTTCCTGAAACATGGCGTATGAGGGGTCTGGGGGATATGGGACTTTGCCCTTTGCCAATGAGGTGCAGTTTGACCTGTCACCCTTTGGAACGGAACTCTCATATCTTTAGTTAACTGGAGTAACCTGTAACGAGTGGGCCATAACTCTAGGAATTCTTTGTAAAGGTCTCGTAATGAAACCCTGCCGATTCATCTAAGGTATGAATAAATGGGGCTTTGCAAACCTCGGGCACAATGGGAATCATGACTTGTGGGTAAAGTTGTACAACCTCTCGAGAGTGTTTAAAACTGATATATCAGCCGTGCTCACGGTTAAGAGCGGCCTGGACCCTCACAGATTAGAGTTTCAGCTTCAAAGTGAATGGCTCACGGTGATCATGGTAATGAAGATGGATATGGTTATGGTTCCTGCTTATCTTTTTAATTTGTCTTGCTATCTTTACAATAAAGGGATGGGTTATGCTAATCATTGCTAGTAATTAAAACTTGACCAACTAAAAGCAATTGCTATGCCTGTCCACTATAAAGCCAGTCCACTTTTATCCTAAACGGAATACTTGCTGAGTGCGTTATGTACTCATTCTTGCTTGTTTTATACCGTTGCATCCATTGCAACCGCTGCTCAGATCCAGAAGGAAGTTGTGGTGATCCTAACCAGGAGTTCCAGGACTACGACGAGTTCTAGGCTGGTGTGCCATCCGTCAGTTGCCTGTGGATCATGGTCGTCTTCCGCTGTCGTTTAGTTAACTCGTTTTCGTTCAGATACTCGGTTTCGTTAAAGACATTTATGGTCTGTAATATTGGTTATTACTCTTAAGTTAAAGTACTGGTTGTGTTAATACTTTTGTTTATCGCTATGTATGTGGTTAAACTGATCCTGGCATATACATGGTTAGCACTTGGTTTTGTTTCTAAAACTGGGTGTGACAAAAGTGGTATCAGAGCCGTGCTGACCGTAGGACGCAAGCCTAGAATAGAACTGGTCGTGATTAAGGATTTTGCTTACCTTTTCTTGCTTTCTCCATTCAAATACTTGCCATATATGCTATTTTGACCTCCATACTTGTCTATTTCAATTAAGATCCTCTATATCTACTTATCTATCCCATAATAGAACTGTTTCTCATGTTTGCTTACGATGTGGGCCTGCAGATGTCGACTTTCAAGCGCACTGCCCGCATGCGTGTTGGTGGACGAGGTTATGGCGGACCCAACAGGATCAGATTGCCTACCCCAACCCCACCTTCTCCACCGCCACAAGAGTGGGTAGACCTGACTGAGTCCGAGGAGGAGGACCCAGAGGAGCTTGTCCTTGAGCTGTCCGAAGATGAACCGGGAGAGGAGCCGCAGGAAGAACCCTTGGAGGTGCAGCCACCAGTAACCCCTTTGGCGCCGTCGTAGGAGCAATCCCAGGAGGAGCCAGAAGATCCAGCTGTTGACCCTGAAGACCCAGAACAAGATCCAGATGCTGTTAACGCACCCCCATCGGACGATGATGAGGACGACGATGAAGCTGGACCCGTGGTCACCACTACCCACCGCTGGTTCGACTACCTGTTGCCTGTTCCTCGGATGCTGAGGGAAACGCTGGAGATGCTCCACTACGATCAGTTCTGGATCACCTATGTGGGGACTCGCTACTGCCATCCCGTCCTACCTGATGATTGGGACATGAAAGTGGAGATCAGCATCCCGGATGAGTTCGGATCCCGCCGGAACATTCACGTCAGGCACGCACCTACTCGCCGCAACAGCCATGAAGCCGCCATCAGTGATGCTGCCAGGGAGGCCTTGACGACGTTGTGCCACGCACACCGTGAAGATATGGCCATCACTTCACGCCGGTACTACCCCTGCCGTTCGGTCGAAAGACTTGATGCCTGGATCGCCAACCCGGAGGCAGAACAGAACCCACGCCTGGAGTCTATTATTGAGTACCTTGCTACCCTCAACACCGACAACAATGCCGCCTTGGACGAGTTGGACATGGTGAGGTACGAGAACCGGAAGCTTCGAGCATGGGTTGCACATGGCGTTGAGCCCGCGGAAGAAGAACCTGTAGAAGACCCTGCTGATGCTCCGCGCAGGAAGAAGGCCCGCTACAATGATCCAGAAGCTAGGACCTATATACGGTATAATGAGGACTAGGATGTTATCCCTTTTGTAATAGGTTCTATTAGTATCGATTAGTTAGTTCGGTTAGGCTTAGAACGATCAACAGTGTGCTCGTTTGCTTATGATTGTGTTTTATGGATGATTTGGTTCTTTGTAATGAGTGCTTAAGTTGTGGAGTGATGTCCACAACTTAGTCTTTTGGTTGGATGCTTAATAAGTTTAATAAAGTTAGTTAGTTTGGGAAAGCCTTGCTCTACCCATATATACGTTCAGATCTTTATCTCATCTGTCTTGGTTACTAATGTTGAATGAGATGTATGGCCGGAAATAAGTACTAATGGTATATTTGGTCCATCAGATGAGTATAGGACGTGGACGTGGTCGTGGCCGTGGAGGTAGAGGAGGTCGCGGAGACGGAGGACTCCCAAATCCACCACCACCAATGACTATGGAACAACTGATCATGAACCAGACCCAAGTGATACAAGCTCTTGGTCAAGCAGTGGCAGCCATGCACCAGGCGCAGCAGCAACCACCCCCGCCACCACCGCCTCAACCGCGAGACAGATGCACAGAATTTATGAAGGGACACCCACCTGTGTTCACTCACTCTGCCGATCCTATAGATGCAGAAGACTGGCTCCGCGCAATAGAACGGGAGCTGGACGTCGCTCAGTGCACCGACCAGGAGAAAGTCCTCTACGGCCCTCACCAGTTACGGGGTGCCGCTCAACAATGGTGGGAATCGTACCGCTTGGCTCATAACAACCCCAACACTATTACCTGGCAGGAGTTCACCGGGAGGTTCAGAGCGCATCATGTTCCAGCTGGTGTGATGTCACTGAAGAAAGAAGAGTTCCTGGCACTCACCCAGGGCACCATGACCGTCAGTGAGTATCGAGACAAGTTCCTACAGCTGTCCCGCTACTGTCCAGAGGAGGTTAACACCGACCCCAAGAAGCAGTACTGTTTCCTCAAAGGCTTGGTCGATCCACTCAGGTACCAGCTTATGAACCATACCTTTCCTAACTGCCAGCACCTGATAGACCGTGCTATCGTGACGGAGAATACTCGTCGCGAGATGGAGGAAAAGAAGCGCAAACAGAAGGCACAACAATCTAGCAGTAACAACCGCCCGCGGTTTTCTGGGTCACAGAACTTTCAGAACCGCCCTACACAGAACTCCGGACAGCAGCAGCCCCAGTTCCAGCGCTACAACAATAATGGCAACTATCAGCGCCCGAACTATCAGTCTCAGCAGAACAATCCCCAAATGCAGCGCTCAAACAATCAAGCTCCCCGCCAACCAACTCCTACCAGTACCCCAGTGAAGACAGGCACGCCAGTACCACCGGGAAGTGCAAATTGCTTCAAATGCGGAGGAACAGGTCACTGGTCTAAGCAATGCCCATATAGAGGGACGCCGCAGCAGACACCGCAACCGAGTTCGAAGGCGGGCACTCCCAACCAAGCTTCCAGCCACGCCAAGATCAACCACATCACCGCGGAGGCTGCCCAGGAAGGTCCAAATGCTGTCGTAGGTACGTTCCTGGTCAACTCCCAACCCGCCTTAGTACTATTCGATACTGGTGCTACGCATTCCTTCGTTACTGCTCAGCATGTAGAGAGGTATAATTTGCCTATGATAAAGATGGTAAAAACAATGCTAGTTAGTTCACCTGGGGGAAACATGCGATCCGAGTTCGCTTGTGATGATGCATCCATTAAAATAAGGGGGGTAGATTTTCCAGCATCATTAATAGTTATGAAAGCACAAGGAGTAGATGTTATCCTGGGTATGAATTGGCTGCAAAGATACAACGGGGTAATCTCATGTGCCGAGAGGAAAGTGACTTTGACTACGCCAGCCGGGGAGAACATTGAAGTTCTGATAGACCCGCCTCAAGCAGGAGTTAATGCTATTGATGCCACAGCCTTGGAGAACATCAGAGTAGTGTCAGAATTTCCGGATGTCTTCCCAGATTCGTTGCCAGGTATGCCACCTGAACGTGACATTGAATTTTCTATTGAACTAGTACCTGGAACTGCACCTATCTATAAGAAAGCATATAGAATTTCTGGTGTCGAATTGCTTGAAGTTAAGAAACAAATAGATGAACTACTGGAAAAGGGGTTTATCCGCAAAAGTACTTCACCTTGGGCCTCACCAGTTTTGCTTACCGAAAAGAAAGATGGAACCTTGCGAATGTGTGTCGATTATAGAGGTCTCAATGCCGTTACAGTAAAGAATAAATATCCACTGCCCCGGATTGAAGATTTATTTGATCAGCTCAAAGGTGCCTGTGTATTCTCCAAAATTGACTTACGATCTGGATATCATCAACTAAGAATCAGACCTTCAGATATACCAAAGACGGCGTTCATTAGTCGTTATGGGTTATATGAATATACAGTTATGTCCTTTGGTTTGACTAATGCCCCAGCCTTCTTTATGTACATGATGAATAGTGTGTTTATGGAATATCTTGATAAGTTTGTTGTGATATTTATCGATGATATTCTGATTTATTCCAAAACTGAAGAGGAACACGAGGAACATCTAAGATTAGTGTTGCAGAAACTTAGAGAACATAAACTTTATGCGAAGTTTAGCAAGTGTGATTTCTGGATTGAGGAGGTTAAGTTTCTAGGTCATGTCATATCCAATGGAGGGATTGCCGTTGATCAGAGTAAGGTATCTGAAGTGCAGAACTGGAAAATCCCAGAGGATGTGAAAGGCATCAGGAGTTTTCTCGGATTAGCTGGTTACTATCGGCGTTTCATTGAGGGATTTTCCAAGATTGCTAAGCCAATGACAGCTTTGTTAGAGAAGAATATTAAATTTCAGTGGACGTCAGCTTGTCAGAAAGCCTTCGAGGAGTTGAAAAAGAGGTTAACCACAGCGCCAGTGCTAACTTTTCCAGATATGCATAAGCCTTTTTCAGTATATTGTGATGCTTCACGGCTAGGTTTAGGATGTGTTCTTATGCAGGAAGGCAAGGTTATTGCCTATGCCTCTAGACAACTGAGGGATCATGAGAAGAATTACCCAACTCATGACTTGGAATTAGCCGCAGTGGTGCATGCATTAAAAGTATGGAGGCATTATTTATTCGGGCAAAAGTGTGATATCTATACTGATCACAAGAGCCTAAAGTATATCTTTACCCAGACTGAGCTAAATATGAGGCAAAGACGATGGTTAGAATTAATCAAGGATTATGATTTGGAGATACATTATCATCCTGGCAAGGCAAATGTAGTAGCAGATGCTTTGAGCAGGAAGAGTCAGATCAGTTTGTTGTGGGCAAGAGAGTTGCCGGATGAGTTAGCCATAGAGTTCGACCGACTAAGTTTGGGTTTTCTTAATAATACGGAAGGCACCGTCTCCATGGAGTTTGAACCTACGTTGGAACAAGAAATCAGGAAGGGACAACTTAATGATGAGAAGATCAAGGAAGTAAAAGAGTTGATCAAGTTAGACAAGGCACCGGGATTTCGAGTGGATGCCGACGGCACGGTATGGCATGGGGATAGGATTTGCGTTCCGAACATAAAGTCTATACGGGAATTTAATTCTGAAGGAAGCACATGAGACAGCTTACTCTATCCATCCTGGAAGTGAAAAGATGTACCAAGATCTGAAGCAGAAATTTTGGTGGTACGGTATAAAACGTGAAGTAGCAGAATATGTAGCTTTGTGTGACGTTTGTCAGAGGGTGAAAGCTGAGCATCAAAAACCCGCTGGATTGTTACAGCCGCTCAAGATTCCAGAGTGGAAGTGGGAGGAAATTGGTATGGATTTTATTGTCGGCCTACCGCGTACACAAAGTGGTTTTGATTCTATATGGGTAGTAGTGGACAGATTAACCAAAGTTGCTCACTTTATTCCTGTCAAGACCACTTATTCGGGAGCCAAGTTAGCTGAATTGTATATGTCCAGAATTGTGTGTTTGCATGGGGTACCAAAGAAGATTGTGTCTGATCGTGAAACTCAGTTTACATCTCATTTTTGGAAGCGTTTGCATGAGTCAATGGGCACTAAATTAAATTTCAGTTCAGCATATCATCCACAGACCGATGGGCAGACAGAAAGAACCAACCAGATATTAGAAGATATGTTGAGAGCTTGCGCAATACAATATGGTACTAGTTGGGATAAAAGTTTGTCGTATGCCGAATTTTCTTATAACAATAGTTATCAGGCTAGTACCAAGATGTCACCTTTCCAGGCTTTGTATGGTAGACGGTGCAGGACTCCCTTGCATTGGGATCAACCTGGGGAGAAACAGTTGTTTGGTCCTGGAATCATAGAAGACGCCGAACGACAAGTACGAATGATTCGGGAGAATTTGAGGATTGCTCAAACCAGGCAGAAGAGTTATGCGGATAACCGTCGAAGGGATTTGGAATTTGCAGTAGGAGATTATGTGTACTTGAAAGTATCACCTATTCGTGGTCTACGCCGATTCAAAGTGAAAGGGAAATTAGCACCACGATATATTGGGCCTTTTAAAATAATTGACCGTAAGGGAGAAGTTGCATATCAACTGGAATTGCCTGACAAATTATCAGGGGTACACAATGTGTTCCATATATCCCAATTGAAGAAGTGTTTGCGAGTACCTGAAGAGCAGTTGCAGGAAGATGAACTTAATGTGCAGGATGATTTGACCTATACCGAGTATCCAGTCCAAATTTTGGAAACGATAGAGAGAACTACCAGAAACAGGGTAATAAAGATGTGCAAAGTTAAGTGGAGCCACCATACGGCAGAGGAGGCCACCTGGGAAAGAGAGGATGACCTCAGAGCAGATTACCCGGAACTCTTTGCTAGCCAATCCTAAAAAAAAATCTGGGGGCGAGATTTCTTTAAGGGGGGTAGGTTTGTAACACCCTAAATTTTGCCACAAATAAAATCTTTTGGAACCAATTTAATTTATTCATATTGCTTGATCATACATGACCCCTATTTGATTTTATGTGATTTCAAAATAATTAATTAAAAAGAATCATAGGAATTACATGTTTGAACATTCATGCCCTTGCATATTCTATTGGGTGATTTGCAGTGTTTAAAGTTTGAATTCAAAACCTTTTTTCATCTCTCCAAAATTTCTCAAACTCCAAACAATTCCGAAAAAGTTCTCTTTTCCTCCCTCTTTCTTCTTCTCTCTTTTGGCCCAAGACAGCCCAACAGGAGGCCCGCCCAGCAGCAGTAGCCGGCCCAGCTCTTTCTCTCCTCCTTTTCACTTCCGCCCGGTGCACCGCGCGGCCCAACCGCGGCCCACCAGCCGGAACGGCCCAGCAGGCTACCGCCTCCTCTCTTCCCCTCGCTGCCATGTGGGGCCCGCCCGTCGGTCGCCTCCTTCTTCCATCTCTCGCTACCGCGTCACTGTCGCCCGCGCTGCCAGGACGAGCTCCGCCCGAGCCGCGCCCCGACTCGGTCCCCGCCTTCCAAGCCGCGCGGCTCCGCCATCTCCCCAACGCCCGCGCGCCGCGCCTCTCCTTCCTTTCCGAGCGCCCGCACCTTGCCTTCCCGAGCTCGCACACATGCCATATGCGACGCGGACTCCGAATCCAACTCGAGGTGGACTCCATCACGCGCCGCCTTCCCTTGCCCCTCGCGCAAGCTTCGGCCTCCGCCCCTATAAAAGCGCCCGACCCCGCCGCCCTAAGCACCAAAAGCCGAGCTCTAACCCCAAGCCTAGCGCCCTAGCTTGCACCGCTGCGCCGCGCCGCCGCGGAGTTCACCGTCGGGATTCGCCTTTGCAAGCCGTCTCCGCCGACGAGATCTAGTCCCCGAGCTTCGTAGTAAGGTAGAACGCTTAACCGCTTAATCCCGACCCTTCTTTCATCTCGTGTCGCCGTTTTGACCTCGCCGCGCCGCCGCCGGTTCACACAGGACGCCACCGGTCGCCGCCGCACGTCGCCGCACGCCGTCGCCGCTTCCCCGTCATCCACACCTACACCGCTAGCTTCGGCTTGAGGTGAGGAAGCTCTCTAGCTAACTCTAGTCCCTAATCTCGCCCTACACCGACGGCGATTTCTCGCCGGAGCTCCGCCTTCGCCCCGCTCCGCCGCCCGCCAGCTACGGCCGATGCGCCGCCACCGCGACCGCCCCGCCAGCTTCGCACCGCCGCCCGCTCTCCCGTGCGCCTCGTTCCGCTAGCCCTAGGCCCCGGAACCGCGGAGTTCGCGAGTCTCCGGTGACCCTCCGCCGCGCCCGATGGCCGTCGCCGGTCAACCCGCCGCCGCCGCTCTCTCTCCCCTCTGATCTAATCCAAGCCGTCGGATTAAGATCTAACGGCCGGAGCCCCGCGCGACCCGGGTCAATACCGGTCAGCGGCCGCACTTTTGCTAAAGAGTCCCTGAGTTTTCTGAGAATCAACCCGCAGTCCATATTTTCATGGTTAGGTCCCTGGTTTTCGCAGTTTAGCCCCTGGAGTTTCAAATCTCTTTTATTTTAAGCCCTTAAACTTATTTTATGCATAACTTTTGCGTTTTAACTCCGATTTGAACGATTCTTGAACCTACGGAATCGTAGTAACGTGTAGATTAATTCTAAAACCTTTTTAACCTCTGTTCATGATGTTTGATGTACTGCTTTAGTCAGTTAATGCTCATTACTTGTATGTGTGTAACGTGTAGCTGACGTTCCGTCCGAGTTTGTCGAGAATCCATCTTGGGAAGTTCCTGAGCAAGTTTTTGCTGAGGAAGGCAAGTATTCTTTGACCTATGTCCTATTTACATTAATTACACAATCTAGAGCCCAATTTGATTGCTCCTATTAAGGATGACTAGCCTCATATGTCTTTATATGATTATGAAACTTGGGATGGGCTGTGATGTGTAGATTAATGCTATCGCTCAACATCTTTATATTCATGTTGCTAATCTTGTTTAATTAATGATGAACATGATGATAAAAGTTTGGTTTTAGCAACATGGAGACTTGGGCATGTTTTGTTGGTTTTGCTCAAGTGCTTCACCATAAGGATCGGTTCGCCGAGCGACCACCCAGGAAAACAGTACAACCACAAGACTCACATGGGCACTGGGCTTGACTGATTAATTAGATGAACTAGAGTTTTGGCTTACTTTCCTGAAACATGGCGTATGAGGGGTCTGGGGGATATGGGACTTTGCCCTTTGCCAATGAGGTGCAGTTTGACCTGTCACCCTTTGGAACGGAACTCTCATATCTTTAGTTAACTGGAGTAACCTGTAACGAGTGGGCCATAACTCTAGGAATTCTTTGTAAAGGTCTCGTAATGAAACCCTGCCGATTCATCTAAGGTATGAATAAATGGGGCTTTGCAAACCTCGGGCACAATGGGAATCATGACTTGTGGGTAAAGTTGTACAACCTCTCGAGAGTGTTTAAAACTGATATATCAGCCGTGCTCACGGTTAAGAGCGGCCTGGACCCTCACAGATTAGAGTTTCAGCTTCAAAGTGAATGGCTCACGGTGATCATGGTAATGAAGATGGATATGGTTATGGTTCCTGCTTATCTTTTTAATATGTCTTGCTGTCTTTACAATAAAGGGATGGGTTATGCTAATCATTGCTAGTAATTAAAACTTGACCAACTAAAAGCAATTGCTATGCCTGTCCACTATAAAGCCAGTCCACTTTTATCCTAAACGGAATACTTGCTGAGTGCGTTATGTACTCATTCTTGCTTGTTTTATACCGTTGCATCCATTGCAACCGCTGCTCAGATCCAGAAGGAAGTTGTGGTGATCCTAACCAGGAGTTCCAGGACTACGACGAGTTCTAGGCTGGTGTGCCATCCGTCAGTTGCCTGTGGATCACGGTCGTCTTCTGCTGTCGTTTAGTTAACTCGTTTTCGTTCAGATACTCGGTTTCGTTAAAGACATTTATGGTCTGTAATATTGGTTATTACTCTTAAGTTAAAGTACTGGTTGTGTTAATACATTTGTTTATCGCTATGTATGTGGTTAAATTGATCCTGGCACATACATGGTTAGCACTTGGTTTTGTTTCTAAAACTGGGTGTGACAAATACAAAACCAGTGCATAATGACTCAGTTTGCCTAGACTGAAGAGGGCGAAAATTAACCTTTTTCCTAATTTAAAAACATGTACACGCTAGTAAGTAGGAACCAATTAATATAATGCTTTTCCATATAGGTAGGCCAAAGGGAGAAACTTAATTCAAGACAGGTTTTTGTCCACCCACTATTGTTAACATATCATTTGATGTGGGACTCGAAATCGAGGGTTGTTGGACTTGTTGGGAAGATGAATAAAGAAACCACACCATAGGAACGAAACTTCAAAAATATGCATCACTAAAGTTGTTTTGGCCCAACTTACATGCCCTCCTCTTCTGCCACTTGAGCCCACGCTTCGGCGTCAGGCCGAGATACAGAACCAGCGCATCATGACTCAGTTTGCCTAGACTGAAGAGGCTGAAAATTAAACTTTTTCTTAATCCGAAAACTTGTACATGCTAGTAAGTAGGAACCAATGAATATAATGCTTTTCCATATATGTAGGCCGATGGGAGAAACTTAATTCAATACAGGTTTTGATCCATCCACTGTTGTTAACATATCAATTGTTGTGGGAATCGGAATCGAGGTTTGTTGGACTTTTTGGTATGACGAATGCGAAAACCACACCATAGGAATGAAACCTCAATATGCATCACCAAAGTTGTTTTGGCCCAACTTACATGCCCAACTCTTTTGCCACTGGAGCCCACGCTTCAGCATCAATCCGAGATACAAAACCAGCGCAGCATGACTCAATTTGCCTAGACTGACTTGGGCGAAAATTAAACTTTCTCCTAATCCAAAAACTTGTACACGCTAGTAAGTAGGAACCAATGAATATAATGCTTTTCCATATATGTAGGCCGATGGGATAAACTAAATTCAATACAAGTTTTGATCCATCCACTGTTGTTAACATATCAATTGTCGTGGGACTCAGGATCGAGGGTTGTTGGACTAGTTGGGAAGATGAATGAGGAAACCACACCATAGGGATGAAACCTCAAAAATATGTATCACCAAAGATGTTTTGGCCCAACTTACATGCCCTTCCCTTCTGCCACTTGAGCCCACGCTTTGGCATCGGTTCGAGATACAAAACCGACGCAGCATGACTCAGTTTGCCTAGACTAAAGAAGGCAAAAATTAAACTTTTCCTAATCCAAAAACGTGTACACGCTAGTAAGTAGGAACAAATGAATATATTGCTTTTCGACACATGTACGCCGATGGGAGAAACTTAATTCAATACAGGTTTTGATCCATCCACTGTTGTTAACATATCAATTGTTGTGGGACTCGGAATTGAGGTTTGTTGGATTTGTTGGTAAGATGAATGAGGAAACCACACCATAGGAACGAAACCTCAAAAATATGCATCACCAAAGTTGTTTTGGCTCAACTTATATGCCCTCCTCTTCTGCCACTTGAGCCCACGCTTCGGCATCGGGACGAGATACAAAACCAGCGCATAATGACTCAGTTTGCCTAGACTGAAGAGGGTGAAAATTAACCTTTTTCCTAATTCAAAACCTTGTACACGCTAGAAAGTAGGAACCAATTAATATAATGCTTTTCCATATATGTAGGCCAATGGGAGAAACTTAATTCAATACAGGTTTTGGTCCATCCACTATTGTTAACATATCATTTGTTGTGGGACTCGAAATCGAGGGTTGTTGGACTTGTTGGGAAGATGAATAAAGAAACCACACCATAGGAACGAAACTTCAAAAATATGCATCACCAAAGTTGTTTTGGCCCAACTTACATGCCCTCCTCTTCTGCCACTTGAGCCGACGCTTCGGCGTCAGGCCGAGATACAAAACCAGTGCAACATGACTCAGTTTTCATAGACTGGAGAGGGCGAAGATTAAATATTTTCCTAATCGAAAACTTGTACACGCTAGTAAGTAGGAACCAATGAATATAATGCTGTTCCATATAAGTAGGCCGATGGGAGAAACTTAATTCAATACAGGTTTTAGTCCATCCACTATTGTTAACATATCAATTGTTGTGGGACTCGGAATCGATGGTTGTTGGACTTATTGGTATGATGAATGAGAAAACCACACAACAGGACAGAAACCTCAAAAATATGCATCACCAAAGTTGTTTTGCCCCAACTTACATGCCCAACTCTTCTGCCACTAGAGCCCACGCTTCAGCATCAATCCGAGATACAAAACCAGCGCAGCATGACTCAATTTGCCTAGACTAACTTGGGCGAAAATTAAAATTTTTCCTAATCCAAAAACTTGTACACGCTTATAAGTAGGAACCAATGAATATAATGCTTTTCTATATATGTTGGCCGATGGAAGAAACTTAATTCAATACAGGTTTTGATCCATCCACTGTTGTTAACATATCAATTGTTGTGGGCCTCGGAATCGAGGTTTGTTGGACTTGTTGGTAAGATGAATGAGGAAACCACACCATAGGAACGAAACCTCAAAAATATGCATCACCAAAGTTGTTTTGGCTCAACTTACATGCCCTCCTCTTCTGCCACTTGAGCCCACGCTTCGGCATCAGTCCGAGATACAAAACCAACGCAGCATGACTTAGTTTGCCCCGACTAAAGAGGGCGAAAATTAAACTTTTTCCTAATCTGAAAATTTGTACACGCTAGTAAGTAGGAACCAATGACTATAATGCTTTTCCATATATGTAGGCCGATGGGAGAAACTTAATTCAATACCAGTTTAAACCATCCACTTTCGTTAACATATCAATTGTTGTGGGACTCGGAATCGAGGGTTGTTGACATGTTGGTATGATGAATTAGGAAACCAGACCATAGGAACGAAACCTAAAAAATATGCATCACCAAAGTTGTTTTGGCCCAACTTACATGCCTTCCTCTTCTGCCACTTGAGCCCAAGCTTTGGCATCTGGCCGAGATAAAAAAACCAACGCAGCATGACTCAGATTACCTAGACTGAAGAGGGCGAAAATTAAACTTTTTCCTAATCCGAAAACTGTACACGCTAGTAACTAAGAACCAATGAATATAATGCTTTTCCATATATGTAGGCCGATGGGAGAAACTTAATTCAATACCAGTTTTGATCCATCCACAGTTGTTAACATATCAATTGTTGTGGGACTTAGAATCGAGGGTTGTTGGACTTGTTGGTATGATGAATGAGGAAACCACACCATAGGAATGAAACCGCAAAAATATGCATCACCAAAGTTGTTTTGGCCCAACTTACATGCCCTCCTCTTCTGCCACTTGAGCCCATGCTTCGGCATCAGGATGAGATACAAAACCAGCACAGCATGATTCAGTTTGCCTGGACTGAAGAGGGAGAAAATTAAACTTTTTCCTAATCCGAAAACTTGTACACGCTAGTAAGTAAAAAGCAATGAATATAATGCTTTTCCATATATGTACGCCGATGGGAGAAACTTAATTCAATACAGGTTTTGTTCCATCCACTGTTGTTAACATATCATTTGTTGTGGGACTCGGAATCGAGGGTTGTTGGACTTGTTGGGAAGATAAATGAGGAAAGCACACCATAGGAACGAAACCTCAAAAATATGCAACACCAAATTTGTTTTGGCCCAATTTACATGCCCTCCACTTGTGCCACTTCAGCCCACCCTTTGGCATCAGTTCGAGATACAAAACCAACGCAGCATGACTCAGTTTGCCTAGACTGAAGAGGGCGAAAATTAAACTTTTTCCTAATCTAAAAACTTGTACACGCTAGTAAGTAGGAACCAATGAATATAATGCTTTTCCATATATGTAGGCCGATGGGAGAAACTTAATTCAATACAGGTTTTGATTCATCCGCTGTTGTCAACATATCATTTGTTGTGGTACTCGGAATCGAGGGATGTTGGACTTGTTGGTATGATGAATGATGAAACCACACCATAGGAATGAAACCTCAAAAATATGCATCACCAAAGTTGTTTTGGCCCAACTTACATGGCCTCCTCTTCTGCCACTTGAGCCCACGCTTCGGCATTTGTCCGAGATACAAAACCAGCGTAGCATGACTTAGTTTGCCCGGACTAAAGAGGGAGAAAATTAAACTTTTCCTAATCTAAAAATTTGTACACGCTAGTAAGTAGGAACCAATGAATATAATGCTTTTCCATATATGTTGGCCGATGGGAGAAACAAAATTCAATACCTATTTAAACCATCCACTTTGGTTAACATATCAATTATTGTGGGACTCGGAATCGAGGGTTGTTGGACATGTTGGTATGATGAATTAGGAAACCATACCATAGGAGCGAAACCTCAAAAATATGCATCACCAAAGTTGTTTTGGCCCAACTTACATGCCTTCTTCTTCTGC
This sequence comes from Paspalum notatum, assembly GCA_022530915.1. Classification (NCBI taxonomy): domain Eukaryota; kingdom Viridiplantae; phylum Streptophyta; class Magnoliopsida; order Poales; family Poaceae; genus Paspalum; species Paspalum notatum. The sequence goes on from CM039683.1 coordinate 8,968,290, forward strand.
TACTTGAGCCCAAGCTTTGGCATCAGGCTGAGATACAAAACCAGCGCAGCATGACTAAGATTGCCTAGACTGAAGAGGGCGAAAATTAAACTTTTTCCTAATCCGAAAACTGTACACGCTAGTAAGTAAGAAATAATGAATATAATGCTTTTCCATATATGTAGGCCGATGGGAGAAACTTAATTCAATACCAGTTTTGATCCACCCACTGTTGTTAACATATCAATTGTTGTGGGACTCAGAATCGAGGGTTGTTGGACTTGTTGGTATGATGAATGAGCAAACCACACCATAGGAAAGAAACCTCAAAAATATGCATCTCCAAAGTAGTTTTGGCCCAACTTACATCCCTCTTCTGCCACTTGAGCCCACGCTTCGGCATCAGTCCGAGATAGAAAACCAACGCAGCTTGACTCAGTTTGCCTAGACTGAAGAGGGCGAAAATTAAACTTTTTCCTAATCCCAAAACTTGTACACGCTAGTAAGTAGGAACCAATGAATATAATGCTTTTCCATATATGTAGGCCGATGGGAGAAACTTAATTCAATACAGGTGTTGAACCATCCACTGTTGTTAACATATCAATTGTTGTGGGACTCGGAATCGAGGGTTGTTGGACTCGTTGGTATGATGAATGAGGAAACGACACCATAGGAAAGAAACCTCAAAAATATGCATCACCAAAGTTGTTTTGGCCCAACTTAAATGCCCTCATCTTCTGCCACTTGAGCCCACGCTTCGGCATCAGGACGAGATACAAAACCAGCGCAGCATGACTCAGTTTGCCTAGACTGAAGAGGGCGAAAATTAAAAATTTTCCTAATCCGAAAACTTGTACACGCTAGTAAGTAAGAACCAATGAATATAATGCTTTTCCATATATGTAGGCCGGTGGAATAAACTTAATTAAATACCAGTATTGATCCATCCACTATTGTTAACATATCAATTGTTGTGGGACTCGGAATCGAGGGTTGTTGGACATGTTGGTATGATGAATGAGGAAACCACACCATCGGAACGAAACCTCAAAAATATGCATCACCAAAGTTCTTTTGCCCAACTTACATGCCCTCCTCTTCTGCCACTTGAGCCACGCTTCGGCATCAGGCCAAGGTACAAAACCGGTGCAGCATGACTCAGTTTGCCTAGACTGAAGAGGGCAAAAATTAAACTTTTTTCTAATCAAAAAACTTGTACACGCTAGTAAGTAAGAACCAATGAATATAATGCTTTTCCATGTATGTAGGCCGACGAGAGAAACTAAATTCAATACAGGTTTTGCTCGATCCACTGTTTTTAACATATCATTTGTTGTGGGACTCGGAATCGAGGGTTGTTGGACTTGTTGGGAAGATGAATGAGGAAACCACACCATAGGAACGAAACCTCAAAAATATGCATCACCAAAGTTGTTTTGGCCCAATTTACATGCCCTCCTCTTCTGCCACTTGAGCCCATACTTCGGCATCAGTCCGAGATACAAAACCAGTGCAGCATGACTCCGTTTGCCCAGACATAAGAGGGCGAAAATTAAACTTTTTCCTAATCCAAAAACTTGTACACGGTAGCAAGTAGGAACCAATGAATATAATGCTTTTCCATATATGTAGGCCGATGGGAGAAACTTAATTCAATACAGGTTTTGATCCATCCGCTGTTGTTAACATATCAAATGTTGTGGGACTCGGAATCGAGGGTTGTTGGACTTGTTGGGAAGATGAATGAGAATACCGCACCATAGGAACGAAACCTCAAAAATATGCATCACCAAAGTTGTTTTGGCCCAACTTACATGCCCTCCTCTTCTGCCACGTGAGCCCACGCTTCGGCAACAGTCCGAGATACAAAACCAATGCAGTATGACTCAGTTTGCCTAGATTGAATAGGGAAAAATTAAACTTTTTCCTAATCCAAAAACTTGTACACGCTAGTCGGTAGGAACCAATGAATATAATGCTTTTCCATATATGTAGGCCGATGGGAGAAACTTAATTCAATACAGGTTTTGATATGTCCACTGTTGTTAACATATCAATTGTCGTGGGACTCGGAATCGAGGGTTGTTGGACATGTTGGTATGATGAATGTGGAAACCACACCATAGGAAAGAAACCTCAAAAATATGCATCGCCAAAGTTGTTTTGGCCCGACTAACATGCCATCTTCTGCCACTTGAGCCCACGCTTCGGCATCAGGACGAGATACAAAACCAGCGCAGCATGACACAGTTTGCCTAGACTGAAGAGGGCGAAAATTAAACTTTTTCCTAATCCAAAAACTTGTACACGCTAGTAAGTAAGAACCAATGAATATAATGCTTCTCCATATATGTAGGCCGATGGGAGAAACTTAATTCAATACCAGTTTTGATCCATCCACTGTTGTTAACATATCAATTGTTGTGGGACTCAAAATCGAGGGTTGTTGGACTTGTTGCTATGATGAATGAGGAAACCACACCATAGGAACGAAACCTCAAAAATATGCACCACCAAAGTTGTTTTGGCCCAACTTACATGCCCTCCTATTCTGCCACTTGAGCCCATGCTTCGGCATTAGGCCGAGATACAAAACCAGCTGTCACACCCCAAATTTTCCAATTTGGAATGTGACACTTTTGGCTTGAATTAATACAGTGAATTTCTTGAATATTTAAAATTTTGTCAAGCAGTTATATATTTGCATAGATATTTAGTGTAGGAAATAATTATCTTGTAAAGAGACCAAATATAATCTATGTTATAATAATATATGTGTTGCATTCATGCTGGTTCACATGATGTTTTTGAGTGATAAAGATTTTCTAAATGATTTTAAACTACAAGTAACCTTTTCTGGAAACTTTCTAGATTTTCCTAGAAGCTTTTCTTGTTTTCCGTAGAGCACAATCCATTTATGGGAAGCTCTTAAGAACCTTTCCATGAGCTCCAAATATTTTATTTGGGTTCATTAGGTCCAAAACTATATCTGGGATTTTTTTATCTAGAATTTTTTAGACCGTCGGGATATTTTTCGAACTTCAAGTATTGATCGTAGAATTATCTAGATTTATTTTAATTCTGAAAATAAATAATTCCGAATTTACTTGGGCTTTCTCCATTTAAATATGCTGGAATTTTAATAAACCCCAAAGGCCCATTTATGGGTTCTCTAATGGGCTTTAAACTCACTAAACCCATTAGTGAAGTTAGGAGATGTAAATCAATTAGTACCACCTTGCTAGTTGACGCGCATCTACCGGCTCTTCTCCCTATATAATAAACCCAACCCCTCCTCTAAACGGCACATAAAAATATAGACTACTCTATGGAGGCCCGGAAGCTTGGGAGCCCTAAGATAGTCTATAGCTTTTCTCCGACTCCGATGGGTGTCTCTATTGCCGGTAAATTTCCTCTCCTCTAAATATTCAAGCAAAGTCTATTTCTCCCCCTCCTTTCTTTCTTTTCCCTTTTGGCCTAAGAGCGAGTAGTGCAATGGCCTGCTCTTTCCTCTTTGCAGGCATGGCCTAAGCTGGGAAGCAGCCCTTGCTCTCTCTCCAGCTTTGCATCGGCAGCAGTAGCAAGCTAGCATAGCAGCTCTTCCTCTTGTTTTGGCCTTGACCCAGAACAGCAGCAGCATCCCAGGTCTCTTTCTCGCATTGCATTGGCAGCCGCAGCAGTCAACCAGAGCAGATAACTGAAGCTCCGGCGATTGCTCGCCGGAATTGTGCTGCCGCCGCGCCCCATCGTCGTCCGCCCTCGGCCGATGCGCCGCCGCGCAGACCTCCTCGCCCGCTTCACCGCACCACGCCGTTGCTCCCGCGCCTCCTCCCGCCAGCCTAAGGCCACCGGAGCCACAAGTTCGTGGATCACCGGCGATCCTCCACCGCCGCGGCGGCCAAACCCATCGCCGCCGTCGTCTCCCCTCCACATCTATTCCAGGCCATCCGATCAAGATCCAACGGCCCGGAAACGCCCGCGAATCCGGTCAAACCAGTCAGCGTGGCAATGTTGCTAAAGAGCCCTTAATGTTTCCACAAATTAGCCCACAATCCAAATCCGTTACGTCTGGGTCCAAGTTTTCACGGTTTAGCCCTGGAGTTTTCAAATATACTTCAAAATAGCCCTTCCATCTTGATTTATTCATATCTTTTGCGTTTTAGATCCGTTTTGGTCCATTCAAGTTGCGTTAGATTCGTAATAATGAATTCTACGCTTTTGTGTTCATGTTAACCATATTATGTGTTTTTAATGTTAAACATAAACATTAATTAGATTAATGTTACTTCCATTACTTTTCCAAATAAAGACAATGTAAGGTTTAATCTTGGTTTTTCTTAAACTCTTGTTAATTTGGATAAATTATTCTATGATGCTTTCCAACTAAAAGACATTTAGGTTTAAACCTCGGTTTTTAATGGTTTTATTAAAATGTATGTTAACTTGATTAATTATTTTGTGTTTTAGTTATGACCTGTTTTGATCAAAGCACGTTATGTGTTAAAAGCCGAATAGGTGATGACGTACTTGTTTTTCTAAACTTAATTATTTTATGAACATAATTTATATGAGATATTTATTAAATAATTAAGTATGACTAGTTTCAACCACGGTTTTCATTACAATATGAATTAATGTTAACTTGGTTATTTCCCAAAAATATCCATCTACCTTATTTTGTAAACTAAAAATAAAATGTAGCTTATAGTCTTCTCTGTTGACAAACAATGCAAATCTTCCGTTAGTTGTCTCTTCTCTACCCTAGCCTTATTTTCAGTGTGTCTTTCGTTAATGTGACTGTAGCAACGAGCCCTCTCTTTTAACATGTTTTATAAAACTTTTCTTCTGAATGGTGTATTGTTTCTTATGCATATATGTTTGTTTGCTTTGTATGTTGTATGTGTTGTCGCGTAAAGAATGAGTGTTGCACATGACGTTTCAAGATCAACACAAGAGTTATAGTGGTCGTGGTTTGTGAAGAACAAGTTCTCTAAGTTCTACAGTTGGTTCTTTGAGCAGCTATATATTTGGGAATAAAGGCAAGTATTCTTTGACCTATGTCCTATTTACTTTAATCACATGATCTAGAGCCTAAATTTGCATGTTCCTATTAAGGATGACTAGCTTGATATTCCTTTACATGTCTATAAACTTGGGAGGGCTGTAATGTTGTAAATTAATTGCTACCGCTCAACTTATTATTACTCATGTCGCTAATTTTGATTAAATAATGATGCAATAATGATAAAAGCTTGGTTACTTTGCAACATGGGGACTTGAGCATGTTTTGTTGGTTTGCTCAAGTACTTCGCCCTAAGGATCGGTTCGCCGAGCGACCACCCAGGAAAACAGTGCAACCACCAGAGATGGAATGGGACATCCTTGACTGATTAATTAGATGAACTGGAGTTTTGGCCTGCTTCCCTGAAACATGGCGTATGAGGGGTCTGGGGGATATGGGACTTTGCCCTTTGCCATCGTGGTTAATCACCCTTTGGAACTGAACTCCCATATCTTTAGTTAACTGGAGTAACCTGTAACGGGCATGCCACGACTCTAGGAATTCTTTGTAAAAGTCTCGTAATGAAACCCTGCCGATTCATCAAAGGATAGTGAATATATGAGGTTTGGCCACCTCTTGGCATATGGGAATCATGGCTTGTGGGTAAAGATGTACAACCTCTCGAGAGTGTTTAAAACTGATATATCAGCCGTGCTCACGGTTATGAGCGGCCTGGACCCTCACAGATTAGAGTTTTCAAAGAAAATGGCTCATGATGATAATGGTGATGACAGTGATGATGACAGTGGTGATGATGGTAGTGGTGGCAGTTACGACAATGGTTGATACTCAATTATTTTATTTACTTATAATATTTCAGTTATGGGATGGGTTATGCTAATCATTGCTAGTAATAAAACTTGACCAACTAAAAGCAACCGCTGTGCCTGTCCACTATAAAGCTAGTCCACTTTTATCCTAAATGGAATACTTGCTGAGTGCGCCATGTACTCACCCTTGCTATCCCAAACCTATAGTTCTTCTCTATACAAGTTGATGATGATATGAAGACGGAGTGGATCCAGAAGTTTACAATGTGTTTAGGCATACGTGCCCCCAGTCAACTTTCTTGTGAAGATGGAGTTCCGCTACGAGATAGAAGTTCCGCTACACTCTGATATATTGACCTTTGTGTCAAATGTAAGTTTTATACGCTTATATAATGCACTGTCTCTTGATATTCACTAATGAAGTCGGCTGTATGTGTGGGAAATAGATCCTGGGCACACATATAGTGTCATCTGGTTTTGTTTATAAAACCGGGTCTGACACCAGCGTAGCATGACTCAGTTTGCATAGACTAAAGAGGGCGAATATTAAACTTTTTCCAAATCTAAAAACTTGTACACGATAGTAAGTAAGAACTAATGAATATAATGCTTTTCCATATATGTAGGCCTATGGTTGAAACTTAATTCAATACAGGTTTTGATCCATCCGCTGTTGTTAACATATCAAATGTTGTGGGACTTGGAATCGAGGGTTGTTGGACTTGCTGGGAAGATGAATGACAATACCACACCATAGGAACAAAACCTCAAAAATATGCATCACCAAAGTTGTTTTGGCCCAACTTACATGCCCTCTTCTTCTGCCACGTGAGCCCACGCTTCGGCATCAGTCCGAGATACAAAACCAATGCAGCATGATTCAGTTTGCCTAGACTGAAGAGGGCGAAAATTAAACTTTTTCCTAATCCGAAAACTTGTACACGCTAGTAGGTAGGAACCAATGAATATAATGCTTTTCCATATATGTAGGCCGATGGGAGAAACTTAATTCAATACAGGTTTTGATCTGTCCACTGTTGTTAACATATCAATGTTGTGGGACTCGGAATCGAGGGTTGTTGGACATGTTGGTATGATGAATGTGGAAACCACACCATAGGAAAGAAACCTCAAAAATATGCATCACCAAAGTTGTTTTGGCCCAACTTACATGCCCTCATCTTCTGCCACTTGAGCCCACGCTTCGGCATCAGGACGAGATACAAAACCAGCGCAGCATGACACAGTTTGCCTAGACTGAAGAGGGCGAAAATTAAACTTTTTCCTAATCCAAAAACTTGTACACGCTAGTAAGTAAGGACCAATGAATATAATGCTTCTCCATATATGTAGGCTGATGGGAGAAACTTAATTCAATACCCGTTTAGATCCATCCACTGTTGTTAACATATCAATTGTTGTGGTACTCAAAATCGTGGGTTGTTGGACTTGTTGCTATGATGAATGAGGAAACCACACCATAGGAACGAAACCTCAAAAATATGCACCACCGAAGTTGTTTTGGCCGAACTTACATGCCCTCCTCTTCTGCCACTTGAGCCCATGCTTCGGCATCAGGCCGAGATACAAAACCAGCGCAGCATGACTCAGTCTGTCTAGACTAAAGAGGGCGAAAATTAAACTTTTTCCAAATCCAGAAACTTGTAGGCCTATGGGAGAAACTTAATTGAATACAGGTTTTGTTCCATCCACTGTTATTAACATATCATTTGTTGTGGGACTTGGAATCGAGGGTTGTTGGAATTGTTGGGAAGATGAATGACGAAACCACATCATAGGAACGAAACCTCAAAAATATGCATCACCAAAGTTGTTTTGGCCCAATTTACATGCCTTTCCCTTCTGCCACTTGAGCCCACGCTTCGGCATCAATCCGAGATACAAAACCAGTGTAGCATGACTCCGTTTGCCTAGACTGAAGAGGGCGAAAATTAAACTTTTTCCTAACCCAAAAACTTGTACACGCTAGTAAGTAGGAACCAATGAATACAATGCTTTTCCATATATGTAGGCCGATGGAAGAAACTTAATTCAATACAGGTTTTGATCCATCCGCTGTTGTTAACATATCAATTGTTGTGGGACTCGGAATCGAGGGTTGTTGGACTTGTTGGGAAGATGAATGAGAAAACCACACCATAGGAACGAAACCTCAAAAATATGCATCACCAAAGTTGTTTCGGCCCAACTTACAAGCCCTCCTCTTCTGCCACGTGAGCCCACGCTTCGGCATCAGTCCGAGATACAAAACCATCGCAGCATGACTCAGTTTGCCTAGACTGAAGAGGGCGAAAATTAAACTTTTTCCTAATCCGAAAACTTGTACACGCTAGTAAGTAGGAACCAACGAATATAATGCTTTTCCATATATATAGGCCGATGGGACAAACTTAATTCAATACAGGTTTTGATTCATCCACTTTTGTTAACATATCAATTGTTGTGGGACTCGGAATCGAGAGTTGTTGGACATGTTGGACTGATGAATGAGGAAACCACAAAAATATGCATCACGAAAGTTGTTTTGCCTGACTTACATGCCCCCCTCTTCTGCCTCGTGAGCCCACGCTTCGGCATCAGTCCGAGATACAAAACCAGCGCAGCGTGACTTAGTTTGCCTAGACTGAAGGGGGGCAAAACTTAAACTTTTTCCTAATCCAAAAACTTGTACACGCTAGTAAGTAGGAACCAATGAATATAATGCTTTTTCATATATGTAGACCGATGGGAGAAACTTAATTCAATACAGGTTTTGATCCATCCGCTGTTGTTAACATATCAAATGTTGTGGGACTCGGAATCGAGGGTTGATGGACTTGTTGGGAAGATGAATGAGAAAACCACACCATAGGAACGAAACCTCAAAAATATGCATCTCCAAAGTTGTTTTGGCCCAACTTACATGCCCTCCTCTTCTGCCACGTGAGCCCATGCTTCGGCATCAGTCCGAGATACAAAACCAGCGCAGCATGACTCAGTTTGCCAAGATAGAAGAGGGCGAAAATTAAACTTTTTCCTAATCCGAAAACTTGTACACGCTAGTAAGTAGGAACCAATGAATATAATGCTTTTCCATATATGTTGGCCGATGGGAGAAACTTAATTCAATACTGGTTTTGATCCGTCCACTATTGGTAACATATGAATTGTTATGGGACTCAGAATCGAGGGTTGTTGGACATGTTGGAATGATGAATGAGGAAACCACACCATAGGAAAGAAACCTAAAAATATGCATCACCAAAGTTGTTTTTGGCCCAACTTACATGCCCTCATCTTCTGCCACTTAAGCCCACGCTTCGGCATCAGGCCAAGATACAAAACTAGCGCAGCATGACTCAGTTTGCCCAGACTGAAGAGGGCGAAAATTAAAATTTTTCTTAATCTGAAAACTTGTACACGCTAGTAAGTAAGAACCAATGAATATAATGCTTTTCCATATATGTCGGCCGTTGGGAGAAACTTAATTCAATGCCAGTTTTGATCCATCCATTGTTGTTAACATATCAATTGTTGTGGGACTCGGAATCAAGGGTTGTTGAACTTGTTGGTATGATGAATGAGGAAACCACACCATAGGAACAAAACCTCAAAAATATGCATCACCAAAGTTGTTTTGGACCAACTTACATGCTCTCCTCTTCTGCCACTTGAGCCCACGCTTCGGCATCAGGACAAGATACAAAACCAGCGCAGCATGACTCAGTTTGCCTAGACTGAAGAGGGCGAAAATTAAACTTTTTCCTAATCCGAAAACTTGTACACACTAGTAAGTAGGAACCATTGAATACAATGCTTTTCCATATATGTGGGTCGATGGGAGAATCTTAATTCAATACAGGTTTTGATCCATCCACTGTTGTTAACATATCAATTGTTGTGGGACTCGGAATCGAGGGTTGTTGGACTTGTTGGGAAGATGAATGAGAAAACAACACCATAGGAACGAAACCTCAAAAATATGCATCACCAAAGTTGTTTCGGCCCAACTTACAAGCCCTCCTCTTCTGCCACGTGAGCCCACGCTTCGGCATCAGTCCGAGATACAAAACCACCGCAGCATGACTCAGTTTGCCTAGACTGAAGAGGGCGAAAATTAAACTTTTTCCTAATCCGAAAACTTGTACACGCTAGTAAGTAGGAACCAACGAATATAATGCTTTTCCATATATGTAGGCCGATGGGACAAACTTAATTCAATACAGGTTTTGATTCATCCACTTTTGTTAACATATCAATTGTTGTGGGACTCGGAATCGAGAGTTGTTGGACATGTTGGAATGATGAATGAGGAAACCACAAAAATATGCATCACGAAAGTTGTTTTGCCTGACTTACATGCCCTCCTCTTCTGCCTCGTGAGCCCCGCTTCGCATCAGTCCGAGATACAAAACCAACGCAGCGTGACTTAGTTTGCCTAGACTGAGGGGGGGCAAAACTTAAACTTTTTCCTAATCCAAAAACTTGTACACGCTAGTAAGTAGGAACCAATGAATATAATGCTTTTTCATATATGTAGACCGATGGGAGAAACTTAATTCAATACAGGTTTTGATCCATCCGCTGTTGTTAACATATCAAATGTTGTGGGACTCGGAATCGAGGGTTGATGGACTTGTTGGGAAGATGAATGAGAAAACCACACCATAGGAACGAAACCTCAAAAATATGCATAACCAAAGTTGTTTTGGCCCAACTAACATGCCCTCCTCTTCTGCCACGTGAGCCCATGCTTCGGCATTAGTCCGAAATACAAAACCAACGCAGCATCACTCAGTTTGCCTAGACTGAAGAGGGCGAAAATTAAACTTTTTCCTAATTCGAAAACTTGTACGATGAATGAGAAAACCACACCATAGGAACGAAACCTCAAAAATATGCATCACCAAAGTTGTTTTGGCCCAACTTATATGCCCTCCTCTTCTGCCACGTGAGCCCACGCTTCGGCATCAGTCCGAAATACAAAACCAACGCAGCATGACTCAGTTGGCCTAGACTGAAGAGGGTGAAAATTAAACTTTTTCCTAATCCGAAAGCTTGTACACGTTAGTAAGTAGGAACCAATAAATATAATGCTTTTCCATATATGTAGGCCGATGGGAGAAACTTAATTCCATACAGGTTTTGATCCATCCACTGTCGTTAACATATCAATTGTTGTGGGGCTCAGAATCGAGGGTTGTTGGACATATTGGAATGATGAATGAGGAAAACACACCATAGGAAAGAAACCTCAACAATATACATCACCAAAGTTGTTTTGGCCCAACTTACATGCCCTTTTCTTCTGCCACTTGAGCCCGCACTTTGGCATCAGGATGAGATACAAAACTAGCACAGCATGACTCAGTTTGCCTAGACTGAAGAGGGCGAAAATTAAACTTTTTCCTAATCCGAAAACTTGTACACGCTAGTAAGTAGGAATCATTGAATATAACGATTTTCCATATATGTAGGCCGAAGGGAGAAACTTAATTCAATACAGGTTTTGATCCATCCACTGTTGTTAACATATCAATTGTTGTGGGACTCGGAATCGAGGGTTGTTGGACATGAGCGTATGATGAATGAGGAAACCACACCATAGGAACGAAACACCAAAAATATGCATCACCAAAGTTGTTTTGGCCCGACTTACATGCCCTCATCTTCTGCCACTTGAGCCCACGCTTCGGCATCAGGACGAGATACAAAACCAGCGCAGCATGACTCAGTTTGCCTAGACTGAAGAGGGTGAAAATTAAACTTTTTCCTAATCCAAAAACTTGTACACGCTAGTAAGTAAGAGCCAATGAATATAATGCTTTTCCATATATGTGGGCCAATGGGAGAAACTTAATTCAATACCAGTTTTGATCCATCCACTGTTGTTAACATCTCAATTGTTGTGGGACTCGGAAATAAAGGTTGTTGGACTTGTTGGTATGATGAATGAGGAAACCACACCATAGGAACGAAACCTCAGAAATATGCATCACCAAAGTTGTTTTCGCCCAACTTATATGCCCTCCTCTTCCGCCAAGATACAAAACCAGCGCAGCATGACTCAGTTTGCCTAGACTGAAGAGGGCAAAAATTAAACTTTTTCCTAATCGAAAAACTTGAACACGCTTGTAAGTAGGAATCAATGAATATACTGCTTTTCCATATGTGTAGGCCGATGGGAGAAACTTAATTCAACACAGGTTTTGTTCCATCCACTATTGTTAACATATCATTTGTTGTGGGACTCCGAATCGAGTGTTGTTGGACTTGTTGGGAATATGAATGAGGAAACCACACCATTGAACGGATCCTCAAAATATGCATCAGCAAAGTTGTTTTGGCCCAATTTACATGCCCTTCTCTTCTGCCACTTGAGCCCACGCTTCAGTGTCACACCCTGGTTTTCAAAAGAAAAACCAGAGCAAATCTATATGTGTGCCAGGATCTAATCTCACACATATAGAGACAATTAACAGTGATATCATAGACAATGCTTTATTACATATCGTTTAAACAAGAATTACATAAAGACATCAAGTCTTTAACACAGAGTAGCGGAAGCATAACTAAAACACCGGGCCATCCACAGGGAAGCCAACTGGGGATCGGTACACCTAGAACTCGTTGAAGTCCTGAACATACTCTTCGAAGTCTTCTGGAGCTGAGCAGCGGTTGGGTTCCAGCCAACAGTAGGTTTAAAGTAAAGCAAGCGTGAGTAATTCATACTCAACAAGCATAACATGAACTATGAGGCATCTAGGGTTGGCTGACACTTAGCATGAGCTTTTAGTTTGTCAAGTTTTATTAAACAACTAGTTACTACAAGTGGGTAGATAACCATTAAACCCAAGATATTGCATGTGAACATTAGTCAACAATATTAACATAAGAACCACTTTCAAACCCAACAGAACCACTAATCTGCATAAAGGATCTGGGCCACTCATAACCGTGAGCACGGCTGACATGTCAGTTTTACACTCTCGAGAGGTCGTACATCTTTACCAATGAGTCGTGGGCTACGCTAGTGGTCCACCACATTACCTTAGATGAGATGGCTAGCAAGCACACTACGAGGCCTTTACAAGGATCACGTTGGTAAGGTGTAACCGCTAAGGTTTCAGGGTCCGCAACTGTGGAGCAAGCCTCAAGGGGAGATAAACACACTCAACCCAAGTAGCGCGAGGGCCACAGAAGCTCACCTCTCCGCTTGCCCCGTCGGTAAGTTACTCCCAAACCAATGCAACCCAATTAATTAGCCAAGACCGTCCCATTCCAGTCTCATGGTAGCACTGTTGTCCCAGGTTGTCGCTTTGCGAACCGGTCCTTAAGGAGAGTGGCTATGAGCAAAACACATGCTCATGCCCCTTAAACCAAGTTGCTAAAAAGCCATTTTTAAAGGAACATGAACCACAAAGGGGTCAAGCTCAAGATTTGATTGCATAGATCCATTTAACCAAATTATTAACCAAGATACATGAGTTCGCGCAGCAACTAGCAAAACTTAACCAACATGCAACCCATAGGTAAACATATCGATAAAAGAGGCTAGGTACAGTCCTTATTGGCATACAAAACTAGACACATGCATATGAAGTGATTAAAGGGTTGTTAGGTTGTGTTCATGTTATACTTGCCTTCCTCAAAGTACTCTTGCTGCTGTTCACACACATCGAGCCTCAGCGCAAACAACTGTAACAACAAACAAAGGGGAACTAAGAACAATACACCATACAAATAAATGATTTTATAAAGAACATAAAAAGAACACTAGTCGTTACTAATAACATGGGAGCGCAACATCTGGAACAATGTTTAACAAGGATATAAAGGTGGCTAGAAAAGAATAAACTCACGATGAAGGATATGAAGGTAGGAACAAAAAGGATTTTGTGGTGTATGGGAAACATCATGATTAGAGTTTGCGATGAGTTTCATGTCTGTCGAATGGCCGATGAGTGTTAGAAGCAGATCATGGGTTAAGGGACAAAGACTCGCAGCAAGACCTTGGTAATGAGGTTAAACTTCTTAAGTAAAACATGCCATGACCGGGAGTGGGTAGACTCACTGAAACTTTCCAAGGACAACAGACTAGCTAGCGGGACGGTTGTCTGTGGAGATGTCAATGGATTGTTTGTGTTCTGGTCACTATAAGGAAATTTGAGATTGATCTCTTGGGATCATGCTGGACACACATGTGAACATGTTTATGACAAGAGGATAGTTCATGAGGACTGCCGGATCAACAGAAAATGCACTGTTTGCTAACAGGTGTGTGCTGAAATCTGCCGGACAGCCGGATAATAAGAACAAAACCATTGGCAAAATTGGTCCAGACCAGAACCAAATGCTGCACCAATTTGTGGTATTGTGCATTGATATATAAGGAATACTTTGGCCAAAGGGGTCACCCATAACCCTTCTAGATCAATGTAGAATGCGAGCGTAATGCTGTGCTGCATGGCTGTTTTAATAGCAGAGACAACGGGCATGGCAAGAGCTATAACTCACGCATTGCTGTGCCTATGGACAAACCCTTTTATAAAGACATGTTCTAGAATATGAGGCACGCTCTGGCCAGAGGGTTCATCAAATGGACCACTTGATCACTAGGAAAGCATGTGCCAAAGGGGCAGCAGTGCTGCTGCCAAGACGGCAGCGACAGCGAGCACAACGATGGCCATATCTTTCTCATTGCAGCACAAATGGTGAAACCAAATTACAGGAACGTGTTCGAGGATATAATACACATCTCCGTCGAAGGGCTCGCTGATTGGACCTCCGGATCATTGAGAAAACATGCGCCGAAGTGGTAACAGTGCTGCTGTCTGGACTGCAGTGACAGCGAGCACGGCGACGGCTGTAACTCTCACATCAATACACCTATGGACAAACCATTTTATGGGGACATGCTCAGGGGTGCAAGGTATGATCTGATGAAAGGGCATGACCCCTGGACTACCAGGTCAGCGGGGAACGCAGCGCCAAGTAGGGACAGCATGGCTGCCCGCTAGTGCAGCGAGACGTCCCATGGTAAACCTTGCCGGAACTTGATGGACATCCATCTACAGCCTACGAATTGCAGCGGGAAACAAGGAAACATAGAGGAACATATTTGGGGTGTCATCACCTAGGGTTTGGTGGTGGAAGAGGTGACATGGGCGACATCAAGGCGGTGATGCCGCTGCGCACACGATCCCATAGGGCTGCAGCCTTGCCTCGGCGTCGGGGATCGTCGGGGGTGTTCTCCATGGTCTCCACACCCATGGACAGCAGGGGCAGCAGCAAGGAGGCAACCTCCATGGCATCCTTGAGGGCATGGATCGAAGAACGCAGTAGGGGATCATCTTCCTTGTGATAAGAGCACTCCGTTTTCATGTTTTGGTGGTGGGGGGGAGTGTAGGGATGAGAGAGGGCAGCCATGGGGGAGAGGGGCGGCCATGGCTGCTCCCTCCTTCTGTTTTCTCATGAGGAGGAAGGGGAGGGGCGGCCAGGAGAGGGGAGGGGCGACCAGGAGGGGAGGGGCAGCTAGGGAGAGAAAGAGAAAGATTAGGGTTAGTTTGGGCTGTTTTGGGCCTGTTTAGGGCTGGCCCAAGCTATGGACAAAAGTGGGAAATAAAAGAAAGGATTTCCGGCCTTGATCCAAGGTCAAAATGAGTGGAAACTTTGGGCCTTGACCCATTGATTGAGTCTTGAGTTTGTCATGCACGGGAGAGAAAATGATAAGGGAGAAAATTCGACGGCATCAACTAGAACCGAATTAGGAATTTCTGGGTTCTATGGAATGAGAGATAGAAGAGAACATCATTTGGACATGAGCCTAAGAATGACACTAAGTTTTACCAAATGATGTCAATGGAAAGAAATGATGAAAAGGTAAACATGGAAACAGGATGTCGAAATGTTAATTTCAAAAGAGGCAAAAAGAGTGAGGTCGGGTGATATCATCAAAGGTTTTAAGAATGACTTAGATAAATTGAAAGACGTGACTTAGTGTAGAGGATGGTCAACAAGAATGGTTTATAGTTTTGAGTCGGTGAAACTTTAGAGATACAAGTCGAGTTGGCAAGGAAGCAAAGGACTAGGATTTTAGAGATATGAATTGAGATGGACTTGAAACCTAGCCGGTTTTGAAATATTTTGAAACCTCATTTTACACACATAAACACTATGCAATTCGGCATGAATGCAACAAACAAATGAGTTCTCATTGGAAAAACTTTTCAAAAGCATACGCTTCTTTCAATCCAGCAAAACTTACAAGTTCGAAAATTTTAGAAAATTTAGAAATCCTTCATTTTATTCATTGTTATCTATTCACATCCCAAAATTAGAAATTTTGGGGTGTCACAACCTACCCCCCTTAACAAGAATCTCATCCCAAGATTCAGCGTTGGCTAGCAAAGAGGATAAGGGAAAAGTACTTTCAACTCTTCTTGCTTCGGGTGGCTTCATTTAACTTTGCACATTTTGATCACCTTGTTTCTTGTAACTCTTCTGCAACTTTATGTATCTGATCTGAGTTGTATGTTCTGCATAGCTAAGGTCACCTTGCACACTGAGCTCATCAAATGGTATTTGTTCTTCTAGTACCTTGATGCACTTCTTCAACTAATAGATATGAAACACATTATGCACATCTAACAATCTAGCTGGTGACTCAAGCTGATAAACAACTTCACTTCTTCTTGCAAGGATCTTGAGTAGTCCAAAGTATTTGAGTGATAACTCTTCTTAACCTTGAATTTGAGGAGACCTCTGATAGGTGACACCTTTAAATGGACATAGTTGCCCTTCAAATTATCTGCCTCGAGTGAGTTACTCTTGGGTTCTCTTGGATGGTTTGAACTTCTTGTTCTTTATAGTTTATAACTCTTGGCCCAAGCAAATGTTCCTCTCTAAGCTGGTGCTCGAGTGTAATGGTGTTCTGCGCTTTCTACCATATAATGCCTCGACTGATGCTTTACCTTCTTCTAACTGTTCCTTGATCCCATTGATCTTCTTACCCTTTGACTAACCTTTTCTAGTCACATGCTTCAAAATAGGTTCTACCTCCATGGTAACTTCTTTGGTTGTATTCAAGAATCCAAAACTGAATCTTTCAGCTCCACCTGTTACTCCAAAGGCATCTGAAACTCAAAGCTATATTGATGTAACTTTACAAATCTCTAAAGCATGAACAACACCTGCTACTCCAGATTATGAGTTCAGTCATTCCCTTCATGTTCCTTTAGATGCAAGAACTATGACTCGTATCAAAAACACTTCTTTGACCTTGTCATGGTGCATCCCCATACACTGAGATCTCTTGTGGACATCTGGCTAAGATAAAACTGGTGTGGTAGTCAACCTTCTCTTCAACAGTTCGGATGTATCTCGGTGATCTAAAGTCCGTAGAAACTTAGCATTTCTCTCGCACAAGGTTATTGGTTGCTCTAAAATCTTTGAGAATCCTTAATGAACCTCCAATAATACCATGCCATATTAAGGAAGCTTCTGATGTCCTTCACATCCTGAGGTGTTTTCCATTCTTCCAACATTTATTCTTGTTTTTCAACCACTGTCACACCCGGTTTTAGAAACAAAACCAGATGACACCGTATGTGTGCCCAGGATCTATTTTCCACACATACAGACGACTTCATCAGTGAATATCAATAAACAGTGCATTATATAAGCGTATAAAACTTACATTTGACACAAAAGTCAATATATCAGAGTATAGCGGAACTTCTATCTCGTAGCGGAACTCCATCTTCACAGGAAGGTTGACTGGGAGCACGTATGCCTAAACATATTGTAAACTTCTGAATCCACTCCGTCTTCATATCATCATCAACTTGTATAGAGAAGAACTATAGGTTTGGGATAGCAAGGGTGAGTACATGGCGCACTCAGCAAGTATTCCGTTTAGGATAAAAGTGGACTAGCTTTATAGTGGACAGGCATAGCGGTTGCTTTTAGTTGGTCAAGTTTTATTACTAGCAATGATTAGCATAACCCATCCCATAACTGAAATATTATAAGTAAATAAAATAATTGAGTATCAACCATTGTCGTAACTGTCACCATTATAATCATCACCACTGTCATCATCACTGTCATCACCATTATCATCATGAGCCATTTTCTTTGAAAACTCTAATCTGTGAGGGTCCAGGCCGCTCTTAACCGTGAGCACGGCTGATATATCAGTTTTAAACACTCTCGAGAGATTGTACATCTTTACCCACAAGTCATGATTCCCATATGCCAAGAGGTGGCCAAACCCCATATATTCACTATCCTTTGATGAATCGGCAGGGTTTCATTACGAGACATTTACAAAGAATTCCTAGAGTTATGGCCCACTCGTTACAGGTTACTCCAGTTAACTAAAGATATGAGAGTTCCGTTCCAACGGGAGACAGATAAAACTGCACCACGTTGGCAAGGGGCAAAGTCCCATATCCCCCAGACCCCTCATACGCCATGTTTCAGGAAAGTAAGCCAAAACTCTAGTTCATCTAATTAATCAGTCAAGGATGTCCCATTCCATCTCTTGTGGTTGCACTGTTTTCCTGGGTGGTCGCTCGGCGAACCGATCCTTAGGGCGAAGTACTTGAGCAAAACCAATAAAAACATGCTCAAGTCTCCATGTTGCTAAATAACCAAACTTTCATCATCATTGCATCATTAATTAATCAAGATTAGCAACATGAAAATATGTTGAGCGGTAGCATTAATCTACATATCACAGCCCATCCCAAGTTTCATAGACATGTAAAGGTATATGAAGCTAGTCATCCTTATTAGGAGCAATCAAATTGGGCTCTAGATTGTGTAGTTACTGTAAATAGGACATAGGTCAAAGAATACTTGCCTTATTTCCAACTATATAGCTGCTCAAATAATCTTCACTTATAAGTCTTGAAAAGCTTGATCTTCACTCTCACGTACCATACTCGTTCTATACGTGACAACACAAACGACATACAATACAGACAATCATACATGCATAAGAAACAATACACCAATCAAAAGAAAAGCTTTATAAAACATGTTAAAAGAGAGAGCTCGTTGCTACAGTTAGGAGAGCGCAAGAAACGCTGAAAACGGAGCTACCGTTGGAAAGATACAACTAACGGAAGATTTTCTTATTAAACACATAAAGACCTATATGTTGGGTTTATTTTAATTAATAAATAACATATGCAAGATATTTCGGAGAAACATCTCTGTTGGAATTAATTCAGATTAGATTTGGATTAAAAACCGTATTTAAAGCTAGTCACATTTTATTCAAGATATTTCATATAGATTAAACCGGTTAAATATTTAGTTACAAAACATAGCGTGTAAGCATCTAATCGGAGCGTGACATGTGTCGGGTTTATACTAAACAAGTTATTAAACAAAGCACATTAAAGTTGATATTATTCACTTTAATGTTTAATAACAAAAGGCCAGAGGTTAAACCCTAAATTGATTTTATTTATACAAGAATAATGAGAATAGCATTAACCCAATTAATATTTATATTTAAAAATAGAAACACATAAGTAAGATAAATTTGAAAACTAAAGTATAGGTATCATCGTTACGGGACTAACGCAGCATGAATGGCATAAAATAGAGTTAAAACGAATTGGATACACAAGATTAAGGATCGATGCGCGTGGACATGATTAACAGTATACCTTAGGAGCTGAAGCAGATCAAGATTCATGGGGTTCAAAGAACAATACTCATGAATTGGCCAAAGTTTGAGATTCGATCCGCTGAAAGGTATGAATTAGATCAGACTAAAAGAATCAAAAGGATTTGCTGTGTTGAGATGCAAGGTTGTCATAACTCGTAGGATATATATACGGAGGATTACCATCTGGTTTCGCGACCCCTCTTCTTCGCCAGATGCATCTCCGTGTCTGGTTCTGACCTGCTGACGTTGCATGCAGCAGGGGCTTTGATCTTGTGTTGGTCCGATCCTACAGCTTGCACGTACGGGAACTCATCTGGTAGCTAGCTTCTCTGGAGTCCAAGTCGCAGGAGTCTTCCTCGCCGGCTAGCTTGAACGTTCATGTGTGCTGGAAGGAGCTCGAGTACATGGCCTGGATGGAGGATCGAGCAAGGCACTGGGCAGGCCAGAACAGCAGGCAGCAGCAGGGCGTTGGGGCTTCAGGAGACCACACGCATGACAGCAAGTGGTGGACAGGCCAGGGATGGAGTCGACGGGGCAGGGCAGGGCAACGCGATGTTGGAGACGTGAGACTTCCGGTGAATGGCCGGCCAGCACAGCACATATACGTCGTGCATGGAGTCCTGTGGTGCCTAGTAGGACAGGAACAGGATGATGGTGAGCTACCCTGGTTCGAGACGGCGGCACAACACAGATGAGAGAAATATAAAGAAAGAAGAAAGGTATAAAAAGTTTACCGGCAATGGAGACACTCGTCGGAGTTGGAGAAAAGCTATAGACTATCTTAGGGCTCCCAAACTTCCGGACCTCCATAGAGTAGTCTATATTTTTATGTGCCGTTTAGAGGAGGGGTTGGGTTTATTATATAGGGAGAAGAGCCGGTAAATGCGCGTCAACTCGCAATATGGTACTAATTGATTTGCACCTTCCACCTCCACTAATGTGCTTAATGAGCTTAAAGCCCATTAGAGAACCCATAAATGGGCTTTCGGGGTTTATTAAAATTCCGGCATATTTAAATGGAGAAAGCCCAAGTAAATTCGGAATTATTTATTTTCGGAATTAAAATAATTATAGATAAGTCTAGAATCAATACTTGAAGTCCGAAAAATATGCCGACGGTCTCAAAAATTTTAGGAAAAATCCTAGAAATAGTTTTGGACCTAATGAACCCAAATAAAATATTTGGAGCTCATGGAAAGGTTCTTAAGAGTTTCCAATAAATGGATTGTGCTCTACGGAAAACAGGAAAAGCTTCTAGGAAAATCTAGAAAGTTCCTAGAAAAGGTTACTTGTAGTTTAAACTCGTTTAGAAAATCTTTATCACTCAAAAACATCATGTGAAACAGCATGAATGCAACACATATGTTATTATAACATAGATTATATTTGTTCTCTTTACAAAATAATTATTTCCTACACTAAATATCTATGTAAATATATAACTGCTTCACAAAATTTTAAATATTCAAGAAATTCACTGTGTTAATTCAAGCCAAAAGTGTCACATTCGAAATTGGAAAATTTGGGGTGTGACAAAACTACCCCCCTTAAAGGAATCTCGTCCTCGAGATTTGGACAGGCTAGCAAGAAAAGACGGATGGTTTAAAATTCTTCATCCATGATTGACTCTTTACTATTAGCGACTTCCTGGTGGTAATTTCCTCACTTCATCTGAAATACTCAATTCTCATGATAGACCAAATTCTTGTTAGTCCAACCTCTTGCAATCTCTACGTCTACCCCCCTTAAAAAGATGAGGCTTTACGAGTTGTTCCTTACTGCACTTGATGAAAGGGATAAGAGTAGAGTGTTGATCTTGGACATGTTGGTGGAGGCATTATTCTTCCTTGCAGTTGCACTTCAATTAGGAATAAGTTTTGCAAAAGAAAAAGGAAAGATGAATAGGGATAGAAAAGAACCCATCTATTTATTATATAACAACTCTTATGCTATTGTGGATCAAAATCCAACAACACATCAACAATCATTACAAAGAACCAAATCACACATGTAGCACAATAACAAGCATACAAACTCGCACTATTCGTTCTCTTTAACTATACAATGGACTTCCTTATACATGCCTCTCTCACAAAAGGCTGTCGTAGGGTAAGGTATGTGTGAGATATATAATGGATGATACGAGCAAAGCAAAAGATAGAATAAGTGACAAGGCTCATAAGTGAGTAAGAAGATAAGGGAAAGCAGTTAAGAGTAAGACAGGAGTAACGCTTTTTTTTTATTTGAATACTATAAAAAAGTGATGGAGTTAAACATGTTATAAAAGATATAACGACTATTGATGAGATAATATAGAGAGCCAAGGGGAATATAGAGAATCAAGGATTCAATATAGAGAACCAAAGAACTTACTACCGATAGAGAATGAATTACCATATATGAATACAAGAAGATCAACAAAAGAAATACGATGAGGTCAAAGGTGTAGGGACTGCTTATGGATAGAGTTTTGATAGTAGTGGAAGCAACAAACTCAAAAGATCGAAGACATTCGAATTGCTCAAGGATGGCAATTCAACGGCAGGGAAAACAAGGATAACTGGAGATCAAAGTTGTAGAAATTGCTTGAGGATAGCAATTTGATAGCAAGGAAAGCAAGAATAGTGGAAGTGAAGGATAATATAGCAAGGGAAGGTCAGAAAACGAACCGTGCTAACTAGGCTTACGTCCTACAGTCAACACAGCTCTGATACCACTTCTGTCACACCCGGTTTTAGAAACAAAACCAGATGACACCGTATGTGTGCCCAGGATCTATTTTCCACACATACAGACGACTTCATCAGTGAATATCAATAAACAGTGCATTATATAAGCGTATAAAACTTACATTTGACACAAAAGTCAATATATCAGAGTATAGCGGAACTTCTATCTCGTAGCGGAACTCCATCTTCACAGGAAGGTTGACTGGGAGCACGTATGCCTAAACATATTGTAAACTTCTGAATCCACTCCGTCTTCATATCATCATCAACTTGTATAGAGAAGAACTATAGGTTTGGGATAGCAAGGGTGAGTACATGGCGCACTCAGCAAGTATTCCGTTTAGGATAAAAGTGGACTAGCTTTATAGTGGACAGGCATAGCGGTTGCTTTTAGTTGGTCAAGTTTTATTACTAGCAATGATTAGCATAACCCATCCCATAACTGAAATATTATAAGTAAATAAAATAATTGAGTATCAACCATTGTCGTAACTGTCACCATTATAATCATCACCACTGTCATCATCACTGTCATCACCATTATCATCATGAGCCATTTTCTTTGAAAACTCTAATCTGTGAGGGTCCAGGCCGCTCTTAACTGTGAGCACGGCTGATATATCAGTTTTAAACACTCTCGAGAGATTGTACATCTTTACCCACAAGTCATGATTCCCATATGCCAAGAGGTGGCCAAACCCCATATATTCACTATCCTTTGATGAATCGGCAGGGTTTCATTACGAGACATTTACAAAGAATTCCTAGAGTTATGGCCCACTCGTTACAGGTTACTCCAGTTAACTAAAGATATGAGAGTTCCGTTCCAACGGGAGACAGATAAAACTGCACCACGTTGGCAAGGGGCAAAGTCCCATATCCCCCAGACCCCTCATACGCCATGTTTCAGGAAAGTAAGCCAAAACTCTAGTTCATCTAATTAATCAGTCAAGGATGTCCCATTCCATCTCTTGTGGTTGCACTGTTTTCCTGGGTGGTCGCTCGGCGAACCGATCCTTAGGGCGAAGTACTTGAGCAAAACCAATAAAAACATGCTCAAGTCTCCATGTTGCTAAATAACCAAACTTTCATCATCATTGCATCATTAATTAATCAAGATTAGCAACATGAAAATATGTTGAGCGGTAGCATTAATCTACATATCACAGCCCATCCCAAGTTTCATAGACATGTAAAGGTATATGAAGCTAGTCATCCTTATTAGGAGCAATCAAATTGGGCTCTAGATTGTGTAGTTACTGTAAATAGGACATAGGTCAAAGAATACTTGCCTTATTTCCAACTATATAGCTGCTCAAATAATCTTCACTTATAAGTCTTGAAAAGCTTGATCTTCACTCTCACGTACCATACTCGTTCTATACGTGACAACACAAACGACATACAATACAGACAATCATACATGCATAAGAAACAATACACCAATCAAAAGAAAAGCTTTATAAAACATGTTAAAAGAGAGAGCTCGTTGCTACAGTTAGGAGAGCGCAAGAAACGCTGAAAACGGAGCTACCGTTGGAAAGATACAACTAACGGAAGATTTTCTTATTAAACACATAAAGACCTATATGTTGGGTTTATTTTAATTAATAAATAACATATGCAAGATATTTCGGAGAAACATCTCTGTTGGAATTAATTCAGATTAGATTTGGATTAAAAACCGTATTTAAAGCTAGTCACATTTTATTCAAGATATTTCATATAGATTAAACCGGTTAAATATTTAGTTACAAAACATAGCGTGTAAGCATCTAATCGGAGCGTGACATGTGTCGGGTTTATACTAAACAAGTTATTAAACAAAGCACATTAAAGTTGATATTATTCACTTTAATGTTTAATAACAAAAGGCCAGAGGTTAAACCCTAAATTGATTTTATTTATACAAGAATAATGAGAATAGCATTAACCCAATTAATATTTATATTTAAAAATAGAAACACATAAGTAAGATAAATTTGAAAACTAAAGTATAGGTATCATCGTTACGGGACTAACGCAACATGAATGGCATAAAATAGAGTTAAAACGAATTGGATACACAAGATTAAGGATCGATGCGCGTGGACATGATTAACAGTATACCTTAGGAGCTGAAGCAGATCAAGATTCATGGGGTTCAAAGAACAATACTCATGAATTGGCCAAAGTTTGAGATTCGATCCGCTGAAAGGTATGAATTAGATCAGACTAAAAGAATCAAAAGGATTTGCTGTGTTGAGATGCAAGGTTGTCATAACTCGTAGGATATATATACGGAGGATTACCATCTGGTTTCGCGACCCCTCTTCTTCGCCAGATGCATCTCCGTGTCTGGTTCTGACCTGCTGACGTTGCATGCAGCAGGGGCTTTGATCTTGTGTTGGTCCGATCCTACAGCTTGCACGTACGGGAACTCATCTGGTAGCTAGCTTCTCTGGAGTCCAAGTCGCAGGAGTCTTCCTCGCCGGCTAGCTTGAACGTTCATGTGTGCTGGAAGGAGCTCGAGTACATGGCCTGGATGGAGGATCGAGCAAGGCACTGGGCAGGCCAGAACAGCAGGCAGCAGCAGGGCGTTGGGGCTTCAGGAGACCACACGCATGACAGCAAGTGGTGGACAGGCCAGGGATGGAGTCGACGGGGCAGGGCAGGGCAACGCGATGTTGGAGACGTGAGACTTCCGGTGAATGGCCGGCCAGCACAGCACATATACGTCGTGCATGGAGTCCTGTGGTGCCTAGTAGGACAGGAACAGGATGATGGTGAGCTGCCCTGGTTCGAGACGGCGGCACAACACAGATGAGAGAAATATAAAGAAAGAAGAAAGGTATAAAAAGTTTACCGGCAATGGAGACACTCGTCGGAGTTGGAGAAAAGCTATAGACTATCTTAGGGCTCCCAAACTTCCGGACCTCCATAGAGTAGTCTATATTTTTATGTGCCGTTTAGAGGAGGGGTTGGGTTTATTGTATAGGGAGAAGAGCCGGTAAATGCGCGTCAACTCGCAATATGGTACTAATTGATTTGCACCTTCCACCTCCACTAATGTGCTTAATGAGCTTAAAGCCCATTAGAGAACCCATAAATGGGCTTTCGGGGTTTATTAAAATTCCGGCATATTTAAATGGAGAAAGCCCAAGTAAATTCGGAATTATTTATTTTCGGAATTAAAATAATTATAGATAAGTCTAGAATCAATACTTGAAGTCCGAAAAATATGCCGACGGTCTCAAAAATTTTAGGAAAAATCCTAGAAATAGTTTTGGACCTAATGAACCCAAATAAAATATTTGGAGCTCATGGAAAGGTTCTTAAGAGTTTCCAATAAATGGATTGTGCTCTACGGAAAACAGGAAAAGCTTCTAGGAAAATCTAGAAAGTTCCTAGAAAAGGTTACTTGTAGTTTAAACTCATTTAGAAAATCTTTATCACTCAAAAACATCATGTGAAACAGCATGAATGCAACACATATGTTATTATAACATAGATTATATTTGTTCTCTTTACAAAATAATTATTTCCTACACTAAATATCTATGTAAATATATAACTGCTTCACAAAATTTTAAATATTCAAGAAATTCACTGTGTTAATTCAAGCCAAAAGTGTCACATTCGAAATTGGAAAATTTGGGGTGTGACAACCACAGTTCCAACTTATTTCTTATTCTCCTACCATTCAGTGATTCTTGCTGGTAATTGGGATCTACCCCCCTTAACAGAATGATACTTGCAGCAATCTTGTGTAGTTTGTCTTCACACTTGAAGAAAGGGAGTGAGATTAGAATGTTGACTTGTCACCATTTGTCTCAAGCATTCTTCTCTAGCGTTCACCATACCAATGAGATAACAGACAGAAGGGACAAGGGAGAGAACAAAGCAAGGACATGGATAGAAGAAGCCCATCTATCTATCGATGCCATTGTAAACCAGAAAGGTCAACAGCACATCAACAATCACTACAAGGAACCAAATCAAACATATATCACAATAACAAAGCAAACAACATAGGAGCACACTAACATGATTATGTCCTTATGAAACCACGCTAGCACTCAAACCTTAACATCGTTTGTCTAGCGATATAAACGGCTTAGGTGAAACTTATATAACTCAAAGCGCTAAACTAGCGAGTGGGTATACGTTCTTGCAAACTTGAGTGTTGTAGGAGACACTTCATGCCATGGGTTCTTCAACATCACAATTGGCGTCCTTCAGTCGACGATGATATGTTGAGCTCGAACTTCACGAACATCTTCACTTGCCTTGTATATCGTATTGGCCAAAGACTAAAGAATTTAAACAAAGATAAGAGAGGGTGACTATTTTATCAATAGATAGCAGAAGATGAGTTTTGAGCAACAAGAGATAGGCAAAGGTCACATAGTTGAAAGTTTTTCAAAACATAGAGAAAATATAACCTTAGTGACGACCATTGCTACCTAGGCTTGCGTCCTACAGTCAGCACGGCTCTGATACCACTTTGTCACACCCTGGTTTTCAAAACAAAAACCAGAGCAAATCTATATGTGTGCCAGGATCTAATCTCACACATATAGAGACAATTAACAGTGATATCATAGACAATGCTTTATTACATATCGTTTAAACAAGAATTACATAAAGACATCAAGTCTTTAACACAGAGTAGCGGAAGCATAACTAAAACACCGGGCCATCCACAGGGAAGCCAACTGGGGATCGGTACGCCTAGAACCCGTTGAAGTCCTGAACATACTCTTCGAAGTCTTCTGGAGCTGAGCAGCGGTTGGGTTCCAGCCAACAGTAGGTTTAAAGTAAAGCAAGCGTGAGTAATTCATACTCAACAAGCATAACATGAACTATGAGGCATCTAGGGTTGGCTGACACTTAGCATGAGCTTTTTGTTGGTCAAGTTTTATTAAACAACTAGTTACTACAAGTGGGTAGATAACCATTAAACCCAAGATATTGCATGTGAACATTAGTCAACAATATTAACATAAGAACCACTTTCAAACCCAACAGAACCACTAATCTGCATAAAGGATCTAGGCCGCTCATAACCGTGAGCACGGCTGACATGTCAGTTTTACACTCTCGAGAGGTCGTACATCTTTACCCATGAGTCGTGGGCTACGCTAGTGGTCCACCACATTACCTTAGATGAGATGGCTAGCAATCACACTACGAGGCCTTTACAAGGATCACGTTGGTAAGGTGTAACCGCTAAGGTTTCAGGGTCCGCAACTGTGGAGCAAGCCTCAAGGGGAGATAAACGCACTCAACCCAAGTAGCGCGAGGGCCACAGAAGCTCACCTCTCCTCTTGCCCCGTCGGTAAGTTACTCCCAAACCAATGCAACCCAATTAATTAGCCAAGACCGTCCCATTCCAGTCTCATGGTAGCACTGTTGTCCCAGGTTGTCGCTTTGCGAACCGGTCCTTAAGGAGAGTGGCTATGAGCAAAACACATGCTCACGCCCCTTAAACCAAGTTGCTAAAAAGCCATTTTTAAAGGAACATGAACCACAAAGGGGTCAAGCTCAAGATTTGATTGCATAGATCCATTTAACCAAATTATTAACCAAGATACATGAGTTCGCGCAGCAACTAGCAAAACTTAACCAACATGCAACCCATAGGTAAACATATCGATAAAAGAGGCTAGGTACAGTCCTTATTGGCATACAAAACTAGACAC
The DNA here is from genome assembly GCA_022530915.1 of Paspalum notatum. NCBI lineage: Eukaryota > Viridiplantae > Streptophyta > Magnoliopsida > Poales > Poaceae > Paspalum > Paspalum notatum. The sequence goes on from CM039683.1 coordinate 8,996,204, forward strand.
ATGCATATGAAGTGATTAAAGGGTTGTTAGGTTGTGTTCATGTTATACTTGCCTTCCTCAAAGTACTCTTGCTGCTGTTCACACACATCGAGCCTCAGCACAAACAACTGTAACAACAAACAAAGGGGAACTAAGAACAATACACCATACAAATAAATGATTTTATAAAGAACATAAAAAGAACACTAGTCGTTACTAATAACATGGGAGCGCAACATCTGGAACAATGTTTAACAAGGATATAAAGGTGGCTAGAAAAGAATAAACTCACGATGAAGGATATGAAGGTAGGAACAAAAAGGATTTTGTGGTGTATGGGAAACATCATGATTAGAGTTTGCGATGAGTTTCATGTTTGTCGAATGGCCGATGAGTGTTAGAAGCAGATCATGGGTTAAGGGACAAAGACTCGCAGCAAGACCTTGGTAATGAGGTTAAACTTCTTAAGTAAAACATGCCATGACCGGGAGTGGGTAGACTCACTAAAACTTTCCAAGGACAACAGACTAGCTAGTGGGACGGTTGTCTGTGGAGATGTCAATGGACTGTTTGTGTTCTGGTCACTATAAGGAACTTTGAGATTGATCTCTTGGGATCATGTTGGACACACATGTGAACATGTTTATGACAAGAGGATAGTTCATGAGGACTGCCGGATCAACAGAAAATGCACCGTTTGCTAACAGGTGTGTGCTGAAATCTGCCGGACAGCCGGATAATAAGAACAAAACCATTGGCAAAATTGGTCCAGACCAGAACCAAATGCTGCACCAATTTGTGGTATTGTGCATTGATATATAAGGAATACTTTGGCCAAAGGGGTCACCCATAACCCTTCTAGATCAATGTAGAATGCGTGCGTAAGGCTGTGCTGCATGGCTGTTTTAATAGCAGAGACAACGGGCATGGCAAGAGCTATAACTCACGCATTGCTGTGCCTATGGACAAACCCTTTTATAAAGACATGTTCTAGAATATGAGGCACGCTCTGGCCAGAGGGTTCATCAAATGGACCACTTGATTACTAGGAAAGCATGTGCCAAAGGGGCAGCGTGCTACTGCCAAGACGGCAGCGACAGCGAGCACAACGATGGCCATATCTTTCTCATTGCAGCACAAATGGTGAAACCAAATTACAGGAACATGTTCGAGGATATAATACACATCTCCGTCGAAGGGCTCGCTGATTGGACCTCCGGATCATTGAGAAAACATGCGCCGAAGTGGTAACAGTGCTGCTGTCTGGACTGCAGTGACAGCGAGCACGGCGACGGCTGTAACTCTCACATCAATACACCTATGGACAAACCATTTTATGGGGACATGCTCAGGGGTGCAAGGTATGATCTGATGAAAGGGCATGACCCCTGGACTACCAGGTCAGCGGGGAACGCAGCGCCAAGTAGGGACAGCATGGCTGCCCGCTAGTGCAGCGAGACGTCCCATGGTAAACCTTGCCGGAACTTGATGGACATCCATCTACAGCCTACGAATTGCAGCGGGAAACAAGGAAACATAGAGGAACATATTTGGGGTGTCATCACCTAGGGTTTGGTAGTGGAAGAGGTGACATGGGCGACATCAAGGCGGTGATGCCGCTGCGCACACGATCCCATAGGGCTGCAGCCTTGCCTCGGCGTCGGGGATCGTCGGGGGTGTTCTCCATGGTCTCCACACCCATGGACAGCAGGGGCAGCAGCAAGGAGGCAACCTCCATGGCATCCTTGAGGGCATGGACCGAAGAACGCAGTAGGGGATCATCTTCCTTGTGATAAGAGCACTCCGTTTTCATGTTTCGGTGGTGGGGGGAGTGTAGGGATGAGAGAGGGCAGCCATGGGGGAGAGGGGCGGCCATGGCTGCTCCCTCCTTCTGTTTTCTCATGAGGAGGAAGGGGAGGGGCGGCCAGGAGAGGGGAGGGGCGACCAGGAGGGGAGGGGCAGCTAGGGAGAGAAAGAGAAAGATTAGGGTTAGTTTGGGCTGTTTTGGGCCTGTTTAGGGCTGGCCCAAGCTATGGACAGAAGTGGGAAATAAAAGAAAGGATTTCGGGCCTTGATCCAAGGTCAAAATGAGTGGAAACTTTGGGCCTTGACCCATTGATTGAGTCTTGAGTTTGTCATGCACGGGAGAGAAAATGATAAGGGAGAAAATTCGACGGCATCAACTAGAACCGAATTAGGAATTTCTGGGTTCTATGGAATGAGAGATAGAAGAGAACATCATTTGGACATGAGCCTAAGAATGACACTAAGTTTTACCAAATGATGTCAATGGAAAGAAATGATGAAAAGGTAAACATGGAAACAGGATGTCGAAATGTTAACTTCAAAAGAGGCAAAAAGAGTGAGGTCGGGTGATATCATCAAAGGTTTTAGGAATGACTTAGATAAATTGAAAGACGTGACTTAGTGTAGAGGATGGTCAACAAGAATGGTTTATAGTTTTGAGTCGGTGAAACTTTAGAGATACAACTCGAGTTGGCAAGGAAGCAAAGGACTAGGATTTTAGAGATATGAATTGAGATGGACTTGAAACCTAGCCGGTTTTGAAATATTTTGAAACCTCATTTTACACACATAAACACTATGCAATTCGGCATGAATGCAACAAACAAATGAGTTCTCATTGGAAAAACTTTTCAAAAGCATACGCTTCTTTCAATCCAGCAAAACTTACAAGTTCGAAAATTTTAGAAAATTTAGAAATCCTTCATTTTATTCATTGTTATCTATTCACATCCCAAAATTAGACTGAACAGGGCGAAAATTAAACTTTTTCCTAATCCGAAAACTTGTACACGCTAGTAAGTAAGAACCAATGAATATAATGTTTTTCCATATATGTAGGCCGCTGCGAGAAATTTAATTCAATACCATTTTTGACCCATCCACTGTTGTTAACATATCAATTGTTGTGGGACTCGGAATCGAGGGTTGTTGGACTTGTTGGAAGATGAATGAGGAAACCACACCATTGGAACGAAACCTCAAAATTATGCATCACCAAAGTTGTTTTGGCCCAATTTACATGCCCTCATCTTCTGCCACTTGAGCCCACGCTTCGGCAACAGTCCGAGATACAAAACCAGTGCAGCATGACTCCATTTGCCTAGACTGAAGAGGGCGAAAATTAAACTTTTTCCTAATACAAAAACTTGTACACGCTAGTAAGTAGGAACCAATGAATATAATGCTTTTCCATATATGTAGGCCGATGGGAGAAACTGAATTCAATACAGGTTTTGATCCATCCGCTGTTGTTAACATATCAAATGTTGTGGGACTCGGAATCGAGGGTTGTTGGACTTGTTGGGAAGATGAATGAGAAAACCACACCATAGGAACGAAACCTCAAAAATATGCATCACCAAAGTTATTTTGGCCCAACTGACATGCGCTCCTCTTCTGCCACGTGAGCCCACGCTTCGGCATCAGTCCGAATTACAAAACCAACGCAGCATGACTCAGTTCGCCTAGACTGAAGAGGGCGAAAATTAAACTTTTTCCTAATCCGAAAACTTGTACACGGTAGTAAGTAGGAACCAATGAATATAATACTTTTCCATATATGTAGGCCGATGGGAGAAACTTAATTCAATACAGGTTTTGATCCATCCACTGTTGTTAACATATCAATTGTTGTGGGGCTCAGAATCGAGGGTTGTTGGACATGTTGGAATGATGAAAGAGGAAAACACACCATAGGAAAGAAACCTCAAAAATATGCATCATCATAGTTGTTTTGGCCCAACTTACGAGCCCTCTTCTTCTGCCTCTTGAGCCCGCGCTTCGACATCAGGATGAGATACAAAACCAGCACAGCATGACTCAGTTTGCCTTGACTGAAGAGGGCGAAAATTAAACTTTTTCCTAATCCGAAAACTTGTACACGCTAGTAAGTAAGAACCAATGAATATAATATTTTTCGATATATGTAGGCCGCTGGGAGAAATTTAATTCAACACCAGTTTTTACCCATCCACTGTTGTTAACATATCAATTGTTGTGGGACTCGGAATCGAGGGTTGTTGGACTTGTTGGGAAGATGAATGAGGAAACCACACCATTGGAACGAAACCTCAAAATTATATATCACCAAAGTTGTTTTGGCCCAATTTATATGCCCTCCTCTTCTGCCACTTGAGCCCACGCTTCGGCAACAGTCCGAGATACAAAACCAGTGCAGCATGACTCCATTTGCCTAGACTGAAGAGGGCGAAAATTAAACTTTTTCCTAATACAAAAACTTGTACACGCTAGTAAGTAGGAACCAATGAATATAATGCTTTTCCATATATGTTGGCCGATGGGAGAAACTGAATTCAATGCAGGTTTTTATCCATCCGTTGTTGTCGACATATCAAATGTTGTGGGAGTCGGAATCGAGGGTTGTTGGACTTGTTGGGAAGATGAATGAGAAAACCACACCATAGGAACGAAACCTCAAAAATATGCATCACCAAAGTTATTTTGGCCCAACTGACATGCGCTCCTCTTCTGCCACGTGTGCCCACGCTTCAGCATCAGTCCGAATTACAAAACCAACGCAGCATGACTCAGTTTGCCTAGACTGAAGAGGGCGAAAATTAAACTTTTTCCTAATCCGAAAACTTGTACACGGTAGTAAGTAGGAACCAATGAATATAATGCTTTTCCATATATGTAGGCCGATGGGAGAAACTTAATTCAATACAGGTTTTGATCCATCCACTGTTGTTAACATATCAATTGTTGTGGGGCTCAGAATCGAGGGTTGTTGGACATGTTGGAATCATGAAAGAGGAAAACACACCATAGGAAAGAAACCTCAAAAATATGCATCATCATAGTTGTTTTGGCCCAACTTACGAGCCCTCTTCTTCTGCCTCTTGAGCCCGCACTTCGACATCAGGATGAGATACAAAACCAGCACAGCATGACTCAGTTTGCCTTGACTGAAGAGGGCGAAAATTAAACTTTTTCCTAATCCGAAAACTTGTACACGCTAGTAAGTATGAACCAATGAATATAATGCTTTTCCATATATGTAGGCCGATGGGCAAAACTTAATTCAATACAGGTTTTGATCCGTCAATTGTTGTTAACACATCAATTGTTGTGGGACTCAGAATCGAGGGTTGTTGGACATGTTGGTATGATGAATGAGGAAACCACACCATAGGAAAGAAACCTCAAAAATATGCATCACCAAAGTTGCATTGCCTAACTTACATGCCCTCCTTTTCTGCCTCGTGAGCCCATGCTTCGGCATCAGTCCGAGATACAAAACCAACGCAGCGTGACTCAGTTTGCCTAGACTGAGGAGGGCGAAAATTAAAGTTTTAACTAATCCGAAAACTTGTACACGCTAGTAAGTAGGAACCAATGAATATAATGATTTTCCATATATGTAGGCCGAAGGGAGAAACTTAATTCAATACAGGACCATCCACTATTGTTAACATATCAATTGTTGTGGGATTCGGAATCAAGGGTTGTTGGACTTGTTGGTATGATGAATGAGGAAACCACACCATAGGAAAGAAACCTCAAAAATATGCATCACCAAAGTTGTTTTGGCCCGACTTATATGCCCTCATCTTCTGCCGCTTGAGCCCACGATTCGGCATCAGGACGAGATACAAAACCAGCGCAGCATGACTGAGTTTGCCTAGACTGAAGAGGGCGAAAATTAAACACTTTCCTAATCCGAAAACTTGTATACGCTAGTAAGTAAGAACCAATGAATATAATGCTTTTCCATATATGTAGGCCGATGGGAGAAACTCAATTCAAAACCAGTTTTGACCCTTCCACTGTTGTTAACATATCAATTGTTGTGGGACTCGAAAATGAGGGTTGTTGGACTTGTTGGTATGATGAATGAGGAAACCACACCATAAGAACGAAACCTCAAAAACATGCATCACCAAAGTTGCTTTGGCCCAACTTACATGCCCTCCTCTTCTGCCACGTGGGTCCACGCTTCGGCATCAGTGCGAGATATAAAACGAACGCAGCATGACTCAGTTTGCCTAGACTGAAGAGGGCGAAAATTAAACTTTTCCTAATCCGAAAACTTGTACACGCTAGTAAGTAAGAACCAATGAATATAATGTTTTTCCATATATGTAGGCCAATGGGAAAAACTTAATTCAATACCAGTTTTGATCCATCCATTGTTGTTAACATATCAATTGTTGTGGGACTCGGAATCGAGGATTGTTGGACTTGTTGGTATGATGAATAAGGAAACCACACCATAGGAACGAAACCTCAAAAATATGCATCACCAAATTTGTTTTGGCCCAACTTACATGCCCTGCTCATCTGTCACTTGAGCCCACGCTTCGGCATCAGGCCAGGATACAAAAGCAGCGCAGCATGACTCAGTTTGCCTAGACTGAAGAGGGCGAAAATTAAACTTTTTCCTAACCCAAAAACTTGTACACGCTAGTAAGTAAGAACCAATGAATATAATGCTTTTCCATATATGTAGGCCAATGGGAGAAACTTAATTCAATACAGGTATTGTTCCATCCACTGTTGTTAACATATCAATTGTTCTAGGACTCAGAATCGAGGGTTGTTGGATATGTTGGTATGATGAATGAGGAAACCACACCATAGGAAAGAAACCTCAAAAATATGCATCACCAAAGTTGCTTTGCCTAACTTACATGCCCTCCTTTTCTGCCTCGTGAGCCCATGCTTCGGCATCAGTCCGAGATACAAAACCAACGCAGCGTGACTCAGTTTGCCTAGACTGAGGAGGGCGAAAATTAAAGTTTTAACTAATCCGAAAACTTGTACACGCTAGTAAGTAGGAACCAATGAATATAATGATTTTCCATATATGTAGGCCGAAGGGAGAAACTTAATTCAATACAGGACCATCCACTATTGTTAACATATCAATTGTTGTGGGATTCGGAATCAAGGGTTGTTGGACTTGTTGGTATGATGAATGAGGAAACCACACCATAGGAAAGAAACCTCAAAAATATGCATCACCAAAGTTGTTTTGGCCCGACTTATATGCCCTCATCTTCTGCCGCTTGAGCCCACGATTCGGCATCAGGACGAGATACAAAACCAGCGCAGCATGACTGAGTTTATCTAGACTGAAGAGGGCGAAAATTAAACACTTTCCTAATCCGAAAACTTGTATACGCTAGTAAGTAAGAACCAATGAATATAATGCTTTTCCATATATGTAGGCCGATGGGAGAAACTCAATTCAAAACCAGTTTTGACCCTTCCACTGTTGTTAACATATCAGTTGTTGTGGGACTCGAAAATGAGGGTTGTTGGACTTGTTGGTATGATGAATGAGGAAACCACACCATAAGAACGAAACCTCAAAAACATGCATCACCAAAGTTGCTTTGGCCCAACTTACATGCGCTCCTCTTCTACCAGTTGTGCCCACGCTTCGGCATCAGGCCAAGATACAAAACTAGGGCAGCATGACTCAGTTTGCCTAGACTGAAGAGGGCGAAAATTAAACTTTTTCCTAATCCAAAAACTTGTACATGCTAGTAAGTAAGAACCAACGAATATAACGCTTTTCCATATATGTAGGCCGGTGGGAGAAACTTAATTCAATACAGGTTTTGATCCATCCACTATTGTTAACATATCAATTGTTGTGGGACTCGGAATCGAGGGTTGTTGGACATGTTGGTATGATGAATGAGGAAACCACACCATAGGAAAGAAACCTCAAAAATATGCATCACCAAAGTTGTTTTGGCCCAACTTACATGCCCTCCTCTTCTGCCACTTGAGCCCACGCTTCGGCATCAGGACGAGATACAAAACCAGCGCAGCATGACTCAGTTTGCCTAGACTGAAGAGGGCGAAAATTAAACTTTTCCTAATCCGAAAACTTGTACACGCTAGTAAGTAAGAACCAATCAATATAATGCTTTTCCATATATGTAGGCCGATGGGAGAAACTTAATTCAATACCACTTTTGATCCATCCACTGTTGTTAACATATCAATTGTTGTGGGACTGGGAAATGAGGGTTGTTGGACTTGTTGGTATGTTGAAACCACACCATAGGAAAGAAATCTCAAAAATATGCATCACCAAAGTTGTTTTGGCCCAACTTACATGCCCTCCTCTTCTGCCACGTGAGCCCACACTTCGACATCAGTCCGAGATACAAAACCAACGCAGCATGACTTAGTTTGCCTAGACTGAAGAGGGCGAAAATTATACTTTTTCCTAATCCCAAAACTTGTACACGCTAGTAAGTAGGAACCATTGAATATAACAATTTTACATATATGTAGGCCGAAGGGAGAAACTTAATTCAATACAGGTTTTGATCCATCCACTGTTGTTAACATATCAATTTGTGGGACTCGGAATCGAGGGTTGTTGGACTTGTTGGTATGATGAATGAGGAAACCACACCATAGGAAAGAAACCCCAAAAATATGCATCACCAAAGTAGTTTTGGCCCAACTTACATGCCCTCCTCTTCTGCCACTTGATCCCACGCTTCAGCATCAGGACGAGATACAAAACCAGCGCAGCATGACTCAGTTTGCCTAGACTGAAGAGGGCAAAAATTAAAATTTTTCCTAATCCGAAAACTTGTACACGCTTGTAATTAACAACCAATGAATATAATGCTTTTCCATATATGTAGGCCGATGGGAGAAACTTAATTCAATACCAGTTTTGATCCACCCACTGTTGTTAACATATCAATTGTTTTGGGACTCGGAAACAAAGGTTGTTGGACTTGTTGGTATGATGAATGAGGAAACCACACCATAGGAATGAAACCTCAAAAATATGCATCACCAAAGTTGTTATGGCCCAACTTACATGCCCTTCTCTTCCGCCACTTGAGCCCACGCTTCAGCAACAGTCCGGGATACAAAACCAGCGCAGCATGACTCAGTTTGCCTAGACTGAAGAGGGCGAAAATTAAACTTTTCCTAATCCTAAAACTTGTACACGCTTGTAAGTAAGAACCAATGAATATAATGCTTTTCCATATATGTAGGCCGATGGGAGAAACTTAATTCAACACAGGTTTTGTTCCATCCACTGTTGTTAACATATCATTAGTTGTGGGACTCGGAATCGAGGGTTGTTGGACTTGTTGGGAATATGAATGAGGAAACCACACCATAGGAACAAAACCTCAAAAATATGCATCACCAAAGTTGTTTTAGCCAAATTTACAAGCCCTCCTCTTCTGAAACTTGAGCCCACGCTTCAGCAACAGTCCGAGACACAAAACCAGTGCAGCATGACTCTGTTTGCCTAGACTGAAGAGGGCGAAAATTAAACTTTTTCCTAATCCAAAAACTTGTACACGCTAGTATGCAGGAACCAATGAATATAATGCTTTTCCATATATGTAGGCCGTTGGGAGAAACTTAATTCAATACAGGTTTTGATCCATCCACTGTTGTTAACATATCAATTGTTGTGGGACTCGGAATCGAGGGTTGTTGGATTTGTTGGTATGATGAATGAGGAAACCACACCATAGGAAGGAAACCCCAAAAATATGCATCACCAAAGTTGTTTTGGCCCAACTTACGTGCCCTCTTCTTCTGCCACTTGAGCCCGCGCTTCGGCATCAGGATGAGATACAAAACCAGCACAGCATCACTCAGTTTGCCTAGACTGAAGAGGGCGAAAATTAAACTTTTTCGTAATCCGAAAACTTGTACATGCTAGTAAGTAAGAGCCAATGAATATAATGCTTTTCCATATATGTAGGCCGATGGGAGAAACTTAATTCAATACCAGTTCTGATCCATCCACTGTTGTTAAGATATCAATTGTTTTGGGACTCAGAAACGAAGGTTGTTGGACTTGTTGGTATGATGAATGAGGAAACCACACCATAGGAACGAAACCTCAAAAATATGCATCACCAAAGTTGTTTTGGCCCAACTTACATGCCCTCCTCTTCCGCCACTTTAGCCCACGCTTCGGCATCAGGCCAAAATACAAAACCAGCGCAGCATGACTCAGCTTGTCTAGACTGAAGAGGGCGAAAATTAAATTTTTTCCTAATCAAAAAACTTGTACACGCTTGTAAGTAAGAACCAATGAATATAATGCTTTTCCATATATGTAGGCCGACGGGAGAAACTTAATTCAAAACAAGTTTTGTTCCATCCACTGTTGTTAACATATCATTTGTTGTGGGACTCGGAATCGGGGGTTGTTGGACTTGTTGGGAATATGAATGAGGAAACCACACCATAGGAACGAAACCTCAAAAATATGCATCACCAAAGTTGTTTTGGCCAAATTTACATGCTCTTCTCTTCTGCCACTTGAGCCCACGCTTCAGCAACAGTCCGAGACACAAAACCAGTGCAGCATGACTCCGTTTGCCTAGACTGAAGAGGGCGAAAATTAAACTTTTTCCTAATCCAAAAACTTGTACACGCTAGTAAGCAGGAACCAATGAATATAATGCTTTTCCATATATGAGGCCGATGGGAGAAACTTAATTCAATACAGGTTTTGATCCATCCACTGTTGTTAACATATCAATTGTTGTGGGACTCGGAATCGAGGGTTGTTGGACTTGTTGGGAATATGAATGAGGAAACCACACCATAGGAACGAAACCTCAAAAATATGCATCACCAAAGTTGTTTTGGCCAAATTTACATGCCCTCCTCTTCTGCCACTTGAGCCCACGCTTCAGCAACAGTCCGAGACACAAAACCAGTGCAGCATGACTCAATTTGCCTAGACTGAAGACGGCGAAAATTAAACTTTTTCCTAATACAAAAACTTGTACATGCTAGTAAGCAGGAACCAATGAATATAATGCTTTTCCATATATGTAGGCCGATGGGAGAAACTTAATTCAATACAGGTTTTGATCCATCCACTGTAGTTAACATATCAATTGTTGTGGGACTTGGAATCGAGGGTTGTTGGACTTGTTGGTATGATGAATGAGGAAACCACACCATAGGAAGGAAACCCCAAAAATATGCATCACCAAAGTTGTTTTGGCCCAACTTACATGCCCTCTTCTTCTGCCACTTAAGCCCGCACTTCGGCATCAGGATGAGATACAAAACCAGCACAGCATGACTCAGTTTGCCTAGACTGAAGAGGGCGAAAATTAAACTTTTTCCTAATCCGAAAACTTGTACACGCTAGTAAGTAAGAGCCAATGAATATAATGCTTTTCCATATATGTAGGCCGATGGGAGAAACTTAATTGAATGCCAGTTTTGATCCATCCACTATTGCTAACATATCAATTGTTTTGGGACTCGGAAACGAAGGTTGTTGGACTTGTTGGTATGATGAATGAGGAAACCACACCAGAGGAACGAAACCTCAAAAATATGCATCACCAAAGTTGTTTTGGCCCAACTTACATGCCCTCCTCTTCTGCCACTTGAGCCCACGCTTCGGCATCAGGCCAAGATACAAAACCAGCGCAGCAAGACTCAGTTTGCCTAGACTGAAGAGGGCGAAAATTAAACTTTTTCGTAATCCGAAAACTTGTACATGCTAGTAAGTAAGAGCCAATGAATATAATGCTTTTCCATATATGTAGGCCGATGGGAGAATCTTAATTCAATACCAGTTTTGATCCATCCACTGTTGTTAACATATCAATTTGTGGGACTCGGAATCGAGGGTTGTTGGACTTGTTGGTATGATGAATGAGGAAACCACACCATAGGAAAGAAACCCCAAAAATATGCATCACCAAAGTAGTTTTGGCCCAACTTACATGCCCTCCTCTTCTGCCACTTGATCCCACGCTTCAGCATCAGGACGAGATACAAAACCAGCGCAGCATGACTCAGTTTGCCTAGACTGAAGAGGGCAAAAATTAAAATTTTTCCTAATCCGAAAACTTGTACACGCTTGTAATTAACAACCAATGAATATAATGGTTTTCCATATATGTAGGCCGATGGGAGAAACTTAATTCAATACCAGTTTTGATCCATCCACTGTTGTTAACATATCAATTGTTTTGGGACTCGGAAACAAAGGTTGTTGGACTTGTTGGTATGATAAATGAGGAAACCACACCATAGGAATGAAACCTCAAAAATATGCATCACCAAAGTTGTTATGGCCCAACTTACATGCCCTTCTCTTCCGCCACTTGAGCCCACGCTTCGGCAACAGTCCGGGATACAAAACCAGCGCAGCATGACTCAGTTTGCCTAGACTAAAGAGGGCGAAAATTAAACTTTTCCTAATCCTAAAACTTGTACACGCTTGTAAGTAAGAACCAATGAATATAATGCTTTTCCATATATGTAGGCCGATGGGAGAAACTGAATTCAACACAGGTTTTGTTCCATCCACTGTTGTTAACATATCATTAGTTGTGGGACTCGGAATCGAGGGTTGTTGGACTTGTTGGGAATATGAATGAGGAAACCACACCATAGGAACAAAACCTCAAAAATATGCATCACCAAAGTTGTTTTAGCCAAATTTACATGCCCTCCTCTTCTGCCACTTGAGCCCACGCTTCAGCAACAGTCCGAGACACAAAACCAGTGCAGCATGACTCTGTTTGCCTAGACTGAAGAGGGCGAAAATTAAACTTTTTCCTAATCCAAAAACTTGTACACGCTAGTATGCAGGAACCAATGAATATAATGCTTTTCCATATATGTAGGCCGATGGGAGAAACTTAATTCAATACAGGTTTTGATCCATCCACTGTTGTTAACATATCAATTGTTGTGGGACTCGGAATCGAGGGTTGTTGGACTTGTTGGTATGATGAATGAGGAAACCACACCATAGGAAGGAAACCCCAAAAATATGCATCACCAAAGTTGTTTTGGCCCAACTTACATGCCCTCTTCTTCTGCCACTTGAGCCCGCGCTTCGGCATCAGGATGAGATACAAAACCAGCACAGCATCACTCAGTTTGCCTAGACTGAAGAGGGCGAAAATTAAACTTTTTCGTAATCCGAAAACTTGTACATGCCAGTAAGTAAGAGCCAATGAATATAATGCTTTTCCATATATGTAGGCCGATGGGAGAAACTTAATTCAATACCAGTTCTGATCCATCCACTGTTGTTAAGATATCAATTGTTTTGGGACTCAGAAACGAAGGTTGTTGGACTTGTTGGTATGATGAATGAGGAAACCACACCATAGGAACGAAACCTCAAAAATATGCATCACCAAAGTTGTTTTGGCCCAACTTACATGCCCTCCTCTTCCGGCACTTTAGCCCACGCTTCGGCATCAGGCCAAAATACAAAACCAGCGCAGCATGACTCAGCTTGTCTAGACTGAAGGGGGCGAAAATTAAATTTTTTCCTAATCAAAAAACTTGTACACGCTTGTAAGTAAGAACCAATGAATATAATGCTTTTCCATATATGTAGGCCGACGGGAGAAACTTAATTCAAAACAAGTTTTGTTCCATCCACTGTTGTTAACATATCAATTGTTGTGGGACTCGGAATCGAGGGTTGTTGGACTTGTTGGTATGATGAATCCACACCATAGGAAATAAACTTCAAAAATATGCATCACCAAAGTTGTTTTGGCCCAACTTACATGCCCTCATCTTCTGCCACTTAAGCCCACACTTCGGCATCAGGACAAGATACAAAACCAGCGCAGCATCACTTCTTTTCCTAGATTGAAGAGGGCGAAAATTAAACTTTTGCCTAATCCGAAAACTTGTACACGCTTGTAATTAACAACCAATGAATATAATGCTTTTCCATATATGTAGGCCGATGGGAGAAACTTAATTCAATACCAGTTTTGATCCATCCACTGTTGTTAACATATCAATTGTTTTGGGACTCGGAAACAAAGGTTGTTGGACTTGTTGGTATGATAAATGAGGAAACCACACCATAGGAATGAAACCTCAAAAATATGCATCACCAAAGTTGTTATGGCCCAACTTACATGCCCTTCTCTTCCGCCACTTGAGCCCACGCTTCGGCAACAGTCCGGGATACAAAACCAGCGCAGCATGACTCAGTTTGCCTAGACTAAAGAGGGCGAAAATTAAACTTTTCCTAATCCTAAAACTTGTACACGCTTGTAAGTAAGAACCAATGAATATAATGCTTTTCCATATATGTAGGCCGATGGGAGAAACTGAATTCAACACAGGTTTTGTTCCATCCACTGTTGTTAACATATCATTAGTTGTGGGACTCGAAATCGAGGGTTGTTGGACTTGTTGGGAATATGAATGAGGAAACCACACCATAGGAACAAAACCTCAAAAATATGCATCACCAAAGTTGTTTTAGCCAAATTTACATGCCCTCCTCTTCTGCCACTTGAGCCCACGCTTCAGCAACAGTCCGAGACACAAAACCAGTGCAGCATGACTCTGTTTGCCTAGACTGAAGAGGGCGAAAATTAAACTTTTTCCTAATCCAAAAACTTGTACACGCTAGTATGCAGGAACCAATGAATATAATGCTTTTCCATATATGTAGGCCGATGGGAGAAACTTAATTCAATACAGGTTTTGATCCATCCACTGTTGTTAACATATCAATTGTTGTGGGACTCGGAATCGAGGGTTGTTGGACTTGTTGGTATGATGAATGAGGAAACCACACCATAGGAAGGAAACCCCAAAAATATGCATCACCAAAGTTGTTTTGGCCCAACTTACATGCCCTCTTCTTCTGCCACTTGAGCCCGCGCTTCGGCATCAGGATGAGATACAAAACCAGCACAGCATCACTCAGTTTGCCTAGACTGAAGAGGGCGAAAATTAAACTTTTTCGTAATGCGAAAACTTGTACATGCCAGTAAGTAAGAGCCAATGAATATAATGCTTTTCCATATATGTAGGCCGATGGGAGAAACTTAATTCAATACCAGTTCTGATCCATCCACTGTTGTTAAGATATCAATTGTTTTGGGACTCAGAAACGAAGGTTGTTGGACTTGTTGGTATGATGAATGAGGAAACCACACCATAGGAACGAAACCTCAAAAATATGCATCACCAAAGTTGTTTTGGCCCAACTTACATGCCCTCCTCTTCCGCCACTTTAGCCCACGCTTCGGCATCAGGCCAAAATACAAAACCAGCGCAGCATGACTCAGCTTGTCTAGACTGAAGAGGGCGAAAATTAAATTTTTTCCTAATCAAAAAACTTGTACACGCTTGTAAGTAAGAACCAATGAATATAATGCTTTTCCATATATGTAGGCCGACGGGAGAAACTTAATTCAAAACAAGTTTTGTTCCATCCACTGTTGTTAACATATCAATTGTTGTGGGACTCGGAATCGAGGGTTGTTGGACTTGTTGGGAATATGAATGAGGAAACCACACCATAGGAACGAAACCTCAAAAATATGCATCACCAAAGTTGTTTTGGCCAAATTTACATGCCCTCCTCTTCTGCCACTTGAGCCCACGCTTCAGCAACAGTCCGAGACACAAAACCAGTGCAGCATGACTCCATTTGCCTAGACTGAAGACGGCGAAAATTAAACTTTTTCCTAATACAAAAACTTGTACATGCTAGTAAGCAGGAACCAATGAATATAATGCTTTTCCATATATGTAGGCCGATGGGAGAAACTTAATTCAATACAGGTTTTGATCCATCCACTGTAGTTAACATATCAATTGTTGTGGGACTCGGAATCGAGGGTTGTTGGACTTGTTGGTATGATGAATGAGGAAACCACACCATAGGAAGGAAACCCCAAAAATATGCATCACCAAAGTTGTTTTGGCCCAACTTACATGCCCTCTTCTTCTGCCACTAAAGCCCGCACTTCGGCATCAGGATGAGATACAAAACCAGCACAGCATGACTCAGTTTGCCTAGACTGAAGAGGGCGAAAATTAAACTTTTTCCTAATCCGAAAACTTGTACACGCTAGTAAGTAAGAGCCAATGAATATAATGCTTTTCCATATATGTAGGCCGATGGGAGAAACTTAATTGAATGCCAGTTTTGATCCATCCACTATTGCTAACATATCAATTGTTTTGGGACTCGGAAACGAAGGTTGTTGGACTTGTTGGTATGATGAATGAGGAAACCACACCAGAGGAACGAAACCTCAAAAATATGCATCACCAAAGTTGTTTTGGCCCAACTTACATGCCCTCCTCTTCTTTCACTTGAGCCCACGCTTCGGCATCAGGCCAAGATACAAAACCAGCGCAGCAAGACTCAGTTTGCCTAGACTGAAGAGGGCGAAAATTAAACTTTTTCGTAATCCGAAAACTTGTACATGCTAGTAAGTAAGAGCCAATGAATATAATGCTTTTCCATATATGTAGGCCGATGGGAGAATCTTAATTCAATACCAGTTTTGATCCATCCACTTTTGTTAACATATCAATTATTTTGGGACTTGGAAACGAAGGTTGTTCAACTTGTTGGTATGACGAATGAGGAAACCACACCATAGGAACGAAACCTCAAAAATATGCATCACCAAAGTTATTTTAACCCAACTTACATGACCTCCTCTTCCGGCACTTGAGCCCACGCTTTGGCATCAGGCCAAGATACAAAACCAGCGCAGCATGACTTAGTTTGCCTAGATTGAAGAGGGCGAAAATTAAACTTTTTCCTAATCCAAAAACTTGTACACGCTTGTAAGTAAGAACCAATGAATACAATGCTTTTCCATATATGTAGGCCGATGGGAGAAACTTAATTCAACACAAGTTTTGTTCCATTCACTATTGTTAACATATCATTTGTTGTGGGACTCGGAATCGAGGGTCGTTGGACTTGTTGGGAATACGAATGAGGAAACCACACCATAGGAACGAAACCTCAAAAATATGCATCACCAAAGTTGTTTTGGCCAAATTTACATGCCCTCCTCTTCTGCCACTTGAGCCCATGCTTCAGCAACAGTCCGAGACACAAAACTAGTGCAGCATGACTCCGTTTGCCTAGACTGAAGAGGGCGAAAATTAAACTTTTTCCTAATCCAAAAACTTGTACACGCTAGTATGCAGGAACCAATGAATATAATGCTTTTCCATATATGTAGACCGATGGGAGAAACTTAATTCAATACCAGTTTTGATCCATCCACTGTTGCTAACATATTAATTGTTGTGGGACTGGGAAATGAGGGTTGTTGGACTTGTTGGTTTGATGAATCCACACCATAGGAAAGAAACCTCAAAAATATGCATCACCAAAGTTGTTTTGGCCCAACTTATATGCCCTCCTCTTCTGCCACGTGAGCCCACGCTTCGGCATCAGTCCGAGATACAAAACCAATGCAGCATGACTTAGTTTGCCTAGACTGAAGAGGGCGAAAATTAAACTTTTTCCTAATCCGAAAACTTGTACACACTAGTAAGTAGGAACCATTGAATATAACGATTTTCCATATATGTAGGCCGAAGGGAGAAACTTAATTCAATACAGGTATTGATCCATCCACTGTTGTTAACATACCAATGTGGTGGGACTCGGAATCGAGGGTTGTTGGACTTGTTGGGAAGATGAATGAGGAAACCACACCATAGGAACGAAACCTGAAAAATATGCATCACCAAAGTTGTTTTGGCCAAATTTACATGCCCTCCTCTTCTGCCACTTGAGCCCACGCTTCAGCAATAGTTCGAGACACAAAACCAGTGCAGCATGACTTAGTTTGCCTAGACTAAAGAGGGCGAAAATTAAACTTTTCCTAATCCGAAAACTTGTACTCACTAGTAAGCAGGAACCATTGAATATAACGACTTTTCATATATGCAGGCCGAAGGGAGAAACTTAAATCAATACAGGTTTTGATCCATCCACTATTGTTAACATATCAATTGCTGTGGGACTCGGAATCGAGGGTTGTTGGACTTGTTGGTATGATGAATGAGGAAACCACACCATAGGAAAGAAACCCCAAAAATATGCATCACCAAAGTTGTTTTGGCCCAACTTACATGCCCTTATCTTCTGGCACTTGAGCCCAGGCTTCGGCATCAGGACGAGGGACAAAACCATCGCAGCATGACTCAGTTTGCCTAGATTGAAGAGGGCGAAAATTAAACTTTTTCCTAATCCGAAAACTTGTACACGCTAGTAAGTAAGAGCCAATGAATATAATGCTTTTCCATATATGTAGGACGATGGGAGAAACTTAATTCAATACCAGTTTTGATCCATCCACTGTTGTTAACATGTCAATTATTTTGGGACTTGGAAACGAAGGTTGTTCGACTTGTTGGTATGACGAATGAGGAAACCACACCATAGGAACGAAACCTCAAAAATATGCATCACCAAAGTTGTTTTGGCCCAACTTACATGCCCTCCTCTTCCGGCACTTGAGCCCACGCTTCGGCATCAGGCCAAGATACAAAACCAGTGCAGCATGACTCAGTTTGCCTACACTGAAGAGGGCGAAAATTAAACTTTTTCCTAATCCAAAAACTTGTACACGCTTGTAAGTAACAACCAATGAATATAATGCTTTTCCATATATGTAGGCCGATGGGAGAAACTTAATTCAACACAAGTTTTGTTCCATCCACTGTTGTTAACATATCATTTGTTGTGGGACTCAAAATCGAGGGTTGTTGGACTTGTTGGGAATATGAATGAGGAAACCACACCATAGGAACGAAACCTAAAAATATGCATCACCAAAGTTGTTTTGGCCCAATTTACATGCCCTCCTCTTCTGCCACTTGAGCCCATGCTTCGGCAACAGTCCGAGATACAAAACCAGTGCAGCATGACTCCATTTGCCTAGACTAAAGAGGGCGAAAATTAAACTTTTTCCTAATCCAAAAACTTTTACACGCTAGTTAGTAGGAACCAATGAATATAATGCTTTTCCGTATATGTAGGCTGATGGGAGAAACTTAATTCAATACAGGTTTTGATCCATCCGCTGTTATTAACATACCAAATGTGGTGGGACTCGGAATCGAGGGTTGTTGGACTTGTTGGGAAGATGAATGAGGAAACCACACCATAGGAACGAAACCTGAAAAATATGCATAACCAAAGTTGTTTTGGCCAAATTTACATGCCCTCCTCTTCTGCCACTTGAGCCCGCGCTTCAGCAACAGTCCGAGACACAAAACCAGTGCAGCATGACTCCGTTTGCCTAGACTGAAGAGGGCGAAAATTAAACTTTTTCCTAATCCAAAAACTTGTACACGCTAGTATGCAGGAACCAATGAATATAATCCTTTTCCATATATGTAGGCCGATGGAAGAAACTTAATTCAATACAGGTTTTGACCATCCACTGTTGTTAACATATCAATTGTTGTGGGACTCGGAATCGAGGGTTGTTGGACATGTCGGTATGATGATTGAGGAAACCACACCATAGGAAGGAAACCCCAAAAATATGCATCACCAAAGTTGTTTTGGCGCAACTTACATGCCCTCTTCTTCTGCCACTTGAGCCCGCCCCTCGGCGTCAGGATGAGATACAAAACCAGCACAGCATCACTCAGTTTGCCTAGACTGAAGAGGGCGAAAATTAAACGTTTTCGTAATCCGAAAACTTGTACACACTAGTAAATAAGAACCAATGAATATAATGCTTTTCCATATATGTAGGCCGATGGGAGAAACTTAATTCAATACCAGTTTTGATCCATCCACTGTTGTTAACATATTAATTGTTGTGGGACTGGGAAATGAGGGTTGTTGGACTTGTTGGTATGATGAATCCACACCATAGGAAAGAAACCTCAAAAATATGCATCACCAAAGTTGTTTTGGCCCAACTTATATGCCCTCCTCTTCTGCCACGTGAGCCCACGCTTCAGCATCAGTCCGAGATACAAAACCAATGCAGCATGACTTAGTTTGCCTAGACTGAAGAGGGCGAAAATTAAACTTTTTCCTAATCCGAAAACTTGTACACACTAGTAAGTTGGAACCATTGAATATAACGATTTTCCATATATGTAGGCCGAAGGGAGAAACTTAATTCAATACAGGTATTGATCCATCCACTGTTGTTAACATACCAATTTGGTGGGACTCGGAATCGAGGGTTGTTGGACTTGTTGGGAAGATGAATGAGGAAACCACACCATAGGAACGAAACCTGAAAAATATGCATCACCAAAGTTGTTTTGGCCAAATTTACATGCCCTCCTCTTCTGCCACTTGAGCCCACGCTTCAGCAATAGTCCGAGACACAAAACCAGTGCAGCATGACTTAGTTTGCCTAGACTGAAGAGGGCGACAATTAAACTTTTTCCTAATCCGAAAACTTGTACTCACTAGTAAGCAGGAACCATTGAATATAACGACTTTTCATATATGCAGGCCGAAGGGAGAAACTTAAATCAATACAGGTTTTGATCCATCCACTATTGTTAACATATCAATTGCTGTGGGACTCGGAATCGAGGGTTGTTGGACTTGTTGGTATGATGAATGAGGAAACCACACCATAGGAAAGAAACCCCAAAAATATGCATCACCAAAGTTGTTTTGGCCCAACTTACATGCCCTTATCTTCTGCCACTTGAGCCCAGGCTTCGGCATCAGGACGAGATACAAAACCATCGCAGCATGACTCAGTTTGCCTAGATTGAAGAGGGCGAAAATTAAACTTTTTCCTAATCCGAAAACTTGTACACGCTAGTAAGTAAGAGCCAATTAATATAATGCTTTTCTATATATGTAGGACGATGGGAGAAACTTAATTCAATACCAGTTTTGATCCATCCACTGTTGTTAACATGTCAATTATTTTGGGACTTGGAAACGAAGGTTGTTCGACTTGTTGGTATGACGAATGAGGAAACCACACCATAGGAACGAAACCTCAAAAATATGCATCACCAAAGTTGTTTTGGCCCAACATACATGCCCTCCTCTTCCGGCACTTGAGCCCACGCTTCGGCATCAGGCCAAGATACAAAACCAGTGCAGCATGACTCAGTTTGCCTACACTGAAGAGGGCGAAAATTAAACTTTTTCCTAATCCAAAAACTTGTACACGCTTGTAAGTAAGAACCAATGAATATAATGCTTTTCCATATATGTAGGCCGATGGGAGAAACTTAATTCAACACAAGTTTTGTTCCATCCACTGTTGTTAACATATCATTTGTTGTGGGACTCGAAATCGAGGGTTGTTGGACTTGTTGGGAATATGAATGAGGAAACCACACCATAGGAACGAAACCTAAAAATATGCATCACCAAAGTTGTTTTGGCCCAATTTACATGCCCTCCTCTTCTGCCACTTGAGCCCACGCTTCGGCAACAGTCCGAGATACAAAACCAGTGCAGCATGACTCCATTTGCCTAGACTAAAGAGGGCGAAAATTAAACTTTTTCCTAATCCAAAAACTTTTACACGCTAGTTAGTAGGAACCAATGAATATAATGCTTTTCCGTATATGTAGGCTGATGGGAGAAACTTAATTCAATACAGGTTTTGATCCATCCGCTGTTATTAACATACCAAATGTGGTGGGACTCGGAATCGAGGGTTGTTGGACTTGTTGGGAAGATGAATGAGGAAACCACACCATAGGAACGAAACCTGAAAAATATGCATAACCAAAGTTGTTTTGGCCAAATTTACATGCCCTCCTCTTCTGCCACTTGAGCCCGCGCTTCAGCAACAGTCCGAGACACAAAACTAGTGCAGCATGACTCCGTTTGCCTAGACTGAAGAGGGCGAAAATTAAACTTTTTCCTAATCCAAAAACTTGTACACGCTAGTATGCAGGAACCAATGAATATAATCCTTTTCCATATATGTAGGCCGATGGAAGAAACTTAATTCAATACAGGTTTTGACCATCCACTGTTGTTAACATATCAATTGTTGTGGGACTCGGAATCGAGGGTTGTTGGACATGTCGGTATGATGATTGAGGAAACCACACCATAGGAAGGAAACCCCAAAAATATGCATCACCAAAGTTGTTTTGGCGCAACTTACATGCCCTCTTCTTCTGCCACTTGAGCCCGCCCCTCGGCGTCAGGATGAGATACAAAACCAGCACAGCATCACTCAGTTTGCCTAGACTGAAGAGGGCGAAAATTAAACGTTTTCGTAATCCGAAAACTTGTACACACTAGTAAATAAGAACCAATGAATATAATGCTTTTCCATATATGTAGGCCGATGAGAGAAACTTAATTCAATACCAGTTTTGATCCATCCACTGTTGTTAACATATTAATTGTTGTGGGACTGGGAAATGAGGGTTGTTGGACTTGTTGGTATGATGAATCCACACCATAGGAAAGAAACCTCAAAAATATGCATCACCAAAGTTGTTTTGGCCCAACTTATATGCCCTCCTCTTCTGCCACGTGAGCCCACGCTTCGGTATCAGTCCGAGATACAAAACCAATGCAGCATGACTTAGTTTGCCTAGACTGAAGAGGGCGAAAATTAAACTTTTTCCTAATCCGAAAACTTGTACACACTAGTAAGTAGGAACCATTGAATATAACGATTTTCCATATATGTAGGCCGAAAGGAGAAACTTAATTCAATACAGGTTTTGATCCATCCACTGTTGTTAACATATCAATTGCTGTGGGACTCAGAATCGAGGGTTGTTGGAAATGTTGGTATGATGAATGAGGAAACCACACCATAGGAAAGAAACCCCAAAAATATGCATCACAAAAGTTGTTTTGGCCCAACTTACATGCCCTCTTCTTCTGCCAGTTGAGCCCGCGCTTCGGCATCAGGATGGTGTACAAAACCAGCACAGCATCACTTAGTTTGCCTAGACTGAAGAGGGCGAAAATAAAACTTTTTCGTAATCCGAAAACTTGTACACGCTAGTAAGTAAGAACCAATGAATATAATGCTTTTCCATATATGTAGGCCGATGGGAGGAACTTAATTCAATACCAGTTTTGATCCAACCACTGTTGTTAACACATCAATTGTTGTGGTACACGGAATCGAGGGTTGTTGGACTTGTTGGTATGATGAATGAGGAAACCAGACCATAGGAAAGAAACCTCAAAAATATGCTTCACCAAAGTTGTTTTGGCCCAACTTACATGCCCTCATCTTCTGCCACTTGAGCCCACGCTTCGGCATCAGGACGAGATACAAAACCAGCGCAGCATGACTCAGTTTGCCTAGACTGAAGAGGGCGAAAATTAAACTTTTCCTAATCCGAAAACTTGCACACGCTAGTAAGTAAGAACCAATGAATATAATGCTTTTCCATATATGTAGGCCGATGGGAGAAACTTAATTCAATACCAGTTTTGATCCATCCACTATTGTTAACATACCAATTGTTGTGGAACTGGGAAATGAGGGTTGTTGGACTTGTTGGTATGATGAATCCACACCATAGGAAAGAAACCTCAAAAATATGCATCACCAAAGTTGTTTTGGCCCAACTTACATGCCCTCCTCTTCTGCCACGTGAGCCCACGCTTCGGCATCAGTCCGAGATACAAAACCAACGCAGCATGACTCAGTTTGCCTAGACTGAAGAGGGAGAAAACCACACCATAGGATAGAAACCTCAAAAATATGCATCACCAAAGTTGTTTAGGCGCAACTTACTTGTCCTCATCTTCTGCCACTTGAGCCCACGATTCGGCATCAGGACGAGATACAAAACCAGCGCAGCATGACTTAGTTTGCCTAGACTGAAGAGGGCGAAAATTAAACTTTTTCCTAATCCGAAAACTTGTACACGCTAGTAAGTAAGAACCAATGAATATAATGCTTTTCCATATATGTAGGCCGATGGCAGAAACTTAATTCAATACCAGTTTTGATCCATCCACTGTTGTTAACATATCAATTGTTGTGGGACTCAGAATCGAGGGTTGTTGGACTTGTTGGTATGAGGAATGAGGAAACCACACCATAGGAACAAAATCTCAAAAATATGCATCACTAAAGTTGTCTTGCACCAACTTACATGCCATCCTCTTCTGCCACTTGAGCCCATGCTTTGGCACCAGGCCAAGATACAAAACCAGCGCAGCATGACTCAGTTTGCCTAGACTGAAGAGGGAGAAAATTAAACTTTTTCCTAATCCAAAAACTTGTACACGCTAGTAAGTAAGAACCAATGAATATATTGCTTTTCCATATATGTAGGCCAATGGGAGAAACATAATTCAATACAAGTTTTGACCCTTTCACTTTTGTTAACATATCAATTGTTGTGGGACTCGGAATCGAGGGTTGTTGGACATGTTAGTATGATGAATGAGGAAACCACACCATAGGAAAGAAACCTCAAAAATATGCATCACCAAAGTTGTTTTGGCCTGACTTACATTCAGAAATTAAACTTTTTCCTAATCCAAAAACTTGTACACGCTAGTAAGTAAAAACCAATGAATATAATGCTTTTCCATATATGTAGGCCGATGGGAGAAACTTAATTCAATACAGATTTTGTTCCATCCACTGTTGTTAACATATCATTTGTTGTGGGACTCGGAATCAAGGGTTGTTGGACTTGTTGGGAAGATGAATGAGGAAACCACACCACAGGAAGGAAACCTCAAAAATATGCAACACCAAAGTTGTTTTGCCCATTTACATGCCCTCCTCTTCTGCCACTTGAGCCCACTCTTCGGCAACAGTCCGAGATACAAAACCAGTGCTGCATGACTCCGTTTGCCAAGACTGAAGAGGGCGAAAATTAAACTTTTTCATAATCCAAAAACTTGTACACGCTAGTAAGTAGGATCCAATGAATATAATGCTTTTCCATATATGTAGGCCGATGGGAGAAACTTAATTCAATACAGGTTTTGATCCATCCGTTGTTGTTAACATATCAAATGTTGCGGGACTCGGAATCGAGAGTTGTTGGACTTGTTGGGAAGATGAATGAGAAAGCCACACCATAGGAACGAAACCTCAAAAATATGCATCACCAAAGTTGTTTTGACCCAACTTACATGCCCTCCTCTTCCGCCACGTGAGCCCATGCTTCGGCATGAGTCCAAGATACAAAACCAACACAGCATGACTCAGTTTGCCAAGACTGAAGAGGGCGAAAATTAAACTTTGTCCTAATCCGAAAACTTGTACACGCTAGTATGTAGGAACCAATGAATATAATGCTTTTCCATATATGTAGGCCGATGGGAGAAACTTAATTCAATACAGGTTTTGATCCGTCCACTGTTGTTAACATATCAATTGTTGTGGGACTCAGAATCGAGGGTTGTTGGACATGTTGGTATGATGATTGAGGAAACCACTCCATAGGAAAGAAACCTCAAAACTATGCATCACCAAAGTTGTTTTGGCCCGACTTACATGCCCTCATCTTCTGCCACTTGAGCCCACACTTCGGCATCAGGATGAGATACAAAACCAGCGCAGCATGACTCAGTTAGCCTAGACTAAAGAGGGCGGAAATTCAACTTTTTCCTAATCCAAAAATTTGTACACGCGAGTAATTAAGAACCAATGCATATAATACTTTTCCATATATGCAGGCTGATGGGAGAAACTTAATTCAACAAATGTTTTGATCCATCCATTGTTGTTAACATATCAATTATTGTGGGACTCAGAATCGAGGGTTGTTGGACTTGTTGGTACGATGAATGAGGAAACCACACCATAGGAACGAAACCTCAAAAATACGCATCACCAAAGTTGTTTGGGTCCAACTTACATGCCCTCCTTTTCTGCCACGTGAGCCCACGCTTCGGCATCACTCTGAGACACAAAACCAACGTAGCATGACTCAGTTTCCCAAGACTGAAGAGGGAAAAATTAAACTTTTTCCTAATCCGAAAACTTGTACAAGCTAGGAAGTAAGAACCAATGAATATAATGCTTTTCCATATATGTAGGACGATGGGAGAAACTTAATTCAACACATGTTTCGATCCATCCGCTGTTGTTAACATATCAATTGTTGTGGGACACGGAATTGAGGGTTGTTGGACTTGTAGGGAATATGAATGAGGAAACCACACCAGAGGAACGAAACCTCAAAAATATGCATCACCAAAGTTGTTTTGGCCCAACTTACATGCCCCCCTCTTCTGCCACTTGACCCCACGCTTCAGCATCAGGCCAAGATACAAAACCGGCGCAGCATGACTCAGTTTGCCTAGACTGAAGAAGGCGAAAATTAAACTTTTCCTAATCGAAAAAGTTGTACACGCTAGTAAGTAAGAACCAATGAATATAATGCATTTCCATATGTGTAGGCCGATGGGAGAAACTTATTTCAATACATGTTTTGTTCCATCCACTATTGTTAACATAGCAATTGTTGTGGGACTCGGAATCGAGGGTTGTTGCACTTGTTGGGAAGATGAATGAGGAAACCACACCATAGGAACGAAAGCTCAAAAATATGCATCACCAAAGTTGTTTTGGCCCAACTTACATGCCCTCCTCTTCTGCCACGTGAGCCCACGCTTTGGCATCAGTTTGAGACGCAAAACCAACGTAGCATGACTCAGTTTGCCTAGACTGAACAGGGCGAAAATTAAACATTTTCCTAATCCGAAAACTTGTACACGCTAGTAAGTAAAAACCAATGAATATAATGGTTTTCCATATATGTAGGCCGATGGGAGAAACTTAATTCAATACCAGTTTTGATCCATCCGCTGTTGTTAACATATCAATTGTTGTGGGACTCAGAATCAAGGGTTGCTGGACTTGTTGTTATGATGAATGAGGAAACCACACCATAGGAACGAACCTCAAAAATATTGATCACCAAAGTTGTTTTGGCTCAACTTACATGCCCTCAACTTCTACCACTTGAGCCCACGCTTCGGCATCAGGACATGGTACTAAACCAGCGCAACATGACTCAGTTTGCCTAGACTGAAGAGGGCGGAAATTAAACTTTTTCCTAATCCAAAAACTTGTACACGCTAGTAAGTAGGAACCAATGAACATAATGCTTTTCCATATATGTAGGCCGATGGGAGAAACTTAATTCAATACAGGTTTTGATCCATCCACTGTTGTTAACATATCAATTGTTGTGGGACTCGGAATCGAGGGTTGTTGGACTTGTTGTTATGATGAATGAGGAAACCGCACCATAGGAACGAAACCTCAAAAATATGCATCACCAAAGTAGTTTTGGCCCAACTTACATGCCTTCCTCTTCTGCCACGTGAGCCCACGCTTCGGCATTAGTCGGAGACACAAAACCAACGTTGCATGACTCAGTTTGCCTAGACTGAAGAGGGCGAAAATTAAACTTTTTCCTATTCCGAAAACTTGTAGACACTAGCAAGTAGGAACCAATGAATATTATGCTTTTCCATATATGTAGGCCGATGGGAGAAACTTGATTCAATACAGGTTTTGATCCATCCACTGTTGTTAACATATCAATTGTTGTGGGATATGGAATTCAGGGTTGTTGGACTTGTTGGCAATATGAATGAGGAAACCATACCATTGGAACGAAAGCTCAAAAATATGCATCACCAAAGTTGTTTTGGCCCAACTTACATGCCCTCCTCTTCTGCCACTTGATCCCACGCTTCGACATCAGTCCGAGATACAAAACCAATGCAGCATGACTTAGTTTGCCTTGACGGAAGAGGGCGACAATTAAAGTTTTCCTAATCCGAAAACTTGTACACGCTAGTAAGTAGGAACCAATGAATATAGTGCTTTTCCATATATGTAGGCCGATGGGAGAAACTTAATTCGATACAGGGCTTGATCCATCCACTGTTGCTAACATATCAATTGTTGTGGGACTCGGAGGTTTGTTAGTATGATGAATGAGGAAACCGCACCATAGGAACGAAACCTCAAAAATATGCATCACCAAAGTTGTTTTGGCCCAACTTACATGCCCTCCTTTTCCGCCACTTGAGCCCACGCTTCGGCAACAGTCCGGGATACAAAACCAGCGCAGCATGACTCAGTTTGCCCAGACTGAAGAGGGCGAAAATTAAACTTTTCCTAATCCAAAAACTTGTACATGCTAGTAAGTAAGAACGAATGAATATAATGCTCTTCCATGTATGTAGGCCGATGGCAGAAACTTAATTCAACACATGTTTTGATCCATCCGCTGTTGTTAACATATCAATTGTTGTGGGACACGGAATTGAGGGTTGTTGTAGGGAATATGAATGAGGAAACCACACCATAGGAACGAAACCTCAAAAATATGCATCACCAAAGTTGTTTTGGCCCAACTTACATGCCCTCCTCTTCTGCCACTTGAGCCCACGCTTCGGCATCAGTCCCAGATACAAAACCAACGCAGCATGACTCAGTTTGCCTAGACTGAAGAGGGCAAAAATTAAACTTTTCCAAATCCAAAAACTTGTACACTCTAGTAAGTAGGAACCAAGTAATATAATGCTTTTCCATATATGTAGGCCGATGGGAGAAACTTAATTCAATACAGGTTTTGGTCCATCCACTGTTGTTAACATATCATTTGTTGTGGAACTCAGAATCGAGGGTTGTTGGACTTGTTGGGAAGATAAATGAGGAAACCACACCATTGGAACGAAACCTCAAAAATATGCGTCGCCAAAGTTGTTTTGGCCCAACTTACATGCCCTCCTCTTCTGCCACATGAGCCCACGCTTCGGCATCAGTCCGAGACACAAAACCAACGTAGCATGACTCAGTTTGCTTAGACTGAAGAGGGCGAAAATTAAACTTTTCCTAATCCGAAAACTTGTACACGCTAGTAAGTAGGAACCAATGAATATAATGCTTTTCCATATATGTAGGACGATGGGAGAAGCTTAATTCAATACCAGTTTTGATCCATCCACTGTTGTTAACATATCAATTGTTGTGGGACTCGGAATTGAGGGTAGTTGAACTTGTTGGGAAGATGAATGAGGAAACCACATCATAGGAACGAAACCTCAAAAATATGCGTCACCAAAGTTGTTTTGGCCCAACTTACATGCCCTCCTCTTCTGCCACATGAGTCCACGCTTCGGCATCAGTCCAAGACATAAAACCAACGTAGCATGACTCAATTTGCTTAGACTGAAGAGGGCAAAAATTAAACTTTTCCTAATCCGAAAACTTGTACACGCTAGTAAGTAGGAACCAATGAATATAATGCTTTTCCATATATGTAGGACGATGGAAGAAGCTTAATTCAATGCCAGTTTTGATCCATCCACTGTTGTTAACATATCAATTGTTGTGGGACTCGGAATTGAGGGTAGTTGGACTTGTTGGGAAGATTAATGAGGAAACCACATAATAGGAACGAAACCTCAAAAATATGCGTCACCAAAGTTGTTTTGGCCCAACTTACATGCCCTCCCCTTCGGCCACTTGAGCCCACGCTTCGGCATCAGTCCGAGATACAAAACCAGCGTAGCATGACTCAGTTTGCCTAGACTGAAGAGGGCAAAAATTAAACTTTTTCCTAATCCGAAAACTTGTACATGCTAGTAAGTAGGAGCCAATGAATTTAATGCTTTTCCATATATGTACGCCGATGGGAGAAACTTAATTCAATTGTGTGGTTTCCTCATTCATCTTACCAACAAGCCCAACAACCCTCGATTCTGAGACCCACAACAATTGATATGCTAACAACAGTGGATGGATCAAAACAGGTATTGAATTAAGTTTCTCCCATCGGCCTACATATATGTAAAAGCATTATATTCTTTGGTTCCTACTTTCTAGCCTGTAAAAGTTTTCAGATTAGGAAAAAGTTTAATTTTCGCCCTCTTCAGTCTAGGCAAACTGGGTCATGCTGCGCTGGTGTTGTATCTCGAACTGATGCCGAAGTGTGGGCTCAAGTGGCCAAAGAGGAGGGCATGTTAGTTAGGCCAAAACAACTTTGGTGATGCATATTTTTGAGGTTTCATTCCTATGGTGTGGTTTCCTCATTCATCTTCCCAACAAGTCCAACAACCCTCGATTTCGAGTCTCACAACAAATGATATGTTAACAACAGTTGATGGACCAAAACCAGTATTGAATTAAGGATCTCCCATGGGCCTACATATATGGAAAAGCATTATATTCATTGATTCCTACTTACTAGCGTGTACAAGTTTTTGAATTAGGAAAAAGGTCAATTTTCGCCCTCTTCAGTCTAGGCAAACTGAGTCATGCTACGCTGGTTTCATATCTCGGCCTGTTGCCAAAGCGTGGGCTCAAGTGGCAGAAGAGGAGTGCATGAAACTTGGACCAAAACAACTTTGGTGATGCATATTTTTGAGGTTTCGTTCCTATGGTGTGTTTTCCTCATTCATCTTTCCAACAAGTCCAACAAACCTCGATTCCGAGTCCCATAACAATTGATATGTTAACAACAGTGGATGGATCAAAACCTATATTGAATTAAGTTTCTCCTATCGGCCTACGTATATGGAAAACCATTATATTCATTTGTTAATACTTACTAGCGTGTACAAGTTTTCGGATTAGAAAAACGTTTAATTTTCGCCCTCTTCCGTCTAGGCAAACAGAGTCATGCTGCGCTGGTTTTGTATCTCAGCCTGATACCGAAGCGTGGGCGCAAGTTGTAGAAGAGGAGGGCATGTAAGTTGGGCCAAAACAACTTTGGTGATGCATACTTTTGAGGTTTCATTCCTATGGTGTGGTTTTGAAACGACCCGGATTTCGCGAAACAAAAATCCAAGCCTTTTGCTTTTCACGATAGTCCCAGGATACATAGTGCTATCGTGAATTTCATATATCAGTCGATATCATAACCAGAAATTCGATTATTATTACATTTATACAATATTGCCCAAAGCCGATACAAGTCCATCTGGACTGAAGCATTCTTACAACAGAGATCAGAGTATAAATTGCGGAAAGCAGGTCTTCACATCCATCTCCACAGGCATACTTGAGCGTAGCACAGCAACCCTCGTCGTTCCGTCTGTCATGGGTAAGGTCGTCATCCAGCTCATCTCCATCCGTCGTAGGAGTGGTCGTCATTCAGCTCATCTTCGTCCGTCGTAGGACTGGTCGTCATCCGTCTCGTCCTCCAAAACCTGCGCCCCAATAGCGCAGGCCACCCTGAGACACTCCCCTAAGCGGCAGCATAAAAATAAAGGGACTGGCACAAGTGGAAGGCTCTAGGCTTCCTATGCAAGCGCAATATATAAAGTAGCAGGATCTAGATTATTATATCATAGTTCCATTCGGGAATTCGGTCACACGACCGGTTCCCCTGCTCATCACTCATGCCAACACATACACGTCTCACCACCAAACACCTCTTCCATACACCCTCTCAACATCAACTAATTCTGCGGCATTGGAAGCTCCCACCCGCCCATCCTAAACGGCCTTAGCCGGTGTTCTATCACTTGAGATAGAAGAGAAGAAAACCCATGCTAGATGAGGTGAGTTTTCGCCCTTGGTTCGTCCTTTGACCAGGGACGGCGGCTATACGTATAGATCATACACTCTGCAGAGGATGTTGTACATCTGTACCCACATGAGACGGGATAAGGGCAGTGCGTCCGCTGCCCTTGGCCCACCACACCGACAGATGAACTTCCCTTCTGGCACTTTCCTGCTTTCCTGAGCTAGAAAACTGTGTGGATATACTATCCACCGCACTCTCAGGACGTGTGGCTGCATCACAGACCCACTATCGTCCGCTAACACTATCGCCTTACGCCTACAGTCATATGCCTTCTGTGGAAGTTCATGAATCGGGTCTGAGGTCGTATGGTATGCACGTGTCATAGTCCAAGATGCTATCACCCCTACTCGGTCCTTAATTTGGCGAGAGCATGCCTTCCAGGGGTCGGTTGCCACCCTCCGCGGTGGGCCGCGCACCACCACACACCTCACTCCACTCAGGGCAGAGTTCTAGTCTCTCCCATTAATCCGGTGCCGACTCCCGCCACACATCTCACACACCATCTCGCGCTCATAAACCACACACTTCACGCACGCCAAGAGTGATCACATCCCCCATCATATCACCCAATCTCACATCATGTTCATTTTATTTATTTTATTTAGTTGCAGTAGAATATTAGCAGTAGTATAGCAATCGGGGTATGTGGCTAAATGGAAGTAGGCTCCCTATTTTTGGTTATCAAAGCAAGCATGAACATAAATAAAGCAGCAGCAGCATATTTGCGTGTCTATAGAATTTGAAGCAGGGAAGTGTCTGAAGGGTGACCTAGAGTAGAGCTAATCGCTCTCAAGTTCTGGCGTAGTCGTCCTCGTCTTCACGAACTCATACCCTCCTATGTGCGTCTTGAGTCTCCAATGGTGCTATTCGGCACAAACAATAAAACAGAGAAAGAAACACAACATAAGAACTAAGCAAACATCACATGGCAAAATAGGGATTAGGATAATGAAAGGAAGGGACCGAATTATGGTAAATGAGAGCAGATAGGACTAGTATGAGATTACAGGACCATTCGACAAGAGTTGTAAGTGAGATAATGTCATCTCGACCAAGTGCTTGGAAACAAGGAGGTGTCGATGATTAAGCTGAAATTATGTGGGTGATATGATTTCATGAGCTTGTCGAAATAAGGCATACCAGCCACAAGTAACGTGAGAGAAGTCTCACATCACCCTTCCACGAGATATCATTAGAGATTAAATTATTCATCGATTAGATGAGAGACGTATGTCGATCGAGCGATGTGGATTTTCTGATAGAGCTCATTATTACTAAAGCATGAGAGGGATAGCCAAGTCGAGATCAATCATGAAGGGCTAGATAGAATCCAGATCCAGGGACCGAAACCATTCAGGTTAAATCCATCGTACAAAAAGCCATGAGTGGGAACCATTGGTCGCATGAAGAGAATCAGAAAAATGATTGTAAGAATGTGAGCTATGGCCAAGTCAAGCAGTCGCTTGGGCCATGTTGTCATGTATAAGCTAGAAATGCATTAGGAGTGATAGCTACGACCGATGCGACCTAGAGCCCTAGACCATGCGAAGGTGCGTGTGTCCGATTAAATGTGCGACGAGAAATGGTCATAGCGAACGAGAGCTCATGGCCACACACCGCCGAATGAGTGTGTGATTAAGCGATTGGAAGAAGGACATCGGTCGTGATGAGTAAAGGCTCGTGGTCGTACATGAACGAGTGGGTTATCTAGATTCAGAGCATTGACAATGCTACAAGTGCAGCCCGTAGTAGCCTGAGAATCATGGTCGAGGTTATGCTTCTAGTGTATTAGGAAAGTTAGAAATTTTGGCAGCATAACGACTGAACCGAGCAATAACTCATGTCTCGTGCATGCCGTAAGAGAATGAATTAGATGTGTGTGTGTGCTACACGATTATGTCCACGGCGTGTGTGCTAGTGGCATACCATGTCAGCGTAAGAAGAATGCTGCAGCAAATAGCGGCACGAAGGCCGAATAGGCATGTGCATAAGAGAAGCTCATCAGCGACCACTGCCGAACATCACAGGCACAAGTTCATCGGCTCGAAGGCTGACATCACAGGAGGGCAAGATCGAGGTTCTCACCGAGGGCTTGAGGAGGGGCGAGGTTCGATGCCGGGACGAGCTAATGCCGTGACAGAAAGACAGCTGTGTAGAACAACACCACCCTCAGGTTCTTGGTTTGGGATGGGGTAGCGGACGTCACTGTGGCCACCATCGCCTCAGGATACAACATGTGTGAGATTTCGCTCATGACAAATGAAGCAGAATTGAACCGGGAGCGATGGTTTCACCTATGCAGCAGACTTCTCGAACACTTGGTGGGCAGCAAAGGCACAGCTTATGCAGACCTGAGAGATTCGCCATGGTACTGCCCACGTTGTGGCACGACGCCAGTCAGGTCAAGGACAGCCACCAAAGCATGGTGGGGGTGCCTCTCTGCTGCTACACATGGTGCAGACATTTTGTCGAACACCATGCGGGCACGGCGTTGGTGATCTGTTGCAGCAAAGAACGTGGAGGTGAGCAGTAGCTGAAGCTTGGGATGGTGGTCAGGAATAATCGAGAAGTTACAGAGAGTGTGTATCAGAAGGAGCTCCCCTTGGGAGGTACTGCGCCATGTGGACTGGTGGCCGACGACAGGAAGGGGCTTCTGCCTTGGGGTGGAGCTGGAGAGGACGCTAGAGTTGAAGAAGCTCATCGGCAGGTAGCTGGCCAAAGAAGGTGGCGCCCATGGTTGTTGCTTGGCCGCACCACGCCGGACTGCCGAGAGGCGCACAGCAGGACCGAGAGGCAGGGACCTCGCCACGGGGAAGGGGCTGCTACTGCCTGCGCTTGGGAAAAAACAGAGAGGTTGAGGGCAGCCTGCAGGTTGAAGACGCGCTGATGGAGAGGGTGCTCACCAAGGGGAAGAGGAGGCCGGCGGTCAGAGCAAGGGCGGGGACCTCGGTGCAGCTTGAATCGAGGGACGCACGGGGACAACGCCTTAGCACAAGGGGCACCAGCTTGCTGTTGGTGCTGCTTGGAGGTGCCATGGAGATGCGCTGCTCGGTGGGGCGCGAGCAGGAGAATGGCAGCAGGGGTTGCTGGTGGTGGAGTGGGAGGAGCTCGTCGGGGCCTGCTTGTCTTGCGCTAGGAGTAGGCAGGGAGGTGGCTAGTGGAGCACGACGGAGAGAGGAAGGAGGCTGCCTGCTTGCTTGTGCTTTGCGTGTGGGAGAGGATGAACAGAGAGGGTGGCCGGCGGCACCTTGGAGTAGGGAAAAGAAATGAGGGGAAAAATTGGAGAAAAAGAAATGAGGGCTTAGATATTTATGGAAGAGAGTTAGGGTTAGATTTTTCATGGACCTTTAGGTTTGGGTCTAGGATGTTGGACTGAGATTAAACGGTGAAATAAATTAGATTAAAATTTATTCCGGAGTTCAAAGTACAGATGAATTAGATTGATTTTCAGTTCGAATTAATTTACCAAGAAATCAATTCAAAGATCCGAGAATGGGCGTCGAAATTATTTATTCCAACACATGGGTGAGATGAGGTGTCACACCCAGTTTTAGAAACAAAACCAAGTGCTAACCATGTATGTGCCAGGATCAGTTTAACCACATACATAGCGATAAACAAAAGTAATAACACAACCAGTACTTTAACTTAAGAGTAATAACCAATATTACAGACCATAAATGTCTTTAACGAAACCGAGTATCTGAACGAAAACGAGTTAACTAAACGACAGCGGAAGACGACCGTGATCCACAGGCAACTGACGGATGGCACACCAGCCTAGAACTCGTCGTAGTCCTGGAACTCCTGGTTAGGATCACCACAACTTCCTTCTGGATCTGAGAAGCGGTTGCAATGGATGCAACGGGTATAAAACAAGCAAGAATGAGTACATAATGCACTCAGCAAGTACTCCGTTTAGGATAAAAGTGGACTGGCTTTATAGTGGACAGGCATAGCAATTGCTTTTAGTTGGTCAAGTTTTAATTACTAGCAATGATTAGCATAACCCATCCCTTTATTGTAAAGACAGCAGGACATATTAAAAAGATAAGCATGAACCATAACCATATCCATCTTCATTACCATGATCACCATGAGCCATTCAACTTGAAGCTGAAACTCTAATCTGTGAGGGTCCAGGCCGCTCTTAACCGTGAGCACGGCTGATATATCAGTTTTAAACACTCTCGAGAGGTTGTACAACTTTACCCACAAGTCATGATTCCCAGTGTGCCCGAGGTTTGCAAAGCCCCATTTATTCATACCTTAGATGAATCGGCAGGGTTTCATTACGAGACCTTTACAAAGAATTCCTAGAGTTATGGCCCACTCGTTACAGGTTACTCCAGTTAACTAAAGATATGAGAGTTCCGTTCCAAAGGGTAACAGATCAAACTGCACCTCATTGGCAAAGGGCAAAGTCCCATATCCCCCAGACCCCTCATACGCCATGTTTCAGGAAAGTAAGCCAAAACTCTAGTTCATCTAATTAATCAGTCAAGCCCAGTGCCCATGTGAGTCTTGTGGTTGTACTGTTTTCCTGGGTGGTCGCTCGGTGAACCGATCCTTAGGGAGAAGCACTTGAGCAAAACCAACAAAACATGCCCAAGTCTCCATGTTGCTAAGACCAAACTTTTATCATCAAGTTCACCATTAACTAAACAAGATTAGCAACATGAATATAAAGATGTTGAGCGATAGCATTAATTTACACATCACAGCCCATCCCAAGTTTCATAATCATATAAAGACATATGAGGCTAGTCATCCTTAATAGGAGCAATCAAATTGGGCTCTAGATTGTGTAATTAATGTAAATAGGACATAGGTCAAAGAATACTTGCCTTCCTCAGCAAAAACTTGCTCCGGAACTTCCCAAGATGGATTCTCGACAAACTCGGACGGAACGTCGGCTACACGTTACACACATACAAGCAATGAGCATTAACTGACTAAAACAGTACATCAAACATCGTGAACAGAGGTTAAAAAGGTTTTAAAATTAATCTACACATTATTATGATTCCATAGGTTCGAAAATCGCTCAAATCGGAGTTAAAACGCAAAAGATATGAATAAAACAAGTTTAAAGGCTTAAAATAAAGAGAATTTGAAACTCCAGGGACCCACTTGCGAAAACCAGGGGTTTAAAAGAAATAGATTGGACTGCGGGTTGATTTTCCAAAAGCTCAGGGTCTAAACCGTAAAAACCAGGGACCTAGATCTAATAAATCTGGACCGCGGGTTAATTCCAGGAAAGCTCAGGGACTCTTTTGCAAAATTATCACGCTGACCGGTATTGACTCCGGGTCGCGTCTCACGGTGGCCGTTGGATCTAGATCTAGCGGCTGGGAATAGATCGGAAGGGAGGCATGAGACTGACGGCGGCTTTGGGCGGCGCCGCCCGCGGGATGCGGCGGTGGCTCGCCGGAGCGCCGCGAACTCGCGGTTTCGGTGGCCTAGGCTGGGCGGGGAAGGGTGCGCGAGCGAGAGCGTGACGCGGCGAAGCAGGCGAGGCGGGTGCGACTGTGGCGCAAGGGCCGGTGGCGGCGGGCGACGGAGCGGAGCGAAGGCGGAGCTCCGGCGAGAAATCGCCGTCGGTGTAGAGCGAGATTAGGGACTAGAGTTAGCTAGAGAGCTTCCTCACCTCAAGCCGAAGCTAGTGGTGTAGGTGTGGACGACGGGGAAGCGGCGACGGCGTGCGGCGACGTGCGGCGGCGACCGGTGGCGTCCTGCGTGAACCGGCGGCGCGGCGAGGTCAACACGACGACACGAGATGAAAGAAGGGTCGGGATTAAGTGGTTAAGCGTTCTACCTTACTACGAAGCTCGGGGACTAGACCTCGTCGGTGGAGACAGCTTGCAAAGGCGAAACCCGACGGTGAACTCCGCGGCGGCGCGGTGCGGCGGTGCAAGCTAGGGCGCTAGGCTTGGGGCTAGAGCTCGGCTTTTGGTGCTTAGGGCGGCGGGGTCGGACGCTTTTATAGGGGCGGAGGCCGAAGCTTGCGCGAGGGGCAAGGGAAGGGCGGCGCGAGGGAAAGTCCGGTTCCGGCCGGACATCGTGTCCGCGTCGGACTCTGTCCACGCGCGCACAGAAGGAAAGGGAGGGGTGGGAAAAAGGAAGGCAAGGCGCGGCGGGCGCGCGATCCTCGGAGCTGGGACAGGGAAAGAGGAGCGCGGGGTTGGACCGAGGCCGCGGCGTAGCGCGTGAGCTCGTCCGTCGAGCGTCGGACCGAAAAGGAAAGAGGGAAGGGAGGTGGAAGATGACAGGCGGGTCCGGCTGTCAGTGAGAGGAAGAGGAGGGGCGCGGGTTGGGCTGCCTTCCAGCTGGGCCGACGCGCCGGCTGGGCCGCGCGGCGCGCTGGGCCGGGGTGAAAAGGAGAAGGAGGAGGTAGGAAGGGGCTGGGCCTGCGGCCGGGTTGGGCCGAAAGGGAGAAAAGAAAGGAAAAGAGAAAAAAAAAAGGAAAACTTTTTCCGGGTTGTTTGGAGTTTGGAAAATTTTGGAGAGATGCAAAAGGATTTTGAATTCAAACTTTGAACACTGCAAATCATCCAATAAAATATGCAAAGACATGAATGCTCAAACATGTAATTCCTATGATTCTTTTTAATTAATTATTTTGAAATCTCATAAAATCAAATAGGTGTCATGTATGATCAAGCAATATGAATAGATTAAATTGGTTCCAAAAGATTTTATTTGTGGCAAAATTTAGGGTGTTGCAAACCTACCCCCCTTAAAGAAATCTCGCCCCGAGATTTTAGGATTGGCTAGCAAAGAGTTCCGGATAGTCTGCTCTGAGATCATCCTCTCTTTCCCAGGTGGCCTCCTCTGCCGTATGGTGGCTCCACTTAACTTTGCACATCTTTATTACCCTGTTTCTGGTAGTTCTCTCTGCCGTTTCCAAAATTTGGACTGGATACTCGGTATAGGTCAAATCATCCTGCACATTAAGTTCATCCTCCTGCAACTGCTCTTCAGGTACTCGCAAACACTTCTTCAATTGAGATATATGGAACACATTGTGTACCCCTGATAATCTGTCAGGCAATTCCAGTTGATATGCAACTTCTCCCTTACGGTCAATTATTTTAAAAGGCCCAATATATCGTGGTGCTAACTTCCCTTTCACTTTGAATCGGCGTAGACCACGAATAGGTGATACTTTCAAGTACACATAATCTCCTACTGCAAATTCCAAATCCCTTCGACGGTTATCCGCATAACTCTTCTGCCTGGTTTGAGCAATCCTCAAATTCTCCCGAATCATTCGTACTTGTCGTTCGGCGTCTTCTATGATTCCAGGACCAAACAACTGCTTCTCCCCAGGTTGATCCCAATGCAAGGGAGTCCTGCACCGTCTACCATACAAAGCCTGAAAAGGTGACATCTTGATACTAGCCTGATAACTATTGTTATAAGAAAATTCGGCATACGGCAAACTTTTATCCCAACTAGTACCATATTGTATTGCGCAAGCTCTCAACATATCTTCTAATATCTGGTTGGTTCTTTCTGTCTGTCCATCGGTCTGTGGATGATATGCTGAACTGAAATTTAATTTAGTGCCCATTGACTCATGCAAACGCTTCCAAAAGTGAGATGTAAACTGAGTTCCACGATCAGACACAATCTTCTTTGGTACCCCATGCAAACACACAATTCTGGACATATACAATTCAGCTAACTTGGCTCCCGAATAAGTGGTCTTGACAGGAATAAAGTGAGCAACTTTGGTTAATCTGTCCACTACTACCCATATAGAATCAAAACCACTTTGTGTACGCGGTAGGCCGACAATAAAATCCATACCAATTTCCTCCCACTTCCACTCTGGAATCTTGAGCGGCTGTAACAATCCAGCGGGCTTTTGATGCTCAGCTTTCACCCTCTGACAAACGTCACACAATGCTACATATTCTGCTACTTCACGTTTCATACCGTACAACCAAAATTTCTGCTTCAGATCTTGGTACATCTTTTCACTTCCAGGATGGATAGAGTAAGCTGTCTCATGTGCTTCCTTCAGAATTAAATCCCGTATAGACTTTATGTTCGGAACACAAATCCTATCCCCATGCCATACCGTGCCGTCGGCATCCACTCGAAATCCCGGTGCCTTGTCTAACTTGATCAACTCTTTTACTTCCTTGATCTTCTCATCATTAAGTTGTCCCTTCCTGATTTCTTGTTCCAACGTAGGTTCAAACTCCATGGAGACGGTGCCTTCCGTATTATTAAGAAAACCCAAACTTAGTCGGTCGAACTCTATGGCTAACTCATCCGGCAACTCTCTTGCCCACAACAAACTGATCTGACTCTTTCTGCTCAAAGCATCTGCTACTACATTTGCCTTGCCAGGATGGTAATGTATCTCCAGATCATAATCCTTGATTAATTCTAACCATCGTCTTTGCCGCATATTCAACTCAGTCTGGGTAAATATATACTTTAAGCTTTTGTGATCAGTATAAATATCACACTTCTGTCCGAATAAGTAATGCCTCCATACTTTTAATGCATGCACCACTGCGGCTAATTCCAAATCATGAGTTGGGTAATTCTTCTCATGATCCCTCAATTGTCTAGAGGCATAGGCAATAACCTTGCCTTCCTGCATAAGAACACATCCTAAACCTAGCCGTGAAGCATCGCAATATACTGAAAAAGGCTTATGCATATCTGGAAAAGTTAGCACTGGCGCTGTGGTTAACCTCTTTTTCAACTCCTCGAAGGCTTTCTGACAAGCTGACGTCCACTGAAATTTAATATTCTTCTCTAACAAAGCTGTCATTGGTTTAGCAATCTTGGAAAACCCCTCAATGAAACGCCGATAGTAACCAGCTAATCCGAGAAAACTCCTGATGCCTTTCACATCCTCTGGGATCTTCCAGTTCTGCACTTCAGATACCTTACTCTGATCAACGGCAATCCCTCCATTGGATATGACATGACCTAGAAACTTAACCTCCTCAATCCAGAAATCACACTTGCTAAACTTCGCATAAAGTTTATGTTCTCTAAGTTTCTGCAACACTAATCTTAGATGTTCCTCGTGTTCCTCTTCAGTTTTGGAATAAATCAGAATATCATCGATAAATATCACAACAAACTTATCAAGATATTCCATAAACACACTATTCATCATGTACATAAAGAAGGCTGGGCATTAGTCAAACCAAAGGACATAACTGTATATTCATATAGCCCATAACGACTAATGAACGCCGTCTTTGGTATATCTGAAGGTCTGATTCTTAGTTGATGATATCCAGACCGTAAGTCAATTTTGGAGAATACACAGGCACCTTTGAGCTGATCAAATAAATCTTCAATCCGGGGCAGTGGATATTTATTCTTTACTGTAACGGCATTGAGACCTCTATAATCGACACACATTCGCAAGGTTCCATCTTTCTTTTCGGTAAGCAAAACTGGTGAGGCCCAAGGTGAAGTACTTTTGCGGATAAACCCCTTTTCCAGTAGTTCATCTATTTGTTTCTTAACTTCAAGCAATTCGACACCAGAAATTCTATATGCTTTCTTATAGATAGGTGCAGTTCCAGGTACTAGTTCAATAGAAAATTCAATGTCACGTTCAGGTGGCATACCTGGCAACGAATCTGGGAAGACATCCGGAAATTCTGACACTACTCTGATGTTCTCCAAGGCTGTGGCATCAATAGCATTAACTCCTGCTTGAGGCGGGTCTATCAGAACTTCCATGTTCTCCCCGGCTGGCGTAGTCAAAGTCACTTTCCTCTCGGCACATGAGATTACCCCGTTGTATCTTTGCAGCCAATTCATACCCAGGATAACATCTACTCCTTGTGCTTTCATAACTATTAATGATGCTGGAAAATCTACCCCCCTTATTTTAATGGATGCATCATCACAAGCGAACTCGGATCGCATGTTTCCCCCAGGTGAACTAACTAGCATTGTTTTTACCATCTTTATCATAGGCAAATTATACCTCTCTACATGCTGAGCAGTAACGAAGGAATGCGTAGCACCAGTATCGAATAGTACTAAGGCGGGTTGGGAGTTGACCAGGAACGTACCTACGACAGCATTTGGACCTTCCTGGGCAGCCTCCGCGGTGATGTGGTTGATCTTGGCGTGGCTGGAAGCTTGGTTGGGGGTGCCCGTCTTCGAACCCTGTGGCGGTGTCTGCTGTGGCGTCCCTCTATGTGGGCATTGCTTTGACCAGTGACCCATTCCTCCGCACTTGAAGCAATTTGCACTTCCCGGTGGTACTGGCGTGCCTGTCTTCACGGGGGTACTGGTAGGAGTTGGTTGGCGGGGAGCTTGATTGTTTGAGCGCTGCATTTGGGGATTGTTCTGCTGAGACTGATAGTTCGGGCGCTGATAGTTGCCATTATTGTTGTAGCGCTGGAACTGGGGCTGCTGCTGTCCGGAGTTCTGTGTAGGACGGTTCTGAAAATTCTGTGACCCAGAAAACCGCGGGCGGTTGTTACTGCTAGATTGTTGTGCCTTCTGTTTGCGCTTCTTTTCCTCCATCTCGCGACGAGTATTCTCCGTCACGATAGCTCGGTCTATCAGATGCTGGCAGTTAGGAAAGGTATGGTTCATAAGCTGGTACTTGAGTGGGTCGACCGAGCCTTTGAGGAAACGGTACTGCTTCTTGGGGTCGGTGTTAACCTCCTCGGGACAGTAGCGGGACAGCTGTAGGAACTTGTCTCGATACTCACTGACGGTCATGGTGCCCTGGGTGAGTGCCAGGAACTCTTCTTTCTTCAGTGACATCACACCAGCTGGGACATGATGCGCTCTGAACCTCTCGGTGAACTCCTGCCAGGTAATGGTGTTGGGGTTGTTATGAGCCAAGCGGTACGATTCCCACCATTGTTGAGCGGCACCCCGTAACTGGTGAGGGCCGTAGAGGACTTTCTCCTGGTCGGTGCACTGAGCGACGTCCAACTCCCGTTCTATTGCGCGGAGCCAGTCTTCTGCATCCATAGGATCGGCAGAGTGAGTGAACACAGGTGGGTGTCCCTTCATAAATTCTGCGCGTCTGTCCCGCGGTTGAGGCGGTGGTGGCGGGGGTGGTTGCTGCTGCGCCTGGTGCATGGCTGCCACTGCTTGACCAAGAGCTTGTATCACTTGGGTCTGGTTCATGATCAGTTGTTCCATAGTCATTGGTGGCGGTGGATTTGGGAGTCCCCCGTCTCCGCGACCTCCTCTACCTCCACGGCCATGACCACGTCCACGTCCTGTACTCATCTGATGGACCAAATATACCATTAGTACTTATTTCCGGCCATACATCTCATTCAACATTAGTAACCAAGACAGATGAGATAAAGATCTGAACGTATATATGGGTAGAGCAAGGCTTTCCCAAACTAACTAACTTTATTAAACTTATTAAGCATCCAACCAAAAGACTAAGTTGTGGACATCACTCCACAACTTAAGCACTCATTACAAAGAACCAAATCATCCATAAAACACAATCATAAGCAAACGAGCACACTGTTGATCGTTCTAAGCCTAACCAAACTAACTAATCGATACTAATAGAACCTATTACAAAAGGGGTAACATCCTAGTCCTCATGATGCCGTATATAGGTCCTAGCTTCTGGATCATTGTAGCGGGCCTTCTTCCTGCGCGGAGCATTAGCAGGGTCTTCTACAGGTTCTTCTTCCACGGGCTCAACGCCATGTGCAACCCATGCTCGAAGCTTCCGGTTCTCGTACCTCACCATGTCCAACTCGTCCAAGGCGGCATTGTAGTCGGTGTTGAGGGTAGCAAGGTACTCAATAGTAGACTCCAGGCGTGGGTTCTGTTCTGCCTCCGGGTTGGCGATCCATGCATCAAGTCTTTCGACCGAACGGCAGGGGTA
Source organism: Paspalum notatum (assembly GCA_022530915.1). Taxonomy (NCBI): domain Eukaryota; kingdom Viridiplantae; phylum Streptophyta; class Magnoliopsida; order Poales; family Poaceae; genus Paspalum; species Paspalum notatum. The sequence goes on from CM039683.1 coordinate 9,039,363, forward strand.
GTACCGGCGTGAAGTGATGGCCATATCTTCACGGTGTGCGTGGCACAGCGTCGTCAAGGCCTCTCTGGCAGCATCACTGATGGCGGCTTCATGGCTGTTGCGGCGAGTAGGTGCGTGCCTAACGTGGATGTTCCGGCGGGATCCGAACTCATCCGGGATGCTGATCTCCACTGTCATGTCCCACTCATCATGTAGGACGGGATGGCGATAGCGAGTCCCCACATAGGTGATCCAGAACTGATCGTAGTGGAGCATCTCCAGCGTCTCTCTCAGCATCCGAGGAACAGGCAGCGGGTAGTCGAACCAGCGGTGGGTAGTGGTGACCACGGGTCCAGCTTCATCGTCGTCCTCATCATCGTCCGATGGGGGCGCGTTACCATCATCTGGATCTTGTTCTGGGTCTTCAGGGTCAACAGCTGGATCTTCTGGCTCCTCCTGGGGTTGCTCCTGCGGCGGCGCCGAAGGGGGTACTGGTGGCTGCACCTCCAAGGGTTCTTCCTGCGGTTCCTCTCCTGGTTCATCTTCGGACAGCTCAGGGACAAGTTCTTCTGGGTCCTCCTCCTCGGACTCAGTCAGGTCTACCCACTCTTGTGGCGGTGGAGAAGGTGGGGTTGGGGTAGGCAATCTGATCCTGTTGGGTCCGCCATAGCCTCGTCCACTAACACGCATGCGGGCAGTGCGCTTGAAAGTCGACATCTGCAGGCCCACATCATAAGCAAACATGAGAAACAGTTCTATTATGGGATAGATAATTAGATATAGAAAATCTTAATTGAAATAGACAAGTATGGATGTCAAAATAGCATATCTTGCAAGTATTTGAATGGAGAAAGCAAGAAAAGGTAAGCAAAATCCATAATCACGACCAGTTCTACTCTAGGCTTGCGTCCTACGGTCAGCACGGCTCTGATACCACTATTGTCACACCCAGTTTTAGAAACAAAACCAAGTGCTAACCATGTATGTGCCAGGATCAGTTTAACCACATACATAGCGATAAACAAAAGTAATAACACAACCAGTACTTTAACTTAAGAGTAATAACCAATATTACAGACCATAAATATCTTTAACGAAACCGAGTATCTGAACAAAAACGAGTTAACTAAACGACAGCGGAAGACGACCGTGATCCACAGGCAACTGACATATGGCACACCAGCCTAGAACTCGTCGTAGTCCTGGAACTCCTGGTTAGGATCACCACAACTTCCTTCTGGATCTGAGCAGCGGTTGCAATGGATGCAACGGGTATAAAACAAGCAAGAATGAGTACATAACGCACTCAGCAAGTACTCCGTTTAGGATAAAAGTGGACTGGCTTTATAGTGGATAGGCATAGCAATTGCTTTTAGTTGGTCAAGTTTTAATTACTAGCAATGATTAGCATAACCCATCCCTTTATTGTAAAGACAGCAGGACATATTAAAAAGATAAGCATGAACCATAACCATATCCATCTTCATTACCATGATCACCATGAGCCATTCACCTTGAAGCTGAAACTCTAATCTGTGAGGGTCCAGGCCGCTCTTAACCGTGAGCACGGCTGATATATCAGTTTTAAACACTCTCGAGAGGTTGTACAACTTTACCCACAAGTCATGATTCCCAGTGTGCCCGAGGTTTGCAAAGCCCCATTTATTCATACCTTAGATGAATCGGCAGGGTTTCATTACGAGACCTTTACAAAGAATTCCTAGAGTTATGGCCCACTCGTTACAGGTTACTCCAGTTAACTAAAGATATGACAGTTCCGTTCCAAAGGGTAACAGATCAAACTGCACCTCATTGGCAAAAGGCAAAGTCCCATATCCCCCAGACCCCTCTTACGCCATGTTTCAGGAAAGTAAGCCAAAACTCTAGTTCATCTAATTAATCAGTCAAGCCCAGTGCCCATGTGAGTCTTGTGGTTGTACTGTTTTCCTGGGTGGTCGCTCGGCGAACCGATCCTTAGGGAGAAGCACTTGAGCAAAACCAACAAAACATGCCCAAGTCTCCATGTTGCTAAGACCAAACTTTTATCATCAAGTTCACCATTAACTAAACAAGATTAGCAACATGAATATAAAGATGTTGAGCGATAGCATTAATTTACACATCACAGCCCATCCCAAGTTTCATAATCATATAAAGACATATGAGGCTAGTCATCCTTAATAGGAGCAATCAAATTGGGCTCTAGATTGTGTAATTAATGTAAATAGGACATAGGACAAAGAATACTTGCCTTCCTCAGCAAAAACTTGCTCAGGAACTTCCCAAGATGGATTCTCGACAAACTCGGACGGAACGTCGGCTACACGTTACACACATACAAGCAATGAGCATTAACTGACTAAAACAGTACATCGAACATCGTGAACAGAGGTTAAAAAGGTTTTAAAATTAATCTACACATTATTATGATTCCATAGGTTCGAAAATCGCTCAAATCGGAGTTAAAACGCAAAAGATATGAATAAAACAAGTTTAAAGGCTTAAAATAAAGAGAATTTGAAACTCCAGGGACCCACTTGCGAAAACCAGGGGTTTAAAAGAAATAGATTGGACTGCGGGTTGATTTTCCAAAAGCTCAAGGTCTAAACCGTAAAAACCAGGGACCTAGATCTAATAAATCTGGACCGCAGGTTAATTCCAGGAAAGCTCAGGGACTCTTTTGCAAAATTATCACGCTGACCGGTATTGACTCCGGGTCGCGTCTCACGGTGGCCGTTGGATCTAGATCTAGCGGCTGGGAATAGATCGGAAGGGAGGCATGAGACTGACGGCGGCTTTGGGCGGCGCCGCCCGCGGGATGCGGCGGTGGCTCGCCGGAGCGCCGCGAACTCGCGGTTCCGGTGGCCTAGGCTGGGCGGGGAAGGGTGCGCGAGCGAGAGCGCGACTCGGCGAAGCAGGCGAGGCGGGTGCGACTGCGGCGCAAGGGCCGATGGCGGCGGGCGACGGAGCGGAGCGAAGGCAGAGCTCCGGCGAGAAATCGCCGTCGGTGTAGAGCGAGATTAGGGACTAGAGTTAGCTAGAGAGCTTCCTCACCTCAAGCCGAAGCTAGCGGTGTAGGTGTGGACGACGGGGAAGCGGCGACGGCGTGCGGCGACGTGCAGCGGCGACCGGTGGCGTCCTGCGTGAACCGGCGGCGCGGCGAGGTCAACACGACGACATGAGATGAAAGAAGGGTCGGGATTAAGCGGTTAAGCGTTCTACCTTACTACGAAGCTCGGGCACTAGACCTCGTCGGCGGAGACGGATTGCAAAGGCGAAACCCGACGGTGAACTCCGCGGCGGCGCGGCGCGGCGGTGCAAGCTAGGGTGCTAGGCTTGGGGCTAGAGCTCGGCTTTTGGTGCTTAGGGCGGCGGGGTCGGACGCTTTTATAGGGGCGGAGGCCGAAGCTTGCGCGAGGGGCAAGGGAAGGGCGGCGCGAGGGAAAGTCCGGTTCCGGCCGGACATCGTGTCCGCGTCGGACTCTGTCCACGCGCGCACAGAAGGAAAGGGAGGGGTGGGAAAAAGGAAGGCAAGGCGCGGCGGGCGCGCGATCCTCGGAGCTGGGACAGGGAAAGAGGAGCGCGGGGTTGGACCGAGGCCGCGGCGTAGCGCGTGAGCTCATCAGTCGAGCGTCGGACCGAAAAGGAAAGAGGGAAGGGAGGTGGAAGATGACAGGTGGGTCCGGCTGTCAGTGAGAGGAAGAGGAGGGGCGCGGGTTGGGCTGCCTTCCAGCTGGGCCGATGCGCCGGCTGGGCCGCGCGGCGCGCTGGGCCGGGGTGAAAAGGAGAAGGAGGAGGTAGGAAGGGGCTGGGCCTGCGGCCGGGTTGGGCCGAAAGGGAGAAGAAAGGAAAAGAGAAAAAAAAAGGAAAACTTTTCCCGGGTTGTTTGGAGTTTGGAAAATTTTGGAGAGATGCAAAAGGATTTTGAATTCAAACTTTGAACACTGCAAATCATCCAATAAAATATGCAAAGACATGAATGCTCAAACATGTAATTCCTATGATTCTTTTTAATTAATTATTTTGAAATCTCATAAAATCAAATAGGTGTCATGTATGATCAAGCAATATGAATAGATTAAATTGGTTCCAAAAGATTTTATTTGTGGCAAAATTTAGGGTGTTACATGAGGCACTTAGCTGTGAGATAAAGTTGCTGAGAATTTATTCCGAGACTTTTCAGTTGAGCGACGATCTTCGGATTAGTCGAGGAATCACGCCGTAGTCCGAAAATGAATCCTTGGTCAAGGATTTAGCACCTCGCGATATTCGGTGCTTTGATTTATTGGAGACAAGTAATAATTCCGAACGCGAAGTAAATTGCAAAGAATTTAATTCGACGGAATGGAAACATCACATTGCCTCGAATACTCATTTCTTGAAAGGGAATGAATAGTCCAGATAATTTATCCTTGATTGGTTTTAGGGTCTTGCTCTGTCGGCGGAGTATCTTGTGGGAGAATACTCCTGGCTGACATTATCTCAAGCTGAGTGAATATTCTTCCAATCAAATTAAATTGTGAGGCGCCTAATTCAGTAGGAAGGAATTATCACCAACTCGTCTCAGATCAAATCCCAGGAGGTTTATCACCGAGTATTCCATAATCGAAACTCAACGTTGATTTGGGCTCAAACTAAACCGCGTCCTATCTAATCCAAGGGATCCAACTCAACGTTGTGTTTCTCGTATAGAGTAAACAAAACCCAATTGGAAGTGAACTTCTGACAATTGTGTGAGTATTAGATGATGTCATATTCACATGTCGAATTAACTAAAGTTAGTTAACTCGGCAAGACTGGAGATCAATAATGGTAGAGTTACGGTTTCCGAGTGAGTCATGTTGAAGGTGAAGGGGTCAAGGAAGTCACAAACGATAGAAGATATAGAGTTATGATGATAAGAAGATTAGGTCGGGAAAATTTATAGGAATAATGGTTTAATTCTCGAACTATAGAGTTCGTAATTAAGTCGACACACAATCAATCAATCAATCAAACACTCAATTAATTTTATTTGTTAACAACAGTGGATGGATAAAAACTGGTATTGAATTAAGTTTCTCCCATTGGCCTACATATATGGAAAAGCATTATATTCATTGGTTCTTACTTAGTAGCATGTATAAGTTTTTGGATTAGGAAAAAGTTTAATTTTCGCCCGCTTCAGTCTAGGCAAACCGAGTCATGCTGCGCGGGTTTTATATCTTGGCCTGATGTCAAAGCGTGGGCTCAAGTGGCAGAAGAGGAGGGCATGTAAATTGGGCCAAAACAACTTTGGCGATGCAAATTTTTGAGGTTTCGTTCCTATGGTGTGGTTTCCTCATTCATCGTACCAACAAGTCCAACAACCCTCGAATCCGAGTCCTACAACAATTGATATGTTAACAATAGCGGATGGATCAAAACCTGTATCGAATTAAGGTTCTCCCATCGGCCTACATATATGGAAAAGAATCATATTCATTGGCTCCTACTTACTAGCGTGTACAAGTTTTTGGAGTAGGAAAAAGTTTAATTTTCGCCCTCTTCAATCTAGGCAAACTGAGTCATGCTGCGCTGGTTTTGTATCTCAGACTAATGCCGAAGCGTGGGCTCAAGTGGCAGAAGAGCAGGGCATGTAAGTTGGGCCAAAACAACTTTGGTGACGCATATTTTTGAGGTTTCGTTCCAATGATGTGGTTTCCTCATTCATCTTCCCAACAAGTCCAACAACCCTCAATTCTGAGTCCCACAACAATTGATATCTCAACAACAGTGGATGGATCAAAACCTGTATTGAATTAAGTTTCTCCCATCGGCCTACATATATGGAAAAGCATTATATTCATTGGCTCCTACTTACTAGCGTGCACAAGTTTTCGGATTAGGAAAAAGTTTAATTTTCGCCCTCTTCAGTCTAGGCAAACTGAGTCATGCTGCGCTGGTTTTGTATCTCGGACTGATGCCGAAGCGTGGGCTCAAGTGGCTGAAGGGGAGGGCATGTAAGTTGGGCCAAAATAACTTTGGTGTTGCATATTTTTAAGGTTTCGTTCGTACTGTGTGGTTTTATCATTCATCTCCCAACAAGTCCAACAACCCTCGATTCTGAGTCCCACAACAATTCATATATTAACAATAGTGGATGGATCAAAACCTGTATTGAATTAAGTTTCTCCCATCGGCCTACATATATGGAAAAGGTTTATATTCATCGGTTCCTACTTACTAGCGTGTACAAGTTTTCGGATTAGGAAAGAGTTTAATTTTCACCCTCTTCAGTCTAGGCAAACTAAGTCATGCTGCGCTGGTCTTGTATCTTAAACTAATGCCGAAGCGTGGGCTCAAGTGGCAGAAGAGGAGGGCATGTAAGTTGGGCCAAAACAACTTTGGTGATGCATATATTTGAGGTTTCGTTCCAATGGTATGGTTTCCTCATTCATATTCCCTACATGTCCAACAACCCTCAATTCCATGTCCCACAACAATTGATATGTTAACAACAGTGGATGGATGAAAACTTGTATTGAATTAAGTTTCTCCCATCGGCCTACATATATGGAAAAGCATTATATTCATTGGTTCCTACTTACTAGCGTGTACAACTTTTCGGTTTAGGAAAAAGTTTAATTTCCGCCCTCTTCAGTCTAGGCAAACTGAGTCATGTTGCGCTGGTTTACTACCTCGTCCTGATGCCGAAGCGTGGGCTCAAGTGGTAGAAGTGGAGGGCATGTAAGTTGGGCCAAAACAACTTTGGTGATGCATATTTTTCAAGTTTCGTTCCTATGGTGTGGTTTCCACATTTATCTTCCCAACAAGTCCAACAACCCTCGATTCTGAGTCCCACAACAAATGATATGTTAACAAAAGTGGATGGACCAAAACCTGTATCGAATTAAGTTTCTCCCATCGGCCTACATATATGGAAAATCATTATATTCATCGGTTCCTACTTACTAGCGTGTACAAGTTTTCGGATTAGGAAAGAGTTTAATTTTCACCCTCTTCAGTCTAGGCAAACTAAGTCATGCTGCGCTGGTCTTGTATCTTAAACTAATGCCGAAGCGTGGGCTCAAGTGCCAGAAGAGGAGGGCATGTAAGTTGGGCCAAAACAACTTTGGTGATGCATATATTTGAGGTTTCGTTCCAATGGTATGGTTTCCTCATCCATATTCCCTACAAGTCCAACAAACCTCAATTCCATGTCCCACAACAATTGATATGTTAACAACAGTGGATTGATGAAAACTTGTATTGAATTAAGTTTCTCCCATCGGCCTACATATATGGAAAAGCATTATATTCATTAGTTCCTACTCACTAGCGTGTACAACTTTTCGGTTTAGGAAAAAGTTTAATTTCCGCCCTCTTCAGTCTAGGCAAACTGAGTCAAGTTGCGCTGGTTTAGTACCCCGTCCTGATGCCGAAGCGTGGGCTCAAGTGGTAGAAGTGGAGGGCATGTAAGTTGGGCCAAAACAACTTTGGTGATGCATATTTTTCAGGTTTCGTTCCTATGGTGTGGTTTCCTCATTTATCTTCCCAACAAGTCCAACAACCCTCGATTCTGAGTCCCACAACAAATGATATGTTAACAAAAGTGGATGGACCAAAACCTGTATCGAATTAAGTTTCTCCCACCGGCCTACATATATGGAAAATCATTATATTCCTTGGTTCCTACTTACTAGACTGTACAAGTTTTCAGATTAGGAAAAAGTTTAATTTTTGCCGTTTTCAGTCTAGGCAAACTGAGTCATGCTGCGTTGGTTTTGTATCTCGGACTGATACCGAAGGGTGGGATCAAGTGGCAGAGGAGGAGGGTATGTAAGTTGGGCCAAAACAACTTTGGTGATGCATATATTTGAGGTTTCGTTCCAATGGTATGGTTTCCTCATTCATATTCCCTACATGTCCTACAACCCTCAATTCCATGTCCCACAACAATTGATATGTTAACAACAGTGGATGGATGAAAACTTGTATTGAATTAAGTTTCTCCCATCGGCCTACATATATGGAAAAGCATTATATTCATTGGTTCCTACTTACTAGCGTGTACAACTTTTCGGTTTAGGAAAAAGTTTAATTTCCGCCCTCTTCAGTCTAGGCAAACTGATTCATGTTGCACTGGTTTAGTACCTCGTCCTGATGCCGAAGCATGGGCTCAAGTGGTAGAAGTGGAGGGCATGTAAGTTGGGCCAAAACAACTTTGGTGATGCATATTTTTGAGTTTTCGTTCCTATGGTGTGGTTTCCTCATTCATCATTACAACAAGTCCAGCAATCCTTGATTCCGAGTCCCACAACAATTGATATGTTAACAACAGCGGATGGATCAAAACTGGTATTGAATTAAGTTTCTCCCATCGGCCTACATATATGGAAAAGCATTATCTCATTGGTTTTTACTTACCAGCGTGTACAAGTTTTCAGATTAGGAAAATGTTTAATTTTCGCTCTCTTCAGTCTAGGCAAACTGAGTCATGCTACATTGGTTTTGCGTCTCAGACTGATGCCAAAGCGTGGGCTCACGTGGCAGAAGAGGAGGCCATGTAAGTTGGGCCAAAACAACTTTGGTGATGCATATTTTTGAGGTTTCGTTCCTATGGTGTGGTTTCCTCATTCATCTTCCCAACAAGTCCAACAACCATTGATTTTGAGTCCCACAACAAATGATATGTTAACAACAGTGGATGGAACAAAACATGTATCGAAATAAGTTTCTCCGATCGGCTTACATATATGGAAATGCATTATATTCATTGGTTCTTACTTACTAGCGTGTACAACTTCTTGGATTAGGAAAAAGTTTAATTTTCGCCTTCTTCAGTTTAGGCAAACTGAGTCATGCTGCGCTGGTTTTGTATCTTGGCCTGATGCCGAAGCGTGGGCTCAAGTGGCAGAAGAGGAGGGCATGTAAGTTGGGCCAAAACAACTTTGGTGGTGCATATTTTTGAGGTTTCGTTCCTATGGTGTGGTTTCCTCATTCATATTCCCTACAAGTCCAACAACCCTCAATTCCGTTTCCCACAACAATTGATATGTCAACAACAGCGGATGGATCAAAACATGTGTTGAATTAAGTTTGTACCATCGGCCTACATACATGGAAAAGCATTATATTCATTGGTTCTTACTTACTAGCATGTACAAGTTTTCGGATTAGGAAAAAGTTTAATTTTTGCCCTCTTCAGTCTTGGCAAACTGAGTCATGCTACGTTGGTTTTGTGTCTCGGACTGATGCCGAAGCGTGGGCTCAAGTGGCAGAAGAGGCGGGCACGTAAGTTGGGCCATAACAACTTTGGTGACGCATATTTTTGAGGTTTCGTTCCAATGGTATGGTTTCCTCATACATATTCCCAACAAGTCCAACAACCCTCAATTCCGTGTCCCACAACAATTGATATGTTAACAACAGCGGATGGCTCAAAACCTGTATTGAATTAAGTTGCTCCCATCGGCGTACATATATGGAAAAGCATTATATTCATTGGTTCCTACTTACTAGCGTGTACAAGTTTTCGGATTAGGAAAATGTTCAATATTCGCCCTCTTCAGTCTAGGCAAACTGACTCATGCTACGTTGGTTTTGTGTCTCGGACTGATGCCGAAGCATGGGCTCACGTGGCAGAAGAGGAGGGCATGTAAGTTGGGCCAAAATAACTTTGGTGACGCATATTTTTGAGGTTTCGTTCCTATGGTGTGGTTTCCTCATTCATCTTCCCAATAAGTCCAACAACCCTCAATTCCGAGTCCAACAATAAATGATATATTAACAACAGTGGATGGAACAAAACTTGTATTGAATTAACTTTGTCCCATCGGCCTACATATATGGAAAAGCATTATATCATTGTTGCTTACTTACTAGCGTGTACATGTTTTTGGATTCGAAAAAAGTTTAATTTTCGCCCTCTTCAGTCTAAGCAAACTAAGTCATGCTGCGCTGGTTTTGTATCTTGGCCAGATACCGAAGCATGGGCTCAAGTGGCAGAAGAGGATAGCAAGTAAGTTGGGCCAAAACAACTTTGGTGTTGCATATTTTTGAGGTTTGGTTCCTTTGGTGTGGTTTCCTGATTCATCATACCAACAAGTCCAACAACCCTCGATTCTGAGTCCCACAACAATTGATATGTTAACAACAGTGGATGGATCAAAACTGGTATTGAATTAAGTTTCTCCCATCGGCCTACATATATGGAAAAGCATTATATTCATTGGCTCTTACTTACTAGCGTGTACAAGTTTTCGGATTAGGAAAAAGTTTAATTTTCGCCCTCTTCAGTCTAGGCAAACTGAGTCATGCTACGTTGGTTTTGTGTCTCGGATTGATGCCAAAGCGTGGGCTCACGTGGCAAAAGAGGAGGGCATGTAAGTTGGACCAAAACAACTTTGGTGATGCGTATTTTTGAGGTTTCGTTCCTATGGTGTGGTTTCCTCATTCATCATACCAACAAGTCCAACAACCCTCGATTCCGAGTCCCCCAACAATTGATATGTTAACAACAATGGGTGGATCAAAACATTTGTTGAATTAAGTTTCTTGGGCTGGGACTTGGGCTTATGTGGTGTGGCCTTGGGTGGCTCAGGCTGCTAGACTGGCTTCTTGCCCTTGGGCTTAAGCTCTTCCTCAACAATCTTGTCCAGCTTAGCCTTAGAAGGCTTGGGTGTCCAGTACTGCTTCTTTGTGGCAGCCTAGGGTGGCTCATGGTAAACCCCATCAACAGTCTCTCCTGGCTGGGTAGGTGCAGTCTTGACCTTAATTGGGGCACTCTTCTCACCCAAAATGCTGCACTCTCCAAACCCAACACCACTTGTCTCACCCTCAGCTCTTTTGGTGCTCTCTATGATCATCTCTAGTTGAGGTTGCCTCGCATATACCCAACTGAGCACCTCTCTCAACCTGTTGTTGTCATTTTGCAAAGACAACATCTCCTCCCTCAGATCCTGCAGAATCACAGTCTGGGCAGCACAGGTATCACAGTCTAGGGAGGGAACCACAACAGCTTTCTCCAACTTCCTAATGGTGGCATCCCTATCAACAAGCTGCATCCTAAGGGTTAGGCAGTTCTCACAGGTATCAGTAGGTGCTGAAAGCACCTCAAAGTCAGCTCTCAACTGCTCTAACTCACCTCTCAAAATAGGATAGACCATACACGCACCCAAAAGCGTAGGTCTAGCCCTAAGCTCATCAAGCTCCAAGAGCTGCCCCTCAAACTTCTCCTTCAGAACAGCTAGCTCTCTAGCTAGACAGGGGCAAGACTCACACTCAAGCTCTCCACTCAAAGTAGGCTCATCCAGTTTGGACTGGAGTTTGCCCAGCTCAGCCTTCAGCTCATCTATCTCCTCTACCCGCTTGGCATACCTATCTCTCTGGTCACCAAGCTCCATCATGAAAGACTCGCAGGTAGGGCACTCAATCTCACTGGGTTGGGGTCTCACACTCCTCAACCTCTCATTCTCCTCTAAAGCTTCAGCAAGTTGGGCTTTCAACTTCTGCAGCTTCTTGGCTGCCTTCTCCAGCATCTTATCCTGGGACTTAAGTTCCCGGCTGTTCTGCTCTAGCATCTCAAGGATTTCGGCTTGCTCAAGAGTTACCTCATCATCGGAAGAAGAGTTGCTGCCGTCATCCTTGTTCTCCTTGTCCTCAAGCGCCATGGAGCAAACCGAGCTCCTCTTGTCCTTGTTCTTGCGCTTGGACTTGGTGGAGACGAAGCACAAGCCAGCTGGACCGCCTTGATCGTTCCTCTTGTCCTTCCTGTACGTGATCTCCTCATCGCTTGAGCTCGACGAGGACGAAGAGGAAGAAGATCCGCTGCTGCAGAACCCGATCCCGGCGAAGAAGGCCTTGTCCCGCTTTCGGTTGTCCTTCTAGTAGCTCTTGAAAGCCTTCCGGAAGTTCTTCTTGCAGAAGGGACGCTTGCCGGAGCCGTGCTTGCTGGAGCGGTGCTTGTCAAAGCCTGCCTTGCCGGGGTGGTACTTGTCGGAGTCGTGGGAGTAGCTCTTGCCCTTCCTGTAGTAGTCGTTCTTGTTGGGGCACTCGGCGATCAAGTGGCCGACCTCTCCGCACTCGAAGCACTTGGGCCGCTCTCCCCTCTTCTTGCTCATCCGGTTGTCATAGGCGCGCTGAAAGCGACTAGACACCAGACACAACTCATCATCCCCAAGCGTCGCTAGCTGCTCCTCTGTAACAGACATCAAAGCAGAAAACGAGAAGTTGTGTAACATGGGGTTAGTGACAGACTCACTAGAGGGGGTAGCCAAAGCCAGACTCTTAGAACCTGTACAAGCGAGGGAATCCCTCATCTTGTAATCTACCTCGGTGGCCTTGAGCTTACTATAGAGCGCCTCTACTCCAATCGTATCATACCCTGCCGACTCAATGATTGAGTTCACCTTGTTCTCCCATATTTTTCTATCCAAAGCATACAGCAACTTGACAGCCTGCTGATGATCGGTATATGGGAGGGCAGCGGGGGCAGAGTTGACACGCAACTTGTTGATGATCGACTGAAAGCGACCAAACAAGTCATCTATTGACTCTCCCGGCTTCTGGACGAAATTCTCATATTCGCGCCGGTAAGTCTCCACAAGTCTAGCCTTAATTGTCGCAGCACCCTCATGGTGTGCACTAAGCAGTGACCATATCTCACGCGCAGTCTTAAGGTGACTCACTCTCTCATAATCCATGGGACCAAGCCCGGAGAAGAGAAAGTTAACAGCCTTGGCATTCGCCTCATGCTGAGCCACGATGTCCTGCGTAGTACGCTCAGCAACTGGAAGCACCACAAAAGTCGTACTCTGAGTAGCATCCCATATGTCCTGACTCTGGCTAACAAGGAACGCCTCCATCCTACCTTTCCAGTAGGGATAGCCATCGGAGCCAAGGACGGGAATTTTCCCGGAGTAAGTCATCGTCGCTACGGTTTCGTCACCGGTTAAGGTATAGGAAACCTAACCGGCTCTGATACTACTTGTAGGACCGAGACGTGCGACTAGAGGGGGGGTGAATAGGAGCACTTGAAAAACTCAAACTCAAACCCCCAAAGTGCGCTCTCACGAAAACGCACACATACCAGATACCGTCCACTGAACAGATATGTATCGGGTGGAAAGCGGAAGCACTCGAATTAAAGTCCAAAGAAAAGGACGTAAGACGAGCAACCAAACTACACCTAAACGAGCAAACACACTACACCCAGACAAACACACACAACACCTAAAACTACACCCCTCTAATGTGCAGAGTTACATAGCATAGACAAGCTACTAACCCTAGGACACATTGAGAATCCCTAAACTGAAAACACTAAAGCAGCATCAAAGCAAGCAAGAACAACATGGCACAAACAAAACAAGACAAGCTACAAAGCTTGCAAGCGTCGCACACTAGCCACTCAACACACAGAAGCGTGCCTCACTTAAGAACAGTGAGTGAAGAGTATGGGCATGCAGTGGTTGACACAAAACAAGGTTGAAGCAAACCACAACACTCCAAAAAACTAAAGAAACCAAAAAAAACAAACCCCAAAGCAAGCGGAGCAAGAAACACGCAAAAACAGCCCTAAATACACTAGACCGGACAATACTGTCTCAACCAAAAGAACTGACCGGACAAACCTAAAGAAAGGGGCTGAAACAGCTCTAAAAACCTATAGACCGGACAATCCGAGGGAAGGGGATCGAACAATCCGAAGTATAGGGTTCGGACAAACCTAAGGACAAACGATTGGTACTGTCAGTTCTCCGAAAAACTGCGCGCAGAAACCAGCCCGACACCTCTACGAAAAATGATCGAAATGGGGTCAAATCTCAACGAAACTTCATGAAAATTTGCATGGACGATCCTAAGGACCTTTCCTAGCAAATCCCAAAAGATCAGCTCCAAAACATCAAGGGATGCACGGGAATTGCAAATCTCGTGAGGTAGGTGAGTTGACAACCGAAAAAAAACTGCACGCAGGCACTCCAAAAACCGAACCACAACCGGGTCAATTCTCAACAAAACTTCCCAAAAATTTGCATGGATGATCCTAAGTACCTTCCCTAGCAAACTCCAAAAGATCCACTTGAAAAGATCAAGAGTTGCACGGGAATTTCAGATCTCGTGAGGTTGTTGAGTTGAACCCGAAAAACCTAGAAACGTCAAGAAAGGCCCTTGCTCGTGGTTGGATGATTCTAGCACTTGGCTAGTGAGATGCACCACGTCCTAGGAAGGCAAAAAAACCAGCAAAAGAAAGGTCTCATCCTTGGACAACACAAAACGAGCCAAAATCCAAGAAATGGAACCAAAAACGAAACTAGAAAAGGGGCAAAGAGGGAGGGACGAGATTGCTGCTCAAGACTTGGAATTTCACAACAAAGAACCTTGAATTAACCACGAAATTCAGGTTACAAGAGTTCCCTAGAGCCTACCTCCCTTCATCCTCCCACTAATGACAAGATTAGACTAAACTAGGCACTCATCTCCTAGCTAATCCTCTCTATTTCTTCTCTTTGGACCTTGGCTGCTAGGGTTAGGAAATCCTAGGGTTTGTGGCTGCCAAGATGAGCTCCAAGGGAGCCTCTCAAGTCTATTTATACCCTAGGCCCTAAACGACACAATTACATTAAGACCCCTACTCTAAAAATGCACGGAGGGGGTCAAACCGAAAAGATACAATCGGACGACTACGATGACAGCTTGATCTTCTTCTTCTCCACGCCTCGCTTGGATGTGCGCCACGTAGCCAGTAGTCCGGAAGCTTCCCCCGGTTTTGAAGTCAGAAACCGGGAAACTTTATTCTGCGGGCTTCCTGGGCCGGGTCTTGGCCCAATCTTCAATCTTGGCGAGTCGGAGCCCAACCCACCAAGTCATCTGAACTTGGGTGGCGGTACAGTTTTCGGATTAGGAAAAAGTTTAATTTTCGCCCTCTTCAGTCTTGGCAATCTGAGTCATGCTGCGCTGGTTCTGTATCTCGGCCTGACACAGATGCGTGGGCTCAGGTGCCAGAAGAGGATGGCATGTAAGTTGAGGCAAAACAACTTTGGTGATGCATATTTTTGAGGTTTCGTTCCTATGGTGTGATTTCCTCATTCATCTTACCAATAAGTCCAACAAAACTCGATTCCGAGTCTCACAACAATTGATATGTTAACAACAGTGGATGGATCAAAACTGTTATTGAATTAAGTTTCTCCCAAGGGCCTACATTATGGAAAAGCATTATATTCATTGGTTCGTACTTACTAGCGTGTACAAGTTTTGGATTAGGAAAAAGTTTAATTTTCGCCCTCTTCAGTCTAGGCAAACTAAGTCATGCTGCGCTGGTTTTGTATCTCAGACTGATGCCGAAGCGTGGGCACAAGTGGCAGAAGAGGAGGGCATGTAAGTTGGCCCAAAACAACTTTGGTGATGCATGTTTTTGAGGTTTCGTTCCTATGGTGTGGTTTCCTCATTCATCATACCAACAAGTCCAACAACGCTCGATTCCGAGTCCCACAACAATTGATACGTTAACAACAGTGGATAGAACAAAACCTGTATTAAATTAAGTTTCTCCTATCGGCCTACATATATGGAAAACCATTATATTCGTAGGTTCCTACTTACTAGCGTGTACAAGTTTTCGGATTAGGAAAAAGTTTAATTTTCGCCCTCTTCAGTCTAGGCGAACTGAGTCAAGCTACGTTGATTTTATATCTTGTACTGATGCCGAAGCGTGGGCTCAAGTGGCAGAAGAGGAGGGCTTGTGAGTTGGGCCAAAACTACTTTGGTGATGCATATTTTTGAGGTTTCGTTCCTATGGTGTGGTTTACTCATTCATCTTCCCAACAAGTCAAACAACCCTCGATTCCGAGTCCCACAACAATTGATATGTTAACAATAGTGGATGGGTCAAAACCAGTATTGAATTAAGTTTCTCCCACGGCCATTGGTTCCTACAGGCATGTACGAGTTTTCGGATTAGGAAAAAGTTTAATTTTCGCCCTCTTCAGTCTAGGCAAACTGAGTCATGCTACGCTGGATTTGTATCTCGGGCTAATGCCGAAGTGTGACCTCGAGTGGCAAAAGAGGAGGGCATGTAAGTTGGGCCAAAACTACTTTGGCGATGCATATTTTTGAGATTTCGCTCCTATGGTGTGGTTTCCTCATTCATCATACCAACAAGTCCAACAACCCCCGATTCTGAGTTCCACAACAATTGATATGTTAACAACAGTGGGTGGATCAAAACTGGTATTGAATTAAGTTTCTCCCATCGGCCTACATATATGGAAAAGCATCATATTCCTTGGTTCTTACTTACTAGCGTGTACAGTTTTCGGATTAAGAAAAAGTTTAATTTTCGCCCTCTTCAGTCTTGGCAATTTGAGTCATGCTGCGCTGGTTTTGTATCTCAGCCTGATGCCAAAGCTTGGGCTCAAGTGGCAGAACAGTATGGCATGTAAGTTGGGCCAAAACAACTTTGGTGATGCATATTTTTGAGGTTTCGTTCCTATGGTCTGGTTTCCTAATTCATCATACCAACATGTCCAACAACCCTTGATTCCAAGTCCCACAATAATTGATATGTTAACCAAAGTGGATGGTTTAAATTGGTATTGAATTTTGTTTCTCCCAACGGCCAACATATATGGAAAGGCATTATATTCATTGGTTCCTACTTATAAGCGTGTACAAGTTTTTGGATTAGGAAAAAGTTTAATTTTCGCCCAAGTCAGTCTAGGCAAATTGAGTCATGCTGCGCTGGTTTTGTATCTCGGATTGATGCTGAAGCGTGGGCTCTAGTGGCAGAAGAGTTGGGCATGTAAGTTGGGCCAAAACAACTTTGGTGATGCATATTTTTGAGGTTTCTGTCCTATGGTGTGGTTTTCTCATTCATCATACCAACAAGTCCAACAACCCTCGATTCTGAGTCCCACAACAATTGATATGTTAACAATAGTGGATGGACCAAAACCTGTATTGAATTAAGTTTCTCCCATCGGCCAACATATATGGAACAACATTATATTCATTGGTTCCAACTTACTAGCGTGTACAAGTTTTCGATTAGGAAAATGTTTAATCTTCGCCCTCTTCAGTCTGGGCAAACTGAGTCATGTTGCGCTGGTTTTGTATCTCAGCCCGATGCCGAAGCGTCGGCTCAAGTGGCAGAAGAGGAAGGCATGTAAGTTGGGCCAAAACAACTTTGGTGATGCATATTTTTTTAGTTTCGTTCCTATGGTGTGGTTTCCTCATTCATCTTACCAATAAGTCCAACAAAACTCGATTCTGAGTCCCACAACAATTGATATGTTAACAACAGTGGATGGATCAAAACTGTTATTGAATTAAGTTTCTCCCAAGGGCCTACATTATGGAAAAGCATTATATTCATTGGTTCGTACTTACTAGCGTGTACAAGTTTTGGATTAGGAAAAAGTTTAATTTTCGCCCTCTTCAGTCTAGGCAAACTAAGTCATGCTGCGCTGGTTTTGTATCTCAGACTGATGCCGAAGCGTGGGCACAAGTGGCAGGAGAGGAGGGCATGTAAGTTGGCCCAAAACAACTTTGGTGATGCATGTTTTTGAGGTTTCGTTCCTATGGTGTGGTTTCCTCATTCATCATACCAACAAGTCCAACAACGCTCGATTCCGAGTCCCACAACAATTGATACATTAACAACAGTGGATGGAACAAAACCTATATTAAATTAAGTTTCTCCTATCGGCCTACATATATGGAAAACCATTATATTCGTAGGTTCCTACTTACTAGCGTGTACAAGTTTTCGGATTAGGAAAAAGTTTAAATTTCGCCCTCTTCAGTCTAGGCGAACTGAGTCAAGCTACGTTGATTTTATATCTCGTACTGATGCCGAAGCATGGGCTCAAGTGGCAGAAGAGGAGGGCTTGTGAGTTGGGCCAAAACTACTTTGGTGATGCATATTTTTGAGGTTTCGTTCCTATGGTGTGGTTTACTCATTCATCTTCCCAACAAGTCCAACAACCCTCGATTCCGAGTCCCACAACAATTGATATGTTAATAATAGTGGATGGGTCAAAACCAGTATTGAATTAAGTTTCTCCCACGGCCATTGGTTCCTACAGGCGTGTACAAGTTTTCGGATTAGGAAAAAGTTTAATTTTCGCCCTCTTCAGTCTAGGCAAACTGAGTCATGCTACGCTGGATTTGTATCTCGGACTAATGCCGAAGCGTGGGCTCGAGTGGCAAAAGAGGAGGGCATGTAAGTTGGGACAAAACTACTTTGGCGATGCATATTTTTGAGGTTTCGTTCCTATGATGTGGTTTCCTCATTCATCATACCAACAAGTCCAACAACCCCCGATTCTGAGTCCCACAACAATTGATATGTTAACAACAGTGGGTGGATCAAAACTGGTATTGAATTAAGTTTCTCCCATCGGCCTACATATATGGAAAAGCATCATATTCATTGGTTCTTACTTACTAGCGTGTACAGTTTTCGGATTAGGAAAAAGTTTAATTTTCGCCCTCTTCAGTCTTGGCAATCTGAGTCATGCTGCGCTGGTTTTGTATCTCAGCCTGATGCCAAAGATTGGGCTCAAGTGGCAGAACAGTATGGCATGTAAGTTGGGCCAAAACAACTTTGGTGATGCATATTTTTGAGGTTTCGTTCCTATGGTCTGGTTTCCTAATTCATCATACCAACATGTCGAACAACCCTTGATTCCAAGTCCCACAATAATTGATATGTTAACCAAAGTGGATGGTTTAAATTGGTATTGAATTTTGTTTCTCCCAACGGCCAACATATATGGAAAAGCATTATATTCATTGGTTCCTACTTATAAGCGTGTACAAGTTTTTGGATTAGGAAAAGTTTAATTTTTGCCCAAGTCAGTCTAGGCAAATTGAGTCATGCTGCGCTGGTTTTGTATCTCGGATTGATGCTGAAGCGTGGGCTCCAGTGGCAGAAGAGTTGGGCATGTAAGTTGGGCCAAAACAACTTTGGTGATGCATATTTTTGAGGTTTCTGTCCTATGGTGTGGTTTTCTCATTCATCATACCAACAAGTCCAACAACCCTCGATTCTAAGTCCCACAACAATTGATATGTTAACAATAGTGGATGGACTAAAACCTGTATTGAATTAAGTTTCTCCCATCGGCCTACATATATGGAACAACATTATATTCATTGGTTCCTACTTACTAGCGTGTACAAGTTTTCGATTAGGAAAATGTTTAATCTTCGCCCACTTCAGTCTATGAAAACTGAGTCATGTTGCGCTGGTTTTGTATCTCGGCCTGACGCCGAAGCATCGGCTCAAGTGGCAGAAGAGGAGGGCATGTAAGTTGGGCCAAAACAACTTTGGTGATGCATATTTTTGAAGTTTCGTTCCTATGGTGTGGTTTCTTTATTCATCTTCCAACAAGTCCAACAACCCTCGATTTCGAGTCCCACAACAAATGATATGTTAACAATAGTGGATGGACCAAAACCTGTATTGAATTAAGTTTCTCCCATCGGCCTACATATATGGAAAAGCATTATATTAATTGGTTCCTACTTACTAAAGTGTACAAGGTTTTGGATTAGGAAAAAGTTTAATTTTTGCCCAAGTCAGTCTAGGCAAATTGAGTCATGCTGCGCTGGTTTTGTATCTCGGATTGATGCTGAAGCGTGGGCTCCAGTGGCAGAAGAGTTGGGCATGTAAGTTGGGCCAAAACAACTTTGGTGATGCATATTTTTGAGGTTTCGTTCCTATGGTGTGGTTTCCTCATTCATCATACCAACAAGTCCAACAACCCTCGTTTCCGAGTCCCACAACAACTGATATGTTAACAACAGTGGATGGAACTAAATTTGTATTGAATTAAGTTTCTCCCATCGGCCTACATATATGGAAAAGCATTATATTCATTGGTTCTTACTTACTAGCGTGTACAAGTTTTTGGATTAGGAAAAGTTTAATTTTCGCCCTCTTCAGTCTATGCAAACTGAGTCATGCTATGCTGGTTTTGTATCTCGTCCTGATGCCGAAGCGTGGGCTCAAGTGGCAGAAGATGAGGGCATGTAAGTCGGGCCAAAACAACTTTGGCGATGCATATTTTTAAGGTTTCTTTCCTATGGTGTGGTTTCCTCATTCATCATACCAACAAGTCCAGCGACCCTCAATTCCGAGTCCCACAACAATTGATATGTTAACAACAATGGACGGATCAAAACCTGTATTGAATTAAGTTTCTCCCATCGGCCTACATATATGGAAAAGCATTATATTCATTGGTTCTTACTTACTAGCGTGTACAAGTTTTCGGATTAGGAAAAAGTTTAATTTTTGCCCTCTTCAGTCTTGGCAAACAGAGTCATGCTACGTTGGTTTTGTGTCTCGGACTGATGCCGAAGCATGGGCTCACGTGGCAGAAGAGGAGGGCATGTAAGTTGGACCAAAACAACTTTGGTGATGCATATTTTTGAGGTTTCTTTCCGATCGTGTGGTTTCCTCATTCATCTTCCCAACAAGTCCAACAACCCTCGATTCCGAGTCCCACAATAATTGATATGTTAACAACAGTGGATGGGTCAAAACTGGTGCTGAATATTTCTCCCATCGGCCTACATATACGGAAAAGCATTATATTCATTGGTTATTTTTTACTAGCGTGTACAAGTTTTTGGATTAGGAAAAAGTTTAATTTTCGCCCTCTTCAGTCTAGGCAAACTGAGTCATGCTGCGCTGGTTTTGTATCTTGGCCTGATGCCGAAGCGTGGGCTCAAGTGGCAGAAGAGGAGGGCACGTAAGTTGGGCCATAACAACTTTGGTGACGCATATTTTTGAGGTTTCGTTCAATGGTATGGTTTCCTCATACATATTCCCAACAAATCCAACAACCCTTAATTCTGTGTCCCACAACAATTGATATGTTAACAACAGTGGATGGATCAAAACCTGTATTGAATTAAGTTTCTCCCGTCGACGTACATATATGGAAAAGCATTATATTCATTGGTTCCTACTTACTAGCGTGTACAAGTTTTCGGATTAGGAAAAAGTTTAATATTCGCCCTCTTCGGTCTAGGCAAACTGATTCATGCTACGTTGGTTTTGTGTCTCGGACTGATGCCGAAGCGTGGGCTCACGTGGCAGAAGAGGAGGGCATGTAAGTTGGGCCAAAACAACTTTGGTGACGCATATTTTTGAGGTTTCGTTCCTATGGTGTGGTTTCCTCATTCATCATACCAACAGGTCCAACAACCCTCGTTTCCGAGTCCCACAACAATTGATATGTTAACAACAGTGGATGGAACAAAATTTGTATTGAATTAAGTTTCTCCCATCGGCCCACATATATGGAAAAGCATTATATTCATTGGTTCTTACTTACTAGCGTGTACAAGTTTTTGGATTAGGAAAAAGTTTAATTTTTGCCCTCTTCAGTCTATGCAAACTGAGTCATGCTACGCTGGTTTTGTATCTCGTCCTGATGCCGAAGCATGGGCACAAGTGGCAGAAGATGAGGGCATGTAAGTCAGGCCAAAACAACTTTGGTGATGCATATTTTTGAGGTTTCTTTCCTATGGTGTGGTTTCCTCATTCATCATACTAACGTGTCCAGCAACCCTCGATTCCGAGTCCCACAACAATTGATATGTTAACAACAATGGACGGATCAAAACCTGTATTGAATTAAGTTTCTCCCATCGGCCTACATATATGGAAAAGCATTATATTCATTGGTTCTTACTTACTAGCGTGTACAAGTTTTCGGATTAGGAAAAAGTTTAATTTTTGCCCTCTTCAGTCTTGGCAAACAGAGTCATGCTACGTTGGTTTTGTGTCTCGGACTGATGCCGAAGCATGGGCTCACGTGGCAGAAGAGGAGGGCATGTAAGTTGGACCAAAACAACTTTGGTGATGCATATTTTTGAGGTTTATTTCCGATCGTGTGGTTTCCTCATTCATCTTCCCAACAAGTCTAACAACCCTCGATTCCGAGTCCCACAATAATTGATATGTTAACAACAGTGGATGGGTCAAAACTGGTGTTGAATATTTCTCCCATCGGCCTACATATATGGAAAAGCATTATATTCATTGGTTATTTTTTACTAGCGTGTACAAGTTTTCGGATTAGGAAAAAGTTTAATTTTCGCCCTCTTCAGTCTAGGCAAACTGAGTCATGCTGCGCTGGTTTTGTATCTTGGCCTGATGCCGAAGCGTGGGCTCAAGTGGCAGAAGAGGAGGGCACGTAAGTTGGGCCATAACTACTTTGGTGACGCATATTTTTGAGGTTTCGTTCAATGGTATGGTTTCCTCATACATATTCCCAACAAATCCAACAACCCTTAATTCCGTGTCCCACAACAATTGATATGTTAACAACAGTGGATGGATCAAAACCTGTATTGAATTAAGTTTTTCCCATCGACGTACATATATGGAAAAGCATTATATTCATTGGTTCCTACTTACTAGCGTGTACAAGTTTTCGGATTAGGAAAAAGTTTAATATTCGCCCTCTTCGGTCTAGGCAAACTGACACATGCTACGTTGGTTTTGTGTCTCGGACTGATGCCGAAGCGTGGGCTCACGTGGCAGAAGAGGAGGGCATGTAAGGTGGGCCAAAACAACTTTGGTGATGCATATTTTTGAGGTTTCGTTCCTATTGTGTGGTTTCCTCATTCATCATACCAACAAGTCCAACAACCCTCGTTTCCGAGTCCCACAACAATTGATATGTTAACAACAGTGGATGGAACTAAATTTGTATTGAATTAAGTTTCTCCCATCGGCCTACATATATGGAAAAGCATTATATTCATTGGTTCGTACTGACTAGCGTGTACAAGTTTTTGGATTAGGAAAAAGTTTAATTTTCGCCCTCTTCAGTCTATGCAAACTGAGTCATGCTACGCTGGTTTTGTATCTCGTCCTGATGCCGAAGCGTGGGCTCAAGTGGCAGAAGATGAGGGCATGTAAGTCGGGCCAAAACAACTTTGGTGATGCATATTTTTGAGGTTTCTTTCCTATGGTGTGGTTTCCTCATTCATCATACCAACAAGTCCAACAACCCTCGTTTCCGAGTCCCACAACAATTGATATGTTAACAACAATGGACAGATCAAAACCTGTATTCAATTAAGTTTCTCCCATCGGCGTACATATATGGAAAAGCATTATATTCATTGGTTCCTACTTACTAGCGTGTACAAGTTTTCGGATTAGGAAAAAGTTTAATATTCGCCCTCTTCAGTCTAGGCAAACTGACTCATGCTACGTTGGTTTTGTGTCTCGGACTGATGCCAAAGCGTGGGCTCACGTGGCAGAAGAGGAGGGCATGTAAGTTGGGCCAAAACAACTTTGGTGATGCATATTTTTGAGGTTTCGTTCCTATGGTGTGGTTTCCTCGTTCATCATACCAACAAGTCTAACAACCCTCGTTTCTGAGTCCCACAACAATTGATATGTTAACAACAGTGGATGGAACAAAATTTGTATTGAATTAAGTTTCTCCCATCGGCCTACATATATGGAAAAGCATTATATTCATTGGTTCTTACTTACTAGCGTGTACAAGTTTTTGGATTAGGAAAAGTTTAATTTTCGCCCTCTTCAGTCTATGCAAACTGAGTCATGCTATGCTGGTTTTGTATCTCGTCCTGATGCCGAAGCGTGGGCTCAAGTAGCAGAAGATGAGGGCATGTAAGTCGGGCCAAAACAACTTTGGCGATGCATATTTTTAAGGTTTCTTTCCTATGGTGTGGTTTCCTCATTCATCATACCAACAAGTCCAGCGACCCTCAATTCCGAGTCCCACAACAATTGATATGTTAACAACAATGGACGGATCAAAACCTGTATTGAATTAAGTTTCTCCCATCGGCCTACATATATGGAAAAGCATTGTATTCATTGGTTCTTACTTACTAGCGTGTACAAGTTTTCGGATTAGGAAAAAGTTTAATTTTTGCCCTCTTCAGTCTTGGCAAACAGAGTCATGCTACGTTGGTTTTGTGTCTCGGACTGATGCCGAAGCATGGGCTCACGTGGCAGAAGAGGAGGGCATGTAAGTTGGACCAAAACAACTTTGGTGATGCATATTTTTGAGGTTTCTTTCCTATCGTGTGGTTTCCTCATTCATCTTCCCAACAAGTCCAACAACCCTCGATTCCGAGTCCCACAATAATTGATTTGTTAACAACAGTGGATGGGTCAAAACTGGTGTTGAGTTGAATTTCTCCCATCGGCCTACATATATGGAAAAGCATTATATTCATTGGTTATTTCTTACTAGCGTGTACAAGTTTTCGGATTAGGAAAAAGTTTAATTTTCGCCCTCTTCAGTCTAGGCAAACTGAGTCATGCTGCGCTGGTTTTGTATCTTGGCCTGATGTCGAAGCGTGGGCTCAAGTGGCAGAAGAGGAGGGCACGTAAGTTGGGCCATAACAACTTTGGCGACGCATATTTTTGAGGTTTCGTTCCAATGGTATGGTTTCCTCATACATATTCCCAACAAATCCAACAACCCTCAATTCCGTGTCCTACAACAATTGATATGTTAACAACAGTGGATGGATCAAAACCTGTATTGAATTAAGTTTCTCCCATTCGGCGTACATATATGGAAAAGCAATATATTCATTGGTTCCTACTTACTAGCGTGTACAAGTTTTCGGATTAGGAAAAATTTTAATATTCGCCCTCTTAAGTCTAGGCAAACTGACTCATGCTACGTTGGTTTTGTGTCTTGGACTGATGACGAAGCGTGGGCTCACGTGGCAGAAGAGGAGGGCATGTAAGTTGG
Source organism: Paspalum notatum (assembly GCA_022530915.1). Taxonomy (NCBI): domain Eukaryota; kingdom Viridiplantae; phylum Streptophyta; class Magnoliopsida; order Poales; family Poaceae; genus Paspalum; species Paspalum notatum. The sequence goes on from CM039683.1 coordinate 9,064,076, forward strand.
GCCAAAACAACTTTGGTGATGCATATTTTTGAGGTTTCGTTCCTATGGTGTGATTTCCTCATTCATCTTCCCAACAAGTCCAACAACCCTCGATTCCGGGTCAACAATAAATGATATGTTAACAACAGTGGATGGAACAAAACCTGTATTGAATTAAGTTTCTCCCATCAGCCTACATATATGGAAAAGCATTATATTCATTGTTGCTTACTTACTAGCATGTACAAGTTTTTGGATTTGAAAAAAGTTTAATTTTCGCCCTCTTCAGTCTAAGCTAATTGAGTCATGCTGCGTTGGTTTTGTATCTTGGCCTGATGCCGAAGCGTGGGCTCAAGTGGCAGAAGAGGATGGCAAGTTAGTTGGGCCAAAACAACTTTGGTGATGCATATTTTTGAGGTTTCGTTCCTATGGTGTGGTTTCCTCATTCATCATACCAACAAGTCCAACAACCCTCGTTTCCGAGTCCCACAACAACTGATATGTTAACAACAGTGGATGGAACTAAATTTGTATTGAATTAAGTTTCTCCCATCGGCCTACATATATGGAAAAGCATTATATTCATTGGTTCTTACTTACTAGCGTGTACAAGTTTTTGGATTAGGAAAAAGTTTAATTTTTGCCCTCTTCAGTCTATGCAAACTGAGTCATGCTACGCTGGTTTTGTATCTCGTCCTGATGCCGAAGCGTGGGCTCAAGTGGCAGAAGATGAGGGCATGTAAGTCGGGCTAAAACAACTTTGGTGATGCATATTTTTGAGGTTTCTTTCCTATGGTGTGGTTTCCTCATTCATCATACTAACATGTCCGACAACCCTCGATTCCGAGTCCCACAACAATTGATATGTTAACAACAATGGACGGATCAAAACCTGTATTGAATTAAGTTTCTCCCACTGGCCTACATATATGGAAAAGCATTATATTCATTGGTTCTTACTTACTAGCGTGTACAAGTTTTCGGATTAGGAAAAAGTTTAATTTTCGCCCTCATCAGTCTAGGCAAGCTAAGTCATGCTGCGTTGGTTTTGTATCTCGGACTGATGCCGAAGCGTGGGCTCACGTGGCAGAAGAGGAGAGCACGTAAGTTGGGCCAAAACAACTTTGGTGATGCATATTTTTGAGGTTTCTTTCCTATGGTGTGGTTTCCTCATTCATCATACCAACAATTCCAACAACCCTCGTTTCCGAGTCCCACAACAATTGATATGTTAACAACAGTGGATGGAACCAAATTTGTATTGAATTAAGTTTCTCCCATCGGCCTACATATATGGAAAAGCATTATATTCATTGGTTCTTACTTACTAGCGTGTACAAGTTTTTGTATTTGGAAAAGTTTAATTTTCGCCCTCTTCAGTCTAGGCAAACTGAGTCATGCTGCGCTGGTTTTGTATCTTGGCCTGATGCCGAAGCGTGGGCTCAAGTGGCAGAAGAGGAGGGCACGTAAGTTGGGCCATAACAACTTTGGCGACGCATATTTTTGAGGTTTCGTTCCAATGGTATGGTTTCCTCATACATATTCCCAACAAATCCAACAACCCTCAATTCCGTGTCCCACAACAATTGATATGTTAACAACAGTGGATGGATCAAAACCTGTATTGAATTAAGTTTCTCGCATTCGGCGTACATATATGGAAAAGCAATATATTCATTGGTTCCTACTTACTAGCGTGTACAAGTTTTCGGATTAGGAAAAATTTTAATATTCGCCCTCTTAAGTCTGGGCAAACTGACTCATGCTACGTTGGTTTTGTGTCTCGGACTGATGACGAAGCGTGGGCTCACGTGGCAGAAGAGGAGGGCATGTAAGTTGGGCCAAAACAACTTTGGTGATGCATATTTTTGAGGTTTCGTTCCTATGGTGTGATTTCCTCATTGATCTTCCCAACAAGTCCAACAACGCTCGATTCCGAGTCAACAATAAATGATATGTTAACAACAGTGGATGGAACAAAACCTGTATTGAATTAAGTTTGTCCCATCGGCCTACATATATGGAAAAGCATTATATTCATTGTTGCTTACTTACTAGCGTGTACAAGTTTTTGGATTTGAAAAAAGTTTAATTTTCGCCCTCTTCAGTCTAAGCTAATTGAGTCATGCTGCATTGGTTTTGTATCTTGGCCTGATGCCGAAGCGTGGGCTCAAGTGGCAGAAGAGGATGGCAAGTTAGTTGGGCCAAAACAACTTTGGTGTTGCATAATTTTGAGGTTTCGTTCCTTTGGTGTGGTTTCCTCATTCATCATACCAACAAGTCCAACAACCCTCGATTCCGAGTCCCACAATAATTGATATGTTAACAACAATGGACGGATCAAAACATTTGTTGAATTAAGTTTCTCCCATCAGCCTACATATATGGAAAAGCATTATATGCATTGGTTCTTACTTACTCGCGTGTACAAATTTTTGGATTAGGAAAATGTTTAATTTTCTCCCTCTTCAGTCTAGGCAAACTGAGTCATGCTGTGCTGGTTTTGTATCTTGGCCTGATGCCGAAGCGTGGGCTCCAGTGGCAGAAGAGGAGGGCATGTAAGTTGGGCCAAAACAACTTTGGTGATGCATATTTTTAAGGTTTCGTTCCTATGGTGTGGTTTCCTCATTCATCATACCAACAAGTCCAACAACCCTCGTTTCCGAGTCCCACAACAACTGATATGTTAACAACAGTGGATGGAACTAAATTTGTATTGAATTAAGTTTCTCCCATCGGCCTACATATATGGAAAAGCATTATATTCATTGGTTCTTACTTACTAGCGTGTACAAGTTTTTGGATTAGGAAAAAGTTTAATTTTTGCCCTCTTCAGTCTATGCAAACTGAGTCATGCTACGCTGGTTTTGTATCTCGTCCTGATGCCGAAGCGTGGGCTCAAGTGGCAGAAGATGAGGGCATGTAAGTCGGGCTAAAACAACTTTGGTGATGCATATTTTTGAGGTTTCTTTCCTATGGAGTGGTTTCCTCATTCATCATACTAACATGTCCGACAACCCTCGATTCCGAGTCCCACAACAATTGATATGTTAACAACAATGGACGGATCAAAACCTGTATTGAATTAAGTTTCTCCCACTGGCCTACATATATGGAAAAGCATTATATTCATTGGTTCTTACTTACTAGCGTGTACAAGTTTTCGGATTAGGAAAAAGTTTAATTTTCGCCCTCATCAGTCTAGGCAAGCTAAGTCATGCTGCGTTGGTTTTGTATCTCGGACTGATGCCGAAGCGTGGGCTCACGTGGCAGAAGAGGAGAGCACGTAAGTTGGGCCAAAACAACTTTGGTGATGCATATTTTTGAGGTTTCTTTCCTATGGTGTGGTTTCCTCATTCATCATACCAACAATTCCAACAACCCTCGTTTCCGAGTCCCACAACAATTGATATGTTAACAACAGTGGATGGAACCAAATTTGTATTGAATTAAGTTTCTCCCATCGGCCTACATATATGGAAAAGCATTATATTCATTGGTTCTTACTTACTAGCGTGTGCAAGTTTTTGTATTGGGAAAAGTTTAATTTTCGCCCTCTTCAGTCTAGGCAAACTGAGTCATGCTGCGCTGGTTTTGTATCTTGGCCTGATGCCGAAGCATGGGCTCAAGTGGCAGAAGAGGAGGGCACGTAAGTTGGGCCATAACAAGTTTGCCGATGCATATTTTTGAGGTTTCGTTCCAATGGTATGGTTTCCTCATACATATTCCCAACAAATCCAACAACCCTCAATTCCGTGTCCCACAACAATTGATATGTTAACAACAGTGGATGGATCAAAACCTGTATTGAATTAAGTTTCTCGCATTCGGCGTACATATATGGAAAAGCAATATATTCATTGGTTTCTACTTACTAGCGTGTACAAGTTTTCGGATTAGGAAAAATTTTAATATTCGCCCTCTTAAGTCTAGGCAAACTGACTCATGCTACGTTGGTTTTGTGTCTCGGACTGATGACGAAGCGTGGGCTCACGTGGCAGAAGAGGAGGGCATGTAAGTTGGGCCAAAACAACTTTGGTGATGCATATTTTTGAGGTTTCGTTCCTATGGTGTGATTTCCTCATTCATCTTCCCAACAAGTCCAACAACCCTCGATTCCGAGTCAACAATAAATGATATGTTAACAACAGTGGATGGAACAAAACCTGTATTGAATTAAGTTTGTCCCATCGGCCTACATATATGGAAAAGCATTATATTTATTGTTGCTTACTTACTAGCGTGTACAAGTTTTTGGATTTGAAAAAAGTTTAATTTTCGCCCTCTTCAATCTAAGCTAATTGAGTCATGCTGCGTTGGTTTTGTATCTTGGCCTGATGCCGAAGCGTGGGCTCAAGTGGCAGAGGATGATGGCAAGTTAGTTGGGCCAAAACAATTTGGTGTTGCATATTTTTGAGGTTTCGTTCCTTTGGTGTGGTTTCCTCATTCATCATACCAACAAGTCCAACAACCCTCGATTCCGAGTCCCACAACAATTGATATGTTAACAACAATGGACGGATCAAAACATTTGTTGAATTAGGTTTCTCCCATCAGCCTACATATATGGAAAAGCATTATATGCATTGGTTCTTACTTACTCGCGTGTACAAATTTTTGGATTAGGAAAAAGTTTAATTTTCTCCCTCTTCAGTCTAGGCAAACTGAGTCATGCTGTGCTGGTTTTGTATCTTGGCTAGATGCCGAAGCGTGGGCTCCAGTGGCAGAAGAGGAGGGCATGTAAGTTGGGCCAAAACAACTTTGGTGATGCGTATTTTTGAGGTTTCGTTCCTATGGTGTGGTTTCCTCATTCATCATACCAACAAGTCCAACAACCCTCCCTTCGAGTCCCACAACAACTGATATGTTAACAACAGTGGATGGAACTAAATTTGTATTGAATTAAGTTTCTCCCATCGGCCTACATATATGGAAAAGCATTATATTCATTGGTTCTTACTTACTAGCGTGTACAAGTTTTTGGATTAGGAAAAAGTTTAGTTTTCGCCCTCTTCAGTCTAGGCAAACTGAGTCATGCTGCGCTGGTTTTGCATCTCGTCCTGATGCCGAAGCGTGGGCTCAAGTGGCAGAAGATGAGGGCATGTAAGTCGGGCCAAAACAACTTTGGTGATGCATATTTTTGAGGTTTCTTTCCTATGGTGTCGTTTCCTCATTCATCATACCAACAAGTCCAACAACCCTCGATTCCGAGTCCCACAACAATTGATATGTTAACAACAGTGGATGGATCAAAACCTGTATTGAATGAAGTTTCTCCCTTCGTCCTACATATATAGAAAATCATTATATTCATTGGTTCCTACTTACTAGCGTGTACGAGTTTTTAGATTAGGAAAAAGTTTAATTTTCGCCCTCTTCAGTCTAGGCAAACTGAGTCACGCTGCGTTGGTTTCATATCACGGGCTGATGCCGAAGCATGGGCTCACGTGGCAGAACAGGAGGGCATGTAAGTTGGGCCAAAACAACTTTGGTGATGCATATTTTTGAGGTTTCTTTCCTATGGTATGGTTTCCTCATTCATCATACCAACAATTCCAACAACCCTCGTTTCCGAGTCCCACAACAATTGATATGTTAACAACAGTGGATGGAACCAAATTTGTTTTGAATTAAGTTTCTCCCATCGGCCTACATATATGGAAAAGCATTATATTCAATGGTTCTTACTTACTAGCGTGTACAAGTTTTCGGATTGGGAAAAAGTTTAATTTTCGCCCTCTTCAGTCTAGGCAAACTGAGTCATGCTGCGCTGGTTTTGTATCTTGGCCTGATGCCGAAGCGTGGGCTCAAGTGGCAGAAGAGGAGGGCACGTAAGTTGGGCCATAACAACTTTGGCGACGCATATTTTTGAGGTTTCTTTCCTATGGTGTGGTTTCCTCATTCATCATACTAACATGTCCAACAACCCTCGATTCCGAGTCCTACAACAATTGATATGTTAACAACAATGGACTGATCAAAACCTGTATTGAATTAAGTTTCTCCCACTGGCCTACATATATGGAAAAGCATTATATTCATTGGTTCTTACTTACTAGCGTGTACAAGTTTTCGGATTAGGAAAAAGTTAACGCCCTCATCAGTCTAGGCAAACTAAGTCATGCTGCGTTGGTTTTGTATCTCGGACTGATGCCGAAGCATGGGCTCACGTGGCAGAAGAGGAGAGCATGTAAGTTGAGCCAAAACAACTTTGGTGATGCATATTTTTGAGGTTTCTTTCCTATGGTGTGGTTTCCTCATTCATCATACCAACATGTCCAACAACCCTCGATTCCGAGTCCCACAACAATTGATATGTTAACAACAGTGGAAGGATCAAAACCTGTATTGAATTATGTTTCTCCCATCGGCCTACATATATGGAAAAGCATTATATTCATTGGTTCTTACTTACTAGCGTGTACAAGTTTTTGGATTAGGAAAAAGTTTAATTTTCTCCCTCTTCAGTCTAGGCAAACTGAGTCATGCTGCGCTGGTTTTGTATCTTGGCCTGATGCCAAAGCATGGGCTCAAGTGGAAGAAGAGGTAAGTTGGTCCAAAACAACTTTCGTGATGCATATTTTTGAGATTTCGTTCCTATGGTGTGGTTTCCTCATTCATCATACCAACAAGTCCAACAACCCTCGATTCCGAGTCCCACAACAATTGATATGTTAACAACAGTGGATGGATCAAAACTGGTATTGAATTTTCTGCCATCGGCCTACATATATGCAAAAGCATTATATTTATTGGTTCTTACTTACTAGCGTGTACAAGTTGTCGGATTTGGAAAAAGTTTAATTTTCGCCCTCTTTAGTCCAGGCAAACTGTCACACTCGTTTTTAGAAACAAAACCAAGTGCTAAACATGTATGTGCCAGGATCAGTTTAACCACATACACAGCATAAACAAAAGTAATAACACAACCAGTACTTTAACTTAAGAGTAATAACCAATATTACTGACCACAAATGTCTTTAATGAGTAACTTAACGAGAACGAAATAACTAAGCGACAGCGGAAGATGACCAAGGCTCCACAGGCGACTGACGGATGGCACACTAGCCTAGAACTCGTCGTAGTCTTGGAACTTCTGATTAGGACTCATCACCTTTCCCTTCTGGATCTGAGCAGCGGTTGCAAAGGATGCAACGTGGTAACAAACAAGCAAGAATGAGTACATCCCGTACCCAGCAAGTATTCCGTTTAGGATAAAAGTGGACTGGCTTTATGGTGGACAGGCATTGCAGTTGCTTTTAGTTGGTCAAGTTTTAGTTACTAGCAATGATTAGCACAACCCATCCCTTTATTATAAAGACTGTAAAGCATGATAAGTAAATAAGCATGAACCATAACCATAACCGTTGTTATCACCATCATTACCATGATCTCCATACGCCTCTTTCTTTGAAAACTCTAATCTGTGAGGGTCCAGGCCACTCTTAACCGTGAGCACGGCTGATATATCAGTTTAAAACACTCTCGAGAGCTTGTACAACTTTACCCACAAGTCGTGATTCCCATTTGCCTCGGACTGTACGGGCCCTCAAACACTGACCTTTGGTGAGTCGGCAGGGTTTCACTACGAGACCTTTACAAAGAATTCCTAGAGTTATGGCCCACTCGTTACAGGTTACTCTAGTTAACTAAAGATATGAGAGTTCCGTTCCAAAGGGTGACAGATCAAACTGCACCTCATTGGCAAAGGGCAAAGTCCCATATCCCCCAGACCCCTCATACGCCATGTTTCAGGAAAGTAAGCCAAAACTCTAGTTAATCTAATTAATCAGTCAAGGGCGTCCCATTCCACCTCTTGTGGTTGTACTGTTTTCCTGGGTGGTCGCTCGGCGAACCGATCCTTAGGGTGAAGCACTTGAGCAAAACCAACAAAACATGCCCGAGTCTCCATGTTGCTAAAACCAAACTTATATCATCAAGTTCATCATTAATTAAGCCAGATTAGCAACATGAACATAAAGATGTTGAGCGATAGCATTAATCTACACATCACAGCCCATCCCAAGGTTCATAAGCATATAAAGACATATGAGGCTAGTCATCCTTAATAGGAGCAATCAAATTGGGCTCTAGATTGTGTAATTAATGTAAATAGGACATAGGTCAAAGAATACTTGCCTTCCTCAGCAAAAGCTTCCTTAGGAACTTCCCAAGATGGAGTTTCAGTAAACACAACCGGTTCGTCTCCTATACGTTGCACACATACAGGCAATGAGCACAAAATAACCAAAACAGTACACCAAACATCATGAATAGAGATTAAAAATGATTTAAAACTAATCTACGCATTATGACGATTCCGTAGGTTCAAGAATCGTTCAAATCGGAGTTAAAACGCAAAAGTTATGCATAAAATAATGAAAAGAGTTTAAAATAAAAGAGATTTGAAACTCCAGGGGCCAAACTGCAAAGATTTGGACCTAACCGTAACAAAACGGGACTGCGGGTTGATTTGCGAAAACTGCAGGGGCTCTTTAGCAAAACTACGGCTGCTGACCGGTATTGACCCGATCGCGCGCGTTGTGGGGCGTTGGATCTCGATCGGACGGATGGGAACAGATCGAGCGGTGAGGGGGAATCCCGGCGGCGGGGTTGACCGGCGGCGGTTACCGCGCGCGGCGGAGGCTCGCCGGAGGGACGCGATTCCGTGGCTCCGGTGGCCTAGAGCTAGCGGGGCGAGGTGCGTGAGCGAGCGGGCGGCCGCGCGAAGTGGGCGAGCGGCTCGGGTGGCGGCGCGCGGGCTGTTGGCGGCTGGCCACGGGGCGGAGTAGAGACGGAGCTCCGGCGAGCAATTGCCGGGGCAGCGGGGCTCGATTGAGGACGAGGGTAGGCTAGATAGGTTCCTCACCTCAGGGCGAAGCTCCTGGTGTAGGTGTAGTCGACGGGGAGGCGGCGACGGTGTGCGGCGACGTGCGGCGGGGACGGGGCGGTCCTGCGTGCACGGGTGACGGCGAGATTGAGCTCAAATCGATGAACGGCGACGAGATAGAGGTCAAAAGTGAGCGTTTAGATGTTCTATCTTACCTGGAAGGTAATAAGCTTGGTCTCGTCGTCAATGGCGGCGCGTAGATGCGAAAACCGAAAGCGAACTTGGCGGCGCGGTGGCGAACTCGTGCGCGGGGCTAGAGGTCAAGGGCGGCTAGGGCTTGGGGCTTTGGTGCCTTTGGCTTCTGGGGTCAGCCGCTTATATAGGGGCGGTGCCGCGGCTTGCGGAAAGGGCAAGGAGAGGGGCTGCAGGACGGAGTCCGGCTCGGCCACGAGCGTGTCCGCGTCGGACTCTTCTCTGGCGCGCGCGAGAAAGGAAAGGAAGGGAGCGGAAAAGGGAAGGATGAGGCGCGGATGCGGACGCAGGATCCTTGGAGGCAGGGCCGGATACGGCAGGCGCGAGACGCGGGACTGGGGCGAGGTACGGAGCGGTGAAGCTTCCCTCCGGGCAAGCGGACGGCAGCGAGAGGAAGAAGGAGGCGACCGATGGGCGGGCCCCACATAGCAGCGAGAGGAAGAGAGGAGGCGCGGCCGGGCTGGCTGGGCCTCTATGGCTGCTGGGCCGCGGCTGGGCCGGCGCCAAGGGAAAGAAGAAGGGGGGTGGCAGCTGGGCCGACGGCGGGAGTGGGCCGAAAGAGAGGAAAAGAGGGGAAGGAGGAAAAAGGAACTTTTCCCGGATGGTTTGGAGTTTGGGAAATTTTGGGGAGATGCAAATGGTTTTGAATTCAAACTTTAAACACTGCAAATCATCCAATAAAATATGCAAGGGCATGAATGCTCACACATGTGGTTCTTAGGATTTATTTTAGTTGATTAATATTTGAAATAACCAAAGTATTATGGTGTCATGCACAAATAAATCAAACTCTAAGCAAAATTATATTGGTTTATGAAAAGATTTTCATGTAGCAAAAATTTAGGGTGTTACAAATCTACCCCCCTTAAAGAAATCTCGTCCCGAGATTTTAGGACTGGCTAGCAAAGAGTCTCAGGGAATCTACTACAAGGTCATCCTTCGGTAGCTGCTTCTCCGGTACCTTAAAATTCTCCTGACTGGGGTATGCTTATCAAAACTTCCAGGGGTTCCTCGGACGGCATGGTCAAAGTCACCTTCCTCTTAGCACCTACTATTATTCCGTTGAAACTTTACAACCCATTCATTCCCAAAAATGACATCTATCCCACTTGTTTCCAAAACTATAAGGTCAGCAGAAAACTCTACCCCCCTTAAATAAATTTTGATATTCAGACACATACTATCTACCTTCATTCTTCCTCCTGGTGAACTTGCTGACATGGTACACTCCATAGTTGTTACTGGTATTTTATGATGGCTCCCATATTGGACAGTAATAAATGAACGCGAGGCACTCGAATCAAAAAGGATCAAGACAGGGTGCAAAATCTACGAAGAACGTACCTAGCATTACGTTGGGAGTTCCTTGCATAGCCTCGGCTGACACATAGTTCACTTGTCCATTTGTACTGCGCTGCTGGCCAGAAGCCGGAGTGGTGGAGCCTCCTCTTGGGTTTTGTTGCGGTGTATTTTTCTGCGGGCACTGCTGGGACTAATGACCGGTTCCTCCACACCTGAAACAATTGTTACTCCCTGACTGTACTGGCGTGCCGGCTTTCACAGGAGTGCTAATAGGGGTCTGATGATGCTGCGCTTGATTGTTGGAGTGCTGTACTTGACCATTGCCTTGTTGTCCGGTGCTCTGTGTAGGGTGGTTCTGGTAATAGGTTGATCCAGAGTACTTAGGTCGGGTGTTGCTGCTAGATTGTTGCGCCTTTTTCTTACGCTTCTTCTCCTCCATCTCGCGACGAGTATTTTCCGTCACAATAGCTCGGTCTATTAGGTGCTGGCAGTTAGGGAAAGTGTGGTTCATGAGCTGGTACCTGAGTGGATCAACCAAACCTTTGAGAAAACGGTACCGCTTCTTGGGATCGGTATCAACTTCTTCTGGACAGTAGCGGGACAGCTGTAGGAATTTGTCCCTATACTCACTGACAGACATAGCACCCTGAGTGAGTGCTAGAAACTCCTCTTTCTTCAATGACATCACACCAGCTGGAACGTGGTGCACTCTGAATCTCTCTGTAAACTCTTGCCAGGTGATAGTGTTGGGGTTGTTATGAGCAAGGCGGTACGACTCCCACCATTGTTGGGCGGCACCCCGTAGTTGGTGAGGACCGTAGAGAACCTTCTCCTGATCTGTGCACTGAGCGACGTCCAACTCCCGCTCTATTGCGCGGAGCCAGTCTTCTGCATCCATGGGGTCGGCGGAGTGAGTAAACACCGGTGGGTGTCCTTTCAGAAAATCCGCGCGTCTGTCCCGCGGTTGCGGCGGCGGTGGCGGGGGAGGTTGCTGCTGCGCCTGGTGCATGGCCGCCCCAGCTTGACCGAGAGCTTGTATCACTTGGGTCTGATTCATGATCAGCTGCTCCATAGTCATCGGCGGCGGTGGATTCGGGAGTCCTCCGTCTCCACGACCTCCTCTACCTCCACGACCACGACCACAACCACGACCACGTCCCGTACTCATCTGATTTGGCCAAACATATCATTAGCACTTATCCCAGGTCATAGTTCTCATTCCACTTTGGTAACCGAGATAGTTAAGATAAAGACCTAATCATAGATAGAGCAAGGCTTTTCCCAAACTAGCTATCTTTATTAAACCTTTTAAACATCCAACCAAAAGACTAAATTGTGGATATTACCCCACAACTTAAGCACTCATTACAAAGAACCAAATCATCCATATGACACCATCACAAGCAAACGTGCACACTTTTAAACGACCTAAGTCTATCCGATCTAACTAAACTAGACGATGCTAATGGACCCTATTACAATGGTAACTCTCCTAAGGATGCCGAATGTAGGTCCTTGCTGTTGGATCATTGTAACGGACCCTCTTCCTTGGTGGGTAGTAGACAGGGTTGAACAATGGCATGCTTGGTGTGATTTGAGCGTGCAATCTTGAAATTTCCAGCTTTGCCGTGCACAACTCCTCAGCAAGGGCATTGTAATCGGTGTTGAGCGCGACAAGGTAGTCGACAGTGGCTTCAAGGCGCGGGTTCTTCTCTGCGGTAGGAGTAACGATCCATGTGTCGAGTCCTCCAGGCTGACGGCGGGGAAGGTAACGCAGCGTACCGTCGGCTAACAGGCTGTGGCAAGAGTAACATAGGGTCGCCAGGGCTTCCTGAGCTGCATCACTGATGCCGGCTTCGTAGGTGTGGCGAAGTGCAGGAGCGTAGCTGAGGGCGATGTCCCGACGTGCTCCATACTCATCCAAAACGCTGATCTGTACTGCCATTGCCCACTCTTCTTGATAGATATGGTGACGATAGCGAGTTCCCACATACGTGACCCACGCGTGGCCAAGTCGGAGCCTCACTAACGCTTCCCGCAACATCCGAGGAAACGGCAGTGGGTAGTCGAACCAACGGTGGACGCTCTCGTGCCAGCGATCTTCATCCTCATTTTGCTGTTGTTGGGCTTGTCCTCCGTCTTGACCTTGAGCTGTGGCTTGGTCTTCTGGAACAGCAGGTGGCACTCCCGGCTGCACTTCAGGTTCTTCTGACTGCTCCTCATCTGACGAATCTGGTACTAGCTCTTCGGGGTCTTCCTCATCAATGTCGTTCAGATCTTCCCACTCTTGTGGCGGAGGGGATGGTGGGGTTGGTGTTGGCAGCCTGGTCTTGTCAAGTCTACCAATGCGTCCACCAACACGCATGCGAGCTCCACGTTTAAAGCTCGACATCTACAGGCCCACAACGGAAGAAACAGTTCTATTATGGGATAGATAAATAGATATAGAAAGTCATTCTTGAAATAGACAAGCATAGATATCCAAAATAGCATATATTGCAAGTATTTGAAGGGAGAAAGCAAGAAAAGGTAAGTAAAATCCTTAAAAACGACCAGTTCTATTCTAGGCTTGCGTCCTAAGGTCAGCACGGCTCTGATACCACTTCTGTCACACCCATTTTTAGAAACAAAACCAAGTGCTAACCATGTATGTGCCAGGATCAGTTTAACCACATACACAGCATAAACAAAAGTAATAACACAACCAGTACTTTAACTTAAGAGTAATAACCAATATTACCGACCACAAATGTCTTTAATGAGTAACTTAACGAGAACGAAATAACTAAGCGACAGCGGAAGATGACCAAGGCTCCACAGGCAACTGACGGATGGCACACCAGCCAAGAACTCGTCGTAGTCTTGGAACTTCTGATTAGGACTCATCACCTTTCCCTTCTGGATCTGAGCAGCGGTTGCAAAGGATGCAACGTGGTAACAAACAAGCAAGAATGAGTACATCCCGTACCCAGCAAGTATTCCGTTTAGGAAAAAAGTGGACTGGCTTTATGGTGGACAGGCATTGCAGTTCCTTTTAGTTGGTCAAGTTTTAGTTACTAGCAATGATTAGCACAACCCATCCCTTTATTATAAAGACTGTAAAGCATGATAAGTAAATAAGCATGAACCATAACCATAACCTTTGTTATCACCATCATTACCATGATCTCCATACGCCTCTTTCTTTGAAAACTCTAATCTGTGAGGGTCCAGGCCACTCTTAACCGTGAGCACGGCTGATATATCAGTTTAAAACACTCTCGAGAGGTTGTACAACTTTACCCACAAGTCGTGATTCCCATTTGCCTCGGGCTGTACGGGCCCTCAAACACTGACCTTTGGTGAGTCGGCAGGGTTTCACTACGAGACCTTTACAAAGAATTCCTAGAGTTATGGCCCACTCGTTACAGGTTACTCCAGTTAACTAAAGATATGAGAGTTCCGTTCCAAAGGGTGACAGATCAAACTACACCTCATTGGCAAAGGGCAAAGTCCCATATCCCCCAGACCCCTCATACGCCATGTTTCAGGAAAGTAAGCCAAAACTCTAGTTCATCTAATTAATCAGTCAAGGGCGTCCCATTCCACCTCTTGTGGTTGTACTGTTTTCCTGGGTGGTCGCTCGGCGAACCGATCCTTAGGGTGAAGCACTTGAGCAAAACCAACAAAACATGCCCAAGTCTCCATATTGCTAAAACCAAAATTTTATCATCAAGTTTATCATTAATTAAGCCAGATTAGCAACATGAACATAAAGATGTTGAGCGATAGCATTAATCTACACATCACAGCCCATCCCAAGGTTCATAAGCATATAAAGACATATGAGGCTAGTCATCCTTAATAGGAGCAATCAAATTGGGCTCTAGATTATGTAATTAATGTAAATAGGACATAGGTCAAAGAATACTTGCCTTCCTCAGCAAAAGCTTGCTTTGGAACTTCCCAAGATGGAGTTTCAGTAAACACAACCGGTTCGTCTCCTATACGTTACACACATACAGGCAATGAGCACAAAATAACCAAAACAGTAAACCAAGCATCATGAACAGAGATTAAAAAGGATTTAAAACTAATCTATGCATTATGACGATTCCGTAGGTTCAAGAATCGTTCAAATCGGAGTTAAAACGCAAAAGTTATGCGTAAAATAATGAAAAGAGTTTAAAATAAAAGAGATTTGAAACTCCAGGGGCCAAACTGCAAAGATTTGGACCTAACCGTAACAAAACGGGACTGCGGGTTGATTTGCGAAAAGCGCAGGGGCTCTTTAGCAAAACTACGGCTGCTGACCGGTATTGACCCGATTGCGCGCGTTGTGGGGCGTTGGATCTCGATCGGACGGATGGGAACAGATCGAGCGGTGAGGGGGAATCCCGGCGGCGGGGTTGACCGGCGGCGGTCACCGCGCGCGGCGGAGGCTCGCCGGAGGGACGCGATTCCGCAGCTCTGGTGGCCTAGAGCTAGCGGGGCGAGGTGCGTGAGCGAGCGGGCGGCCGCGCGAAGTGGACGGAGCGGCTCGGGTGGCGGCGCGCGGGCTGTTGGCGGCTGGCCACGGGGCGGAGTAGAGACGGAGCTCCGGCGAGCAATTGCCGGGGCAGCGGGGCTCGATTGAGGACGAGGGTAGGCTAGATAGGTTCCTCACCTCGGGGCGAAGCTCCTGGTGTAGGTGTAGTCGACGGGGAGGCGGCGACGGCGTGCGGCGACGTGCGGCGGGGACGGGGCGGTCCTGCGTGCACGGGTGACGGCGAGATTGAGCTCAAATCGATGAACGGCGACGAGATAGAGGTCAAAAGTGAGCGTTGAGATGTTCTATCTTACCTGGAAGGTAATAAGCTTGGTCTCGTCGTCAATGGCGGCGCGTAGATGCGAAAACCGAAAGCGAACTTGGCGGCGCGGTGGCGAACTCGTGCGCGGGGCTAGAGGTCAAGGGCGGCTAGGGCTTGGGGCTTTGGTGCCTTTGGCTTCTGGGGTCAGCCGCTTATATAGGGGCGGTGCCGCGGCTTGCGGAAAGGGCAAGGAGAGGGGCTGCAGGACGGAGTCCGGCTCGGCCACGAGCGTGTCCGCGTCGGACTCTTCTCTGGCGCGCGCGAGAAAGGAAAGGAAGGGAGCGGAAAAGGGAAGGATGAGGC
The DNA here is from genome assembly GCA_022530915.1 of Paspalum notatum. Classification (NCBI taxonomy): domain Eukaryota; kingdom Viridiplantae; phylum Streptophyta; class Magnoliopsida; order Poales; family Poaceae; genus Paspalum; species Paspalum notatum. The sequence goes on from CM039683.1 coordinate 9,079,571, forward strand.
GCGGATGCGGACGCAGGATCCTTGGAGGCAGGGCCGGATACGGCAGGCGCGAGACGCGGGACCGGGGCGAGGTACGGAGCGGTGAAGCTTCCCTCCGGGCAAGCGGACGGCAGCGAGAGGAAGAAGGAGGCGACCGATGGGCGGGCCCCACATAGCAGCGAGAGGAAGAGAGGAGGCGCGGCCGGGCTGGCTGGGCCTCTATGGCTGCTGGGCCGCGGCTGGGCCGGCGCCAAGGGAAAGAAGAAGGGGGGTGGCAGCTGGGCCGACGGCGGGAGTGGGCCGAAAGAGAGGAAAAGAGGGGAAGGAGGAAAAAGGAACTTTTCCCGGATGGTTTGGAGTTTGGGAAATTTTGGGGAGATGCAAATGGTTTTGAATTCAAACTTTAAACACTGCAAATCATCCAATAAAATATGCAAGGGCATGAATGCTCACACATGTGGTTCTTAGGATTTATTTTAGTTGATTAATATTTGAAATAACCAAAGTATTATGGTGTCATGCACAAATAAATCAAACTCTAAGCAAAATTAAATTGGTTTAGGAAAAGATTTTCATGTAGCAAAAATTTAGGGTGTTACACAAACTGAGTCATGCTGCGCTGGTTTTGTATCTCGTCCTGATGCCGAAGCGTGGGCTCAAGTGGCAGAAGATGAGGACAAGTAAGTTGGGCCAAAACAACTTTGGTGATGCATATTTTTCAGGTTTCGTTCCTATGGTGTGGCTTTCTCATTCATCTTCCCAACAAGTCCAACAACCCTCGATTCCGAGTCCCGCAACATTTGTTATGTTAACAACAGCGGATGGATCAAAACCTGTATTGAATTAAGTTTCTCCCATCGGCCTACATATATGGAAAAGCATTATATTCATTGGTTCCTACTTACTAGCATGTACAAGTTTTTGGATTAGGAAAAAGTTTAATTTTTGCCCTCTTCAGTCTAGGCAAACTTAGTCATGCTGCGCTGGTTTTGTATCTTGGCCTGATGCCGAAGCGTGGGCTCCAGTGGCAGAAGAGGAGGGCATGTAAGTTGGGCCAAAACAACTTTGGTGATGGATATTTTTGAGGTTTCGTTACTATGGTGTGGTTTCCTCATTCATCATACCAACAAGTCCAACAACCCTCGTTTTCGAGTTCCACAACAATTGATATGTTAACAACAGTGGATGGAACTAAATTTGTATTGAATTAAGTTTCTCCCATCGGCCTACATATATGGAAAAGCATTATATTCATTGGTTCTTACTTACTAGCGTGTACAAGTTTTTGGATTAGGAAAAAGTTAAATTTTTGCCCTCTTCAGTCTATGCAAACTGAGTCATGCTACGCTGGTTTTGTATCTCGTCCTGATGCCGAAGCATGGGCTCAAGTGGCAGAAGATGAGGGCATGTAAGTCGGGCCAAAACAACTTTGGTGATGCATATTTTTGAGGTTTCTTTCCTATGGTGTGGTTTCCTCATTCATCATACTAACATGTCCAACAACCCTCGATTCTGAGTCCCACAACAATTGATATGTTAACAACAGTGGAAGGATCAAAACCTGTATTGAATTATGTTTCTCCCATCGGCCTACATATATGGAAAAGCATTATATTCATTGGTTCTTACTTACTAGCGTGTACAAGTTTTTGGATTAGGAAAAAATTTAATTTTCTGCCTCTTCAGTCTAGGCAAACTGAGTCATGCTGCGCAGGCTTTGTATCTTGGCCTGATGCCAAAGCATGGGCTCAAGTGGCAGAAGAGGAGGGCATGTAAGTTGGTCCAAAACAACTTTCGTGATGCATATTTTTGAGATTTCGTTCCTATGGTGTGGTTTTCTCATTCATCATACCAACAAGTCCAACAACCCTCGATTCCGAGTCCCACAACAATTGATATGTTAACAACAGTGGGTGAATCAAAACTGGTATTGAATTAAGTTTCTGCCATCGGCCTACATATATGGAAAAGCATTATATTTATTGGTTCTTACTTACTAGCGTGTACAAGTTTTCAGATCTGGAAAAAGTTTAATTTTCGCCCTCTTCAGTCTAGGCAAACTGAGTCATGCTGCGCTGGTTTTGTATCTCGTCCTGATGCCGAAGCGTGGGCCCAAGTGGCAGAAGATGAGGACAAGTAAGTTGGGCCAAAACAACTTTGGTGATGCATATTTTTGAGATTTCTTTCCTATGGTGTGGTTTTCTCACTCTTCAGTCTAGGCAAACTGAGTCATGCTGCGTTGGTTTTGTATCTCGGACTAATGCCGAAGCGTGGGCTCACGTGGCAGAAGAGGAGGGTATGTAAGTTGTGCCAAAACAACTTTGGTGATGCATATTTTTGGGGTTTCTTTCCTACGGTGTGGTTTCCTCATTCATCATACCAACAAGTCCAACAACCCTCGATTCCGAGTCCTACAACAATTGATATGTTAACAACAGTGGATGGATCAAAACCTGTATTGGACTAAGTTTCTCCATTCAGCCCACATATATGGAAAATCGTTATATTCAATGGTTCCTACTTACTAGCGTGTACAAGTTTTCGGATTAGGAAAAAGTTTAATTTTCGCCCTCTTCTGTCTAGGCAAACTAAGTCATGCTGCGTTGGTTTTGTATCTCGGACTGATGCCGAAGCATGGGCTCACGTGGCAGAAGAGGAGGGCATGTAAGTAGGGCCAAAACAACTTTGGTGATGCATATTTTTGAGGTTTCTTTCCCATGGTGTGGATTCATCATACCAACAAGTCCAACAACCCTCATTTCCCAGTTCCACAACAATTGATATGTTAACAACAGTGGATGGATCAAAACTGGTATTGAATTAAGTTTCTCCCATCGGCCTACATATATGGAAAAGCATTATATTCATTGGTTCTTACTTACTAGCATGTACAAGTTTTTGGATTAGGAAAAAGTTTAATTTTCGCCGTCTTCAGTCTACGCAAATGGAGTCATGCTGCACTGGTTTTGTATCTCGGACTGTTGCCAAAGCGTGGGCTCAAGTGGCAGAAGAGGAGGGCTTGTAAATTGGGCCAAAACAACTTTGGTGATGCATATTTTTAGGTTTCGTTTCTATGGTGTGGTTTCCTCATTCATATTCCCAACAAGTCCAACAACCCTCGATTCCGAGTCCTACAACAAATGATATGTTGACAACAGTGGATGGAACAAAACCTATGTTGAATTAAGTTTCTCTCATCGGCCTATATATATGGAAAAGAATTATATTCATTGGTTGTTACTTACAAGCGTGTACAAGTTTTTGGATTAGGAAAAAGTTTAATTTTCGCCCTCTTCAGTCTAGGCAAACTGAGTCATGCTGTGTAGGTTTTGTATCTTGGCCTGATGACGAAGCGTGGGCTCAAGTGGCAGAAGATGAGGGCATGTAAGTTGGGCCAAAATAACTTTGGTGATGCATATTTTTGAGGTTTCTTTCTTATGGTGTGGTTTCCTCATTCATCATACCAACAAGTCCAACAACCCTCGATTCCGAGTACGACAACAATTGATGTGTTAACAACAGTGGATGGATCAAAACTGGTATTGAATTAAGTTTCTCCCATCGGCCTACATATATGGAAAAGCATTATATTCATTGGTTCTTACTTACTAGCGTGTACATGTTTTCGGATTACGAAAAAGTTTAATTTTTGCCCTCTTCAGTCTAGGCAAACTAAGTCATGCTGCGCTGGTTTTGTATCTCGTCCTAATGCCGAAGCGTGGGCTCAAGTGGCAGAAGATGAGGGCTTGTAAGTTGGGCCAAAACAACTTTGGTGATACATATTTTTGGGGTTTCTTTCCTATGGTGTGGTTTCCTCATTCATCATACCAACAAGTCCAACAACCCTCGATTCCGAGTCCCACAACAATTGATTTGTTAACAACAGTGGATGGATCAAAACCTGTATTGAACTAAGTTTCTCCCTTCGGCCTACATATATGGAAAATCGTTATATTCAATGGTTCCTACTTACTAGCGTGTACAAGTTTTTGGATTAGGAAAAAGTTTAATTTTCGCCCTCTTCAGTCTAGGCAAACTGAGTCATGCTGCGTAGGTTTTGTATCTTGGCCTGATGACGAAGCGTGGGCTCAAGTGGCAGAAGATGAGGGCATGCAAGTTGGGCCAAAATAACTTTGGTGATGCATATTTTTGAGGTTTCTTTCTTATGGTGTGGTTTCCTCATTCATCATACCAACAAGTCCAACAACCCTCGATTCCGAGTACCACAACAATTGATGTGTTAACAACAGTGGATGGATCAAAACTGGTATTGAATTAAGTTTTTCCCATCGGCCTACATATATGGAAAAGCATTATATTCATTGGTTCTTACTTACTAGCTTGTACATATTTTCGGATTACGAAAAAGTTTAATTTTTGCCCTATTCAGTCTAGGCAAACTAAGTCATGCTGCGCTGGTTTTGTATCTCGTCCTAATGCCGAAGCGTGGGCTCAAGTGGCAGAAGATGAGGGCATGTAAGTTGGGCCAAAACAACTTTGGTGATGCATATTTTTGGGGTTTCTTTCCTATGGTGTGGTTTCCTCATTCATCATACCAACAAGTCCAACAACCCTCGATTCCGAGTCCCACAACAATTGATATGTTAACAACAGTGGATGGATCAAAACCTGTATTGAACTAAGTTTCTCCCTTCGGCCTACATATATGGAAAATCGTTATATTCAATGGTTCCTACTTACTAGCGTGTACAAGTTTTTGGATTAGGAAAAAGTTTAATTTTCGCCCTCTTCTGTCTAGGCAAACTAAGTCATGCTGCGTTGGTTTTGTATCTGGGACTGATGCCGAAGCGTGGGCTCACGTGGCAGAAGAGGAGGGCATGTAAGTTGGGCCAAAACAACTTTGGTGATGCATATTTTTTATGTTTCTTTCCTATGGTGTGGATTCATCATACCAACAAGTCCAACAACCCTCATTTCCCAGTCCCACAACAATTGATATGTTAACAACAGTGGATGGATCAAAACCTGTATTGAATTAAGTTTCTCCCATCAGCATACATATATGGAAAAGCATTATATTCATTGGTTCCTGCTTACTAGCGTGTACAAGTTTTTGGATTAGGAAAAAGTTTAATTTTCGCAATCTTTAGTCTAGGCAAACGGAGTCATGCTGCACTGGTTTTGTGTCTCGGACTGTTGCTGAAAAGTGGGCTCAAGTGGCAGAATAGGAGGGCATGTAAATTTGGCCAAAACAACTATGGTGATGCATATTTTTGAGGTTTTGTTCCTATGGTGTGGTTTCCTCAATCATCTTCCCAGCAAGTCCAACAACCCTCGATTCCGAGTCCCACCACATTTGATATGTTACTAACAGCGGATGGATCAAAACCTGTATTGAATTAAGTTTCTCCCATCAGCCTTTATATATGGAAAAGCATTATATTCATTGGTTCCTACTAACTAGCGTGTAAAAGGTTTTGGATGAGGAAAAAGTTTAATTTTCGCCCTCTTCAGTCTACGCAAATGGAGTCATGCTGCACTGGTTTTGTATCTCGGACTGTTGCTAAAGCGTGGGCTCAAGTGGCAGAAGAGGAGGGCTTGTAAATTGGGCCAAAACAACTTTGGTGATGCATATTTTTAGGTTTCGTTTCTATGGTGTGGTTTCCTCATTCATATTCCAACAAGTCCAACAACCCTCGATTCCGAGTCCCACAACAAATGATATGTTGACAACAGTGGATGGAACAAAACCTACGTTGAATTAAGTTTCTCTCATCGGCCTATATATATGGAAAAGCATTATATTCATTGGTTGTTACTTACAAGCGTGTACAAGTTTTTGGATTAGGAAAAAGTTTAATTTTCACCCTCTTCAGTCTAGGCAAACTGAGTCATGCTGCGTAGGTTTTGTATCTTGGCCTGATGACGAAGCGTGGGCTCAAGTGGCAGAAGATGAGGGCATGTAAGTTGGGCCAAAATAACTTTGGTGATGCATATTTTTGAGGTTTCTTTCTTATGGTGTGGTTTCCTCATTCATCATACCAACAAGTCCAACAACCCTCGATTCCGAGTACCACAACAATTGATGTGTTAACAACAGTGGATGGATCAAAACTGGTATTGAATTAAGTTTCTCCCATCGGCCTACATATATGGAAAAGCATTATATTCATTGGTTCTTACTTACTAGCGTGTACATGTTTTCGGATTACGAAAAAGTTTAATTTTTGCCCTCTTCAGTCTAGGCAAACTAAGTCATGCTGCGCTGGTTTTGTATCTCGTCCTAATGCCGAAGCGTGGGCTCAAGTGGCAGAAGATGAGGGCATGTAAGTTGGGCCAAATCAACTTTGGTGATGCATATTTTTGGGGTTTCTTTCCTATGGTGTGGTTTCCTCATTCATCATACCAACAAGTCCAACAACCCTCGATTCCGAGTCCCACAACAATTGATATGTTAACAACAGTGGATGGATCAAAACCTGTATTGAACTAAGTTTCTCCCTTCGGCCTACATATATGGAAAATCGTTATATTCAATGGTTCCTACTTACTAGCGTGTACAAGTTTTTGGATTAGGAAAAAGTTTAATTTTCGCCCTCTTCTGTCTAGGCAAACTAAGTCATGCTGCGTTGGTTTTGTATCTGGGACTGATGCCGAAGCGTGGGCTCACGTGGCAGAAGAGGAGGGCATGTAAGTTGGGCCAAAACAACTTTGGTGATGCATATTTTTGATGTTTCTTTCCTATGGTGTGGATTCATCATACCAACAAGTCCAACAACCCTCATTTCCCAGTCCCACAACAATTGATATGTTAACAACAGTGGATGGATCAAAACCTGTATTGAATTAAGTTTCTCCCATCAGCATACATATATGGAAAAGCATTATATTCATTGGTTCCTGCTTACTAGCGTGTACAAGTTTTCGGATTAGGAAAAAGTTTAATTTTCGCCCTCTTCAGTCTAGGCAAACGGAGTCATGCTGCACTGGTTTTGTGTCTCGGACTGTTGCTGAAAAGTGGGCTCAAGTGGCAGAAGAGGAGGGCATGTAAATTTGGCCAAAACAACTATGGTGATGCATATTTTTGAGGTTTTGTTCCTATGGTGTGGTTTCCTCAATCATCTTCCCAACAAGTCCAACAACCCTCAATTCCGAGTCCCAGCACATTTGATATGTTAATAACAGCGGATGGATCAAAACCTGTATTGAATTAAGTTTCTCCCATCAGCCTTTATATATGGAAAAGCATTATATTCATTGGTTCCTACTTACTAGCGCGTAAAAGTTTTTGGATGAGGAAAAAGTTTAATTTTCGCCCTCTTCAGTCTACGCAAATGGAGTCATGCTGCACTGGTTTTGTATCTCGGACTGTTGCCAAAGCGTGGGCTCAAGTGGCAGAAGAGGAGGGCTTGTAAATTGGGCCAAAACAACTTTGGTGATGCATATTTTTAGGTTTCGTTTCTATGGTGTGGTTTCCTCATTCATATTCCCAACAAGTCCAACAACCCTCGATTCCGAGTCCCACAACAAATGATATGTTGACAACAGTGGATGGAACAAAACCTATGTTGAATTAAGTTTCTCTCATCGGCCTATATATATGGAAAAGCATTATATTCATTGGTTGTTACTTACAAGCGTGTACAAGTTTTTGGATTAGGAAAAGTTTAATTTTCGCCCTCTTCAGTCTAGGCAAACTGAGTCATGCTGCGCCGGTTTTGTATCTTAGCCTGTTGCCGAAGCGTGGGCTCAAGAGGCGGAAGAGGAGGGCATGTAAATTGGGCCAAAACAACATTGGTGATGCATATTTTTGAGGTTTCGTTCCTATGGTGTGGTTTCCTCATTCATCACACCAACAAGTCCAACAACCTTTGTTTCCGAGTCCCAAAACAATTGATATGTTAACAACAGTGGATGGATCAAAACTAGTATTGAATTAAGTTTCTCCCATCGGCCTACATATATGGAAAAGCATTATATTCATTGGCTCTTACTTACTAGTGTGTACAAGTTTTCGGATTAAGAAAAAGTTTAATTTTCGCCCTGTTTAGTCTAGGCAAACTGAGTCAAGCTGCGCTGGTTTTGTATCTCGTCCTGATGCCGAAGCGTGGGCTCAAGTGGCAGAAGATGAGGGCATGTAACTTGGGCCAAAACAACTTTGGTGATGCATATTTTTGTTGGTTTCTTTCCTAAGGAGTGGTTTCCACATTCATCATTCCAACAAGTCCAGCGACCCTCGATTCCGAGTTCCACAACAATTGATATGTTAACAGCAGTGGACGGATCAAAACCTGTATTGAATTAAGTTTCTCCCTTCGGCCTACATATATGGAAAATCGTTATATTCAATGGTTCCTACTTACTAGCGTGTACAAGTTTTCGGATTAGGAAAAAGTTTAATTTTCGCCCTCTTCTGTCTAGGCAAACTAAGTCATGCTGCGTTGGTTTTGTATCTCGGACTGATGCCGAAGCGTGGGCTCACCTGGCAGAAGAGGAGGGCATGTAAGTTGGGCCAAAACAACTTTGGTGATGCATATTTTTGATGTTTCTTTCCTATGGTGTGGATTCATCATACCAACAAGTCCAACAACCCTCATTTCCCAGTCCCACAACAATTGATATGTTAACAATAGTGGATAGATCAAAACTGGTATTGAATTAAGTTTCTCCCATCGGCCTACATAGAAAAGCATTATATTCATTGGTTCTTACTTACTAGCGTGTACAAGTTTTTGGATTAGGAAAAAGTTTAATTTTCGCCCTCTTTAGTCTAGGCAAACTGAGTCATGCTGCGCTGGTTTTGTATCTCGTCCTGATGCCGAAGTGTGGGCTTAAGTGGCAGAAGATGAGGGCATGTAAGTTTGGCCAAAACAACTTTGGTGATGCATATTTTTGAAGTTTCTTTCCTATGGTGTGGATTCATCATACCAACAAGTCCAACAACCCTCGTTTCCCAGTCCCACAACAATTGATATTTTAACAACAGTGGATGGATCAAAACTGGTATTGAATTAAGTTTCTCCCATCGGCCTACATATATGGAAAAGCATTATATTCATTGGTTCTTACTTACTAGAGTGTACAAGTTTTCGGATTAGGAAAAAGTTTAATTTTCGCCCTCTTCAGTCTAGGCAAACTAAGTCGTGTTGTGCTGGTTTTGTATCTCATCCTGATGCCGAAGTGAGGGCTCAAGTGGCAGAAGAAGAGGGCATGTAAGTTGGGCCAAAACAACTTTGGTGATGCATATTTTTGAGGTTTCTTTCCTATGGTGTGTTTTCCTCATTCATCATTCCAACATGTCCAACAACCCTCGATTCTGAGCCCCACAACAATTGATATGTTACCAACAGTGGATGGATCAAAACCTGTATTGAATTATGTTTCTCCCATCGGCCTACATATATGGAAAAGCATTATATTCATTGGTTCTTACTTACTAGCGTGTACAAGTTTTCGGATTAGGAAAAAGTTTAATTTTCGCCCTCTTCAGTCTAGGCAAACTGAGTCATGCTGCGCTGGTTTTGTATCTTGGCCGGATGCCGAAGCGTGAGCTCAAGTGGCGGAAAAGGAGGGCATGTAAGTTGGGCGAAAACAACTTTGGTGAAGCATATTTTTGAGGTTTCGTTCCTATGGTGTGGTTTCCTCATTCATCATACCAACAAGTCCAACAACCTTTGTTTTCGAGTCCCAAAACAATTGATATGTTAACAGTAGTGGATCATCAAAACTGGTATTGAATTAAGTTTCTCCCATCGGCCTACATATATGGAAAAGCATTATATTCATTGGCTCTTACTTACTAGCGTGTACAAGTTTTCGGATTAGGAAAAAGTTTAATTTTCGCCCTCTTCAGTCTAGGCAAACTGAGTCATGCTGCGTTGGTTTTGTAATTCGGACTGATGCCGAAGCGTGGGCTCACGTGGCAGAAGAGGAGGGCATGTAAGTTGGGCCAAAACAACTTTGGTGATGCATATTTTTGATGTTTCTTTCCTATGGTGTGGATTCCTCATTCATCATACCAACAAGTCCAACAACCCTCGATTCTGAGCCCCACAACAATTGATATGTTAACAACAGTGGATGGATCAAAACCTGTATTGAATTAAGTTTCTCCCATCGGCCTACATATATGGAAAAGCATTATATTCATTGGTTCCTACTTACTACCGTGTACAGGTTTTCGGATTAGGAAAAAGTTTAATTTTCGCCCTCTTCAGTCTAGGCAAACTGAGTCATGCTGCGTTGGTTTTGTAATTCGGACTGATGCCGAAGCGTGGGCTCACGTGGCAGAAGAGGAGGGCATGTAAGTTGGGCCAAAACAACTTTGGTGATGCATATTTTTGATGTTTCTTTCCTATGGTGTGGATTCCTCATTCATCATACCAACAAGTCCAACAACCCTCGATTCCGAGCCCCACAACAATTGATATGTTAACAAGAGTGGATGGATCAAAACCTGTATTGAATTAAGTTTCTCCCATCGGCCTACATATATGGAAAAGCATTATATTCATTGGTTCCTACTTACTAGCGTGTACAGGTTTTTGGATTAGGAAAAAGTTTAATTTTTGCCCTCTTCAGTCTAGGCAAACTAAGTCATGCTGCGCTGGTTTTGTATCTCGGACTGATGCCGAAGCGTGGGCTCACGTGGCAGAAGAGGAGGGCATGTAAGTTGGGCCAAAACAACTTTGGTGATGCATATTTTTGATGTTTCTTTCCTATGGTGTGGATTCCTCATTCATCATACCAACAAGTCCAACAACCCTCGATTCCGAGCCCCACAACAATTGATATGTTAACAAGAGTGGATGGATCAAAACTTGTATTGAATTAAGTTTCTCCCATCGGCCTACATATATGGAAAAGCATTATATTCATTGGTTCCTACTTACTAGCGTGTACAGGTTTTCGGATTAGGAAAAAGTTTAATTTTCGCCCTCTTCAGTCTAGGCAAACTGAGTCATGCTGCGTTGGTTTTGTAATTCGGACTGATGCCGAAGCGTGGGCTCACGTGGCACAAGAGGAGGGCATGTAAGTTGGGCCAAAACAACTTTGGTGATGCTTACTTACTATCGTGTACAAGATTTCGGATTAGGAAAAAGTTTAATTTTCGCCTCTTCAGTCTAGGCAAACTGAGTCATGCTGCACTGGTCTTGTATCTCGTCCGGATGCCGAAGCGTGGGCTCAAGTGGCAGAATATGTGGGCATGTAAGTTGGGCCAAAACAACTTTGGTGATGCATATTTTTGGGATTTCTTTCCTATGATGTGGTTTCCTCATTCATCATGCCAACAAGTCCAACAACCCTCGATTCCGAGTCCCACAACAATTGATATGTTAACAACAGTGGATGGATCAAAACCTGTATTGAATTAAGTTTCTCCCTTCGGCCAACATATATGGAAAATCGTTATATTCAATGGTTCCTACTTACTAGCGTGTACAAGTTTTCGGATTAGGAAAAAGTTTAATTTTCGCCCTCTTCAGTCTAGGCAAACTAAGTCATGCTGTGTTGGTTTTGTATATCGGACTGATGCCGAAGCGTGGGCTCACGTGGCAGAACAGGAGGGCATGTAAGTTGGGCCAAAACAACTTTGGTGATGCATATTTTTGAGGTTTCTTTCCTATGGTGTGGATTCATCATACCGACAAGTCCAACAACCCTCATTTCCTAGTCCCACAACAATTGATATGTTAACAACAGTGGATGGATCAAAACTGGTATTGAATTAAGTTTCTCCCATCGGCCTACATATATGGAAAAGCATTATATTCATTGGTTTTTACTTACTAGCGTGTACAAGTTTTCGGATTAGGCAAAAGTTTAATTTTCGCCCTCTTCAGTCTAGGCAAAGAAGTGATGCTGCGCTGGTTTTGTATCTTGTCCTGATGCCGAAGTGTGGGCTTAAGTGGCAGAAGATGAGGGCATGTAAGTTGGGCCAAAACAACTTTGGTGATGCATATTTTTGAAGTTTATTTCCTATGTTGTGGATTCATCATGCCAAAAGTCCAACAAGCCTCGTTTCCCAGTCCCACAACAATAGATATGTTAACAACAGTGGATGGATCAAAACTGGTATTGAATTAAGTTTCTCCCATCGGCCTACATATATGGAAAAGCATTATATTCAATGGTTCTTACTTATTAGCGTGTACAAGTTTTCGGATTAGGAAAAAGTTTAATTTTCGCCCTCTTCAGTCAAGGCAAACTGAGTCATGCTGTTCTGGTTTTGTATCTCATCCTGATGCCGAAGCGCGGGCTCAAGTGGCAGAAGAAGAGGGCACGTAAGTTGGGACAAAACAACTTTGGTGATGCATATTTTTGAGGTTTGTTTCCTATGGTGTGTTTTCCTCATTCATCATTCCAACATGTCCAACAACCCTCGATTCTGAGCCCCACAACAATTGATATGTTAACAACAGTGGATGGATCAAAACCTGTATTGAATTAAGTTTCTCCCATCGGCCTACATATATGGAAAAGCATTATATTCATTGGTTCCTACTTACTAGCGTGTATAGGTTTTCGGATTAGGAAAAAGTTTAATTTTCGCCCTCTTCAGTCTAGGCAAACTGAGTCATGCTGCGTTGGTTTTGTAATTCGGACTGATGCCGAAGCGTGGGCTCACGTGGCAGAAGAGGAGGGCATGTAAGTTGGGCCAAAACAACTTTGGTGATGCATATTTTTGATGTTTCTTTCCTATGGTGTGGATTCCTCATTCATCATACCAACAAGTCCAACAACCCTCGATTCCGAGCCCCACAACAATTGATATGTTAACAAGAGTGGATGGATCAAAACCTGTATTGAATTAAGTTTCTCCCATCGGCCTACATATATGGAAAAGCATTATATTCATTGGTTCCTACTTACTAGCGTGTACAGGTTTTCGGATTAGGAAAAAGTTTAATTTTCGCCCTCTTCAGTCTAGGCAAACTGAGTCATGCTGCGTTGGTTTTGTAATCGGACTGATGCCGAAGCGTGGGCTCACGTGGCACAAGAGGAGGGCATGTAAGTTGGGCCAAAACAACTTTGGTGATGCTTACTATCGTGTACAAGTTTTCGGATTAGGAAAAAGTTTAATTTTCGCCTCTTCAGTCTAGGCAAACTGAGTCATGCTGCACTGGTTTTGTATCTCGTCCTGATGCCGAAGCGTGGGCTCAAGTGGCAGAATATGTGGGCATGTAAGTTGGGCCAAAACAACTTTGGTGATGCATATTTTTGGGATTTCTTTCCTATGGTGTGGTTTCCTCATTCATCATACCAACAAGTCCAACAACCCTCGATTCCGAGTCCCACAACAATTGATATGTTAACAACAGTGGATGGATCAAAACCTGTATTGAATTAAGTTTCTCCCTTCGGCCAACATATATGGAAAATCGTTATATTCAATGGTTCCTACTTACTAGCGTGTACAAGTTTTCGGATTAGGAAAAAGTTTAATTTTCGCCCTCTTCAGTCTAGGCAAACTAAGTCATGCTGTGTTGGTTTTGTATATCGGACTAATGCCGAAGCGTGGCCTCACGTGGCAGAACAGGAGGGCATGTAAGTTGGGCCAAAACAACTTTGGTGATGCATATTTTTGAGGTTTCTTTCCTATAGTGTGGATTCATCATACCGACAAGTCCAACAACCCTCATTTCCCAGTTCCACAACAATTGATATGTTAACAACAGTGGATGGATCAAAACTGGTATTGAATTAAGTTTCTCCCATCGGCCTACATATATGGAAAAGCATTATATTCATTGGTTCTTACTTACTAGCGTGTACAAGTTTTCGGATGAGGAAAATGTTTAATTTTCGCCCTCTTCAGTCTAGGCAAACTGAGTCATGCTGCGCTGGTTTTGTATCTGGTCCTGATGCCAAAGCGTGGGCTCAAGTGGCAGAAGATGTGGGTATGTAAGTTGGGCCAAAACAACTTTGGTGATGCATATTTTTGAGGTTTCTTTCCTATGGTGTGGTTTCCTCATTCATCATACCAACAAGTCCAACAACCCTCGATTCCAAGTACCACAACAATTGATGTGTTAACAACAGTGGATGGATCAAAACTGGTAATGATTTAAGTTTCTCCTATCGGCCTACATATATGGAAAAGCATTATATTCATTGGTTCTTACTTACTCGCGTGTACAAGTTTTCGGATTAGGAAAAAGTTTAATTTTCGCCCCCTTCAGTCTAGCCAAACTGAGTCATGCTGTGCTGGTTTTGTATCTCATCCTGATGCCGAAGCACGGGCTCAAGTGGCAGAAGAAGAGGGCATGTAAGTTGGGCTAAAACAACTTTGGTGATGCATATTTTTGAGGTTTGTTTCCTATGGTGTGTTTTCCTCATTCATCATTCCAACATGTCCAACAACCCTATATTCTGAGCCCCACGACAACTGATATGTTACCAACAGTGGATGGATCAAAACCTGTTTTGAATTATCTTTCTCCAATCGGCCTATATATATGGAAAAGCATTATATTCATTGGTTCCTACTTACTATCGTGTACAAGTTTTCGGATTAGGAAAAAGTTTAATTTTCGCCCTCTTCAGTCTAGGCAAACTGAGTCATGCTGCGTTGGTTTTGTATTTCGGACTGATGCCGAAGCGTGGGCTCACATGGCAGAAGAGGAGGGCATGTAAGTTGGGCCAAAACAACTTTGGTGATGCATATTTTTGAGGTTTCGTTCCTATGGTGTGGTTTCCTCATTCATCATACCAACAAGTCCAACAACCCTCGATTCCGAGTCCCACAACATTTGATATGTTAACAACAGCGGATGGATCAAAACCTGTATTGAATTCAGTTTCTCCCATCGGCCCACATAGATGGAAAAGCAATATATTCATTGGTTCCTGCTTACTAGCGTGTACAAGTTTTTGGATTAGGAAGAAGTTTAATTCTGGCCCTCTTCAGTCTAGGCAAACGTGAGTCATGCTGCACAGGTTTTGTGTCTCGGACTGTTGCTGAAGCGTGGGCTCAAGTGGCAGTAGAGGAGGGCATGCAAATTTGGCCAATTCCTATGGTGTGGTTTCCTCATTCATCTTGCCAACAAGTCCAACAACCCTCGATTCCGAGTCCCACAACATTTGATATGTTAACAACAGCGGATGGATCAAAACCTGTATTGAATTAAGTTTCTCCCATCAGCCTACATATATGGAAAAGCTTTATATTCATTGGTTCCTACTAACTAGAGTGTAAAAGTTTTTGGATTAGGAAAAAGTTTGGCTCAAGTGGCAGAAGAGGAGGGCATGTAAATTGGGCCAAAACAACTTTGGCGATGCATATCTTTAGGTTTCGTTCCTATGGTGTGGTTTCCTCATTCATATTCCCAACAAGTCCAACAACCCTCGATTCTGAGTCCCACAAAAAATGATATGTTAACAACAGTGGATGGAACAAAACCTGTGTTGAATTAAGTTTCTCCCATCGGCCTACATATATGGAAAAGCATTATATTTATTGGTTCTTACTTACTAGCGCGTACAAGTTTTTGGATTAGGAAAAAGTTTAATTTTCGCCCTCTTCAGTCTAGGCAAACTGAGTCATGCTGCGCTGGTTTTGTATCTCGTCCTGATGCCGAAGCGTGGGCTCACGTGGCAGAAGAGGAGGGCATGTAAGTTGGGCCAAAACAACTTTGGTGATGCATATTTTTGAGGTTTCGTTCCTATGGTGTGGTATTCTCATTCATCTTCCCAACAGGTCCAACAACCCTCGATTCCGAGTCCCACAACATTTGATATGTTAACAACAGCGGATGGATCAAAACCTGTATTGAATTAAGTTTCTCCCATCGGCCTACATAGATGGAAAAGCAATATATTCATTGGTTCCTGCTTACTAGCGTGTACAAGTTTTTGGATTAGGAAGAAGTTTAATTCTGGCCCTCTTCAGTCTAGGCAAACGGAGTCATGCTGCACAGGTTTTGTGTCTCGGACTGTTGCTGAAGCGTGGGCTCAAGTGGTAGAAGAGGAGGGCATGCAAATTTGGCCAATTCCTATGGTGTGGTTTCCTCATTCATCTTGCCAACAAGTCCAACAACCCTCGATTCCGAGTCCCACAACATTTGATATGTTAACAACAGCGGATGGATCAAAACCTGTATTGAATTAAGTTTCTCCCATCAGCCTACATATATGGAAAAGCTTTATATTCATTGGTTCCTACTAACTAGAGTGTAAAAGTTTTTGGATTAGGAAAAAGTTTGGCTCAAGTGGCAGAAGAGGAGGGCATGTAAATTGGGCCAAAACAACTTTGGTGATGCATATCTTTGGGTTTCGTTCCTATGGTGTGGTTTCCTCATTCATATTCCCAACAAGTCCAACAACCCTCGATTCTGAGTCCCACAAAAAATGATATGTTAACAACAGTGGATGGAACAAAACCTGTGTTGAATTAAGTTTCTCCCATCGGCCTACATATATGGAAAAGCATTATATTCATTGGTTCTTACTTACTAGCGCGTACAAGTTTTTGGATTAGGAAAAAGTTTAATTTTCGCCCTCTTCAGTCTAGGCAAACTGAGTCATGCTGCGCTGGTTTTGTATCTCGTCCTGATGCCGAAGCGTGGGCTCACGTGGCAGAAGAGGAGGGCATGTAAGTTGGGCCAAAACAACTTTGGTGATGCATATTTTTGAGGTTTCGTTCCTATGGAGTGGTTTTCTCATTCATCTTCCCAACAGGTCCAACAACCCTCGATTCCGAGTCCCACAACATTTGATATGTTAACAACAGCGGATGGATCAAAACCTGTATTGAATTAAATTTCTCCCATCGGCCTACATAGATGGAAAAGCAATATATTCATTGGTTCCTGCTTACTAGCGTGTACAAGTTTTTGGATTAGGAAGAAGTTTAATTCTCGCCCTCTTCAGTCTAGGCAAACGGAGTCATGCTGCACAGGTTTTGTGTCTCGGACTGTTGCTGAAGCGTGGGCTCAAGTGGCAGAAGAGGAGGGCATGCAAATTTGGCCAATTCCTATGGTGTGGTTTCCTTATTCATCTTGCCAACAAGTCCAACAACCCTCGATTCCGAGTCCCACAACATTTGATATGTTAACAACAGCGGATGGATCAAAACCTGTGTTGAATTAAGTTTCTCCCATCAGCCTACATATATGGAAAAGCTTTATATTCATTGGTTCCTACTAACTAGAGTGTAAAAGTTTTTGGATTAGGAAAAGTTTGGCTCAAGTGGCAGAAGAGGAGGGCATGTAAATTGGGCCAAAACAACATTGGTGATGCATATCTTTGGGTTTCGTTCCTATGGTGTGGTTTCCTCATTCATATTCCCAACAAGTCCAACAACCCTCGATTCTGAGTCCCACAAAAAATGATATGTTAACAACAGTGGATGGAACAAAACCTGTGTTGAATTAAGTTTCTCCCATCGGCCTACATATATGGAAAAGCATTATATTCATTGGTTCTTACTTACTAGCGCGTACAAGTTTTTGGATTAGGAAAAAGTTTAATTTTCGCCCTCTTCAGTCTAGGCAAACTGAGTCATGCTGCGCTGGTTTTGTATCTCGTCCTGATGCCGAAGCGTGGGCTCACGTGGCAGAAGAGGAGGGCATGTAAGTTGGGCCAAAACAACTTTGGTGATGCATATTTTTGAGGTTTCGTTCCTATGGTGTGGTTTTCTCATTCATCTTCCCAACAGGTCCAACAACCCTCGATTCCGAGTCCCACAACATTTGATATGTTAACAACAGCGGATGGATCAAAACCTGTATTGAATTAAATTTCTCCCATCGGCCTACATAGATGGAAAAGCAATATATTCATTGGTTCCTGCTTACTAGCGTGTACAAGTTTTTGGATTAGGAAGAAGTTTAATTCTCGCCCTCTTCAGTCTAGGCAAACGGAGTCATGCTGCACAGGTTTTGTGTCTCGGACTGTTGCTGAAGCGTGGGCTCAAGTGGCAGAAGAGGAGGGCATGCAAATTTGGCCAATTCCTATGGTGTGGTTTCCTTATTCATCTTGCCAACAAGTCCAACAACCCTCGATTCCGAGTCCCACAACATTTGATATGTTAACAACAGCGGATGGATCAAAACCTGTATTGAATTAAGTTTCTCCCATCAGCCTACATATATGGAAAAGCTTTATATTCATTGGTTCCTACTAACTAGAGTGTAAAAGTTTTTGGATTAGGAAAAAGTTTGGCTCAAGTGGCAGAAGAGGAGGGCATGTAAATTGGGCCAAAACAACATTGGTGATGCATATCTTTGGGTTTCGTTCCTATGGTGTGGTTTCCTCATTCATATTCCCAACAAGTCCAACAACCCTCGATTCTGAGTCCCACAAAAAATGATATGTTAACAACAGTGGATGGAACAAAACCTGTGTTGAATTAAGTTTCTCCCATCGGCCTACATATATGGAAAAGCATTATATTCATTGGTTCTTACTTACTAGCGCGTACAAGTTTTTGGATTAGGAAAAAGTTTAATTTTCGCCCTCTTCAGTCTAGGCAAACTGAGTCATGCTGCGCTGGTTTTGTATCTCGTCCTGATGCCGAAGCGTGGGCTCACGTGGCAGAAGAGGAGGGCATGTAAGTTGGGCCAAAACAACTTTGGTGATGCATATTTTTGAGGTTTCGTTCCTATGGTGTGGTTTTCTCATTCATCTTCCCAACAGGTCCAACAACCCTCGATTCCGAGTCCCACAACATTTGATATGTTAACAACCGCGGATGGATCAAAACCTGTATTGAATTAAATTTCTCCCATCGGCCTACATAGATGGAAAAGCAATATATTCATTGGTTCCTGCTTACTAGCGTGTACAAGTTTTTGGATTAGGAAGAAGTTTAACTCTCGCCCTCTTCAGTCTAGGCAAACGGAGTCATGCTGCACAGGTTTTGTGTCTCGGACTGTTGCTGAAGCGTGGGCTCAAGTGGCAGAAGAGGAGGGCATGCAAATTTGGCCAATTCCTATGGTGTGGTTTCCTCATTCATCTTGCCAACAAGTCCAACAACCCTCGATTCTGAGTCCCACAACATTTGATATGTTAACAACAGCGGATGGATCAAAACCTGTATTGAATTAAGTTTCTCCCATCGGCCTACATATATGGAAAAGCTTTATATTCATTGGTTCCTACTAACTAGAGTGTAAAAGTTTTTGGATTAGGAAAAAGTTTGGCTCAAGTGGCAGAAGAGGAGGGCATGTAAATTGGGCCAAAACAACTTTGGTGATGCATATCTTTGGGTTTCGTTCCTATGGTGTGGTTTCCTCATTCATATTCCCAACAAGTCCAACAACCCTCGATTCTGAGTCCCACAAAAAATGATATGTTAACAACAGTGGATGGAACAAAACCTGTGTTGAATTAAGTTTCTTCCATCGGCCTACATATATGGAAAAGCATTATATTCATTGGTTCTTACTTACTAGCGCGTACAAGTTTTTGGATTAGTGTTGACGCGGCTTATGAACGAAAATTATACATCATTTTATATTGTTTTTACCTATTATTATGCGTCAACTTTGCCTTTTACTAACAAATAACATAGATTATTGTGGATTTTGCAATATTGTCTTGGAAATTGTCTACTTGTAATTTTTGCAGGTTTTGGGCCAATTTTAAGCAAAATTCATCAAAGTCTACCTCGAGTAAAAAGACCTCTGAATATTATTCAATAATGGAAGAAGAAGCCCAATTAAAGACCCATCAAATGAAGCCCAATTCTAGAAGACTCGACAAGATCTCGGGATACAGAAGAATCTGGAGGGTTTAGAGTCCGAAAAGGACTCCAGGAAGATTTATATGAAGGTTATCCCGAAGTCCGCGAAAGATGTAAAGCAGAGGAGGTCCAGGGACTCCAGGTCGGCCGACCTGGAGCCCTTTGGTCGGCCGACCCCACCCCCTCCCGAAGGCGGTTGAGGTTTCCTTTTCGGCTACGGCATCCCCAGGGTATAAATAGTCAGTCTAGGCCCCTGGCCGACGCATCCAATTCATTATCAAGGCGACAAGATGTAGAGAAGAGGGACAACAACTAGATGAGAGCTGAGGGTCGAGTTTCTAGGCTAGAATTAGGGTTCTTCTAATTCCTAGAGGTGATTAGAGGCCTTGCATGGCTCTCTAATTACCTAGCTCCAGAGGTCTAATTGTATCATCAAGGGTAGGTATGGCCATGGTTGTAAGTATGATACAGGTATATTAATGAAGCATTGTTCTTGTCTAATTACCATGTTCTTGTTCTAATTATGCTTGTTCTAGTTCTAATTAGATTTAGATCTAGTTTGCATGTTGATTAGAACATGTCTTTTAAAGGTTATATTCATCTAGTGTTCTTGTTCTTTGATCTTTGATCTAGCTTACTAATGATATAGTTGTATATCTAGTTCTTGTGATCATGGTGATTAGAAGTTCTAGTTGTGCTAATTATGTTATTAGACCATATAAAGTGATTAGGGGTGCATTCTTTAATCATGTGCCTGTTGAAAGCTTCTCGTCGATTACCTGGTTCTAGTGACAGTAGGGCCGGGGAAAGGTTAAGCCAATCTAGGGGGTTAGGTTGATTGATCTAGATCTATTTATGCTATGATGAATATGCTTGATCATGCTTGTTTACCTTGAGCTACTAGTTACTCGTTGTTCTTATCTATTTGTGATGCCCGTTATTATGCTTTGTCTTGGATCCAATTAGAGCTTGATTAGAAGCTAGTTAATACCCCTTAATTAGTGTTCTAGTCTTGTTCTAGTTGTTTATCTTCTATCTTTAACGTAGATTAGATGCAGATTAGATATAGATTAGAGGTAGTTTTAGATCTATACTCTATGCCTTAGTTTACTTTAAACTCTTATTAGTTAGTTCTCAATTAGTTCGTTCCCTGGATTGACAAAACCCATGATACTCATCCTGGGGAAAAGCTACCACGATACTGTCGCTTGCAGTATAAGGTTTGGCGTGCTTAAGTGCCGTCAACAAGCTTTTCTGGCGCCGTTGCCGGGGAACTAATTAATCGAGTTCTAATTAATTTGGGTTTATGTATATATCTAATTTGTCTTTTATTTCTAGTTAGTTTATTGTTTTTCTTGTATATATTTGTTTTGACTAACATTTAAAAAAAAAATTAATGGACCTCGGTCCAATTAAAAAAAAAATCTCTCTTTTCCAATCTAGCTCTTTAATAGTAGGTGCTAACGCTGTTAGTTGCTTATGATCTATTATTGAGTTTTTCTACAGCTATCACGGAGCAACTCCGATGATAAAGGTATGTCTGCTGTGTCAATTTATTTTTAATACTAATGTTTCTTTGGAGCTTGTTTGTTCTAAGCTACAGATAATGGAAGCGGAGATATGATTAGCCGAGAAGGTTCCGGAGATCAAGGATTGCTTGAGTACAAGGAAGGTGAAGATATGGAAAGCTTATCTCAAGTCCAATCCAAGCTCCAACCAAATCTCGAGCTACTCTCGAAATTCAGGACAGCAGCACCTTGTGGGGCCAATTCGGAGACCTTAACGACGTCAAATGAAGAAAGTCCAATTGACAAAGTTGTAGATCTT
This sequence comes from Paspalum notatum, assembly GCA_022530915.1. Lineage (NCBI taxonomy): Eukaryota > Viridiplantae > Streptophyta > Magnoliopsida > Poales > Poaceae > Paspalum > Paspalum notatum. The sequence continues at coordinate 9,101,025 of CM039683.1, forward strand.
TTCGTGCTCTTCACGAAAATGTCCGAATTTGCATTATTTGGATTTCGGATGACAAAGTTATGGTCGAAATACTAAAGGGGTCAGAACAAGGGTGGCTGAATTTCGAGAAAGACAAAAGTGTTCCTCTCCAATATTTGATGGTGCATGCAATGATGGCATTCAAGGAAGAAGATGAGTTACCATAGTTTCACTTCTTCAAAACTAAGGTAATTTTTATTTTTATCGTAAAATAATTAAAAAGTTTACCTATGTTTAATTAGAGAAGTTTCACAATGATCACTAATAGGTTGTTTGGTTGATTGTTACCCTTCTATTCTTTCTTTTGTTTTGTTTTATCCTTTTGTTAACCTTTGTTCCCTTAATTCTTATCTTGAGAATCATCTAGACTAGGTTCTTTAATCCATAGCTTTGCAATGCTTAATTCCAAGCATGTTTACAGGCCACCATGAAGATGAAATTTCATGTGTTCATGCTCTTTTAGTAGATCTTTTTTTTTTACTTTAATCAGTCAATTGAATCTACTCATGCAAAGTGATGGATATGATTTGCTAGTCTATTTTAATTCTCAAGTTTAGGCTTTAAGGTTAGTTTAGAAAAAAATTAAGAGCCAAGGTTTGTGCAAAAGTAGAGGTTGACCGACTGCTTATGTCTCCTTGAAGTGGTTCGGTTAAGGTTTAATTGTTGTGCAAATTGCTTTTGAAATTTTAAACATAAACATGTGCATGTTTCTCATGATTTATTATCTGTGCACAATATTATCTCTGAAATTTTTAAAGTTTCAAAACGTTTGGTCTCTTTACAAAAAGAACCCTGGTTAGAATTTTATCTAAGCCTATTTTTTTTTTTTTTTTCTTTCAAAATCATCTCTCTATTTTAGCCAAAATCATTAGGAACCTATAACCTTGTTTATCCCATGTTTGATTTCATGAATCATGTTCATCTATGATTTACATATGCTTTAGTGCTTTGCTATATAATTTCAATTTGAATTATAGTTGTCCTTGATTCATGAATCAAATGTTTGTTTAACCTCAATCAACCTTATGAACATGCATTTATCTCTAATCGTTGCCATGATGCTTTCATTTTATACATGTGTGTGTGCACTATGAGCTAACCATGTAGAGAAATTCACACTTCATTTGAAACAATGAGATCAATGTGGTAAAAGAGTACAAGACAAAGTTCAGTTACAAGGAGCTTCAAAAACATTAGTACATGAACACACAAGCAGAGGATTGTGCACACAAGTGATGCTTTGATCAAGACACGATGAAGCTGCACAATCAAGTTATCAAGCTGCATGGACACTTCGGATTCTTACTCCAAGGACCATGGCTTCACTTCAACGAAGGCAAGTAAGAAGTCTAGCTTTATGACTTTAAATTAAGCGCTTTTTCGGGAGGCAACCCATTTTATTTATTTGTCTATACTGTTAGAGTCTTTATAGAGAATTAGGAAGCATGACACTACCCTTTTATTCTTTAGCTTGTGGCTAGTTAACTTAATTTAGATAATCATCATCATATCATTGCATATTTAGTTTTATTCCTTGCATTTGCATTATCATTGTTTCTCCACACTTGTTTTATTAGTTTTGAAATTTTCATAAGCTTTTTGATGTATGCTTTATAATTATGCTGAAACTCGGCCGAGTTTTCTTCTCGGAAAATTAAGTGTAAACATGGTGTTTAGATTTAATTTGAGACCATCATCATTAAGTTTATTTAAAAGTTTCTTTCTAATCATGTCTTTTGTGGATAAACTTGTTGCATTCTTGCATAAACCACCTTTGCATTTAGATTAGATTTACATACTTGCATTATAATTGGCTTGGTTGTTTATTTAACTTCATGATGAGTGCTTTTCATGTTTATTATGACATCGCTAGAATGTTGTAATTTAGCAGTTTTATGTAAGCATGGTGCTTAGATTAAATTGTTGATCATCATGATGAAGTTAATTAACCTTGCTAGTTATACATAATTTCATTTGATTAAGTTTATAAGCTTTGCTATGTGCTTTGTTTATCTTATGCTTACATTCATCCTTTAGTTTAGTTTTTCTTTTCGTTAAGTTTAGCTAGGCCACAAGTTAATAGAAATTAGGAATATTTTTAGATTATGGTAAACTGTTTCTACTCTCGACCGTTACCTCGAGAGTAGTATGTGCATTTGAATTATTTTGCAGGGAGTTATTTAATGAAAAAGAAAATTGAAGGACTATCCGGTAACAAATTTCTAACACCTTCTCTTTTCATTTTTAAATTCTGCAAATATTTACCTATATCTATCAATTCGGTGTTCCCTTTGTGTTTCTCTATATTTGTAGTGTGTTAGTTTAGATTTAAAGTTTGTTTTTTTTTAGTTTTATCTTTTATGAGTGATTTTATTTTCTTTATGTTAGTTAGTTTAATCATGATCATGTTGTATCCTTGAAATAAAAATGTTTGTTTGCTTGAAATCTGATGTCTTTTAATTAAGCTAATTTTATACTCTCAATTAATGCATGTTAATTAAATTATGACTTAGCATTTATATAGTAAATTTGATATTTCATAAAGACCCGCATTTTATTAATATTTGATTTCAAGTTTTTGTCATTATGGATCTCCTTATAATTTTTATTTGAGCTATTAATGTTATAATCAATGATTCTTATGATTATCTTATATAGGCCCTACCTATTAGAGCTTTTATTTGAAAACCATAGCTTGATCAAATTTAATTCTTGGCTGAATTGGATTAAGATTTGAATCTAGGGTCTGAGATTTCAAAGCTGGTCATTCAATTTGCTTATCTTTCATTTGCTAGCCAAATTATCCATGCATTGTAACTCTCTACATTGGAGAAATTACAAAACTCGCTGGATATCCTCCCTAAACCAAATATCGTTTCATTTATCTCCCTTGTCCACAACCTATTGTTTTCTGGAGTTTTCAATCAAAACAAAAAGAGGTGTTTAGACAAGCAAATCCCCAAAATACTATTCAATAAGATACTCAAAAGTGAGTATTATCTAAGAGTGGGGATATTGCTTGTCAAATTTTCATTCAATCTTTGAGGAGGTATTGTCTAAAAAAAAAAAAAAAAAAAAAAAAAGAGGACGACCAAGTGGTCGCCACATATATAAAAAAAAAGGTGAATAAAAAAGAGACCAAGTGGTCAAAGTAGAATTAGGAATTTATAGATATGCCCCTCATTGATCTACTTTTGTTTTACCTCTTTTTGAATCCTCTTCAATAAAACTCCAGAAAATACTCCAATCATATGCAATCCGATAACAAGGACTTCATTTGTGCCTTGAGATCAAATAGATATATTTGCATATGACCACTTTTCTATATTTTTCTTTAGTCCTTTTTCATCATTATGAATTCCATGACCTTTTTGAGAAATCTCACTAATTCCAGCAGATTCTTTTCTTAGTTTGATAAAATATTGAGATTAAATTTTGATTAGGATCCATACCAAGCTCCAGATAAAGCCTACACATATATATTATAGATTAGTACTTAACCTGCTTGTCTATATACTTTGAGAGCCTGGAAAGATGAGAGTTTGGGCCTTATAATTTAATCTTTGATCATTGATTTATCTTTTGAAAAATTTATTGAAAACATAAGGAGATCTGTTTTGATGAATTCTTGATTTCTTATATATATATGATTGTGGGATATGCTTACATGAATATCTACTTGTCTATATATCTTGCTAGTCTAAACTTAGAAAAATTTTGAGAGTTTAATTTTAGTTTGATTAATTGATGTTAGTTTATAAGTAGACTTATTTATAAAATTTTGACTTACTCGAGGACGAGCAAGGTTTAAGAGTGGGGATATTGTTGACGCGGCTTATGAACGAAAATTATACATCATTTTATATTGTTTTTACCTATTATTATGCGTCAACTTTGCCTTTTACTAACAAATAACATAGATTATTGTGGATTTTGCAATATTGTCTTGGAAATTGTCTACTTGTAATTTTTGCAGGTTTTGGGCCAATTTTAAGCAAAATTCATCAAAGTCTACCTCGAGTAAAAAGACCTCTGAATATTATTCAATAATGGAAGAAGAAGCCCAATTAAAGACCCATCAAATGAAGCCCAATTCTAGAAGACTCGACAAGATCTCGGGATACAGAAGAATCTGGAGGGTTTAGAGTCCGAAAAGGACTCCAGGAAGATTTATATGAAGGTTATCCCGAAGTCCGCGAAAGATGTAAAGCAGAGGAGGTCCAGGGACTCCAGGTCGGCCGACCTGGAGCCCTTTGGTCGGCCGACCCCACCCCCTCCCGAAGGCGGTTGAGGTTTCCTTTTCGGCTACGGCATCCCCAGGGTATAAATAGTCAGTCTAGGCCCCTGGCCGACGCATCCAATTCATTATCAAGGCGACAAGATGTAGAGAAGAGGGACAACAACTAGATGAGAGCTGAGGGTCGAGTTTCTAGGCTAGAATTAGGGTTCTTCTAATTCCTAGAGGTGATTAGAGGCCTTGCATGGCTCTCTAATTACCTAGCTCCAGAGGTCTAATTGTATCATCAAGGGTAGGTATGGCCATGGTTGTAAGTATGATACAGGTATATTAATGAAGCATTGTTCTTGTCTAATTACCATGTTCTTGTTCTAATTATGCTTGTTCTAGTTCTAATTAGATTTAGATCTAGTTTGCATGTTGATTAGAACATGTCTTTTAAAGGTTATATTCATCTAGTGTTCTTGTTCTTTGATCTTTGATCTAGCTTACTAATGATATAGTTGTATATCTAGTTCTTGTGATCATGGTGATTAGAAGTTCTAGTTGTGCTAATTATGTTATTAGACCATATAAAGTGATTAGGGGTGCATTCTTTAATCATGTGCCTGTTGAAAGCTTCTCGTCGATTACCTGGTTCTAGTGACAGTAGGGCCGGGGAAAGGTTAAGCCAATCTAGGGGGTTAGGTTGATTGATCTAGATCTATTTATGCTATGATGAATATGCTTGATCATGCTTGTTTACCTTGAGCTACTAGTTACTCGTTGTTCTTATCTATTTGTGATGCCCGTTATTATGCTTTGTCTTGGATCCAATTAGAGCTTGATTAGAAGCTAGTTAATACCCCTTAATTAGTGTTCTAGTCTTGTTCTAGTTGTTTATCTTCTATCTTTAACGTAGATTAGATGCAGATTAGATATAGATTAGAGGTAGTTTTAGATCTATACTCTATGCCTTAGTTTACTTTAAACTCTTATTAGTTAGTTCTCAATTAGTTCGTTCCCTGGATTGACAAAACCCATGATACTCATCCTGGGGAAAAGCTACCACGATACTGTCGCTTGCAGTATAAGGTTTGGCGTGCTTAAGTGCCGTCAACAATTAGGAAAAAGTTTAATTTTCGCCCTCTTCAGTCTAGGCAAACTGAGTCATGCTGCGCTGGTTTTGTATCTCGTCCTGATGCCGAAGCGTGGGCTCACGTGGCAGAAGAGGAGGGCATGTAAGTTGGGCCAAAACAACTTTGGTGATGCATATTTTTGAGGTTTCGTTCCTATGGTGTGGTTTTCTCATTCATCTTCCCAACAGGTCCAACAACCCTCGATTCCGAGTCCCACAACATTTGATATGTTAACAACATCGGATGGATCAAAACCTGTATTGAATTAAGTTTCTCCCATCGGCCTACATAGATGGAAAAGCAATATATTCATTGGTTCCTGCTTACTAGCGTGTACAAGTTTTTGGATTAGGAAGAAGTTTAATTCTCGCCCTCTTCAGTCTAGGCAAACGGAGTCATGCTGCACAGGTTTTGTGTCTCGGACTGTTGCTGAAGCGTGGGCTCAAGTGGCAGAAGAGGAGGGCATGCAAATTTGGCCAATTCCTATGGTGTGGTTTCCTCATTCATCTTGCCAACAAGTCCAACAACTCTCAATTTCGAGTCCCACAACATTTGATATGTTAACAACAGCGGATGGATCAAAACGTGTATTGAATTAAGTTTCTCCCATCAGCCTACATATATGGAAAAGCTTTATATTCATTGGTTCCTACTAACTAGAGTGTAAAAGTTTTTGGATTTGGAAAAAGTTTGGCTCAAGTGGCAGAAGAGGAGGGCATGTAAATTGGGCCAAAACAACTTTGGTGATGCATATCTTTGGGTTTCGTTCCTATGGTGTGGTTTCCTCATTCATATTCCCAACAAGTCCAACAACCCTCGATTCTGAGTCCCACAAAAAATGATATGTTAACAATAGTGGATGGAACAAAACCTGTGTTGAATTAAGTTTCTCCCATCGACCTACATATATGGAAAAGCATTATATTCATTGGTTCTTACTTACTAGCGCGTACAAGTTTTTGGATTAGGAAAAAGTTTAATTTTCGCCCTCTTCAGTCTAGGCAAACTGAGTCATGCTGCGCTGGTTTTGTATCTCGTCCTGATGCCGAAGCGTGGGCTCACGTGGCAGAAGAGGAGGGCATGTAAGTTGGGCCAAAACAACTTTGGTGATGCATATTTTTGAGGTTTCGTTCCTATGGTGTGGTTTTCTCATTCATCTTCCCAACAGGTCCAACAACCCTCGATTCCGAGTCCCACAACATTTGATATGTTAACAACAGCGGATGGATCAAAACCTGTATTGAATTAAGTTTCTCCCATCGGCCTACATAGATGGAAAAGCAATATATTCATTGGTTCCTGCTTACTAGCTTGTACAAGTTTTTGGATTAGGAAGAAGTTTAATTCTCGCCCTCTTCAGTCTAGGCAAACGGAGTCATGCTGCACAGGTTTTGTGTCTTGGACTGTTGCTGAAGCGTGGGCTCAAGTGGCAGAAGAGGAGGGCATGCAAATTTGGCCAATTCCTATGGTGTGGTTTCCTCATTCATCTTGCCAACAAGTCCAACAACCCTCGATTCCGAGTCCCACAACATTTGATATGTTAACAACAGCGGATGGATCAAAACCTGTATTGAATTAAGTTTCTCCCATCAGCCTACATATATGGAAAAGCTTTATATTCATTGGTTCCTACTAACTAGAGTGTAAAAGTTTTTGGATTAGGAAAAAGTTTGGCTCAAGTGGCAGAACAGGAGGGCAAGTAAATTGGGCCAAAACAACTTTGGTGATGCATATCTTTAGGTTTCGTTCCTATGGTGTGGTTTCCTCATTCATATTCCCAACAAGTCCAACAACCCTCGATTCTGAGTCCCACAAAAAATGATATGTTAACAACAGTGGATGGAACAAAACCTGTGTTGAATTAAGTTTCTCCCATCGGCCTACATATATGGAAAAGCATTATATTCATTGGTTCTTACTTACTAGCGCGTACAAGTTTTTGGATTAGGAAAAAGTTTAATTTTCGCCCTCTTCAGTCTAGGCAAACTGAGTCATGCTGCGCTGGTTTTGTATCTCGTCCTGATGCCGAAGCGTGGGCTCACGTGGCAGAAGAGGAGGGCATGTAAGTTGGGCCAAAACAACTTTGGTGATGCATATTTTTGAGGTTTCGTTCCTATGGTGTGGTTTTCTCATTCATCTTCCCAACAGGTCCAACAACCCTCGATTCCGAGTCCCACAACATTTGATATGTTAACAACAGCGGATGGATCAAAACCTGTATTGAATTAAATTTCTCCCATCGGCCTACATAGATGGAAAAGCAATATATTCATTGGTTCCTGCTTACTAGCGTGTACAAGTTTTTGGATTAGGAAGAAGTTTAATTCTCGCCCTCTTCAGTCTAGGCAAACGGAGTCATGCTGCACAGGTTTTGTGTCTCGGACTGTTGCTGAAGCGTGGGCTCAAGTGGCAGAAGAGGAGGGCATGCAAATTTGGCCAATTCCTATGGTGTGGTTTCCTTATTCATCTTGCCAACAAGTCCAACAACCCTCGATTCCGAGTCCCACAACATTTGATATGTTAACAACAGCGGATGGATCAAAACCTGTATTGAATTAAGTTTCTCCCATCAGCCTACATATATGGAAAAGCTTTATATTCATTGGTTCCTACTAACTAGAGTGTAAAAGTTTTTGGATTAGGAAAAAGTTTGGCTCAAGTGGCAGAAGAGGAGGGCATGTAAATTGGGCCAAAACAACATTGGTGATGCATATCTTTGGGTTTCGTTCCTATGGTGTGGTTTCCTCATTCATATTCCCAACAAGTCCAACAACCCTCGATTCTGAGTCCCACAAAAAATGATATGTTAACAACAGTGGATGGAACAAAACCTGTGTTGAATTAAGTTTCTCCCATCGGCCTACATATATGGAAAAGCATTATATTCATTGGTTCTTACTTACTAGCGCGTACAAGTTTTTGGATTAGGAAAAAGTTTAATTTTCGCCCTCTTCAGTCTAGGCAAACTGAGTCATGCTGCGCTGGTTTTGTATCTCGTCCTGATGCCGAAGCGTGGGCTCACGTGGCAGAAGAGGAGGGCATGTAAGTTGGGCCAAAACAACTTTGGTGATGCATATTTTTGAGGTTTCGTTCCTATGGTGTGGTTTTCTCATTCATCTTCCCAACAGGTCCAACAACCCTCGATTCCGAGTCCCACAACATTTGATATGTTAACAACCGCGGATGGATCAAAACCTGTATTGAATTAAATTTCTCCCATCGGCCTACATAGATGGAAAAGCAATATATTCATTGGTTCCTGCTTACTAGCGTGTACAAGTTTTTGGATTAGGAAGAAGTTTAACTCTCGCCCTCTTCAGTCTAGGCAAACGGAGTCATGCTGCACAGGTTTTGTGTCTCGGACTGTTGCTGAAGCGTGGGCTCAAGTGGCAGAAGAGGAGGGCATGCAAATTTGGCCAATTCCTATGGTGTGGTTTCCTCATTCATCTTGCCAACAAGTCCAACAACCCTCGATTCTGAGTCCCACAACATTTGATATGTTAACAACAGCGGATGGATCAAAACCTGTATTGAATTAAGTTTCTCCCATCGGCCTACATATATGGAAAAGCTTTATATTCATTGGTTCCTACTAACTAGAGTGTAAAAGTTTTTGGATTAGGAAAAAGTTTGGCTCAAGTGGCAGAAGAGGAGGGCATGTAAATTGGGCCAAAACAACTTTGGTGATGCATATCTTTGGGTTTCGTTCCTATGGTGTGGTTTCCTCATTCATATTCCCAACAAGTCCAACAACCCTCGATTCTGAGTCCCACAAAAAATGATATGTTAACAACAGTGGATGGAACAAAACCTGTGTTGAATTAAGTTTCTTCCATCGGCCTACATATATGGAAAAGCATTATATTCATTGGTTCTTACTTACTAGCGCGTACAAGTTTTTGGATTAGGAAAAAGTTTAATTTTCGCCCTCTTCAGTCTAGGCAAACTGAGTCATGCTGCGTTGGTTTTGTATCTCGTCCTGATGCCGAAGCGTGGGCTCACGTGGCAGAAGAGGAGGGCATGTAAGTTGGGCCAAAACAACTTTGGTGATGCATATTTTTGAGGTTTCGGTCCTATGGTGTGGTTTTCTCATTCATCTTCCCAACAGGTCCAACAACCCTCGATTCCGAGTCCCACAACATTTGATATGTTAACAACAGCGGATGGATCAAAACCTGTATTGAATTAAGTTTCTCCCATCGGCCTACATAGATGGAAAAGCAATATATTCATTGGTTCCTGCTTACTAGCGTGTACAAGTTTTTGGATTAGGAAGAAGTTTAATTCTCGCCCTCTTCAGTCTAGGCAAACGGAGTCATGCTGCGCTGGTTCTGTGTCTCGGACTGTTGCTAAAGCGTGGGCTCAAGTGGCAGAAGAGGAGGGCATGCAAATTTGGCCAATTCCTATGGTGTGGTTTCCTCATTCATCTTGCCAACAAGTCCAACAACCCTCGATTCCGAGTCCCACAACATTTGATATGTTAACAACAGCGGATGGATCAAAACCTGTATTGAATTAAGTTTCTCCCATCAGCCTACATATATGGATAAGCTTTATATTCATTGGTTCCTACTAACTAGAGTGTAAAAGTTTTTGGATTAGGAAAAAGTTTGGCTCAAGTGGCAGAAGAGGAGGGCATGTAAATTGGGCCAAAACAACTTTGGTGATGCATATCTTTAGGTTTCGTTCCTATGGTGTGGTTTCCTCATTCATATTCCCAACAAGTCCAACAACCCTCGATTCCGAGTCCCACAAAAAATGATATGTTAACAACAGTGGATGGAACAAAACCTGTGTTGAATTAAGTTTCTCCCATCGGCCTACATATATGGAAAAGCATTATATTCATTGGTTCTTACTTACTAGCGCGTACAAGTTTTTGGATTAGGAAAAAGTTTAATTTTCGCCCTCTTCAGTCTAGGCAAACTGAGTCATGCTGCGCTGGTTTTGTATCTCGTCCTGATGCCGAAGCGTGGGCTCACGTGGCAGAAGAGGAGGGCATGTAAGTTGGGCCAAAACAACTTTGGTGATGCATATTTTTGAGGTTTCGGTCCTATGGTGTGGTTTTCTCATTCATCTTCCCAACAGGTCCAACAACCCTCGATTCCGAGTCCCACAACATTTGATATGTTAACAACAGCGGATGGATCAAAACCTGTATTGAATTAAGTTTCTCCCATCGGCCTACATAGATGGAAAAGCAATATATTCATTGGTTCCTGCTTACTAGCGTGTACAAGTTTTTGGATTAGGAAGAAGTTTAATTCTCGCCCTCTTCAGTCTAGGCAAACGGAGTCATGCTGCGCTGGTTCTGTGTCTCGGACTGTTGCTAAAGCGTGGGCTCAAGTGGCAGAAGAGGAGGGCATGCAAATTTGGCCAATTCCTATGGTGTGGTTTCCTCATTCATCTTGCCAACAAGTCCAACAACCCTCGATTCCGAGTCCCACAACATTTGATATGTTAACAACAGCGGATGGATCAAAACCTGTATTGAATTAAGTTTCTCCCATCAGCCTACATATATGGATAGGCTTTATATTCATTGGTTCCTACTAACTAGAGTGTAAAAGGTTTTGGATTAGGAAAAAGTTTGGCTCAAGTGGCAGAACAGGAGGGCATGTAAATTGGGCCAAAACAACTTTGGTGATGCATATCTTTAGGTTTCGTTCCTATGGTGTGGTTTCCTCATTCATATTCCCAACAAGTCCAACAACCCTCGATTCTGAGTCCCACAAAAAATGATATGTTAACAACAGTGGATGGAACAAAACCTATGTTGAATTAAGTTTCTCACATCGGCCTACATATATGGAAAAGCATTATATTCATTGGTTCTTACTTACTAGCGCGTACAAGTTTTTGGATTAGGAAAAAGTTTAATTTTCGCCCTCTTCAGTCTAGGCAAACTGAGTCATGCTGCGCTGGTTTTGTATCTCGTCCTGATGCCGAAGCGTGGGCTCACGTGGCAGAAGAGGAGGGCATGTAAGTTGGGCCAAAACAACTTTGGTGATGCATATTTTTGAGGTTTCGGTCCTATGGTGTGGTTTTCTCATTCATCTTCCCAACAGGTCCAACAACCCTCGATTCCGAGTCCCACAACATTTTATATGTTAACAACAGCGGATGGATCAAAACCTGTATTGAATTAAGTTTCTCCCATCGGCCTACATATATCGAAAAGCATTATATTCATTGGTTCTTACTTACTAGCGCGTACAAGTTTTCGGATTAGGAAAAAGTTTAATTTTCGCCCTCTTCAGTCTAGGCAAACTGAGTCATGCTGCGCTGGTTCTGTATCTCGTCCTGATGCCAAAGCGTGGGCTCAAGTGGCAGAAGATGAGGGCTCGTAAGTCGGGCCACAACAACTTTGGTGATACATATTTTTGAGGTTTCTTTGCTATGGTGTGGTTTCCTCATTCAACATACCAGCAAGTCCAACAACCCTCGATTCCGAGTCCCACAACAATTGATATGTTAACAACAGTGGATGCAACAAAACCCGTATTGAATTAAGTTTCTCCCACCGGCCTACATATATGGAAATGCATTATATCCGTTGGTTCTTACTTACTAGCGTGTACAAGTTTTCGGATTAGGAAAAGTTTAATTTTCGCCCTCTTCAGTCTAGGCAAATTGAGTCATGCTATGCTGGTTTTGTATCTCATCCTGATGCCGAAGCGCAGGCTCAAGTGGCAGAAGAAGAGGGCATGTAAGTTGGGCCAAAACAACTTTGGTGATGCATATTTTTGAGGTTTCTTTCCTATGGTGTGTTTTCCTCATTCATCATTCCAACATGTCCAACAACCCTCGATTCCGAGTCCCACAACATTTGATATGTTAACAACAGCGGATGGATCAAAACCTCTATTGAATTAAGTTTCTCCCATAGGCCTACATATATGGAAAAGCATTATATCCATTGGTTCTTACTTACTAGCGTGTACAAGTGTTCGGATTAGGAAAAAGTTTAATTTTCGCCCTCTTCAGTCTAGGCAAACTGAGTCATGCTATGCTGGTTTTGTATCTCATCCTGATGCCGAAGCGCAGGCTCAAGTGGCAGAAGATGAGGGCATGTAAGTCGGGCCACAACAACTTTGGTGATGCATATTTTTGAGGTTTCTTTCCTATAGTGTGGTTTCCTCATTCATCATACCAACAAGTCCAACAACCCTCGATTCTGAGTCTCACAACAATTGATATGTTAACAACAGTGGATGGAACAAACCTGTATTGAATTAAGTTTCTCCCATCGGCCTACATATATGGAAATATCCATTGGTTCTTACTTACTAGCGTGTACAAGTTTTCGGATTAGGAAAATGTTTAATTTTCGCCCTCTTCAGTCTAGGCAAACTGAGTCATGCTATGCTGGTTTTGTATCTCATCCTGATGCCGAAGCGCAGGCTCAAGTGGTAGAAGAAGAGGGCATGTAAGTTGGGCCAAAACAACTTTGGTGATGCATATTTTTGAGGTTTCTTTCCTATGGTGTGTTTTCCTCATTCATCATTCCAACATGTCCAACAACCCTCGATTCTGAGCCCCACAACAATTGATATGTTAACAATATTGGATAGATCAAAACCTGTATTGAATTAAGTTTCTCCCGTCAGCCTATATGGAAAAGCATTATATTCATTGGTTCCTACTTACTAGCGTGTACAAGTTTTCGGATTAGGAAAAAGTTTAATTTTCGCCCTCTTCAGTCTAGGCAAACTGTGTCACGCTGCGTTGGTTTTGTATTTCGGACTGATGCCGAAGAATGGGCACACGTGGCAGAAGAGGAGGGCATGTAAGTTGGGCCAAAACAACTTTGGTGATGCATATTTTTGAGGTTTCGTTCCTATGGTGTGGTTTTCTCGTTCATCTTCCCAACAAGTCCAACAACCCTCGATTCCGAGTCCCACAACATTTGATATGTTAACAACAGCGGATGGATCAAAACCTATATTGAATTAAGTTTCTCCCATCGGCCTACATATATGGAAAAGCATTATATTCATTGGTTCCTACTTACTAGTGTGTACAAGTTTTTGGATTAGGAAAAAGTTAAATTTCGCCCTCTTCAGTCAAGGCGAACGGAGTCATGCTGCACTGGTTTTGTATCTCGGACTGTTGTTGAAGTGTGGGCTCAGGTGGCAGAAGAGGAGGGCAAGTAAATTGGGCCAAAACGACTTTGGTGATGCATATTTTTGAGGTTTCGTTCCTATGGTGTGGTTTCTCATTCATCTTCCCAACAAGTCCAACAACCCTCGATTCTGAGTCCCACAACAATTGATATGTCAACAACAGTGGATGGATCAAAACTGGTGTCAAATTGAGTTTTCCCATCGGCCTACATATATGGAAAAGCATTATATTCATTGGTTCTTACTTACTAGCGTGTACAAGTTTTCGGATTAGGAAAAAGTTCAATTTTCGCCCTCTTCAGTCTAGGCAAACTGAGTCATGCTGCGCTGGTTCTGTATCTCGTCCTGATGCCAAAGCGTGGGCTCAAGTGGCAGAAGATGAGGGCATGTAAGTCGGGCCACAACAAATTTGGCGATGCATATTTTTGAGGTTTCTTTCCTATAGTGTGGTTTCCTCATTCATCATACCAACAAGTCCAACAACCCTCGATTCTGAGTCTCACAACAATTGATATGTTAACAACAGTGGATGGAACAAAACCTGTATTGAATTAAGTTTCTCCCATCGGCCTACATATATGGAAAAGCATTATATCCATTGGTCCTTACTTACTAGCGTGTACAAGTTTTCGGATTAGGAAAAGTTTAATTTTCGCCCTCTTCAGTCTAGGCAAACTGAGTCATGCTATGCAGGTTTTGTATCTCATCCTGATGCCGAAGCGTGGGCTCAAGTGGCAGAAGAAGAGGGCATGTATGTTAGGCCAAAACAACTTTGGTGATGCATATTTTTGAGGTTTCTTTCCTATGGTGTGTTTTCCTCATTCATCATTCCAACATGTCCAACAACCCTCGATTCTGAGCCCCACAACAATTGATATGTTAACAATATTGGACAGATCAAAACCTGTATTGAATTAAGTTTCTCAAGTCAGCCTATATGGAAAAGCATTATATTCATTGGTTCCTACTTACTAGCGTGTACAAGTTTTCGGATTAGGAAAAGTTTAATTTTCGCCATCTTCAGTCTAGGCAAACTGAGTCATGTTGCGTTGGTTTTGTATTTCGGACTGATGCCGAAGCATGGGCACACGTGGCAGAAGAGGAGGGCATGTAAGTTGAGCCAAAACAACTTTGGTGATGCATATTTTTGAGGTTTCGTTCCTATGGTGTGGTTTTCTCGTTCATCTTCCCAACAAGTCCAACAACCCTCGATTCCGAGTCCCACAACATTTGATATGTTAACAACAGCGGATGGATCAAAACCTGTATTGAATTAAGTTTCTCCCATCGGCCTACATATATGGAAAAGCATTATATTCATTGGTTCCTACTTACTAGTGTGTACAAGTTTTTGGATTAGGAAAAAGTTAAATTTCGCCCTCTTCAGTCTAGGCAAACGGAGTCACGCTGCACTGGTTTTGTATCTCGGACTGTTGCTGAAGCGTGGGCTCAAGTGGCAGAAGAGGAGGGCAAGTAAATTGGGCCAAAACGACTTTGGTGATGCATATTTTTGAGGTTTCGTTCCTATGGTGTGGTTTCCTCATTCATCTTCCCAACAAGTCCAACAACCCTCGATTCTGAGTCACAACAATTGATATGTTAACAACAGTGGATGGTTCAAAACTGGTGTTGAATTGAGTTTCTCCCATCGGCCTACATATATGGAAAAGCATTATATTCATTGGTTCTTACTTACTAGCGTGTACAAATTTTCGGATTAGTAAAAAGTTTAATTTTTGCCCCCTTCAGTCTAGGCAAACTGAGTCATACTGCGCTGGTTTTGTATCTCGTCCAGATGCTGAAGCGTGGGCTCAAGTGGCAGAAGATGAGGGCATGTAAGTCGGGCCAAAACAACTTTGGTGACGCATATTTTTGAGGTTTCTTTCCTATGTTGTGGTTTCCTCATTCATCATACCAACAAGTCCAACAACCCTCGATTCCGAGTTCCACAACAATTGATATGTTAACAACAGTGGATGGAACAAAATCAGTATTGAATTAAGTTTCTCCCATCGGCCTACATATATGGAAAAGCATTATATCCATTGGTTCTTACTTACTAGCGTGTACAAGTTTTTGGATTAGGAAAAAGTTCAATTTTCGCCCTCTTCAGTCTAGGCAAACTGAGTCATGCCATGCTGGTTTTGTATCTCATCCTGATGCCGAAGCACGGGCTAAAGTGGCAGAAGAAGAGGGCATGTAAGTTGGGCCAAAACAACTTTGGTGATGCATATTTTTGAGGTTTCTTTCCTATGGTGTGTTTTCCTCATTCATCATTCCAACATGTCCAACAACCCTCGATTCTGAGCCCCACAAGAATTGATATGTTAACAAAAGTGGACAGATCAAAACCTGTATTGAATTAAGTTTCTCCCATCGGCCAACATATATGGAAAAGCATTATATTCATTGGTTCCTACTTACTAGCGTGTACAAGTTTTCAGATTAGGAAAAAGTTTAATTTTCGCCCTCTTCAGTCTAGGGAAACTGAGTCATGCTGCGTTGGTTTTGTATTTCGGATTGATGCCGAAGCTTGGGCTCACGTGGCAGAAGAGGAGGGCTTGTAAGTTGGGCCAAAACAACTTTGGTGATGCATATTTTTGAGGTTTCGTTCCTATGGTGTGGTTTTCTCATTCATCTTCCCAACAAGTCCAACAACCCTCGATTCCGAGTCCCACAACATTTGATATGTTAACAACAGTGGATGGAACAAAACCTGTATTGAATTAAGTTTCTCCCATCGGCCTACATATATGGAA
This sequence comes from Paspalum notatum, assembly GCA_022530915.1. Taxonomy (NCBI): domain Eukaryota; kingdom Viridiplantae; phylum Streptophyta; class Magnoliopsida; order Poales; family Poaceae; genus Paspalum; species Paspalum notatum. Next base: position 9,117,283 of record CM039683.1, read on the forward strand.
AAGCATTATATTCATTGGTTCTTACTTACTAGCGTGTACATGTTTTTGGATTGGGAAAAGTTTAATTTTCGCCCTCTTCAGTCTAGGCAAACTGAGTCATCCTGCAAATTTGTACTCGAAACTCTACGCAATGCACTGTATCCAAATTTAACTTATCCACCCACATCACATCAGCAAATCTCGGGACGAGATTTCTTTAAGGGGGGTGGGTTGTGATACTGCGGCATCTCTATTGCATAATCACTCATCAAACATGAGGCATACATTCATGAGCATCATGGCATAACATATGTTGGTGCATTGGAAACAACTTTGGTTTATATTGCATAGTGAAAAACACTGTCATTTCATGTGTGGTGCTATGTTCATGATCATATCTTTTATTCTATTGAGACCTGGGTGAAGTCCATATTGACAAAACTGTAGGTCAACATGATATAAACAACTTTCCTAATTGGGGTCTTGTCATATAATGAGGTTTGCAAAGTGATTAGGGTCAATTATTCTCAGTACAGAAAACCAGTCCAATTTGGGGCTGATTTGAAACTTCAAATTTACTCTAACCTACAGCCACTTTCATGTAAAGCTCAAATTATAGAAGTTGTAGATTCTGAAATTCTAAACAAACTCGTCAAAAGGCACATTGGCAAAGAATGCACATAAATAGGACTTTCTGAATTTCTAAGCATAAAAGGGTCCGTGCCCAATTTGGGACAGATACACAAATTCAAGTAGAATTCATATTTCCAAACTGTTTTGAGGGTTGATCCTTTTGACAAAGTTGTAGAGTTCAAAGAGTGGAACATTTCGTCCAATTACCATTTTTCCAAATTCGGCTCCTAAATAGGTCAAAATGGCGGATTACAGAGAGTAAAGAAACACATTTTCCTTTTCCTGGGATTTTCCCTCCCCAGGGTCCCTGACGAGTGGGGTCCACTCGTCAGCGCTGCCCCGTTCCCCCAGCTCGCGAGCGCCGCGTGGCCGCCGATGTACGGACACGCCCGCGCGCCCACGGATTGCCCCCTCGGCCGCGCCTCTAACCCGAGGCCGACGCGCCTCTCCCCTCTCTTTCACCTCCGCCCACTATCTGCCTCTCCCGAGCCTTTCCTCGTCTCCTTCTCGCTTGCCATCGCCGCGCCGCCATTGCCGACCCGAGCCGAAGCTCGAGCTCGCGCTGCGCAACCCCGTCCTCCTCGAGCCAAGGTAACTACACCACTACACTCTCCACTCCACCCCGCACCCCCTGCTCCTACCCTCGTCGCCTCCCTGACTCCCTATCGCCAGATCGGGAAACGACCGACGCGGGCCGCCATTTCCGGCGAAGCTCGGTTCGAGCTCGCGCCGGCCGTATCTGTCCACCCCACGCCCCTAGACCGCCACCATTGCATTCGCCTCGCTCGCGCGCACCCGACGCGCGTCGCGTCGCGGCTCCGGCGAGCCCGAGCTCGCAGGCGCGCGGGTGGCGGGAGGAGAAAGATAACCCGAGGATTTTTGCAAGTTAACCCCTGGGATTTTTACGTTTCAAGTAGTGTTATTCGTCGCTGTTTACTGAGTCTCGGAAAACTTGCAAGCTAGCCCCCGATAGTTAGGTTTAATCACGATCTAGCCCCTGGATCTGTAATTTTTCTTTTCTTTTTCCTATAAATCGGCTGAAACTTTGGAAATTCATATAAAATCAAATAAAAATCGTAAAAAGGAAAACTCAGTTGCGTTGTACTCCTGGTAAATAGATCTACACAGTAGGTATGATGTGGAGATGTGCATGTACGGTTTTGCCCTTGCTATTGTGCATGCATGATTATCCAATGAAAAATAGGAAACAAGGTCTAGTTGGAATCCAAAAGTGGTGAGACTTGGTCAGTAGCCTTCTTAGGGTGTTTTGATACTATGGTAATTTCTGGTGACTCAATATCCTACTGTTCATTCATGGTTTTGCCATTTTCTATGTACTTTATGCATTATTTGATAACTTGAAAATGGGATCCATGCAAAATATGTGAAATAAGGCTCACTAGTATTTTTCTCAGGTCCTATATAGCTTGTGAACACCACTGGTAAAATATGAGCCTCTGCATGTATAGTTTTGATGGTGATTTGAAAATGACAAATCTTGACTTGGAGAACTTGATAAATGGAAAAATGGGTCCTAATGTGCAAGATAAATTCTACCAAAATTCTAGTAGCATATGGGAGTGCTGTAGAGTGCAGAAAGTATATGCTTGGAAGCTTTTCTCACTGTTTATATGTACAACTTATTTTGCATTAGATTTATATATGGAAAATAGGTGTCCTGTTAAAACTTGGGAGTTTTAGCTTGTAAATTTTTGTACAGGTAGTTCATACTAAGTATATCTCACTGGTAAAATTTCACCTTCAGAAACCTTTCCAGTAATTTATGAAAATTCTGACAAGGTGTAGGGCTGAGAAATTGCTGGAATTTTAATAAAATAATTATAACTCCAATTGAGCTCAAATTTTGACAGTAGCTTTGGGTATGAAGTATCTGCTTGTCATAAAAGTTTGGTATCATTTGAGTTAGTTGAACTGCTAGAACTCAGATGCATGTTTTAATTCACAAATGTACATGGTTTACACTAAATATATGCATGAAGGTTGATTTAACTACTACGCACATGACATTTTCCATGAAGTATATGCTGCATACTAACAATCGCATTTCATCTACAACAAGTGCATACATCTGCATTCGTATTGCACTCATATTGCACCTTTCGTGCATATAGACCCCGCAATCGAAGGAGAGACAGTGCAGGAGCAACCCTTGGTCGAGGAACCCGAAGAGGAGCAGGAGGACTCACAGCCGACCGCTGATGCCACCGCCGAAGAGACTAACCCTAGCGAGGAAGAAGGTAGGCAGGATCATGCAATTCCTAGCAAATACAATATCTGTTGATTACGCATATGGATTAGGAGTTGAATGGAACCAATTGCATTAGATCCCCTGGCCGCCCTGGCCCTAGCACCTTTACCTAGAGTTCGTAGGACGAGTGCTTAGAATGGCTAAGTACGAGTAGACACGAGTGAATAAAGGTCACTCGTCGCGTAGGTGTTACTTTTCAAAAAGAAAAAGTCTCACTATGAAACCTATTATTATCATGCCATGATTATCTTATGTTTTAAATGGAGACCGGGAGGAGATATGGGTATGAATGTTGAGAATTGAGATACTGTGTGGTGGACTCCGCCCGAGTCGCATAAGGCCGGTCGTTGTTCGCCTATTGGTCGGCATAACATTGCTAGAGTGCTTATCCGGAATCTATGGGCCGGTGAAAGTCTTACTTGTGACGTCTCAAGCAAGGGGCACGTTCCTACCCACTGGTTGAGAGGAAGGTGGCCGCGGAGGTGGGTGTCAAAGGAGGGCAGAACCCGACGTAACCGAGGTACCGCTCCTGCGACAACGCGCTGCGGGAGTCAGGCGGGAGTGGTCATCGAACTTGAGACGGGACAGGTGGAGATGGGGGAAGCATATGTGAAACGCTGGGAGTTAGTAAGCATATGCCATCCTGGTGCTTCTAGTTATTCCCGGGAATATAAAAATCGATTCGAATTGCTGATGCTCACCAGGTGTGAGAATGCCAATACCACTGACGAGCAAAGTAGTAATCAAATGACTATTGCTGTATTATGAATTCATGGTTTTTGACAATTACATGCTTGGATATGCTTGAGATATTTTATGCAATACTAGTCACACTTTTGATGTCTTATTGTCTTACTTTCATGCCATGCTAAGCCATTTCTCAATATGGTCCAAAAATCGTGATGACCCGAACAGCTGTTAAATCCTGCTCGGGTGAAATAATTTAAGCAGCTGTCAAATCTTGCTTCCAATGTTTAATTTGATCCTGTATAAAATCAATGGCTAAGGACTTAGATGCTAGTAAGCAAGCTTTGCGTCAGCCGTAAGCCCCGTCCATTAAGTCCTACTGAGTAATTAGTACTCAGGGTTTGCCCCCACTTTTGGCTTACAGGTACGGAGTTCCTCTTCTATGCCTGTGTTGGTGGAGGGTTGTGTCCTCACCAGGATTAAGAAGAGTCGTGATCTGGCAAGGAGCGGCATCAGTGGACTCGATGCTCGTTCTATTATGCAAGTCTTTTGGTTACCGTGAAACATGAACTATCAAATTTCCGCTGCGAGAGACTATTCGAACTATGTTGTTGTATGACACTATGTTGAACTCTATTTAATTTCGAACTTGGTTTGTAACTAAAGTCTATGTAATATCTATTCAACTGCCTGTGATGTTGTAACTGTTGTGGCTCCATCGAGAGTCGGATGTGTATGACGTCGGTTCCTCTGGGAAATGATGACATCGAGAGCCCGAAGAACTCTCGACGGACTACCGGGTTTAGTCTAGTCTAAGTGCGCTGCGAGCCAGAGGTGGCAGGTGTGCTTAGTCTAGATTAAGCAGGGCGGTTCCGCCACAGCTGGTATCAGAGCCGATCGTACACAGACAACAGTTATATCATCAAGATTTGATTTACAAAACTATTTTCGAAAGCCCTTTTCAAGTACTTGAAAAATGAGAGTATACGATAAGCCCATATTAAGGATGTTAGAGTTATCTAGGTGACATCGCTAATATTCTGACCTAGATAGAACTCATATGCATGTTCGGCGCTTTGAGAAACAGCTTTTCGGCCATAGCTGTCCCCAGTACTGGTGGAAGCTATCGGGTTTTGCGAACGGTTGTGAACTCTGCATTCATGCTATATAAGTAAAAGCTCTTTAAGGGTGGTGGGCATGTTTGAGGCTTTCATACCCACCACACTTACATTCGGATTTGGGATCCATCTCTTCCTCGACAATCCCCAGTACTGGAGAAAAGTCAGGCTTTGAGGAAGAAGTGCATCGGCCCACCTACATTGTCCACGCAGCGGTCACGCGTGGATGCCACACTAAGTGGTAATGTATGAGCATGCATTCTTCTGCAGGCACACTAACCACGTGCGAAGTTAAGAACGGTCAGGAAACGATTAGTTGCATTAGAGAGTGCCGTGCATATATGTCACCGAAATATCGATAGCCAGATGTACTCTTCTTTTAGATGTGAGATCGTTTAGCTGCGAATCATGCATCATGTTTACTGCTTTTATTATTGGTGGGGTATTATTAAAATGCAAGTAAATAAATCGCAATTTAAAGTTTACCTTCCATATGATGCACTATTGTACCCTTGGCTTAATATCTCGTATGAAAAATATATCCCTCACTAATGCACAACCTTGTTTACCCAAAACAGATGGCTAGGACCAAGCAGACCGTACGCAAGGCCACCGGAGCCAGGACCACCGTTCTCCCCGACGTGACCCACACTCCCCCTGTGGTGGAGGATGGGCTTCTCCACACCCGCTGCAGGGAGGAGTGCCCCCTGTCGCAGTTGCTGTGAAGGGCTCTGAGAGAGATGGGGCGTCGACCCTGTCCTTTCATCTCAGTGCAGACAGCGCACGAGGAGGCCAACTGTATGGCCCAGGTCGTCCTTCCCCGAGGGACGTTTGCGGGCCAGGAGACCATCACCCTTTACGGGGCCAACGAGGAGGAGGCCTACCGTAAAGCGGTAATGGCAGCCCTCACCTCGTTGAGCTCCAGGTGGGAGGCAGGCCACACCGTCCTGCGCTTCCTCCCCACACGCGACCTCGACCACACTTGGCAGGACCGCCGCGAGCAGCTCCGGGACCGGAACGGCTCCCGACCGCTGGTAGCGTGCATGGACTATGCACGCGAAGCACGTGGAATGTACCAGCGCGTGGAGAACCGGAGCCGCTTCTACTTTTCCAGGTACATGGAGACCCGTACCCGTGTGGGGGAGTTAGAGGCCCAGGTGGCGCAGCTGCAGCAGCGTCTGGCCGAGTACGAGCCGCCGCAGCAGCCCATGCCCTTGGAGGAGGAGGAGGAGGAGGAGTCCTCGGAGACTATGGAGGTGGAAGAGGAGGAGGAGAACGACCCCTCTGACGCCAACTCCAGGGTGTAGGGTGTTTGATGGTTTGATGGAAGGGAGTAAGCTTCAAGTTAGTAACGCGTTGAAAGCGACGTTTTGTAATAATCCGCTCCGCGTCTTGGATTCATGGCTGTACTAAAACATTGGTGAGTTGTGAGAGCTCATTCGGTACGCCATTTGATGTCGTGATTGACTATTTTATCATGCACTATTCGATGGTTGGTTGATGTAGCCACCATTCTATTATGTAATCCTTAAGACTCTTTAGTGGTATTCGAACCTTTCTAAGTGGCACTAATGTTGGTTCTGCATCATGATGGCAATTGAGGTGGTTGTGGGAATGGATTTGTGAGTTGCACTTCGTTTTGGATTGCATCTTGCAATCTGGAATTCTGCGCAGCAGCAGTAAAAACTGATATTATCTTGGGTTATGTCAGGAATTGGCCCAGGAGTTGGTTGGCAAAGTTGTAGAGGACTGTCTGGTGTACAACTTTGTCAATTGGAGCTTTCTCTAATTGTGCTCAGATCTGGAGTTACAGTCAAATTTTTGAAGAGCTTGTAATCTGGACTGGAGCAGTACCAGTAGGAAAACCCCATCTTGCACACCCTTAGTGCGAGAACTGAACTAAGTGTGTATTGACAAAGTTTTAGAACAGGGAGTGTAGAACAACATTGTAATACAAAGTTTCTCCTAAAAACATCTCATTTGGAAGTTATAGCCGAATTCCCGCAATCACAGAAATCTGAACTGAACTAGTATATACTGAAGCATACTAAATTTTGATCAAGCTACAAATAGATTCACCAAAAATATTTTATACGAAAGTGAAAGAACACAGAACAAGGATTAACTTTGCTGAAGGGGGCATAAACAAAAGACGCACGGGTTAAGAACAGCTCGCCGTTTAAGTCGTTGCTGTTCAGGAATGCACACTAAGGTCGAGAATTATACGTCAACGCACCCGGGCTATACTAGATGTAACGGTGATCGAACCGCTGCGAGAAGGAATCTAACAGTTTACTGCAATTATGTGTTTCCGTTCTACATGTTTCAAGTAACTGTGTTTTGGTGCATCTAATTGCTTTAAAGTGGTTGGACTAAACACTGTTAGCTTCACTCTTGCAGATGGTGAACACTCGTCAGGGACAAACTTCGGGCCAGCAGCCACACGATGCACCCCCTCCACCGGAATTGGCCACCCTGGTCGTGCAGCAGGGCGAGCTGATCCGCCTCATGAGGGAGGAACGACAAGCTCAAGGGCAATAGCGGCCGCGGGAGCACCAACCCCGCGGAATCACCAACCAGGACTTCGAGGGACTGCGCCCTCCGGTTTTCACAACATGTCCTGAACCGCTTGCGGCGAACGACTGGCTCCGCACGGTAGAGTCCAAGTTCACGCTGCTTCCTGGGCTGACCGAGCAGGAGAAAGCTCGGTTTGCCACGCAGCTACTCCAGGCCCCAGCTGGGGCGTGGTACGCCACGTTCCAAGCTATGCAGCCGCAAGGTCACATCATCACGTGGGAGGAGCTCCGTACAGCTTTTCGGGCCCACTACATCCCGAAGAGTCTCATGGAGCAGAAGCAGAGGGAGTTCAGGGAACTGAAGCAAGGTAACCGGACGGTCATGCAGTACGTGCAGTCATTCATACACTTGTCGCAGTATTCACCTGCGGACATGGCTGATGATCCTAGCAGGGCAGCTAGGCTCTTGAGGGGGTTTGACTCTACACTTCTGATCTGGGGCGAGAATACCAGAGCTTCACACAGTTGGTGGACACCGCACTCGACATGGAGGACCGCCTCTGTGTTGCAAACGAGGAGCAAAACCGGAAACGTCAGGCCAACAATGCACCTGGGTCATCTCAGAAGCAAAAGGCCAACTACCAACAGCAGTCTCGCTTTGTGGTCCGGCCCAATCAATCGGGTTGGATTCACAGGGCACCGCAGCAGCAAAGGATCCCTACCTACCGCGCACCATCCCATCAGGCACAGCTTCCTGCACCTCGTGCTCCTTTCACACAGGGAGCTTGGGGTCCTTGCTTTAACTGCGGCAAGACCGGACACTTTAGCAAGGACTGCAGGGCACCTCGCCACATTCAAGGTCTCAATCCTGCGGGTGGCAGTCAGGGAAAGCAGAAGGGGTCCAACTCTAAGACGGGCCGAGTTCACTTCATCCACCTAGACCAGGTTCCAGCGGGAGAGCCTGTTCTCGTTGGTACGTTCTTAGTCAACGGTCATCCGGCCGTCGTGTTATTTGATTCTGGAGCCACACATACATTTCTTAGCAAGTCATATGCATTGAGGCATGGGATAAAAATGTACAAGTTAAAGGAGGATTACCACATCACAGCACCGGGGTCCCCTGTCACTACTGGTTTGATGGCCAGACAATTGAAAGTGGACATTGGTCCCGAGAGCTTTGTCGTCAACCCCGTGGTGCTGCCACACCAAGGGATTGACATTATTTTGGGTATGAATTGGATGGTAGAAAACATTGGTCCCGAGAGCTTTGTCGTCAACCCCGTGGTGCTGCCACACCAAGGGATTGACATTATTTTGGGTATGAATTGGATGGTAGAAAACGATGCACTCCTACATGTTGGCAGCAGGGTAGTGCAATTAAAGTCTAAGGTAACGGGCAAGATACTAAAGGTGCACATACCAGAACAGAAATATCTTGAGGCCACGGTAAATACAACTGAACTTCAAAAGATTAAAAAGATACCGGTAGTGTGTGAATTCCCGGACGTATTTCCGGAGGAGCTTCCTGGGCTTCCTCCAGATAGAGATGTGGAGTTTAAGATAGACCTTGTCCCTGAAACGGCACCTATTTTGAGGAGGCCATACAGAATGGCACAGGATGAACTTAAGGAATTGAAAACACAACTGCAAGAACAATTGGATAAAGGGTTCATTCGACCTAGTTCATCACCTTGGGGCTGTCCTGCTCTCTTCGTGGAGAAGAAAGACCAAGGTGGTAAGCGATTGTGTGTGGACTATAGACCACTAAACGCAGTCACGATCAAAAACAAGTACCCACTGCCTCACATCGACATTCTATTCGATCAGCTAGCAGGGGCCAAAGTGTTCTCAAAATTTGATCTAAGGTCTGGCTACTTCCAGATAAAAATCAGGGAAGAGGATATACCCAAAACAGCCTTCTCTACCAGATACGGCCTGTACGAATACCTGGTCATGTCCTTCGGGTTAACCAACGCACCAGCCTTCTTCATGTATATGATGAATTCAGTATTCATGAACGAGCTAGATAAATTTGTAGTAGTATTCATCGATGACATCCTCGTTTACTCTAAGAGTGAGGAAGAGCACGAGGAGCACTTACGGACAGTACTCACCCGGCTTAGAGAACACCAACTCTATGCCAAGTTCAGCAAGAGCACATTCTGGCTAAGAGAAGTGAGTTTCCTAGGCCACATCTTGTCCGAGAAGGGGGTAGCCGTCGATCCAAGTAAAGTAGAAGATGTATTGAATTGGAAACAACCTGAAACAGTAACAGAAATAAGGAGTTTCCTCGGTTTAGCGGGCTACTACCGCCGCTTTATCAAGGACTTCTCCAAAACCGCGAAGCCAATGACATCCCTGACCAAGAAAAACGCAAAGTATCTATGGGATCCAAAATGTGAAGAAGCCTTCACGAGCTTGAAAAAGTCATTGACCTCCGCACCAGTACTAGCTCAACCGGACGTCACTAAACCGTTTGACGTATATTGTGATGCCTCCGGCAATGGGCTTGGCTGCGTCCTAATGCAAGAAGGGAGAGTAATTGCATACGCATCCCGCCAGTTAAGAAAGCACGAAGTCAATTATGCAACACATGATCTTGAGCTAGCAGCAGTGGTACACGCCCTAAAGATATGGAGGCATTATCTGCTGGGCAACACTTGTCACATATATACAGATCATAAAAGTCTCAAATACATCCTCATGCAACCTGAGCTTAACATGAGACAACGACGATGGCTAGAACTGATAAAAGATTATGACCTGGAAATCCACTACCATCCAGGCAAGGCAAATGTCGTAGCAGATGCACAAAGCCGTCGAGCTCATTGCCATGTGCTTGAAGTCTGACCCACGGGAAGGGTGATCTGTTGCGAGATAGATGAGATCGAAGTAATCACTGAACAAATGGTAGAACTTTACAGCTTGATCATAGAACCCACCATCAGAGAGCAAATTGTAGCAGCTCAGAAACAAGATAAAAGTATGGCATACATTCGTGAGGGTATAGCTGAAGAGAAGAGAGCGTGCTTCACGCTTGATGACCAAGGCGTCCTATGGTTCAAGGGTCGCTTAGTGGTACCTAAGGACATGGAATTGAGAAAGAAAATCCTAGACGAAGCCCACACCTCCATGTTCACCATGCACCCGGGTAGCAACAAGATGTACCAAGATCTAAAACAGAAGTTTTGGTGGACCCGTATGAAACGGGAGATCGCCAAGTACGTGTCCGAGTGTGACGTGTGCTAGAGGGTAAAAGCTGATCATCTAAAACCGGCGGGAATGCTTCAACCGCTAGCCGTACCATCCTGGAAGTGGGAGGACATTCACATGGATTTCATCGTGGGTTTACCCCGCACGCAGAAGGGCTATGACTCCATCTGGGTTATTATTGATCGACTCACAAAATCAGCCCACTTTATTCCTGTGAAAGTAATTTACCATGCCAAGACCTATGCTGAACTATACATCGCAAGGATAGTCTCTTTGCATGGTGTTCCTCGATCAAACACTTCAGATAGGGGCTCCCTGTTTGTATCCCGTTTCTGGGAACAGCTGCAAACCGCTCTTGGCACCACTTCGATCCACAGCTCCGCATACCATCCGCATACCAGTGGCCAAATCGAGAGGGTAAATCAGATATTAGAGGACATGTTGAGAGCTTGTGCATTAACTTATTCCACCAAATGGGATGAGTGTCTTCCTTTAGGTGAGTTCGCTTATAACAACAGCTACCAGAAGAGCTTGGAAATGGCTCCTTTCGAGGCTCTATATGGTAGAAGATGTAGAACACCCCTCAACTGGTCTGAACTAGGAGAATGGATCATCTTTGGCTCGGATTTGGTAACACAAGCCGAGGAGCAAGTTAAACTTATGCACAGCAACTTAAAAAGAGCACAATCCAGACAAAAGAGCTACTCTGACAAGAGGAGACGACCATTGGTTTTTGAGATAGATGATCACGTGTACCTTCGGGTGTCACCAATGAAAGGGGTACATCGCTTTGGTGTGAAAGGGAAGTTAGCACCAAGATACGTGGGTCCATTTAAGATCACTGAGAAGTGTGGGCCAGTTGCTTACCGGTTGGAACTACCTCCATATTTTGTTGCGGTTCATGACGTGTTTCATGTCTCGCAACTAAAGAAGTGTTTGAGAGTGCCGGAAGAAGCAGTGGACACCTCGCAAATTCAAATTGAGCCTGACCTCACTTATGAAGAACACCCTATAAAAATCCTCGACCAAAAACAAAGAGCAACAAGAAGAAAAGCAATCAACTTTTACAAAGTACAATGGAGTAATCACTCCGAAGAAGAAGCGACTTGGGAGCAAGAAGAATACTTGCAAACCAAATACCCGAGTTTTCTTTCGACTACTACAAATGAGTATGTATAACCATCTAAATGCAAATTTGTACTCGAAACTCGCAATGCACTGTATCCAAATTTAACTTATCCACCCACATCACATCAGCAAATCTCGGGACGAGATTTTTTAAGGGGGGTGGGTTGTGATGCTCCGGCATCTCTATTGCATAATCACTCATCAAACATGAGGCATACATTCATGAGCATCATGGCATAACATATGTTGGTGCATTGGAAACAACTTTGGTTTATATTGCATAGTGAAAAACACTGTCATTTCATGTGTGGTGCTATGTTCATGATCATATCTTTTATTCTGTTGAGATCTGGGTGAAGTCCATATTGACAAAACTGTAGGTCAACATGATATAAACAACTTTCCTAATTGGGGTCTTGTCATATAATGAGGTTTGCAAAGTGATTAGGGTCAATTATTCTCAGTACAGAAAACCAGTCCAATTTGGGGCTGATTTGAAACTTCAAATTTACTCTAACCTACAGCCACTTTCATGCAAAGCTCAAATCAGAGAAGTTGTAGATTCTGAAATTCTAAACAAACTTGTCAAAAGGCACATTGGCAAAGAATGCACATAAATAGGACTTTCTGACTTTCTAAGCATAAAAGGGTCCCTGTCCAATTTGGGGCTGATACACAAATTCAAGTAAAATTCATATTTCCAAACTGTTTGGGGGTTGAGCCTTTTGACAAAGTTGTACAGTTCAAAGAATGGAACATTTCATCCAATTACCATTTTTTCAAATTCGGCTCCTAAATAGGTCAAAATGGCGGATTACAGAGAGTAAAGAAACACATTTTCCTTTTCCTAGTATTTTCCCTCCCCGGGGTCACTGACGCGCCCGCGCGCCCACGGATCGCCCCCTCGGCCGCGCCTCTAACCCGAGGCCAACGTGCCTCTCCCCTCTCTTTCACCTCCGCCCACTCTCTGCCTCTCCCGAGACTTTCCTCGTCTCCCTCTCGCTTGACATCGCCGCGCCGCCATTGCCGACCCGAGCCGAAGCTCGAGCTCGCGCTGCGCAACCCCGTCCTCCCGGAGCCAAGGTAACTACACCACTACACTCTCCACTCCACCCTGCACCCCCTGCTCCTACCCTCGTCGCCTCCCTCACTCCCTATCGCCAGATCGGGAAACGACCGACGCGGGCCGCCATTTCCGGCGAAGCTCGGTTCGAGCTCGCGCCGGCCGTATCCGTCCACCCCACGCCCCTAGACCGCCACCATTGCATTCGCCTCGCTCGCGCGCACCCGACGCGCGTCGCGTCGCGGCTCCAGCGAGCCCGAGCTCGCCGGCGTGCGCCCGCCGCCGCGCCGTCGCGCGCGGCGGGAGGAGGAAGATAACCCGGGGATTTTTGCAAATTAACCCCTGGGATTTTTGCGTTTCAAGTTGTGTTATTCGTCGCTGTTTATTGAGTTTCAGAAAACTTGCAAGCTAGCCCCCGATAGTTAGGTTTAATCACGATCTAGCCCCTGGATCTGTAATTTTTCTTTTCTTTTTCCTATAAATCGGCTGAAACTTTGGAAATTCATATAAAATCAAATAAAAATCGTAAAAAGGAAAACTTAGTTGCGTTGTACTCCTGGTAAATAGATCTACACAGTAGGTATGATGTGGAGTTGTGCATGTATGGTTTTTCCCTTGCTATTGTGAATGCATGATTATCCAATGAAAAATAGGAAACAAGGTCTAGTTGGAATCCAAAAGTGGTGAGACTTGGTCAGTAGCCTTCTTAGGGTGTTTTGATACTATGGTAATTTCTGGTGACTCAATACCCTACTCAGATGCATGTTTTAATTCACAAATGTACATGGTTTACACTAAATATATGCATGAAGGTTGATTTAACTACTACGCACATGACATTTTCCATGAAGTATATGCTGCATACTAACAATCGCATTTCATCTACAACAAGTGCATACATCTGCATTCGTATTGCACTCATATCTGCACCTTTCATGCATATAGACCCCGCGATCGAAGGAGAGACAGTGTAGGAGCAACCCCTGGTCGAGGAACCCGAAGAGGAGCAGGAGGACTCACAGCCGACCGCTGACGCCACCGCCGAAGAGACTAACCCTAGCGAGGAAGAAGGTAGGCAGGATCATGCAATTCCTAGCAAATACAATATCTGTTGATTACGCATATGCATTAGGTGTTGAATGGAACCAATTGCATTAGATCCCCTGGCCGCCCTAGCCCTAGCACCTATACCTAGAGTTCGTAGGACGAGTGCTTAGAATGGCTAAGTACGAGTAGACACGAGTGAATAAAGGTCACTCGCCACGTAGGTGTTACTTTTCAAAAAGAAAAAGTCTCACTATGAAAGCTATTATTATCATGCCATGATTATGTTATGTTTTAAATGGAGACCAGGCGAAGATATGGGTATGAATGTTGAGAATTGAGATATTGTGTGGTGGACTCCGCCCGAGTCGCATAAGGCTGGTCGTTGTTTGCCTATTGGTCGGCATAACATTGCTAGAGTGCTTATCCGGAATCTTGGGGCCGGTGAAAGTCTTACTTGTGATGTCTCAAGCAAGGGGCACGTTCCTACCCACTAGTTGAGAGGAAGGTGGCCGCGGAGGCAGGTGTCAAAGGAGGGCAGAACCCAACGTAATCGAGGTACCGCTCCTGCGACAACGTGCTCCGAGAGCCAGGCGGGAGTGGTCATCAAACTTGAGACGGGACAGGTGGAGATGGGGGAAGCATATGTGGAACGCTGGGAGTTAGTAAGCATATGCCATCCTAGTGCTTCTAGTTATTTCTAGGAATGTAAACATCAATTCGAATCGCTGATGCTCACCAGGTGTGAGAATGCCAATACCACTGACGAGCAAAGTAGTAATCAAATGACTATTGCTGTATTATGAATTCATGGTTTTTGACAATTACATGCTTGGATATGCTTGAGATATTTTATGCAATACTAGTCACACTTTTGATGACTTATTGTCTTACTTTCATGCCATGCTAAGCCATTTCTCAATATGGTCAAAAAATCGTGATGACCCGAACAGCTGTTAAATCCTGCTCAGGTGAAATAATTTAAGCAGCTGTCAAATCCTGCTTCCAATGTTTAATTTGATCCTGTATAAAATCAATGGCTAAGGACTCAGATGCTAGTAAGCAAGCTTTGCGTCAGCCGTAAGCCCCGTCCATTAAGTCCTACTGAGTAATTAGTACTCAGGGTTTGCCCCCACTTTTGGCTTACAGGTACGGAGTTCCTCTTCTGTGCCTTTGTTGGTGGAGGGTCGTGTCCTCACCAGGATTAAGAAGAGTCGTGATCTGGCAAGGAGTGGCATCAGTGGGCTCGATGCTCGTTCTATTATGCAAGTCTTTTGGTTACCGTGAAACATGAACTATCAAATTTCCGCTGCGAGAGACTATTCGAACTATGTTGTTGTATGACACTATGTTGAACTCTATTTAATTTCGAACTTGGTTTGTAACTAAAGTCTATGTAATATCTATTCAACTGCCTGTGATGTTGTAACTGTTGTGGCTCCATCGAGTGTCGGATGTGTATGACGTCGGTTCCTCTAGGAAATGGTGACATCGAGAGCCCGAAGGACTCTCGACGAACTACCGGGTTTAGTCCAGTCTAAGTGCGCTGCGAGCCAGAGGTGGCAGGTGTGCTTAGTCTAGATTAAGCAGGGCGGTTCCGCCACACATGTCCAACAACCATCGATTCCGAGTCCCACAACAATTGATATGTTAACAACAGTGGACGGATCAAAACCTGTATTGAATTAAGTTTCTCCCACCGGCCTACATATCTGGAAAAGCGTTATATTCGTTGGTTCTTACTTACTAGCGTGTACAAGTTTTTGGATTAGGAAAAAGTTTAATTTTTGCCCTATTCAGTCTAGGCAAACTGAGTCATACTACGCTAGTTTTGTATCTTGGCCTGATGCCGAAGCGTGGGCTCAACTGGCAGAAGAGGAGCGCATGTAAGTTGGGCCAAAGCAACTTTGGTGATGCATGTTTTTGAGGTTTCGTTCTTATGGTGTGGCTTCCTCATTCATCATACCAACAAGTCCAACAACCCTCGTTTCCGAGTCCCACAACAATTGATATGTTAACAACAGTGGATGGGTCAAAACTGGTTTTGAATTGAGTTTCTCCCATCGGCCTACATATATGGAAAAGCATTATATTCATTGGTTCTTACATACAAGTGTGTACAAGTTTTCGGATTAGGAAAGAGTTTAATTTTCGCCCTCTTCAGTCTAGGCAAAGTGAGTCATGCTGCGCTGGTTTTGTATCTCGTCCTGATGCCGAAGCGTGGGCTCAAGTGGTAGAAGATGAGGGCATGTAAGTCAGGCCAAAACAACTTTGGTGATGCATATTTTTGAGGTTTCTTTCCTATGGTGTGGTTTCCTCATTCATCATACCAACAAGTCCAACAACCCTCGATTTCGAGTCCCACAACAATTGATATGTTAACAACAGTGGATGGATCAAAACCTGTATTGAATTAAGTTTCTCCCTTCGGCCTACATATATGGAAAATCATTATATTCATTGGTTCCTACTTACTAGCGTGTACAAGTTTTTAGATTAGGAAAAAGTTTAATTTTCACCGTCTTCAGTCTAGGCAAACTGAGTCATGCTGCGTTGGTTTTATATCTCGGACTGATGCTGAAGCGTGGTCTCACGTGACAGAAGAGGAGGGCATGTAAGTTGGGCCAAAACAACTTTGGTGATGCATATATTTGAGGTTTCTTTCCTATGGTGTGGTTTCCTCATTCATCATACCAACATGTCCAACAACCCTTGATTCCGAGTCCCACAACAATTGATATGTTAACAACAGTGGACGGATCAAAACCTGTATGGCAAAGCGTTATATTCGTTGGTTCTTACTTACTAGCGTGTACAAGTTTTTGGATTAGGAAAAAGTTTAATTTTCGCCTTTTTCAGTCTAGGCAAACTGAGTCATGCTGCGCTGGTTTTGTATCTTGGCCTGATGCCGAAGCTTGGGCTCAACTGGCAGAAGAGGAGCGCATGTATGTTGGGCCAAAACAACTTTGGTGATGCATGTTTTTGAGGTTTCGTTCCTATGGTGTGGTTTCCTCATTCATCTTCCCAACAAGTCCAACAACCCTCGATTCCGAGTCCCACAACATTTGATATGTTAACAACAGCGGATGGATCAAAACCTATATTGAATTAAGTTTCTCCCATCGGCCTACATATATGGAAAAGCATTATATTAATTGGTTCCTACTTACTAGTGTGTACAAGTTTTTGGATTAGGAAAGAGTTTAATTTTCGCCCTCTTCAGTCTGGGCAAAGTGAGTCATGCTGCGCTGGTTTTGTATCTCGTCCTGATGCCGAAGTGTGGGCTCAAGTGGTAGAAGATGAGGGCATGTAAGTCAGGCCAAAACAACTTTGGTGATGCATATTTTTGAGGTTTCTTTCCTATGGTGTGGTTTCCTCATTCATCATACAAACAAGTCCAACAACCCTCGATTCCGAGTCCCACAACAATTGATATGTTAACAACAGTGGATGGATCAAAACCTGTATTGAATTAAGTTTCTTCCTTCGGCCAACATATATGGAAAATCATTATATTCGTTGGTTCCTACTTACTAGCGTGTACAAGATTTTAGATTAGGAAAAAGTTTAATTTTCGCCCTCTTCAGTCTAGGCAAACTGAGTCATGCTGCGTTGGTTTTATATCTCGGACTGATGCTGAAGCGTGGTCTCACGTGACAGAAGAGGAGGGCATGTAAGTTGGGCCAAAACAACTTTGGTGATGCATATTTTTGAGGTTTCTTTCCTATGGTGTGGTTTCCTCATTCATCATACCAACATGTCCAACAACCCTTGATTCCGAGTCCCACAACAATTGATATGTTAACAACAGTGGACGGAACAAAACCTGTATGGAAAAGCGTTATATTCGTTGGTTCTTACTTACTAGCGTGTACAAGTTTTTGGATTAGGAAAAAGTTTAATTTTCGCCCTTTTCAGTCTAGGCAAACTGAGTCATGCTGCGCTGGTTTTGTATCTTGGCCTGATGCCGAAGCTTGGGCTCAACTAGCAGAAGAGGAGCGCATGTATGTTGGGCCAAAACAACTTTGGTGATGCATGTTTTTGAGGTTTCGTTCCTATGGTGTGGTTTCCTCATTCATCATACCAACAAGTCCAACATCCCTCGTTTCCGAGTCCCACAACAATTGATATGTTAACAACAGTGGATCGGTAAAAACTGGTTTTGAATTGAGTTTCTCCCATCGGCCTACTTATATGGAAAAGCATTATATTCATTGGCTCTTACTTACTAGCGTGTACTAGTTTTCGGATTAGGAAAAAGATTAATTTTCGCCCTCTTCAGTCTAGGCAAACTGAGTCATGCTGTGCTGGTTTTGTATCTCGTCCTGATGCCAAAGTGTGGGCTCAAGTGGCAGAAGATGAGGGCATGCAAGTCGGGCCAAAACAACTTTGGTGATGCATATTTTTGAGGTTTCGTTCCTATGGTGTGGTTTCCTCATTCATCATGCCAACAAGTCCAACAACCCTCGATTCCGAGTCCCACAACAATTGATATGTTAACAACAATGGATGGATCAAAACTGGTGTTGAATTAAGTTTCTCCCATTGGCCTACATATCTGGAAAAGCGTTATATTCATTGGTTCTTACTTACTAGCGTGTACAAGTTTTTGGATTAGGAAAAAGTTTAATTTTCGCCCTCTTCAGTCCAGGCAAACTGAGTCATGCTGCGCTGGTTTTGTATCTTGGCCTGATGTCGAAGCATGGGCTCAACTGGCAGAAGAGGAGCGCATGTAAGTTGGGCCAAAGCAACTTTGGTGATGCATGTTTTTGAGGTTTCGTTCATATGGTGTGGCTTCCTCATTCATCATACCAACAAGTCCAACAACCATCGATTCCGTGTCCCACAACAATTGATATGTTAACAACAGTGGACAGATCAAAACCTGTATTGAATTAAGTTTCTCCCACCGGCCTACATATCTGGAAAAGCGTTATATTCGTTGGTTCTTACTTACTAGCGTGTACAAGTTTTTGGATTAGGAAAAAGTTTAATTTTCGCCCTCTTCAGTCTAGGCAAACTGAGTCATACTACGCTGGTTTTGTATCTTGGCCTGATGCCGAAGCGTGGGCTCAACTGGCAGAAGAGGAGCGCATGTAAGTTGGGCCAAAGCAACTTTGGTGATGCATGTTTCTGAGGTTTCGTTCTTATGGTGTGGCTTCCTCATTCATCATACCAACAAGTCCAACAACCCTCGATTCCGAGTCCCACAACAATTGATATGTTAACAACAATGGATGGATCAAAACTGGTGTTGAATTAAGTTTCTCCCATTGGCCTACATATCTGGAAAAGCGTTATATTCATTGGTTCTTACTTACTAGCGTGTACAAGTTTTTGGATTAGGAAAAAGTTTAATTTTCGCCCTCTTCAGTCCAGGCAAACTGAGTCATGCTGCGCTGGTTTTGTATCTTGGCCTGATGTCGAAGCATGGGCTCAACTGGCAGAAGAGGAGCGCATGTAAGTTGGGCCAAAGCAACTTTGGTGATGCATGTTTTTGAGGTTTCGTTCTTATGGTGTGGCTTCCTCATTCATCTTGCCAACAAGTCCAACAACCCTCGATTCCGAGTCCCACAACAATTGATATGTTAACAACAGTGGATGGGTCAAAACTGGTTTTGAATTGAGTTTCTCCCATCGGCCTACATATATGGAAAAGCATTATATTCATTGGTTCTTACTTACTAGCGTGTACAAGTTTTCGGATTAGGAAAGAGTTTAATTTTCGCCCTCTTCAGTCTAGGCAAACTGAGTCATGCTGCGCTGGTTTTGTATCTCGTCCTGATACCGAATCATGCGCGCTGGTTTTGTATCTCGTACTGATACCGAAGCATGGGCTCAAGTGGCAGAAGATGAGGGCATGTAAGTTGGGCCAAAACAACTTTGGTGATTCATATTTTTGAGGTTTCTTTCCTATGGTGCGGTTTCCTCATTCATCATTCCAACATGTCCAACAATCCTCGATTCTGAGTCCCACAACAATTGAAATGTTAACAACAGTGGATGGATCAAAACCTGTATTCAATTACGTTTCTCCCATCGGCCCACATATATAGAAAAGCATTATATTCATTGGTTCCTACTTACTAGCGTGTACAAGTTTTTGGATTAGGAAAAAGTTTAATTTTCGCCCTCTTCAGTCTAGGCAAACTGAGTCATGCTGCCCTGGTTTTGTATCTTGTCCTGATGCTGAAGCGTGGGCTCAAGTGGCAGAAGAGAAGGGCATGTAAGTTGGTCCAAAACAAGTTTGGTGATGCATACTTTTGAGGTTTCGTTCCTATGGTGTGGTTTCCTCATTCATTATACCAATAAGTCCAACAACCCTCGATTCCGAGTCCCACAACAATTGATATGTTAACAACAGTGGATGGATCAAAACCTATATTGAATTAAGTTTCTCCCTTCGGCCTACATATATGGAAAATCATTATATTCATTGGTTCCTACTTACTAGCGTGTACAAGTTTTTAGATTAGGAAAAAGTTTAATTTTCGCCCTCTTCAGTCTAGGCAAACTGAGTCATGCTGCGTTGGTTTTATATCTCGGACTGATGCTGAAGCGTGGTCTCACGTGACAGAAGAGGAGGGCATGTAAGTTGGGCCAAAACAACTTTGGTGATGCATATATTTGAGGTTTCTTTCCTATGGTGTGGTTTCCTCATTCATCATACCAACATGTCCAACAACCCTTGATTCCGAGTCCCACAACAATTGATATGTTAACAACAGTGGACGGATCAAAACCTGTATGGAAAAGCGTTATATTCGTTGGTTCTTACTTACTAGCGTGTACAAGTTTTTGGATTAGGAAAAAGTTTAATTTTCGCCCTTTTCAGTCTAGGCAAACTGAGTCATGCTGCGCTGGTTTTGTATCTTGGCCTGATGCCGAAGCTTGGGCTCAACTGGCAGAAGAGGAGCGCATGTATGTTGGGCCAAAACAACTTTGGTGATGCATGTTTTTGAGGTTTCGTTCCTATGGTGTGGTTTCCTCATTCATCTTCCCAGCAAATCCAACAACCCTCGATTCCGAGTCCCACAACATTTGATATGTTAACAACAGCGGATGGATCAAAACCTATATTGAATTAAGTTTCTCCCATCGGCCTACATATATGGAAAAGCATTATATTAATTGGTTCCTACTTACTAGTGTGTACAAGTTTTTGGATTAGGAAAGAGTTTAATTTTCGCCCTCTTCAGTCTGGGCAAAGTGAGTCATGCTGCGCTGGTTTTGTATCTCGTCCTGATGCCGAAGCGTGGGCTCAAGTGGTAGAAGATGAGGGCATGTAAGTCAGGCCAAAACAACTTTGGTGATGCATATTTTTGAGGTTTCTTTCCTATGGTGTGGTTTCCTCATTCATCATACCAACAAGTCCAACAACCCTCGATTTTGAGTCCCACAACAATTGATATGTTAACAACAGTGGATGGATCAAAACCTGTATTGAATTAAGTTTCTCCCTTCGGCCTACATATATGGAAAATCAATATATTCATTGGTTCCTACTTACTAGCGTGTACAAGTTTTTAGATTAGGAAAAAGTTTAATTTTCGCCCTCTTCAGTCTAGGCAAACTGAGTCATGCTGCGTTGGTTTTATATCTCGGTCTGATGCTGAAGCGTGGTCTCACGTGACAAAAGAGGAGGGCATGTAAGTTGGGCCAAAACAACTTTGGTGATGCATATATTTGAGGTTTCTTTCCTATGGTGTGGTTTCCTCATTCATCATACCAGCATGTCCAACAACCCTTGATTCCGAGTCCCACAACAATTGATATGTTAACAACAGTGGACGGATCAAAACCTGTATGGAAAAGCGTTATATTCGTTGGTTCTTACTTACTAGCGTGTACAAGTTTTTGGATTAGGAAAAAGTTTAATTTTCGCCCTTTTCAGTCTAGGCAAACTGAGTCATGCTGCGCTGGTTTTGTATCTTGGCCTGATGCCGAAGCTTGGGCTCAACTGGCAGAAGAGGAGCGCATGTATGTTGGGCCAAAACAACTTTGGTGATGCATGTTTTTGAGGTTTCGTTCCTATGGTGTGGTTTCCTCATTCATCTTCCCAACAAGTCCAACAACCCTCGATTCCGAGTCCCACAACATTTGATATGTTAACAACAGCGGATGGATCAAAACCTATATTGAATTAAGTTTCTCCCATCGGCCTACATATATGGAAAAGCATTATATTAATTGGTTCCTACTTACTAGTGTGTACAAGTTTTTGGATTAGGAAAGAGTTTAATTTTCGCCCTCTTCAGTCTGGGCAAAGTGAGTCATGCTGCGCTGGTTTTGTATCTCGTCCTGATGCCGAAGCGTGGGCTCAAGTGGTAGAAGATGAGGGCATGTAAGTCAGGCCAAAACAACTTTGGTGAAGCATATTTTTGAGGTTTCTTTCCTATGGTGTGGTTTCCTCATTCATCATACCAACAAGTCCAACAACCCTCGATTCCGAGTCCCACAACAATTGATATGTTAACAACAGTGGATGGATCAAAACCTGTATTGAATTAAGTTTCTCCCTTCGGCCTACATATATGGAAAATCATTATATTCGTTGGTTCCTACTTACTAGCGTGTACAAGATTTTAGATTAGGAAAAAGTTTAATTTTTGCCCTCTTCAGTCTAGGCAAACTGAGTCATGCTGCGTTGGTTTTATATCTCGGACTGATGCTGAAGCGTGGTCTCACGTGACAGAAGAGGAGGGCATGTAAGTTGGGCCAAAACAACTTTGGTGATGCATATTTTTGAGGTTTCTTTCCTATGGTGTGGTTTCCTCATTTATCATACCAACATGTCCAACAACCCTTGATTCCGAGTCCCACAACAATTGATATGTTAACAACAGTGGACGGAACAAAACCTGTATGGAAAAGCGTTATATTCGTTGGTTCTTACTTACTAGCGTGTACAAGTTTTTGGATTAGGAAAAAGTTTAATTTTCGCCCTTTTCAGTCTAGGCAAACTGAGTCATGCTGCGCTGGTTTTGTATCTTGGCCTAATGCCGAAGCTTGGGCTCAACTGGCAGAAGAGGAGCGCATGTATGTTGGGCCAAAACAACTTTGGTGATGCATGTTTTTGAGGTTTCGTTCCTATGGTGTGGTTTCCTCATTCATCATACCAACAAGTCCAACATCCCTCGTTTCCGAGTCCCACAACAATTGATATGTTAACAACAGTGGATCGGTCAAAACTGGTTTTGAATTGAGTTTCTCCCATCGGCCTACTTATATGGAAAAGCATTATATTCATTGGTTCTTACTTACTAGCGTGTACTAGTTTTCGGATTAGGAAAAAGATTAATTTTCGCCCTCTTCAGTCTAGGCAAACTGAGTCATGCTGTGCTGGTTTTGTATCTCGTCCTGATGCCAAAGTGTGGGCTCAAGTGGCAGAAGATGAGGGCATGCAAGTCGGGCCAAAACAACTTTGGTGATGCATATTTTTGAGGTTTCGTTCCTATGGTGTGGTTTCCTCATTCATCATGCCAACAAGTCCAACAACCCTCGATTCCGAGTCCCACAACAATTGATATGTTAACAACAATGGATGGATCAAAACTGGTGTTGAATTAAGTTTCTCCCATTGGCCTACATATCTGGAAAAGCGTTATATTCATTGGTTCTTACTTACTAGCGTGTACAAGTTTTTGGATTAGGAAAAAGTTTAATTTTCGCCCTCTTCAGTCCAGGCAAACTGAGTCATGCTGCGCTGGTTTTGTATCTTGGCCTGATGTCGAAGCATGGGCTCAACTGGCAGAAGAGGAGCGCATGTAAGTTGGGCCAAAGCAACTTTGGTGATGCATGTTTTTGAGGTTTCGTTCATATGGTGTGGCTTCCTCATTCATCATACCAACAAGTCCAACAACCATCGATTCCGAGTCCCACAACAATTGATATGTTAACAACAGTGGACAGATCAAAACCTGTATTGAATTAAGTTTCTCCCACCGGCCTACATATTTGGAAAAGCGTTATATTCGTTGGTTCTTACTTACTAGCGTGTACAAGTTTTTGGATTAGGAAAAAGTTTAATTTTCGCCCTCTTCAGTCTAGGCAAACTGAGTCATACTACGCTGGTTTTGTATCTTGGCCTGATGCCGAAGCGTGGGCTCAACTGGCAGAAGAGGAGCGCATGTAAGTTGGGCCAAAGCAACTTTGGTGATGCATGTTTTTGAGGTTTCGTTCTTATGGTGTGGCTTCCTCATTCATCATACCAACAAGTCCAACAACCCTCGTTTCCGAGTCCCACAACAATTGATATGTTAACAACAGTGGATGGGTCAAAACTGGTTTTGAATTGAGTTTCTCCCATCGGCCTACATATATGGAAAAGCATTATATTCATTGGTTCTTACTTACTAGCGTGTACAAGTTTTCGGATTAGGAAAGAGTTTAATTTTCGCCCTCTTCAGTCTAGGCAAACTGAGTCATGCTGCGCTGGTTTTGTATCTCGTCCTGATACCGAATCATGCGCGCTGGTTTTGTATCTCGTCCTGATACCGAAGCATGGGCTCAAGTGGCAGAAGATGAGGGCATGTAAGTTGGGCCAAAACAACTTTGGTGATTCATATTTTTGAGGTTTCTTTCCTATGGTGCGGTTTCCTCATTCATCATTCCAACATGTCCAACAATCCTCGATTCTGAGTCCCACAACAATTGATATGTTAACAACAGTGGATGGATCAAAACCTGTATTCAATTAAGTTTCTCCCATCGGCCCACATATATAGAAAAGCATTATATTCATTGGTTCCTACTTACTAGCGTGTACAAGTTTTTGGATTAGGAAAAAGTTTAATTTTCGCCCTCTTCAGTCTAGGCAAACTGAGTCATGCTGCCCTGGTTTTGTATCTTGTCCTGATGCCGAAGCGTGGGCTCAAGTGGCAGAAGAGAAGGGCATGTAAGTTGGTCCAAAACAAGTTTGGTGATGCATACTTTTGAGGTTTCGTTCCTATGGTGTGGTTTCCTCATTCATTATACCAATAAGTCCAACAACCCTCGATTCCGAGTCCCACAACAATTGATATGTTAACAACAATGGATGGATCAAAACTGGCATTGAACTAAGTTTCTCCCATCGGCCTACATATATGGAAAAGCATTATATTCATTGGTTCTTACTTACTAGCGTGTACAAGTTTTCGGATTAGAAAAAAGTTTAATTTTCGCCCTCTTCAGTCTGGGCAAACTGAGTCATGCTGCACTGGTTTTGTATCTTGGCCTGATGCCGAAGCGTGGGCTCACGTGGCAGAAGATGAAGGCATGTTAGTTGGGCCAAAACAACTTTGGTGATGCATATTTTTCAGGTTTCGTTCCTATGGTGTGGTTTCCACATTCATCATACCAACATGTCCAACAACCCTCGATTCCGAGTCCCACAACAATTGATATGTTAACAACAGTGGATGGATCAAAACCTATATTGAATTAAGTTTCTCCTTTCGGCCTACATATATGGAAAATCATTACATTCGTTGGTTCCTACTTACTAGCGTGTACATGTTTTTAGATTAGGAAAAAGTTTAATTTTCGCCCTCTTCAGTCTAGGCAAACTGAGTCATGCTGCGTTGGTTTTATATCTCGGACTGATGCTGAAGCGTGTTCTCACGTGACAGAAGAGGAGGGCATGTAAGTTGGGCCAAAACAACTTTGGTGATGCATATTTTTGAGGTTTCTTTCCTATGGTGTGGTTTCCTCATTCATCATACCAACATGTCCAACAACCCTTGATTGCGAGCCCCACAACAATTGATATGTTAACAACAGTGGACGGATCAAAACCTGTATGGAAAAGCGTTATATTCGTTGGTTCTTACTTACTAGCGTGTACAAGTTTTTGGATTAGGAAAAAGTTTAATTTTCGCCCTTTTCAGTCTAGGCAAACTGAGTCATGCCGCGCTGGTTTTGTATCTTGGCCTGATGCCGAAGCTTGGGCTCAACTGGCAGAAGAGGAGCGCATGTAAGTTGGGCCAAAACAACTTTGGTGATGCATGTTTTTGAGGTTTCGTTCCTATGTGTGGTTTCCTCATTCATCATACCAACAAGTCCATCATCCCTCGTTTCCGAGTCCCACAACAATTGATATGTTAACAACAGTGGATGGGTCAAAACTGGTTTTGAATTGAGTTTCTCCCATCGGCCTACATATATGGAAAAGCATTATATTCATTGGTTCTTACTTACTAGCGTGTACTAGTTTTCGGATTAGGAAAAAGATTAATTTTCGCCCTCTTCAGTCTAGGCAAACTGAGTCATGCTGTGTTGGTTTTGTATCTCGGACTGATGCCGAAGCGTGGGCTCACGTGGCAGAAGAGGAGGGCATGTAAGTTGGGCCAAAACAACTTTGGTCATGCATATTTTTGAGGTTTCTTTCCTATGGTGTGGTTTCCTCATTCATCATACCAACATGTCCAACAACCCTTGATTCCGAATCCCACAACAATTGATATGTTAACAACAGTGGACGGATCAAAACCTGTATTGAATTAAGCTTTGCCCATCGGCCTACATATATGGAAAAGCATTATAGTCGTTGGTTCTTACTTACTAGCGTGTACAAGTTTTTGGATTACGAAAAAGTTTAATTTTCGCCCTCTTCAGTCTAGGCAAACTGAGTCATGCTGCGCTGGTTTTGTATCTCGTCCTGATGCCGAACCTTGGGCTCAAGTGGCAGAAGATGAGGGCATGTAAGTCGGGCCATAACAACTTTGGTGATGCATATTTTTGAGGTTTCTCTCCTATGGTGTGGTTCCCTCATTCAGCATACCAGCAAGTCCAACAACCCTCGATTCCGAGTCCCACAACAATTGATATGTTAACAACAGTGGATGGAACAAAACCTGTATTGAATTAAGTTTCTCCCGTCGGCCTACATATATGGAAAAGCATTATATTCATTGGTTCCTACTTACTAGCGTGTACAAGTTTTTGGATTAGGAAAAAGTTTAATTTTCGCCATCTTCGGTCTAGGCAAACTGAGTCATGCTGTGCTGGTTTTGTATCTTGGCCTGATGCCGAAGCGTGGGCTCAAGTGACAGAAGAGGAGGGCATGTAAGTTGGGCCAAAACAACTTTGGTGATGCATATTTTTGAGGTTTCGTTCCTATGGTGTGGTTTCCTCATTCATCAAACCAACAAGTCCAACAACCCTCGATTCCGAGTCCCACAACAATTGATATGTTAACAACAATGGATGGATCAAAATTGGTATTGAATTAAGTTTCTCCCATCGGCCTACATATATGGAAAAGCATTATATTCATTGGTTCTTACTTACTAGCGTGTACAAGTTTTCAGATTAGGAAAAAGTTTAATTTTCGCCCTCTTTAGTCTGGGCAAACTGAGTCATGCTGCGCTGGTTTTGTATCTCGTCCTGATACCGAATCATGCGCGCTGGTTTTGTATCTCGTCCTGATACCGAAGCATGGGCTCAAGTGGCAGAAGATGAGGGCATGTAAGTTGGGCCAAAACAACTTTGGTGATTCATATTTTTGAGGTTTCTTTCCTATGGTGCGGTTTCCTCATTCATCATTCCAACATGTCCAACAATCCTCGATTCTGAGTCCCACAACAATTGATATGTTAACAACAGTGGATGGATCAAAACCTGTATGGAAAAGCGTTATATTCGTTGGTTCTTACTTACTAGCGTGTACAAGTTTTTGGATTAGGAAAAAGTTTAATTTTCGCCCTTTTCAGTCTAGGCAAACTGAGTCATGCCGCGCTGGTTTTGTATCTTGGCCTGATGCCGAAGCTTGGGCTCAACTGGCAGAAGAGGAGCGCATGTAAGTTGGGCCAAAACAACTTTGGTGATGCATGTTTTTGAGGTTTCGTTCCTATGTGTGGTTTCCTCATTCATCATACCAACAAGTCCATCATCCCTCGTTTCCGAGTCCCACAACAATTGATATGTTAACAACAGTGGATGGGTCAAAACTGGTTTTGAATTGAGTTTCTCCCATCGGCCTACATATATGGAAAAGCATTATATTCATTGGTTCTTACTTACTAGCGTGTACAAGTTTTCGGATTAGGAAAGAGTTTAATTTTCGCCCTCTTCAGTCTAGGCAAACTGAGTCATGCTGCGCTGGTTTTGTATCTCGTCCTGATACCGAATCATGCGCGCTGGTTTTGTATCTCGTCCTGATACCGAAGCATGGGCTCAAGTGGCAGAAGATGAGGGCATGTAAGTTGGGCCAAAACAACTTTGGTGATTCATATTTTTGAGGTTTCTTTCCTATGGTGCGGTTTCCTCATTCATCATTCCAACATGTCCAACAATCCTCGATTCTGAGTCCCACAACAATTGATATGTTAACAACAGTGGATGGATCAAAACCTGTATTCAATTAAGTTTCTCCCATCGGCCCACATATATAGAAAAGCATTATATTCATTGGTTCCTACTTACTAGCGTGTACAAGTTTTTGGATTAGGAAAAAGTTTAATTTTCGCCCTCTTCAGTCTAGGCAAACTGAGTCATGCTGCCCTGGTTTTGTATCTTGTCCTGATGCCGAAGCGTGGGCTCAAGTGGCAGAAGAGAAGGGCATGTAAGTTGGTCCAAAACAAGTTTGGTGATGCATACTTTTGAGGTTTCGTTCCTATGGTGTGGTTTCCTCATTCATTATACCAATAAGTCCAACAACCCTCGATTCCGAGTCCCACAACAATTGATATGTTAACAACAATGGATGGATCAAAACTGGCATTGAACTAAGTTTCTCCCATCGGCCTACATATATGGAAAAGCATTATATTCATTGGTTCTTACTTACTAGCGTGTACAAGTTTTCGGATTAGAAAAAAGTTTAATTTTCGCCCTCTTCAGTCTGGGCAAACTGAGTCATGCTGCACTGGTTTTGTATCTTGGCCTGATGCCGAAGCGTGGGCTCACGTGGCAGAAGATGAAGGCATGTTAGTTGGGCCAAAACAACTTTGGTGATGCATATTTTTCAGGTTTCGTTCCTATGGTGTGGTTTCCACATTCATCATACCAACATGTCCAACAACCCTCGATTCCGAGTCCCACAACAATTGATATGTTAACAACAGTGGATGGATCAAAACCTATATTGAATTAAGTTTCTCCTTTCGGCCTACATATATGGAAAATCATTACATTCGTTGGTTCCTACTTACTAGCGTGTACATGTTTTTAGATTAGGAAAAAGTTTAATTTTCGCCCTCTTCAGTCTAGGCAAACTGAGTCATGCTGCGTTGGTTTTATATCTCGGACTGATGCTGAAGCGTGTTCTCACGTGACAGAAGAGGAGGGCATGTAAGTTGGGCCAAAACAACTTTGGTGATGCATGTTTTTGAGGTTTCTTTCCTATGGTGTGGTTTCCTCATTCATCATACCAACATGTCCAACAACCCTTGATTGCGAGCCCCACAACAATTGATATGTTAACAACAGTGGACGGATCAAAACCTGTATGGAAAAGCGTTATATTCGTTGGTTCTTACTTACTAGCGTGTACAAGTTTTTGGATTAGGAAAAAGTTTAATTTTCGCCCTTTTCAGTCTAGGCAAACTGAGTCATGCCGCGCTGGTTTTGTATCTTGGCCTGATGCCGAAGCTTGGGCTCAACTGGCAGAAGAGGAGCGCATGTAAGTTGGGCCAAAACAACTTTGGTGATGCATGTTTTTGAGGTTTCGTTCCTATGTGTGGTTTCCTCATTCATCATACCAACAAGTCCATCATCCCTCGTTTCCGAGTCCCACAACAATTGATATGTTAACAACAGTGGATGGGTCAAAACTGGTTTTGAATTGAGTTTCTCCCATCGGCCTACATATATGGAAAAGCATTATATTCATTGGTTCTTACTTACTAGCGTGTACTAGTTTTCGGATTAGGAAAAAGATTAATTTTCGCCCTCTTCAGTCTAGGCAAACTGAGTCATGCTGTGTTGGTTTTGTATCTCGGACTGATGCCGAAGCGTGGGCTCACGTGGCAGAAGAGGAGGGCATGTAAGTTGGGCCAAAACAACTTTGGTCATGCATATTTTTGAGGTTTCTTTCCTATGGTGTGGTTTCCTCATTCATCATACCAACATGTCCAACAACCCTTGATTCCGAATCCCACAACAATTGATATGTTAACAACAGTGGACGGATCAAAACCTGTATTGAATTAAGCTTTGCCCATCGGCCTACATATATGGAAAAGCATTATAGTCGTTGGTTCTTACTTACTAGCGTGTACAAGTTTTTGGATTACGAAAAAGTTTAATTTTCGCCCTCTTCAGTCTAGGCAAACTGAGTCATGCTGCGCTGGTTTTGTATCTCGTCCTGATGCCGAACCTTGGGCTCAAGTGGCAGAAGATGAGGGCATGTAAGTCGGGCCATAACAACTTTGGTGATGCATATTTTTGAGGTTTCTCTCCTATGGTGTGGTTCCCTCATTCAGCATACCAGCAAGTCCAACAACCCTCGATTCCGAGTCCCACAACAATTGATATGTTAACAACAGTGGATGGAACAAAACCTGTATTGAATTAAGTTTCTCCCGTCGGCCTACATATATGGAAAAGCATTATATTCATTGGTTCCTACTTACTAGCGTGTACAAGTTTTTGGATTAGGAAAAAGTTTAATTTTCGCCATCTTCGGTCTAGGCAAACTGAGTCATGCTGTGCTGGTTTTGTATCTTGGCCTGATGCCGAAGCGTGGGCTCAAGTGACAGAAGAGGAGGGCATGTAAGTTGGGCCAAAACAACTTTGGTGATGCATATTTTTGAGGTTTCGTTCCTATGGTGTGGTTTCCTCATTCATCAAACCAACAAGTCCAACAACCCTCGATTCCGAGTCCCACAACAATTGATATGTTAACAACAATGGATGGATCAAAATTGGTATTGAATTAAGTTTCTCCCATCGGCCTACATATATGGAAAAGCATTATATTCATTGGTTCTTACTTACTAGCGTGTACAAGTTTTCAGATTAGGAAAAAGTTTAATTTTCGCCCTCTTTAGTCTGGGCAAACTGAGTCATGCTGCGCTGGTTTTGTATCTCGTCCTGATACCGAATCATGCGCGCTGGTTTTGTATCTCGTCCTGATACCGAAGCATGGGCTCAAGTGGCAGAAGATGAGGGCATGTAAGTTGGGCCAAAACAACTTTGGTGATTCATATTTTTGAGGTTTCTTTCCTATGGTGCGGTTTCCTCATTCATCATTCCAACATGTCCAACAATCCTCGATTCTGAGTCCCACAACAATTGATATGTTAACAACAGTGGATGGATCAAAACCTGTATTGAATTAAGTTTCTCCCATCGGCCCACATATATGGAAAAGCATTATATTCATTGGTTCCTACTTACTAGCGTGTACAAGTTTTTGGATTAGGAAAAAGTTTAATTTTCGCCCTCTTCCGTCTAGGCAAACTGAGTCATACTGCACTGGTTTTGTATCTTGTCCTGATGCCGAAGCGTGGGCTCAAGTGGCAGAAGAGAAGGGCATGTAAGTTGGTCCAAAACAAGTTTGGTGATGCATACTTTTGAGGTTTCGTTCCTATGGTGTGGTTTCCTCATTCATTATACCAATAAGTCCAACAACCCTCGATTCCAAGTCCCACAACAATTGATATGTTAACAACAATGGATGGATCAAAACTGGCATTGAACTAAGTTTCTCCCATCGGCCTACATATATGGAAAAGCATTATATTCATTGGTTCTTACTTACTAGCGTGTACAAGTTTTCGGATTAGAAAAAAGTTTAATTTTCGCCCTCTTCAGTCTGGGTAAACTGAGTCATGCTGCGCTGGTTTTGTATCTTGGCCTGATGCCGAAGCATGGGCTCACGTGGCAGAAGATGAAGGCATGTTAGTTGGGCCAAAACAACTTTGGTGATGCATATTTTTCAGGTTTCGTTCCTATGGTGTGGTTTCCACATTCATCATACCAACATGTCCAACAACCCTCGATTCCGAGTCCCACGACAATTGATATGTTAACAACAGTGGATGGATCAAAACTGGTATTGAATTAAGTTTCTCCCATCGGCCTACATATATGGAGAAGCATTATATTCATTGGTTCTTACTTACTATCGTGCACAAGTTTTTGGATTAGGAAAAAGTTTAATTTTCGCCCTGTTCAGTCTAGGCAAACTGTGTCATGCTACGCTGGTTTTGTATCTCGTCCTGATGCCGAAGCGTGGGTTCAAGTGGCAGAAGATGAGGGCATGTAAGTCGGGCCAAAACAACTTTGGTGATGCATATTTTTGAGGTTTCTTTCCTATGGTGTGGTTTCCTCATTCATATTCCCAACAAGTCCAACAACCCTCGTTTCCGAGTCCCACAACAATTGATATGTTAACAACAGTGGATGGGTCAAAACTGGTTTTGAATTGAGTTTCTCCCATCGGCCTTCATATATGGAAAAGCATTATATTCATTGGTTCTTACATACAAGTGTGTACAAGTTTTCGGATTAGGAAAGAATTTAATTTTCGCCCTCTTCAGTCTAGGCAAAGTGAGTCATGCTGCGCTGGTTTTGTATCTCGTCCTGATGCCGAAGCGTGGGCTCAAGTGGTAGAAGATGAGGGCATGTAAGTCAGGCCAAAACAACTTTGGTGATGCATATTTTTGAGGTTTCTTTCCTATGGTGTGGTTTCCTCATTCATCATACCAACAAGTCCAACAACCCTCGATTTCGAGTCCCACAACAATTGATATGTTAACAACAGTGGATGGATCAAAACCTGTATTGAATTAAGTTTCTCCCTTCGGCCTACATATATGGAAAATCATTATATTCATTGGTTCCTACTTACTAGCGTGTACAAGTTTTTAGATTAGGAAAAAGTTTAATTTTCGCCCTCTTCAGTCTAGGCAAACTGAGTCATGCTGCGTTGGTTTTATATCTCGGACTGATGCTGAAGCGTGGTCTCACGTGACAGAAGAGGAGGGCATGTAAGTTGGGCCAAAACAACTTTGGTGATGCATATTTTTGAGGTTTCTTTCCTATGGTGTGGTTTCCTCATTCATCATACCAACATGTCCAACAACCCTTGATTCCGAGTCCCACAACAATTGATATGTTAACAACAGTGGACGGAACAAAACCTGTATGGAAAAGCGTTATATTCGTTGGTTCTTACTTACTAGCGTGTACAAGTTTTTGGATTAGGAAAAAGTTTAATTTTCGCCCTTTTCATTCTAGGCAAACTGAGTCATGCTGCGCTGGTTTTGTATCTTGGCCTGATGCCGAAGCTTGGGCTCAACTGGCAGAAGAGGAGCGCATGTATGTTGGGCCAAAACAACTTTGGTGATGCATGTTTTTGAGGTTTCGTTCCTATGGTGTGGTTTCCTCATTCATCATACCAACAAGTCCAACATCCCTCGTTTCCGAGTCCCACAACAATTGATATGTTAACAACAGTGGATGGGTCAAAACTGGTTTTGAATTGAGTTTCTCCCATCGGCCTACTTATATGGAAAAGCATTATATTCATTGGTTCTTACTTACTAGCGTGTACTAGTTTTCGGATTAGGAAAAAGATTAATTTTCGCCCTCTTCAGTCTAGGCAAACTGAGTCATGCTGTGCTGGTTTTGTATCTCGTCCTGATGCCAAAGTGTGGGCTCAAGTGGCAGAAGATGAGGGCATGCAAGTCGGGCCAAAACAACTTTGGTGATGCATATTTTTGAGGTTTCGTTCCTATGGTGTGGTTTCCTCATTCATCATGCCAACAAGTCCAACAACCCTCGATTCCGAGTCCCACAACAATTGATATGTTAACAACAATGGATGGATCAAAACTGGTGTTGAATTAAGTTTCTCCCATTGGCCTGCATATCTGGAAAAGCGTTATATTCATTGGTTCTTACTTACTAGCGTGTACAAGTTTTTGGATTAGGAAAAAGTTTAATTTTCGCCCTCTTCAGTCCAGGCAAACTGAGTCATGCTGCGCTGCTTTTGTATCTTGGCCTGATGTCGAAGCATGGGCTCAACTGGCAGAAGAGGAGCGCATGTAAGTTGGGCCAAAGCAACTTTGGTGATGCATGTTTTTGAGGTTTCGTTCATATGGTGTGGCTTCCTCATTCATCATACCAACAAGTCCAACAACCATCGATTCCGAGTCCCACAACAATTGATATGTTAACAACAGTGGACAGATCAAAACCTGTATTGAATTAAGTTTCTCCCACCGGCCTACATATCTGGAAAAGCGTTATATTCGTTGGTTCTTACTTACTAGCGTGTACAAGTTTTTGGATTAGGAAAAAGTTTAATTTTCGCCCTCTTCAGTCTAGGCAAACTGAGTCATACTACGCTGGTTTTGTATCTTGGCCTGATGCCGAAGCGTGGGCTCAACTGGCAGAAGAGGAGCGCATGTAAGTTGGGCCAAAGCAACTTTGGTGATGCATGTTTTTGAGGTTTCGTTCTTATGGTGTGGCTTCCTCATTCATCATACCAACAAGTCCAACAACCCTCGTTTCCGAGTCCCACAACAATTGATATGTTAACAACAGTGGATGGGTCAAAACTGGTTTTGAATTGAGTTTCTCCCATCGGCCTACATATATGGAAAAGCATTATATTCAATGGTTCTTACATACATGTGTGTACAAGTTTTCGGATTAGGAAAGAGTTTAATTTTCGCCCTCTTCAGTCTAGGCAAACTGAGTCATGCTGCGCTGGTTTTGTATCTCGTCCTAATGCCGAAGCGTGGGCTCAAGTGGTAGAAGATGAGGGCATGTAAGTCAGGCCAAAACAACTTTGGTGATGCATATTTTTGAGGTTTCTTTCCTATGGTGTGGTTTCCTCATTCATCATACCAACAAGTCCAACAACCCTCGATTCCGAGTCCCACAACAATTGATATGTTAACAACAGTGGATGGATCAAAACCTGTATTGAATTAAGTTTCTCCCTTCGGCCTACATATATGGAAAATCATTATATTCGTTGGTTCCTACTTACTAGCGTGTACAAGATTTTAGATTAGGAAAAAGTTTAATTTTCGCCCTTTTCAGTCTATGCAAACTGAGTCATGCTGCGTTGGTTTTATATCTCGGACTGATGCTGAAGCGTGGTCTCACGTGACAGAAGAGGAGGGCATGTAAGTTGGGCCAAAACAACTTTGGTGATGCATATTTTTGAGGTTTCTTTCCTATGGTGTGGTTTCCTCATTCATCATACCAACATGTCCAACAACCCTTGATTCCGAGTCCCACAACAATTGATATGTTAACAACAGTGGATGGAACAAAACCTGTATGGAAAAGCGTTATATTCGTTGGTTCTTACTTACTAGCGTGTACAAGTTTTTGGATTAGGAAAAAGTTTAATTTTCGCCCTCTTCAGTCCAGGCAAACTGAGTCATGCTGCGCTGCTTTTGTATCTTGGCCTGATGTCGAAGCATGGGCTCAACTGGCAGAAGAGGAGCGCATGTAAGTTGGGCCAAAGCAACTTTGGTGATGCATGTTTTTGAGGTTTCGTTCATATGGTGTGGCTTCCTCATTCATCATACCAACAAGTCCAACAACCATCGATTCCGAGTCCCACAACAATTGATATGTTAACAACAGTGGACAGATCAAAACCTGTATTGAATTAAGTTTCTCCCACCGGCCTACATATCTGGAAAAGCGTTATATTCGTTGGTTCTTACTTACTAGCGTGTACAAGTTTTTGGATTAGGAAAAAGTTTAATTTTCGCCCTCTTCAGTCTAGGCAAACTGAGTCATACTACGCTGGTTTTGTATCTTGGCCTGATGCCGAAGCGTGGGCTCAACTGGCAGAAGAGGAGCGCATGTAAGTTGGGCCAAAGCAACTTTGGTGATGCATGTTTTTGAGGTTTCGTTCTTATGGTGTGGCTTCCTCATTCATCATACCAACAAGTCCAACAACCCTCGTTTCCGAGTCCCACAACAATTGATATGTTAACAACAGTGGATGGGTCAAAACTGGTTTTGAATTGAGTTTCTCCCATCGGCCTACATATATGGAAAAGCATTATATTCAATGGTTCTTACATACATGTGTGTACAAGTTTTCGGATTAGGAAAGAGTTTAATTTTCGCCCTCTTCAGTCTAGGCAAACTGAGTCATGCTGCGCTGGTTTTGTATCTCGTCCTAATGCCGAAGCGTGGGCTCAAGTGGTAGAAGATGAGGGCATGTAAGTCAGGCCAAAACAACTTTGGTGATGCATATTTTTGAGGTTTCTTTCCTATGGTGTGGTTTCCTCATTCATCATACCAACAAGTCCAACAACCCTCGATTCCGAGTCCCACAACAATTGATATGTTAACAACAGTGGATGGATCAAAACCTGTATTGAATTAAGTTTCTCCCTTCGGCCTACATATATGGAAAATCATTATATTCGTTGGTTCCTACTTACTAGCGTGTACAAGATTTTAGATTAGGAAAAAGTTTAATTTTCGCCCTTTTCAGTCTATGCAAACTGAGTCATGCTGCGTTGGTTTTATATCTCGGACTGATGCTGAAGCGTGGTCTCACGTGACAGAAGAGGAGGGCATGTAAGTTGGGCCAAAACAACTTTGGTGATGCATATTTTTGAGGTTTCTTTCCTATGGTGTGGTTTCCTCATTCATCATACCAACATGTCCAACAACCCTTGATTCCGAGTCCCACAACAATTGATATGTTAACAACAGTGGATGGAACAAAACCTGTATGGAAAAGCGTTATATTCGTTGGTTCTTACTTACTAGCGTGTACAAGTTTTTGGATTAGGAAAAAGTTTAATTTTCGCCCTCTTCAGTCCAGGCAAACTGAGTCATGCTGCGCTGCTTTTGTATCTTGGCCTGATGTCGAAGCATGGGCTCAACTGGCAGAAGAGGAGCGCATGTAAGTTGGGCCAAAGCAACTTTGGTGATGCATGTTTTTGAGGTTTCGTTCATATGGTGTGGCTTCCTCATTCATCATACCAACAAGTCCAACAACCATCGATTCCGAGTCCCACAACAATTGATATGTTAACAACAGTGGACAGATCAAAACCTGTATTGAATTAAGTTTCTCCCACCGGCCTACATATCTGGAAAAGCGTTATATTCGTTGGTTCTTACTTACTAGCGTGTACAAGTTTTTGGATTAGGAAAAAGTTTAATTTTCGCCCTCTTCAGTCTAGGCAAACTGAGTCATACTACGCTGGTTTTGTATCTTGGCCTGATGCCGAAGCGTGGGCTCAACTGGCAGAAGAGGAGCGCATGTAAGTTGGGCCAAAGCAACTTTGGTGATGCATGTTTTTGAGGTTTCGTTCTTATGGTGTGGCTTCCTCATTCATCATACCAACAAGTCCAACAACCCTCGTTTCCGAGTCCCACAACAATTGATATGTTAACAACAGTGGATGGGTCAAAACTGGTTTTGAATTGAGTTTCTCCCATCGGCCTACATATATGGAAAAGCATTATATTCAATGGTTCTTACATACATGTGTGTACAAGTTTTCGGATTAGGAAAGAGTTTAATTTTCGCCCTCTTCAGTCTAGGCAAACTGAGTCATGCTGCGCTGGTTTTGTATCTCGTCCTAATGCCGAAGCGTGGGCTCAAGTGGTAGAAGATGAGGGCATGTAAGTCAGGCCAAAACAACTTTGGTGATGCATATTTTTGAGGTTTCTTTCCTATGGTGTGGTTTCCTCATTCATCATACCAACAAGTCCAACAACCCTCGATTCCGAGTCCCACAACAATTGATATGTTAACAACAGTGGATGGATCAAAACCTGTATTGAATTAAGTTTCTCCCTTCGGCCTACATATATGGAAAATCATTATATTCGTTGGTTCCTACTTACTAGCGTGTACAAGATTTTAGATTAGGAAAAAGTTTAATTTTCGCCCTTTTCAGTCTATGCAAACTGAGTCATGCTGCGTTGGTTTTATATCTCGGACTGATGCTGAAGCGTGGTCTCACGTGACAGAAGAGGAGGGCATGTAAGTTGGGCCAAAACAACTTTGGTGATGCATATTTTTGAGGTTTCTTTCCTATGGTGTGGTTTCCTCATTCATCATACCAACATGTCCAACAACCCTTGATTCCGAGTCCCACAACAATTGATATGTTAACAACAGTGGATGGAACAAAACCTGTATGGAAAAGCGTTATATTCGTTGGTTCTTACTTACTAGCGTGTACAAGTTTTTGGATTAGGAAAAAGTTTAATTTTTGCCCTTTTCATTCTAGGCAAACTGAGTCATGCTGCGCTGGTTTTGTATCTTGGCCTGATGCCGAAGCTTGGGCTCAACTGGCAGAAGAGGAGCGCATGTATGTTGGGCCAAAACAACTTTGGTGATGCATGTTTTTGAGATTTCGTTCCTATGGTGTGGTTTCCTCATTCATCATACCAACAAGTCCAACATCCCTCGTTTCCGAGTCCCGCAACAATTGATATGTTAACAACAGTGGATGGGTCAAAACTGGTTTTGAATTGAGTTTCTCCCATCGGCCTACTTATATGGAAAAGCATTATATTCATTGGTTCTTACTTACTAGCGTGTACTAGTTTTCGGATTAGGAAAAAGATTAATTTTCGCCCTCTTCAGTCTAGGCAAACTGAGTCATGCTGTGCTGGTTTTGTATCTCGTCCTGATGCCAAAGTGTGGGCTCAAGTGGCAGAAGATGAGGGCATGCAAGTCGGGCCAAAACAACATTGGTGATGCATATTTTTGAGGTTTCGTTCCTATGGTGTGGTTTCCTCATTCATCATGCCAACAAGTCCAACAACCCTCGATTCCGAGTCCCACAACAATTGATATGTTAACAACAATGGATGGATCAAAATTGGTGTTGAATTAAGTTTCTCCCATTGGCCTACATATCTGGAAAAGCGTTATATTCATTGGTTCTTACTTACTAGCGTGTACAAGTTTTTGGATTAGGAAAAAGTTTAATTTTCGCCCTCTTCAGTCCAGGCAAACTGAGTGATGCTGCGCTGGTTTTGTATCTTGGCCTGATGTCGAAGCATGGGCTCAACTGGCAGAAGAGGAGCGCATGTAAGTTGGGCCAAAGCAACTTTGGTGATGCATGTTTTTGAGGTTTCGTTCATATGGTGTGGCTTCCTCATTCATCATACCAACAAGTCCAACAACCATCGATTCCGAGTCCCACAACAATTGATATGTTAACAACAGTGGACAGATCAAAACCTGTATTGAATTAAGTTTCTCCCACCGGCCTACATATCTGGAAAAGCGTTATATTCGTTGGTTCTTACTTACTAGCGTGTACAAGTTTTTGGATTAGGAAAAAGTTTAATTTTCGCCCTCTTCAGTCTAGGCAAACTGAGTCATACTACGCTGGTTTTGTATCTTGGCCTGATGCCGAAGCGTGGGCTCAACTGGCAGAAGAGGAGCGCATGTAAGTTGGGCCAAAGCAACTTTGGTGATGCATGTTTTTG
This sequence comes from Paspalum notatum, assembly GCA_022530915.1. Taxonomy (NCBI): domain Eukaryota; kingdom Viridiplantae; phylum Streptophyta; class Magnoliopsida; order Poales; family Poaceae; genus Paspalum; species Paspalum notatum. Next base: position 9,156,310 of record CM039683.1, read on the forward strand.
AGGTTTCGTTCTTATGGTGTGGCTTCCTCATTCATCATACCAACAAGTCCAACAACCCTCGTTTCCGAGTCCCACAACAATTGATATGTTAACAACAGTGGATGGGTCAAAACTGGTTTTGAATTGAGTTTCTCCCATCGGCCTACATATATGGAAAAGCATTATATTCAATGGTTCTTACATACATGTGTGTACAAGTTTTCGGATTAGGAAAGAGTTTAATTTTCGCCCTCTTCAGTCTAGGCAAACTGAGTCATGCTGCGCTGGTTTTGTATCTCGTCCTAATGCCGAAGCGTGGGCTCAAGTGGTAGAAGATGAGGGCATGTAAGTCAGGCCAAAACAACTTTGGTGATGCATATTTTTGAGGTTTCTTTCCTATGGTGTGGTTTCCTCATTCATCATACCAACAAGTCCAACAACCCTCGATTCCGAGTCCCACAACAATTGATATGTTAACAACAGTGGATGGATCAAAACCTGTATTGAATTAAGTTTCTCCCTTCGGCCTACATATATGGAAAATCATTATATTCGTTGGTTCCTACTTACTAGCGTGTACAAGATTTTAGATTAGGAAAAAGTTTAATTTTCGCCCTTTTCAGTCTATGCAAACTGAGTCATGCTGCGTTGGTTTTATATCTCGGACTGATGCTGAAGCGTGGTCTCACGTGACAGAAGAGGAGGGCATGTAAGTTGGGCCAAAACAACTTTGGTGATGCATATTTTTGAGGTTTCTTTCCTATGGTGTGGTTTCCTCATTCATCATACCAACATGTCCAACAACCCTTGATTCCGAGTCCCACAACAATTGATATGTTAACAACAGTGGACGGAACAAAACCTGTATGGAAAAGCGTTATATTCGTTGGTTCTTACTTACTAGCGTGTACAAGTTTTTGGATTAGGAAAAAGTTTAATTTTCGCCCTTTTCAGTCTTGGCAAACTGAGTCATGCTGCGCTGGTTTTGTATCTTGGCCTGATGCCGAAGCTTGGGCTCAACTGGCAGAAGAGGAGCGCCTGTATGTTGGGCCAAAACAACTTTGGTGATGCATGTTTTTGAGGTTTCGTTCCTATGGTGTGGTTTCCTCATTCATCATACCAACAAGTCCAACATCCCTCGTTTCCGAGTCCCACAACAATTGATATGTTAACAACAGTGGATGGGTCAAAACTGGTTTTGAATTGAGTTTCTCCCATCGGCCTACTTATATGGAAAAGCATTATATTCATTGGTTCTTACTTACTAGCGTGTACTAGTTTTCGGATTAGGAAAAAGATTAATTTTCGCCCTCTTCAGTCTAGGCAAACTGAGTCATGCTGTGCTGGTTTTGTATCTCGTCCTGATGCCAAAGTGTGGGCTCAAGTGGCAGAAGATGAGGGCATGCAAGTCGGGCCAAAACAACTTTGGTGATGCATATTTTTGAGGTTTCGTTCCTATGGTGTGGTTTCCTCATTCATCATGCCAACAAGTCCAACAACCCTCGATTCCGAGTCCCACAACAATTGATATGTTAACAACAATGGATGGATCAAAACTGGTGTTGAATTAAGTTTCTCCCATTGGCCTACATATCTGGAAAAGCGTTATATTCATTGGTTCTTACTTACTAGCGTGTACAAGTTTTTGGATTAGGAAAAAGTTTAATTTTCGCCCTCTTCAGTCCAGGCAAACTGAGTCATGCTGCGCTGCTTTTGTATCTTGGCCTGATGTCGAAGCATGGGCTCAACTGGCAGAAGAGGAGCGCATGTAAGTTGGGCCAAAGCAACTTTGGTGATGCATGTTTTTGAGGTTTCGTTCATATGGTGTGGCTTCCTCATTCATCATACCAACAAGTCCAACAACCATCGATTCCGAGTCCCACAACAATTGATATGTTAACAACAGTGGACAGATCAAAACCTGTATTGAATTAAGTTTCTCCCACCGGCCTACATATCTGGAAAAGCGTTATATTCGTTGGTTCTTACTTACTAGCGTGTACAAGTTTTTGGATTAGGAAAAAGTTTAATTTTCGCCCTCTTCAGTCTAGGCAAACTGAGTCATACTACGCTGGTTTTGTATCTTGGCCTGATGCCGAAGCGTGGGCTCAACTGGCAGAAGAGGAGCGCATGTAAGTTGGGCCAAAGCAACTTTGGTGATGCATGTTTTTGAGGTTTCGTTCTTATGGTGTGGCTTCCTCATTCATCATACCAACAAGTCCAACAACCCTCGTTTCCGAGTCCCACAACAATTGATATGTTAACAACAGTGGATGGGTCAAAACTGGTTTTGAATTGAGTTTCTCCCATCGGCCTACATATATGGAAAAGCATTATATTCAATGGTTCTTACATACATGTGTGTACAAGTTTTCGGATTAGGAAAGAGTTTAATTTTCGCCCTCTTCAGTCTAGGCAAACTGAGTCATGCTGCGCTGGTTTTGTATCTCGTCCTAATGCCGAAGCGTGGGCTCAAGTGGTAGAAGATGAGGGCATGTAAGTCAGGCCAAAACAACTTCGGTGATGCATATTTTTGAGGTTTCTTTCCTATGGTGTGGTTTCCTCATTCATCATACCAACAAGTCCAACAAGCCTCGATTCCGAGTCCCACAACAATTGATATGTTAACAACAGTGGATGGATCAAAACCTATATTGAATTAAGTTTCTCCCTTCGGCCTACATATATGGAAAATCATTACATTCGTTGGTTCCTACTTACTAGCGTGTACATGTTTTTAGATTAGGAAAAAGTTTAATTTTCGCCCTCTTCAGTCTAGGCAAACTGAGTCATGCTGCGTTGGTTTTATATCTCGGACTGATGCTGAAGCGTGGTCTCACGTGACAGAAGAGGAGGGCATGTAAGTTGGGCCAAAACAACTTTGGTGATGCATATTTTTGAGGTTTCTTTCCTATGGTGTGGTTTCCTCATTCATCATACCAACATGTCCAACAACCCTTGATTGCGAGCCCCACAACAATTGATATGTTAACAACAGTGGACGGATCAAAACCTGTATGGAAAAGCGTTATATTCGTTGGTTCTTACTTACTAGCGTGTACAAGTTTTTGGATTAGGAAAAACTTTAATTTTCGCCCTTTTCAGTCTAGGCAAACTGAGTCATGCTGCGCTGGTTTTGTATCTCGTCCTAATGCCGAAGCGTGGGCTCAAGTGGTAGAAGATGAGGGCATGTAAGTCAGGCCAAAACAACTTTGGTGATGCATATTTTTGAGGTTTCGTTCCTATGGTGTGGTTTCCTCATTCATCAAACCAACAAGTCCAACAACCCTCGATTCCGAGTCCCACAACAATTGATATGTTAACAACAATGGATGGATCAAAATTGGTATTGAATTAAGTTTCTCCCATCGGCCTACATATATGGAAAAGCATTATATTCATTGGTTCTTACTTACAAGCGTGTACAAGTTTTCAGATTAGGAAAAAGTTTAATTTTCGCCCTCTTTAGTCTGGGCAAACTGAGTCATGCTGCGCTGGTTTTGTATCTCGTCCTGATACCGAAGCATGGGCTCAAGTGGCAGAAGATGAGGGCATGTAAGTTGGGCCAAAACAACTTTGGTGATTCATATTTTTGAGGTTTCTTTCCTATGGTGCGGTTTCCTCATTCATCATTCCAACATGTCCAACAATCCTCGATTCTGAGTCCCACAACAATTGATATGTTAACAACAGTGAATGGATCAAAACCTGTATTCAATTAAGTTTCTCCCATCGGCCCACATATATAGAAAAGCATTATATTCATTGGTTCCTACTTACTAGCGTGTACAAGTTTTTGGATTAGGAAAAAGTTTAATTTTCGCCCTCTTCAGTCTAGGCAAACTGAGTCATGTTGCACTGGTTTTGTATCTTGTCCTGATGCCGAAGCGTGGGCTCAAGTGGCAGAAGATGAAGGCATGTTAGTTGGGCCAAAACAACTTTGGTGATGCATATTTTTCAGGTTTCGTTCCTATGGTGTGGTTTCCACATTCATCATACCAACATGTCCAACAACCCTCGATTCCGAGTCCCACAACAATTGATATGTTAACAACAGTGGATGGATCAAAACCTATATTGAATTAAGTTTCTCCCTTCGGCCTACATATATGGAAAATCATTACATTCGTTGGTTCCTACTTACTAGCGTGTACATGTTTTTAGATTAGGAAAAAGTTTAATTTTCGCCCTCTTCAGTCTAGGCAAACTGAGTCATGCTGCGTTGGTTTTATATCTTATCTCGGACTGATGCTGAAGCGTGGTCTCATGTGACAGAAGAGGAGGGCATGTAAGTTGGGCCAAAACAACTTTGGTGATGCATATTTTTGTGGTTTCTTTCCTATGGTGTGGTTTCCTCATTCATCATACCAACATGTCCAACAACCCTTGATTGCGAGCCCCACAACAATTGATATGTTAACAACAGTGGACGGATCAAAACCTGTATGGAAAAGCGTTATATTCGTTGGTTCTTACTTACTAGCGTGTACAAGTTTTTGAATTAGGAAAAAGTTTAATTTTCGCCCTTTTCAGTCTAGGCAAACTGAGTCATGCCGCGCTGGTTTGTATCTTGGCCTGATGCCGAAGCTTGGGCTCAACTGGCAGAAGAGGAGCGCATGTAAGTTGGGCCAAAACAACTTTGGTGATGCATGTTTTTGAGGTTTCGTTCCTATGTGTGGTTTCCTCATTCATCATACCAACAAGTCCATCATCCCTCGTTTCCGAGTCCCACAACAATTGATATGTTAACAACAGTGGATGGGTCAAAACTGGTTTTGAATTGAGTTTCTCCCATCGGCCTACATATATGGAAAAGCATTATATTCAATGGTTCTTACATACATGTGTGTACAAGTTTTCGGATTAGGAAAGAGTTTAATTTTCGCCCTCTTCAGTCTAGGCAAACTGAGTCATGCTGCGCTGGTTTTGTATCTCGTCCTAATGCCGAAGCGTGGGCTCAAGTGGTAGAAGATGAGGGCATGTAAGTCAGTCCAAAACAACTTTGGTGATGCATATTTTTGAGGTTTCTTTCCTATGGTGTGGTTTCCTCATTCATCATACCAACAAGTCTAACAACCCTCGATTCCGAGTCCCACAACAATTGATATGTTAACAACAGTGGATGGATCAAAACCTATATTGAATTAAGTTTCTCCCTTCGGCCTACATATATGGAAAATCATTACATTCGTTGGTTCCTACTTACTAGCGTGTACATGTTTTTAGATTAGGAAAAAGTTTAATTTTCGCCCTCTTCAGTCTAGGCAAACTGAGTCATGCTGCGTTGGTTTTATATCTCGGACTGATGCTGAAGCGTGGTCTCACGTGACAGAAGAGGAGGGCATGTAAGTTGGGCCAAAACAACTTTGGTGATGCATATTTTTGAGGTTTCTTTCCTATGGTGTGGTTTCCTCATTCATCATACCAACATGTCCAACAACCCTTGATTGCGAGCCCCACAACAATTGATATGTTAGCAACAGTGGACGGATCAAAACCTGTATGGAAAAGCGTTATATTCGTTGGTTCTTACTTACTAGCGTGTACAAGTTTTTGGATTAGGAAAAACTTTAATTTTCGCCCTTTTCAGTCTAGGCGAACTGAGTCATGCTGCGCTGGTTTTGTATCTCGTCCTAATGCCGAAGCGTGGGCTCAAGTGGTAGAAGATGAGGGCATGTAAGTCAGGCCAAAACAACTTTGGTGATGCATATTTTTGAGGTTTCGTTCCTATGGTGTGGTTTCCTCATTCATCAAACCAACAAGTCCAACAACCCTCGATTCCGAGTCCCACAACAATTGATATGTTAACAACAATGGATGGATCAAAATTGGTATTGAATTAAGTTTCTCCCATCGGCCTACATATATGGAAAAGCATTATATTCATTGGTTCTTACTTACTAGCGTGTACAAGTTTTCAGATTAGGAAAAAGTTTAATTTTCGCCCTCTTTAGTCTGGGCAAACTAAGTCATGCTGCGCTGGTTTTGTATCTCGTCCTGATACCGAATCATGCGCGCTGGTTTTGAATCTCGTCCTGATACCGAAGCATGGGCTCAAGTGGCAGAAGATGAGGGCATATAAGTTGGGCCAAAACAACTTTGGTGATTCATATTTTTGAGGTTTCTTTCCTATGGTGCGGTTTCCTCATTCATCATTCCAACATGTCCAACAATCCTCGATTCTGAGTCCCACAACAATTGATATGTTAACAACAGTGGATGGATCAAAACCTGTATTCAATTAAGTTTCTCCCATCGGCCCACATATATAGAAAAGCATTATATTCATTGGTTCCTACTTACTAGCGTGTACAAGTTTTTGGATTAGGAAAAAGTTTAATTTTCGCCCTCTTCAGTCTACAAGTCATGCTGCACTGGTTTTGTATCTTGTCCTGATGCCGAAGCGTGGGCTCAAGTGGCAGAAGAGAAGGGCATGTAAGTTGGTCCAAAACAAGTTTGGTGATGCATACTTTTGAGGTTTCGTTCCTATGGTGCGGTTTCCTCATTCATTATACCAATAAGTCCAACAACCCTCGATTCCGAGTCCCACAACAATTGATATGTTAACAACAATGGATGGATCAAAACTGGCATTGAACTAAGTTTCTCCCATCGGCCTACATATATGGAAAAGCATTATATTCATTGGTTCTTACTTACTAGCGTGTACAAGTTTTCGGATTAGAAAAAAGTTTAATTTTCGCCCTCTTCAGTCTGGGCAAACTGAGTCATGCTGCGCTGGTTTTGTATCTTGGCCTGATGCTGAAGCGTGGGCTCACGTGGCAGAAGATGAAGGCATGTTAGTTGGGCCAAAACAACTTTGGTGATGCATATTTTTCAGGTTTCGTTCCTATGGTGTGGTTTCCACATTCATCATACCAACATGTCCAACAACCCTCGATTCCGAGTCCCACAACAATTGATATGTTAACAACAGTGGATGGATCAAAACCTATATTGAATTAAGTTTCTCCCTTCGGCCTACATATATGGAAAATCATTACATTCGTTGGTTCCTACTTACTAGCGTGTACATGTTTTTAGATTAGGAAAAAGTTTAATTTTCGCCCTCTTCAGTCTAGGCAAACTGAGTCATGCTGCATTGGTTTTATATCTTATCTCGGACTGATGCTGAAGCGTGGTCTCACGTGACAGAAGAGGAGGGCATGTAAGTTGGGCCAAAGCAACTTTGGTGATCCATATTTTTGAGGTTTCTTTCCTATGGTGTGGTTTCCTCATTCATCATACCAACATGTCCAACAACCCTTGATTGCGAGCCCCACAACAATTGATATGTTTACAACAGTGGACGGATCAAAACCTGTATGGAAAAGCGTTATATTCGTTGGTTCTTACTTACTAGCGTGTACAAGTTTTTGGATTAGGAAAAAGTTTAATTTTCGCCCTTTTCAGTCTAGGCAAACTGAGTCATGCCGCGCTGGTTTTGTATCTTGGCCTGATGCCGAAGCTTGGGCTCAACTGGCAGAAGAGGAGCGCATGTAAGTTGGGCCAAAACAACTTTGGTGATGCATGTTTTTGAGGTTTCGTTCCTATGTGTGGTTTCCTCATTCATCATACCAACAAGTCCATCATCCCTCGTTTCCGAGTCCCACAACAATTGATATGTTAACAACAGTGGATGGGTCAAAACTGGTTTTGAATTGAGTTTCTCCCATCGGCCAACATATATGGAAAAGCATTATATTCATTGGTTCTTACTTACTAGCGTGTACTAGTTTTCGGATTAGGAAAAAGATTAATTTTCTCCCTCTTCAGTCTAGGCAAACTGAGTCATGCTGCGCAGGTTTTGTATCTTGGCCTGATGCCGAAGCGTGGGCTCAAGTGGCAGAAGAGGAGGGCATGTAAGTGGGGCCAAAACGACTTTGGTGATGCATATTTTTGAGGTTTCGTTCCTATGGTGTGGTTTCCTCATTCATCATACCAACAGCTCCAACAACCCTCGATTCCGAGTCCCACAACCATTGATATGTTAACAACAGTGGATGGATCAAAACCTGTATTGAATTAAGTTTCTACCTTCGGCCTACATATATGGAAAATCATTATATTCGTTGGTTCCTACTTACTAGCTTTGTACAAGTTTTCGGATTAGGAAAAAGTTTAATTTTCGCCCTCTTCAGTCTAGGCAAACTGAGTCATGCTGTGTTGATTTTGTATCTCGGACTGATGCCGAAGCGTGGGCTCACGTGGCAGAAGAGGAGGGCATGTAAGTTGGGCCAAAACAACTTTGGTCATGCATATTTTTGAGGTTTCTTTCCTATGGTGTGGTTTCCTCATTCATCATACCAACATGTCCAACAACCCTTGATTCCGAATCCCACAACAATTGATATGTTAACAACAGTGGACGGATCAAAACCTGTATTGAATTAAGCTTTGCCCATCGGCCTACATATATGGAAAAGCATTATAGTCGTTGGTTCTTACTTACTAGCGTGTACAAGTTTTTGGATTACTAAAAAGTTTAATTTTCGCCCTCTTCAGTCTAGGCAAACTGAGTCATGCTGCGCTGGTTTTGTATCTCGTCCTGATGCCGAACCTTGGGCTCAAGTGGCAGAAGATGAGGGCATGTAAGTCGGGCCATAACAACTTTGGTGATGCATATTTTTGAGGTTTCTCTCCTATGGTGTGGTTCCCTCATTCAGCATACCAGCAAGTCCAACAACCCTCGATTCTGAGTCCCACAACAATTGATATGTTAACAACAGTGGATGGAACAAAACCTGTATTGTATTAAGTTTCTCCCGTCGGCCTACATATATGGAAAAGCATTATATTCATTGGTTCCTACTTACTAGCGTGTACAAGTTTTTGGATTAGGAAAAAGTTTAATTTTCGCCATCTTCGGTCTAGGCAAACTGAGTCATGCTGTGCTGGTTTTGTATCTTGGCCTGATGCCGAAGCGTGGGCTCAAGTGACAGAAGAGGAGGGCATGTAAGTTGGGCCAAAACAACTTTGGTGATGCATATTTTTGAGGTTTCGTTCCTATGGTGTGGTTTCCTCATTCATCAAACCAACAAGTCCAACAACCCTCGATTCCGAGTCCCACAACAATTGATATGTTAACAACAATGGATGGATCAAAATTGGTATTGAATTAAGTTTCTCCCATCGGCCTACATATATGGAAAAGCATTATATTCATTGGTTCTTACTTACTAGCGTGTACAAGTTTTCAGATTAGGAAAAAGTTTAATTTTCACCCTCTTTAGTCTGGGTAAACTGAGTCATGCTGCGCTGGTTTTGTATCTCGTCCTGATACCGAATCATGCGCGCTGGTTTTGTATCTCGTCCTGATACCGAAGCATGGGCTCAAGTGGCAGAAGATGAGGGCATGTAAGTTGGGCCAAAACAACTTTGGTGATTCATATTTTTGAGGTTTCTTTCCTATGGTGCGGTTTCCTCATTCATCATTCCAACATGTCCAACAATCCTCGATTCTGAGTCCCACAACAATTGATATGTTAACAATAGTGGATGGATCAAAACCTGTATTGAATTAAGTTTCTCCCATCGGCCCACATATATGGAAAAGCATTATATTCATTGGTTCCTACTTACTAGCGTGTACAAGTTTTTGGATTAGGAAAAAGTTTAATTTTCGCCCTCTTCCGTCTAGGCAAACTGAGTCATACTGCACTGGTTTTGTATCTTGTCCTGATGCCGAAGCGTGGGCTCAAGTGGCAGAAGAGAAGGGCATGTAAGTTGGTCCAAAACAAGTTTGGTGATGCATACTTTTGAGGTTTCGTTCCTATGGTGTGGTTTCCTCATTCATTATACCAATAAGTCCAACAACCCTCGATTCCGAGTCCCACAACAATTGATATGTTAACAACAATGGATGGATCAAAACTGGCATTGAACTAAGTTTCTCCCATCGGCCTACATATATGGAAAAGCATTATATTCATTGGTTCTTACTTACTAGCGTGTACAAGTTTTCGGATTAGAAAAAAGTTTAATTTTCGCCCTCTTCAGTCTGGGTAAACTGAGTCATGCTGCGCTGGTTTTGTATCTTGGCCTGATGCCGAAGTGTGGGCTCACGTGGCAGAAGATGAAGGCATGTTAGTTGGGCCAAAACAACTTTGGTGATGCATATTTTTCAGGTTTCGTTCCTATGGTGTGGTTTCCACATTCATCATACCAACATGTCCAACAACCCTCGATTCCGAGTCCCACGACAATTGATATGTTAACAACAGTGGATGGATCAAAACTGGTATTGAATTAAGTTTCTCCCATCGGCCTACATATATGGAGAAGCATTATATTCATTGGTTCTTACTTACTATCGTGCACAAGTTTTTGGATTAGGAAAAAGTTTAATTTTCGCCCTGTTCAGTCTAGGCAAACTGTGTCATGCTACGCTGGTTTTGTATCTCGTCCTGATGCCGAAGCGTGGGCTCAAGTGGCAGAAGATGAGGGCATGTAAGTCGGGCCAAAACAACTTTGGTGATGCATATTTTTGAGGTTTCTTTCCTATGGTGTGGTTTCCACATTCATCAAACCAACATGTCCAACAACCCTCGATTCCGAGTCCCACAACAATTGATATGTTAACAACAGTGGACAGATCAAAACCTGTATTGAATTAAGTTTCTCCCATCGGCCTACATATATGGAAAAGCATTATATTCATTGGTTCCTACCTACTAGCGTGTACAAGTTTTCGGATTAGGAAAAAGTTTAATTTTCGCCCTCTTCAGTCTAGGCAAACTGAGTCATGCTGCATTGGTTTTGTATCTCGGACTGATGCCGAAGCGTGGGCTCACGTGGCAGAAGAGGAGGGCATGTAAGTTGGGCCAAAACAACTTTGGTGATGCATATTTTTGAGGTTTCGTTCCTATGGTGTGGTATTCTCATTCATCTTCCCAACAAGTCCAACAACATTCAATTCCGAGTCCCACAACATTTGATATGTTAACAACAGCGGATGGATCAAAACCTGTATTGAATTAAGTTTCTCCCAAAGGCCTACATATATGGAAAAGCATTATATTCATTAGTTCTTACTTACTAGCGTGTACAAGTTTTTGGATTTGGAAAAAGTTTAATTTTCGCCCTCTTTAGTCTAGGCAAACTGAGTCATGCTGCGCTGGTGTCAGACCCGGTTTTATAAACAAAACCAGATGACACTATATGTGTGCCCAGGATCTATTTCCCACACATACATCCGACTTCATTAGTGAATATCAATAGACAGTGCATTATATAAGCGTATAAAACTTACATTTGACACAAAGGTCAATATATCAGAGTGTAGCGGAACTTCTATCTCGTTGCGGAACTCCATCTTCACAGGAAAGTTGACTGGGGGCACGTACACCTAAACACATTGTAAACTTCTGGATCCACTCCGTCTTCATATCATCATCAACTTGTATAGAGAAGAACTATAGGTTTGGGATAGCAAGGGTGAGTACATGGCGCACTCAGCAAGTAGTCCGTTTAGAATAAAAGTAGACTAGCTTTATAGTGGACAGGCGCAACGGTTCCTTTTAGTTGGTCAAGTTTTATTACTAGCAATGATTAGCATAACCCATCCCATAACTGAAATATTATAAGTAAATAAAATAATTGAGTATCAACCATTGTCGTAACTGCAACCATTACCATCATCACCACTGTCATCATCACTGTCATCACCATTATCATCCTGAGCCATTTTCTTTGAAAACAATAATCTGTGAGGGTCCAGGCCGCTCATAACCGTGAGCACGGCTGATATATCAGTTTTAAACACTCTCGAGAGGTTGTACATCTTTACCCACAAGCCATGATTCCCATATGCCAAAAGGTGGCCAAACCTCATATATTCACTATCCTTTGATGAATCGGCAGGGTTTCATTACGAGACTTTTACAAAGAATTCCTAGAGTCGTGGCATGCCCGTTACAGGTTACTCCAGTTAACTAAAGATATGGGAGTTCCGTTCCAAAGGGTGATTAACCACGATGGCAAAGGGCAAAGTCCCATATCCCCTAGACCCCTCATACACCATGTTTCAGGGAAGCAGGCCAAAACTCCAGTTCATCTAATTAATCAGTCGAGGATGTCCCATTCCATCTCTTGTGGTTGCACTGTTTTCCTGGGTGGTCGCTCGGCGAACCGATCCTTAGGGCAAAGTACTTGAGCAAACCAACAAAACATGCTCAAGTCCCCATGTTGCAAAGTAACCAAGCTTTTATCATTATTGCATCATTATTTAATCAAAATTAGCAACATGAGTAATAATAAGTTGAGCGGTAGCAATTAATTTACAACATTACAGCCCTCCCAGGTTTATAGACATGTAAAGGAATATCAAGCTAGTCATCCTTAATAGGAACATGCAAATTTAGGCTCTAGATCATGTAATTAAAGTAAATAGGACATAGGTCAGAGAATACTTGCCTTTATTCCCAAATATATAGCTGCTCAAAGAACCAACTGTAGAACTTAGAGAACTTGTTCTTCACAAACCACGACCACTATAACTCTTGTGTTGATCTTGAAACATCATGTGCAACACTCATTCTTTACGCGACAACACATACAACATACAAAGCAAAGAAACATATATGCATAAGAAACAATACACCATTCAGAAGAAAAGTTTTATAAAACATGTTAAAAGAGAGGGCTCGTTGCTACGGTCACATTAACGAAAGAGACACTGAAAATAAGGCTAGGGTAGAGAAGAGACAACTAACGGAAGATTTGCATTGTTTGTCAACAGAGAAGACTATAAGCTACATTTTATTTTTAGTTTACAAAATAAGGTAGATGGATATTTTTGGGAAATAACCAAGTTAACATTAATTCATATTGTAATGAAAACCGTGGTTGAAACTAGTCATACTTAATTATTTAATAAATATCTCATATAAATTATGTTCATAAAATAATTAAGTTTAGAAAAACAAGTACGTCATCACCTATTCGGCTTTTAACACATAACGTGTTTTGATCTAAACAGGTCATAACAAAAACACAAAATAATTAATCAAGTTAACATACATTTTAATAAAACCATTAAAAACCGAGGTTTAAACCTAAATGTCTTTTAGTTGGAAAGCATCATAGAATAATTTATCCAAATTAACAAGAGTTTAAGAAAAACCAAGATTAAACCTTACGTTGTCTTTATTTGGAAAAGTAATGGAAGTAACATTAATCCGATTAATGTTTATGTTTAACATTAGAAACACATAATATGGTTAACATGAACACAAAAGCGTAGTATTCATTATTACGAATCTAACGCAACTTGAATGGACCAAAACGTATCTAAAACGCAAAAGATATGAATAAATCAAGATGAAAGGGCTATTTTGAAGTATATTTGAAAACTCCAGGGCTAAACCGTGAAAACTTGGACCCAGACGTAACGGATTTGGATTGTGGGCTAATTTATGGAAACATTAAGGGCTCTTTAGCAACATTGCCACGCTGACTGGTTTGACTGGATTCGCGGGCGCTTCCGGGCCGTTGGATCTAGATCGGATGGCCTGGAATAGATGTGGAGGGGAAGACGACGGCGGCGATGGGTTTGGCTGTCGCGGCGGCGGAGGATCGCCGGTGATCCACGAACTTGTGGCTCCAGCGGCCTTATGCTGGCGGGAGGAGGCGCGGGAGCAACGGCGCGGTACGGTGAAGCGGGCGAGGAGGTCTGCGCGGCGGCGCATCGGCCGAGGGCGGACGATGATGGGGCGGGGCGGCAGCACAACTCCGGCGAGCAATCGCCGGAGCTTCAGTGATCTGCTCTCGTGCACTGCTACGGCTGCCAATGCAATGCGAGAAAGAGACCTGGGATGCTGCTGCTGTTCTGGGTCAAGGCCAAAACGAGAGGAAGAGCTGCTATGCTAGCTTGCTACTGCTGGCGATGCAAAGCTGGAGAGAGAGCAGGGGCTGCTTCCCAGCTTAGGCCATGCCTACAAAGAGGAAAGAGTAGGCCATTGCACTACTCGCTCTTAGGCCAAAAGGGAAAAGAAAGAAAGGAGGGGGAGAAATACACTTTGCTTGAATATTTAGAGGAGAGGAAATTTACCGGCAATAGAGACACCCATCGGAGTCGGAGAAAAGCTATAGACTATCTTAGGGCTCCCAAGCTTCCGGGCCTCCATAGAGTAGTCTATATTTTTATGTGCCGTTTAGAGGAGGGGTTGCGTTTATTATATAGGGAGAAGAGCTGGTAGATGCGCGTCAATTAGCAAGGTGGTACTAATTGATTTACATCTCCTAACTTCACTAATGGGCTTAGTGAGTTTAAAGCCCATTAGAGAACCCATAAATGGGACTTCGGGGTTTATTAAAATTCCAGCATATTTAAATGGAGAAAGCCCAAGTAAATTCGGAATTATTTATTTTCGGAATTAAAATAAATCTAGATAATTCTACGATCAATACTTGAAGTTCGAAAAATATCCCGACGGTCTAAAAAATTCTAGAAAAAAATCCCAGAAATAGTTTTGGACCTAATGAACCCAAATAAAATATTTGGAGCTCATGGAAAGGTTCTTAAGAGCTTCCAATAAATGGATTGTGCTCTACGGAAAACAGGAAAAGCTTCTAGGAAAATCTAGAAAGTTTCCAGAAATGGTTACTTGTAGTTTAAACTCATTTAGAAAATCTTTATCACTCAAAAACATCATGTGAACCAGCATGAATGCAACACATATATTATTATAACATAGATTATATTTCGTCTCTTTACAAAATAATTATTTCCTACACTAAATATCTATGCAAATATATAACTGCTTGACAAAATTTTAAATATTCAAGAAATTCACTGTATTAATTCAAGCCAAAAGTGTCACATTCCAAATTGGAAAATTTGGGGTGTGACAGCTGGTTTTGTATCTCCGCCTAATGCCGAAGCATGGGCTCAAGTGGCAGAAGAGGAGGGCATGTAAGTTGGGCCAAAACAACTTTGGTGGTGCATATTTTTGAGGTTTCGTTCCTATGGTGTGGTTTCCTCATTCATCATAGCAACAAGTCCAACAACCTTCGATTTTGAGTCCCACAACAATTGATATGTTAACAACAGTGGATGGATCAAAACTGGTATTGAATTAAGTTTCTCCCATCGGCCTACATATATGGAGAAGCATTATATTCATTGGTTCTTACTTACTAGCGTGTACAAGTTTTTGGATTAGGAAAAAGTTTTAATTTTCGCCCTCTTCAGTCTAGGCAAATTGTGTCATGCTGCGCTGGTTCTGTATCTCGTCCTGATGCCGAAGCGTGGGCTCAAGTGGCAGAAGATGAGGGCATGTAAGTCGGGCCAAAACAACTTTGGTGATACATATTTATGAGGTTTCTTTCCTATGATGTGGTTTCCACATTCATCATACCAACATGTCCAACAACCCTCGATTCCGAATCCCACAACAATTGATATGTTAACAACAGTGGACAGATCAAAACCTGTATTGAATTAAGTTTGTCCCATCGGCCTACATATATGGAAAAGCATTATATTCATTGGTTCCTACCTACTAGCGTGTACAAGTTTTCGGATTAGGAAAAAGTTTAATTTTCGCCCTCTTCAGTCTAGGCAAACTGAGTCATGCTGCATTGGTTTTGTATCTCGGACTGATGCCAAAGCGTGGGCTCACGTGGCAGAAGAGGTGGGCATGTAAGTTGGGCCAAAACAACTTTGGTGATGCATATTTTTGAGATTTCGTTCCTATGGTGCGGTATTCTTATTCATGTTCCCAACAAGTCCAACAACCCTCGATTCCGAGTCCCACAACATTTGATATGTTAACAACAACGGATGGATCAAAACCTGTATTGAATTAAGTTTCTCCCATCGGCCTACATATATGGAAAAGCTTTATATTCCTTGGTTCCTACTTGCTAGCGTGTACCCGCTTTTGGATTAGGAAAAAGTTTAATTTTTGCCCTCTTATGTCTAGGCCAACGGAGTCATGCTGCACAGGTTTTGTATCTCGGACTGATGCCGAAGCGTGGGCTCAAGTGACAGAAGAGGAGGGCATGTAAATTGGGCCAAAACAACTTTGGTGATGCATATTTTTGAGGTTTCGTTCCTATGGTGTGATTTCCTCATTCATATTCCCAACAAGTCCAACAACCCATTCCGAGTCCCACTGCAAATGATATGTTAAAAATAGTGGATCGAACAAAACCTGTATTGAATTTAGTTTCTCTCGTCGGCCTACATACATGGAAAAGCATTATATTCATTGGTTCTTACTTACTAGCGTGTACAAGTTTCCGGATTAAGAAAAAGTTTAATTTTCGCCCTCTTCAGTCTAGGCAAACTGAGTCATGCTGCGCTGGTTTTGTATCTTAGCCTAATGCCGAAGCGTGGGCTCAAGTGGCAGAAGAGGAGGGCATGTAAGTTGGGCCAAAACAACTTAAGTGATGCATATTCTTGAGGTTTCGTTCCTATGGTGTGCTTTCCTCATTCATCATACCAACAAGTCCAACAACCCTCGATTCCGAGTCCCACAACAATTGATATGTTAACAACAGTGGATGGATCAAAACTGGTATTTAATTAAGTTTCTTCCACTGGCGTACATATATGGAATAGCATTATATTCATTTGTTCTTACTTACTAGCGTGTACAAGTTTTCGCATAAGGAAAAAGTTTAATTTTTGCCCTCTTCAATATAGGCAAACTGAGTCATGCTGCGTTGGTTTTGTATCTCGTCCTAATGCCGAAGCGTGGGCTCACATGGCAGATGAGGAGGGCATGTAAGTTGGGCCAAAACAACTTTGGTGATGCATATTTTTGTGGTTTCGTTCCTATGGTGTGGTTTCCTTATTCATCATACCAACAGGTCCAACAACCCTCGATTCTGAGTCCCACAACAATTGATATGTTAACAACAGTGCATGGATCAAAACTGGTGTTGAATTAAATTTCTCCCATCGGCCCACATATATGGAAAAGCATTATAATCATTGGTTCTTATTTACTAGCGTGTACAAGTTTTCGGAATAGAAAAAAGTTTAATTTTTGCCCTCTTCAGTCTAGGCGAACTGAGTCATGCTGCGCTGGTTTTGTATCTCGGCCTGATGCCGAAGCGTGGGCTCACGTGGCAGAAGAGGTGGGCATGTAAGTTGGGCCAAAACAACTTTGGCGATCCATATTTTTGAGGTTTCGTTCCTATGGTGCGGAATTCTCATTCATCTTCCCAACAAGTCCAACAACCCTCGATTCCGAGTCCCACAACAATTGATATGTAAACAACAGCGGATGGATCAAAACCTGTATTGTATTAAGTTTCTCCCATCGGCCTACATATATGGAAAAGCATTATATTCATTGGTTCCTACTTGCTAGCATGTACCAGTTGTTGGATTAGGAAAAAGTTTAATTTTCGCCCTCTTATGTCTAGGCAAACGGAGTCATGCTGCACTGGTTTTGTATCTCGGACTGATGCCGAAGCGTGGGCTCAAGTGGCAGAAGAGGAGGGCATGTAAATTGGGCCAAAACAACTTTGGTGATGCATATTTTTGAGGTTTCGTTCCTATGGTGTGGTTTTCTCATTCATCTTCCCAACAAGTCCAACAACCCATTCCGAGTCCCACAACAAATGATATGTTAAAAACAGTGGATCGAACAAAACCTTATTGAATTTAGTTTCTCTCGTCAGCCTACATACATGGAAAAGCATTATATTCATTGGTTCCTACGTACTAGCGTGTACAAGTTTTTGGATTAGGAAAAAGTTTAATTTTTGCCCTCTTCAGTCTAGGCAAACTGAGTCATGCTGCACTGGTTTTGTATCTTGGCCTGATGCCGAAGCGTGGGCTCAAGTGGCAGAAGAGGAGGGCATGTAAGTTGGGCCAAAACAACTTTGGTGATGCATATTTTTGAGGTTTCGTTCCTATGGTGCGGTTTCCTCATTCATCATACCAACAAGTCCAACAACTCTCGATTCCGAGTCCCACAACAATTGATATGTTAACAACAGTGGATGGATCAAAACTGGTATTTAATTAAGTTTCTTTCATCGGCCTACATATATGGAAAAGCATTATATTCATTGGTTCTTACTTACAAGCGTGTACAAGTTTTTGGATTAGGAAAAAGTTTAATTTTCGCCCTCTTCAGTCTAGGCAAACTGAGTCATGCTACGCTGGTTTTATATCTCATCCTGATGCAGAAGCGTGGGCTCAAGTGGCAGAAGATGAGGACATTTAAGTTGGGCCAAAACAACTTTGGTGATGCATATTTTTGAGGTTTCTTTCTAATGGTGTGGTTTCCTCATTCATCATACCAACAAGTCCAACAACCCTCGATTCCGAGTCCCACAACAATTGATATGTTAACAACAGTGGATGGATCAACACCTGTATTGAATTATGTTTCTCCCATCAGCCGACATATATGGAAAAACATTATATTCATTGGTTCCTACTTACTAGCGTTTACAAGTTTTCAGATAAGGAAAAAGTTTAATTTTTGCCCTCTTCAGTATAGGCAAACTGAGTCATGCTGCGTTGGTTTTGTATCTCGGACTGATGCCGAAGCGTGGGCTGACATGGCAGATGAGGAGGGCATGTAAGTTGGGCCAAAACAACTTTGGTGATGCATATTTTTGTGGTTTCGTTCCTATGGTGTGGTTTCCTCATTCATCATACCAACAGGTCCAACAACCCTCGATTCTAAGTCCCACAACAATTGATATGTTAACAACAGTTCATGGATCAAAACTGGTATTGAATTAAGTTTCTCCCATCGGGCTATATATATGGAAAAGCATTATATTCATTGGTTCTTATTTACTAGCGTGTACAAGTTTTCGGAATAGAAAAAAGTTTAATTTTTGCCCTTTTCAGTCTAGGCGAACTAAGTCATGCTGCGCTGGTTTTGTATCTCGGCCTGATGCCGAAGCGTGGGCTCACGTGGCAGAAGAGGAGGGCATGTAAGTTGGGCCAAAACAACTTTGGCTATCCATATTTTTGAGGTTTCGTTCCTATGGTGCGGTATTCTCATTCATCTTCCCAACAAGTCCAACAACCCTCGATTCCGAGTCCCACAACAATTGATATGTTAACAACAGCGGATGGATCAAAACCAGTATTGAATTAAGTTTCTCCCATCGGCCTACATATATGGAAAAGCATTATATTCATTGGTTCCTACTTGCTAGCGTGTACCAGTTTTTGGATTAGGAAAAAGTTTAATTTTCGCCCTCTTATGTCTAGGCAAACGGAGTCATGCTGCACTGGTTTTGTATCTCGGACTGATGCCGAAGCGAGGGCTCAAGTGGCAGAAGAGGAGGGCATGTAAATTGGGCCAAAACAACTTTGGTGATGCATATTTTTGAGGTTTCGTTCCTATGGTGTTGTTTTCTCATTCATCTTCTCAACAAGTCCAACAACCCATTCCGAGTCCCACAACAAATGATATGTTAAAAACAGTGGATCGAACAAAACCTGTATTGAATTTAGTTTCTCTCGTCGGCCTACATACATGGAAAAGCATTATATTCATTGGTTCTTACGTACTAGCGTGTACAAGTTTTTGGATTAGGAAAAAGTTTAATTTTTGCCCTCTTCAGTCTAGGCAAACTGAGTCATGCTGCACTGGTTTTGTATCTTGGCCTGATGCCGAAGCGTGGGCTCAAGTGGCAGAAGATGAGGGCATGTAAGTCGGGCCAAAACAACTTTGGTGATACATATTTATGAGGTTTCTTTCCTATGATGTGGTTTCCACATTCATCATACCAACATGTCCAACAACCCTCGATTCCGAATCCCACAACAATTGATATGTTAACAACAGTGGACAGATCAAAACCTGTATTGAATTAAGTTTGTCCCATCGGCCTACATATATGGAAAAGCATTATATTCATTGGTTCCTACCTACTAGCGTGTACAAGTTTTCGGATTAGGAAAAAGTTTAATTTTCGCCCTCTTCAGTCTAGGCAAACTGAGTCATGCTGCATTGGTTTTGTATCTCGGACTGATGCCAAAGCGTGGGCTCACGTGGCAGAAGAGGTGGGCATGTAAGTTGGGCCAAAACAACTTTGGTGATGCATATTTTTGAGATTTCGTTCCTATGGTGCGGTATTCTTATTCATGTTCCCAACAAGTCCAACAACCCTCGATTCCGAGTCCCACAACATTTGATATGTTAACAACAACGGATGGATCAAAACCTGTATTGAATTAAGTTTCTCCCATCGGCCTACATATATGGAAAAGCTTTATATTCCTTGGTTCCTACTTGCTAGCGTGTACCCGCTTTTGGATTAGGAAAAAGTTTAATTTTTGCCCTCTTATGTCTAGGCCAACGGAGTCATGCTGCACAGGTTTTGTATCTCGGACTGATGCCGAAGCGTGGGCTCAAGTGACAGAAGAGGAGGGCATGTAAATTGGGCCAAAACAACTTTGGTGATGCATATTTTTGAGGTTTCGTTCCTATGGTGTGATTTCCTCATTCATATTCCCAACAAGTCCAACAACCCATTCCGAGTCCCACTGCAAATGATATGTTAAAAACAGTGGATCGAACAAAACCTGTATTGAATTTAGTTTCTCTCGTCGGCCTACATACATGGAAAAGCATTATATTCATTGGTTCTTACTTACTAGCGTGTACAAGTTTCCGGATTAGGAAAAAGTTTAATTTTCGCCCTCTTCAGTCTAGGCAAACTGAGTCATGCTGCGCTGGTTTTGTATCTTAGCCTAATGCCGAAGCGTGGGCTCAAGTGGCAGAAGAGGAGGGCATGTAAGTTGGGCCAAAACAACTTAAGTGATGCATATTCTTGAGGTTTCGTTCCTATGGTGTGCTTTCCTCATTCATCATACCAACAAGTCCAACAACCCTCGATTCCGAGTCCCACAACAATTGATATGTTAACAACAGTGGATGGATCAAAACTGGTATTTAATTAAGTTTCTTCCACTGGCGTACATATATGGAATAGCATTATATTCATTTGTTCTTACTTACTAGCGTGTACAAGTTTTCGCATAAGGAAAAAGTTTAATTTTTGCCCTCTTCAATATAGGCAAACTGAGTCATGCTGCGTTGGTTTTGTATCTCGTCCTAATGCCGAAGCGTGGGCTCACATGGCAGATGAGGAGGGCATGTAAGTTGGGCCAAAACAACTTTGGTGATGCATATTTTTGTGGTTTCGTTCCTATGGTGTGGTTTCCTTATTCATCATACCAACAGGTCCAACAACCCTCGATTCTGAGTCCCACAACAATTGATATGTTAACAACAGTGCATGGATCAAAACTGGTGTTGAATTAAATTTCTCCCATCGGCCCACATATATGGAAAAGCATTATAATCATTGGTTCTTATTTACTAGCGTGTACAAGTTTTCGGAATAGAAAAAAGTTTAATTTTTGCCCTCTTCAGTCTAGGCGAACTGAGTCATGCTGCGCTGGTTTTGTATCTCGGCCTGATGCCGAAGCGTGGGCTCACGTGGCAGAAGAGGTGGGCATGTAAGTTGGGCCAAAACAACTTTGGCGATCCATATTTTTGAGGTTTCGTTCCTATGGTGCGGAATTCTCATTCATCTTCCCAACAAGTCCAACAACCCTCGATTCCGAGTCCCACAACAATTGATATGTAAACAACAGCGGATGGATCAAAACCTGTATTGTATTAAGTTTCTCCCATCGGCCTACATATATGGAAAAGCATTATATTCATTGGTTCCTACTTGCTAGCATGTACCAGTTGTTGGATTAGGAAAAAGTTTAATTTTCGCCCTCTTATGTCTAGGCAAACGGAGTCATGCTGCACTGGTTTTGTATCTCGGACTGATGCCGAAGCGTGGGCTCAAGTGGCAGAAGAGGAGGGCATGTAAATTGGGCCAAAACAACTTTGGTGATGCATATTTTTGAGGTTTCGTTCCTATGGTGTGGTTTTCTCATTCATCTTCCCAACAAGTCCAACAACCCATTCCGAGTCCCACAACAAATGATATGTTAAAAACAGTGGATCGAACAAAACCTGTATTGAATTTAGTTTCTCTCGTCAGCCTACATACATGGAAAAGCATTATATTCATTGGTTCCTACGTACTAGCGTGTACAAGTTTTTGGATTAGGAAAAAGTTTAATTTTTGCCCTCTTCAGTCTAGGCAAACTGAGTCATGCTGCACTTGTTTTGTATCTTGGCCTGATGCCGAAGCGTGGGCTCAAGTGGCAGAAGAGGAGGGCATGTAAGTTGGGCCAAAACAACTTTGGTGATGCATATTTTTGAGGTTTCGTTCCTATGGTGCGGTTTCCTCATTCATCATACCAACAAGTCCAACAACTCTCGATTCCGAGTCCCACAACAATTGATATGTTAACAACAGTGGATGGATCAAAACTGGTATTTAATTAAGTTTCTTTCATCGGCCTACATATATGGAAAAGCATTATATTCATTGGTTCTTACTTACAAGCGTGTACAAGTTTTTGGATTAGGAAAAAGTTTAATTTTCGCCCTCTTCAGTCTAGGCAAACTGAGTCATGCTACGCTGGTTTTATATCTCGTCCTGATGCAGAAGCGTGGGCTCAAGTGGCAGAAGATGAGGACATTTAAGTTGGGCCAAAACAACTTTGGTGATGCATATTTTTGAGGTTTCTTTCTAATGGTGTGGTTTCCTCATTCATCATACCAACAAGTCCAACAACCCTCGATTCCGAGTCCCACAACAATTGATATGTTAACAACAGTGGATGGATCAACACCTGTATTGAATTATGTTTCTCCCATCAGCCGACATATATGGAAAAACATTATATTCATTGGTTCCTACTTACTAGCGTTTACAAGTTTTCAGATAAGGAAAAAGTTTAATTTTTGCCCTCTTCAGTATAGGCAAACTGAGTCATGCTGCGTTGGTTTTGTATCTCGGACTGATGCCGAAGCGTGGGCTGACATGGCAGATGAGGAGGGCATGTAAGTTGGGCCAAAACAACTTTGGTGATGCATATTTTTGTGGTTTCGTTCCTATGGTGTGGTTTCCTCATTCATCATACCAACAGGTCCAACAACCCTCGATTCTAAGTCCCACAACAATTGATATGTTAACAACAGTTCATGGATCAAAACTGGTATTGAATTAAGTTTCTCCCATCGGGCTATATATATGGAAAAGCATTATATTCATTGGTTCTTATTTACTAGCGTGTACAAGTTTTCGGAATAGAAAAAAGTTTAATTTTTGCCCTTTTCAGTCTAGGCGAACTAAGTCATGCTGCGCTGGTTTTGTATCTCGGCCTGATGCCGAAGCGTGGGCTCACGTGGCAGAAGAGGAGGGCATGTAAGTTGGGCCAAAACAACTTTGGCGATCCATATTTTTGAGGTTTCGTTCCTATGGTGCGGTATTCTCATTCATCTTCCCAACAAGTCCAACAACCCTCGATTCCGAGTCCCACAACAATTGATATGTTAACAACAGCGGATGGATCAAAACCAGTATTGAATTAAGTTTCTCCCATCGGCCTACATATATGGAAAAGCATTATATTCATTGGTTCCTACTTGCTAGCGTGTACCAGTTTTTGGATTAGGAAAAAGTTTAATTTTCGCCCTCTTATGTCTAGGCAAACGGAGTCATGCTGCACTGGTTTTGTATCTCGGACTGATGCCGAAGCGAGGGCTCAAGTGGCAGAAGAGGAGGGCATGTAAATTGGGCCAAAACAACTTTGGTGATGCATATTTTTGAGGTTTCGTTCCTATGGTGTTGTTTTCTCATTCATCTTCTCAACAAGTCCAACAACCCATTCCGAGTCCCACAACAAATGATATGTTAAAAACAGTGGATCGAACAAAACCTGTATTGAATTTAGTTTCTCTCGTCGGCCTACATACATGGAAAAGCATTATATTCATTGGTTCTTACGTACTAGCGTGTACAAGTTTTTGGATTAGGAAAAAGTTTAATTTTTGCCCTCTTCAGTCTAGGCAAACTGAGTCATGCTGCACTGGTTTTGTATCTTGGCCTGATGCCGAAGCGTGGGCTCAAGTGGCAGAAGAGGAGGGCATGTAAGTTGGGCCAAAACAACTTTGGTGATGCATATTTTTGAGGTTTCTTTCCTATGGTGCGGTTTCCTCATTCATCATTCCAACATGTCCAACAACCCTCGATTCCGAGTCCCACAACAATTGATATGTTAACAACAGTGGATGGATCAAAACTGGTATTTAATTAAGTTTCTTTCACCGGACTACCTATATGGAAAAGCATTATATTTATTGGTTCTTACTTACTAGCGTGTACAAGTTTTCGGTTTAGGAAAAAGTTTAATTTTCGCCCTCTTCAGTCTAGGCAAACTGAGTCATGCTGCGCTGGTATTACATCTCGTCCTGATGCAGAAGCGTGGGCTCAAGTGGCAGAAGATGAGGGCATGTAAGTTGGGCCAAAACAACTTTGGTGACGCATATTTTTGAGGTTTCGTTCCTATGGTGTGGTTTCCTCATTCATCTTCCCAACAAGTCCAACAACCCTCGATTCCGAGTCCCACAATAATTGATACGTTAACAACAGTGGATGGATCAAAACTGGTATTGAATTAAGTTTCTCCCACCGGCCTATATATATGGAAAAGCATTATATTCATTGGTTCTTATTTACTAGCGTGTACAAGTTTTCGGATTAGAAAAAAGTTTAATTTTCACCCTCTTCAGTCTAGGCGAACTGAGTCATGCTGCACTGGTTTTGTATCTCGGCCTGATGTCGAAGCATGGGCTCACGTGGCAGAAGAGGAGGGCATGTAAGTTGGGCCAAAACAACTTTGGCGATGCATATTTTTCAGGTTTTTTTACTATGGTGTGGTTTTCTCATTCAGCTTCCTAACAAGTCCAACAACCCTCGATTCTGTGTCCCACAATAAATGATATGTTAACAACAGTGGATGGATCAAAACCTGTATTGAATTAAGTTTCTCCCATCGGGCTACATATATGGAAAAGCATTATATTCAATGGTTCCTACTTTCTAGCGTGTAGAAGTTTTCGGATCAGGAAAAAGTTTAATTTTCGCCCTCTTCTATCTAGGCAAACTGAGTCATGCTGCACTGGTTTTGTATCTCGGACAGATGCCGAAGCGTGGGCTCAAGGGGCAGAAGAGGAGGGCATGTAAATAGGGCCAAAACAATTTTAGTGTTGCATATTTTTGAGGTTTGGTTCCTATGGTGTGGTTTCCTCATTCATCTTCCCAACAAGTCCAACAACCCTTGATTCTGAGTCCCACAAGAAATGGTATGTTAACAACAGTGGATGGAACAGAACATGTATTCAATTAAGTTTCTCCCATCGGCCTACATATATAGAAAAGCATTATATTCATTGGTTCTTACTTACTAGCGTGTACAAGTTTTTGGATTAGGAAAAAGTTTTATATTCACCCTCTTCAGTCTGGGCAAACTAAGTCATGCTGCCCTGGTTTTGTATCTCGGACTGATGCCGAAGCGTGGGCTCAAGTGGCAGAAGATGAGGGCATGTATGTTGGGCCAAAACAACTTTGGTGATGCATATTTTTGAGGTTTCATTCCTATGGTGTGGTTTCCTCATTCATCATACCAACAAGTCCAACAACCCTCGATTCCGAGTCCCACAACAATTGATATGTTAACAACAGCGGATGGATCAAAACCTGTACTGAATTAAGTTTCTCCCATCGGCCTACATATATGGAAAAGCATTAAATTCGATGGTTCCTACTTACTAGCGTGTACAAGTCTTCGGATTAGGAAAAAGTTAATTTTCGCCCTCTTCAGTCTAGGCAAACTGAGTCATGCTGCGTTGGTTTTGTATCTTAGACTGATGCCAAAGCATGGGCTCAAGTGGCAGGAGAGGAGGGATGTAAGTTGGCCAAAATTACTTTGGCGATGCATATTTTTGAGGTTTCGTTCCTATGGTGTGGTTTCCTCATTCATCATACCAACAAGTCCAACAACCCTCGATTCAGAGTCCCACAACAATTGATATGTTAACAGAGGGTGGATCAAGACTGGTATTGAATTAAGTTTCTCCCATCGGCCTACATATATGGAAAAGCATTATATTCATTGGTTCTTACTTACTAGTTTAATTTTTGCCCTCTTCAGTCTAGGCAATCTGAGTCATGCTGCGCTGGTTTTGTATCTCAGCCTGATGCCAAAGCTTGGGCTCAAGTGGCAGAAGAGGATGGAATGTAAGTTGGGCCAAAACAACTTTGGTGATGCATATTTTTGAGGTTTCGTTCCTATGGTCTGGTTTCCTAATTCATCATACCAACATGTCCAACAACCCTTGATTCTGAGTCCCACAATATTTGATATGTTAACCAAAGTGGATGGTTTAAACTGGTATTGAATTTAGTTTCTCCCATCGGCCAACATATATGGAAAAGCATTATATTCATTGGTTCGTACTTACTAGCGTGTACAAGTTTTCGGATTAGGAAAAGTTTAATTTTCGCCCTCTTCAGTCTAGGCAAACAGAGTCATGCTGCGCTGGTTTTGTATCTCGGACTGATGCCGAAGCGTGGGCTCAAGTGGCAGAAGAGGAGGGCATGTAAGTTGGGCCAAAACAACTTTGGTGATGCTTATTTTTGAGGTTTCGTTCCTATGGTGTGGTTTCGTCATTCATCATACCAACAAGTCCAACAACCCTCGATTCCGAGTCCCACAACAATTGATATGTTAACAATAGTGGATGGATCAAAACCGGTATTGAATTAAGTTTCTCCCACGGCCATTGGTTCCTACAAGCGTGTACATGTTTTCAGATTAGGAAAAAGTTTAATTTTCTCCCTCTTCAGTCTATGCAAACTGAGTCATGCTATGCTGGTTTTGTATCTCGTCCTGATGCCGAAGCATGGGCACAAGTGGCAGAAGATGAGGGCATGTAAGTCAGGCCAAAACAACTTTGGTGATGCATATTTTTGAGGTTTCTTTCCTATGGTGTGGTTTCCTCATTCATCATACTAACGTGTCCAGCAACCCTCGATTCCGAGTCCCACAACAATTGATATGTTAACAACAATGGACGGATCAAAACCTGTATTGAATTAAGTTTCTCCCATCGGCCTACATATATGGAAAAGCATTATATTCATTGGTTCTTACTTACTAGCGTGTACAAGTTTTCGGATTAGGAAAAAGTTTAATTTTTGCCCTCTTCAGTCTTGGCAAACAGAGTCATGCTACGTTGGTTTTGTGTCTCGGACTGATGCCGAAGCATGGGCTCACGTGGCAGAAGAGGAGGGCATGTAAGTTGGGCCAAAACAACTTTGGTGATGCATATTTTTGAGGTTTCTTTCCTATGGTGTGGTTTCCTCATTCATCATACCAACAAGTCCAATAACCCTCGTTTCCGAGTCCCACAACAATTGATATGTTAACAACAATGGACAGATCAAAACCTGTATTCAATTAAGTTTCTCCCATCGGCGTACATATATGGAAAAGCATTATATTCATTGGTTCCTACTTACTAGCGTGTACAAGTTATCGGATTAGGAAAAAGTTTAATATTCGCCCTCTTCAGTCTAGGCAAACTGACTCATGCTACGTTGGTTTTGTGTCTCGGACTGATGCCAAAGCGTGGGCTCACGTGGCAGAAGAGGAGGGCATGTAAGTTGGGCCAAAACAACTTTGGTGATGCATATTTTTGAGGTTTCGTTCCTATGGTGTGGTTTCCTCGTTCATCATACCAACAAGTCTAACAACCCTCGTTTCTGAGTCCCACAACAATTGATATGTTAACAACAGTGGATGGAACAAAATTTGTATTGAATTAAGTTTCTCCCATCGGCCTACATATATGGAAAAGCATTGTATTCATTGGTTCTTACCTACTAGCATGTACAACTTTTCGGATTAGGAAAAAGTTTAATTTTTGCCCTCTTCAGTCTTGGCAAACAGAGTCATGCTACGTTGGTTTTGTGTGTCGGACTGATGCCGAAGCATGGGCTCACGTGGCAGAAGAGGAGGGCATGTAAGTTGGACCAAAACAACTTTGGTGATGCATATTTTTGAGGTTTCTTTCCTATCGTGTGGTTTCCAAATTCATCTTCCCAACAAGTCCAACAACCTTCGATTCCGAGTCCCACAATAATTGATATGTTAACAACAGTGGATGGGTCAAAACTGGTGTTGAATTGAATTTCTCCCATCGGCCTACATATATGGAAAAGCATTATATTCATTGGTTATTTCTTACTAGCGTGTACAAGTTTTCGGATTAGGAAAAAGTTTAATTTTCGCCCTCTTCAGTCTAGGCAAACTGAGTCATGCTGCGCTGGTTTTGTATCTTGGCCTGATGCCGAAGCGTGGGCTCAAGTGGCAGAAGAGGAGGGCACGTAAGTTGGGCCATAACAACTTTGGTGACGCATATTTTTGAGGTTTCGTTCAATGGTATGGTTTCCTTATACATATTCCCAACAAATCCAACAACCCCTAATTCCGTGTCCCACAACAATTGATATGTTAACAACAGTGGATGGATCAAAACCTGTATTGAATTAAGTTTCTCCCATCGGCGTACATATATGGAAAAGCAATATATTCATTGGTTCCTACTTACTAGCGTGTACAAGTTTTCGGATTAGGAAAAAGTTTAATATTCGCCCTCTTCGATCTAGGCAAATTGACTCATGCTACGTTGGTTTTGTGTCTCGGACTGATGCCGAAGCGTGGGCTCACGTGGCAGAAGAGGAGGGCATGTAAGTTGGGCCAAAACAACTTTGGTGAAGCATGTTTTTGAAGTTTCGTTCATATGGTGTGGTTTCCTCATTCATCATACCAACAAGTCCAACAACCCTCGTTTCCGAGTCCCACAACAATTGATATGTTAACAATAGTGGATGGAACTAAATTTGTATTGAATTAAGTTTCTCCCATCGGCCTACATATATGGAAAAGCATTATATTCATTGGTTCTTACTTACAAGCATGTACAAGTTTTTGGATTAGGAAAAGTTTAATTTTCGCCCTCTTCAGTCTATGCAAACTGAGTCATGCTACGCTGGTTTTGTATCTCGTCCTGATGCCGAAGCGTGGGCTCAAGTGGCAGAAGATGAGGGCATGTAAGTCGGGCCAAAACAACTTTGGCGATGCATATTTTTGAGGTTTCTTTCCTATGGTGTGGTTTCCTCATTCATCATACCAACAAGTCCAGCAACCCTCGATTCCGAGTCCCACAACAATTGATATGTTAACAACAATGGACGGATCAAAACCTGTATTGAATTAAGTTTCTCCCATCGGCCTACATATATGGAAAAGCATTCTATTCATTGGTTCTTACTTACTAGCGTGTACAAGTTTTCGGATTAGGAAAAAGTTTAATTTTTGCCCTCTTCAGTCTTGGCAAACAGAGTCATGCTACGTTGGTTTTGTGTCTCGGACTGATGCTGAAGCATGGGCTCACGTGGCAGAAGAGGAGGGCATGTAAGTTGGACCAAAACAACTTTGGTGATGCATATTTTTGAGGTTTCTTTCCTATCGTGTGGTTTCCTCATTCATCTTCCCAACAAGTCCAACAACCCTCGATTCCGAGTCCCACAATAATTGATTTGTTAACAACAGTGGATGGGTCAAAACTGGTGTTGAGTTGAATTTCTCCCATCGGCCTACATATATGGAAAAGCATTATATTCATTGGTTATTTCTTACTAGCGTGTACAAGTTTTTGGATTAGGAAAAAGTTTAATTTTCGCCCTCTTCAGTCTAGGCAAACTGAGTCATGCTGCGCTGGTTTTGTATCTTAGCCTGATGCCGAAGCGTGGGCTCAAGTGGCAGAAGAGGAGGGCACGTAAGTTGGGCCATAACAACTTTGGCGACGCATATTTTTGAGGTTTCGTTCCAATGGTATGGTTTCCTCATACATATTCCCAACAAATCCAACAACCCTCAATTCCGTGTCCCACAACAATTGATATGTTAACAACAGTGGATGGATCAAAACCTGTATTGAATTAAGTTTCTCCCATTCGGCGTACATATATGGAAAAGCAATATATTCATTGGTTCCTACTTACTAGCGTGTACAAGTTTTCGGATTAGGAAAAATTTTAATATTCGCCCTCTTAAGTCTAGGCAAACTGACTCATGCTACGTTGGTTTTGTGTCTCGGACTGATGACGAAGCGTGGGCTCACGTGGCAGAAGAGGAGGGCATGTAAGTGGGGCCAAAACAACTTTGGTGATGCATATTTTTGAGGTTTCGTTCCTATGGTGTGATTTCCTCATTCATCTTCCCAACAAGTCCAACAACCCTCGATTCCGGGTCAACAATAAATGATTTGTTAACAACAGTGGATGGAACAAAACCTGTATTGAATTAAGTTTGTCCCATCGGCCTACATATATGGAAAAGCATTATATTCATTGTTGCTTACTTACTAGCATGTACAAGTTTTTGGATTTGAAAAAAGTTTAATTTTCGCCCTCTTCAGTCTAAGCTAATTGAGTCATGCTGCGTTGGTTTTGTATCTTGGCCTGATGCCGAAGCGTGGGCTCAAGTGGCAGAAGAGGATGGCAAGTTAGTTGGGCCAAAACAACTTTGGTGATGCATATTTTTGAGGTTTCGTTCCTATGGTGTGGTTTCCTCATTCATCATACCAACAAGTCCAACAACCCTCGTTTCCGAGTCCCACAACAATTGATATGTTAACAACAGTGAATGGAACTAAATTTGTATTGAATTAAGTTTCTCCCACTGGCCTACATATATGGAAAAGCATTATATTCATTGGTTCTTACTTACTAGCGTGTACAAGTTTTCGGATTAGGAAAAAGTTTAAT
Organism: Paspalum notatum; assembly: GCA_022530915.1. Taxonomy (NCBI): domain Eukaryota; kingdom Viridiplantae; phylum Streptophyta; class Magnoliopsida; order Poales; family Poaceae; genus Paspalum; species Paspalum notatum. Next base: position 9,187,030 of record CM039683.1, read on the forward strand.
TTTCGCCCTCATCAGTCTAGGCAAGCTAAGTCATGCTGCGTTGGTTTTGTATCTCAGACTGATGCCGAAGCGTGGGCTCACGTGGCAGAAGAGGAGAGCACGTAAGTTGGGCCAAAACAACTTTGGTGATGCATATTTTTGAGGTTTCTTTCCTATGGTGTGGTTTCCTCATTCATCATACCAACAATTCCAACAACCCTCGTTTCCGAGTCCCACAATAATTGATTTGTTAACAACAGTGGATGGGTCAAAACTGGTGTTGAGTTGAATTTCTCCCATCGGCCTACATATATGGAAAAGCATTATATTCATTGGTTATTTCTTACTAGCGTGTACAAGTTTTTGGATTAGGAAAAAGTTTAATTTTCGCCCTCTTCAGTCTAGGCAAACTGAGTCATGCTGCGCTGGTTTTGTATCTTAGCCTGATGCCGAAGCGTGGGCTCAAGTGGCAGAAGAGGAGGGCACGTAAGTTGGGCCATAACAACTTTGGCGACGCATATTTTTGAGGTTTCGTTCCAATGGTATGGTTTCCTCATACATATTCCCAACAAATCCAACAACCCTCAATTCCGTGTCCCACAACAATTGATATGTTAACAACAGTGGATGGATCAAAACCTGTATTGAATTAAGTTTCTCCCATTCGGCGTACATATATGGAAAAGCAATATATTCATTGGTTCCTACTTACTAGCGTGTACAAGTTTTCGGATTAGGAAAAATTTTAATATTCGCCCTCTTAAGTCTAGGCAAACTGACTCATGCTACGTTGGTTTTGTGTCTCGGACTGATGACGAAGCGTGGGCTCACGTGGCAGAAGAGGAGGGCATGTAAGTTGGGCCAAAACAACTTTGGTGATGCATATTTTTGAGGTTTCGTTCCTATGGTGTGATTTCCTCATTCATCTTCCCAACAAGTCCAACAACGCTCGATTCCGAGTCAACAATAAATGATATGTTAACAACAGTGGATGGAACAAAACCTGTATTGAATTAAGTTTGTCCCATCGGCCTACATATATGGAAAAGCATTATATTCATTGTTGCTTACTTACTAGCGTGTACAAGTTTTTGGATTTGAAAAAAGTTCAATTTTCGCCCTCTTCAGTCTAAGCTAATTGAGTCATGCTGCGTTGGTTTTGTATCTTGGCCTGATGCCGAAGCGTGGGCTCAAGTGGCAGAAGAGGATGGCAAGTTAGTTGGGCCAAAACAACTTTGGTGTTGCATAATTTTGAGGTTTCGTTCCTTTGGTGTGGTTTCCTCATTCATCATACCAACAAGTCCAACAACCCTCGATTCCGAGTCCCACAATAATTGATATGTTAACAACAATGGACGGATCAAAACATTTGTTGAATTAAGTTTCTCCCATCAGCCTACATATATGGAAAAGCATTATATGCATTGGTTCTTACTTACTCGCGTGTACAAATTTTTGGATTAGGAAAAAGTTTAATTTTCTCCCTCTTCAGTCTAGGCAAACTGAGACATGCTGTGCTAGTTTTGTATCTTGGCCTGATGCCGAAGCGTGGGCTCCAGTGGCAGAAGAGGAGGGCATGTAAGTTGGGCCAAAACAACTTTGGTGATGCATATTTTTGAGGTTTCGTTCCTATGGTGTGGTTTCCTCATTCATCATACCAACAAGTCCAACAACCCTCGTTTCCGAGTCCCACAACAACTGATATGTTAACAACAGTGGATGGAACTAAATTTGTATTGAATTAAGTTTCTCCCATCGGCCTACATATATGGAAAAGCATTATATTCATTGGTTCTTACTTACTAGCGTGTACAAGTTTTTGGATTAGGAAAAAGTTTAATTTTTGCCCTCTTCAGTCTATGCAAACTGAGTCATGCTACGCTGGTTTTGTATCTCGTCCTGATGCCGAAGCGTGGGCTCAAGTGGCAGAAGATGAGGGCATGTAAGTCGGGCTAAAACAACTTTGGTGATGCATATTTTTGAGGTTTCTTTTCTATGGTGTGGTTTCCTCATTCATCATACTAACATGTCCGACAACCCTCGATTCCGAGTCCCACAACAATTGATATGTTAACAACAATGGACGGATCAAAACCTGTATTGAATTAAGTTTCTCCCACTGGCCTACATATATGGAAAAGCATTATATTCATTGGTTCTTACTTACTAGCGTGTACAAGTTTTCGGATTAGGAAAAAGTTTAATTTTCGCCCTCATCAGTCTAGGCAAGCTAAGTCATGCTGCGTTGGTTTTGTATCTCGGACTGATGCCGAAGCGTGGGCTCACGTGGCAGAAGAGGAGAGCACGTAAGTTGGGCCAAAACAACTTTGGTGATGCATATTTTTGAGGTTTCTTTCCTATGGTGTGGTTTCCTCATTCATCATACCAACAATTCCAACAACCCTCGTTTCCGAGTCCCACAACAATTGATATGTTAACAACAGTGGATGGAACCAAATTTGTATTGAATTAAGTTTCTCCCATCGGCCTACATATATGGAAAAGCATTATATTCATTGGTTCTTACTTACTAGCGTGTACAAGTTTTTGTATTGGGAAAAGTTTAATTTTCGCCCTCTTCAGTCTAGGCAAACTGAGTCATGCTGCGCTGGTTTTGTATCTTGGCCTGATGCCGAAGCGTGGGCTCAAGTGGCAGAAGAGGAGGGCACGTAAGTTGGGCCATAACAACTTTGGCGACGCATATTTTTGAGGTTTCGTTCCAATGGTATGGTTTCCTCATACATATTCCCAACAAATCCAACAACCCTCAATTCCGTGTCCCACAACAATTGATATGTTAACAACAGCGGATGGATCAAAACCTGTATTGAATTAAATTTCACCCATCGGCCCACATAGATGGAAAAGCAATATATTCATTGGTTCCTGCTTACTAGCGTGTACAAGTTTTTGGATTAGGAAGAAGTTTAATTCTGGCCCTCTTCAGTCTAGGCAAACGGAGTCATGCTGCACAGGTTTTGTGTCTCGGACTGTTGCTGAAGCGTGGGCTCAAGTGGCAGAAGAGGAGGGCATGCAAATTTGGCCAATTCCTATGGTGTGGTTTCCTCATTCATCTTGCCAACAAGTCCAACAACCCTCAATTCCGAGTCCCACAACATTTGATATGTTAACAACAGCGGATGGATCAAAACGTGTATTGAATTAAGTTTCTCCCATCAGCCTACATATATGGAAAAGCAATATATTCATTGGTTCCTACTTACTAGCGTGTACAAGTTTTCGGATTAGGAAAAATTTTAATATTCGCCCTCTTAAGTCTAGGCAAACTGACTCATGCTACGTTGGTTTTGTGTCTCGGACTGATGACGAAGCGTGGGCTCACGTGGCAGAAGAGGAGGGAATGTAAGTTGGGCCAAAACAACTTTGGTGATGCATATTTTTGAGGTTTCGTTCCTATGGTGTGATTTCCTCATTCATCTTCCCAACAAGTCCAACAACGCTCGATTCCGAGTCAACAATAAATGATATGTTAACAACAGTGGATGGAACAAAACCTGTATTGAATTAAGTTTGTCCCATCGGCCTACATATATGGAAAAGCATTATATTCATTGTTGCTTACTTACTAGCGTGTACAAGTTTTTGGATTTGAAAAAAGTTTAATTTTCGCCCTCTTCAGTCTAAGCTAATTGAGTCATGCTGCGTTGGTTTTGTATCTTGGCCTGATGCCGAAGCGTGGGCTCAAGTGGCAGAAGAGGATGGCAAGTTAGTTGGGCCAAAACAACTTTGGTGTTGCATAATTTTGAGGTTTCGTTCCTTTGGTGTGGTTTCCTCATTCATCATACCAACAAGTCCAACAACCCTCGATTCCGAGTCCCACAATAATTGATATGTTAACAACAATGGACGGATCAAAACATTTGTTGAATTAAGTTTCTCCCATCAGCCTACATATATGGAAAAGCATTATATGCATTGGTTCTTACTTACTCGCGTGTACAAATTTTTGGATTAGGAAAAAGTTTAATTTTCTCCCTCTTCAGTCTAGGCAAACTGAGTCATGCTGTGCTGGTTTTGTATCTTGGCCTGATGCCGAAGCGTGGGCTCCAGTGGCAGAAGAGGAGGGCATGTAAGTTGGGCCAAAACAACTTTGGTGATGCATATTTTTGAGGTTTCGTTCCTATGGTGTGGTTTCCTCATTCATCATACCAACAAGTCCAACAACCCTCGTTTCCGAGTCCCACAACAACTGATATGTTAACAACAGTGGATGGAACTAAATTTGTATTGAATTAAGTTTCTCCCATCGGCCTACATATATGGAAAAGCATTATATTCATTGGTTCTTACTTACTAGCGTGTACAAGTTTTTGGATTAGGAAAAAGTTTAATTTTTGCCCTCTTCAGTCTATGCAAACTGAGTCATGCTACGCTGGTTTTGTATCTCGTCTTGATGCCGAAGCGTGGGCTCAAGTGGCAGAAGATGAGGGCATGTAAGTCGGGCTAAAACAACTTTGGTGATGCATATTTTTGAGGTTTCTTTCCTATGGTGTGGTTTCCTCATTCATCATACTAACATGTCCGACAACCCTCGATTCCGAGTCCCACAACAATTGATATGTTAACAACAATGGACGGATCAAAACCTGTATTGAATTAAGTTTCTCCCACTGGCCTACATATATGGAAAAGCATTATATTCATTGGTTCTTACTTACTAGCGTGTACAAGTTTTCGGATTAGGAAAAAGTTTAATTTTCGCCCTCATCAGTCTAGGCAAGCTAAGTCATGCTGCGTTGGTTTTGTATCTCGGACTGATGCCGAAGCGTGGGCTCACGTGGCAGAAGAGGAGAGCACGTAAGTTGGGCCAAAACAACTTTGGTGATGCATATTTTTGAGGTTTCTTTCCTATGGTGTGGTTTCCTCATTCATCATACCAACAATTCCAACAACCCTCGTTTCCGAGTCCCACAACAATTGATATGTTAACAACAGTGGATGGAACCAAATTTGTATTGAATTAAGTTTCTCCCATCGGCCTACATATATGGAAAAGCATTATATTCATTGGTTCTTACTTACTAGCGTGTACAAGTTTTTGTATTGGGAAAAGTTTAATTTTCGCCCTCTTCAGTCTAGGCAAACTGAGTCATGCTGCGCTGGTTTTGTATCTTGGCCTGATGCCGAAGCGTGGGCTCAAGTGGCAGAAGAGGAGGGCACGTAAGTTGGGCCATAACAACTTTGGCGACGCATATTTTTGAGGTTTCGTTCCAATGGTATGGTTTCCTCATACATATTCCCAACAAATCCAACAACCCTCAATTCCGTGTCCCACAACAATTGATATGTTAACAACAGCGGATGGATCAAAACCTGTATTGAATTAAATTTCACCCATCGGCCCACATAGATGGAAAAGCAATATATTCATTGGTTCCTGCTTACTAGCGTGTACAAGTTTTTGGATTAGGAAGAAGTTTAATTCTGGCCCTCTTCAGTCTAGGCAAACGGAGTCATGCTGCACAGGTTTTGTGTCTCGGACTGTTGCTGAAGCGTGGGCTCAAGTGGCAGAAGAGGAGGGCATGCAAATTTGGCCAATTCCTATGGTGTGGTTTCCTCATTCATCTTGCCAACAAGTCCAACAACCCTCAATTCCGAGTCCCACAACATTTGATATGTTAACAACAGCGGATGGATCAAAACGTGTATTGAATTAAGTTTCTCCCATCAGCCTACATATATGGAAAAGCAATATATTCATTGGTTCCTACTTACTAGCGTGTACAAGTTTTCGGATTAGGAAAAATTTTAATATTCGCCCTCTTAAGTCTAGGCAAACTGACTCATGCTACGTTGGTTTTGTGTCTCGGACTGATGACGAAGCGTGGGCTCACGTGGCAGAAGAGGAGGGAATGTAAGTTGGGCCAAAACAACTTTGGTGATGCATATTTTTGAGGTTTCGTTCCTATGGTGTGATTTCCTCATTCATCTTCCCAACAAGTCCAACAACGCTCGATTCCGAGTCAACAATAAATGATATGTTAACAACAGTGGATGGAACAAAACCTGTATTGAATTAAGTTTGTCCCATCGGCCTACATATATGGAAAAGCATTATATTCATTGTTGCTTACTTACTAGCGTGTACAAGTTTTTGGATTTGAAAAAAGTTTAATTTTCGCCCTCTTCAGTCTAAGCTAATTGAGTCATGCTGCGTTGGTTTTGTATCTTGGCCTGATGCCGAAGCGTGGGCTCAAGTGGCAGAAGAGGATGGCAAGTTAGTTGGGCCAAAACAACTTTGGTGTTGCATAATTTTGAGGTTTCGTTCCTTTGGTGTGGTTTCCTCATTCATCATACCAACAAGTCCAACAACCCTCGATTCCGAGTCCCACAATAATTGATATGTTAACAACAATGGACGGATCAAAACATTTGTTGAATTAAGTTTCTCCCATCAGCCTACATATATGGAAAAGCATTATATGCATTGGTTCTTACTTACTCGCGTGTACAAATTTTTGGATTAGGAAAAAGTTTAATTTTCTCCCTCTTCAGTCTAGGCAAACTGAGTCATGCTGTGCTGGTTTTGTATCTTGGCCTGATGCCGAAGCGTGGGCTCCAGTGGCAGAAGAGGAGGGCATGTAAGTTGGGCCAAAACAACTTTGGTGATGCATATTTTTGAGGTTTCGTTCCTATGGTGTGGTTTCCTCATTCATCATACCAACAAGTCCAACAACCCTCGTTTCCGAGTCCCACAACAACTGATATGTTAACAACAGTGGATGGAACTAAATTTGTATTGAATTAAGTTTCTCCCATCGGCCTACATATATGGAAAAGCATTATATTCATTGGTTCTTACTTACTAGCGTGTACAAGTTTTTGGATTAGGAAAAAGTTTAATTTTTGCCCTCTTCAGTCTATGCAAACTGAGTCATGCTACGCTGGTTTTGTATCTCGTCTTGATGCCGAAGCGTGGGCTCAAGTGGCAGAAGATGAGGGCATGTAAGTCGGGCTAAAACAACTTTGGTGATGCATATTTTTGAGGTTTCTTTCCTATGGTGTGGTTTCCTCATTCATCATACTAACATGTCCGACAACCCTCGATTCCGAGTCCCACAACAATTGATATGTTAACAACAATGGACGGATCAAAACCTGTATTGAATTAAGTTTCTCCCACTGGCCTACATATATGGAAAAGCATTATATTCATTGGTTCTTACTTACTAGCGTGTACAAGTTTTCGGATTAGGAAAAAGTTTAATTTTCGCCCTCATCAGTCTAGGCAAGCTAAGTCATGCTGCGTTGGTTTTGTATCTCGGACTGATGCCGAAGCGTGGGCTCACGTGGCAGAAGAGGAGAGCACGTAAGTTGGGCCAAAACAACTTTGGTGATGCATATTTTTGAGGTTTCTTTCCTATGGTGTGGTTTCCTCATTCATCATACCAACAATTCCAACAACCCTCGTTTCCGAGTCCCACAACAATTGATATGTTAACAACAGTGGATGGAACCAAATTTGTATTGAATTAAGTTTCTCCCATCGGCCTACATATATGGAAAAGCATTATATTCATTGGTTCTTACTTACTAGCGTGTACAAGTTTTTGTATTGGGAAAAGTTTAATTTTCGCCCTCTTCAGTCTAGGCAAACTGAGTCATGCTGCGCTGGTTTTGTATCTTGGCCTGATGCCGAAGCGTGGGCTCAAGTGGCAGAAGAGGAGGGCACGTAAGTTGGGCCATAACAACTTTGGCGACGCATATTTTTGAGGTTTCGTTCCAATGGTATGGTTTCCTCATACATATTCCCAACAAATCCAACAACCCTCAATTCCGTGTCCCACAACAATTGATATGTTAACAACAGCGGATGGATCAAAACCTGTATTGAATTAAATTTCACCCATCGGCCCACATAGATGGAAAAGCAATATATTCATTGGTTCCTGCTTACTAGCGTGTACAAGTTTTTGGATTAGGAAGAAGTTTAATTCTGGCCCTCTTCAGTCTAGGCAAACGGAGTCATGCTGCACAGGTTTTGTGTCTCGGACTGTTGCTGAAGCGTGGGCTCAAGTGGCAGAAGAGGAGGGCATGCAAATTTGGCCAATTCCTATGGTGTGGTTTCCTCATTCATCTTGCCAACAAGTCCAACAACCCTCAATTCCGAGTCCCACAACATTTGATATGTTAACAACAGCGGATGGATCAAAACGTGTATTGAATTAAGTTTCTCCCATCAGCCTACATATATGGAAAAGCAATATATTCATTGGTTCCTACTTACTAGCGTGTACAAGTTTTCGGATTAGGAAAAATTTTAATATTCGCCCTCTTAAGTCTAGGCAAACTGACTCATGCTACGTTGGTTTTGTGTCTCGGACTGATGACGAAGCGTGGGCTCACGTGGCAGAAGAGGAGGGAATGTAAGTTGGGCCAAAACAACTTTGGTGATGCATATTTTTGAGGTTTCGTTCCTATGGTGTGATTTCCTCATTCATCTTCCCAACAAGTCCAACAACGCTCGATTCCGAGTCAACAATAAATGATATGTTAACAACAGTGGATGGAACAAAACCTGTATTGAATTAAGTTTGTCCCATCGGCCTACATATATGGAAAAGCATTATATTCATTGTTGCTTACTTACTAGCGTGTACAAGTTTTTGGATTTGAAAAAAGTTTAATTTTCGCCCTCTTCAGTCTAAGCTAATTGAGTCATGCTGCGTTGGTTTTGTATCTTGGCCTGATGCCGAAGCGTGGGCTCAAGTGGCAGAAGAGGATGGCAAGTTAGTTGGGCCAAAACAACTTTGGTGTTGCATAATTTTGAGGTTTCGTTCCTTTGGTGTGGTTTCCTCATTCATCATGCCAACAAGTCCAACAACCCTCGATTCCGAGTCCCACAATAATTGATATGTTAACAACAATGGACGGATCAAAACATTTGTTGAATTAAGTTTCTCCCATCAGCCTACATATATGGAAAAGCATTATATGCATTGGTTCTTACTTACTCGCGTGTACAAATTTTTGGATTAGGAAAAAGTTTAATTTTCTCCCTCTTCAGTCTAGGCAAACTGAGTCATGCTGTGCTGGTTTTGTATCTTGGCCTGATGCCGAAGCGTGGGCTCCAGTGGCAGAAGACGAGGGCATGTAAGTTGGGCCAAAACAACTTTGGTGATGCATATTTTTGAGGTTTCGTTCCTATGGTGTGGTTTCCTCATTCATCATACCAACAAGTCCAACAACCCTCGTTTCCGAGTCCCACAACAACTGATATGTTAACAACAGTGGATGGAACTAAATTTGTATTGAATTAAGTTTCTCCCATCGGCCTACATATATGGAAAAGCATTATATTCATTGGTTCTTACTTACTAGCGTGTACAAGTTTTTGGATTAGGAAAAAGTTTAATTTTTGCCCTCTTCAGTCTATGCAAACTGAGTCATGCTACGCTGGTTTTGTATCTCGTCCTGATGCCGAAGCGTGGGCTCAAGTGGCAGAAGATGAGGGCATGTAAGTCGGGCTAAAACAACTTTGGTGATGCATATTTTTGAGGTTTCTTTCCTATGGTGTGGTTTCCTCATTCATCATACTAACATGTCCGACAACCCTCGATTCCGAGTCCCACAACAATTGATATGTTAACAACAATGGACGGATCAAAACCTGTATTGAATTAAGTTTCTCCCACTGGCCTACATATATGGAAAAGCATTATATTCATTGGTTCTTACTTACTAGCGTGTACAAGTTTTCGGATTAGGAAAAAGTTTAATTTTCGCCCTCATCAGTCTAGGCAAGCTAAGTCATGCTGCGTTGGTTTTGTATCTCGGACTGATGCCGAAGCGTGGTGTCACACCCCAAATTTTCCAATTTGGAATGTGACACTTTTGGCTTGAATTAATACAGTGAATTTCTTGAATATTTAAAATTTTGTGAAGCAGTTATATATTTACATAGATATTTAGTGTAGGAAATAATTATTTTGTAAAGAGAACAAATATAATCTATGTTATAATAACATATGTGTTGCATTCATGCTGTTTCACATGATGTTTTTGAGTGATAAAGATTTTCTAAATGAGTTTAAACTACAAGTAACTTTTTCTAGGAACTTTCTAGATTTTTCTAGAAGCTTTTCCTGTTTTCCGTAGAGCACAATCTATTTATTGGAAGCTCTTAAGAACCTTTCCATGAGCTCCAAATATTTTATTTGGGTTCATTAGGTCCAAAACTATTTCTAGGATTTTTTCCTAAAATTTTTGAGACCGTCGGCATATTTTTTCGGACTTCAAGTATTGATTCTAGACTTATCTATAATTATTTTAATTCCGAAAATAAATAATTCCGAATTTACATGGGCTTTGTCCATTTAAATATTTTGGAATTCCAGTAAATCTCAAAGGCCCATTTATGGGTTCTCTAATGGGCTTTAAGCTCATTAAGCCCATTAGTGGAGGTGGAAGGTGCAAATCAATTAGTACCATATTGCTAGTTGACGCGCATTTACCGGCTCCTCTCCCTATATAATAAACCCAACCCCTCCTCTAAACGGCACATAAAAATATAGACTACTCTATGGAGGTCCGGAAGTTTGGGAGCCCTAAGATAGTCTATAGCTTTTCTCCAACTCCGACGAGTGTCTCCATTGCCGGTAAACTTTTTATATCTTTCTTCTTTCTTTATATTTCTCTCATCTGTGTTGTGCCGCCGTCTCGAACCAGGGCAGCTCACCATCATCCTATTCCTGTCCTACTAGGCACCACAGGACTCCATGCACGACGTATATGTGCTGCGCTGGCCGGCCATCCACCGGAAGTCTCACGTCTCCAACATCGCGTTGCCCTGCCCTGCCCCGTCGACTCCATCCCTGGCCTGTCCACCACTTGCTGTCGTGCGCGTGGTCTCCTGAAGCCCCAACGCCCTGCTGCTGCCTGCTGTTCTGGCCTGCCCAGTGCCTTGCTCGATCCTCCATCCAGGCCATGTACTCGAGCTCCTTCCAGCACACATGAACGTTCAAGCTAGCCGGCGAGGAAGACTCCTGCGACTTGGACTCCAGAGAAGCTAGCTACCAGATGAGTTCCCATACGTGCAAGCTGTAGGATCGGACCAACACAAGATCAAAGCCCCTGCTGCATGCAACATCAGCAGGTCAGAACTAGACACGGAGATGCATCTGGTGAAGAAGAGGGGTCGCGAAACCAGATGGTAATCATCCGTATATATATCCTACGAGTTATGACAACCTTGCATCTCAACACTGCAAATCCTTTTGATTCCTTTAGTCTGATCTAATTCATACCTTTCAGCGGATCGAATCCCAAACTTTGGCCAATTCATGAGTACTGTTCTTTGAACCCCATGAATCTTGATCTGCTTCAGCTCCTAAGGTATACTGTTAATCATGTCCACGCGCATCGATCCTTAATCTTCTGTATCCAATTCGTTTTAACTCTATTTTATGCCATTCATGCTGCGTTAGTCCCGTAACGATGATACCTATACTTCAGTTTTCATGTTTATCTTACTTATGTGTTTCTGTTTTTAAATATAAATATTAATTGGGTTAATGCTATTCTCATTATTCTTGTATAAATAAAATCTATTTAAGGTTTAACCTCTAGCCTTTTGTTATTAAACATTAAAGTGAATAATATCAACTTTAATGTGCTTTGTTTAATAACTTGTTTAGTATAAACCCGACACATGTCACGCTCCGATTAGATGCTTACATGCTATCTTTTGTAACTAAATATTTAACCGGTTTAATCTATATGAAATATCTTGAATAAAATGTGACTAGCTTTAAATACGGTTTTTAATCCAAATCTAATCTGAATTAATTCCAACCGAGATGTTTCTCCGAAATATCCTGCATATGTTATTTATTAATTAAAATAAACCCAACGTATAGGTCTTTATGTGTTTAATAAGAAAATCTTCCGTTAGTTGTATCTTTCCAACGGTAGCTCCGTTTTCAGCGTTTCTTGCGCTCTCCTAACTGTAGCAACGAGCCCTCTCTTTTAACATGTTTTATAAAGCTTTTCTTTTGATTGGTGTATTGTTTCTTATGCATGTATGATTGTTTGTCTTGTATGTCGTTTGTGTTGTCACGTATAGAACGAGTATGGTACGTGAGAGTGAAGATCAAGCTTTTCAAGACCTATAAGTGAAGATTATTTGAGCAGCTATATAGATGGGAATAAGGCAAGTATTCTTTGACCTATGTCCTATTTACATTAACTACACAATCTAGAGCCCAATTTGATTGCTCCTAATAAGGATGACTAGCTTCATATACCTTTACATGTCTATGAAACTTGGGATGGGCTGTGATGTGTAGATTAATGCTACCGCTCAACATATTTTCATATTGCTAATCTTGATTAATTAATGATGCAATGATGATGAAAGTTTGGTTATTTAGCAACATGGAGACTTGAGCATGTTTTGTTGGTTTTGCTCAAGTACTTCACCCTAAGGATCGGTTCGCCGAGCGACCACCCAGGAAAACAGTGCAACCACAAGAGATGGAATGGGACATCCTTGACTGATTAATTAGATGAACTAGAGTTTTGGCCTGCTTCCCTGAAACATGGCGTATGAGGGGTCTGGGGGGATATGGGACTTTGCCCTTTGCCAATGTGGTGCAGTTTGACTGTCACCCTTTGGAACGGAACTCTCATATCTTTAGTTAACTGGAGTAACCTGTAACGAGTGGGCCATAACTTTAGGAATTCTTTGTAAAGGTCTCATAATGAAACCCTGCCGATTCATCAAAGGATAGTGAATATATGGGGTTTGGCCACCTCTTGGCATATGGGAATCATGACTTGTGGGTAAAGATGTACAACCTCTCGAGAGTGTTTAAAACTGATATATCAGCCGTGCTCACGATTAAGAGCGGCCTGGACCCTCACAGATTAGAGTTTTCAAAGAAAATGGCTCATGATGATAATGGTGATGACAGTGATGATGACAGTGGTGATGATTATGGTGGCAGTTACGACAATGGTTGATACTCAATTATTTTTTTATTTACTTATAATATTTCAGTTATGGGATGGGTTATGCTAATCATTGCTAGTGATAAAACTTGACCAACTAAAAGCAACCGCTATGCCTGTCCACTGTAAAGCTAGTCCACTTTTATCCTAAACGGAATACTTGCTGAGTGCGCCATGTACTCACCCTTGCTATCCCAAACCTATAGTTCTTCTCTATACAAGTTGATGATGATATGAAGACGGAGTGGATCCAGAAGTTTACAATGTGTTTAGGCGTACGTGCCCCCAGTCAACCTTCCTGTGAAGATGGAGTTTCGCTACGAGATAGAAGTTCTGCTATACTCTGATATATTGATCTTTGTGTCAAATGTAAGTTTTATACGCTTATATAATGCACTGTCTATTGATATTCACTAATGAAGTCGGCTATATGTGTGGGAAATAGATCCTGGGCACACATATGGTGTCATCTGGTTTTGTTTCTAAAACCGGGTGTGACACGTGGGCTCACGTGGCAGAAGAGGAGAGCACGTAAGTTGGGCCAAAACAACTTTGGTGATGCATATTTTTGAGGTTTCTTTCCTATGGTGTGGTTTCCTCATTCATCATACCAACAATTCCAACAACCCTCGTTTCCGAGTCCCACAACAATTGATATGTTAACAACAGTGGATGGAACCAAATTTGTATTGAATTAAGTTTCTCCCATCGGCCTACATATATGGAAAAGCATTATATTCATTGGTTCTTACTTACTAGCGTGTACAAGTTTTTGTATTGGGAAAAGTTTAATTTTCGCCCTCTTCAGTCTAGGCAAACTGAGTCATGCTGCGCTGGTTTTGTATCTTGGCCTGATGCCGAAGCGTGGGCTCAAGTGGCAGAAGAGGAGGGCACGTAAGTTGGGCCATAACAACTTTGGCGACGCATATTTTTGAGGTTTCGTTCCAATGGTATGGTTTCCTCATACATATTCCCAACAAATCCAACAACCCTCAATTCCGTGTCCCACAACAATTGATATGTTAACAACAGTGGATGGATCAAAACCTGTATTGAATTAAGTTTCTCGCATTCGGCGTACATATATGGAAAAGCAATATATTCATTGGTTCCTACTTACTAGCGTGTACAAGTTTTCGGATTAGGAAAAATTTTAATATTCGCCCTCTTAAGTCTAGGCAAACTGACTCATGCTACGTTGGTTTTGTGTCTCGGACTGATGACGAAGCGTGGGCTCACGTGGCAGAAGAGGAGGGAATGTAAGTTGGGCCAAAACAACTTTGGTGATGCATATTTTTGAGGTTTCGTTCCTATGGTGTGATTTCCTCATTCATCTTCCCAACAAGTCCAACAACGCTCGATTCCGAGTCAACAATAAATGATATGTTAACAACAGTGGATGGAACAAAACCTGTATTGAATTAAGTTTGTCCCATCGGCCTACATATATGGAAAAGCATTATATTCATTGTTGCTTACTTACTAGCGTGTACAAGTTTTTGGATTTGAAAAAAGTTTAATTTTCGCCCTCTTCAGTCTAAGCTAACTGAGTCATGCTGCGTTGGTTTTGTATCTTGGCCTGATGCCGAAGCGTGGGCTCAAGTGGCAGAAGAGGATGGCAAGTTAGTTGGGCCAAAACAACTTTGGTGTTGCATAATTTTGAGGTTTCGTTCCTTTGGTGTGGTTTCCTCATTCATCATACCAACAAGTCCAACAACCCTCGATTCCGAGTCCCACAATAATTGATATGTTAACAACAATGGACGGATCAAAACATTTGTTGAATTAAGTTTCTCCCATCAGCCTACATATATGGAAAAGCATTATATGCATTGGTTCTTACTTACTCGCGTGTACAAATTTTTGGATTAGGAAAAAGTTTAATTTTCTCCCTCTTCAGTCTAGGCAAACTGAGTCATGCTGTGCTGGTTTTGTATCTTGGCCTGATGCCGAAGCGTGGGCTCCAGTGGCAGAAGAGGAGGGCATGTAAGTTGGGCCAAAACAACTTTGGTGATGCATATTTTTGAGGTTTCGTTCCTATGGTGTGGTTTCCTCATTCATCATACCAACAAGTCCAACAACCCTCGTTTCCGAGTCCCACAACAACTGATATGTTAACAACAGTGGATGGAACTAAATTTGTATTGAATTAAGTTTCTCCCATCGGCCTACATATATGGAAAAGCATTATATTCATTGGTTCTTACTTACTAGCGTGTACAAGTTTTTGGATTAGGAAAAAGTTTAATTTTTGCCCTCTTCAGTCTATGCAAACTGAGTCATGCTACGCTGGTTTTGTATCTCGTCCTGATGCCGAAGCGTGGGCTCAAGTGGCAGAAGATGAGGGCATGTAAGTCGGGCTAAAACAACTTTGGTGATGCATATTTTTGAGGTTTCTTTCCTATGGTGTGGTTTCCTCATTCATCATACTAACATGTCCGACAACCCTCGATTCCGAGTCCCACAACAATTGATATGTTAACAACAATGGACGGATCAAAACCTGTATTGAATTAAGTTTCTCCCACTGGCCTACATATATGGAAAAGCATTATATTCATTGGTTCTTACTTACTAGCGTGTACAAGTTTTCGGATTAGGAAAAAGTTTAATTTTCGCCCTCATCAGTCTAGGCAAGCTAAGTCATGCTGCGTTGGTTTTGTATCTCGGACTGATGCCGAAGCGTGGGCTCACGTGGCAGAAGAGGAGAGCACGTAAGTTGGGCCAAAACAACTTTGGTGATGCATATTTTTGAGGTTTCTTTCCTATGGTGTGGTTTCCTCATTCATCATACCAACAATTCCAACAACCCTCGTTTCCGAGTCCCACAACAATTGATATGTTAACAACAGTGGATGGAACCAAATTTGTATTGAATTAAGTTTCTCCCATCGGCCTACATATATGGAAAAGCATTATATTCATTGGTTCTTACTTACTAGCGTGTACAAGTTTTTGTATTGGGAAAAGTTTAATTTTCGCCCTCTTCAGTCTAGGCAAACTGAGTCATGCTGCGCTGGTTTTGTATCTTGGCCTGATGCCGAAGCGTGGGCTCAAGTGGCAGAAGAGGAGGGCACGTAAGTTGGGCCATAACAACTTTGGCGACGCATATTTTTGAGGTTTCGTTCCAATGGTATGGTTTCCTCATACATATTCCCAACAAATCCAACAACCCTCAATTCCGTGTCCCACAACAATTGATATGTTAACAACAGTGGATGGATCAAAACCTGTATTGAATTAAGTTTCTCGCATTCGGCGTACATATATGGAAAAGCAATATATTCATTGGTTCCTACTTACTAGCGTGTACAAGTTTTCGGATTAGGAAAAATTTTAATATTCGCCCTCTTAAGTCTAGGCAAACTGACTCATGCTACGTTGGTTTTGTGTCTCGGACTGATGACGAAGCGTGGGCTCACGTGGCAGAAGAGGAGGGAATGTAAGTTGGGCCAAAACAACTTTGGTGATGCATATTTTTGAGGTTTCGTTCCTATGGTGTGATTTCCTCATTCATCTTCCCAACAAGTCCAACAACGCTCGATTCCGAGTCAACAATAAATGATATGTTAACAACAGTGGATGGAACAAAACCTGTATTGAATTAAGTTTGTCCCATCGGCCTACATATATGGAAAAGCATTATATTCATTGTTGCTTACTTACTAGCGTGTACAAGTTTTTGGATTTGAAAAAAGTTTAATTTTCGCCCTCTTCAGTCTAAGCTAATTGAGTCATGCTGCGTTGGTTTTGTATCTTGGCCTGATGCCGAAGCGTGGGCTCAAGTGGCAGAAGAGGATGGCAAGTTAGTTGGGCCAAAACAACTTTGGTGTTGCATAATTTTGAGGTTTCGTTCCTTTGGTGTGGTTTCCTCATTCATCATACCAACAAGTCCAACAACCCTCGATTCCGAGTCCCACAATAATTGATATGTTAACAACAATGGACGGATCAAAACATTTGTTGAATTAAGTTTCTCCCATCAGCCTACATATATGGAAAAGCATTATATGCATTGGTTCTTACTTACTCGCGTGTACAAATTTTTGGATTAGGAAAAAGTTTAATTTTCTCCCTCTTCAGTCTAGGCAAACTGAGTCATGCTGTGCTGGTTTTGTATCTTGGCCTGATGCCGAAGCGTGGGCTCCAGTGGCAGAAGAGGAGGGCATGTAAGTTGGGCCAAAACAACTTTGGTGATGCATATTTTTGAGGTTTCGTTCCTATGGTGTGGTTTCCTCATTCATCATACCAACAAGTCCAACAACCCTCGTTTCCGAGTCCCACAACAACTGATATGTTAACAACAGTGGATGGAACTAAATTTGTATTGAATTAAGTTTCTCCCATCGGCCTACATATGTGGAAAAGCATTATATTCATTGGTTCTTACTTGCTAGCGTGTACAAGTTTTTGGATTAGGAAAAAGTTTAATTTTTGCCCTCTTCAGTCTATGCAAACTGAGTCATGCTACGCTGGTTTTGTATCTCGTCCTGATGCCGAAGCGTGGGCTCAAGTGGCAGAAGATGAGGGCATGTAAGTCGGGCTAAAACAACTTTGGTGATGCATATTTTTGAGGTTTCTTTCCTATGGTGTGGTTTCCTCATTCATCATACTAACATGTCCGACAACCCTCGATTCCGAGTCCCACAACAATTGATATGTTAACAACAATGGACGGATCAAAACCTGTATTGAATTAAGTTTCTCCCACTGGCCTACATATATGGAAAAGCATTATATTCATTGGTTCTTACTTACTAGCGTGTACAAGTTTTCGGATTAGGAAAAAGTTTAATTTTCGCCCTCATCAGTCTAGGCAAGCTAAGTCATGCTGCGTTGGTTTTGTATCTCGGACTGATGCCGAAGCGTGGGCTCACGTGGCAGAAGAGGAGAGCACGTAAGTTGGGCCAAAACAACTTTGGTGATGCATATTTTTGAGGTTTCTTTCCTATGGTGTGGTTTCCTCATTCATCATACCAACAATTCCAACAACCCTCGTTTCCGAGTCCCACAACAATTGATATGTTAACAACAGTGGATGGAACCAAATTTGTATTGAATTAAGTTTCTCCCATCGGCCTACATATATGGAAAAGCATTATATTCATTGGTTCTTACTTACTAGCGTGTACAAGTTTTTGTATTGGGAAAAGTTTAATTTTCGCCCTCTTCAGTCTAGGCAAACTGAGTCATGCTGCGCTGGTTTTGTATCTTTGCCTGATGCCGAAGCGTGGGCTCAAGTGGCAGAAGAGGAGGGCACGTAAGTTGGGCCATAACAACTTTGGCGACGCATATTTTTGAGGTTTCGTTCCAATGGTATGGTTTCCTCATACATATTCCCAACAAATCCAACAACCCTCAATTCCGTGTCCCACAACAATTGATATGTTAACAACAGTGGATGGATCAAAACCTGTATTGAATTAAGTTTCTCGCATTCGGCGTACATATATGGAAAAGCAATATATTCATTGGTTCCTACTTACTAGCGTGTACAAGTTTTTGGATTAGGAAAAATTTTAATATTCGCCCTCTTAAGTCTAGGCAAACTGACTCATGCTACGTTGGTTTTGTGTCTCGGACTGATGACGAAGCGTGGGCTCACGTGGCAGAAGAGGAGGGAATGTAAGTTGGGCCAAAACAACTTTGGTGATGCATATTTTTGAGGTTTCGTTCCTATGGTGTGATTTCCTCATTCATCTTCCCAACAAGTCCAACAACGCTCGATTCCGAGTCAACAATAAATGATATGTTAACAACAGTGGATGGAACAAAACCTGTATTGAATTAAGTTTGTCCCATCGGCCTACATATATGGAAAAGCATTATATTCATTGTTGCTTACTTACTAGCGTGTACAAGTTTTTGGATTTGAAAAAAGTTTAATTTTCGCCCTCTTCAGTCTAAGCTAATTGAGTCATGCTGCGTTGGTTTTGTATCTTGGCCTGATGCCGAAGCGTGGGCTCAAGTGGCAGAAGAGGATGGCAAGTTAGTTGGGCCAAAACAACTTTGGTGTTGCATAATTTTGAGGTTTCGTTCCTTTGGTGTGGTTTCCTCATTCATCATACCAACAAGTCCAACAACCCTCGATTCCGAGTCCCACAAGAATTGATATGTTAACAACAATGGACGGATCAAAACATTTGTTGAATTAAGTTTCTCCCATCAGCCTACATATATGGAAAAGCATTATATGCATTGGTTCTTACTTACTCGCGTGTACAAATTTTTGGATTAGGAAAAAGTTTAATTTTCTCCCTCTTCAGTCTTGGCAAACTGAGTCATGCTGTGCTGGTTTTGTATCTTGGCCTGATGCCGAAGCGTGGGCTCCAGTGGCAGAAGAGGAGGGCATGTAAGTTGGGCCAAAACAACTTTGGTGATGCATATTTTTGAGGTTTCGTTCCTATGGTGTGGTTTCCTCATTCATCATACCAACAAGTCCAACAACCCTCGTTTCCGAGTCCCACAACAACTGATATGTTAACAACAGCGGATGGAACTAAATTTGTATTGAATTAAGTTTCGCCCATCGGCCTACATATATGGAAAAGCATTATATTCATTGGTTCTTACTTACTAGCGTGTACAAGTTTTTGGATTAGGAAAAAGTTTAATTTTTGCCCTCTTCAGTCTATGCAAACTGAGTCATGCTACGATGGTTTTGTATCTCGTCCTGATGCCGAAGCGTGGGCTCAAGTGGCAGAAGATGAGGGCATGTAAGTCGGGCTAAAACAACTTTGGTGATGCATATTTTTGAGGTTTCTTTCCTATGGTGTGGTTTCCTCATTCATCATACTAACATGTCCGACAACCCTCGATTCCGAGTCCCACAACAATTGATATGTTAACAACAATGGACGGATCAAAACCTGTATTGAATTAAGTTTCTCCCACTGGCCTACATATATGGAAAAGCATTATATTCATTGGTTCTTACTTACTAGCGTGTACAAGTTTTCGGATTAGGAAAAAGTTTAATTTTCGCCCTCATCAGTCTAGGCAAGCTAAGTCATGCTGCGTTGGTTTTGTATCTCGGACTGATGCCGAAGCGTGGGCTCACGTGGCAGAAGAGGAGAGCACGTAAGTTGGGCCAAAACAACTTTGGTGATGCATATTTTTGAGGTTTCTTTCCTATGGTGTGGTTTCCTCATTCATCATACCAACAATTCCAACAACCCTCGTTTCCGAGTCCCACAACAATTGATATGTTAACAACAGTGGATGGAACCAAATTTGTATTGAATTAAGTTTCTCCCATCGGCCTACATATATGGAAAAGCATTATATTCATTGGTTCTTACTTACTAGCGTGTACAAGTTTTTGTATTGGGAAAAGTTTAATTTTCGCCCTCTTCAGTCTAGGCAAACTGAGTCATGCTGCGCTGGTTTTGTATCTTGGCCTGATGCCGAAGCGTGGGCTCAAGTGGCAGAAGAGGAGGGCACGTAAGTTGGGCCATAACAACTTTGGCGACGCATATTTTTGAGGTTTCGTTCCAATGGTATGGTTTCCTCATACATATTCCCAACAAATCCAACAACCCTCAATTCCGTGTCCCACATCAATTGATATGTTAACAACAGTGGATGGATCAAAACCTGTATTGGATTAAGTTTCTCGCATTCGGCGTACATATATGGAAAAGCAATATATTCATTGGTTCCTACTTACTAGCGTGTACAAGTTTTCGGATTAGGAAAAATTTTAATATTCGCCCTCTTAAGTCTAGGCAAACTGACTCATGCTACGTTGGTTTTGTGTCTCGGACTGATGACGAAGCGTGGGCTCACGTGGCAGAAGAGGAGGGCATGTAAGTTGGGCCAAAACAACTTTGGTGATGCATATTTTTGAGGTTTCGTTCCTATGGTGTGATTTCCTCATTCATCTTCCCAACAAGTCCAACAACCCTCGATTCCGAGTCAACAATAAATGATTTGTTAACAACAGTGGATGGAACAAAACCTGTATTGAATTAAGTTTGTCCCATCGGCCTACATATATGGAAAAGCATTGTATTCATTGTTGCTTACTTACTAGCGTGTACAAGTTTTTGGATTTGAAAAAAGTTTAATTTTCGCCCTCTTCAGTCTAAGCTAATTGAGTCATGCTGCGTTGGTTTTGTATCTTGGCCTGATGCCGAAGCGTGGGCTCAAGTGGCAGAAGAGGATGGCAAGTTAGTTGGGCCAAAACAACTTTGGTGTTGCATAATTTTGAGGTTTCGTTCCTTTGGTGTGGTTTCCTCATTCATCATACCAACAAGTCCAACAACCCTCGATTCCGAGTCCCACAACAATTGATATGGTAACAACAATGGACGGATCAAAACATTTGTTGAATTAAGTTTCTCCCATCAGCCAACATATATGGAAAAGCATTATATGCATTGGTTCTTACTTACTCGCGTGTACAAATTTTTGGATTAGGAAAAAGTTTAATTTTCTCCCTCTTCAGTCTAGGCAAACTGAGTCATGCTGTGCTGGTTTTGTATCTTGGCCTGATGCCGAAGCGTGGGCTCCAGTGGCAGAAGAGGAGGGCATGTAAGTTGGGCCAAAACAACTTTGGTGATGCATATTTTTGAGGTTTCATTCCTATGGTGTGGTTTCCTCATTCATCATACCAACAAGTCCAACAACCCTCGTTTCCGAGTCCCACAACAACTGATATGTTAACAACAGTGGATGGAACTAAATTTGTATTGAATTAAGTTTCTCCCATCGGCCTACATATATGGAAAAGCATTATATTCATTGGTTCTTACTTACTAGCGTGTACAAGTTTTTGGATTAGGAAAAAGTTTAGTTTTCGCCCTCTTCAGTCTAGGCAAACTGAGTCATGCTGCGCTGGTTTTGCATCTCGTCCTGATGCCGAAGCGTGGGCTCAAGTGGCAGAAGATGAGGGCATGTAAGTCGGGCCAAAACAACTTTGGTGATGCATATTTTTGAGGTTTCTTTCCTATGGTGTGGTTTCCTCATTCATCATACCAACAAGTCCAACAACCCTCGATTCCGAGTCCCACAACAATTGATATGTTAACAACAGTGGATGGATCAAAACCTGTATTGAATGAAGTTTCTCCCTTCGGCCTACACATATAGAAAATCATTATATTCATTGGTTCCTACTTACTAGAGTGTACGAGTTTTTAGATTAGGAAAAAGTTTAATTTTCGCCCTCTTCAGTCTAGGCAAACTGAGTCATGCTGCGTTGGTTTCATATCACGGGCTGATGCCGAAGCATGGGCTCACGTGGTAGAACAGGAGGGCATGTAAGTTGGGCCAAAACAACTTTGGTGATGCATATTTTTGAGGTTTCTTTCCTATGGTATGGTTTCCTCATTCATCATACCAACAATTCCAACAACCCTCGTTTCCGAGTCCCACAACAATTGATATGTTAACAACAGTGGATGGAACCAAATTTGTTTTGAATTAAGTTTCTCCCATCGGCCTACATATATGGAAAAGCATTATATTCAATGGTTCTTACTTACTAGCGTGTACAAGTTTTCGGATTGGGAAAAAGTTTAATTTTCGCCCTCTTCAGTCTAGGCAAACTGAGTCATGCTGCGCTGGTTTTGTATCTTGGCCTGATGCCGAAGCGTGGGCTCAAGTGGCAGAAGAGGAGGGCACGTAAGTTGGGCCATAACAACTTTGGCGACGCATATTTTTGAGGTTTCTTTCCTATGGTGTGGTTTCCTCATTCATCACACTAACATGTCCAACAACCCTCGATTCCGAGTCCCACAACAATTGATATGTTAACAACAATGGACTGATCAAAACCTGTATTGAATTAAGTTTCTCCCACTGGCCTACATATATGGAAAAGCATTATATTCATTGGTTCTTACTTACTAGCGTGTACAAGTTTTCGGATTAGGAAAAAGTTAACGCCCTCATCAGTCTAGGCAAACTAAGTCATGCTGCGTTGGTTTTGTATCTCGGACTGATGCCGAAGCATGGGCTCACGTGGCAGAAGAGGAGAGCATGTAAGTTGAGCCAAAACAACTTTGGTGATGCATATTTTTGAGGTTTCTTTCCTATGGTGTGGTTTCCTCATTCATCATACCAACATGTCCAACAACCCTCGATTCCGAGTCCCACAACAATTGATATGTTAACAACAGTGGAAGGATCAAAACCTGTATTGAATTATGTTTCTCCCATCGGCCTACATATATGGAAAAGCATTATATTCATTGGTTCTTACTTACTAGCGTGTACAAGTTTTTGGATTAGGAAAAAGTTTAATTTTCTCCCTCTTCAGTCTAGGCAAACTGAGTCATGCTGCGCTGGTTTTGTATCTTGGCCTGATGCCAATGCATGGGCTCAAGTGGCAGAAGAGGTAAGTTGGTCCAAAACAACTTTCGTGATGCATATTTTTGAGATTTCGTTCCTATGGTGTGGTTTTCTCATTCATCATACCAACAAGTCCAACAACCCTCGATTCCGAGTCCCACAACAATTGATATGTTAACAACAGTGGATGGATCAAAACTGGTATTGAATTAAGTTTCTGCCATCGGCCTACATATATGCAAAAGCATTATATTTATTGGTTCTTACTTACTAGCGTGTACAAGTTGTCGGATTTGGAAAAAGTTTAATTTTCGCCCTCTTTAGTCCAGGCAAACTGTCACACCCATTTTTAGAAACAAAACCAAGTGCTAAACATGTATGTGCCAGGATCAGTTTAACCACATACACAGCATAAACAAAAGTAATAACACAACCAGTACTTTAACTTAAGAGTAATAACCAATATTACCGACCACAAATGTCTTTAATGAGTAACTTAACGAGAACGAAATAACTAAGCGACAGCGGAAGATGACCAAGGCTCCACAGTCGACTGACGGATGGCACACTAGCCTAGAACTCGTCGTAGCCTTGGAACTTCTGATTAGGACTCATCACCTTTCCCTTCTGGATCTGAGCAGCGGTTGCAAAGGATGCAACGTGGTAACAAACAAGCAAGAATGAGTACATCCCGTACCCAGCAAGTATTCCGTTTAGGATAAAAGTGGACTGGCTTTATGGTGGACAGGCATTGCAGTTGCTTTTAGTTGGTCAAGTTTTAGTTACTAGCAATGATTAGCACAACCCATCCCTTTATTATAAAGACTGTAAAGCATGATAAGTAAATAAGCATGAACCATAACCATAACCGTTGTTATCACCATCATTACCATGATCTCCATACGCCTCTTTCTTTGAAAACTCTAATCTGTGAGGGTCCAGGCCACTCTTAACCGTGAGCACGGCTGATATATCAGTTTAAAACACTCTCGAGAGCTTGTACAACTTTACCCACAAGTCGTGATTCCCATTTGCCTCGGGCTGTACGGGCCCTCAAACACTGTCCTTTGGTGAGTCGGCAGGGTTTCACTACGAGACCTTTACAAAGAATTCCTAGAGTTATGGCCCACTCGTTACAGGTTACTCTAGTTAACTAAAGATATGAGAGTTCCGTTCCAAAGGGTGACAGATCAAACTGCACCTCATTGGCAAAGGGCAAAGTCCCATATCCCCCAGACCCCTCATACGCCATGTTTCAGGAAAGTAAGCCAAAACTCTAGTTCATCTAATTAATCAGTCAAGGGCGTCCCATTCCACCTCTTGTGGTTGTACTGTTTTCCTGGGTGGTCGCTCGGCGAACCGATCCTTAGGGTGAAGCACTTGAGCAAAACCAACAAAACATGCCCAAGTCTCCATGTTGCTAAAACCAAACTTTTATCATCGAGTTCATCATTAATTAAGCCAGATTAGCAACATGAACATAAAGATGTTGAGCGATAGCATTAATCTACCCATCACAGCCCACCCCAAGGTTCATAAGCATATAAAGACATATGAGGCTAGTCATCCTTAATAGGAGCAATCAAATTGGGCTCTAGATTGTGTAATTAATGTAAATAGGACATAGGTCAAAGAATACTTGCCTTCCTCAGCAAAAGCTTCCTTAGGAACTTCCCAAGATGGAGTTTCAGTAAACACAACCGGTTCGTCTCCTATACGTTACACACATACAGGCAATGAGCACAAAATAACCAAAACAGTAAACCAAGCATCCTGAACAGAGATTAAAAAGGATTTAAAACTAATCTATGCATTATGACGATTCCGTAGGTTCAAGAATCGTTCAAATCGGAGTTAAAACGCAAAAGTTATGCGTAAAATAATGAAAAGAGTTTAAAATAAAAGAGATTTGAAACTCCAGGGGCCAAACTGCAAAGATTTGGACCTAACCGTAACAAAACGGGACTGCGGGTTGATTTGCGAAAACTGCAGGGGCTCTTTAGCAAAACTACGGCTGCTGACCGGTATTGACCCGATCGCGCGCGTTGTGGGGCGTTGGATCTCGATCGGACGGATGGGAACAGATCGAGCGGTGAGGGGGAATCCCGGCGGCGGGGTTGACCGGCGGCGGTTACCGCGCGCGGCGGAGGCTCGCCGGAGGGACGCGATTCCGCGGCTCCGGTGGCCTAGAGCTAGCGGGGCGAGGTGCGTGAGCGAGCGGGCGGCCGCGCGAAGTGGGCGAGCGGCTCGGGTGGCGGCACGCGGGCTGTTGGCGGCTGGCCACGGGGCGGAGTAGAGACGGAGCTCCGGCGAGCAATTGCCGGGGCAGCGGGGCTCGATTGAGGACGAGGGTAGGCTAGATAGGTTCCTCACCTCAGGGCGAAGCTCCTGGTGTAGGTGTAGTCGACGGGGAGGCGGCGACGGCGTGCGGCGACGTGCGGCGGGGACGGGGCGGTCCTGCGTGCACGGGTGACGGCGAGATTGAGCTCAAATCGATGAACGGCGACGAGATAGAGGTCAAAAGTGAGCGTTTAGATGTTCTATCTTACCTGGAAGGTAATAAGCTTGGTCTCGTCGTCAATGGCGGCGCGTAGATGCGAAAACCGAAAGCGAACTTGGCGGCGTGGTGGCGAACTCGTGCGCGGGGCTAGAGGTCAAGGGCGGCTAGGGCTTGGGCTTTGGTGCCTTTGGCTTCTGGGGTCAGCCGCTTATATAGGGGCGGTGCCGCGGCTTGCGGAAAGGGCAAGGAGAGGGGCTGCAGGACGGAGTCCGGCTCGGCCACGAGCGTGTCCGCGTCGGACTTTTCTCTGGCGCGCGCGAGAAAGGAAAGGAAGGGAGCGGAAAAGGGAAGGATGAGGCGCGGATGCGGACGCAGGATCCTTGGAGGCAGGGCCGGATACGGCAGGCGCGAGACGCGGGACCGGGGCGAGGTACGGAGCGGTGAAGCTTCCCTCCGGGCAAGCGGACGGCAGCGAGAGGAAGAAGGAGGCGACCGATGGGCGGGCCCCACATAGCAGCAAGAGGAAGAGAGGAGGCGTGGCCGGGCTGGCTGCGCCTCTATGGCTGCTGGGCCGCGGCTGGGCCGGCGCCAAGGGAAAGAAGAAGGGGGGTGGCAGCTGGGCCGACGGCGGGAGTGGGCCGAAAGAGAGGAAAAGAGGGGAAGGAGGAAAAAGGAACTTTTCCCGGATGGTTTGGAGTTTGGAAAATTTTGGGGAGATGCAAATGGTTTTGAATTCAAACTTTAAACACTGCAAATCATCCAATAAAATATGCAAGGGCATGAATGCTCACACATGTGGTTCTTAGGATTTATTTTAGTTGATTAATATTTGAAATAACCAAAGTATTATGGTGTCATGCACAAATAAATCAAACTCTAAGCAAAATTATATTGGTTTATGAAAAGATTTTCATGTAGCAAAAATTTAGGGTGTTACAAATCTACCCCCTTTAAAGAAATCTCGTCCCGAGATTTTAGGACTGGCTAGCAAAGAGTCTCAGGGAATCTACTACAAGGTCATCCTTCGGTAGCTGCTTCTCCGGTACCTTAAAATTCTCCTGACTGGGGTATGCTTATCAAAACTTCCAGGGGTTCCTCGGACGGCATGGTCAAAGTCACCTTCCTCTTAGCACCTACTATTATTCCGTTGAAACTTTACAACCCATTCATTCCCAAAAATGACATCTATCCCACTTGTTTCCAAAACTATAAGGTCAGCAGAAAACTCTACCCCCCTTAAATAAATTTTGATATTCAGACACATACTATCTACCTTCATTCTTCCTCCTGGTGAACTTGCTGACATGGTACACTCCATAGTTGTTACTGGTATTTTATGATGGCTCCCATATTGGACAGTAATAAATGAACGCGAGGCACTCGAATCAAAAAGGATCAAGACAGGGTGCAAAATCTACGAAGAACGTACCTAGCATTATGTTGGGAGTTCCTTGCATAGCCTCGGCTGACACATAGTTCACTTGTCCATTTGTACTGCGCTGCTGGCCAGAAGCCGGAGTGGTGGAGCCTCCTCTTGGGTTTTGTTGCGGTGTATTTTTCTGCGAGCACTGCTGGGACTAATGACCGGTTCCTCCACACCTGAAACAATTGTTACTCCCTGACTGTACTGGCGTGCCGGCTTTCACAGGAGTGCTAATAGGGGTCTGATGATGCTGCGCTTGATTGTTGGAGTGCTGTACTTGACCATTGCCTTATTGTCCGGTGCTCTGTGTAGGGTGGTTCTGGTAATAGGTTGATCCAGAGTACTTAGGTCGGGTGTTGCTGCTAGATTGTTGCGCCTTTTTCTTACGCTTCTTCTCCTCCATCTCGCGACGAGTATTTTCCGTCACAATAGCTCGGTCTATTAGGTGCTGGCAGTTAGGGAAAGTGTGGTTCATGAGCTGGTACCTGAGTGGATCAAACAAACCTTTGAGAAAACGGTACTGCTTCTTGGGATCGGTATCAACTTCTTCTGGACAGTAGCGGGACAGCTGTAGGAATTTGTCCCTATACTCACTGACAGACATAGCAACCTGAGTGAGTGCTAGAAACTCCTCTTTCTTCAATGACATCACACCAGCTGGAACGTGGTGCACTCTGAATCTCTCTGTAAACTCTTGCCAGGTGATAGTGTTGGGGTTGTTATGAGCAAGGCGGTACGACTCCCACCATTGTTGGGCGGCACCCCGTAGTTGGTGAGGACCGTAGAGAACCTTCTCCTGATCTGTGCACTGAGCGACGTCCAACTCCCGCTCTATTGCGCGGAGCCAGTCTTCTGCATCCATGGGGTCGGCGGAGTGAGTAAACACCGGTGGGTGTCCTTTCAGAAAATCCGCGCGTCTGTCCTGCGGTTGCGGCGGCGGTGGCGGGGGAGGTTGCTGCTGCGCCTGGTGCATGGCCGCCACAGCTTGACCGAGAGCTTGTATCACTTGGGTCTGATTCATGATCAGCTGCTCCATAGTCATCGGCGGCGGTGGATTCGGGAGTCCTCCGTCTCCACGACCTCCTCTACCTCCACGACCACGACCACGACCACGACCACGTCCCGTACTCATCTGATTTGGCCAAACATATCATTAGCACTTATCCCAGGTCATAGTTCTCATTCCACTTTGGTAACCGAGATAGTTAAGATAAAGACCTAATCATAGATAGAGCAAGGCTTTTCCCAAACTAGCTATCTTTATTAAACCTTTTAAACATCCAACCAAAAGACTAAATTGTGGATATTACCCCACAACTTAAGCACTCATTACAAAGAACCAAATCATCCATATGACACCATCACAAGCAAACGTGCACACTTTTAAACGACCTAAGTCTATCCGATCTAACTAAACTAGACGATGCTAATGGACCCTATTACAATGGTAACTCTCTTAAGGATGCCGAATGTAGGTCCTTGCTGTTGGATCATTGTAACGGACCCTCTTCCTTGGTGGGTAGTAGACAGGGTTGAACAATGGCATGCTTGGTGTGATTTGAGCGCGCAATCTTGAAATTTCCAGCTTTGCCGTGCACAACTCCTCAGCAAGGGCATTGTAATCGGTGTTGAGCGCGACAAGGTAGTCGACAGTGGCTTCAAGGCGCGGGTTCTTCTCTGCGGTAGGGGTAACGATCCATGTGTCGAGTCCTCCAGGCTGACGGCGGGGAAGGTAACGCAGCGTACCGTCGGCTAACAGGCTGTGGCAAGAGTAACATAGGGTCGCCAGGGCTTCCTGAGCTGCATCACTAATGCCGGCTTCGTAGGTGTGGCGAAGTGCAGGAGCGTAGCTGAGGGCGATGTCCCGACGTGCTCCATACTCATCCAAAACGCTGATCTGTACTGCCATTGCCCACTCTTCTTGATAGATATGGTGACGATAGCGAGTTCCCACATACGTGACCCACGCGTGGCCAAGTCGGAGCCTCACTAACGCTTCCCGCAACATCCGAGGAAACGGCAGTGGGTAGTCGAACCAACGGTGGATGCTCTCGTGCCAGCGATCTTCATCCTCATTTTGCTGTTGTTGGGCTTGTCCTCCGTCTTGACCTTGAGCTGTGGCTTGGTCTTCTGGAACAGCAGGTGGCACTCCCGGCTGCACTTCAGGCTCTTCTGACTGCTCCTCATCTGACGAATCTGGTACTAGCTCTTCGGGGTCTTCCTCATCAATGTCGTTCAGATCTTCCCACTCTTGTGGCGGAGGGGATGGTGGGGTTGGTGTTGGCAGCCTGGTCTTGTCAAGTCTACCAATGCGTCCACCAACACGCATGCGAGCTCCACGCTTAAAGCTCGACATCTACAGGCCCACAACGGAAGAAACAGTTCTATTATGGGATAGATAAATAGATATAGAAAGTCATTCTTGAAATAGACAAGCATAGATATCCAAAATAGCATATATTGCAAGTATTTGAAGGGAGAAAGCAAGAAAAGGTAAGTAAAATCCTTAAAAACGACCAGTTCTATTCTAGGCTTGCGTCCTAAGGTCAGCACGGCTCTGATACCACTTCTGTCACACCCATTTTTAGAAACAAAACCAAGTGCTAACCATGTATGTGCCAGGATCAGTTTAACCACATACACAGCATAAACAAAAGTAATAACACAACCAGTACTTTAACTTAAGAGTAATAACCAATATTACCGACCACAAATGTCTTTAATGAGTAACTTAACGAGAACGAAATAACTAAGCGACAGCGGAAGATGACCAAGGCTCCACAGGCAACTGACGGATGGCACACCAGCCAAGAACTCGTCGTAGTCTTGGAACTTCTGATTAGGACTCATCACCTTTCCCTTCTGGATCTGAGCAGCGGTTGCAAAGGATGCAACGTGGTAACAAACAAGCAAGAATGAGTACATCCCGTACCCAGCAAGTATTCCGTTTAGGATAAAAGTGGACTGGCTTTATGGTGGACAGGCATTGCAGTTGCTTTTAGTTGGTCAAGTTTTAGTTACTAGCAATGATTAGCACAACCCATCCCTTTATTATAAAGACTGTAAAGCATGATAAGTAAATAAGCATGAACCATAACCATAACCTTTGTTATCACCATCATTACCATGATCTCCATACGCCTCTTTCTTTGAAAACTCTAATCTGTGAGGGTCCAGGCCACTCTTAACCGTGAGCACGGCTGATATATCAGTTTAAAACACTCTCGAGAGGTTGTACAACTTTACCCACAAGTCGTGATTCCCATTTGCCTCGGGCTGTACGGGCCCTCAAACACTGACCTTTGGTGAGTCGGCAGGGTTTCACTATGAGACCTTTACAAAGAATTCCTAGAGTTATGGCCCACTCGTTACAGGTTACTCCAGTTAACTAAAGATATGAGAGTTCCGTTCCAAAGGGTGACAGATCAAACTGCACCTCATTGGCAAAGGGCAAAGTCCCATATCCCCCAGACCCCTCATACGCCATGTTTCAGGAAAGTAAGCCAAAACTCTAGTTCATCTAATTAATCAGTCAAGGGCGTCCCATTCCACCTCTTGTGGTTGTACTGTTTTCCTGGGTGGTCGCTCGGCGAACCGATCCTTAGGGTGAAGCACTTGAGCAAAACCAACAAAACATGCCCAAGTCTCCATATTGCTAAAACCAAAATTTTATCATCAAGTTTATCATTAATTAAGCCAGATTAGCAACATGAACATAAAGATGTTGAGCGATAGCATTAATCTACACATCACAGCCCATCCCAAGGTTCATAAGCGTATAAAGACATATGAGGCTAGTCATCCTTAATAGGAGCAATCAAATTGGGCTCTAGATTGTGTAATTAATGTAAATAGGACATAGGTCAAAGAATACTTGCCTTCCTCAGCAAAAGCTTGCTTAGGAACTTCCCAAGATGGAGTTTCAGTAAACACAACCGGTTCGTCTCCTATACGTTACACACATACAGGCAATGAGCACAAAATAACCAAAACAGTAAACCAAGCATCCTGAACAGAGATTAAAAAGGATTTAAAACTAATCTATGCATTATGACGATTCCGTAGGTTCAAGAATCGTTCAAATCGGAGTTAAAACGCAAAAGTTATGCGTAAAATAATGAAAAGAGTTTAAAATAAAAGAGATTTGAAACTCCAGGGGCCAAACTGCAAAGATTTGGACCTAACCGTAACAAAACGGGACTGCGGGTTGATTTGCGAAAAGCGCAGGGGCTCTTTAGCAAAACTACGGCTGCTGACCGGTATTGACCCGATCGCGCGCGTTGTGGGGCGTTGGATCTCGATCGGACGGATGGGAACAGATCGAGCGGTGAGGGGGAATCCCGGCGGCGGGGTTGACCGGCGGCGGTCACCGCGCGCGGCGGAGGCTCGCCGGAGGGACGCGATTCCGCAGCTCTGGTGGCCTAGAGCTAGCGGGGCGAGGTGCGTGAGCGAGCGGGCGGCCGCGCGAAGTGGACGGAGCGGCTCGGGTGGCGGCGCGCGGGCTGTTGGCGGCTGGCCACGGGGCGGAGTAGAGACGGAGCTCCGGCGAGCAATTGCCGGGGCAGCGGGGCTCGATTGAGGACGAGGGTAGGCTAGATAGGTTCCTCACCTCGGGGCGAAGCTCCTGGTGTAGGTGTAGTCGACGGGGAGGCGGCGACGGCGTGCGGCGACGTGCGGCGGGGACGGGGCGGTCCTGCGTGCACGGGTGACGGCGAGATTGAGCTCAAATCGATGAACGGCGATGAGATAGAGGTCAAAAGTGAGCGTTGAGATGTTCTATCTTACCTGGAAGGTAATAAGCTTGGTCTCGTCGTCAATGGCGGCGCGTAGATGCGAAAACCGAAAGCGAACTTGGCGGCGCGGTGGCGAACTCGTGCGCGGGGCTAGAGGTCAAGGGCGGCTAGGGCTTGGGGCTTTGGTGCCTTTAGCTTCTGGGGTCAGCCGCTTATATAGGGGCGGTGCCGCGGCTTGCGGAAAGGGCAAGGAGAGGGGCTGCAGGACGGAGTCCGGCTCGGCCACGAGCGTGTCCGCGTCGGACTCTTCTCTGGCGCGCGCGAGAAAGGAAAGGAAGGGAGCGGAAAAGGGAAGGATGAGGCGCGGATGCGGACGCAGGATCCTTGGAGGCAGGGCCGGATACGGCAGGCGCGAGACGCGGGACCGGGGCGAGGTACGGAGCGGTGAAGCTTCCCTCCGGGCAAGCGGACGGCAGCGAGAGGAAGAAGGAGGCGACCGATGGGCGGGCCCCACATAGCAGCGAGAGGAAGAGAGGAGGCGCGGCCGGGCTGGCTGGGCCTCTATGGCTGCTGGGCCGCGGCTGGGCCGG
Source organism: Paspalum notatum (assembly GCA_022530915.1). Classification (NCBI taxonomy): domain Eukaryota; kingdom Viridiplantae; phylum Streptophyta; class Magnoliopsida; order Poales; family Poaceae; genus Paspalum; species Paspalum notatum. Next base: position 9,219,523 of record CM039683.1, read on the forward strand.
CGCCAAGGGAAAGAAGAAGGGGGGTGGCAGCTGGGCCGACGGCGGGAGTGGGCCGAAAGAGAGGAAAAGAGGGGAAGGAGGAAAAAGGAACTTTTCCCGGATGGTTTGGAGTTTGGGAAATTTTGGGGAGATGCAAATGGTTTTGAATTCAAACTTTAAACACTGCAAATCATCCAATAAAATATGCAAGGGCATGAATGCTCACACATGTGGTTCTTAGGATTTATTTTAGTTGATTAATATTTGAAATAACCAAAGTATTATGGTGTCATGCACAAATAAATCAAACTCTAAGCAAAATTAAATTGGTTTAGGAAAAGATTTTCATGTAGCAAAAATTTAGGGTGTTACACAAACTGAGTCATGCTGCGCTGGTTTTGTATCTTGTCCTGATGCCGAAGCGTGGGCTCAAGTGGCAGAAGATGAGGACAAGTAAGTTGGGCCAAAACAACTTTGGTGATGCATATTTTTCAGGTTTCGTTCCTATGGTGTGGCTTTCTCATTCATCTTCCCACAAGTCCAACAACCCTCGATTCCGAGTCCCGCAACATTTGTTATGTTAACAACAGCGGATGGATCAAAACCTGTATTGAATTAAGTTTCTCCCATCGGCCTACATATATGGAAAAGCATTATATTCATTGGTTCCTACTTACTAGCATGTACAAGTTTTTGGATTAGGAAAAAGTTTAATTTTTGCCCTCTTCAGTCTAGGCAAACTTAGTCATGCTGCGCTGGTTTTGTATCTTGGCCTGATGCCGAAGCGTGGGCTCCAGTGGCAGAAGAGGAGGGCATGTAAGTTGGGCCAAAACAACTTTGGTGATGGATATTTTTGAGGTTTCGTTACTATGGTGTGGTTTCCTCATTCATCATACCAACAAGTCCAACAACCCTCGTTTTCGAGTCCCACAACAATTGATATGTTAACAACAGTGGATGGAACTAAATTTGTATTGAATTAAGTTTCTCCCATCGGCCTACATATATGGAAAAGCATTATATTCATTGGTTCTTACTTACTAGCGTGTACAAGTTTTTGGATTAGGAAAAAGTTAAATTTTTGCCCTCTTCAGTCTATGCAAACTGAGTCATGCTACGCTGGTTTTGTATCTCGTCCTGATGCCGAAGCATGGGCTCAAGTGGCAGAAGATGAGGGCATGTAAGTCGGGCCAAAACAACTTTGGTGATGCATATTTTTGAGGTTTCTTTCCTATGGTGTGGTTTCCTCATTCATCATACTAACATGTCCAACAACCCTCGATTCCGAGTCCCACAACAATTGATATGTTAACAACAGTGGAAGGATCAAAACCTGTATTGAATTATGTTTCTCCCATCGGCCTACATATATGGAAAAGCATTATATTCATTGGTTCTTACTTACTAGCGTGTACAAGTTTTTGGATTAGGAAAAAATTTAATTTTCTGCCTCTTCAGTCTAGGCAAACTGAGTCATGCTGCGCAGGCTTTGTATCTTGGCCTGATGCCAAAGCATGGGCTCAAGTGGCAGAAGAGGAGGGCATGTAAGTTGGTCCAAAACAACTTTCGTGATGCATATTTTTGAGATTTCGTTCCTATGGTGTGGTTTTCTCATTCATCATACCAACAAGTCCAACAACCCTCGATTCCGAGTCCCACAACAATTGATATGTTAACAACAGTGGGTGAATCAAAACTGGTATTGAATTAAGTTTCTGCCATCGGCCTACATATATGGAAAAGCATTATATTTATTGGTTCTTACTTACTAGCGTGTACAAGTTTTCAGATCTGGAAAAAGTTTAATTTTCGCCCTCTTCAGTCTATGCAAACTGAGTCATGCTACGCTGGTTTTGTATCTCGTCCTGATGCCGAAGCATGGGCTCAAGTGGCAGAAGATGAGGGCATGTAAGTCGGGCCAAAACAACTTTGGTGATGCATATTTTTGAGGTTTCTTTCCTATGGTGTGGTTTCCTCATTCATCATACTAACATGTCCAACAACCCTCGATTCCGAGTCCCACAACAATTGATATGTTAACAACAGTGGAAGGATCAAAACCTGTATTGAATTATGTTTCTCCCATCGGCCTACATATATGGAAAAGCATTATATTCATTGGTTCTTACTTACTAGCGTGTACAAGTTTTTAGATTAGGAAAAAATTTAATTTTCTGCCTCTTCAGTCTAGGCAAACTGAGTCATGCTGCGCAGGCTTTGTATCTTGGCCTGATGCGAAAGCATGGGCTCAAGTGGCAGAAGAGAAGGGCATGTAAGTTGGTCCAAAACAACTTTCGTGATGCATATTTTTGAGATTTCGTTCCTATGGTGTGGTTTTCTCATTCATCATACCAACAAGTCCAACAACCCTCGATTCCGAGTCCCACAACAATTGATATGTTAACAACAGTGGGTGAATCAAAACTGGTATTGAATTAAGTTTCTGCCATCGGCCTACATATATGGAAAAGCATTATATTTATTGGTTCTTACTTACTAGCGTGTACAAGTTTTCAGATCTGGAAAAAGTTTAATTTTCGCCCTCTTCAGTGTAGGCAAACTGAGTCATGCTGCGCTGGTTTTGCATCTCGTCCTGATGCCGAAGCGTGGGCTCAAGTGGCAGAAGATGAGGACAAGTAAGTTGGGCCAAAACAACTTTGGTGATGCATATTTTTGAGATTTCTTTCCTATGGTGTGGTTTTCTCACTCTTCAGTCTAGGCAAACTGAGTCATGCTGCGTTGGTTTTGTATCTCGGACTAATGCCGAAGCGTGGGCTCACGTGGCAGAAGAGGAGGGTATGTAAGTTGTGCCAAAACAACTTTGGTGATGCATATTTTTGGGGTTTCTTTCCTACGGTGTGGTTTCCTCATTCATCATACCAACAAGTCCAACAACCCTCGATTCCGAGTCCTACAACAATTGATATGTTAACAACAGTGGATGGATCAAAACCTGTATTGGATTAAGTTTCTCCATTCAGCCCACATATATGGAAAATCGTTATATTCAATGGTTCCTACTTACTAGCGTGTACAAGTTTTCGGATTAGGAAAAAGTTTAATTTTCGCCCTCTTCTGTCTAGGCAAACTAAGTCATGCTGCGTTGGAAAATCGTTATATTCAATGGTTCCTACTTACTAGCGTGTACAAGTTTTTGAGGTTTCTTTCCCATGGTGTGGATTCATCATACCAACAAGTCCAACAACCCTCATTTCCCAGTTCCACAACAATTGATATGTTAACAACAGTGGATGGATCAAAACTGGTATTGAATTAAGTTTCTCCCATCGGCCTACATATATGGAAAAGCATTATATTCATTGGTTCTTACTTACTAGCGTGTACAAGTTTTTGGATTAGGAAAAAGTTTAATTTTCGCCGTCTTCAGTCTACGCAAATGGAGTCATGCTGCACTGGTTTTGTATCTCGGACTGTTGCCAAAGCGTGGGCTCAAGTGGCAGAAGAGGAGGGCTTGTAAATTGGGCCAAAACAACTTTGGTGATGCATATTTTTAGGTTTCGTTTCTATTGTGTGGTTTCCTCATTCATATTCCCAACAAGTCCAACAACCCTCGATTCCGAGTCCCACAACAAATGATATGTTGACAACAGTGGATGGAACAAAACCTACGTTGAATTAAGTTTCTCTCATCGGCCTATATATATGGAAAAGCATTATATTCATTGGTTGTTACTTACAAGCGTGTACAAGTTTTTGGATTAGGAAAAAGTTTAATTTTCGCCCTCTTCAGTCTAGGCAAACTGAGTCATGCTGCGTAGGTTTTGTATCTTGGCCTGATGACGAAGCGTGGGCTCAAGTGGCAGAAGATGAGGGCATGTAAGTTGGGCCAAAATAACTTTGGTGATGCATATTTTTGAGGTTTCTTTCTTATGGTGTGGTTTCCTCATTCATCATACCAACAAGTCCAACAACCCTCGATTCCGAGTCCCACAACAATTGATGTGTTAACAACAGTGGATGGATCAAAACTGGTATTGAATTAAGTTTCTCCCATCGGCCTACATATATGGAAAAGCATTGTATTCATTGGTTCTTACTTACTAGCGTGTACAAGTTTTCGGATTACGAAAAAGTTTAATTTTTGCCCTCTTCAGTCTAGGCAAACTAAGTCATGCTGCGCTGGTTTTGTATCTCGTCCTAATGCCGAAGCGTGGGCTCAAGTGGCAGAAGATGAGGGCATGTAAGTTGGGCCAAAACAACTTTGGTGATGCATATTTTTGGGGTTTCTTTCCTATGGTGTGGTTTCCTCATTCATCATACCAACAAGTCCAACAACCCTCGATTCCGAGTCCCACAACAATTGATTTGTTAACAACAGTGGATGGATCAAAACCTGTATTGAACTAAGTTTCTCCCTTCGGCCTACATATATGGAAAATCGTTATATTCAATGGTTCCTACTTACTAGCGTGTACAAGTTTTTGGATTAGGAAAAAGTTTAATTTTCGCCCTCTTCAGTCTAGGCAAACTGAGTCATGCTGCGTAGGTTTTGTATCTTGGCCTGATGACGAAGCGTGGGCTCAAGTGGCAGAAGATGAGGGCATGTAAGTTGGGCCAAAATAACTTTGGTGATGCATATTTTTGAGGTTTCTTTCTTATGGTGTGGTTTCCTCATTCATCATACCAACAAGTCCAACAACCCTCGATTCCGAGTACCACAACAATTGATGTGTTAACAACAGTGGATGGATCAAAACTGGTATTGAATTAAGTTTTTCCCATCGGCCTATATATATGGAAAAGCATTATATTCATTGGTTCTTACTTACTAGCGTGTACATATTTTCGGATTACGAAAAAGTTTAATTTTTGCCCTCTTCAGTCTAGGCAAACTAAGTCATGCTGCGCTGGTTTTGTATCTCGTCCTAATGCCGAAGCGTGGGCTCAAGTGGCAGAAGATGAGGGCATGTAAGTTGGGCCAAAACAACTTTGGTGATGCATATTTTTGGGGTTTCTTTCCTATGGTGTGGTTTCCTCATTCATCATACCAACAAGTCCAACAACCCTCGATTCCGAGTCCCACAACAATTGATATGTTAACAACAGTGGATGGATCAAAACCTGTATTGAACTAAGTTTCTCCCTTCGGCCTACATATATGGAAAATCGTTATATTCAATGGTTCCTACTTACTAGCGTGTACAAGTTTTTGGATTAGGAAAAGTTTAATTTTCGCCCTCTTCAGTCTAGGCAAACTGAGTCATGCTGCGTAGGTTTTGTATCTTGGCCTGATGACGAAGCGTGGGCTCAAGTGGCAGAAGATGAGGGCATGTAAGTTGGGCCAAAATAACTTTGGTGATGCATATTTTTGAGGTTTCTTTCTTATGGTGTGGTTTCCTCATTCATCATACCAACAAGTCCAACAACCCTCGATTCCGAGTACCACAACAATTGATATGTTAACAACAGTGGATGGATCAAAACCTGTATTGAATTAAGTTTCTCCCATCAGCATACATATATGGAAAAGCATTATATTCATTGGTTCCTGCTTACTAGCGTGTACAAGTTTTCGGATTAGGAAAAAGTTTAATTTTCGCCCTCTTCAGTCTAGGCAAACGGAGTCATGCTGCACTGGTTTTGTGTCTCGGACTGTTGCTGAAAAGTGGGCTCAAGTGGCAGAAGAGGAGGGCATGTAAATTTGGCCAAAACAACTATGGTGATGCATATTTTTGAGGTTTTGTTCCTATGGTGTGGTTTCCTCAATCATCTTCCCAACAAGTCCAACAACCCTCAATTCCAAGTCCCACCACATTTGATATGTTAATAACAGCGGATGGATCAAAACCTGTATTGAATTAAGTTTCTCCCATCAGCCTTTATATATGGAAAAGCATTATATTCATTGGTTCCTACTTACTAGCGCGTAAAAGTTTTTGGATGAGGAAAAAGTTTAATTTTCGCCCTCTTCAGTCTACGCAACTGGAGTCATGCTGCACTGGTTTTGTCTCTCGGACTGTTGCCAAAGCGTGGGCTCAAGTGGCAGAAGAGGAGGGCTTGTAAATTGGGCCAAAACATCTTTGGTGATGCATATTTTTAGGTTTCGTTTCTATGGTGTGGTTTCCTCATTCATATTCCCAACAAGTCCAACAACCCTCGATTCCGAGTCCCACAACAAATGATATGTTGACAACAGTGGATGGAACAAAACCTATGTTGAATTAAGTTTCTCTCATCGGCCTATATATATGGAAAAGCATTATATTCATTGGTTGTTACTTACAAGCGTGTACAAGTTTTTGGATTAGGAAAAGTTTAATTTTCGCCCTCTTCAGTCTAGGCGAACTGAGTCATGCTGTGCCGGTTTTGTATCTTAGCCTGTTGCCGAAGCGTGGGCTCAAGAGGCGGAAGAGGAGGGCATGTAAGTTGGGCCAAAACAACATTGGTGATGCATATTTTTGAGGTTTCGTTCCTATGGTGTGGTTTCCTCATTCATCACACCAACAAGTCCAACAACCTTCGTTTCCGAGTCCCAAAACAATTGATATGTTAACAACAGTGGATGGATCAAAACTAGTATTGAATTAAGTTTCTCCCATCGGCCTACATATATGGAAAAGCATTATATTCATTGGCTCTTACTTACTAGTGTGTACAAGTTTTCGGATTAAGAAAAAGTTTAATTTTCGCCCTGTTTAGTCTAGGCAAACTGAGTCATGCTGCGCTGGTTTTGTATCTCGTCCTGATGCCGAAGCGTGGGCTCAAGTGGCAGAAGATGAGGGCATGTAACTTGGGCCAAAACAACTTTGGTGATGCATATTTTTGTGGGTTTCTTTCCTAAGGAGTGGATTCCACATTCATCATTCCAACAAGTCCAGCGACCCTCGATTCCGAGTTCCACAACAATTGATATGTTAACAGCAGTGGACGGATCAAAACCTGTATTGAATTAAGTTTCTCCCTTCGGCCTACATATATGGAAAATCGTTATATTCAATGGTTCCTACTTACTAGCGTGTACAAGTTTTCGGATTAGGAAAAAGTTTAATTTTCGCCCTCTTCTGTCTAGGCAAACTAAGTCATGCTGCGTTGGTTTTGTATCTCGGACTGATGCCGAAGCGTGGGCTCACCTGGCAGAAGAGGAGGGCATGTAAGTTGGGCCAAAACAACTTTGGTGATGCATATTTTTGATGTTTCTTTCCTATGGTGTGGATTCATCATACCAACAAGTCCAACAACCCTCATTTCCCAGTCCCACAACAATTGATATGTTAACAATAGTGGATAGATCAAAACTGGTATTGAATTAAGTTTCTCCCAACGGCCTACATAGAAAAGCATTATATTCATTGGTTCTTACTTACTAGCGTGTACAAGTTTTTGGATTAGGAAAAAGTTTAATTTTCGCCCTCTTCAGTCTAGGCAAACTGAGTCATGCTGCGCTGGTTTTGTATCTCGTCCTGATGCCGAAGTGTGGGCTTAAGTGGCAGAAGATGAGGGCATGTAAGTTTGGCCAAAACAACTTTGGTGATGCATATTTTTGAAGTTTCTTTCCTATGGTGTGGATTCATCATACCAACAAGTCCAACAACCCTCGTTTCCCAGTCCCACAACAATTGATATTTTAACAACAGTGGATGGATCAAAACTGGTATTGAATTAAGTTTCTCCCATCGGCCTACATATATGGAAAAGCATTATATTCATTGGTTCTTACTTACTAGAGTGTACAAGTTTTCGGATTAGGAAAAAGTTTAATTTTCGCCCTCTTCAGTCTAGGCAAACTAAGTCGTGTTGTGCTGGTTTTGTATCTCATCCTGATGCCGAAGCGAGGGCTCAAGTGGCAGAAGAAGAGGGCATGCAAGTTGGGCCAAAACAACTTTGGTGATGCATATTTTTGAGGTTTCTTTCCTATGGTGTGTTTTCCTCATTCATCATTCCAACATGTCCAACAACCCTCGATTCTGAGCCCCACAACAATTGATATGTTACCAACAGTGGATGGATCAAAACCTGTATTGAATTATGTTTCTCCCATCGGCCTACATATATGGAAAAGCATTATATTCATTGGTTCTTACTTACTAGCGTGTACAAGTTTTCGGATTAGGAAAAAGTTTAATTTTCGCCCTCTTCAGTCTAGGCAAACTGAGTCATGCTGCGCTGGTTTTGTAGCTTGGCCGGATGCCGAAGCGTGAGCTCAAGTGGCGGAAAAGGAGGGCATGTAAGTTGGGCGAAAACAACTTTGGTGAAGCATATTTTTGAGGTTTCGTTCCTATGGTGTGGTTTCCTCATTCATCATACCAACAAGTCCAACAACCTTTGTTTCCGAGTCCCAAAACAATTGATATGTTAACAATAGTGGATCATCAAAACTGGTATTGAATTAAGTTTCTCCCGTCGGCCTACATATATGGAAAAGCATTATATTCATTGGCTCTTACTTACTAGCGTGTACAAGTTTTCGGATTAGGAAAAAGCATAATTTTTGCCCTCTTCAGTCTAGGCAAACTGAGTCATGCTGCGCTGGTTTTGTATCTCGTCCTGGTGCCGAAGCGTGGGCTCAAGTGGCAGAAGATGAGGGCATGTAAGTTGGCCCAAAACAACTTTGGTGATGCATATTTTTGGGGTTTCTTTCCTATGGTGTGGTTTCCGCATTCCTCATACCAACAAGTCCAACAAACCTCGTTTCCGAGTCCCACAACAATTGATATGTTAACAACAGTGGATGGATTAAAACCTGTATTGAATTAAGTTTCTCCCTTCGGCCTACATATATTGAAAATCATTATATTCAATGGTTCCTACTTACTAGCGTGTACAAGTTTTCGGATTAGGAAAAAGTTTAATTTTCGCCCTCTTCAGTCTAGGCAAACTAAGTCATGCTGCGTTGGTTTTGTATCTCGGACTGATGCCGAAGCGTGGGCTCACGTGGTAGAAGAGGAGGGCATGTAAGTTGGGCCAAAACAACTTTGGTGATGCATATTTTTTATGTTTCTTTCCTATGGTGTGGATTCATCATACCAACAAGTCCAACAACCCTCATTTCCCAGTCCCACAACAATTGATATGTTAACAACAGTGGATGGATCAAAACTATTATTGAATTAAGTTTCTCCTATCGGCCTACATATTTGGAAAAGCATTATATTCATTGGTTTTTACTTACTAGCGTGTACAAGTTTTCGGATTAGGCAAAAGTTTAATTTTCGCCCTCTTCAGTCTAGGCAAAGAAGTGATGCTGCGCTGGTTTTGTATCTTGTCCTGATGCCAAAGTGTGGGCTTAAGTGGCAGAAGATGAGGCCATGTAAGTTGGGCCAAAACAACTTTGGTGATGCATATTTTTGAAGTTTATTTCCTATGGTGTGGATTCATCATACCAACAAGTCCAACAACCCTCGTTTCCCAGTCCCACAACAATTGATATGTTAACAACAGTGGATGGATCAAAACTGGTATTGAATTAAGTTTCTCCCATCGGTCTACATATATGGAAAAGCATTATATTCATTGGTTCTTACTTACTAGCGTGTACAAGTTTTCGGATTAGGAAAAAGTTTAATTTTCGCCGTCTTCAGTCAAGGCAAACTGAGTCAACCTGTGCTGGTTTTGTATCTCATCCTGATGCCGAAGCGCGGGCTCAAGTGGCAGAAGAAGAGGGCACGCAAGTTGGGCCAAAACAACTTTGGTGATGCATATTTTTGTGGTTTCTTTCCTATGGTGTGTTTTCCTCATTCATCGTTCCAACATGTCCAACAACCCTCGATTCTGAGCCCCACAACAATTGATATGTTAACAATAGTGGATGGATCAAAACCTGTATTGAATTAAGTTTCTCCCATCGGCCTACATATATGGAAAAGCATTATATTCATTGGTTCCTACATACTAGCGTGTACAAGTTTTCGGATTAGGAAAAAGTTTAATTTTCGCCCTCTTCAGTCTAGGCAAACTGAGTCATGCTGCGTTGGTTTTGTAATTCGGACTGATGCCGAAGCATGGGCTCACGTGGCAGAAGAGGAGGGCATGTAAGTTGGGCCAAAACAACTTTGGTGATGCTTACTTACTACCGTGTACAAGTTTTCGGATTAGGAAAAAGTTTAGTTTTCGCCCTCTTTAGTCTAGGCAAACTAAGTCATGCTGCGTTGGTTTTGTATCTCGGACTGATGCCGAAGCGTGGGCTCTCGTGGCAGAAGAGGAGGGCATGTAAGTTGGGCCAAAACAACTTTGGTGATGCATATTTTTGATGTTTCTTTCCTATGGTGTGAATTCATCATACCAACAAGTCCAACAACCCTCATTTCCCAGTCCCACAACAATTGATATGTTAACAACAGTGGATGAATCAAAACTGGTATTGAATTAAGTTTCTCCCATCGGCCTACATATATGGAAAAGCATTATATTCATTGGTTTTTAGTTACTAGCGTGTACAAGTTTTCGGATTAGGCAAAAGTTTAATTTTCGCCCTCTTCAATCTAGGAAAAGAAGTGATGCTGCGCTGGTTTTGTATCTTGTCCTGATGCCGAAGTGTGGGCTTAAGTGGCAGAAGATGAGGGCATGTAAGTTGGGCCAAAACAACTTTGGTGATGCATATTTTTGAAGTTTATTTCCTATGGTGTGGATTCATCATACCAACAAGTCCAACAACCCTCGTTTCCCAGTCCCACAACAATTGATATGTTAACAACAGTGGATGGATCAAAACTGGTATTGAATTAAGTTTCTCCCATCGGCCTACATATATGGAAAAGCATTATATTCATTTGTTCTTACTTACTAGCGTGTACAAGTTTTCGGATTAGGAAAAACTTTAATTTTCGCCCTCGTCAGTCAAGGCAAACTGAGTCATGCTGTGCTGGTTTTGTATCTCATCCTGATGCCAAAGCGCGGGCTCAAGTGGCAGAAGAAGAGGGCACGTAAGTTGGGCCAAAACAACTTTGGTGATGCATATTTTTGAGGTTTCTTTCCTATGGTGTGTTTTCCTCATTCATCATTCCAACATGTCCAACAACCCTCGATTCTGAGCCCCACAACAATTGATATGTTAACAACAGTGGATGGATCAAAACCTGTATTGAATTAAGTTTCTCCCATCGGCCTACATATATGAAAAAGCATTATATTCATTGGTTCCTACTTACTAGCGTGTACAAGTTTTCGGATTAGGAAAAAGTTTAATTTTCGCCCTCTTCAGTCTAGGCAAACTGAGTCATGCTGCGTTGGTTTTGTAATTCGGACTGATGCCGAAGCGTGGGCTCACGTGGCAGAAGCGGAGGGCATGTAAGTTGGGCCAAAACAACTTTGGTGATGCTTACTTACTAGCGTGTACAAGTTTTTGGATTAGGAAAAAGTTTAATTTTCGCCCTCTTCAGTCTTGGCAAACTATGTGATGCTGCGTTGGTTTTGTATCTCGGACTGATGCCGAAGCGTGGGCTCACGTGGCAGAAGAGGAGGGCATGTAAGTTGGGCCAAAACAATTTTGGTGATGCATATTTTTGATGTTTCTTTCCTATGGTGTGGATTCATCATACGAACAAGTCCAACAACCCTCATTTCCCAGTCCCACAACAATTGATATGTTAACAACAGTGGATGGATCAAAACTGGTATTGAATTAAGTTTCTCCCATCAGCCTACATATATGGAAAAGCATTATATTCATTAGTTTTTACTCACTAGCATGTACAAGTTTTCGGAATAGGCAAAAGTTTAATTTTCGCCCTCTTCAGTCTAGGAAAAGAAGTGATGCTGCGCTGGTTTTGTATCTTGTCCTGATGCCGAAGTGTGGGCTTAAGTGGCACAAGATGAGGGCATGTAAGTTGGGCCAAAACAACTTTGGTGATGCATATTTTTGAAGTTTATTTCCTATGGTGTGGATTCATCATACCAACAAGTCCAACAACCCTCGTTTCCCAGTCCCACAACAATTGATATATTAACAACAGTGGATGGATCAAAACTGGTATTCAATTAAGTTTCTCCCATCGGCCTACATATATGGAAAAGCATTATATTCATTGGTTCTTACTTACTAGCGTGTACAAGTTTTCGGATTAGGAAAAAGTTTAATTTTCGCCCTCTTCAGTCAAGGCAAACTGAGTCATGCTGTGCTGGTTTTGAATCTCATCCTGATGCCAAAGCGCGGGCTCAAGTGGCAGAAGAAGAGGGCACGTAAGTTGGGCCAAAACAACTTTGGTGATGCATATTTTTGAGGTTTCTTTCCTATGGTGTGTTTTCCTCATTCATCATTCCAACATGTCCAACAACCCTCGATTCTGAGCCCCACAACAATTGATATGTTAACAACAGTGGATGGATCAAAACCTGTATTGAATTAAGTTTCTCCCGTCGGCCTACATATATGGAAAAGCATTATATTCATTGGTTCCTACTTACTAGCGTGTACAGGTTTTCGGATTAGGAAAAAGTTTAATTTTCGCCCTCTTCAGTCTAGGCAAACTGAGTCATGCTGTGTTGGTTTTGTAATTCGGACTGATGCCGAAGCATGGGCTCACGTGGCAGAAGAGGAGGGCATGTAAGTTGGGCCAAAACAACTTTGGTGATGCTTACTTACTAGCGTGTACAAGTTTTCGGATTAGGAAAAAGTTTAATTTTCGCCCTCTTCAGTCTAGGCAAACTAAGTGATGCTGCATTGGTTTTGTATCTCGGACTGATGCCGAAGCGTGGGCTCACGTTGCAGAAGAGGAGGGCATGTAAGTTGGGCCAAAACAACTTTGGTGATGCATATTTTTGATGTTTCTTTCCTATGGTGTGAATTTACCATGCCAACAAGTCCAACAACCCTCATTTCCCAGTCCCACAACAATTGATATGTTAACAACAGTGGATGGATCAAAACTGGTATTGAATTAAGTTTCTCCCATCGGCCTACATATAAGGAAAAGCATTATATTCATTGGTTTTTACTTACTAGCGTGTACAAGTTTTCGGATTAGGAAAAAGTTTAATTTTCGCCCTCTTCAGTCAAGGCAAACTGAGTCATGCTGTTCTGGTTTTGTATCTCATCCTGATGCCGAAACGCGGGCTCAAGTGGCAGAAGAAGAGGGCACGTAAGTTGGGACAAAACAACTTTGGTGATGCATATTTTTGAGGTTTCTTTCCTATGGTGTGTTTTCCTCATTCATCATTCCAATATGTCCAACAACCCACGATTCTGAGCCCCACAACAATTGATATGTTAACAACAGTGGATGGATCAAAACCTGTATTGAATTAAGTTTCTCCCATCGGCCTACATATATGGAAAAGCATTATATTCATTGGTTCCTACTTACTACCGTGTACAGGTTTTCGGATTAGGAAAAAGTTTAATTTTCGCCCTCTTCAGCCTAGGCAAACTGAGTCATGCTGCGTTGGTTTTGTAATTCGGACTGATGCCGAAGCGTGGGCTCACGTGGCAGAAGAGGAGGGCATGTAAGTTGGGCCAAAACAACTTTGGTGATGCATATTTTTGATGTTTCTTTCCTATGGTGTGGATTCCTCATTCATCATACCAACAAGTCCAACAACCCTCGATTCCGAGCCCCACAACAATTGATATGTTAACAAGAGTGGATGGATCAAAACCTGTATTGAATTAAGTTTCTCCCATCGGCCTACATATATGGAAAAGCATTATATTCATTGGTTCCTACTTACTAGCGTGTACAGGTTTTCGGATTAGGAAAATGTTTAATTTTCGCCCTCTTCAGTCTAGGCAAACTGAGTCATGCTGCGTTGGTTTTGTAATTCGGACTGATGCCAAAGCCTGGGCTCACGTGGCACAAGAGGAGGGCATGTAAGTTGGGCCAAAACAACTTTGGTGATGCTTACTTACTATCGTGTACAAGATTTCGGATTAGGAAAAAGTTTAATTTTCGCCTCTTCAGTCTAGGCAAACTGAGTCATGCTGCACTGGTTTTGTATCTCGTCCGGATGCCCAAGCGTGGGCTCAAGTGGCAGAATATGTGGGCATGTAAGTTGGGCCAAAACAACTTTGGTGATGCATATTTTTGGGATTTCTTTCCTATGATGTGGTTTCCTCATTCATCATGCCAACAAGTCCAACAACCCTCGATTCCGAGTCCCACAACAATTGATATGTTAACAACAGTGGATGGATCAAAACCTGTATTGAATTAAGTTTCTCCCTTCGGCCAACATATATGGAAAATCGTTATATTCAATGGTTCCTACTTACTAGCGTGTACAAGTTTTCGGATTAGGAAAAAGTTTAATTTTCGCCCTCTTCAGTCTAGGCAAACTAAGTCATGCTGTGTTGGTTTTGTATATCGGACTAATGCCGAAGCGTGGCCTCACGTGGCAGAACAGGAGGGCATGTAAGTTGGGCCAAAATAACTTTGGTGATGCATATTTTTGAGGTTTCTTTCCTATAGTGTGGATTCATCATACCGACAAGTCCAACAACCCGCATTTCCCAGTCCCACAACAATTGATATGTTAACAACAGTGGATGGATCAAAACTGGTATTGAATTAAGTTTCTCCCATCGGCCTACATATATGGAAAAGCATTATATTCATTGGTTCTTACTTACTAGCGTGTACAAGTTTTCGGATGAGGAAAATGTTTAATTTTCGCCCTCTTCAGTCTAGGCAAACTGAGTCATGCTGCGCTGGTTTTGTATCTGGTCCTGATGCCGAAGCGTGGGCTCAAGTGGCAGAAGATGTGGGTATGTAAGTTGGGCCAAAACAACTTTGGTGATGCATATTTTTGAGGTTTCTTTCCTATGGTGTGGTTTCCTCATTCATCATACCAACAAGTCCAACAACCCTCGATTCCAAGTACCACAACAATTGATGTGTTAACAACAGTGGATGGATCAAAACTGGTAATGATTTAAGTTTCTCCCATCGGCCTACATATATGGAAAAGCATTATATTCATTGGTTCTTACTTACTCGCGTGTACAAGTTTTCGGATTAGGAAAAAGTTTAATTTTCGCCCCCTTCAGTCTAGCCAAACTGAGTCATGCTGTGCTGGTTTTGTATCTCATCCTGATGCCGAAGCACGGGCTCAAGTGGCAGAAGAATAGGGCATGTAAGTTGGGCTAAAACAACTTTGGCGATGCATATTTTTGAGGTTTGTTTCCTATGGTGTGTTTTCCTCATTCATCATTCCAACATGTCCAACAACCCTATATTCTGAGCCCCACGACAACTGATATGTTACCAACAGTGGATGGATCAAAACCTGTTTTGAATTATCTTTCTCCAATCGGCCTATATATATGGAAAAGCATTATATTCATTGGTTCCTACTTACTAGCGCGTACAAGTTTTCAGATTAGGAAAAAGTTTAATTTTCGCCCTCTTCAGTCTAGGCAAACTGAGTCATGCTGCGTTGGTTTTGTATTTCGGACTGATGCCGAAGCGTGGGCTCACATGGCAGAAGAGGAGGGCATGTAAGTTGGGCCAAAACAACTTTGGTGATGCATATTTTTGAGGTTTCGTTCCTATGGTGTGGTTTCCTCATTCATCTTCCCAACAGGTCCAACAACCCTCGATTCTGAGTCCCACAACATTTGATATGTTAACAACAGCGGATGGATCAAAACCTGTATTGAATTAAATTTCACCCATCGGCCCACATAGATGGAAAAGCAATATATTCATTGGTTCCTGCTTACTAGCGTGTACAAGTTTTTGGATTAGGAAGAAGTTTAATTCTGGCCCTCTTCAGTCTAGGCAAACGGAGTCATGCTGCACAGGTTTTGTGTCTCGGACTGTTGCTGAAGCGTGGGCTCAAGTGGCAGTAGAGGAGGGCATGCAAATTTGGCCAATTCCTATGGTGTGGTTTCCTCATTCATCTTGCCAACAAGTCCAACAACCCTCGATTCCGAGTCCCACAACATTTGATATGTTAACAACAGCGGATGGATCAAAACCTGTATTGAATTAAGTTTCTCCCATCAGCCTACATATATGGAAAAGCTTTATATTCATTGGTTCCTACTAACTAGAGTGTAAAAGTTTTTAGATTAGGAAAAAGTTTGGCTCAAGTGGCAGAAGAGGAGGGCATGTAAATTGGGCCAAAACAACTTTGGCGATGCATATCTTTAGGTTTCGTTCCTATGGTGTGGTTTCCTCATTCATATTCCCAACAAGTCCAACAACCCTCGATTCTGAGTCCCACAAAAAATGATATGTTAACAACAGTGGATGGAACAAAACCTGTGTTGAATTAAGTTTCTCCCATCGGCCTACATATATGGAAGAGCATTATATTCATTGGTTCTTACTTACTAGCGCGTACAAGTTTTTGGATTAGGAAAAAGTTTAATTTTCGCCCTCTTCAGTCTAGGCAAACTGAGTCATGCTGCGCTGGTTTTGTATCTCGTCCTGATGCCGAAGCGTGGGCTCACGTGGCAGAAGAGGAGGGCATGTAAGTTGGGCCAAAACAACTTTGGTGATGCATATTTTTGAGGTTTCGTTCCTATGGTGTGGTTTTCTCATTCATCTTCCCAACAGGTCCAACAACCCTCGATTCCGAGTCCCACAACATTTGATATGTTAACAACAGCGGATGGATCAAAACCTGTATTGAATTAAGTTTCTCCCATCGGCCTACATAGATGGAAAAGCAATATATTCATTGGTTCCTGCTTACTAGCGTGTACAAGTTTTTGGATTAGGAAGAAGTTTAATTCTGGCCCTCTTCAGTCTAGGCAAACGGAGTCATGCTGCACAGGTTTTGTGTCTCGGACTGTTGCTGAAGCGTGGGCTCAAGTGGCAGAAGAGGAGGGCATGCAAATTTGGCCAATTCCTATGGTGTGGTTTCCTCATTCATCTTGCCAACAAGTCCAACAACCCTCGATTCCGAGTCCCACAACATTTGATATGTTAACAACAGCGGATGGATCAAAACCTGTATTGAATTAAGTTTCTCCCATCAGCCTACATATATGGAAAAGCTTTATATTCATTGGTTCCTACTAACTAGAGTGTAAAAGTTTTTGGATTAGGAAAAAGTTTGGCTCAAGTGGCAGAAGAGGAGGGCATGTAAATTGGGCCAAAACAACTTTGGTGATGCATATCTTTAGGTTTCGTTCCTATGGTGTGGTTTCCTCATTCATATTCCCAACAAGTCCAACAACCCTCGATTCTGAGTCCCACAAAAAATGATATGTTAACAACAGTGGATGGAACAAAACCTGTGTTGAATTAAGTTTCTCCCATCGGCCTACATATATGGAAAAGCATTATATTCATTGGTTCTTACTTACTAGCGCGTACAAGTTTTTGGATTAGGAAAAAGTTTAATTTTCGCCCTCTTCAGTCTAGGCAAACTGAGTCATGCTGCGCTGGTTTTGTATCTCGTCCTGATGCCGAAGCGTGGGCTCACGTGGCAGAAGAGGAGGGCATGTATGTTGGGCCAAAACAACTTTGGTGATGCATATTTTTGAGGTTTCGGTCCTATGGTGTGGTTTTCTCATTCATCTTCCCAATAGGTCCAACAACCCTCGATTTCGAGTCCCACAACATTTGATATGTTAACAACAGCGGATGGATCAAAACCTGTATTGAATTAAGTTTCTCCCATCGGCCTACATATATGGAAAAGCATTTTATTCATTGGTTCTTACTTACTAGCGCGTACAAGTTTTTGGATTAGGAAAAAGTTTAATTTTCGCCCTCTTCAGTCTAGGCAAACTGAGTCATGCTGCGCTGGTTTTGTATCTCGTCCTGATGCCGAAGCGTGGGCTCACGTGGCAGAAGAGGAGGGCATGTAAGTTGGGCCAAAACAACTTTGGTGATGCATATTTTTGAGGTTTCGTTCCTATGGTGTGGTTTTCTCATTCATCTTCCCAACAGGTCCAACAACCCTCGATTCCGAGTCCCACAACATTTGATATGTTAACAACATCGGATGGATCAAAACCTGTATTGAATTAAGTTTCTCCCATCGGCCTACATAGATGGAAAAGCAATATATTCATTGGTTCCTGCTTACTAGCGTGTACAAGTTTTTGGATTAGGAAGAAGTTTAATTCTCGCCCTCTTCAGTCTAGGCAAACGGAGTTATGCTGCACAGGTTTTGTGTCTCGGACTGTTGCTGAAGCGTGGGCTCAAGTGGCAGTAGAGGAGGGCATGCAAATTTGGCCAATTCCTATGGTGTGGTTTCCTCATTCATCTTGCCAACAAGTCCAACAACCCTCGATTCCGAGTCCCACAACATTTGATATGTTAACAACAGCGGATGGATCAAAACCTGTATTGAATTAAGTTTCTCCCATCAGCCTACATATATGGAAAAGCTTTATATTCATTGGTTCCTACTAACTAGAGTGTAAAAGTTTTTAGATTAGGAAAAAGTTTGGCTCAAGTGGCAGAAGAGGAGGGCATGTAAATTGGGCCAAAACAACTTTGGCGATGCATATCTTTAGGTTTCGTTCCTATGGTGTGGTTTCCTCATTCATATTCCCAACAAGTCCAACAACCCTCGATTCTGAGTCCCACAAAAAATGATATGTTAACAACAGTGGATGGAACAAAACCTGTGTTGAATTAAGTTTCTCCCATCGACCTACATATATGGAAAAGCATTATATTCATTGGTTCTTACTTACTAGCGCGTACAAGTTTTTGGATTAGGAAAAAGTTTAATTTTCGCCCTCTTCAGTCTAGGCAAACTGAGTCATGCTGCGCTGGTTTTGTATCTCGTCCTGATGCCGAAGCGTGGGCTCACGTGGCAGAAGAGGAGGGCATGTAAGTTGGGCCAAAACAACTTTGGTGATGCATATTTTTGAGGTTTCGTTCCTATGGTGTGGTTTTCTCATTCATCTTCCCAACAGGTCCAACAACCCTCGATTCCGAGTCCCACAACATTTGATATGTTAACAACAGCGGATGGATCAAAACCTGTATTGAATTAAGTTTCTCCCATCGGCCTACATAGATGGAAAAGCAATATATTCATTGGTTCCTGCTTACTAGCGTGTACAAGTTTTTGGATTAGGAAGAAGTTTAATTCTCGCCCTCTTCAGTCTAGGCAAACGGAGTCATGCTGCACAGGTTTTGTGTCTCGGACTGTTGCTGAAGCGTGGGCTCAAGTGGCAGAAGAGGAGGGCATGCAAATTTGGCCAATTCCTATGGTGTGGTTTCCTCATTCATCTTGCCAACAAGTCCAACAACCCTCGATTCCGAGTCCCACAACATTTGATATGTTAACAACAGCGGATGGATCAAAACCTGTATTGAATTAAGTTTCTCCCATCAGCCTACATATATGGAAAAGCTTTATATTCATTGGTTCCTACTAACTAGAGTGTAAAAGTTTTTGGATTAGGAAAAAGTTTGGCTCAAGTGGCAGAAGAGGAGGGCATGTAAATTGGGCCAAAACAACTTTGGTGATGCATATCTTTAGGTTTCGTTCCTATGGTGTGGTTTCCTCATTCATATTCCCAACAAGTCCAACAACCCTCGATTCTGAGTTCCACAAAAAATGATATGTTAGCAACAGTGGATGGAACAAAACCTGTGTTGAATTAAGTTTCTCCCATCGGCCTACATATATGGAAAAGCATTATATTCATTGGTTCTTACTTACTAGCGCGTACAAGTTTTTGGATTAGGAAAAAGTTTAATTTTCGCCCTCTTCAGTCTAGGCAAACTGAGTCATGCTGCGCTGGTTTTCTATCTCGTCCTGATGCCGAAGCGTGGGCTCACGTGGCAGAAGAGGAGGGCATGTAAGTTGGGCCAAAACAACTTTGGTGATGCATATATTTGAGGTTTCTTTCCTATGGTGTGTTTTCCTCATTCATCATTCCAACATGTCCAACAACCCTCGATTCCGAGTCCCACAACATTTGATATGTTAACAACAGCGGATGGATCAAAACCTCTACTGAATTAAGTTTCTCCCATCGGCCTACATATATGGAAAAGCATTATATCATTTGGTTCTTACTTACTAGCGTGTACAAGTGTTCGGATTAGGAAAAAGTTTAATTTTCGCCCTCTTCAGTCTAGGCAAACTGAGTCATGCTATGCTGGTTTTGTATCTCATCCTGATGCAGAAGCGCAGGCTCAAGTGGCAGAAGATGAGGGCATGTAAGTCGGGCCACAACAACTTTGGTGATGCATATTTTTGAGGTTTCTTTCCTATAGTGTGGTTTCCTCATTCATCATACCAACAAGTCCAACAACCCTCGATTCTGAGTCTCACAACAATTGATATGTTAACAACAGTGGATGGAACAAACCTGTATTGAATTAAGTTTCTCCCATCGGACTACATATATGGAAATATCCATTGGTTCTTACTTACTAGCGTGTACAAGTTTTCGGATTAGGAAAAAGTTTAATTTTCGCCCTCTTCAGTCTAGGCAAACTGAGTCATGCTATGCTGGTTTTGTATCTCATCCTGATGCCGAAGCGCAGGCTCAAGTGGTAGAAGAAGAGGGCATGTAAGTTGGGCCAAAACAACTTTGGTGATGCATATTTTTGAGGTTTCTTTCCTATGGTGTGTTTTCCTCATTCATCATTCCCACATGTCCAACAACCCTCGATTCTGAGCCCCACAACAATTGATATGTTAACAATATTGGATAGATCAAAACCTGTATTGAATTAAGTTTCTCCCGTCAGCCTATATGGAAAAGCATTATATTCATTGGTTCCTACTTACTAGCGTGTACAAGTTTTCGGATTAGGAAAAAGTTTAATTTTCGCCCTCTTCAGTCTAGGCAAACTGTGTCACGCTACGTTGGTTTTGTATTTCGGACTGATGCCGAAGCATGGGCACACGTGGCAGAAGAGGAGGGCATGTAAGTTGGGCCAAAACAACTTTGGTGATGCATATTTTTGAGGTTTCGTTCCTATGGTGTGGTTTTCTCGTTCATCTTCCCAACAAGTCCAACAACCCTCGATTCCGAGTCCCACAACATTTGATATGTTAACAACAGCGGATGGATCAAAACCTATATTGAATTAAGTTTCTCCCATCGGCCTACATATATGGAAAAGCATTATATTCATTGGTTCCTACTTACTAGTGTGTACAAGTTTTTGGATTAGGAAAAAGTTAAATTTCGCCCTCTTCAGTCTAGGCGAACGGAGTCATGCTGCACTGGTTTTGTATCTCGGACTGTTGTTGAAGTGTGGGCTCAGGTGGCAGAAGAGGAGGGCAAGTAAATTGGGCCAAAACGACTTTGGTGATGCATATTTTTGAGGTTTCGTTCCTATGGTGTGGTTTCTCATTCATCTTCCCAACAAGTCCAACAACCCTCGATTCTGAGTCCCACAACAATTGATATGTTAACAACAGTGGATGGATCAAAACTGGTGTCAAATTGAGTTTTCCCATCGGCCTACATATATGGAAAAGCATTATATTCATTGGTTCTTACTTACTAGCGTGTACAAGTTTTCGGATTAGGAAAAAGTTCAATTTTCGCCCTCTTCAGTCTAGGCAAACTGAGTCATGCTGCGCTGGTTCTGTATCTCGTCCTGATGCCAAAGCGTGGGCTCAAGTGGCAGAAGATGAGGGCATGTAAGTCGGGCCACAACAAATTTGGTGATGCATATTTTTGAGGTTTCTTTCCTATAGTGTGGTTTCCTCATTCATCATACCAACAAGTCCAACAACCCTCGATTCTGAGTCTCACGACAATTGATATGTTAACAACAGTGGATGGAACAAAACCTGTATTGAATTAAGTTTCTCCCATCGGCCTACATATATGGAAAAGCATTATATCCATTGGTCCTTACTTACTAGCGTGTACAAGTTTTCGGATTAGGAAAAGTTTAATTTTTGCCCTCTTCAGTCTAGGCAAACTGAGTCATGCTATGCAGGTTTTGTATCTCATCCTGATGCCGAAGCGTGGGCTCAAGTGGCAGAAGAAGAGGGCATGTATGTTGGGCCAAAACAACTTTGGTGATGCATATTTTTGAGGTTTCTTTCCTATGGTGTGTTTTCCTCATTCATCATTCCAACATGTCCAACAACCCTCGATTCTGAGCCCCACAACAATTGATATGTTAACAATATTGGACAGATCAAAACCTGTGTTGAATTAAGTTTCTCAAGTCAGCCTATATGGAAAAGCATTATATTCATTGGTTCCTACTTACTAGCGT
This sequence comes from Paspalum notatum, assembly GCA_022530915.1. NCBI lineage: Eukaryota > Viridiplantae > Streptophyta > Magnoliopsida > Poales > Poaceae > Paspalum > Paspalum notatum. Next base: position 9,241,569 of record CM039683.1, read on the forward strand.
GTACAAGTTTTCGGATTAGGAAAAAGTTTAATTTTCGCCATCTTCAGTCTAGGCAAACTGAGTCATGTTGCGTTGGTTTTGTATTTCGGACTGATGCCGAAGCATGGGCACACGTGGCAGAAGAGGAGGGCATGTAAGTTGAGCCAAAACAACTTTGGTGATGCATATTTTTGAGGTTTCGTTCCTATGGTGTGGTTTTCTCGTTCATCTTCCCAACAAGTCCAACAACCCTCGATTCCGAGTCCCACAACATTTGATATGTTAACAACAGCGGATGGATCAAAACCTGTATTGAATTAAGTTTCTCCCATCGGCCTACATATATCGAAAAGCATTATATTCATTGGTTCCTACTTACTAGTGTGTACAAGTTTTTGGATTAGGAAAAAGTTAAATTTCGCCCTCTTCAGTCTAGGCGAACGGAGTCATGCTGCACTGGTTTTGTATCTCGGACTGTTGTTGAAGTGTGGGCTCAGGTGGCAGAAGAGGAGGGCAAGTAAATTGGGCCAAAACGACTTTGGTGATGCATATTTTTGAGGTTTCGTTCCTATGGTGTGGTTTCTCATTCATCTTCCCAACAAGTCCAACAACCCTCGATTCTGAGTCCCACAACAATTGATATGTTAACAACAGTGGATGGATCAAAACTGGTGTCAAATTGAGTTTTCCCATCGGCCTACATATATGGAAAAGCATTATATTCATTGGTTCTTACTTACTAGCGTGTACAAGTTTTCGGATTAGGAAAAAGTTCAATTTTCGCCCTCTTCAGTCTAGGCAAACTGAGTCATGCTGCGCTGGTTCTGTATCTCGTCCTGATGCCAAAGCGTGGGCTCAAGTGGCAGAAGATGAGGGCATGTAAGTCGGGCCACAACAAATTTGGTGATGCATATTTTTGAGGTTTCTTTCCTATAGTGTGGTTTCCTCATTCATCATACCAACAAGTCCAACAACCCTCGATTCTGAGTCTCACAACAATTGATATGTTAACAACAGTGGATGGAACAAAACCTGTATTGAATTAAGTTTCTCCCATCGGCCTACATATATGGAAAAGCATTATATCCATTGGTCCTTACTTACTAGCGTGTACAAGTTTTCGGATTAGGAAAAGTTTAATTTTCGCCCTCTTCAGTCTAGGCAAACTGAGTCATGCTATGCAGGTTTTGTATCTCATCCTGATGCCGAAGCGTGGGCTCAAGTGGCAGAAGAAGAGGGCATGTATGTTGGGCCAAAACAACTTTGGTGATGCATATTTTTGAGGTTTCTTTCCTATGGTGTGTTTTCCTCATTCATCATTCCAACATGTCCAACAACCCTCGATTCTGAGCCCCACAACAATTGATATGTTAACAATATTGGACAGATCAAAACCTGTGTTGAATTAAGTTTCTCAAGTCAGCCTATATGGAAAAGCATTATATTCATTGGTTCCTACTTACTAGCGTGTACAAGTTTTCGGATTAGGAAAAAGTTTAATTTTCGCCATCTTCAGTCTAGGCAAACTGAGTCATGTTGCGTTGGTTTTGTATTTCGGACTGATGCCGAAGCATGGGCACACGTGGCAGAAGAGGAGGGCATGTAAGTTGAGCCAAAACAACTTTGGTGATGCATATTTTTGAGGTTTCGTTCCTATGGTGTGGTTTTCTCGTTCATCTTCCCAACAAGTCCAACAACCCTCGATTCCGAGTCCCACAACATTTGATATGTTAACAACAGCGGATGGATCAAAACCTGTATTGAATTAAGTTTCTCCCATCGGCCTACATATATCGAAAAGCATTATATTCATTGGTTCCTACTTACTAGTGTGTACAAGTTTTTGGATTAGGAAAAAGTTAAATTTCGCCCTCTTCAGTCTAGGCAAACGGAGTCATGCTGCACTGGTTTTGTATCTCGGACTGTTGCTGAAGCGTGGGCTCAAGTGGCAGAAGAGGAGGGCAAGTAAATTGGGCCAAAACGACTTTGGTGATGCATATTTTTGAGGTTTCGTTCCTATGGTGTGGTTTCCTCATTCATCTTCCCAAGAAGTCCAACAACCCTCGATTCTGAGTCACAACAATTGATATGTTAACAACAGTGGATGGTTCAAAACTGGTGTTGAATTGAGTTTCTCCCATCGGCCTACATATATGGAAAAGCATTATATTCATTGGTTCTTACTTACTAGCGTGTACAAATTTTCGGATTAGTAAAAAGTTTAATTTTTGCCCCCTTCAGTCTAGGCAAACTGAGTCATACTGCGCTGGTTTTGTATCTCGTCCGGATGCTGAAGCGTGGGCTCAAGTGGCAGAAGATGAGGGCATGTAAGTCGGGCCAAAACAACTTTGGTGACGCATATTTTTGAGGTTTCTTTCCTATGTTGTGGTTTCCTCATTCATCATACCAACAAGTCCAACAACCCTCGATTCCGAGTTCCACAACAATTGATATGTTAACAACAGTGGATGGAACAAAATCAGTATTGAATTAAGTTTCTCCCATCGGCCTACATATATGGAAAAGCATTATATCCATTGGTTCTTACTTACTAGCGTGTACAAGTTTTTGGATTAGGAAAAAGTTCAATTTTCGTCCTCTTCAGTCTAGGCAAACTGAGTCATGCCATGCTGGTTTTGTATCTCATCCTGATGCCGAAGCGCGGGCTAAAGTGGCAGAAGAAGAGGGCATGTAAGTTGGGCCAAAACAACTTTGGTGATGCATATTTTTGAGGTTTCTTTCCTATGGTGTGTTTTCCTCATTCATCATTCCAACATGTCCAACAACCCTCGATTCTGAGCCCCACAAGAATTGATATGTTAACAAAAGTGGACAGATCAAAACCTGTATTGAATTAAGTTTCTCCCATCGGCCAACATATATGGAAAAGCATTATATTCATTGGTTCCTACTTACTAGCGTGTACAAGTTTTCAGATTAGGAAAAAGTTTAATTTTCGCCCTCTTCAGTCTAGGGAAACTGAGTCATGCTGCGTTGGTTTTATATTTCGGATTGATGCCGAAGCTTGGGCTCACGTGGCAGAAGAGGAGGGCTTGTAAGTTGGGCCAAAACAACTTTGGTGATGCATATTTTTGAGGTTTCGTTCCTATGGTGTGGTTTTCTCATTCATCTTCCCAACAAGTCCAACAACCCTCGATTCCGAGTCCCACGACATTTGATATGTTAACAACAGCGGATGGATCAAAACCTGTATTGAATTAAGTTTCTCTCATCGGCCTACATATATGGAAAAGCATTATATTCATTTGTTCCTACTTACTAGCATGTACAAATTTTTGGATTAGGAAAAGTTTAATTTTTGCCCTCTTCCGTCTAGGCAAACGGAGTCATGCTATGCTGGTTTTGTATCTCGTCCTGATGCCGAAGCGTGGGCTCAAGTGGCAGAAGATGAGGGCACGTAAGTCGGGCCAAAACAACTTTGGTGATGCATATTTTTGAGGTTTCTTTCCTATGGTGTGGTTTCCTCATTCATCGTACCAACAAGGCCAACAACACTCGATTCTGAGTCCGACAACAATTCATATGTTAACAACAGTGGATGGAACAAAACCTGTATTGAATTAAGTTTCTCCCATCGGCCTACATATATGGAAAAGCATTATATTCATTGGTTCTTACTTACTAGCGTGTACATGTTTTTGGATTGGGAAAAAGTTTAATTTTTGCCCTCTTCAGTCTAGGCAAACTGAGTCATCCTGCAAATTTGTACTCGAAACTCTATGCAATGCACTGTATCCAAATTTAACTTATCCACCCACATCACATCAGCAAATCTCGGGACGAGATTTCTTTAAGGGGGGTGGGTTGTGATACTGCGGCATCTCTATTGCATAATCACTCATCAAACATGAGGCATACATTCATGAGCATCATGGCATAACATATGTTGGTGCATTGGAAACAACTTTGGTTTATATTGCATAGTGAAAAACACTGTCATTTCATGTGTGGTGCTATGTTCATGATCATATCTTTTATTCTATTGAGACCTGGGTGAAGTCCATATTGACAAAACTGTAGGTCAACATGATATAAACAACTTTCCTAATTGGGGTCTTGTCATATAATGAGGTTTGCAAAGTGATTAGGGTCAATTATTCTCAGTACAGAAAACCAGTCCAATTTGGGGCTGATTTGAAACTTCAAATTTACTCTAACTACAGCCACATTCATGTAAAGCTCAAATTATAGAAGTTGTAGATTCTGAAATTCTAAACAAACTTGTCAAAAGGCACATTGGCAAAGAATGCACATAAATAGGACTTTCTGAATTTCTAAGCATAAAAGGGTCCGTGTCCAATTTGGGACTGATACACAAATTCAAGTAGAATTCATATTTCCAAACTGTTTTGAGGGTTGATCCTTTCGACAAAGTTGTAGAGTTCAAAGAGTGGAACATTTCGTCCAATTACCATTTTTCCAAATTCGGCTCCTAAATAGGTCAAAATGGCGGATTACAGAGAGTAAAGAAACACATTTTCCTTTTCCTGGGATTTTCCCTCCCCAGGGTCACTGACGAGTGGGGTTCACTCGTCAGCGCTGCCCCGTTCCCCCAGCTCGCGAGCGCCGCGTGGCCGCCGATGTACGGACACGCCCGCGCGCCCACGGATTGCCCCCTCGGCCGCACCTCTAACCCGAGGCCGACGCGCCTCTCCCCTCTCTTTCACCTCCGCCCACTCTCTGCCTCTCCCGAGCCTTTCCTCGTCTCCTTCTCGCTTGCCATCGCCGCGCCGCCATTGCCGACCCGAGCCGAAGCTCGAGCTCGCGCTGCGCAACCCCGTCCTCCCCGAGCCAAGGTAACTACACCACTACACTCTCCACTCCACCCCGCACCCCCTGCTCCTACCCTCGTCGCCTCCCTGACTCCCTATCGCCAGATCGGGAAACGACCGACGCGGGCCGCCATTTCCGGCGAAGCTCGGTTCGAGCTCGCGCCGGCCGTATCTGTCCACTCCACGCCCCTAGACCGCCACCATTGCATTCGCCTCGCTCGCGCGCAACCGACGCGCGTCGCGTCGCGGCTCCGGCGAGCCCGAGCTCGCAGGCGCGCGGGTGGCGGGAGGAGAAAGATAACCCGAGGATTTTTGCAAGTTAACCCCTGGGATTTTTACGTTTCAAGTAGTGTTATTCGTCGCTGTTTACTGAGTCTCGGAAAACTTGCAAGCTAGCCCCCGATAGTTAGGTTTAATCACGATCTAGCCCCTGGATCTGTAATTTTTCTTTTCTTTTTCCTATAAATCGGCTGAAACTTTGGAAATTCATATAAAATCAAATAAAAATCGTAAAAAGGAAAACTCAGTTGCGTTGTACTCCTGGTAAATAGATCTACACAGTAGGTATGATGTGGAGATGTGCATGTATGGTTTTGCCCTTGCTATTGTGCATGCATGATTATCCAATGAAAAATAGGAAACAAGGTCTAGTTGGAATCCAAAAGTGGTGAGACTTGGTCAGTAGCCTTCTTAGGGTGTTTTGATACTATGGTAATTTCTGGTGACTCAATATCCTACTGTTCATTCATGGTTTTGCCATTTTCTATGTACTTTATGCATTATTTGATAACTTGAAAATGGGGTCCATGCAAAATATGTGAAATAAGGCTCACTAGTATTTTTCTCAGGTCCTATATAGCTTGTGAACACCACTGGTAAAATATGAGCCTCTGCATGTATAGTTTTGATGGTGATTTGAAAATGACAAATCTTGACTTGGAGACCTTGATAAATGGAAAAATGGGTCCTAATGTGCAAGATAAATTCTACCAAAATTCTAGTAGCATATGGGAGTGCTGTAGAGTGCAGAAAGTATATGCTTGGAAGCTTTTCTCACTGTTTATATGTACAACTTATTTTGCATTAGATTTATATATGGAAAATAGGTGTCCTGTTAAAACTTGGGAGTTTTAGCTTGTAAATTTTTGTACAGGTAGTTCATACTAAGTATATCTCACTGGTAAAATTTCACCTTCAGAAACCTTTCCAGTAATTTATGAAAATTCTGACAAAGTGTAGGGCTGAGAAATTGCTGGAATTTTAATAAAATAATTATAACTCCAATTGAGCTCAAATTTTGACAGTAGCTTTGGGTATGAAGTATCTGCTTGTCATAAAAAGTTTGGTATCATTTGAGTTAGTTGAACTGCTAGAACTCAGATGCATGTTTTAATTCACAAATGTACATGGTTTACACTAAATATATGCATGAAGGTTGATTTAACTACTACGCACATGACATTTTCCATGAAGTATATGCTGCATACTAACAATCGCATTTCATCTACAACAAGTGCATACATCTGCATTCGAATTGCACTCATATCTGCACCTTTCGTGCATATAGACCCCGCGATCGAAGGAGAGACAGTGCAGGAGCAACCCTTGGTCGAGGAACCCGAAGAGGAGCAGGAGGACTCACAGCCGACCGCTGATGCCACCGCCGAAGAGACTAACCCTAGCGAGGAAGAAGGTAGGCAGGATCATGCAATTCCTAGCAAATACAATATCTGTTGATTACGCATATGGATTAGGAGTTGAATGGAACCAATTGCATTAGATCCCTTGGCCGCCCTGGCCCTAGCACCTTTACCTAGAGTTCGTAGGACGAGTGCTTAGAATGGCTAAGTATGAGTAGACACGAGTGAATAAAGGTCACTCGTCGCGTAGGTGTTACTTTTCAAAAAGAAAAAGTCTCACTATGAAAGCTATTATTATCATGCCATGATTATCTTATGTTTTAAATGGAGACCGGGAGGAGATATGGGTATGAATGTTGAGAATTGAGATACTGTGTGGTGGACTCCGCCCGAGTCGCATAAGGCCGGTCGTTGTTCGCCTATTGGTCGGCATAACATTGCTAGAGTGCTTATCCGGAATCTATGGGCCGGTGAAAGTCTTACTTGTGACGTCTCAAGCAAGGGGCACATTCCTACCCACTGGTTGAGAGGAAGGTGGCCGCGGAGGTGGGTGTCAAAGGAGGGCAGAACCCGACGTAACCGAGGTACCGCTCCTGCGACAACGCGCTGCGGGAGTCAGGCGGGAGTGGTCATCGAACTTGAGACGGGACAGGTGGAGATGGGGGAAGCATATGTGAAACGCTGGGAGTTAGTAAGCATATGCCATCCTGGTGCTTCTAGTTATTCCCGGGAATATAAAAATCGATTCGAATCGCTGATGCTCACCAGGTGTGAGAATGCCAATACCACTGACGAGCAAAGTAGTAATCAAATGACTATTGCTGTATTATGAATTCATGGTTTTTGACAATTACATGCTTGGATATGCTTGAGATATTTTATGCAATACTAGTCACACTTTTGATGTCTTATTGTCTTACTTTCATGCCATGCTAAGCCATTTCTCAATATGGTCCAAAAATCGTGATGACCCGAACAGCTGTTAAATCCTGCTCGGGTGAAATAATTTAAGCAGCTGTCAAATCTTGCTTCCAATGTTTAATTTGATCCTGTATAAAATCAATGGCTAAGGACTTAGATGCTAGTAAGCAAGCTTTGCGTCAGCTGTAAGCCCCGTCCATTAAGTCCTACTGAGTAATTAGTACTCAGGGTTTGCCCCCACTTTTGGCTTACAGGTACGGAGTTCCTCTTCTATGCCTGTGTTGGTGGAGGGTTGTGTCCTCACCAGGATTAAGAAGAGTCGTGATCTGGCAAGGAGCGGCATCAGTGGACTCGATGCTCGTTCTATTATGCAAGTCTTTTGGTTACCGTGAAACATGAACTATCAAATTTCCGCTGCGAGAGACTATTCGAACTATGTTGTTGTATGACACTATGTTGAACTCTATTTAATTTCGAACTTGGTTTGTAACTAAAGTCTATGTAATATCTATTCAACTGCCTGTGATGTTGTAACTGTTGTGGCTCCATCGAGAGTCGGATGTGTATGACGTCGGTTCCTCTGGGAAATGGTGACATCGAGAGCCCGAAGGACTCTCGACGGACTACCGGGTTTAGTCTAGTCTAAGTGCGCTGCGAGCCAGAGGTGGCAGGTGTGCTTAGTCTAGATTAAGCAGGGCGGTTCCGCCACAGCTGGTATCAGAGTCGATCATACACAGACAACAGTTATATCATCAAGATTTGATTTACAAAACTATTTTCGAAAGCCCTTTTCAAGTACTTGAAAAATGAGAGTATACGATAAGCCCATATTAAGGATGTTAGAGTTATCTAGGTGACATCGCTAATATTCTAACCTAGATAGAACTCATATGCATGTTCGGCGCTTTGAGAAACAGCTTTTCGGCCATAGCTGTCCCCAGTACTGGTGGAAGCTATCGGGTTTTGCGAACGGTTGTGAACTCTGCATTCATGCTATATAAGTAAAAGCTCTTTAAGGGTGGTGGGCATGTTTGAGGCTTTCATACCCACCACACTTACATTCGGATTTGGGATCCATCTCTTCCTTGACAATCCCCAGTACTGGAGGAAAGTCAGGCTTTGAGGAAGAAGTGCATCGGCCCACCTACATTGTCCACGCAGCGGTCACGCGTGGATGCCACACTAAGTGGTAATGTATGAGCATGCATTCTTCTGCAGGCACACTAACCACGTGCGAAGTTAAGAACGGTCAGGAAACGATTAGTTGCATTAGAGAGTGCCGTGCATATATGTCACCGAAATATCGATAGCCAGATGTACTCTTCTTTTAGATGTGAGATCGTTTAGCTGCGAATCATGCATCATGTTTACTGCTGTTATTATTGGTGGGGTATTATTAAAATGCAAGTAAATAAATCGCAATTTAAAGTTTACCTTCCATATGATGCACTATTGTACCCTTGGCTTAATATCTCGTATGAAAAATATATCCCTCACTAATGCACAACCTTGTTTACCCAAAACAGATGGCTAGGACCAAGTAGACCGCACGCAAGGCCACCGGAGCCAGGACCACCGTTCTCCCCGACGTGACCCACACTCCCCCTGTGGTGGAGGATGGGCTTCTCCACACCCGCTGCAGGGAGGAGTGCCCCCTGTCGCAGTTGCTGTGAAGGGCTCTGAGAGAGATGGGGCGTCGACCCTGTCCTTTCATCTCAGTGCAGACAGCGCACGAGGAGGCCAACTGTATGGCCCAGGTCGTCCTTCCCCGAGGGACGTTTGCGGGCCAGGAGACCATCACCCTTTACGGGGCCAACGAGGAGGAGGCCTACCGTAAAGCGGTAATGGCAGCCCTCACCTCGTTGAGCTCCAGGTGGGAGGCAGGCCACACCGTCCTGCGCTTCCTCCCCACACGCGACCTCGACCACGCTTGGCAGGACCGCCGCGAGCAGCTCCGGGACCGGAACGGCTCCCGACCGCTGGTAGCGTGCATGGACTATGCACGCGAAGCACGTGGAATGTACCAGCGCGTGGAGAACCGGAGCCGCTTCTACTTTTCCAGGTACATGGAGACCCGTACCCGTGTGGGGGAGTTAGAGGCCCAGGTGGCGCAGCTGCAGCAGCGTCTGGCCGAGTACGAGCCGCCGCAGCAGCCCATGCCCTTGGAGGAGGAGGAGGAGGAGGAGTCCTCGGAGCCTATGGAGGTGGAAGAGGAGGAGGAGAACGACCCCTCTGACGCCAACTCCAGGGTGTAGGGTGTTTGATGGTTTGATGGAAGGGAGTAAGCTTCAAGTTAGTAACGCGTTGAAAGCGACGTTTTGTAATAATCCGCTCCGCGTCTTGGATTCATGGCTGTACTAAAACATTGGTGAGTTGTGAGAGCTCATTCGGTACGCCATTTGATGTCGTGATTGACTATTTTATCATGCACTATTCGATGGTTGGTTGATGTAGCCACCATTCTATTATGTAATCCTTAAGACTCTTTAGTGGTATTCGAACCTTTCTAAGTGGCACTAATGTTGGTTCTGCATCATGATGGCAATTGAGGTGGTTGTGGGAATGGATTTGTGAGTTGCACTTCGTTTTGGATTGCATCTTGCAATCTGGAATTCTGCGCAGCAGCAGTAAAAACTGATATTATCTTGGGTTATGTCAGGAATTGGCCCAGGAGTTGGTTGGCAAAGTTGTAGAGGACTGTCTGGTGTACAACTTTGTCAATTGGAGCTTTCTCTAATTGTGCTCAGATCTGGAGTTACAGTCAAATTTTTGAAGAGCTTGTAATCTGGACTGGAGCAGTACCAGTAGGAAAACCCCATCTTGCACACCCTTAGTGCGAGAACTGAACTAAGTGTGTATTGACAAAGTTTTAGAACAGGGAGTGTAGAACAACATTGTAATACAAAGTTTCTCCTAAAAACATCTCATTTGGAAGTTATAGCCGAATTCCCGCAATCACAGAAATCTGAACTGAACTAGTATATACTGAAGCATACTAAATTTTGATCAAGCTAGAAATAGATTCACCAAAAATATTTTATACGAAAGTGAAAGAACACAGAACAAGGATTAACTTTGCTGAAGGGGGCATAAACAAAAGACGCACGGGTTAAGAACAGCTCGCCGTTTAAGTCGTTGCTGTTCAGGAATGCACACTAAGGTCGAGAATTATACGTCAACGCACCCGGGCTATACTAGATGTAACGGTGATCGAACCGCTGCGAGAAGGAATCTAACAGTTTACTGCAATTATGTGTTTCCGTTCTACATGTTTCAAGTAACTGTGTTTTGGTGCATCTAATTGCTTTAAAGTGGTTGGACTAAACACTGTTAGCTTCACTCTTGCAGATGGTGAACACTCGTCAGGGACAAACTTCGGGCCAGCAGCCACACGATGCACCCCCTCCACCGGAATTGGCCACCCTGGTCGTGCAGCAGGGCGAGCTGATCCGCCTCATGAGGGAGGAATGACAAGCTCAAGGGCAATAGCGGCCGCGGGAGCACCAACCCCGCGGAATCACCAACCAGGACTTCGAGGGACTGCGCCCTCCGGTTTTCACAACATGTCCTGAACCGCTTGCGGCGAACGACTGGCTCCG